>JAUCBN010000031.1:10007500-14807500 GCA_035048815.1 Abelmoschus esculentus
AGGATCACAAAAGGCTCGATCAGTCCGGACATTCTTGTCACTCACATTGTATTTGTGCATCCTAACCCACGAGTTTTTATTCCTCACTCTATTCACAACCTTTTTACTTTGAGCATCAATTTCTCATTCATCACTCAACCATTTTGAACATATGTGATACCATTATAAAGATCTCATAGAAGCCAACAAATTTTTTATTAGAATCTCTATCTTTGTAACTCCAAAATATAACTAAAAGTTGCCTATTTCTCACTATTTTTTCCAAAGTTTCAAAGTGCAATCTAAGTATGGATTGGCTGGCTAATGCTATGCATGCGTGATTCACGAGGCTTATATTTTTACAACCTTTTTCCAGGCTTTACTTAAAGCTCTCAAATAAGTACAAGTTCGTCCAGGTAATAGTTACAATCTCAGGTCCATGTTCTAACAATCGTAGATCCTTCTTGGAGAAATAAAGGAACGTTGTTCATTGCTCTCTAGGTCTAACAAGCTACACCATAGCTAGATTACTCACCTCGTTCGATCTCGAAACCGAACAGTTCCAACAGCAGCAGGTGCCTAAGCCTGACTGCCGGGCTCAGAGTCGACTGGTGTTTTTTTCACCAACTGATTGTTTTACTCGGTTGTCTCACACAGTTGGGGCGTATCACAATAACGAAGAATTGAATATTTGGGTTATGAAGAAATACGGTATAAAGGGTCTTGGATCAAATAGATATCCTCCGTTCAAGGTTTAAAATTTATGATTTAGAACGTAGAATTTAAGATTATGAATTAGAATATATATATTTTTTAATGTTAGAACATAAAATTTTTATTCATCTTGGATAAAAGAACTCACCATATGGACTAATTAGGAATAGAGCCGTTTTTGAGAATTTAGTGGCCCAAGGGCGAATTTAAAAATTAGGCTCCTGATAAATATTGAAAAATGAATTTAAATTATGTCCATAATAATAAATATTAGAAAAAAAATCATATCGCTAATAACAAATATTGAAAAATTGAATTTTTAATAATAGATCTCTAATATTAAATAGGGTAAACTACCCCAGTGACCACCCAACTATTTGGGGATACCTATTTTGGTCACCCAACTAACGAACTCGTTAATCAGGCCACTCAACTTTGAAATCCTACCTATTTGAGTCACCGCCGTTAAAATTTTAATAGAAAAGTTAACGGTGATGACGTGGCAGTTAATGGTGGTGACGTGGACGTTAATAAAAATCAGTAAAATTACACATTTAATCCTCTAATTTGTTTATTATTTTAATTTAATCATAATTTTAAATTAATAAAAAAATTAGCCATCCAATCAATTGATAACACGTTTCACCACCAGATTGGATGATTAATTTTATTTATTAATTTATTTTTATTTATTATTTAATATATTTTCTCTCCAATCAGGTGGCCACTTGGTTGGTGAGAAAGTAAGGAAGAAATAAAAGAATGGTTTTGAGCATGAGGGGATTAGAACCCAAGTCAATAGCATGGAAGGCAAGCATGCTAACCATTGAGCCAAGCTTTAATTTATGATATGGAATTTTAGCATTATATATTTAAGGGTTCGAATACAATAGAGTAAATATAGTTTAAAGTAGGGGTGAGCAAAACTCGACTCAACTCGAAAAAACCGAATAACTCGACTCGACTCGAGGCGAAAATACTCGACTCGTTTTGACTCGACTCAAAATTTCATAGACTCGACTCGACTCAAAAAAATTTTAAATAAAGTTTGAGCTGTAAAATGGAAATTCGAATAACTCGAATAACTCGAAATTTTTAGTAATTAAAGGATTAATTTTTAAGTTTGAGACGAATCTCTTAATTTTTTATGATATATATATACATTAATATATAAAAATATAAAGAAATATTGCTACATATGAAAATATATATATATATATATGCATATCTTATATGATTAAAGAAAATCGTTTAAATTAGAATCAAATCATACTATAACATGATAAATAATTACAATTAAATATTTATAGGAACTCGAAAACTAGACTCGAATTTCTTAAACTCGAATCGAACCGAAAAAATTTCAAATAAAGTTTGAGTTGTAAAATATGACTCGTCAACTCAAATAACTCGAAATTTTTTAACTCGATTCGACTCGACTCGATCGAATATTCACCCCTAATTTAAAGAGTTGGAATACAATTTTAATAAAAAAAACATACTTGATATTAAATATACGAATAAAAATATTCGAATATAAAATATATAAATAAAAATATTTTTATAATAAATATTCGAATAAAAATATATGAATAAAAATATTCGTATAGTAAATATTCAAATAAAAATATACGAATAAAAATATTCGTATAATAAATATTTGAATAAAAATATTCGAATACTTATGAATATTTATTATACAAATATTTTTATTCGTATATTTAATATCAAATATGCTTTTATTTTTTATTAAAATTATATTCTCATCTATGTGTACAACCCTGTGTCCATGATTTCGTCCAAAAATATTCGTCTATTGTATTCGAACCCAATTAATTGGGTGGTCACTGGATAGTTTACCTTAAATATATTATGCTAAAATACCATTGCATAAATGGGAGCTTGGCCTAGTGGTTAGCAAGCTTGCTTTCTATCCTATAGATATGGCCTCAAATTCCCCCAAGCTTAAAACTATTCTTTTATTTTTTCCTTACTTTCTCACGTGTCACCACCAACTAATTTTATTTATTAAAAGAATGAGCTATAAAGCCCAGTGCGTCTCTAAACTGCAGACAAACATCACGATATCACTCAGTTCACAATCACAGATATAATATATATATATATTCACAGTAAATAACACAATGAGTGATGAATGCAATGTCACAAAGCATGTAATCCCATACTCCAAACGTCAATCACAGTGGTGGCAAAGCCAACCGGTCACAGTGGAGGTAGTTCCCCAGAACCCCTCACCCCTTATTTCGCCAAACACAGTTGCGGTAAGACCACCTTCCTCCGTACAATCCCTCCCCATGCACATGATTATGCAATCAATATCACAAAAGTCTCATCACAGATATTCATATAATATACGAGGCACACAATTTCGATAATCTGTTGAATGCAAGGTCACAGAGAATGTAGTCCCATACTCCAAACGCCAATCACAGTGGTGGCAAAGCCAACCGGTCACAGTGGAGGTAGTTCTCCAGAACCCCTCACCCCTTATTTCGCCAAACACAGTTGTGGTAAAACCACCTTCCTCCGTAAAATCCACCCCATGCACATGTAATGCAATCAATGTTAATGATCTCAAATGTCTCAACACATATAATCGTATAGAATACGAAACACACAATTCAGATAATCTGATCATAGTATCACAAGGAATCTCATGATCACAATATCACAATAAACAGTTAATCACAAAACACAAATCTAGCACTGAAAGAGAACACTCATTTAAATTCATTTAACAAAAGGACATAAAGAAGCACACCTTTAACAAAAGAAAAAAACACACATTTGAATTCATTTGTCAATAGCACAGAAAGGAACCCACATTTAACGCAAGAAAAGAGAACACATTTAACACAAGAAGAAAACACACATTTAAATTCATTTAACAATAGCACAAAAAGAAATACACATTCAACACAATAAAAAATAGATTAAATCTAGGAAGTTAACGTTAAAAACTTTACCCTCAAAACCAATTTAATTTATATTATTTCATAATAATTGTAAAATATTTAATTACTTAATAATTTATCAAAACAAAAGTTAAAAATTATAACTAAAAATTGGTAATTTAAGAAGAGTTAAAATTCCTAAAATAATTTATCACATAAACTTATTAAAATTAACATTATAGTCTGATGGTTCAAATAAAATATCCGAATATAAGAAAAATATTTATGTATATCGAAAATAACCTTAATTCCCAAATATATTAAAGTTTCTAAAATGGTAATAATAATTTGAATAACTAAAAGTTAGTTTTATAATAAATAATAAAATAACCAGATAAAGTATGAGATTCTTCAGGTACCACATTATCTAAAGTTCAAAGATTTGTAAGAGGAAACTAAGATGGAGTAACCTAAAGAACTTAGTGTATCTCTAAGGTATAGATAAAAACCACAAAACACAGTTTATAAAATTATTTCTCAAGAGTAATATTTTAGAAAACAATGCAAAACAAGTTGTATGACTGATGTCGTAATTTATCTAATCTCAGTCTTAATCCTAAATCATAATTTATCCAAAAATACAATTTTACAGGGTTTAAAATCATAATTACTCATAAAAGTAAGATATCAAAATCCGAAAAGTTTTATATATTTCTTAAATCACAATGACACATAAGCACGGAAACATAAATATGCAATCAAAGACACAATACAAAAATTTACACATGACAGCAAAACACGATTATTTTTCAAAGCATAAAATATTAAGCATGTCACACAAAAAATATATATTTTTGAAAAAACAAAACAAAACAAAACAAATGTAGCACCAGTAAGAGAACACACCTTAGTCAAACCAACTCAAATTACTGAATAATGTGGTTTTGAACTCGAATAGAATTTAAAGAATGAAAACATAGGCTTTAGAGAATCTTGATGGAGAAAAACAATTTATGGTTTCTCTTAAACCATACTATGTATATATATAGAAAAAAATAACTGATTCCAATTTGAATTAGAATTCTATTAAACCATAAAAGAATTAATAAAATAATAATAAAAAGCTTATAGTATTTTAAAGGGATTTCTTTTCTGAGACTTTATATAATATTTATAATATTAAATAAAGAGTTTTTATAAAACAATAATTAGAATAAAATGATATTCTTAAGAAAATGATTGAATGTAGGAAAACTCTTAATAAAAATAATAATTAATCTCAATAAAAATAGAATTCAATTTAAAAGAAAATTAGTTATCCAAAAGTCATCAAATTTCAAAACATCACTTTAACTTTTAATTTTTAAATTCACATTTATAACTTTTAAAACTTTATAATCTTATCTCAAATTTTTTTTCTTAAATTTAGAAAATCAATTAAAAAAAACTCAAATAAATTAGGGTTTTAGAAATTGAGAATATAAAAATTAGGGCTTTTAATTAGGGATTTCAAAATTAGAGTTTTAAAATTAGGAGTAATTTTTGGATATTACACCAACCTTAAGCAAAAACAACAACAACTCGTGTAAAATTCTCCTTTCCCAAACCTTTGGAAGACTCCCCAAGCTCTTTCTCTACAAAGCAAGGATACACAATGATTTAGAACGATTGGGGATGAATTTTACAGCTTTAAAACATCAAAAAGATGGGATTTAAGCTTCCTAAAAACCCAATCCCGAACTCAACCTTAAACCCCCCTTAAACCTTCATCCTCTTCCAAACAAACACTTCCTTACCTCTTTTAATATATCCTTTGCAGCCCTACAACATCCTCTCCAACATAAAAACGAGATTCAAAACAAAACTCCTAAAGATCAAGCCTTTTACCTTTCACTTTTCTTGCTTCTATGGTGGGGGAAGATGGAGAGTGAAGAGAGAAAGGAATGAGGTCATTCCTCTGCAGAAAATTAAACCCCCAAACCTCTCTCTTTTCATCTCAATTTGGTGATTACCAAAATACCCTCAACCCAACAACCTACAAGCCTAACAACTCAAACAAACCTAAAAGCCTAAGGCCCAACAAGGCCCAAAACTCAAACCCGGGCCCAAAATCGAAGCCCAACTCCTCGGGTTAACCCGGTACTCGGATCCGAATCCGGGTCGTGACAACTTATCCACTAGTGCATAATCTACTTCAATATTTAAAGATTGTATTCAATGTTGAATTATGAAGATTCAATGATCTTATGTGATATTTTCATGAGGGGAGTAAATAAACGTTGAACTCTTTTTCCCTTAACCAAGGTTTTGTCCCAATGGGTTTTCCTAGTAAGGTTTTTAATGAAGCAACATGTTATGCGTATGAAAGATGTATGTACTCTTTTTCCTTCACTAAGAATTTTTTTCCCATAAGGTTTTTATCTTAGTAAGGTTTTAACAAGGCACATTATCTTCATAGACATCCAAGAGGGAGTGTTATGAATATTTATATATGTGGATGTCTATCATAATAAGAACTCTATCATTAGGAATATTATCTTCATTAATTAGAGTTTAATATATTATGTACTTATTATGCCTATAAATAGATGAGTTTGTGAAGGCATTGTAGACAAGTCAATATTGAGAATAATACAAAATATCTCTCTTTCTATCTTTTATTTGTTCTTTCATTCTTGTTCTTTATTCTTGTTTTAGTTCTTCATTATTTCATTAAAAATTCAGAGCTTATCAATATAATTACTTTTATTTTTATTTACTTTGAAAAACTATTTTTAACAAAACTCGTAAAATAATTGTTAAACTTTTACCAAATATTATTTAAAAATTATAAAATTAAATTATTCTATTAAAATAAAATATAAAGCAATTTGAATACATGTGTTTTTCTCTGATTTTAAAATTAATTAAATAGATTTAATTAAACAATCAAATATACTTATTCGTATAGAGTACAATCGTTGTATGCATGATGGATCCTATTGGACAAACTATTATTCGTTGGGTATAGTGGTCTTTAACCGTAATAATAATAGGATAGCATCTCAAGACAATAACACACAGATACTCGAGTGTTCCCGACCGTACAATATTATTGTCTCAAATCTATTCTCCCTTTCCTAACTTTTTTTTTGTTTCTCTTTCGTCAGAAAAACAACCCTGAAACGCTGTTTCACCACTCTACTTCCACCTTTCAGGTAACCAACTCCCACTCCTTCCATCCAATCACCGTTCACCGGCCTGATCTGCAACTCTGATCCACTCGTTCAACTTGATCTACCGGTAGGTTTCCTGCTTCTGTTGTAAACTTATGTATAGGTAAACCTTTTTTCCCTCTTTCTTTTCTACTGTATTTACTTGGTTCACCTTCTTTTTCCTTTTTAATTATGTACCTAATTTGTTTGTTCTTGAGTGAATTGAATTGGCTGTACCGTTTCCCCGCGTAATTCTTGAAATTGTACTTGTTGATTTCTTTGCACTCTGTTTGGTTACTGAGAAATTCGAAGAAAAAGAGTGTCGGAGTTTGGAAAACTGTAGTGTTCGAGTTAAATTTTCAATAATTAGACAAAAAATATCAATTTTTTTTCTTAAAGTGAGATTTTTCCAGTTGATTTTATGGTTGGTTGTTTAGTTAAAGAAAAGGACACGCATTGTTTTTATTTTTCTCTTAATTTAAACTCTTAATCCATAGTTTTATTAATATTTGAATAAGGAATTGTTTGTTTGGCGTTTTGAAGAATTTCCTGTCGTACTCAGCTTTTTTTAAAAGCTTGTGAAATGGATCTTCTTTTTTTCGATTTTTTTTTAACTTTGAAATTCTTAGATCTAAGCTGCTGCAATATGATTCGATTAGTATTCTCTAAATTTATGTGCAATTCAGTATTAACGGGTGTGTTATACTTCAGTTGGTTGGTTCATTTAAGAATTATCAAATCGCCATTAAATCATGTACACTTTATTGTTTTTCAAATGCCTTTTTCCATGTTTGGACTAGCAACAGGGAGTCGGACTAATTTAATGGTACCTAGGGTTTTGCTGAAATACCTTTAACTGATTAGAGGTTCTTTACTACAGATGGTTTCTTCAGGGGATTGTGTACAAGATGAAGTTGGTAAAGATAAGTTACAGAGCCCAGATGCTGGAAGAAATGCATTGCAACATTCTGATAGTAAAGTTACCTCATCACAATCGGATCAAGGAGAAGCCCCCTCAATTAAATCGGGAAAAGACATGCTTTCTCAGTCAGAGAAACTAGGAAATGTTCCCTCTATGATGACCAAGATGACATCACTGACTCCCACTCCATCGTCTGGTATGGAGGGGAGCAGTACTGTAGTACGAGAGAAACCATTGGGCGATGGGTATAATTGGCGTAAATACGGGCAGAAACTTGTTAAAGGAAATGAATTCATTCGAAGTTATTACAGATGTACACATCCAAACTGCCTTGTAAAAAAGCAATTGGAACATTCACATGATGGGAAAATGGTCGACATTGTTTATTTTGGTCATCATGATCATCCAAAGTCACTGAACCTTCCTCTGGCTGTAGATTTTGGTGTATCTGCAGTTGAAGAGCGGCCCAATAATTCATCTGCAATTGTTGTCAGAGGTAAGTAAAACATCTTAATCATTTGTGACAAGTCTGATATGATAAAGATAAAATTCTGTTTTATAACTGACATCATAAATTAATTGAAGACAAGTCATTGGATGCACAAACACCTCGCCAAATAGAGCCAACAGGTGGTGCTCAACCTTTAGCTAGTGCTGTCAGTGAAGATGCTAAAAGTACATCTTCAAAATCCAATAGGATACAGAATGTTGCTGACAGTGATGATGATCATCTTATCTCAAAACGAAGGTAGCTTAGTTTATTTATCATGTGCATATCCTCTTAAGCTTTGTTTAACATTCATCAAATATAAATAGGAAGAAAGAGAATAGCAATGCTGATGCATCTCCACTGGAGAAGCCAGCCAGTGAATCACATACGGTTATTAAGACTCTAAGTGAGGTTGACATTGTAAATGATGGGTACCGGTGGCGCAAATACGGGCAAAAACTAGTTAAAGGCAATCCTAATCCAAGGTTTGTATTAAGTTCATTTTTGTTTATGCATATTTCAAACACCTAAAATTATCTAATTTACATTTTATCGCTGCCCATTTGCTACGGTGATTAGCAGAGTGTTATCCAAGCTGTAGATGTCTATCTTTGCATCTCTAATGTTGAGATAACAGTTGATGCATAGTACTTAATACTTTTATGATCTTAGAAAGTTTTCCTTTATTCAGATATATATCCATAATGAGTCTTTTGGTATTACTTTGACTCGCTATTCTCATTTATGATGTAGGAGCTATTATAGATGCTCAACTCCTGGATGCCCTGTCAAGAAACATGTTGAGAGGGCTTCTCATGATGCTAAATTGGTTATAACTACTTATGAGGGACGACACTGCCATGATTTGCCTCCAAGTAGGACTGTTATAACTACTTATGAGAGAGTAAATGTTCATTCAACATCTCATCATGACAAAGAGAGCACCAAGGTAGAAGAAAGTCAGAATGTCTGCCTCGACATTATTGTTCATCCTAATTTTAAAGTCGAGAATAAATCAAGTGAACAATTGAATAGTGAGTCAAGAACAAAATCAGAAGGAAGCAATACTGTTTGTGTTGGTACGTTGGATACACCTGTATTATGCCTTGAAAGTGGATCAAACGAGCAACAGAGTAGGAAGTTGGATCCTAGCAAGGAAAATGATGCAGTTGAACATTGTACGACTATTCGTAGTACATCAAGTTCTCAAATTACATTAAACGAGCAACTAAGTAGCAAATCAGAAACCAAATCAGAAAGTGATGTTTGCATTGATAAGATGGTCCATACCACTCCACATTCAGACTGTAATTTTGATGAGCAACGACTGCCAAGCGCAGAGCCTGTTCAAAGCTGAGGTGGGGGCAAATAGTTATAGTTACAAATTGCAGTTTATTCAAATGGATTTATTTGGGGTATTGAAACTGACGCTGCACTTCTGTATCCATATTAGCAAACTGTATGTGAAAAACTTATTAACTTTTTAAATAATGCGAGATTCAAAGTGCAGTAGTCTTATTTGAATAGTGTTTTGATATCAAATATGTTATTGTTAATCTTTATCAAGGGCATCTTGAAGTTATTTTCCTCATTGATCATGAACAAATGTTCGGTTTTATGGCCACTAACCTTCTATCTCCGTTGTCCATAGGCCTTCTATTCAAGCTTGCAGACTGAAGAAAACAATGGAATGAGATGACTGCTAAGGTGGTGGCTAACTTGAACTACATGGTAAAAGAAGCCACTTATAAGCTCTAGAACTTTGTACCAAAGTGTCTCAGGCTCCTAAAACTAACACTCGTTGAAGTCACCTGTTCTCATGCGTGAGGACAATATTAAAGAGTGTAAAAAAGACAAAATGGTAAATCACTTCCACACACAGTAAGTAACGAAATCCCTATTCATCCAGCCAAGGTACAGAGCACCATCTTTCTCTCCAAGCCCATATCTATCGGTAGGGCCGTAAGTGAGACAAGATAAATCGCGAGCTAGTCGAGCTCGATTTGATTGGGCTCGGTTTGGGCTTGAACTCGAACTTGACTCGAGTTCTTGACGAGCCGAGATGCATGATACTCGACTCGAAAAGTTCATGAGTTATTCGAAAATATAAATATACTATTTTTTTTATTTTTTTATAATTTAAAATCTTAATTTCTAAACATAAAACCCTAAAATCTAAACCCTAAAGATAAATCTTAAACCCTAAATTAACACCCTAAACCCTAAAATCAACAAACTTGAGTTTATACAATTTGTGTATCAAAAGTTTAGGCTTTAGGCTTTAAATGAGACGTGACAGATAAGGCTCGACACTTGACTCGATTAGGCTGGAATAAAGCTCGAATTCAACTCGATTTTTTAATGAGCCAAGCATAGCTTAGATTTTTTAGGCTTGTTTAAAATTACTCAAGCTCGAACTCGACTCGAAATCTTAACGAGTTGAACCCAGCTTAGCACTATTCGACTTGACTCGTTTACACCCTTATCTATCAGAGTGGTTCTCAAGTAGTGTTTTTATGGTGGCATTAGTTAATGAGCTTAAAGGATGAGCAGTGAACCCTGGAATCCAAAACCTTGACCTCTGCTTTCCCAAGAGTTCTTGAGTGTTTAAAGTGCTTTGCAATAGGTGCAAGTGTACACGTCGCGAGTTATAGTATACATAGTTATCGTCTCCACAGGGATTGATGCTCCTTCTGGAATATAATTTCTCGCACTAAAAATAAGAACTCAAATTGTTTATAGAATTGATATTAAATAAAGTAAATTAATAGAACAAGTAATTAAAGTAAATTGGAGTATTCAATAAGATAGATGAGTCTAGGTTATCTTGAATTGTGGAATGATAAATGAGTGAATTCTTCCTCGTAAGTGAGTGCTCGCGCCGCTCAATTATTCCGGGAATTAGGCTTAATTAGATTGCCTAGTCAGTTCATCGAATGCTTGGGCAATTGCAACTAAGGGAATTGCTCAGGCAATTTAGGCGACTATCCTTAAGGTTCGGCAAAGCGTTCTTCAATGGTCTTCGTTATCCCTAACGTGAAATTTTGTTAATCGTATAATCTTTGATGATACATCCCTGCTTTAATCAAAGGTGTACAGCAACCAATCTTGCGCTTCTGTGAGCCGTTGAAATCATGCACTTATCCCTAAGCCAAATTAGTTCTCACGCACTTGGTTTGAACAATGCTTATTTGTTTCATTAATCTATTTCTCCCGAATCTAGATAAATGTATTGTTTTACGAGTTTCTTTCCCAATTCTCTCGCAAACCAATTAAAATGCCAAGAATAAGCAAACCCTGATTAAGAACAAACTCAAACGTAGATAGAATTCAAACTAAAATCAATCCATAAAACAAAATAACCTAAGCCAACATAATTTAGTTCATGGCTGGGAAAATATCCAACAATAAAATCCTCCCATCACTCGAATAAACAAGGAAAAATAAAAAAGGAAGAAGACAAAAACCTTTGCTTCACCCTCTCTCAATCTCGACTCCCCTTATTGTAAACGACATGCTTCTCCTTTTAAGGAGTTGGCTTGATCAACTTAGATGATAGGATAAAGCTTGAATTGAAAATAATCATGAAATAATAATTCTATTTCTCACTTGATTCTTATAAACTCTTTCCATCTTTGCGCCAATCTTCAAAATCTTTCATTGTCTTCTAAAATTGACCTTATCTTCTAAAATTTTCTTCCAAGTTGGTAACTAATAATCAAAGGATTAATTCTTGCAAACAAGAAAATACACCGAAGCAATATCTTTTTTCACACATTTCAACCAACACAAGAAATAAATATGACAACTCAGGAAATTAAATGAAATTGCATGAAATCACGAAAATGCAACTAATCATGTGCCTAAGTCTAACAATAACATGAGTAAAAAGGGTAATAAATTAGAACATTTAAACACCTAACACACCCACAAACTCGAATTATTTCTTGTTCTCAAGCAATACAAACTAACAATTAATTATCAAGGCATCCAATCTTCAAAAACATGCTTCAAAATTTAACTTCCAACCTCAAAACAAGGGCATAAAGTATGACCACCTTTTAAATTTTTCAGAGAATAAATCAATTACTCGGAATCAAACTATAATGCTTGTGAAAAAGTTTGTGCGTAGTTGTGTACAAGTCAATTTTCGAGATTCTATGTGAATAATAAGTTTTTAACAAGTTAATTGACGGGGCATTTGTCTTTACTTCTACAAGAGCCAATTTCGGGAACCTCTAGCAATCAAGCAATCTCTTTTCTTTTAATTTTTTCAACTAGAGTCATTTTCGGGCACCTCTAGTGATTTCTTCATGCACAAAGACTAGAGCCAATTTCGGGCATCTCTAGCAACACATTGCCTTTTAACTTTCAATTTTTAGTTCACCCAAATTTTTTAGAAACCTAAATTCACTAAGTCTCTATCAATTAACAAGTCACAAGTATGTAAAAAATCCAGCATCATAGTAAAACTCTAGGTTATTCCCACGCAATCCTAAAATTAAAGGATATTTCAATTAGGTGCAATGAAATTTTTTTTATCATTGGGTATCCATCAAATTCAAAGCATTTAGATCAAATTGAATACTTGGCAAATAATTTATGCAATCTACATGCAACAACTAATGATGAATGCAACTATTAAAGGTAATTACCCCCTAAACTCGAGAAAAATATTGTCCACAATGCATGTGAAAATAAAATGCAAATGAGTTAATTGGAAAGGTTGTAACCTTGAGTTATCAATTTCCTTGTCACAATTTATTTAGCTTTCTTTCCTCTTCGTGGTGGTTGACTTCGTATTACCGATGATGCTGGTGAAATCTTAATTTTTCGGTTATCATCGCTGGATTGACTTTCTCCATCAGCATCCTCAATGATATGAGCTTTACGTTTTGAATTTTGTGTTGTCTTCAGTGGAGATAGTATTGGTTCGGATATGGTGTCATCCGAATCAGTTAATCCATGTAATGAGTTTTTTGGGCTAGGTTCCTCCATTGGTGTTTTTTCTTTATCTTGAACAGTGCTTGCCTTGGCAGTAGTAGTTTCTTGAGGATGTTTAGTTTCCTGGGCAACTAAATTTGCAGGTAACATTGGGAATGGTATAGAACAATCAGGAAATTTTTCTAGGATCACTTGGTTAATGGTAGTGGTGTGCTTCTTCACGAACCTCATGAAAGAGAGTTGTTGATCCTCAATTCGAGCCATCTGTTGTTGTAAAGGACGTAGTAACATAGCAAATTGATCCATGATGTCTGATATGGGTGCATCTCCACTTGCTGGGGCATTAAGGCTTGTCGAGACAATTTTAGATGCATGGGAAATTTTCAATGGCACTCCATTCTTCAAAAGTTTCCCTTCTTATGCTTCCTATTCTCCCATAATTTTCAAATATCACCTTTTGTTCCACCCTGATTTAGAAGGCAATCTCTCGTTCGTTGGCTCACTCGACACTTTTGAAATCTCACAAAGTTGAGTGATTAAGCTCGAAAAGAAAAGTGATCTCACATCCTTTTGTCAACAAGCATAGATTTCATTAAAAATAATTTGTCCGACATTAATAGTATGCTTATACAAAATAGAATTAATTAATGAAAGACGTGAGTAGAAAACTATAGAATTATGAGTTTTAGGCATCAAATACGTTTGGATGAACTTATTCCACAGTTTTGCCTCGGGTTTCTACAAAAGACGATTCACAGTTCATTTCAAAACTCCTTGGTTTCATTCGTCTCCTTCAATTTTAAGGTCCTTAAATACTTCCTCAACTTTCTCACCCGTCATGCTATCAACAAAGGTTTGGTGTTCATCATTCTTGAAATGTATCCTATAAAAACAATTGATTGTCGCAGCATCCAGAAAAATTATCCTACCATGCACAAAAACATGAAGATTATTACGATTAGAAACAAGAGCGTAAAATTCTCTTACCCATGAAAAATTCGGAGGTTTTGGTTGCTATCTCAAGATATGCCATTTATGATGCTCAATAATCTTGTGAATGCCGACATCAAGTCCATAATCCTTGCGAGACATGTCATACTAAAAACCTTGTTCTTCCCACACTTTTCGATTTGCAAACTTTGCATTGAAACGATCTTCTATTCTCTTGGTGGAGAATTTACGATAAGGTGGTTCATTAGATAAAATTGGGTGAGGAATAGTTTTAATGTTCTTGGCCATGGAGAGATTTTTGAAAATTCAAGAAAAGAGATCTTAGGAGTTTCAAGAGAAAAAGAAAAGATGAAGATTTTTGTGATTATGATAATGGGTATGAAAAAGGAAAATAGAATTAAAGGGTGTCGTAGTAAGCCGATGAGGAAAAATAAAGAAATTTGTGAAAAATGTAACTCCCCAAAATTGGGCCTAGATGTTTAGTGAATCAATTTCGTCGGTTTAGCCTAGTTCGAGATTAAATACTTAAAAATTAATTTTTAATCTAAATAAATTATGGAAAAATATCCTAAAATCCTTATTTAATATATTTGACTTTGGTCAACTTAATTTCGAAAATTAACCCTTGAATCCCTAGGATTTTAAAATTAGTGGTTGCTTTGTAAAAAATTGAAATCTTGAGGACAATTTTACAAACTAAGCCAAAACTTTGAGTCTTTTAAGTTTCTTTGATCTAATTGTAATCCTAGTTGATCTAAGCCTTCCAAAGGCATATTTTAATAACTCATAACCCATAATTTTAATTAATAACACAAATAACTTAATATTAATCCTAAAAACCTATTTTTCATCAAAATAAAAACCTATATTCTTAAAATTTCGACTTCTCTCTTTGAAGACACCAAATCCATCATATTTTCAAAGGTAAACATCAATCTTTTCAATAAAAAAATCATTTGGTTAATTCTTTGTATTTTTCTTCTTCAAAAAGTCTTGTTTTTCAATTATTTTTCTTCTCAAATACATTGGAAGTGGATTGGATTAAATTTAGAGGTTAAGAAACATTCAAACCTCTGAATTATAGAGTTATTTAATGAAATTCCTAAGTTCTTGGCTGATTGTAACAATCTTTAAAGTCTTGAATCAATAAAATCCTTTTACTTGATAAAAATTTCATTGTTTACTTGAATTTTGTTCAAGGGTTTTACATGACTGTTTTAGATGCCTAAATACATGAATATTGAAGTTTTTAGATTTAATTAAGATGGTTTTTAAGTATCTAATCCCGTACATAAGGTTTAGGTGGTGTTTGGAGAGGTTTTCGGTGAGTTTCGGTTAGGTTTTATAGTGTTTTTAGGGGCTGCCATGTATTGGTCCGACTTGAGGGATGTTTGGGTGCATTTCAATGCATTATAAAACTATGTTTTTGATGTTTTAATCAGGTCAAGAGGTTGAGGAACAAATTTGAAGGAGATTGAAAAACTGACTCACGTTTTCAGGTAACTTGTCGAGCAAGTTTCGGTAAATCGCTGAGTGGATTATGAGGGTTGTCTATACGAAAGTGTTTTAAAAGTATTTTCAAAGGTTTGGTGGTTTAGGGAAGGTTTGAAAAAACTCCTTATACTTGGAAGTAAGTTTAAAGTATTGCTTTCTTAAAGGTTCCCATATTATACCTCGTTTTTACTATATTTAGTCATGCTCGTGTTATACTTGTGCATGTGAATATGCATGTGTTTTAATGCTCATGAGATGTTTTTACAAAGGTTTTTATATGCATATGATGCACCCATGTTTTTGTTTTGAAAACATGGAAAAAGTTTTTTTTATCGGTTTATGCATTTGATGCATGTGTTAATGGGATGCATGTGGATTACTTATTGTATTTGACTTAATGAAAATTTTCCAGAAGTCCTCCACCATGTCCAAAAAAATGACCATCATACATCTTTAAAAAGTTGTTGGGGCATTGCACAATCCAAACAACCAGTGACAGTTCTAGTTGGAATAAGTTTATTATTCTCTTTTTTTACCACATTCATACCTCCATTTTTTGATACATAATGTATTGGGTTTACCCGTGTACTATCGGGGATTAGATATATAATACCAGCATCAAGTCGTTTGATGATTTCTTTCATTACAACCTCCTTCATAGCCGAATTATGCCTCCTTTGCGCCTCAATTGAACGCTTATGATTTTCATCCAAAAGAATTTTTTGCATGCATACCACTGGACTAATTCCTTTTAAGTCAATCAATAATAGTCCATCCTATGACTTTCTTGTGTCTTTTTAACATGTAAACAAATTGCTCTTCCTGTTTAGGGTGCAAATTAGAAGAAATTATTATAGGTAATGAATCATTAATCCTCAAATAAGCATATTTCAATTACCATGAAAATGGTTTTAATTCAAGAATTGAAGATTGCTCAATAAATGGTTTTGAAATCTTACCTCCCTTTCCTAAATAATCGATTGGTTCGAAGTGTTTACCTGGACAACTAACTATCCATTTTGCTTCATGTTGTTCTTTGTCATCCTGTTCTTCAATTTCATCAGATTTGACATTGAAATTACCGAGGCAATTTTCAAGGATATCTTCTTCTACTCCAAAATTGAATTCGGTGGTTGCTTGAATGATCTTGTATTCCTCTGGATCATCAACATGCTTAATGTTGGCACTAAATTTTCACCATATTTTTATCATTTTTTTAACCCAATAAAATAATGGTCCATTTAATTTTAAATGAGATCCATTTAACCCAAATAAAAACTCTAACTATTGATTTTATCTCCATGTGCAACCAATTATTAACCATTGGATCCAAACAAGATCCAATGGCCCGGATTGGATCAAAAAGGGAGAGTTGGTCAACACCTAGTGTGGGCCCCACGCATCACACGTGAGACCCACGCAAATCTCCTTCCCCCCAGATTCACGCTCACTACAATTGAAGAATGGAAGGAAATTTGGCTGCCTTGATTCACAATTGGAAAAGGAAATCAAAGTGGTTCGAATATAGAAAGGAAAAAGGGAATAATCAACATCAAATTTGCTTAGATTTGGATGAAAATTAAAAAGGAATCAACCCCAAATCATTTCCAATTTTTCACCAATTGGAAAGGGAAAGAATCACACAAATTTGGAAATTTTTATTCCGAATTTTTGTAATTTTAGATATGAATTTCACTATAAAACCCCCTATCCATCACCTTTGTAACCACACACCACATACCACAATTTAGACAACTCCT
This sequence comes from Abelmoschus esculentus, assembly GCA_035048815.1. Taxonomy (NCBI): domain Eukaryota; kingdom Viridiplantae; phylum Streptophyta; class Magnoliopsida; order Malvales; family Malvaceae; genus Abelmoschus; species Abelmoschus esculentus. The sequence continues at coordinate 10,024,864 of JAUCBN010000031.1, forward strand.
ACACCACAAACAATTGAAACACAACACTTGCACAAGGGATTTCACACGAGAATTCTCTAGAGAATACTCCAATTTGTACTTGAAATTGTGTTGGAATAAGAACTTGAAGGCTTTTTTTGAAAGTATCGCTTTCTTATTTATTTATTTATTTATTATTGGATGTATATTATAAAAATAGTAAAATTCATCTTGTTTAAAAAATTTTAATATCATCCTTATTGTTAGAATTTTTTTAGTGTTTTTATTTTCATTTATTCGTTTTTAAAGTGAGATTTTTTTAAAGTTTGCAGCAAAAGATTTTTTATTCCCACCGTCGGCAACTATGGTCGACACCGGTGGAAGGCGGCCGACACGGTGGTTCGTTTATGATATTATTCATTCTTGAAGAACACCAAGAACTTATGAAGTAATTTTTAAAGATGATGTTTTGATCCATTTTATGTTGGAATAAAATTTTTGGGTTGTTTAAAAATTGAGTTTCAATATTATGGTCCAATCACGTTTATAAAAACCCATTTTACTTATTTTTTTAAGTGACCTTTTATTAACATTACATTTTTTTTGAAAATTTTAACATATATTAAAAGAAGGATAAAAATAAAGGATAAATTTAAATCTTGTTATTATTTTTTTACCTTTATTACCTTCTTTAATTTTTTATTTATTTGTTTTTTATTATCCGTTGTAATACATGTTACTTTTTATTAATTAAAATAAAAGCCTTAGAATTAAGTACTTAAATGTCATAGTTAGAGCCTTTTAAAAAAATTAAAAAAAATACTTCTCAGTTCAATTAATAAATTACACTTAATTAAACTTTAACTTCAATATGTAAAATTCAGTTAGATATTTCTTAGGTTGATAATCACTAATTTAGAATAAAACTTTCAACACACCAAATTTTCTTTGCTTTTATGATTAAAAAGTGGAACTTAATTAATGCGGTGTCTTACCAAAGGGAGGTAACGGGTGAGCGCTAGAAATGTTGGCGGTGATTAAAGTTTACTCTCTTAGCGGTGGGACCATTAAAATAGAACCAAATTCATAAATGGACAATACTTTAAATTTTATACGAACTTGCAAATTCCAACTTTAAAACGTTTTGTAATCGGCTAGGTACCAATTTTGGGCGTTGTGGGGGTGCTAACCCTTCCCCATACGTAACCGACTCCCGAACCCGTTTTTGTGTTTTTCGCAGACCAAATTTTTTGTTTTAATAAAAACAAAATGATTTTATTAAAATGACCCAGTTTTTTAGGTGATCCAATCACATTTTTTTAAAAAAAAGATTGGTGGTGACTCCGTTGTTTTTGTTTTTTAAAAAAAATCATCGAACTGCTTGAAAAAGGGGTTGCGACACTTAAGAGTGTGAAAAATGTTGAGCTTGACATGCTGGTCATTAACTCGCATTGTAAGTTCTCCCTTATCGAAATCAATTAAAGTTTTCCCCGTCGCATTGTAAGTTCTAGCCTTTATGATTTCCAATCGATGGAAAACCGATTTTGGCATAAGATTTATGCTTGCTCCAAGATCACATAGCACCTTTCTAGCATAATGTTTTCCAATTGCACATGGAATTGCAAAACTTCTTGGATCGTTTAATTTTGGTGGCATTCGATTTTGCAACATAGCCATATATCCTTCTATTACAACAATAGTTTCAAACTCACCTAACCTCGTTCTCTTAGAAATAATGTCCTCAAGAAACTTTGCGTAATTCGATATTTGCTTTACTGCATCCACCAACGGTAAATTAATATGAACTTGCTTTAAGATATCCAAAAATTTCTTGAATTGATATTCTTGCTTTTGTCGCCGAAGGCTCTATGAAAAAGGTAATAGTAATCGGATGTCCTCAATCTTCTCATTTGTTTGGAATTTGAAAGAGGGCATTACCAAGGCATTAGGACCTACCAGGACCTGTTCCGATTCATCCTTCTTTTCACCAATTTCATCATTTTGTATTGATTTTGGCTTTTCTATATGTTTTTTTCCTGCACAGATTCATCATTAATTTTTAATCCACTTCGAGTAGTAATCACCTGACATTGCTCTTGGCCAATTTCCTTGGTGATCTCAGTGTTTCTAGGTAAACCACTTTGTGGTTTTGTATTTAAATTTTACATAAATTGACCAACTTGCATTTTCAAAGTTTTTTGTGCTTCTTCTTGATTCTGCAATCGTATTTTAGTCATGTTAATAAAAGCATAAGTCCTTTTCATAAAATTACTATTCTTAGACATATAAGATTTAGTTTTCAACATAAAAGCATTAAGAATGTTTTCCAAAGAACTAGACTATGTCGATTATTGTTGCGGCATCTATTGTGTAGGCATGTTCTGTTGGAATCCTGATACTTGTATGTTCAAACTGCCTTAATTGAGAGCATTTCTCGGATTTCTCCATAAGAAATTAGGGTGTTTTTTTTCAGGCTGAATTATAAGTGTTAGACATCGCATTGTTCCGATTGTAATTTCTCACGTAAAAACTTGACTCTAGGTTTTGCAAACACTCAAAAGAATAATGGTCACCATTGCATTAATCAAAAAAGGAATTCAATACCTTGATTTCCTGTGTATTACTCATACGTTGCATATTCTTAACCAAATTGGTTAATTTAGCTAATTGTGTAGCAATTAAGTCCGATGCATCAAGCTCAGAGGCATTACGTCTGACTCCTCCTCGCCTAGGTTAGGGAACTGATAATCATTCTTGGCTAGGCGATTTAAAATCTCTATTGATTCTTCTAAGGACTTTTCTAGGAGTATGCAATTTGCAGAAGCATCTAACATATCCTTGTTGGTGTGTTCACAACATTGTAGAACATTGTCACTTGCGTTCATAACGGGAATCCATGCATGGGGTATTTGTATAGAAGTTATCTATATCGCTCTCAAGCTTCGTACGTAGATTCATCCTCTATCTGCCAAAAAAAAGTGATTTCATTACGTAATCTATCAGTCACATTAGTTGAACTAAATCGAGCAAGAAAATCATGACATAATTCCGTCCAAGATCCTATAGATTAGGATGGAACAATATTTAACCACGTCTTATCTTTGTCTCTTAATGAATAAGGAAACACTTTAAGCCTTAGGATATCCTCATGGACTCCTTCTATTTTGAATAAGTTGCAAATCTTGTCACACCCCAATTTTTCCCCCAATTTTTTTAAAATCAAAATCCCTAATTCGTGCCCTAGGATTTGGGGATTTTTCAGTGATTTAATTGTAATTATTTGAAAGCTTTAGGGTCTTGTTGGGTAATTTTACCTTTGTCAAATTCAGACTTCAATTTCTTCCGTGATATCCATTTTAGTTTTATTTGCCTGTTTAATATTTTTTTTTGAAACCTAACTTGTAAACGAAGTTTTCGTTATGTGAACCCTAACTTCTAATCTAAGAAATTAGGTTGAATTTAGGGGTTACATTTAATAGTATCAGAGCCCGGTTCAACCCTCGGACTATGAGGTCCAAAAGAAGTTTTGATTTAAAACTAATTTTGTAAACCTATTTAATAATCCGGATTCTCGTTTTGACTTGTATTTGAAATTTTCTGAAATATTTTGATTAATACTCCAAGTATCGGTTTTAAAATAGGGTTCAGTCTATTTTCTATAGATATACTACTATGCCACCACGTAGGAGTACACGCTTAGCGACCGTGAGAGGTCGTGACTGAGGTCGTGGCCGAGGTCGTTAAGCTGGATCTGCTATTGATGTTCCATCTCCTGTGGACCCGTCACAGGATTAGAGTTTGGCTCAAGAGATAGGAGGGGAGGATCTACCTGAGGTTCAGACTAAGGCTCAACAAGCCGAGGTTGATCAGTCGGTCTAGAGTGAGGGACCATATATTTTTGGAGACAGTGAGACTATCGGTTTGGATTCTGTGACCATGCAGAGAGAGTTTCTCCGGTATCTTCGACAGAATGAGGGTGCTAGGAAACCCATTTCTACTAAGTTTCTGGTTGCTGGGATGACTATATTCGATGGTAAAACCGGTATAGACCCAGCGAATGTGGAGTACTGGCTAAAGAAGCTTCAACGTCTGTTTGTGGAGATGGAGTATCATTCTGATAGGAAACTGAGGGCGGCTATATAGTTGCTTCAGGGTGAAGCCCTGAACTGGTGGGAGGCTGAAGAGAGAGTGAATGCTTTAGATAAGATTACTTGGGAGTTTTCAGAAAGGCTTTTGAGGACCGATATGTGGGTCTTGAGTATTTGGCTAAGTGTCGGGATGACTTCCTGAACCTTCAGCAAAATGACATGTCCGTGAAAGACTATGAGACTAAAAAACAGAAGTGTGACCACTTTTTGAAAGGACTCTGGGTGCCGTTAAAGATTGTTGTATCCACCCACCATGATACCGAGTACAAGATGATCACTCGGCGTGCTAGGACAACCAAGCGTAATGAGAGTTTGAGGGTTCAGCTGGAATCCCAAGTCCAAGATAGAGGTAGACGTCAGTCTGCAGCATCTGTACAACACAATCAGAGTTTTCAGTCATGGAAGAGGGGCCATGATGAGTTTGAGCCACAGCGTTCTGCACGGGCTAGACCAGCAGCGTCAGTTATTCCTGCTGCTAGTGAAGCTGGATCCACTAGTACTCAAGCCTTGCCTCAGTGTTCATTTTGTAAAAAGTGGCATTTAGGAGAGTGTCGGATGAGGAGTGGGGATTGCTTTCGTTGTGGTTCATTTGATCATCGTCTTAGGGATTGTCCAGTGTCTCCGCAGTCAGGTTATGCTCCGAGGCAATCTTAGTCATCAGTTTAGACCCCTGCAGCGAGAAGAGGTTAGGGTAGACCTGTTGCACCTAGTACCAGTAGTAGGGGCAGACCTAGTCAGTTAAGAGAATCAGCCCGATCAGGGGGATCTCAGCCCGGGTTAGTTTATGCTACGAGGATACATGAGGACCGGGATGAGCCAAACGTCATTGCTGGTACTTTTTCTGTTCATTCTATTTCTCTTTTTGCACTACTTGATAATGGATCTACTCATTCATATGTATCTAGCTCTCTATCTAGTTATTTGGAGATTTCTGTAGAGGATACCAGTAGCTCTGTCTCATTCTATAGTCCTGTAGGTAACCTTATGAAGGTTACCAAAGTTTATAAAGTTTGTCTTCTTGAGGTCCAAGAAGAAATCTTTCCTGCTAATTTGATGGAGTTGCAGTTTGGAGAGTTTGATTTGATTTTGGGGATGGATTGACTGTCAACTCATCATGTTACTCTGGATTGTGAGCGTAAAAGGGCCACGCTGAGGACTTCTGATGACCGTGAGATAACTCTTATCGGTGAGCGTAGAGGGTATCTGTCTAACATTATTTCTACTCTGAAAGCGGAAAAGATGATCAGGAAAGGATCTGTGGCATATCTTGCTTATATCCTTGATCCGAGATAATCTGATTCTGGGATGGAGAAAATCCACGTTATGTGTGAATTTTCAGATGTTTTTCCAGAAGAGTTATCTGGAGTACCCCCTAAGCGGGAGAAGGTGGAGTTCGGTATTGAGTTGTATTCGGGGACTACCCTAGTATCCATGGCACCATATCGGATGCCTTCGAAGGAGCTTAAGGAGCTCAAAGTTCAGTTGCAGGAACTTTTGGATAGAGGTTTCATTCGACCTAGCGTTTCTCCGCGGGGAACCCCTGTCATTTTTGTTAAAAAGAAAGATGGGTCTTTGCGTTTGTGCATCGAATACCGAAAGTTGAACAAGTTGACCATCAAGAACAAGTACCATCTTCCCCGTATCGATGATTTGTTTGATCAGTTCCAAGGAGCTTCTGTGTTTTCTAAGATAGACCTGAGATCTGGTTATTACCAACTCAAGGTTAAGGATTCTGATGTTTTCAAAACAGCTTTTCGAACTCGTTATGGTCACTATGAGTTTCTAGTAATGCCTTTCGGTCTTACAAATGGCCCTACAACATTTATGGACATGATGAACAGCGTGTTTCGACCCTATCTGGATCACTTTGTGGTGATTTTTATTGACGATATCTTGGTCTATTATAAGTCTGAGGATAAGCATGAGCAACATCTCCGTATAGTGTTGCAGACTCTGAGAGAGAAACAGTTTTATGCAAAATTCAATAAATGTGAGTTCTGACTATCTGAAGTTGTGTTTCTGGGTCATGTTTTATCAGCTAAGGGTATCTAGGTTGACCCGAAGAAAATTGAAGCTATCATGGAATTGAGACAACCTAAGAATGTGGTAGAGGTCCGTAGTTTTCTAGGATTAGTGGTTATTATCGGAGGTTTGTAGAGGGTTTTTCTTCTATAGCCGCTCCGTTAACTAAGCTTCTGAGGAAAGATGTTTTGTTTACCTGGTCTGAGTCTCACCAGGAGAGTTTTGAGAAACTCAAGTTTGTTCTAACACAAGCACCGATTCTGACATAGCCAGAGTCGGGGAAACCTTATACAGTTTACAGTGATGCCTCGTACACTAGTTTGGGTTGTGTTTTGATGTAGGATGGGAAGGTTTTGGCCTATGATTCTCGTCAGTTGAAACCGCATGAGTGTAACTATCCGACCCACGATTTGGAGTTAGCGGCAATAATCTTTGCTCTAAAAATCTGGAGACACTACCTCAATGGAGAGAAGTGTTATATTTTCATAGATCATAAGAGTCTGAAATATCTTGTCACTCAGAAGGAACTTAATCTGAGGCAACGTCGTTGGTTAGAGTTTCTTAAGGATTATGACTGTGAGATCGATTATCATCCTGGTAAGGTTAATGTCATTGCGGATGCTCTGAGTCGCAATGCCATTTCTTATCTGAGAGCTCTATTTGCTCGGCTGAGATTGTTTGAGGATGGTAGTCTGTTAGCTGAGCTCTGTGTTGTTCCTACTCTGATACCAGATATTCGGGCTGAGTAGCCCAATGATCCTTCCTTGGACCATCGTATTGCGGAAGTTAATGAGGGGACTTTTCTATTGATCAGGATGGAGTTTTATGTTTCCGGGGTCGATACTATGTTCCAAGGAACTCTAATCAGAAACAAGTTATTCTTCGGGAGGCTCATGACACTCCATATTCTATGCATCCTGGTGGGGATAAGATGTATAAGAATCTTCGGGAAAATTACTGGTGGAAAGGTCTCAAACGAGACGTTGTCAGTTTTGTTTCTAAGTGCTTGACTTGCCAGAAAGTCAAAGCAGAGCATCAACGTCAATCTGGGCTTCTCCAGTATATTGAGATTCCTCAGTGGAAATGGGAGCGTGTGACTATGGACTTTGTTAGTGGTTTACCTTTGACTCCATCAAAGAAGGATTCTGTTTGGGTCATCGTTGATTGGTTAACCAAATCTGTACACTTCATTCCCGTCAGAACTACTTATCCTCTGAGTAAGTTAGCCCGGTTGTACATTTCTGAGATTGTTCGGTTACATGGAGTGCCTCTGTCTATTATTTCTGATCGGGATCTGAGGTTTACATCTAAGTTTTGGAATTCTTTGCATTCTGCTCTAGGTAATCGGTTAAACTTCAGTACTGCATATCATCCTCAGACTGATGGTTAGTCTGAGCATGTGATTCAGATCCTTGAGGATATGTTGAGAGGGTGTATTCTGGATTCCCGAGGTAGTTGGGAGGATTTCTTACCGTTGGCAGAGTTTGCTTATAATAATAGTTATCATGCCAGTATTAAGATGGAACCTTACGAGTCTCTTTATGGGCGTAAGTGTCGCACCCGTATTGGTTGGACTGAGCTTAATGAGCACCTTTTATTGGGTCCAGATCTTGTTCATGAGGCTGAGCAGACTGTCAGGTTGATTCGGGATCGACTTAAGGCTGATTTTGATAGACAAAAATCCTACGCAGATTTGAGGCGTAAGGATCTTGAGTTTGAGGTTGGTGATGAGGTATTTCTGAAAGTATCTCCATGGAGGAAGGTACTCCGTTTTGGTCGGAAAGGCAAACTCAGTCCTCGTTATATTGGACCATATCGGATTATTAGACGAGTTGGACCTGTAGCTTATCAGCTTGAGTTACCACTAGAGCTTAAGCGTATACATGATGTGTTCCATGTTTATGTACTGAGACGCTATCGAGCTGATCCGTCTCATGTTCTGTCAGTTGAGGATTTTGAGATCCGTCTAAATCTGTGTTATGAGGAGGAACTAGTTGAGATCATTTCTCAGGACCAGAAAGTCCTTCGAAGGAAAACCATTAAGATGGTTAAGATTCTCTAGCGTAATTGAGGTTATGATGAGGCTACGTGGGAGCCCAAATCTGTTATCAAAGCCCAGTATCCGCATCTCTTTGATTCAGGTAAATTTCGAGGACGAAATTTCTGTAAGGAGGGAAAGTTGTCAAACCCCAATTTTCCCCTAATTTTTTAAAAATCAAAATCCCTAATTCGTGCCCTAGGATTTGGGGATTTTTCAGTGATTTAATTGTAATTATTTGAAAGCTTTAGGGTCCTGTTGGGTAATTTTACCTTTGTCAAATTCAGACTTCAATTTCTTCCTTGATATCCGTTCAATTTTATTTGCCTCTTTAATATTTTTTTCATTTGATTCCATCTTTAATTTTTCTCCGGCAAAACTGAAGCATTCATTTCTGCCATCTCTCTCTCTCTGTTTCTGCTCTCTGTTTTCTACGAATCGAACTTCCGTGTGCTGGTAAGCCTCAACTCTTTTCCTTCTCCATTCGGTTAATCTGTTTTAGTGCTTTCTGAGGTTGTTGTTTTGAATAGTATTATTGTTGGTTTAAGTTTCGATTTAGGGGAAAGGTTGGTTGAGTTTAAATCCTGTGTTTTTATGTTTTGAATCGGGTAATGGGTTAATGTTAGAATTCGAAAATTTTCATATTTACAAGAAGGTTTTATTTCGGCTTAAGTGGTGTGTTGTTGAGGGATTTTTAATCCGTATTTCGAATCGGGTTAGAGGCATGAGAGTTGAAATCTGAAAGCTTTTAATCGAATCTGGGATTTTCTGGGTTTTTTTGAATCTTCCCGAAAAATCTAGTAAATTCCAGATTTTCCCAGAAAGACCCGACCGACCCGAAATCCGACTCGACCGACCCAAAACCCAACCATATGACGTCATGCTAACGTCACCAGTGCTGACGACATCTGCTGACGTCAGCGTTGACCAATGCTGACGTCAGCATTGACTTTTTCTAACCCGATCCTATTTTATGTTTTTCGACGTCCTGAGTTCGATGGAGCAGTCCGTTTTTCGAAATTCGAACCCGAAGTTTCGTTTTTAGAGTTTTTAAGTTCAAATGCTTATTTGGAAGTTATTTGTATTAGGTTCTGAAATCGTTTCTATTTGGTTCAGGTGACGTGGATTTTGACCCCGAGCATCTGCCTCCTCCCCCTCCTGGACGACCTCCTGTTCATCAGCATTCTGGACACACACGTGAGTTTTCAGTTTATTTCCGTTTCGTGTACTTATCGGTTTAGTGGCATAGTAGTTTGTCTAATACTTATTACTCGTAGGTTCTACTCCCACTCAGTCTAGTGGTAGAGCCGAGTCCAGTAGACGTCACTATCGACCTTGAGCTCTCTGCTTCAGGTGTGTTCTCTTCTGTCAATTCTGTTATTTCTGTGTGCGTAGATTTTGATTTCCCGTATGATCATATAGTTTGCATCATCCTAGTATGATACTAAACATCTCATAATGCTATACTCTAAGTTAACTATATATCCGATCCTGCTTATCATGCATGCCTCCTGTTAGTATATAAGGCACGCATTCTGATTCTGCATCTGCTTATAACTTTGCATCTCTGGTTGGATTGTTTGTTCGGGAAATATTAGTGATATATTCACTTCTGATCAGTGGCTCTACCTACGAGTCGAGATACCACTTCTGTTTAGTGGCTCCACCTACGAGTCGAGTTTCCACTTCTGTTGGTGTGAAGGAGTTAGAGTGGTTCAGGGGAACCTACTCTTCTATTGGTGTTCGGAGTTGGGTGCATAACATGCACACACTACATCATCTGTATTATTCCGTTCTGTAATCTTGTTTATCTACTCTAGAGACATACTAGGCTCCTTAGCTTACACCCTTTCAGTTTCTGTTCCAGATTCTCAGACCTAGGCTACGTACAGTACTTGGAGGATCCTGACTCAGATTTTTATCGTATGTTTTATAGTTTCAATTTCCGGATTATTTAATTATATTTGAATATTATTTTCTGTATAATGGACTTGGGACTTTATTTCGGATTACAGATTATTTTTATGTTATTAAATGTAAGGGTTGAACTCAGTTTAAATAAATGTTATGTTTTTCAGTGTCTTTAAATTATTAAATAATTAATAATTTATCAAAAAATTTAATATTATTTTATTGAAACCTAACTTGTAAATGAAGTTTTCGTAATATGAACCCCAACTTCTAATCTAATAAATTAGGTTGAATTTAGGGGTTACAAATCTCCTAGAATGATTTGAGATGTTGCCGAGCATCTTCGGTTTTTGATCCGCCAAATTGATCAATTGTATTGATCATATTGAACATCATTGGTTTTAACTCAAAATACACTGCTTCAATTTCCGTTGTAACGAATCATGGATTTAATCCATTCAGATCTTCCTCCAAGAAATCTCGAATATCCATACGTCTAACACGAGGTGGTTTTTGTGCAACTATATCTTCTCCTATTGCCATGACATTTTGATTATCGACGATATGAATAGGATTTTCCATAGCTGCTCGTTGTTCACGAATCCTTTGACGAAATACTTGTTCTATCTCGATCGGGTTCAAATGAATGGTCTTGTGATGTTGGTTGGTAAGGGCTTTGGAGTCTTGTATTATTAAATAAAGCTTCCACCTATTGTCAAGTTGTAATACTTTAGATTATCGATCCAACAAAGACTAGATTACCTACGCGGCAACTTATTCCTACACTTAAATAGAAAGAGGATACAAGTGATTTTGATTGATGGAGGATTAACTTAAAGAAAATTAAACTAATTAAATAAATGAAACTCGTATGAAAGAAGTAAGGCCAATCAATTGCTTCATAGAGTGGAATCCAGTTGTAAAATATTATCCTCTTATTAATGCATGAGGTTGAAGTGTCATCTCGGCTGGTTGCTGAAGGGTCACCTTGGCTGCCTCGATGGGTTATGCCTTGTCGACAATTCAACTTTTCATAGTTCGACGGAGCATCCTTAATTGCCACCTCCTTATCCCTAATTCAGATTACTATTGAAGACCACGTCTTGATGATACCTCCCAGCGTGAATCAAGGGTGAACAACAACCAATAATATGCTTCCTTTTAGTCGTTGAAATCTTTAACAGATTAGTCAATGCCCATCAAACAAAGATCGTATTCTCTCGTTTCGTGAACTTAACTATCCCTAGTCTAGGTAAATGGGTTTTCCTCGCAAACTTATCTTCCGATCTCGTATGCAAAGAAGAGTGAGAACCAAGAGAAAATAAAATATGAAACCTTGAGTTGCATTAATAAAGATCAAATAAATTACAAGCTTATTGCCCAACTACTCCCAATTGACCTAAGACTTGATAAAGATTTAGAACATGATGTGTTGTCGACGGCTAAGGGTTTATTCTATGAAAATCGACTTATTTTCATAGACCTAAGGGCTTGCTTTATATAGGCTAAGCCTAGATCAAAGTCTCCCATAAGCATTAGGAGTTCTAAAAGTAATAGAATACATATTCATATTAAATTACAACTCTTTATTCTATATCCCAATTTTTCTCCTTTTGGATTCTTGAACTTCCGTTGACTTTGACCAGGGCTTTATTTTCTTTCCTCGTTTCTGTTTCTTATCTAATTATGCTCAATAGATTCGTTACTTTATTCTCTATCTATCATGCACCAAATGTTATCTTTATTCTACTGCCACGACAACCATTTCACTGCCTTGGCGGGTGCTCATCTGCATCTGATCTTATGTATGTAATTCTTGCTTCCAACATCCATCAACTGTAATTGGTATTACCAGTAGGTTCATTTCTTGTCTAAGAGAGAAAATAATTAATCGTACATGTTTTATACCAAATAATAGATAAAAATATAAATTAAGTGCTTGGATGCTAAGATGTAGAAAACAATCAGAATTATCCAATATTTTTCAAAGAAAAGAACTTCTAAAATCAACTAAGTTCAGCAGTGTTTATATTTTTCCAAGCTCATAGTATAATCCTAAGTACTATTCCTATGATAGCTTTCTGAATCCAAGCCTGATGAATGGTACACTCTGTGACAGCGACAAGATGATATATCGCTGCCGAGGCAAACTCTAGAAAATTAACAGATTTTCAAATAAATTGCATTAAGGATGTAAATAACAGAATTTAAGGCAATAATTAATAATAGTAAGATCATTTTCATAAATTGGTTGTTAATTACAATACAAAATTAAACTAATACTCCCCCGAACTCGAGGGATGCATTATCCTCAATGCATGACAAGAGATAAGAGAAAGAAGTTAGACCGAAAATGAAAATAAAGAGAAAAATAAAAAAAGAAACTGTAAAGGAAGAGAAAATTAGGAACCGCTCTAGAATTGTGAGGATTCGAAGGAATACTCAGATTCGCTTGTGATTATTTGTTTGAGGTAGCTCCTGGGTGGTGGTTGTGCTACTCTTAGCGGGCTGACAACAGTATTCTTATGGAATTATTGGGATAACCTAAAGCAAAATTCAAATGAATATGAATGAATAAATTTAATCCTAAAACACAAATTTAAAAATTGAGAATTGATAAGAAGGTTAATGTGTCATATTAGGAGTGCAATCAGATGCATCTCCTAATGTGACTACTTCTTTTTCGTTTAACAAATTTAAATATTGGATTGACCCGCTGTGAGCATATGTCTTGGATTATTATGTGACAGTCACGATATTGCTCATAATGACAACTATATGTATGATCCTTAGACTTGAGATTATTACTATCTCAACATATATTGATTTATATTTTGATGCAGTTAAACATGTCTCGTAATTAGTTAAACTATAAAAACTGATCTTGGACATATTACAATGTATGTAGTGAGATATGAATGATCAAGATAAGATTTGTCCTTCCTACATAATAGGAAAATATATCAAAGGCCACTTGATTGAATGAGACTAGAAATGCATGGCCATGCTTGAATAGGTTGATATGAGATATCACAAATTATTCTTTAATAGTAATCCATTCTAGATATCAAGAAACATTAAAATAAGCTATACAAGTGTGACTATTCCAAGACTTGTGCCTATTATAGATATAAAAGGACAAAAAGATACAATACATTAAGAGAATTGGTCATGGACATGATACATCGAATCATGATCTCTTGTAACTTAGATGACAATGATGAGCCTACAGGGTCATACCCAATGGTTGAAAATGAGCAAAAAATATATATGTATAAATAGATTATATTTAATATCGAATTTTAAACAAAAGATATAATTAAATTAATTGTATCCCTTTTCAAATTCGAATTAAATATAGATCCCGAAATTTAAGAAAATAATAAAAGTAATTATTTCCTATAACAAATTCGGAATAAAACTCTAATACCTAGGGTTACACGTATATAAGGGATTTTTGGTCTAGCAGTCGTATGAGAGAGTCCCGAATTCCCAAAACCTAAAATCAAAAAAAATAGTTTTTCGAGATTTGCTCTCAACCGGGTGAACTGGGTAGAGGCTGAGATGATATTCGTGGAGGCTAAAGATTTGGATTGATGAATGATCGTGATTGTAGCAGATCCAGTTGTTTTTGCAACTTATCAAGGAACCCAATGTAAGTCGTCACATCTCTTCCTCCCGATTTTAGATTAAACGTACATGGATCACTGAAAAGATTGTCGTAATTTTTTCTCGCTACGTTATGGGGTGTGCCGGCGGTCCCAACAAATTGTGTTGTCAATAACATTAGAATTAGGCCCAAACATCACAGTCTTCATCTCTCTCAACTTATCCCTCAAGTAACTTACATCATTAGTTATGCAGGAACCACTAATAGGAAAGCCATTGGCATTATCAAGAGAGTGATGTAAGTCAGATCAATACGAGTGAAATCCTGTTGTGACATTGGACTTCCATTTGGCGAGAAACCGAAAATTAATAAAGTGTCGTAGGTGGTATAAATGACAATTGCAGAAGATGACTCCAAACAGCAACATTGTTCTTAAGAATTCTTAAAAGAAAAGTGATCAATAAGTAGGAGTTGAGGATAACAGTAGGGCTTAGGTTTGACTTGCTTTATATTCCGGAACAATCTGCTTTCCATGACCGAGCTTCTGTGTTGTTGGAATGCTTGCCTGGATGGATAGTTTATGTCCACTCGTAAAGGTTGGAGCGATCAAAGGATTCGAGCCTGGCGGGATTGTTTCGAACTAAAACGAAAATTCCAGTCTGACTCTAGAATTCAACATTTTCAGTGATAAATTAAGAAACCTTGGATTCTCTCTAGAGTTAAAATGTTTCTTGCAAGAATATAAGACTCGTGAGCCAGCTCTAGCCTCGTAGGGCTGGCCCTTGTGGTTGCAAGATGGAGTTGCCATAGCTTATGGATAGAGCAATGAGAGGGGACCCAATAGAGATAATAGTAAGGATAACAAGCGCTTCGTCCGTCAAGCGAGCGGCAAGAGCAGTGGGCACTCTTTCAACTGCCGCCTAATCTCTCAACATGCTGAAGAACTGAGAGTCGTCCAGAGACTGACTGGCCGGATGAAATAAAAAAAAAAGATATACTTTTTCTTACGAATTTTTTTGAAGTGTCGGGTAAAGGCCGCCCTCTACTTCTATTTTTAACTAAACGCGAACAACCGACATTGCAAGCAAATATAGAGCCCTCACCCATTTGAGTCATTTCGAGCCGGAAAACGTACCGACAATTTGATTCATTCATAGCAGAAGCTTTTCACCAAGATATTCTGTGAGGATAAGTCAGCTCAAGGACAGAGAGGGAGAAAGATAATGCTCCCAAATTCTATTTTTTTATGAGGAGATCAGATGCGGAAAGTAGAGTCAAACGGAGCATGATCTTCAAGATTTTAAAACAAGTTCAGCAGACAACATGAGGTTTTACTAAAAGTCCTAGATTCATTGTGTCGATAACAATAACATTCGATGTTGATTTAAAGGAACCCTAAGCAAACATTTTCACTATGGTTCATAATATATAGAACGTATCATAGAGTGCAGATAGCAACAATCACAACCCGAAAGGGTTTAAGTTAACAAAAGGCTTAACCATCGAATAAATACTCAAATATTATCTTTTTTCAGTTAATTGTTTAAATTATTTTTTTTTGAACCAAATAAATATCTAATATTTTATTATGTGACCCATTTAAGTTTTGACAGTGACATACATTATTTTTTTCAGTTATCCAATCAAAACCGGACATGTAACGATATGAATAATTTTTTGAATTTTATTTTAAAGAAAAGAAATCAAATTTATTAAATATTTTTAAAAAATTAAATAATCTCAAAATAGTCCCTACATCTCTAAACCCCAAGTTCGGCCATTCCCACCAGCATTGGTCGAGCTTCTTGTGACGGAATGGAATTCTCTCCCTTCACCAAATGACCTATACATTGTTCAATGTTTGTTATATTATCATTTGTCACGAATCATTTAAAAAATCTCGATCAAATTTTGATAATGAGGTGATGAGATAAATGTTCATGATAGCTCGATGACGGATATGATAAACGATGACGTGACAATCGAAGGCGAAATCAAGACAAATCAAAATATAGATTTTAGGTGTTAGGGATTTCAAATTTTGGATTATTTCGTGAAATTTTAGTTTATTTTGTTTTATTGATTTTTATTTATTTTTAAAAATAATTTATAAATTCTAAGAAGATGATATATACCGGATAATAGAAAATAATAGTAACAATTAACGGATTATACCTATTTGAGTAACGTTAAAATATTAAACATCTATTTACTACACAAATTTCTTCTACTCCAATTTAACAACATATTTCCAGAACTGAACAATATTCATCAGACATCCTATTCTTGTAGAGTTATAGAACTGAAGGAGAGACAAAATTAAAAGCTAAAAAAAGCTCACTTTTTCTTTTTTACTGATCAAAAACTATAAAAGAGTTAAAAAAAACTCATTTATTTCTTCACCAAAACGTTATCCTTTTCTTTCTCTGATTCTATCATTTTCATGGGTGATTCTAGGAGAAGCCCCTTAAAAAAGACCTAAAAAAGCCTGACCGATTTACCCAATCATTTTGTGTACATAATTGGTTACGAATTATGTACACAATTTCTTACAAAAACTGTAAGAAAAACGGTACATACATAGATTGTTACAAATGTAAAGATTTGTGTACATACATAAATCCTTACAAAAACTGTAATAAAAATGGTACATACATAAATTGTTACAAACGTAAGGATTTGTGTACATACATAAATCACTAGGAGAATACATAAATTGGCACAAAAATGGTAAGGATTTGTGTATGTACACAATTCCTAACAAAGTATACACAATGGCTTATAAAAACCGTAAGAAAAAAGGTATGTACACAAATCCTTACAACTTCGAAACCCTGAGCTAAAGGAGGTCATCCAAGGGTAAGGATTTGTGTACATACGCAATTGGCTACGAGTATACATAATATGGAACAAAAATGGTAAGGATTTGTGTATGTATACAATTCCTTATAAAGGATACACAATGACTTACGAAAATCGTAAGGAAAAAGGTATGTACACAAATCCTTACGACTTCAAGACCATGAGCTAAAGGACGCCATTCAAGGGTAAGGATTTGTGTACATACATAATTGGCTACGAGTATACATAATATAGCACAAAAATAGTAAGGATTTGTGTATGTACACAATTCCTTAAAAAATATACACAATGGCTTACGAAAACCGTAAGGAAAAAGGTATGTACACAAATCCTTACGACTTCAAGACCATGAGCTAAAGGAGGCTATCCAAGGGTAAAGATTTGTGTACATACACAATTGGCTACGAGTATACATAATATGGCACAAAAATAGTAAGGATTTGTATATGTACACAATTCCTTACAAAGTATACTCAATGGTTTACGAAAACCGTAAGAAAAAAGGTATGTACATAAATCCTTACGAGTTTGAAATCATGAGTTAAATGAGGTCATCCAATGGTAAGGATTTGTGTACATATCTTTTTCCTTACAGTTTTCGTAAGCATTTGTGTATATTTTGTAGGGATTTGTGTACATACATAAATTCTTACATTTATTGTACCAATTTATGTATTCTCGTAGTAAATTGTGTATATACACAAATCCTTACCCTTGGATGGCCTCCTTTAGCTCATGGTGAGAAGTTGTAAGGATTTGTGTACATACCTTTTTCCTTAAGGTTTTCGTAACCATTTGTGTATACGTTGTAGGGATTTGTGTACAATATTTTTATTTGTATATTTTTTATTCGAATATTTTTATTCGAATATTTATTATATGAATATTTTTATTCGAATATTTATTATACGAATATTTATTATACGAATATTTTGATTCGTATATATTTTATTCAAATATTTTTATTGGAATATTTTTATTTGAATATTTATTATATAAATATTTTTATTCGAATATTTATTATATGAATATTTTTATTCAAATTTTCATTATATGAATATTTTTATTTGTATATATTTTATTCGAATATTTTTATTCCAATATTTATTATATAAATATTTTTATTCAAATATTTATTATATGAATATTTTTATTCGAATATGTATTATACAAATATTTTTATTCTAATATATTTTATTCGAATATTTTTATTTGAATATTTATTATATGAATATTTTTATTCGAATATTTATTATACAAATATTTTTATTCATATATATTTTATTCTAATATTTTTATTTGAATATTTATTATATGAATGTTTTTATTCGAATATTTATTATACGAATATTTTATTCGTATATTTTTTATTCGAATATTTTTATTCGAATATTTATTATACGAATATTTTTATTCTTATATTTTTTATTCAAATATTTTTATTCGAATATTTATTATATAAATATTTTTATTCGAATTTTTATTATACGAATATTTTTATTTGTATATATTTTATTCTAATATTTTTATTCTAATATTTATTATATGAATATTTTTTCCAATATTTATTATATGAATATTTTTTCCAATATTTATTATACGAATATTTTTATTCATATATTTTTATTCGAATATTTATATTCAAATATTTATTATATGAATATTTTTCTTTGAATATTTATTGCAAGAATATTTTTATTTGTTTTATTTTTTATTAGAATATTTATTATATGAATATTTTTATTTAAATTTTTATTATACGAATATTTTTATTTTAATATTTATTATATGAATATTTTTATTTGAATCTTTATTATACGAATATTTTTATTCGTATATTTTTTATTCTAATATTTTTATTCGAGTATTTATTATATGAATATTTTATTCGAATATTTATTATACGAATATTTTTATTCATATATTTTTATTTGAATATTTAAAAATGAATTAGGTAATCGATAAAAGTCATTAGAACCGGTTACCCCTAAAGGCCATTTTAATCGGACGGTTGGGAAGTTTTTTTTTTAAGGTTTTTTTAGGGGAGCTTTTTTTAGACGCTCTCCATTTCCATGATTCCATCAAGGTTTCTGGCAATTACGAACAACCCAGTATGCAACCAAATGTCTGAAACAATTCCTTAACAGAATCAAACATCAACCATAAACATGGAGAATAGACATTTTGAAGATTAAAAAAAGCCCAGAACTTTGAAGAGTACATACTTGGATTAAAAAAAACAGCTAAAATTCCAACCAAAAGAACAACAAAAGACCAGAACTCCAGAAAATTCAACCAATAAAAACAAATGAATGAATTCACTTGCAACATTAATAAATCTATTAATTAAAATAATGTTGGCAATATCATATATATAAATTATTGTTAATACATGATTTAAAATAAATATACTTTTAAGATTTTTGTATTTTTAAATTAAATTTAATATATTTAATATATTTATTTCTATAATTTTACATATATAATGATTGAATTATTTTTTAAAATTAATCAATAATTTTAATCTTTATTAAAAATATTTAATTAAATTATTATATATTTTAAATTATATTAAAAATTATATAAATTCATTTAAATTATCCTCATGAGTTTAAATTTATTAAATGAATTTTTAATATAATTTTAAAATTTTATTTTTTAATATAATTTTATATATACTAATTTAATTAAAAGATTTAATAAAAATAAAATTGTAATTAAGTTAAACAATAATTTAATGATTATATATGCGAAATTATAAAAAAAATTATGAAAAAATATAATAAATTTAGTTTAAAAATACAAGAATTTCGATTTTAATTTAATTTAATAGATTTATTTTAGTGGTTTAGATAATGGATGAGTCTACCACGTGCGTCGAACATTGTTGAACACCACTAACGATGAACATTGCTGAACACTATTAAATTAATTAATAAAAATTAAAAATTCAAAGGACTAAACATATAATTTTAAATTATTTAAAATAAAATTTTAAACAAATTATATATATTATATTTTCACTTTTAAAATTATTTATTTAAATTATTTTTAATTTAAAAATAAAAAATATTAAATCTAAAACCTAAAACCCTAAACTCAAGCTAAAAATATTAAACAATAAACTCTAAATTCTAAAACAATACAACCATAAAATCCTAAACAAAAAAAATAACCATAACCTAAACCCTAAATAGAAAATTTGAAACTCTAAAAAGTAGAAACCCTAAACTTGAAACCCAAAATTAGTTTAAGATTTAGATATAGAAGTTTTGGTTATTTTAGGGTTTAATATTTATGGTTTAGATTTAGTGTTTATGGTTTAATATTTTTAGGTTTTTTGATTTTAGGGTTTTGAGATTTTATATTTTATGATTTAGAGTTTAATGTTTAATGATTTAGATATACGGGTTTTGGTTATTTTAGGGTTTAAGATTTTAGGGTTTAGATTTAGTGTTTATGGTTTAATATTTTTATGGGTTTTGATTTTAGATTTAGAGTTTAGAGTTTAATGTTTAGTGATTTAAGTTTTGGATTTTGGTTTTAGGGTTTAGAGTTTAGGATTTTTTATTTTTTAAAGTTAATTTTAATTAGTATTTTATTCAATTATTTTGAAAAATAAAATAATATATATAAAGTAATTTAATAAAAAAAATATTTTAAATAATTTATAATTATATGTTGAGTCCTTAAAATTTTTATTCTTTATTAATTAGTTTAATAATGTTCAACGGTGTTCATCATTAGCGATGTTCAGCAGTGTTCGACGCTCGTTATAGAATTTTCCTTAGATAATTTTATATTTAGTGATTTTAAATGTTTTTATGCGTTTCATCAATTACGCTCAGGTCCCCTTAATTTATATTTATTTTCTTTTTCCTGGTATGAACAATCTAGCGTATATATTAAGTTTTGTACCATGTATCACAAAGATACAGTTGACATAGTGGTAGAAACACGCCACTCTCATCTAGAGCAAGCTTGTTCCTGACAATGTAAAAAACTGACACAATTTGAAAATCTGATTGAAATTTATTTGAGTTAGAACCTGATTTAATTTAAAAATATTATGATTTGAATTCTACCTGTATTCGACTGTTGTTAACTCGAACTTGAGTTGGACCTGTTATTGTAGTAACTGAACTCGAACTATATCCGACCGAGAATGATTCAAACCCGATTTTAACCTGTTACTATGGACCCAAAACCTGACCTGTATCCGACTGAAACAAACCCGAACCCGAGTCTGACCTGGCAGATAGCCGATATTACTCTACTGAATAGACCCGAGACTTGATTTTACCCAACCTGTTTTAATCTCGACCTGATAAATGACTCAATTTGTTTTGAATCTGACCTATTATTGACCTTAACTAATATTAACAAGACTTAATATTTACATGACATATAATTAAGTAAATCTATAATTTGATGAATTTAAAATATTGATAAATATAATTAGGCTTAAAAAATAAAATTAGACATGAAATTTAATTTAAGGGTTAATATTTAAATTTAATATTACATATTTAATTAAATTAATTTATTTACTGTATTATTAGTTTAATGTATTTAATTTTAATTTTAATTTAAAATTAATATTTTATTAAAAAATAAATTTTAAATTAATATTTAATTCAGTTAAATTAAAGAATTTAGGACTAATTAAGATAAATTAAAATATAAAAATATAAATTACTAAAATAAGTAAAAGAATTCTAAAATTAAATATAGATTTTTATTAAATTAATCTAAATTATGACTTAATTAAATTAAACCAAAACAATCGATAAAAAGAAAAAAAGACAATTGATGAAAAAAAGAGTGAAAGAAAAATAAATCACTTAATTTTTAAGTTTGAGATTAATTTACTTTTAGTGTAAAAATTTTGGAGAGATATAAGTTAGCCAAAATTTTGGAGGGAATTAGAAATAAGTTTTGATTATTATATAAAAAAGAGAGAAAAAACAAAATTTTGGAGGAAATTAATATATAGTAAATTTTGGAAGATTATTATTATTATTACATTACAATATATAATCAGATAATAAACTGTGATTAAATATAATCAATTAAAAATATAAAAAAGAGATTAGATTTAGATATTCATTTGACACTATTCTAGGTGGGGTAAAAAAATTCACATATTTTTATATAGGTCGCGCCTAAAAAATTGAATCTCGCGTCGCTCTACACCTTATTTTACAATTATTTCAATTTGGTTATGATCACTCGAAAATTAAGTTTTAAATTTTATTTTTTATTTGATTTGATCCTCATTTAATTAAAATCAGATTATATATTTTAAAATTGTTTCAATTTGATCCTAAAAAATTAGTTTAGTGATTGGAGACTTGGTCTTAGAAAACTAGTTTAGTGATTTAGGTTTAGGGGATTAGTGTTGAGCTTAAAAAATTAATAATATATATACATTAATTCATAAACAAATTAAATACATATATTAGTATACATATATATATATTATTAAAGTATTATATATATATAATAATAAGTATACACATGTCAATGTATACATATATATACATACAATATATATTATATACTTATATATATATAATATTATACATTTCATATTTCAATATACAGTATAAATTCTATATATAAAATATATTACATATATATGTTATATATTCTATATATAATATAAATTTCATATATAGAATATATTTAATATATAGTATAAATTTTATATTTTTATTTTTGAAATGTATTAAATTCTATTGTATATGTATAAATTATAATGTATTAAAGTACATTAAATTAAATTTTTCATCGAATTTAACTATTATTAATTTATAATTTTTGAAATTTAATCCTTATAACTTTATTTTTATTTAAATTGACTACTATTTATTTTTTTAATTTAGTTTAGTTTTTTTAATAAGATGATATTTTATTTTATTAATGTTTATCCTTTTTAATTTAAAAATTTATTCTATCTAGTTTAATGTTTATTACTTATTAATTTTTAATTTTTTTTAATTTAGCCCAATTTTAAGATATGAACCGTATAATGATATTTTTGTTTAGTCTAATGCGTAATACTTATTTTTTATGGGATTCATGCTAGTTAAAGACGTTAGATATTAAATAATTAATTCGAAATGAATGATCAATCATTCAACCCAAAGTCTATTGATTTTTACTTAATTACTTATTTATTCCAAACTCTAACTCAATAATTTTAATTAATATGAATTTAAAACCTGAATTAATTCAACCTGAAATAAACCCGACCTGAAATGTAACTGAACTGAACTCGACCTGAAATGAACCTATCAAGTATCTAATTTGGACCTGAAACGTTTGAACTCGGCCTGAAATGAACCCGACTTGGAATAGACCAGCACCCGACCCAAATCGAGTCAAAACATCAAATCAACCTAAACTGACATGTACCCGATTTTACCCGACCTGAAACTCATCCGAGTAACTGTTTTTACATACCTACTAGGTCCAAATCTTACTAGAGACAGAGGAAAAATAAATAAAATTATTAAATTAAATATACATAATTAAAGTCCTCAAATAAATAATAATATTATACAAAATAATTATGGAAAGAAAAAATATATAAAAACTTAGTTTAAAAATACACGTATGTCAACTTTAATTTAATTAATAAATTTATTTCAGTGATTTAAATGTTTTATGCATCCCAAATATATGATGTTTGAGTCCTTTTAATCTATATTTATTTATTAGCATTAACTGCATTGCTAACTTTTATTTAATTATTAGATTTATTTACTATTTTAGATGTTTTTATGTATTTCAAATATATCATATTTAGTCCTCTTAATTCATATTTTTTTCCCGAATATGAACAAGGCTTATTTGGAAAGATATTTTCTTTTTATTTATTTAAAAAATAATTTTCTTCAAACTTTATGTTGAAGAATAATTCTATTTCTGCACACATAGATGTAATTCACATATTACACAACAAGAATTACTACTTCGTAATCTTGTAGAATACGAAATTAAGATGATGTAGATTTTATGCCGTTCTTCTTTTTTTAAAAATGAATTATAATTTTACAAATCTCCGCGGTATTTATTACATTATATTAAACATAATTTGTATTTTGTAGGATGCGAAGTTCTTTCCTGACACGTCAGAAAGGACTGTACAATTCAACAATAATTCCCATCCTGCAGGATGCGAAGTACTCACATATTTCGCATCTTGCAGGATGCGAAGTACTCATTATAAACACCACAACCTCTTGACGTTAAGCAACCATTCAATTATAGTTACCTACTATTATTTAAATGTGCTATATGTATTCGATTGTCTTTTACTCAATAAAATTTATATATTTATGTATTCTTCTATTTAAATATAAATCACAATATACAAAATTTTTCGATCTTGTACTCCAAGGTCTTTCTTTTTCTAGGATGAAGATTGGGTTATATAGTATTCGGTGTCACCGAATACTATAATAGTGAAGAAATTCTTATTATAGGGTCATGTTTTAAACATTAAATTTACTGTAAAGCTCATCGTCCACACCCGGAGTCAAAGATTCTACTATTACCTATTGGATATAGATGGAGTTTTTTTACCGATATCGTCACGGTGAAGACCACCATGCTCACCCGCAGTCGAAGCTCCTACCATAGTAGAGGAGAGGAGAATGTGGGATATGTTTAGGAAATTCCCCATGATATTATTTCTTTTGGATCAAGACTAGGATATGTTATCTGATATCCCCAGATAATATAATCCTAAAAAAATCTTAATCTTGCATAATATTTTTTTCTTGGATTAAAATTTGGATATTATTTGTATGTTAAAATATAGTAAAAGTTTTTTTATGATATTATAAAATGAGGATATTATTTATATATTAAAATTAGGATATTATTTATATTTTTAATCTTTTTTATTTGTATGTTATGTTGTTATAAAATTTGTCTCGTAGAATATTTAACGATACATGTTACAAAATAGCAAATTAAAATAATATTACATTCTAGTTAAAATGAATGGGGAGAAATCTGACTCGGTTTTCTCGTAATTGTAATTAAGTCAGATGTTAAGTTTAGTTCTTTCATTATTTGTTCTCTTTTCGTCTTCTATAATTTACGTGTTGATAACATGACTTCATCTTCTAGTTGATTGATAATAGTGGAACCTGAGCCATTATCAAATACTACAATTATCTCTACATTTGTTCCGCCAACACGTTTGTATGCTCGAAACATCCTTTGCATATCTCTCATTCGATAGTGAAAGAATATAATGTTCTTCGGGTCCAGGCTCTATGAATGGTACTTTGACACGCAATTCTTTGATTTTTTGTTGGATGAGTTGACTACTACAATTGAAATCAAGTCAAATAGACCATCTTTTATGATCTTTTCGCTAAACTATATGTACGCATAAGTTCCACGATAGAAAACAATAGTAGAAAATAGCCATAGGTTTAGTGTTCGAAAATAAATGCAATATGGTGAAGATGATTGCTTGTACGTTTATGGAGTGTTTAGTATATGTAGGATGAACTTCGCATTATGTAGAATGCAAATTTATCTGCCATGTCAGGAATCCTACAAAGCTGGCACAAATTCGCATCCTACATGTTGCAAAGTCTTCCATACAAATTCGCATATTGTATCCGAATTTTTTCCTTATATATACGTTCCGAAATTTTTAAACCGAAACATCAAAATATTTCTTACTCAAATTTGAAACTCCTCCTAAATTAAGTGTTCGAAAATGGAGAAATAGTTGATGTTGTAGTATACTACAATGGTGAGATCATCCCTGATGCGAAAATAGGTGTCATATTCCAGTCTTCCAACAATGTTACGATACATATTCCAAGGCGTATAACATATGACAGACTGAGAAGATTGGTAATGATAACTCTGCAAAAAGGCTATATTTCAAGCCTTTTTACTTAAGTTATTTATTGTCTTTAAGTTCATTTAGGGTCATTTAGATGCATTTAGGATCATAACATTGCATTTGTTGGTTGTTTATGTCTTGGCATTTATGATGTGGCAATAGGTGCTATTTTACGAGAAAGGTCGTTCTTTTGGCTGATGTTGTGCAGTTAAAGCAAAAATGGAAGTTGAGGAAAATTTTCATGGCATTCGCAGAAGGATAGCGATGGGAAAATGCCATGGCAAATCTGGAGGACTCACGTGCTGAGCTAAACGACAAGAAGATACTTTGATAAGAGTGTCAGCTGGTGTCATTACAGCCTGGCCACAACCACCACTGTAGGGGACTACAACCACCTCAGTAGGGGACCACTGCCACCATGCAAATATTCGCAGAAGGATAGCAATGGGAAAATGCTATGGCAATTCTGGAGACCTCTTGTGCTGCACTACAAGACAAGAAGATATTTTGAGAGGAGTTCTAGCTGGTGCCAATACAGGTTGGTCACAACTACCACAGTAGGGACCACTGTCACCACTGCCATCTCTGCAGAAATGCCATCACGTGAATGGGGGTAGAAATGGAATTTTCACTAACCTTTAGGGTTTTTCACCCCCCCCCCCATTTGATAAGGTATGGTGACCATATAAAAGAGCAACCTTTCTCCTTGGAAAAAGAGGACCTTTGGAGCAGATTTTGAGGCACAAGAGGAGCAAAAAGAGGCGGAGGAAAGCTTTCACCTTTCTTCCCCAACCGCCGTCCGAAGGGACCTCCATTGATCGAGCTTGAAGGGAGTGGAGTGCTAGGCACCCGAGAGGGGTTAGCACGCTAAGGCGTCCCATGGTGGTCGAAGAGCCGGCGGTGGCGCGGACTGAGGGTGTCTTTTATCCTCTTCCTTTGCTTTATTTTACATATTTGAGAGGTTTTTGTGGATGATTTAAGGATGATATTAATGATTAATATTTTTTCTTAAACTCTTTCACCCATCATGTGTTAGCTTTATTTGGTGGATGCTTTTGTGGATGATTATCTTTTGCTTTTTATTAATATATAGCATTCTATGTGTTGTGTATTTGCTTTCCTCATTGTTGATAATCATTTAAGCATTGTAAGAGGCACGAAAGTGTCCCGTGTTTAGGTGCATGCTAGAGCACTCGAAAGAGGTGTAGCTATAGATCCTTAGATCATCCGAAAGGAGCTAAGGGAGGATCTACGTGAGCAACAGGTTCTAGACTACAAATAGAGTCTAGTTGGATCCTAGAGCACTCGAAAGAGGTATAGGTGAAGGCTTTAACGAGTAAAAGGAGTGTGCTTTTTCAATAGGCTAGTGCTATTTGCGTGACAGGCGAGAATACCATGGCATTTTAGTTTGTCAGGTTCCTATGTCTCGACAGAGCGAGAACACCTTAGAAACCTCTGTCGAGTAGATATACACCGTAGAAGCTATATGTTAGGTAGGAGTGAGGTTAAGAAGTTCATAAGAACCCCCATCAATCATTCCAGTAAGGCTCATCAGTTGAGGATCATTACGACTTATTGCTCACCTGTATTCTCTTATCTTGCTTTTGCCTTGGCATTGACAAAGTGTTCTTTTGTTTTCATCTATTTCCTCTGTTTCCTCTATTTATTTCAATCACATTACCATACTCTTCACACACCACCTTCATACATCTATCGTGCCACCACCATCCATTCCATTTTGCCTTGACATATTTTGGTTGCTTGCATTCTAAAATTGTCATAGCATTGCACCATAGCATTGCACCGTACATATTCATTTTCATTTGTTTATATCATTTTATTTATTTTCCTTTTGTTTAGTGACAGCTTTTTGCCTTGACAAATTTGACTTACACTTTACCCCGATCCTCGTGGGAACGATACTCACTCACCCTTTATTACTTGCACGACTATGTATACTTGCATATATGTGTTCTCATAATTTATAGCACTACACAGCCGAACACCAAGTTTTTGGCGTCATTGCCGGGGATCTGGCGAGTAAAGTTTGTCATTTTTATCTTGATATTTTTGTTTTACTTTGTTTATTTTTTTATTTCAGTTTTAATTGTTTTATTTGTTTTCTTTTTCAAGGTTTTTCCTAGTGCTTGACCAGAAGGTCTACTGATGGACCCACCAATGCAATATCCAGTAGTTCAAAATGTCGGGGCAAATCTGAATGCTGCTGCACCTCGACTAAGGACTATTCAAGATCAGTTAAATCCTATCTTGGATGATCTTAATCCTGGCATCATGGCACTAGAAATTCAAGCTACACTTTGAACTCAAGCCTGTCATGTTCACTATGCTAAACTCTATTGGGCAATTTGGTGGTATGGCGCATGAAGACAAAAGACAACATATTCGATTTTTCCTAGAAGTTTATGACTCATTCCATCAACAAGGAGTACATGAGGATTGTTGAAACTCAAGCTATTTCCTTATTCTCTATGTGGCCGAGCAAGGGTGTGGTTGAATGGAGTACCATCCGGTTAGATAAAGTCATGGGTTGATCTATGCAAGAGCTTTTTGTTGCGGCATAATCCTTCGAATCTCCAGACTCAACTTAGAAATGACATTGCTTCTTTTCGATAAGGTGATGACGAGTCAATGTGCGAATGTTGGGATCGATACAAGGGATTGCTTCGGATGTGTACACATCATGGATTTCAAGATTGGCCTCAAGTTGTAATATTCTACAACGAAGTCAATGCACCAACGAGAATTATGTTAGATGCCTCGATAAATGGAACTTTACTAAACAAATCACCCGAGAAGGCATTTGACATTCTTGACAGAATTGCCATCAATGACTATCAATTTCCTTCTACAAGACTTAGAACCGGGAGGAAGGCGCAAGGGACATTTGAGCTTGAAGCTAAAGACTCACTATCCGCTCAACTCTCAGCTATCATCAACATGTTGAAGAACATGCAACATTTCAATGGAGTGAAGGAGGTGAAGACGGCTACTTCAACTTGTCTATTATGTCATGGCAATCTCCATGAGAGTGAGTGCCCAGGAAATCATGAGATAGCTAGCTATTTGAGCAATTTCAACAGAAGCAACAACAATCCCTATTCCGAAACATATAATCCAGGATGGAGTCATTATTCAAACTTTTCATGGGGAAATCAAGGAGCCAACAATCCTAACTTGCAAGCCCTGAATCAGAATGATAATAAGCCCAGGATTTTCAAGCAAATATGCCATGGCATAATCAGAATAAGGGGGCATCATCATCATCGAATACCATTTCTTTGGAAGCTACTATGCAAGAATTTATTCTAAGTACAAAGAAGATGCTTCAAGAGCATACTACAGCTATCAAGAACCAATGAACTTTATTACAAAGCCATAGTGCTTCATTGCAAAATCTAGAGAGTCAGGTTGGCCAAATTGCCATGTCATTACAAGAGCATCAATCAGGATGTCTGCCAAGTGATACTGAGGTCACTAAGCCACATGGTAAAGAGAAATGTAGCGCAATCACACTATGGAGTGGCAAGCAGATTAATCAGCCAGATAAGTTTGGGGGAGGACGAGTGATGATTCCTTACCCAAACCTATGCAAGAAAAGACAGTAATGCCTGAGTAAATTCTCGAGGAGAATGAGAAGGAGGAAGGTTTGACAAAGGAACCTATTGATGGAGCTAGTGAAAATGCCACGACAAAAACAATTCCTAAGCCAGCAGTGAAAGAAGTTAGACCCCCACAACCCTTTCCCCATAGGCTGAAGAAGTACAATGATGAAGTGCAGTTCAAAAAGTTCGTTGATAAATTGGATCAGTTATACATAAATGTCCCACTCTTAGAGGCAATTGACCAGATATCCACCTACGCTAAATTTTCAAGGAGATAGTCATGAAGAAGCGGAAAGTGGAGAAGTTTGAGACAATTGTCACGTCAAAAGAGTATTGCTCTGCTTTGAGTAATTTGCTAATGAAGAAGGATCCAAGCATCTTTATTATTCCGTGTGCTATTAGAGACAAGTTCATCGGGAAAGCACTCTGTAATCTTGGATCAAATGTGAATCTGATGCCCAAATCAATTTTTGTGAAGCTTGGCATGGGATATGCGAGACCCACTTCCGTCATATTGCAACTAGCCGATCGTTCCCATGTGACATTAGAGGGGAATATTGAAGATGTCATAGTGAGGGTGGGCAAATTCGTGTTTCTAGTCGACTTCCTTATACTTGATTGCGAGGTTGATGTTAACGCACCCATCATCTTAGGGAGGACTTTCATAGCAACCGGTCGCATTCTCATTGATTGTGAGAAGGGTGAGATCACTATGCGAGTAGCAGATCAAAGTGTGATTGTGAATGTCAACAATTCTCTTAAGTACGTGGATGATTCTAAAGAATGCCGGAGCATTTTGGAAGCAGACTCTGAGCTGTCAAAGGAAGTTGATCATTTTTGTCACAACAATTTTGTTCAACTGGATAATTATGAAGAACTCATACATGATGATGAAAAGGAAGATAGTGAATTTCCATTGGAGCATAAACGGGAAATAGGATGGACCATGGCAGATCTGAAGAGGATTACTCCTACTATCTGTATGAACAAGATACTTTTGAAAGAATGTCATGGCTATTCCATAGATCCACAACGCATCTACACTGGAGCCCCCGTGATGCATGACAAACCTACCTCACATCTTCAGGATATGCATAAGCTACTTTTGGAAGAATGTCATGGCAATTCCATAGATCCACAATGCATCTACACTGGAGCCCCTGTGATACTGACAAACCAACCTCCCACCTTTAGGATGCATGACATACTGAAATTTCATGACATTTTCAGTTTACTGTTTTTCATAAATAAATTGTTTTATTTTATTTTATTTTATATGCTTTATTTTGTATTTAGCTTTTATCAGCTATCTTTGAAGAACCTCAACATGAAATACTGGCACAGCTAGAAAAGCAGAAAGATCCACCAAAGGAGTCCAAGTGCCAACTGAAAATGTCGCACTACTGCCACTACATCAGCACCACCTGCATAAGTCAAGGTACCTTGCATTCATTTTATTGCATTGCATATAGTTTAATTTTCTTTTCTTAGTTGCATTGGGGACAATGCCTGCCTCAAGTTTGGGGGAGGTATCATTCCCTACTTCATTTTCATATCGCATGATAGCTGCAGTTGTAGACAAATGCCATGGCAAATTAGTAAGTTTCCAGATGAGTTATTGGATTAAAGTTAATGATGCCCGATGATGATAAATTTTTTATGGCCAATGCTTGAATTGAATATGCATGACTTGAGATTTGGATAGAATCTGCTTTAGGATTTAGTTGTTGGTGTCTATTTTATTGTTACACGAGTGTATGTTTTCTATGCTTAGGAAAGTTAGAAAATTTTTATAGATTGAAAACTTGAACAACTCAACATGTTTTAATGAATTTAAATGTTAATAAAAGCTCCCGTTTTAATTTAAGAAGTTGTGAATAATTGTAGAGGATACTCCGCTATGTCATGGCAAAATAATGTGCATATGAGTTAATGAAAGAGGCACAGGGTGACGCTACACTTTTAACTTGTCATGGCATTGCCTGGATACTACATTTTAATAAATCGCAGCTAGGGCATGAGTAGAAGGTAGTGTGACAGGCTGGCTCCCCTCGTAACAGTGTTTAATAAGAAAAAAATGAAAAAAAATGTTGAAAAAAATATGAAAAAAAAAGAAAAAAAATGAATATATATATATATGGGGAGTATGAAAGTTGTGCTTAAAATGAGAAAACATGCTTTGTTATGATAGTAAACCTTCTTTAGAATTTTTCTAAGTTAACTAAGCATAGATTGTATACACTTACTCACACACACACTCGCATCTGATCTTGTCCTAGAGTAACATTTCTTGAAATTTTCGCAAGTCTTATATGTTTATGCCATGACTTTTTCTGAGGGCTGAAACTCCAACCATTTGCTTGTCTTGATCCTGAATATTGTCATGACA
Source organism: Abelmoschus esculentus (assembly GCA_035048815.1). Lineage (NCBI taxonomy): Eukaryota > Viridiplantae > Streptophyta > Magnoliopsida > Malvales > Malvaceae > Abelmoschus > Abelmoschus esculentus. The sequence goes on from JAUCBN010000031.1 coordinate 10,056,306, forward strand.
TTTTGTCTCTGCTAGTTGCTATCCATTGCTTGAGGAAAAGCAATAGCTTAAGTTTGGGGGTGTGATAACTCTGCAAAAAGGCTATATTTCAAGCAATTTTACTTAAGTTATTTATTGTCTTTAAGTTCATTTAGGGTCATTTAGATGTATTTAGGATCATAACATTGCATTTGGTGGTTGTTTATGTCTTTGCATTTATGATGTGGCAATAGGTGTTATTTTACGGGAAAGGTCGTGCTTTTGGCTGATGTTATGCAGGTAAAGCAAAAATGGAAGTTGAGGAAATTTGTCATGGTATTCGCAGAAGGATAGCGATGGGAAATGTAACCCCCTTAGCCCGGCCTAGACGGAACCAACTCTAATGGGTCACACGGGGAATACCGAACCAAACCCGTGAGGGCTCGACTCGATAAACAACCCTGAAAAACCGTTATATATATTTTTTCTTTTCTAGATGCATAACATAATTCCTATGTGTGTCGACTTCATGCAAGATAAGATCGGAAGATAGCAAATCACATTAGGGCATACGATAAGCACATGCGCAGTTTAAAGATTAAACGATATTACTTCTAATACGTATTGCAGGCTGAGAATTAAGATCAACAAGAATTCAAATAATCATGCATAAGTCACTTGTAACGAAATCAGTTCAAGCAAGACATTTCAACCTCGTCAATTCCGAACCTCACTTAAGGAAATCTAGATGCAGGGCTCCTAATTTATTTATATCTATTTCTGATTTAAATTAACCAATCGTTAATTAAGTTGTTTCCATGCATTATAGTGCTAGTTCGACTCTAAGTGTCAATTCTATCAACCATTCACAAGTACAAGAAAGCATACGAGTCTATCGTAAAACTCAACCCCAAAACTCATTTTCAACACCAAGGTTTTGAAACAGGTGAATGGGGTTTCGAAACCATGTTGTGGCCACAATCGTTTTAACGTTCAACAGCCAGCGGTATCGATACTGCCCCTAGGCAGTATCGATGCTCGGGCTTCTAGTAGCAACCGAAGAGCAAGGGGTATCGATACTGCCAAGGATAGTATCGATACTCGGGCCACAAAGAGGCTGAATATGCCTGGGGTATCTATACCAGCCTTGGGTGTTTCGATACCCCTGGGCTGAAAACATAAGTTTAGGCATTTTAGTGCATCCTAACCTATCGTCAACTTAACCAAAACCTACCAACATCTAATTGCATACTTCCCTAAACATAATAAACAATTAAAACATACAATCACCATCATCAAAAGACCCCAAAAATATCTATAGGCATGCTTCCTATATTTTGTCCAAAATCAAAGAAACAAACAAGCTTAACATTCTTCAACAAGCCAAACAATATAACATCCCATCAAGCAACAACCCAAGCAAATTTAGAGGTTTTATTACAAGTCTTTAGCTAAGACAAAACACACTCCTAGTGGGATTGGTTTACCCATTGCCAAGCCCCCTTTTTTATTTACCAAAGTATACCAAAAATATGAACACTTTTCCCCTTGGTCCTCTTGCTCCAAATGCAGCCCCAAATGTCTCTATTTTTCTAAAAACATGAAAAGAGAGCTTAAGAAAAATATGCTTAGTGAGGTAGCTCTAAACAAGACCATTAATGCATTAATTAAAACCATATTAAAATCATAGCTTGCAATACTTTTACTAAAACCAAGCATGCTTTACCAAAATCATGATCATGTTCATAATACCAAAACATTTCCTTGAGTATGCATAGAAATATCAAATCATTTCATGTATGCATATTGGCTTTCTAGTGATCACTTGTTGTGAACCTTAAGCTCACCGAATACGCGGATCCATTGTTTTGTTTTGGAGACCCTTAGTCTCGTCATGACACAAAGTCACTCTTGACATGACACAAAGTCACCCTCATCAAGCTCTACCACGCACGGTTAGACACAAAGTCACCCTTGTTACGTGTAGGCGGCTCTACCACGCATGGTTAGACACAAAGTCACCCTTGTTACGTGTAGGCATTTTCTTTATTTTTATAATCTTTATAGTGCACTCAATCCTAATGACATGTCATTTGTATTCGTATCTAAAGTTAGTGTCACTAAGCCAATATGAATCTAATTACGCATGTCAAGTTGCTGCTCATAATGCATTCATTGTGTGTTCATCAAGTGAACCATAACCATGCTCAACAGCTTAATCAAATATAAGGCAAATAACAACATAGTGTTCCAAATCTTTTTCATGCTTTCACAAGTCATGAATATCATTCTAAACCATGCAATTCTAGCAACTAATACATGCATGCATCATTTCAAAATTCAAGTTATGCATTCCCAAAATTCCTATGGAAACATCCTCTTCAAGACCATTTCCAAAATAATCAAAACTCAAGATAATGCATCAAAACCTTTGCAAACACTTACTCTTGAACTATGGAAAGCTTTCACACTATTCCATAGTCCCCAAAACAGATCCGTACACTTGCGAATTGCTTTTAACCAAAAATTCACTCACCGACAAGCGAAACGAGCCTTCGCTGACGCTCCAACGGCAATGCCAACGCACCAGCCACTTACGAGGCTTCTTGCACTTCCTCTACAACATTAAAAACAGAGCATATACACATAAAAACATGCTCAACACAACATCCACAAAACTATCGAAAACTAAGCCGAAAAGACCGAAAACTAAGCCAAAAAACATCCGAAACAACTCCAGCCCTTAACCTAATGAATCTAAGATCTAATCCACCTCAAACATGAACCAAAAACACCTCCAAACCATCCTTATACCTCCAGCAAAAGTAGAGCATCTAAAACAGCCCCTAAAACAACCGAAAAACCATTTCTAACAACACTGATTCAACTATTCCGGGATTAAAATTATAATCAATCATTGCAAGACTCTTTTAATCATAAAAGTAGATATACTTATATAGAAAAACATCCTAATTACAGCCCTAATTAAGATCTAAAGAGATTTCACAAAAATTCCATAAAAACTCAAAGATCTTGAATTAAAACACAAAACTAAGTTTAGATTGTTGATTAGTAAGTCAAAAGCTTGGGAATATCAAATAAAGAACCTTAGAAATGAGAAGAAATCAGAATTTTACCTTTGAGATGCATCCACCAAAATTGACGTGAATTCTTCTCTTGAATTTTCTTGAAATTGGATGTTGATTTTGGAAAACAAATTGAGGTTTTGAAGAGGATAAAATGAGGAATCAAATGAGATAAAGCTTGAAGAAAAATGAGAAGAATTCAACAACTTTCTTTAGAAATCCAAGAGAAAAATGGAGAGAAAATTCAAGAGAAATGAGAAAATGTGGTTGAAAAAGAAAAGTGATTAATCGTAAAATGAAAACCAATTTTGGTGAATAATCTCTATTTGAAAACAAATGGATTAATGAATCTCTAAGGAATCTAAGCTTTGACTCACTTTTCAATTTAGTCATTAAAAATCTCAATTTCCGAAAATTACAAATTAAACCCCTAAACTTTCCAAAATTTACAATTTAGTCACTAGTATAAAATTACACCTAATTAAATCCAATTAAGGCTCAATTAATATTTCCTTAATTTTAAAATACCATTTTAACATTTTTTTAAAATCTTTCTACACATTTATTATTTATTCGATTAAAATATTATTATTTTAAATTTCCCAGAATTAATGAACCGAAGAAATTCGATTCGATCCAAATCGAATCCTCTCTAACCAACACTCAAACTACTAACCCCTAAACCGGGATGTTACAACTCTCCCCCTCTTAAGAAAATTTCGTCCTTGAAATTTACCTGAAGTAAACAAATGAGGAAACTGCTCCCTCATACTTTCTCTTGTCTCCCAAGTTGCTTCTTTGACACCCCGGTGTCTCCAAAGCACTTTTACGAAGTCTATAGTCTTTCCTCGAAGAACATTCGTCCCCACATCTAATATCCTCACTGGTTCTTCTTCATAACTCATATCCTCTCTTAACTCAGTCTCTTCCACTGGAACAACATGAGAAAGATCATACCTATACTTACGACGCATCGATACATGAAAAACATCATGCATCCTACTCAACTCCACCGGTAACCTCAACCGATAAGCAACAGGACCAACACGCTCTAACACCTCATACGGTCCAATAAAACGTGGGCTCAGCTTACCCTTATGTCCAAACCTCATCACTTTCTTCCATGGTGAAACCTTTAAAAATACTTTATCTCCGATGGCATACTTTATCTCCCTTCGCTTCATATCGGCATAAGACTTCTGCCTATCCGAAGCTTCCTTAAGCTTAGCTCAAATAAGCTTAACCTTCTCATTTGTATCCTTCAACACTTGCGGTAAAGAAACATACTTTTGACCAACTTCCTTCCAACACAAAGGCGTACGACACCTTCTCCCATACAAAGCCTCAAACGGTGTCATCTGTATACTAGCCTGAAAACTATTGTTGTAAGCAAACTCCACCAAAGGCAACTGTTTCTCCCAAGAACCTCTAAACTCGATGATACAACACCTCAACATATCCTCCAAAGCCTGAATAACACGTTCAGACTGACGATCTGTCTGAGGATGATAAGCTGTACTAAAGCTAAGCCTCGTACCCAAGGCCACTTGCAAACACTTCCAAAACTTAGAGGTAAAACGCGGATCTCTATCCGATATTATCGACTTAGACACACCATGCAACTTCACCACCTCAGAAACATACAACTCTGAAAGCTTATCCATAGAATACGTCGTACGCAAAACAATGAAGTGTGCACACTTCGTAAACCTATCAACAATCACCCATATAGAATCCTTTTTGGACGGCATTAAAGGTAACCCCATCACAAAATCCATAGTCACTCTCTCACATTTCCATTCCGGAACCTGAACCGGTTGCAACAACCCTGCAGGGTACTGATGTTCAACTTTCACTTGCTGACACACCATACATCGTGCCACAAACTCCGTCACATCCTTCTTCAAACCAACCCAAAAGTACACACTCTTGAGATCCTTATACATCTTGACACTACCCGGATGCATAGCAAACGGACTAGTGTGAGCCTCCGCCAAAATAGCCTGTCTCAAGTCAACGTCATCCGACACCACTATCTGACTTCTAAAACAAAGAACTCCATCATCATAAAAGTGATACTCGGTTGGTCTATCCTCTGCTATACCCTCCACAAAAGGTACTAAAGTCTCGTCCTCTAACTTCTTCTCTTTTATCATCTCCAACAACACAGGTTTCACTTACAACTCCGCTACTAAACCACCTTCCCTTGAAATACTTAACTTTGCAAACACAGCCCTCAACTCAACTGCTGCCTTACGGCTCAAAGCATCAGCCACCACATTAGCTTTCCCCAAATGATACTCTATAGACAAGTCATAATCCTTAAGCAACTCCATCCATCTTCGCTGCCTAAGGTTTAGATCCTTCTGTGACATAAAATATTTCAAACTCTTATGATCCGTGTAGATAGTACACTGCTCACCATACAAGTAGTGTGACACCCTCGCCCCGGGTTAGGAGACGAAGGTGTCGACCGGACATTCAAACTTGTAACTTAGACCAAACTTGTAACGAATTCGAGAACGTTTCGATTATTTAAGAGTTAATTCAAGACAATTATGTATAACACTTATACATTTTTAAGGTAAGTTTAAAACTTTTTTCGTACTTATACAATTTACCAGTTCGATTCGCATAATCCATTCGTTTAACAATTTTAATTCTAATTGATATTGATCTAAACTTCTAATCAATTCTATTTTATTTAATCATCATTAATATTATCTTATTGATCGAGTAAATTTTCATTCTCAAGTTGTCCCAAAATTGACTAGGGGTATCGATACTCCCTATAGAGGGGTATCGGAACAGGGGTATCGAACCCTAGTTCGATACAGGTCAACTATGTTGACCCGTTGACCATGGCTGGGGAGCCTAGTTCGAATCAGGTATCGATGCAATTTCGTTTCTGGAAGCCCCAGTATAGAACCATGTATCGATGCTGGACCTCCTCGTTGACTAAAGTTAAGTAGCTTGGTTTGATACTGGCATCGATGCCATTTCGTTACTGGAACTCCCAGTATCGAACCAGGTACCGATGTTGGTCTATTCCAAGGACTCAATGGCTTAAGGTTATAATGGCCTAGCTAAATACTGGCATGGAACCAGGGAGATCTTAATGAAGCTTAGCATCGAACCAAGCTTCGATGCCATTTTGAATCTGCCAAGGGTGGTATCGATACCCATGTAAGCGGTATCGATACCCCTGCCCCAATTTCCAGATTTCTAACTTTTTATACACTTAGACTCTACCAAACACCACCTATATGGTCTCAAGCTATCCTTAACATTAAAAGGCATTTCCAACATGTTAGACATTCATGGCAAGTTACCAAGTCTAAGTTCCTTAAATGAAACCATTAATCAAGTCAATACCTTTACTATTTCATTTTCTCATAGCAATCAAACTAAAACCACTTAGCTTAAATGCATGCACACCTACCAAGTGCATATGACAAGGGCCATTCTAGATGCAACCATAAGCCATACTCAAAGTACATATGCAAGTCTAAACACTTCTATCCTTAAGGCTTACATACCAATTACAATTCATTAAAGCCATATAAGCACAAAACCATGGGACAAGCCCTCAAATGCAAAGTTCTAACATGTTATGATAACTAATGCCACCATAATCTAAGAGTTAACAAAACATTACAAAATACCATACATTGCTTGCTTGATGTCCTTGCTCCCGTTCAATCACGATCTAGCTCCTTAGCTCGATATCCTGTTAGCGGGAAGGAGGAAACGAGTGGTAAGTACTATGAAGTACTTAGTGAGGTAGCCCTAGTCTAACCATATTAGACATAAAAATCAATGACAAATATAACATGCTTCAAATAAGCAAACGAATCCAATTCATGGAAATAGTATAATCAATACACGAGTTCATCGATGGCCAATTATCAAAATGAACATGTTTCACATATTTATCTTTTCTATCATACAAATCTATATCATGGCCTATATGCTCATGCTAGCATCAAATCAATGCATATAACTCATTAGACCTTTTTCCATTTCTCATGTTCATTAACCATTCATATCAACGGCTACTTATAGCCATATAGTCATTTCAATATTCAATAGTCATTTCACCATTCAAGTGCTACACATAGCCAACATTTTCATTTCGATGCTCAATAGCAATTCATAAAAAATTTCCAATGATTCATGAACAAGTACATGTGCATATAGTTTCATTTAAACATTAGTTTTCCAATTTATTCTCAAGTGATGCCTTAGTATAGTAGGACAAGGTAAGCGAGTCAACAAGAGTGTCACAAAGACACTAACAAGAGTACCACAAAGGCACTAACAAGAGTACCACAAAGGTACTAACAAGAGATACCCATGGTATCTAACAATTGGTGACTAACCACCAAAATCACGGTACCCATAGTACCAACCAAGAGTACCGAAGTACTAAACAAGAGTGCCGTAGCACTAACAATGAGCTCAAGACCCTAGGCATGTCGTACTACCTATGACCAACTATCAACCAAGGCTCAATATCATTTTCATTTTCCATTGGTCATTATTCGATTTATATTACCAAATTCATATCATCAAGAGCAAGTGTACATATCATGCTAACATATAAGCATCAATCATGATCCAACATGTCATATGAACATATAGTCATGCATATCATATTACTGAACAATTAATCATATCATCGTAAGCATGCATGAATCACGTACCTGGCATCCGTAGCCGCGTGCCATACTTACCTCGGCACTTCCGAGCTATGCATATGTACTAAGCTAGTACTATCAACTAACAAGCAATTCGTATCAAACAAGTCATTTAACCTTAGCCTCCTTCCCTTTACCAATTATATATTAGTCCAATTGCATAATAAAATCGAATTAAATAACAATTAGATGGTTAGGATCCTAGGTCCTAACCCTAAGGTTTGCCACACTCACTGTCAATACGAGCTATTTAGGGGTTGTAAATCGCGATCCCTTTGCCCTTTTTCCTCGATAGTTCGAGCCCTTCTTGTTCCTCGATATTTTTTTACCTTGTATTCTATAGCAATTCATAAACATATAGCATCTATTAGGATACATTCAATCATCTAATTCCAGGTGGTCTTAGACTTAACAATGTAAACAAGTGCAATTGTTCCTTAGGGATAGTTTCGTTACCCTATAAAGAATCGCTTATATCTCCCAACTCCGATATCCGATTTTAGTCCATTTTACCTCTTTGGAAAGCTAGAAGAATCCTCTACAAGTAACAATTAACCTTACATTTTAATTCCTATTTGATCAGCTCCAGATTTCATTCGAATCAGGTCTGTCCAGAACCAGGACTGTTCGGACAGCCCTTACGGAAACGCTTATATCTTTTTCTACCGAACTCGGATTGAGGTTCCGTAAATTTTCCATTAAACTAGGTATATTGGAGTATCTTACTGCAAAGTTTCAGCTCCTAAATCCTTCATACGTGACTTAGGGAATTTCTCAAAGATGGCTACTTAAAATTGTGTTTCTAGGCATTTTCGGCAAAAATTCAATTTCATTCATTTAATTCCTAATTTCCCAACTAACTTTGTAACATCCCATTTTTGGGGTTAGTAGTTGAAGTGTAAGTTGGGGAAATTCGATTCGGGTCGAATCGGATTCCTAGGGTTCGTTATTCCGGGAAAAATTAAAATAATAATATTTTAATTGGATAAGTAATAATTTTGTGAAATGGTTCTAAAAATATTAAAAAGGTGTTTTAAAGTTAAGGGAATATTATTTGAATTTTAATTTGATTTTTAATTAGGCTAATTTTTGTTCAAGTGACTAAATTATAATTTTTGGGAAAGTTTTGGGGATTTAATTAGTAATTTTTGGCAATTAGGATTTTTGGTGACTAAATTGGAAAGCAAGCCATACATAGAATCCTTAGAGGGCCATAAACCCAATTTATTTTTAATTAATGATTTATCCACTAAAATTGTTTTTAAATTGTTTTATTTTAGATGACAACTTTATTTTCTTTTGTAACTTCCCATTTCCCATATTTTCTCTCAAGATTTTCTCTCATTTTCTCTCCATCTTCTTCTCCAAATTTCTTCAATTACTTGCTGATTTCTTCATCATTTTCTACAAGATTTATTTCATTTTACTCATCCTTTCATTCTCTACAAAACCTACTCATCAATTTTTGCAAAATCAACATCATTTTCAAGGAAATCAAGGAAGGTTTTTTCATCTTTTTGGTGGAGCAAATCTCTAAGGTAAAATTCTGATTTCTACTCTTTTTTCTAAGGTTCTTTATTGAAATTCCCAAGTATTGGCTTGCCCATTAACAAATGATATTTAATTTTGTGTTTCTAATTCAAGATTTATGAGTTTTGTGAAGGTTTTTGTGAAATCTTTTTAGATCCCAATTAATGCTGTAATTAGGTTGATTTAATTATGATATTATGTCAATTAAATGATTAATTAAGTGTTGAATTGATGACACATTAATTTAATCCCGGAATAATGCAATCGGTGTTGTTTTAAGGTGGTTTTCGGTTGTTTTAGGGGCTGTTTTAAGTGTTCTAATGTTGCTGGAGGTATAAGGATGGTTTTTTGGTTCATAATTGAGGTGGATTAGATGTTAGATTCATTAGGTTTTGGGCTGATGTGTTTCGGATGCGTTTCGACTTAGTTTTCGGTCTTTTCGGCAAGGTTTTCGATAGTTTTGTGAGGGTTAAATGTGGCTGCTGTTTTGAGCATGTTGTAATGTGAATATGCTCTGCTTTTAATGTTGTAGAGGTAGTGCAAGAAGGTGCATAAGTGTATGGTGCGTAGGTGTTGCCATCAGAGCATCGGCGAGGGCTCGTTTCGCTTGTCGGTGAGTGATTTCGGGTTTTAAAGTGTTTCGCAAAGATTCGGTTCTGTTTTGGGGGCTATGGAATAGTGTGAAAACTTTCTATAGTTCAAGATTAAGTGTTTTAAATGATGTTGATGCATTACCTCGATTTTCGATAATGGCATATATGTGAACAATGATTCAATATGATTTTGGAATTGCATATATTTGATTTTGAAATGATGCATGCATGTGTTAATTGCTGGAAATGCATGGTTTATAAAGACATCCATGGTTTATGAAAACATGAAAAATGAAGTGGAATATGATATGTTTATTTGCCTTACATATGATGGTGCCATTGGGCATGACTATTGGTTCATTTGTTGAACACATTATGGATGCATTATGAGCAGCAAATTAGCATGCATACTTGGACTTGATATTGGCTTAGTGACACTACTTTAGATTCGAATACAAATGACATGTCATTAGGATTGAGTGCACTATAAACATTATGGAAATAAAGGAAAAATGCTTACACGTAACAAGGGTGATTTTGTGTCCAATCGTGTGTGGTAGAGCTTGTTAATGGTGACTTCGTGTCATGTCAATGGTGACTTCGGGTCATGTCAATGGTGACTTTATGTCATGACAAGACTAAAGGTCTCTAATCAATGGATCCGCGTATTCGGTGAACTTAAGGTTCACATTAAGTGATCACTAGAAAGCCAATATACAAACATGAACATATTTGGAACATTGTGCATTATTTGTGAAATGAATTGATAATGCCATGCATACTCAAGGAAAGGTTTTTGGTATTGAATATGAACATGATTGTTAAGCATGCTTGGTTTTAGAAAGGCTTTACAAGTTATGGTTTTAAATATTGTTTTAAATTGATGCATTGATGATCATGTTTAGAGCTTCCTCACTAAGCATGTTTTGCTTAAGCTCTCCTCTCATCTTTGTAGAGAAATAACGACATTCGAGGCTACGTTCGGAGCAAGGAAACCAAGGGGAAGGTTATCTCAATTTTTGGTATGTTTTGGCAAATAACTTGGGGCTTGGCAATGTGTAAATCAAACCCATGTGAAGTGTGTGATTTTTTTTGCTTTGGTTAATGTTGTAATAAGACCTATAATGTTTTGGATTGTTAACTGATGGATTATAGTGTTGTTTGGTTTGTTGAGGCATGAGCATGTTTGAACATTCTTTATTTTAAATAATATTTTAGGAAGCATGCCTATAGATTGTTTAGGATCTTTGATGTGACAAATTTGTGCTTTAAATTGTTCTTTGTGCTTAGGAAATTATGCATATAGTTAGGGGTGAGTAATGGATATGTTTGAATGGGTGGAATTAACTTAGAATGTTATAATTTGTTGAATTGCACAGGGGGTATCGATACCTCTGGTAAGGGTATCGATACCCAAGGCTTAATTTGGGGTGGTTTGAATCATGGTTCGATGCAATTACCCTACTGGATGTTTGGGTATCGATACCACCCATGGGGGTATCGATACCAAGAGCCTTCAAAGTGCAATTAGACTAAGTCTCACGATAGGGTATCGATACCGAGACTTAGGGTATCGATACCCCTGACCCAAAAAATGACATTTTAAGCGCGAAAAATTACGTTTAGAGTCGGATGTCTTTCCACGATCGAATATAGATGCAATGAATAATATTGAGAGTTGTAATATCACCAAGATGCATGATGTTAACTTGAATTCGCATTGGTAAATTAATGTTGGTTTTAGTCCCTATAATATTGTGAGCTTTACAATTAGGTCCCTATTGTATGAAACATGAAATTGACGATGCAATAATGGTCCGTTTGATCTGAACTTTGTTATGAGTATGCTATGCATGTATAATTGAACTATGGTAGATTGCATTACCGGTTTATTGTTGGAATTAAGAATTATTTATGTTTTGATCCTTGTGTACTGATATGCGAATTGAATAGATCAATCGTGAATCGAATGTTTCCGTTTTTCGTTACGCATGACCTCGACACACAGAGGAACTTAATTATGCATCTAGAAAAAAAAAATATCGGTTTCAGGGTTGTTTATCGAATTGGACCTTAACGGGTTTAGTTCGATATTCCCCGTGTGACCCGTTAGTGCCGGTTTCGTCCAGGCCGGGCTAAGGGGGTTACAAACTTTCATGGATTCCCAACACCTTCAAACATGAAATAAACATCTTAAATCCCATTTCTCAGCAACCTAACAAATCAATCAATATACATGTAACAATTACACACCTCAATTTCAATTCCCTAACTTATTGCTCATGCTCCAAGAAAACTCATAACAAAATAAACATTATCTTTAAATTGGAACTTCTTACAACCTTGCTCAACAATAATGTATCAAAGGTATTCAAAAGTCCAAAAGCTTAAACACCCATGAATTTCGGTTATGGGAGGAAAAGCTTACCAATGTAGTTAGACTTGATTTTCTAACTCAAATCCCTAACCATGCAAAGCTTCCAAGCTTTCCTTCAATGGCTTCTCTTAGCTTTCTCTCACGACTCCCTCTCTCTCTATTTTTTTCTTTTTACCGTGGAAAATGAGGGGGAAGGAAGGAAATTTTGACTCTTTTTGTTTGATCAATAAAGGGTGTGAAATGTCCATTTTGCCCTTAATGACATAACTTTGCTTGATTTATCACTAGGGGTAGTTTATGGAATCTAGGAATTTGCCATGCAACTCTCATCTTCATTACTTAATTCAATTTGGTCCTTTATTTTTAATCCAAATACACATGATTCGATTTAATACCATTCATTCGAGTCATTTTATTAACCCGATTTTTAGGGTGTTACAATTCTCCCCTCCTTAAAAAGAAATTCGCCCTCGAATTTACCTGGAGGGAACAAATGTGGATATTGTGCTTTCATCGTGTCCTCGGGTTCCCAGGTAGCTTCTTCTTTCTTGTGATTCCTCCAGAGAACTTTTACCAAGGGAAAATTCTTGTTTCGGAGCCTTTTAACTTCTCAATCAAGAATCTGAACTGGTTCCTCTTCATAAGAAAAATCGGGATTCAATTCTAGTTCTTCCGGTTCTAAGACATGAGAAGGGTCGGATCGATACTTTCTTAGCATAGAGACATGAAAGACATTGTGTATCTTGTCAAACTCACTAGGGAGAGCAAGACGATAGGCTACCGGGCCAATTCTTTCAGTAACCTCGAAAGATCCAATAAACCGATGGCTAAGCTTTCCCTTTTTTCCGAATCTAAAAACTTTCTTCCAAGGAGAGACTTTTAGGAAGACCTTGTCTCCCACATTATACTGAATATCTCTTCGTTTCAAGTCTGCATAAGCCTTTTGTCTATCGAAGGCTTGTTTCAATTGATCATGAATAACTCGAATCTGTTCCTCAGTTTCTCGAATCATTTGAGGTCCCAAAACCTTGTTCTCTCCCAATTCAGACCAACATAGAGGAGTTCTACATTTCCTCCCATTCAAAGCTTCAAAGGGAGCCATTTGAATTGATGCTTGACAGCTATTGTTATACGCGAATTCCACCAAGGGCAGAGACTTTTCCCAATTCTTTCCAAAGTCTATAACACAAGCTCGTAGCATATCTTCCAATACTTGTATCACCCTTTCAAATTGACCATCAGACTGCAGATGGAAAGTAGTGCTGAGATGCACTTTAGTTCCGAGAGCCTTTTGCAAAGACTTCTAAAATCGAGAGGTAAAGTTTGGATCTCTATCGGAAATAATTGATGTCGGTACACCATGCAACTGAATCACCTCACGGATATACAACTCGGCCAAAGTTTCTGAGCTCATGTTCTTTCGAACCGGAATGAAATGTGTAGACTTAGTGAGTCTATCCACAATCACCCAAATTGCATCATTCTTTATTGGTGTAATAGGCAAACCAATGACAAAATCCATTGTTACTCGATCCCTTTTCCATTCAGGCAATTCAATAGGCTGAAGTAGTCCCGTAGGAGCTCGGTGTTCAGCCTTGACTTTCTGACAAGTCAAACATCGTGATACAAAATCTGTGATGGCTTCTTTCATGCCAGGCCACCAATACAAGGATTTCAAGTCCTTATACATTTTAATCGAACCATGATGGATCGAGAATGGACTTTGATGTGCTTCTTGTAGGATGTCTCCTTTCAATTCTTCATTATTTGGTACACATACTCTATCTCTAAAGTAGAGCAATCCATTCGATTTGAGGGAGAATTCAACATTAGCTTTCGAATCAAGCTTGGATGCAATAGCTTGAAGCTCGGAATCAGATTGCTGAAGGTCCTTGATTCTCGAAATCAGATCAAACTGAACCTGGAGTTTAGACAAATATCCTTGCTTTCGATATACTCGAAGGTGAGCATTTATGGCATTCGGGGCTACAAAGGAAATTTTCAAAATTAAACACGAAAATTCAAGGAAGTTTTAACATTTCAAGGTTATCAAATGGCTTACCCAACATTGGTTTACGACTAAGGGCATCGGACACCACGTTGGCTTTTCCGGGATGGTAATCAATGACCAAGTCATAATCTTTTAGCAATTCCATCCACCTTCTTTGTCTCAAATTCAAGTCCTTTTGAGTCAGGAGGTATTTAAGACTTTTGTGATCGGTGTATAGGTAACACTTCTCACCATATAAGTAATGCCTCCATATCTTGAGGGCAAACATGATAGCTGCTAACTCGAGATCATGTGTCGGATGGTTCAGTTCATGAGGCTTCAATTGCCTTGATGCATAAGCAACCACATTATTTCCTTGCATCAAAACACAGCCTAGCCCCGAACGAGAGGCATCACTATACACAGTGAATTCCTTGCCGGATTCCGATTGAACAAGAATAGGAGCATTGGTTAGAGCTTGCTTAAGCTGATCAAAACTTCTTTGTTGGTCCTCTGACCATTCAAACAATTTATCCTTTCTAAGGAGTTTTGTTAAGGGCAAGGCAATAGTGGAGAATCCCTTAACAAACCTCCTATAATACCCGGCTAGACCAAGGAAACTCCTAACCTCACTAACATTTTTCGGAGGTCTCCAATCTAATATAGTTTGCACTTTTCTTGCATCAACTTTGATTCCTTCTGCCGAGATGACATGGTCAAGGAATGACACTTCCGATAACCAGAATTCACACTTCGAGAACTTAGCAAACAATTGACGCTCCCGGAGAGTCTGTAAAACAATTCGAAGGTGTTCTGCGTGTTCCTCCTTATTCCGAGAATACACCAGAATGTCATCGATAAAAACGACCACAAACTTATCAAGATGAGGCCGGAAGATTCGATTCATGAGATCCATGAATGCAGCCGGGGCATTAGTTAACCCGAATGGCATCACCAAGAATTCAAAATGGCCATAACGAGTTCTAAAAGCCGTCTTAGGAACATCTTCCTCTTTTACTCTCATCTGGTAGTACCCCGATCGAAGATCAATCCAAGAGAACACCGCAGCATTCTTGAGTTGATCAAACAAGTCTTCAATTCTAGGCAATGGGTACTTGTTCTTAATAGTCACCCGATTCAATTGCCGGTAGTCAATACAAAGTCTCATTGTTCCATCTTTCTTCTTTACGAACAAAACAGGAGCACCCCATGGAGAAGAGCTAGGACGAATGAATCCCTTATCTTGTAGCTCTTGGAGTTGCTTTTTGAGTTCTTTCAATTCAATCGGTGCCATTCTATAGGGAGCAATTGACATCGGATGAGTTCTAGGCTGGACTTCTATCCCGAATTCAACTTCTCTAGTCGGAGGAAGACCAGGAAGTTCCTCCGGAAAAAACATCAACAAATTCGGATACCACTGGGATCTTTGGCAAGCCAAAATCGTATTCATCTTGCAAAGCCATAGCAGCAAAGACCGAAGTTGGCTTCTTACCAATTAGGAGGATTGACTCCTTTCCCAAACCACGAAGATACAATCTTCGATTCTGACAATCGATCCAGGCTTCATGTTTGGTCAACCAGTCTAACCCCAATATTAGGTCAAACTCACATTTCGGTAACACAAAAAGATTAATTCGAAAAGGAATGTTCCGATTTGAAATCGGGGAATCTTTACAAACAAGGTTAACATTCATTATTCCTCCTATTGGGTTCAATACTACAAGACCCCTATAAACTCTTTCAGGCTCTAACTTAACCTTTACAAGCATTTTAGAACATACAAAGGAATGAGTGGATCCATAATCTATTAAAGCATATGCAGGACTTAAATTTAACTCAACGGTACTTGCAATAACATTGGGAGATTCTTCCTCTCCTCTACCACGAACGGTGTACATTCTTGCTGGGGCTCGAGATTCTTGACGAGGAGGGGCTGACTGACGTTCCTTTCCCTTGCTTTGATTCCCAGATTGGGCCTGTCCTGGGCCCTTGTTTCGGTTCTAAAGTGGAGGACTCTGATAGGCACGAGACTGAGGTGTGCCTCTATTAGGATTATGAGGGCAATCCTTAACAAAGTGGTCCGATCCACCACACGCATAACACAATCTCATCTGAAGTCGACAAGGACTAGCATGGAACTTCTTATAGAACTGACAAGCTGAAGCTTTTCCGAAATTCCCCGTACTATGAACAGAAGCCACTAGGGCTACGGGTCTATTTGCCGACTGAGGTCTCGACACATAACGATTCTTGGACTCATGGTGGTAAGTCGAGGAGCCCTCTTTCTGTTGCTTGGCTCTCTTCACATTCCAATCGGACCTATCCTCCCATTTGCGCTTCTTATCATCCCTATTTCCACCCTTTCTCTTTTCCGAAGCTTTTATCTTGGCTTCGGTAGCAATAGCCCGATTGACTAAGATTTGGAAATTAATAATTCCCAAAGCAGTAAACATGGGGCTCATTTCATCATTTAGCCCGTCGATAAACATCTGGCATTTCTGCTTCTCAGTTTTGATGTACTCTGCTCCGTACTTACAATACTTACAAAAATCGGCCACGTACTACTCATTAGGCCTATTGGTCTACTTTAGATACAAGAACCGTCTTCGTCTTTCAGCCAGATACTGTTCACTAATATACTTCTTCTTGAACTCCTCTACAAAGAAGTCCCAAGTGATGGCATCGGCAGGAGCAGTCAAGATCGTAGTTTCCCACCAACTCAAGGCTTCGTCAGCTAGAAGCGAGATTGCACATTCAAGCTTGTGCTCATCGGAGCACTACAACTGCTTGGTCCGAATCTGAGTGGTCCTTTTTAGCCACTGTTTCGGTTCCTCAGGCTTTTCCTCATTAACACCCGTAAAAGTATAGGCTCGATAGCTGGTCAATTTCTCAATAGGGGCCCTACTCGGTGTAGCATCAACGGGTGCAATAGAACGATTCTGTCTCAAATCGGACACTAACTGATCGAACATCCCCTTCATACTTAGGAGACATTCCCTCTGAACATCCTGTATCACCGGGGCTACCAACTCAGGGGCAGCTTCCGTTGGAGGTGGCTCTATTTCTTGAGGAGGATTCGGTTCCATCCTCACGTTTTCATTCTCATTGGAGGAGCCCTCGGGACTTTCATCTCCCAAGGCTAATCTCGTGTCTACCATACTACAAAAGTAAACAAGATTCATTCAATTAAGCAAGAACACAAGCAAGTACGGTATAAAACTCCTAGGTGGCATAGTTCAATCCTATATGATGCATGCATATTACTTTCGGTCCGAGAATCATGCAACCGAAAGCTTTGATACCAAATAAAATGTGACACCCTCGCCCCGGGTTAGGAGACGGAGGTGTCGACCGGACATTCAAACTTGAAACTTAGACCAAACTTGTAACGAATTCGAGAACGTTTCGATTATTTAAGAGTTAATTCAATACAGTTATGTATAACACTTATACATTTTTGAGGTAAATTTAAAACTTTTTCATACTTATACAATTTACCAGTTCGATTCGCATAATCAATTCGTTTATCAATTTTAATTCTAATTGATATTGATCTAAACTTCTAATCAATTCTATTTTATTTAATCATCATTAATATTATCTTATTGATCGAGTAAATTTTTATTCTCAAGTTGAACCAAAATTGACTAGGGGTATCGATACTCCCTATAGAGGGGTATCGGAATAGGGGTATCGAACCCTAGTTCGATACAGGTCAACTATGTTGACCCATTGACCATGGCTGGGGAGCCTAGTTCGAATAAGGCATCGATGCAATTTCGTTTCTGGAAGCCCCAGTATCGAACCATGTATCCATGCTGGACCTCCTCATTGACTAAAGTTAAGTAGCCTGGTTCGATACTAGTATCGATGCAATTTCGTTACTGGAACTCCCAGTATCGAACCAGGTACCAATGCTGGTCTATTCCAAGGACTCAATGGCTTAAGGTTATAATGGCCTAGCTAAATACTGGCATGGAACCAGGGAGATCTTAATGAAGCTTAGCATCGAACCAAGCTTCGATGCCATTTTGAATCTGCCAAGGGTGGTATCGATACCCATGTAAGTGGTATCGATACCCCTGCCCCAATTTCCAGATTTCTAACTTTTTATACACTTAGACTCTACCAAACACCACCTATATGGTCTCAAGCTATCCTTAACATTAAAAGGCATTTCCAACATGTTAGACATTCATGGCAAGTTACCAAGTCTAAGTTCCTTAAATGAAACCATTAATCAAGTCAATACCTTTACTATTTCATTTTCTCATAGCAATCAAACTAAAACCACTTAAATCACTTAGCTTAAATGCATGCACACCTATCAAGTGCATATGACAAGGGCCATTCTAGATGCAACCATAAGCCATACTCAAAGTACATATGCAAGTCTAAACACTTCTAGCCTTAAGGCTTACATACCAATTACAATTCATTAAAGCCATATAAGCACAAAACCATGGGACAAGCCCTCAAATGCAAAGTTCTAACATGTTATGATAACTAATGCCACCATAATCTAGGAGTTAACAAAACATTACAAAATACCATACATTGCTTGCTTGATGTCCTTGCTCCCGTTCAATCACGATCTAGCTCCTTAGCTCGATATCCTGTTAGCGGGAAGGAGGAAACGAGTGGTAAGTACTATGAAGTACTTAGTAAGGTAGCCCTAGTCTAACCATATTAGACATAAAAATCAATGACAAATATAACATGCTTCAAATAAGCAAACGAATCCAATTCATGGAAATAGTATAATCAATACACGAGTTCATCGATGGCCAATTATCAAAATGAACATGTTTCACATATTTATCTTTTCTATCATACAAATCTATATCATGGCCTATATGCTCATGCTAGCATCAAATCAATGCATATAACTCATTAGACCTTTTTCCATTTCTCATGTTCATTAACCATTCATATCAAGGGCTACTTATAGCCATATAGTCATTTCAATATTCAATAGTCATTTCACCATTCAAGTGCTACACATAGCCAACATTTTCATTTCGATGCTCAATAGCAATTCATAAAAAATTTCCAATGATTCATGAACAAGTACATGTGCATATAGTTTCATTTAAACATTAGTTATCCAATTTATTCTCAAGTGATGCCTTGGTATAGTAGGACAAGGTAAGCGAGTCAACAAGAGTACGACAAAGGCACTAACAAGAGTACCACAAAGGTACTAACAAGAGATACCCATGGTATCTAACAATTGGTGACTAATCACCAAAATCACGCTACCCATAGTACCAATCAAGAGTACCGAAGTACTAAACAAGAGTGTCGTAGCACTAACAATGAGCTCAAGACCCTAGGCATGCCGTACTACTTATGACCAACTATCAACCAAGGCTCAATATCATTTTCATTTTCCATTGGTCATTATTCGATTTATATTACCAAATTCATATCATCAAGAGCAAGTGTACATATCATGCTAACATATAAGCATCAATCATGATCCAACATGTCATATGAACATATAGTCATGCATATCATATTACTGAGCAATTAATCATATCATCGTAAGCATGCATGAATCACGTACCTGGCATCCGTAGCCGCGTGCCATACTTACCTCGGCACTTCCGAGCTATGCATATGTACTAAGCTAGTATTATCAACTAACAAGCAATTCGTATCAAACAAATCATTTAACCTTAGCCTCCTTCCCTTTTTATTACCAATTATATATTAGTCCAATTGCATAATAAAATCGAATTAAATAAAAATTAGATGGTTAGGACCCTAGGTCCTAACCCTAAGGTTTGCCACACTCACTGTCAATTCCGAGCTATTTAGGGGTTGTAAATCGCGATCCCTTTGCCCTTTTTCCTCGATAGTTCGAGCCCTTCTTGTTCCTCGATATTTTCTTCCCTTGTATTCTCTAGCAATTCATAAACATATAGCATCTATTAGGATACATTCAATCATCTAATTCTAAGTGGTCTTAGACTTAACAATGTAAACAAGTGCAATTGTTCCTTAGGGATAGTTTCATTACCCTATAAAGAATCGCTTATATCTCCCAACTCCGATATCCGATTTTAGTCCATTTTACCTCTTTGGAAAGCTAGAAGAATACTCTAAAAGGACCAATTAACCTTACATTTTAATTCCTATTCGATCAGCTCCAGATTTCATTCGAATCAGGTCTGTCCAGAACCGGGACTGTTCGGACAGCCCTTATGGAAACGCTTATATCTTTTTCTACCGAACTCAGATTGAGGTTCCGTAAATTTTCCATTAAACTAGGTATATTGGAGTATCTTACTGCAAAGTTTCAGATCTTAAATCCTTCATACGTGACCTAGGGAATTTCTCAAAGATGGCTAGTTAAAATTGTGTTTCTAGGCATTTTCGGCAAAATTTCAATTTCATTCATTTAATTCCTAATTTCCCAACTAACTTTCATGGATTTCCAGCACCTTCAAACATGAAATAAACATCTTAAATCCCATTTCTCACCAACCTAACAAATCAAGCAATATACATGTAACAATTACACACCTCAATTTCAATTCCTTAACTTATTGCTCATGCTCCAAGAAAACTCATAACAAAATAAACATTATCTTTAAATTGAAACTTCTTACAACCTTGCTCAACAATAATGTATCAAAGGTATTCAAAAGTCCAAAAGCTTAAACACGCATGAATTTCGGTTATGGGAGGAAAAGCTTACCAATGTAGTTAGACTTGATTTTCTAACTCAAATCCCTAACCATGCAAAGCTTCCAAGCTTTCCTTCAATGGCTTCTCTTAGCTTTCTCTCAAGATTCCCTCTCTCTCTATTTTTTTCTTTTTACCGTGGAAAATGAGGGAGAAGGAAGGAAATTTTGACTCTTTTTGTTTGATCAATAAAGGGTGTGAAATGTCCATTTTGCCCTTAATGACATAACTTGGCTTGATTTATCACTAGGGGTAGTTTATGGAATCTAGGAATTTGCCATGCAACTCTCATCTTCATTACTTAATTCAATTTGGTCCTTTATTTTTAATCCAAATACACATGATTCGATTTAATCTACCATTCATTCGAGTCATTTTATTAACCCGATTTTTGGGGTGTTACAAGTAGTGTCTCCATATCTTCAAAGCAAAATCTACCTCCACAAGCTCCAAATCATGCATCAGATAGTTCTTTTCATGCACCCTTAATTGTCTAGATGCATATGCCACAACCTTACCATCTTGCATCAAAAAACACCCGAGACCAACATAAGATGCATCACTATAAACCACAAAGTCTTTACCCGACTCGGGCTGAACCAACACCGGAGCACTAGTTAACATCTCCTTCAACCTCTCAAAACTCCTTTGTTGACTATCTTTCCACTCAAAAGGAACCTTCTTTTGCAAAAGCTTGGTCATAAGAGTAGCAATGATCGAAAACCCTTGAACAAACCTACGATAGTAACCAGCCAAACCTAGAAAACTCCGAACCTCCGACACCGACTTTGTTTGCTTCCAACCCACAACAGCCTCTATCTTCTTCGAATCCACACTAATACCCTTTTCCGACACCACATGACCAAAAAAAAAACCACTTCCTTTAACCAAAATTCACATTTGCTCAACTTAGCAAACAATTGATTCTCTTTCAACACTTGCAACACAATCCACAAATGCCGATAATGATCTTCCTCGGTACGTGAATACACAAGGATATCATCTATGAATACTACCACAAACTGATCCAAGTATTCATGAAACACCCGATTCATCATATCCATAAAAGCAGCAGGGGCATTAGTCAACCCAAACGACATCACCAAAAACTCATAATGACCATACCTTGTCCGAAAAGCCGTTTTCAACACATCCTCTTTTTTCACCTTTAACTGATAATATCTCAATCTCAAATCAATCTTCGAGAACACACTTGCTCCTCGAAATTGATCAAAAAGATCATCAATCCTCGGCAAAGGATACTTATTCTTCACAGTCAACTTATTCAAATGCCGGTAATCTATGCATATTCTCATAGTGTCGTCCTTCTTTTTCACAAACAACACCGGCGCACCCCAAGGCGACACGCTCGGTCGGATAAAACCTCGGTCAAGCAACTCTTGCAACTGCATCTTCAACTCCTTCAACTCCTTAGGTGTCATGCGATAAGGAGCTATGGACACCGGATTAGTACCAGCATAAGTCTCGATACTAAACTCCACATCGCGATCGGGAGGTAATACTGGCAACTCCTCAGGAAACACTTCCGAAAAGTCGCACACTGTTCGAATATCTTGCACACGAACCTCTCCTATCCTCGGATTCATCACATAGGCCAGATACGCCACACCACCATGATGCATCATCTTTTCCGCTTGCAAGGCCGAAACCACATTAGACAAGAATCCGGTATATTCACTTCTTACCTCAACTTCACTACCATCCAACAACCTCAAGGTAATTCTTTTCTTTTCAAAGTCCACCACCGCTCTATACTCTGTTAACCAATCCATTCCTAAGATAAGATGAAAGCCATGGAAAGGCAACTCCATTAAGTCAACCTCAAAAACATGCCCTTGCACCTCTAATGGAC
Source organism: Abelmoschus esculentus (assembly GCA_035048815.1). NCBI lineage: Eukaryota > Viridiplantae > Streptophyta > Magnoliopsida > Malvales > Malvaceae > Abelmoschus > Abelmoschus esculentus. The sequence goes on from JAUCBN010000031.1 coordinate 10,079,106, forward strand.
AGTTTTTATACAACCTCCTTACTATAACCGTCTCACCCAAAGAATTGGTAACCACTAAACCCACATCCATAACCTCAACTGGAACATCCAACAAATGCGCATGCTTACTCAAAACATAAGAATGCGTAGATCCTGAGTCTATCAAAGCGAACAACGGTACATTTTTCAAAGAAAAAGTACCTGCCACCACATCTATAGCATTGCGAGTCCCATGCTACGCATAAACTCTGCTCCCATCACCTTTCCTCTAGAAAGGACCTCTACCACGGCCACGTCCTCTACCAGGCATCACAGCTACTTCCGCCCGATCACCAGTCTCACCAGCAAACCTTGGGCAGTCACGCTTCTTATGATCCTTCGATCCACAACCTATACAAGCACCAGTGGCCCACCAACACCCTCCTGGATGGCGCCTAAAATACAGATTACAAACTGTAGTATCACCACCACCTCTACCAAACTGCAGAGCTCGGCCACCGCGTCCAAAGTCACCTCGATGACGATCCGCTCTATACCGGTTGTCTCGAAACCTCTCGCCCTGCTTACCCTGAGAACTTGCCTCTGCAACACTCTTTTTAGCATCGGAAGACTTCTTAGCCTCCCTCAAAGACTCCTCAACATCCTTGGCTCGGTTCACCAACACATCAAACTCAGTATACTCAGTAGCAAACAAGTATGTCTTAATCTCAGGATCCAAACCATATCGGAACCTATCACATCTCTTCCGATCAGTAGGAACCAACTCAGGAGCATAGTGGCTCATCCTGACAAACTGTACCTCATACTTCGCCATTGACATCGTACCCTGCACCAAAGACATAAACTCTCTCTTCCTTGTATCCTCATACTGGGGACCCAAAACTTCCGTACAAAAGCGGTCCTAAAGTACTCCCATGTCACATTACCTGCAGCCATGCCAGCTTTCGTGGTAGTCCACCAACGATAAGCATCTCCCTGAATCAAGGAAACCACACAACCCAACCTCCTAGTATCCTGACACTCCATTTAGTCCAAAATCCTCTCTGTGCTAGCCAACCACTCCTCAGTTGAACTCAGGTCCAAACCTCGGAACTCAACACCACCCAAGCTACGCAGACGCTCTAAAGGTAGACCTAGGGTAACCACAACAAAAGGTGCAGGAGCCGAAATACGCACTCCAACAACAGAAGCATGAAACGCACCCGTCAAAGCCTGTATGAATGGTGCAAACTCTCTAAACTGACCTCCCAGAGGAGCCGGAGGCACACCCACGGGTGGAGGAGGAGGAAGCTGCTCTTCCCTAGCAGTCACCTCACCCTAATGTTGACCGTCAATGATCATACCAACACTAGCTCGAGTCTCACGTCTCGGAGGCATATTCAAAACTTCAAACATGCAATATAAAACATAATATCAAAACATATTAGACTTACATTCGGGCAAGATCTAAGGGAAACCTGAAAAGTATTTTGATAAGTGCTCAACACACTATCATTTTTTACTCCTTTTATGGGCATTAATCACCAAATATACACCCACTTGGAACAATGCATGAACTCAATGTGATATATTTAGAAGTTCAACTCATAAAGATAATATTTACAGAAAAGGCACGTTTTATTGCATTTTTTATATTTGTGTAGGAAAACCAGTGTCGCGGCAGCGACAAGGCTGAGGCAGGACCTGATGCTGAGGTAGCAGCAGAAAGACAGGAAGCAAGACTGTAGGCGATGAAAAGACAAAAATCCAAGGGACGTGTCTGGACTCAAAGCCCATGAATCGGAGTTAGCTAACATAAGGAAAAGACCAAGAAAAGACCACGCGGGAAATCCCCCTTAGCCGAATCAAACTTGGAAATATTTTAATTATGTACTTGACTTGTTCCCTACTCCAAGTTGTACTCTACTTAGGAAAGGTTAGCCCTAGGTCTAGCCTATATAAAGACCTAGCCACCCAATGTACTAGACACGGAATACCTAGGGAGAGAGCCGATTTGTATACTTGTCTTCTTCCTCTCCATTATGTTCTAAACCTTCTTAGGGATTAGGTGAAGGTTGTCGAGTATATGTGAGAGGAGATTGTACTTTGTCTTTGATTCAATGCAATAAAATTATCAAGGTTTGCTTATCCTTTGCTATTCCTTGTTCTTGCATTCAAGCTCGGGAGAGGAGAGTGTGAGTCATCCATTTATCTAAGCTCGGGAGAGTTAGATTCACGAAAGGGATAAGTACGGTGTTTCAATCGCGAAATACTAACTCGGTCTAGGGATAGGTTAAGAGTTTCAGCGGCTAAAAGAAGTGTGAGATTGGTTGGTGAGTATAATTGGTTCACGCCGGGAGGTATCATCAAGGACTAGTCATCAACAACACTCTGACTTAAGGATAAGCAGAGTCATTCAAGGACACTTTACCGAACTTTGGTAAAGTCCAACCACGAGCAAGGGATTGCCGCGGCGGACAAGTATCGTCGCTGCCAAGGCAGTAAACTGCATTGCTGCCGAGGCAGTGATATACGATTGCATTGAGCAGAGACAAGTCAATCAAATCCACAATACAACGCAACTGGATCCTGACCCATCTCTCTCTATTATTCCAACTCTTTATTTTTATTTAGTTATTTTAGTTTAGATAAACCAACTCAAATCACTTGTGTTTTTACTTTTCTACAGAACAAGAAGGTGAAGGAAGCATATTAAGTCTACCGGTCCCTGAGGAGACGATAATCCGATAATACTTATCACTTATTACTTTTGATGTGTTCACTTGCACTAAACGCACACTTTTGACACGCGACAAGTTTTTGGCGCTTCAAAATGTATCGATATTGGCAATGTGTAACCCTTAATACCTTTTATCAATCATCACCGAAAACACAACCGTCAAGCATAAATATCCAACATATTAACCACATAGCAAATTCAATCACATACTTTATAAACTCGAACGCACACTTAAGAAAACCTATCACTCACTTTAACAACCTAGCTCTGATACCACCAAATGTAACCCCCTTAGCCCGGCCTAGATGGAACCGACTCTAATGGGTCACACGGGGAATACCGAACCAAACCCGTGAGGGCTCGACTCGATAAACAACCCTGAAAAACCGTTATATATATATTTTTTCTTTTCTAGATGCATAACATAATTCCTATGTGTGTCGAATTCATGCAAGATAAGATCGAAAGATAGCGAATCACATTAAGGCATACGATAAGCACATGCGCAGTTTAAAGATAAAACGAGATTACTTCTAATACGTACTGCAGGCTGAGAATTAAGAACAAGAATTCAAATAATCATGCATAAGCCACTTGTAACGAAATCAGTTCAAGCAAGACATTTCAACCTCGTCAATTTCGAACCTTACTTAAAGAAATCTAGATGCAGGGCTCCTAATTTATTTATATCTATTTCTGATTTAAATTAACTAATCGTTAATTCAGTTGTTTCCATGCATTATAGTGCTAGTTCGACTCTAAGTGTCAATCGTATCAACCATTCACAAGTACAAGAAAGCATACGAGTCTATCGTAAAATTCAACCCCAAAACTCATTTTCAATACCAAGGTTTCAAAACAAGTGAATGGGGTTTCGAAACCATGTCATGGCCACAACTGTTTTAACGTTCAACAGCCAGCGGTATCGATACTGCCCCTAGTTAGTATCGATGCTCGGGCTTCCAGTAGCGACCGAAGAGTAGGGGGTATCAATACTGCCAAGGACAATATCGATACTCAGGCCACAAAGAGGCTGAATATGCCTGGGGTATCGATACCAGCCTTGGGTGTTTCGATGTGCTGGGCCATAAAGCTGCTGAGTACACTGAGTTAGATGTGCTGGTTAATAGGGCCAAGGATGTCGAGAAGTCCCTGAGGTAGGTAGGAAGTCTTCCGATGTTGGTAAGAGGCCTACTGAGGCTAATGCTCAAAGTAAGCAGGGTAAGAGGTTTCGGGATAACCGATACAGAGATGATTGACGCCGAGGTGATTTTGGATGCGGTGGTCGTGCTCAGTAGTATGGTAGAGGTGGTGGTGATGTCCCAGTTTGTAATCTGTGCTCTAGGCGCCATCCAGGAGAGTGTTGGTGGGCCATTGGTGCTTGCATGGGATATGGATCGATGGATCATATGAGACGTGATTGCCTAAGGTTTGCTGGTGAGTCTGGTGATCGTGCTGAGGCTGCTGTGATGCCTGGTAGAGGACATGGTCATGGTCGAGGTCCTTTACAGAGGCAGGGAGACGAGCGTAAGGTTTATTCTCTGCGTGGAACTCGTAATGCCATAGATGTGGTTGCAGGTACTTTTTCTTTGCAAAATGTACCGTTGTTTTCTTTGATAGATTCAGGATCTACGCATTCTTATATTTTGAGTGAGCATGCGCATTTGTTGGATATCCCGGTTGAAGTTTTAGACATAGGTGTGGTGGTTACCAGTTCTTTGGGTGAGACGATTACAGTAAGGAGGTTGTACAAAAGGCGTCCGTTGGAGATTCAAGGTCACGTCTTTGAGTTTGACTTGATGGAGTTGCCTTTCCATGGCTTTGATCTTATTTTGGGTCTCGACTGGTTGACGGAGCATCATGCGATGGTGGACTTTGAAAAGAATAGGTTACCTTGAGGTTGTTGGATGGTGGTGAGGTTGTAGTGAAGAGTGAATATACCGGATTTTTGTCTAATATGGTTTCGGCCTTGCAAGCGGAGAAGATGTTGCAGCATTGTGGTGCGACATATCTGGCCTATGTGATGAATCTGGGAATAGGAGGTGTTCGGGTGCAAGACATTCGAACAGTGCGTGACTTTCCGGAAGTATTTCCTGAGGAGTTGCCAGGATTACCTCCCGATCGTGATGTGGAGTTTAGTATCGAGACTTATGCTGGTACTAACCCGGTGTCTATTGCTCCTTATCGCATGGCACCTAAGGAGTTGAAGGAATTGAAGATGCAGTTGCAAGAGTTGCTTGACCAAGGTTTTATCTGACCGAGTGTATCGCCTTGGGGTGCGCCGCTGTTGTTTGTGAAAAAGAAGGATGGCACTATGAGAATGTGCATTGATTACCGGTAATTGAATAAGTTGACCGTGAAGAATAAGTATCATTTGCCAAGGATCTACGATCTGTTTGATTAGTTTCGAGGTGTTAGCGTGTTCTCGAAGATTGATCTATGACGGGGTATTATCAGTTAAAGGTGAAAGAAGCGGATGTGTTGAAGACGGCTTTTCGGACAAGGTATGTTCATTATGAGTTTTTGGTGATGCCGTTTGGGTTGACGAATGCCCCTACTGCTTTTATGGACATGATGAACCGAGTGTTTCATGAATACTTGGATCAGTTTGTGGTAGTGTTCATAGATGATATCCTTGTGTATTCACGTACCGAGGAAGATCATGATCGGTATTTGCGGATAGTGTTGAAAGTGTTGAAGGAGAACCATTTGTTCGCTAAGCTAGCAAGTGTGAGTTTTGGTTAAGGGAATTAGTGTTTCTTTGTCATGTGGTGTTGTAAAAGGGTATTAGTGTTGATCCAAAAAAGATAAAGGCTGTTATGGGTTGGAAGCAACCAAAGTCGGTGTTTGAGGTTCGGAGTTTTCTGGGTTTAGCTGGTTATTATCATAGGTTTATTGAAGGGTTTTCGAGCATTGCTGCTCCCATGACCAAGCTTTTGCAAAAGAAGGTTCCTTTTGAATGGAAAGAAAGTCAACAAAAGAGCTTTGAGAAGTTAAAGAAGGTGTTGACTAGTGCTCCAGTGTTGGTTCAACCCGAGTCGGGTAAGGATTTTGTGGTGTATAGTGATGTGTCACGATCCGTGTATCGTAGCAACGCGGGACCGGGCGAGATGCTTTCTGGTTGTGCTTAACTCTTGGGAGCGGAATAGCATTAAGGGTGTAGTACGTGTCGAGCAGTCGTCCTATCTTCGGATGGGCGTGCTGATCGCGCACCACACTGGTCGGGAGCTGTCCCCGCTTCCCTGATGAGCCCATGGGAGGGCGAAACCAGTAAGCATCGAGATGGTTAAGGCTGAACCTCGGGTGTGTGAGAGACCTGAGGTGCCGCACAGGGTGGTTTTCCCTGCGTTAAAACTCTGACCCAATGACAGATGGTATCAGAGCGTGGCTGTGTGCTAGCTGTCGGGTTTGCCAAGCGCCCCATACGCTGCGGAGCGAGTCATGTGGACAAGCCAGTGTAGCTTGCACCCTAAAGAGAAGAGGGTGTTCGCAAGTGGGTCCTTTAGAAAGAGATTGAGACGAGGACGGGTAGGTAGGAAGCCGCAGCGAAAGTTCTCCAGATGGTCGAGTTGCAATGTGACACCTTGGTAAATGGGGTGGTTGCGAGCAGACCTTTGCCCAACAGTAGAGGGCGGCCCCAGTTAGAGGGCGAGTTTTGGGAGAATTGCACACTAGTTCCTGGCTAATATAATGAAGGGAAAGAGTTTTCTCCCCATGCACGAGGGTGTGCATGAATCAGGTGGGGGAGATTGTCACAGTCCGTGTATCGTAGCAACGCGGGACCGGGCGAGATGCTTTCTGGTTGTGCTTAACTCTTGGGAGCGGGATAGCATTAAGGGTGTAGTACGTGCCGAGCAGTCATCCTATCTTCGGATGGGCGTGCTGATCGCGCACCACACTGGTCGGGAGCTGTCCCCGCTTCCCTGATGAGCCCATGGGAGGGTGAAACCAGTAAGCATCGAGATGGTTAAGGCTGAACCTCGGGTGTGTGAGAGACCTGAGGTGCCGCACGGGGTGGTTGTCCCTGCGTCAAAACTCTGACCCCATGACAGATGCATCTTATGTTGGTATGGGGTGTGTTTTGATGCAAGAGGGGAAAGTTGTGGCGTATGCCTCTAGACAATTAAGAGTGCATGAGAAGAATTATCCGACGCATGATTTGGAGCTTGCGGCGGTAGTGTTTGCTTTGAAGATATGGAGACATTATTTGTATGGTGAGAAGTGTACTATATACACAGATCACAAGAGTTTGAAATATCTCATGACACAGAAAGATCTAAATCTTAGGCAATGAAGATGGATGGAGTTGCTTAAGGATTATGATTAGTCCATCGAGTATCATTCGGGAAAAGCTAATGTGGTGGCGGATGCGTTGAGCCGTAAGGCAGCGGTGGAGTTGAGGGCTATGTTTTCTAAGTTGGTATTTCAAAGGAAGGTGGTTTAGTGGCGAAGTTGCAAGTAAAACCCGTTTTGATTGAGATGATAAAAGTGAAGTAGTTAGAAGATGAGGCTTTGGTACCTTATGTGGAAGACATCGCTGAAGGTAGACCGACCGAGTATCATTTTGATGATGATGAGGTTTTGTGTTTTAGAGTTCGGATTGTGGTGCCGGATGATATTGAGTTGAGATAGGCTATCTTGACAGAAGCTCATACTAGTCTGTTTGCTATGCATCCGGGTAGTGTGAAGATGTATAGAGATCTCAAAAGTGTGTACTTTTGGGTTGGTTTGAAGAAGGATGTGACGGAGTTTGTGTCGCAGTGTATGTTGTGTCAGCGAGTGAAGGCTGAACATCAGCTTCCTGCGGGGTTGTTGCAACCGGTTCAAGTTCCGGAATGGAAGTGGGAGAGAGTGAATATGGACTTTGTGACGGGGTTACCATTAACGCCGTCCAAAAAGGATTCTATATGGGTGATTGTTGACAGGTTTACGAAGTGTGCACATTTTCTTGTTGTGCATACAACGTATTCTATGGGTAAGTTAGCGGAGTTGCATGTCTCCGAGGTGGTGAAGTTGCATGGTGTGCCTAAGTCGATCATATCGGATAAAGATCCGCGTTTTACCTCTAAGTTTTGGAAGAGTATGCATGTTGCCTTGGGTACGAGGCTTAACTTTAGTACAGCTTATCATCCACAGACAGATAGCCAGTTTGAACGTGTTATTCAGACTTTGGAGGATATGTTAAGGTGCTGCATCATTGAGTTTCAAGGTTCATGGGAGAAACATTTGCCTTTGGTGGAGTTTGCTTATAATTATAGTTTTCAAGCAAGTATACAAATGGCACCGTTTGAGGCTTTATATGGACGAAGGTGCCGTACACCTTTGTGTTGGAAGGAGGTTGGACAAAAGTATGTTTCTTTACCGCAGGTGTTGAAGGATACATATGAGAAAGTTAAGCTCATTTCTGCTAAGCTTAAGTAGGCTTCGGATAGGCAGAAGTCTTATGTCGATATGAAGCGAAGGGAGATAGAGTATGCTGTTGGAGATAAAGTTTTTTTGAAAGTTTCACCATGAAAGAAAGTGATGAGGTTTGGACGTAAGGGTAAGTTGAGCCCACGTTTTATTGGGCCATATGAGGTGTTAGAGCGTGTTGGTCTTGTTGCTTATCGGTTGAGGTTGCCAGAGAAGCTGAGTAGGATGCATGATGTTTTTTATGTGTCGATGCTTCGTAAGTACAGGTCGGATCCTTCGCATGTTGTTCTAGTTGAGGAGATTGAGTTAAGGGCGGATATGAGTTATAAAGAAGAACCGGTGAGGATCTTAGATGTGGGGACAAAGGTTCTTCGAGGAAAGACCATAGATTTGGTTAAAGTAATTTGGAGACACCGAGGTGTTGAAGAGGCAACTTGGGAAACAAGAGAAAGTATGAGAGAACAGTTTCCTCACTTGTTTGCTTCAAGTAAGAATTTCGAGGACGAAATTTCTTAAGAGGGGGAGAGTTATAACATCCCGGTTTTGGGTCTAGAAGTTTGAGTGTTAGTTAGGGAAGTTCGATTCGGGTTGAATCAGATTTCTTCGGTTCATTAATTCCGGGTAATTAAAATATTAATATTTTAATCGGGTGAAAAATAATTTTTAAGAAAAGTATTAAAAATGTTAAAATAATATTTTAAAGCTAATGGAATGATAATTGATTCTTAATTTGGTTTAATTAAGCTTAATTTTTATTTTAGTGACTAAATTGTAAAATTTGAAAAGTTAGTGGCTAAATTGTAATTTTGCCGAAAATTTAGGGTTTTATGGCTAAATTTAAAAGTAAGCCAAAGCTTAGAATCCTTAGAGGGCCATTATTCTAAATTATTTTAAATAGAGATCATCACCAAAAATTAGTTTTAATTGGTTGTTAATTACATTTTCTTTTCTATCAAATTTTCTCATCTTTTCTCTCAAAAATTTTTCTCCATGATTTCTCAAATCAATGGCTAAATTCTTCTTCATTTTCTTCAAGATTTCTCTAATTTAATTCAGCATTTCATCTTCTTCAAAACCTATCCATTTATTTTACAAAATCATCAATCAATTTCAAGGAAAATCAAGAGAGGAATTCACGTCATTTTTGGAGGATGCATCTCTAAGGTAAAATTTTGATTCCTTTTCATTTCTAAGGTTCTTTATTTGATATTCCCAAGCATTTGGCTTACAAATCATTAATCCTAAATTGATTTCATATTTTAATTCAAGATTTTTGAGTTTTTATGGAATTTTCAAGAAGCTAGGTTAGATCTTGTTCAAGGCTGAAATTAGGATGATTTTACTATGATATTATGCTTAATAAAATGATTGATTGAGTCTTGTAATGATTTAACATCATTTTAATCCCGGAATAATTGAATCGGTGTTGTTTGGAGGTGGTTTTCGGTTGTTTTATGGGTTGTTTTAGATGCTCTACTTTTGCTGGAAGTATAAGGAAGGTTTGAAGATGTTTTTAGGTAATAATTGAGGAGGTTTAGGTGTTAGATTCGATAGGTTAGGGCTGGAGTAGTTTCGGATGTTCTTCGGCTTAGTTTTCGGTAGATTTGTGGAGGTTCGATGCGATTGTTGTGTTGAGCATGTTTTGATGTGTTTATACTCTGTTTTAATGTTGCATGTAACCCCCTTAGCCGGCCTAGACAAAACCGGCACTAACGGGTTACACGAGGAATATCGAACCAAACCCGCAAAGGTCCGATTCGATAAACAATCCTGAAAACCGATATGTTTTTTTTAAACTAGATGCATAATTAAGTTTCTATGTGTGTCGAAGTCATGCATCACGAAAATGGAAACATTCGATTCACAATTGATCATTCAACTCGCATATAAAACATAAGGACCAAAACGCAAATAACTTTAATTCCTATAATAAACTGGAACTTCAATACGAATTTAAGTGAAAATCATGCATCAAGGTGATATTACAACTCAAAATGTTATTCATAGCATCCATATTCGATTGCGGGAGTTTATTCGACCTAACACAAGCTTCCAACACTTATAATTCTTCCTTTTTGGTCATGGGTATCGATACCATGGCATGGTTGTGGCTAATTAAGCCTTCGAAATCCAAGGGTATCGATACCTCCTTGAGTGGTATCGATACCTTGGTGTCCAGTGAGGTAATGGCATGGAACCATGGTTCGATGCCGCCCCAAAATTGCCTTGGGGTATCGATACCACTAGAGGGTGTTTCGATACCCCCTGTCTAGAATCACTAATTAAGCAATTTTGGTTGTTTCAAACCCCATCTAAACACATCCATTTATCACCCTTAACTATATGCATGCTCCCTAAGCATAAAGGACAATTTTAAGCACACAGTTACCAACATCTAAGACCCCAAAATTATCTATAGGCATGCACCCTATGTTATGATTAAAAACAAGAAACATACATGCATGATCATATTTCAAACAATCCAAAACATTACCACAATCCTTCCAACAACAACCAAAGCAAAATAAGGTCTTATTACAAGTCATTAACCAAAGAAAAACACACTCTCATAAGGGATAGGTTTACACATTGTCGAGCCCCTATTTATTTGCCAAATCATACCAAAAAGGTGAGGTCTTTTCCCCTTGGTCCTCTTGCTCCAAATGCAGCCCCAAATGTCTCTATTTTTTTTGCAAAGATGAAAAGAGAGCTTAAGCAAAACATGCTTAGTGAGGAAGCTCTAAACAAGATCATCAATGCATCAAATTAAAACCATATTTAAGACCATAACTTGTAATGCCTTTCTAAAACCAAGCATGCTTAACAAATCATGTTCATGTTCATAATACCAAAAACCTTTCCTTGAGTATGCATGGCATTATCAATTCATTGCATAAATAATGCATAATGTTCCAAATTATTCTATGTATGTATATTAGCTTTCTTGTGATCACTTAATGTGAACCTTAAGTTCACCGAATATGCGGATCCATTGATTAGAGACCTTTAGTCTCGTCATGACACAAAGTCACCATTGACATGACACGAAGTCACCATTGACATGTCACGAAGTCACCATTTACATGACACAAAGTCACCATTGACATGACACGAAGTCACCATTTACATGACACAAAGTCACCATTATTAGCTCTACCACGTACGGTTGGACACATAGTCACCCTTGTTACGTGTAGGCGGCTCTACCACGTACGGTTGGACACAAAGTCACCCTTGTTACGTGTAGGCATTTTTCCTTTATTTCCATAATATTTATAGTGCACTCAATCCTAATGACATGTCATTTGTATTCGAATCTAAAGTTAATGTCACTAAGCCAATATCAAGTTCAAGTATGCATGCTAATTTGTTGCTCATAATACATCCATAATGTGTTCAACAAATGAACCAAAAGTCATGCCCAATGGCACCATCATATGTAAGGCAAATAACCACACCATATTCCAGTTCATTTTTCATGTTTCCATAAACCATGGATGTCTTTATAAACCATGCATTTCCAGCAATTAACACATGCATGCATCATTTCAAAATCATATTTATGCATTTCCAAAATCTCATTGAATCATCATCATAATGCCATTACCGAAAATAGCCGAAACTTACAATAATGCATCAAAATCATTTACTTTACTTACTCTTGAACTATGGAAAGTTTTCACACTATTCCATAGCCCCCAAAACAGAACCGAACCGTTGCGAAACACTTTAAACCCGAAATCACTCACCGACAAGCGACCGAGCCCTCGCCGACGCTCCGATGGCAACACCAACACACCAGCCACTTACGGACCTTCTTGCACTTACTCTACAACATTAAAAACAGAGCATATTCACATCATAACATGCTCAAAACAACAGCCACATTAAACCTTCACAAAACTATCGAAAACCTTGCCGAAAACACCAAAAACTAAGCCGAAACTTATCCGAAACAACATCAGCCCTTAACCTTATGAATCTAACATCTAATTCACCTCAATTATGAACCAAAAACACTTCCAAACCATCCTTATATCTCCAGCAAGAGCAGAACACTTAAAACAGCCCCTAAAATAACCGAAAACCACCTTAAAACACCACCGATTGCATTATTCCGGGATTAATTTGTTGTTAACTCATTTCAAGACTTAACCAATCATTTAATTGACCTAATATCATAATTAAATCATCCTAATTCCAGCATCAATTGATATCTAAAAAGATTTCACAAAAACTATCATAAAACTCGTAGATCTTGAATTAGAAACACAAAATTAAATATCAATTGTTAATGGGCAAGCCAATACTTGGGAATTTCAATAAAGAACCTTATAAAAAAGATTAGAAATCAGAATTTTACCTTTGATTTTAAATCCACCAAAAAGATGAGAAATCCTCTCTTGATTTCCTTGAAAATGGATATTGATTTTGCAAAATTGATGAGTAGGTTTTGTAGAGAATGAAAAGATGAGTAAAATGAAATAAATCTTGTTGAAAATGAAGAAGAAATCAACAAGTAATTGAAGAAATTTGGAGAAGAAGATGGAGAGAAAATGGAGAGAAAAATTTGAGTGAAAAGATGAGAAAATGGAAAGTTACAAAAGAAAATGAAAATAAGCTCTTTATTAAAATTAATTAAAACATATTTTAGTGGATAATCTTTAATTAAAAATAAATTGGGTTAATGGCCCTCTAAGGATTCTAAGTATGGCTTACTTTCCAATTTAGTCACCAAAAATCTTAATTTTCGAAAATCACCAATTAAATCCCTAAACTTTTCCAAAAATTACAATTTAGTCACTAGTACAAAATTAAGCCTAATTAAAAATCAAATTAAGGCTCAATAATATTCCTTTAACTTTAAAACACCATTTTAATATTTTTAAACCTTTCCAAAAAATTATTACTTGTCCGATTAAATTATTATTATTTTAATTTTCCCAGAATTAATGAACCGAAGAATCCGATCCGACTTGAATCGAATCCCCCAAACAAACACTCAAACTACTAACCCCAAAACCGGGATGTTAGAACTCTCCCCCTCTTAAGAAAATTTCGTCCTCGAAATTCTTACCTGAAGCAAACAAGTGAGGAAACTGCTCCTCCATACTTTTCCTTGTCTCCCAAGTTGCCTCTTCAACACCTCGTGTCTCCAAAGCACTTTAACCAAATCTATGGTCTTCCCTCGAAGAACCTTTGTATCTACATCCAAAATCTTCACTGGTTCTTCTTCATAACTCATATCCGCTCTTAACTCAATCTCCTCAACTGGAACAACATGAGAAGGATATGATCTATACTTACGAAGCATCGATATATGAAAAACATCATGCATCCTACTCAACTCCTCTGGCAACCTCAACCGATAAGCAACAGGACCAACACGCTCCAACACCTCATACGGCCCAATGAAACGAGGACTCAGCTTACCCTTACGTCCAAATCTCATCACTTTCTTCCATGGCGAAACTTTTAAAAACACCTTATCCCCGACAGCATACTCCACCTCTCTACGCTTCAAATCGGCATAAGACTTTTGTCTATCTGAAGCCTCCTTGAGCTTAGCACAAATAAGCTTAACCTTCTCATCCGTATCTTTCAACACTTGTGGTAAAGAAACATACTTCTATCCAATTTCCTTCCAACATAAAGGTGTACGACACCTACGCCTATATAAAACCTCAAACGGTGCCATCTGTATACTTGCCTAGAAACTATTACTGTAAGCAAACTCCACCCAAGGCAAATGTTTCTCCCATGAACCTTGAAACTCAATGATGCAACATCTCAACATATCCTCCAAAGTTTGAATAACACGTTCAGACTGATCATCCGGCTGCGGATGATAAGCCGTACTAAAGCTAAGCCTTCTACCCAAAGCAACTTGCAAACCCTTCCAAAACTTAGAGGTAAAGCGCGGATCTCTATCCGATATGATCGACTTAAGCACACCATGCAACTTCACCACCTCAGAAACATACAACCCCGCTAACTTATCCATAGAATACGCCGTATGCACGGCAAGAAAATGTGCACACCTCGTAAACCTGTCAACAATCACTCATATAGAATCCTTTTTGGAAGGCGTCAAGGGTAACCCCGTCACAAAATCCATAGTCACTCTCTCCCACTTCCATTCCGACACTTGAACCGGTTGCAACAACCATGTAGGAAACTAATGTTCAGCTTTCACCCGCTGACACACCATACACCGCGACACAAACTCCGTCACATACTTCTTCATCCAACCCAAAAATATACACTTTTGAGATTCCTGTATATCTTCACACTACCCGGATGCATAGCAAACATACTAGTATGAGCTTCTCTACCAAGATAGCTTGTCTCAGCTCAACACCATCTGGCACCACAATCCGACCTTTAAAACACAAAACCTCATCATCATCAAAATGATATTCGGTCAGTCTACCTTCAATGACATCTTCCACAATAGGCACCAAAGCCTCATCCTTCAACTGTTTCACCTTTATCATTTCTACCAAAAACAGGTTTTACCTACGACTCCGTCACAAAACCATTTTTTTTCCTTTGAAATATTCCACTTAGCAAACATAGCCCTTAACTCCACCACTGTCTTACGACTCAAAGCATCATTTACCATGTTAGCTTTTCCCAGATGATACTCAATAGACAATCAAACATTTACCCTCTTTGGACAAACAACAAATTGGTCCCTCACACTGAAGCAACAACGCACAAATCACCACACTACTTCATCTTTCACAGAAAACATAACTCAAAAGAGAACTCTTTTTTTTAGATCGATACTCAACTCTTAGCAACCACAACAGTTTCCATACCACATAGTCGAACTAACCCTCTTTTCAACATCCTCAATCATACAAGGTAACCATATAAACCTTCCATCAGCCTACGGTCCACACAACGACGCTCAACCAACAAGCCTCATACTAGCTTAACATAAAACCGCTAAACATGGTCTCAAGCGAACTCCATCGATGGCAACACCCTTATTAAGAGACATAGTCCCAGCATATCATCCCTTCACCTATGGATGACAAAACCCAATACTCAATCGAAAGCCAATGTTGTTCCCAAAAACCTCGAATCTAAACATGCTAGAACATACCACATATACAACTCAACCATTGGAACTTAGGACTCCAAGAGAACCGTACTCAAATAAACGATCATTCCAGCCACACACATAGAAAACCTCATCTCACCCTCAAAATTTTACTACCAAACTCATGATGATTCTTCCCAACTTACTATTAGGACAAACAACCACCCATAACTCAACCATATCCACAACAAGCCCACTCAAAAACACTTGCTCCTAACTTCTATTACAACACCGTACCACCAAACACATAGAAAAGATTACCACATTCCCTTATCAAGACACCACTCCAACTCGGCAACCTTCGAAACAACCATGCGGCTCAGATAACCTAAAAGGTTCTTTACAAAAAAACTTAACCTTACCAAACACACCCTCAACTAGACCCTTACAAAGTCACCATTATTAGCTCTACCACGTACGGTTGGACACATAGTCACCCTTGTTACGTGTAGGCGGCTCTACCACGCATGGTTGGACACAAAGTAACCCTTGTTACGTGTAGGCATTTTTCTTTTATTTCCATAATATTTATAGTGCACTCAATTCTAATGACATGTCATTTGTATTTGAATCTAAAGTTAGTGTCACTAAGCCAATATCAAGTTCAAGTATGCATGCTAATTCGCTACTCATAATGCATCCATAATGTGTTCAACAAATGAACCGAAAGTCATGCCCAATGGCACCATCATATGTAAGGCAAATAACCACACCATATTCCACTTCATTTTTCATGTTTCCATAAACCATGGATATCTTTATAAACCATGCATTTCCAGCAATTAACACATGCATCCATCATTTCAAAATCATATTTATGCATTTCCAAAATCTCATTGAATCATCATCATAATGCCATTACCGAAAATAGCCGAAACTTACAATAATGCATCAAAATCATTTACTTTACTTACTCTTGAACTATGGAAAGTTTTCACACAATTCCATAGCCCCAAAACAGAACCGAACCATTGCGAAACACTTTAAACCCGAAATCACTCACCGACAAGCGAAACGAGCCCTCGCAGATGCTCCGACGGCAACACCAACGCACCAGCCACTTACGGACCTTCCTGAACTTCCTCTACAACATTAAAAACAGCAGCCACATTAAACCTTCACAAAACTATCGAAAACCTTGCCGAAAAGACCGAAAACTAAGTCGAAACTTATCCGAAACAACATCAGCCCTTAACCTTATGAATATAACATCTAATCCACCTCAATTATGAACCAAAAACACTTTCAAACCATCCTTATATCTCCAGCAAGAGCAGAACACTTAAAACAGCCCCTAAAATAACCGAAAACCACCTTAAAACACCACCGATTGCATTATTCCGGGATTAATTTGTTGTTAACTCATTTCAAGACTTAACCAATCATTTAATTGACCTAATATCATAATTAAATCATCCTAATTCCAGCATCAATTGATATCTAAAAAGATTTCACAAAAACTATCATAAAACTCATAGATCTTGAATTTAGAAACACAAAATTAAATATCAATTGTTAAAGGGCAAGCCAATACTTGGGAATTTCAATAAAGAACCTTATAAAAAAGATTAGAAATCAGAATTTTACCTTTGATTTTAAATCCACCAAAAAGATGAGAAATCCTCTCTTGATTTCCTTGAAAATGGATGTTGATTTTGCAAAATTGATGAGTAGGTTTTGTAGAGAATGAAAAGATGAGTAAAATGAAATAAATCTTGTTGAAAATGAAGAAGAAATCAGCAAGTAATTGAAGAAATTTGGAGAAGAAGATGGAGAGAAAATTTTGAGAGAAAAGATGAGAAAATAGGAAGTTACAAAAGAGAATGAAAATAAGCTCTTTATTAAAATTAATTAAAACATATTTTGGTGGATAATCTTTAATTAAAATTAAATTGGGTTAATGGCCCTCTAAGGATTCTAAGTATGGCTTACTTTCCAATTTAGTCACCAAAAATCTTAATTTCCGAAAATCACCAATTAAATCCCTAAACTTTTCCAAAAATTACAATTTAATCACTAGTACAAAATTAAGCCTAATTAAAAATCAAATTAAGGCTCAATAATATTCCTTTAACTTTAAAACACCATTTTAATATTTTTAAACCTTTCTGAAAAATTATTACTTGTCCGATTAAATTATTATTATTTTAATTTTCCCGGAATTAATGAACCGAAGAATCCGATCTGACTCGAATCGAATCCCCCAAACCAACACTCAAACTACTAACCCCAAAACCGGGATGTTACATTATAGAGGAAGTGCAAGAAGTCTCATAAGTAGCTGGTGCGTTGGCGTTGCCGTTGGAGTGTCGGCGGAAGCTCGTTTCGCTTGTCGGTGAGTGAATTTCGGCTAAAAGCGATTTACAAATGTACGGTTCTGTTTTGGGGACTATGGAATTGTGTGAAAACTTTCCATAGTTCAAGAGTAAGTGTTTACAAAGGTTTTGATGCATTTCCCTAAGTATTGGCTATTCGGCAATGGCTTTGAGATGGATGTTTTCATAGATTATTTTGAGAATGCATAACTTGGATTTTTGAAATGATGCATGCATGTATTAGTTGCTGCAAATGCATGGTTTGGAAAGACATTGATGGTTTGTGGAAGCATGAAAATGAATTGGATCAATATATGGTTATTTACCTTACATTTGATTAAGCCATTGAGCATGATTTTGGTTCACTTGATGAACATATTATGAATGCATTGTGAGCAGCAAGTTAACATGCATGATTGGAATTGATTTTGGCTTAGTGACACTAACTTTATATACGAATACGAATGACATGCCATTAGGATTAAAGTGCACTATAAAATTATGAGAATAATGATGATGCCTACATGTAAACAAGGGTGACTTTGTGTCCGACCGTGCGTGTAGAGCTTGCCTATATGTAAACAAGGGTGACTTTGTGTCCGACCATGCATATAGTTGACCCATACGTAAACAAGGGTGACTTTGTGTTTGACCGTACGTAGTGGGGGTAACATGTATACAAGGTTGACTATGTGTCCAACCGATGCATGTTGAGACCAAGTGTCTCTAATTAAGATAAGGAATCCGAGTATTCGGTGAGCTTAAAGTTCACATCAAGTTGTCACTAGAATGTCAATATACATGAAACATGGAATGATTTGATTATGATGATGAGCATGATTTAGTTAATGCATACTTTGATTTAGCACAAGAGTGCAAGTGATGTTTTTAAATTGGTTTTTAATGTTGCATTGATGATATTGTTTTAGAGCTACCTCACTAAGCATATTTTGCTTAAGCTCTCTCCTTTCATCTTTGTAGAAAAATAAAGGCATTAGGTGCAACATTTGGAGCAAGTAATTCAAGGGGAAATGCTTCACATATTTTGGTATGCTTTGGCAAATGAAAGGGGCTTGGCAATGTGTGAACCAATTCCTTAAAAAGTGTGTTTTGAATTTGTTAAAGAATTGTAATAGCAACGTCTAAGTATGCATTGCTTATTGATTTGGTAGTATACTATGATGATTGGATTGCTTGGAGCATGTTTAATGTTGAATGGTTTATGGTTTTGTGTCAAATTTAGGAAGCATGCCTATAGGTGTTATGGGTCTTGATGGTTTTAATTGACTGTTAAAAACTGCCTTTTGTGCCTAGGTGTTATGCATATAGATGTTAGAGACCATTGATTATGTTTTTTGTAGGAGAAACTTGCTCACAATGTTCGAATTTTGCTTCTGGGTACAGGGGCTATTGAAACCCCATGAACAGGTATCGATACCCTAGGCAAAATTTGAGCGGCATCGAACCATGGTGCGATGCTCGAACCTCACTGGTCGCCCGAGTATCGATATTGCCTTGGGAGGTATCGATACCTCTGACCTTTGGTAGGTAATATAGTTAGTTCCACGTCATGATATCAGTATAGAGCTCAGCTATATCGATACCCCTGACCAGATAGTGAGATTTAGGTACCAAAATTACATGTTAGTTTCGTATGTCATCCCGTATTCGAATATGGTTGTTGTGAATGGTATTTTGAGTTGAAATTTCATCATGACGCATGAAAATACCTTAATTTCATGTTGATTAAAATAAGTTGGATATAGTCCCTAGAATTTAAGAGTTTCACATTTAGTTCCCTAATGAATGAAGCACGAAACTGATGATGCCGTGATGCATCGATTGATCTAAATTTTATTGTAAGTGCTCTATGCATGATTAATTGAACTTTGATGGATTGAATTTTAGGCCTGTTATTAGAACCAATAATATGTACGTTTTAGTCCTTAAGTGTTTATGTGCTAATCGAATGTTCAAATGTGGTTCGAATGCTTTCGTTCTTGTTTTGCATGAAACCAACACGTGTAGGAACTTAGTTATGCATCTAGATAAAAAAATATAACGGTTTTCAGGGTTGTTTATTGAATCGGACCTTTGCAGGTTTGGTTCGATATTCCCCGTGTAATCCATTAGAGCCAGTTCCGCCTAGGTCGGGCTAAGGGGGTACAATAGAAGAACATATTGTGATTCCAAATTAGGTTCAAGCAAACCTTAAATTTGACCCAAATCATAATAGCCCAACAACAGGTTTGAGATATGGCTTCAACCTTCTAACTACGGACAATGAAGACACTTCATCGTCTGCTACAAGAAAGCTGAGGCATTCTTACGCTGTGATATTCGAATGGGCCGTAACATGCCAAAAACATAAAACTCAATATACAATCCATATAGTTCAAGCGTTGAAGCATTAGAAGTTATTGGTTCATCCAACCCTAAT
Source organism: Abelmoschus esculentus (assembly GCA_035048815.1). NCBI lineage: Eukaryota > Viridiplantae > Streptophyta > Magnoliopsida > Malvales > Malvaceae > Abelmoschus > Abelmoschus esculentus. The sequence goes on from JAUCBN010000031.1 coordinate 10,099,082, forward strand.
GATTTTAACCCATTTGATTTCTCGTAAAACGAGCAACACTCAATTTACATAACAAGAATACTCCACGTAGATGATTACTCAAGCGACCGTAGCTCAACATATATCCCGAGAATAAGGGTCTCATCATCTACTAGTTTATCCTACTTTCAAGATTCTAACAAATAGGATAGTTGGAATATTATGCGGCACTCAACATATATCTCCACTGATGAAAACATAAATGATTTCTTATTGATGGAGAGACATACAACCTGAAATGACACAAATCTTGCTATTGTACACAAGCCTCATTAACGACTCCTAATAGGGTTATTGTTGAAGAAAATAATAGGGCATATGTTATAGATACATCAGAATTATTTAATTCAGATAGGAATAATTCTGATGAAGAGTCGCTTATAGAACCAGCCCCGAAGGTGATGAGATAGGTTTATTTCCTAAACTACCCTCAGACATTGACGAGACAGGCAATTTAGAGGAGGATATATGCGATGAGGATGAAAAGAGTGGAGCACCAATAACTTTGATTACATTCCACAACCAACACTACGATCCAACATCATACTTGACCGAAGTGGATATGAAAGGTTTCTATGCAACAGAATTCCCACAGTTGGAGCAGTTCAGCAAACGAAAAAATGGTGAACTAAGAATTGGCATTGTGTTCATGACAAAAAAACTTGTTGAGGCTGTAATCAAGCACTACAATATTCGTAACTCAGTTATATCCACATTTAGAAAAACGAAAACGAATAAATATATCGTTGAATGTCCACAAAAAACTGAAGGTTGTAAATAGAGGATTTGTGTATCAAGGTTGAAGAGGCTGAACAACCTATGACAGATATACGAAAGACCTCAAACATACTTTGTTGCTAGCCTCAGTCAAGATCATTCAAACTGGATGTGCACGTATTGTCTGATTTATCCCCTCACTACTCAAAGCAAATGCGTGTATATCGATATCAATATGCCAAGCAATGATTAATGCTCAATTCAAGTATGTATGTTGTACAATATAAGGCATAGTACAAAAGATATCGTGCAATCCAAAAAAATGTATGGATAGTGGGAGATATCATGCAATGAGCTACGCATATGGTTGAAGGTGATGAAGAAGTACAACCCAGGAATGATCGTGGAACTTGAGACGAAGTCAAGATACTCAAACGATCGAATTTTATAAGGTGAGTGCCACTTTTTCCATTTGTTTTGGATATTCCTACTATACATAAAGATTTTTCGGTACTGCAAGTCAATTTTTTTGATACTACAAGCCCGTATCAAAATAGCTAATGGTTGTATTGAAACACTTGTATCGATACCATTTCAAAATTGTTTTGAAAACTGAAATCAGAGTTCAAAATATATCGAAAATTTCCAAGACCGTATCGAAACGCTTGTGCAATTTGCTTTGAAAATAAGCATGTCGTATCAAAACACCTAATAGGCATATCGAAATTCCAGGAAAAATTTTAATACTTTGGCTTTGAAATTGACTTAGAAAAATATTTATGTGTTATTATTTTGACTTAGAAAAATAATTTGACTTGCAATTGAGTATGAACTTAAAAATTTATTTACAAAATATTTTTTTTACTTCTTTGTTATATCAAAATCAAATATAGTTTTACACGTATATCACAAAGATACAATTCGCCTAGTAAAATACACACACCACTCTTATAGGGCAAGCCTAATTCAAATCCTAGCAAAGGTAAAGAAAAAAAAGTGTTAAATCAAATATAAATAAAATGGTTTAATTGAGTTTATTTTCATAATTGAGAGGCCTAATTACTTCAATTAGAAGTATTATGGTCAGATCAAGACCAAACCCATAAAGTAATGACCATGTAGTTTATCTTAAATAATTTATAGGCGTTGCGTAGTTAAAGACTTGTTTAAGTGCTAATGTGTGATTAATATGCGTGCAAGTATACACATTGAACAAGTAATAAAGTGTGTGAGTAAGATCGTTCCCACGAGGATTTGGTAGGTTATTTCAAAAATAGTTAACATAAACAAAAGATAATATAATCCTTTGTATTAGCATACGCTAAAGCAATTCTGCAATTGTCACCAAAATGCTTTAGCAAAATAAAAGTGTCACTAATGATGCTGGAGCAAAACAAAGATTGTCACGAAAATGTAATAGCCAAATAAAACAGATAATAGAGTAATAGATAAAGTCGCACAAACACAACACAGAGAAGATATTTAAGCTTAAGACAGCCTAGGCTTGCTACGGTGAAGATCTTACTTTTTTCTCCTAAAGCTTACTGTTCCACTGGTTTAACAAGTGTTCGACAGAGTTTACTAAAAATCCCTCCACTATCCCTAGTCAGAAGGCCTAACACTCAAAAATGCTAAGGCATTATCTCCCGGTCTCAACCCTGACACTTCTAATGTTGATAAAGTGCTACCCATTTTAGTTGTTGAAACTCTCCCTTATCCCTAAGGTGAGTTAGGATTCTGCTCCCACAGTAATCCCATTGTTCAAGTTGGTCTAGCTTTGTCTATTCCTAGATCTAAGCTTCTCGAACCCCTTAGCTATGGCTATCTCCCAATGCTCTTACAATCCAAGGTTTAAGAAGAAAAGGTGTTAGCTTTCTTGAACAAAACACTTAGATAAACACTGGAAACAGTAAACATTCATTCAAATAAAATAAAAATCATCCATAACAAGCCTAAGCCATACTAGTTTAGTTCATGGCTAGGTAAGGTAAACTATTCAACTTGAAACGTTTGAAATACATTTCTCAACAACCTAGAAAATAAGTAAAGCAAAGTGAAGAGGAAGGAAGTCCCAAACGCATGTGCCATGAAGCTTCCCTAGCTTGCCGCTCCTCCCGAAGTCACACAAATCCTTTGCTTGAAGCTCTCCAAAAATGGTGGCTTGGCTAGAGGTTGAAGACGAAGAAAAGTGGCCTCCTTTCTTCTTTCTTCTCCCTCATGCTCTCTTAAAGTTCGCTCGTTTTTGTTGCTCTTTTTAGCTACTGATTTTTCCTTTGTCTTGCTCTTGCACAACACACTTGTTGAAGGAGGCTCGCCCTTGTATTTATAGGAGGTTTCTAGGGTTTTGTGCCCTAATGGTGCAAGGAAATATTTCCTGACAATTGCTGTATAAAATGGAAGAAAAATGTAGGTTTGCAGGTGCGGTGTAACGCCTGCAGAGGAGGTGCAGCTGGCCTGGAAAACGCGTGAGGACAGTGGGCTGCAAGTGTGTCCTTTCTTCCATCCAGTTTTGTCCGTCCAAAATGCTATAGCAACTTTGAAGTCCGATCCAACACTTTAAAAATATGTTATAGCATCTTTTCCAATCTTTCAACTTTGCCCCAACAATCTGCACATCACCACCAACAAAATACCCTTGCAAGCAGCATCTTTAAAAATAAAAGAGAAAAGAGAAAATAAAAATAAAAACCTATTCTAAATGCAAATGCACATGAAATGCAACTAAATACAATACAAATGAACTTGAAATCAAACAAAATCTTAAGTAAAAAGGGTATAAAATATACATTTTTTAGAGCGTTAACACCCCCAAACTTAAGATATTACTTGTCCTCAAGCAATGATATGTAAAAATGCTATGGCATTACTTTCAATCCTTTACAGTAGTTTAAGCAGAACATCAATCCTCATAATAAATGTTGTAGCAATCTACATGATATTGAGAATTCCTAGAACTTGAACTAAGCCAAGATGCCTTGCATGTGTGTGCGGGATTATATCCAACCTATGCTTAACAGTTAGAAAAATTCTAAGTTCCTTTATTCACTATACCCTAGTTCTTAAAATTACTCTCATGCTACTTAGTTTTTTTTTATATAAACTGGTTCAAAGGGTGTCAGCTCATCACAACTACCGTCCTTAACTCTAGGTGAGTATGGAGAAAACATCTCCCCCCAAGCTAGTAGGTAGAGTTATCCCATGACAACTTTCATTCGCTCATATGTTGTAGCACTATTTATTTATGTTCAGAGTTAAGCTAACTATTACATAGAGGAGTGTCCTTCTACAGTTTTATGCTAAAGCATTTATTAATATCTTTTTTTTAAAAGTTGTAGCAAAAAGAAGTTTTCGTTCTCTCAGAACTAACTAAGGCATAGAGTCTAAGTTCTCTAGAAAATTCCTACCACTTAATCATAGAAAACATACAATCGTGTCCATTAAAATTTCAAAGCATCAAATCCTAATTTAGTTCTATTTTTTCTCAATATTTTCTATATTTCAGTTTAAAAGCATTAAACTTCTCATCATCGTAAATCATTTATTCTAACCTAAAAGCTGTCTTAAATTGAATCTAATGCTATAGCAAATTTACATGTATGCAGAATGAAATGAAAATGCTAAAGCAAAGACTTTGCTACCCTAAATTTGAGGTTAGCATTGTCCTCAATGCGACTATATGAAATAATATGCAAAAAGAAAAAGAAAAAGAAAAGATGCTTACTTCTTTGCGAGCTTGGTTTTCCTTGTAGCTATGCGCTTAAGTCTTTTCGCAGGCTGCTCCGGTGGTGATGGGTCAGTTTGAGTGATTTCAGCTTCGGGCTGGTCTTCTGGTGGTGCATAGCTCCTTGTGAGCACACAGTATTTTGAAAATGATCCTTAAAAAACGATGTGTTGAATAGGGACAAAAGAAATATAAAAGTAACATAAAAATAAAGCTACCTACTTTTTATTCAAACAGAAATTAAAATGCTAAAGCAAATAAAAGTTAGGGATAGAAATGCTCAGGCATTTTGTAGACTTGGGTCTTCCTTATCACGCACAATCGGAGCTAAATTATAAAGCTTCAGCCTTTGACCGTTGACCTTGAAGATTCGATCTCCTTAGAGTGTTTTAATCTCCATAGCACCATAAGGATAAACCTTATGTATCAAGAATGGTCCTGACCATCTAGACTTTAACTTTTCTGGAAAAAGTTTAAGTCTAGAGTTGTAGAGTACCACTTGTTGCCCCTCTGAGAAATGTCGTGGCAAAAGATGTTTATCCTGTCATCTCTTCGCCTTTTCTTTGTAAATCCTAGCATTCTCGTAGGCATTGGATCGAAACTCGTCCATTTTATTTAGCTCCAAAAGTCGCTTTTCTCCAGCTAGCTTAAAATCCAAATTGAGCTTTTTAATGGCCCAATAAGCTTTATGCTCTAACTCCACGAGAAGGTGACATGCTTTCCCATAAACTAATTGGAATAGGGACATCCCTAAAGGAGTCTTGTAAGTTTTCCTATACGCCCATAAAGCTTCATCTAGCTTTGGAGACCAGTCTTTCCTTTTTTTGTTGATTGTCTTCTCTAAGATTTTCTTGATTTCTCTATTTGAGATTTCAGCTTGGCCATTTGTCTGCGGGTGATATGTTGTAGCAATTTTTTGCCTGACTCCATAATGTTGCAATCCTTAGCAATGATCTTGTTATCGAAGTGGGTTCCTTCATCACTGATTATGGCTCTAGGGACTCCAAATCTTGCGAATATATTCTTGTGCAGGAACTTCAAAACTATCTTTGAGTCATTGCGGGGTGTAGAAACCGCTTCAACCCATTTACTCACATAGTCCACTGCTAGCAAGATATATAAATCACCATAGGATGATGGAAAGAGTCCCATGAAATCAATTCCCCAAACATCGAAAAGCTTGATCTCAAGAATATTTTACAACGGTATTTCATTCCTTCTCGAAATGTTACTGGCTCTTTGACATCTATCACATGCCTTGTAAAATGCTTGAGCATCCTTGAAGAGTGAGGGCCAGTAGAATCCATATTTAAGGACCTTTGTAGTAGTCCTTAATCCACCAAAATGCCCACCACACGATGTTGCATGACAATGGAACATAATATCTTTTTGCTCTTCTTCCGGCACACATCGTCGAAGCAATTGGTCAGCACACTGGTTGAATAGATATGGCTCATCCCAATAGAAAAATTTTGCATCATGCTTAAACTTCTTTCGACCCTGGCTAGATAAATCAAGAGGCAAAATACCACTGACGAGAAAATTAACTATATCTGCATATTAAGGTAATGCTGTAGCATATAAAATTTTCTCATCCGGGAAATTTTCTTCGATCTCAAAATCTTCTCCTAAATTTTTTGGATTTTCTAGCCTAGATAGATGGTCTACAACTTGATTTTCAGTTCCTTTTCTACCCTTTATTTCTATATCAAATTCCTGTAGCAAAAGTATTCACCTAATAAGTCTAGGCTTAACATCGTTCTTAGTCACTAGGCACTTGATGGCAGAATGATTTGTGTGCACTATCACCCTAGTTCCTATAAGATATGCTCTAAACTTATCAAAGGCAAATACTACAGCAAGTAACTCTTTCTTAGTGGTAGTGTAATTAATTTTTGCATCATTTAGAGTTCTACTTACATAGTAAATAACATGGAAGAGTTTACCTCGCCTTTGACCTAGTGTTGCGTCCACTGCATAGTCACTTGCGTCACACATCAACTCGAATGACTCAGTCCAATTAGGTGGTATTACTATTGGAGTTGAGGTAAGTCTCTTCTTCAATTCCTCAAAAGCGTTGTGGCAATTTTCATCAAACACAAAGGGTTGATTTTGCTGTAGCAAATTGTAGAGCGGTTTAGAGATATCCGAGAAGTCATTGATGAACTTCCTATAGAAGCTAGCATGTCCCAAAAAGCTTCTAATTCCCTTCACAGTTGTTGGAGGTGGTAGCTTCTCTATCAACTCAACTTTTGCTTTGTCAACTTCAATTCCTTTGCTTGAAATTTTGTGCCCCAAAATCATACCTTTGGTTACCATGAAATTGCACTTCTCCCAATTTAGTACAAGGTCGGCTTCTTTACAACGTTTCAATACTTTGGCCAAGTTGCCTAGGCATTTTTCATATGTTTTTCCGGACACCAAAAAATCTTCAATGAATACCTCCAGAAATTCTTCAACCATGTCTGAAAAAATTGCTAACATGCAATGTTGAAAAGTTGTTGGAGCATTACATAACCCAAATGGGCATTATTCGAAAAGCATAAGTCCCATAATGGAAGGTGAAGGTTGTCTTCTCCTGGTCCTCTAGTGCTATAGCAATTTGGTTGTACCCAGAATAGCCATCGAGGAAGCAATAATAAGACTTTCCCGCCAATCGATCCAGCATTTGATCGGTAAAAGGAAGGGGGAAATGGTCTTTATTTGTTGCTTTGTTCAGCTTCCTATAGTCCACACAAATGCGCCAGCCTGTGACTGTCCTTGTTGGGAGCAACTCGTTGTCCTCATTCGTGATCACTGTCGTGCCTCCCTTCTTGGGAACACAATGCACAGGGCTAACCCATGAACTGTCAGAAATTGGGTATATAATTCTTGCATCCAACCACTTGATAATCTCTGTCATCACTACCTTCTTCGTCGCTGGGTTTAGTCTTCTTTGGGGCTCAACAGAATTGTTGTGGCATTCTTCTAGTAGGATCTTGTGCATGCAGAACGTAAGACTGATGCCCTTCAAATCGACCATGGTCCACCCTAGAGCTTTCTTATATTGAGATAATAAATTCACAAGACTAAGCTCTTGGTTAGGATCTAAGCTAGAAGAAATAATCATCGAAAAAGTATTATGAGATCCCAAATAAACATATTTTAAATGCGGTGGTAGTGGTTTCAATTCTAGAGATGGTGCATGTAATAATGATGGTTTAGGAGGAATAAATTCAGAGAAATCAATTGATTCGAATTTCATACCTGGTTTTGGCTTGAAATAGCCAATTTGCTGTATCTCTAGATGAGCTTCTTCTTCCTAATCATGCTCCTCCAGCAGTTTTGCAAAGTCCTTCATTTGTGGAGAATTGTCACAGTAAAAATCTACATTCTCTTCAGTTTTTGCAACATTTATACAGTGACATTCTTCATTCTCATCCATGTACTTGAGAGTTTTGAAGACATTGATAGTCATGGACTGGTCTGGTAATCGCATTGTGAAGTCTCCCTTTTCACAGTCGATGAGAATTTGACCGGTAGCAAGGAATGGTCGTCCAAAAATAATTGGTGCTTTGTAGTCCATTTCACAATCCAGAATCAGAAAATCCACTGGGAACACGAACTTGCCTACCTTTACTATCACATCTTTCACTTTACCTTCTAGCTGGACATTAGAATGGTCCGCCAATTGTAAGATAACAGTGGTAGGTCGCATACTCCCTATACCAAGCTTCTTGAATATTACCTTAGGCATCAAATTCACACTCGAATCGAGGTCGCATAGTGCTCTACCCACAAAATTGTCTCCTATCGAGCATGGAATGATGAAGCTGGTAGGATCTTGCCTCTTCATGGGAAGTTCAGTCCTCCCAGAATAAAACTCAGATGCTATAACAACTATTTCAAAATTCTCAGCTTTTCTTTTCTTTGTAACAATATCTTTCAAAAACTTTGCATATGAGGGCATTTGATCAATAACATCTAAAAATGAAATATTTATATGAAATTGGTCCAGAATACTTAAAAAAAATTGAAATTGGAGATCCTCTTTGTGTTGCTTTAATCGCTGAGGTAATGGTGGTGGGGGTCTTACGTCCTCCACAAGTTGCGATGTTACTGCTTCTTTTGCTGTAGCATCTGCAAGATTTTCCCCAAGTGCCTTAATATTTAATTTTTCTCCAGTTTCTTCTTGAGCTGATTTTTCTTCTTGTTTCTCAGCTTCTTTTTGCTCCTGAATGGGGGTTTCTTCTTTCTCCTTTCTTTTGAATTGCTCCCCCGTGTTGATTTTTCTTCCACTCCTCAAGGTCAGTGCGCTGTATTGCTCTTTGCCATGATTTTTAGTGACTTTAGTATCACTAGGTAGATTACCTCTTGGTCTCGCTTGTAATGCTTGAGCAAATTGATCCATTTGAGTCTCCAGCGATCTCAGCGAAGAGTTGTGACTTTGCAGTAGTACTCCTTGGGTCTACAACAGATTGCCTTGATTAGATATAGTTTTGGAATGCTCCTGCAATAATGCCTTCGTTGATGTCATGAACTCCTTGGTCGAAGTCATGAATTCTTGCAGCGAAGCTTCAAAACAATCGTTATGACTTTGATGATGAACTGATCCCTTTTTCTCATTTTTCCATGGCATATTTCCTTGAAAACTATGGACTCCTTGTTGTATTTCCATGGGTTGCTGCCTACCCGAGCTGCTAGCTTGATTTTGTCCTTGATTACCCCATGAAAAATTAGGATGTTTTCTCCACCCTGGGTTGTACGTGTTGGAGTAGGGGTTGTTGGAATTTTTGTTGAAATTTCCAACGTAATGAGCAGACTCTAAATAAGTTGGGCAGTCTTTATCAAAATGATTTCCACTACAGTGCGCACAGCTTACTGCCTTAGCATCTTGTACTTCATTAGGCTGTTGAAGGTTTTTCAACATATTTGTGATAGCATAAAGTTGTGCTAAAATAGAATCGTTCGCGTCAAGCTCCAGCTTTCCTTGAGTTCTTCTTCCTGTTCCAAGTCTTGTAGTTGGAAACTGGTAAAAATTGTTGGCTATTTTATCCAAAATATCAAATGCTTCTTCATGAGACTTGTCCAGCAGTGTCCCATTTGCTGAAGCATCTAACATCATCCTTGTGGGTGCATTGACTCCATTGTAAAACATTACGATTTGAGTCCAGTCTTGAAAATCGTGGTTTATACACCTTCTCAACAAGCTTTTATACCGATCCCAACACTCATGCATCGACTCGTCATCCCCTTGTCTGAAGGATGCTATCTCATTTCGCAATTGGGTGTTCATGTTGGGTGGATTGTACCTTGCTAAAAAGCTTTTGCACAAAGCCGTCCATGACTCCATCGAACCGGCTGGAATACCATTCAACCAATCTCTAGCTCGGTCTCTCAAAGAGTATGGAAATAGCTTGAGCTTCAACACATCCTCGTGCACTCCTTGTTGGTGGAACGAATCGCAAACATCCAAGAAAGCACAGATATGATGTCGAGCATCCTTATGCAGAGATCCTCCAAACTGTCCGATCGAATTGAGCATATTAAACATCACAGGTTTGAGCTCGAAGTGTGATGCTTGTATATCAGGTGTCACTATCCCAGAATTAAGGTCATCCAAGATTGGTGTTAGGTGATCTCAAATTTCCCTTGGTCTTGCTACAGCTTCAGCATTTGCTGCAGCATTTTGATTCTAAAAACCCTGAGCATGCAACATTATTTTTCTTTGCTCTCGCCTTCTTTATCTAAAATACCTTTCGATTTCAGGGATAAATGGTTCGAGGGATTCTCGAGGATTCACTCTGGGCATCCACTAACCAAAAACCTATAAAGAAAAACAAAGAAAACAAAGATTAAACAAAAAACAAAAAATTCAAAACAAAAAACAAAAAATAAAAATAAAAAGTATGAAAACTATGATTGAAATTGCCTTCTACCTCAAGCCCCGGCAACGGCGCCAAAAACTTGTTGCGTACTTAAAGACTTGTTAAAGTGCTAATGTGTGATTGATTTGCGTGCAAGTATACACATCGAACAAGTAATAAAGTGTGTGAGTGAGATCGTTCCCACGAGGATTGGGTAGGTTATTTCAAAAATAGTTAACATACACAGAAGATAAAATAATCCTTTGTATTAGCATACGCTAAAACAATTCTGCAATTGTCACCAAAATACTTTAGAAAAATAAAAGTGTCACTAATGATGCTGGAGCAAAACAAAGATTGTCACGAAAATGCAATAGCCAAATAAAACAGATAATGGATTAATAATAGATAAAGTTGCACAAACACAACACAGAGAAGATATTCAAGATTAAGACAGGCTAGGCTTGCTACGGCGAAGATCTTACTTTTTGTCCTGAAGCTTACTGTTTCACTGGTTTAACAAGTGTTCGACAGAGTTTACTAAAAATGCCTCCACTATCCCTAGTCAGAAGGCCTAACATTCAAAAATGCTAAGGCATTACCTCCCGGCCTTAACCCTAACACTTCTAATGTTGATAAAGTGCTACCCTTTTTATTCGTTGAAACTCTCCCTTATCCCTAAGGTGAGTTAGGATTCTGCTCCCACAGTAACCCCATTGTTCAAGTTGGTCTAGCTTTATCTATCCCTAGATCTAAGCTTCTTGAACCCCTTAGCTATGGCTATCTCCCGATGCTATTACAAACCAAGGTTTAAGAAGAAAAGGTGTTAGCTTTCTTGAACAAAACACTTAGATAAACACAGGAAACAATAAACATTCATTCAAATAAAATAAAAATCATCCATAACAAGCCTAAGCCATACTAGTTTAGTTCATGGCTAGGTAAGGTAAACTATTCAACTTGCAACGTTTGAAATACATTTTTCAACAACTTAGAAAATAAGTAAAGCAAAGTGAAGAGGAAGGAAGTCCCAAACGCATGTGCCGTGAAGCTTCCCTAGCTTGTCGCTCCTCCCGAAGTTGCGTAAATCCCTTGCTTGAAGCTCTCCAACAATGGTTGTAACATCCCGGTTTAGGGGTTAGAAGTTTGAGTTTTGGTTAGGGAGGTTCGATTCGGGTCGAATCGGACTTCTCCGGTTCATTAATTTTGGGTAAATTAAAATAATATTTTAATCGAATAAGTAATAAGTTTGTAGAAAAGGTTTAAGAAGGTTTAAATGGTGTTTTAAATTTAAGGAAATATTATTTGAGCCTTAATTTGATTTAATTAAGCTTAATTTTATACTAGTGACTAAATTGTAAATTTTGGAAAAGTTAGGGGTAAAATTGTAATTTTTAGAAAATTGGATTTTTATGACTAAATTGGAATGTGAGCCAAAGATTAGAATCCTTAGAGATCATTTACCAAAATTGGTTTTTGTTTTGCGGTTAATCATTTTCTTTTCCAACTACATTTTTTCATCTTTTTCTCTCAAACTTTCTTTCCATTTTCTCTCCTTGATTTCTCAAATCAATTTCTGGATTCTTCTCTTTTTTCTTCAAGATTTCTCTCATCTAATTCATCATTTCATTCTCTACAAAACCTCATAATTTGTTTTGCAAAATCATCATCCAATTTCAAGAAAATTCAAGAGAAGAATTTACATCAATTTTTGGTGGATGTATCTAAGGTTCTTTATTTGATATTCCCAAGTATTTGGCTTATAAATCAACAATCTAAGCTTAATTTTGTGTTTTAATTCAAGATCTTTGAGTTTTTATGGAAATTTTGTGAAATCTCTTTAGATCTTGTTCAAGGCTGTAATTAGGATGATTTTTTTATGGTATTATGCTTAATAAGATGATTGATTGAGTCTTGTAATGATTTAACATCATTTTAATCCCGGAATAATTGGATTTGTGTTGTTTGGAGGTGGTTTTTAGTTGTTTTATGGGCTGTTTTGAGTGTTTTGTTTTTTCTGGAGGTATAAGGATGGTTTGAAGGTGTTTTAAGTCCTTAATTGAGGTGGATTAAGTGTTAGATTCATTAGGTTAGGGGTTGGAGTAATTTCAGATATTTTTCAGCTTAATTTTCGGTAGTTTTATGGAGGTTCAATGTTGCTGTTGTGTTGAGCAGGTTTTGATGTGTATATGCTCTGTTTTAATGTTGTATAGGAAGTGCAAGAAGTCTCATAAGTGGCTTGTGTTTTGGCGTTGCCGTTAGAGCGTCGGCGAAGGCTCGTTTCGCTTTTTGGTGAGTGAATTTCGGCTAAAAGTGATTTGCAAATGTATGGTTCTGTTTTGGGGACTATGGAATAGTGTGAAAACTTTCCATAGTTCAAGAGTAAGTGTTTACAAAGGTTTTGATGCATTTTCCTAAGTTTCGGCTATTTAGTAATGGCTTTGGGAAAGATGTGTCATAGAGATTTTGTTGGAAATGTATAACTTGGATTTTGAAACGATGCATGCATGTGTTATTTGCCGTAAACGCATGGTTTAGAAAGGCATTCATTGCTTGTGGAAGCATGGAAATGAATTAAAATAATATGTGGTTATTTGCCTTACATTTGATTAACCCGTTGAGCATGACCTTGGTTCATTTGATGAACATATTATGAATGCATTATGAGCAGCAAGTTAACATGCATGATTGAAATTGATATTGGCTTAGTGACACTAACTTTAGATACGAATACGAATGACATGTCATTAGGATAAATTGCACTATAAAATGATGGGAATAATGATGTTGCCTACACATAAACAAGGGTGACTATGTGTCCGACCGTGAGTGTAGAGCTTGCCTATATGTAAACAAGGGTGACTTTGTGTCCGACCGTGCATATAGTTGACCCATACGTAAACAAGGGTGACTTTGTGTCCGACCGTACGTAGTAGGGGTAACATGTATACAAGGGTGACTATGTGTCCAACCGATGCATGTTGAGACCAAGTGTCTCCAATTGTAATAAGGAATTTGAGTATTCGGTGAACTTGAAGTTCGCAATAAGATGTCACTAGAATGCCAATATGTATGATTCATGAAATGATTTGAGATTGAACTTGAGCATGATTTGGTTAAGCATACTTTGAATTAGCACAAGGAGTGCAAGATATGGTTTAAATTGGTTTTTATTATTGCATTGATGAACTTGTTTAGAGATACCTCACTAAGCATGTTTTGCTTAAGCTCTCTCTTCTCATCTTTGTAGAGAAGTAAGGCTTTCCGGACAACATTTGGGGCAAGAGAATCCAAGGGGAAGACTTCTCACATTTCGGTATGCTTTGGTAAATAAAAAGGGGGCTTGGCATTGTGTAAATCGGTTCCTTGAAGAGTGTGTTTTGAGTTTGTTTAAGGATTGTAATGACATTTTCTATATAAGCAATGCTTTTTGATTTTGTAGAACAATTTGGTGTTAGGATTGCTTGAAGCATGTTTGGTCATGAATGGTTTATGGTTTTGTGTCAAAGTTAGGGAGCATGCTTATAGGTGTTATGGGGTGTTGATGGTTGTAATCGAGTGATTGAATAGCTCATTATGATTAGGAGTTATGCATATAGCTGAAAATGATCATGGATTATGATTCGTAAGGCTGCAAACCACTCAAAGTGTTCGAATTTAGTACTAGGCACAGGGGGTATCGAAACCCCTAGGACAAGTATCGATACCCCAGGCAAAATTTGGGTGGTTCGGACCATGGTTCGATGCTCGGACCTCACTGGTCGCTCGAGTATCAATACCGCCTTGGAAGGTATCGATACATCTGACCTTTGGCAGGTAATTTAGTTAGTTCCACGTCACGGTATCGATACAGAGCTCAGTTGTATCGGTACCCCTGACCAAATAGTGAATTCTAAGTGTTGAAATTTCATGATAGTGCCGGTTATTGTCCCATGTTCGAATGTGGTTGCTATGAATATCATTTTGGTGTTGAAATTACACCTTGTTGCATGAAAATAATTTAGCATAAAGTTGGCTAACTTAAATCAGATATAGTCCCTAGAAATTAGGAGTTTTACATTTAGGTCCCTAATTAAGGAAATATGAAATTGACGATGTTGTGATGCTCCATTTGATCTAAATTTTTCTATGAGAGTTCTATGCATGTTTAATTAAACTTTGATGGATTGAATTTCTAGTTTGTTATTAGAATTAAAAATATTTACGATTTAGTCCTTAAGTGCTTATGTGCTAATCGAATGTTCAAATGTGGTCCGAATGCTTTCGTTCTTGTTTTGTATGAAACCAATAAATGTAGGAACTTAATCATGCATCTTGTTGCGTGTTAAAAGTGCGCAATTAGTGCAAGTGAACACGTCGCAAGTAATAAAGTGATAAGTATATCAGATATCGTCTCTATAGGGATTGGTCTACTTAATATGCCTTCTTTTGTCTTCTTGCTCTGAAAAGGAATAAAATAAAAACACAAGTAAGATTGGGGTTGATGAATACTAAATAAAGAAAACTAAATAAAGAAAAGATAAACAGATTAAAGAAGTGGCCAGGATCCAGTTATGTTGTATTAGTAGATTCAATTGACTTGTCTCTGTCCAATGCAATCGCACAACACTGCCTCGGCAGTACTGCAGATTACTTCCTCGACAGCGATGATTCTAGTCCGCCGCGGCAATCTCTTGCTCTTGGGTAGACTTTATCAAAGTTCGGCAAAGTGTCCTTTAATGACTCCGCTTATCTCTAAGTCGAAGTACTGTTGATGACCAGTCCTTGATGATACCTCTCAGCGTGAATCAATTGTAATCACCAATCAATCTCACACTTCTCTTAGCCGCTGAAACTCTTAACCTATCTCTAGGCCGAGTTAGTGTTTCCCGATTGAAACATCGTACTTATTCCTTTCTTGAATCTAACTCTCTCGATATTAGATAAATGGATTACTTGCAAACTTCTCTCTCGAGCTTGGATGCAAAACAAAGAATGGCGAAGAATAAGCAAACCTTGATATTTTATTGCATTAAAACAAGAAACAAAAGTCAATCTCTTCTCACTAATACTCTACAACCTTCACCTAAGCCTAAAGAAACTTAGAACATAATAAAAAGAAATCTAAAATCTAAGGTGGAGTCGGCTCTCTCTATGATGCTAAGCTTTGTGCCGAAAACTCTCCTCTCTTTCTCCTCTTGGACGGCAAGGTCTTATATAGGCTTGGTCTAGGGCAAACCTTTCCTAAGTAAGAGTATAACTTGGAGTAGGAAACAAGTCAAGTCCATAAATAAAATATTTCCAAGTTTACTCCAACTAGGATTCTTTTCCGCGTGGCCTTTGACTTGGGCTTTCCATGTGCTACCCAGCTCCGATTCATGCGCTGCTTGTCCAGAAATGTCCAGCTTATTTTTCTCTTCAAGTCGCCTACAGTATCGTTACTTGTCCTTGCTGCCTCGGCCTCGGTTGCTGCCGCGGCAATAGTTTTTTCTGCACAGACACAAAACTACAGTAAAACTCGTCTTTTCTATAAATATCATCTTTATATGCTTCCAAAGCAGAATATCTAATTATCCCACATTAAGCACATGCATTGGTCCAAGTGGGTGCAAATTTAGTGATTATTGTCCATGAAAGGTGTAAAAAGTGATAGTGAGTTGAGCACTTATCACATCTAGTAAAAAATATATATAACGGTTTTCAGGGTTGTTTATCGAATCGGGCCTTTGCGTGTTTGGTTCGATATTCCCCGTGTAATCCATTAGAGCCGGTTTTGTATAGGCTGGGCTAAAGGGGTTACAATGGTGGCTTAGCTAGAGGTTGAAGACGAAGGAAAGTGGTCTCCTTTCTTCTTTATTCTCCCTCGTGCTCTCTTAAAGTTCGCTCCCTTTTGTAGCTCTTTTTAGCTACTGATTTTTCCTTTGTCTTGCTCTTGCACAGCACACTTGCTGAAGGAGGCTCTCCCTTTCATTTATATGAGGCTTCTAGGGTTTTGTGCCCTAATGGTGCAAGGGAATATTCCCTGACAATTGCTGCAGAAAAATGGCAGCAAAATGCAGGTTTGCAGGTGCGTTGCAACGTCTGCAGAGGAGGTGCAACTGGCCTGGAAAACTCGTGATGACAGTGGGCTGCAGGTGTGTCCTTTCTTCCGTCCTGTTTTGTACTCCCCCAATGCTATAGCAACTTTGAAGTCTGATCCAACACTTTAAAAATATGCTACAGCATCTCTTCCAATTTTTCAATTTTGCCCCAACAATCTGCACATCACCACCAACAAAATACCTTTCCAAGCAGCATCTTTAAAAATAAAAGAGAAAAGAGAAAATAAAAATAAAAATAAAAACCTATTCTAAATGCAAATGCACATGAAATGCAACTAAATGCAATGCAAATGGACTTGAAATCAAACAAAACCTTAGTAAAAAGGGTATAAAATATACTTTTTTAGAAAGTTAACAATAGGTTAATCATTATTTTTAACGGTTTGATTAACTGAAATTGTTTAACCTTAACGTTTATTTTAATTAATAAGTAAAATATAACATTTATATCAATTACTAATTAAGGTTTAATGTTCATATGCATAATGTCAAAAAAATACATCTACAGTTTAATTGGATAGTCACTTTGGGCACTATTCTTTTTAAGTACTTAAGTATTCAACGTTTCATTTTAATTCAAAATGTCACATCCGTGAATGAAAACTGTTAATCAATTGACAAGTATAAATATAATTTTATAAAGTTATTTTTTGATTTATACGTCATTCAATTAAGCCACATTTATACATATAATAATACTAGCATTCATCGTTAATTGACTAATAACTTTTATTCATGAACAAACTATTTTAATATAAAATAAAATGTAAAAAGTTAAAATACTTTAAAAACGACATATGTCCTACAAATGTTACGAGTAAGATTAATACTTTCATCTCCATAAAAGATATAACAATATGTTGTGTTATCGTGTGTATGTTTTTTATGCAAGTTTAATACTTTTGATCTGTAACCCTAAATTTCGATCTAATTTCTTAGGTCGAAACTTAAGAGTCAAGTTACAAAATTTTTCTCTCAAGGTAATTTAGGTTTAAAAGATCAAAATTTAAGTCACTTGAGAATTAGAAAAAACACATTGAGTATTTTACGCTTATAAACTTAAACTTTTAAACATAATCTCAGTAATCAATTAAAACATTTGAAATTAATTATGTAAAATATATGCATTTAATAAGTCCCGAATCAAAAGTTCTTAATGTCCAAAATACAAGATATTTCAAAAAAGTAAAACCTTTAACTGAAGTATTTAGAAGAAGTTCATATTACTGAATTGCCTAATAAGTCTGAGATATCTGAAAGAAGAACTAAAAAAGGTAAACTAAAGAGTTTAATGTTTCTCTAAACATGCAAAACAAAAAAAATCATATTTTGTTTTCCAATAAAACTTTTTCTTAAAACAAATAAATCTAAATCAGAATGATATGATATCTAATACAAGACTCAATATCTGAATGTCCGATAACCCGAAGAGTAAAATTCCCTAAAATCTACTCTCTTCCTCGTCACCATCCAAAGTGGAACTCAACCCGAAGAGTGAAACCATTGATCTGAAGCAAAATTCAGCCCTAATGGTAAAACTGAATAATTCAAAGTGAAATACAATCCAAAATTGAAGTCACTGAACTTTCCCCGATCTAATATTAACCCAAATACCCATAATAATATGATATTGATGGTAAATTTTGAAATCTCATCTGAAACATGAATTGTTAAAATTTAGGTTGCATAAGTTAATAAATCTGGTATTTCAAAAATTCGACAGTTGAACATTTCATAATCTGATAAATCTGATTTTAGTCAAAAACTAGTCTGATATGTTATGTATGGTATCTGAAAATTTTCAACCAATCACAAAGATAGCACACAAAGTATATAGAAATATTTATTTATAATACCGAAAGAAACACATAATCATATAGCATAGGAAAAGACACATCTTAAGTAACAGTAGCTTTAATATTAAGAAGGGCGGGTCTCACGCTTGAGTCTATCTGAATCTGAACCTACGAGGTAAGGTCATCATGTGATGAACTCGGAGAAGTGCTTGATCAGTTTGAACATCATGAGGTAACTTAATAGTCCCAGAAACATAGTTAACTATCATAAGATTCATCATTGTCCGTTGTTTCACTCAGAACGTAAGTTGTGCATTGATGCAGGTAATGGATTCCGAACTCCATCTAAATGATTCAAGACCAAATTCATTGCCTAGACATCCAAAAATTCAAAAGCAGATAGAAGCTCCTCGAGTTTTCTTTTCGCTTCCATGGGTAGTTTCTGGCAGCTAGAATAGTCTTTGCATGCAAGAAAAGTTATATTTACCGAAGAGAACTTGGGAAGGGTCAATATAGAAACTTTAGTTACAATACCAAGAGATCCTTCACTTCCTATAAACAAATGCTTCAAGTCATACTTAATATTATCTTTACGCAAAGTCACAAGCATATAAGCACATCACCGGTTGCTAAAACAACTACAAGACCAAGTACATTCCCATGAAGTGAACCATAACGTACAAGGCGCAAACCACTAGCATTAGTTGAAACATTTCCATCAATTTGACAGCTTTCTTCTGCACCTAAGTTCAGAGGCATAAGAAATCTTGTCAAAACGTATGATATTATTCATTGAACCAAGACTGACAATAACCTCATCAAAAACAAGCAGATTACCACCGAGAGACCAATATTTCCCCTTGAAGAACAACAACTAAACACCTTGAATTGTAATATTTGTGTTACGGGGCTAGTTGTGAAGAAACAATATTCCTTGTTCATTCACGAACCTAGGATTATAGCAATTATTCCTCTGCAGCAAACACAAACATGGTGTTGTGTTAAGATGTTAAAAATACTTAAAATAAAAAGAAATATCATAAATGAGGGAGAAAGAAGTTGAAAATTTTTGGACAGATTTGAAGGTTGAAGATGAAATTCTTCAAGCATTCATCAATGGCAGCAACGTTCATGAAGTTTGAACAAACTCCAAGGAAGAACCCAGAAAATCTACTGAATAGACCCGAACCTTATCTCGAATCTGCTTGAAAACGAACTTGGACCCTTCAATTATCGAACAATTGAGAACCCGAAGTATCAAGTAACTTGACAACAATTCAGAATTCATAGTCTAGGAAAAGTTCTAAAAAGAACCAGGTTTGAGAGAAAATCTCACAAAAGAATTTATTCATCAAAAAGTCTAACCTTGTCTTTACAAAATTATGGAAATATATAGGAATAAAGGAGAAATTGGCCAAAATTGAATTTGTGGCTAATATTTGAACAAAAATAACTAAAATAAATCACTCTAGGCTTCATTTAATTTAAGCCAAGTGATTTGGCACGTAAAACACATTTAACGTGTTAAATGTTTAAATTTTGAACACAAACCACCCATTCTTATCCCTTGGGCGTTTTGTCTTCAAGAACAAGGGCTTTGTTTGGCTGGAAATGCATTTACACACCCAAACATGTGCAAAAGATTGACATATGTGTCCCACATGCATGGCACATACCTAAGACACATTCCCTTCCTGTAGGATAGGTTTCAGTTGTCGTAGGTCTCTTCAGCTTTAGTTGAGCTAGCTGGAAATTGGGTAGAGCTGAAACGAGCTAGCTGAGAGTGTAAGGAGCTAAACAGAGCTGGGAGCTAAGCCTCTGAGCTGCCTCGAGCTAAGGTGAGTTGCGTGCACTCTATTGAGCTTCTTCTCAACTGAATATAATTCACTTGAGCTGTTATTGAGCTGCATACACTCTCTTGAGATGGGTGTAGAGTTGCATACACTCTCTTGAGCTGGTGTAGAGCTGTAAACACTCCTATGAAGTTATAAATAAGTTAAAAACATTACAAATACTATCAAACCAATCCTTAAAACACACTAAATAGCATATATACATACTTAAACATATCTAATAAGTAGTATAGTCTAATATGTCACATATCAACATGCAACACATTATAAAGCTTATGTTTCTAAGGCATAAACATTATCGAATGAATCTGAAATTGAAGCAAAAGTAAGGAAAAGAAATTCCTTGAATTTCTTTGCCTTAGAACGACTAATAGGTCCTGATGGTAAGACCTCCGGATCAACCTGTTGAACTTGACATGATGTGCTCACATCATCCCCCTTCTTGAAAAGGATTTGACCTCAAATCTGTAGAATCATCATAAGGGGTTAAATTAGAAACATTAAATGTGGCACTCACAATGTACTCGCTCGGTAAGTCTATCTTGTAGGCGTTGTCATTCACTTTCGCCAACACCTGAAAAGGACCATCTCCTCTTGTTATTAACTTTGACCGTCGTTGGGATGGAAAACGTTTTTTTTTGGAAATGAACTCAAACCCAATTACCAACATCGAAGGTGAATCGCTTTCTTCCCTTGTTTGCTTGCTTTTCGTACTGCTGAGTCCTTCGTTCTAAGTTCTCTCCTTAACCTGTTGATGTATACGCTTCACATAATCTGCTCTCGCTTTTCTGTCCTTGCTTATCATTTGTTCTTGTGGCAAAGGCAATAAATCTAGAGGCGTAATAGGATTAAAACCATAAACAACCTCAAACGGTGACATTTTTGTAGCAGAATGTATAGAATGATTATAAGAGAATTCAACATGTGGAAAAACAATCTTCCCAAGTCCTAATGTTCTTTTTAATGATGAAACGCAACAAATTAGATAAAACACGATTAACATCCTTAGTTTGTCCATCAGTCTATGGATGACAAGTAGTAGAAAGCATGAGTTTCGTACCTATTTTGCTCTAAAGAGTCCTCCTGAAATGACTCAGAAACTTAACATCTCTGTCAGAAACAATTGACCTAGGAATACCATGTAATCAAACAATCTCTCCAAAGAACAAGTTAGCCACATTAACAGTATCATCAGTCTTATGGCATGCAATGAAATGTGCCATCTTAGAGAATCTATCAACCACAACAAAGACACTATCTCTACCATTTCTAGTTCGAGGCAATCCCAAAACAAAATCCATTAAGATATCAGTCCAAGGGGAATCAGGAATAGGTAGAGGTAAGTAAGTACATACCATGTGGTGAAACCTTCGATTTCGTTTTCCTACATGTCACACAACGTTCATAATACCTTTCGAAATCTCTACGCATCTTTGGCCAAAAAAGATGCTCTTCCAATGTGTGTAACGTCTTAGTGACGCCAAAATGACCCATCAATCCACCTTCATGTGCCTCACGAAGCAGAATATCATGCATCGAACCCTGGGGAATGCATATCCTATTTTCTTTGAAAAGATAACCATCATGCCTGTAAAACTTTTCATTTGTGCCTTTCTCACAAGCATTAAACTTATCTCTAAAATTAGGATCATCGTTGTATAAATCATGAATATACGCAAAACCAATCAAATGTGAATCAAGATAACTCAACAATGCATATCTACGTGATAAAGCATCAGCAACGACATTTTCTTTCTCTTTTTTGTAACGAATGACATAAGAAAAAGATTCTAAAAATTCAACCCACTTAACATGTCGTTTATTCAACTTATGCTGACCTTTGATGTAACGTAAGGCCTCGTGGTCAGTATGGATCACAAACTCCTTAGGCAACAAGTAATGATGTCACGTCTCTAAAGCCTGAATCAGTGCATGCATCTCTTTGTCATAAACCAGATAGTTCAATATAGCACCACTCAATTTCTCACTGAAATAGGCAACGAGTCTTTTTTCCCGCATCAAAACAGCACCTATATCAATTCTAGAAGCATCACATTCAATTTCATAACTCTTATAGCATATATACATATTTAAACATATCTAATAAGTAGTATAGTCTAATATGTCACATATCAGCATTCCATACATTATAAAGCTTATGTTCTAAGGTTTAACATTATCGAATGAATCTAGAATTGAAGCACAAATAAGGAAAAGAATTTCTCTAAATTTCTTTGCCTTAAAACGAGTAATAGATCCTGATGGTAAGACCTCCGGATCAACCTGTTTAACGTGAGATGATGCGCTCACGTCAATTTGAGAATCTATGTCACCTCCTCTGTACTTCGAGGTTGAAGCAAAAGCTTACTAGAGCCTTTGTATTTGTGCATCCAATCGGTATTTACAGTTTCGAGCTTATCCTCATCTTGAATAACACTTTTCTCTCTCAGCAACCGCTTAAAATAACTAATATCATCAGGATTTAACATCGAAAACGAAGGATTTCTCTGAACAACTATCGACACTGAACTGAAATATTTGTACCGAATCGCATTCGCTTCTCCAAGATTTTTGTAATCTTCGATCAGATTGAAAGTCCGCTGACAACTTTTTTTTCATTCCAATATCTAATTTCTGAAACGAAACTTAATTTGGACGGTTGAGGATTGACTTCAATGATCGCCGATGACTGCTTGTAGCTCTCAACTTCTCCATTTTTACTTTCCTTTTTCTGTTTGGCTTCCTGTGTCTAGCCAATTGGGCGAAAGTGATAAAGTTGTAATTGTACACGCATTCTTTCCTGAAAGATGGCTAGCACAACTAAATAATTATTGGTTTGGGTTCGCAAGATAGTGTTAAACATGCTGGTAAAACAGGCGCAAAGAATGGAAGAGGCAACGAAGGTGATCGGATGGATGTTCACCAGAGTCTAATGTGAGAATGGGTGTTAACGTGAGATAAGAAGTGTGAGAAATGAGCGGTGCAGCAAGGTTATTATGCAGAATAGGGTCTATCATAATGAAAAGGTAAATACAAGGGCAAGTTCTTAAACTTTAACCCACATAATAAAAAGTCACCTATAATTCTAATTTAATCAAACTAATCATTAAAATAGATTTAAAACCATCAGAATTTTTCAAACTCACAAATAGGATTCTAACATAAATCCTCAAATACTGGATTTCAAAAATTAGATATTTCTAAATTTTCTGAATTGGATAAAAATTTGGGTGTTATACGATTTTTTTTAAGATGTAATTTGTTGTGTTATCTTTTCATTATGCCTTAGCTCGGGTCAGTTGTTCAAACTCAGACTGTGATAATACTTTACGATCAGTATTATTTTCATAGAAACTTCTAATAAAACATGTATAATGGAAAACATAGCTTAACTGTTTATCTTGAAAATATTAAATTTATAATTTTTAAAATTATATGTTACCCCTCACATTTAAATTCTAGTTCTGATCATGTTTAGACGAATAAATGATTTAAAGTTAACACAAAGAATACGAAATATACAAGATAATGGAAAACATAGTTCACCTAGAATATTAGTTTAGAAATTGGTTGTGGTTTGTGAAGTATGGATACTTTAATCTAATGTCCTGTCACATACTTGATAACCCTAAATATTTTCTGTCTACTTTTTATTTTTTTACTCTTACTTTTTAATTTTTTATATATTTTTATTTCAATTATAAATATATAAATGTGTGATTTTATACTTATAATATATATAAACAAATATAATTGGCATGAGAAATAACTATAAAAATTATGTTATCAACCAAATCACTGACTCTAATAATTGTGAATCATAAAGAAATATAAATTTTTAATAATTGTGAATCATCATTGGGATGGTAAATCCAGATCCAATGAATCATACAGATTCGAATTCAAAACGAATCTATTAAACAACGATCAATCAACCTATTATTTATTAACGTAATAAAATTATCATTAATCAATTTTACATCACAATTCTAATGGAGGAAATATTAATTTTAATTAACTAATATCATAATAAAAAAACGATAAACTAAAATCTTAAAAAAAACTCAACAATTACACAAATATCTTTTAAATAACACAAATATTAAGAAATATAGATCATGAAATATTTTATTATCACAAATCGAGTAATGTACTTCTATCTCTAAGAGTGCTAGTCTTCATCACTACTTAAATCATAAACAACCTAAAAAAAAACTAAAGAGAAAAAATTATTTTGTAAAAATAACATTAGTGAAATTTAAATATTAGTATTAAGGTTATAAAATGATATTCACCATTTTCGCATCATCATCACAATTTTCATTAATAGTTGAACAAACATGTATTACTTCAAAAAGTCTCTTTTATCATAAATGTTTTATTATTATTATTATTATTATTATATATATATATATATATTAAAATCAAATATGGATTTTTTAATAAATAAGTAAACGGGTCCGAGTCTAGATTCGGATCTTAGTGTCAGATCCGGATCCAGATCTGTACTTTTAAAAGATCCAAATCCGATCCAGATCCGTTGGGTTTAAAATCTTAAAATCCAAATCCTATAAAACAAATTTGAATCTATAGATTCGAATCGGGTTCAGAATCCATTACCATCCCTAATATCACCACATAAACACCCAATTATAATCTTTTACGAATATATTAATAAATCAAGACCGAGCAAACGATCAACTAAGATCCTTTGCAAACTCAACAAAGCTAGCGATTATATATGTGATTTATATAACACTTAAATTACGATAATTCATCAAAATATTTATTTTCTTCGATTTACACGTACCCCGACTCACACACATCATTAAGACAACCAAAAACACTCCATCACCAGAACCATTCTTCCCCACAAACCAAGGGCAGACCCCAACATCTTGCTATCCTATTCCCCTTTCCCAGGAGAAGCATTCATGAGCCATGGTGAAGACAGCCTCCGACTACCCTCCAAGGGTGTTGTACACTTTTGATCAACAAAATTGCATTTATAATTAAATAAATAAAATAATACACAAATATCATATCTCTAATTAATTAAATTAATAAAAAAAATTAAATGATGGATATAGGACTTCAAGGAATCTCCATGCGAAGTAACAAAGCATTCAACCTATGTATCCATGTACTTTCTGCAGATTTTCCAACAAAACAAGAAGCGGACAAGGTCTTAGGATGACAAAAATGATTAAACTTTTCTTACAAAGATCTTGAAACATAGAAAAAGAAAACCCTCTACATAGCTTTTTATTGTTTGACAGAAAACATATGATTTGAGAAGCCAAAAAGAATGGAAAGCACTGTAATCACAAATTAAACAATCATTGCTAGGTACAGGAAAAGCCCTTGAACTTGGCTAACATTCATTACAATTAGAACAACTTGGAACGCACCTTCATTGGTATTCAACACTTCGAACCAATTTCATGATTGCAACCTCGGCATTTCCTGATGATACAAAAAATCCACACGGTAAACACCCGAGAATTGTATTTTCGCTCATCGAATAGTTTGTATTCATGAATATCGAAGAGTGATGCTGGAGAGATTACCAATATTCTAGCCGGTCGGTGCAAACTCATGGCGGTTAAGGATCATCACTTGTTAAGAGAATTGAAAGACTGTTGAACTACCTTCCACCCTATGAGCCAGATTCGAAAAAACGTGCAACGGCTGAATACAGTTGCTCTTCCTCGAAAGGCTTTGATACGTAGTCGTCCATCCCACATTTCAGGCACTTCTCGTATGTAGCCTGGATCACATCAGCTGTCATTGCTAATATTGGAATGTGCCAGTGAGACACATTTCCATACATCTCGACTGATGCTTCGCCAGAAGCAAGTTTTTCATTCACCTCATTCTCTAACCGGCGGATTTGCCTAGTTGCTTCGAATCTGCATAATGTTATATATCTTTAAAGTGTATAGAATATAGACCAAGATCTATAAAACAAATCATCATTCTTTTGACTACATAATATCAAAACAGAAATAGTTGGTTTTGGATTTACTTAGTAGTAGTACTGCCTTTATTACAGAGTAAATGCTAAACAAAGTTAAAAGGGAGGTTACAGATTGATTACCCATCCATTTCAGGCATCTGGAGATCCATGAAACAGGCATCAAAATTATGGGGCGGCTTAAGCTTGTCGAGTGCATCACGGCCTCTTTCGACACAGGAAACAATCGCTCCATATTTCTTTAAAGCACCTTCTGCCACTCTTCGGTTAACCTTATTGTCATCAACAACTAAAATCCGTTTTTCTCGAAGTAAGCTCCCAAGTGTAAATATTTTCTTTCTACGTACTTGGCCCTTTCTACCATTTCCAAGGGCTTCTTGGAAACAGGCAATTAAGACACTCAATCGAAGAGGTTTCATCAGCACATTATCTACAAATCCACCAGTCTTAAGCTTGGAGCGCTCAATGGAGCTCATGGAGGTACCCAAGAGAAAAATCTTCGGAAGGTTTGTCGAAACATCTAGCTTGCCATTTTGCCTATGTTCTTCAAGCATAGATCGTAATTGAATAACCGCTTCTTGATTCCAAACGTCTTTGTCAATAAGAATCATGGCCAAATGTGCAAATGCACTGCAGAAGAAACGGATAAAATGCACCAATAAAACCAATGTGAGTTGAATGGTGTGGTCAAAACTAGTTTTCAAATTCTTATTTTTCATAAGCTAGCAATTTAATACTTATAACTATTGACGCAGGTTTGGAAAAGTGTGTGTGTGTCTCTACATATATTGCTACCTTGTCCCAAAAACACTTGACACATAGGTGCATGCTGATTCCAGACTGGAAGTTATATCGACGGATATTCCCAATCTTCGTAGATGGTATCGTGTGACCTCTGCGCGGATGCTTCTATTATCGATAATGAGTGCTCCCAATCCTCGGAACTCCGAAACCACTGGATCATATGGCTTCCACTTGGAATCAAGTGAATTCCCTTCGCCCTTCCCAAAAACTCCAGTAAATGAGAATGTGCTACCAACACCAGGCTCACTCACGAACCCAATTTCCCCATGCATGAGTCCCACCAGATGTTTGCTGATGCTCAATCCTATTCCAGTCCCACCATAATGTCGTGAAGTGGAACTGTCAGCTTGTACGAAGGGAGTGAAAATCTGACCTTGCGCATCTAAACGAATCCCGACACCTGTGTCCTCAACTGTTACTAATAATCTAATCTTTTCGGGATCATTGGTTGTATCATTTCCATTTAATATTTCAAAATTCTCCCAGCTTCTCCATCTGTCTACCACTGGGAAACCACTTAAAGTATTGTAGCTTTCGTTTGACATGTCTTGAACTAAGTTCAGGCATTGTTGTAGCACCTTGTCTCCCACAGTGGATGCGCCTTTCACTTCATCTACCAGATGCACCGAGACAAATATATGTCCCTTATCTTGCGTGAACTGCAGATTCAAGTGTTAACAGATGGAACTTAAATATTCGTCCGATTCCAAGATCTCTAATGCAAGCTAAACATGAGAGAACTATGGAACTGTGAACCCCGGCATTCAAGAGTTTGAAATGATTCTCCAAATATGCAAAATAAAAGGAAGAAACATGTAATTTCAAACATAGCAAACCTTAATTGAATTTCCAACAAGATTAGTAATTATTTGTCGAAACCGCCCAGGGTCACCAACAACAACTTCAGGAACCCGATCGGATACATAAACCGCCAGCTTTTCATGTTCAAAGAACAAAAGCAAACGAAGTTAGTTAAGAACATGAAGAAAAAAAAAACAGAAGTAAATTAGATGAGTAATGAAAGAAACATCTTGGTTTCACCTCAATCCCTTTATCATTAGATTTGTCAGAGGAGAGTGAGAGAACATTATCGAGAAGGGAGCGTAGATCAAAGGGCACATCTTCAAGTTCAAGCCTGCCTGATTCTATCTTAGCCTGATCAAGGACTTCATTTATTAGTGAGATAAGATCTTTCCCACTAGCATGAGCAGTCTCAGCATAGTCCCTTTGGATCGCATCAAGGTCGGTGTCCATCAGCATTTTAAGCATACCTGTGGATATTATAGCAACGAAATATAATTACCACTGTTTAATTGGTTGTGCTGGGATAGAGTTGAAGGCCTTTCAAGTTACCTAAAACACCATTCATCGGAGTTCGGATCTCATGGGAAACAGTAGCTAGAAACTACAAAAGAGAACCATTAAGTTAGAAAACACGATAGAATTGAGCAAATTTTTTTTGTATAAAGGAGAAAAACTTGCTTGCTGATAGTAGCAAACAAACCTGAGATTTGGCTACATCTGCAGCTTCAGCACGAGCTTTGAGCTCCATCATCTCACGGCAGTCATTCTCAACTTTTGCAATTCGACATATAGCAGCATGGAAGATATGACCAACAAGCAAAGTGATAACTAGGACCCCAATGGATGCATTTATCGCTGTCCAAGGCAACGGAGGTTTTTGCTTGAACCTGCACGAGCAAAAACATTGCAGTTTTGAGGAAACATACCATCCTTTTTCTTTTAGCCAATATTAAATTTCTTTATCTATCTATCTATCTATCTATCTATATTTAAAAGTAGATTACTAACCTGCAATGCATTTCATGCTTCCGTAATGGGTCCCCAAAATCAAGATTGCTGACATGCAGCAGACCAGTATCGGTTACATCAGTACCATACATGCTGATTGGATCAGATGTATTGGTTGTGTCATAAACATTGACAACAATTGTTTGCTTGCTGGCAAGTTGGTGCAAAAGCTTCTCCACCAGGGAGGGGACATCATAAGATGCACCCAAATACCTGTAATAGAGAAAGACTATTGAAATTTTTTCTTGCAAATGTAAAATAAAACTGACAACAACAATAACGGTATCATATGTCAGAACTAATTTACAGAAAATCTAAAAACAGTTTAATGGATAAATACCCCACAGTCGCTTCAGTACGTTGCTCTGGTGTAGCATTTAGAGGCAAATCCTTGTTATAAACTGCAAATGTGAGCACCACGCCGAGGTGATTGGATTTTAACAGCTTAAAAGGTGATGTCAATACTCCCTTTCCTGTTACCCTTGCTCGGAGGATGTTCTCACGGTCTTGCTGTGAACAGTGGGAAGAGCAAATTAGCATAGGATTGTTGGTTAAATGACGACGAGACAGTAAGAAGATACAAGTAGACACATTTCTAAGGTGTGTTTTAGTGTTGAGAACAAACAGAACATTGCTGAGAATGTGGATTATAGACTTGTTGCTAAGCAATATTCTCACAGTACAAACTCATCCTCAATGTTTGCTGAGTCACTTGAACAAATTGCATGCTATATAACCCATGAAACCATTTCTCGTCATTCAAAAACTTGAACATTGAGCAAATTTGCATGATTTTCCTACTCTTTAATGTTAGTTCTGCTTTCTATAGTTAGTATATGTACTGAGTTACTTAAACGGTTCCTGCTCTGGTTTATAGTTCTCATGCCAGTATTGAACTGCAAGTTTAATTCTTCCTCCTGAAATGGGATAATTTGCAAGACTTCTACTAGGTTTATTAAGGTTTATATAAAGGAAGGGTTATTCTAGAAATTTCCTGTTTTCCAAAAACCAGTAGAGAAATTTTAAGACTGGGAAATGGCTGTGCATCCGTGTGTCCATGCATCCAGATACATATGTGCTCGAGCACAAGAAGAAAAAAAGAAGCAAAGATAGAATTTGACCTCTTGTGTTGTTCTTTAAGGTGAAGTTGGTGGGGTAACAAAAGTGGCAATCAACAATTCCGAGAGCGCACAGGTTGTGTCTAAAAGGGAAAATAGAATATATAGCGCAACCTAAGATAAAGAAAAACATACTTGTCCAGACATCATGTCAATAGAGACAATATGAGCCACAGTTTCTTGTGAAAATATCACGGGTGCGTACTCATCTTTAATTGGTGCAGGATCCAAATTCTCGGTCAAGCAATCTTGGACTAAAGTCTGATCCTCAGTTTCCATTTTCTTTATTGTCCATCCATGCCGTTTCTCAAACTGCTCCCTTTCCGAGTGAAGAACTTTCAATGCATAAGCAACACCACTGGTAAGTGGTCTCTCAAAAGCGGTTCTCTCAGTATATTCACCAAATGTTTTCTGCAAAGCATGAAATACCAGTTCAGATTGATATATAATGAGAGCTAGATTTGTCTACACTGTAAGCACTTGAATTTCATATACAATTTCAAGCCAAGAGCAACAGTTCCGTAGTGGTGGACCATCAAGTTGAGCGATGTAAACTACAGGCATAACTGAGACCAGAGACTTGTCATCAGAGGTCATTGGCATAGACTAGTCTATGTAAGTCAAATTAGGAACATATTTGATTTTCGGATATAAAGCACGTTGAATATGACCTGATCAATGGCGGATGGATGTTTCCCATGGTGAAAAGTAGATACAAGAATTGCCAAGGCATGGACATGATTCATGCTAACATTGAACTGATCTTGCAACATCCGCGCTCTCTCATCGCACATGTTGGCAAGCGTCTGTTCCCTTGTCAAAATGATGTTTTGGTTTAAATACCAAAATAGCCAGATGGATGCAAGGATCCCCAGTAATACGAAAACTATAAGAAGTTTCTTTCTCCACTTCCCGGCACCTTTTGGAGGGCTCTGGTCTAGCTGCTGCTGCTTTTGTTGCAGCAGCAGCTGTAGTTGCTGAGTTTCAGGCTGCAATGGAGCTGGTTCATTATTTCTGTTCCAATTGAGCTTCAAATGAACTCCTGAAATCTTACAGGTAAGTATGACTACAATGAGAAGCAACCAACATCCTTGCCCCACACAAAATAATGAGTTCTCAAAATTGTTTTTTGTTTGGACTCCTCGTTCACTTCCTTGCGAGATGTTCTGTTTATGCCAATACAACATAAAATGACAGTTACTAAGCAAGCAATTTTAGTAAGACTATACATATACATATACATATATGACACTGGAATTATCTACTTATGGAAAAGGGTCATTTTCTCTTCTTTATTTTTTGGATTAATTCCACTTTACATCATGGTTAATTCACAAGCACATGCTTGAATGTATGATGCATATGTATAATCCAGAGAGTTACAGTTCACAATTGAGACCATAAGTTACATTGTATATAGGGGTGTAAGTTAACAAAATGTTCGATGAACTGTTCGAAAAAAGTTAGTTTATTAAGTTAAATAAATGTATGAACAAAATTTTATGTTTGTTTAATAAGGAACGAACATGAACAAAAGTGTGTTCAATTCGTTTATGTTCATGAATAAACTCGTTATAAGCTCGTTGATGACTCGTTTATTTATTAATGATATTTTCTTATAAAGATATTAAAATAATATCTCACCCTATTTTTATATTTGAATTTCAACTCATTAATTTACAAAATATATATAATATATTTGCAATCATTATTGATAATTTGACAAAATTAATCATTGAAGCTAATATTCAATAAAATATACACTTATAAATAATAGTAAAAAACATAAATTTCAAATACAATGATCACTTGTTTACACCACTGTAAACAAGTATTGTTAACTTATTTACACCTAGTCACATATGTTCACGAACATGTTTGTGAACTACAAACGCTAAACAAACTGAATAATAAACGAGCCGAGTTCAAACATAATATTAAAAATTTAAACGAACACGAACCAAACATGAACAACTTCAAAAATAAACAAACAAATAGAGCCTTGTTCGATTGAGCCCAGTTCATATACACCCCTAGTCGTATCACTCTTAGAGAGTACTCAGATTAATGAGTACATATATACCTCACAAAATCAGAATATACTTATCAGCATCTTTTCAAAAAACTTTTGCAGCCAAAGTTATAATCAGCCAATGATGTGTTCCACAACTCTAACGAATGATTTTTTTTTCCAATAACATCAATTAGTTCCGTTTTCTTCTTCATTTTTACTCATCAGTGGGAAAAAAATCATTGTGAAGCATTAACTAAGCTTTTCAAAGTTAAAAGGTTGAATATTCACTGCTATCAGGTGCTTCTAAAATCAAGATGTTACCTTCTCACCATCGTGATGCTCCTGTGCTATTAATGAAACAGAATTTTGCGAGACAGAAGTATCGTGATCCAGCAACGACAAGTCATGCTCGCTGGGTATATTCTCAACTTGGACAGGGCATTGATCCTTAAGTTCTGTGTTTTTTACCACCCACATCTTCTGCATTTTGAAGTCTTGCTTCTCTGAACACATTACCTTGAGAGCACAAGCAACACCATCACTCGATAGCCTTTTAGGTCCTGAATGTTTAGCACATTCGAGAAATGCTATCTGTAATATGCAAAGTAATGAGGGAATGATAGAAATCTCACATAGAAAATCTAAGACGTACATTTTAGCAAACCATATTTGCAGCATTAAAGACGGTGCTCATACAACTTCTCAACAAACAATTGTTCTACAGCATACATCATTTGAAACGAGATGTCGGAAACTCAATCCAATAAAGGAACTAAAGAATCATAAGTTCATAACTTTTAAATAAATTTGACATAACCACCTATCTAGAATTCTAGATCTTAAATGATATTCACTGTTCACTTTTATAATTCATAAATCATAGCCTAGCAAGAAAAAGATCCGAAGTATGTTTACTCCAGTCCTTAGCCTCTATTACACAATGACATGTTCATATGATTCTACTTTTTCAAAGTGTTCAAATATGAGTATTAGTGATGAATCAATATAATTATATTTCAATATCATCAGGTCTGCAATTTTCTTGGCAGCCATTTACTTCAACTATAAAAGGATCAAAAAACAGATACGGAAACAGATGACCAAATCATATCATAACCCCATTTTCAGAGTCATATCTTCCATGGAAACACTGGGATAAACAAGGAAAAAATATCTTCAATCTAATGTGATATTTGAAAAAGGAAAAACAGATAGAAGTAGAACAAAGCCACACATTTGTCTTATCATAATCTATTGGCCAAATTCAGCCCTCATAACCGGAACAAGGCCTTAAAAGCAACAGTTTTGTCAGTATATAAACTAATTGCAGATACAAAGTAAAGAAATTAAACCCAAACAGGTGGAATCTAAAGCTAAACGAGATACAAAATTACCTGATCTGATTCATAGAAGAAAGAAGCTAGAGCATGAAACTGGTTCCTGCTAATATTGAATTGTTGGAGCAAGATTCTTGCCTTCTCCTCACAAGAATCAAGACTCTTCTCATTTCTCTCCAAAGCTATACTGTTGAAACTCGAGAAAAAACAAATAATTCCTGTGGAAACAAGGCCTAAAAACCAGAGAAAGAGAAAGTTTCTCTTCCATTTCCGAAAAGAATTCGGTCCATGGCCATGCATAGTCTCCTTTGTTTTCTTCAGCCTGGAATTAGCTGATAATCTACCATTAGAACCAGAAAGCTTGTCGTTCATTGACATCTTGAGTAAAGCTTTAAATCTTCACAAAATCCCCAGTACCAGAAGAACTCAGGAAACTAAAACCTCCAAGCTGACCCTAAGACCAAAATTCAGCAGCAGGTAGTCCGGTTCATTTCTCAACAAAAACGAGCTGCAATTATCCACCTTACCAAGAAAGCAAAGTGGTCCAAACTTCAAACCTTCCACTTGAAAATCCATATCCTCCCATCAAAACCTTGCCTTTCTTTTGAAACAACACCCAAACAGGATCTGCAATCATACCAAAACCAACAATCTGAACCGGATCCAGTGTTCTTTTGGGGCAACCTGCAAGGGAATCATTAAATGGAACTAAAAAAAAATTGGCCTTTTCCTATACCATGTTCTCTCGACCTACCTCAAAGCCTGTAGAATCAAAAGAAGGTATCAAGACTGCAACTTTTTGATAAAAATCTCAACTTGAAACCCTTTTTTTTTACTTTAACCCAACTGGAATCAATCATCAGACTTTGGATTAAAAAAAGAAGAAGAGAGAAGTAACTTTCTTTCTTTTTTTCTTTTTAACACACTCACCGAGTCCAGCATTTGAAACTGAGGTTTTTGGGGCTACATAATTATCTCATCATCTAGGTGGGGAAGGTTTTAGGCCCCAAAAGCAAACAAACTACTGCACAAGGAACCACCCTTCCAACAACAACAACAAAAAAGAAAAGGGTGTTGTCATCTTCCCCTCCCCCATTTATTTATTATTTTATTACTTAATATCACATCAAAGTGTTAAACTTTTTCACCACTTCCGTTTCTAAATTTTATTTTTCTGGGGTTTTTTCTTTTGCTTTTTTGCTTTTTTGTGAGTTGAAAGTGACCGCACCATTTTAAAGATGGAAGATAATTGTTTCCTCTGCTGTTTTGCAGCTCACACATACATACATACGGACTGAATCAGAACACAGTAACAAAGAACGAGTCAGAGAGTCTGACTCCGTGAAAAAGGCTAAACTTGGTATTTCACATCTTATAAGAATCCACGTCAGATAGCTAACCATCCATGGCTTCCCAATTCTGAGTTCAAACTCCAGTTTGTAATTGTATACAGTTTTTTATCTTGTTCAAGTTTTGTGTCTTAATCAAAATGACTGTAAGAAGAAGAAAAATATATAGATTTTAACTAAATATTTTGTTTTATGTAAGATATTGTAATGAATAATACAAAATTATGTCTCAATCAACACAGTGTGAAAAGAACATCTTATGTTCTCATCCTAAAATCAAACTGTAAATCCTAGTAAATCACATATGAAAATTTTCATTGAAGATATTAAACACAGCTTCCTTGGTGAAATATTGTGATAAGAAAAATTATTTTTTTCAAATATCACATCTTTGTTTTTCAATTTATAATATTTATTACGATAAAAATAAAGTCACAATAATAAAATTCTACTTTAATATATATTTTATTTTTATTAAAAATGTTAAAAAATAAAATATTTAATTTATATTTTGAATTTATTGTATCGAAATCACTTGGTATATTTTTATTTTTCGAAAGGTATATTTTCTTAATTGTTCTTTTGGTTTTTAAGACTTTGATCTAACTAATCTGGATCAATAATTTTGCACATCTAATTTTAATGGTGAGTCTCCTAATAAAATTTTTTTTACATACACAGCGTTTCGAACTTGAGACTTGCTTAAATAAAACTAAATTGTTTATCACTTTAAGTATAATTCTAATTAGACATGTTTTCATTGACTTTATCATCAATAGATTTTGAGTCTTTTTAATCGGTAAAAATAACAAAGTGAAACCATATTTTAGTTAACTAATTGAAAAATAAATATTCTAGTATAACATTTGGTAGATACTTTTACTGGTATCATTAACGACATTAATCGAATTAAATTATTTTTTATTTTAATTAAAATTTAAAAAATACCCCATTTAATAATCCAATAAAATAGTAACACTAGCCAGCATCTATTCTATCCCCCAAGAATGAAATGGGAATTAAATTTAAAGTTAGGAGGGGTAGGGTCTGGGCCAGGGGAGGCGTATTTGAAGATTCCTAATTTGTGTGAATATGTATTAAATATTAGTATTAAATAATCAAAATATTGGCCGCCTACATCCTTACCCACCACCGCTAATAAACAATGAATTAATAAAGGATACAAAATAAAGAAATGAGAATCCTAATTCCTAATACTGGAAGCAAGGATTAAAATAATAATTATTTTAAAAACTGAATTATATTTGAAGTAAAAAATTATAAAGGAAATGTATTATAAATATTAAAATTTTAACATTTAAAAATAAAAATAATAAATTTTTAAAAGTGTGAAAAGTATTAACTAAAATCAGTAAAATTATTACTTTGAATAAATTAGATTAAGATTTTTTTTATTATTATTTGATCTTAGTATATCAATAAAATTATAAAAGAGAATAAAATTCTTTTTCAAACATTCAATTTTTGCTATTAGTAGTGCTCAATTAATATTAAAAATAAAAATATTAAACTACTAAAATATAAAAAAATATTATCACAAAAACATATTAAAACAGTCGCAAAATCCTAAAAACATTTGCCTCATATTGGTAAGCCAATCTTTAGCCCCTGTATATTTTAGGCTTGTATTTTATAAAATTACTATGGTGGCATGAATTGAATTAGTTCAAAATAAATTATATATAAAATTGAGTAGATTTGTGACCATTTTCTATATTTCTGTAGGGTTAATATTCTAACATTTTAACAATTTTATTTTATTTTCTCAATGTTGATAATGTATAATGATATTTAAATAAATTAAACACACTTATTTATTTATTTTAATAATAAAAAAGTGATTATAAAATAATATTTATTTATATATATTCTTAAATCGTTTTATAAATAACACATATTATAGACAAATTGATTTAAATTAAATATCTCAAAATAAATATTATTTTTTTCTATTAAGATCATTTGTTGAATTTAATTAATTTTTTCGATAAATTATAAATTTAATCCTAATTTTACTTTAAAAAATTAAAAAAATAATCAACCAGCCAAATATTAATAATATCGAATTTATTGTTCAAACGGTACTAAAAACTGGAATTGAACTTATAAATCTAAAAAAGTAGAAAAATAATTTTCAATTTGTTAAAAGAGTACAATAATTTGACGCATATTGCGGCCAGTGTATTTTATGTACACATCCATTTAAAAACTAATTTTAATCGGTTGATATAATTGTTATTATAATTTTTAGGAGAACTTAAGTTCGAACACGAAATTCATATATTTTTAATTAAAAAATAAAAAATGGACTGGGAAAAAACACATTTTTTTTTTGTACATCCAACAAAATGGATTCTACTTTGAACCTGTCTTCCTATATTTGTTAAAACACATTTTGGAATCCAATCCAATGAAAAAGGTGTGTTGATGTACTTTTTTTTTTTTTTACTCCAAATCATCAGTGACTGCCAAAACTCCTATCATAATTCCTCTCTATTCTCTACACTTGAGATTGGGAGAGTGTGACAACCATGATGACAAGTGATAAGTGACACCTAACGTTTTGTAGGTTAGCAACACATTGGACATGGGATTTAAATATTATTTATCTTTTACAATTTTTTAATATATTGTGAGATGGTTTCGTTAGATATACAAGGTATTTATATTTTTTATTTAAAAAAATAAAGTGGTTAAAATTTATTTTAAAATTTAGGTCAAAAGTTATAATACAAATAAAATAATATCGTCTGTAGGTAACATTCTTATTTTTTAATTTTTTTCAAAATACGAAAGGAAAATATTATATGTACATAGAGTTGTATTATATGCACAGTAAAAATTAACCTAAAATTCAAAAATAAAAATAAAAAATTATATATTATAAAATTTAATTTTAAATTAAATTATTTCTAAATTTTTCCCTAATGAGTATATTTATGCAATTTATTTTGATAAAATAATTATATAATTTTTTTTTGGTAAATCTTATTTAATTTTAATTATATTTAGAGAAAAAGAGATGGAATATTGTAAGAAAAAAACATTTCTAATAAATTTATAACTCATAATTTAAAATTAATTAATTAATTAAATTAATTAATTAATTAATTGATAAATATATTTACTCAAATACGTATGCAATTTATACTTGATTTGAATGGAAGGAAAACATAACCTTTTAATTCCATCACATGTACCATTTTGTAATTATATCTCAATTGTGTTAAGAATTAAGATGTGTGTCTACTGTCCACACTAGAGAAATTATATCATGGGTCAGTCCCACCACGTCATTCATGGACCGACCAATAAAAACTAACCACCTTATTATTTTTTAATTTTTCAAGTGAAAAATCACTTGGAAAAAAATATGACATGGAAAGATAGGTAGTTTTTATTGGTCGATCCCATGGACACGTGATGAGACTGACCCATGATATAATTTTTCGTATACACTATTACTCAATTATAAAACATGTTGAATTTATTCAACTATGTTTTGGTTTATTAACTGTTTTCCATAAGTGGTTTTCATGAATACCACATTTTATAAAAATATTGACTTAATTGTTGCGTAAATTAAAATTTATAAATTTATTAATCTTGGTTTAGAGATAGTGTAACACCTCGATTCTGATCTAGATCCGAAGTGTCACATTCGGGTCACCCAAAACCCGACCCATCTAAATTCTTTTAAAAGCACGGGTCCAAAAACTTAAAATATCACGTTTCATAAATCCACGTATATCAAAATAAAATATAATAAAATGTTTATAAAACAGGAACTCCTTTCAAAATGCATTATTTGACTCAAAATGAAATCTAAAGTAAAGGTACAAACTCGATATGTGGTAAGGCCTTATGAATACATTAAATCCTATTAAAGATCAAGTAATGTACTCTTTTCACAGCTCTGATGCTGGGAAGTCCTCCTCGATGTGCTCCTCCAAAGCTACTTGTCACCTACGCAACGGAAAAACCACAATTCTGCATGCTGAGCTAACAAGCTTAGAGGTATATTTCTACTCTATGGCAATTTATGAATATCATAAAACAAGTATACACGATAAGACAATCAAAAGTGCACAAATAAGCTTCTAAACTAAGGTGCATCTCCTATTCTACCTTAGTTAGAGTTCTCTAGATAACTATCTCAAGATATCAACATAATGTAGTGAGGCCCGCGTCCACACAGCGTCGGGATCCTACACTCAGGATAAAGGTCGCCTTTAAATCCTATGCTCGGAATGTTACATTGAACATCTTCAAACGAGGTTGCCCAACGTTTAGAATAAGTAACCGGGATGGAGGTCGCCCAACCAATCCCATGTTCGAAATGTTATATCGAACATCTTCGAAATGTGGCCGCCCACAAGTCAAAAAATAGTAATCGGGATGGAGGCCGCCCTCCAAATCCCATGCTCGGAATGTTACATCGAACATCTTCGAACGAGTCCGTCCAACGTTCGGAATAAGTAACTGGGATGGAGGCCGCCCTCCAAATCCCATGCTCGGAATGTTACATCGAACATCTTCGAATGAGTCTGCCCTACATTCGGAAACAGTCTTCAATGCATCACCCGACATGTTACATCAGATGACCTTCTTTGTGTTGTAACACTAATAAGATATTCGGATTTAAAATAACAAGACATAAGTAAAACATGCTCCCCGA
This sequence comes from Abelmoschus esculentus, assembly GCA_035048815.1. Lineage (NCBI taxonomy): Eukaryota > Viridiplantae > Streptophyta > Magnoliopsida > Malvales > Malvaceae > Abelmoschus > Abelmoschus esculentus. The sequence continues at coordinate 10,138,223 of JAUCBN010000031.1, forward strand.
GCATCCATACACAAATACACCATATAACGGGCAAAAATCAAACCATTTACAAAGTCCAAGGCATGCTTCTAATATTCCAAGTCATCTCTCATAATTAAGATTAGATATCCAAACCACTAGGTCATTTACAAGATCCTCTTTAGATTATTTCATTAACCATAGCCCTTTAAATTATATTGGTGTCCTATCAACACACAACAAGGACCCTAACCATCACACGTTATTTTTTGATCTACCCGGGATCCTTAAGGAACCATAATAATAATTAAGCCATTTATCTTTTATTGAGCTATTTGTTATAATTTCTCGTGTCGAGACATTAAAATCGCTCCATTTATTTCATAGTTCATTTTGCCCTTTTGAGACCCCTTAAAGCTTTTATCATGAATTATAAGACCCCCAAACTTAACCCCTAAAACTTGGGCAAATTTGTAACGACCAAGATTTTAGAATCCGAGTGTCAGGTTAACCCGAAACGTTGGACTCCGAAGTTTGGGCCTTGGTGGGCCTCGGGTTTGAGTGTTAGGCTGTTAGTGGGCCTTGGTTTGGGGTTACTTGAGCCCGAAGTGTTGGTTTAAGGGCTTTATGGTCTTTTCCCTTAGGATGACAAATAGAGAGGTGTTTCGAGGTGTTGTTTCTGTAGAGATGAGATCATGAGGGCAGAAGGTTTTTCTTTCCATCATCTTCTTCATCTAAAGCTTAAGGAGGAAGTGCTAAAGGTTCGATCTTTGCTCCGTTGTTAGGAAATTACGTTTTTGAGGTGAAGGGTAAGTTTTAGGCTGTTAGAGATCTATCCAAAGAGGTAAAAATGGGTTGGTTTGGTAAGGATGATGGTTTTGATGGGGGGTTTTGGTTTGAGCTCGGGTTGGAGTTTTGGAAGCTTAGAATATGAATTCTTTTAGCGTTTTTAAGCTTAAGAGTCATCCCAAGACATTTCTAATCGTTGTCTAACTTTCTCTTGTAGAGAAAGAGGTTGGTGATCCCTCAAGGATCCTTGGAAAAAAGAAAGCTTGAGGATAAGAAGAGAGGAAGTTTTTGTTGTTGCTTTGTTGAGGTTGGTACTCCCAACTCATCTCTTTATCATTCACTTCATGGTAGTATGCATGACATGTAGGTTTTTGTGCATGAATGCTTGAGTTGTAGCTTGAGAACCATTAATGGTGAAATTCATAATGTTGTGTTTGGTGACATGAAAATGGTATTAAAACACTCTAAACACTTCTAAAACCAAGTAGGAACACTTTAGGATCGAATAGGTTAAGGTTGAGAATGATTTTTAGAAGACCCGAGTGCAAAACTATAGGTTCGTACAGGGGGTATCGATACCAGTATCGATACCCCTGAGAAAGAAATAGGCTATTTGAGCAGGCGTTTTGAAACGCCTTGCCCGTGTTTCGATACGGGGACTTACAGTGCATCTCTGATTCGATACCAATATCGAAGCGGGGAAGTCCTTCTTAGTTGACCTTAAGGTTGGTCAAAGTGTATCGGTACTAGTATCGATACCTAGTGTTTCGATGCCCTCTTGGTAAGGGTATCGATACAGGGTGTTTCGATACCCCACATAGGGAGTATCGAAACCCCTGTGAAATCTTGCATAAGTGACGTAGAGAATGAGGTTCGATAATTGTAATTAAGGGTCCTTATAAATCATTAAAACTATGAAATGAATTGTTAAACCAAGATTGATGATATTAATTTCGAAAGACTAAGTTATGATGAGTCTTAGTATATTTTGATGTGAAGGTCCTAAGTGGATCATTTGTGTGTGTTAAGTCCTTGTTTGATGGAAATTCGGATATCCAAAAGTGTTGCAACATGTCGAAGGCCATCCGATGTAATATTTCGGGTGATGTAATGAAGATCTTTATTCTGAATGTTGGGCGGTCTCATTCGAAGATGTTCAATGTAACATTCCTAACATGGGATTGGTTGGGCGGCCTCCATCCCGATTACTATTTCGAACGTTGGGTGACCTCATTCGAAGATGTTCGATGTAACATTCTGAGCATAGGATTTGAGGGCGGCCTTAATCCTGAGTGTAGGATCCCGATGTTGTGTGAACGCGGGCCTCACTTTTGTATGTTTTGATGTGACATGTATATGCTGTGTGCGATAGTATACATTACATTTATGCCATGTGATAGGCAAGCATGCTATACCATCATATCATGCACGATATTTATATGTTTTGCTTTACTGCTTATGATATGGATGATTTTGGGCCGAGTTCGGCGTACCCATTGAGCTTTTGTAGCTCAGTGTTCGAAATGTGTTTTTGTGCATAGGTTAGGTTAAGTCGGTTTCTATGGAGCACCATCGAGGTTTGAATTTTAGCATCGACTTGTGTCAGAGTACAATGATTAGATGTAGTGGGCTAGTAATTTGTCGAACTCTATATGTATTTGTAACTCTATTTATTTATTTGGGTCGAATGTTTTAAATGGGTATGTAATATTTTGGAGATCCAACCACTCTACATTATTTTGGTCTTATGTTTTAACTCAAATGGGTTTTATGAATGCTATATTTGGACTTGAGTTTGATTTTATTGTTGGGCTTTTGAAAGAATTTTGAAATACAGGTTATGGGTCGGAGGCCCAATGTGACACCGGATTGAGGGTGTTGCAAAATTTGCCTATCGATATGCCTATATGGGGTATCGAAATGCCCTTGTATCGATACACCCTTAATGTGTATTGATACAAACCCGTATCGATACGCTTCCCCTTGCGTATCGATACACCAAGCTAAATAGCCTTGTCTTAGCTAACGAGTTAACCCCTCGTATCGATACTCCTACCTGGGGTATTGATACACCATAGGGTATCGATACACCTCCCAAGTGGTATCGATACCAAACCTTACTGTAATTTGGCGTATCAAAACGGCGTTTCGATACACCTAAGTTTTTCCTCTAGGGTATCGATACACCTCCCTCTTGTATCGATACGTCTGCACGAATTTGCAGGTCTAAGCCTACAAATCACCAAGAACTCTCACTCAACCTATATAGTTGATTCCCAAATTGATTCTACAAGTTTAATAGAGCCTAAGAGGTAATTTCCAAACAGTTTTACATCAACTAAACATCTAATACGAGTTTTACCATTTCTAGGGTTTAAACTATCCCAAACACCCATCCCAAGTATTCAATGACCAACAATCAAGCAAGATAAGCATTTTATAAGATACATGAAGTGTAAGAGTCAGAAATGTACTGACCTCAAGCACAAAATCGAATTAAGCCTCCACCAAGCTTCTTGTACTCTTCCTCTTTGCTTCCATCTTCAAAATACTATTCCCACCAAAGCCAAAGATATAAACCTTGCTTGATAGATCTCTTCGATCTGAAAAAAAAAACTTCCTTGATGACCAAAACGAGATTCTTCCTCTGCAATAATAAGTTTCCATCTTTCTCTTGAGTTGGGAAAAGAAGAATGAGAGGATGAAGGAGATGGTGAAAAAAGATGACTACTTTTTCCTAGGGCTATGATCATTCAGTGAATGGGTAGGGAAATTAATCTTTTGCCCTTCACTAACATCTCCTCATCCAAACCAAACCAAAAGCCAAGCCCAACATACAAGCCCACAACAAACCCGAAAGGCCCACAAAGCAAAACCGAGGCCGATTATGATCCAACATGACCCCACGAGCTCAACACGAGAACCGACTTGACGATTCATAGCTCGAGTCAACGCCAATGTTAACCTGGAAAAATAGTGTTGTTACAACTCTCCCCTGCTTAAAGAAATTTCTTCCCCGAAATTTAAACAGAGTAAGAAGGTGTAGCCACAACGGTCTAGGTACCCATAACTCTTCTAAGAACAACCCAAAACGGGGATTCTTCCTTCAACCATCCTTTAACAAACCAAACACTAAACTGACTACAACTGATTAGCTCCCACAGAGATTCCAACAATCTAACCACCACCACCACTTACATTCTCACAAGAAACCTCAAACTTGTCTCAAACTAAATCGATGCACTACTACCATAAGGTAAGTCAAAAGCACAACTCAACTTCTCGCCCCTAAACATCATTATTCTTGCAAAAACCCAAGGTAACAACCTATCTCCTTGATCTTAGCTCGACAAGATAAAACTTAACACATCGCTTATCCGACTTGTCGCTACCACGATAATTACTATTTGCAATATACAAGGCTCCGACATCCACATCCCTCATCACTAGATACTAATATTACCATAACCGCATCAACTCTTAAACAACTAAGCTAACAACTCTATTCCCAAGAGTCTAAACATTCCCTTTTCGACCGCTTCTTATCCGATCTCAACAAGCACACACAAACTAATCTGACAAAACACATAGACTTTGGTAGCTTCTTTATCCATATTCATTCCTACGGTCAACGTCTAGCTTACTCACAGCATAGATGTTAACTGCTCAAAAATTGTTGCACCACTTATCAACACATTTCCTTACCACGAACACCACCTTTCTCCCGAATAGACTTACCGGACTACCAACAAGCCATGATCCGTTAACGATCATGGATCTTGAGAACCAAGTAACAATCTTTCATTGTTACCCTAAGGCTCAATCCCAACCAAAGCTAATAAGAGACAACCATTGGCAACTGACTCGACTTACCTTCATTGTAGTCCAAACCACGATTCAACGGTAAAGTTAACTATTCTCTAAGGGTACTTCCACATACCCATAACACTTTTAAGACTAAAGACCTAGAACTCAAAACCTCCGTAACTAATTTGCAAACCCAAAACATCTCACAGCAAGAAACTCTCTGAACCACCACCACAAAGCACGACATTAATCATAGAGATAAAGATCTCACATACTTAGCACCAATAACTTAGTCCGAAAACAAACTAAGGTCTTAAGACTTCAAACTCATAACCTTTTTTACCTTTCGCAATCCTAAAGATAATCTAAGCAACAAATAACAATTGGGAAGCGAGAGTAACTACAACAAGTTCGCCAGAACTCTTACTCTAATTTCCTAACCTTCATCTATGGTAAGAACATTCGAACAATAGGTACAACACTAATTATTATTCAAACCCAACTTACTTAAGATTCTACTTAACACATGTTCAACCAAGATCAACTTATTACCCCAACAAAAGATTCACAAGCCAACAAACAAAAAATGGACTGGGATAGAACACGGTTACCTGATAACTCCTTGGTATCAAAACTGTCATCCTCAACCTGAACAGTGGATTGTCTAGCAACCACTCGTTCGTCAACTCTAATAGTGAATCTCACAGGTCCTTCACCAAGGTAAGTTGATTGTACCCTAGTTCTTCCTCTAGCAGACCTTTGCAAATGTCGTGAAGAAAAAACTTTCGGAGCTTGTCCTAACATACTCTCATCCAAAACTGGACAATCTTTCACCATATGCCCTGGTTCACAGCACCGATAATAAACCCTCCGAAGCAGGAAATAAAATCCAAGGTGGTGTCGACCGCAATGCTCACATGCCGCAGGAAATGACATTCCAACAGATCCAGCAATACTCCCTCACGGACTAGATGACAGGGAACCTCTATGGGTACTCGGTTTCGATACACCCCTTAATAAATGCACAACGTCTCTTTCTTTTTATGGACTGTTTCGAAACAGATAGCCCGTGTTTCGAAACGGCTTGTTGCAGAGGAGCATTTATGATGGAAAGATGAAGCTCCAATGTCTCAATTTACATTTCCAACAACTCCAACGGTTAAAAATCAATGAAGAGGTATAAAATGAAGTCTTCCAAGCAGTATTAACAATGATTGAACCAAAAAGCAACATCTAAGCATTCCAATCCAACACCAAAGTACTTCATTGCAAATCTTTGACTCCCAACTCTTGTATTTCATTTTAATTCTTTGTAATTGAGTTTTGGGAGAGTGAATCTGTAATTGGGGCATATCTTTCTTGTGAGAGAAAACCTTTTGTCTATCTTTCTTCAATTGTAATCTTGTGAGGTTGAATCAATCTTTGGATAGAAGGTCGAATTCTCTAGTGAATTGGTTTGAAAATCCTTAGTGGGAGCTAAGGTAGTGGATGTAGAGCTTTTTTTTTAAGCTTGAACCACTACAAAGCTTGCGTCCTCATGGCCAATTCACCCCCTCTTGGACAAATTCATTGTGTGATCAACTCAACAATTGGTATCAGAGCTAGATATTTGAAGGGATTAACATCCACCAAAGAAGATCCAAAGATTGTTGATCTACATTTCAAGTCAAGTCAAATGGACTCTACTTTCGGAAGTTGGAACGAGTCTCACTCCATCACCAAGCCTCCTTTCTTCAATGGTGACAATTATCCATATTCGAAAAATAGGATGAGGTTGTTCATCAAGTCCAACGATTATGTTCTTTGGGATATAATCGAAGATGGTCCCTCAATCCCAATGAAATTAGAAGGAGAAAGACAAGTGCCAAAGGAAAGGAATGAGATGACCGATTAGGAGAGAACAAGTATGTCTATAAATGATAAAGCCTTGCACATTCTCTTTTGTGCTCTTGGTCCCGACATCTACTCCAAGATGTCATCTTGCACAAGTGCCAAAGAAGTATGAGACTCATTGGAGAAAACATACGAGGGCACCAATGATGTCAAGGAGACAAAGATCAGTCTTCTTAATCTCAACTACGAGAACTTCAAGATGGAGCCGAATGAAGACATCACCAAGATGTTTGATCGGTTTTCGGTTATTATAAATGGTTTCAAGGGGTTTAGTGAGATCATACCGAAGGAGAAGCTCGTACGGAAGCTCATTTATTCTCTTCCCGAGTCTTGGGATAGCAAGAGAACGACTATCATTGAAGCTAAGGACCTCAAGACTCTTAAGCTTGATGCTCTTGTGGGATCTCTTCTCACCCATAAGTTCATGAAGAAAGGAAGAGAAGAAGAGAAAAAGAAGGAAGATGTGAAGCTAGAAAAGAGAGAGGTAGAAAGGAAAAAACAATGCATTGTTTTAAAAGATTCAACATCTCAAGAAGAAGTGGACACTAGTGAAGAGGATGAGCTTGAAGAATTGGCTATGGTATCCAAAAGATTCACAAGGCTCATGAGGGAAACCGGAATAGGAGATTCCAAAGAAAGAAAGGATTCGAAGAAAAGGGCAAACAAGATGAGAAGGATCAAATCATTTTTTATGAGTGCAAGAAGTCCGATCATATAAGAACCGATTGCCCACAATACAAGAAGAAGGGTTTTGAGAGAAAGAAGAAGCAAAAAACTCATGTTGCCACTTGGAGTGATGAGGAGTCATCATCCGATGAGGAGAATGAAGTGGTCAATCTTTGTCTCATGGCTCTTGATGAGCCCAAGGTAACCCTTGAAACATCTTGAAATGATCTTATATATGATGAATTATATGATGCATATGATGAACTAAAGATGTTTATGATGAGTTGGTTTTGAAATTCAAAGAATCGGTTTTGAAAAACAAGAAAATTATTTTCGATTTAAAAGAGAAAAATTATTCTTTGAAAAAAACTAATTTAAAGCTTGAAGAAAAGGGTTTTATTTTAAAAGATGATTTAAAATTTTTTCAAAAAGAAAATTTTGATTTAAACAACCTTATTTTTAGCTTGAGTGAGGATCACCACAAAATGGTGAATGAACTCAAAGAGCAAATCAAAGTGGTTGGTAACTCAAACTTTGAAAAAGGAAGTTCTTCTCCAACCATGTGAAAAAGAATTTTCCTTACCAAAAACAAAGAATTTTTCAAAGGCATGCTAGACATAAGAAGATTAGGAGTGTATGGGTTCCTAAGGAACTCATTGTTTCTAATAATATTCATGCTATTGCATCTTGGATTCCTAAGAGAACCAAGCTTTTGGGAACTAACTCTCATGGACCAAAGATGATTTGGGTACCAAAAACCAAGAACTAAATCTTTGTTTGTAGGTTGAGCATTGCTTCAAGGCCAAAGCTTCAAGTCAAAACATGTGGTACCTTGATAGTGGATGCTCAAGGCATATGACCAAAGAAAAGGGACAATTTAAGGAGTTAGAGCACAAAAGTGGTGGAGTAGTGACCTTCGGTGACAACTCCAAAGGCCAAATTGAGGGTATTGGCTCTATTGGTAATCACTCCTCTATTCTCATTGAAAATGTTCTTCTTGTTAATGGTCTTAAACATAATTTGTTGAGCATTACTCAATTATGTGATAAAGGTTTCTATGTGTCTTTTGATAGATGTGGTTTCAAAATAATAGACATAGAATCTAATAAAGCAATGCTCATAGGTCATCGCATAGGAAATATGTATATGGTGCATCTAGATAACATAAATCTTTCTCATGCATGCTTAGTTGCTAGTGATGAAAATGATGCATGGTTATGGCATAGGAAACTAGGACATGCTAGCATAAGTGTTTTAGAGAAATTAGTTTCCTAAAATTTAGTTAGAGGTTTACCTAAGCTCAAGTTCTCTCTAGATAAAATATGTGATGCATGTGCTAAGGGTAAACAAAAATGAGTTTCTTTTAAGTCCATTAATGATGTTTCAACTAGTAGAGTATTACAATTGATCCACATGTATCTTTTTGGACCTATTAGGACTACTGGCTTGGGTGGAAAATCATATGCTTTTGTTATTGTTGATGATTACTCTAGATGCACTTGGGTTCTATTTTTGAGTACTAAAGATTAAGCCTTAGAAAATTTCATCACATTTTCAAATATTTCTCAAAATGATCTTGATCAAAGAATTTCTCATATTAGAAGTGGTCATGGAACCGAATTTCAAAATCTAGCTTTTGAGAATTTTTATAATAAAAATGGGATTAGCCATAATTTTTTGGCTTCTCATACTCCTCAACAAAATGGGGTAGTTGAGAGAAAATAGAACTTTAGAAGAAATTGCTAGGACAATGCTTTGTGAAAACAATTTACCTAAGTATTTTTTGGGGGAAGCCACAAACACTTCTTGTTACATTATAAATCGTGTAATAATTAGGCCAATTTTAAAGAAAACTCCTTATGAGATTTTAAAATCCAAAAAGCCTAACCTTAGCTATTTTCACCATTTTGGGTGCAAGTGTTTTGTTTTAAACAATGGAAAAGATAATTTAGGTAAATTTGATGCAAAAAGTGATGAAGCTATTTTTCTTGGATATTCTCAATATTCAAAGGCTTATAGAGTTTTTAACAAAAGAACCTTAGTTGTAGAAGAGTCTATACATGTGGTTTTCGATGATAATCTCATTCCTAGGAAGGATTCTTGTGATGATGATATAGGAACCATTGAAACCATTGATGAGGGACAAGCATCAAAGGTGGATGAGGTTTCAACCAATGAGGAAACACAAGATCCTCCAATAGAAGCTTTGGGAGATGTAAAGCTTGAAGAAAAGGATGTGAGCTACCTAAGAGAGTTCAACTATGTCAAGGGTGGTGAAATCTTGGGTAATCCATCCAAGGGGGTAACTACTCGTTCTTCTCTTAGATTAATGAATCATGTTGCATTTATCTCATGCATAGAGCCTAAGAATATAAATGAAGCTTTAGATGATGACTTTTGAATATTGGCTATGCAAGAAGAGTTAAATCAATTTGAGAGAAGTAATGTATGAACATTAGTTGATAGGCATAGTAATAAATCTACTATAGGAACTAAATGGTCTTTAGAAACAAACTATATGAGAGTGGTAAAATTGTGAGAAACAAAGCTAGATTAGTTGCTCAAGGTTACAATCAAGAAGAGGGAATAGATTTCGGTGAAACTTATGCACTCGTAGCTAGAATGGAAGCTATTAGGATGTTACTTGCATTTGTATGTTATCATGATTTCAAGCTTTTTCAAATGGATGTAAAAAGTGCTTTTCTAAATGGTTTTATAAATGAAAAAGTGTATGTTGAACAACCATCGGGTTTTGAAGATCCAAAGTTTCCAAACCATGTTTTTAAATTAACTAAAGCTTTATATGGTTTAACACAAGATCCTAGAGCTTGGTAAGGCCTTCAAACTTTTTGATTGAAAAAGGATTTGAAAAAGGAAAGGTGGATACTACACTTTTTATAAAAAGGTTTAAAAATGACATCTTAGTAGTTCAAATTTATGTAGATGATATTATTTTTGGATCTACTAACAAATGTTATTGTCAAAAAATTTCTAAGTTAGTGTAAGGAGAATTCAGATGTGCATGATGGGGGAGATCTTATTCTTTTTGGGACTCCAAATCAAGCAAAGGAAAGATGATACCTTCATCAATCAAGCAAAGTATATCAAGGATATGCTCAAGAAGCTTGGCTTGGAGAATGTGAAACCTCAAGCCACTCCTATGATCTCATCAACCAAGCTTGACAAGGATGAAGGAGGTAAGTATGTTGATTCTAAATTTTATAGATCTATGATAGGTTCTTTGCTTTACCTTACCGCAAGTAGATCGGATTTTATGTTTAGTGTTTGCTTGTGTGCTAGATTTCAAGCTAGTCCTAGAGAATCACACTTAGTAGCCATTAAAAGATTTTTTAGGTACCTTGAAGACACACCTTGTTTAAGTCTTTGGTATCCTAAAGACTCTTCCTTTAATCTTCATGCTTATTCGGATGCGGATAATGAGGGTTGTAAGATAGATAGGAAAAGTACTTCTGGAATATATCAATTCTTAGGTAGTATGCTCATATCTTGGTTCTCTAAGAAACAAAATATTGTAACTTTATCTACCACCGAAGCAGAGTACATTTTCTTAGGGAGTTTTTGTGCTCAAGTCCTTTGGATGAAGCAACAACTCTTAGATTATTGCATTAGAGTTGAAACTATACCTCTAAAATGTGATAACACTAGTGCTATAAGTATTACTAATAACCCCATTCAACATTCTAGAACTAAGCACATAGGAATTAGACACCACTTTATTAGAGATCGTGTATCTAAAAATAATGTTGTTCTAGAATTTGTTGACACCTTAAATCAATTAGCGGACATCTTTACCAAACCTTTAGACAAAGAGCGTTTTTGGACCCTTAGGAGAGAGTTAGGTCTAACTAGCCTATCTTGACCCTTTGTGTGTTATTTTTGTGTAAAATGTGCTTGAATCTTGATTAAAATTATGCCTATGTTGTTTTGCATCTTGTTGCTTCTATGCATGTTGCTAGGGGGAGTATGAACTTGTTCATGCATTTTAATCATGTCATAACATCATATGCATGCTTCTAGGGTCTTTAGAAACTCATTTCTAGTACTTTAGAAGTATTAAATGCAAAGACTAGATAAGAGGTATCGAAACACCTTCTATCGGTTTCGATACCTATTCTTCATGATCGCCAAATTCATTTCTGGTAAGCTTGGTATCGAAACTTGTTTCGATGTTGGTGGTTTCGATATGGGATGTAAGTGTATCAAAACGGGCTATTTCGAAACGCCTATAAGGGCGTATCGAAATACGCGACGGTAGATTGTTTTTTAAAACATATCAAACTTAATTTCATTCATATTAAAACTCTTAAAAAACCCTCTCTCAAACCCTAGCCAAAACCCAATTATAAAACCCCCTCAATTCATCATCTTTTACCACAAAATCAAACGATTTTCTTGAGGGATTTTCATCTAAATATCACGGCTAAGACTATATCAATGATTGGTGATTCAAAACCCATTGATTCATCTTAATCCATATTCAAGGTAATTTTCGAAAAACCTTATTTTCGTTGATTATTAGAGTGTTAAAATTTAGATTTAAAAATTTTTTTGAATGCTTATTGTATGGGTTTTCATAATCCTACAAAAACATTTTCAAAATCAATTTTTTTCATTCGAATATAAATTATTTTTATCTTATTTTTTAACTATTTTTTCAAATAATTTTCAAAATTTCAAAACCCTTGAATTATTGATTAATAGGATTGAATTCGGTTTATAGAGCATATATGTTTTTAAGTGCCTAAAACTAATCCTGAATCATTTTAATCCTTATATCATGGCACCGAAAAAGCGCCAATGTACCGAGGGAGGTAGTTCTTCCGGTTCTGCTGCTCGTGCTTCCAAAGCCGATATTCAAGTGGTCTTCGAATGAGTTTGGATGATCACTCGAAAATCGACAATTTCCAACAATTCCGAAACCACAAGCTTAAGAAGGAACGGTGCGTTGATGTGGGTTTCATTAACTCTACCAAGTTCCAATTCCGTTATCTCCACCTTCTTCAAGATTAGAAATTCTTTGTTTTTCTTACATCCACCGACAAGTTCTATCATACTCTTGTCCTCTTATTTTATGTTAATTCTTCTTGTATTCTTTCGAAGGACAAGACCAAGGTGGTTGCCATCGAGTCTTAAATCATGGGACAAAACTTTCGTACCAATGTCGACACCTTTATTGATGTATTTGGTCTTGAGGATGCGGGTATCGATGATGAGAATTCTCTTGACACCTTCACCGGCTCATTCATGAATCTCGACGTCCATGATAGGTTTTTGCACCTTATCATCTTGTGGTGGATTCGTTCATCCAATGGAAAATATTCATGGATTCGTCAAGTAGACGGGTTTTGGATCAATTGTTTCCGTCAAGGTCGTCAACCCAATCTTCCTTAGATTATCTTTGACGATATGGTTTGCCAAGTCAAGAACCGCTCCACTTCTTTGGTTTGATCGTTTTCCTATGCTTGTGTTCTTAGATCTATATTTGTGCATTTGGGAATCGATTGCTCTTATGATCTCGTGGAGTCCGTCAAAGAACCCATCGGAGAGACTTCTCTAAATCTTTCTCATTTTCAATATCTTAAAGTTGCTCCGAACACCAAGATGATGGCTTTTCTCACTTCAAGGTTTGATCGCATGGATGCTCGGTTTGATAGCTTGGATGCTAGGTTTGATTCTTTAACCACTCACTTCGACTCTCGTTTTGATGCCATGGATACGAGGTTGATGAGTTTGGAGAATCAAAACCTTTCCATGCGTCTTTCTCTTGAAGCTCTTAGGCGTCTTCACAATGCTTCCAATGATGATGATGGCGATGACGACGAGGAAGACGGTGAGGATGGTGATGGTGATGGTGATGAGTGATCCTTAACTATCTCTTTAGCTCTTTTATAGCTTATTAGGACTAGTTATTTTTTCTTAAGTATAAGTTGCATTTTCATTTTAAGACTCATACATATGTTATTTCATTAAGTATGCTTTGAATTTTATGTTGGATTTTTAATTATAATTAATGTTATGGTATATATGATTTTTAATTGCTTGCTTGGTATTTCCTTTCATGCTTTTATCCTTTATCTTATATTGATTTTGATCTAACAAAAAGGGGGAGAAGTTAGAAGGTGTAAACAAAATTTTAAAGCCATGCAACAATTAAGGGGGAGATTTCAAAATTTTCAAACTCAAAATTTTAATTTCAAACTTAAAAATTTATGTTGGTTTTGTTATATCAAAAAGGGGGAGATTGTAAAACTAAAATTGATTTTTATATAACAAATATGTTTAAGGACCATTTTGAAATAAATTTTTATGTCCTTAAGTCAAAAATAAAATTTCAAGTCAAACCAAGAACATTAAAATATTTTCTAAGTGTTTTTAGCACGAGCGTTTCGATACGATTTAACATGTATCGATACCGCCCCTTTTATTTTAGAGAATGTTCTTGAGTTTTAGAACAAGTATCGAAACATGTTCCGATACCGGAACTATACTGCCAACAAATGTTTCGAACCAAGTATCGAAACCAAGTTTTAATTTTTAAATAATCTTTTAATGATATGGCGTTTTGATACTGGTTTCGATACCACTCAAAAATCCCAACGGCTCTTTTAAGACTTAAATATTTTGACTGTTGGTGTCAGTTGAGCTTTAATGTTAGTTGGTCAGTTTCGATACCCATTTCGATACCGAAGCTCACAGTTTACTTCAGGTATCGAAACCTATTTCGATACACCCCTTAATAAATGCCCAACGTCTCTATCTTTGTATGGATTGTTTCGAAACATGTAGCCCGTGTTTCGAAACGGCTTGTTGTAGAGGAGCATTTATGATGGAAAGATGAAGCTCCAACGTCTCAATTTACATTTTCAACAACCCCAATGGTTAGAAATCAATGAAGAGGTATAAAATAAGTCTTCCAAGCAGCATTAACAACAATTGAACCAAAAAGCAACAAACAAGCATTTCAATCCAACTCCAAAGTACTTCATTGCAAATCTTTGACTCCCAACTCTTGTATTTCATTTTAATTCTTTGTAATTGAGTTTGGGGAGAGTGAATCTATAATTGTGGCATATCTTTCTTCTGAGAGAAACCTTTTTGTATATCTTTCTTTAATTGTAATCTTGTGAGGTTGAATCAATCTTTGGGTAGAAGGATTGATTCGAATTGTAACGGTTATCCCTTGAACCGAGAAAAAGGTTGAATTCTCTAGTGAATTGGTTTGAAAATCCTTAGTGGGAGCTAAGGTAGTAGATGTAGAGCTTGTTTTTGAAGGTTGAACCACTATAAATCTTGTGTCCTCAATTTTCTCTATTTTTACCGAAAAATCTTCCACCAAATTTTTAATAGTCAATTCACCCCCGTCTTGGTCAAATTCATTGTGTGATCAACTCAATAAATTTAAAAGACCTAATTATAAAAAATATATAGATAGAGGACTATTATTATAGATATTCCTAGAAAATTGTTGAGTGTCATATGTGCTTATAAAATAATTCAATTTCGTGTCAGTATACACAGTGAACAAGTAATGAAGTGAGCGAGTGAGATCGTTCCTACGAGGATTGGGTAAGAAAGTTCAAAATTAGTTAACACACATAAAAGATGATAATATTTTTTGTATGAACATATGCTAAAGCAAAATTATAATTTTCACTAAAATGTTGTAACAAAATAAAGTTGAGAAAGAAGTAAATAGGTAAGCTACATGAGCACAAACATGAATGAATATTCAAGGTAAAGACTGACTAGGCTTATTATGGAAAGTTCTTTACTTTTATCCTGAATGATTATTGTTCCCATGTTTTAAACATGTTCGACAGAGTTTTCTAAAAATGCCTCCACTATCCCTAGTTAAAGGCCTAACACTCGAAAATGCTAAGGTATTACCTCCCGGTCTTAACCTAACATCTCTAATATTGATAAAGTTCTACCCTTTTAGTCGTTGAAACCCTTATTTATCCCTAAGGTTGGTTAGGATTCTATTTCCCAACAGTAACCCCATTGTTCATGGTGATCTAAGCTTTGCATATCCCTAGGTCTTAACTAATCAAACACCTTAGCTATGAAAATCTCCCGATAGCTCTTACAAACTAAGGATGAATATAAAAATCGAAGTTTTCATGAAAAAAAAAACATATATAAAACAAGAAAACTGTAAATTCATTCATTCAAAACAATAAATCATCCATGATAAGCCTAAGACATACTAAAATCAGTTCATGACTAGGTTTAAAGAATGATTCACACTTCCGTCTTTGAAATACATTTTCATTCGAATGAAAAAATATAAACAAAGCTAAAGAGGAAGGAAATCCTAAACAACTATGGTGTGATGTCTTCTAGCTTGTCGCTTCTCCCGAAGTCATGCAAAAATCCTTGCTTGAAGCTTCAAACAATGGTGGCTTGACTGGAGGAAGAAGATGAGAAAGTGGTCGTCTTTCTATTTCTTGCTAACCTCAATTTGCTTCTTTTTTGGCTCTTCTCCAGTCTCATTTAATGAGGGCAGTGCCTTGTATTTATAAGAGGCATCTAGGGTTTTTTTGTGCATTAAAGATGTAAGGAATATTCTATAACTTCTGTAGAAAATTACAGTTGGCCTGAAAATAATGTGAAGGGACTAGGGCTGCACATTTTTTCTTTTCTGCAATTATGTATGGTGTGCCCAAAATGCTATAGTATTTGTTGATTCTGATCCATCATTGAATATGTTATTGTATCTCTTCCTTTCTTTAGCTTTGCCCCAACAAACCTGTAATACACCACCAGAAAAATACCCTTCTCAAGCAATTTGATTGTACCTAGAATAACCATCGAAGAAGCAATAATAAACTTTTTCCGCCAATCGATCCAATATTTGATCGATAAAAGGAAAGGGGAACTAGTCCTTGTCGGGAGGAATTCATTTTCCTCATTAATGATTATTTTCGTGCCTCCCTTATTAGGTACCTAATGTACAAGATTGACCCATGAACTGTCAGAAACTGGGTATATAATTCTCGCATCTAATCATTTTATGATCTCTGTCATCACTACCTTTTTCATTGCTGGGTTCATTCTTCTTTGGGGCTCAATAGAATTATTGTGGGATTCTTCTAACAGAATCTTGTGCATTCATATTGTGGGACTGATGCCTTTCAAGTCGGCCATAATCCACCCTAGAGCTTTCTTATATTGAGATAATAAATTCACAAGACTAAGCTCTTGGTCAGGATCTAAACTAGAAGAAATAATCATAGGAAAAGTGTTATGCGATCCCAAATAAACATCCTTCAAATGTAGAGGTTGTGGTTTTAATTCTAGAGATGGTGCATATAAAGGTGATGGTTTAGGAGGAATAAATTTAGATGAATCAATTGATTCAAATTTCGTATATGGGCCTGACTTGAAATAGTCAATTTTTTTATAGCTCTAGTTGAGCTTCTTCCTCTTGTTGATCATGCTCCTCTAGTAGTTTTGCAAAATCCTTCATCTGTGGAGAATTGTCACATCAAAATTCTGCACTTTCAGCTTTTTTTGCTGTAGCATTTACAACAACTATATAATGATATTTTTCATTATCATCCATGTACTTTAGTGTATTGAAGATATTGATAATCATGGACTGATCATCAACTCGTAAGGTGAAGTTTCCTTTTTCACAGTCGATGAGGATTCAACCGGTAACAATAAATGGTCACCCTAAGATGATGTGTGTCTTGTAAACCACTTTACAATCCAAAATCAAAAACTCCGTTGGGAATACGAATTCTCCCACCTTCACTATCATATCTTCCACTTTTCCTTTGGGCCAAACATGAGAATGGTCCGCCAATTGCAAGATGACAGTGGTTGACCTCGTGCTCCCTATACTAAAGTTCTTTAATATTAGCCTTGGGCATCATATTGACACTCGAACTGAAGTCACATAGTGTTTTTCCCATGAAATTATCTCCGATAGAGCATGGAATAATAAAGTTTTCAAAATCTTATCTCTTCATGGGTAGATCAATGTTCCCGGAATAGAGCTCAGATGTTATAGCAATTGTTTCATAGTTTTCCACTTTTTTTGTAACAATTTCTTTCAAAAACTTTGCGTATGAGGGTATTTGATCAATAACATCTAAAAATGGAATGTTGATATAAAATTGGTCGAGAATACTTACAAATTTCTGAAATTGGAGATCTTCCTTGTATTGCTTCAAACATTGAGGAAATGGTGGTGGGGTCTTACGTCCTCCAAAGGTTTTATTGATACTTCTTTTGTTGTAGCATCTGCACGCTTCTCACCAAATACCTCGGTATTTAAACTTTCTCCATTTCCTTCTTGAGCATAAGTTTCTTCTTGCTGTTCAGATTCTTTTTGCTCTTCAATGGGGGTATCTTCTTTCACTTTTCTTTTGAATTGTTCCCCTATATTTACTTGTTTTCCATTCCTCAAGGTAAGTGTGTTGCATTACTCTTTGTCATGATTCTTAGTGACTTCATTATCATTAGGCAAGTTGCATCTCAGTCTAGCTTGTATTAATGCTTGAGCAATTTGACCCATTTGATTTTCTGGTGATCTAAACGAGAAGTTGTGACTTTAAAGCAATGCTCCTTGGGTCTGCAACAGATTACCTTGATTCGTGATTGTTGTGCAATGCTCATGCAATAATACTTTCGTTGATGATATAAACTCCTTGGTAGAAGCCATGAATTCTTGCAACGAAGCTTCCAAAGAATTATAGTGATTTTGTTGGACTGCTCTCTTGTTCTCATTTTTCTATGGAATATTTGATTGAAAACCTTTTTGTGCTGCCATGAGTTGTTGTCTTTTCGAGTTGCTTACTTAATTTGATCCTTGATTTTCTCATGAAAAATTAGGATGCTGTCGTCACCCTAGGTTATACGTGTTAGAATAGGGGTTATTGGAATTTTTATTGAAGTTTCCAACATATTAAGCACACTCGTGAAGAGTTGGGTAGTCTTTATCAATATGATTTCCACTACAATGGACACAAATTAATGCCTTATTTTCCCGCACCTCACTAGGTTGTTGAAGATTCTTAAACTTATTTGTGATAGAAGAAAGTTGTGATGAAACATAATCATTCTCATCCAGTTCTAACTTTACTTGACTTCTTCTTCATGTTCCAAGTCTTGTATTAAGGAAATTGATAATCATTGTTTGCTATCTTATCGAGGATATCAAATACTTCGTCAGGAGATTTTTCCAGCAGTGTTCCATTTCCTGAAGCATCTAACATCATTCTCATAGGTGCATTGATTTCATTATAAAATATCACGATTTGAGTTTAATCTTGAAAATCATGATTGATACATCTTCTCAATAGGCTTTTGTACCAATCCCAACACTCATGCATCAACTCATCATCTCTTTGTCTGAAAGATGCTATCTCATTTCGCAATTGAGTGTTCATGTTGGGTAGGTTGTATCTTGCTAAGAAACTCTTGCACAATGCTATCCATGACTCCAAAGAGCCGGATAGAATACCATTTAGCTAATCTCTAGATCGGTCTCTTAAAGAGTATGGAAATAGCTTGAGCTTCAACACATCTTTATGAAATCCTTGTTGACGGAACGAATTGCAAACCTCCTAGAAAGAATTGATATGTTGTCGAACATCCTCATTAGGAGATCCTCCAAATTGCCCTATCGAATTAAGCAGGTTGAACATAACATGCTTGATCTTAAAGTAAACTGCTTGGATCTCAGGTGCCACGATTCTAGAATTAAGGTCGTCCAAGATCGGGGTTAAGTGATCTTGAATTACCCTTGGCCGTACTACAACTCCAAGATTTGATGTAACATTTTGATTATGTAGATCCTGAGGGTTATATATGATTTTTCTTCTTCTTTGCTCTCGCCTCCTTAGTCTAAAATATCTTTCGATCTTCAGAATAAATGGTTTGAGAGATCCTTGAGGATTATCTCTAGGCATACACTAACCAAAATCTACAAAGAAAAATTAAAGAAAACAAAGATTAAACAAAAACTAAAGAAATAAAATAAGAAAAATAAATTGGTATGAAAACTACGATTGAAATTTCCTATTGCCTTAATCCCCAAAAACGACGCCAAAAACTTGTTGATTGTTGTGTGTGCTTATAAAATGATTTAATCTCGTGCAAGTATACACATCGAACAAGTAATAAAGTGAGTGTGTGATATCATTCCCACGAGGATTGGGTAGAAAAGTTCAAAAGAAGTTAACACACATAAAATATGATAATATCTTTTGTATGAACATATGATAAAGCAAAATTATAACTACCACTAAAATATTGTAGAAAAATAAAATTGAGAAAGGAGTAAACAAGTAAAGCTGCACGAGTATAAATACGAAGGAAGATTCAAGGTAAAGACTTGCTATACTTATTATAGAAAGTTCTTTACTTTTATCCTAAAAGATTATTGTTCCCATGTTTTAAATATGTTCGATAAGGTTTTTTAAAAATGTCTCCACTATTCTTAGTCAAAGGCCTAACTCTCGAAAATGTTAAGATATTACCTCCCGATCTAAACCTTAAAACCTCTAATGTTGATAAAATTCTACCCTTTTTAATCGTTGAAACCCTACCTTATCTCTAAGGTGAGTTAGGATTTTGTTTCCCAACAGTAACCCCATTGTTCATGGTGATCTAAGCTTTGCATATCCCTAGGTTTAAGCTAATCAAACACCTTAGCTATGACAATCTCCCGAGAGCTCTTATAAACTAAGGATGAAGATAAAATCGAAGCGTTCATGAACAAAACATATATAAAACCAGAAAAAAGTAAAGTTATTCATTCAAAACAATAAAGTATCCATAACAAGCCTAAGTCATACTAAAATCAGTTCATGTTTAGGTTTAAAGAACTATTCACACTTCCGTCTTTGAAATACATTTTCATTCAAATGAAAAAAGATGAAACAAAGCTAAAGAGGAAGGAAATTCCAAACAACTATGCTGTGATGTCTTCTAGCTTGTCTCTTCTCCCAAAGTCGTGCAAAAATCCTTGATTGAAGCTTCCAATAATGATGGCTAGGTTACAGGAAGAAGATGAGAATGTGGTCGCCTTTCTTCTTCTTGCTAACCTCACTTTGCTTCTTTTTTGGTTGTTCTCCAATCTCTTTTAATGAGGGCAGTGCCTTGTATATATAGGAGGTATCTAGGGTTTTTTGTTCCCTAAAGATGTAAGGAATATTCTCTAACTTCTGTAGGGAATTGCAGTTGGCTTGAAAATCACGTGAAGGGACTAGGGTTGCACTTTTGTCTTTTCTGCAATTATGTCTGGTGTGCCCAAAATGATATAGTATTTGTTGATTCTCATCTAGTACTGAATATTCTATAGCATCTCTTCCTTTCTTCAACTTTGCCCCAACAAACCTGCAATACACAACTAGAAAAATACTCTTCTCAAGCAACATCTTTTAAAAATAAAAATAAAAACATGCAAACCTAATCTAATGCAAATGAAATGCTTCTACATGCAATGCAAATGTACCTGAAATCAAGGTAAATCTTAAGTAAAAGGGTATAAATTATACGTTTTTTAGAGCGTTAACAAAAATTTATGAAAAAAATACATATTTAGTCTAAGATCGGATATTTTACACCTTAAACCCAAACTCGGCCCAACTCGACATCACTTTGAAAAAACACCCGACCCGATCTAAAACTGATTCTTTTACCAAAAACTCTAACCCGATCGAACCGGGTAAAATACTCATTCCTACTTGTTCTCTATTGAGTTTTGGTAATTAACATGTTTGTTAGTGTGCCCCAATTCTGTAATATGCATTTTTTTTAATATTGTTTATTGATGAGTTTTACCTTTGTCGTCGAACATTAGTGATGTTTTGCATCTATTTTGTTTTGAATCTTTGAATTAGAGCTTTTTTTTCTTTTTATGATCTAGTTTATGATCTAGAGACGTTAATTTTTTATGATTTTAAGAATATATTTGCAACGAGTTTGACATTACAAACTCTCATCTTGAATTTTTCAATATTTTTTTAAATAAAACTTACATATTTAAAAAACAACAACACACAAACCTAGTTTAAAACCGGTCACGAAACAACTTAATTAAAGATGTTACATAAAAATAAATTAAATTCAAGCAAAAATATTTTAAAGTTGCTTGAAGCTGGCCTCCAAAATTTAAAAATTTAATTAAATCTTTAAATATTAATTTTTTATGCCCAATTGAATTCTCGAAAAAAATAAATTTTATCTTTAATTATTTTCATTAATTATATATTAAATATTTTTTAAGAAGTTAATAATATTTAAAATAATTAAAATAAAATAATTTTGGAATTTTAATCTTTAATAATTATAATAAATAATCAAATAATTAAATAACTATTAGTATAGTTTACCCTTATTCCTAAAGCAAAATATACATCCTTTATGAATATAGTCTATCTTTCATCAGTAAAAAGTGAAGCATATGAATTCTAGTAATTATGACTTGTATTATACTAATAACCTTTAAAATAATTGATATAATAGACAACAACGAAGAGTGTGGGAAGATATTTAATATAATAAATTGGCATAATCCCTTAAAAAACGCATAAACGTTTGATTAACTAATTATTTTAAATTTAATTTTTAAAAATTATTTAATTTTTAATATTTTATTTTAGATGAAAATGATAGTATATATCATGATAATAATACTATATAAACAAATATGTTAACCTTACATAATGACATATCAGTCATAATTTTTTTATAAAATTATATAAAATATTTTTTTTCTCGTGACATGTCATTCTGTCAAATTATTTTAAATCTTTTAGATTGAATAACATTTTTCATTTTCAAATGAATTATTTTAACTTAAAATAAAATTTTAAAAGTTAAATTACTTCAAAAAATATAATATAAATCGATAATTTAATCATACATTATAACTATTTTTTGACATTATATCTACTAAATTAAAATGCAAAATATTAGTATCCTTGAACTTATATAGATTGATGAGAAGTTTCAAAGTACAATAATATCTCAAGTGCCTCCATGAAGGGGGCCATCTTTAGCATCAACATTTAGGTTCAATTATTGCAAAATCCAGTTGGACATTGACCCACCTAGGTCACTTCTCTTTTCTTACTACATATTTTTAACTAATGTCCAAAACAAGGTTACAAAGAAAGGAAAAGTGTTTATTGGTAGAAAAACATCTTTATGATAAAGTATAATATATCACGTGCATCGAATATTATTAAATATTATTAATATTAAATATTATTAAATTAATTAATAAAAATTAAAAATATTAAAAATTTAATATATAATTAATAATTATTTAAAATAATTAAAATTTTATTTTAAATACTTATTAATTATATATTTAATTTTTAAGATTTTTAATATTTATTAATCAATTTAACGATATTCAACGTTATTTGAATTATGTTATAAAATTTTTCTTTTACAAAACAATTAAATTATTCAAATCCTTTACATTTAATTAACTTCCATTTTATTGTGAAATTATTAAAAATAATTAAATTCTTCAAATCTTATTCATTTAATTGACTCATCTTATTGTGTTGTTTATCATTAAATATAATAAGGCAATTACTAATGGATGATGACATCAATAATTTTTTTATATGAAAATGTATTGGTCGATGTGTCATTATTTTGTCTTAGATTTCACGTAAGTAAATAAATAAAAATTTTCAAATAATTTAGATATATGAGAGTGTATTAAATTATATAGTCAAATGCTTTATTTCGTTAAATTGTACCAGTGAAATATTCAACTGAGTGTAAAAAAATAAAATAAATTTAATTGATTTTTTAAAACCGTTTAAGAGTCTTATTTTGTACTGATAAGAAAAAAATGGATTAGAAATTGATTCCGACTTCGTTTATTATTGTTTTTTTAAATTAAATTTTAGTTTCAAAAGCTGGTTTAAGATTAAAAATAATTCTAAACAATTAAATGTTAGAGAAAAAACTAGATTTGAAAAGTATTTTTAACCTAAAAGTAAAAATTAAAATTTTTATTTTTATTGTTAAAAAATACTTTTGAGAAGTAATTTATAATTTTAACCTTTATTTGTTATTATGTTTATTTATAATTTTTATGAAGATATAATTAATAAAGTATTTTTTGTTTAAAAATGATATATTATGTTTATTAATTATTGAGCGTGACTTGTTTACAAGTTTAGTTCTCGATCTTAATGTTGTTAATAGTCCTTTAAATCTGGTTAAAGAAATTGTTTGGTTGTGTAAACGTAATTGGTCTTTTCACTTCAAGTGGGTGTCGTACGAGTAGAATATGATCGCCGATTGTTTGTCAAAGCTTACTCCTTATGGTTTTCAATTGGTGATATTACATGATATACGCAACCAAGTCATCCTCTCCTTCATTGTGATTGTTTAGGTCAACCGTATTATCGTCATAGTCGTGCGAATCAAACACTATTTGATAGTTTATTTGCATATTTTGTATGTCAAGTTAACTTCATGGATTCTTTAATGATATTATGTATACTCTTTTTCTTTTATTTAGGTTACGAAGGTTTTTTAACAAGACATATGATATCATTTCTCATTCAATTAAAAAATATATATTTTTAATATTTTTATGACAATTAAACAAGATATATTTCATATATTATAATATTAAAAAATTTATCTATTATATATAACTTATAATATTATATTTAAAACATAATTTACCTTTCTTAAAATATTTTTTATAACAATATTTAACATTTTAAATCTTAAATCTAAAAAATAAAATCACTTTGAAAAAAATTAATAGAATTTTTTAAATGCATTTTTAAAAGCAATATTAAACTACTCCTTACTAGCTAACCATTCATTGGTTTTTTATTTTCACCTTGTTTAATTATAATGTATTTTTTTAGATTCGATTACGATTTAAGTCTAATTATGTGTAATTCATATTCAATTTTTTAAACTCATTCAGATTTATTTATGTATAAATTGTCAAGTTTATTTAAGTCTAAAAATTATTTTGGTTCAAGTTTTACTATGTACAAAATTAAAAAAATTATACACTTAATTATATATTTTTTATATTTTATAATAAAAAATATTTAAAAAATTAAATTTTAAACAATAACCTTATTTTTATATTTTTAAATATTAAATATATTGTAACACCCTCAACCCGTATGTCACGTTGGGCCTCTAGCCCAAAATCCGTTTAACAAAATTTTGGTTAAAAAACCCATCTTTCAAAAGTCCAAAGGTTCATAAAATAAATCCAATCATTTATATAACATAAACCCAAAGTAATCCAAAATAGAAATCAGAGCTCCTTTTAAAAATAAATAAACCGACTCAAGTAAAATACAAAATAAAATACAGACTCTACTTATGGTAAGGTTCTACAATACAATAAGTCCAAACTAAAGATCAAACTTCGTACTTTTTGATAGTTTCGACGCTAGGAAATCCTTCTCGATGTTCCCCTCCAAAGCTACTTGTAACCTACGCAACAGAAGAACCACAATTTCGCATGTTGAGCTAATAAGCTCAGTGGTACAATTCTACTCTATTGCAATTCATGAATATCGTAAAATGAGTATGCAAGATAAGATAATCAAGAGTGCACAAATAAGCTTCTAAACTAAGGTTCATCTCCTATTCTACCATAGTTAGAGTTCTCAAAATATTATTCTCAAGCCATCAACAAAAGGAAAGATTACATGTCTTACCAGGCTTATCTACTCGGCCTCACATAACTCATCGAGTTACTCGAGATCACACATCCCACCGAGTTATAAGTATCATACCCTATTCATATAACTTTAGGGTAAAAAGGTTATCAACCATTGTTAACATAATATATACACATGCATGCAACATACATAGCTATTGGCCAAGCGTAGCCCTACTATACCCATGCTCACATAGCCGTCGGGTTTTTTCGTGATCACATAACCGTTGGGTTAGACTATATCTGGATCAACATAGCCAAAAAATATTTTCGGGACATACTTGGATCAACATAGCCACAAGTAGTCCGATTCTGAGGTCATATAGCCCATCAGGTTACTCAAGTTCACATAACCCTTCAAGTTGCTTGATGCTCACATAGCCCATCAAGTTATATTCCTTATCCGGATCCACATAGCCACGAATAGGTTCGAACTGCATCCAAATCACATAGCCCATAGACACGTCAGATGTACTCGCTCACAGGTAACACATGCTCTATGATATCCATATTTTCTTAACTAAGTGTCAACGCACTGACTCTAGGATATCCATATTTCCTTTACCAAGACATACAAGTAACACATGCTCCACGAGCATCCACACATATTATCAAGTTAAGACAAGCATATAACTTAACTAATATACAAGACATATCCCATAATTAAGATTGGATAATTTAAGGTCACTAGTTCATCTACAAGATTTTCTTTAGATTAAATCATTAACCAAAGCCCCTTAAGTATATAAGTTTCCTATCAGCACAAAGCAAGGGCCCTTACCACTGAACATTAATGACCGATTCGCCATGGATCCCTAAGGAAGAACAATACTAAGCCACCCATCAACTACTAAGCTATTGATCGTAAATTTACATATTGGAATATTAAACCTAGTTTATCAGTCTTGTAACTCATTCTATGGGTTAATTAATCTATAAAAACCATAACATAATTTATGGAATCCCCCAAACTCAACCCTTAAAAATTTGGGTAAATTGTCCAAGCGTATCGATACGCCTGTAAAGGGGTATCAAAATGCCCTAGTATCAAAACGCTTCCCTTGCATTTCGATACGCTAAGGTGATGAATTAATACCAAGGAGAAACCAACTCGTATCAATACACCTATGTGGTATATCGATATAACCCCCTATTTCGGTACGCCTCAGAGGGAGTATCGAAATGACTTGCCTCTAGAATTTTTGGCTTCCGAAACACGGGCATAGCGTTTCGAAACACACGTCATCTTCACCTTTTTTTATCTCTAGGTATCGATACGCCTTCCGAGGGTATCGATACGCTAAGCTAATCAGCTTTGTATAGCTCACGAGTTAACTACATGATATCGATACAACTCCCTGAGAGTATCGGAACCAAACCTTATTGGAATTTGGCGTATCAAAACATGGGATAGCCGTATCGATACACCTGCTATCTACGCCTATGTTTTGCCTTCAAGGTATCGATACCCCTTCTCCGTGTATCGATATGTCTGAACAAAAATGCAGGTCTAAGACCGGAAACCACTAAAAACCCTCACCCAACCTATATGGTTGATTCTCAAATCGATTTTACAAGTTAAATGGACCATAATAGGTGATTTACTAACAATTTTACATTAAAACAAACCCTAATACGAAATCTACCATTTTAGGGTATCTAAGTTACCCAAACACTCATCTCAAGCAAACTCTAACCAACAATCAAGCAAGACATGCATTTCATGATGCACATGAAGTGTAAGAGTCAGAAATATACTGATCTCAAGCAACAAACCCGAATTAAAACTTCTTCCTTGCTTTTCTCACTTCCAAACTTTTATTTTGTGCTTCTCATCCTTTCCCACCAAAGTTAAAGATATGCACCTTGATTGATAGATCTCCTTGTGCTGAATGACACTTCCTTGATGGTCAAAACGAGATTCTTTCTCAACAAGTTTTCATTTTTCTCTTGTGTTCAAGATGTAAAGGATGAGGGAGAGGAGAGGAGAAAATTCTAAGACCAAAGACTTCATTTTTCTTTTTTCCTCGACCTTTTTGCCTTCATAGTGGGTAATTTACCCAATTACCCTTCTAGGCCTCTTCATCCATCAAACATAAGCCCAAGCTCTAGCCCAACAAGCTCACTAACAAACCCGAAAGGCCCAACAAGGCAAAATTGAGGCCCACCACGGTCCAGCACGACCCCATAAGCTCAAACACGAGACCCAACTTGACGATCCATGGCTCGAGTCAACTCCCGATGTTGACTTGGAAAAACCGGGTCGTTACATATAAACTTTAAAAATGCATTATATCTCTAATTTTTTAAACTCTAACCATAAATTCAAACTTTAAACTCTAAATCCTAACTCTAATTTATATATGATTTTATGTTTCACACAAAAAAACATTAAAATTAAGTTCTAAACATAACTCTAATTTTTTATATCTTAAACCCTAAATTTTACATCTTAAAAAATATACCTTACTTCTAATTTCCCAAAACCATAATCTTAAACCCTAATCCTAAACTTCAAACCCTAAACTCACTATTTTAAAATGAGACATCAAAATAAACAGATTAAAAAACAAAAGATTTCTGTTAATATAAACTTATCGATATTTATTTTGGTCTATATTAAATATTTTTTATCAAACTATATTACATCATCAAACATTACTTTAAGCCTAGTCTACATAAACCCTTTGGATAATTACAGATTCATCCTTATACAGTTTTTGTAAACTCTCCTCTAATCTAACAACAAACTTTCCTACAGAAAAGTAATGAAACTTTGTCATCAAGCCTCCTATTTATAGTTAAACGAAAAAAAAATTAAAATCAGATATTGATATGCACTATTAATTATATACACTAATATGCAATATTAATTAATTTAAATAATTTATAAAATGATAAAGATTTAAAATATAATTATCTTTTTTAAAGTAAAATATGTTAAAACACTTTTTTTTACCAATTTTTCAAAAAAAATTATTACTTATTATTTTAATAACTTTATTATTTTTTAATTAAAAAATCTAGAAAATAAAAAATATTATAACATATTTTATTCTAAAAAGGGAATAAACATGTTTTAAGTTCCCATATTTTTAAAAATTATTAAAATCATTAATAATATATAATAATACATATAATTAGTGATACAAATATCATGACGAATGAGTTGCAGTACAATTGAACTTCTTCCAGTTGGAGGATTTTAGCTTGCTTAGAAGAAAGAATTCAAATTATACAATTGTTGTAGGGTATTTCGTATTTTACAACAGAGTTCAAGAATATTATTTTTAATAAAATTGAATCATATTATGGATAAGAATTGTACAAGTTCAAAATTGATGACTTAAGAGCATTGTCATGGTTTGTCGCTTCACACCCCCACCGGTATATACGTATTTAAATGCACAAAACATTTAATGAATTATTTATGAATTTTATATATAGCATTTATTTATATTTATTTATTAAATTAAATAAATAAATATATTAATAATTCTTTTAATGTTTGTTTATTAAGTGAATGGACACAAATAAATATATGTTTATAGAATGAAAATATTTGTGAATCTATCTAAATACTATTTTTTTTTTGTTATTACTAAGATGTTGTATAAGTGCTGTTGAAATATAAGTTTTATTTTGTTGTTTTGTTTTATTTATTATTAATTTAGTTAACATTTTTGAACATATAAACAAACATGTTCATGAATGAGTAAACGAATATGTTTGTGAACACTAAACAAGCGAACACAAACACTGTAATAAATAAACAAATAAACACAATATTAAAATTTTTAAACAAACACAAATAGAATATGAATACTTTTAAAAACAAACAAACACGAACATAATCTTTTTCATTCAAGTTCCACTATTAAACCTTCACTTTTAGTGCACTAACAAACTTAACTAATATAATTGATTCTTTGTATGTTTTTTTTTAGTTAAGTAAATATTAAATATATTTAACGTTTAATAAAAATAAAGTTGGGTTCCATGGTATATCTTTTAATATTAATCAACTAAAAGATAAAAGTTGCCTTTAATATTTTGTAACGTTAGTTTCCTTTTACATTAGTAATATCGGAGGCAACCTTTTTATCCCAGTTTTTTTTTATTTATAACATTAAAGTTTAAATCAATGATATGACTTAATTTCTCTCTCAAAATCCTCCTGGTTGTAGTTTTTCTTTTATGGCATGTTGTAACATACCCTAGAGATCGATTGTTATTCGTATAGAGATTCAATTGATGCTAGTTTTCTGATTTATTGTTTTTTCGGTGGTCACTTGGAAAGACTTATCCCCACTCAGTTGATGGTTGTTTGCCAATAAAATCAGTCTTGGGTAGCGGTATTTTTTGCACGACAATTTGAATCGCCTACAACTCCTTCCTTTAATATGCGTCTCGTTTGGACAGAGACAAGGAGATTCAGGAAGCTGCTGAATTTTATTAGTATGCTTATTTTCATAGGAATTTTATTTTTCTTTATTTTGGGGTTGTAAGAATTTTTGGATTTTCTAATCTAATTATTTTACTTCTTAATTACGTTGTAATTATAATTTCTTATGGATTTAATAAAAATTCAGTAGCATTTGTCAAAAAAATTTAAATAAATGATTTTATTCAAAAGACCTTAATTTATTTTTTTAATATATGTCTCAAAAACTAATTATTTCAATCTAGTCATTTTTCATTTTTAATAAATAGAATTATGATCAAGTTTAAAATTTAGTTGCGTAAAATTAAATTTATTTTTTATAAATTTATAAATTTGAATTTGAATTTTAAACAGCGAGAGTTGTCTCTAAAATGTGATGATTTCTCCGAGTAGTTGAGGAAAGTCTTAGAAGTGAATGAGTATGATTAATGAGCACTCAGCATTGGGGCTTTGATATGAATAGATATAATTACTTTGTTAATTATGGTTACTTTTTTAACTTACTTGGCCATTGCCTTAGCAAGTCTTTGTTTATCTTCATAATTAATAATAATGCCTATCAGTCAGGCTTGAGGGAAGGGCTACTTTGTAATGTAATCACTCCAACTGGCGTCACAACAATTAATTAATAGAATAATTATAAAACAATTTAAGATAATTATAAAAAAAATGGTGTAGCTATACATTCTTGTATTATAAGGAATTCTATTTCTCTATCTGTGTTTGATTAGTTAAGTGTAATTATACCCAATTAAGTGGAACTCACATGTTAAAAAATAATAAAAAGATTGAAAGTTATCGTAGTTAATTAGAGGTGTGTATTTTGTTGAATTGAGTGAAAATTTTGAATAAATGGAATTGACGAGCTCTACTCTTCAATTATAATTTAATTTATTTTTTAAACCGAGTTAATTCAAATTTATAATTTTTTATTTACATAAGTAAACCTTAAAGACAGACGAAACTAAATAGAGTTAAGGCGATGATTTTCCTACTTTCTCTTATTCAAATTTAAAAATATATTTATTTAGAAATTTATTTCCTATTTTCAACCCCACTCGTGCTTACCAAAAGAGATATATAGTATGCTAATTGTCTTTTCAAAGTCATAAATGAATAAGTATTCTTAATGAGGAATCATTTAAAATTATTCATAATAATCTTACCGATTAGTTTGAGGCTTTAAAAATACAGACATGTGTAAACAAATTCTATGTTTAAAACCTAGTATGAATTTACAAAGTTGAGGGGGAAATTGTTTACATATCTTGTATGAAATTAATTTAGACACTTTGATACTATAAAAATGTGAGGTGGATAAAAATCATTTTCTACCCTAAAAATGTTATAGATATGGAATGTCTAAACATAAAAATGAACCATTGATTTAATGTATTATGCTGTAAAACATACAAGTTTATAATTTATACGTATGAGAATAACCGAATGAAATTTAAAGAGATTTTTTAATATTAAAAGAATTTTTCGAATTAAAAGTTACTAAAACTAATAAAATAATAAATTTTGAGTAAAATTCATTTAAATGTAAATTTTAATATTGTATCTCAGCATAAAATTTGATAAAGA
This sequence comes from Abelmoschus esculentus, assembly GCA_035048815.1. Classification (NCBI taxonomy): domain Eukaryota; kingdom Viridiplantae; phylum Streptophyta; class Magnoliopsida; order Malvales; family Malvaceae; genus Abelmoschus; species Abelmoschus esculentus. The sequence continues at coordinate 10,169,074 of JAUCBN010000031.1, forward strand.
ATAAAAGTAACTAATGTTTCAACTATGTGAAAATGCTACAATTATTGAGAGTTTATTGCATTAACATAATTAACAATTATAGAAAACATATCCAAAATTTAGTACTGATCTTTAGTGTTTAAACATTTTAAGAAGATAATGTTTCTACAACCTTGTACTTTTACGTGATGTATAGTTTAAAACCAAAGATGTAATTGTAAGAGAAGACATGAGTCTATATTATGTTGTAAGAGATTATTGAATAAAATTTATATTCATCCCTTGATTTAAGCGTTAAATAGAAAAATGATTCATACATCGAGAGTACAGGGCTTAAGTTCTTTGGTTTAAGAATTAATAGTAGATATAAAATCTAGTTTTTTAAAGTTTCATGGGATCAAACAAAATCATAGAAAGACTTATAATGTAAGCGGTTACTCAAAGCGAAGAAAAAGTCAGATGAGTCTATTAATAGATTGAAAGTTCGTCTGGTTGTTAAAAGGTTCTCCCAATAGGAAATGGCTTTCAGGAAACATTCATTCCTGTAGTTTGAGCAACGACCATAAGATCTGTCCTTGCAATGGCTATAGTGGAAGAATATATCCTACACCAAATCAACATTAACACATTCCTTTTTAAATGGAGAATTTAGTGAAGAAATTTATATGAGCCATCCACCTGATTTTGAACAACAAGAACAAAATGGTGAGTATATATCTGGTGTGTCACCTCAAAATGGCCCTCTATCCACACATGGTTTGACACGCTCAAATCTTTTTTATAACAAACATGGGCTTTAAAACTTTCCAGGTAGATTCCTTGCTGATGGTATACGTGGATGACATTATCATCACTGACAACTGTGCAACTGAGGTTGATGACATAGTTCATAGAATAAATGATGACTTCTCTGTTAAACATAATTTAAATGGGTTGCTGCTCGCTCAAAAGAGAGATGTTGATGAGTTGTTAGCTAGAATAAACATGTCTGCTTTCTCTATCACATACTCCAGTGGTTCTAGCTTCAAAGCTGAAAGCAAATGATGGAATGTTATTTCAAGATATTCATTTGTACAATAGTGGTACAATATATGTACTTGACTAGACCTGACATAACATATGTTGTTAACAAGGTCAGTCAATATATGAATTAGAGATGTAAAAACAGTTACTCGGTTGGGTTTCATGTCGGGTAAAATCGGATACAGGTTATTTCGGGTTGATTTGATGTTTTGACTCGATTCGAGTCGGGTGCGGGTCCATTTCAGGTCGGGTTCATTTCAGGTCGGTTGCATTTCAGGTCGAGTTCATTTCAAGTCAGTTTTATTTCAGGTCAAATTAATTCGGATTTTAAATTCATATTAATTAAATTTATTAAGTTTGAGTTTGATACAAATAAGTAATTAAGTAAATAACCAGTAGACTTTGGGTTGAAAGATTGATCATTCATTTCGAATTAATTATTTAATATCTAACGTCTTTAACTAACATTAATCTCATTAAAAATAAATATTACTCACTAGACTAAACAAAAATATCATAGAATGATTCATATCTTAAAAATTGGACTAAATTACAAAAATTAAAAATTAATAAGAAATACACATTAAACTAAAAAGAATAAAGTTTTAAATTAAAAATAATAAACATTAATAAAATAAATTATCATTTTATTAAAAACACTAAACTAAATTAGAAAAACAAATAGTAGTCAATTTGAAATTAAAATAAAGTTGTAATGACTAAATTGAAAAAATTATAAATTAATAATAGTTAAATTCAATAAAATTTAATTTTAATGTACTTCGATACATTATAATTTATATTTATACAATATAATCTAATACATTTTAAAAATAAAAATATAAAATTTATATTATATATAGTATATTCTATATATGTAATTTATATTATATATAGAATGATAAAATGTATATATTATATATGAAAATATAGAATGTATAATACTATATATAAAAATATATAATATGTATATATATAATATATTGTATGTATATTTATATATAAATATGTATGTGTATACATTAATATATGTATTTAATTTGTTTATGAATTAATGTATGTATATTATGAATTCTTTAAGCCAAACACTAATCCCATAAGCTCAAATCACTAAATTAGTTTTCTAGACTCTAAGATTAATTCTTCAATCAATAAACTAATTTCCTATAATCAAATTGAAACAATTTTAAAATATATAATCTGATTTTAATTAAATGAGAACCAAATTGAATAAAAAATTAAATTTAATTTTTAATTTTCGATTGATCATAACCAAATTGAAATAATTGTAAAATAAGGTGTAGAGCGGTGCGAGATTCAATTTTTTAGACACGATCTATATAAAAATATAGCGAAATTTTTTACCCGACCTAAAGTAGTGTCAAATGAATATCTAAATCTAATTTTTTTATATATTTTTAATTGATTATATTTAATCAAAATTTATTATTTGATAATAATAATAATAATACAAAATTTACTATATATTAATTTCCTCAAAAAAAATTCCCTCTTTTTCATATAATAATCAAAATTTATTTTTTATTCCTTCAAAATTTTGAGAAACTTATATCCTCTAAAATTTTTACATTAAAAGTAAATTAATCTCAAACTTAAAAAATGAGTCGCTTATTTCCCTCCAAAATTTGATCTTTTCACTCTTTTTCATATAATAATCAAAATTTATTTCTAATTCCCTCCAAGATTTTGGGAAACTTATATCCCTCCAAAATTTTTACACTAAAAGTAAATTAATTTCAAATTTAAAAAATAAGTGGTTTATTTTTCTCCAAAATTTTGTTTTTTTACTTTTTTTTATTAGTTGTTTTTTTTATCAATTATTTTGGTTAATTTAATTGAGTAATAATTTAGATTAATTTAATAAAAATATAAATTTGATTTTAGAATTCTTTTAATTATATTTGTAATTTATGTTTTTATATTTTAATTTAGATTAATTAATTCTAAGTTCAATAAAGTTAATTTAACTTAATTAAATATTAATTTAAAATTATAATTTTTAATGAAATATTAACTTAAAATTATAATTAAAATTAAATACATTAAAACTAAATAAAATAATAAAAAAATTAATTTAATTAAATATGTAATACTAAATTTAAATATTAGTCCTTAAATTAATTCTCATGTGTAATTCTATTTTTTAAAACCTAATTATATTTAACATTATTTTAAATTCATCAAATTATAGATATAGTTAATATGTCATGTAAATATTAAGTCTTGCTAATATTACTTCAGGTCAATAACAAGTCGGGTCATTTATCAGGTTGGGTTCTAAACAGGTCGGGTAAAATCAGGTCTCAGGTCGATTCAGTTAGATAATATCGGTTATCTACCATGTCGGACTCGGGTTCGGGTTAGTTTTAGTCGGATGCAGGTCGGGGTTCGGGTCAACAGTAGCAGGTTGAAATCGGGTTCGGTTACTATAGTAACAAGTCCAACTCGGGTTCGAGTCAACAACAGTCGGATACAGATCGGGTTCGTATCATTTTATCCTCGAGTCAAACCAAGTTCTGACTCTAACAGGTTTTAGTCAGATTTTCAGATCGGATCAATTTTTTACATCCCTAATATGAATAACCCTTGTGATACTCGTTAGAGAGCAGAGCCGTTCCTGAGATTTTAGTGGCCCTAGGGCAAACGTAAAAAAATAGGCCTTTAATAATAAATATTAAAAAAAATAATTTTGAATAAAAATTATAATAAATTAAATTAATTATATGCGTACTAACAAATATTAGAAAAAAATTAGACCCCTAATAATAAATATTGATAAAAAATTAATCATTAATAATAAATACGAGGAAAATAAATTTTAATAGTAAACATCTAATAACAAATATTGTGAAAAACCTAATCTCTAATAACAAATATTGAAAATCTATGGTCCTATTAATAATTATTGAAAAAAATAGATCTCTTATATAAGTATTAAAAAAATTAGACCCTAATAGCAAATATATTAAAAATAGATTTCTTACAATAAATATCAAAAAATATATTTTAAAATTAGACTCTTAATAATAAGTGTTAAAAAAAATCGCGACTATAATAACAAATAAAGAAAATAAATAAATTTTAATAGTATATACTAATAAATATTAAAAAATATTTTTTTAGAGTATCCCTAATAATAAGTTTAGTAAAAGATGGGCCCCTAACAACAAGTATTACAAAAAATTGGATTTAAGAATCAAAATAAAAAATAGTGAAAAATAAATTTTAAGAGTAGATCTAATATAACTATTAAAAAAATAAAACCATAATAAAAATTAAACTCGTATAATAATAAGTATTAAAAAATAATTAATTCATAATAATAAATATTAAAAAATTAAAATTAAATATATTTAATAAAAAATTAAAATTTTAGGCCCTGAATAGGGTTAAGAGAATCTTCAAGTATTTGCAAGAGACAGTGGACTATTGTTTGTTTCTCTCTTCTTACAAAGATTATAGTTTTGAGTTCTATGCTGACTCTGACTGAGCTACTTTTGTTAAGGATAGAAGATCAACTACTGGATATTGTATTAACCTCGGTAACAGTCTAGTTATACGGTATTCTAAAAAGTAAAATGTCATCTCTTGATATATAACAATTCTTAACTGAATTTGGTGTTTCTTTGTTACAATAACTAGTTATATGTAGAGATCATAAACGAGTCATTCATTTTGGTTCGGTCAAATTATTTAAGTTTTGATTAAAATTGATTTAAATTAGATTTGGATCAGTTTTTATTTGGCTCATATTTTTAGTTTTAGTTCGAGTCTATGATTATTTCGATTTGAGTATCAGATCGATTCGGTTAATTTTTGGATTGGTTGATTTTCAATTCAGTTAATATCAGGTCTGTTGATTTCGGGTTAGCAACCAAATACGATTGGGTTTCAAGCCGAGTTAGATTTTTACACCTATATATCACTTTTTTATAGTATGTATATTTAACTTTTTGATAAATTATACAATATTCCATATCTTATCTATCTTTTTTTATTTTAATATATTTTTTTTATTTCCGGTTATTTTCAATTTTGGTTGCTTTTTATTTAGATAAAATCGGTCCAAGTCAATTCAATTTGGTTAAAAATTGATTCGGATTCATTCGGTTCGATTGAAAATTAATTTGAGTCTATTTTTATTTCAACTAAATTTCAGATAAATTTCAGTTTATTTCAAGTTTCGGGTCAAATTTAAATTATTGTGTTCGGACCAATTTTAAATCTTAATTCACATCTCAAGTTTCGAATCAAATTTAATTGTCTGATGTGATAATATATATCCACAGTTTCTATTGCAACAAAACCTACTCACCATGTTGTTATTAAGCAAGTAGAGATTTGCATTTTGTTCATGAGTGAGTGCCAACTGGACAATTAGTGGTTAACTGTATTCCTACTGCTAAGCAAACTGCCTATATTCTGACCAAATCAGTGTCACCAGCTGTGTTTTAATATGAGATATAAATCGGGTGCGTTATCTTAAAATAAGGCAAAATTTAAATTATTATTTAAAATATAAAAATTTTAAATTTTTGGTATCTATCAAAATTTTTATAATTTTTATAAAAAAATAATATGTATAAAAAATTTTATATATTCAAAAATTTTAATTTTTTTTATAAATAATTTAATTTTTATTAAAATCTTTACACTTTTATAAAAAATTCGATATATACCAAAAAATCAATACTAAAAATCTAATTTTTTTAATAATTTTAATTTCACCTCATTTTGATTAGCTTTACTCTAAAAATTCTCTAAAATTATTTGGAACTGAATTAGTATGTTTTAATTTAAAATAAATTATTAAAAAAATAAAAATCAAAATAACTTTTCAATAAAATATTAAAAATATTTTTGGCTTTATACTAAATTATTTTATTTCTCACATTTGTTTATTTATTGGTTTTGCTAACTACGTTTTGGAGCAGTCCATTTTCTAATACTAAGTAGTAACAAATAACAATAACTGTAACAAAAACTTTCCCTCTGTACCTCACTTCCTGCCACCACCGCTGAGTAATCGAACAGTAATTCAACTCGTGTGTGTTTGACTGCTAATGTGTTCCACCTAGGGCAATATTATATTAATATTTTTTTCTATTATTTTATTATATAAATATATCTCATTCTAACTTTATTTATAAAACTATACCCCTGTCGGATCACGTAAATTAAACTCGTTTTTTACAGAAAGCGATTTCAGTAATCGCTTTGTGTAGGAAGTGATTTACAGCTATGTTGACATAGTTTTAGACCTCAGTCAATATTTAATATGTGGAAGAAATAGCTTTGTGTAGAAAGCGATTTCCACGACATAATAAACCGTCAAAATTCTGCATATTGGAAATTGCTTTATACACATAGAAATCACTTTGCACATAAAGCGTGTACTGTGGGAATTGAAGAAATCGCTTGTATACAAAACGAGTATTGTGGAAATCGCTTTCTATACAACGCGATTTTTGTGTGAAACCGCTACCAAAGAGACGCGATCTCCCTATAAATAGCCGGTCTTACTTCCTTCCAAAATCGTTTTCTATAGATTTTCTTCTATATTTCTCTCTTTCAGATTGTCTTTTGGTTATTTTTATTAAAGTTATTCGATACAATAGTGGGTTTATGTAGACTCGATGAGAAACATTGTTTCGACTATTGGCGAAGAAACGATGAGGTAATTTTTTTTATTTTATATATTTTTTGATTTTTTGATTTATATTTTAAATTTTTTGAAGGGTTACAATAAAGTTTTGAATTGTTATTGTCATCGTATTACGGAACCACCACATCAAGATATAGTTCCGTATTTGGTTGAAGTTGGGTTCGGATATGTCAATAATATAATAGGCAGAAGTAAATTGCATCCTCAACTTATTAATGCTTTGCTAGAAAGGTAGAGACCGGAGACACACGTTTCATCTTTCGTATGGTGAGGCTACTATCACCCTACAAGATGTTTCTTTTCAACTTGGTCTACGTATTGATGGTGCTCCTATAACAGGTACCTAATGTTGCAATGAGGGTACTCAACCGATAATATGTGACTTTGAAAATAGAAGTGCTAGGTAAGTGTCTCACCCCTTTCAGTGATGAATTGATTGCCTCTACCAAGTTCATGGTCATGTGATCATATCTTTTGCCTCAATCAAATGACCAAAGCCACTTATCCCTTGGGATTTTAACAAGATAGTTATAACCTCTAAATTGCGATATTGTAATTCCTTAAACATCTCTTCAACTTCACGTACTAAATACATGTTGCCTATTCAATAAAAAATGAAAAACTTAATAAAGAATAATAATAAAAATTAACCCATTCGAAGCACCATTATACGTTCATTTACACTCTTAAACTTAGTCAAGTAATTTACCGCAATGTGTCTCAGACAATACCGATGATAAATATTAGGCGGTTGCCAAGATCGGCCCATACATTGCATTGCGTATTTTATCCTTTGCCTCTGCTAGAAATAACACATATTTCATCATCTCTATCCCGTAAAACAGGTGATAGAACATACATTCACAAGTTCTTTAGGAAGAACTCCCAAGAAGGGATATCCTCTTTTTCAACTATTGCAAAGGCAACTGGAATTGTCTTTCTGTTACCATCTTTTGCAATTGCCAACAATAATATTTGTGTATATCGACCGTACAACCAAGTACCATAGATCTGAATCATCGGTTTGCAATGACAGAATACACTAACACATTGCGGAAATGTCCAAAATAAACATTCAAATTTGCACAAATTGGGTATGACACAATCATTTTCATACGTTGGTACTGTTTCGAGCTTCACAACCATCTCAGGTATGTGTTTCTGCATCAGATGAAGTCATGGTCGCAATTCATTATATGATTCCTCTCACCAATCGTATAATTTATGAACAACACAATACCTTGCATTACCATGCTTTATGGTAATCGACTGTGTATTCATATTGCGAGTGGATTGAAGCCATACAAGTCTTAACTGTTATACGTGGATTCACTTTGACAAAGGAAAGGAAAGCATCATAAAGCACGTGCACATCCAAGTTTCTATGATCCTGACTAATTTTACCTGCGGTGCATATGTGAGGTCTTCATATTTGGTGATCTGTCGTAGGTTGTTGAGTTTCTTTAGACAAGAAACACGAACCCTCCATTTACATCTCTGCTTCTTTTGTATACATTCAACAATGTACTTGTCAGTTGTATTTTTGTACACATTGAACGTAACTAAGTGACGCATATTGTAGTTCTTGATGGCTACAATCATAAGCTCTTTTTTCGAAAAAACCATTCTCTTATATATTTTATGATCACCACGTTGGTTTGTATTGATCAATTTGTGAAAATTGCAAAAATTTGAGAGCATTGAATGCTTCCATATTAACTGATGCAAAGTGGGATGGTGTCTCATAAAATGATATGGCCATTGAGTTACTAGGAGCCTCCACTTCATGTGGCTCCTCAATATCTCCTGGTTTGCCATAAAAAGAGCTTTGCGCGTCACCATCAGGGCTAGGTTCCCTTATCGGTTTTTCATCCGATTGGTCACCTACAAATTAAAACATCTCTAATTCCCCAATATCACCAATAACTACGAACGACAGTTGGTTTGGTGGTAGGTTAAGGTCGAAATTAGAAGGAGCTATGGATGACAGTTGGGTTGGTGGTATCGGTTAAGGTCGAAGTCAAAGGTAGCTACACAAGAATGACTTGCCACCGAAGATGATCCAACATCTACATCATTCTGTGAACAATGTGTCGATAACAAGTTGAAGTCGTCTCTTATATTGGCCGTCGGGCTATAAATACTCAGATCGAAGTCAAGATTTACTTGTCTCCAATCTGGGACTCTGGTGGAGGCTAGAAAGTCCTGCTTTTATGATGAAGCATTCGTCCTTCCACCTTTGTCAGATTGTAATATTTAAGATGTCGAACCCACGAGGATTGACTTTACTTACACAATTTATTCTTCCTGCACAATGGAAAAGTAAAGACACAGATAATTGAGTTGGATTATAACTAAAGAAACTAATTAAAGAAATAAAGATAAATGATCAAGAAATCAAGGATGGAAAAGTGGGGTAGGTTAGAATGCTTCGTAGTGTGGGTTCAATTGACTTATTTCTGTCTCATGCAATTATACAACATTGCCCCGGCAGAACTGCAATTTTATTGCCTCGGCAGTGAAGGATTACATCCGCCGCGGCAATCCCTTGCTCTTGGGTGGACTTAATCAAGGTTCGGCAAAATGTCCTTGGATAACCCCGCTTATCCCTAAGTCGAAGTACTGTTGATGACTAATCCTTGATGATACCTCCCGGCGTGAATCAACTATAACCACCAACCAATCTCACACTTCTTTTAGCCGCTAAAACTCTAACCTATCCCTAGGCCGAGTTAGTATTTTCTAGCTAGAAAAATACCGTACTTATTCCTTTCGTGAATCTACATCTCCCAATGCTAGATAAATAAATCTCTCACAAACTTCTCTCCCAAGATTGAATGCAAGAACAATGAATAACAAAGAATAAGCAAACCTCGATATTTTATTGCATGAAACAAGAAAGCAAAGTACAATTTTCTTCCACAACTACTCCACAATCTAACCTAAACCCCAAGGGGACGATAGAGGAGTTTAGGGTTTTTCTATGAAACTTGATTTTGAGATCTCCTCCTCTCTACATAGACTATGGTTTATATAGGCTTGGCCCTAGGGAAAACCCTTCCTAAGTAGGAATACTACATGGAGTAGAATTACAATAATTTCCATAAATAAAATATTTCCAAGTTTATTCCTATAAGGATTCTTTTCCCACCTGGCCTTTGACATTGACTTTTCGTGTGTTCCTCAGCTTCGATTTCTATGTCGTTTGTCTTAAATTGTTCACCTTATTTTTCTCTTCAGATCGCCTATCATATCAACATTTGCACTTTGGGCGCTGTCGCGGCCTCAATTGTTGTCGCGGACTCAGAGTGCTGCCGAGGCGGGTACTTATCTGCATTCCAGCTTTGGTTTCCAGCATCTATCTTCTTGTTTGGCAATCCTATGATGCAGTTTTCTATCTAAGAAAGAAAACCATCAACCGTACCTGTTTTATGCCAAATAATAGATAAATTCATGAATTAAGTATTGGGATGTTGAAGTATGAAAATAAGCAAAATTATTCAATATTGCCATTAAATCTGTCCTTTATTAGCAATAATCGAGTGGGAAATTGGTATAAAGAATAGGACTTTTAGGTACTCATCATACCCCTAAACTCGAACTATTACTTGTCCTCAAGCAATGCAAAAGATAGATTTTTAAGTAAGGAATTTTAAAGTAATATACTGTCCTGCTTGCCGCGGCATAATTCCTTTCTTGACTCGGCCTCTTCTAGGTTCTAGGAATTCCTCGAAACTGAACTATGAGTCTTGGTGAGTGTGTGTGTAGCTGTGTCAAAGTTGATTATCTGAGTTCTAATCCTTTTTCTAGCTCAAGACTTCCGACTAAGATTTTTCTTCAATTATTTTTCTTTCCTTTTCCATGTTTGGTATATAAATATATATTGTTATATACTTATATTGCTTGAGCCAGTTTTCGGGCACCTCAAGTGTTAAGTACTCTTACTAGAGCCAATTTCGGGCACCTCTAGTAAGTGGGAAAAAGACTAAGTCCTAGAGCCAGTGATGGGCACCTCTAAGAACTATACTAGAGCCGGTGATAGGTACCTCTAGTTAAAATCTAAGCCTAAGTCCTTATTGCTTTTCAAAGAAAAGAACTTCTAAAATCAACTAAGACTAGCAGTGTTTATGTGATTTCAGGCTCATAGTCTAATCCTAAGTACTAATCCTAAGAGACCTTTCCGAATTCAAGTTTGGTGAATGGTGCATACTGCTGCGGCGGTTGGAGAATATATTGCTGCCGAGGTAGTTTCAATAAAATTCAACAGACTTAAAAAAATTGCATAAAACTGTAATTGTTGTAAAGACAAAATTTAAGGTAATAGTAGGATAATCCAAATAATTTCCATACATGGCAGATATTTTTATAAGGCAGAAAATTTGATCAATACTCCCTCAAACTCGAGGGATGCATTGTCCTCAATGCATGCATCTGAACGTAAGGCAACAATAAAAGACAAGAAAAAAAAGAGACAAGGAAAAAATAAACCAATTTGTATATGTTGCATCTTGGCCTCTTCTGTATCCTGAGGGTCATTAGTTTGTGTGGAGTTTGTTGAGAAAGAAACTAAAAACTGCACTGGAAAACAATAATGAAGAAGTATGAAATAAAACAGGGGAGATGAAGTTCGATAACAACAAACCCGCCGTCACATGCGTTTGGGCGGCCAGCCACCTTGGCCGCGTCTTAGGTGGGACAGTGGATTTGATTTTTGGACTGTTTTATGTGCTTCATGGCTTCTCCTTCTTGAATTTCCTTCCTAAGATAAAACAAATAACTCAAATATAATTAAACTAATTTCCTAAGATAGTAGTGCAAGAAAAATAAAAAGGAAAGCTGGAATTGCCAATCCCCGGCAACGACGCCAAATCTGTTGGAGGCTAGAAAGTCCTGCTTTTATGATGAAGCATTCGTCCTTCCACCTTTGTCAGATTGTAATATTTAAGATGTCAAACCCACGAGGATTGGCTTTACTTACGCAATTTATTCTTCCTGCACAATGGAAAAGTAAAGACACAGATAATTGAGTTGGATTATAACTAAAGAAACTAATTAAAGAAATAAAGATAAATGATCAAGAAATCAAGGATGGAAAAGTGGGGTAGGTTAGAGTGCTTCATAGTGTGGGTTCAATTGACTTGTTTCTGTCTCATGCAATTATACAACACTGCCCCGGCAGAACTGTAATTTTAATGCCTCGGCAGTGAAGGATTACGTCCGCCGCGGCAATCCCTTGCTCTTGAGTGGACTTAATCAAGGTTCGGCAAAGTGTCCTTGGATGACCCCGCTTATCCCTAAGTCGAAGTACTGTTGATGACTAGTCCTTGATGATACCTCCCGGTGTGAATCAACTATAACCACCAACCAATCTCACACTTCTTTTAGCCGCTGAAACTCTAACCTATCCCTAGGCTGAGTTAGTATTTTCCAACTAGAAAAATATCGTACTTATTCCTTTCGTGAATCTATATCTCTCGATGCTAGATAAATAAATCTTTCACAAACTTCTCTCCTGAGTTTGAATGCAAGAACAATGAATAGCAAAGAATAAGCAAACCTTGATATTTTATTGCATGAAACAAGAAAGTAAAGTACAATTTTCTTCCACAACTACTCCACAATCTAACCTAAACCCCAAGGGGACGATGGAGGAGTTTAGGGTTTTTCTATGAAACTTGATTTTGAGATCTCCTCCTCTCTACATAGGCTATGGTTTATATAGGCTTGGCCTAGGAAAAACCCTTCCTAAGTAGGAATACTACATGGAGTAGAATTACAATAATTTCCATAAATAAAATATTTCCAAGTTTATTCCTATAAGGATTTTTTTCTCACGTGGCCTTTGACATTGACTTTTTGTGTGTTCCTCAGCTCCGATTTTTATGTCGTTTGTCTTAAAATGTTCACCTTATTTTTCTCTTCAGATCGCCTATCATATCAACATTTGCACTTCGGGCGCTGTCGCGGCCTCAATTGCTGTCGCGGTCTCAATTGTTGCCGCGGCCTCAATTGTTGTCGCGGCCTCAGAGTGCTGCCGAGGCGGGTACTTATCTGCATTCCGGCTTTGGTTTCCAGCATCCATCTTCTTGTTTGGCAATCCTATGATGCAATTTCCTGTCTAAGAAAGAAAACCATCAACCGTACCTGTTTTATGCCAAATAATAGATAAATTCATGAATTAAGTATTGGGATGCTGAAGTATGGAAATAAGCAGAATTATCCAATATTGTCATTAAATCTGTCCTTTATTAGCAATAATCAAGTGAGAAATTGGTATAAAGAATAGGACTTTTAGGTACTCATCAGACTCTTGTACCATCATCATCAGAAAATATTGCTAATAACTCTAACAACACTCCTAAAGAATACTGCAAGTGAGATTCTATCATCAATTCCACATCAATGTTGTCTGCAACATGATAAATTGTATAATACAATGACTCTAACGATGTCGGTAATCGATAATTTAAAGGCTCCAATTTTTGTCCTCGAGCATGCAAAATATTCTCTGATACTTTCTTCATCAATGACCTATAAGTTAATTTCCTGGGGAGATTTATTATAAATATATTCGATGACTGAAAGATCACACTTAGAGATGCATCTCTAACCATCTGCCCATCATAATATACTAAAGCATTGATTTTTCTTGACATTTTTGCTTTGAAACGATAGTAACATTATAAAAATTATGCAAATTAAAATTTGTTTTCGAAAATTTTTGAAACTTATGAAAATGAAGATGAGAATTGCTTCAGCTATAAACCAGTTCAAAAATCGTTTCCTGCAAAAAGCGATTTGCTTATATGTCAGACTGGAAATCGCTTTGTACAGCAAACAATTTCCTTTATTAGATAGATTTATGTAAAAATGACTTATGCACTATATAAGATTCGTTCCCTGCTCGATTCATACTTCATTTTCTACTCCAACACTCAATCAAAGCTTTTCCAGAAGATGTTGTACAAAAATAGCTAGATTTTCCTGTGTTATTTTCACTCTGGAATATATATTTTTATACTTCTTTCAACAATATGATACAACATGATGAATTGTATAAATTAATATTGAAGGGGGGTCAGAAGTCGAAAACAAGAGAAATCTTGTACTTGAAAGCAAAAATACCAGTTGATGAGCCTAAACCTAAAGTGCATTACATGTTAAAATTGTCAAGTTTAAAAGACCTTTGTAAGATGATTCGAAGTTACACATTGTTGTTATCAATTTATTGAGATCTCAGTAACATTTAAGGATAAAGTTAGTTTGTCAAGAAGCATTGAAACATCTACACTGTCAGTAGACGAAGAAGTAATTCTACAACGTAACAACATGCGACTTGAAAAGGAACAAAGAATTGAAGAACTGAATTTAACATCGGATGTGTCTACAGATTAGGAAGACATGAAAACAGACTATTCCTCAATTTCTTAGATGTTATTTGTGTAATATTTGGTTGTTACGTTTAGGACAAGAATTTTAAATAAATATTTAAATTTTGAAATTTTAAGTTAAATTCAATTAATTACATTATAATTAATTTAAATTATAAATTTTTTAAATAAATAAAGAAGTAAATTTAAGTATAAATAATTAGATATTATTAAAAAAATAAGTGAAAAAATAATTATAACAAGAAAATCCCCTTTTGTATAAAGCGATTTTCAATATGCAGAGTTCTGACGGTTCATTATCTCGTAGAAATTGCTTTCTACATAAAGCAATTTATTTTCCACATATTAAATATTGACTGAGGTGTAAATGTATGCCAACTCAGCCGTAAATCATTTCCTACACAAAGCGATTACTAAAATCGTTTTCTGTAAAAAGCGAGTTTAACTTACGTGGTCTGTCAGGGGTATAATTTTATAAATAAAGTTGAAAGGGGTATATTTTTATAATAAAATAATAAAAATAGAATATTAATATAATAAAAATAGAAATCATCATTTTTTAATATTTTAATATTAAAAAAATTCGTAAAAAATATTAAAAATAAACTTAAAATTTATGATTAAGGTTTAAGATTAAAATTTAAAAATTATAATTGAAAATTTAATTTTTAAGATTTATAATTTATAATTTATAATTTTAAAGTTTAATTTTATAATACATAAAGAAACCGAAGGGAATAGGATTTTTTGTTCCATTAAAATACTGCCCATTCCAAATAAAGAAATCAAACTTTGAGGGATGATGTTTGATTAAAGCATATGTCAAGAAAATTATTATGATTCCTTGACATATGCTTTAATCGATATGATCTTCTTATGTTATTCTTATGTTATTTTTTGGATCTATGAATTTGGTCATTTGTGCCGCTGCTAACACTAATTAAACTGTTATTATGAACGGACAAACTAGAAGGAGTTATAGTCTTAGAGTCTTCCGTAGATTATTTTAAACCAACCAATACTAATTAATGATGGATTAGTTAAGAAAGACAAGCTCTTTAATTTTTAATTTAGATTTAAAATGTAGTTGTTAACATCTGCCAGCATTAATCTAATAGAAGTTAATGTCTGAATAACTACTTTATTATTTATCAATAATTTTAGTGATT
Organism: Abelmoschus esculentus; assembly: GCA_035048815.1. Taxonomy (NCBI): domain Eukaryota; kingdom Viridiplantae; phylum Streptophyta; class Magnoliopsida; order Malvales; family Malvaceae; genus Abelmoschus; species Abelmoschus esculentus. The sequence goes on from JAUCBN010000031.1 coordinate 10,184,322, forward strand.
AAAACATAATATTTGAAACTTTAGTGATTAAAATAAAAATTATCAAAAACTATAATACCCATAAGTCTAGTTACTTTTTATTGAATTGATGTGATTTGATTTTGTTACTAAATTCAGCTAATCACGTGAATCATACTTTGATTTGAGATGCAAGTACTATGATTGAAACTTCGGAAACCAGATGTTTTTCATTTTAGGGTAAATTACATTAGAGACCAGTAACTATTGGCTTAACTTTAGATATTGAACTATAAATTTTGTCAATCAGGTCATTAAAATATTAAATTGTTTCAAATCAAGTCATTGTCTGTTAACTTTTAACAAAAATATTGACGCGACAATTAAGTAAACTTATACAATTGTACATTTAATGCTTTAAATTAAAATATCTATGATTAAATTTAGGAGTAAATTATAAAAATTTATTAAAAATTTAAATATTTTTAAATTAGGATTAAATTAAAAAAATAAATGTTAAATTTATTATTTTTAAATTATGATTAAATTGATTGAATATATAAATATTAAAAATTAAATATATAATCATATAAATTTACTTAATTGTCTTGTCAAAAGTTTTGTTAAAAATGGATAGTTGCTCGATAGAAACCATTTTAGCATTTTAATGATTTTATTGACAAAATTTATACTTCAATAACTAAAATAGAATTGAGCCAACAATTTAGGGTATGAAATAACATGAAAGGTGTTTTTATAAGATTAAAATATGGTATTTAGATTAAAATGGAAGAAAGCTTATGGGATAAGAATATGGTATTTTTAGTTTTCATTTATTTAAATCTGAATATTTTAATGCTAAAAATATAAATATTTTAAGAGGGGCGAGATGTTTAGTGAATGAAAATAAGATATTCCCTCCGTCCTTTTTTTTTATTATTGACTCATTATAAAAATAAATATTTTAAATATAAAAATATAAAAAAAAATATATTTCAAAAATCTTTAATCAAGTAGTTTAAAAATATATATTTTATAAAATTTAATAAATTAAAATATTTAAAATAATTATAATAAAAAATTTAAAATTTTAACTTTTAAAAAGTTAACAGTTCACACCATATATAAAACATGAGTAAAACTTTAATAATTGAGGTGTTTTTTTTACTAGACAAGATAGTTTATTGTTAAATTTAATTTATTCTATTTGTAACATTATGATTTTATCTTTGATCTCGTTAAATTAATTGATGGTTAGTTACTAAAATAAATATTCAACAAATTTAAGATAAAATATATTAATGAATAATTTGATTTATGAAATTGGGAGTTAATTGTACAAAACGACACTAATCTTAAATCCTTTTAAATTTTTTAATATTTTAATTTCATATTTAAATTATTTTTCTCATTATAAGTTAATAATCAAACATTTAAATGTATCCACATTCTATGACCATCATTCTAAATTGTTGTCAAACTTTTTGAATACTTTAAATTCACCCTTATATTATCGTTTATATCACATCATATTATTATGTAATACACATCGGTGTTTTATGATAATTAAATTTTTTATAATATTTTTATTAACATAAGACATGCTTAATATATATTGATAATTAAGAAATGAAATTAGAATGTTCAAATAGTTTGAGGACAAATTAGAATGAGAGTCATAGTTTGAAGGTAAAACTAGAATGTTTAAAACTTTAGGGACTAATTTACAATGGAAGATATAATTTAAAAATAAAATTAGATTATTTAAAATTTTAAAAATTAATTTAAATTAACTATCATAATTTAAGTACGTACGCTACTATTAACTCTGAAATTTAAGATTACTAATGATAGTCTTATATTGCATAACCATGTTTCCTTATTTGAATAACATTCTTTAGTTAGTAGTATGATAAGGTGTTTGATTATTATCTTCCGAATGTAATTGTTAAAATATAAGATTATTTGATGAATGAATTTAGAGACGGAATTATATAGAGGTAAAAGAGATAATCGTCTCTCACCTCCCAAAGATTTTATTTTTTATTTTTGTCTCATTGTTTATTTTTTTTAAAATAGTTTATTTATAATTTTGTACTCTTTTAAATATTTACGTTTTGCCCTCAACTCCAAATTTTGATTCCATCCCGAATGAGTCTAGAACGTATGACGAACAACGCTACACATAACATATATACTGTTTTAAATCATTAAATTTTTAATGATTCGTAAACTATTTTTAAAAATCTTAAGGATCGATCATGTTCTTAAATTTATTTTATAAAAAAAATAAAAATTTTAATTTAATAAATAATTCATATTTATTTTATAGTATTTATTAATTAAAATATTAAAATCAAATCATTCCTTGTCATAAAACCCTAGACTCAATACCAAACTGTTTTCTTTCATCATCAATGAAAAAACAGAACTTCATCTCTGCTGATCCCTGTTGGTTTTTTCACACAGTTGAGTTCCAACGAATGGAAAGATTTAGGAGAAATGAAGGGAAAGGGAAACCATGGGAGAATGGGTTTAGAACACTCAAGTTGTTGAATGGATCCATAAGCTATGAAGTACGGGTACGTCAAAAAGGAGGCGTACCACATCCCCAATACGTCCCCGAGATAGGGACGGTACGGAGATAATGCAGGGACGGCTTGATTTTTTGAGAACAGATAAATTTAATCGAAGATAGTCAATCTTTGTTGGGACGTTCTCAAAGACGCTCCAAAATCAATTTAATTAAAAAATAAAAATATTAAATTAATTTAAACTTAAAAAAACTTAAGGATAATTCTAAACTTAAAAGTTCAAATTATACCAACTAAACTTCAAATTAATTGAATCAAATTTAATTAAAATTTAAACTCAATTAAAACTCGAATATACATATAAAAATAAAATATTACTAAAATGAACACTAAATCTAAAAAAAAAAAATATAAACTTAAATATAAAAATATAACACATTCGTAAGCCTAAATTATTTTCTTATCTCAACGGCTAAACACTTATTTATAGGCTAGTTTCTCTCCTAATTTTATTTATCTTAAGAATGTGTGATATTAAGTGTGTATTGTATTTTTAACATGCTTTAATTTATTTTAACACTTCTTTAATCAAGCTTTAAATAGGGACGAGAAAATTTCCATTTCAACAATGTCAACTTATAATTTTATTATTTTAACCATTAATTATAATTACAATTATTGTAACACCCTCGGTTTCGGGTGCAATATTTGAACCTCAAGCTCAACTTAAACCCAATAATTTTAAATCATTTTTTAAACTTAAAAGAAGGCCCAAAAGTCAAATCTATTAAATCCCACTAAATAAAACATAAATTTAGATTCGAAAGTATTAAAGAGCTTCAATTTTAAAACATTAACATTCAATAAAATAAAATTAGGGTTTGAAAGAGTTACAACAACTTAAATAGGTCCTAGAATACAAGCTCATTCTATCTTAGTAATGTACTCCTTCCACGATCGATGTTGAAACCTACCACAAATGGTGCTCCTCGAACCACAACATCACCTAAAAATTTGCGCACGAAAATAAAGATTTTAAACGTTGAGCTAATGAAAGCTCAATGGATACACCTCCACACAACCGTAATTTATGCAAATCATAATTAAATGTATGCAACAAGATATGATAGATGAGAATGATTGGTGCTACTATAATCGTCTAAACATATGACGTTTTATATGGTAATATAATAGTATTCATAATCATTATTATACACTGTAATCACTAATTTTATCCGGGGTGTTAAACCCGGGTTTTAATTTTATAGCGGGCTTTAAGTTTTAATCATTATCAAAAAAAATTATTATAATAGTATATTTTGTAAATATGTTTTCTTTTTCCTTGATATATATATATATATGTTATCAAAAATCAAAAACATTATGTTTATATTTAATTTTAAAGATATTTTAAAATCAAAAAAACATTACATAATATATTCAGTTATTATATTTTCTTATTAAAGTTTTATTCTTTTTCCTTTATCGTTTATTACTATTATTATTATTTATATTTTTATTATTTTCTTTTATTATATTATTATTATATTTATTAAATAAACAAAACATTTAAATAATAAACTCAATAGTTTATTAAATTTAGTCCACTTACAATTTTATAACCCAAAATAATAAACAAAAACCCATTTAATTTATTATTTTACAACCAGCCCATACTTTAAATATATACATAGCCCACTGATTTATTTACAAGCCCAGATTTAATTTTACAAGAGCCCAAGTCTAATAAACCTAAACCGGTTAAATCAAAAAACCCTAGCTAATTATTTCTTCTTCTCATGCGCAGCCAGCTAGGAGCCATTGGATCAAATCTCGATCCAACGGCCACGATTAAAGGCAGAAGAAGGTTAAGAAACAAGACTACTCCTTCGATAATGTTCGATGATAAGAAGGTCCCGTAGAAAATGAGCCTACTCAGTTTTGAGAATTCCAAGAGGTAAGTAATATTAAAAAACATGAAAAAGAGAGAAAAAGAGAAAGAAAAAAAGAAAGAAGAAAAATAGGTGAAAATTAAAACCATTAAATGAACGAGCAATTCAATAAGTCTCAGAGTATTTTGATGGAGCTGTGGGGGAAGAATTTATCTAATAAGGAGCCAGAACTCCACCAGTTCGATACCCTAGCGTCAGTGCTGACTCTTTGAAGACACTGACACCCTAATACATCAATTATTAAGTGCAAACAAAAGCACATGCTTACACTTGGAATTCTCGAACCGAGTTACAAAGACAAATATGAGAACTAGAAGGATTAGTTTTCAAGCAAATCAAGCGAGTACGGTAATCATGAAAATGAACCGAGCGATTCAAATAGAATTTTTACACTTCAAATATCGCCACAACATTTCAAGGCAAAATATTGACTAATGAGTGTCGAGTCTGAGACACTTTTGCATTCAATATCCAAGGATTTTGTTCCTCTTGCTTATTTTTACTATCAACTTTTCAATCTTTGAGCATTTATAAAGGCGTTGTGCATTAAAACGCTAATTTTTGAAAAATCTCTTTAAAAATTTTTAAATTCATTTTTTTACAAAATGCAAGGACTTTGATGCATTTAACCATCTTTGATTAAGCCCAAGAGTGGCAACATTATGTGATACAAGGTTTCCCTTGAAACAGGATACCTTCCCTTTTGTCAAGAAGATTGCTTGAGCTTATTGATGAAGATGTCCAACTTTTTAGGACTATAGTTAGAAAACAAAATTTTTGGGGTAATTTTTTTTGGGGCATAAAGGCAGCCATTCAACCTACCGATAAGAGTTCCTTCAAAGACAAGTTTGACCAAGTCTAATCCATGGCAAAATTTTGGACAAGAGGCTTCAATAAAGCCAAACCCATTTCGGGAAGATAAAATACTTCAGTATGGGGGCATGATCAATTACTTTTCGCACACAATGCGACCTTTCAGGAGTTTGTACCCGATACATATTTTTGGGGCAAATGTTCACCCTAGCTTCAAGAACGCTCATTTACAACATCTTAACCCCGGTCTTGAATCCAATTGACCTCATTTTTGACTTATGCAATCCAACGGTCTTCCATCAAGAAGAGGACTCAGTGAAGTTAAAAGCCCGAGTATCCAAGGGTTATCAATTTCTGAAGGCTTAATCCTCAAACATTTTCAAAGAAAAAACATTCATCGTATTTATTTTTGGGACATCAGTAAGGCGATCAGTGCGTGATGAACCAAGCCTCTAGTAAGACGATCAGTGCGTGGTGGGTTTTTCTCTTCGGGACATCAGTAAGACGATCAGTGCGTGGTGAACCAGATCTTCAATCTAGCTATCAATAAGGCGATCAGTGCATGGTGAGCTAGACCCTTCAGTATTCAGTATTTATTTTTGGGACATCAGTAAGGCGATCAGTGCATGATGAACCAAGTCTCCAGTAAAACGATCAGTGCATGGTGGGTTTTTCTCTTCGGGACATCAGTAAGACGATCAGTGCGTGGTGAACCGAGTTTCCAGTAAGACGATCAGTGCATGGAAAGCTATTTGTTTTTGGGACATCAGTAAGGCGATCAATGCGTGATGAACCAAGCCATCAGTAAGACGATCAATGCATGGTGGGTTATTATCTTCGGGTCATCAGTAAGACAATCAGTGCGTGGTGAACCGAATCTTCAATCTAGTTGTCAGTAAGGCGATCAGTGCATGGTGAGCTAGATCATTCAATATTCAGCTTTTGCTTTTGGGACATCAGTAAGACAATCAGTGCGTGATGAACCAAGCCATCAGTAAGACGATCAGTGCATGGTGGGTTATTATCTTCGGGACATCAGTAAGACGATTAGTGTGTAGTAAACCGGGTTTCCAGTAAGACGATCATTGCATGGAAAGCTATTTGTTTTTGGGACATCTGTAAGGCGATCAGTGCGTGATGAACCAAGCCTCCAGTAAGACGATTAGTGCATGGTGGGTTATTATCTTCGAGACATCAGTAAGACAATCAGTGCGTGGTGAACCGGATATTCATTCTAGTTGTCAATAAGGCGATCAGTGCATGGCGAGCTAGATCATCCAACATTCAACTTCTTTGCTTCGAGACACCAGTAAGATGATCGATGCATGGTGAAACGGATCAACAACAAATTCTCCAGTCAATGGATCTTTTAGCGCGTGAAATGTCGACTCAAACAGGGAAGTCATATAAAATTAGTGCTTATTGTCTTTGCTTTATCATTGTTTTACAATGATAAGCAAAGAGGGGCAGCTGTAATCACTAATTTTATCCGAGGTGTTAAACCCGGGTTTTAATTTTATAGCGGGCTTTAAGTTTTAATCATTATCAAAAAAAAATATTATAATAGTATATTTTGTAAATATGTTTTCTTTTTCCTTGATATATATATATGTTATCAAAAATCAAAAACATTATGTTTATATTTAATTTTAAAGATATATTTAAAATAAAAAAAACATTACATAATATATTCGGTTACTTTATTTTCTTATTAAAGTTTTATTCTTTTTTCTTTTTCGTTTATTATTATTATTATTACTATTATTATTTTTATTATTTTCTTTTATTATATTATTATTATATTTATTAAATAAACAAAACATTTAAATAATAAACTCAATAGTTTATTAAATTTAGTCCACTCACAATTTTATAACCCAAAATAATAAACAAAAACCCATTTAATTTATTATTTTACAATCAGCCCATACTTTAAATATATACATAGCCCACTGATTTAATTACAAGCCCGGATTTAATTTTACAAGAGCCCAAGTCTAATAAGCTCAAACCGGTTAAATAAAAAAACCCTAGCTAATTATTTCTTCTTCTCATGCGCAGCCAGCTAGGAGCCATTGGATCAAATCTCGATCCAACGGCCACGATTAAAGGCAGAAGAACCGTCTGGATCCCTGCACGCGCCCACGCGCGCGTACGCTCCACGCGCATGACCATTCGAATACCAACCAGACCGTTCGTCTCCCTTCACCGGCGATCAAGAGGGTCCCCATTCCAATTCCGGCGACCGTTTCGTACATGCAAATAAAGACACAACAAATAGTCAGAATTCGTACATAACTTTCAGACCAAAATCGACGATAATCTCAGTACGATTCCAACAAATTGCAGTAATTCCAGAAGCAATTACAACCATAACAACGAAATTCAAGGGGACAATGCGACAAGATTCAGAGCATAATCAGAGACAAGCAAACATTCCCAGAGGCCAAAACGCAACAACCATCAGAAATCAGAGGCATATACATCCAAAATTCCAGCAAAGCACATAGGAATTTTAAGGCTTTTTCCATTCGTTTGTAATCCGGCTATAAAAGCCGAATCAAAATGTCATGTAAAGGGGATCCCTCTTTCTTTCGAATCAATAAAAACAAAATATTTTAGAGGTAAACCTCTGATTATTTCGCATGCATGAAAGGGGAACAAAAAAGAGAGTTTTAGTTTATTTTTTTTACCTTCGAAGTCGCTGGTGTCTCTCGTCGCTTTCCCCTCCTCAGATCTCCTCAATCGGCAATAAACACCCGGCCTCCGAGCCACCGTGGTGAGCCAACGATGGAGAGAGGGGGTTCCCATTCTTCTTTTTTTTTTGTCAAAATGAAGGGATCTTAAACCTTCTTTTTGTTTCGGTTTGCTTTAAAAAAGAGGGTTTTTGGTTTTGGTTTCGTGAAATAAGAGTTTAAATGGGGCTTAGGATTTGAAAACGGAGGGGAACAGTTTGGTTCTGAGTTTCATGTGGTGGCTCCTCGGTTTTTGACATGAACAAGGATGAATGTTCATCCGTTTTTCAGAGAGAAGGGAGATGTTTTAATTTGTTTTTCGGTTTGAAAATGATAAAAAGGGGTTAAAATGGTTTCAAGTGTGTTATATACTTCCCCAATATTTTAAAAATGGTTTTATCGCGTAATAAACCCCTCCGTGTTACCAATATTACGCGCCCAGTCCCTTTTTTTCTTTGTTTTGTTTTTTAATTTGGTCACAAAATTGGCCATAAGCTCTTTAAAAAAATGGTTTATTTCGCTCAGGATCCCTCCGTGACTTGATTTAAGCTTTTAGGCCCTTCCTCGTTTCGAAATAACGTTTTGAGGGCCTAAAGGTTTTTAAATTTTTTAATTCGGTCACTGGCAGTAACTCTTTTTATTTTTTTTATTTGTACATATATTTAATTTACACCACGCATTTATTTTCTATTATGCTTACGTATTTATTTTATTATGCTTTTATTTTATTATATCTTATTTTATTCCACTTTTTTATTTATTTATTTGTGCATTTTAGTTATATGTTGCACTTTATTTATATTTTGTTCATGTTGTATATATGTTTTATCATGTTTGTATGCTTTTGCCATGTCTTTTTATTTTAAGCATATTGCTTTTTTGTTTATGTTAGTCATATTATATTTTATCTTTACTTTTATTTATGTTTTTTTTACCTATGGTACATATTTGCTTTATTATGCCTTTTTTTTTTTACCATGCATGTTTCTTTTATGCACCTTATTTTATTATGCTTATTTTAATATTGTATATGTATGTTGTGAATATTTTGTATATGTTTTTTTACGTTGCTTATGCTAATATTTGCATCACACTTCTTAATTAATAAACTTAATTAATACGTCTTTATTCGGTCGTAACGGGCCGACACCAAACGTAGTGGTGGCGGTGTATACGTTTACCTTCGGATAAAGACATGGTAAAATTAAAATTTTGAATCCGAATTTTTAAACAAATAATTAATTTAATGCCACTTTAAATCGTAAATTCCTAAATTAATTAAGCGGTGTTTTGATAAAGGTGCCAATTTTGGGCGGTTTTTAACGATAATATCGTTTTAAATCGTAACCGACTCTCGAACCCAATCTTAACGAATCTCTGGTTTCTCGATGTCCGGTCTATCAAAAGTGACCGGTGGCGACTCCAACCTTTTTTATTTGCCCCAATTTTCTAAATTCCTTTTTATTTTAGGTGTTTTTAACCCTAATTCTAAAATTCCCAATTTTCAAATCGAAATCCTAATCTTCTAATTTTCAATTTCTAATTCCCAAATTTCAAAAATCCCAATTTTTAATTAAACCCTAGATTTTTTAATCCCAAATTTTAGGTCTAAATTCCCAATTCTAATCTTCATGACCTAATCCTTTAATTTATTTTCCCCTGACACGTTTCCACTAGTGACTCTTTTTTTTTTCCTCCTTTCATTCACACTTAATTTTAATTTTTATTTTATTATTAATTTTATTTTTTTATTAAAAAAGGGGTCGCTACGTACACATATATACATTAGATTTGTGGTCCAAAGTCCTTAACATCGGAAGTCACACACCCGAGGAGGGCTCGGTCATCACTAAGCCTCGGAACCTACTCCTCCTATACCTTATGATGCATGTATGAGAGGGATAAAATTACTTATCTTAGATAAGAATTTAAAGATTTTCAATACAAGCAACAAGATTCAAAAATAATCCATGCATAAGAGGTGCAAAATGACACATTGTAGATAAGAAATTGAATCTGTTTTGCAAGCATGAAGCATCAACCAACTTGTGATGTATTTTTGGATAGGATCTAGGTATTTATCGATCAACATATCTTCTTGAAACTTATCCAGATGTCAATTAGATTACCTAGATATCTATATTTAGAAGGATGGGTTAAAGTCGCTTGGGGTTGCTTGTCTAGTAAAAGAGGCAACGACTTGATTAATAGAATGATGACATGATTGTTGAAATTATCCTCAGAACCCTTCTAAGCGTAATTACTTGGTCAATATTTGTTGATGAATCCACATACATATCTGAAAAAGAGTAAATGATACTTTGTTTGTGATATATGAAAAAAAAGAGAATTTATTGTGTTTTTTTCAAAAACAATATTTTGATATTTTATAGGTCGTTTAGGAGGAGGAGGAAGATATTCTAAATCCAAATCCACGTCACCTGAACAAGATAATAACCACTTTTAGATTCTGATAAAGATAACTTTCAATTAAATATTCGAACTAAAAAGCCTTAAAAATAGAACTTCGGGTTAGAATTTTGAAAAACGGACAGCGCCATCGGACTCAGAACGTTGAAAAAAAATAAAGTGGGATCGGGTTGAAAAAAGTCAACGCTGATGTCAGTACTAGTCAATGCTGACGTCATCAGGTCAACGGGTTGGGTCAGGTTAATGGGTTGGTCAATAAGTTTCCTAATTTTTCTGAAAAATCTGAATTTTCCAAAATTTTTCTCAAGTTTTGGTTTCCAGATTTTTGAATAAAAACAACCCTTCCAACCCGAATTTAAAATAATTTGCATTGAAAAACACTCTAAAATATACTCTAAACAACTTTAAATTCAACAAAATCTACCCCTTATTCTTAGATTAAATTCAGAAACAAAACTCCCCCTATAACACCAAAAACAGAACGAAAAAGAGGGGAAAGACTTACCAGCGACACGCACCCTCAACAATTCGAAGGATGAAGAATATGTTGAATGAAGTAAAGAATACACAGTTTCAAAATGAAGACAGAAACATGATTGAACAATTATAAAGAATAAAAGGAGAATTTAAGACTCAAGCAAAACAAAAACGAAAAAATAGGGGAAGAAGACAATTATCATTAGAAATGGTAAAATTACCCAATAAGGGATTGGACTTTTATAACCTTTCAATAGAACCCATAAATTTTCTGAAATTGCAGGTTATTCACTGAAATTCAGTTAAATTTAAATTTAAAATTCTCAAAAATTAGGGTTTTTAAATTGGGGCTAAAAATTGGGGTGTTACAGCTCTCCCCTCCTTACAAGAAATTTTGTCCTCAAAATTTACATGGATTAAAGAGATATGGATACTAGGATTTAATAAAAGTTTTGGGCTCTCACGTAACTTTATCATATCCTTAATTACGCCATAATACCTTAACCATTTTAATGGTTTTCCTCCGAAGGAATTTCTGTTCTTGAACAATGATATCAATTGGTTCCTCCTTATAACATAAATCCGGACGGATCTCAAAGTCCTTAACTAACAGAACATGGGACGAATCAGCCCAATAGCGTCTCAATACAGAAACATGAAAGACATCTTGAATACGCTAAAGTTCTGACGGTAACTCAAGCCGATAAACTAATAATCTGACTCGTTAGATAATCTGATAAGGTCCGATGCAACGAGGACTGAGCTTGCCCTTACGTCCAAAACGGAAGCACCTTCCTTCATGGAGATACTTTTAAGAAAACCTCATCACCCACCTCAAACTCGAGATCTTTACGTCTCAAATTAGCATATGAGTTTTGTTTATCAAAAGCAGAGTTAAGCCGATCCCGAATCAACTTGATAGTCTACTCAACTTTATGCACAAAATCTGGTCCCAATAATCTGTGCTCATTAAGTTTAGTCCATCTGATAGGGTACGACACTTATGTCCGTAGAGGGCTGGTAACTATTGTTGTACGCGAACTCTACGAGGAAATCCTCCCAACTGCCTCTGAAATCCAGAATACACCCTCTCAACATATCCTCTAAGATCTGAATCATTTGCTCAGACTGACCATCGGTCTGTTGATGATATAAAGTTATGAAGTTCAACCGAGTACCCAAAGCAGAATGAAGAGATCCCAGAACTTTGATGTGAACCGCTCGATTAGAAATAATAGACAGAGGTACCCCCTGTAACCGCACAATTTCAGAGATATACAACTAAGCTAATTTACTCAATGGATAAGTAGTTTGAATTAGAATGAAATGCGCGAACTTAGTTAACCGATCAACAATAACCCAAATACAATTCTTCTTTGACAGAGTCAAAGGAAGACCACTGAAAATATCCATAGTCACACGCTCCCACTTCCACAAAATCCAAAGTATCGGGAGAGATACACCTTAGGCAACTAGTTTAACATCGAGAATGACGTCTATCGGGCTCGATCCTAGCACTATGTCGAACAGATGCAAAACCTATGAATAATACTAACATAAGTATACTACTATGCTACTATAAAAAATACTCGAGATAGAATTAAATTAGATAACTCACGCGCGAGTCTTGAAGTTTGAGTAACAGAAGGTCGTCTAGGAGGAGAAGGAGGAAGATATTCCGAATCCGAATCCACGTCATCTGAATAAGATAATAATCACTTTTAGATTTCGATAAAGATAACTTCAGATTAAACATTCAAACTAAAAAGCCTTAAAAATAACACTTCGGGTTTGAATTTCAAAAAACGGAAAACGTTAACAAACTTAGGACGTCGAAAAATATAAAGTGGGCTCGGGTCGAAAAAAATCAACGTTAACATCAACACTAGTCAACATTGATATTAGCACTGGTCAACGTTGACATCAGCACGGGTTAAGAGGTTACGCAAGGTAACTTTCCTGATCCACGAGGCTTTAATAAAAAGTTCCAACGTAGTTTTTTTTATCGCTATTAACTCAACATAATTGACTGGTCCGAAATATAGTATCCTCAATGTGTCGTCCCCTGTTCTTTGTACGCCTCAACTTCCTGCCAAGTCTCCTTTCCAAGCGCCATCCACATTGAATTTGGCGTAATGTGACACTGGAAGAATCTCCATTGGCTACTGAAAAGGGTGTTAATAATTGATTCACAAATTTGCACCCGAGATATAAGTTAGTCGAGTCTTCCAAACAAGCTCCACACCATCGACATAGACAAAGACTATCCTCTTCTATCAATATTCCTCTTTGCATTAAGAATTTCTTTATGGGAATCTGATCTATTTTCAATAACAAATGGAACAAATTTACCTATTTACTTTAAAATCAACTGATGCATCTAGTTTGGTACTTATTTTAATCAAAAATAAAATTTTAATTACTTATTTAAAAAAAATACTTTAGACACTTATTTCAATAAAAATAAAATTTTAAATACATATTTTAACTAAAAATATTTTAGATATGTATAATAAAAAGATACATGATTCAAATACTTATTTTATAGTTAAGTTTTTTTCTATAAAATTATGAAAATAAATAATATACGGGTTTTTTTAACGTGGGACACTTTAAAATGAGGCTAAGATGAAATATAACTGAAATTATTATAAAAAATATAAGAATTTCGGTATCAACTTTTCTGTATATACAAAAATTCTTATACATTTTATAAAAAATCGTATATACCAAAATTTTTACACTTTTAAAAATATTTAAATTTCTTATAAGATATTCAATATATACCAAAATTCTTATAAATTTTTATAAAATACTTAATATATAAAAAATCAATATTAAAATTTTTATAATAATTTCATATAACCTTATTTAACCTGGCAACCTAGTACTTTCCAATAATATATATGCGCATTATTGGGGAGAGATAATCAGAGTCATGAAAATGACAGGTGGACCCGATGCCAGCTAGATAAGAATCATCTCGTTCCTTTTATATTTGGATTTATTGGTAAACTGATCCCTAGCTTGTATTCTGATTTTTATATTAGTCCTTAAAGTGTTTTTAGAAGTGGAATTAAATTATTATTTTCTACATTTATCACAAAGCGTAGGAATCCAATAATATGTCACATTTCAATTTTTTTGAATTGGTGTTTTATGTCGAAAATATTTTTTATATAAACGAAGAAAACACACAAATAAAATTATAAAATTATCATGTGTTTTTAATTTTTAAAATTTTATATATAATAACTGAATAAGTTTATTTATAGAATATCTTTTATTATCGATACATAAACAATAATCATGTAAATCTTAATCGCCCAACATTTGTTTCATTTGTTATTATATGTATATATATATGATAAGCTTCATTTGTTTTATCGTCGACAATACTCTAATCACTGGAGTTGTACTTAATGTATATTTATTATGGGTCAATAAAAACATAATAAACTATTTATTAGATTCGTTTTAATAGATACATTAAAAAATCAAATAAATTATCAACTTTTACTAAATCAATTGATTTAGTGGGTTGAGATATTAGGTTCTTTAAATAAAGTCAAAAGTCCAAGGTCTTGACATTATAAATGAAACAAATTAAATTAGGAGGATTTTCTCATATTGAGTCTCTAATTTATTGATCGATTAGTTTTGATATGGTATTACAAAATTTTATTATGGTAATGAACCTTCCAACTCAATTGTTCTAGTCACAATGATAGAATTCGAACTTCTAATTTTATATACGGAATCCAATTTTTCTCATGTTAGATCAACTAATTGTTGATTGTTTTATTTTATAAAAATCTATATCAAAGACTGCAATACATATTTTTTATAATCATCGATATTAAACTTATTAAACAACTAATCTAAATTAAATATTATAAAAATTTATTGCTATTATTTCAACTCAACTTACACTATTCATAACATCAAAATTTAAACATTAAATATTATTTATAAAACCTAACATCTTGTTACATCAACTTATTATCGGTGACATACCTTCTTTTTATTCATAAAGCATGCAGCAGTTAGAATTAGTTGAGCAGCTTTCTCCAGGCTTCCAATTGAGAACAAAAGAGTAAAGGAAAGCGTAGTATTTATGAGCTCTTTGTATACCATGCACTCCCAGTGATCAAGTGAGAATATTAATATTTTCTTATCACTCAATTAATTAATGAAAATTTATCGAAAAAGCTACGGTAATTAAATATGTAAACTTTATTTTATAACAATGTGATGGTACTGGCAGCCCATAAATTTTATGTACTTCTGTGCATTGGCAACGAAGCCCACTAATCAAGTCCATGTTCATCATCCAAAGCAATGGAAAATCAAACCATGTTTGTCCCGGTTCTAAATTTTTTAATTATTAATATATCTCAGATCAGGTTGTGTTAAAGATATTTTACTCTAAACTTATTATATTTCAACCCTAACTCTCTCATCTCTTAAATTTTAAAAATATTTTTATAGGATTAAGTCGAGACTCGTCAGTGGAATCATTTTCATCCCTACTTCTATCGGGTATTTTTGTGCAAAAATTGTATTTATAACATTTATGTTCCGGTAGTTCAGTTGGTGTACTTGTTTATTTAATCAAGTACTCTACTTTATGATTCCAATATTTTCTGTCATTCTTAGTTAAACTTGACTTTAGTTCACAAAATTTGATGCAAGTTTGTTTAGTTTTCATATTATTCACTATCTCAGTGCAAAGTTTAGAACAGTAACCCAAGTGAGTTGGTTAACTGATAAGTATCTAATACATTTCTACATTTCCAAAACAAGTCAACAATACCTTACAGTATAATTTATTTTGATTACATGTTACCGATTCTAGTTACTTGGACAATCATTCCAACAAATATAAAAAACATTAATCTTATAATCTTTAAATTTGGTATGTCTTAATTTCTTTTCCGCCTCAAAATTAACATAACAATCTTTCTTTTGCATTTCATCAATACTTGGACAATCTTTAATTACCTATTTTCTATTTTCTCTTGATCAGAAATTTTAGGTAAAAAAAATATATATTTTCAATAGAAAATATCTAAAAAAATCTAAATCATATAAGAATTACAATTTTTTAGAGGACAACCAACCCCTCAATATAACTCTCTTAACCCACTCTAGTTAGAAATCCTAACGCATACAATAGCATTCACAACAACCAAGGACCAAAATACAAGATTAGAAAAAAAAACAATCATTTAACTAATTTATCAGTTGTCGATATCGATCCACTTAAATTGATATCAATATGGATTGATTTTTATAAATGTGTATCGATAACTCATCATCCATATTGGTACCAAGCCATTATTCAAAAACCCTAAATTCTAGTAGCTAAAACAAGTATCGATACCTGACCTTTAATATCTGATGAGTGTTCAAAAGTATTATTTTTATTACATTTTTTACCCATATTATTGTTAGACTTAAGCAAATTTTTAGTTGCATTATTAGTCATTCATGCATATTTACATAATTTCCTTAATTGTTGTATTTAATTCGTATTTTGGTTAATTTCATGGAAAAAGATACTGCGATTGTGTATTTCCATGTTTGTATGATTTAATTCCTTGGAGATAGAATGTCAATTTGGAAGGAATCTCAAGTAGATCAAGTCAAATTCAAAAGCAAAGAAAGATTCTAGAAGATTGAATCTAATATGGCAAGTGGAGATTTGAATTGAGTGTGAAAAGAAATTTTTAAAGAGAGATTTATCACTTTAATATTTGTTTCTAATTCTCATCACAAGTCTTGACCTAGCCTTCTCATATAAAAAGGAAGTCATGCCTTCTAGCATAGATGACTCAAATTGAGGAGTCAAAAAAGATAATAGAATTAGAAATATTCTTTGTATATCTTTAGAACCCAATCATGAAGTGATGTAACTGGTTTAGGTTATTTTGTTTTGTGGTTGTGAGAAATTTTTGAAATCCATTTAAGTAATTGAGTTTGTTATTAATCAAGGTTTGTTTATTCTTGGCAATTTATTTGGTTTGCGAGAGAATTGAAAAAGACCTTATAAAACGATCAATTTATCTAGATTCGGGAGAATTAGATTCATGAAACGAATAAGCATGGTTCAAACCAAGTGCATGAGAACTAATCTAGCTTAGGGATAATTTGAGGATTTAAACGGCTAGCACAAGATTGGTTGTTGTACGCCTTTGATTAACGCATAGATGTATCTTTAAAGATTTTACAATTAACAGAGTTTTGCGTTAGGGATAACGAAGACCATTGAAGAATGCTTCACCAAACTTTGAGGATAGTCTCCCAAATTGCCCGAGGAAGGAAAGATTGTAACCACAGACTTTTTCATAAATTAGGAAAATCCCTAATTTACGTTAAAATCCCTAATTTATAACCTAAAGGAATTTAGAATTTTATGTGAATTGGGAAAGGGGTATTTTGGGGAGTTTAAAACTTTTATAATTCCCGATACACATAGGATTAGGGTTCTCTTTTGTGTTATCAACCACCAAGCCTCTCCTTTCTCCCTCTATCTTTCTCATCCCCTTTTGTCACCTATTACAAATCGTTGGTGGAAGTGTCTTGGCTCCGTTCTGCTACTCGTCGACGTTCGGGTAAGATTCTAGGGTGTTAGGTTCTTGTTTCTTGGTTGTTTTCGGTTTGATTGTTGGTAGTTTTTGTTAGAGAGGTGGTTGTTGTGTTGGTGGTTGGGGTGAATCTGGTCGGCATCGGTCTGGTTGTTGTGATGAGACATTGAGACCATTGGCATTGATTACATAGTATATGCATGGGGTGGTTTGTACGGAGGAAGGTGATTTTGCCACATATTGTTTCGGAGAAATAAGGGATGAGAGGTTATGTGGAACTACCTCATAGCGATTGATTGGTTTAGCCAATACTATTTTTGGCATTCAGAGTATGAGACTGCATTGTCTGTGACATTGCATTACATTCATCACTCATTGTGTTTATTTACTGTGAATATATATGTATTGTTATTGTGATTGTGAACTAAGTGATAATGTGATTTGAGGCTGCACTTTAGAGACACACTAGGCTTTATATAGCTCATTCTTTTAATTTAACTTTTTAGATACCTGTCCATAGGAGTTGATACTCGGAGGTCTCAACCGAACAATTATTTTCCTACTATTTTCAATACGTTAGTTACCAAAATTTTTACTTCAGTTATTTTGGGAATATTTATGGATTGATATGTTTTTAATTTCATACATGAACCATTTATTTAATTTATTTTATTTTTAAATTAGAATATATTTATATTTTATATTCTATTTTTACTTTTCGCGTTACAAGTTTTATTTAAAATTGCTCTTTTTGTTTACTTAATTCTAAAGTTTTAAGAATTTTAATTTTAACCTATCGTATACCTCAAGTAAAGAATAATGGGTTACATTTTTGGTATCAGAGTCGAGTTTAACACTCGGACTGTGAGGCCCCAAACCAGTGTTTTTACAAATTTTTGAAAAGCATGCATGCATTAAATATTTTTTGGGATATGAGAAATTTTTAAAGAAAACAAAATGTTTTATCATGAGATTTTACTTGTGTTTTGAAATTGAAACTCCAGTATCAAATCTAACTTAGGTTCTATTCTAGTAGATAGATACTATACGACCTCGTAGGAGTGTTAGACTTGTTGCTGTTAGAGGCCGAGGTCGTCCTGCTGCGATTGTTAGTAAGCCTCCACCTGTTGTTGATCGTGCTAATGATCAAGCTTTGATACAAAATCAAGACATACCCACAACCTACTGTGAGCCGACAGTCTAGGGATAGGGATACACTTAAACAAAAACGTCATGAGGAGAAATTGTTAGATTTCGATGATAGTGAGACAATTGAATTAGATAATGTTATAGTTAACCGGAAGTTACTGAGATATTTCCGTGATCAATCAGAAAGTGATAGGAAATCTGTATCTGCTATTTTCTTGAGTGTTGGAATGAGAGTGTTTGCGGGTGTTTTGGAGGAACACCCATCGAATGTTGAACTTTGGATGGAGGATCTTGAGAGGTTGTTTGAGGAAACGGAATATCCTACTGGTAAGAAACTAAGAGCTGCTGTTTCATTACTACTAGGTGAAGCACAACATTGGTGGAAATCTGAATAGAGATTGATGTCCCTTGATTAAATGACCTGGGAGACTTTTTGTCAGGCTTTCCAGAACTGTTATGTGGGAGAGCAATATTTAGCTGATTGGCTTCAGACTTTTATTGACTTGAAACAAGAGGATATGACAGTATCTAAGTATGAGATTAGCTTTGTGGAATTGTCTCAGTATGCATCTGGATTAGTGGACACTAAAAAAGATAAGTGTCGGGAATTTTTGAAGGGTCTTTGTTTTATGATCTGTGAGAAAGTAGCTCCTTTTAAAGATAAAAATTTTAGTGAGTTGGTTGACCGTGCCAAGACAGTAGAAAGAATGAAATTTATTTTTGTGAGTCAATGAAAATATGAGAAGGATCTGGGTAAGAAATATTATGGATTAGGTTTTCAACATGATACCCCAAGTTATTCAGGTAAGAGAGCTAGAGTGGAGTCAATGTAGCAAAGTAATCAGGGTTCGAAGCTGATGGTATCTATCGCTAGTGGAGGTGGATCATTGGTTCCCTGACCAACATGTACTTTCTGTCACAGGAAACATGTTGGAGAGTGTAGAAAGAAAACCGGTGAATGTTTTAGGTGTGCGTCCCATGATCACTTATTCATCGCTTTTCCTCAACCGTATACGACTTCTTTCCTAAGGGATCAGTCACAAGATTCTGTTCAGACACCTAGAGCTGGTGGAGGATAAGGAAAATTTGTCGCCTTAGGAATAGGGGATAAGAGAGGATCAGTTCAGAGTACAAGTGTAGCTGCTTCGGGTATTGAGAAACCAGGTCTGATTTATGCTACTAGGGCTCATAATAACCGTGACCAACCAGATGTTATAGCGGGTACTTTTTTATCCACTCTACACCTTATTTTGCTTTACTTGATAATGGGTCTATGCACTCTTATGTGGCTAGTGCGGTAGCGGGTAGTCTTGAAACTCTAGTAAATAAAACCGACTTTTCTGTAATTGTGCAAATTCTCGTTGGTAATACAGTAGATGTCAATAGAATTTACCGTAACTGTTCCCTTGAAGTTCAAGGAGAAATGTTTCCTGAAAACCTTATTGAATTTCCAATTAATGAGTTTGTTTTTATCCTTGGTATGAATTGGTTATCCAATCATCGGGTTAACTTTGATTGTGAGAAAAAAGAGTTTTAAAAAGAAAGACCATTAATATGGTTAAGGTTTTTTGGCGTAATCATGGCTACAATGAGGCTACATGGGAATATAAGTCTGTTCTCAAAGCTCAATGTCTTTCATGGGGGAGAGTTCTAACCATCGACTTTTTATTAAATTAGGAAAATCCCTAATTTACGTTAAAATCCCTAATTTATGACCTAAAAAAATTTAGAATTTTATGTGAATTGGGAAATAGGTATTTTGGGGAGTTTAAAACTTTTATAATTCCTAATCCACATAGGATTAGGGTTCTTTTTTGTGTTATCAACCACCAAGCCTCTCCTTTTTCCCTCTATCGTTCCCATTCCCTCTTGTCACCTGTTACAAATCGTTTTTGAAAATGTCTTGGCTCTGTTTTGCTTCTAGCCGACACTCGGTTAAGATTCCAGGGTGTTAGGTTCTTGTTTCTTGGTTGTTGTGAGTTCGATTGTTAGTACTTTTGGTTAGAGAAGGGTTTGTTGTGTTGGTTGTTAGGGGGTGAATTTGGTTGGTGTCGGTCTTGTTTAGGGGTTGTTGAGTTATCGTCGCTGGTTAGAGAGTGTTCAAATCGGGATATGGAGAGCTTAAGTGTAGTGTTTCTTTCGGTTGGGTGGTCAGAGGCCTTTTTGGTAGTTCTTGGAGTCGATTTTGAGGTTTATTTGTCCGTTGTTAGGGCTCTTTTCGTCGGCGACAGTTGTGGGTATTGTAGTTTAGGGTTTTGTTGGGAAGGGGTTGTCGATCGTGTTGTAGTGGTTGTGTGGAGAAGAAAATTATGAATCAGACCGGGTAATTGGATGGTGAAGAGACTAAATTGAACCATTTATATGAACTAAGCCCTACGAGTGACCCAACCCAGAAACTGAGCCATGACCCTTTACTGTGAACCGAACCTGACCCAAAAACTTGACCCGGTTTGACCCGAATTGTGACATGTGATGACATCATCTGTGATATCATCGAAGACGTCATCCGTGATGTCATCGATGATGTCACCCATTGACTTTGACCCATTGATTGTTGACTTTGACTATGACCATTGACGTTGACCGTTGACTTTTTTACTCGAGTTGACTTTTTCCAAAAGACCCTATCTTGACCTTTTTCGACGTTCTGAGTCCGTTTTTGTAGTCTTTTTTTAAATTCAAACCCAAAAGCCCTATTTTGACCATTTAATGTATGTTTTGGCAAAGTGTACTTGAATAATAGTTTTATTGGAATTTCGTGGTCTTTTTTCAGATGACGTAAAATCTAAAGAGGACATTTTACCTCCACCGCCTCCACCTCAAATTTTATCGACTTCTATGAGCACCGCTCGAGATACACTCTCTAAATCAGCAAGAGTTAAACCTAGCTCAGATCGTCGGAAACGTACGTGTCAGCATTAGTATTTGTTCTACAAGAGTTGTGTTCTCTTCTTGTGCTAGATTTTCTGTGTACTGTGCTTATAGGGTTACTGAGACTCTATTATATATATATATATATATATATATATATATATTGACATGCTATTTAATACTGTGAACCTTGTGTTATATTGTGAGATTGTGATCATTTTTATTGAACTGTGTGATTCGTATACTATACGGATAACTGTGATGAGACATTGAGACCATTGGCATTGATTACATAACATATGCATGGGGTGGTTTGTACGGAGGAAGGTGGTTTTGTCACAGTTTTTCGGAGAAATAAGGGGTGAGAGGTTATGTGGAACTACCTCATAGCGATCAGTTAGTTTAGCCACTACTATTTTTGACGTTCGGAGTATAGGACTATATTCTTTGTGACATTGCATTGCATTCATCACTCATTGTGTTTATTTACTGTGAATATATATGTATTTTTATTGTGATTATGAACTGAGTGATAACGTGATTTGAGGCTGTACTTTAGAGACACATTGAGCTTTATAGTTCATCCTTTTAATTCAACTTTTCAGATATCTGGCCATTGGAGTTGGTACTCGGAGTTCTCAATCGGACAATTTTTTTCCTATTATTTTTAGTACGTTAGTTACTAGAATTTTTACTTCAGTTATTTTGGGAATATTTATGGATTGAGATATTTTTAATTTCATACATGAACCATTTATTTAATTTATTTTATTTTTAAATCAGAATATATTTATATTTTATATTCTCTTTTTACTTTTCGCGTTACAAGTTTTATTTAAAATTTCCCTTTTCGTTTACTTAATTCTAAAGTTTTAAGAATTATAATTTTAACCTATTGTATACCTCAAGTAAATAATAAGGGGTTACAAAGATTCTAGAAGATTGGATCAATATGCAATAGGAGATTTGAATTGAGTGTGAAAATGAATTTTTAATGAGAGATTTATCTCTTTAATATTTGTTTCCAATTCTCATCACAAGACTTGATCTAACATTCTTCTATAAAAAGGAAGTCATGCAGTCCTAGCATAAATGAGTCGAATTAGGAAGTCAAAGAAGAGAGTAGAATTAGACTGTAGAATTGAGAATATTCTTTGTATATCTTTAGAACCCTATCATGAAGTGATATAATTGGTTTGGTTTATTTTATTTTGTGGTTGTAAGAAACGTTTGAATTCCATTTAAGTAATTGAGTTTGTTCTTAATTTAGGTTTGCTTATTCTTGAAAATTTATTTGGTTTGTGAAAGAATTGGGAAAGGACCTTGTAAAGCGGTCCATTTATCTAGATTCGGGGAAATTAGATTCATGAAATGAATAAGCATGGTTTAAGCCAAATGCGTGAGAACTAATCCGGTTTAGTGATATGTTGAGGATTTTAATGGATAACATGAGCGCAAGATTGGTTATTGAACGCCTTTGATTAACGCATGAATGTATCATCAAAGATTGTATAATTAACAGAGTTTCACGTTATGGATAATGAAGACCATTGAAGAATGCTTCACCGAACTTTGAGGATAGTTGCCCAAATATTTCGAGCAATTCCTTCATCGCAATTGCCCAAGGACTTGAAAAATTGACTAGACAATCCGAATGAGCCCAATTTCTGGAACAATTTGAGCGTTGCGAGCACTCTTTTACAAAGAAGAATTAAATTCGGACATTATTACACAACTCAAGATAACCTTACCTCTTCTCTCACCTATTCAATTTCATCTATCTTTTATTACTTGTTTATTTTACTTTTATTATTCTTTTATATTCATTTTATAAACTTGTGTTTTTATTTATAGTGTGATAACTTAAGCAAAGTGGCCCAAATCAATCCATGTGGAGACGATATCTAATCTATATTATTACTTGTGACGTGTACACTTGCAATGTTTGCGTTGCAATAAAATCATGCAATAATATCAATATGTTGAGTTGATCAAACAATGAATTTGACCAAGAGGGGGTGAATTAAAAATTAAAAATTTGTTGGGAAGATTTGGTGGAAATTGGAAAAATTGAGACACAAGATTTACAGTGGTTCAAGCTTCAATACAAGCTCTACATCCACTACCTTAGCTCACACTAAGGATTGTCTAACCAATTCACTAATGAATTCTACCTTTTTAAGGTTCAAGGGCTAACCTTTACAGCAAGTCAATTTTCTACTCAAAATTGACTTAAACCTCACAAGAGATTACAAAAGATAAGAAATAGGCAATTTGGTTTCTCTCACAATAATAATATACCTCAATTATAGAATAACACTCCACAAACTCAATTACAAAGAAATGAATTGAAATACAAGAGTTGGGAGACAAAGATATTCAATAGAGTGCTTGAAGTTGGATTGGAATGCTAGGATGTTTGCTTGAGGTTCAATAGTTGTTAATGTTGCTTAAAATGCTTCATTTTATACCTCCACATTGAATTCTAACGTTTGGGGTTGTTGGGATTATAATTATAGACGTGTTGGAGCTTCTCTTCCCACCATAAATGCACTTCTACAACATTTGGTATCGAAACACGGGCTACCTATTTCGAAATAGTACAATAGAAGAAAGAGACGTTGTGCATTTATTAAGGAGTGTATCGAAACTGGTATCGATACGGAGAGTAGTCTGTGAACCAAGTTATCGAAACGAGTCAACTAATTTTTAAAGCTCAACTTTCACCAACGGTCAAAAACATTTAAAACTTAGAAAGTCGTTGGAAAATTTTCAAGGGTATCAAAATGCCTTGTCATTTTTAAATTCTTTTTAATAAATGAAGCACGGTTTTGATACATGGTTCGAAACACATCTTGGCAGCTTCATTTTGGTATCAAAACGTGTTTCGAAACTGTTATTAAAACTTCAAAGTCTTGGTAATTTTATTAAGTCCGTTTCGAAACCTGTTCTAGGTGTATTGAAATACCTGGAAAATCTCCAGAACATTTATCGAGAAATAAAGCTGGGTATAGATACCGATTTGTATGGTATCGAAACTCTCGGACTGAAAAACACTTGGAAAATATTTTGATGTTCTTGGTTTGACTTGAAGTTTAATTTTTGACTTGGGACTTAAAAATTTATTTCAAAATAGTCCTTAAACATATTAGTTATATCAAAATCAATTTTATTTTTACAATCTCCCCTTTTTGATATAACAAAACCAAAAGAAATTTTTAAGTACCAAAAGAAATTTTTAAGATTAAAACTCCCCCTTAAAGTTTGTATAATTTTAAAAATTTGAAACACCCCCTTTAAAGTTTGCACAAGTTTAAAAATTTGTTTTAATGACTTGTTCTCCCCCTTTTCTGTTAGATCAAAATCAATGCAAGATAAGGTGTATAAAATAACAAGCAAGCAAGAAATTTAATTCCAAACAAACTATAACATTAATAAAATCAAGATCTAATATTAATGTCAATGCATAGCAAAAGAAATAGCATAGGTGCATATCTTATTATGAAAATGAAATGCAACTTAAACCTAAAGAAAACCAAAAACTAGTCCTGAAAAGCCATAACAAGACTAGATAAGCTAAGATCACTCGTCTTTTCCATCACCATCGTCCTCACCATCTTCACCATTATCGTTGTTGTCATTGCTAGGAGCATTGTGAAGACGCCATTGATCTCTATGAGCTTCAAGAGTGAGTCTCATGGAAAGGTTTTGATTCTTCAAACTCGTCAACCTCGTGTCCATAACATCGAAGCGAGAGTTGAAG
The DNA here is from genome assembly GCA_035048815.1 of Abelmoschus esculentus. NCBI lineage: Eukaryota > Viridiplantae > Streptophyta > Magnoliopsida > Malvales > Malvaceae > Abelmoschus > Abelmoschus esculentus. The sequence goes on from JAUCBN010000031.1 coordinate 10,209,594, forward strand.
TGAGTATACATAGAGTCAAACCGAGCATCCAATCCTTCAAACTTAGACGTGAGAAATGCCATAATCTCAGCATTAGAAGCCATTTGTTGGATAGGCTCTGGATCAACTAGTGGAGGAGGAGGGGGTGCCTCACCACGAACTCATTCGCCATTAATGTATTAGAAATGGGAGCGGTTGAGAGAAGTTTTGTCGATCGGTTCTTTGACAGATTACATGAGGTCGTATGAACAATCAATTCTCAAATGCATAAAGATGGACCTGAGTACACAAGCATATGAGAATGAACGAACCAAAGGAGTGCTACGGTATTTGATTTGCCACACAAGATCGACAAAGATGATTTGAGGAAGATTGGGTTGTCGAGCTTGATAGAAGCAATTTATCCAAAATCCGTCAACTTGACGAATCCATGAGTACTTTCCATTTGATGGACGAATCCACCAAGAGATGATAAAGTGCAAGAAACGATCATGGACTTCGAGGTTCATGATGGAACCTGTGAAGGTGTCAAGCGAATTCTCATCCTCAATCCCCTCGTCCTCAAGTCCAAAAACATCAACAAGGGTTTGAGCATCGATCCGAAAGCTTCGTCCCATGAGGTAAGACTCGATGGAAATCACCTTAGTTTTGTCCTTAGAAAGAATGCATGTAGCATTAGCATAAAAAATATAGACAAGAGTTGGGTAAAACTTGCCAGTGGATGAAAGGAAGGATATGAACATCCAATCATGAAGAAACTAAAGATAGCGAAATTGAAATTTCACGGAGTTCATGAATCTCACATCCCCGCAACATTCCTTTTTGAGCTTATGGTTGCGAAATTGTTGGAAGTTGTAAATTTTTTAGTGGTCATCCAAAAATCGTTCATAGAACACTTGAAGATCAGTCCTGGAATGGGAAACGACGCTCGATGAACAACCTCACTTGGTACGTTGACGCTTTTTGGGTGCCATAATCTAATGATTAAAACGATTATGGATTAGTTTGAGGCGCTTAAAAACATATATGCTTAATAAACCTTATTCAATTCAATGAAACAATAATTCAACTTTTTTTTAAAAAAAAATGAAAGAACATGAAAAACCAAAAAAATACAATAAAAATAATTTATATTTGAATGAAATTTTTTTGATTTTGAAAGAATTTTGTAGTATTTTGAAAACCCATACAATAAACAATCAATATATGTTCAAAATCTAAATTTTAACATCCTAGAATTCAACGAAAATAAAGTTTTTTCGAATTTAGATTGAATATTGGTTGGGAGAGAATTTGTGGTTTTTGAAGCACCAAAAATTGATATAGCCTTAGCCTTGATGATTTGTTGAAAATCCCTCAATAAAATTGTTTGATTTTGTGGTAAAAGTTGATGAATAGAGGGGTTTTATAAGGAGGGTTTCGGATAGGGTTTTTGAGAGGAGGGTTTAAGTGTTTTAATTTGAGTTGAAATAAGGTTTGGGTGTTTTAAACCTAATCTACCGCCGCACATTTCTATACGCCCTTAAGGGCGTATAGAAACAATGTGTTCCGAAACACTTCCAGCCCATATCGAAATCACCAGTATCGAAACACATTTTGGGCGTTTTGATACCACGTTACCCGAATACGATCAAAGATGATCTTGAAGAACAAATATCAAAACCGATCTTACATGTTTCGATACTCCTAAGCTAGGTTTTGCATTTTAGGCTTCTAAAGTACTAGAAATGAGTCTCTAAAATCCCTAGAAGCATGCATATGATGGTATGGCATGATTAAAATGTATGAACAAATTCTTACTCCCCCTAGAAACATGCATAGAAGCAACAAGATGCATAAAAATATAGGCATGATTTCAATCAAGATTCAAGCATATTTTTCACAAAAATAACACACAAAGGGTCAAGTTAAGCTAGTTAGACCTAACTTTCTCCTAAGGGTCCAAAAACTCTCTTTGTCTAAAGGATTGGTAAAGATGTCTGCTTGTTAATTTAAGGTGTCAACAAACTCTAGAACAACATCATTTTTAGACACATGATCTCTAATGAAGTGATGTCTAATTTCTATGTGTTTAGTTCTAGAATGTTGAATGGGGTTCTTAGTAAGACATATAGCACTAGTGTTATCACATTTTAGAGGTATTGTTTCAACTCTAATGTCATAATCTAAGAATTGTTGCTTCATCCAAAGGACTTGAGCATAACAACTCTCTAAGGATATGTACTCCGCTTCGTTGGTACATAAAGCTACACTATTTTATTTCTTAGAGAACCAAGATATGAGTATACTACATAAGAATTGGCATGTTCCAGATTTACTTTTCCTATCTATCTTACAACCCCCATAATTTGTATCCGAATAAGCATGAATGTTAAAAAAAGAGTCTTTAGGATACCAAAGACCTAAACAAGGTGTGTCTCTTAGGTACCTAAAAATTCTCTAAATGGCTATTAAGTGTGATTCTCTAGGACTAGCTTGAAACCTAGCACACAAGCAAACACTAAACATAATATCCGGTCTACTTGCGATAAGGTAAATAAAAGAGCCTATCATGGATATATATAATTTAGAATCAACACACTTACCTCTTTCATCTTTTTCAAGCTTAGTTGATGAGCTCATAGGAGTGGCTTGAGGCTTCACATTCTCCAAGCCAAACTTTTTGAGCATATCCTTGATGTAATTTGCTTGATTGATGAAGGTGTCATCCTTCCTTTGCTTGATTTGGAGTCCCAAAAAGAATGAAAGCTCCCTCATCATGCTCATCTCGAATTCACCTTCCATAATCTTAGAAAATTCTTGACAATAACTTTCATTAGTAGAATAAAAAATAATGTCATCAACATAAATTTGAACTACTAAGATGTCATTTTTAAATCTTTTTATAAAAAGTGTAGTATCCACCTTTCCTTTTTCAAAGCTTTTTTCAATCAAAAAATTTGAAAGCCTTTCATACCAAGCTCTAGGAGCTTGTTTCAAACCATATAACGCTTTAGTCAATTTAAAAAATGGTTTAGAAATTCTGGATCTTCAAAATCCGGTGGTTGTTCAACATACACTTCTTCATTTATAAAGCCATTTAGAAAAGAACTTTTGACATCTATTTGAAAAGCTTAAAATCATGATAACATGCAAATACAAGTAACATCCTAATGGTTTCCATCCTAGCTACGGATGCATAAGTTTAATCAAAATATATTCCCTCTTCTTGAGTGTAACCTTGAGAAACTAATCTAGCTTTATTTCTCACAATGTTACCACTCTCATTTAGTTTGTTTCTAAAGATTTATTTAGTTCCTATAGTAGATTTATTACTAGGCCTATCAACTAATTTCCATACATTACTTCTCTCAAATTGATTTAGTTCCTCTTGCATAGCCAATATCCAAAAATCATCATCTAAATCTTCATTGATATTCTTAGGCTCTATGCATGAGATAAATGCAATATGATTCATTAATCTAAGAGAAGAACGAGTAGTTACCCAGTTGGATGGATCAACCAAGAATTCACCACTCTTGACATAGTTGAACTCTCTTGGGTAGCTCACTTTCCTTTCTTCAAGCGTTACATGTCCTAAAGCTTCTATTAGAGGATCTTGTGTTTCCTCATTGGTTGGAACCCCATCCACTTTTGATGCTTGTATCTCATCAATGGTTTCAATTATTCCTATATCATCATCATCATAAGAATCCTTCCTAGGAAGGAGGTTATCATTGAAAAACACATGTATAGACTCTTCTACAACTAAGGTTCTTTTATTAAAAACACTATAAGCCTTTGATTGTTGAGAATATAAAAGAAAAATAGCTTCATCACTTTTTGCATCAAATTTACCTAAATTGTCTTTTCTATTGTTTAAAACAAAACACTTGCACCCAAAAGGGTGAAAATAGCTAATTTTAGGATTTTTAAATCTTATAAGGAGTTTTCTTTAAAATTAACCTAATCATTACACGATTAATAATATTACAAGAAGTGTTTGTGGCTTCTACCCAAAAATACTTAAGTAAATTGTTTTCACAAAGCATGATCCTAGGCATTTCTTCTAAAGTTCTATTTTTCTCTCAACTACCTTATTTTGTTGAGGAGTGTGAGGAGCTGAAAAATTGTGGCTAATCCCATTTTCATTACAAAATTTCTCAAAACCTAAATTTTGAAATTCAGTTCCATGATCACTTCTAATATGAGAAATTTTTCGATTAAGATGATTTTGAGAAATATTTAAAAATATGATGAATTTTTCTAAGGCTTCATCTTTAGTATTTAAAAATAGAACCCAAGTGTATCTAGAGTAATCATCAACAATGACAAATGCATATGATTTCCTACCCAAGCTAGTAGTCCTAATTGGCCCAAAAAGATCCATATAAATGAATTGTAATACTCTACAAGTTGAAACATCATTAATGGACTTAAAAGAAACTCGTTTTTGTTTACCTTTAGTACATGCATCACATATTTTTTCTAAAGAAAATTTAAGCTTAGGTAAATCTCTAACTAGATTTTGGGAAACTAATTTCTCTAAAACACTTATGCTAGCATGTCCTAGTCTCCTATGTCATAACCATGCATCAATTTCATTACTAGCAACTAAGCATACATGAGAAAGATTTATGTCATCTAAATACATCACATAGATATTTCCTATGCGATGACCAATGAGAATTGTTTTATTTGATTTTATGTCTATAATTTTGCAACCACATCTATCAAAATAAACATAGAACCCTTTATCACATAATTGACTAATGCTCAATAAATTATGCTTAATACCTTTAACAAGTAAGACATTTTCAATAAGAATAGAGGAGTGAGTACCAATAGAGCCAATACCCTCGATTTGGCCTTTGAAGTTGTTACCGAAAGTCACTACTCCACTTTTGAAGATTTAACTCCTTAAATCGTCCCTTGTCTCCGGTCATATGCCTTGAGCATCCACTATCAAGGTACCACATGTTTTGACTTGAAGCTTTGGCCTTGAAGCAATGCTCAACCTACAAACAAAGATTTAGTTTTTGATTTTTGGTACCCAAATCATCTTGGTTCCATGAGAGTTAGTTCCCAAAAGCTTGGTTCCCTTAGGAACCCAAGATGCAATGGCATGGATATTATTAGAAATAACAAGTTCCTTAGGAATACATACACTTGTAATCTTTTTATGTCTAGAATGCCTATTAAAATTTCTTTGTTTGTGGTTATTAAAACTCTTTTTCACATGGTTGGGTTTTGAAGTACTTCATTTTTTAAAATTAGAACTACTAACCACTTTGATTTGTTTTTTAAGATCATTCACCATCTTGTGGTGATCCTCACTCAAGTTAAAAATAAGGTTGTTTAACTCAACATTTTCTTTTTAAAAAATTTTAAATCATCTTTCAAACCAACAACTTTTTCTTCAAGATCCAAATTTTCTTTTGTCAAAGAATCATTTTGCTATTTTAAATCAGAAATAGTTTTCTTGTTTTTCAAAATAGATTCTTTGAACTTCAAAACCAACTCATCATAAACTTCTTGTAATTCACCGTATGCATCATATAACTCATTGTAAGTAAGATCATTACAAGATGGTTCAAGGGTTACCTTGGGCTTATCAAGAGCCATGAGACAAAGGTTGGCCATTTTGTTTTCCTCATCGGATGAAGACTCCTCATCACTCCAAGTGGCAACATAAGCCTTTTGTTTCTTCTTCCTCTCAAAACCCTTCTTCTTGTATTGTGGGTAATAGGTCCTAATATGACTCGGCTTCTTGCATTCATAGCAAATAATTTGATCTTTTCTTCCTCTTTGCTCTTTCCCTTAAATTATTTCTTTCTTTAGAATCTCCTATTCTAGTTTGCCTTCATGAACTTTGTGAATCTTTTGGCTACCATAGCCAATTCCTCTAGCTCATCCTCTTCACTAGTGTTAACCTCCTCTTGAGATGTTGAAGCTTTGAGAGTATTGCCTTGCCTCTTCTTTTCTACCTCTCTCCTTTCAAGCTTTAAATCTTTCTTCTTCTTCTCTTCTTCTCTTCCTTTCTTCATGATCTCATGGGTGAGAAGATATCCCATAAGAGCATCAAGTTTTAGAGTCTTGAGATCCTTTGCTTTAATGATATTCGTTCTCATGCTATCCCAAGACTCGTGAAGAGAATAGATGAGCTTCCTTATGAGCTTCTCCCTCGGGATAATCTCACCAAAACCTTTTAGACCATTCAAAATAACCGAGAACCGATCAAACATCTTAGTGATATCTTCATCCGATTCCATCTTGAAGTTCTCGTAATTGAGATTAAGAAGATCGATCTTTGTCTCCTTGACATCATTAGTGCTCTCGTATGTTTTCTCCAAAGAGTCTCATACTTATTTTGCACTTGTGCAAGATGACATCTTGGAGTAGATGTCGGGACCAAGAGCACAAAATAGGATGTGCAAATCTTTTTCATTTGTGGACATCCTTCTTCTCTTCTCATCGGTCATATCGTTCCTCTTCTTTGGCACTTGTTTATCTCCTTCTTGTTTCATCGGGATTAAGGGGCCATCTTCAATTATTTCCCATAGAACATAATCGTTGGAGTTGATGAACAAACTCATCCTATTCTTCCAATAGGGATAGTTATCGCCATTGAAAAAAGGAGGCTTGGTGATGGAGTGAGACTCGTTCCAACTTCCGGAAGTAGAGGCCATTTGCTTTGACTTGTAGAGATGATCAACAATCTTTGGATCATCTTTGGTGGATGTTAATCCCTTCAAAGATCTAGCTTTGGTACCAATTTTTGAGTTGATCAAACAATGAATTTGGCCAAGAGAAGGAGTGAATTGACAATTAAAAATTTGTTGGGAAGATTTGGTAGAAATTAGAAAATTGAGACACAAGATTTATAATGGTTCAAGCTTCAAACAAGCTCTAAATCCACTACCTTAGCTCCCACTAAGGATTTTCTAATCAATTCACTAATGAATTCTACCTTTTTAAGGTTCAAGAGCTAACCTTTACAACAAGCCAATTTTTTACCCAAAATTGACTTAAACCTCACAAGAGATAAGAAATAGGCAATTTGGTTTCTCTCACAAGAATAATTTGTTAGAGTATGCCTAAAGACCAATCATATGATGATTGTAAAGATACTTTTATTTACCAATTTTATTGAATAAAGGCATTACCATTATTGTTTTCAGATATATGTGTCAATGTATAACATAAACTGAGAAACATTAAGGTCCATATAATAATATATTTATTATTATTAAAAAATCCTTAGTCAAGTATTATTATGGGTATGGACAATAATAATATGCTTAAGACTAACATGTGATTAATTGATGACAATGAGTTGTCATTGACATAGAGATGTCAGAATTAATACATGAATATATTAGTAGAGAATAATATATTGGATCGACCCATTATGAGCCTATATCTTGGATTATTTTATGACGGTCACGATATTGCTCATAGTGACAACTATATGTATGATCCTTAGACTTGAGATTATTACTATCTCAATATATGTCGTTTTATGTTTTGATGTAGTTAAACATGTCTCGTAATTAGTTACACTATAAAAACTGAGATTTGACATATTACAATGTATGTAGTGAGATGTGAATGATCAAGATAGAATTTGTCCTTCTTACATAATAGAAAAATATATCAAAGGCCACTTGATTGAGTGAGACTAGAAATGCATGGCCATGCTTGAATACGTTGATACGAGATATCACAAATTATTCATTAAAAGTAGTTCACTCTAAATTTCAAGAAACATTAAAATAGGCTATACAAGTGTGACTATTCCAAGACTTGTGCCTATTAAAGATATAAAAGGACAAAATGATATAATACATTAAGAGAGTTGGTCACGGACATGATACATCGAATCATGATCTCTTGTAACTTAGATGACAATGATATATTGCTAGATGGCACTCATTGTTTGTAATATTAGAATTGTTCTAATATTATTACTAATGTTACAATAAGCCTACAGGGTCACATCCAATGGTTGAAAAGGAGTAAAAAATATATGTATAAGTATATTATATTTAATCCCAAATTTTAAACAAATGATATAATTAAAGTAATTATATCCCTTTTCAAATTCGAATTAAATATAGATTCCGAAATTTAAGGAAATAATAAAAGTAATTATTTCCTAAACAAATTCGGAATAAAACTCTTATACCTAGGGTTTCACATATATATAAAGGATCTTTGGGTCTAGCAGCCACATCAGAGAATCCCGAATTCTCAAAAACCCTAAAATCAAGAAAAATAGTTTTTTGAGATTTGCTCTCAACCGAGTGAACTGAGTAGAGGCCGAGACGATATTTGTGGAGGCTAAAGATTCGAATTGTCGAACGATCTTGAAGCAAATCTAGTTGTTATTTTTGCTGCTTATCAAGGAACCCAATATAAGTCATCGCATCTGTTCCTCCCGGTTTTGGATTAAGCGTACATGGATCACTGGAAAGACCGTCGTAATTTTGTTCCGCTGCGCCATGGGGTGTGCCGGCGGTCCCAACATAATTTACCCCAATTACAAAATAACATTCCATAAACTCAATTACAAAGAAATGAATTGAAATACAAGAGTTGGGAGACAAAGATATTCAATAGAGTGCTTGAAGTTGGATTGGAATGCTAGGATGTTTGCTTGAGGTTCAATAGTTGTTAATGCTGCTTGAAATACTTTATTTTATACCTCCACATTGAATTCTAACCGTTGGGGTTGTTGGGATTATAATTATAGACGTTGAAGCTTCTCTTCCCACCATAAATGCACTTTTGCAATATCTGTTATCGAAACACGGGCTATCTGTTTCGAAATAGTACAAAATAAGAAAAAGACGTTGTGCATTTATTAAGGGGTGTATCGAAACTGGTATCGATACGGAGAGTAGTCTGTGAACCAAGGTATCGAAATAGGTATCAAAACGAGTCAACTAATATTTAAAGCTCAACTTTCACCAACGGTCAAAAATATTTAAAACTTAGAAAGCCGTTGGGAAATTTTCAAGGGTATCGAAATGCCTTGTCATTTTTAAATTGTTTTAAATAAATAAAGCACAGTTTCGATACAAGGTTCGAAACACATCTTGGCAGTTTCATTTCGGTATCGAAACGTATTTCGAAACTATTATTAAAACTTCAAAGTCTTGGTAATATTATTAAGTCCGTTTCGAAACCTGTTCTAAGTGTTTCGAAACACCTAGAAAATCTCCAGAACATTCATCGAGAAATAAAACTGGGTATCGATACCGATTTGTATGGTATCGAAACGCCCAGAATAAAAAACACTTAGAAAATATTTTGATGTCTTGGTTTGACTTTAAGTTTAGTTTTTGACTTAGGGACTTGAAAATTTATTTCAAAATAGTCCTCAAACATATTTGTTATATTAAAATCAATTTTAGTTTTACACAATACTCAAGTCAAAATTTGTACACTTGTATTGATTTTTTTTTGAGTATTGATATCCAAGATTAATTTCCATTGACTTGTATTAATACGGGTCATCGAGTATCGATACCCATACCAAAATTTACATTATCGATATTGATATCAGTTTTTCGATATGGATACCCTTGGTCATATAATATTAAATTTTGCTTGGTTTTTTACCCTTTAACTCACTTTAACATGTTTTAGACTTAAAACAATTATCATGCAACTTATGCATACTTTCTACAAATATCCAAGCATGAGAAGCATTCAAACATTTTAGGTAAACTCATCTTTAACTCTTATAAACTTGATTTCTATCCAACAAGTATAATTATTCTCAAACCCATATACAGAAGATTAATACATCATACCAGTCTAAAACAACAATTAAAATTTGTACAAATAGGGAGTCAAGTATACAACCCTAACAAAAGTCATCATCATATTGTCTTTATTATTACAAAATCATAAGTTTATTCAAAGTTCTTAGATCTTCCCTCTTGTTTGTTTCTTGCCTTCAAACCTTTACTTATTAGTATTAATGAAAAATGAGAGTGTAAACACATAATACTTGGTGAAAAGTGCTAAAAAAATCACTCAAACCACTTTAAATATATCATTTTAAATTATCATTTGAACATCATACCTTACTTTCCATGCATTTAATTATTTCAAACCATGTACATTAAATTATATGCAAACATGTATTACGAATTTCACATATTTTTACATGCACCTCAATTTAAATCTTAACGTGGTTATTTTATCAATAAAAAAACTTAAATAATGACATAACATTTCACAACATTTAATGCATAATTCATAACATGATATACCGTTTATTATATTAGTATTCAAGTGACCAAGTTTCCATTTCCATTTTTATGTATAAGACACTATATACATGAATTTTTCAATCCATTTTTAATGAAATTTAGTATAGACTACACCATATACTATTGAACTTTAAGCATTGTATCAGTTATACTCTTAAGCTTTCAATTTGTTCAGTTATAGTACTAAATTTTGGTTTTATCTTCAATTATACTACCACTAAATAGATAACTCGATAAAACATGATAGCATAGATAAAATAATATTATTTTGATGTGACTAGTTTATTAAAACCCAAACTGACGTCATTGTAAGTAATAAACTTAAGAAGTGTATAGGGTTTGTCACTAAACTTTAAAACGATTTAATTTATGTCCCCAAACATTCGACCACTATTGTTGGTCAATCAACGCTCATCATCAGTCATTATTTGCGATAAGATCAAAATAAAATGTTCATATTCCGTTCTTTTTCTTTATTTCTCTTTGAATTTATTTTTCATGAAATTCACTTAAACCCGATGAAATTAAATAAAAAATCACTTTTTTAGGGTTTAAGGACTTTATTTGAGTTTAGAGATTCGGAGTGCTTTTGAAAATCCGAATAGTAAGAAGTATTTTTTGGAAAGAAAAATAATATATCTCAAAACTAGTTTTATCTAACGTATTAACCCATGACCTTTTCATGAATTTTCATTGATTTGGAATGAGTTTTGTAAAAAACAAATTTAAGAAGAAAAAGAAATGCGCAAAATGGGAATGTTTTAGTACCAATCTTGCTTTGTGGCAAAATCAATACACCCCTAAAGTTCATTGCCTAAAACATTTTTGTTTTGGGCATCAATATCCACATTTAAACGATGTTGTTTTAATCACGTTGACAATTATCTTCTATGTCACATTTTTCTCGAGTTAGCATCCCATTGATATAATTGAAATTAAAATCAAAGTTTAATGTTATAAATGAACAAATTAAAAATTTAATAGTATAAATAATACAACATCTAAAATTTAAAGATATCTAATGTAATTTACTCTAAAATATATTTAATATAAAAAATTATTTTATTTACATCACATATTTTTGTAAAATCTAATACATATATATTGAAAATTTTCTATCTAAAACAGAAGAAAATTTTATTTTTATTAAATCTTAAATTTACGATCTAAAAAATATTAAGAGAACTCTAACTACATATATTAAAAAGAAGAGACAGTAGAATTGAATTTATTTAATAATTATGAAATTAAATCTGAATACATTATACACCGCATCCACAAGCTACATCTAAGGGTGAACAAAACTCGATTCAATTTAAAAAAAAATTGAATAATTCAACATGAGATAAAAATATTTAACTCGTTTTAACTCGACTTGAAATTTTATAAATTTGAATAACTCAAAAAAAAATTTAAATAAGGTTTGAATTGTAAAACGAAAATTTAAATAACTCAAAATTTTTTAGTAATTAGAAGATTTATTTTCAAGTTCGTCCCTCAAATTTTTATAATATATATATTGATATATAAAAATACGAATAAATATTGCTACACATTAAGAAATATATATATATATATACATAGCTTATATGAAAATTGTTTAAATTGCAATCAAATCGTATTATAACATAATAAATAATTACAATTAAATTTTTATAAGAGCTCGAAATTCAACTCAAATTTTTTTTAACTCGACAAGACTCGATTCAATTTTTTTTTAATTAAAGTTTGAATGATAAAATTAAACTCATTAACTCAAATAACTTAAATTATTTTGACTCGACTTGACTTAACTCGATCGAACATTCATCCCTAAGTGCACTTGCGCCATATGCCTCCTTTTCCCCCAGCCTCACAAAATCCCAACGTGTTCCCTCATCATATACCATCTAGTTCCGTGTTTCATTACCGATCTAATCATCACCGTCCATATTTTGAATCTTATTAGGCCCCACTTGTCTACATCATGATTATCGTCTCCTTCTTGGAAGTGATCAACAGGGAGGTGGCCCACGTGCGTATGAAGTGAAGAATCGACACTTTGGAAAACACTGTCTTTTGGTTTTATTACCCACTTATCTTTTGGGTAAACTTAATTAAAACAAATGGATACCCGTTTTGTTTAGGATAAAAACAAGCGGATAATTGCCCTCAATTTCTTAGTCTTTCGGAGAAATGTTATTTTCACTACGTTATTTAATTAATTATTTTTACTACGTTATTTTCACTATTAAGGGTAAGTAAAAGTAGAGTTTTGTTATAAATATCTTTATTTATGGTGGATATTCATATATTAAATAATATTTTAATATATTTTATTATTAGAGTTTAATTCCAATTGGAATTAAGACTTTCATTTTATGCCTATAAATAAACTTTTGGAGAAAGCATTGTACACAATCTTACTTTGATAATATAAAATAAGTCTCTCTCTTTTTGTCTTTCATCTTTGTTAATCTATTTTGTTTTTATTTTATATTTTATTCAAAACACGAAACTCTAACCAACGGAGGTGATTGTCGTTCAAATCTTAAAGGAGTTATTGAAAAGAATTTGTTACTAGCATGAATCAAATATAAGTTCTTCTCCCTCTATTTTATTTTAATTATCGATTATTTTTCTCTCTTGATATTTAACTTGATTTTTAATTTTTGAGAAGTCGTTGGTTCTTTGGTGTTTTTGTAGCGATAGAGTGGCTCAATTACCGTGGTTCTTGTCGATAATTTTCGAAAAATATTTTTTTGACAGAATTTTTTTTCCGGAAATTACTACCATATATTCAACTTAGCTTAGAAAGTCCGATATGTTTTACTTATTTATCTCGATATAATGAATAATTAATTATTATCAAATTAAGGGATGGTTGTTCAAAACGTGAAATTATCATGTATTTAAAATAAAATGACACATACGAGTAGTTTTTTGTATCTATTTAATTTGAGATTTTTTTGTTTTTAATTATGACCAATATTTTTTTTATTTTGATGATGATAGTTTGTGTTTTTAATTATATTTTAAGTATTACATAATATTGGAACAAATATTGAACATTAAATTAATTAATATGTTCTATATTTTGTTGGTTTAATTCGAGTATATTGGCTGAACATCTCATTCTGCAAGGCTACTGGTCTCAAAGGAGATTCTTTTTAAAGGACCTTGTGGACTGGTTTAACAATACCGCGTATAAAGATTAAATTTTTGTTCTTTGTATGTATTGTTATTCAATTACGATTAAATAGTATGAGTTTTATAAAGTCTATATTTGCTTGAAAACAATATTTTTTGTGTCGAAAAATTCGACTATAGACTTCTCCCAAGTTCAAGTACGAAAATCGTCTTGATCCAAGAATTTTTATGGGAGGTATTCTCTGAAGTAAATGCAAGCATAATGTTTATTTCATGCGATTATTGGATTTGTTTCATTCCTTGAAGTGATGCAAACATTATAATTCACTATATGATTAGTGAATAAAACTCAGTTACGTGTCAAAGTATCACTAGTGAGGATATGTTAGAAAAATATGCTATACTTTTCAGACATTAATGTTGTCCCTGTCGATACAATATCGTGAAAAGGTTTTAAATACTTATTACTCTCCACTCCATTCTCTGAAGTGAATTTGATATTTTATAGCAGAAATAATAAATGTCACATTAGTAATTCTGGTCATGATTGAGCTCATAAAATAGATATGGATAAGATGATTCTTTTGAGAATGCTTATATCCACCAGAAGTGAGATTATAAGGATGACGATAATGATAGAGATCATATCAAAATCTTTATGTTATCAATGTGATGGTACAAATCATTGGTCTCGTACTTATCAAACGTCGAAATATTATAGACTTTATCCATAATCATGAATGATAAATGAAAGAAAATATAAACAGATTATTTTGTGGCGAAAATAATTATGGCGTTGTTGGTCCAACTCAATTGGATATTGTTAATTTTTTTATAACCCTTGAAGGGAATAATTCACCATTTATTTTATTTCCCTTATGAAAGGGAATAATTGACCTTTTATATATTTTGTTTTATGTTAAATTATTTATATTTATATTAATTTAATTTATGTTAATTTATTTTACATATTATTTATTTACGCTTTATGTTAATTTTTCCTTTTGAAGAATATGATTATTTTCGCAATACAATATATAATAAATCATGGCGATTTATGCTTAACAGATAGTCCAAGTACGCATATTATACTTAAGCATAAGAAATATTTTCCCATTAAAAAATAGGGAAAATACGTTGAACACCCCAAATTTGGGCCTAGAAGTTTAGAGGTCTAGTGGACCGGTTTTGTTGGTTTAGCCTAGTTCGGGATTAAATACTTAAAAATTGATTTTTAATCAAAATAAATTATGAAAAAAATCCTAAAATCCTTATTTAATATATATTTGACTTAGGTCAACTCAATTTCGAAAATTGAAAACTTAAGGACAATTTTATAAACTAAGTCAAAACTTTGAATCTCTAAGGGGCTTTAATCCAATCCAAATTCTAATTGAATTAAACTTCTATGGGCTTATTTAATTAATACTTAACCCAAAATTTTAATTAATAACCCAAATTACTTTATTTAATTTCTAAAAACCTATTTTATATCAAAACATAAACCCTTATTTTATTATTTTCGTTTTCCCTCTTCCCAAGGCTGAGAACGGCCGCCTTTTCAAGGTAAAATCGATTTCTTTTCATTAATTTTCGTTCTAATAATTATTTATAATTTTTCCTTCTTCAAAAACATTGTTTTTCACTTGTTTTTCTTCTCAAAAACCATGAAAGTTGGTTGGGTCAGAATTGGACGTGAGAAACATTCAATCCTATGATTTTAAAATGTTCTTTATTGAAATTACCAAGTTATTGGCTTGGTAAAAACGTTTTTACTCTTTTGATTTAAGAAAAATCGGTTTTTGATCAAAACCTATAATTTTCGTTCAAGGGTTTTACTCGTTGTTTTGGGGTCTTAAATTGTTTATTTTAATCATGTTAGGATGTTTATAATGTGTTTATAAATTCCATAATCCCGGACTATAGGTTTAAGAGAAGTTTGGTGGTTTTCAAAAAGTTTTCGGTTAAGGTTTTGATAGGTTTTAAGGGTTGTTGTGTGGGGGTTCGACTTGGGGTTTGTTTTGTGCAATTAGGAGAAATAAATCCTTAGTTTTTGATGGTTGAAACAGGATAAGAATTTGGTGATTATGTTTGAAGAAGTTTTGGATCGAATTGGTAACTTGTCAAGCAAGTTTCGGTTATCGGTGAGTGGATTATGAGGGCTGCCGATTTGGCACATTTTTAAATGTGTTTTCAAAGGTTTGGGGTGTAGGGAAGGTGTGAAAAACCTCCCTATACTTGAAAGTAAGTTTAAAGTTTTGCTTTCTTAAAGGTTCCCATATTATGCTTTGTTTTTATAACGTTATTTGTCATGCTCTTGTTATGTTGTGCACATGTATATAAATGCTCATGAAACTATTTTTAAAGAGATTTTATATGAATTTGATGTTCCCACGGTTTTGTTTTGAAAAATAAGATAAAAGTGGTTTTATCGGGTTTTGCAAGTAAAGCGTGAAAAGTGGGATACATGTGATTTGAATTCTGTTTTTGAATTAAGTTTTGAGCATTGAATTTTGATAATATATTGGCTAGTTAAGTGATGAACCTTATGGGATAATTTGATCGATCAATAGGGTCTAGAGTGCACTTATAAACATTCAAAAGTTGTACGTGTATAAATTCCTTGTGTGTTGCATTTTGCCTTTTATTCTAATGTTATGTGATGGGAGTAGTACTGTCACATACGGGTTGATCAGAGTAGTACTGTCACCGGACACCAAGGTGAGATAATTCATGTTGAGAGTAGTATCAACATGCGCATGCTTTGGGAGTAGTACTAACATGCGGTTGCCCGTTTATCCTAATGATTTGTAGTGGTACAAATCGGATCACTAGCACCAATATAAGTTTTTACTTTTTAAAGGTAAGTGTCATGGTTTTTACTTGTTGCATATGGGATTATGCATGCGAGGTTTTGTGCATCGGTATGCATGTGATTTAAGCATTGCTATGTTGTTAGCATGTAAGACTTGAGCTTTGTGCATTGAGATGCATGTGTAAGCATTGCTATGTGAGTAGCATGTAAGACTTGTGTTTTAGCTTTTAAAGCATGTGATTTTAAAAAGGGTTTTACTAAAATTTAATGATGGCATTGTTAGCCATGGTTTGATGACACTTACTGATTTTTAAAAAGTGGCGTTGTTAGCCATGTTTGTTTTATTTTATAAAGAGCATGACATGTTTTTAAATCAATGAAATTGGTTTAGTATGGGCTGCATTGCAAGGTGTTTTTATACTTGTTTTTATTCACTCACTAAGCTTATGCTTACCCTCTCATTTACCTTGCAATGCAGAGTAAATAATGTTGAGGCAGCGAAGGGAAGCAAGGATCCAGGTAACCGCCAAGTGAAATCTCAAGTATATCTTTATAACATTAGTAGTAGTGAGAGAGCAATGGGGATGGGTTATCATGTTAAGATTATTGATATGATGATAAGACTTGTTGTAGTCGTATGCTTATATATATTTGATGTTTATCAACATTGTTATTGCTTAAGATATGGCTTAATAAATCTATGTGTTTTTGGATATTCTGGCTTGAATACTATAAATGATATACTTTTATGTTAACGAGGTATTTTGAGATCTATTATAGATTAATTTTAAAGTATGATATATCATGCTTGTTATTGTTGAAATATGCTTATAAATTATGTGTTTTGCGTGTGGAATTAGGTGACTTGCATCTAGGGATGATATTCGAAGTGTGGATTACGCCTATAGGGTCTTGTATGCATCTAGAGAACCTTACTTGTTCGGTTAAATTAGGACTCACTTCACATCTCTTTCCGCTGCAAATGAACTCAGTCCTTGCATGAACATATAAGATCTAATTAAAGCATTTAGATAAGATAAAAGAAAAAAAATTAGGGTCGTTTATCGAGGCGAGTCTTTGGATTAGCCTCGGTATTCCCCGTGTAGCTCGTTCGAGTCGGGTGGCTTGTAGACCGGGTCGAGGGGGTTACAATACTAGTACTATTTCTCGAAGTAGTAAAATATCAATGCTTCGGAAGAGCTTTTGAGAGTTTATTTTTGATAGATAACCGATTTGATATGATGTGATATATTTAATTTTTTTATTCCCCGAAATGAATGGTACAAAGAACATATTTTTCATTCTTCGAAGTGAATGGAATAAATCATATATTAAAATATGCATAATTATGCATATTTTCCCATTTAAAATGCAAGGGAATAATGTGATTACTATATCCAGAAGAAATAATATCACAGAAGGCTCCGACTGAGCAAATATGTTATTGTCAAATGAACTTTATTTCATATTTACAATGCATTATACTCGTCAAAGTTGCAAACAGACTTATTGGTTTTTAAAGATATTTGCAGAAATATATTGAGAATATTAGTCGAAGGGATGTTGACTATCTAAATATTACGAGTATAACTCAAGGCAATAAGAAAATCTTAAAAAAATTATATGCACTGTCATCCATATTGTACTATAGAAGAAATAATACAAATCGAAGCTCATGCTACTTTAAACCAGATGTTTAATGAAAATTTTATTTGGCATGATTGTTTAGGCCATCTCGGTTCAATTATGATGCGGAAATTTATTGATACTTTCATATGGTCATTTATTGAAGAACTAAAATTTTCTTTAAGGTATTTTTTTTTCATGTGATACTTGCTATCAAAATAATCTGATTATTAAATCATCACCAGTAGATTTATTAATTTTCTGGAACGAATACAAGGTGATATTTAGGCCCATACACCTTTCTTATAGTCTATCTAGATATTTTACAATTTTAATCGATGCATCGACTAGATGATCATATGTATCCTTGTTATTAACTCGCAAATTGGTGTTTGTGAGGCTACTTGCTCAATTGATAAAATTATGAGCAAATTTTACATAGTATCTTATAAAGATAATCGGTCTTGATAATGTTGACGACATGTCATTTTACATGTAGTATCACTAATTCGCATCAAGCCAACACATAATCTTAAGTTCTTCACATTACAAATGGTTTTTGGTCAAGAACTAAATATTTCTCATCTTATATTTTTTGGTGTGTAGTATAAGTTCTAATTGCTCCACCATAACGCACAAAGATGAGTTTTATTAGGAATATATGTTAGATTTAAATTCCCCTTGATAATTAATTATCTTGAGCTTCTAATAAGGAATTCATTTACAGCTCGATTACCTAACATTAGAGGGAGAAAATAAAATAACTAGAAAAAGAAATAAGTTGGAATGAATTATCATTTTTCTTAGTTTGATGCATGTATTCAACAATGTGAAATATAAGTTGAAAGGATAATTTATTTAGCAAATCAATTGCCAGATGATATTGTTGACCCTAAAAGAGTGACTAAGTCACATATACCAACTATGAATGCTCTGATTAAATTTGATTTCCCAGAAGGATAAACTCTAGCTGCTAATGAGTCTAAATTATACTTGATACATGGTAGACAAATAGGTTCCAAAGATAAAAATCCTCAAAAAAAGGAGCTATATTTTATGATGGTTTGGTTGAGGAATCAACGTATTATGAAAATATCTAAAAGAGATTAAAAGGTCTCCAATAGAGATATTGACATGACTCAGGTACCTGCTAATAAAGATATCTCAATAAATTATGTCATGTTTAGTAATAAGTGAAACTGAAATCAAATCGACATTGATAATATATTTGTATGTAATATAGCACTAGAGATTTTATTTGATGATGTGGATTATGAATCATTTTCAATTAGGCAACATAAACAAAGAAATGATTTGCCAACACGGAAAGAGGCAATTGAGGCGAAACTAAAATCTCTTTCGAAAAGAGAACTATTTGGTCTTATAGATCGTACATTGAGGCGAAACTAAAATCTCTTTCGAAAAGAGAACTATTTGGTCTTATAGATCGTACATTGAAATATATAAGCTCATGGATATAAATGAGCCTTTATGAGAAAGAGAAATCAAAGGGGGAAATCACAAGATATAAGCTCATTTGGTTGCACAAAGATTCTCACAAAGACATGAAATCAATTATGAGCAAAAATATATTCCTCGGTGGTGGATGCAACTACTTTTAGATTTTGATCAGCCTGATAATAAATAAAATTAATTAGTTTCAGCCTAATGGATGCTGTTACATCTTATTTGTATGGGCCTCTTGATAGTAATATTTACATGAAACTTCCAGAAAGATTTTAGATTTCTAGAAGCAATTAATTCAAGTTCTTTAGAATATTATTCAATCATATTGAATATATCTTTTTTATGGCTAGAAACAATTTAGGCGTATTTGGTATAATCGCCTCATTTAATATTTATTAGCAGAATGCTATATGAATTATTTAATTTCCCTGAGCAATTTTATTAAGAGGTTTAGCTTTGAATTTTTTATTGTTGTGTATGTCAATGATTTTAATATCATTGAGACTCATGGAGAGATCTCCTTAATAATAGAATCCTTGTGCATCAATAGACATAGATAAAAAATGTTTAAAGATACTTTACATGCATAACGCATATTCATTGATCAACCTTATGGTTACTAGGTCTCTTAATGTAAACAAAGATCAATTCTGTCTCAAGAAAAAGGTGATGATATTCTTGGTCTAAAAGCACCATATATACATTAATTAATCTGGAAGCATTATATCTTAGCTAGCCTAAAAATACTATTTAAGTGCAACAAGACCATTACCTTTAAATAATTACTATGCTTGAGGCAAAACCAAAATATGTGTTTGGCTAAACATATCCAGAAGATATGTGAATTGCTTTCACAAGATAAGATGCAAGCTATCTTGTGTAGAGATAATGCAAAATTTATATCTAAAGGTGGATACATCAAATGTGATAAAACGAAATATATTTCTTTAAAATTTCTTCCCTCATGATCTTCAGAAGAATAATATTCGATGCATCATTTTAAGTAATAATTTGGAAGATTTATCTACTAGTGTATAATCTACTTCAACATTTGAAGATTGTATTCAATATTTAATTATGAAGATTCAAAGAACTTATGTGAGATTTATCCACTAGTGTATAATCTACTTCAACATTTGAAGATTTGTATTCAATATTGAATACATGTAATGGTATTAATTCCCATGTTTTAATTCTTTTTGTGAGCATGGGAGGTGTATCATTAGGCTTTGTTCATCTTCGGGGGTGCATCGGGAACTCAGTGGAACTTTAGCAAGCTAGTTAAGCTTGTATTGGTGAGTGAATATGGTTTTATTAAAGTTCAGAATGATGAACACATGAAGTTTGTGACTCTTTTATAGATTAGAAGTTTGTTAAGGGATGCTATGAAGATAGATGATTATTACTCTCAAAACTATGTTTCTGAATAGATATGAATTCACTTTCGCAAAGGAAAATAGAATATTGTTTTTAACCATAGGCGTTCTCTCAAATTTGAATAGATATGCCTTGAATTCCATGTTAATTCCATATGTGTATAGAGATGGATGCGTTTTGTTATAGAAATGCAAATTGAATAGAAAAGCTTTAAGATAAGACTTTATGTGATAGACAATTGATGCACATGCGTGAAAATAGTAGCATGCTAGATGATAGACTTACATATTGGAAAGTGACAAGTTTTACCAATTATTATCAGATATAAATAGCTGGCTATAGGTTCAAGTGCACTAATAGAAAGTCGCCACATGTGATTTTGAGGTTGCTCCTTCATGCGAACCGTAACAGTTGAGGGTTATATTCTCCGTGTGAGTTTGAGGTAGCTCCTCCATGTGAGTAATCATAGATTTATAGATAGTCCTATTGGTGGATTTGATGATTGTAACCGTTTGAGGTAGCTCCGGTACAAATTCATCCATAAAGTAGAGATCCATGTATCCGATGTGTTTTACATAGACTTGTTAATATAGAGTCACTTGATAGCCAATGTATATTGATATGGAATTTTGATGATATAGCTTGATATGAGCACCAACGATAAGGACTCAGAGGAGTACCCAAGTGGCCCCATCACTTGTGCAAGGGCCAAGAAGTTTTCAATCATCCTTGGAAAGCTTGTTTACATCAAGCTTTGAACGTGGGGAAGTGAGATTAACAATGGAGGATCACTTTATTTTGCTTATGCATAATTTTGCATGATAATTTAAATTTTTTATACATATAAATGTATTGAATATGTGTGCTGATCATTTAAGCATGCATAGTATTTAAGCATCTAGTTCATTTAGGGAAGTAGTTTATCTAGTCATTTAAATAAACTATTTCATTCATGCATGTAGTCATTAATAAAGTTAGTTCATTGATCAAACTAGTTCATTCATTAAACTAGTGCATTAATCAAACTAACTCTTATATTTTTGTGCATTTTTTAAATTAAAATATAAATAAAGTTTACCTTTGTGTTAGGTGAATGAAGGGAGATGAACAGTCACACCAAATGCAAGAATACATGTCAGATTGATCTCTATTTTTCAACTAGATCCAGGATGATTTGATTCTTGAAGTATATTTCAAATTTATTCCTCTATCTCTTAGCTTTCCAACGCCTTTTCAATCACCTTAATCCTATATCAGAAGCTTGAGATATGATCGATTTACCGAAGATAGTATAGGCTGGAATTTTTATTACAGGAATTTTATGTAAGGATTATTTGGATGAGTTTGAGCCAAGGAAGAGTACCTTCATCTTCATCCAAGAAACAAGTCATTGAAGGTCTTCTTTATTCACATATTCAAGTTAATTCAAAGCTGAGTTTTATTCATACAAATGAAGACCATCATTATGCAAATAATCATATAATGATATTCAAGAAGGTTAATTAGCTTGAGGATCAGCATGAAATTGGAAGACACACTATTCTTTTGCTACCAAAGTGTCTACAACATCAATTGTCCATTTTCACCCCTTTTTTCTCTATGAAAGAGCAAGACAAGGCTGCCCAAGAGTCCTTCCACCATTTGGACGAAATTATATGTATATTAAGCCTAAATTAAGTCCAAATTCATCACTAATACCTTGAACATTCATCCACTTAAAGATATGAGAGAAAACAAAGCATTCATTAGCATTCATCACCATAAATATGAAGCATTCATCTCTTGTTGTAAGACTCTTCATATGGTTCCTATGAACACTATAAATAGGAACCTTTCCTTCATTTTTATGAAACCAATTTGATATAATAAAACTCTTTTGAAAGTTTGCTTTTTGCTTTGTTCTTGCAAGAACTCTATCGACTTCAAGTTAGGCTTGTAGTCTTCATCCATTCCATCTTATTATCGCGTTGGTTCATAGCTCCTTATAGCTAGTGGGTTACGTGCCACACTTCTACCACTTCGAATCCATCATATTATATTGTTGGTTCTGAGCTCCATATAGCTAGTGGGTCACAATCCATTTATCCCTTAAAGTTACATACCCACGCCATTAGCATTACACATCCCTAACTTTCCTTCATTTAAAACCATCACAGTTCCATACACTTCAAACCTATTCCATATCTTTCATTCCATCATTTCCTTATTATTATTCTTATGTCATTCTTACGCTTTATGTTTATGAAATTTAGCGTACTAATTCTTGTGAAATCTGTTCTTACTAGAATCACGATCAAGCAACATCATATTTGACCTACCGGGTTCATATCAATTGGTAATCAGAGCCTAGGAGATTCTGTAAGAAAGTTTTTTTCTTTGTCTCTCGGGTTAGAAAAGAAAAAGAAAAAAAGGAAAAAAGGAAAACGAAAAAAAAATCGAAGCAAAATTCAAAGAGGGAGGGAGCATACTTCTAATAAACTTCTTTCATATTAAAAAAATAGTTGAAGTTTCTAATATCTTTATTTTACATTTTTCATCATTTGTTTTCTTTTCTTTTAGCCTTTCTCATTTTCACCTTATACCTGACCAACTTGTTTCAGCCGATTTCTACAAGACACTTGTAAGCCTTGAGTGAGTTCTTTAAAGGACTTTAACGAGAGCAAGAGTGGAAAAAGGCAAGAGAGTACATCAAGGGTAAAAGCCATCCCGAGTGAAATACGAGTGGAGTGAATTTCTTTGGAGCGATTGGTGAGATTTTTTTTGTTGGTGAGGTTTATATTTTATTTTAGGGTAACTACATAAATGGTCCCCCAGCTATACCCCAATTATCTTTTGTATCTCTCGACTATCAAAAGTTAAAAATTAGTCCAACAACTTAAAAATTATAACAAATTGGTCCAATGCCATTAAAAATCAACGGTTGATGACGTGGTAGTTAACCTAAATTGATATAATTATATAATTAGTTCCCAAGTTCTACACTTATTTTAATTTGACCCCAATTTTAAAAATTAACCCACTTAATTTTAATAACTTATCAATTTAATCCTTATCCAACCAAAGCTTCCATAAATTGTTCCTACAAAACCCATAAAATTTTAACTGATGGTGCCAGCAGCAGCAGAGATCATCAGAAATCTGAAGCTTGGAACTGAGATCAGAGAACGAAAACTCAACTAATAGTTAAGTGTGAAGAGCTGAGTAGAGACTAGAGATTGTTGGCTAAGATGGAAGCCAATGTGAACCGAAGACCAAAAGATCTAAATAGAGAATCTAAAGAAAGAAGATTCAAATGAGAATAAATCCCTGAACCTTGAAACTTTCTGAGGTTTCAGTTGAGAGTTTTCAGGCATAGAGCACAATAAAATAAAACATGATTAAAATGAGTCGGTTAAGGAAGGGAGTGCTTGAGAAAGATAGGGAGCTCTTGATCCTCATAGAGTTACATGAGGTGCTTGGGAGTCAGCCATTTACTTGGATAAAAGAATGAGTTGGTCACGGAACAGAAGATGCATGAAATGGTTGGAGAGCACAATAAGAATATTCAATCCAATGCTCAAACAATGCAGATTAGGAGCAAGATTATTCAAGAAGTGTCGGTGCCGGTTTCAATCAACCGTTATCACACGTACAACAATTGCAATTTCAGTATCTACAAAACCTGCAGGAACAAGGAGACTAGAATCTTGAATCCATGATGTTTAGCCAGAACATGGGTTCTTATGTCGAAAATCAGAGGAACGAGATTAATCGGTTCATTAAATCACAGGTTAGTAGAAGAAAAAACTAATTTTTTTTAAGATTTATATTCAAAGATCTTGTTTTTGGTTCAATGTGGTTCTTAATTTTGTTTATTTTATTTCGTTTGATTTTAGAATGAGAGGCTGAGATTGTTACCCCAAGAACAAAGAAAGCAACAATTGTAGTACTGGCGAAGAAGATGGAATCAAAGGCATGTGTTTTACTCAACCAGAAAGACTAAGAGATCGCTAAGGCGACGAACATAACAACCGAACTGCAAAACCTGTTGGGAATACTTGAGATGGAGAGCCAGGCATGGCAGAGAGTGGTCATGAGAAAGAAGTGATGGTTCTCTTTAAACAACCGAATCCAACAGCTATGTGAGCAAGCTTCTTGTTGGTTCAACAACGGCGTCGACGATGCATAATCTTGCTGCGAATGCGACAACAAAGCACTAATCGTCGTCGGTTAAACAAAAGAAGACGACAAAGAAGAAAGAAAGATGGTCTGCAAATGTTGTTACCATCGGTTAAAATTTTCTGGGTTTTGCAGGAATGGATTATGGAAGCTTTGATTGGATGAGAGATTAAATTGATAGGTTATTAAAATTAAGTGGGTTAATTTTTAAAATTAGGGTCAAATTAAAAAAAGTGTAGAACTTGGGGACTAATTATATAATTATATCAATTTAGGTTAACTGCCACATCATCAACCATTAATTTTTTAACGAAATTGGACCAATTTGTTATAATTTTTAAGTCGTTGGACCAATTTGTAACTTTTGATAGTTGAGGGATACAAAAGATAATTGGGGTATAGTCGGGGGACCATTTATGTAGTTTACCCTTTATTTTATTACTAAACATGTCTCACAATTCCGTAGTGAACCCTTATTGTGATAGTAATAATGTTAACATGGATGCAACTAATACCAATCTTCAAGATATTATTAGAGAAATGGACAGGTTGTTGCAACAAAGGTTGGGGCAGATGCAAGAGCGGTTAGAAAAATTAGAGGAAAGATCTCAAAGGAGGCAAAATTTAGACCAAGAGGAAGAATATGATGATGAGGTGGTCGATGAACAAGAAGAAGAGCAAATCTCCCAACAAAGTTTGAGGAGACAAGTGCCTAGGTACCAAAGAGCCCGCCCACGAGTGGATGACGATTTAAACATCAAGATTAACATTCCACTATTCCAAGGAAAAACAGATCCCGAGGCTTATCTATCTTGGAAAAAAAATCGAGCACATCTTCGAGTGCCACAATTACTCCGAGCATAAGAAGGTAAAATTAGCCGCCATTGAATTTATAGATTATGCATTAATTTGGTGGGATCAATTGACATCAAGTAGGAGGCGTAATGGAGAGAGACCCATCTCAACATGGAACGAAATGCAGGCAGTGATGAGGAGGCATTTCATTCCAAATTACTACCATCAAGAGTTATTCAATCGTCTCCAAAACCTTACACAAGGTAACCAGAGTGTTGAAAACTACCACAAAGAGATGGAGGTGGCTATGATTCGTGCCAATATAGACGAGGACCGAGAAGCTACCAAGGAAAGGTTTCTATCGAGACTTGATCCAAATATTGCCAATGTGGTCGAATTACAACATTATGTGGAGATGAAAGACATGGTGCACATGGCCATAAAAGTGGAGAAGCAACTCAAAAAGAAGGGTGTCACACGATCCTATGGGGGAGTAACACCAAGATAGGGGAAAAGTTCAGCAACATTAAAGGTTGCACTGACATTAAACTCACCTGGGAGGTCTAATTGATAAGCATTTTCATTGATCCTCTTAACAACTTAAAATGGTCTATCTCCTCGAGGCATCAATTTAGACTTCCGTTGTAATGGACATTGGTTTACAACATGCCCTCGCCTGAAACATTTGAAGCATTGTATGTCTTGAGAAAGATTTGGAATGGATAAAGGCTTAACCATGCTAGATTCAGCAATGGGCTTGCTTCCTTTTGGTGTTCCTCCTTTTTCAAGGGAAGGTATTGGAGGACTCTGTTTGTATGAACTTTTCCCCCATGTTGGTGTTACTCCGGCAGACCAAGAGTCCTTCCACCATTTGGACGAAATTATATGTATATTAAGCCTAAATTAAGTCCAAATTCATCATTAATACCTTGAACATTCATCCATTTAAAGATAGGAGAGAAAACAAAGCATTCATTAGCATTCATCACCATAAAGATGAAGCATTCATCTCTTGCTGTAAGACTCTTCATATGGTTCCTATGAACACTATAAATAAGAACCTTTCCTTCATTTTTATGAAACCAATTTGATATAATAAAACTCTTTTGAAAGGTTGCTTTCTGCTTTGTTCTTGCGAGAACTCTATTGGCTTCAAGTTAGGCTTGTAGTCTTCATCCATTCCATCTTATTATCGCGTTGGTTCCTAGCTCCTTATAGCTAGTGGGTCACATGCCACACTTCTACCACATCGAATCCATCATATTATATTATTGGTTCGTAGCTCCATATAGCTAGTGGGTCACAATCCATTTATCCCTTAAAGTTACATACCCGCGCCATTACCATTACGCATCCCTAACTTTCTTTCATTTAGAACCATCACAGTTCCATACACTTCAAAAATCTTTCATATCTTTCATTCCATCATTTCCTTATTATTATTCTTATTTCATTCTCACGCTTTATGTTTATGAAATTTAGCGTACTAATTCTTGTGAAATTTTTTCTTACTAGAATCACGATCAAGCAACATCATATATGACCTACCGGGTTCATATCATAGCTGATGGCAAAACTTTTATTTAGACATGAGCATGTGGATGTGTTGGAAAAAAATGTTTGGGAGTAATAGTGTTCTTGATGTATTAGTTCCTCTTTTAGAGCATTGTTATATGATTTTTGAGCTTTCCTCACTAAGCTATCAAGCTTAATTCGTTGTTCTATCAATCCAGATTCGTAGATTTGGTCATGCAACCAACGGAGCAAAGTTCAACCTAAGACTCCTTTGACGCTCAAGTGTGATTTTAGACTTTCGTAGCTCAATAATGACAATGGTGAACCTTGTTAATAGACTTAAAATGGGAGATAAACTCTACCCCTATTGAAGTATGATTTGTGATATGTATCTAAATGTAATTTTCCTATTGAACTCTTATTTGGATGATATTTGAATGAAGTTTTGATGTTGTGGGATTATTGTGTATTGTAGCGAGTCAAACATTGTGAGATGTTACATTGTTGGTGTGGAATGTTAGGCTAATGTGCATCTAGAAATGCTTGTTATGTTATGCAATTCTTGTTCTTTAAGTGTTTTGCATCTATAGTTTACCCTTGAATCTTTATAGGTTGGAGAAGTGTGGAAATCTGCAATTCTGGGCAGGTGGTTTGGAAACCTGCATGATCTTGAAGGAAAATCTAGAAACATTGATCCATTAAAGCAAAACTAACTTTTTGTGGCACTTTTAGCGGCGTTTTTTAAGCAAACGTCACTAATTTTGTACTTTTAGTGACGTTTTTATGGAAAACACCGCTAAATATGTTTTTAGTGGCGTTTTTGGGTAAACGCCACTAAAAATTATGTTTTTAGTGGTGTTTTTGAAACCAAACGCCGTTAGAACCGTGTTTTAGTGGCGTTTTCTAACAAACGCCGCTAATGACATGGTTTCTAGTGGCATTTTCCAACAAACATCGCTAATGATATGGTTTTTAGTGGCATTTGTTCTTACAAACACTGCAAATGTGAAACTCAATGTTTTAATTTGAGTATTTTAACTCACACTAACTGAGCCCCCACCTCAATCCCCAAATCCCTAAATCATCTTCTCTCATGTTCTCCCTCGTCGGTGCTCTCCCCCGCCAATGGTTTTCGTCGCCGTGTTCTTTTTTCATCGTCGGTCATCTACGCCGTTGTGCTCAAACAAATCCTCTAAAATCAAAGAAAAAATCTAATAAAATAGTGGAAGAAGAGGAGTCTTTGATTACAGAATAAGAAAGCGTGAAGCTGTTCGTCGGTCAAGTGTCGAAGGACATGACGGAAGCGCAACTCGTTGCTATCTTCAATGAGTTTCCTCTGGTCGATGAAATCAACTTCATCAAGGACAAGGTTACTCGCGCATCTAGAGGTTCAAATTTTGTTTCCTTGTTATATCAAATTTATTGTTGAATTTTAAATCTCTCGCATTTTTCTTTTTGTTTTTTGCGGGATATTTTAGTGATTTGATTTATTTGTTTGATTTGGAGTGAGGGTTGTGGAAGATCGATATGGATGGGAAAGTTAACGGGGCGGTGGAGACTTGCTTTGGGTCTTTCCATAGATATGCTCAGTATATGAATTTCTCACATCCTTTGATTAAGCAGAAGTTCAATCCCAAGACTTGTGCTTGGTGGTGCAGACATGCTTTGGTTCTTTCCATAGAATTGCTTGTGCTTGGAGGACGGAAAAGTGTACCGAGGAATATCATTATCGGCAGAATCTGATAAGCTTTATTTGCCACTCTTTAGTTGTTTTTATTGATTTATTATATTTATTCCATGCTTGTGATATTTTTAATGCTTGATTTATTTCATTGGATGATACAACCTTTCTTCATAGTCTAGCTCGTAGCTTGATTGTCCCGTTGCAAATCATAAAGCATATGAAATGAGAATGAAACTGTGAAAATTGGAACAGTAGTTGTTCTTTAGGGTGTTGTATTGAATTATGTTGTTCTTTGTGTCTGCCTGTTGAAATTGAGTTATCATTATTTGATGGATTTCTGAATTTTGCAAAATGAGAATCAGACCTTGTGAAAATTGGGAACATTGCCTCCCGGCTTGATTACAATTTACTCCACAATGAAATCACTACACAAGTGTGGGCATGTACTCGGACTCGGCGTAGAGGATTTCTTTGATTTTAGTGGCATTTCTTTTTACAAACCCGCAAAAATATGGACGAGATCAAAAATGTCGCAGTGGTGCACTTCAATGGTAACATGAAGCCTTGGCTTGATATTGTCATGAACTAGTTCAAGCCTCTTTGGACCAAGTATATCGACTATGATTTGGAGTTTGTCTAGGCCTGCAATTTCTGTTTTTAAATAAAAACATCACCATTGCTCGAAGCTTTAGTACTGATAATACGCTACAAATCTAGCTTTTCAGCAAGAATTTCATCTCACCGTCTGCATTTTTTTACACATTAATCCAATTGTCCTTATTTTACGTGGTAGAAAATTAGCATCTAATCTTAGTACAACACAATTGTCATATTAATTTTAGCATATATTGTTTAAAAATTATTTTACAAGTGTTTTAAAAATTATTTTAGCATATATGTTAGCAAAATAGTCAAGTATCCTGATTTTAGTGGATTCTAGGTGCTGTCCATCACTAAATTTGTATCATAGGTTGGTAAACTTCAAAATGGGATTGTCTGTATTAAGGTGAAACCGCTTCTGAGATGTACCCCTAAAATTATTTATGAAGTTCATTTTCCTTATCTTGCAGGCACTCATTGTCTCTGCATGGTTAAACAGTTCAGGCTTTGTAGTTGGAATGCGACTTATGGAAGTTTACTCGAAAGTAATAAACCGTTTCAAAGAAGGTTAGATATTACTGTCCATCTTACTTCTAACATTTTAATTGGTCCCATAAGTAGAACGTATCAGAGCACAGCCTAATTGAATGTAAACAAAATATTCTGAATGTAATGTATTTTAGATTATTATACAATAAATAGTATGCTTTTCGGATTAATATTATTTTGTTTTGGGAACATGTGTTATTCGCGACATTTGTCACAAAAAACGTCACTAAAGAACAATTGCTAGCGACATTTTTGTTTAAAAATGCCACTGCATAACACGTTATTTGCGGCGTTTGTAACAAAAAACGCCACATCATAACACGTTATTTGAGGAGTTTGTAACAAAAAATGCTACTACAGAACATATTTTTTGCGGGTTTGTAAAAAGAAATGCCACTATAAAAACCTATATTTGCGGCGTTTGTAAAATAAAAAGCCACTATAAAACCCAATTTTTTGCGGCGTTTGTAAAACAAAACGCCACTACATAACACATTATTTGCGGTGTTTGTAAAATAAAACGCTACTACTGAACCTTTGTTTGCGGCATTTTTTTTAAAAATGCCACAATAAAATTAAAAAACGCCGCGAAAGACCTGTTTTTCTATAGTGGTCTAGGTATCGATACCACATGAAATAATGTCGAAATGATAGGATGTATGCAAGCAGGTGTATTGATACACGTGGCCCAAGTTTCGATACCCATCTTGGCAGAGACAAAATATATCGGAATGGGTATAACTATGTATCGAAATGCGGGCTTTCTACGTAAGGCATTGAGTGTGAAATGGCCTTGGTATCGATACACTAGGACCACGTTTAGATACCACATTTTATAGTGGCAAATGGTATCGAAAAGGGACCTAGGGGTAACAATACCCATAGTTTTTTTTGGCAGTTAAAGACTGAAATGCAAGTTTAGATTCTTTACATATTAGTCCCTGAATCCTATGATAGCAATTAAATGATTTGTAGGCATCATTTTGAGATGAAAATTGAAAAGCTTGTGTAATGAACTTAATTGAATATTGGTAAAATTAATTTCACGATTGGTCCTTGAATTTTTTGAAATTTACAGTTTGATCCTTTTTACGTATATGGTGCAATCGATGCTTGATTTGCCTCTCGTTTTGAATGCAAGGCTAATAGTGGAATGCATGCTCATGTAGGAATCTAAAATCCTATAGACAAGATAAAAAAAAAAACTTAGGGTTGTTTATCAGTAAAAGTCTTCCCAGATTTATATCAGTATTTCTCGTGTAATCTGTTCGATTCGGGTATCGACTAGACCGGGTCAAAGAGGTTTCATTTACCCAACCCAGGTTCATGTAAATATAAATTGGTACCAAAACGCCATGTCTTCTTGGTGTTAGACATTGGAGAACGCCATATTCTATTGGCGTCAATGGAAAGAAATTATTCAACCACCTCTTTTAGTTGGATTCCAGCTAAAAAAATTCAATTATTTTGCCACTAAAGTGATAATTTTAATATTGCAAAATTTCAATTATTTTACATACAATTATAATGACTGAATCAATTCAATTATTTTGACTGTCAAAGTTAGTATTTTTTCTAGTAAAAGATATTAATTTTTCTACCCCAATTGCATGCATGCTGCATGCAGCATGCAACTTTAATCTAACAATGAGCAGTGGCGTATAACGCAGGTGAGTATGGCATTTTTCTCTACCATATCGCCAAGAGAACATGATGTTCTCCTTTAACATGAATAAGTCGACCTTCCAACTACTCAGCTGTCTTTGATGTTCAAATAAACATTTTAAAATGGAGAACGCCAAGAGGAAGTGGCGTTCTTCCCTTACACTGTAGAAATTATCGTAGTTCACTAATTTTTTCCGATAACAACGTATTTCCTTATTTTTTTTGAAAAAACTTATTCCACAAAATTTGTCAAATTCATCCTTCTTGAGTTTCGTTTAACGATAACTTGTAACCTTTCTCCTCTTTATTCAAAATCAGATAAAAAAGAATAAAAATATAGAGAAGTAACATATAGATAGAATACCTCCAAAATTATTATAACTTATATCGTTATTGAATTCGATGTGTTACGGTGGATAAATTTCGTGCGTTTGTGAATAATGTGTTTATTACAATGGAATGAAACCTATTACTTAAAATTAAAACCCTATAATTATATTTTCTATTTATACTAAATACGTTTGGAAAGAGAATAATGTCTTTACTTGAGCATCAAACTACTTTTTTTTTTTTTACATTCAATATGATTCTAAATGAGTTAAAACAAATAGAAAGAAAAATGAATGTCTACAATATGTATGTCTCACATCATTATAATTAATTATTTAATGGTTTAATTAATTCTTAAATTAAAAATTAAATAACTTGAAAAAAAGATATATATTAAGAGTCAATTTTATCCTAAAAAATAAGAATCAAAATGATAAAAATAATAAAAATTATGGATTAAAAATATTCTTATGCCTTTATTTAAAAAAAAATTAATTATTTACTGTTTATTTTATATAATTTTAAATAATTTGTTTCTCAATTGAATTTATAGCCAACTCAATCAAAATTATGCATAATAATTTAATTACTTCCCGCATATAAAATCGCTAGTAGTTGCAAATTAAGTAGGGCTCTATCGGCACAGTCATATAATATATACTTTTAAATACTTAGTATATTTTAATATATTTTAATTTATGAATAAAAGAAATTTATATAATAAAATATTAAAAAATAATATTAACATTCCTTAATTGATTAATAGGTTTAGAAGTTTATTTTTTTATCTTAAAAATATTAGTATAACACTATTTAATAAAAAATTATCCTTGTAAAGAGGGAGAAAAGTACTAAGCGTGTGGAGAACTGATGCGGATCACCTTGCGAAAATTGGGAGAGAAAAATATACCTTATGATCTTAACAAAGGATTAATTACTATCTAAACCCAAACTTGTAGTCAATGTTTAAACGACGAATTACGTCTGATGGTCACTAATATTAGAAGTAATTTATATTTTCACCAGTAAAAATTTAAAAGATATATTAAGATCACTAAAATCATCGATTTGTAATAAAGTATCACTATGCCACCAACCTCGTTAATTTTGTTGATGTGATATATTGACAAAAAGTCAAGGTCCAATTTAATCTTAAATTACGGTTAAAACTTTAATATTTTAACTATAATTTACGATAACCTAAAAAACTTATATTCTTTTTCGTCCCATTAAAATTCATATATTGATATTTTTGTGTTAATTTTTTTAACTTTAATTTCTTATAATTTAAAGCTTATTGTTGGTAAAAATATATAAATTTTGAAAACCTTCAATCAATTAAATATATATTTTATAAATTTGAATTAATTAAATATTTAAATAAAATATTATTAAAATTATCGACACGTGAAAGTTTTTAGTGGATGATGAGAATAATATTTTTCACTCACTTTCATGATCTAAATAATTCATTGCCAAACGCCATTTTCAAATGTCTCTGATTTGAGACGATGAAGAAAGTTCACAGCCACCTCATTCTAAATGACACACAACATCACCGAGATAACTTTTAACCAACAACATTAAAAAACTTAAGTAATTACTCTCCATCTTATACAAATGCCATCACCAAACCAACAAAGAGTCGTAAACACCGACCAAAACATTTAGAAATTACTTGTTTTCTTGCATTTTGGAGTCTCGAGTTTGAGCAATTCTAACATCCGAAGGTCCTTTAGAGACAAGGAGTTCGAGGTCACATAAGACATCAAACATAATTATTTAAACCTTTTCTTGTCTCTAACACCGAAACGGTCTCCATATCTGTTAACCATCAATAACTTGTTGCCTAAGGTTTCATCCACCGTAAAAATGGAGAAATAAATCTAATAAGATCGAGTAAACGTACCTTTCGGGTGTCTACGTTGATGTAGTCTGCAACATCTTTCTCTAGGGAAAGCTTGTATCGAGCCTGATAGGATCTTCTTAGTTCTTACAGCGAATATCTCTTTAAGGTATCTGATGCATCAAATTTCAACGATCACATGAAGATCATGGCTAAATTTCTTGATGGAGACATTAGCCAAGAAGATAATGAAAATATATATGGTTCTACCATTGTTAACTAACCTTGAAATCATAAAAAAGCTCCGATTCGAGATGTTTGACGATATCTTCTTCGTATAGTTCTTCATAAGCAAGTAACCAATTCTTCATAAGCAAGCTTGATTTACTTTCTTTGGTATTCATGTTACACTATTTCAAATCATTAACCAGGAATACTACGGTATCAATAGGAAGATACAATTAGATTTTGGAGTTCAATAAAAGGAGAGGTAACATCAATATAATTTAAAAAATAATTGTAGAACTAATATTTTGATATAATAATTGAAAAATAGTTTTGGAATAAAATACAATTTAAAAACATCTCAATCCCTAATTAAACATACTAAAAATAAAGAGAAACTTATTGTCCGTTTGAGATCTCCGAGTACCAACTCCTAAGGTCGAGTATCTGAAAAAGTTAAACTAAAAGAATGAGCTATAAAGCATAGTGTGTCTCTAAAGTGCAGTCATAAGTCATAGTATCACTCAGTTCACAATCACAGGCATAATAATATATATTTTTGCAGTAAATAACACAATGAGTGATGAATATAATGTCACATAGAATGTAGTCCCATACTTCGAACGCCAATCATAGTGGTTTCAAAGCCAACTAGTCACAGTGGAGGTAGTTCCTCTAGAACCCCTCAGCCCTTATTTCGCCAAACACAGTTTGGGTAAAACCACCTTCCTCCGTACAATCCACTCCATGCACATGTACTGCAATCAATGCTAATGATCTCAAATGTTTCATCACAATCAATCGTATAAAATACGAAACACACAGTTCAAATAATTTGATCACAGTATCACAAGGTATCTCAAGATCACAGTATCACAATGAACAATTAATCACAAAAGAAAAAAATCTAGCACAGAAAGAGAACACACATCTCGTAGCACAAGTATTAATGCTGACACCAGGATTTTCCACAGTTTGAACTAAGTCCTGGTCTAGCTGAGTTAGAACCTAAAAATGAAGTTTTAACAATCAATCACATTCTAAAGTAGTATTATGTCACTTAAATAACTAAAAAGAATACATACGTATCTCGAGCGGTATTCGTAGGAACCGGTTGAACAAAAGACGGAGGAAGTGGAGGTCCAACATCTTCCTTGGAATCGACATCATCACTCCAGAGAGACGCTCTTCAAAACCTAAAGAATTTGTGTTGTTAGGCATGAAAATTTTCCTATAACTTGTTCTCAGACTCTTAATCTCCGTAACTTAAAATCCACAACACCGAAGACCCTCGAAGTTCTAACCACGAAGCTCAGCTCTATCTACAGAAATCATCATGCATTTTCTGACATCTTGTGAAACTGTAGATCCACCAATGAGGAAAGAAAATGAACCAACATGACAAAACTGATGAACAATAATTGTTCCTCTGGTGTGCACATAGTTCTCCACGACCACATGTCTTGCTAGGAGAGTGATATTAGCAAATGTTTTAATGTTTCCAATTTTTGTAACCATGTGCAAAAATGGCAAGACCCCCTGATAAGATTATTATCACCTATAACCGTTCTATCGTATGATTTTGAAGATCGGTAGATTGAAATAGTTTCTTTTATCTCATTGTTCTCCCTAATATCAAGAAAACATCCCACTAACTTTACCAAATGCTGCAACAACTGAATTTAAGGAAAACATCTCCACCATGGTTTGCTGCAATCTTCAAATCCTAGTCTTGATTATTAAATGTAGGGTCCACGAAATCCACTACGAAAGTTTAGCAGAATTGCCAATCATTCTCCAAGGTGGAGACTAGTATGGAAAATTCCAGTTCCAACTTTCTAACCTTATTTTTCATTGCAATATCGATCCATTTATCAATATAAATCCGCGAAAATGATCTAAGAAAATTCAAACTCTGAATTTATCAATGGTTGAACCTTGATGTGAAATTAAAACATCATTGACCCGTATTAAAAACTTATATTTTCATTTTCCCCGTCCTCAACCGTCATATGCCTACAATCATCCGAACCCTCAAAACATTTGGCATAGGTGTCATAACGTATTGACATCAGATCATCAAAGTTAAAAGAAGAAGTTAGAGATTCTCAGATTTGTTTCCATTGGTGAGAAAGAAAAGTGGGTTATAGCACAATTTCTTCTAAAGGGAGAAAAGACAACATTTGATAAAATCACCATCACTTAATTCACTTATCTCATCTCTCTCATCATGTTTCAGCATCTTTGAGTTGGGAAGCTCCATATTTTCCTTTGTATCAAAGTTTAAGTATCTAAAGAAGGAAGAGATATTGGGAGAGAGCCAAATGGCTGATATAACCAAAAAAAAGAGGTTATAATTTTATTAAGGTTATGACTCAAACATACAAATTCCCCATATACCCTCCTTAACTTGAATTACCAACATACCCTTTTTAATTAATAACACAAAATCCCTAATTTAATTTAGGGTTCCAAATATGGGAATTCACATTAATTTAGGGTTTTCCTTAAACTAATTTTACGGTTGTTACAACTCTTCCCCATAAAAGAAATTTCGGCCTCAAAATTTACCTGATGCAAAAAGATGCGGATATTGAGCTTTGACAATAGACTTAGCTTCTCATGTAGCCTCATCGTAGCCATGATGAAGCCACAAGAATTTGACCATCTTAATTATCTTTTTCCTGAAAAATCTTTTATTCTCTTTAAGAATCTTAATTGGTTCTTCTGCAAAACTTACGTCAGGTCGAACCTCAATATCCTCAACCAAAATGATGTGGGATGATTCGGATCTATAATGTCTCAACATAGAAACGTGAAACACATCATGTATTCGCTGTAACTCAGGAGGTATCTCAAGTTGATAGGCAACTAGTCTAACTCTCCGTAAAAATATGATAAGAATCGATAAAACAAGGACTCATCTTGCCTTTCTGGCCAAAACAAAGTACCTTCTGCCAAGGAAATACTTTCAGGAAAACCTCATCACCTATATCGTACTTAATATCTTAACACTTCAAGTCAGCATACGATTTCTGTCTCTTAAAAAATAACCTTAAGTCTGTCTTTGATCATTTTAATTGTTTCCTTAAACTCCCAAGTAATATCTGGACCTAATAACTTGTGCTCAGTCAACTCTGCCCAACCAATAGGGGTAAAACACTTACTTCCATACCGAGCTTCGTAAGGTGCCATTTGAATATTATACATATAGTTGTT
Organism: Abelmoschus esculentus; assembly: GCA_035048815.1. Classification (NCBI taxonomy): domain Eukaryota; kingdom Viridiplantae; phylum Streptophyta; class Magnoliopsida; order Malvales; family Malvaceae; genus Abelmoschus; species Abelmoschus esculentus. The sequence goes on from JAUCBN010000031.1 coordinate 10,246,838, forward strand.
ATTATAAGCAAACTCAGCTAGAGGTAGAAAATTCTCTCAACCGCCCGGATAGTTAACAACACAACCTCTCAACATGTCCTCAAGAATTTGAATAACTCACTCAGATTAACCATAAGTTTGTGGATGGTAAGCAATACTGAAATTTAGTCGAGTACCCAGAGCAAAGTGAAAAGATTTTCAAACTTTAGATGTAATTCTCGGATCACGATCAGATATGATAGAAATTGGTACCCCATGAAACCTTACTATCTCAAATATATACAAGCGAGCTAACTTACTGAGGGGGTAATCAACTCGAACCAGAATAAAATGTGCTGACTTAGTGGGACAATATACAATAACCCAAATAGAGTCTTTATTTGACAGAGTCGAAGGAAGACCACTAACAAAGTCCATAGTCACTCGTTCTCATTACCACAGAGAAATCTCGATGTGCTACAGCAACCCAGATGGTCTCTGGTGTTCCGCCTTCACTTTCTGACAAGTTAAACACTTATTTATACATATAATATACAATATCTATCTTGAGTCCTTTCCACCAATATTGTTCCCGAAGATTCTTGCATAATTTATCCCCACCTGGATGCATAAAGTAAGGATTATCATGGATTCACGTAGAATAATTTGTTTCAACTCAGAATTCTTTGAAACATAATATTGGTCCTAATAACAAAGAACATCATTATGATCATTGGTAAAGTCCCTCGAAATACCTTATCAATCTCTTTCTTACGATGCATCAAGAATACATCATTCTTCTATTCCGAACGAATCTCAAAGATAAAAGTAAGGATAACCCACTAAAAGAAAACCATCCTCAAATAAACTCAGGCGAGCAAAAAGAGATCTTAGATCTGTAATCACAAAATGAATCAAAGCTTCGATCACCACATTAGCCTTCCCGGTATGATACTCAATCTCACAATTATAGTCCTTCAGAATTTCTATCCAACAACATTGTCTCCAATTAAGCTCTTTCTGAGTGAGCAGATACTTCAAACTCTTGTAGTCAGTAAAGATATAACACTTCTCCCCATAGAGATATTGTCTTCATATTTTGAGAGTAAAAACCACAACAACTAACTGAAGGTCACGCATAGGGTAGTTACACTCATGCGGTTTCAATTGACAGGATGCATAAGCTACCACCCTACCATCCTACTTAAGTACGCAACCCAAACAAGTATAGGAAGAATCAATGTAAACGGTATAACGTTTCCTAGACTCGGGTTGTATCAAAACTAAGGCTTGGGTCAACACTGATTTCAATTTCTCAAAGTTGTACTGTTTGGCCTTAGTCCAAATAAAAGGGGCATTATTCCTCAAAAGTTTCGTTAACAGAGCTGCAATGATTGAAAAACCTTACACAAGCCTTCGATAATATACAGCTAAACCCAAAAAAACTACGAATCTCAGAAATATTCTTAGGTTGCTTCCAACCATTATAGCCTCAATCTTCTTCAGGTCTACCTTAATACCCTCGACAAAAACTATGTATCCCAAAAACATAACTTTCTGAAGTCAGAATTCACATTTACTGAACTTTGCATATAACTGATTTTCTCCTAGTCTGTAAAACAATTCAGAGATGTTCCTCATGTTCATTCTCAGATTTAAAGTAAACCAGAATGTCGTCAATGAAGACCACCATAAACTGGTCGAGATAGGGCTAAAACATTTTGTTAATCAAGTCCATAAATGCTACAGGAGCATTGGTCAATCTAAAAGGCATTACGAGAAACTCATAATGGTTTTAGTGTTTCTGTAAAATTGTCTTGAAGATATTAGAATCTTTAACTCTGAGTTTGTAGTAACCAGATCTTAGGTCTATCTTAGGGAAAACTTTAGCACCCTGAAACTGATCAAAGAGATCATCAATACAAGGGAGGAGATATTTATTTTTTATCGTCAACTTGTTCACTTTATAATTGTCAATACACAACCAGAGAGTCTCATCTTTCTTTTTGACAAAAAGAACCGGAGTTCCCTAGGGTGAAACATTTAGTCTAATAAAGCCCTTTATGCAACAATTCTTGTAGTTGAATCTTTAATTCCTTAAGCTTCTTAGGTGCCATTAGGTAGGGCGACATAGATATCGGAGTTATTCCAAGATGAACCTTTATACCAAACTTCATGTCATCATGCTTAGGTGGTCTCCTGGTAATTCCTTAGGAAATACATCTATAAAATCTTTTGCAACAAGAATCTTATCCATTCTATAATCTTACTACCTCAGATCCAGAATGTCGCCGGTTAGGCCACAGAACCCTTATTGCTCATCTTTTAAGCTTTCAAGGTTGATATCATCACATTGGATAAGAATCTTATTCGCTCTCCTATTACGACTATTTCTCTATCATCAATTGTTTTCAAGAAAGCTCTCTTGCCTAAATAACTAACTGGATTATACTGAAAACCTCGTTCTACGATGTTTTCTACCTCAATATGTCTCCTGAATTGACTGACTGACTCATTGAGATAAATTCCATCACTTCACAATATTGGCCCGATCAACCATCTTATTGAAAGATTAATCTTTAAATGGAGCTACTTTCTCACAGGCTGGAAATCAGATTCCCTTTAGAAATTCTTGGCACTTATCTTTCTCTGTGTCTACTAGTCTGGGTGTATACTAATATAGCTCAAAAAAATGGATCTCATATTATGATATAGTCATATCCTCTTATTCCAAGTTAATGAAACAATAACTCGTTTTTTTAAATGATGGGATATTCCACCTCCTTGAACAATCTCTCAAAGTACTTCATCCATAACTTAGCATTAAATGAGTGTTCATTAGCCACACCCGCAAACATCCTTATCCTAACACTTAAGAAAATAACAATTAACGTCTTCTGACACTCTCTAGCAACATTGTTTAATTCCATTGTCCCATTATCATCAGATTCGAGCAAATCTTTCTCAAGACATAATTGTTCACGTGTATCTGTAATACCAGACTGTCGACTCATAGTCTGTTATAACTTAGGTTGTAGAATAGCATCTTAATTATGCATCTTAGCTTCGAGATTTTACGTCTCAATTTGATCAATAGTATGATCAAAAACAAGTAAAAACTCACTAGTACCTATAGTAGTGCGGGTTTAGCTTTTATCTGTAGCAATTCTAACACTTCTATGAGGTGGCATAGTATCTATCTACAAGAATAAAACCTAAATTAGATTTGATATCGGAGTCTCAATTTTAAAACACAAAGAAAAATTTTATGGTAAAACATTTTCTTTTGAAACTACTCCTAACCCCCAAAACCTTTAATTCATGCATGTTTTTCAAAAAATATTGTAAAAACACTTGTTATGGGCCTCACAGTCCGAGTGTTGAAACTCGGCTTAGATACCAAAAATGTAACCCCTTATTCTTGACTTGAGGTGTACGGTAGGATAAGTCATAGTATCACTCAGTTCACAACCACAAGCATAATAATATATATATTTTCGCAGAAAATAAACACAATGAGTGATGAATGCAATGTCACAGAAAATGTAGTCCCATACTCCAAACGTCAATCATAGTGGTGGAAAAGCCAACCGGTCACAGTGGAGGTAGTTTCCCAGAACCCCTCACACCTTATTTCACCAAACACAGTTGTGATAAAACCACCTTCCTCAGTACAATCCACTCCATACACATGTAATGCAATCAATGCCAATGATCTCAAATGTCTTATCACAGCCAATCGTATAAAATAGGAAACACACAGTTCAAATAATTTGATCATAATATCACAAGGTATCTCAAGATCACAGTATCAAAATAATTAATCACAGAACATAAAAATCTAGAACAGAAAGAGAACACACCTCTCGTAGCACAAGTACTAACGTTGACACCAGGATTTTCCAAAGTTTGAACTAACTCCTGGTCTAGCTTAGTCAGAACCTACGGATGAAGTTCTAATAATCAATTACATTCTAAAGTAGTATCACTGATAACCATTCTATCGTATGATTTTGAGGATCTGTGGATTGAAATAGTTTCTCTTATTTCATTATTGTCCCTGATATCAAGAAATCATTCCACTAATTTTACCAATTGCGAAAACAACTAAATTTAAGGGAAACATATCCACCATGGTTTGTTGCAATCTTCAAATCCCAGTCTTGATTATTAAATGTAGGATCCACGAAATCCACTAGGAAAGTTTAGGAGAATTGCAACTCATTCTCCAAGGTGGAGACTAGTATGGAAAATTCTAGTTCCAACTTTTTGACCATATTTTTCATTGCGATCTCGATCCATTTATCGATATAAATCCACGATAATGATCCATGGAAATTCGAAATCTAAATTTATCAATGGTTGAACCTTGATGTGAAATTAAAACATCATTGACTCGTATTAAAAAATTATATTTTCATTTTCCCTATCCCCATCCTCAACCGTCATATGTGATATGATATAACCCGTCGAAACTGACTTTCTTCGTATGTTACGGATCTAGGAATGTTGTAAGCATATTCATGCAACTAGAATAACATAAAAACAACAAAGAAATAATGTTGTATTTATGATGAAATTAAGAAATAAAAGTGAGAATGAAAATTAAATAAAAATAAGAAAAAAATGGCGCTTTGAAGAAAACTCAAAACAAGGAAGATGAATACTTCAAGTAAAATCCATGGCAGCAATTCGAGCGTTCAACAATGGTGAATTTTGATGTTGGAATCGATTGAAAACGCTAAACTCGAAAGAACCTGCACAATATATTGAGCAAACCCGAATCGAATATGTTTAACGTCAAAAGGACTTTGACCATCTACATAGCGATCTAGGAACCCGTAGTATCAAAATGACAATAAAAAATAAGTTTGAATGTTAGAAAGTTCTAAAAAGAACCAAAAAAGAGAAATCTCTCAAATATAATTTTTATTTCAAAGTGTGTAACCTTTTTACAATGTTTGTAGAACAAATATATAGAAAGAACAGAGCCTAACCGAAACTACATGTGCGGCTAATATTAAAGGAGTTTAAAAATTAAATTTGAATGAAAATAACTCCTTTTGGCAGTCATGCTTTCTTAGTCACATGTTTGAACGAAAATAACACATTAAATATGTGTTTATTTGTTTGAAATTTAAACAAATAACTCCTTGGGCGTACATCTTTATAAGCCAAGTGTTTTGGCACAATAAACATATTAAACATGTGTTTAATGTTTGAAATTTGAAGCAAAAACCACTCAGCCTTATCCAAATTGCCTCCTAGTGCTTAAAAATGAGGGTTGTGTTTGGCTTGCACTCCCTTGAATTCCCAAACATGTGTACAAGGCTCCCATGTGTGTCTCACATGCATGGCACATACCTAGGACATCTTCCCTTCGTGTAGGATAGGTTTCAGATGTCGTAGGTCACTTCAGCTTGAGTTGAGCTAGCTGGAAATTGAGTTGAGCTGAAACAAGCTAGCTAAGAGTGTTAAGAGTTGACTTGAGCTTAGAGCCAAGCATTTGAGTTGCCTCGAGCTAAGGTGAGTTGCGTGCACTCCGTTGAGCTACTTCTGAGCTGAATAAAACTCACTTGAGCTGGTGTTGAGTTGCATACACTCTCTTTAGTTGGAGTTAAGTTGCATACACTCTCTTGAGATGGTGTTCTCCTATGTTCCTACATGTAAACATCGCAAGAATCTATCAAAGTATTGTAAACTCAATGGAAACACAAATAAAAGGCATAAACATTTGCAAACTTATTCAATAACACACATGAACTTATAAATAAGTTAGAAATATTACAAACGCTATCAAACCATTCCTTAAAACATACTTAATAGCATATATACATACTTAAACATATATAATAAGTATTATATTCTAATATGTCACATATCAGCATGCAACACATTATAAAACCTATGTTCTAAGGCATAAATATTATCGAATGAATCTGGAATTGAAAAACAAGTAAGGAAAAGAACTTCTCTGAATTTTGTTGCCTTAGAATGAGTAATAGGTCCTGTTGGCAAAACCTCCGGATCGTAATGTGCTTGAATAGATGTGCTCACATCAATGTGCTTAAAACGAACCCTCAAAACATTTGGCATAGGTGTCATAATGTATTGTCATCAGATAATAAAAGTTAAAAGAAGAAGTTAGAGATTCCCAGAGTTGTTTCCATTGGTGAGAAAGAAAAGTGGGTTTTAGCATAGCTTGTTCGAAAGGGAGAAAAGACAAGATCTTGATAAAAGCATCATCACTTAATGTTGGGACCGCCGACACACCCCATGGCTTAGCAGAACAAAATTACGACGTTCTTTCTATTGATCCATGTACGTTTAATCCGAAATTGGGAGGAAGAAATGCCATGACTTTCCTTGATAAGTAGCAAAAACAATAACTGGATCTGCTACAATCACGATCGTTCAACAATCCGAATCTTTAGTCTCTACGACTATCGTCTCAGCCTCTACTTAGTTCACCCGATTGAGAGCAAATCTTGAAAAACTATTTTTCTTGATTTTAAGTTTTGCAAATTTGGGATTCTCTAATGCGGATGTTAGACCAAAAAAATCTCTTATATATGTGTAACCCTAGGTATTAGAGTTTTATTCTGAATTTGTTATAGAAAATAATTAATATTATTATTTCCTTAAATTTTGGGATTTATATTTAATCTGAATTTGAAAAGGAATACAATTACTTTAATTATATCCTTTGATTAAATTTTGGATTAAATATAATATATTTATACATATATATATTTGTTGCTACTTTTCAACCATTGGGTGTGACCCTGTAGGCTCATTGTAACGTTAGTAATAATATTAGAACAATTCTAATATTACAAACAATGAGTTACATCTAGCAATATATCATTGTCATCTAAGTTACAAGAGATCATGATTAGATGTATCATGTTTCTGACCAACTCTCTTAATGTATCCTTTTGTCCTTTTATATCTTTAATAGGCACAAGTCTTGGAATAGTCACACTTGTATAGCCTATTTTAATATTTCTTGATATCTAGAGTGAACTATTGTTAATGAATAATTTGTGATATCTCATATCAACCTATTCAAGTATGGCCATGCATTTCTAGTCTCACTCAATCAAGTGGTCTTTGATATATTTTTCCTATTATGTAGGAAGGACAAATCCTATCTCGATTATTCACATCTCACTATATATATTGTAATATGTCCAATGTCAGTTTTTATAGTGTAACTAATTACAAGACACGTTTAACTGTATCAAAACATAAAACAACGTATGTTGAGATAGTAATAATCTCAAGTCTAAGGATCATACATATAGTTGTCACTATGAGCAATATCGAGATCGTCATATAATAATCCAAGACATATGTTCACAGCGGGTCAATCTAATATATTATTCTCCATTAATATATTCATGTATTAATTCTGATATCTCTATGTCAATGACAACTAATTGTCATCAATTAATAACATGTTAGTCTTAAGCGTATTATTATTGTCCTATCCATAATAATACTTGACTAAGGATCTTTTAATAATAATACTTATATTATTATATGGACCTTATTGTTTCTCATTTTATGTTATACATTGACACATATATCTAAAAACAACAATGGTGATGTCTTTATTCAATAAAATTGGTAAATAAAAGTATCCTTACAATCATCATATGATTGGTATTTGGGCATACTCTAACAGTTAATTCACTTATCTGATCTCTCTCATCATGTTTCAACATCTTTGAGTTGGGAAGCTCCATGTTCTCATTTTTATCAAATTTTAAGTATCTAAAGAAGGTAGAGATGTTGGAAGAGATCCAAACGACTGATATAACCAAAAAACGAGGTTATAATTTTATTAAGGTTAGGACTCAAACATACAAATTCCCCATATACCCTCCTCAACTTGAATTACCAACATACCCTTTTTAAATAATAACACAAAATCCCTAATTTAATTTAGGTTTCCAAACTTAGGAATTCACATCAATTTAGGGTTTTCCTTAAACTAATTTTACGGTCATTACAGACAATCCATAGCTCATTCCATTGACAAGTCACCATTCTTTGACGGGTCCAACTACTCCCAATAGAAGATAAGGATGAAGTATTTTATCAACTCAAGATACTACAAGCTTTGGTACATAGTGGAAGACGGAACATTTGTTCCAAAAGGAACTGAGGCGGAATGGAGCGTGGAAGATCACAAGAAGATGGTACTAAATAACAAGGGTTTTCACATTCTCATTTTTGCATTTCATCCAACCATCTATGAGAAGATTTTTTCTTCTAAGAGTTCTAAGGAAGTTTGGGACAAGCTCGAAGTTACTTACGAGGGTACAAATGAAGTAAAGGAAACCAAGATTGCACTCCTCAAACAAGAGTATGAGAATTTCAAGATGAATCTAGAAGATGACATTGCAAAGATGTTTGATCGATTCTCCACCATCACCAATGGACTTAGAGGATATGGAGAGATCATTCTGGAGGAGAAGCTTGTTCGTAGGCTCATCTATTCTCTTCCCGAGTCATGGGACTCGAAAAGGAACACCATCATCGAAGCCAAGAATCTCAAGACTCTAACGCTTGATGAAATCATGGGGTCACTCCTCACTCATCAAATCATGATGAAAGGAAGAGAATAGAAGAAGAAGAAGAAGAAGAAGAAGAAGAAGAAGAAGAAGAAGAAGGAGGAGGAGGAGGAGGAGGAGGAGGAGGAGGAAGAGATTATATCGATGGGAAAGAAGAAGATCCAAGAGCTTGGTGTAAATGTCAACACCATTGCTCTCAAGACCTCCAAGTGTATCCACTTTGAAGATTCAAGTGAGGAGGATAGTGAAGAAGATGAAGAGCTTTTCAAACTCTTCATGGACTTCTCAAAGCACAAATCATAGAAGAAGATGAAGGATTCCCACAAGTCTAAGAAAGAGGGATCATCTTCGAAGAAGCAAGAATATATGGATATTTGGAGTGATGGGGACTCTATCGAAAACGAAGAAGTCAACCTATGCTTGATGGGTCTCAATGAGGGGGGTAACTTCTAACTCATCTATTTAAAATTCATATAATTTTTATGAGTTACAATAGGCCTATGACAAATTGGTTTTTGAGTTTAAGGCTTCATTTTCTAAAAATAAAAAGATGATTTTAAAGCTCAAATTAGAAAATGATTTGCTTTCAAAAACCAATTTTGAAATTGAAGCAAGGTTAAAAGAATTTGAACTTAAAGTTCTTTTATTTGCAAACCTTGCTTCAAAAGATGGAAAAAGATCATTAAATTGCTTTAGATGATCTTAAGAAAGAAAAAGATTTGATTTCCAAAGAACTTGAGAACAAAAGTAATTTGGAAAAATCAAACTTTTATATGAGACAATCTAGTACCCCTAGATTTATTGATAGAAAATGTTTTAGAAGTGTTTGGGTCCCAAAAGGACTAATCACTTCAATCAAAAAGGATGAAATTGAAAAATGGATTCCTAAGAGAACTAAATTATGTTCTACTAATGTTGAAGGATCTAAAGCAATTTAGATATCAAAAATTACTAGATTGTCTTGTTTAGGTGTGATGGAGGTATGAGCAACCAAGTGCAAGATTAAGGGGGAGCTCCATGCACACAAGCAGGACACTTGAGAAGGAAGGCTTCACATCCTACCTTTGATTCAAGTGTGGTAAAATTTATAGTTGTTTTTGCTTTTCATTTGCTTATTTCTTATTTCAACTAGAATTGTCATATTTGTTGGACTAACCACTTAGTGATGCCTTGAGTAAGGGGGACTTTTTTATATAAACTAACTTTGTTACTTGATTTTAAAACAATTGTCATTTTATAACTCTACTATTTTATGAGCTTTAAAGATTTTCAAACTTATTTTGAACCATTTTTGATATAACAAAAAAGGGGAGAGTGTTGTGAAAAATTGATTTATCAAATGGATTATTGAGTAAGGGGGAGCTTTAATGTTTTTGAATTCATTATTCTCTTATTCAAAGTTTTATTTCTCAAAGGGGGAATCTCAAAAACAATTTTTCAAGTTGGTTTTATTATATCAAAAAAGGGGAGATTGTAAAACTAATATTTTGATATAATAATTGAAAAATAGTTTTAGAGTAAATTGAAAATATTTCAAAAATGGTTTTATGTCCAAACAACTTGAAAATAAGTTTGAGACATTTTGAAGGACTTTTTAATGTGTTTTAAACGTTTTAATGAAGCCAAAGAACAAAAAATTTTCTAGGAATTTCGATACACTTCTCAAGTGTTTTGAAACATCTTGTCTATTTTGAAAGGAAAATGTATAGGCGTTTTGGTACGCTCCTAAGGCATTTCGATAAGTTTTGTCTCTAGAAAAAATGGTTTCGATACTTCAAACCACCGTTTCGATAAGCTTTTATCGAAATGAGTTTTAGGTGATTCGATACACCTCCAACGGTCATTCGAAAACCCCAAAGACTTTATAAAAAACCCAAACGTCTAGGACCAATATCGAAACGGCTAAGGCCTATTTCAATACTATGAGCTAAGGTTTCTAATACGTCTCATAGGCGTTTCGATACCGATTCTTAAATGTAGGTTCAACGGCTATTTCCCAAGGTAGTTATATCGAAATGGCTACCACGCGTTTTGATACCACTTGCACCAAAAGCAGAAATTAGCCTTGAAAAAAAACTCCAAACGGATCCAAATCAATTTCAGCGGTCACCAATGGCTAGAAGCTCATTTGAGATGATAAAAAAAAGCTTCGAGCATCAAGAGAAGACTAATGCTACAATTATAACAACAATATGATGAAAGATTTGTTTAGAGCTTAAATCCTATCTTTGGGTAGACAAAACACTTGTGAGCTAAATTGTCAATGTATGCTCAAGTGTATTAGGATTGGGTGAGAGCTTTACATTGCAAACATTAGCCTTATTAGAAGGATTATCAAGTTTGCTAAGTTTTCTCTTTGTGAGTGAATTCCCAAAGTTCGATTTTGAATTTTGGATGCTAGATTCGGGGTTAGAATCTAGGATTGTAAGGTTATCCCTTTGTTCCTCAAAAGGTTGAAATTCTTAGTGAATTTGGGAAATCCTTTGTAGGAAACTAAGGTAGTGGATGTAGGACTTGGGTTAGAAGTCCTAACCCCTCTAAATTATTGTGTTATTTTTGCTTCCACTTTTATTTCACCCAAATTGTCGATTCTCCATCACTTGGCAAGTTTTATCTATTGTCCATCGAGCCACCTTCAAGCATAACAATAATATTATACAATATGAACTTTATGTGTAATGAAAATTTGAATTTACACAGGATCGAGAGCGCATTGGTGTTGCAAGAAGACAAAAAAAAAGTTTACTCACACAGTCAGGACGAAGAGCTTTGCTCGTATAGCTAATGAGTAGGTATTATTAATTTTAATGAACTATATTAACGTTATTATTAATTGTTGTAGCAAGTTACGATTGATACTAACATTAAACATATAAAGCTCTTCGATATTACACACAAAAAAAGGATGGCTCTCCAATAACTCTTGAAGGTGAAGAAATTATGGTTCATTGCACATAAATATTTGATTATGTGATATTTATATCAATAATGTAACATTTTTCTTATAAATAATATTTTTATTCATTATATATTCTTTATTGTTTATCAGGTGAAAATAAGGGGAAAAAGGACAGAGTATGAAGCAAAAACTTCAACTAATGGTTTTGCTAATATGGATGATATTGAAAATCAAGTTTTTGCTGACTTTTTGGGTCCTAAGAGATATGGTAAGGTGCGGTGTCAAGGATCATTTGTTATCCTAAGAAAATATTTTGGATCAAACTCGTCTTAGTACATGTCATCACAGAGCTAGTCTTCTCAAGCGGAAGTTAATAGTTTAAAACAACAATTAAGTCAATTTCAAGTCGAGATAAAAGAAAGAGGAGCTGAGAAGAAAGTCGAAAGAGAAGCAAGAGAAGTAGAGAGAAAAGCCGAGAGAGCAGCAAGAGAAACAAAGAGAGAAGAAGCATATCAAAATCTTCAACAACAATTTCAAGAAATAATGGTGATGTTAAAGCACAAACAATGAAATAATTCGTCACTTAGTTGATTTTAGGTTTAATCAGATTGAAGTTTTTACTTTATTTCACTTTATGTAGAACTAATATTTTGATATAATAATAAAAAAAATAGTTTTGGACTAATTTGAAGAGATTTCAAAAATGGTTTTAAGTCCAAACAACTTAAAAATAACTTTGAGACATTTTATAAGGCTTTTAAATTTGTTTTAAATGTTTTATATAAGCTAAAGAATACAAAATGTCTCAGGCATTTCGATACGCTTCCCAAGCGTTTCGATACAACTTGTCTATTTTCAAAGGAAATGATACAGGCGTTTCGATATACCCCTAAGGCGTTTTGATACGTTTTGTTACTAAAAGATTTGGTTTCGATACGAAAAACCACGGTTTCCATACAACAGTATCGAAACCAGTTTTAGGTGTTTCGATACACTTCCAACGGCTATATGAAAACCCAACAACTTTATAAAACACCCAACGGATAGGAGTTGTATCGAAATAATATTTATCTTTTTTGATACGATGAGCTAAGGGTTTCGATACGCGTTGTAGGCGTTTCGATATCAGTTCTTAAATGAAGGTTCAACGGCTATTTCCCAAAGTACCAGTATCGAAACGGATTCCATGCGTTTCGATACCACATGCACTAGAAGCAGAAATTAGCCTGGAAATTAGTTCCAAACGGCTCCAAATCAATCCCAACGGTCATGAACGGCTAAAAGATCATTTGGGATGATAAAAGGAAGGCTCAAACATCATGTAGAGACTAATGTGCTTTAGTTGTAACAACATTATGATGAAAGGTTTGTCTTAGTGATTAATTTCCAATCTTTGGGTAGATAACACTTATGAGATTAATGTATATATATGCTCAAGTTTATTAGGATTGAGTGAGAGCTTAGTTGCAAACAATTAGCTCTTGTTAGAAGGATTACCAGTTTCCTTAGATTATCTCTTGTTTGAGAGAATTCCCAAAGTTCGGGATATGAACTTTGGATACTTGATTCGAGGTTAGAATCAAAGTTGTAAGGTTAGCCCTTTGTTCTCAAAAGGAAGAGATTCTTAGTGAATTTGAGAAATCCTTAGTGGGAAGCTAAGGTAGTGGATGTAGGAATTGGGTTAGAAGTTTGAACCACTCTAAATCATTGTGCAAATTGTCTATTTTTTATTTCCACAAAACCACCCAAATTATCACTTGTCCACAACTTGGCAAAAATAATTGGTTCTCTATCGAGCACCTTCAAGCCTAAAAATTGGTATCAAAGCAAGGCTCAATCGAGAAGGATTGACATCCTATTGAGGTGATCTGGTAAGCTCGACTAATTATGTCACGACCTGGATTCGGATCTGAGTGTTGGGTTAACCCAAGGGGTTTGGGCTTCGGTTTTGGGCCCCGGGTTTGTGTAGTTTGGACCTTGTTGGGCCTTAGGTTGTTGGGTTTTAAGTTAGGTTTGGTTCAGAAGGACATTTTGGCAAATGTATAAATGTGAAGACAAGAGAGTTGGGGTTTTAATTCTCTTGCAGAGAATGACTTCATCTTTCTCTCTTTTCTTCATTCTTCTCCATCTTTGTGGAAAGGAAGGTAAGAGCTAAAGGTAAGATTTTTACGAGTTATGTTTGGAATCCCGTTTTTGTGTTAGAGAAGATATTATAGAGCTGTTGTGGATCTATAAAACAAGCTAAAGAAGTGTTGGTTTGGAGGAAGTTGAGGGTTTAAGAGGGGTTTAAGGTTGAGTTCGGGTTTTGACTTTTGGAAGCTCAAATCTCAGTTCTTTTAGTGTTTGAAGCTCCGAAAATCATCTCTAAGTGTTCTTAATCCGTTGTATATCTTTCTCTTGTAGAGAAAGATCTTGGAGAGCCTTCACGAGCTTTGGGGAAAGAAAAGGTTTGAGGTTGAGCTTGGAGCTCGGGTTTACTGCTTTGGTTGTTATTTTTGCTTAAGGTTGGTTCTCTTCCAACCCTAAATCATCATGCATATTATATTTTAAGCTTGTTACATGTTTGAGTGCTTGTTGTGTGGTATGGTAGCTTAAACATTCTTTAATGGTGAATTTGATTATAGATGATGAAACATTCATAAAAATGGCTTAGACATGCTTAGGAATACTCCCTTAAGGTCTAGGATCAGTTTGGTACTAAATGGATCGAGTTTGGATAGGATTCTAAGTGTTCGGATAAGCAAAACAACATATTTCATGCAGGGGTATCGAAACACGGGAAGGTCGTATCGATACCGAGTCATCCAGTGACCTTCTCGGTTCGATACCGGCATCGAAGCAGGTTGGTCCTCTTTTGTTGATTTTGAAGTAAGGTCAAAGGTATCAATACCTTTATTGATACCGAGCCCTCTGGTGAGGTTTTTGGTTCGATACCCGTATCGATACCGTCGTTTCGATACCCCCTTTGGGAGGGTATCGATACCTGGCGTTTTGATACTCCAAATAGGGGTATCGATACCCCAGGGCAATTTAGCCCAAGTTATTGTGGAAAAATGGTAAAGTCTCAAATGATATCTTAGAAGTTCTAAAGACTTGTCTAAACCCTAAAATGAATATTAACCTGAGAAATAGACACATAGACCTGTTAAAGAGATAATTGAATAAAAATTGGAGTCTAAGGGTATAAACCGATTTGCGTAACCGTTAAGGGTTCGTGTGACCTATTCGAGTCACGTGGCTTACTAGGAACCTTGCTTAGTGCTGATGGGTTGCCTAGAGTATATATTATATAATTATGAGATAATCTAGTAACCTTGCTTAGTGCTGATGGGTTACTAGAGTAATTATTATATGAGATGTAAAACTGATAACCTTGCTTAGTGCTGATGGGTTCCTTAGCGGATATTGTGGAGTGGCATGCCACGGGCCTTGCTTAGTGCTGATGGGTCCCCCTACTTCTATACTACTATGAGGTGATATGGACACCGATATATATATGTATATATATATATATGAGATATAAATACGAGTTAAGAACGTGAGATGCTGTGTGGTCTTCTCTTGTCTTGCATATGCTATGTGCTAATATATGCCATCATGATATCATGTGTTTAGGCGGTTATGGTAGCTCCATCGTACTCATGCCATGTCATCATTCATGTTGTTATGCTTATTTTATGCTATGCATGTTGTGGACCGGTTGGTCGAGTACCCACTGAGCTTTAGTAGCTCAGCGTTCGAAATGTATTTTCGTGCGTAGGTTAAGGAAAGTTGTTCGGAGGAGCATCATCATGGTGGGTTCAGCATCGACATCTATTGTCAGAGTACTGTTATTAGGCATATTGGGCTTTCGTACTTGTAGGACCCTATATGTGTAATTTGTAACTCTGTTTTATTTATTGTCGAATGTTTTAAACGGTTTTAATATTTTGGAGCTCCATAAATTTATCTTATTCGGATTTATGTTTTGAAATGGATTTTAACTTTATTATATTATGATGGAAATGTATTTGGACCCGTCTTTATGGGCTTTTGGAAAGAAATTTTGAGATTGAGGTTTTGGGCTGGAGGCCCGATGTGGCACCAGGTCAAGGGTGTTACATTTAGTGGTATCAGAGCCTAGGTTGAGTCGGTTTTAGGAAGTCCCCGGGGGAGTCTAGTGTTCCATATAGGTGTCAGATAAGTACATGCCCATTAGTCGAAGTTGTACTTGCTTAGATGCTGAAAATTCGATGATGTAACATCGTTTGTTTGTTGTGTGCAGGAAGTATGCCAAGGAGGAATAGAGTTGTGGAAAAGAGTTGGGGTTCTCGAGAGGACTCCGATGAGGAGTATGTGCCCGCTGTGGAGGCATCGTCTGATGATGCAGTTGGTCAAGGGGCCAACTACTTCTTACAACTGAATAGGGCGTTGGACCGGATAGTGAGAGCTATAACAAGGTCGTCTGCTATGCCTCGAGAGGCACCATTGGAGAGGGTGTGTAGGTAGGGAGCTGTTGACTTTCATGGGACAGGACAAGACAATCCCGTGCAAGCTGATCAGTGGTTACATGACACTCGTTGGATCATGAGACAGATGAGCTTGAGATCTGAGGACAAGCTGTCATGTGTTCTGTCATTGTTGAAAGGCATGCACGTGAATGGTGGGAAACAGTGGAGCTTGGTTGGGATCCCGAGAGATCCACTTCGAATGACTTCCTCGATGAGTTCGAGAAGAACTATGTGGGAGAAGCCCAGATCGACACCCTAAGGGAGCGGTTTACCCATCTTGTGCAAGGTAACCGCTCGGTGTTTGCTTATGAGCAGGAGTTCCTACAGCTGAGTAGGTATGCACCAAAGTTGGTGGCCACATAGAAAATGAGATGCAAGAGGTTTCTAAAGGGTCTGAGGAAGGAGATCCAGACTTATTTCACTGCTACTCTACCCAGAGTGTTTTCAGAGTTGAATGCTAGTGCAAAGCCCTTAGAGCAGGTGCAAGGTTTGACCTATGGTTCATCTTTCGGTTAAGGTGGTGCTGGTGGAGGTAATCAGAGCTAATCCAACAACTCCCAATCCTTTTCGGGAAGGAACAGGAATCGTTGGAATCAGAGTAGGGGAGTTTCTAGTCAGAGTGCAAGATCTATGTTGCGTGTCAAAAGTGTGCAAATTGTGCAAGTGAACACGTCGCAAGTAATAAAGTGATAAGTATATTAGATATCTTCTCCAAAGGGATTGGTCTACTTAATATGCCCTCTTCGTCTTCTTGCTCTATAAAAAGAAATAAAATAAAGACACAAGTAAATTGGGGTTTGATGAAACTAAATAAAAAGAACTAAATAAAAAGAAAGAATCAGATAAAGAAAATGGCCAGGATCCAGTTGTGTTGTATAGTGGATTCAATTGACTTGTCTCTATCCAATGCAATCGCACAACACTGCCTCGGCAATACTGCAGTTTACTGCCTCGACAGCGCTGATGCTTGTCCTCCGCGACAATCTCTTGCTCTTGGGTGGACTTTACCAAAGTTCGGCAAAGTGTCCTTTGATGCCTCCGCTTATCTCTAAGTCGAAGTACTGTTGATGACCAGTCCTTGATGATACCTCTCGGCGTGAATCAATTGTAATCACCAACCAATCCAACACTTCTCTTAGCTGTTGAAACTCTTAACCTATCTCTAGGCCGAGTTAGTGTTTCCTGATTGAAACACTGTACTTATTCCTTTCGTGAATCTAACTCTCTCGATATTAGATAAATGGATTACTTGCAAACTTCTCTCTCGAGCTTGGATGCAAGAACAAAGAATGGCAAAGAATAAGTAAACTTCGATACTTTATTGCATTGAAACAAGAAACAAGGTTCAATCTCCTCTCACTAATACGCTACAACCTTCACCTAAGCCTAGAGAAAATTAGAACATAATATAAAGAAAAGAAAACTCTAAAAGATGAAGTCGGCTAGGTCTAAGCTCTTTATGTCGAAAACTCTCCTTCTCTCCTCCTTTTGGACGGTTAGGTCTTATATAGGCTTGGTCTAGGGCAAACCTTTCCTAAGTAGGAGTATAACTTGGAGTAGGACACAAGTCAAGTCCATAATTAAAATATTTCCAAGTTTAGTCCAACTAGGATATGTTTCCGCGTGGCCTTTGACTTGGTCTTTCCATGTTCTACCCAGCTCCGATTCATGTGCTGCTTGTCCAGAAACGTCCATCTCATTTTTCTCTTCAAGTCGCCTACAATATCGCTACTTGTCTTTCGGCTGCTGCCTCGGCATCAGGTCCTGCCTCGGCCACGTTGCTGCCGTGGCAATAGTTTTTCCTGCACAGATGTAAAAATGCAGTAAAACTTGCCTTTTCTGTAAATATCATCTTTATAAGCATAACCTCTAAATATATCACATTGAGTGTATGCATTGGTTCAAGCAGGTGTAGATTTGATGAATAATGCCCATAAAAGGTGTAAAAAGTGATAGTGAGTTGAGCACTTATCACACCCCCAAACTTGAACTATTGCTTGTCCTCAAGCAATGCAAACCATCAAATTGTCAAACTCTATTCTCTCTTGGTCTTATGTTTCCATTTATTCTCCCCACCATAACTATGCCTATTCTTTAGATTTAACCTTTCGGCTACCCAAGGGTTTACCTAGAAATAAACTATAAGATTTAGTGAGTGTGTGCGTTTTTGTAAACAAGTTTGATTAAAGGCTTTCTTAGACAAACTCAAAGTTCAAGACAAGTAGATTTGGGTTTAGTGTTCTCTTCTTTTCTAAACAACCAATTCTTGAGCCAATTTCGGGCACCTCAAGGATTGTGTTTTTCTCATCACTAATTCCTTGTTTCTTTTGATATTCTTTGTAGTATACTAAAGCCAATTTCGGGCACCTCTAGCATGAAGAAGAGTAATTCCTAGAGCCGGTGATAGGCACCTCTAGTCACTTGCCCAAAAATCTAAGTCTTTATCACCTAAGTTCATTAAAAGAATTCCTATAATCCAACAAGTCCCAAAAGTGTTTTTAAAATTTATCTTAGAGTAAGCTTCTAAGTTTTCATCCTTAAGTATCCTAAGGTTAAACCTTCTTAACAGGACCTAACCATGGTAAGGAGAAAGATTTCTATAGCCTTAAAGAATAAACTAAGGCAATACTGATGATGGGCAGTGCAAAAGTATGGGCAACAAATTCACGTAAAGTGGTGGACATAAAAATTTTAGAAAAATATCACTTAAATACTCCCTTATCTTGCGAGGCCGCGGTAGTGGATTGCCTCGGCAGTGGCTCTACACCCCCAAACTCAAACCAAGCATTGTCCTCAATGTTTATACTAGAGGTAAACAGTGGGAAACAAATATGAAAAGAAACAAGCAGCATATAAAGATAAAAAGTATTGAATATATAAAAATTAAAGGGATTCCGAAGAGCTACTTGTCACAATCTTTCGTCGAGGTCGTGCTGCTGATTGCTTCATCTTCGGTGATGGCGATGGCTGAGATTTTGCTTGTCATAGTGGTTGGACTCTCGTTGGTGGTGTCCGTTTCATTGGAGCATCCACTTCTTCTCCTTCTTCCTCGTCGGTAATTTCCTCGGTGACCATGATGTCTTTCCCACATTCATTTGTTGCGTATCCCCCAGCATGGTGTATGTTTGGCCCGACAACGGTTGAGCTTTGATGTACATAGGCATCTATCTCTGCTGATAGACTGCCCATGATGATGGGGGGTCTTGGTGGAGTGCTGAAGAGTACCCTCCTCTTTGATGGTCGTCTCCTGGCAGATGATGCCGTGGCAAAGTCTGCTGCCCTAGATAGGCCAGCAGCATGAAATTTTTGCTGAGGGCCAGTGTGGAAAGTTATAGAGCATCATTTGGGAAAGTGTGCTGTTAAAGTCTCTTTGATACTCCATGTATCTCTATTGCCTAAGATCCATAGCTGCTATCCTTTGTAGTATTTCCTGGTATGGGTCTGCTGCGGTAGTGGTGTGGGCAATGTCAAGCATGTCTGCCGTGTATTGGGCCCCGACAGCAGTATCAGCAGTGAAATGCTGGGGAGTTGCCTGTACTGGTTCTGCCTGTGTGATTTGCATGATTTTGTGGCAGAATTCTCTTGTCCACCCTCTCCTATAGGCTGTGAATTCATCTGTTTCGGCCGTAGGGACACCTGCAGCATTACAAATACCATTAATTAAACAAGGGAAATATAGAGGTCCTCTATCCTTCTTACGGCATTCGTATATTTCTCGTAAAATAATTTCTCCAACATTGATGCTTCATTTGTTGATGATTGATTGGATGAGCACCAATCTTCTCCGGTCCACCGTACTGTTGTGGGAAGTTGGGATAAGGCGTCTCTTGACAAAGGTGTTCCAAAGCTTGGCCTCGGGTTTCAGACTTTGCCTTGCTATTGATCCTCTATGGGCACCGGTTTCCCAATGAGTATTCTCATAGAAAAGGTCGTCTTTTATCAGTTCGTAATCTTCAGCGGTGACATCCTCCATGAAGTCAGCATGATCATCACGTTCAGGTGTAAGGCCGTAAAATAGGTTGACTGTCTCGGCATCGAGTTTGACAGGCCTACCTCGGCAATGACAAAAAGAGAGTCCTTGCTTGGTCCGTGCGCATAGAATTCTCGCACAATGGTGGCATTGGCCTGAGTTGGTTGTAGGCAAAAGATATCCCAATCTTGATACTTGATCCTGTCAAACAAATAATGCTCGATGCCGAAATTTTCTTCATCGGAATGTTGGAACCCTTGTTCCTCCCATAGCTGCCGAGCAATGAAAGACCTGTTGAAACGGTCTTCAACAATGGCTGGGGCAAAACGTTTGTAGGTGGCCATGAGTAAGTATTATGAGAGTTGGGGTTCTTGGAGATTTTCTTGAAGAAGTTCTGAAAATTGCACGAAGGCTTGTGAGTAGGCAGAGAGTATTGTGAGAGCAAGATTAGCAGATATTCTAAAGAAAACAAGAATGCAAGAGTGAATAGTTCAAGAGGGAGAGATTGTTTATATAGGCCCCGACCTTGTAGCCATTGAAACCACTAGCCGTTTTATAGCCGTTAAACTTTTACTGTCGTTTGCATTTACTGCCGCGGCGGGAATCTCGCAGACTAGCCATTACACTGTTCTGCCCGTTGGGACTGCTGCGGCTTTGACACTGTTTTCTGCCTCGGCAGAATTCTTGTTGTGAACTATTTCTCCTTTATTCTTGCTTATTATCCTAAAATTAAACAAGAAAATTAATTAAATATAAATATAATAAAAATTTAACTCGAAACTAAACTAATCTTAATACTATATAAAATAAAATTTTTAGAAGAAAGAGATTATGTCACTGGTGGAGTGCATGCAATTGCATCTCCTAAGGTGATTAACTCTTGTTGGCCAGAATGATTTTTTCGATAATGACCATTCTCTTTGGATTCATGTTTATCCTTTTTTGTTTTGATCTTCACTACACCCTGTATGTTTGGACAATCTGAATTTGAAGTGAATGGACATTGTGTTTCCCTATTTGCTGCCTCCACCTGTTGCTTAATCTTTTTGCCAAATATTCTGTCGAGGCAGGATATCTTGGTGCCTGCATCTGTGGTGTGAAGGGCTTTGCACTCTTCTGTATCGTCATGCCTTTTCAAATTGTGGAAGGCATTGATTTTGACTTGTTGGTCATTGACCCTCATTGTCAACTCTCCTTTTTCCACATCTATAAGTGTTTGTCCAGTGGCAAGGAAAGGTCTCCTGAGAATGATTGGTGCATTATCATCTGCTTCACAGTCAAGGACAAGAAAATCAATGGGAAAAATAAATTTGTCAACTCTTACCAGTATGTCCTCGATTTTTCCGCCGGGTTGCACATATGATCGATCCGCAAGTTGGAGCATCACTGTTGTAGGTTTTCCCTTCCTATTCCAAGCTTTTGAAAGACAAATTTGGGTATTAGGTTTATGTTCGCTCCAAGGTCGCATAGGGCCTTTCCTTCATAGTTATTACCTATCGCACAAGGTATGGTAAAGCATCCAAGATCCTGCAATTTTGGTGGCATGCGATTGTGTAGCATTGCCATGCATCCTTCAGTAGCATCCACTGTTTCGAACTCACCTAGTCTCTTTCTCTTAGACACAATGTGTTTCAAGAATTTAGCATAATTAGGTATTTGTTCAATTGCCTCTACGAATGGTAAGTTGATGTGGACTTGCTTTAAAATATCAAGAAATTTCTTGAATTGATGGTCCTGTTTTTGTTTCTTTAACCTTTGTAGGAAAGGTGGTGGTGATCTCATCTCATCCAGGGTTTCTTTAGTTTGAAATTTAATACCTGGAACCACTGTGTCTGTTGCTGTCTCGGCAGGATGTTCAAGTAATGCCGAGTTTTCTGCTGGGGCAGTGTTATCTGTTAGAACATGATCTGTTTGTTCAGCATCCAAATCCTCTTTTTCTGGTTCTATTGGTGGGACTTGGCCTGCTGGAATTCCTATCTTTTCCTTCAGCTGTAGACCACTCCTAGTAGTGATTACCTTACACTGTTCATGGCCTATTACCTTAGCAACTTCAGTATTGCTAGGTAGTCCTCCTTGTGGTCTAGTGTTTATGTTTTGAGCAAACTGCCCAACCTGAGTTTCCAGTGCCTTAATTGTTGCCTCTTGGTTCTGCAACCTAATCTCAGTTCTATTTATGAATGCATCTGTTCTTTTGATGAAGTTGTTATTCTTTGCCATATATGATTCAGTTTTCATCATGAATGCTTTTAGAGAATTTTCCAAGGAACTTACAGGTTGCTGCTACATATGCTGCTGCGGCATTGGCTGTTGGACCTGCTGCGGCGGCAGATGTTGCATTGGTTGCTGGAATCCTGGGGGTTGAGTGGTTGGATTTAAAGCATTGTTAGGATTACTCCATGAAAAGTTTGGATGCCTCTTCCATGAGGGGTTGTATGTGCTGGACATCATATTGTTTCGGTTATAGTTTCCAACATACATGCTGGATTCTTGATTCTGCATGTATTTAGAAGAATTGTGGTTACCTCCACATAAATTGCAAAAAGAATCAATGACCTTAACCTCATGGGTATTTTGCTGTAGCTGCATGTTTTGCACCATCTTGGTAAGAGAGGCCAATTGTGCTGCCACTGAATTTGATGTTTCTAACTCATTCATTGTGGCTTGGCGTCTTACTCCTCCTCGCCTAGATGTAGGGAATTGAAAATTATTCTTTGCAAGTTTGTTCAGTATCTCAATAGCTTCCTCAGGTGCTTTACCAAGGAGTGTTCCATTTGCCGAGGCATCTAACATCATCCTTGTCGGGGCATTCGTGGCGTTATAGAACATGGTCACTTGTGTCCATAGGGAAAATCCATGCAACGAACACTTGTGCAGTAACTCTCTGTAGCGCTCTCATGCCTCGTACATAGGTTCATCATCTGCCTGTCGAAAAGAAGTGATTTCATTACGAATTCGATCATATAGATTTGTAGGATTAAAGCGTGTAATGAAATCTCGGCATAATTCACTCCAAGATCCTATTGATCCTGCTAGAATGCTATTTAACCAGGTTTTTGCTCTATCCCTCAGTGAATAGGGGAATAATTTCAATCTCAAGACATCTTCATGGACTCCTTGGATTTTAAATGAATTGTATATCTCCATGAATGACTTGAGGTGTTGCCTGGCATCTTCAGCCATAGACTCACCAAACTGTCCAATAGTGTTGAGCATATTGAACATGATAGGTTTTAGCTCAAAGTGGGCTGCTTCGATCTCTGGTGTAATGACTCCTGGATTTAACCCATTCAAATCCTCTTCCAAGAAGTCTCGAGCAGTAAGCTGTCGCGGCCCTAATGGCGGAGGAAGACCTCCATTGCCGGCAGGTAAGTTTTGTCCTACCGGATGATCTGTCATAGCTCCTTGGATTTGTCTCCTCAACCTTTGTCGTGTACGTTCGATCTCTGGATCTAGTTCGTACAAAGGGTTGATTAGGTTGGCCCTGGTCATACACCAAGAAAAATCGAAGTGAAATAAAAAAATAAAAAGCAATTTGTCTCATGTTTTTGCTTTTTCAACCTTTGTGGGAAAGGTGGTGGTGGTCTCATCTCCTCCAGGGTTTCATGAGTTTTGAATTTAAAACCTGGCACCACTGGGTCTTTTACTGTCTCGGCAGCTGGTTGAGGTGCTGCCGGTTTGTCTGCCTCGACAGACTTTTCTTCTAGGATTTCTGAGGCCTGACTTTCTGGTTTCGCATCCTGGTCCTCCTTATTTGATTCCTCTTGTATTGCCTGTGGGACCTTGTTTGTTGAACTGCTTAGTTTTTCTTTTAAATGTAGGCCACTTCTGGTTGTGATCACTTTACATTGCTCATGGCCCATTCCCTTAGCAACTTTAGTATTGCTAGGTAATCCTCCTTGTGGTCTAGTGTTTTGTCTTTGAGCGAACTGACCAACTTGAGTTTCTAGAGTTTTAATAGCTGCTTCTTGATTTTGCAGCCTCATCTCAGTCTTGTTCATGAAAGCATCCGTCCTTTTGATGAAATTACTGTTCTTTGTCATGTATAATTCTTTTTTCATCATAAAGGCCTTTAGAGTGTTCTCCAACGAACTTTCGGACTGCTGTTGCGGCATTTGCTGCTGCGGCATCTACTGTTGATAATTTGAGGTCTGATTAGTGAGATTCAAGGCATTATTAGGATTGCTCCAATCCCCGGCAACGGTGCCAAAAACTTGTTGTGCGTAGAAATAGCGCAAACTGTGTAGTGTACACGTCGCAAGTAATAAAGTGATAAGTATTTATCATGTATCGTCTCCATAGAGATTGGTATACTTAATATGTCTTCTTTAATATTCTTGTCCTGTAAAAGTAAAGTAAAAACACCAAGTAGGAAGGATGTTTGAGTAAACTAATTAAATAAAAAATAAATAAAGATAGTGAGAACGAATGAGGAGAGTGGGCAGGATCCAATTGCGTTGTACTATAGAATCGATCGACTTGTTTCTGTCCAATGCTATCGCAGGACTCTGCCTCGGCAGTACTGCAGATTACTGCCTCGGCAGCGACAATGCGCGTCTGCCGCGGCAATCCCTTGCTCTTGGGTAGACCTCACTAAGATTCGGCAAAGTGTCCTTGGATGGCTCCGCTTATCCCTAAGTCGAAACACTGTTGATAATCAGTCCTTGAGGATACCTCCCGGCGTGAATCAATTATAACTATCAACCAATCTCACACTTCTTTTAGCCGCTGAAACTCCAACCTATCCCTAGGCCGAGTTAGTATTTTTCAAATACCGTACTTACTCCTTTCGTGAATCTAACTCTCTCGAGTCTAGATAAATGGATTACTTACAAACTTCCCTCCCGGGATTGGATGCAAGGACAAAGAATGGCAAAGAGTACGCAAATCTTAATGTTTTATTGCATTGAAACGAGAAACAAAGTACAATCTCCTCTGACAAGTACTCGACAATCTTCACCTAACCCTAAGAAAGCTTAGAACATGATGGAGGAAAGAACACAATAATTCTTAGGGTTGAACTCTCTCTAAATCGGCTCTCCTAATACATTGGACGGCTATGGTATATATAGTCTAGGTCTAGGGCAAACCTTTCCTAAGTAGGAATACTACTTGGAGTAGGATTACAATTATTCCCATAAATCAAATATTTCCAAGTTTATTTCAACTAGGAGGCCTTTCCCCCGTGGCCTTTGACTTGGGCTTTCCTCGCGCTAGCCAGCTTCGATCCATGTGCTGCACGTCCAAAATCGTCCAGTGTATTTTTATCTTCCAATCGCCTATAGTATTGATGCTGAAGCTTCAGTTGCTGTCGCGGCCCAGCTTCTGCCTCGGCCTCAACCCTGCCTCGGTAGTACTTGTTCCTGCATGTACAGAAGATATCGTAAATTCTGCATTTTTCTGTAAATATTAGCTTTATGAGTTATAATGGCAGAATATCCGAATATTGCATATTAAGCGCATGCATCAGTCCAAGTAAGTGTGAGATAAGTGCTTATTGCCCATGAAAGGTGTATAAAATAATGATCTTTTGAGCACTTATCATACCCCCAACTCGAACTATTGCTTGTCCTCAAGCAATGCAAGCCATCAATTTGCCAAACCTTATTCTCTCTTGGTCTTACTTTTCCATCTATTCTCCCCACCATAACTATGTTTATTCCTTAGTCTTAACCTTTTGTTTACTCAAGGACTTTACTCGGAAACAAGCTATAAGATTTTGTGAGTGTGTGTATTTTTGTGGATAAGGTTGATTAAAGGCTTGCTTAGATAAACTCTAAGTTCAAGACAAATAGATTTGGATCTAGTGTTCTCTTCTTAAAACATCAATAGCTTGAGCCAATTTCGGGCACCTCAAGGTATGTGTTTCCTATTTCCTTCTTTTCTTTCTTTAGCATACTAGAGCCAATTTCAGGCACCTCTAGCATGAAAAAGAGCGCTTCCTAGAGCCGGTGATAGGCACCTCTAGTCACTTTCCCAAAAGTCTAAGTCTTTATTACCTAAGTTCATTAAAAGAATTCCTAAATCAAACAAGTCCCAAAAGTGTTTATAACTTTAACCTTATAGCAAGCTTCTAGGTTTTCTACCTTAAGTATTCTAAGGTTAATCCTTTAAAACAGAACCTAGCCATGGTAAGGAGAAAAATTTCTATAGCTTTAAAAGAATAAACTAAGGCAATACTGATGGAAGACAGTGTAAAAGTAAATGCAGTAAATCAATTAGGAAGCAGATAGACGCACTAAAAAATTTCAAATAAGGCAAAAATTTTACTCCCTTTCATGGTAAGGCCACGGCAGTGAGCTGCCTCGGCAGTGCACTTACACCCCCAAACTCAAACTGAGCATTGTCCTCAATGCTCTGATCACACAGCAGGTAAATAAATTAACAGCAAATGTGAAGAATTAAAAAAATTAAAGGTAGGAAAAGTTTAGTATTTAAATGGGCTCCAAAGAGCTGCTGGTAACAATTTTTTCTAGGCCTTCCTGCTGACTCTTTCATCCTTGATCCTTGCGCTGGTGATTGTTGTAGTTTTGCTTGCCGGGGCGGTTGAACTCATGTGGGTGGTGTCCTTCGTCTCCTTCTACTTATTGTCCTAAAAAAAATATAATTGACAAGAAAATAAAGTAACCTAAACTAAAACTATTCCTAAAAATAAAATATTTGAGAAAATCAAGGAATTAAGATATAATAGGAGTGCATGCAAGTGCTTCTCCTAAAGTGATGGTTTCCATAGTCTTCATATCATTGCCCAGAATAGTGCTTCAACCGTTGGCCATTTACTTTGAATTCATGTCCATCCTTTGGTGATTTAATAATTACTGCTCTGTGCGGGTAAACTCGAGTAACTTCAAATGGGCCTGACCATCTGGACTTGAGTTTTCCTGGAAACAGTTTTAGTCTGGAGTTAAAAAGGAGAACGTGCTGTCCCGGCAGAAACTGCCTCGGCAGTAGTTTGCGGTCATGCCATTTTTTAGTTTTCTCTATATGAATCCTGGCATTTTCATAGGCTGCTGTCCTGAATTCTTTTATCTCATTAAGGTCTAACAGTCTTTTCTGACATGCTTTTTCCATATCCATGTTTAAATTCTTTACTGCCCAATAGGCTTTATGCTCAATTTCCACAAGCAAGTGGCAGGCTTTTCCAAATACAAGCCTATATGGGGATGTTCCCAATGGGGTTTTAAAGGCTGTCCTGTATGCCCACGGGGCATCGTCTAAGCGATGGGACCAATCCTTTCGAGATGGGTTGACCACCTTTCAAGGATTTGTTTTAATTCCCTGTTTGATATTTCAGCTTGCCCATTTGTCTGTGGGTGGTAGGCCATAGCAAGTCTGTGGGTGATGCCGAATTTCTTTAGTGCTGCGACAATTAGTTTGTTACCAAAGTGTTTACCTTCATCACTTATTATCGCTCTAGGGATTCCAAATCGGGTAAAAATATTTTTCTTGAGAAATTTTGAACTGTTTTGGAATCACTGTGAGGTGTGGCAATAGCTTCAACCCACTTTGATACGTAATCCACTACTACTAGGATATAGAGATTGCCTTGGGATGATGGGAATTGTCCCATGAAATCTATGCCCCAAACATCAAACAGTTCTACTTCCAATATGGGTTGCAATGGCATCTCATGCCGTCTTGAGATATTGCCCGTGCATTGGCATCGGTCACAGTCTTGGTAATAATCTTGGGCATCTTTGTAGAGTGTGGGCCAATAGAGGCCTGATTGAAGTACTTTTGTTGTTGTTCTATTTCCTCCAAAATGTCTACCGCAAGGTGAATCATGACATTGTTGGAGTACTGCTTTCTGTTCTTCTTCTGGGACAAATCTTCTTATAACCTGATCTGCGCAATGCTTAAACAAAAGAGGGTCTTCCCAGAAATAATGCTTTGCATTATGCTGAAACCTCTTCTTTTCATTATGGTTAAGGTTATAAGGCAATACACCACTAACTAAATAATTTACAATATCAGCATACCAGGGAGTGGTTGTGACTGTTGCAAGATCTTCTGCTAGTGTTTCTGAGATGTACTTGGTTAGTGCCTCGGCAGAGCAACTATACATTGTTGCTGTCTCTGCCTCGGCAGTGTCCTCGATGACTGCTGAAATGTGCAGAATGTGTTCATCTGGGAATGCATCTTGTATTTTTTCTGTTGTGGTGTTGTTGTCCCCAACTTCTAGTCTGGAGAGGTGATCGGCTACCTGATTTTCTGTACCTTTTCTGTCTTTGATTTCTACATTGAATTCTTATAGAAGAAGGATCCATCGGATTAGTCTTGGTTTGGTATCTTTTTTTAAAAAACAGGTACTTTATGGTCGCATGGTCCGTGTGAACAATTACTTTTGTTCCGATAAGGTAAGATCGGAACTTTTCAAAGGCGAAGACTATTGCTAGTAATTCTTTCTCCGTTGTTGTATAGTTTACCTGAGCATCATTGAGAGTTTTGCTAGCATAATAGATAACATGGAATAGGTTGTTATTTCGCTGCCCAAGTGCTGCCCCAACAGCATGATCACTTGCATCACACATAAGTTCAAAGGGCATTGTCCAATCTGGTGGAACTACAACTGGTGCAGTGATGAGTTTTTCTTTGAGGGTTTCAAATGCTTCAGTGCATTCCTTGCTAAATTCGAATTTCCTATCCTGTTCAAGCAAGTTACAAAGAGGTTTAGAAATTTTGGAAAAATTAGAAATAAACCTTCTATAGAAACCTGCATGGCCCAAGAAACTTCTAACTCCTTTGACTGAAATTGGTGGGGGTAGTTTCTTGATCACATCTATTTTAGCCTTGTCCACTCCAATTCCTTGATATGATATTTTATGACCTAACACTATGCCTTCATTCACCATAAAATGGCATTTTTCCCAATTGAGGACTAGATTGGATTCCTCACATCTTTGTAGCACCTTCTCTAAATTGCCGAGGCAATGAGTGAAGTTGTCTCCAAAGACTGAAAAATCGTCCATGAATATTTCTAGGAAATCTTCTATCATGTCGGAAAAAAATTGTCATCATGCATCTTTGAAAGGTTGCTGGGGCATTGCAGAGGTCGAACGACATTCTTCTAAATGCATAAATTCCATATGGGCAGGTGAAAGTGGTCTTGGCCTGGTCTTCTAGGCTATGGCAATCTAATTGTAGCCTGAATATCCATCAAGGAAACAGTAAAATGCTTTACCAGCAAGTCTATCCAGCATTTCATCAATAAATGGCAACGGAAAGTGGTCTTTCTTTGTTGCTTTATTTAACTTGCAATAATCCATACAAACCCTCCAACCGGTCACTGTCTTGGTTGGGATTAGCTCATTGTTTTCATTGGTGATTACAGTCATACCTCCCTTCTTAGGTACACATTGTACTGGGCTTACCCATTCACTATCGGAGATAGGGTAGATGATACCAGCATCAAGCCATTTGATTATCTCCTTGCGTACTACCTCCTTCATGGCAGGGTTAAGTCTCCTTTGGGCCTCAACAATTGGTTTATGATCCTCCTCTAGAAGGATTTTGTGCATGCAAACTGCTGGGCTTATTCCTTTTAAGTCATCAATTGACCACCCAATTGCCTTTTTGTGTTGTGGCAGCATCTCTACTAAGCTTTGTTCCTGTTTGGGCTGCAACTCAGAAGAAATAATTACGGGCATTGTGTGGTTGTTTCCCAAATAAGCATATTTTAATTTGTAAGGTAAGGGTTTTAATTCATTAACCACTGGTTCCTTATTGGTAGGTTTTTTATCCTTACCTGAGTAATTTAATGGTTCGAAATACTTACCTGGGAAGTGTGCTGCCCAGTGTGTCTCTTCAGACTCCTGTGTGCTAGTTTCTTCAGCTTCAGGCAGACCGTCTAAAACTCTATTATAACAATCATCAATTATACTGCCAAGGCAGGGATGTGATGTCTTGCCGAGATTACTGCCGAGGCAGTGATTGCTGAGGCAGGGTATTGCACTGTCTGCATCTGTAGTGTCTATCACTTGGCAGTCTTCTTGGTCATCATGTCTTTTTAACATCTGGAGGACATTAAACTTTACTTGTTGGTCGTTAACCCTCATTGTCAACTCTCCATTTTCCACATCAATTAAAGTGCGTCCAGTTGCTAAGAAAGGCCTCCCCAATATGATTGGCGCATTATCATCTGCTTCACAATCAAGGATAAGGAAGTCAACGGGAAAAATAAATTTGTCTACCCTTACCAATATGTCATCAATTTTTCCTTTAGGGTGCACAAATGATCTATCCGCTAGTTGAAGTACCACAGTTGTGGGTTTTGCTCTCCCTATTCCAAGCTTTTGGAAGACTGATTCCGGCATTAGGTTGATGCTTGCTCCCAAGTCACATAGGGCCTTTCCTTCATAATGGTTACCTATCGCACAAGGTATGGTAAAGCATCCAGGATCCTTTAATTTTGGAGGCATGCGATTGTGCAGCATTGCCATGCATCCCTCAGTTGCTGCCACTGTTTCAAACTCACCAAGCCTTTTTCTTTTAGATATCATGTCTTTCAAGAACTTAGCGTAATTAGGCATTTGTTCAATTGCCTCAACGAATGGCAAGTTGATGTGGACTTGTTTTAGGATGTCTAAAAATTTTTTAAACTGGAGATCCTGTTTTTGCTTTTTCAACCTTTGTGGGAAAGGTGGTGGTTGTCTCATCTCCTCCAGGGTTTCATGAGTTTTGAATTTAAAACCTGGCACCACTGGGTCTTTTACTGTCTCGGTAGCTGGTTGAGGTGCTGCCGGTTTGTTTGCCTCGACAGACTTTTCTGCTAGGATTTCTGAGGCCTGACTTTCTGGTTCAGCATCCTGGTCCTCCTTATTTGATTCCTCTTGTATTGCCTGTGGGACCTTTTATGTTGAACTGCTTAGTTTTTCTTTTAAATGTAGGCCACTTCTAGTTGTGATCACTTTACATTGCTCATGGCCCATTCCCTTAGCAACTTCAGTATTGCTAGGTAATCCTCCTTGTGGTCTAGTGTTTTGTCTTTGAGCGAACTGACCAACTTGAGTTTCTAGAGTTTTAATAGCTACTTCTTGATTTTGTAGCCTCATCTCAGTCCTGTTCATGAAAACATCCGTCCTTTTGATGAAATTACTATTCTCTGCCATGTATGATTCTGTTTTCATCATAAAGGCCTTGAGAGTGTTCTCCAACGAACTTTCGGACTGCTGTTGCGGCATTTGCTGCTGCGGCATCTGTTGTTGATAATTTGAGGTCTGATTAGTGGGATTCAAGGCATTATTAGGATTGCTCCATGAAAAATTTGGGTGCCTTTTCCATGCCGGATTATATCTGTTAGACATCATATTATTATTCTAGTTGTAGTTCCCCACA
Organism: Abelmoschus esculentus; assembly: GCA_035048815.1. Lineage (NCBI taxonomy): Eukaryota > Viridiplantae > Streptophyta > Magnoliopsida > Malvales > Malvaceae > Abelmoschus > Abelmoschus esculentus. The sequence goes on from JAUCBN010000031.1 coordinate 10,278,068, forward strand.
TAAAATCCAGTTTCCTCATCTTGCACATACTCAGAAGAATTGATCGTTTTAACCTCATGAGTATTTTATTGTAATTGCATGTTCTGAACCATCTTTTTTAGAGATGCCAATTGTGCTGCCACTGAATTGGATGTTTCGAGTTCATTCACTGTGGCTTGGCGTCTCATTCCTCCTCGCCTTGATGTAGGGAACTGATAATCATTCTTTGCGTGCTTGTTCAGAATCTTTATAGCTTCCTCAGGAGCTTTGTCAAGGAGTGTCCCATTAGCAGAAGCATCTAGCATCATCCTTGTGGGGGCATTAGTGGCATTGTAGAACATTGTCACTTGCGTCCACAAGGGAAATCCATGTAATGGGCATCTGTGCAATAACTCTCTATAGCGCTCCCATGCCTCATACATTGGTTCATCATCTGCCTATCGAAAAGAAGTAATTTCATTACGGATACGATCATATAAGTTAGTAGGGTTAAAGCGCGTAATGAAATCTCGGCAGAGTTCACTCCAAGATCCTATTGATCCTGCTGGAATGCTATTTAACCAGGTCTTAGCCCTATCCCTCAGTGAATAGGGAAACAATTTTAATCTCAAAACATCTTCATGGACTCCTTGAATTTTAAATGAGTTACAAACTTCCATGAAAGATTTGAGATGCTGCCTGGCATCTTCAGTTGCAGACCCATTGAATTGTCCAATAGTATTCAACATATTGAACATGAAAGGTTTGAGTTCAAAGTGGGTTGCTTCTATTTCCGGTGCAACGACTCCAGGGTTTAATCCATCTAGATCTTCCACCAGGAAATCTCTGACAGTTAGCTGCCACGGCAGTAAAGGCTACGATAGTGGTTGCTGCGGCATGGGTGGGTACTGAAGTCCTCCATGGCCAGCAGGTATGTTTTGATCTGCTTGATTTCCTGCCATTGCTTGTTGGATTTGTCTCCTCAACCGATTCAGTGTACGTTCAATTTCAGGGTCAATCTCGTACAACGGATTGGATGGGTTGGCCCTGGTCATACACCAAAAAGAAATCAAAGTAAAATAAAAAAAATAATTAAAGCAAGAAAATAAAGAAAACAAAATTTAGTTGCCAATCCCCGGCAACGGCGCCAAAGACTTGTTTTGTGTAGAAATAGCGCAAACTGTGTAGTGTACACGTCGCAAGTAATAAAGTGATAAGTATTTATCGTGTATCGTCTCCATAGGGATTGGTATACTTAATATGTCTTCTTTAATATTCTTGTCCTGTAAAAGTAAAGTAAAAACACAAGTAGGAAGGATGTTTGAGTAAACTAATTAAATAAAAAATAAATAAAGATAGTGAGAACGAATGAGGAGAGTGGGCAGGATCCAATTGCGTTGTACTGTGGAATCGATCGACTTGTTTCTTTCCAATGCTATCGCATGACTCTGCCTCGGCAGTACTGCAGATTACTGCCTCGGTAGCGACAATGCGCGTCTGCCGCGGCAATCCCTTGCTCTTGGGTAGACCTCACTAAGATTCGGCAAAGTGTCCTTGGATGGCTCCGCTTATCCCTAAGTCGAAACACTGTTGATAATCAGTCCTTGACGATACCTCCCGGCGTGAATCAATTATAACTATCAACCAATCTCACACTTCTTTTAGCCGTTGAAACTCCAACCTATCCCTAGGCCGAGTTAGTATTTTTCAAATACCGTACTTACTCCTTTCGTGAATCTAACTCTCCCGAGTCTAGATAAATGGATTACTTACAAACTTCCCTCCCGGGCTTGGATGCAAGGATAAAGAATGGAAAAGAGTACGCAAATCTTAATGTTTTATTGCATTGAAATGAGAAACAAAGTACAATCTCCTCTCACAAGTACTCGACAATCTTCACCTAACCCTAAGAAAGCTTAGAACATGATGGAGGAAAGAACACAATAATTCTTAGGGTTGAACTCTCTCTAAATCGGCTCTCCTAATACATTGGACGGCTATGGTATATATAGTCTAGGTCTAGGGCAAACCTTTCCTAAGTAGGAATACTACTTGGAGTAGGATTACAATTATTCCCATAAATCAAATATTTCCAAGTTTATTTCAACTAGGAGGCCTTTCCCCCGTGGCCTTTGACTTGGGCTTTCCTCGCGCTAGCCAGCTTCGATCCATGTGTTGCACGTCCAAAATCGTCCAGTGTATTTTTATCTTCCAATCGCCTATAGTATTGATGCTGAAGCTTCAGTTGCTGTCGCGGCCCAGCTTCTGCCTCGGCCTCAACCCTGCCTCGATAGTACTTGTTCCTGCATGTACAGAAGATATCGTAAATTCTGCATTTTTCTGTAAATATTAGCTTTATGAGTTATAATGGCAGAATATTCGAATATTGCATATTAAGCGCATGCATCAGTCCAAGTAAGTGTGAGATAAGTGCTTATTGCCCATGAAAGGTGTATAAAATAATGATCTTTTGAGCACTTATCACTAGTCGAAGATCTAGAAATAGGAGTTCATGTGACAAGTCCGTTGGGTTTAGATGTTTTGGTGCATAAGGTTTATCGGAGGTGTCCGATAGAGGTTCAAGGCTCGATCTTTCCTGCAGATGTTATGGTTTTACCTTTTCAAGAGTTCGACGCAATCCTAGGGATGGATTGGTTGTTCGAGCATGATGCGAGTCTTGGGTGTAGGTCAAAGAGTTTAAAGCTTCGTGTTGCGAATGGGTCTAAGCTTGTTGTGTGGGGCCAGAGAAACCCCTGTTTGTCGAATGTTGTATCGGCTTTGTTAGCTCAGCGGTTGATCTAACAAGGTTGTGAGGCTTTCTTAGCTCACGTAGTGGATGTGGGGGTTGAAAGCCCTGAGTTAGGGAGTTTGAGGATAGTTTGTGAGTATCCTGATGTGTTCCCGGAGGAGTTACCTGGTTTACCTCCCGATCGTTAGTTGGAGTTCCGTATAGAGGTGTTGCCAAGTACGACACCGGTGTCCATAGCACCTTATCGTATGGCAACGACAAAGATGAAAGAATTGAAACAGCAGATCCATGAGCTGTTAGAGAGAGGCTTTATCAGACCGAGTGTGTCACTGTGAGGAGCACCGATTTTGTTTGTAAAGAAGAAGGACGGATCGATGAGTATGTGCATCGACTCCGTCATCACAACAAAGTCACGATCAAGAACCGTTATCCGTTGCCTAGATCGATGACTTGTTTGATCAGTTGAGGGGTGCCCGTGTGTTTTTTAAGATCAATCTACGATCAGGGTACTACCAGTTGAAGGTGGTGGAAGAGGATGTCCAAAAGACCGCTTTTAGGACGTGATACGGGTATTATGAGTTCTTAGTGATGTCGTTTGGGCTCATGAATGCACCAACAGCTTTTATGGACTTGATGAATCGGATCTTTCAGTCGTATCTAGATCAGTTCGTGGTTGTGTTCATCGACGATATCTTGGCGTATTCACTCTTAGAGGAGGAGCATGACTACCACCTAAGAGTTGTTCTCCAGGTTCTAAGGGATAGGCGTCTGTATGCCAAGTTCAGCAAGTGTGAGTTCTGGTTGTCAGAGGTGGCATTTCTCGGCCACATCGTTGCAGCGGATGGCATCTGAGTGGATCCTCAAAAAATCCAAGTTGTGGTGGAATGGAAACCACCAAGGAATGTATCGGGAGTCCGTAGTTTTCTTGGGCTTGCCGGATACTATAAGAGGTTTGTTAAAGGCTTTTCGATTATAGCAGCACCGTTGACAAAGTTGCTTTAGAAAGGGGTTCCGTTTGTGTGGAATGAGAGGAGACAACAGAGTTTTGAGCAGCTTAAGTCTTATCTTACCGAGGCTCCGGTCTTGACGCAATCGTAATCGGGGAAAGATTATGTGGTGTTTAGTGATGCTTCCTTGAGTGGGTTAGGTTGTGTGCTCATGCAAAAGGGTAAGGTGGTTGCTTACGCCTCGAGGCAGTTGAAACCCCATGAAAGGAATTATCCCACCCATGATCTCGAGTTGGCAGCAGTTATCTTCGCATTGAAGATATGGAGACATTATCTCTATGGGGAGAAATGTTATGTCTACACCGATCACAAGAGTTTGAAGTATCTGCTTACCTAGAAAGAGTTTGAAGTATCTCCTTACACATCAAATTATGATGAAAGGAATAGAAGAGAAGAAGAAGAAGAAAGAGATTAAATCGATGGGGAAGAAGAAGATTCAAGTGCTTGGTGTAAATGTCAACAACATTACTCAAAACCTCTAAGTACATCCACTTTGAAGAATCAAGTGAAGAGGATAATGAATAATATGAAGAAATGACCCAACTCTTCATGGACTTCGATCGATTCTTGAAGAACAAAATGAAGAAATCTTCAAAGCACAAATCATAGAAGAAGATGAAGAATTCCCACAAGTCATTGAAAAAGGGATCATCTTCAAAGAAGCAATTGCACGTGTGGCCACATGGAGTGATGAGGACTCCATCGAAGATGAGGTAGCCCACCTATGCTTGATGACCCTTAATGAGGAGAGATTATATCATAGGCCCGGCCTACCACGTCAGCCGTGGTCCTTAACCAATGAAAACTACCCATTTTGCCACTAATCAGCCATGTAATTAATATAGTTTCTAGAAATTATTTTTAAAATGACATGGAAATTCTGAGTGAAGATTCATTGGTTGGAAAAAAATGAGTTGGCAATTAGTGGTGAAGTGGGTGGTTATTATTGTGAATGGGACCATGGCTGATGTGGTAGGTCGGGCCTATGATATAATTTCTCCTTAATTAGGGGGATTTAACTTCTAACTCATCTAGTTTAAATTCATATTTATTTGATGAGTCACATGAAGCCTATGACAAATTGGCTATTGAATTCAAGGCTTCATTTTCTAAAAATAAAAAGTTGATTTCAAAGTTAAAGTTAAAAATGATTTACTTTCAAAAACTAATTTTTAGTTTGAAGCAAGGTTAAAAGAATTTGATATATCTATATCATAACAATACTAATGCTATCAAATGATTGTTTACTTTGTTACATGCCACACATAATGTTATGTTATTATATTGTCACTATCTTACAATGTTAAATAAATCTAATGCATTTATTATCGTGCATTTACAAGTTAATTAAATTACCTAAGACAGATAAGGATTGCAAGCCACTACTCAAAGCTTCTTGGTAATGTTATTGCTTTAGTTATAACTCTTAAAATAATGACATATGATATTATATACGTATATTTATAAAATATGTAATCAATATTTTATTTTAATTTATGACCCTTTGTAAAGGCATTTAAATAATTATTCTAATTAATACTTTTGAGTTAATGTTTGATATTTGATTCCCTAGCTTAGTTTTGACTTAATTCATGAGATAGATGTAATGTTTGTAGAATATATTTGATGTTTAGTTTAATAGGATATCAATCATGTTGTAATAGACCCTTTTATTTACATAATTAATGTTACAAATTTATTCTAAATATATACGACTTAATATACTATTTGAAGTATTATATATTGTTGTAAGCAAAGTCTTTGATTATTCTGATAAGATTGATTGTAAATTAATGTATGCAGGTTCTTATAAGTAGAAATGATGAATTAAGCTTTTAAAACTAAATCAATTTATCTTTCCTATCACGTTATCATTATAAATATATTATCATATCAATATTGCAAACTTTCATATCAGTATATTGAACTATTATAATATCAATAATATTAATTGATATTTCAATTATTAACATTAATCAAGAAAAATTTAGATACAATTAGATAACTTTGAAAATAATATTAATACAAAAAATAAAAATGATATTATAGAAGTGAGTTTACTGTAAAAATAAATTTACTCTTTAGCCTAAAATAATTACCCCAAACATTAGTGAAAAATGATGTAATTTTCTCCTATTTAAAGTAATAACTTTTATCTAAAATAGTACATGAAATTTGCCTGTTTTTACGGTTTGATATAAACTTGATTTTTGTCATATATTTTAGCAAATTAAATTCGATGAACCATCTTGTCTTAATGGTTAAGAGAATAGTTGTTATTTTTGAAAATTATGAGTTCGAGTTGTAGTATTACATCATAATGTTTGAGTGATCAATATCTAATATTTAAGAGTATATTCTAGAATAAATATTATTATAAATATTATAGCTAATTAAAAATAAATAAATAAATTTAGATACCATTTTTCTAAAAAAAATATTAATTTAAAACTTGCGGAATAGTCCCAATAATAAATGATAATATATTGAGATATGAATTTAAATATCATGTATGTACAGTGTGTGCGCATTATTAAAGGGCTATAAAAATTGAACCGATATTATCTTGTAATCACACCAACATATTAAAAAAATATTAATTTAACCGATAAATTGAATTTATACAAAATATCATAGAACCTCTATAAATTAATACTCTATAAATTAATAACCTCTCTAAAATAATATTTTTTTCGATCTCAACTTGGGTCTAAGGTCTCAATAAATTTTTTTAATAAATTAATAAAATAATAATTTTCTAAAAAATTCTTATATAAATTTATGGTCCTTCGATATTATAAATTAATAATTCTATAAAATTATAAATATAACTAAAATAATTTAATAAAATATGATTCAATTATTATTTGTTTGATATTTTTTTAAGTTATTCGAAAAGTACTCAAATGACCACTAGAGTGTGCTCGATATTGTTACACCTTTTAGATGAAAAAACATAGTTGGTTGATTTTGATTTAGAATGGCTAATTAACAATGTTTGATGGTGTTTAAGTTGTGCTTGGTTTCCTTATCATACATGAACTAGGATTAAGTTTCAATTAGTATTACGTACTTAACTATATTTTTTAAGAAAATTTATTATTTTTAATTAGTCACATTTTATAAGAATATCATTTAATTAATCAATAATATATATTATTTATAAAAATAATATAAATTCATTAAATAATTTTTTTTAAATTTATAAATTATTAATTTATCAATTATTTAAATATCTTTTTACGTTAATAAAAAATTTATTATGATAACAATAAAAATGTTGGAATGTGGACAGACCCCTTGCAAATTCCATCAAAAAGTTTGTTGTTTCACTGTGAAATTGTTTCACTGAAAACTGTTTCTAGAAAATGAATTTTAAAAAATAAATTAATTTTAAAAAAAAAACTACAGAAATCATTTTCATGTGTTTGGATGAAACTGTTTAAATCATTTTTCTTAGTAAATTTTACTAAAAATAATTTTAAAAATACCTTTTAGTAAAACAAACTTGAAAATAGTTAAAATATTTTGATAAATTTTACTAAAATAATTTTAAGGGGTAAGCTTCGTGACAATAATCGGCTAAATATTTTATTTAAGATTAAAAAAGAATAAAAAATTGGATCTTTGACATTCCATAATAAAATTTGTCTTTTTAAAAGAAAAAAAAATAACAGATCTTAAAATTTACCTATGGCGAAAGAGTTTAAGACTGTCAGTGAAAGAGTTGCAAGAATCAATAGGAGAATTTGAATGTCAATGAGAGGAAAGTAATTGATATTGATAAGTGAAACGGTGAAATTTGGGGAGAAAAAAAAAGAACCTTTGTTTTATCGAACGCGTAAAATAACTTACGAAAAAGAGCTTGGTATGTTGTTTTACATAAAAAAGCTTTCGTTTTCCATTGACTTGTAAATGATTTTCTATTGACCCATTTTTTAATGCTCAAACAAACATTAAAATCATTTTCCATAAAATGATTTACCACAAACAAACACACCTCTCTTACTCACTCTTTTTTAAGAAAAAAATCACTTAATTATTACAATATTTAATTTTTGTTATGAATATCTTTATTTATGATGGATATTCATATATTAAGTTAAACTTTAATAGATTTTATTATTAGAGTTTAATACCTATTAAAATTAGGGTTTCCATCTTATGTCTATAAATATATACTTTTAGACAAAGTATTGTACACAAACCATACTTTGAGAATATAATACAAATCTCTCTCTTTTATCTCTCATCTTTGTTCTCCTATTTTATTCTTACTCTTTACTTTATTCACTACACTTTATTGGCACGAGACTCTAACCAACGGAGATATTTGTCGTTCAAATCTTAAAGGAGTTATTGAAAAGAATTTATTACTAGCATGAATCAAAGATAAGTTCTTCTCCCTCAATTATATTCTAATTTTTGATTTATTCTTTATATCTTGATTTTTGACTTTATTATTAATTTTTAAAAAACCTTTGATTGTTTGGTGTTTGTGTAGCGATAAAGTTGCTCAATTATTGTGGTGCTTGTCGACAATTTCCGAAAAAGATTTTAACAAAATATTGGTGATTAAACCTAACATATATTCAAATTAGTAGAAAGTTCGGTATGTTTTACTTATTTAATTTTAGATTTGTTTTGTCTTTATTTATAACCAATAATTATTTATTTTATTATGATAAAAGTTTATGTTTTAATCATGTTCTAAGTATTACATGATATTAGAAAAAGTATTAAATCTTTAATTAATTAATATGTTATTTGTTATGTTGGTTTAATGTGAGTATATTGGCTGAACATCCCATTCTGCGAGGCTACTGGTCTTAAATGAGGTTCTTTTTAAAGGACCTTGTGGACTAGTTTAATAATGTCACGTATGAGGATTAAATTTTTGTTCTTCATATATATTGTATATATATATATTGGTTGATTAATTACTATTTAATAGTATGAATATTATAAAGCCTATATTTGCTTGGAAGCAATATTTTTTGTGTCGAAAAACTCAACTATAGACTTCTCCCAAGTTTAAGTTACGAAAATCGTCTTGATTCAAGAATTTTTATGGGAGGCATTCCTTGAAGTGAATGCATGCATGACACTTATTCCATGCAATTATTAGATTTATGTCATTCCTTGAAGTGAATGCAAGCATGATGTTTATTCCATGCGATTATTGGATTTATGTCATTCCTTGAAGTGAATGCAAGCATAATGTTTATTCCATGCAATTATTGATTTGTTTCATTCCTTGAAGTGAATGTAAATATGATAATTCACCATATGGTTAATGAATAAAAACTCAGTTATGTGCTAGAGTATCATTGATGAGGATATGTTAAAAAAGCATACTCCACTTTCCACACATTAATGTTGTCTTGTAGACACAATATCATAAAAAAGGTTTTAAATACTTATTCGTCTTCGCTTCATTCCCTGAAGTGAATGTGATATTTTATAGCGGAAAGAATAATTGTCACATTAGTAATTGTGGTCGTGATTGAGATCATAAAATAGACATGAATAAGATGATTAATTTGAGAATGCTTATATTAACAAGAAGTGTAATTATAAAGATGACAAGAATGATAGAGATGATATCAAAATCTTTATGTTATGAATGTGATGGTACAAACCATTGATCTCGTACTTGTCAAACGCCGAAGTATTATGGACTTTATCCATAATCATGAATGATAAATTAAAGAAAATATAAACATATTTTCTTTGTAGCGAAAAATAATTATGGTGTTGTTGATCCAACTCAATTAGATATTATTAATTTTTTCATAACCCTTGAAGGAAATAATTTGCTATTTATTTTATTTCCTTTATAACTTTTAAAATGAATAATTAATCTTTTATTTATTTTTTTATGTTAATTTATTTTTATTTATTATTTATTTATGTTAACTTACTTTTATTTATTATTTATTTAACTTACTTTATATATTATTTATTTATGTTTTATGTTAATTTTTTCTTTAAAAGAATATGATTACTTCAAGAATAAAATATGCAATAAATTATGGCGATTTATGCTTAGCAGAAAGTGCAAGTACTCATACAATACTTAAGCAAAAGAAATATTTTTCCCATTTAAATACAAGGGAAAATATGAATACTATATCTCAAAGTACTAAAATATTAATGCTTTGGAAGAGCTCTTGAGAATTTATCTTTGATAGATAACTAATTTGATATGATGTGCTATATTTAATATTTTACATTTTCCTAAGTGAATGATACAAAGCACATATTTTTCATTCCCCAAAGTGAATGAAATAAAGCACATTAAAAGGTGCATAATTATGCATATTTTCCCATTTTAAATACAAGGGAATAATATGAGTACTATATCCGGAAGCACTAATATCATAGAAGGCTCTGACTGAGCAAATATGTTATTGCCAAATAGAACGTTATTCCATATTTACAGTGCATTATACTCGTCAACTCGTAGAGACTTATTGAGTTTTAAAGATATTTGCAAAAATATATTAAGAATATTAGTCAAGGGGATGCTGACTATCTCAATATTACGAGTATAACTCAAGAAAATAAGAAAATTTTGACAAAATTAAATGCACTTTCATCCATATTGTACTACAGAAGAATTAGTACAAATTGAAGCTCAAGCTATTGTAAATCAGATGTTTATTGATAATTTTATTTGGCATGACCAATTAGGTCATCCCGGTTTAATTATGATGCAAAAATTTGTTAACACTTTCATGTGGTCACTTATTGAAGAACTAAAAATTTTTCAAGGTAATATTTCATGTCATACTTACTAGAAAACAATCTGATTATTCAATCAACAACAACTAAGATAAAGTGTAAATCTATTATTTTTCTAGAACGGATACAAGGTAATATATGTGGGCCCATACACCTTTCTTACAGTCCATCTAGATATTTTTACAATTTTAATCGATGCATAGACTAGATGGTCATATGTATCCTTGTTATTTACTCACAAATTGATGTTTGCGAGGCTACTTTCTTAGTTGATAAAATTACGAGCATATTTTCCAGATTAACTTATAAAGACAATCGGTCTTGATAATGTTTATTACATGTTATTTTACATGTAGTATCACTAATTCGCATCAAGCCAACAAATGATAATAAGTTCTCCCCATTACAAATGGTTTTTGGTCATGAACCAAATATTTCTCATCTTAGATTTTTTTTGGGTGTAAGATATATGTTTTAATTGCTCCACCACAACGCACAAAGATGAGTTTTGTTTGGAATATATATCAAATTTAAATATCTTGAGCTTTTGATAGGGAATTTATTTACAACTCGATTTACTGACTATCATTTTAATGAATCAGTTTATCCAACATGAGGGGAAGACAATAAATAGCTGGGGAAAGAAATAAGTTGGAATTCATTTTCTCATTTTGATCCACTTACTACACAATGTGAACTATAAGTTCAAAGGATAATTCATTTAGTAAATCAATTGTCAGATGATTTTGTTGACCCTAAAAGAGTGACTAAGTCACGTATACTAGCTATGAATACTCCGATTAAATTTGATATCCTGGAAGGATAAAATCTAGTTGTTAATGAGTCTAACTTACGCTTGAAGCGTACTAGATAAGTAAATTTCAAAGATAGAAATCCTCAGAAAAAAAGGAGATATATTTTATGATGATTTGATCGAAGAATCAATGAATTATGAAAATCTCAAGAAGAGATTAAAAGGTATCCAACAGAGATATTGACATGAATCAGGTATCTGATAATAAAAAGATCTCAATAGATTATGTCATGTCTAGTAATAAGTGGAACTAAAATTAAATCAACGTCGATAATATATTTGCATGCAATATAACACTAGAGATTTTATTTGACGATGTGGATCATGAACCATTTTCAATTGGGCAATGTAAACAAAGAAATGATTGACCAACATGAAAGAGACATTTGAGGCAAAACTAAAATCTCTTTCGAAAAGAGAAGTATTTGAGCCTATAGCCCGTACATTGAAATGTGTAAAGCTCGTGAATATAAATGAGTCTTTGTGAGAAAGACAAATTAAAGGGGAAAATCATGAGATATAAGCTCATTTGGTTGCACAAGGATTCTCACAAAGACATGAAATTGATTATGAGGAAAATATATTCCTCGGTGGTAGAATGGGCCTCTTGATAGTAATATTTACATCCTATTTGAATGGGCCTCTTGATAGTAATATTTACATGAAACTTCTGAAAAGATTTAGATTGCCATAAGCAGTTAATTCAAGTTCTCAAGAACATTATTCAATCATATTGAATATATCTTTTTATGGCTTGAAACAATTTAGGCGTATTAGGTATAATACCCTTAGTGAATACTTATTAGTATAATGCTATATGAATTATTTCCCCGAGCTTTTTTATTAAGATGTTTAGCTCTGAATTTTTATTATTGTGTATGCTGATGATTTGAATACCGTTGAGACTCGTGAAGAGATCTTCTCAAATCCTTGTGAAACAATCGGCATACAAAAAAATATTTAAAGAGACTTTACATGCATAACGCATATTCATTGATCACCTTTATGGTTGCTATGTCTCTTAATGTAAACGATCCATTCCACCCTCGAGAAAAGGGTAATGATATTCTTGGTCTAAAAGCACAATATATACATTATTTGATTTGTGAGCATCGTATATTAGCTGATCCAGAAAGATTATTTAAGTATTACGAGATCAATACCTTTAAATAATTGTTATGTATGAGGCAAAACTGAAATATATGTTTGGCTAAACATATCCTGAAAATATGTGAATTGTTTTCACAAGATAAGATATATGTTATCTTGTGTAGAGATAATGCAAAATTTATATCTCAAGGTGGATATATCAAATGTGTTAAAACGAAACATATTTTTTTAAAGTTTCGTCCCATATGATCTTCAGAAGAATAATATTCAATGAATCATTTCAAGTAATAATTTGGAAGCTTTTATACACTAGTGCATAATCTACTTAAATATTTGAAGATTGTATTCAATATTGAATTATAAGGATTCAAAGATCTTATGTGATATTTTCATAAGGGGGAGTAAAGACGCGTTGTACTCTTTTTCCCTTAACTGAGGTTTTATCCCAATGGGTCTTTTTCCCTTAACTGAGGTTTTATCCCAATGGGTTTTCTTGGTAAGGTTTTTAATGAGGCAACATGTTATGCGTATCAAAGATGTATATTCTTTTTCCTTCACTAAGAATTTTTTCCCACATAGTTTTTATCTTAGTAAGGTTTTAACGAGGCACATTATCTTCATGGATATCCAATGAAGAGTGTTATGAATCTTTATTGGTGGATATCTATGTATTATGTTAAACTTTAATGGGACTTTACATGCATAACGCATATTCATTGATCACCTTTATGGTTGTTATGTCTCTTAATGTAAACGATCTATTCCACCCTCGAGAAAAGGGTAATGATATTCTTGGTCTAAAAGCACAATATATACATTATTTGATTTGTAAGCATCGTATATTAGCTGGTCCAGAAAGATTATTTAAGTGTTACAAGATCAATACCTTTAAATAATTGTTATTTTTGAGTTGATCGATCTATGAAATTGGCCAAGAGGGGGTGAATTGGCAATTAAAAATTTGGTGGAAGATTTTTCGATGAAAAATGGAAAAATGAAGAACACAAGATTTATAGTGGTTCAAGCTTCGGAACAAGCTCTACATCCACTACCTTAGCTCCCACTAAGGATTTTGAAACCAATTCACTAAGAATTCAACCTTTTTCTCGGTTTAAGGGATAACCGTTACAATTTGAAATAATTATTCTACCCAAGAATTGATTCAACCTCACAAGATTAAAAAGATGAAAGAAAGGCAAATTGAAATCTCTCACAAGATAGATATTGCCCCAATTACAAACAAACTCTCCCCAAACACAATTACAAAGAATCAAATTGAAATTACAAGAGTTGGGAGTAAAGATATGCAATGAAAGCTTTGGAGTTGGATTTTTGTGCTTGGATGATGCTTGAGGATCAATAGTTGTTAATGCTGCTTGAATTGCTTCATTTTATACCTCCTCATTGATTTCTAACCGTTGTGGTTGTTGGGAATTGAAATAAAGACGTTAGGACCTTATCTTCCCATCATAAATGCACCTCTGCAGACACTGGTATTGATGGTCGGGGTACCTGTTTCGAAACAGGCCACAAAGAGAAAGAGACGTTGTGCATTTAATAGGGGGTATCGAACCATGATTCGATACCAAATACAATCTGTGAAGATTGGTATCGATACCTATTCCGAAACATGTTAACTACCATTTAAAGCTTCAACTACCTCCAACGGTCGACTCATTTAAAATTAAAATAGTCGTTGGGATTTTTGAGGGTATCGATACTGGTATCGAAACATCCCTTTATATTTTTAAAATATTTTTAAATTAAGCCCTGATTCGATACCTGGTTTGAAATAGATGTTGGCAGTAACGTTTGGTGAAAAAGATATCGATGTTGGTATCGATACATATCCTTGACTCAAGAACATTTTCAGAAAAATAAGAGGCGGTATCGATACCTGTTCTAGGGGTATCGATACTCTCGTGTAAAAACACTTAGAAATATATCTTTAAAGTTCTTGGTTTGACTTGAAAACAAAAGTTTGACTTAGGGACTTAAAAATTTATTACAAAATAGTCCTTTAACATAATTGTTATATCAAAATCAATTTTAGTTTTACAATTTTCCCCTTTTTGATATAACAAAACCATTAGAAATTTTTAAGTTTAAGATCAAAATTTTGGTTTCAAAAAGTTTGAAATAATTTTGAAGAACTTTGAAAGACTCCCCCTTAATAGATGCATAGCTTTAAAAATTTAGAATTAACATATTTCTCCCCCTTTTTGTTAGATCAAAATCAATATAAGGCATAAAAAAATATGAAAGCAAGAATTATACCAAATAAGCAAATATCATTAAGCAAACATATCCAAAATCCAACATAATAGTTCAAAGCATAAAGGAAATAACATAAGTGCATAAATGTCTAATATGAAAATGCAACAAATAACTTAAGAGTTAGTCCTAAAAAAAGCCAAAGCAAAGCTAAAGATAAAAGCTAAGATCACTCATCGCCCATATCATCATCATCTCCATCTCCACCATCATCTCCATCACCTTCCTCATCTTCATCATCTTCCTCGTCATCATTTGCATCTTGAGTGGAAGGGGTGTGAAGCTGTCTAAGAGTCTCAAGAGATACTCGCATAGAAAGATTTTGGTTCTCCAAATTCGTCAACCTCGTATCCATGGATTCAAAATGAGTGTTGAGAGAGTCAAACCTTCCATCCATGCTATCGAAGCGAGCATCCAAGCGGTCAAAACGTGAAGTGAGAAAAGCTATCAAATCCACGTTTGGAGCAATGGGAGGAGGAGGAGGAGCACCAAGAATCCATTCACCATTTGAATAGATTAAGTGCGAACGGTTGAGAGATGTCTCATCGATGGGTTATTTGACTGATTCCACATTGTCAAAAGTGCAATCGGTCCCCAAACGCTCAAAGATTATGCTAAGGATACAAGCATAGGGAAAGGATTTGACAAGTGGAGTGGAGCGGTTCTTGACGTGCCAAACGATATCGGAGAAGACAATTTGTGCAAGGTTTGGCCGTTGACCTTCACGGAAACACTTGAGCCAAAAACTATCTACTTGACGTATACGAGAAAACTTACCATTTGATGGACGAATCCACCAAGAGATGGTAAGGTGAAGAAAACGGTCATGGACATCAAGGGACATTACTGAACTAGTGAAGGTGCCAAGAGACTCCTCATCATCAAGTCCCTCATCTTCAAGGCCAAAGGTATCCTCAAAAGTGCCGACATCGATCCTAAAGGATGTTCCCATAAGATAGGACTCGATGGCGATCACTTTGCTCTTATCCTTAGAGAGAATACAAGATGCATTAGCATAAAATATAAGGACAAGAGTGGGATAGAACTTTCAGGAGTGGGTGAGGAAGGCCAAGAAATTTCAATCTCGGAGGAGGCGAAAGTATCATAATTGGAAGCGAGGAGAGTTGATAAACCTTATATCAACACAACGCTCCCTCTTGAGCGGGTATTGCTGATAAAGTTGGAAGTTGTCAAACCTTTCTTGATTATCCAAACTTCGTTCAATGACAATTTGGAGATCGGTTTGGGGAGCACGAGAGGATGACGAACCACCGACTTCGGTACTTGAACGTTTGTTTGGTGTCATACTCTAAGGATTAAAAACAATTTAAGATTAGGCACTAGAAAAACATGTATGCTCTATCAACTTAATTCAATCCTATTAATCAATAATTCAAGGTATTTGAGAATTTTGAAAAATTACTTAAAAACAATTAAAAACCAATACAGTAAAAATAATTTATATTCGAATGAAAAAAATGATTTTGAAAAAATTTTGTAGGATTATAAAAACCCATACAATAAGCATCAATAAATCATTCAAAATATAATTTTTAACATTCTAAAAATCAACGAAAATAAGGTTTTTTAAAAATTACCTTGATTATGGATTAGGAAAAATTTATGGTTTTTGAAGCATCGATTGTTGATATAATCTTGGCTTTGATGAGAGGATTAAAAATCCTCAAAGAAATCGTTCGAATTGAGGTGAAAGTTGAAGGATTTGAGAGTTTCTTATAGGGAGAACCGGCTAGGGTTTGAAGGGTTTTTGTTTAGGTAAGTTTTAATGTGATTAGAATTAGGTTTAGGGTGTTTTAAAGCAATCTGCCGCCGCTTATATCGAAACCGATATCGGAGTAGCCAGTTCGATACTGGTATCGATACCAAGTTTACCTAGAAACTTCCCAGATGAACACGATGAACAGGTATCGAAATAGGTTCTAGATGTATCGATACCACTTAGTTGAGCTTTGCATTTTAGACTTCTAAAGTACTAGAAATGAGTCTTTAAAGTCCCTAGAAGCATGCAAATGATGTTATGACATGATTATAGTGCATAAACAAGTTCATACTCACCTTAGCAACATGCATAGAAGCAACTAGATGCAAAACAACATAGGCATGATTCCAATCAAGATTCAAGCAAAAATTTGCATAAAAATAACACATAAGAGGTCAAGATAGGCTACTTAGACCTAACTCTCTCCTAAGTGTCCAAAAACGCTCTTTGTCTAAAGGTTTAGTAAATATATCCGCTAATTGGTTTAAGGTGTCAACAAACTCTAAAACAACATCATTTTTAGACACATGATCTCTAATGAAGATATGTCTAATTTCTATGTGTTTGGTTCTAGAGTGTTGAATGGGGTTCTTAGTAAGATATATGACACTAGTATTATTACATTTTAGAGGTATAGTCTCTACCTTAATGCCATAATCTAAGAGTTGTTGTTTCATCCAAAGGACTTGAGCACAACAACTCCCTAAGGATATGTACTCCGCTTCGGTGGTAGATAGAGCTACACTATTTTGTTTCTTAGAGAACCAAGATATGAGCATACTACCTAGGAATTGACATGTTCCGAAAGTACTTTTCCTATCTATCTTACAACCTCCATAATCCGCATCCGAATAAGCATGTAGATTAAAGGTAGAGTCTTTAGGATACCAAAGACCTAAACAAGGTGTGTCTCTAAGGTACCTAAAATTCTCTTAATGGCTACTAAGTGTGATTCTCTAAGACTAGCTTGAAACCTAGCACACAAGCAAACACTAAACATAATATCCGGTCTACTTACGGTAAGGTAAAGCAAAGATCCTATCATTGATCTATACAATTTAGAATCAACAAACTTACCTCCTTCATCTTTGTCAAGCTTAGTTGATGAGTTCATAGGAGTGTCTTGAGGTTTCACATTCTCCAAGCCAAACTTCTTGAACATATCCTTGATGTATTTAGCTTGATTGATGAAGGTGTCATCCTTCCTTTGCTTGATTTGGAGTCCCAAAAAGAATGAGAGCTCCCCCATCATGCTCATCTCGAATTCACCTTGCATTATCTTAGAAAACTCTTGACAATAACATTTATTAGTAGATCCAAAAATAATATCATCAACATAAATTTGAACTACTAAGATATCATTTTTAAACCTTTTTATAAAAAGTGTAGTGTCCACCTTTCCTTTTTTAAAGCCTTTTTCAATTAAGAAATTTGAAAGCCTTTCATACCATGCTCTAGGAGCTTGTTTCAAACCATACAAAGCTTTAGTAAGTTTAAAAACATGATTTGGAAACTTTGGATCTTCAAATCCCGGTGGTTGTTCAATATACACTTCTTCATTTATAAAACCATTTAAAAAGGCACTTTTGACATTCATTTGAAAAAGCTTGAAATCATGATAACATGCAAATGCAAGTAACATCCTAATAGCTTCCATTCTAGCTACAGGTGCATAAGTTTCATCGAAATCTATTCCCTCTTCTTGAGTGTAACCTTGAGCAACTAATCTAGCTTTATTTCTCACAATGTTATCACTCTCATCTAGTTTGTTCCTAAAAACCCATTTAGTTCCTATAGTAGATTTATTACTAGGCCTATCAACTAATGTCCATACATTACTTCTCTCAAATTGATTTAACTCTTGTTGCATAGCCAATATCCAAAAGTCATCATCTAAAGCTTCATTGATATTCTTAGGCTCTATGCATGAGATAAATGCAACATGATTCATTAATCTAAGAGAAGAACGAGTAGTTACCCCCTTGGATGGATCACCCAAGATTTCACCACCCTTGACATAGTTGAACTCTCTTGGGTAGCTCACATCCTTTTCTTCAAGCTTTACATCTCCCAAAGCTTCTATTGGAGGATCTTGTGTTTCCTCATTGGTTGAAACCTCATCCACCTTTAATGCTTGTCCCTCATCAATGGTTTCAATGATTCCTATATCATCATCATAAGAATCCTTCCTAGGAATGAGATTATCATCGAAAACCACATGTATAGACTCTTCTACAACTAAGGTTCTTTTGTTAAAAACTCTATAAGCCTTTGAATGTTGAGAATATCCAAGAAAAATAGCTTCATCACTTTTTGCATCAAATTTACCTAAATTATCTTTTCCATTGTTTAAAAAAAAACACTTGCACCCAAAAGGGTGAAAATAGCTAATATTAGGCTTTTTGGATTTTAAAATCTCATAAGGAGTTTTCTTCAAAATTGGCCTAATCATTACACGATTTATAATTTAATAAGAAGTGTTTGTGGCTTCCGCCCAAAAATACTTAGGTAAATTGTTTTCACAAAGCATGGTTCTAGCCATTTCTTCTAAAGTTCTATTTTTCCTCTCAACTACCCCATTTTGTTGAGGAGTGCGAGGAGCCAAAAAATTATGGCTAATCCCATTTTCATTTTACAAAAATTCTCAAAACCTAAATTTTAAAATTCGGTTCCATGATCACTTCTAATATGAGAAATTCTTTGATCAAGATCATTTTGAGAAATATTTGAAAATGTGATGAATTTTTCTAAGGCTTCATCTTTGGTACTTTAAAATAGAACCCCAAGTGTATCTAGAGTAATGATCAACAATAACAAATGCATATGATTTTCCACCCAAACTAGTAGTTCTAATAGGCCCAAAAAGATCCATATGAATCAATTGTAAAACTCTACTAGCAGAAACATCATTAATGGACTTAAAAGAAACTCTCTTTTGTTTACCCTTAGCACATGTATCACAAATTTTATCTAAGGAGAACTTGAGCTTAGGCAAACCTCTAACTAGATTTTGGGAGGCTAGTTTCTATAAAACATTTATGCTAGCATGTCCTAGTTTCCTATGCCATAACCAAGCATCATTTTCATCACTAGCAACTAAGCATGCATGAGATAGGTTAATGTCATCTAGATGCACCATATAAATATTTCCTATGCGATGACCTATGAGCATTGTTCTATTGGATTCTATGTTTATTATTTTACAACCATATTTATCAAAAGAGACATAAAAACCTTTATCACACAATTGACTAATGCTCAACAAATTATGCTTAAGACTATTAACAAGCAAGACATTTTCAATGAGAATAGAGGAGTGATTACCAATAAAATATATATAAGAAAAATTAAGAGACTTAGTTTAAATTTTATTTGAAAATGGTTTGATTCGAATCGAGTTTATATAATTTTGAGTCAAATTAAAACAAGTCAATTTTTTACTGCAAGTTAATTAAAAATTTTAATTTCTTCGAATTAAGTTTTACTCATCTATAATTGGATTACTATTAGGGGAATAGAATTTGAGGGAATTATTTTATTTTTTACAATAAAAGCTACTATGTTCACTAAAAATGATATATGTAGTTGTCGATTTTTTTGTGAATAAAGTAAAGAACAAGAATAAAATAGATGAACAAAGATAAGAGAAAAAAAAAGAGAGAGAAACTTGTATTATATTCTCAAAATAGGATTTTCAATGCTTTTTTCAAAAGTCTATATTTATAGGCATAAGATGGAAGTCCTAATTTAAATGAGAATTAAACTCTAATAATAAAGTACATTAAAGTATTATTTAATATATGGATATCCACCATAAATAAAGATATTCATAAAACTCCCCCTTAGATATCCACAAAGATAATGTGTCTCGTTAAAACCTTACTAAGATAAAAACTGTTGAGTTGATCGATCTATGAAAATGGCCAAGAGGGGGTGAATTGGCAATTAAAAATTTGGTGGAAGATTTTTCGGTGAAAAATGGAAAATGAAGAACACAAGATTTATAGTGGTTCAAGCTTCGGAACAAGCTTTACATCCACTACCTTAGCTCCCACTAAGGATTTTGAAACCAATTCACTAAGAATTCAACCTTTTTCTCGGTTTAAGGGATAACCGTTACAATTCGAATCAATTCTTCTACCCAAGAATTGATTCAACCTCACAAGAATAAAAAGTGAAGGAAAGGCAAATATGTAATCTCTCAAAGATAAAAGATTGCCCCAATTACAAACAAACTCTCCCCAAACTCAATTACAAGAATACAAATTGAAATACAAGAGTTGGGAGTTCAATATTTTCAATGAAAGCTTTGGAGTTGGATTTTTGTGCTTGGATGATGCTTGAGGTTCAATAGTTGTTAATGCTGCTTGAATTGCTTCATTTTATACCTCCTCATTGATTTCTAACTATTGTGGTTGTTGGGAATTGAAATAAAGACGTTAGGACCTCATCTTCCCACCATAAATGCACTCTATAGCAATCGGTATCGAAACACGAAGAACCTATTTCAGAACGGCCTATAAAAAGAAAGAGACGTTGTGCATTTAATAAGGGTGTATCGAATCATGTTTCGATACCATTACTACACTGTAATGGTCGGTATCGAACCATGTTTCGAAATAGCCTAACCATCTTTTAAAGTTTTAACTGCCACCAACGGTCAACTCATTAAATGCTAAAATAGTCGTTGGGAATCAAAGGGGGTATCGATACCAGTATCGAAACATGAGTCATAATTTTAATTAATTTTAAAATAATTAAAAACGTTAAAAAGTGGTTCGATACTTGGTTCGAAACAGGAATTGGCAGTGAGGTATTGGTATCGAACCATGTTTCGATACCTATTCTTAGTTTCAAGAACAATGCCTTAAAAATGGAGGTCGGTATCGATACCGGTTCAAAAGGTATCGATAATCTCGTCTAAAAACACTTAGAAAATTTATTTCAAAGTTCTTGGTTTGACTTGAAACTTAATTTTGACTTTGTAACTTAAAAATTTATTACAAAATAAGTCCTTTAACATAATTGTTATATCAAAATCAATATTAGTTTTACAAAAACCCTGTGGGAAAAAATTCTTAGTGAAGGAAAAAGAATACACACATCTTTGATACGCATAACAAGTTGCCTCATTAAAAACCTTACTAGGAAAACTCATTGGGAAAAAACCTTGGTTAAGGGAAAAAGAGTGCAACGCATATTTACTCCCCATCATGAAAATATCACATAAGATCTTTGAATCTTCATAATTCAATATTAAATACAATCTTCAAATGTTGAAGTAGATTATGCACTAGTAGATAAATCTTCTAAATTATTACTTGAAATGATTCATCGAATACTATTCTTCTGAAGATCATGAGGGACGAAACTTTAAAGAAATATATTTCATTTTATCACATTTGATGTATCCACCTTGAGATATAAATTTTGCATTATCTCTACACAAGATATCTTGCATCTTATCTTGTGCAAGTAAAGTAATTCACATATCTTCCGGATATGTTTAGCCAAACACATATTTCAGCTTTGCCTCAAGCATAGTAATTGTTTAAAGGTAATGGTCTCGTAGCACTTAAATAATATTTCTGGACCATCTAATACACGATGCTTCCAGATCAATTAATGTATATGTGGTGCTTTTAGAAAAAAAATATCATCACCCTTTTCTTGAGGCATAATGAATTTTTGTTTACATTAAGAGACCTATCAACAATAAAGGTGATCAATGAATATGCACAAGAATTCCATTGTTAAGGAGATCTCTCCTGGACTCTCAATGATATTCAAATCATCGACATATACAACAATAGCAAATTCAGAGCTAAACCTCTTAATAAAGTACGGGGAAATTAAATAATTCATATAGCATTCTACTAATAGGTATTCAATGAGGCGATTATACCAAATATGCCTAAATTGTTTCAAGCCATAAAAAGATATATTCAATATGATTGAATAATATTCTCGAAAACTTGAATTAATTGCTTTTGGTAATCTAAATCGTTACGGAAGTTTCATGTAAATATTACTATAAAGAGGCTCATACAAATAGGATGTAACAACATCCATTAAACAAAAACTGAGTAATTTTATTTATTGCCAAACTGATCAAAATCTAAAAGTAGTTGCATCCACCACCGAGGAATATATTTTCCTCAAAATCAATTTCATGTCTTTGTGAGAATCCTTGTTCAACCAAATGAGCTTATATCTCATGATTTTCTCTTTTGATTTTTGTTTCTCATAAAGGCTCATTTATATCCACGAGCTTTATACATTTCAATATATGGGCTATAGGACCAAATACTTATATTTTTTAAAGAGATTTTAGTTTCGCCTCAATTGTCTCTTTTCATGTTGGCCAATAATTTCTTTGTTTATATTTCTCAATTGAAAATTATTCATGATCCATATCATCAAATAAAATCTCTAGTGCTATATTGCATGCAAATATATTATCGACGTTGATTTAATTTTAGTTCCACTTATTACAAGACATGATATAATCTATTAAGATCTCTTTATTTCAGGTACATGAGTCATGTTAATATCTCTATTGGATACCTTTTAACCTCTTTAAGAGATTTCATAATACGTTGATTCCTCGATCAGAACATCATAAAATATAGCTCCTTTTCTTTTTTGAGTATTTTTATCTTTGGAACCTACTTGTCTACCACGTTAAAAGAGTAAGTTAAATTTTTTAGTAGCTAGAGTTTTTCCTTTCAGGACATCAAATTTAATCGGAGCATTCATAGCTGCTATATGTGACTTAGTCACTCTTTTAGGGTCAACAAAATCATCTAGCAATTGATTTGCTAAATGAATTATCCTTTGAATGTATAGTTCACATTGTTGAATACATAGATCAAATTAAGAAAATAATGATTCATTCCAACTTATTTTTTCCAGCTATTTTATTTTCTCCCATAATGTTGGATAAACAGACTCATTAAAATGATAGTCAGTAAATCGAGATGTAAATAAATTCCCTTTCAGAAGCTCAAGATATTTAATTATCAAAGAGAATTTAAATTTGACATTTATTCCCAATAGAACTCATCTTTGTACGTTGTGGTGGAGCAATTAGAAAATATATCGCACAAAAAAAATCTAAGATGAGACATATTTGGTTCGTGACCAAAAATCATTTGTAATGGAGAGAACTTATGATCATTTGTTGGCTTGATACGAATTAGTGATACTACATGTTAGGCTTGAAAGGGCTCGATTAAAAACCGATTTTACTTAGCCAAGTGATGGAGAATTGATGATTTGGATGTTTGTTGAGGAAGCAAAAAGATAAAGACAATAAACAAAAGATTTAGAGTGGTTCGGAAGTCCTACATCCACTACCTTAGCTTCCCACTAAGGATTCCCCAAATTCATTAAGAATTTCAACCTTTTAAGGAACAAAGGGATAACCTTACAATCCTAGATTCTATCCCGGATCTAGCATCCAAAGTTCACAACAGAACTTTAGGAATTCACTTAACAAAGAGAAAAAATTAAGCAAACTTGTAATCCTTCATAAAGGCAGATTGTTTGCACTCTAAGCTCTCACCCAATCCTAATACACTTGAGCATATATTGACAATTAAGCTCACAAGTGATTGTCCACCCTACTAATAGAAAATTAAAGCTCTAAGACAATTTCTTGATCATATTGTTGTAACAATTGAAGCATTAGTCTTCTCTTGATGCTTGAGACTTTCTTTTATCATCGCAATTAAGCTTCTAGCCGTTGGTGACCGTTGGGATTGATTTGGATCCGTTTGGAGCTTGTTTAAAGGCTAATTTCTACTTCTAGTGCAAGTGGTATTGAAACGTGTGGAAGCCGTTTCGATACAACTACTTTTGGAAATAGCCTTTGAACCTGCATTTAATAACTGATATCGAAACGCCTATGAGGCGTATCGGAACCCTTAACTCATGGTATCGAAACAAGCCTATTCGTTTCAATAGTGCTCCTAGTTGTTGAGTGTTTTTTAAAAATTTGTTGGGGTTTTCAAATAACCGTTGGAGGTGTATCAAAACACCTAAAACATGTTTCAATACTAGCGTATCGAAACATGCGTTTGCGGTATCGAAATCAAAAATTACAGTAGCAAAAAGTATCGAAATGGTCCAAGCCCGTATCAAAATGACTATTTAATTTTGCCTTTGAAAAGCATAGCGGTATCGAAACACCTATCAGGTGTATCGAAATGCCTGGGTTAAAAACAATTCTTTGGTTTCTTTAAAAAATTTAAAACACTCAAAAACGTCTTAAATATATTTTCAAGTTTTTTGGACATAAAACTATTTTTGAAATATTTTCAATTTAGTCCAAAACTATTTTTCAATTATTATATAAAAATATTAGTTGTACAATCTCCTCATTTCGATATAATAAAACCAACTTGAAAAAATATTTTTGAGATTGCTCCCCCTTTGTGAAATATAATTTGAATAAGATAATTAATGTTTCAAAATATTAAAGCTCACCTTTACTCAATAAATCATTTGACAAATCAAATTTTCACAATATTCTCCCCTTTTTGTTATATCAAAAATGGTTCAAAACAAGTTTGAATGTCTTTAAAGCTCATAACATAGGAGAATTTTAAAAATACCAATTGTTTTAAAAAAATCGAAATGAAATAACAAATATTAGTTTGTAAAATAAAAGGCTCCCCCTTACTGAAAGCATCACTAAATTGTTAATCAAAAACTTTAAGCTCAAATTCTTTCAATCTTACTTCAATTTAAAAATTTGTTTTTGAAAGCAAATCATTTTCAAATTTAAGATTTAAAATCATCCTTTTGTTTTTAGAAAATGAAGTCTTGAACTCAAAAGCCAATTTATCATAAACTTCTTGTAACTCATCAAAACTATATGAATTTGAAGTAGATGAGTTAGAATTTACCTCCCCCTCATTGAGGGTCATCAAGCATATGTTGGCTTCATTTTTGGTGGAGTCCCCATCATTCCATGTAGCCACACATGCTTGCTTTTTTTAAGATGATCCAATTTTTATTAACTTGTGGGAATCTTTCATCTTCTTCTTTGATTCATGCTTTGAAGATTTCTTCATTTTGTTACTCACTAATCAATTGAAGTCAATGAAGAGTTATGTGAGCTCTTCATCTTCTTCTTTAACCTCCTCACTTGAATCTTCGAAGTGGATGCACTTGGAGGACTTAAAAGCAATGGTGTTGACATTTACACCAAGCTCTTGAACCTTCTTTTTCCTTATATTTCTTATATCTTCCATCTTTTTCTTCTCTTCTCTTTTTTTCATCATAATTTGATGTGTGAGGAGCGACCCCTTGAGTTCATCGAGCTTGAGAGTCTTTAAATTCTTTGCTTCGATGATGGCGGTCCTTTTCGAGTTCCAAGAGTTATGGGTGTTTGTTGTGGAAGAAAAAAGATAAAGACAATAAAAACAAGATTTAGAGTGGTTCGAAACATCACGTTGGTGTTGCTTGAATGATAGATTTATGAACCTAAGTGTTTTAGGTTTTTGGTATTTGAAATTATTATTTGGTATACTCTTATATTGATGAGGTATTTTGAGAATTGATTTATGATGATTTGAAGTTCTGATAAGTCATGTTTTCTTTAATAAAGTATGCTTATTTATTGTGTGTATTACTTATGGAACTAGGTGATGATGCATCTAGAGAATATGTTGTGAGATGTGGTTTATGACTTTAGGTACTTATCATTTAAACGAACGAACATAAATGAACACGAATAAGCTACAACCCTCAAAGAACGTTTACGAACAAGAAATTTTGGGTTCGTGTATGTTCGTGTTCGTTCATTTGTTCGGTTAAACGTAAACGAACAAACAAGAACACCCTCATTCGTGTTCGTTCGGTTTGTTTACAACCATATTAATAACTACTCACCCACTAATTACATGTAGGAAAGAGGTGATGATTGACCTTTAAAAAAACTAATATGAACAAATCTGATTTAATTGAAAACATGGATGAAGTTGAACAAAAACGCAAAGAAAGAACAATAAGTAGAATTAAATGTTGGATAAATTACTTAAAAAATCGAATAATTACGAGGTTAATATTAAAATAATTATTATATTTTTACTTTTATTAATATTGATATTATATAAATAGTTAAGTAATTATATTGATAAAATTAAACGTATAATGATTAAATCGATATTAATTTTATAATTAAGTAGTTATTTAAAAAGTTTACCCTTTTATTATTAAGTATAATTTTTTTTTTCGGAAATTTTATTTTTAATTAAAAATATTTAAAAAAATTCATAATATTTATACATAATATAATATTTTTATTTTTAAAAGTTAAATTTTAAATCCATTTAAAATTTAAATTTTAAAAAACATACTTGAAATATACTAAACCCTACGTCAAAAAAATTCTACGTAACATATATATTGAATTTTTTAAATTAAATTTTAATATTTTAAAACAATTTATCAAAATGACGTGGCAAATTTTTGATATCATTTGTAACTTAATGGACACAATGAAGAAATAAACAAATTTTCATCCATAAATATCATATAAATTCCTAATTCTAATAGAAATAAAAATTGTAAATAATTAAAAGTTTCCAAATTTTGGAAATAGCTAGGAATTTTAAGAATAATCCTACACGAACTCGTCGTAATCTCGGCTATAAATACATCTTCTCCAGTAGAGTTCTCATAATCCAAACACCATTTACTTGGAACCAAACAAATTGTAGTGATCAAACCTATAAACAAAGGAATCGATAATGGAGATTGCGACTGAGAAGCAGATGCGACAGCAAGATTCATTAACCGCATCAAAGGCTGAAGCTTTGAACGATTGGCTCCCCGTTACCAACTCCAGGAACGCTAAATGGTGGTACTCTGCGTTTCACAATGTTACCGCCATGGTCGGCGCCGGCGTTTTAGGTCTCCCTTTTGCTATGTCTCACCTAGGATGGTTCGTTCCTAATCTCTCCTTCTCTTCGCGTTACTGTTGTAAAATACATAGCGATTAAAACCGGAAAAACGTTTTCGCGTTTGCTACGTGTTCGACTAAATTCATGTAGTTTAAAACTAAATCTTCGTGTGTAAATATTAGGTTTGATTTACTTGGAATGTTATGTACAGGGGTCCTGGAGTTACAATCATTGTATTGTCATGGATTATTACTTTGTATACACTATGGCAAATGGTTCAGATGCATGAGCTTGTTCCTGGGAAGCGATTCGACCGATACTACGAGCTGAGCCAGCATGCATTCGGTGAAAAGCTCGGGCTCTGGATTTTGGTGCCTCCGCAACTGTCATGTGAAATCGGAGTCGACATTATTTACATGGTTACAGGTGGAAAATCATTGAAGAAGATCTACGACACATGCAATCCGGATGGACAAGACATTAGAACAACTTACTTTATCATGATATTCGGATCGGTTCACTTCCTTCTCTCCCACCTCCCCAGTTTCAACTCCATCACCTTCGTTTCCTTTCTGGCTGCTCTGATGTCACATACGTAGACATTGAGTTTATTTATTTTATTGTAAGTTTTTTGGTAATATATAATTCATTACTTTTTTTTTCTTGATTTTATTAACGATATAAAATATCATTATATAAATTATATGAAATGTTCATAATATATGATCTAAACGAAATTTAGTGTCACGTTATTCCATGATTTGGTTTATAGTCTAAACAAACCACTGGAGATTGAATGGTTAACTAGTTCCCTCTTCAAGATCTTCCAGGTCGAAGATTTCGGAATTGAATCAATAAATTCTGCACGTCGGATCTTCTTGTATGGTGCAACTTGTAAGAAGAAAAATCCGGTAGAACAAATCATTATTATGATTAATTATGATTAAAACATGTTAAGTGTGTCCGGTTAACCTAGTAACATAATTATTATATGTCCATATGTGAATACAGGAATTTGATTCCTAGTTCGAAAATGAGAGAAATGGATAATCTGATGGAGAAAGTATGTAAAATTTCATACTTAATCTCGTATATAAATATCAAGTGTGAACATCAATCTCCAAATAACGGTTGTAAGTCGGTTTAAAGCTGTTATTTAAATCTTTACCTACTGATACAATTAAGAAGCCCATATCTTAAAATAAAAAATATAAAGTAAATAGAAACAAATATTTGCAGTTGAAATTGTTGTAACATGCCTGCTTTGTAATAAAATCCATGACTCGAGCCTCAATGAGGCTACTTTTAGAGTTTCACACAACATAGGCCATAGGATTCTGCCCTACTTCTTCATTAGGAGACTAACTCTTAGACATAAAACAAATTGTTATAAAAAGAACACATTTAAGGTTAGTGCTCCCAATTTGGATTTTTATTTTTTTCTCTCTAAAGCATCGAATTAATATACGATTGATACATATTCAAACATGAGTAACATATTCATATACTCAAGTTGGATATATATATATATATATATATATATATATATACCCAACACTCACACCAAAGTCCTAGTAATTTAAAGTACACCTCAAAAAACACATACGAACATGTGTCACACTTAATATTAAAACATACACACAATCATATATTAAGCATTAATATATTAACTACTCATATTAGAATCATCTACAAAAATATACAATTGATATTCATACACTTCATAGATGCAATGACATATGCACATAATATTTAATAACAACAAATATATACATCCATATAATTAAATAAATGATGCACATAATAATTTATAAATACTACATATAAGATGTCACAAACACATGCAAGTATGGGTGTTTATTACCGGGTTCGGCCCATGTCCCTGTCCTTTTATATTATGTACTCGCAAAACTTGTGTACCCGATTAATTGGGTAACAAGTGCTCGTTTTATATATACATATATTTAAATTTTTTATTTTAAAATTAAAAAAAAATTATATATTAAACACATAAATTTTATAATTTTATAATACATGAACAAACATAAAATTTAACGATTTAAAGTTAATTTTAGAATATTTAGATATACATATCCACATATAAATTTATTAAATTTTGTCACTAAAATGATATTTAAAATATTAATATTGTTTTTTTTCTTTTGGTATTAATAAATTAATAAAATATATTTAATTTTTTAAAAAATTATAAGTATATAATACAAACATAAGTTAATTTAAATATTTAAATTTAATTTTATGTACAAATATTAAAGAATATGCAATAAAAATATAATTTAAAACTAAAAAATATATAAATTAAAATTAGCTGGGTCGGGTCGGATACCCAGTAACTAGAAAAAATCGACCCAAGCTCGGCCTAATTATTCTCAGGTCGGGTACCTTGCCCGATCAAATAATTTTTATTTTTGGGAATTACCCGTCATTTCTATTTCGGGTAGTCGGGTCGGGTAATTTTAAACACCCCTATATGCAAGAATAATTATCATCATATTAGAAAGTGTAAGTACACACATAACTCACATACATAATTAATCCATATAACATCTACGATATTTATATATATATCCATCACGTATGAATTAAATCTCTTATAATTATACATATATTAGAGAAGCCTATCATTATAAAAACAAGAAAAAATGAGTCAAATCGGAAAAAAAATTAGCGATTACAGTAAACTTAATAAGCTCACTATTTTTACATAGCTAAAACACATTTTTATCGATTTAAATTCTACTTAACTACAATTAAGTAACTATATATAGCTAAATTAGCTAAAGCATATTTACACTTTTATAAATTCTACTTATTCACGCATATTATAAATTATCCTGATTAATTCAAGTTCGATAAAAAATCATTATTTTTAAACTAAATTAATTGAGTTCAAAGTCTATAAAATTAAAAAATTAATATAAATTTTAAAATAAATTAAGATCTTAATACATAAAACATTATAATAAAAGGCAAAATCAAATTTTATAAATACAAATGGTTTAAAATTCATTTGGCGGGCAGATGTGGAGCGGGCGAATATGGGGTAGGTTAATACAGTGTGGGTAAGGTCCTAAATGTAACACCCTCGACCCGGTGTCAAATTGGGCCTCCGGCCCAAAAACCGTATTTCAAAATTTCCTTTCAAAATCCCAACAAGAATCAAGTACAAAACCATTTTAACATAAATGATAAAAAAACAAACCACTTGAAACATAAAATCTGAGTAAGTTAATGTCGCGGAGCTCCAAAACATTACAACTAGTTTTAAAAGCCTTCGACAAATAAATAAACAGAGTTAAAAATTACACATATATGGTCCTAAAAGTACAAAGCCCACTATGCCTAATAACAATAATCTTACAACAGATGTCGATGTTGAACCCACCATGATGTTGCTCCTCCGAACAAGCTTTCTTTAACCTACGCACGAAATCACATTTCGAAAAGCTGAGCTACACAAGCTCAGTGGACACTCAACCAACCAGCTCACATCTAACATATCTTAAAATAAGCATAGCAACATGAATGATGACATGACATGAGTACGATGGCGCTACCATAACCGCCTAAACACATGATATCATGATGACATATTATCGACACATAGCATATGCATGACAAGAGAAGACCACACAACATCTCAAGTTCTTATCTCGTATTTATATCTCATATATATATATATATATATATATATAACGGTGTTTATATCACCTTATAGTAGTATAAAAGTAGGGGGACCCATTAACACTAAGAAAGGTCCGTGGCATGTGACTCCACATAATCCGCTAAGGAACCTATCAGCACTATGCAAGGTCCTAACTGGTCTTCAGTATAATTTAATAACGATAACCCATCAACACTAAGCAAGGTTATCAGTTTTACCTTTCATATAATATTTACTCTAGTAAACCATCAGCACTAAGAAAGGTTACTAGGATATCTCATAATCATATAATATACTCTAGGCAATCCTTCAACACTAAGCAAGGTTCCTAGTAAGCCACATGACTCGAATATGTAACACCGAATCCTTAATGGTTTCACATACCGATTTATACCATTATATTCCAATTATTATTCGATTATCTCTTAAACGGGGTTAGGAGTCTATCTTTCGGTTTAAATGTTGATTATATATTTTAAACGACCCATGGGACCCCTAAGGTAACATTATGAGACTTTCCAAAATTGTCCTCAAGAACTTGGGCTAATTTGCCTTGGGTTATCGATACCCCTACCTGGGGTATCGAAACACACTGTATCGATACCCTCACCAAAGGTGGTATCGAAACACTTTGACCAACTTCAAAGTTAACTAAGGAGGACTTACTCGTTTCGACACGGGTATCGAACCGTGATTGACACTGGACAACTCGGTATCGAAACACGGGCAAGGCGTATCGATACTCCTGCCTTTCTCGCCTATGTTTCCTCTCAAGGTATCGAAACACCCCTCAAGTGTATCGATACCCCCTGCACGAAAGGTGCAGTTTTGAGACTTCTAACACTTAGAACTCTATCCAAAAATCATCCATTCGATCCCGAAATTATCCTAGACTCTAAGGGAGTGATCCTAAGCATGTCTAAACCATTTTTACGAAGGTTCATTAAATATAAACAATCCACCATTAAAGGCCACCTAAAGCTGCCAAGCATACCATAACAATAAAAAAATAACATGCATTTAAACTTAAAACATGATGTGCATGATGATTAAGAGTTGGAGGAGTACCAACCTTAGCAAAAAAACACAACAAACCCGAGCTCCCAACTCAATTTCAAGATTTCTCCTTTCCGAGGCTTGAAGATGGCTCTCCTACTTGTTTCTCTACAAAGGGGAAGACAAACAGTGAATTAAACACCAAGTAGAAGATTCTTAAAGTCTAAAACACTAGAAAAACCAAAATTTACATCCTCTAAAAAACTATTCCCGTACTCAAGTTTAAACCTCCACTTAAACCCTTCTCTCCACCAAACTAACACTTCCTTAGCTTGTTTTATAGATCCACATCATCTCTACAACATCCTATCCAACATAAAAACGGGATACCAAACAAAACTCTCAAAGATCTTACCTTTTGGTCTTCCTTTTCCTTCCTACCAAGATGAAGAAAGAAGATAAAAGGGGGAGGATGATATCACTAGTTGCAGAGAAATAACTCTCCCAAAAGCCTTCTTTGTCATCCATTTAGACATTTACCAAAATGTTTCAAACCCAACTCTTAAAGCCCAAACCATTAAACCCAACAAGCCTAATGCCCAACAACCGGCCCAAACTACTCAAACACGGGCCCAAACAACGAAGCCCAACTCCTCAGGTTAACCCGACACTCGGATCCGAATTCGGGTCGTGACATTAACCCATCACCTACCCATTACTCATGATGCATATGGCTTTTTACATCCCCACCCACCCACTACCCACCAAATTCATACTCAACCCATTCCATTTGGGACAGATGCAGTACGAAATCCGAAAAGCTATACCCGTTTACAAGCTCTAGGTATGATAGGCGGAGCTTATATGCATATTCGGGTTAAAAAATTCAGTTTTGTAGATGCATAGCTAAAAATATTTTGTGGGGAGTAATTTTTTACATAGAAATATTTTTTTCTTATCTATTTCCTCTTTTTATAAACCAGTTTATTTATGTTTTATATAATTTTTTTTTTATTTATGTAGGAAATTCAATTTTATTAAAGTGGAGGATTTAATTAAGAGCTTGCAGATAGTTTCTTAATTATCAAGTAGGTTTATTTTGTTTTTAATTAGTAAAATTTTATAGTTATTTAATTAGTAATATAGCTTAGATGATGCTTATTAAATTTAGTTAGTAATATAAGAATATAATTTAGATGAAGATAATGTTAATGATATTTTTAAGTACGATTCAACCATGTGCTTCGAACACCTTTGAATACCACTAACGTTAAACACGTTGAAAATTATTAAATTAATTAATGAAAATTAAAAATCTCAAGGAGTCAACGTATAATTAATAATTATATGTTGAGTTTATCACTCGTTTATTAATTCTATGTCGAGTCTTTTAGATTTTTAATCTTTAATAATAATTTAAGTATTTAACGGTGTTCAACAGTTTATAGAAATTTCTTATTTTTACATTATTTCTGTATTTAGTTAGTATTTATATTTATAAATCACCATTTTTTATGTAGGGCTTTCTTTATCCCCTATGTCTGAAGATTGTATTTTGTTGTAGGTGTGCAAGGTTTGTTGAAGTATACATGTTCAAATTATGGTCATTCTGAGTTGATGCCAAACTTAAAAGCCATTCATTAATCCTAAGCAAAATTGAATTAAAAGATGAAAGTGTCCCACAAGCAAGTAGAATCTGCAGCAAGGTCAACACAACCATAGTTGTGGTTAGGGATGTAAAAAGCAGACCCGACCTGAAAACCCGACTAAAACATGTTTGCATCAAAACCTGGTTTGATCCGAGGATGTAATGACCCGAACCCGATTTGTATCCGACTGTTGTTGCCACGAACCTGAGTTGGACTTTTTACTGTAGTAACCGAACCTGAGCTATATCCGACGGAGAATGACCCGAACCTGATTTCAGCCTGTTACTGTGGACCCTAAACCCGACCTGCATCTGACTGAAAAAAAAAATGGAACCTGAGTATGACTTGGCAGATAACCGATATTACCCGACTTAATCGACTCGAGACCTGATTTTATCCGACCTGTTTTGAACCCGACCTGATAAATGACCCGACTTGTTTTGAACTTGACCTGTTATTGACCTAAACTAATATTAACAAGACTTAATATTTACATGACATATAATTAAGTATATCTATAATTTGATGAATTTAAAATTGGTAAATATAATTAGTCTTAAAAAATACTTGAGAATTAATTTAGTGATTAATATTTAAATTTAGTATTACATATTTAATTAAATTAATTTATTTACTATTTTATTTAGTTTTAATGTATTAATTTTAATTATAATTTTAAAATAATATTTTATTAAAAATTATAATTTTAAATTAGTATTCTATTAAAAATCATAATTTTAAATTAATATTTAAATAAGTTATATTAATTTATTGAATTTAGATTAATTAAAATAAATTAAAACCAAAACAATTGATAAAAAAAGAAAAATACAATTGATAAAAAAAAGTAAAAAGATTAAATTTTGGAAGGAAATAAGCCACTCATATTTTAAGTTTGAGATTAATTTACTTTTAATATAAAAATTTTGGATGGATATAACAAAGAGGGGAAATTTTGGAGGGGAAAATTAGAAATAAATTTTGATTATTATATAAAAAAAGAAAAAAACAAAATTTTGGAAGAAATTAATATATATAGTAAATTTTGGATTATTATTATTATTATTATTATTATTATTATTATTACTATTATTATTATTATTATTACATATAATCAAATAATAAACTTTATTAAATATAATTAATTAAAAATATAAAAAAGGAGATTCAATTTAGATATTCATTTGACACTACTCTAGGTCATGTAAAAAATTTTGCAAATTTTTATATAGGTCGTACCTAAAAAATCGAATCTCGCGCCATTCTAATCTTATAAACAAATTAAATATATATTAGTATACATTTAAGTATATTATATATATATTAAAGTATATTATATATATTATAATTATATTATATATTACATATAATATATATATAAGTATATTATATACATATATTAATATATACATCTAGTATATATACATATATATATATAATTAATAAGTATACATATACTTACATACATATATATTATATACATATACATACATACATATTAAATATTTTTTTATATATATAATATTATATATTTCATATTTTTATATATAATATCATACCATATATAGTATAAATTCCATATATAGAATATATTTTATATTTAGTATAAATTCCATATATAAAATATATTTCATATATAGTATAAATTTCTTATTTACATTTTTGAAATGTTTTAAAATATATTGTATAGGTATAAATTATAATGTATTAAATTATATTAAAATTAAAATTTTTACCGAATTTAACTATTATTAATATATAATTTTTGCAGTTTAGTCCTCACAATTTTATTTTTATTTTAAATTGATTACTATTTATTTTTCTAATTTAGTTTAGTTTTTTAATAAGATGATATTTTATTTTATTAATGTTTATCCTTTTTAATTTAAAACTTTATTCTTTCTAGTTCAACGTTTATTCCTTATTAATTTTTAATTTTTGAAATTTATCCCAATTTTTAAGATATGAATCATTTGATGATATTTTTTGTTTAGTCTAGTGCGTAATATTTATTTTTAATGGGATCCATGCTAGTTAAAGACGTTTGATATTAAACAATTAATTCGAAATGAATGATCTACCATTCAACCCAAAGTCTATCAGCTATTTACTTAATTACTTATTTGTACCAAACTCAAACTAAATTTTTTTAATTAATATGAATTTATAACCCGAATTAATTCGACCTGATATAAAACCGACTTGAAATAAATCCGACCTGAAATGCAACTGAACTGAAATGAACCCGACCTGAAATCTACCCGACCTGAAATGAACCTGTCAATTATATGATTTGGATCCGAACCGTTTGAACCCGACCTGAAATGGACTCGACCTGAAAAGGACCCGACCTGAAATGAACCCGCACCCGACCCAAATCGATTCAAAACATCAAATCAACCTGAAATGACCTGTATTTGATTTTACCCGACCTGACAGTACCCGACTTGAAACCCATCCAAGTAACTGTTTTTACACCCCTATCATTATAGTTACATTGAAACCCTTGAGGCAATTTCTTTCATAGCTCAGTTGGTTAAAGCACCTGTTTAGTAAGCGGGAGGTCTTGAGTTCAACTCTCAATGAAAGCATTACGTTTTACTTTTTTTTTCTTCTTACAGTAATCGTGTTACACCATATACAGCAACAGCAGCCGTAGCAGATGGTGTGGGGTTCATGCCTTGAAGAACGCCTGCTTCCATTAACTTGAAGATGATCGAGCATTTTGCTTGGACAATAACTATCACACCTAAAAGGGATTGGATTTGATGTCGGGTGCTTCTTTGTTTACTTCTAGGTTTAGGTTTATAAATGGATGAGTACATATTACTTGAATATATTACTCTGTTTCCAGTTTCCACTAAAGAAATGTAGTTTTAGCTGAATCCAAGGGACACTCGGCGGTTTCAATGAAAAATAAGAGTATGAAACTGAATTGTGTAGTGACAATGTAAATCAAACAACAGAAAAGGGGATTTTTAAACTCAATAAAATAGTAGAAATTGGGGGGGGGGGGGGGGGGGAAATGGCGTCGACAGCAGGGATAGAACCTGCACGGGCAGTGCCCAACAAATTTTCTAGTCTGTCTCCTTAACCACTCGGACATATCGACCTTGTGTACTGATGTCATGTGAGTTGAGATTACAGTTTTTAAATATCAGTCCATTGTTGCTCACGTGCAAATAAAAGATCAAAGCCATATTAGAGTACGTGTCTATATTTTTCTCGTGGTGTGCAAAGTGTTGGTCTGCCTATGGATTTGAAATGGATGAAATTACAGAACTTAGGTGTCGGTCCATTGTATTTGTTGGTTCCATTCAAAGCATATGACTATCAAAGACACATAATGTTGATGCAACTGTACAAAGTAAATGCGGAAAAGAATCTAAGTCCAACAATATTAAAAGAAAATGCGGAACAGGATCTAAACCAAGTGTCTTAAAAATTAATGTGCCTAACCGAACCTCATGTTTAAATTATTGTCTTCGAAGAATCAATTACCAACTTCTAAGAGATGGAACATGACTTGATCTCTTTGGTTAATGTTGAGCTTCTTGAATCATGAACAATGAATTGAAAATAAATAAAAATCAGGAAATAAAAGTTTATTGAGTTAATTCAGTAAATCAAATGAATTGAAAATAAATAAATTCAAATAATAACCTCAATGAGTCCCTAACAGGGCATTTGTTTATATAAACCCATAGAATACAAACTCTTCAAGAAACTACTTTTAACCATCTAATCTAATCTTAAGAATTGAAAATATTCCATTAATAATCTGAATAGAAACTGAGATGAAGGTCAGGACCATATAATGCTAAGATAAACTCAATATATGTCATTCACTATAGTACGTTTTTAGTACGTTAGGATGAACTTAATAGATGCAATAGACTATAATAACATAAACAACATATGAATTATAGTACCTAATGCCCGTTCCATTATGGATTTGGAGGTGGAACAACTTGAGTTGACGAAAACATAATTGGCATATAAGGTGCAACAGTCTCGTTCAATGCTCTTGGTGAGGTCCAGGATTCCATATTCACCTGTGAAGCGGATTGTGATGAATTTGGTTTAATTTACATAAGTGGTTTTTACCGGTTTATACATTTGATGAAAAAAAATGTGATGCATGCGGCTTAATTATGCTTTGAATTAATTGATGAGCATTGGTTTTCGATATATATTGGCTAGTTAAGTGATGAACCTTATGGGATAAGTTGATCGATAAATAGGGTCTAGAGTGCACTATAAATATTCAAAATGCGCACGTGTGTAAATTCCTTGTGTGTTGAATTTTGGCTGTTAGCCTAATGCTGTGTGATGGGGTAGTACTGTCACATCTGGGTTAATAGGGGTAGTACTATCACCAAACACCAAGGTGAAACTTATTATGTTAGGGGTAGTACCAACATGCGCATGCTCTAGGGGTAGTACTATCATGCGATTTCCCGTTTATACTAACGATTTGGGGTATTACAAATCGGATCACTAACATCAATATATGGTTTTACTTTTCAAAGGTAAGTGTCACGGTTTTTACTTGATTGCATATGATATTATGAATGTGAGGTTTTGTCCATTGGTATGCATGTGATTTGAGCATTGCTATGCTGTTAGCATGTAAGAGTGAGCTTTGTGCATTGAGATGCATGTGTAAGCATTGCTACGTGAGTAGCATATAAGACTTGTGTTTTTAGCTTTTAAAGCATGTGATTTCAAAATGGTTTTTACTAAAATTTAATGATGGCATTGTTAGCTATGGTTTGATGACACTTATTGAGTTTTAAAAGTGGCGTTACTAGCCATGTTTGTTTTGTTTTATAAACAACATGACATGTTTTTAAATTTATGAAATCGGTTTAATATGGGTTGTATTGCAAGGTGTTTTTATACTTGTTTTTATTGACTCACTAAGCTTATGATTCCCCTCTCATTTACCTTTCCCTTGCAATGCAAAGTATTTAATGTGGAGGCGGCAAGGAGAAGCAAGGATCCAAGTAACCGTCAAGTAAAAGCTCAAGTATGTCTTTATAACATTAGTAATAGTGAGAGAGCAATGGGTATGGGTTACCATGTTAAGAATATTGTTATGATGATGAGACTCATAGTAGTCGTATGCTTATATATGTTTAATGTTTATCAACGTTGGTGTTGCTTGGATGATAGATTTATGAACCTAAGTGTTTTAGGTTTTTGGTATTTGAAATTATTATTTGGTATACTCTTATATTGATGAGGTATTTTGAGAATTGATTTATGATGATTTGAAGTTATGATAAGTCATGTTTTCTTTAATAAACTATGCTTATTTATTGTGTGTATTACTTATGGAACTAGGTGATGATGCATCTAGAGAATATGTTGTGAGATGTGGTTTATGACTTTAGGTACTTATCATTTAAACGAACGAACATAAATGAACACGAATAAGCTACAACCCTCAAAGAACGTTTACGAACAAGAAATTTTGGGTTCGTGTATGTTCGTGTTCGTTCATTTGTTCAGTTAAACGTAAACGAATAAACAAGAACACCCTCATTCGTGTTCGTTCGGTTTGTTTACAACCATATTAATAACTACTCACCCACTAATTACATGTAGGAAAGAGGTGATGATTGACCTTTAAAAAAACTAATATGAACAAATCTGATTTAATTGAAAACATGGATGAAGTTGAACAAAAACGCAAAGAAAGAACAATAAGTAGAATTAAATGTTGGATAAATTACTTAAAAAATCGAATAATTACGAGGTTAATATTAAAATAATTATTATATTTTTACTTTTATTAATATTGATATTATATAAATAGTTAAGTAATTATATTGATAAAATTAAATGTATAATGATTAAATCGATATTAATTTTATAATTAAGTAGTTATTTAATAAGTTTACCCTTTTATTATTAAGTATAATTTTTTTTTCGGAAATTTTATTTTTAATTAAAAATATTTAAAAAAAATTCATAATATTTATACATAATATAATATTTTTATTTTTAAAAGTTAAATTTTAAATCCATTTAAAATTTAAATTTTAAAAAACATACTTGAAATATACTAAACCCTACGTCAAAAAAATTCTACGTAACATATATATTGAATTTTTAAATTAAATTTTAATATTTTAAAACAATTTATCAAAATGACGTGGCAAATTTTTGATATCATTTGTAACTTAATGGACACAATGAAGAAATAAACAAATTTTAATCCATAAATATCATATAAATTCCTAATTCTAATAGAAATAAAAATTGTAAATAATTAAAAGTTTCCAAATTTTGGAAATAGCTAGGAATTATAAGAATAATCCTACACGAACTCGTCGTAATCTCGGCTATAAATACATCATCTTCTCCAGTAGAGTTCTCATAATCCAAACACCATTTACTTGGAACCAAACAAATTGTAGTGATCAAACCTATAAACAAAGGAATCGATAATGGAGATTGCGACTGAGAAGCAGATGCGACAGCAAGATTCATCAACCGCATCAAAGGCTGAAGCTTTGAACGATTGGCTCCCCGTTACCAACTCCAGGAACGCTAAATGGTGGTACTCTGCGTTTCACAATGTTACCGCCATGGTCGGCGCCGGCGTTTTAGGTCTCCCTTTTGCTATGTCTCACCTAGGATAGTTCGTTCCTAATCTCTCCTTCGACTAAATTCATGTAGTTTAAAACTAAATCTTCGTGTGTAAATATTAGGTTTGATTTACTTGGAATGTATGTACAGGGGTCCTGGAGTTACAATCATGGTATTGTCATGGATTATTACTTTGTATACACTATGGCAAATGGTTCAGATGCATGAGCTTGTTCCTGGGAAGCGATTCGACCGATACTACGAGCTGAGCCAGCATGCATTCGGTGAAAAGCTCGGGCTCTGGATTTTGGTGCCTCCGCAACTGTCATGTGAAATCGGAGTCGACATTATTTACATGGTTACAGGTGGAAAATCATTGAAGAAGATCTACGACACATGCAATCCGGATGGACAAGACATTAGAACAACTTACTTTATCATGATATTCGGATCGGTTCACTTCCTTCTCTCCCACCTCCCCAGTTTCAACTCCATCACCTTCGTTTCCTTTCTGGCTGCTCTGATGTCCCTTGGCTACTCGACGATTGCTTGGGGAGCATCGCTTCACAAAGGGGTTCAGCCGACTGTGACTTACGCTCCAAGGCACAATTCAACCGCGGCCATAACGTTTGATTTCTTCAGTGGATTGGGAGATTTAGCCTTTGCCTTTGCTGGACACAATGTGGTGTTGGAGATACAAGCAACGATCCCATCGACCCCAGACAAACCGTCGAGAAAGCCGATGTGGAAAGGGGTGGTCGTGGCCTATATCGTGGTCGCATTGTGTTATTTTCCGGTTGCCTTTAGCGGTTATTGGATC
The DNA here is from genome assembly GCA_035048815.1 of Abelmoschus esculentus. Lineage (NCBI taxonomy): Eukaryota > Viridiplantae > Streptophyta > Magnoliopsida > Malvales > Malvaceae > Abelmoschus > Abelmoschus esculentus. Next base: position 10,319,170 of record JAUCBN010000031.1, read on the forward strand.
TTCGGGAACCTAGTTGACGACAATATCCTTCTTTCGTTAGAGAAACCGACCGCTCTCATTGTTGCTGCCAATGTGTTTGTCGTTGTTCATGTCATCGGAAGTTACCAAGTAACGTTCGTTCAACCATGTCAAATAATTTAATGTGTCCTTCATTTATGTTCTAACTTTTTACTAACCTGCAGGTCTTTGCAATGCCGGTTTTTGATATGATTGAATCATTTTTAGTTAAACAAATGAAATTCAAGCCGAGTAGAATGCTTCGATTCATTTCTCGAAATATATATGTCGGTAAGTATATCAACCCTTAAATAAAGTATATTCATATTTAAAATTTGCATTCGAATTATATTATCACTTCTCATCATGATTTTTTTTCCAGCCATTACCATTTTCATGGGAATAACATTCCCATTCTTTGGTGGGTTGCTAAGTTTCTTTGGTGGATTTTGTTTTGCTCCCACATCATACTGTGTAAGTTACTATTTGATTATGTAATTTTATATAAATTGTGATATTATTGTATTGATTTTTTTTCTCATTATCTCGTTTGATGTTTTAATCATTTGGTTTCTTATAGCTCCCTCCAATCATGTGGCTTAGACTTTGTAAGCCAAAAAGATTCAGCTTGTCATGGTTCGCAAGCTATGTAAGTTCTTTATGTATACATATTTATTTTACAAAAATTAATTATATTCGTATTTAATCTTTATTTTTATATAAAACTAATAAATTATATATTTTCTTTTTTCAGACATGCATTATAGCAGGGTTACTTTTGACGATTTTAGGACCAATCGGTAGAATGGTGTCTCTCATTCAATCATCTCGAACCTTCCAATTTTACTCATAATTATTCCTTTGTTCTTAATTTTAATAAACTTAATACGTAAAGTGATTACTTAAGGACAAACAGTTTGGAAACATATGTAGACATTGAGTTTATTTATTTTATTGTAAGTTTTTTGGCAATATATAACTCATTACTTTTTTTTTGTCTTGATTTTATTAACGATATAAAATATCATCATATAAATTATATGAAATGTTCATAATATATAATCTAAACGAAATTTAATGTCACGTTATTCCATGATCCGGTTTATAGTCTAAACAAACCACTGGAGATTGAATGGTTAACTAGTTCCCTCTTCAAGATCTTCCCGGTCGAAGATTTCGGAATTGAATCGATAAATTCTGCACGTCGGATCTTCTTGTATGGTGCAACCTGTAAGAAGAAAAATCCAGTAGAACAAATCATTATTATGATTAATTATGATTAAAACATGTTAAGTGTGTCCGGTTAACCTAGTAACATAATTATTATATGTCCATATGTGAATACAGGAATTTGATTCCTAGTTCGAAAATGAGAGAAATGGATAATCTGATGGAGAAAGTATGTAAAATTTCATACTTAATCTCGTATATAAATATCAAGTGTGAACATCAATCTCCAAATAACGGTTGTAAGTCGGTTTAAAGCTGTTATTTAAATCTTTACCTACCGATACAACTAAGAAACCCATATCTTAAAATAAAAAAGACAAAGTAAATAGAAACAAATATTTGCAGTTGAAATTGTTGTAACATGCATGCTTTGTAATAAAATCCATGACTCGAGCCTCAATGAGGCTACTTTTAGAGTTTCACACAACATAGGCCATAGGATTCTACCCTACTTCTTCATTAGGATACTAACTCTCAGACATAAAATAAATTGTTACGAAAAGAACACATTTAAGGTTAGTGCTCCCAATTTGGATTTTCATTTTTTCTCTCTAAAGCATCGAATTAATATACGTTTGATACATATTCAAACATGAGTAACATATTCATATACTCAAGTTGGATATATATATATATATATATGTACCCAACACTCACACCAAAATCCTAATAATTTAAAGTACACCTCAAAAAACACATACGAACATGTGTCACACTTAATATTAAAACACACACAATCATATATTAAGCATTAATGTATTAACTACTCATATTAGAATCATCTACAAAAATATACAATTGATATTCATACACTTCATAGATGCAATGAGATATGCACATAATATTTAATAACAACAAATATATACATCCATATAATTAAATAAATGATGCACATAATAATTTATAAATACTACATATAAGATGTCACAAACACATGCAAGTATGGGTGTTTATTACCGGGTTCGGCCTATGTCCCGGTCCTTTTATATTGTGTACTCGCAAAACTTGTGTACCCGATTAATTAGGTAACGGGTGCTCGGTTCATATATACATATATTTAAAATTTTATTTTAAAATTAAAAAAAATTATATATTAAACACATAAATTTTAAAATTTTATAATACATGAACAAACATAAAATTTAACGATTTAAAGTTAATTTTAGAATATTTAGATATACATATCCACATATAAATTTATTAAATTTTGTCACTAAAATGATATTTAAAATACTAATATCGTTTTTTTCTTTTGGTATTAATAAATTAATAAAATATATTTATTTTTTAAAAAAATTATAAGTATATAATACAAACATAAGTTAATTTAAATATTTAAATTTAATTTTATGTACAAATATTAAAGAATATTCAATAAAAATATAATTTAAAACTAAAAAATATATAAATTAAAATTAGATGGGTCGGGTCGGATACCCAGTAATTAGAAAAAATCGATCCAAGCTCGGCCTAATTATTCTCAGGTCGGGTACCTTGCCCGATCAAATAATTTTTTGGGGGGGAATTACCCGTTATTTTTGTTTCGGGTAGTCGGGTCGGGTAATTTTAAACACCCCTATATGCAAGAATAATTATCAACATATTAGAAAGTTTAAGTACACGCATAACTCACATACATAATTAATCCATATAACATCTACGATATTTATATATATATCTATCACGTATGAATTAAATCTCTTATGATAATACATATATTAGAGAAGCCTATCATTATAAAAACAACAAAAAATGAGTCAAATCGGAAAAAAAATAGCAATTACAGTAAACTTAATAAGCTCACTATTTTTACATAGCTAAAACACATTTTTATCGATTTAAATTCTACTTAACTACAATTAAGTAAATATATATAGCTAAATTAGCTAAAGCATATTTACACTTTTATAAATTCTATTTATTCACGCATATTATAAATTAACCTGATTAATTCAAATTCGATAAAAAATCATTATTTTTAAACTAAATTAATTGAGTTCAAAGTCTATAAAATTAAAAAAGTTAATATAAATTTTAAAATAAATTAAGATCTTAATACATAAAACATTATAATAAAAGGCAAAATCAAATTTTATAAATATAAATGGTTTAAAATTCATTTGGCGGGCAGATGTGGAGCAAGCGAATATGGGGTAGGTTAATACAGTGCGCGTAAGGTCCTAAATGTAACACCCTCGACCCGGTGTCACATTGGGCCTCCGGCCCAAAAACCGTTTTTCAAAATTTTCTTTCAAAATCCCAACAAGAATCAAGTACAAAACCATTTTAACATAAATCATAAAAAAACAAACCACTTGAAACATAAAATCTGAGTAAATTAATGTCGCGGAGCTCCAAAATATTACAACTCGTTTTAAAAGCCTTCGGCAAATAAATAAACAGAGTTAAAAATTACACATATAAGGTCCTAAAAGTACAAAACCCACTATGCCTAATAACAATAATCTTACAACAGATGTCGATGCTAAACCCACCATGATGTTGCTCGTCCGAACAAGCTTTCTTTAACCTACGCACAAAATCACATTTCGAAACGCTGAGCTACACAAGCTCAGTGGACACTCAACCAACCAGCTCTCATCAAACATGTCTTAAAATAAGCATAGCAACATGAATGATGACATGGCATGAGTACGATGGCGCTACCATAACCGCCTAAACACATGATATCATGATGACATATTATCAACACATAGCATATGCATGACAAGAGAAGACCACACAACATCTCAAGTTCTTATCTCGTATTTATATCTCATATATATATATATATTTACATATATATATTTTTTATATATATAACGGTGTTTATATCACCTTATAGTAGTATAGAAGTAGGGGACCCATTAACACTGAGCAAGGTCCGTGGCATGCGACTCCACATAATCCGTTAAGGAACTCATCAGCACTATGCAAGGTCCTAACTGGTCTTCAGCATAATTTAATAACGATAACCCATCAGCACTAAGCAAGGTTATCAGTTTTACCTTTCATATAATATTTACTCTAGTAAACCATCAACACTAAGAAAGGTTACTAGGATATCTCATAATCATATAATATACTCTAGGCAACCCTTCAACACTAAGCAAGGTTCCTACCGTATAATATTTAATAACAACAAATATATACATACCATATAATTAAATAAATGATGCACATAATAATTTATAAATACTACATATAAGATGTCACAAACACATGCAAGTAGGGGTGTTTATTAACGGGTTCGGCCCATATCTCAGTCCATTTATATCATGTACCTGCAAAACCTGTGTACCAGATTAATTGGGTAACAGGTGCTCGGTTCATATATACATATATTTAATTTTTTTATTTTAAAATTAATATATATATATATATTAAACACATAAATTTTATAATTTTATAATATATGACCAAACATAAAAATTAATGATTTAAAGTTAATTTTAGAATATTTCGATATACATATACACATATAAATTTATTAAATTTTATCACTAAAATGATATTTAAAATATTAATATCGTTTTTTCTTTTGGTATTAACAAATTAATAAAATATATAATTTTTTTAAAAATCATAAGTATATAATACAAATATAAATTAATTTAAAGATTTAAATTTAATTTTATGTACAAATATTAAAGAATCTACAATAAAAATATAATTTAAAACTAAAAAAATATATAAATTAAAATTAGTTGGGTCGTGTCAGATACCAAGTAATTAGAAAAAATCTACCCAAGCCCGGCCCAATTATTCTCAGGTCGGGTACCCAACCCAATCAAATAATTTTTTATTTTTGAGTATTACCCGTTATTTTTGTTTTGGGTAGTCAAGTCAAGTAATTTTAAACACCCCTATATGCAAGAATATTTATCAACATATTAAAACATGTAAGTACACACATAACTCACATACATAATTAATCCATATAACATCTACGAAATATATATATACATCACGTATGAATTAAATCTCTTATAATAATACATATATTAGAGAAGCCTATCATTATAAAAAAATGATTTAAATCGGACAAAATTAGCGATTACATCACTATTTTTACATAGCTAAAACACATTTTTATCAATTTAAATTCTACTTAAGTACAATTAAGTAACTATATTTAGCTAATTTAGCTAAATTAGCTAAAGCCTATTTACACTTTGAAAAATTCTACTTATTCACACATATTACAAATTAACCTGATTAATACAAGCTCGATCAAAAATCATCATTTTTAAACTAAATTAATTGAGTTCAAAGTCTATAAACTTAAAAAATTAACATAAATTTTAAAATAAATTAATATCTTAATACCTAAAATATTATAATAAAAGACATAATCAAAGTTTACAAATACAAGTGGTTTAAAATTCATATGACGGGAGGATGAGGAGTGGGCGAATATGGGGTAAGTTAATACGATGCGGGTAAGGTCTTAAACCTATCACCAACCCATTACTCATGATGCGTATGACTTTTTACATCCACACCCACCCACTACCCATCAAATTCATACTCACCCCATTCTATTTGAGACACATGCGGTACGAAATCCAAAACGTTATACCCGTCTACCCTCTTTAGGTATGATAGGCGGAGGTTATATGCATATTGGGGTTAAATAATTCAGTTTGGTAGATGCATAGCTTAAAAAATTTGGAGGGAAGTAATTTTTTACATAGAAATATTTTTTCTTATCTATTTAGTTTTTTTATAAACCAGTTTATTTATGTTTTATATAATTTTTTATTTATGTAGGAAATTCAATTTTATTAAAATGAAGGATTTAATTAAGAGCTTGCAGATAGTTTCTTAATTATCAAGTAGGTTTATTTTGTTTTTAATTAGTAAAATTTTATAGCTATTTAATTAGTAATATAGCTTAGATGATACTTATTAAATTTAGTTAATAATATAACAATATAATTTAGATGATGATAATGTTAATAATATTTTTAAGGACGAGTCTATCACGTGCGTCAAACACCTTTGAATACCATTAACGTTAAACACCGCTAAACATTATTAAATTAATTAATAAAAATTAAAAATCTCAAGGAGTCAAATATAATTAATAATTATATGTTGAGTTTATCACTCGTTTATTAATTGTATGTTGAGTCTTCGAGATTTTTAATCTTTAATAATTATTTAAGTATTCAACGGTGTTCAACAGTTTATAGAATTTTCCTATTTTTACATTATTTTTGTATTTAGTTAGTATTTATAATCGTAAATCACCGGTAGGGCTTCATCCCCGCTATATAGAGATTGTATTTTGTAGTAGGTGTGAAAGGTTTGTTGAAGTATACCTGTTCAAATTATGGTCATTCTGAGTTGATGCCAAACTTAAAAACCATTCATTAATCCTAAGCAAAATTGAATTAAAAGATGAAAGTGTCCCACTCCCACAAGCAAGCAGACTTCAGCAAGGTCAACACAACCGTAATTGTGGTATCGAAAGTTGCTAATAAAGCCAGGGGGTTACTTATTTTCTTTCTCTTTCATTTTTAAGAAAGTTTTGGAGAGGCGGAATACTAAACAAGGTTGTATTAATGATTTTTGGTGGTGGAGTTGAGTTCAAATTGCAAACCTTACTGTTTCAATTTCGTTATAATTGCATTGAAACCCGGCAAGCAATTGCTTTTATAGCTTAGTTGGTTAGAGCACCCGTTTAGTAAGCGGGAGGTCTTGAGTTCAACTCTCAATGAAATTATTTTGTTATACTTTTTTTCTTCTTCCAGTAATCGTGTTACACCATATACAGCAGCAGCAGTAGCAGATGGTGTTGGTTTCATGCCTTGAAGAACGCATGCTGCCATTAACATGAAGATAATCAAGCACTTTGCTCGTACTCCAATCCCAGGCTCAGGCCTTCATCTCTTCATCCGTTAGTACCGCCATGGCTCTGTATCATAGTCTTGCACTAGAACAAATGTAGTTTTAACTGAATCCAAGGAACACTCGTTGGTTTCAATGAAAAACAAGAGTATGAAACTGAATTCTGTAGTGAGTAGTGACAGTGTAAATCAAACACCAGAAAAGGGGATTTTTAAACTCAATATAGTAGAAATTGGGAAAAAAAAATAATGTGTCGACTATAGGGTCCGAACCTGCACGGGCAGTTCCCAACAGATTTCAAGTCTGTCTCCTTAACCACTCAGACATATCGACATTGTGTTCTCGGCTTTAAATTAATTTTATTAATCTATTTCATGTGAGTTGAAATTATAGTGTTTAAATATCAATCCATTGTTGCTCACGTGCAAATAAACCATATTAGAGTACGTGTCTATATTTTTCTCGTTGGTTCCATTCAAAGCATATGACTATCAAAGACACAAAATGTTGATGCAACTGTACAAAGTAAATGCGGAACAGAATCTAAGTACAACAAAATGAAAAGAAAATGCGGAACAGGATCTAAACCAGATGTTCCGTGTCTTAGAAATTAATGTGCCTAACCGAACCTCATGTTTTAATCATTGCCTTCGAAAAACCAATTACCAACTTCTAAGAGATGTAACATGACTTCATCTCTTTGGTTAATGTTGAGCTTCTTGAATCATGAGTAATGAATTGAAAATAAATAAAAATCAAAAGCTTCTTGAGTTAATTTAGTAATTGACGGTTGACAAGCGTCGTTTTAACTCGTCAAAATAAAATAAAGCCTCTTCGAAAATAAATAAGAGAAAGGTAGAATAGTAAAAGAGGGTCGATCCACAGGGAATTTCGTATTTTCTAATCCAATTGATCGTTGTTTTTAATCTAGGATCTGCAACAATAAATAAAAGGGGGGGTGATAGTCGAGATTTAAAATAATCAAAGTGAAATGAAACAATTAATTAAAAAGTAGAAGAAAATTAAAGAAAAAATAAGTTGAAATATCACAAATAATAAAATCGCCTTGAGCTAGCTTTAATTCGATTCATTCGATCATTGAAATGTATTTTCCTTCAGGATTCATGTCGGTTACAGTCTGCAAGGCTCAATCCATTGCAACTTGTTTTTCTCACATGTAACCGATCTTCTCAAGTCTATCTTCGGAAGCTGATTCTTAAGTAAATTAGCCACGTCTATCGCCGTTAAAATACTTAGTTTTAAAACTGGAAAAGCCCAACTCAGAAGTTGTCTCACCGAGAATATTTTTCGATCTCGTTTTTCCTTAGCGAACTGCCGCTAAGTGTGTTCACTTGAAGTCGAAGTGCCACAAGCCGATCCTTCCTCCCAACTATATTTTTAAACAACTTACAAACCGACGACGTCTTTTTGATAAGAAGTAATTTAAAAAATGTAAGCGAGGCCGATTGCCAAGATTTTACGTTTAGAAAAACGAGAATGTATCCCGAAAGGGAATTTATTGCTTTGTTCGAATCTCACGATCGAATCGTTTCATTGCTAGCTCTTTGGCTTGAGAAAATTAGCCAAGCATGATATTGTTTATCATGCTTGACATGTTTTGAAAATAACTTGTAAACATAAAATAAAAGAGAGTAAAAGTGAAAGTGAAAAGAAAACTTTATTTAGAACAAAAGTACTTAAAACAAACTAAGCAAAACAAAAAATGAAAAGATAAAAGATGATGAATAGAGATGATGGATCCTCCAGCCTCTCCCAAGAGTGGGTATTTACAGGCTTATGAATTACAAAGATAACAAAGGCAAAAAGACAAAATCCCGAAAATTAAGTTTGTAAATTGAAGACACATCCCGTAATTCACTATATTTGTCTAGTTGACCTTATCCATTCAGATTTTCCAGCTATCCAATCCAAAAGATGTTGATTGTTATCATGCCAGTAGTCATCCCGGAAATCATGCTCGTGAATCCATCCATGAATCCAGAAAATAAAAAATCTGCAGAATTTTCACCTTTTATGCTAGATTTCTTATTTTCAATGTCCTGCATGAAAAATAAAGGAAAAGATCCAAATTAGAAATTTATAACAATCAATTAAGGAGCAATTATTAATAAAATAATATATAATTTAAGTACTAATCAACGGTTAATGTTGTGAACTCTAATGAATTAAAAATACATAAATTTAAATAATATCCTCAATGAGCCCCTAATAGGGCATTTGTTTGTATAAACCCATAGAATACAAACTCGTCAAGAAACTACTTTTAACCATCTAATCTTAAGAATTGAAAATATTCTATTAATAATCTGAATAAACACTGAGATGAAGGTCAGGACCATGTAATACTAAGATAAACTCAATATACGTCATTTACTATAGTACACTAGGATGAACTTAGTAGATGCCCTAGACTATAATAACATAAACAACATACGAATTATAGTACATGATGCTCGTTCTATTTTGGATTTGGAGGTGTAACAGCTTGAGTTGACGAAAACATAATTGGCATATAAGGAGCAAGAGTCTTATTCAATGCTCTTGGTGAGGTCCAGGATGCCATATTCACCTGTGAAGCAATTTGTGATGAAACAGATCCACAATTATCAAATGCAACAGGTGGCTCAAGACCTTCATCAATGGTAGGATCAAGATGATTAAACCTGCAGTTGGCTCTGCACCTGCAGGACCCATTACGCATGTAATGTTGAGCTTCTTGAATCATGAGAAATAAATTGAAAATAAATAAAAATCAGGAAATCAAAGCTTCCTGAGTTACTCCAATGAATTGAAAATAAATAAATTCAAATAATAACCTCAATGAGCCCCTAACAGGGCATTTTTTTGTATAAACCCATAGAATACAAACTCTTCAAGAAACTACTTTTAACCATCTAATCTAATCATAAGAATTGAAAATATTCCATTAATAATCTGAAAAGTAACTTAGACGAAGGTCAGGACCATATAATGCTAAGATAAACTCAATATATGTCATTCACTATAGTACGTTAGGATGAACTTAATAGATGCAATAGACTATATTAACATAAACAACATATGAATTATAGTACCTGATGCTCGTTCCATTATAGTACCTGATGCTAAGAATCAAGATCGTATTTAAACGAAATGTATGTTCTTATCTAAAAGGATATCCTCATTCGAACGATATTCATCTAACAATAACGGATAAAATTAATATTATTTTTCGAAATGCCAAAATGTCACATGTAATTAATAAGTATCGATTTTGGACACTTGTAAGGGTCGTCCTTACGCGTAACCGACTCTCGAACATAAATGTTTTAATAATAATCTCTGGTTTATTTTATGGTGTCCGACCTACCAAAGTGGCTGGTGGCGACTCCAAATCATTTTTTAAAAGAGTTAAAATAATATGCATTTTTAACAAAATTTTGATTTTTATAATTAACAATTAAAAGGGTAAAAATTCGATTTTTCAAAATTCATTCGCCAGGATATTTTCACACCCCCTCGGTTTTAAAAATGGTCGCGACAGCTTGGCGACTCTGCTAGGGACATTTTTTTAGAGTCAAGCCTAAAAATTAATTGCACATGGCATTTTGAATAATAATATAATTTTCTTCAATAGATTGTTGAATGGATTTTTCGACGAATGAGGGTAGTTTTTACATTGTATGATATAACTATCATTCATGCATAAGCTATCGACCCGGGCTTTTACCCTTGAGTGAGAGATAGATGTAATTCGACGTGATTCTCTCCAGTTCTGAGTTTCGTATTTATGTCTACTTCCGGTATACTAACCTTACGCGTCGTGGGGCCTACACCTCCTTTGTAAAGGACCTATACTACCGAATCGATCTCTTATCTTCGCAGTAGATGGTAACGAATTTTCGTGAACCTAGAGTCTAGATCCGAACCCACATGTGTAGAGTAGAAACCTACCCCTATTAGATCCAGACAGAGACCATAAGATAAGGCGGTATGCTGCCGAAATGCTACCAAATTAGGGTTTCTTCGTTTAAATGCTCTTTGGTTATTTTTTTATGCTCGATAAATTATTCTCTGATTATCTTTATAAAATATGAATCGTTCTCTGGTTATTATTTTTCGCAATTTAAATTGTGTTTTTTATTTCAATTTATTTTTTTAGATTATTAATTTACCATACTAACATTTTTTTGTGGTGTGTGTGTGAGAGAGTTTTGTATCATATAGCATGCATTAGAGGTACCGATTCAAGATTTAGTCGAATAGGCAGTGATCATAAACTGAAGGGTTTGATAGACTAGAGGAAGACAACATGCCGAGGAATCATGTTCGAGAAGACTCAATATGAGATTATAGTTAATGTTCGAGGAGACCAAGTATCAATAGCGCAAGGATGTTTCAGAAGACTTCAAGCATGGTGCATGTCTCCCAAAATTAGAGGTAATTTGGGAATTCGTTGACCATAAAGCGAAGATCCATCTTTGATAAAAGTTTCTTAGTTGTTGTCCGAAGATGGTTACAAAACCAACAATAGGAAAATATGAGATTTTGCTACACTGTTCCTGTGAGTGAAAATAATTAGACTTATATTGGGTTCAACAATTGTTCAAGCTTCAAATCAAGTTTAGGGGCAAATGTAAAGATAAACGAGATGTGAGAGTTACAAAGGCGTAGAAAGAGGATATATGTTGGATAAATTAGGGGCATCCTAGGGTTATTTTTCATAAATGAAGACTCGGATAGAAAAGGAGAATTGGGAGCCTAAGATCGATGTTCAACTTTCACGAATGACTGAAGTTACTAATAGAAGAGGAAATTAGAAAGTACGACACGATATGTAGAAAATCAGTTTGCAAGTTTTGAACCAGCGCTTCAAGTGAAGGACAATACGTTGAAAGCCAAGCCGAGACAGTTACCCAAATGATGCAAAAACTATTAATAAATATAACAAAAACAGAAGTGGTATTTGTCGGATAGGGAGTCCAAGAAAGTTAAATTCTAAATTCGAGCCATTGAAGATTTTACCATTGAGTGGTTGTATCTATATGCCTTACCAAACTTACACCTTTATAGTCTAAGGCGAAGCATCGGACAGTGAACGACCGTGGGAGCTTGAAAGCATGTGCCTCCAAGTAGGCGTTGGGTGCCGCGCCTTTGGCACTTAATGAGTAACCCAAAAAATCATGCAATTTTAAAAGAAAAACATACATGATAATATCTCCCTATTCTTCTTTTTATTCTCTCACAATCCTCAGTTCTCTGTCACAAGACTTGCACTCATACTCTTTATTATTCATTAAATTTTTTCTATTTTAATTAAATCTATCTGCTAATGACATCCCTTTCTTTAGGTATATTCAATGTAAAATCATGTCAGTAACTAAATTATGTATCTATTGTTTAAAATGTAAATATAGTAGTTAATTTATGACTTTACGTTATTCAAATAATTCTGACAAAAGACCCTTATTAGAAACTTTTTAAATTTTCTCTTAAATTTACATTTATTTTCTATATGATTAAAATAAAAATGGGTGTGCAACAACATATAACGTATTGTGAAAATCAATGGGATATGACGAAAAAATACCACACATTATTCTTGAAGATGGTGAAATATATATATTCATTACACATGGCTTTAATTCTGCTATTAGGTTTTGCAGCCTATTCAGGCATTTATTTCTTCATCTACTAGAGAATCCAATAACTTGGTTATCTCTTCTTCATACAAGGTTTAGGTTGTTTGTTTGAGAAAGAAAATCGAGATGCATATGAAACTTGCTTGTTCCTTATACTTTTAGTTCTAGAATCTTTGTTTAATCTTTAGGAACAATATTTTTATTTTTTCTCATAGGTTTCATTTGTATTGAGCATAATTTTTATAGGTTTTTATTTTCTAAATAAAATGATATAATGTCACGACCCGGATTCGGATCCAAGTGTCGGGTTAACCCGAAGGGTTTGGGGTTCAATTTTGGGCCCGGGTTTATGTAGTTTGGGCCTTGTTGGGCCTTAGGCTTGAGTTGTTGTTTTGGGTTGTAGGGTTTTGTTTGAGGGATATTTGGGTAATTTGGATTTTGGAAGAAGAGGGGGAAGGGGTTTTAATTCTTTCTCTGCAGAAAGTTGGGTGATATCACCCTTGTCCTTGCTTCCCATACTCTTCCTTCACCATCCTCATCACCCACTTATGAAGTTAAAAGTGCAATCTTTTGAGAGTGTGCTGAGAATCACGTTTTTGGGTTGAAGGAGAAGTTTTTGTGCTTAAGGAGATCTATCCATCAAGGTTTGGTTTGTCAAGTTTGGTGTAAAAAGGGTTTTTGAGGGTTTTTTGGTGTAATCCAGGATTAGTGTGTTTGGGAGCTTTAATCCTTAGTTTTCTAATGTTTTTAGATTCTAAGAATCATCCCCAAATATATCTAATCTTTTGTTTAATCTCCCTTATAGAGAAACAAGTTGGAGAGCTCTCTAGGAGCTTGGGAAAAAAGAAATCTTGAAGAAGGAGGTGGAGCTCGGGTTTGTTGTTTTATTGTTGTTCTTGCTTAAGGTTGGTTCTCTTCCCACTCAAAATCATCATGCATATCATGGTTTAAGTTTAAGTGCACGTTTGTTGATTGGTTTGAAATGTTGGTAGCTTAGGATGTTCATTAATGGTGGATTATGTTTATGTTGATGAACCTTTGTGAAAATGATGCAAAAATGCTTAGGTTTACTCCCTTAAGGTCTAGGATCAGTTTGGTATTAAATGGATCGAGTTTGGATAGGATTTTAAGTGTTTGAATAAGCAAAACTGCACATTTCGTGTAGAGGTATCAAAATACGGGAAGACTATATCGATACCGAGTCGTCCAGTGACCTTCCCGGTTCGATACCGATATCGAAGTGGGTTGGTCCTCTTTTGTTGACTTTGAAGTAAGGTCAAGGGTATCGATACCTGTACCGATACTGAGTCCTCTAATGAGGTTTTTGGTTCGATACTCATATCGATACTGTCGTTTTGAGACCCCCTTCGGGAGTGTATCGATACCTGGAGTTTCGATACTCCAAATAGGGGTATCGATAATCCATGGCAAATTAGCCTAAGTTCTTATGGAAAAATGGTAAAGTCTCACAATGCTATCTTAGAAGTTCTAAAGACTTATCTAAACCCTAAAATGAGTATTAACCCGAGAAATAGGCACCTAAATCTGTTAAAGAGATAATTGAGTAAAAATTGGAGTCTAATGTGTAAACCGGTATGTGGAACCATTAAGGGTTCGTGTGATCTATTCGAGTCGCGTGGCTTACTAGGAACATTGCTTAGTGCTGATGGGTTACCTAGGGTATATATTATATAATTATGAGATAATCTGGTAACCTTGCTTAGTGCTGATAGGTTACTAGAGTAAGTATTATATGAGATGCAAAACTGATAACCTTGCTTAGTGCTTATGAGTTATCGATAATATTATGCGGAAGACCAGCTAGGACCTTGCTTAGTGCTGATGGGTCCCCTACTTCTATAATACTTTGAGCAGGAGTTCCTACAGCTGAGTAGGTATTCACCAGAGTTGGTGACCATGGAGAAAATGAGATGCAAGAGGTTTTTGAAGGGTCTAAGGAAGGAGATCCAGACGTATCTCATGGCTACTCCACCCAGAGTGTTTTTAGAGTTGACTGCTAGTGCAAAGTCCTTAGAGCAGGTGCAAGGTTTGACCTATGGTTCATCTTCCAGTCAGGGTGGTGCTAGTGGAGGTAATCAGGGCTACTCCAACAACTTTCAATCCTTTTCGGGAAGGAACAAGAATCGTTGGAATCAGAGTAGGGGAGCTTCTAGTTAGGGTGAAGATCTAATCGCAGGTCTGAGTCTGCTGATAGGAGAAGGCAGTCTACGTCATCTCCGATGAAGAGCCCAGAGAGTTCTCAGAGGAGCTCAGGTGTTCCGACTTGTCAGCAGTGTAGGCGGAGCCACAGAGGAGAGTGTTAGAACGCGGTCAAAACTTGTTACCGTTGTGGGTCATCAGGAAACCTAGTGAAAGACTGCCCGGAGAAGGTTAGGGAGACATCAGATCAGTTTCAGAGGATCGATTATCCTAGTCAGAGAGGCAGAGGTTTTACCCGTGGAGGGGATAGTCATGGTTCGGGTGGTACCTTTCAGTCCACGGCGAGAGCACCGACTATGCAGTATGCTGTAAGGGAACAGGAGGATTGTGCAGCTACCGATGTTATCTTAGGTACGTTTACCTTGTTTTCAGTTCCCACAATTGCTCTTGTGGACTCGAGGTGTACCCACTCCTATATCCGTAGTGGGATATCTCAGTGTTGGGGGTTACCAGCTGAAGATCTAGAAATAGGAGTTCGTGTGACAAGTCCGTTGGGTTTAGATGTTTTGGTGGATAAGGTTTATCGGAGGTGTCCGATAGAGGTGCAAGGCTCGATCTTTCCTGCAGATATTATGGTTTTACCTTTCCAAGAGTTCGACGCAATCCTTGGGATGGATTGGTTGTTCGAGCATGATGTGAGTCTTGGGTGTAGGTCAAAGAGCTTAAAGCTCCGTGTTGCGGATGGGTCTAGGCTTGTTGTGAGGGGTGAGAGAAACCCATGTTTATCGAATATTGTATCGGCTTTTGTCAGCTCAAAGGTTAATCTAGCAAGGTTGTGAGGCTTTCTTAGCTCATGTGGTAGATGTGAGGGTAGAGAGCCCTGAGTTAGGGAGTTTGAGGACAGTGTGTGAGTATCCCGATGTATTTCTGGAGGAGTTACCCGGTCTACCTCCCGATTGTGAGTCAGAGTTCCGTATAGAGGTGTTGCCATGCACGGCATCGTTGTCCATAGCACCTTATCGTATGGCACCGACAGAGATGAAAGAGTTGAAACAGTAGATCCAGGAGCTGTTAAAGAGAGGCTTTATCAGAAAAGTGTGTCACCGTGGGGAGCACCGGTTTTGTTTGTAAAGAAGAAGGACGGATCGATGAGGATGTACATCGACTACCGTCAGCTCAACAAGGTCATGGTCAAGAACTGTTATCCGTTGCCTAGAATAGATGACTTGTTTGATCAGTTGAGGGGTTCCCGTGTGTTTTCTAAGATCGATCTGCGATCAGGGTGCTACCAGTTGAAGGTAGTGGAAGTGGATGTTCAAAAGATAGCTTTTAGGATGCGGTACGGGCATTATGAGTTTTTAGTGATGCCGTTTGGGTTCACGAATGCACCAACAGCTTTTATGGACTTGATGAACCGGATCTTTCAATCGTATCTAGATCAGTTTGTGGTTGTGTTCATCGATGATATCTTGATGTATTCACGCTCAGAGGAGGAGCATGACTACCACCTAAGAGTTGTTCTCTAGGTTTTTAGGGATAGACGTCTGTAAGCCAAGTTCAGTAAGTGTGAGTTCTGGTTGTCAGAGGTGGCGTTTGTCGGCCATATTGTTGCAGCGGATGGCATCCGTGTGGATCCTCAAAAAGTCCAAGCTGTGGTGGAATGGAAACCACCAAGGAATGTATCGGAAGTCCGAAGCTTTCTTAAACTTGCCGGATACTATACGCGGTTTGTGAAAGGTTTCTCGATTATAGCAGCACCATTGACAAAGTTGCTTCAAAAAGGGGTACGTTTGTGTGGAACGAGAGAAGACAAGAAAGTTTCGAGCGGCTTAAGGCTTATCTTACCGAGGCACCGGTCTTGACACAACCGGAATCGAGGAAAGATTATGTGGTGTTTAGTGATGCTTCCTTGAGTGGGTTAGGTTGTGTGCTCATGCAAGAGGGTAAGGTAGTTGCTTACGCCTCGAGACAGTTGAAACCCCATGAAAGGAACTATCCCACCCATGATCTCGAGTTGGCAGCAGTCATCTTCGCGTTGAGGATATGGAGGCATTATCTCTTGGATACCCTGTTGAACTTTAGCACAGCTTTGGATACCCAGTTGCACTTTAGCACAGCTTTTCATCCTCAAACCGATGGACAGTCTGAGTGAGTTATCCAGATCTGGAAGGATATGCTTAGGTGTTGTGCGGTTGACTTTGCTCGTATTTGGGAAGATCAATTACCGCTTGTAGAGTTTGCTTACAACAACAACTATCAGTCAAGTATAAAGATAACACCTTTTGAGGCCTTGTACGGGCGTAGCTGTAGGACACCTTTATGTTGGACCGAGCTAAATGAGAGACGGATAATAGGTTCCGAGCTTGTTATGGAAACCGAGGAAAAGGTTCAGATCATCAAGGAAAGGTTGCAAGCAGCGTTTGATCAGCAAAAAGCTTACGCGGATCGTAAGCGCAAGCACATCGAGTATGAGTTAGGAGAAAAAATGTTTCTTAAGGTATCTCCATGGAAAGGAATCATCAGGTTTGGTCGGAAAGGAAAGTTGAGTCCGATGTATGTGAGGCCGTATGAAGTTCTTGAGAGAGTGAGACCAGTGGCTTACCGGGTAGTTTTACCTCCATGATGTGTTCCACGTGTCCATGTTGAGGCGTTACCGTTCAGATCCCTCTCATGTTGTTCAGCTTGAGGAAATCGAGGTCAATAAGGATTTGACTTACAAGGAGAGAACAATAGGGATCTTTGATAGAGGAGTAAAAGAGCTTCGGAACAAGAGTATACCGTTGGTAAAAGTTCTTTGGAGGAACCACGGAATCGAAGAAGCTACTTAGGAAGTTGAGAAGGACATGAGGGATTAGTACCCGTATCTCTTCCTGACAGGTAAATTTCGAGGATGAAATTTTCTTTAAGGACGGGAGAGTTGTCACAACCCGAATTCGGATCCGAGTGTCGGGTTTGATGGAGGCTTTGAAGTCCTTTTTCTCCACCTTTGTTAGATTGTAATACTTAAGATTTTTGATCCCACAGGGACTGTGTTGACTTCACTACCTCTTATAGTTGCACTATAAAAAGTAAAAACATAGGTAATGGTTGAGTTGAGAATTCTAGATTAACTACTAAAACTAAACTAACTATAGAAGAAATAAAATGAATAAAGTGAGGCTAAGTTGAGTGCTTCGTAGAGGAGAATCCAGTTATGCTAAATATTCACTTATTAATGCAAAGGGTTGAACTTTCGCCTCGGCGGATTGCACAAAGGGTCGCCGCAGCTGCCTAGGCGGGGTTATGCCTTGTCGACAATTCAACATTCCATAGTTCGACAAAGCATGTTTGTATGTCTTCTTCCTTATCCCTAAGCGAAGAGAACTGTTGAAACCCACGTGTCTTGATGATACCTCCCGGCGTGAATCAAGGGCGGATAACAACCTCACATACTTCTTGTTAGTCGCTGAAATCCTGGATAACCGGATTAGTCAATGCCCATGAGCAAAGACCGTATTCTCTCGTTTCGTGAGTCTAACTCTCCCGATATTAGACAAATAGATTTTTCTTCACATACTTATCATCTCGAGCTCATATGCAAAGAAGAGTAAACGCCAAGAAAGAATAAACTATGAAATAGG
Organism: Abelmoschus esculentus; assembly: GCA_035048815.1. Classification (NCBI taxonomy): domain Eukaryota; kingdom Viridiplantae; phylum Streptophyta; class Magnoliopsida; order Malvales; family Malvaceae; genus Abelmoschus; species Abelmoschus esculentus. The sequence continues at coordinate 10,337,675 of JAUCBN010000031.1, forward strand.
TTTTGCATTAATAAATATCTAGCATGACATAACTATCTTCTCCAATTACTCCACAAACAACCTAAACCTCCGAAGAAGTTTAGAACATGATGTAGTTGGAGGCTAAAGGTATTGTCTAGGTTAAAACTCCTTCTCCTTTTTAAAACTAAACCTAATATGTTCCTTATATAGGCCAAACCTTAGGTTAAAGCTTTCCATGCAAGGAAAGAGTTCTAAAGAAGAGAGAAGTATAATTCTTAATTAAACTTTATTTCCTAAAATATATCTTCTTTCCAGCACGTGACTTTGACCAAGGCTTGGCTCCGTAGTTTGGCTCCGTCTTCCTTTCACTCATTATCCATTAAGATTAGCATCTTTTTCTCTTTCTATCGAGCACTGGTTGTCATATTCATTCTGCTGCCGCGGCCTCAAAAGTGCTGCCTCGGCGGGTGCTCCATCTACATTTCAACATTTGTCAATTGGCTATCTTTATATGTAGTTTCTTGTCTACGAAAGAAAACTATCAAATTCATCTGTTTTATGCCAATTATTAGATGAATTCATGAATTATATATTTGGATGTTGAAGTATGAAAAATATGCAAAAATATCTATTAGAGTCCTTGAATCATATCCTTTATTAGTAAATAGCGAGTGAGAAAATGGTCATAAAAATAGGACTTTTATGCACTCATGAGGGTTAACCTGAGGGGTTTGGGCTTTAGTTTTGGGCCCTAGGTTTGTGTAGTTTGGGCCTTAGGCTTTAGGCTCGAGTTGTTGTTTTGGGCTTTGGGGGTTTGTTTGAGGGACATTTGGATTTTGGAAGAAGAGGGGGAAGGGGTTTTAATTCTTTCTCTGCAAAAGTTGGGTGATATCACCCTTGTCTTGCTTCCCATACTCTTCCTTCACCATCCTCATCACTCATTTGAGAAGTTAAAAGAGAAATCTTTTGAGAGTGTGTTGAGAATCACGTTTGTGGGTTAAAGGAGAAGTTTTTATGCTTAAGGAGATCTATCCATCAAGGTTTGGTTTGTCAAGTTTGGTGTAAAAAGGATTTTTGAGGGGTTTTTGGTGTAATCCAGGATTAGTGTGTTTGGGAGCTTTAATCCTCAGTTTTCTAATGTTTTTAGATTCTGAGAATCATCCCTAAATATATCTAATCTTTTGTTTAATCTCCCTTGTAGAGAAACAAGTTGGAGAGCCCTTAAGGAGCTTGGGAAAAGAGAAATCTTGAAGAAGGAGGTGGAGCTCAGGTTTGTTGTTTTGTTGTTGTTCTTGCTTAAGGTTGGTTCTCTTCCCACTCAAAATCATCATGCATATCATGGTTTAAGTTTAAGTGCATGTTTGTTGATTTGTTTGAAATGTTGGTAGCTTAGGATGGTCATTATTGTTGGATTATGTTTATGTTGATGAACCTTTGTGAAAATGACGCAAAAACGCTTAGGATTACTCCCTTAAGGTCTAGGATCAGTTTGGTATTAAATGGATCGAGTTTGGATAGGATTCTAATTGTTTGAATAAGCAAAACTGCACATTTCGTGCAGGGGTATCGAAACACGGGAAGGCCGTATCGATACCGAGTCGTCCAATGACCTTCCCGGTTCGATACTAGTATCGGAGCGGGTTGGTCCTCTTTTTTTACTTTGAAGTAAGGTCAAGGGTATCGATACCGAGTCCTCTAGTGAGGTTTTTGGTTCGATACTCGTATCGATATCGTCGTTTCGATACCCCTTTTTGGAGGGTATCGATAGCTGGCGTTTCGATACTCCAAATAGGGGTATCAATACCCCAGGGCAAATTAGCCCATGTTCTTGTGGAAAAATGGTAAAGTCTGACAATGCTATCTTAGAAGTTCTAAAGACTTGTCTAAACCCTAAAATGAGTATTAACCCGAGAAATAGACACCTAGACCTGTTAAAAAGATAATTGAGTAAAAATTAGAGTTTAATGTGTAAACCGGTATATGGAACCGTTAAGGGTTCGTGTGACCTATTTGAGTCACGTGGCTTACTAGGAACCTTGCTTAATGTTGATGGGTTTCCTAGGGTATATATTATATAATTATGAGATAATCTGGTAACCTTGCTTATGCTGATGGATTACTAGAGTAATTATTATATAAGATGTAAAACTGATAACCTTGCTTAATGTTGATGGGTTATCGGTAATATTATGTGGAAGACCAGTTAGGACCTTGCTAAGTGCTGATGGGTTCCTTAGCAGATTATTTGGAGTGGCATGCTACGGACCTTGCTTAGTGCTGATGGGTCCCCTACTTCTATACTACTATGAGGTGATTTGGACACCGATATATATATATATATATGAGATATAAATGCGAGTTAAGAACTTGAGTTGCTGTGTGGTTTTCTCTTGTCTTGCATATGCTATGTACTGATATATGTCATCATGATATCATGTGTTTAGGCGGTTATGGTAGCGCCATCGTACTCATGCCATGTCATCATACATGTTGTTATGCTTATTTTATGCTTTGCATGCTGTGGACCGGTTGGTCGAGTACCCACTGAGCTTTAGTAGCTCAACGTTCGAAATGTGTTTTTGTGCGTAGGTTAAGGAGGCTTTCGGAGGAGCATCATCGTGGTGGGTTCAGCATCGACATCTGTTGTCAGAGTACTGTTATTAGGCATAGTGGGCATTCGTACTTGTAGGACCCTATATGTGTAATTTGTAACTCTGTTTTATATATTGTTGAATGCTTTTAAACGATTTGTAATATTTTGGAGCTCCGCTACTTATTCGGATTTATGTTTTAAAATGGATTTGGATTTTATTATATTTTGATGGAAATGGATTTAGACCCGTCTTTATGGGCTTTTGGAAAGAAATTTTGAAATACAGGTTTTGAGCCAGAGGCCCGATGTGGCACCGGGTTGAGGGTGATACATATAAAATATTTTAGTACAACTTGATCATTAAAGATATATAAAATTATTATCATATTTTTTCAAATACAAAAATATAATATAATATTAATTTATAGCGTCTCGCCTACGAAAGGCACACGACTTCGTCTAACGTCTTGGCTCCAGTGCGCCTCGAAGCGTCTAGCTCCTCTTAAAACTAATATTGTAACACACAGACATTTTATCATCAACCTATGGACATTTCTAATAGACAGATGAAATCTCGAGCATGTTAACAAAATCTAATTATAAAATGCTAGGAGATAACCAACCTTCATTGAAAGAATTGCAAATAGTAGAAAAAAAATCAATCATTGAAAGAATACTGACCTTGTATTTTGTCTAGCTTGATTCATCATTTTCTTTGATTATTTCAAGAACAGACTTCAAACATCAAAATCTATATTATAACAAATATCATAATAGTAAATTATTAATGTAGTAAAAAATACTAAAAGTAAGTCAAAAGAAAGCTAACAAAGCTTATATTCAGCTAAAGGAAGAACATTTCTAGAAATTAGAAGTTATAATAAGTTGAGAAAAATACTTGATTCTTCCTTCGAAAAGGGTGATCAAACTTGTAATTAGACCCAAATTTACAAAGTTTAGTTTTTATATAGAAAGCACAATCCTCTGCGTCTAACCTGACTAGATAATGCGACCTCACTCCTTCATACCTCTTCACATTTTCATTTACCATCATTCTCATTCTTGTATATGTCCTCGTCTTTATCGTCTCCGGTAGTAACAACATCAGCATCGTCGTAACCATTGTCGTTTTTCCGCTCACCATAGCCTTTCGTCTTAGCAGCCTCCTCATCTTCTTTCTTATTCAAATCGAGGTCCTGCAACTACTCTTCGAGACTACTCTCGTCGTATCCTGTTTTCTCATCCGTATTATTAAGATCAGGTGGTGAAGGCGACTCGTAGGGATTTAAAGTCAGATAGGGATCGAGAGAGTTATGCCTTAAAGCATTAAGGGTGGAATCAGCAGGAGCAGTCGTGTCGAAGATCAAAGCTTCTTCAGATTGTGACATTGTAAATCCACATTTCAAAACCATAATTTCAGCAAAATGAAATGGGAAATAGCTAGAATAAAGATCAAAGCTTTATTACGGGGAAAATGGAAGAAAAAGGAGAGATTATTAGGTGAATATTATTTATTATGTCATCTGTGGTTCAAACAATCAGATTGTTCATCTTTAAATAACTAATTAATAACTAGGGTTGTAAACAAACTGAACGTTCAGGGAACCATTCTTGAACCGTTTAGCGGGAAGTTCGTTTATTTATTAAACGAACGAACATGAATAAGATTTTTCGTTCGTTTAATTAAACGAACAAATTTAATAATAAAAATCTCTCCGAATAATTTTAAGGGTAAGAGAAATTCATTTAGTCAAAAGATTAATATGATTTGGTTTCAAAATGATTTAATATTTAACTATTAGCAAATCAAAAGGTTATAAATATTAATTCCAGTTGAGATTTAGTTTTGATTTTTAGTATTAACCATCAAAGTAATTTAAAATTAAATTATATTAGACTTTTGATAAAATATATATTTTTTACGTTAAAATTGATCTACGATTATTGTGTTTGATAAAATTTTAACAAAAGTAGCAGCTGTAAATAAAATAAAAAAAATTAGGGTTGTTTTGAGAGTTTAAATGTGCCACGTTGTTATTTAAATAACAACAATGATTATAATAGAAATAAATTAAAAATTTAGTGATTGTAATTAATTTCTTTTAATTTCAGTGATTAAATTGAGATCCTAAAATTTTAGTGACAACCATTGTAGTTTGCTACGTATATAATTACAAACAATTTTAAACCATTGTAGTTTCCTAAAATTCGTAATCACTTCTTTGGACACCACACCAAGAAACATTCAACCTAATCCAAGCCTACCAAAAAATATGGTATTCTCTCCAGCACGCCAAACTCAAACTCCGGCAGTGGCAAGTAGTCCTGACCAGTGACCATGGCCGCATGTAGCGGCCTCAACCGCCAAAACAGCCATACAGTGTTGTCACAAGATGGAGAAGCTTCGCAGTCGTTACCGCTTCAAATACCAAAGCCTTGCTTCGGGCAGTCAATAGCCTTTCTACGACACCATGAAAACTCTCTAGCACGAGCCTTTTCCTATCTCTACTCGACCGTTGGCTTCCTTGGATCCTCAAACCAGAGGTGTAAATTTCAATTTCGAAAATAGACACGAGGTTGGAAATAATTACTATAACTACGTGATTGGCAAGGAAGAAGAAGAGGATGGGGATGAAAAAGACCAGTTTAGTGAAAGCGACGCCCCAATATCTCGACCGCTTTTCTGGGTTCAGAAGTGGGGATAATGAGGTGACGACTGCCGGAGTGGAATTAGCCGTGGAAAAGGAAAACAGAAGGATTCACACAGGAACCTTGCACGCACCTTTTCTGTTTAACTGTATTTCCTGCTGCAGCTTTCACACCTTTACTGTTCATCAACTCTTCTGGTTGACTGAATACTTAATCCAAGAAATACACAGAGCATCAGGGCATGGGATGGATTAATACAAGCAGCAGGAAATGAGAATGTAAAGAGAAGGGTTGTTTCATTGTCAAAATCTAACGAGTGTTACACAAATTAATTCCTTGAATGTCTGGATACCCTATATTCACAAAATTCTGGAAGGCTTTTCCCCCCAATAACAATGATCGCTATGGCTACCCACTTGATTAAATAATACATGGCACTAATCTACCGGGGCAAAAACAAATAAGACCTCCCCACGGAAAACCATGCAGGGAAAAGTACAAGAAAACGAACGAGTTATGTACAAATGCCTCTATATTCTCCCATTACTCTACACATATACATAAATTTCCCATAACCCAAAAATAAAAACGAGGTCCATTCTTTTTTCTGTGAATTTCTAACCTGCAAATAGAAACCACCTTTCTTTCCATATGGCAATTCCCCACAGAATAACCACGCTTCATCTGCATAAAAACCCAAGTCCGTGAGAATTTTGATACCAAAGAAATTGACACAAAGTTGAAATAAGAAAATAATCCAAACAGTACACACAACCAAGCACCAACAGACAGACGACTATAAAAGCCATCCATAAATTATTCTGTCAAGAGAGGGTACGTATATAGTAAGAAAAAGCCTTAACTAACCAATTAAGCAAAAAATGTGAGACAGGTATCGACATTAACATAATAATAATACAATGGTGTGATAATTCCAATTGTCTTAGTTTCTCTAATATGCCAATCTAACATGCAATAACTCTATAACAAACCTACCTAAATCTGTAAATCGTTAGTACCTGTACACTGCTGTTATGAGGGCATGTAAATGCAACATAGTAGAACCCTTCGCTATTTGAACTGATCTGTCAACAAGATTTCTTCATTCCAGCTTTGAACCGGACTGCCTGTGATACAAGCTGCCTTGTACAGCTTGGAGATGTGGAGTTTGCTGTTGTGACTGCTGCTGCAATGGAATCTGTTGTGGGGGTGAATTATGCAGATCTTGCTGTACCTGCTCTTCCAGCTGGTAGTGTTGTGGAGATGGGAATTGTTGTATTTGAGGCTGTTGTGGCCTCTGTACCCCATCCTTATTACCATGAGGTGGTAAGCCACCTGGTACTTGTCTCTGTGCTAACCCTTGGCTGACAGAAGGTACTGGAACACTACCAGCTGAATTTGTAAGATGGGAGCTTCCTATGGATCCCATTTGTGTGGCCACAGTTGGCTTACCAGGATTATATACTGGTTCTGATGCTTTCCACTGGGAACCAACAGAAGAAGGAACATCTTGCTTTGTGCTGTTAGCCGAATCAATGCCAGCTTGGGACATTGCTTTGGTTAGGCTTGTACCCATCTGTGAAGCATTGTTCATGGGCTGTTGATCAGCTTGAGATTTGCTGGGAGGATCAGAATTCACTGGTCGATTCTGCTGAAGCATCCTTTGAACAGTAGATTGGTTTTGATTAACCTTCTTTTGGTGTTGCTGTGATTGTAGGTGCAAATGCTGGGGATTGGGACCCACAGCTGCAGGCAGGATACATTGATTCACAGCTGACGGTGCATGAATAGCGGGCACAGTGGAAACTTGACCTTGAGAACTATTATCAGAATGGGAAGCCATTGTCTGGAGTTGCTTTGTAGAAGGGGGTGTTGCCCCAGAAAATTGCTTTTGTTGTGGTTGTGAAGCTAGAGGTTTAGATTGTTGGACGGGGTTTGTACCAGGTCTGGAATATAAGCCCTGATCTTGCATTAAGTGTGTGATTTGCTCTCCTTTCTTGGCAGTTTGGTTGCTAGAGGTCACGCTGATGTCATTCAGATCAGCGGGATCAGTAGAAAGGTTCTGATGCATCAGCACGTTCCCTTTTCCCACTCCCTTCAAAAGTTTAGTTTGCTGTTGAGATTGTGTTTGTTGTCGTTGCTGAGGATGGTGCCTTCCAGACTGTTGATACTGCTGCTTCTGTTGCTGAGGTTGCCACTGGTGTTGCTTGCCTATTTGATTGTTCAATCCACTGGCACCAGTTTGGGGATTCCTACCATGAGGAGCCAAGTGGTGTTTCTGTTGGTGCTGTAATGATGCCATTGGTGAAGATGGAGGGGGGAGTGATACTGGTTGAGTTGCAGCTTGAGGTTGAATCTGGGAACTATTCTGAAGGGAAGATGACATGGGAAGTTGGGTCTGAGGTTGGACGTGTAGAATTAAACCACTAGATGCAGAAAACTGTTGTTGATGCTGTTGCTGCGGCTGTTGTTGCTTCATAAGACACTGCTGCTGCATTTGCCTTTCTTTAGCAAGGCGCATGGCATATGCTTGCTGTTGCGATCCAGTAGCATGATTGGAACCCTGGTGTTGAGAATGATGAGAGTTGCTCAGTGCATGGGACTGCTGTGAAGGCATTTGCTGCTGCTGGGTATGACCCGGATATGACTGAACAGGTGGTGTAGTTGATTGATTAGGGTAAGCAGAATTCAACCCATTGAAAGCATGAATTCCCTGACTGCTCCCTTGAGCCTGCATTTGTAGCTCAGGTACCATTGATTGCCTTTGAGACTCTGGACTGTGGCTAGGCTATCAAAAAACGGAAAAAACCATAGACATTATTATTAGTATATAACAATTAAACGTTTATAGGGAAAAGAGGAAGCCCAAATAGCCAAACCCCAATACAATGTTGAAGCATAGACTCACTGTTTTATAGAAGTAACTTACTTGCATCATGTGCTTGGTATCACGAGTCCTCAACATTGGGTTTCCTTGACCGGAACCTGGTCCAGAGTGCATATTGACAGGGCTTGCCATTCCTACCAAATTGGAGGAGTGCATGCTGCCAGAATTCAGCATTGCTGATGATGTCCTTCCTTGGAAGCCTGGCCTTGACATTGGCATGCTTCTATTTGTCCCACCCATCATTCCCAAACTATTTCCACTGGGCAGCATACAGACCATGCGATCTGATCCAGAAACAGCCCCAGGATGAGACAAGTTGGACTGCTGAATATTCCTGCCAGATATCATTTGATTAAATAGCTGCATTCTATGCTGCTCATCAGCTGGCAAAGATGTTCTGGGAACACCAGATCTACCATCCCTGAGAGTAAAATATGATCCAAAATTGCCATTAGCATGCAAAAGTTGTAGGCACAAATAACAAATCTACACGTTAGCTTAATACCTCACAGAAGCATCGAGTGGTGTAGACGGTGATGCTAAATTACTGCCAAGAACGATGCCAGAAGATCCCTGTAGTGAGGAATTAGCTCCAGAGGCAGGAGGCAATGATCCCATAGCTCCTTGATTTGATATTGCTAAACCACTTGTATGTGAAGCCTGATATCCAAGAGGTAGAACATCTTGGCTTGATACAGTACCATTGCAAAGATCTAGAGGCCTTTATCCAGAAAATTAAAAATAAAAACGATATTGGAGCACATTGCAATAAAAGCACTAACATAGTATCAAGAAAAGAGAAAAACTGATTGCGATGACTGAACTAACAAGCTAAAAACATTAATAAAAACAGGGACAACAAAGCTTACGTTAGAATCCCTCCATTTAGGTTATTAAGGCAGACTTGTGAAAGTGCAATAACATGGGAGTTGTGGACAGGCACTATCTGCTTCAAATCCTGGTTATCACACTTTACAAGACACGATAAGATAAAAACAAGTCAGGAGTTTGGATAAATCAAGGTGAAATTTAAAAAAAAAAAGACGATCTAGGATGTCTTCAAGTATCAAGAGTGTAGGCTTTGTTTAAATCCACACTTATTGCCACACCAAAATATGCTTACACTTTTGTGAAATGAAAGGTGAAAACAAAGTTCATACACTGGGCAACAACTTTGAGCTGTTCAAATGCAGCAAATTCAATTTTTTTTCAAAATCTCAAACTTCAAAATCTCCATAAATTGTGTGATTCAACTTATGTTATTATTTATTAATGGTTTATACTACCACTCAAATGCTACAAGAATTGCTCAGACTAAGTGAAGCAAAAAGTACAAAGGATACTATGGATTCATATAGTAAGCCTTTATTCTATAAGTGTTAGTAGAGAAGAGGTTATCACCAACAGATTCCTTTATTGTTGTTCCTGTATATCCAAGAAGCCTAATGGAAACAATTTTTAACTTTTAAGAAGTTGCAGCTGGAGGAAAATGGGACTACAGTTATGTTGTTTCCACCTTATAATTTATTTTCATAATTTTCTATTAGTCACTGAAGTTCAGTATTTTCATTTCAATCAGTCTCTTGAAGTACCCACAATCAAAATATGTTAACATCATTCACAATATTTCTTCATCGAAAAAGAAGGATCACAGCATACAAGTGTAGATCAAGATGCACCAAAGCATGTCAAATAGAATCCTAAACAGTGACAATTTGCCTTTCCATGAAGAGTAGATTCTAATGTTTCAAAATGGCAGGAGTACAACAGAATTGACATTAGCGAATACTACAGAAAGACTATCTTCAACTGATTGATCAAATCAGCCTCATTTGCTCTTAAAACCATTAACATGTCAGAATCTCTAGAGATTAAATGCATTACATATGTACCTCACTCAGCCGGTAGTGCTGTTTCTTGCCAATAAGTATAATTTTCTCAAAATGAGACTTGAGAGTATCCTCTTCCATTGGCCCTTGCAAACGTTGAAACAACTGTCTCGCACTTCCCTGAATGGCATACAGCAGTAGAGTCCAACCATAGATGATAAAATTAGCTATTGAACATGTCTTTCGTCAATATATTAAAAAAATGAGAATCTACAAGATTTGAGGGACAGAGAGGACCTTGGGGATGCCAGGCAATGTAGATGGATATGACTGAGAAGATCCTGAATCATCAGCACTGTCAGCTCCATCTCCACTTCTATCCATTAAAATTTTATGACGTTCCTTGCAGTCTTTAGGCTTGCGGAATATGCACTAGACACATTGATAAGTTGATGAGATAGTTTCCCAATGGAGAAAAATGGAGGACCAAGGTGAGGGAAAAAAACATAGTCTGTTGTAGATATAGAAAGATATAGATAGATGAAATAAAGAGTAGCACTTCTAGAACAGTAGACATCATTGGTCACATTTAAAATTATTTCTGGCACATTAGGACGCCCTAGATAACATAATATATTTGTAAAGACATTTAGCTCAAGAACTAACCTTAAATTGAAGGGTACTGTTGATGGCATCACTTACAAGCTCCCAATTTGGACCCATGTCATGTACTAGGACAACAAGTGCCTGAGCATAAATGCAGTACCATCTCAAGGCCCTGGTGCTAATGCTAACAGAAATTGAAGAATACGAACAGGATAACAAAAATTGACCTGATCTTCAAATAGTGACCATGGACAACCAGAACCAGGCTCACCAATAGACATCTAGAAGCAGTTCACATGATAATAATAATTACACAAGAGATAAGACAACTACGAAACACATGATCAACCAGACAAAAACGAGAAAAGGGTCAAGGAAAAAAATACCTTGGGTGTTTTGGCTTTTCTACCTCTATCACGACCATGAATTAATCTAATGATTTTGTTGGGGTTGGACATATTGCTCATTTGTGATCCTACTGATGAAGGGAAGGATCCATTGGGATTGATGTCAAATGCATTATCTGGCTGTTGCTTCATTACCTTCAGCTTCTTGGCATTATGTTGCCCATATAAAACTAAGAAAAAGATAATTGAAAATGTGCAGTGTGAAGCGCATGACACGGGATAGAATTTCTGAATTCTGACCAAGTAACCAACTATTAACTCAAATATGAGAGACAGAGCTTTACCACTGGATCCATTAGAATCAAAATGTTGACTCTCTGATCTCTTTTTGGAATAATCTCTCTGCCAAAGAAACAGCGCCATCAAACAAAAGATTCTCAAGTAAAAAAGGGCACGATGAACGAATAATTTTGCAAACATACAAGCAAGAACAGAAGAATATCAGATAAAGTTTTCAATGCTGCAAAAAAACGGACTTATGACTTAAGGCATCCTAATATCTTTCATACAAAGAATGATGCCAACTTGATCTGGCTCTGTTGTAAGAATGAAAATACTAAATGGGATTTAAGTTTGAGACTTTCCTTAATTGAGAAAATGGAAGAAATTTGACAGAAAGGTTATTTAGAATCAACTTAAAATTGTTAATTACTTTGAAAAATGAATGGGTAAATTGCACTTTATAAAAGTAACATGTGCAATAGCTTAAAATTGTAATTACTCGTCCAGACAATTTTTTCCTTCATGATAAAATAAATATACTATTTAAAAAAAGAAGATGAAGCAAAAGAAAGAAAACAAGTCTGTTTATATTAAAATAAACAACTTGGCATGATCTTTATTACAAATTCACCTGTTCGTCTTGAATGGTAGATTCCATCTGCCAACCCTGATCGTATGCAGAACCCTAACAAAACCATAATTCAGGCACTTAAAAACTATGAAAACAAATAAGGAAACCATCCATACCATTCCTGGGATAAACAGACCCCAGTCAGTTAAAACAAAGGAATTCCTACGTACGAGATTCTTCGCCTTTTTCTTCTTTTTTGGTTTTGTTGGCATTTCTGCATAGTCATATGGTGGCTGCCTTTCAAAATCCCTAGTTGATTCAACCTCTGCGCTTTTATGGATCTGGAATCCTCCTTGCATAGTACTCTGATCATCCTGAAGAGAATTAGTATCCCCACCAGAAGCATCTGTTTTTGTCGGAGCCTGTAAGCCTCCAGCAGCAGCAGCACTGCTAAAAGGACTTAAAACTCTCTGTCTGGAACCAGTACGTACACGTTTTGTTGGAATTGAACCAACGTTTAGACTACTACCTTGCCTTTTTCCGATCAACATGGACTGCTGAGCACAGTTTCCATATGGCAAACCAGCACCAGATTCAAATGGTCTTGCAGGATATGACTTCATAGGGTTCTTCCGCTTCTTGTTTAGTTTTGATGATTTTCTACCTTCAAAGGTTCCAGGCAAATAATATGTACTTGTTTCTCCTTCATCCTCATCACAAACAAAGTCACCATATCCCAACTCTGAATTTGAAGAAGTTGTAAGGAACATAAGAATATTAAATGACAAAGAAACTGAAAAAAGGGTGTTATTATTACCTGCTCCATCATCACAAGCAGATGTTTCAACTTCCTCTTGTGCACTACTCCCGGTTTTCTAAAAAAATAAAATAAAATGATAATCAAGATTGGGCAGAAAAGTTTCAAAAGCTACACTGGGAAAAGTAGAAGAAATGGAAATGGGTATATGTTGTCCACTATAAGTTTGATTGATGTATTTTTTTTTTTCATATGCATTATATCAGACCAGTATTCTGTTCTTGAGATTTTTATATACTCTATTTTATTAAATTTAAGGGAAGCAAAAGAAAAAGGACATGTATAAATTCACCAAGGACCTATATTTACCTCATTCTGTACCAAATAAGATTCAATAGATCTCCGATAGGTTCCCATAGCACCAGATGGAACTGAATAGAAGAGGCTTTCCTGAAAATAAAGCACATAAAATGTTAAGAGCAAAGATAATAAAAAAGGAAAAGAAATATTTCCACAAGATATAACTTATTGTAAGAGATAGATCAATACACTATATTTAAAAGCCAAGAATACTGTGTAAATAAACCTTAAAAGCTATGGAAAAAATTTTAGCCATACTTCTGTTAAGTGTTCACTCCAAGGAATATTTATAATGCCAACATCAGATATCATGTCAGGTGTTACAGGTGCTTCAGCTTGAAGTGCTGGAACAGGGGAGCTGCTATATTTCAAAAATCTAAGAGCATATGCTCGAATAGCAAGATCATTAGTCTTTCCAGGGTGTTCCTGTCGCTCTTTATTCATTTCCTGCTCAAAAACATGGTGCACATAAAGAGATGATAGAAAGAACAATCTAGCACATTGATATCAAGCGAATAATAGGAACTTTTCATAAGAGAGAAACTTAAGGAAAGGGGAAATAGTCCAAATAGCTCAAGAGCCATTCCAAATATTTAAGTAGATATCCTTGCCAACACCTGGCCAAGCCTATTCAACCTCAAAGGTCATTTTTCTTTTTAAATCTAAAAAAAATTATATTGATATTAAATATATTTTACAATTAAAAATTAGGGCTTAGCCCAGGATAAAAATATTTTGTCTGAGGCCCAAATTTTAATATTAGACCCAAGTTCTTGTTTTTGAATTGTAACTGCCCAAGAGTTTCCATTTAACTAACTAAGCTCTCTAACCTCTTTTCTTCCTCCCTTGTTCAAGTAAAGTCACATTCATGCCACATATTGAAGAATAGAACTCATAAGTAGATAACTAACATGAATAACATACAATTACCAGTTATTAGAGAGAATATAGAAGAAACTAGCATCATAATTCAGTAAGAAAACTAAACATAAAAAATTATCACGACATTCATCGCAAGAGACGTGCAGCACTACTTAAACATAAAGACCAAAACTGTGCAACAATATTATCAGTACCATGTCCAGTTCCGCATTCTTGTTCTCCATAACTTCATTGGCCCTCGACTCCACCAAATCATGATCAAAGTTCTTTGGACCAAGACTTCTATCCTTACTATTTAGAAGCATCTCTGCCGAACGCCAAAACTCCATCACAGCATTAGTGAGGGTTAAAGCCACTCCTTTGAGTTTCCAGAACTGGTTTTGTTCTTCAAATTTCAACCGTGAGGTAAAAGCAGCGCGTCGACATAATTGAGCGGCAGCAGTCATCTTCCAAAGACGCTCCTAAAAGCACATAAAGAAAAATAAGCTTAAAGGCAAATTATGTTAATTATGTTCTCTGTTCAACTTCATATACAGCTGCAATGCCAGATTAAATCTTATAATATAAATGCTTCCAAAGATTTCATTTATATCTAAAAAATGATACCTGAGCAAAATCATTTGCCAACCATGCCATTTCCTCAAGCACAAAATCCCAGTGAGATTTCCGCAGACTCTCTGAGGGTAAGGTACTAACAGATAGATCTGCAATCCTTTTCCGCTTAGACTGTTTACCATAATGAGAGATCTTTTAAACTTTTTAAAGACAAATCTTACATCTAAGCTATCACAGAGCATATATAAACCAAATATATAAACAAACCACCTCTATAATCTGAGCCTCTTCCAAGATTGAATCTTCATGTGCCTTGTCCACCACTTTCACATGGTTATCCATACTGGTCTGAACATCAGCATTAGTAGTTGAGTTTTTTTCTAGCAAAGCCCTCTCATGAATCTCACAAAAAAGGTTACCCATGGTGCCTAAAGGCCTACTAGCAGAAATGTTTTCACTTTTGGAGCTAGAATTATCAACCAGCACAGTACTAGTTTTCCCATCAGCTTCTACTACAGGGTGACTGCTTTGTTGCACCTCATTGTTGGAAGGGCAACTCGCTTCATTTTGCAATTCAGATCTAATCTCTTCGTCCACTTTGACCATAGAATTGTTAAGAGAACGATTTTGGTTCAAGGAAGTATTAGAATCGCAAACGATAGCAACATGATCAAAAGCTATGGTCTCATTATTTTCTTTTGACAATTCACCAACAACTAAGTTCAGTGACTCCTCTTTTCCGAATGTTTGTTCCATGGGCTTTCTTTTAGAATCAACATTTTTTGGATTAATACATACACTATTATTATTATTTACAACTAAGCTTAAGTTATTTTCAGTGCAGGACTTTGAATCTAACCCCTTCACCCCTCTTAGTGCACTACTACTTTTCCCTTCAAGTGGTATGTCTTTCCCATCTCTTTTGGCATCACCAACCCCATTTAGCTTATTAGAAATAGTTTCATTTTCAGCTTTGGTTGTACGAGTACTAGGTGGGCATTCAAAACCAGTTGAAACTACCTGCTTCTTTCCTCCAACAAAATCAGGTTCCTCAGAAGCCAAGTTAACTGGAGATTTGTGAGCCTCCACTTGAACAGCTTCATTAGTAGGCACTGTAACATCAACCTTACTTTTGGATAGATCACCTTCTGACTGATCAGTTGTTGCTTTGGTAGCCTGCCCACCATCTAATTCTACATTCAACTGATTATCAAAACTTATCACCTTTGAAGCCAAATCACCATTTGACGTTGCAGATTTTCTAGTATTAACAGAGGGAATGTTCTTATCCTTTTGGCTATTTGTTTCAGATGTCAAAGTCTTATCATCCTTTGACGATCCACAAGCAGGTAAAGAAGAGCCATGACCACCTCGACCCTGAACCATCTCTGTTGAACTTGATCGTGCTCCATCTCGATTTATTTTTGACCTGTTCCTCCGAGCATAAGGACGGAAGATAGCAGAATCTTCTGATTCCTTGGCATTTTGAGCCCGGTCCCTCTGAGAAGATTGCTCTGATGGAACAATGATATTCCTCTTACGATGCATAGATTTCTTGTCTCCTTCAGGCAACTCATTTTCACCATCAAAAAGTAAGAGGTTATCAGCACTATTGGGTTCACAAACTGCAGGAATCTGTGGTCTACCACTACTCTCTACAGAATCACCATGAGGTGATGCAGTCAGTGCAAAACTACCTTTTGCTTCACTGTAAAAGTAATGGACAGGTGATGCATCAGCTAGTTACTCCATTACAATTTAGATTCTTGATTCTGCAGCACACTACAGCAAAAAGAACATACCTGGTAACAAAATGTTCTGCTTGCTGATCAGTGAGAGATGTAGACTGGACACTAACTGATGCTGTATTGCCAAATTTAAAATCCAAGGGATTGCCACCCTGAAAGCAATGTTTTTTATCGTGAATATTAATCAATAACAAACTGTAGCAAGAGGATAACAAATGCATACTTTCTCAAGGAACTCCAGTTCCTTTCTTCTTTCCTCACGAACATCATACTCCTGCCTGTTATAACCAGAAAAAATAAAAATTGCATGTGGTTAGGGATGTGAACCAATAGAACTTTTCAAGAGAACTGAAAGGATTTTTGTAAGCAATGGAATACAGGTATAACCTCAGCTCTTCTTGAGCCCTCTCAATAGCTTCTCTGAGTGGAGAGGTCTTGACACCAATTCCAACTCCACCATCAACTATACCTCCCATGGAATCAACCTCAGCATTTACTAAGAGAGCTGAACCTGAGTTAAGTCCATGCATCCCTGCTTAAATATCTACGGGTGGGCCCCTCCCATTGATGTAAAAAGGGGGGAAATAAAGAAATAAGAAGATATTGGCAAATACCTACAAAAGATGTTTGAGAAAAAAAATTAGAATAACGACTAGAGTATTAGAAATCAAGGCAAATAAATGAACGATGAATTGAGAAGCAGCAGCAGTGAACCATGGACAAATATTTTTCGCAACAGTAAGCCACAATGCAGACACCCTAACAACTACAGTATGGTAATTTTCTTCATTCAACAATGATTCAAGTTAATTAGAAAATCACAAAGTTTTCCAGAAACTCAGATATGTATAAAACCAATTCCAAAAAAGGGGTATAAACTCCCAGCAAATGGACTAAAATACAGAGAAAAATTATGAAAGTAGTTTAGAATTGTTTACAATAAGGAGCAATTTATACAATGACTTGGACTAGATTAAAGAATAAATAAAGACTATATTATTCCTACTTATATTATTCTTTTCCGCAATGAGTTGTTACTTCCCAGAAAGGAAAAAAAACGTTTTACATTATTATATCATCAATCTCTCAAAGATTTCATGTCTTCCATTTTTAAATTTCCCCTCCAGAAAAGCAGTTTTATAGCAACTTAAGGTAACCAAATTATCACCAAAGGCAATTAAAGTTCACTACCTGTCTTATATCTATTTAAAAACACGTGAAACAAAGTTCAACTTGCGTGTGGAGAGAATTCCACAAAGTTTGAGACAGGTAACGAACACAATAAAGGAAATATATATCTTGACATTAATTGGAACTTTGGAAGGACAAGAGCAATGCTGGATAATAGTAATTAAAAATAATACTAATGCCACCCAATAAGCATACTTCATATCATATATATGCATACATAGAAGTAAATGACAGCATGAAAAGAGTTCGGCACCAATAGTTAACTACACATTCCAGGATGAGAACCACAAAAAGTCCAAACCAGTAACTAAACAACAAAGCCTAGAGCGTCGTAATAAGCTTCCCCGGCATTCAACTTCGAATTAATGTCAATAAACATATATGAAGAAGCTGCCACGTCAATCCACAAGCATTAAATGGAAATGCGAATGGGAAATCACGGGAATGGAAAACCGAAACCTTAAACGCATTGAATCATGGAAAGTGTGCCCTAATTTGGAACATTACTCGAATTCTAGGGTTCCCAAAACGAAAATTAAGGGCGAATAATAACCTGAATTGGGGTACGGAGTGGAGCAATTAGGAACTAGGGCAAAGCACCGAGGAGCACCTGAACGTTCCCGCTCTTTTTAACACTATGTTTACCTCTCCCCCCCTAGGGTTTTGAAGCTTCGAAACCTTCCCCAACGAGGTTTTCCTCAATCAAAACGACATGAATTAACCCCAAAACACGACACATCCCTGTGAAATGCAAGCCATGAGCACGTTGTCGAGTCTCTATTAATCCTTACACCATTGTGTAGGTTTTTTTTGGTTAAAATACAACACAAGTCACTTATATTATGGTCACTTATCACTCGGGTGCGTGCTAACTTGAAAAAAAAAGGTAAATTATTTAATAGTCACTAAATTATTATCTTACTTTTATCTTGACCATCAAACTAAAAACAAATTATATAACTATATATTTAGTCTTCTATATTTACATATAATCGATTTAGTCCTAATTTTAATCCAGATAAAAATATTGAGCCTCATGCTTTAACAACATTGCTTGCATGACCCTCGTTGATGTTGTGTTCACTTGCATCTCCAATTTCCTTTGCATTTATATTTATGTCAAATCAAATGCGGTGGTTTTAGCATCTGTGACCACACGAACTCAAGCATTTTTCATGTGTTAAAGCAAACCAACACTGAGTCTCCGGCAAAAAGAAGAAAGAAAGAAAAAGGAGAAAAATACCCAAAACCCATTGGGTAACTTTATGATCTTCACCATATGTCAACGATGCTAAAAGTGGGATCGGGTTTCTTTTGGCTTATAATAGTGAAGATCTTGATCTTGTCAATGTGGTAGGATTAGGGGTGCTTATCGAGTGAATCGATCGCGAGTTGAGTATTGTCAATTCGTGCTCGTTAAAAAATTTTGTTGCTCGTTAAACTCGTTAAAATTTTGTTCGATTCGTGCTCGTTAAAATATTTTGTTGCTTAACTCGACTCGTTGCTCGTTAAGCTCGACTTGTTGCTTGTTAAACTCACTAAAAACTTACCTTATTTTTAACTAAAAATAAAATTCTTAATATTAACGTAAATTAACAAATTTAACCAAAAATATAAAAAGAGTATATAAAACACTTTCAAAGTCTAAATTAGAAAGTAACAATCCATAAATACATCAAACTAGCATATTAAAATAAAAATATCAATTTACAAATTAATAATATTATTATCTAGATTTATTTTTTGAATAAAATAATTTTAAAGTAATTATTAAAAAATATTTTAAAAAATTAACGTGTTGTTCGCGAATTTATCGAGTTGAGTTACACTTTGCTCGATTCAACTCGTTAAGGTATCGAGTCGAGTTCGAGTCGAGCCAATCCAAATTGAATATTTATCAAATTTTAACCAAGTCGAGTTCAAACAGCTCATGAATTATTCAACTCGTTAAACACCCTTAAGTTGGATTTTCTAAGTTCTACAAAATAAAAAAAATGATTATATTAAATTAAAATATAGTAAAAGTGAAATCAATCTAAAAATAACCGAAATTTGAATCTCAACGTTAAAATAATAAAAGTAATTTGAAGGGTGTTTGAATTATCGAATTCAGATTAAAAATAATAATTAAAGATATATGATTATTTTTAGTGCCTAAACTATTTTTTATTCTAAAAAAATTAGACAATTAAAATGTTGTGAAACGACATGTTTTTAATTTTTATTTTATTTTAATTAACATTTAAATAAAAGTATTTTTAATATCAGTTTTAAATTTTTAAAATATAGTCTCAAATCCTTAACCCAAAGTATTAAATTGTCATTATTTTCATTGTTGATTGCCTCGCTAGAGACTATCACTATCATTGTTGAACCCACTACGACCATTTTTCCTACCACCCTTCACCGATAACTGGAGGTAAATGTGTTAATCGATTTCCTTATCACGAGTTTGGCATCCTTTGACGTTAGGAAGCCAATCGAAACATCTACCATTGATTAGAGGTGATGGATAATTGGAGGAATAGTTGTGGTTA
The DNA here is from genome assembly GCA_035048815.1 of Abelmoschus esculentus. Lineage (NCBI taxonomy): Eukaryota > Viridiplantae > Streptophyta > Magnoliopsida > Malvales > Malvaceae > Abelmoschus > Abelmoschus esculentus. The sequence goes on from JAUCBN010000031.1 coordinate 10,357,430, forward strand.
TCATATGACAAATATAATGGTCGAAAATAACAAACTAAAAAAGTTAGGAATATTGAATTTGAGGACATTTTTTGAGTTTTTAAAATTTTAAAGTTTTTTATGAATTATGTTAAAAATAAATTAAATTTAAAAAATAAAATAAAATTATTTTAAAAAATAATGATAGCTAATGATTGAACGCCTAAAATGATTGAAATAAAAATTTATGTACGTTTTTAAAAAATATTTTACTATTAAGCCTAAAACTATAAAAACTCAAAATATCTATAAAAGAAAATATGTGTTATATTAAAGTATTTAACGAGCAATTATATTTATGAACTACCTCACTAGGTTATATAAGACTAACATTCCTTCTCATGTATTTTCAAGTTAACAGTAACCCAATAAAATTTGATTGTGCTCGTGGTTGAAAGTTAGTATAATCATTTTATTGTGCTCGTGGTTGAAAGTTAGTATAATCCTATCATTCTGTAATATATTTTTGTCCTTAAACATCTAGAAGGGTGGCATATGGTTATTGAAGGTATAAATGTACCATTTTGATCATATGATGTATGTGTGTGATGCTTGATGTATAAACACGTTTAAAATATTTTTTAATATGAATAATAGCCTAAATGCATAATTAGACCCTTTTAAGGTTAAAAATGAAATTTTTAGAAATGTACGGAAACAACCAAAAATGACATCTAGGGCATTTAGGTGGCCGATCTTAATAAACGGGCTCAAAATGCTATATAATTGAGCATGCACCTAGACATAAGTGATATAATTTTTCCTATAAAATTTCATAAGTTTTGGACATCATTTAGGCCCTTAAATCAAACATAAATTTACCAATATGTACATGATGTACTTGTACGAAAATGACATTGTAGGTCATTGTGTAAGTCTTGATACTAGTATGAGACAGGGGTACTGGTATAGGAAATTGATTATGGAATTTGTATAAGTAAAGAACTACCGATATAAGAGTAGTTGTATTGATATCCAAAATAGATTCGATGTAATAATAATAATAATAATAATAATAATAATAATAATAATAATAATAATAATAATAATAATAATAATAATACCGATACTTAATCAACTTCAATTAGAGAATTTAAGTTTCGTCTATTGATATAATTGGAGATCATATTGTGTTACGTAGGATGTCCTACACTTATTTCGGTGCAAGCGCATACCTTGTCAAGTTTTAGTATAAATGATATCGATCTCACAGGCACTAGTTTATCTACGCAACTTATTGGATCCTACAATAGAGAAGTAAAAACACAAGTAATTTGAATTGATTTATAATTAAATTAAAGTTAACTAATATAATCAAGTAAATAATTGAGATTCAAGAGATGAGAGAAAAGGCAAGTCAACAACTCATAGTTCGACAGAACATCCTTTATTGAATCCTCCTTATCCCTAATACGGAGTGCTATTGATGGATACGTCTTGATAATACCTCCCGGTGTAAATGAAGGCTGAATAACAACCGATAATATTTTCCTTTTAGTCGCTAAAACCCGAACTTATCCTTAAGTCGGATTAGTCAATACCCAAGAGTAAAGATCGTATTCACTCGTTTCGTGAGACTAACTCTCCTAAGTCTAGATAAATAAGTTTTTCCTCACAAACTTCTCTCTTAAGCTTGAATGCAAGAAAGAGTACGAACCAAGAGTGAATAAACTATGAATCAAAAAAACTAGCATTAATAAGATTAGAATAAAATACAATCTTCTTCCACAACTATTACACAAAATAACTTAGACCTTATGGAAGAATTAGAACATAGTATAAGAGATGGTGGATAGGTTAAAAGAATGAGAGCCTCTTGAATTCCTTATGCTCTACCTAGGGTTTGGTATATATAGGCTAAGCCTAAGTCAAATCTTCCAAAAAGTAGGAATGTAACTTAAAATAAAATACAACTTTAATAATTAAATAAAAGACCTTTATTTTATTTCCTAGTTTATTCCTATTGGACTCTTAACCTCGTAGCTTTGACGATGGCTCGCCTTGCTTTACTTTTCTCTATTCTTTATCTTGCTTGTATCAACAACTTCATCTCTTTATTCTCTTTCTATCGCACTTCTTATGTGTTCGCTCTAGTTTTACCGTGGCAGCTAGATTTGTTGCCATGACAAGTGTTGATCTGCATCATTGTCCTTGTTTGGTCTGATCTGCATATTTCTTCATCCAACATCTTTAAGTGGTATTTGGTATCCAGGTGTCATACTTCCTGTCTAAGAAAGAAAATTATAATTGTACCTATTTTTCTACCAAATATTGTATAAAGTAAGTAATTAATTACATGGATACTGAGATGTAAGAAATATGTAAAATTATCTATTATTACCATCTAATTATATTAAATACAAGCAATAATTGAGTTAAATAGGGTATAAAATATAGGACTGTTGTGCACTTATCACATACTAATCCCTATGCTCTGAGGGACTCATAACAATACGACATAACTCGTACTATTATAGGATTTAGTCACTGAAATCTAAATAATTACATAGAGTATCGATACAAATAGACCATATTGATACCCATATTAATCATAAAGGTAATAACGACCAAGGGTACTTATACAATCATTTAAGTACCGGTATCAAAAGTAGACAAACAAATTATGAATTTAAAATTAAAAATCTAGTAGTTAAATTATAAAAATTATTGAGTTTGCTAATAGTTTACACTTTAGTCTATAAAATATTATGTGTTATATTTAAAAATTGTGAAATATAGAATTTTGTTGTGCTGGCCCGAACTTGGAAGACATAAGGTGTAAGGCCCTGATTTATTTTGGGAAATCAATGAATAGGTAACTATCATCCATAATCGACATGCATCTATATTTGATAAGCAAAAAGCTTATGTTGATTCAAGAAGGTGAGATATTCAGTATTCTATCAGTGAAAAGACTTTCTTTAAAGTCTCACCACATAAGAAAATTATTCAATTTTGCAAAAGGGAAAAATTAGTCCCCGATTCATTGGTCATTTAAAATGCTTGAGAAAGTTGGCTCAATAGCTTATCATTCAGCACTTATGTAAAATTAAGTAGAATCCTTAAATAAAATCATTCTCAATAGGATGTTAATCACTCTCGATAGAGCCTCACTATAATATTAATTGTTAGACTCAATGCTTCAACAGTTTTAACTATCAAGTGGTTGAGAAGATGTTGGTTGGGTGATTTATAGTGGGAAACAAGAAAATAAAGATAAACACAATGATTTAGAGTAGTTTGGTTTTCTAACTAAAGAAAAAGGAAACACCCTTAGTTTAATTTGATTTTCCGAAACTCCTTGCGGCTTCATGCTACTGCACACCATATGAAATTCAGCAAGGAGTTTATGTGGGCTCTCACTAGGAAGACCGTTGAAGGTTGGAAGAAGATGGATTAAACCCGTTTTGAGTTCAAAGGGGTATCACCATGAGGAAAAGCGATGCAAAGTGGTTGTTGCACGGCGGGAGCGACAGCTAACTCTCTTATTGTTTGGTTTGCCATTCGTTCTGGTTCAAGTGTAGGATTAACGTTTGGCGTTGCTTGATGGGCGTCAATTGATGGTTCTTCAAAGGATTGATCACGAGATGGTGTTGCGGAAGTAGATTGTAGTTCCTTTTGTTGTTTCTTTCGTCGAAGCGTTTGACCGTGATTTCTACGAGCGCTTGCTTCGATTTCCGAGTTGTACTTCACCAAAGTACCTGGGTTTTTCCTGGTCATAAAAACAAAGAAATTTGATTAGTAAATTGCCAAAAATTTCCCCGGTAACGGTGCCAATTTTGACAAGCATCGTTTTAACTCGTCAAAATAAAATAAAGCCTCTTCAAAAATAAAATTAATAAGAGAAAGGTAGAATAGGGGAAGAGGGTCGATCCACAAGGAATTTCGTATTTCCTAATCCAATTGATCGTTGTTTTTGATCCAGGATCTGCAACAATAAATAAAAAGGGGGTGAGAGTCGAGATTTAAAATAATCAAAGTGAAATGAAGCAATTAATTAAAAAGTAGAAGAGAAAATAAGTTAAGATATCACAAATAATAAAATCGCCTCGAGCTAGCTTTGATTTGATTCTTTCGATCATTGAAATGTATTTTCCTTCAGGATTCATGTCGGTTACAGTCTGCAAGGCCCAACCCATTGCAACTTGCTTTTCTCACATGTAACCAATCTTCCCAAGTCTATCTTCGGAATCCGATTCTTAAGTAAATTAACCACGTCTATCGCCATTAAAATACTTAGTTTTAAAACTGTAAAAGTCCGACTCGAAAGTTATCTCACCGAGAATCGTTTCCGATCTCGTTTTTCCTTAGAGGACCGCCACTAAGTGTGTTCACAGGAAGTCGAAGTGCCACAGGTCGATCCTTCCTCCCAACTATATTTTTAAACAACTTACAAACCAACGACGTCTTTTTGATAAGAAGTAATTTAAAAAATGTAAGCGAGGCCGATTGCCATGTTTTTACGTTTAGAAAAACGAGAATGTATCCCGAAAGAGAATTTAGTGCTTTGTTCGAATCTCACGATCGAATCGTTTCATTGCTAGCTCTTTGGCTTGAAAAAATTAGCCAAGCATGATATTGTTTATCATGCTTGACATGTTTTGAAAATAACTTGTAAACATAAAATAAAAATGAAAGTGAAAAGAAAAGTTTATTTAGAACAAAATACTTAAAAAAAACTAAGCAAAACAAAAAATGAAAGATGGATAGATGATAGGATGAGTGATCCAGCCTCTCCCAAGAGTGGGTAGTTATAGGCTTAGGAATTACAAAGATAACAAAGACAAAAAGACAAAATCCAGAAAATTAAGTTTGTAAATTGAAGACACATCCCAAAATTCACTCCATTTGCCTAATTGTCCCTATCTATTCAGATTTTCCAGTTAGCCAATCCAAAAGATGCTGATTTTGGCATGCCAACAACCATCCCGGAAATCATGCCCGTTGATAAGTGCTCAACACACTATCACTTTTTACTCCTTTTATCGGCATTTATCACCAAATATTCACCCACTTAAACCAATGCATGTGCTTAATGTGATATATTTAGAAGTTATACTTAAATAGATAATATTTATAGAAAAAGGCACGTTTTACTGCGTTTTCATATCTGTGCAGGAAAACCATTGCCGCGACAGCGACAAAGCCGAGGCAGGACCTAATGCCGAGGCAGCAGCAGGAAGACAGGAAGCAAAGTGATAGGCGATGGAAAGATAAAAATCTAAGGAACGTGTTTGGACTTGAAGCCCAAGAATCGGAGCTGGCTAGCACAAGGAAAAGCCCAAAGGAAGACCACGCGGGAAAACCCCCTTAGCCGAATTCAAACTTGGAAATATAATATTTTTATGTACTTGACTTGTTCCCTACTCCAAGTTGTATTCTACTTAGGAAAGGTTTGCCCTAGGTCTAGCCTATATAAAGACCTAGCCACCCAATGTATAGGAGATCGGAAATACCTAGGGAGAGCCGACTTCTACTCTTGTTTCCTTCCTCTCCAACATGTTCTAAAACCTTCATAGGGTTTAGGTGAAGGTTGTGGAGTATTTGTGAGAGGAGATTGTAATTTTTCTTTTATTCAATACAATAAAGATTATCAAGGTTTGCTTATCCTTTGTTATTCCTTGTTCTCGCATTCAAGCCCGGGAGGGAAGTTTGTGAGTAATCTATTTATCTAAGCTCGGGAGAGTTAGATTCACGAAAGGGGTAAGTACGGTGTTTCAATCGCGAAATACTAACTCGGCCTAGGGATAGGTTAAGAGTTTTAGCGGCTAAAAGAAGTGTGAGATTGATTGGTGAGTATAATTGGTTCACGCCGGGAGGTATCATCAAGGACTAGTCATCAACAACACTCTGACTTAGGGATAAGTGGAGTCATTCAAGGACACTTTACCGAACTTTGGTAAAGTCTGCCCACGAGCAAGGGATTGCGGCGGCAAACAGCGTTATCGCTGCCCAGGCAGTAAACTGCAGTGCTGCCGAGGCAGAGATATACGATTGCATTGGATAAAGACAAGTCAATCAAGTCCACAATACAATACAACTGGATCCTGGCCCATCTCTCTCTCTAATATTTCGACTCTTTATTTTTATTCAATTATTTTAGTTTAAATAAATCACATCAACTCACTTGTGTTTTTATCTTTCTACAAAGCAAGAAGATGAAGGAAGCATATTAGTATACCAGTCCCTGAGGAGACGATAACTCGATAACATACTTATCACTTATTACTTGCGATGTGTCCGCTTGCACTGAACGCGCACTTTTGACACGCGACAAGTTTTTGGCGCCGTTGCCGGGGACTGGCAACTAAATTTTGTTTTCCTTGTTTTCTTGTTTCTTTTTCTTTTTCTTTTTCTTTTACTTTTGTTTTTCTTGGTGTATGACCAGGGCCAATCCAACCAACCCCTTATACGAGTTAGATCCTGAGATTGAAAGAACAGGGTTAAGGTTGAGGAGACAAATCCGAGGAGTCATGGCAGAGGTTCAGGCAGGACAAAACATACCTGCCGGCAATGAAGGTCTTTCGCCGCCACCTGGGCCGCGGCAGCTGACTGTCAAAGATTTCTTGGAAGAGGACTTAAATGGACTAAACCCAGGAGTCGCTACACCCGAGATTGAAGCAACCCATTTTGAACTTAAACCTGTTATGTTCAACATGTTAAATACAATTGGACAATTTGGTGGGTCTGCAACTGAAGACGCAAGGCAGCATCTCAAATCTTTCATGGAAATCTACAACTCTTTCAAAATCCAAGGAGTCCATGAAGATGTCTTGCGGTTAAAGCTATTCCCCTATTCACTGAGGGATAGGGCGAAAGCTTGGTTGAATAACATTCCAGCGAAATCTATTGGATCCTGGAGTGAACTTTGCCGTGATTTCATTACTCGCTTTAATCCTACTAATCTATATGATAGAATTCGTAATGAAATTACTTCTTTCCGACAAGCTGAAGACGAACCAATGTACGAGGCATGGGAACGCTACAGAGAGCTATTGCACAAGTGTCCGCTGCATGGATTTCACTTATGGACACAAGTGACAATGTTTTACAACGCCACGAATGCCCCGACAAGGATGATGTTAGATGCCTCGGCAAACAGCACACTCTTGGACAAGGCACCCGAGGAAGCTATTGAAATTTTGAATAAACTCGCAAGGAATGACTTCCAGTTTCCCACATCTAGGCGAGGAGGAGTAAGACGCCAAGCCACGATAAACGACTTAGATTCATCAAGTTCAGTGGTAGCACAACTGGCCTCTCTTACCAAGATGGTGCAAAACCTACAATTACAAAACAATACCCGTGAGGTCAAGGTAATTGATTCATGTTGTGATTTATGTGGAGGTAACCACAGTTTTGTTGACTGCATGAATTAAGAAACTGGTATGTATGTTGGAAACTACAACCGTAACAATGTGATGTCCAACACGTACAACCCCTCATGGAAGAGGCATCCAAACTTATCATGGAGCAACCCAAATAATGCCTTAAACTCAATCACCCAACCACCGGGATTTCAGCAGCCAATGCTGCAGCAGCAAGTCCAACAACCGATGCCGCCACAGCAGATGCAACAACAATCGGTCAATTCATTGGAAAACACGCTAAAGGCCTTCATGATGAAAACCGAGTCATACATGGCGGAAAATAGTAATTTCATCAAGAGGACCGACGCCTTCATGAATAGGACTGAGATGAGGCTACAAAATCAAGAAGCGGCCATAAAAACTCTGGAAACTCAGGTTGGGTAGTTTGCTCAATGTATAAACACTAGACCACAAGGAGGCGTACCTAGCAATACTGAGGTTGCTAAGGTACTAAGCCATGAACAGTGTAAGGCAATCACTACCAGGAGCGGTCTATAGTTGAAAGAGAAGATCCCAGAGAACCGAACCCAACCGGCGGATCAACCAAGAGAAGAGGCTGAGCAAACCGAGACTGACAACACTGCCCTGGCAGCAAGCACTGCAGCGCCTGAGCAGTCTGCCGAGGCAGCAAAAATTCCAGTGGTGCCAGGTATACGATTCCAAACTAAAGAAACCCTGGAAGAGATGAGACCACCACCACCTTTCCCGCAAAGGTTGAAAAAACAAAAACAAGATCAACAGTTTAAGAAGTCCCTCGATATCCTGAAGCAAGTCCACATCAACATACCATTCGTTGAGGCCATTGAACAAATGCCCAACTATGACAAGTTCTTAAAAGATATGGTATCAAAGAGAAAACGAATAGGTGAGTTTGAGACAGTGGCTGCCACCGAGGGATGCATGGCAATGCTGCATAACCGCATGCCACCAAAGTTAAAAGATCCTGGTTGCTTCACTATACCTTGTGCAATAGGAAAGAGTTATGAAGGAAAGGCCCTATGCGACCTTGGAGCAAGTATAAACCTCATGCCTAAATCAGTCTTCCAAAAGCTTGGAATTGGAAGGCCAAAGCCTACAACAGTAATGCTCCAACTCGCGGATAGATCCTATGTGCAACCTGAAGGCAAAATCGAGGACATACTGGTAAGAGTTGAACGACTATTTCCCAAAGCAGCCGTTTCGATACCTGTTTCAGGGGTATCGATACCTCCTGCACCAGAAGAAGAAATATACCTTGAAACAAGCTCCAAACGGCTCCAAATCAATCCCAACGGTCACCAACGGCTAAAAGATCACTTGGGATGATAAAAGGAAGTCTCAAGCATCAAGAGAAGACTAATGCTTCATTGTAAACAACAATATGATCAAAGATTTGTCTTAGTGCTTATTTTTCCTATTAGTTGGGTAGACAAACACTTGTGAGCTTAGTTGTCAATATATGCTCAAGTGTAATTAGGAATTGGGTGAGTGCTTAGATTGTAAACATTAGCCTTGTTAGAAGGATTAAACAAGTTTGCTAAGTTTTCTCTTGTTTGAGTGAATTCCCAAAGTTCGGGTTGTGAACTTTGGATGATTGATTCAGTTTTGAATCAAGGTTTGTAAGGTTAACCTTTTAGCCTCAAAAGGACGAAAATCTTAGTGAACTTGGGAAATCCTTAGTGGGAAGCTAAGGTAGTAGGCGTGGCCGAACCACTATAAATCCTTGTTTTTATTGTCTATCTTTTTGCTTCCACCATAAACACCCAAATTACCGATTCTCCATCACTTGGTAAGCTTAAATCGGTTGTGAACCGAGACCCTTCAAGCCTAACACTAATTCATTTATCTAGCTCAGTTCAAGTCAGCTCAAGCCTAGCTCGTCTAGCTCATCTCAACTCCGGCTATCACCTTCAGTTCAATGGTACCTAGCTAGATATTGTCACTAACCATCTAGCTAGACCCAAAGGGGAACTTACTTACCTATTCGGCCAAGGCAAGGAACCAACGACTATTTCTCAACACAATGACACAAGTGAAACATCACCAATGAATTGAAACATCACCATGCCTATTCTGCCAAAAAGAGGGAGGCACAAGGTAAGTTGAAGCATCACCTCACTCAACTGAAGCAATGCAAGTCCTTCAAGCCACTATATATTCAACTACTTATTCATCTTGTAAAGCCTTTTCGGCAAGCACCCTTAGAAAACTATAAATAGGCAACCTCATTTTTTTTTGTAAACACACAATTCAGAATATATTTTATCTTTTATAAGATTAATTCTATCTTCTAGTTCTTTTTAGAACTTTATCCACTTATCAAGTAATTTGTACTTGTGGTGTCAACCCTTTTTTATCCATCTTGATACTTTTGATTCTTTTAGTTTAATATATTAAAAGGGTCAATGTCTGTTTATCAACCCTTAAAGATCAAAATAAGGTTCGAGATTAGGTTTTCTATAGCCTAGTTTCTTCCTTGATTATCTTTAATATACTATCTTTATTCTCACCATTTCTTTCACCATATAGCCATCCATCCATACCCTCTCATTTCATCCATCCTTTACAACCTTTATCATCGCCATAAAGCGTCCTTAACATCCTGTTGAGTTGATCAATCAATGGAATTGGCCAAGAGGGGGGGTGAATTGGCTATTTAAAAAATTTGTGGAAGAAATCGGTAAAAATAAGGAAAATTTGTAACACACGATTTATAGTGGTTCAAGCTTCGGAACAAGCTCTACATCCACTACCTTAGCTCCCACTAAGGATTTTGAAACCAATTCACTAAGATGAATTTAGCCTTTTTCTAGGTTCAAGGGCTAACCTTTACAAACAAGCCAATTTCCTACCCGTAATTGACTTATACCTCACAAAGGATAAAATGAAGAATTAAAGGCACGAAAGTTTCTCTTACAAGAATTAAATGCCCCAATTACAGAATAACTCTCCCTAACCTAAATCTACAAAGAATTGAAATGAAATACAAGAGTTGGGAGTCAAGATATGGAATAGAGTGCTTTGGAGTTGGATTTGTGTGCTTGGATGTTGCTTGAGGTTCAATAGTTGTTAATGTTGCTCAAAATGCTTCAATTTATACCTTCTCATTGATTTCTAACCGTTGGGGTTGTTGGAGATGTAAATATAGATGTTGGAGCTTCATCTTTCCATTGCACTCTATAGCAACTGGTATCGAAACACGGGCTACCTGTTCCGAAATAGGCCACAAATAGAAAGAGACGTTGTGCATTTATTAAAGGATGTATCGAAACAGGTTTCGATACCTGAACTAAACTATGAAGTTTGGTATCAGAACGGGTATAGAAACGGAATAACCACCATTTAAAGCTTTAACTGTCACCAATGATCAACTCATTGAATGTTTAAAAGAGCCGTTGGAGATTTGGGGGTATCGATACTAGTATCGAAACGCTAAGTCATAATTTTTAAATAATTTTAAAATAATTAAAAGCTAAAGATTGGTTCGATACTGAATTCGAAACATTTGTTGGCAGTGAGGTCTCGGTATCGAAACGAGTACCGATACCTGTTCTAAGTCTCAAGAACTTTCTTTGAAAAATAAAGGGCGGTATCGATACATGTTCTATTGGTATCGAAACGCTCATGTAAAAACACTTAGAAAAATACTTTCAAAGTTCTTGGTTTGACTTGAATCTTAATTTTGACTTAGTAACTTAAAGATTTATTACAAAAATAGTCCTTGAACATAATTGTTATATCAAAATCAATTTTAGTTTTACACATCCATTCACTCTTGTTAACACCACACATTCTCTTTCATCCAAACTAACCCCTAAACTTCTAATTTCATCCATTTTCCTTATTTTCTTCATTTTGCGGTCACTTCTTGCAAGAGACTTCCTTTTTTCCTAGGTCCTACAATCAAAGTGTTTCGTTCAAAATCAACAAGGTCGACCTACATCATATGGTAATCAATGCTTTGGTGGAAGAATCGAACTACAATAAAAATCCCGTTCAAGCAATTCTAAGTGACTAAAATTTTTCATTTTCAATTTTTGAGCAAAAGAAAAAAAGAAAAGAAAAGACAAAAGTCAGTTAGAACAAAAAAAATAATGAGAAAATTCAGTTTCGAACAAAAAAAGAAAAATCTAATTTAAAAAGTACAATATCAAGGGTGAGAAAGCAAAACAACATTATCTTCAACATCAAGCCGAGAAGCCAAATCATCTTCAAGACTTTGATTATTGGTGAAGGATGGTTATAAGTTTTCTTGTCAAGTAAGTAACCTCGTTTTCATTTCTTTTCATTCTAAACTTTCTTTTTATCATATTTCTTTTCTTTTCCTATAAACTAACCATTTCAACGATGCACACGCTCATTGAGTTGCCTAATTCTCGAGTAAGTTCTTTTAAGAACTATACAAGAGAGAAAAGAGTGATAAAAGGCAATTGAGTGTGTAAAAGAAGAAGACATGAAAAAGCTATATAAGTCCTAGAGTACAAACACACAGAGAGAATAAGAAAGTAATTTTCCTTGGAGTAAATTAATGAGGCTTTGTTGGGAAACATATTGAGTATGAATTTTATTTTTGTTATTCTAACATGTCACCATAATCTTGTGATTTTTCTTCCACATTAAGACAAGTCCTCATTGTGAAACGAACATTAAGATTACAAGCAATGAATGAAGACCAACAAAGGGAGAACATTTTCTACACTAGATGCCATGTTAACAAGAAGATTTGCTATTTGATAATAGATGGAGGAAGTTGTACCAACGTAGCAAGCAATATGATGGTAGAAAAACTCGATCTCAAAACCACCAAAAATACAAATCCCTATAAACTACAATGGTTACATGATGGAGGAGAATTAAAAGTCAACAAGCAAGTGAAAATTTTGTTTTCTATTGGAATATACTCAAATGAAGTCTTGTGTGACATAATACCTATGAGTTCAAGTCATATTCTTCTAGGGAGATCGTGGAAATAAAACAAGAGAGCAGTTCATGACGGTTACACCAATCAGTCTCATTTATGTTTGAACGAAGAAAGATTATCCTAACTCCTTTGAGACCGAGTCAAGTACTCCAAGACCAAGAGCAATTGTCTAAAGTCATTTCCGCATAGAGTAAAAAAAAAAAGAAGGAAAACACACCGCTATGAGTGTCTTTGCCAAAGGGAGAGACATTAGACAACATACTTCATCCAAACAACTTCTCCGAGTACTTATGTACAAAGAGAATTTCTTAGCCACTAACCCACCCGAGGCTTTGCCTCCTATCATCTCTTCTCTTTTACAGGAATTTCAAGATCTTTTTCTTGAAGAAGTTCCTAAAGGAATACCAACAATTTGAGGAATAGAGCATCAAATTGACTTCATACTGGGTGCAACTATACCTAACAAAACTTGCCTATAGAAGCAATCCAAAAGAACCCAAAAAGTTACAAAGGCAGATAGGGGATTTAATGGAAAAATGATACATCCAAGAAAGCCTTAGTCCTTTTTTCGTGCTTATATTATTGGTTCAAAAGAAGGATAAAACATGGAGAATGTGTGTAGATTGTCCTGTCGTGAATCAAATTACCATTAAATATAGACACCCTATAACAAGGCTCGACGACATGTTGGATGAATTAAATGGAGTCAATATCTTCTCCAAAATTGATATCTGAAGTGGATATCACCATATTCAAATGAGTGAAGAATAGGAAGACTGCATTCAAAACCAAACAAGGATTGTATGAATGCCTGGTTATGCTTTCGAACAACGCTCATAACACCTTCATGAGGCTAATGATCAATGTGTTGCATCCATACCTCGGTAAATTTTGTGTTGTTTACTTTGATGACATATTTATTTAAAGCAAAACTTTAGAAGACCATGGGCAACACCTACGAACCGTAACTGAAACATTGAGGAAGGAACAACTATATGCCAACATTAGCAAATGTGTTTTCCACACTAACGAGGCTACCTTTTTAGGTTTCATTGTTAGTTCAAAAGGAAAAAAGGTGGATCTAGAGAAAGTCAAGGCAATTTAAGAGTGGCCAAGACCTACAAGCATCAGTCAAGTTTGAAGTTTTTATGGCCTTGCAAGCTTCTACCCTAGGTTCGTGCCCAATTTTAGTGCTATTATGACTCCTATAATAGGAATTATCAAAAAAAAAAAATCAGCCTTTAATTGGGATAAGGAGCAAGAAGAAACATTTGTGAAGATAAAAGAGTGTTTGACTAAAACCCCTTGTTAACTTTACCTAATTTAGACAAGACCTTCAAAATCGAATGTGATGCGTCAAGATTTGGAATAGGTGCTTTGTTAATTCAAGAATGAAGTCTCATAACCTATTTCAGTTAAAAACTTCATGGTACAACTTTAAACTACCCTACGTATGACAAGGAGATGTATGCACTCATCTGAGCTCTTGAAACTTGGCATTATTATCTCATGCTTAAGGAGTTCTTCATACACATCGATCATGAAGCTTTAAAGAATATGAGGGGACAACACAAGCTCAATAAATGTCATGCCAAATGGGTAGAGTTTCTTAAATTCTTTCCTTATGTTATTCATTATAAGAAGGAAAAAGATAACATTTTGGCAGATGCATTATCAAGGATGTACGCACTACTTAACTCATTGAATTCCAAAATACTGGTTTTGCCTTTATTAAGATTTTGGTGAGAAATACAAGTTATATCAATTAAGGACTTATGATAAGTACTATCAGTATGATGGGTTTCTATTTAAGGAAGGAAGACTATGCATTCCAAAAGGATCCATTCGAGATATGTTGGTAAGAGGGGCCCATGAGAGAGGATTAATGGCCCATGAAAGATTTTTTTTATGTAAAAAGGAAAAATCAAAGGTCATCATGCCTCATGGAATCTATGAATCTATAAACCTCTTCCTATTGCTAGTGAACCATGGGTATACATCTCCATAGATTTCGTGATGGGACTACCTCGAACCAAAACTGGACGAGACTTTATATTCGTGGTGGTTGATAGTTTTTCTAAGGACCATTTTATACCCTGTCACAAGACCAATAATGCCACCCATTTGTCAACTCATTCTTCAAAGAGGTAGTAAGATTGCATGGAGTTCCGTGAACTATTGTGTCAGATCGAGATGTAAAGTTCCTTAGTCATATTTTGAGAACCTTGTGGAGTAAATTAGGGACTAAATTACTATTCTCTACTACATTCCATCCCCAAATGAACGATCAAACTAAAGTGGTGAATAGAACATTGTCTACTTTGTTGCGAGACCTTACTCAAAAGAATATCAAGATTTGGGAGGAATATTTACTACATGTAGAATTTGCCTACAACCGATCAGTTCACTCAGCCACTAAACACTCAACATTTGAAGTAGTATATGGTTTTAACCCCTTAAGTCCTTTGGATCTTTTACCATTGCCACATGAACAAGTGCTTAATAAAGATGGCACAAGCAAAGCTGAGTTTGTGAAGAAACTAAACCAACAAGTTTGAGAAAACATTGAGAAGAGAACCCGCCAGTATGAACAACAAGCTAACAAAGGACCAAAAAAGATTACCTTTGAAGTTGGGGATTTAGTGTGGGTTCACTTCAGAAAAGAGAGTTTTTCAAACCAATAGAAATCCAAATTATTTCCAAGAGGAAATGGTCTGTTTCAAGTGTTAGAAAGAATTAATGACAATGTTTACAAGGTGGATCTACCATGTGATTATAACGTGAGTGGTACATTCAACGTCATGGATCTTACTCCATACGAAGAAAGTGACTATTTGAGGACAAATCGCTCAAAGGAAGAAGAGGATGATACAAACGCAATAGCTCCAGATCCAAAAGTAATTTCGTAAGGACCCAACATCCGTTCTAAGGCTAAATTATTCAGGAAAGTTTTTTCTCATAAGTACCTTTAAGTATTCAAGTTAATTGATGAAAGTTCAGACTTAGAAACTAGTGCATAAAATGTGTTACATATCAATATGTAAAACATTATATCACCACATCTTTATATTCTATCTAAGTTAGGATATGCTTAAAATTAACTAAATCACATTATTTCTAGCTCGTTTTAGTTTCTTTATATCTGTTTTAACTTATACATTGATTGCTTGTTATTTCAACTTATTTTATTAAAGAATACAATCCGTGAAAGCTTAAACAACTTAAGGGAAGCTCAACTCAACTTGAAAAGGATTATGACAACTCGTACTAAATCAAGGATGACTAAAACGTAAGAGAATGCAAAGGAGCTCAAATGGAGGACTATTTCAGCTTGTGGACTTAATGGAACTAACTAGAGAAGTCCAAAAACTTAAAGCTCAAGCTCAACTAGCTAAACTCAACTCCGATTATCTCATATTAAAGTGAGGATTGAGCTAGCTAGCTAGCTCAGTTCAAGTTAGCTCAAACCTAGCTCGTCCTGCTCATCTCAGCTCCCCTTATCACTTTAAGCTCGATGGTACCTATCTAGATAATGTCACCAACCACCTGGCTAGACCCGAGGGGATACCTACTTACCCATTCAGCCAAGGGAGGGAACCAACGAATATGTCTCAACACAATGCGCCAAGTGAAGCATCATTAATGAACCAAAACATCACCATGCCTATTCGGCCAAAGGGAGGGAGTTAAAAGTCATGCCAAAGCATCACTTCACTTAACCGAAGAAATGCAAGCCCTTCAAGCCATTATTCGATTACATATTCTTCATGTAAAGCCTTTTCGGCAAGCACCCTTAGAAAACTATAAAAAGACAGCCTCATCTCATTTGTAAACAAACAATTTAGGCATGGTGATTGTTTCTGTCTTTTAGTTCTTTAGAATTTTATTGACTTATCAAGTACTTTGTACTTGTGGCTTCAACCCTTTTTTATCTATCCTTATGCTTCTAATTCTTTAAGTTTAATATACTGAAAGGGTAAAGTTCGTTTACCACTCCTTTAAAATCAGTATAAGGTTTGAGATTAGATTTTTTATAGCCTAGTTTTTTCCTTGAGTATCTTTAATATAATATCTTCTTTTACCATTCCTTTCATCATATCGCCATCCATCCATACCCTCTCATTCCGTTCATCCTTTACAACCTTTATCATCACCGCAAAATATCCTAAACGTTCATTCACTCTTGTCAACACCACACATTCTTTTTTATCCAGACCAACCCCTAAACTTCTCATTTCATCCCTTTTTTTTATTTTCTTCATTTTGCATCCACTTCTTGTAAGAGACTTCCTTTCTTCTTAGGTTCTATAATCAAAGTGTGTCGTTTAACATTAACAATAAGATTGAACTACATCACTAACTGTTGGAGGTTTAAAAGTATAGGGTATCGATATGCATGAAATGCATATCGGTACACCTATCGCTATCGATATTTTTGCGGCTTGTACCGGTACGGGTTTTCAACACTAGAAAATTATTTTAGTTCAAACCCTAACCAATATCGATACATGAACTACCATATTAAACATTTTGAATACTTCCAAAACCCTATAAAAATATATCAAACTTATTTTCAAGTTATTCGGATTAAAATCATTTTTTTTAAATTTAGTCTAAAACTATTTTCAATTATTATATCAAAACTAATATATTAATATTATATTTTTAGATTTTATTTTAAAAATAATAATAATGCCTTCGATCCTTATGATTTTAAAAGTAATTAAAATAGTTAATGATACATAACAATACACTTGATTGGTATAAGGTGTTATTATAGAATCATTCTAACACGATAATTATTTTTGATATACTAATGGTGAAAATTTTTAGTTTTTACAATATCCTAAGTTTTAAGGTTTATGAACTCAATTTAGAATATAATAGTTTAAAATTTAGTGATTATGAGTAGAATTTGGGGTCCAAGGTTAAATTTAAGATTTATAGGTTAAAATCTAAACCTCGCCATATTATTCTAACATCTAAATCCTAACTTTTAAACCATAAACCCTAATCATTACCCTAAATTTTAAATTCATATACGTAAATCCTATACTTTAAACTGAATCTCTAAACCTTAAAACTAAAATCTTGAAAACTAAAAGTTTACACCGGATATAAATCTTATACTTTAAACTGAGTCTCTAAACCTTAAAACTAAAATCTTGAAAACTAAAAGTTTATGTCGGATATAAATCCCATAAGGTATATAGGCGTGTCCATGTTTTATCAGATGAAAGGTACTGCTTATAAATAAGCAACCTCTGCAAAAACCCTTACCTATAAGTCAGCCCCGGCCTGCTTAGTGCTCACCTCTCCTCAACTTTCTCTCTGGTTCATTTCCAAGACTCTGAAATCTTGGTACGAATTCATTTGCTCTGTATACTTCAAGTTCAATGTTTACGTAAAACAAGAAGAATTGAAAAAATGGTCAAGCATAAATGTTTTTAGTAATTCTTCACAAGTTTTTCCTTCTTTTCCATCGACCAAACTTCCATGGCTTTCTTGGTTTCTTTAGACTTGCTTCTGGGGAAAATGGTTCTTGCATGCAGAAACTACATGGTTTCTTGACTTGAGTTGTGATGCCTTGAAGCATAAGTTAAATTGCCCACTGTTTCTTTTAGTTTTCATTTCTTTCTGGATTTCTTGTTATTCTTCTAGTTATGGTGTAGTTTTGCAGGATTTTAGACAAATTTTCAGATAATCTGCAACCTTCATTTTTTTCAATCCCCAGTTCACTAATTTGGGTTTCATTTTACATGGACCGTAGCTTTATTCCAAGAAAAACTACAGCCAGAAATGACCGACAGAGAGACGGGTGGAGATGTTGGTAGAGTAGGCTCCACTTTGCCTCCGGTAACGCAGGATGCTTCCACCTTGCGTAATTACAATCCGCCAACACCTCGTCTGCCTCCACAAAATCCTCCACCTCGAGCACTTCCTACAAATCCTTTTCAATCAACACCTTTACCGTGAGTAATGGAGCTTGTATATGCTGTATTATCTCATTCATGTCTCTTGTTCCTTTCTCCGTTTTCGTTAGAAAGATAGTTTCCTTTCATATCTTTTTCTTGTTATAGGCCCCCTGGATTTTCAAGTGCAACACCAAGTACAACTGCTCTACCAACTCCTCGTCACCCTCTAGCTTCGCCTCCACGAAGAGCATTGCACCCGCACCCGCAATGTCCGTCGAGTCCAGTATTAAGCCCACCACCGTCCAGTATAGGTACAAATCTCATTTTCTTTCTCAAGGAAAACTATAATTGATTCTTCAAATTTGTAATACTACTCCATATGCTAAGCCTTTTCCTTTTTGTTTCATTTCAAGGGAAAGCTGAACCATATAAGGCATTGAGAATCAGAGCGACGCCTCTACATGAAATACCAGATGGTTTGACCCTTTTTCTAAGTCACAACTTATACATTAACAACATTGGTCATATGATTTTGTTAATCTCACCATTTCTGTGTCTTTCTTCAAAAGTTATGGTAATAAAGTTGCCTTTTCATCACCTCTTAGAAGATGGACCGCACAGAAAGCGGCGGACGGTCTCCAAAAAGAAAAGTAAATCAGAAATCTGTAAGGATGGCGACAATGAGAAAGGAGGTCCATAAGCAGGCAGTATATCTGGATAGTTTGTGTTACAAGAAAAGTGGTCGCGGAAAAGTTTGTCGAGCTATTAAATGACTGATATCATACTGAATAAGAGATAAAACACTGTGAAAAGCTTTCTTTTTGATGAAAAGATTTGGTGATGCCTAATTTCATGAAGATCCATATTCTTTGTTATATCTGTTTTTTTTTTCCTATATGAAAATTGTTATAAGCACTTTCTCTGTCAACTGTACTCATCAAAGCCCTTGATTTTAATTAAAGCAATGATATATTTTAATGAAATTCCAAGAAACAAACTCAAGTAACAATGGTTGCTAAGAACCTTGCGCATGAAACAAGGAGTTCCCTGACTCAGGCTATCGAAGGTGATGGCTTGTCGGTCATGCACATTGATTAAGGAGAGTAGCATGAAACAGCCGAAAAACACAGAGCATTAAACTTCATCGATTGTTATTTATATCTGGATATCAAGTATATGTTACCATACTCTGTAAGCATAAGAGATGAAATACTGCAAAAAGCTTTCTTTATGATAAAAAACGATATGGTTTGATGGAATTTCACAGAAATGTTTCTTCTTCCCAGGCAAGTCAATAATGTCATTTCTTAACCATGTAACACGAATTCATTATAGCTTTTCTTTAAAAAAATCCATTGACAAAAGGTGGTGTCAAAAATATTAAAGGAGGGACTTAATACCTAAAGAAATTTTAACCATCAGATCATTAGTTTAATTTATAGAATTGAATCTTTTACCTAAAAGAGCGCTGGAGTCTGAGGGCAATCCACCGGTGGCTCAACAAAGCTAACAACCACTGTAAATGATACATGAGACTGCAAGTAAAGGAGAAGAGCATCAGGCATTATGGATTATGAATTACTTTGCTACAAATAATTAGAGGTTCCTCATCTGCATGGTGTTGAATGAAAACATTATTTTTAACTAACAGAAAAGGTATAAGCACGTCCATGCGTCATGCATGCTATATCAAATGACAGGCATTGCTTATATATAAGCAAGAACAACCTCTGAAAATCCCCTCGTCTAAGTTCTGCAAAAGCCCTGATAAACTCTCCTCCCCAATTCTTTCATGTTCAACAATTTTGACCGATATGACCCTAAAATTTCAATGAACAATTTAATCTTTTAACAAAAATTAAGAGATAAATTTTGTATTAAACCTACTTAAATTATGAAAGATGGAACTCATAGTTACCTTGCGCAATACTCTTTCATATATGTTGCAATAAGCATGTTTGAATTCTGGGTTTTATTAGAACTGGAGTTGGAGTTTGATTAGGACCATGATTAGTTTTATCCAATTTCAATTATAAACCCTTCTCGATTTTTATACCTTCTGTTTCTGTTTGCACAATATTTCAAGCAGAACTACAAGCAGCAATGGCTGGTAATGGTATAGGGGTCAATGATAAACGAAGAACACGACGAGGTAGAAACAAAGAGAAGGAGCCTGATGTAACGATTTGCCCTATGTGCAACAACAAAATGGAAGATCCTATGATTTGCCAGAACACTATTGTTCTATGCCCTCACTGCAACGAAATCCTCTTGCTTTTGGAGAATTCGCAAAGGAAGATTTTGTCACCTATCTCTTCGGAAATCTCCAGTTGCACATCTCCTAAACATGTACCAGAAGTAAGCACACCTCGTCAACAATATGATCTTGCACTAAAAGATCCACATTATTTTCATATCATGCTGGAGCTTGTATCTTTGATAAAAAAAACCTTTCCGATAAGCCTTTGCTTTTTCTTTTGCTCTTTTGTTAGTATGTTACTGTGTTTATTGGTTTCACCAAGATTTGTTTTCAATGTGCAAATCACAGAGTTCCTGTAATATGCCGAGGAAAGTAACTGAACCTGCATAGGATGTTCGCCGAAGTTACATGTCGAGGTGGTCTATTGAAGGTAAAACGAAACTACTTTAGCACTGCAAGCAATTCTTGGTACTTGGGTAGTTTACATGAGTTTTATTGCAAATGTGCAATGTTGCAGGTTTATCAGGAAAGAAGACTGCGAGAGGTGTGAGCCACACTTGCTGAAAACTTAAGCGATTGGGGCCTATATAACATTTATATAACTCTGTTGTCTGACTTAGAAGCCTGGCTCTGCAATTTCCCAACAGGTGACTATTTACAAACTTCTTTTGCAATGGTCAGTCAGCATTTGAATGGCTATTTGGATGGGGTTTGATTTCAGATTTCCCTTTTGCAGCTCCTCCTTTGAGACCATGCCCTTCATACAAAAAAGTACTTGTGCCGAGGTTGTCATCAGCTCCATACACAAATGCAGTATCACCAGTGAATAAAAATCAGCAGTGGACTAACTTGCTGGAAGGATTCAACATTCGTTCCTCAGGTCATTTGAATAGCTTGTTATCCGGACCATGTCCAATGCCAGGGGTCACATTCAAAGGAGGACAACCATCACAGTGGATTGACGCATCAACTCGTTTTGCAAATTCAGAAGGTTGTACTTCAAATTCACTTCCTGCACCACATCCGACACAAGGGATGATGGGAGAAGAACAAGCATCGGAACAAGGCATCCATGACCATGACCATGACAATGATCCATCTCTTAATCAACGGATGATGGTGAAAAGAAAGGTATTAACTGAAATCTTGGAGATGGAACCAATGAAGAAAATCAGGAATCTCAGCTCACTTTCTCTTAACAGATGAACTAGAGTCTGAGAATGAAAAGCCAGAGCCATTTTTGCAGGGAAATGTTCAGCATAAGTGCTTTGAGAATCTGTAGCCTATTGATGTTCAAAGGGAGACCGAGCCATAACTCTTTTGTGATTTTGATTTTAAATATTTTATAATTTGTTTTCCTTTTCTCTTGTTATTATAATTAGTAAAGTAAGACATTATTTATTAATGGCTTAACTCAATAACAGGTGCCCAAAGTATACATCTTTTCTGAAATAGGTGCCTAATGTTTTTTTTTTTTGCTAAAATAAGTGCCTAAACTATATATTTTTTCTGAGATAGGTGCCTAATGTATTTTTTGGCTGAAATAGGTGCCTAAAGTTTTATTCCCTTAGTGTTTTAAGGTAACAGTGTTAAAAGAAAATTGTTTAATTTATAAATAAGTACCTAAACTATATATTTTTTAAAAAATAGGTGCCTAATGTAATTTTTATTAAAATAAATACCTAATTTTTTTCTTATAAGTAATTTATATTTTTTATAAGATATAAAATTAGTTATATCTTAAATTAATCATTTAACCTTTTAAATTATGAGAAAAATTATTTTTTAACAACACTAAAATAAAAAATAATTAAAATTTATATAATTTTATATTAATATTTTTTATATTTTCCACAACAATCATCGGGACAAATCGATTCACTTGCAAGGACATGCCGCCGGTTCACATGGGGAATATATACAGAAATTATTATATTCCTATTACATTTATAATTTTATCGAAAAAGAATTGAAAATATTAATATAAAATTATATAAATTTTAATTATTTTTTATTTTAGTGTTGTTAAAAAATATTTTTTTCTCATAATTTCGGCTACTAATCAAATTTAAATAAATTATTAATCAATTATAATAAATAATTTGATAGATTAAAACGATGATATATAAATAATTTTACATCTTATAAGAAATATAAATTACTTATAAGAAAAAAATTAGACATTTATTTCAATAAAAATTACATTAGGAACCTATTTTAAAATATATATATAGTTTAGGTACTTATTTATAAATTAAACAATTTTCTTTTAACAGTGTTACTTTAAAATACTAAGTGAATAAAACTTTAGGCACCTATTTCAGCCAAAAAATACATTAGGCACTTATCTCAGAAAAAATATATAATTTAAGCACTTATTTTAGCAAAAAAAAACATTAGGCACCTATTTCAGAAAAAATGTATACTTTAGGCACTTATTACTGAGTTAAGCCTTTATTACTTAAGATTGAATGACTAAAAATATTTATGTTAAGTCATCTTATATAAGTTATAATCTTATTATTTATCGTAAAAATATAATATATTTTTCAAAAAATATAAACTTATAAATCTAAGGTATAAAGATAATTTTAACACTTAACATTTAATAATAATGATATCTAATATATATAGAATGATGTTTGAGACTTGAGAATGTTCAATGGCCTTTTATTTTAGATTTAATTAATTTTTAATATTTTATTTGAATTTTAATTATTTTATATTTTATATGAGAATAAAATTATATTTTACATGTATATATTTGTCATTATCATTAAAAATTTAATGATAATGACATGTGATATATATAGAATGATGTTAGATGCCATGTTATTTAAAATATATTATCATATGTTTATAGCATGTCATTATAGTTACATTTTTAACGGTTTAATCATTATATTAGTTAAAAAATAAGACATTTGTTAAAAAGATATATGTCAAGGGTTAAATTTATTCTAAAAAAAGAATGAAGACCAAAATGATAAAAATTATAATATTAAGGGTGAAAATTATCTTTATACCTAAATTTAATCGCTCAACTTTTATAAAAAATAATAAATGTATAATTTTTTTTTTGCCAAAATGATAAAAATTTTAATATTATAAAAAACATGGGTGATATTAACCCAAAATAATTTACACGTAATATCCATACATAGTTGAACTGCAATCCCATGCAAAATTAAACAATAAACAAAAAAATGAATGTTATAGCTAATAAAATCTTAATGTATTGTATTTTAATGATGAATTGTTTCTTCTTATTCTCTTTTGTTCAAGAATTTTTTAAACTAAATTAAAAACAAAAAAATCTAATTAACTAATAAAAGTTATTAAAATATATATTTCATTTTCTTATTAATACATTTATTTTTATTTAGTAGTTTAATAGTTGATTGGTGATTTAAATAGTCACTTTTTAATTACTAATTCTCTTATTTTTCATGAATTTATCACTGCTAATTTGAGTATATTTCATTTATTTTATGTGCAGTGAACTTTTTACTGGAATTAGTGATTAAAAAGACAAATTCTACATTTTTTTATTACGATTGGAGACATGGGCATGATGTCGGGCACGATGAAATGCTAACATGGCAGTTTCTAGAAGATTTGACAAGATTCTAGAAGCAGTTCAGTCAGCAAAATCTAAGAAGATCTTTAGGATATCTTGTTTTTAAATTTCAAACTCAAGGATTATCTTTTATCTTGTATTTTTCATTTTGTTATTTTTAGGAAGATTAGAAGCCTATAAATATTCTCCATGGGTAAGGCTTTAGCATCCATCACTTTGTCTTTGAATTCTTGTCTTGTTTCTTTGTTATTCTATAAAATTTCTTTTTCTTTCTTTATTTTAAGTCTTTTTATATTTTGCAAAAATATGCTAAGTATGATAATTAATATCATGCTTAGCTAATTTCTTTTAACTCAAGGGATAACGATGAATCAATTCTATGCGTGAGAATTGAATAGTACTTAATTCCGTTTAGGATACATTCTCGTTTTTCTGGTTTATTAGTTTGACAATCAACCTTACTTACAAAATTAAAACATTTTCAAACCAAAAAGAGCTCGTGGTCTGGATGTTATTTTAATATACAGTGGGAGGAAGGATTTGTCTGTGGCAATTTCGACTTCCTGTGAACACACTTAGCGGCAGTTCGCGAAGGAAAAATAAGATCGGATTCGATTCTCGACGAGACAACATAATCCGAGTCGGGCCTTTCTAGTACTTAATCTGATTGTTTTAACGACAATAGTTGTGGTTAAATCACTCAAGAATCATCTTTCAAAGATAGGCTTGGGAAGATCGGTTACAAGAGAGAAAGACAAGTTACAATGGGTTGAGCCTTGTAGACTGTAACCGACATGAATCCCGGAGTAAAAATCCTTTTCAATGATCGACAAAATTGAAACAAAGTTAGCTCGAGGCGATTTCTTCATTATCGTTTTCAACTCCTATTTATTTTTCTCAATATTTATTTTTATTTTTAATTTGTTTACTTTAGTTTCTTTATTTTTCATCACAATCTCATCAAACCCACATTTTTTAATTAATTGTTTTTAGTATCCTGGACTGGAGTCAACACAAAATTACATCAGAAATTCCAAATTCCATGTGGATCGACCCTCTTTACTATACTATATTTTACTTATTTAATTTAAAGAAGAATATTTTATTTTGACGTGTAAAACAACGCTTGTCAAAATTGGCGCCGTTGTCAGAGAATTTTTGGAAAATTACTGATTAATTTTTGTTTTGTTTTTATGACCAGGAACAATCCGGGAAATCTTGTAGAACTCGAAGCAAGAGCTTGTAGAACTCACGGCTAAAAACTTCGAAAGAAGAAACAACAAAGAGAGAAAGACAAGAAAGCAAGTTCGAAATCTAATTCTGAACCATTATCTCATTCTCAATCTTACGGAGAGCCGAATCCGGACACCTATCCAACTTCATCAAACACAAATCTTGAACCTAGAAAAATGGCTGACCAAATGATTAGAGAATTAAATGCAGCCCCCGAGATACAACAACCACTTTGCATTACCTTTCCTAATGACGAAACCTCGTTTCAACTTAAGACAAGATTGATCCATCTCCTTCCTACATATAACGATTTTCCTAGTGAAAGCCCGCATAAACATCTCGCAGAATTTCAGATGGTGTGCAACAGCATGAAACCTCAAGGAGTTTCCGAGGATCAAATCAAATTGAGGGCATTTCCTTTTTATTTAGTCGGAACGGCTAAGGAATGGTTATTTTATCTACCACCTAATTCAATTACTACCTGGGTTGATTTATCACGTGTTTTCCTTGACAGGTTTTTCCCAGTGGCAAAAGTAAGTGAGTTAAGGCGAAGTATTTTGTGAATTAAACAAAAAGAATACGAAACTCTCTATGATTACTGGGAAAGATTTAAGAAATTATGCGCTAGCTGTCCACAACATGGTCTACCTGAGCAAACACTCCTTCAATACCTCTATGAAGGAATGCTTCCAGTTGATAGAAAGATGGTAGATACCGCCAGGGGCGGGGATCTCATTAACATGACACCCACGGAAGCAAGAACGTTGATTTCTACTATGGCGGAAAACTCATAACAATTTGGCTCGAGTGAATCTAGCCAACGGGTTCACGAGGTAAGTGTTGTTTCAATTGAAAATAAACTCGATAAATTAACTAACATAGTTAATTCGCTTGTTTCGGGAAAAATGGAATCGTAAAAGTTTATGGAGTTTGCACAATGGCAGATCATCCGACAGACTATTGTCCATTGCTACAAGATGTGTCTGAAGCACATGTTAATGCCGTAGGAAATTTTCCGGGACCCCCTCAAAGAGCATACAATCCGTATAGTAATACTTTCAATCTAGGATGGAGGGAACATCCAAACCTGAGATACGGAAACAATCAAAATTATCAAGTGAGGCCTCCTCCTTTCCCAACTCAAGCGCCATATAAACCTTCCCTTGAATCAATTGTTGAAAGGCTAGCCACATCACCAGAGAAATTCCAATCTCAAACCCAATGGAAAATCCAAGAACTTGGAAAGCAGTTAACACAATTAGCTCAGATAGTTGGCCGCCTAGAATCGCAAGGTTGGTTACCTTCGCAAACCGAATCAAATCCTAGAGAAATGTAAGTTCAATTACTTTGCGAAGTGGCACCATCATCTCACCTGATCAACCGAACAAATCTGATAAAGAGTTCGACAAACAAAAAGTGGATGCACTACCAAAGGAGTCAGAGAAAGAATCTTCACCTCAAATAATTCTGATAAAGTTGTTTCTTTCTCGTCTTTTCCTTCCACTTACGAAACTTTGCCTCCTTTTCCTTCTAGGCTTGTAAAGCATGACAAGAAAGTAGAAAAGAAGGAAATTCTTGACATCTTTAGAAAGGTGGAGATAAATATCCCTCTTCTCGATGCAATTCAAAAAATACCGAAGTATGTGAAGTTTCTCAAAGATCTCTGCACAAACCGACGATGATTGACTGGCCATGAAAAGGTAAACCTTGGCGAAAATATTTCGGCAATTTTTCAAAAAAGGCTTCCACCCAAATACAAAGATCAAGGTATGTTTGCCATACCATGCAAAATTGACAATGTTGGAATCAAGCGTGCAATGTGCTATTTAGGCGCATCCAACAATGTAATGCCTCTATCCGTCTACAACAAAATTTCCAATGAAACTTTGAAAGAGACAAGGGTTACAGTTCAACTCGCCGATCGATCAATCATCTACCCCGAAGGAGTTCTAAAAAATGTTTTGGTAAAGGTAAACGATTTAATATTTCCTGCTAATTTTTATGTAATTGACATGGAAAATGATCGCAGTAATACTGGATCCGAAATACTTCTTGGACAACCCTTTCTTAGTACAGTGAAAACGAAAATTGATGTATGAACTGGCATCTTAACTATGGAATTCGACGGGGATGTTGTTAAATCCGATATATACAAAGTAATGAAATACCTAGATAATGTGGCGAGTTTGAATTTCGTAGACATTATTGATCCATTAGCCAATGAATTTTTGGAATCTAATTTATTACTTGATGTTTGCAGGGACATGGAAACAGAGGAGTTACACAATAAAGAGTCTAAAGAAATTTTTTCAATTAATTTCCCTCCTTTTAATTTTTCTTTTACATCTTCAGAAACTAAAATTCTTCCATCAATATTGCAGGCACCAAAACTCGAATTAAAGAAGTTGCCGTCACACCTTAAATATGCCTTTTTAGGAGAAAAAGATGCATTGTCGGTCATCATTTCAAGCGAACTATCAATAGTGGAAGAAAAGATTTGGTTGTTGTTTTACGCATATATAGGGAAGCATTCGGTTGGACCATTGTTGATATTAAAGGTTTAAATCCATCCACATGCATGCACAAAATTAAGACGGAGGAAGGCGCAAAACCAACTAGGGAAGGACAAAGACGATTGAAACCGCCAATGATGGAGGTTGTAAAAGAGGAAATCCAAAAACTACTTAACGCCGACATTATTTACCCAATCTCTGATAGTAATTGGGTAAGTCCAGTTCATGTCGTCCCAAACAAGACCGGAGTGACAGTAGTTCAGAATACAGAAGGCGAAATGGTACCGACAAGAGTAAAGAATGGATGGAGAGTTTGTATTGATTACAGGAAGCTTAATTCCTTAACTCGAAAAAATCATTTCCCATTACCTTTTATTGATCAAATGATAGAAAGATTAGCTGGAAAGTCTCATTATTGTTGCCTTGATGGGTTTTTCAGGATTTTTACAAATTTCAGTGACACCCGAAGACCAGGAAAAAACGAATTTTACTTGCCCTTTCGGAACATTCGCTTATCGCAGAATGCCCTTAGATTGTGCAACGCTCCTACAACATTTCAAAGGTGCATGATAAGTATTTTTTCCAACCACATCGAAAAAGGTATTGAAGTTTTATGGATGATTTCACCGTGTACGGTAACTCCTTTAATGAATGTCTTTCCAACCTTTCTTATGTTCTTAAAAGATGCATTGAGTTTAAATTAGTTCTTAACTATGAAAAGTGTCATTTTATGGTAAGTAAAGGTTTGGTTATTGGGCATATCGTTTCATCTAAAGGAATTGCATTGGTAAGGCAAAAATTGACGTAATTCATTCACTACCATACTCCACTTC
This sequence comes from Abelmoschus esculentus, assembly GCA_035048815.1. Lineage (NCBI taxonomy): Eukaryota > Viridiplantae > Streptophyta > Magnoliopsida > Malvales > Malvaceae > Abelmoschus > Abelmoschus esculentus. The sequence goes on from JAUCBN010000031.1 coordinate 10,385,992, forward strand.
AGTGAGGGAGATTAGATCTTTTCTTGGCCATGTAGGTTTCTACAGGCTATTCACAAAGGACTTTTCCAAATTAGCACAACTGTAGCGTAGGCTCCTACAAAAAGATGTTGCTTTTGATTTTGATCAAGCTTGTAAAAATTCTTTTGATACTTAAAGGAAAAGCTAATTTCTGCACCAATTGTACAACCACCGGATTGGAATCTACCTTTCGAAATAATGTGTGATGCTTCAGATTTAAGCGTTGGAGCTTTTATCGGCCAACGGAATGGGAAAGAACCTCACGTCATCGCTTATGCGTAAAAAATGCTTGACCTGGCTCAGCGCAACTATTTCACAACAGAAAAAGAATTGTTTGTTATTATTTTTGCATTAGAAAAATCTTGCTCTTATTTACTTGGAACTAAAATTTATGTTTTTTCTGATCATGCAACCTTAAAGCACTTGATAAAAAGAAGGAGGCGAAACCAAGATTGATTCGTTGGATCCTATTACTCCAGGAATTTAATCTCGAAATTAAAGACAAAAAGGGAAGCGAAAACTTGGTTGCTGACCATTTAAGTCGATTGTCAATCGCTAAAATTGAACAACCAATTCGTGAGCAATTTCTCGACGAAAGCTTAATGGTAGCACACGTCTCTCATCCTTGGTTTGCTGATATAGCGAATTTCTTAGCCACAGGTAAATTGTCGATTGATTTGCCAAAATCCGCGATTAAGAAAATCAAAAGGGAATCTCGCTATTATATCTGGGATGATCCTTACTTGTGGAAGCACTGTTCGGATTTAATTATTGGACGTTGTGTCAGTGAAAGCGAGGTAAAATCAATACTTACTTTTTGTCATTCTTATTCATGTGGAGGTCACTTCGGACCTAAGCGAACTGCTCATAAAGTCCTTGAATGTGGGTTATTTTGGCCTAGTTTATTTTGTGACACTTATGTTTTATTTAAAGCATGAGACAGATGCAAACGAGTAGGCAATTTAAGCCGGAAAAGTGAAATGCCGCTCAACCCAATTCACATTTGTGAAATATTTGACGTTTGGGGATTAGACTACATGGGGCCATTTACTTCTTCTTTTAGAAATTTATATATTATCCTTACAGTTGAACATGTCTCTAAGTGGGTAGAACCAAAAGCTACCCGAAACAATGACGCTAAGACAACGATAATTTTCTTCGTGATACTATTTTTTCCAGGTTTGGCACTCCGAGAGCGATTATATGTGATAGAGGAACACATTTTGTCAATTGAATCATGGATGCATTAATGAAAAATATGGTGTAACTTAACGAATATCTACCGCCTACCATCCACAAACAAATGGGCAAGCGGAGGTGTCGAATCGAGAGATTAAAACAATCCTTGAAAAAATAGTTAAACCAAATCGAAAGGATTGGAGTTTGAAATTAGTTGATGCTTTATGGGCATATCGTACGACATATAAAGGACCTATAGGAAAGTTGCCATACCGACTTGTATTTGGCAAATCATGCAACTTACCGGTCGAGTTGGAACACAAGGCGTATTGGGCAGTAAAAGAATGTAACATGGAGACAGATGCGGTCGACGAAGCACGAAAATTGAACATCCAAGAGCTGGAGGAATTTCGTAAAAATGCATATGATAGTGCACAAATTTTTAAAGAAAAAAAAGCGTTTCATGATCAAAGAATTTCATTTAAATCTTTTTCAGTTGGGCAAAAAGTATTGTTGTTTAATTCAAAATTGAATTTTTTTGCAGGAAAGCTCAAGTCGAAATGGCTCGGACCATTTACGGTTACTAACGTTTTTCCTCATGGAGCCGTAGAAGTTGAAGATAGTTCTGGTACTCGTTTCAAAGTGAATTGCCAAAGACTGAAACCTCTCTACGAAAACGCTCCAATCAGTTTAATTGAGACGCTAAATTTGGAAGAAGCAAAATTCTAAAGAAAGGTCGTCGAGCTTAAACGACGTTAAACAAAGCACTTATGGGAGGCAACCCATTTATTTATTTATTTATTTTCCCTTTAATTAATTAATTAATTAATCTTTTATTCTATTTTATTTTATTCATGATTTTATTTGCTTTTATTTTTCTCAGATTCGTGATCAAGACCAATAGAGAACTAAGACTACTTCACTAATCAGCACATTAAATGGTGCACGTTAGCAAAGCCCAGGACAGGCAAAAGTGCACGATAGAAAAACTCATGGCAGACGGTTTGACCAATCTCTTCCTTTTGAAATTCAAGCCCTCACTTATCCCTTATCACTTTAACGTGATTTTAGCCTTCCTATATTCTTTTTATTTCTTCTTTTTCTTTCCCTCAAACCTTATCCGTCAAACACATTGCTTCCCATAAATCACTCCACCATGGTTAGAACACGTAACCAACAAAACCAAGGGCCACCTATTCCTCTGGTTGTGCTTAATGGTCGTCGTCGTTTTGCTGCTCCGGCGGCATTCGTGGAGGTTCCAAGTGACTCCGAACTAGCCCTCCATCACCTCCCTTACATGGTGGACGACGACAACCAGTCATGTAACACTCTTAAAATAATAATAAATAAATAAATAAAATAAAAATATAAGTATAAAAAAAATTTAGAATACCTTTTGAAACCCTATTAGATTCAGAACCCCAAAAAATAACCTTTTTATTTTCTCCCAAACTTGACCGCCGCCGATCTCTCCCTCTGCCGTGCCGTGACCTGCACCGCCGCCGCCACCGTGACCGTCTCCTTGCCCCGAAAAACCCACCGCACCACGCGCCCGTTGGCCGCCGCGATCGTCCGGAATCGGGGCTTGAAGCTTCGCCGGACCTAGGGTTTGAACCCTATTTTTCTCCCTAATTTTTTCGGCCGTTCCAGTAGCCGAACCGGCGCGTCGCCAGCACCACCGTGCTCTCCGTGGAGGCGCGACCAAAACCTCTACCTCCTCGTCGTCGATCGTCGCCGTTAAGTCCTTCATCGGAGAATTTTTTTTCGTTCGCAAAATAGGTATTTTCGAAGTGTTTTCTGGAATTTTGGCTTGTGTTATTGTTTTGTTGGTGTAGATCTAGAGAAATCTGGGTTTAAGAGGCGTTTTTCGGCAGATTAGGGTCGCGCGTGGCCTTCACGCGCCGCCGGAAACGGTTTCGGTCACCAGGGACGGTTACCGTGAACTGACCGGTCCAAACCGGCCCAAACCCGGTCCAAATTGGCCTTGAACCGGCCAAACCGAGCCAAACCAGTCTTGAACCGAACCGGTCAAACCCAACCCGTTGACCTGTTGACTGACCCGACCCGTTGACCCATTGACCATGACGTCAGCATAACGTCAGCGCTGACCGTTGACCTTGACTGCTGACGTCAGCATGACGTCAGCGTTGACTTTGACTGCTGACGTCAGCATGACGTCAGCGTTGACTTTGACTGCTGACGTCAGCGTTGACTTTGACCCAAAATGTCAAATTTTTCAAAAACTCCTATTTTATGTTTTTCGACGTCCTGAGTCCATCCGTGAAGTCCGTTTTTCGAAATTCGAACCCGAAAGCCTCCAAATTGGACTTTAAAGTCTCGAGTCAAACTTTTCTTCCAAGTTAAGTCCAGAGTTTTATTTAAGATCTAAAATTTATATCTGTTTGTTTGTAGGACCCCATAATTCTCTCGATCGTGCACCGACCCAACCCAGTTCCTCCCGCTTTGACCGATCCCGAGATCCGATCGTGACCCGTATGGTTTTAATACCCGTGAATAATTAATTCAATATTTAGCTCCAGTATTAATGAAAATTATATCTTATATTTTTTAGGGTCCAGTACAGCTACAGAGCGAGGCTCGAACGCCCAGTAGATCACCTGACTATTTTCTGCCATTGAGGTGTGTTCCTTGTGTGCTAAATAACTGTATTTTACCGTTTTGTGTTTTAAACAAATCAATTATGTGCACATAACTATTTTCTGGGTTTATGTAAATACTTGCTTTGAATTTTAAGATATAACATTTAACGATTTACTGTATATCTGATATGTCCTGATTTATGTATACATGTTGCCTGTTTAACTTCTATTACTATCATCATAATTCCTGTTATTATTATATGCCTGCCATCTTAGTGTTGGGATGATGAGTAGTATTTAATATCCGGTTTAGCCTTGATCCAGCTGGTAATTCCGCCTGTTTACGGTTCCTAACCTCAGTTAGGGTAATTCCGCCTGTTATCGGTTCTCGAGCATTAGCCGGGGTAATTTCGCCTGTTCCCTAAGGTAATCCCTTAGGTCGGTACCTTTGCCTTAAGGGCTTAGGTTAATGCCAGTATCAGATACTGTTCGGGGGAACTGTATCCAGGAGTTCGGTTGGAGGGTAGCTTGTCATGCATATACCTGATTTGATTTTTCTGTATTACTGTTTAATCAATTTGTCTGTATTTTGTTGCACTGTTGGAACACACTGGGCTTCATAGCTCATACCTGTTTTCTTCTCCTTTCAGATACCCGTAGATAGACATCTCGGACTTGGCATTGGAGGATCTACATATTATCTCGTTACACGTTGATGTAACATATTTAAACTTTTTCTCAGTTTACGTTAAGGTGACATGTGCCAATATATACTATATTACTGGTGTTTTAAACGTATTATTTTGATATTGGTTTTACAAATTATTTTGTGAACATTATTTCCAGTTACCCTGTTTCAGTGACATTTTATATATTTTTAAATTGTTAGACAATATTTACCTTCATTTACTTCAGTTAAATAAATTTTTATGCCATATGTTTCGTAAATAAAAACAATGTGATACCCTAGCCGGGCTTCCCGCATAGGCCGGTTTAGGGGGTTACATTTAGTTGGTATCAGAGCTTTTGGTTTTAAGATTCTCGGACTGTGATGGGTCCTAAATAAGTGTTTTTCTGATAAACTGTTATGAATTTATATCTGTAAAGCCTTGTCACCTGTATTTTCTGTATTGTGTATGGTTCTCCGGTGCCAATTCTAATCTCCTAAATTTTAACCTTGTAGATTTCCTGAATACTATGAGTGCCCGTAGAGCTCGCCGATCCACCCGAGGGCGTGGTCGAACGACCAGTTTTGCTGATCCTGTAGAGGAGCCTATTAGTGATCCTCCACCTATCATTTCTTCGGACCCACCTGCTCCCACAAGTACCACTGTACCGCCTAACCCTCAGCTTGCTGCAAACATTGATATGTCTACCCCTGTCAGAGGGGCATCAGTACCAAGCACCGAGCCTACGGCAGTGGCTGATGATGCTCTTAGTAGGCAACTCCTCCAGTTATTACAGGGAGCTGTTAGAGCTTCGGGTGCGATGCCGGATCCACCTATCTCCCAGATCTTGATCGCCAATGGAGTAAGAACTTTCTCTGGATCCTTGATTGGTGCACCTTTAGATGCAGAGACCTGGTTGTACGATACCGAGAGACGGATGGATTAGCTGGGTTTGGAACCAGCTAAGAGATACCTTGGAGCGGTGTCCATGCTTGATGGTGGTGCCCACATCTGGTGGGAGTCTGTGGTTAGTAGTGTATCATCTGATAGGCTGACATGGGACTTTTTCAAGGAAAGGTTCAAGAACCGTTATCTGGGTGATCGATATATGAGAGAGAGGCGTCAGGCCTTTAGAGACTTGGTACAGGGTACTATGACATTAGACGAGTATGAGCTTCAGTTTTTAGACCTGATGAGGTATGGTGCAGGGATAGTAGCTACAGAAAAAGATAAATGTAATAAGTTTCTGGAGGGTCTCCGTATTGGTATCCGAGACCGAGTTGCCACACATCATGATGTGGTTTTTTAGGACCTGGTAAACCGGGCAAAGACTGCTGAGGACTTGGAGAAGCTTTCTAATAGTCAAGTTACGAGGGATCAGGATCGAGAGCGGAGCAGAGACAGAGACCGTAAGAGGGACCGTGGTTGATCTAGAGGACATTTTAGCCATGGCGAGACTTTTAGTCGTCCTGACAAGAGAGCTCGATCTACACCGAGTCAGAAAGGTGATTCCTATCATCAGTCTGTGGCACCTCAGGGCTCTTCTGTTAGCCGGGGTGGTTCTTCAGGGATCCCATCTGTACCTGCGTGCGACTTTTGTGGTAACGTGCATAGGGGAGAATGTAGGAAGAAGACTGGAGCTTGTTTTCGGTGTGGGTCTTCTGAGCATTTCTTGAGGGATTGTCCTCATCCATCTCCCGTCAGTCGACCACCGACTCAGACTCTTGTGCGCTCTCAGACACCATCCAGATCTCAGACATCCATTCAGACACCCGCTATGGGACGTTCTCAGGGTAGAGCCTCTGGGTCTGCTGTTAGATCTGATACTAGGAGTCGAGGCTATCAGAGTGGTGGGCCATCTGTTTCCGAGGCTCGTCAGCCAGCTTTGGTTTATGCCACCCGACGTAGAGATGACCGAGATGAGCCTAATGTTATTGCAGGTACTTTTACCATCTTTTCTGTTCCGTATTTTGCTTTGCTTGACAATGGCTCCACACACTCTTATATATCGAAGTCAGTATCTGGACACCTTTCTATTCCGGTTGAGAACACTGAGAGTGTCTTTACCGTTATGAGCCCGGTGGGACAATCCTTATTTGTAGATAAGGTTTTCAAGAGATGTCCCCTTGTTGTGGAAGGGGAAGTGTTTCTGGCAGACCTTATGGAACTTCCTTTAGAGGAGTTCGATCTAATTTTGGGGATGGACTGGTTGTCTGAGCATCGTGTTAATTTGGACTGTGAGGCCAAGAGGGCCACACTAAAGACTCCTGATGGACGATCTGTGGTCTTGGTTGGTGAACGACGAGGGTTTTTATCCAATGTGATATCAGTTTTGTCTGCTGACAGGATGATCCGAAAAGGATATGAGGCCTTTATTGCTTGTTTCCTTAACACAAAGGGGTCTCTATCTAAGATCGAAGAAATTCGCACTGTTAGTGAATTTCCTGATGTTTTTCCTGAGGAGTTGCCTGGTCTCCCTCCGGATAGGGAGGTTGAGATTGAAACTTATCCTGGATCAGCACCAATTTCTATGGCTCCGTACCGTATGGCTCCAAAAGAGTTAAAGGAGTTAAAGGTTCAGTTGCAAGAACTTCTTGACAGAGGGTTCGTCCGACCTAGCTCGTCACCTTGGGGAGCTCCAGTTCTCTTTGTTAAGAAGAAGGATGGTTCTCTTCGGTTGTGCATTGATTACCGAAGGCTAAATAAGTTGACAGTGAAAAACAAGTATCCCCTACCCAGGATTGATGACTTGTTTGACCAATTTCGGGGAGCTACAGTTTTCTCGAAGATTGACCTTCGATCTGGGTATTATCAGCTTAAGGTTAAGGGCTCTGATGTTGCTAAGACTGCTTTCCGCACCCGGTATGGTCACTATGAGTTTTTAGTGATGCCTTTCGGTTTAACCAATGCCCCTGCAGCTTTTATGGATATGATGAACCATGTCTTCCGGCCCTACATAGACTAGTTTGTTGTGGTGTTTACAGATGATATCCTGGTTTACTCCCGCTCAGAGGACGAGCATGTGGGGCATCTGAAAGTTGTGTTACAGACTCTCAAGGAGCATCAGTTGACCCGTTGACTGACCCGACCCGTTGACCCGTTGACCATGACGTCAGCATGACGTCAGCGCTGACCGTTGACCTTGACTGCTGACGTCAGCATGACGTCAGCGTTGACTTTGACCCAAAAAGTCAAATTTTTCAAAAACTCCTATTTTATGTTTTTCGACGTCCTGAGTCCATCCGTGAAGTCCGTTTTTCGAAATTCGAACCCGAAAGCCTTCAAATTGGACTTTAAAGTCTCGAGTCAAACTTTTCTTCCAAGTTAAGTCTAGAGTTTTATTTAAGATCTAAAATTTATATCTGTTTGTTTGTAGGACCCCATAATTCTCCCGATCGTGCATCGACCCAACCCAGTTCCTCCCGCTTTGACCGATCCCGAGATCCGATCGTGACCCGTATGTTTTTAATACCCGTGAATAATCAATTCAATATTTAGCTCCAGTATTAATGAAAATTATATCTTATATTTTTTAGGGTCCAGTACAGCTACAGAGCGAGGCTCGAACGCCCAGTAGATCACCTGACTATTTTCTGCCATTGAGGTGTGTTCCTTGTGTGCTAAATAACTGTATTTTACCGTTTTGTGTTTTAAACAAATCAATTATGTGCACATAACTATTTTCTGGGTTTATGTAAATACTTGCTTTGAATTTTAAGATATAACATTTAACGATTTACTGTATATCTGATATGTCCTGATTTATGTATACATGTTGCCTGTTTAACTTCTGTTACTATCATCATAATTCCTGATATTACTATATGCCTGCCATCTTAGTGTTGGGATGATGAGTAGTATTTAATATCCGGTTTAGCCTTGATCCAGCTGGTAATTCCGCCTGTTTACGGTTCCTAACCTCAGTTAGGGTAATTCCGCCTGTTATCGGTTCTCAAGCATTAACCGGGGTAATTCCGCCTGTTCCCTAAGGTAATCCCTTAGGTCGGTACCTTTGCCTTAAGGGCTTAGGTTAATGCCAATATCAGATACTGTTCGGGGGAACTGTATCCAGGAGTTCGGTTGGAGGGTAGCTTGTCATGCATATACCTGATTTGATTTTTCTGTATTATTGTTTAATCAATTTGTCTGTATTTTGTTGCACTGTTGGAACACATTGGACTTCATAGCTCATACCTGTTTTCTTCCCCTTTCAGATACCCGTAGATAGACATCTCGGACTTGGCATTGGAGGATCTACATATTATATGGTTACACGTTGATGTAACATATTTAAATTTTTTCTCAGTTTACGTTAAGGTGGCATGTGCCAATATATACTATATTACTGGTGTTTTAAACGTATTATTTTGATATTGGTTTTACAAATTATTTTGTGAACATTATTTCCAGTTACCCTGTTTTAGTGACATTTTATATATTTTTAAATTGTTAGACCATATTTACCTTCATTTACTTCAGTTAAATAAATTTTTATGCCATATGTTTCGTAAATAAAAACAATGTGATACCCTAGCCGGGCTTCCCGCATAGGCCGGTTTAGGGGGTTACAAGTCAGGTCGCCTCCACACATAGAAATCAGGCCTCCACCACCTACCTCACGTGATGGATGACGGCAACCAATCAAGTCGCCTCCACACGAAGAACTCAGGCCGCAGCCACCTCTATCTCCTATCAGCCAAGATTCACAGCATCGTTACGCTGCCAGACCAAGCCGTGGTCACTATCGAACGCCTTCTCCATCCTTGCATTCCATGCCTACGATGATTTCTTCATCTTTTTCCCGGTATCAACCACACACGTCTCGACCAAGGCAAGCCGCAACACCTTCTTCTTCCACGATGCAATCTGTCGAGAAAGACCATAACCCCGAGGTAAGTTTTTCTCATGTTTCTGTGCAACCGTTACTAATGTACCGCCCATCATTTTGTTTTGTAGAAGACTTTACGACGAATTACTTTCCAGAACAACCGACCAGGGAACCATCGCCTCAATATCATTTATCACAACAATCATCTCCGTTTTCGTGCATGAAGCTCAAGTTCTTCTCCGACACCACCAGGCAGACCACCATTCGCGCCTGTGAACCCTGAACGAAACAGACGTGGTCATTCGTATGTTGTTCCGAACGAGGAAAACTTGAGAGGCTTTCTTCACTTCGACAATGAACAACTTGTACGCTTTCAAGATATCCGTCATCGCCCATTCTAAGTCTGTAAGTTTATTCCTCAAAGCACTCTAAAAAATTTACATATTGAAGATGTTGTAAATGCTTATTTTGATGCAATTGGTTGGACACAATTTTCTTAGATGAAATTGTTTTTGAGTTCTATTCCACTTTCACATTTTCACATTGTCGGTTTATCACTGTCGAATCTCTTGATGTTGTTTCATTTAGATTATGCGGACAACACTTTCACATGTCTATTTCGCAATTTAATCTTGCCATGGGATTCGTGACAGACGTCACGAGTTTAGAATATTTATCTGCTTTGCTTGAGATTCCTCAGGTTTGATGCGGATGCAATATTCTCCATGCTCACTGGACATAACAACCAACCCTTTGACCCTCGAATCAACCAAGGCGATTCACATCATGATCCGGCATTGCGCTACATACATCGATTTTTGGCCTATAACTATTCTGGCCGAAATGATTCTTCTAGCAGTTTGAGTAAGACTGAATTATTTTTCCTTTGGTGCATGTTCATTGGTAAGAAAATAAACTTGGGTTTTTTGTTTACACGACAGTTTGAGATCTTTATACTATCTAATCGTCCTTTAATCCTTAGTCCTTACATTACTAATTTAGTCGCTCGTATAGCTAATTTTGATGTCATCGATTACACTTATGCATTTTCTATGGATGGCTTAGATGAGAGTTTCTTGGACACAATGGGTTTACTTGGTGGTACACCTGTTGCACCACACTTTATTCTACCTGGGGTAATAACACCGAGAACTAAACGAGTTTTTAGTTGCAGACGTGCCCCTCCACTTTCTCCACCTAGTCCGCAGCCGAATGAAAAAGAGCAAATGCATGATGTTACGGAACGTCTCCATTCTATTGAAGAAAACATCAACGAGATCCTATCTTAATTGCGACCTAGCCATAGTCGTGGCCGCGAACGTCGATGATCATGGGGAGTGTTCTTTACCCTTCTTCTTTTATGCTTTAATTTCCGTTTTGTATTGGGAAAATACAATTAAGTGAGGGGGTAAAGATTGAATCAAGTTCCATCTTACTTGTCTTATCATTTGCTTGATTGAATGCCTTGATTGAGTTGGTCGAATGCTTAGTTAAATTTCCTTCCTTTTCATCAAATATCCTAAGCATGTTGTGGTTATCTAAACTCTTTTAATTATTTTGGATTTAGAACACTCTTGATATTTGAATTGCATGAGTAGGAATTTGATTTGACTTCCTTACATGCCATGATTTTGTCGATTAATTTTTTTCCTAGCTTGATTAATGAAGGACACTTTGGTAAGGTATTGAGCCTTGAGCATGTTTTGATATGATTTGGGCATAGTATTTACCTCATTTTTTTTGTTTCACCTTAAGAAAAAATTTTGAGCCTATATCCATTTTTTTTTGTTTCACCTTAATTTTAAGACTTTAAGCCTTTTTTTTCACTCTCTTTTCTTACCCTTTTTTAGGACAAAGAATTGAAGCGTATAAGCATTTTGTTCCATGAAAATTGAAAAAAAAAGGAAAATGAAAAAAAGAAGAAGAAGGAAAAAAAAGAAAAGAAAGAAAGAAAGAAAGAAAAGAAAAGGCAAAAAGAAAAGAAAAGAAAAAAAATAGTTTGCTTGATTTTGATTTTGTTTTTTTATTTTATGCACCTTATTTTTGCTCGTGGACATTGGTTATGAATTCTTTGTCTTGATTACAAGCCTCATTTTAAGCCTTTTTTCATACCTTTACCTAATCCCCATTACGCCCTTTTTAAAGACCCATTAATCTTGTATCTTTTTTCTTATAAGTAGTGGAGAATTGATTATGTCACAAGCTTATGGAAATCCTTATTTGATTGCGACTTTGAGTGAAATTTTGCACCCGAAACACATTTGAGTGAATTGAGTGATACCTTGTGAGGAATTGAGTTAGGTTGAATTTTTTATTGACGAAAGATGGGAAGTTACAAGGATGTATGATTTATTTTGTACTTATGTTTATTCTCTTGATCGATGTTTTAGTTCAATAATTATTATGAGCTTTGGTTTTCACAAATTGCTTAAGTATGAGGTGGATTGGAGGATTGCAAACTAGGTTTTTGATTGGTTTAATTGAGGCATACTTGAGGGAAAGTATGAGATAAGTGAGGGGGAATTTGATCGGTGATTTAAATAGTCACTTTTTAATTACTAATTATTTTATTTTTCATAAATTTATCACTGCTAATTTGAGTATATTTCATTTATTTTATGTGCAGTGAACTTTTTACTGGAATTGGTGATTAAAAGGACAAATTCTGCATTTTTTATCACGATTGGAGACATGGGAACGACGTTGGGCACGATGAAATGCTGACGTAGCAGTTTCTAAAAGATTCGAGAAGATTCTAGAAGCAGTTCAGTCAGTGAAATCTAACAAGATCTATAGGATATCTTGTTTTTAAATTTCAAACTCAAGGATTATCTTTTATCTTTTATTTTTCATTTTGTTATTTTTAGGAAGATTATAAGCCTATAAATACTCTTCATGGGTAAGGCTTTAGCATCCACCACTTTGTCTTTGAATTCTTGTCTTGTTTCTTTGTTATTCTATAAAATTTCTTTTTTCTTTTTTTATTTTAAGTCTTTTTATATTTTACAAAAATATGCTAAGTATGATAATTAATATCATGCTTAGCTAATTTCTTTTAAGTCAAGGGATAACAGTGAATCAATTCTATGCGTGAGAATTGAATAGTACTTAATTCCGTTTAGGATACATTCTCGTTTTTCTGGTTTATTAGTTTGACAATCAGCCTTACTTATAAAATTAAAACATTTTAAAACCAAAAAGAGCTCGTTGGTCTGGATGTTGTTTTAATATACAGTGGGAGGAAGGATTTGCCTGTGGCAATTTCGACTTCCTGTGAACACACTTAGCGGCGGTCCGCTAAGAAAAAATGAGATCGGATTTGATTCTCGACGAGACAACATAATCCGAGTCGGGCATTTCCAGTACTTAATCTAATTGTTTTAACGACAATAGTTGTGGTTAAATCACTCAAGAATCATCTTTCAAAGATAGGCTTGGGAAGATCGGTTACAAGAGAGAAAGACAAGTTACAATGGGTTGGGCCTTGTAGACTGTAACCTACATGAATCCCGGAGTAAAAATCCATTTCAAGGATCGACATAATTGAAACAAAGTTAGCTCGAGTTGATTTCTTCATTATCGTTTTCGACTACTATTTATTTTTCTTAATATTTATTTTTAATTTTAATTTGTTTACTTTAGTTTCTTTATTTTTTAATTAATTGTTTGTAGTATCCTGGACTGGAATCAGCGCAAAATTACATCAGAAATTTCAAATTCCCTGTGGATCTACCCTCTTTACTGTAATATCTTTACTTATTTAATTTAAAGAGAAATATTTATTTTGACGAGTAAAACGACGCTTGTCAATAGTTTATAACTAAACAAGATTTTATGACACTCACGCTCAGGGACGAAGTTAGAATTAAACTATGAGGGATAGATCGTTTAATTTTAAAATAATATAGTCTTGAAAAATAAATAAATCATAAAAATTAAGGTAATTTTAACAAAATTTTATAAATTTTAAAATTAAAAGGTCTTAAAAAGTACTTAAACAAAAAAATTGTCAAAATTTAATTTTATTAATTTTATATTACATATCGTAAAAAATAATAAATCATAAAATTTGAAAGGGATAATTGTTCTTCCCACAATATACATAGATCCGTCTCTGGTATGAATGGAAGAAAATATTTTAAATTTAAAATATATTTAATAAATAATCTTTGATGGAGTGATAAAGTATTTGTAAATTTAATATATTGGTCATGAGTTAATATTCAAGTAATGAATTTATTTTATTTAAAAATTATAAATAGTTTATTATTAATATATTTATATTATATTTTCAATTTAATTTTTGTGTTTGAATTTTAATTTTAATAAATAAAAAATAAGATAAAATGTGGTGATTATTAACTTTATGTAAACTCGGTCGTCTCAGAGATTTTGATCCTGAGTAAAAATTGAAAATAATTTTTATATAACGAAAGCATATTTTTATTATGAATAAAAAATTTATGTTCCTTTATAGTGTTCTATTTATGCACCAACAATAAAAAATAGGTTTAAAGTTTAAAATTATGATTTAAGATTGGAGTTTAAGGTATTTTCCTAGATTTTAGAATTTAGGATTGAGACTTAAAATTTATTTTTTAGTGTTGGACATAAAAAATATACTAAAATTATTATTCTCATCAGATTAAAAAAATAAATTTAATATTTTAAACATATTATTTTCATGGTTAGATTTATTTGTTAATATATCTTTAAAAAAATAATTTTAACCATTAAATTTATTTATTTAATAATTTATAAAAATAAAAATTAAAAAATATAAATAATTAAATTTAGGGGGGTTTAGGTTGATCAGGCCGCTCAGGGTGCTCCCTCTCACATTCGGAACTGACCATCAATAATAGAGGTATATGGAGACACAATTGTTCTTACCCCATTTTTTTTATTATTTTTGTTTTTATATATTTTTTTAAAAAAATTAATTTAATTTATTTTTGAATTTATTATTTTTATTTTTAAATTTTTATGTTTTATACCTAACCTCAATTATAAGTTCGTCTATGAAAACCATGTTTTGAATTTGGAGTATATTATCAGTATGCTTATATTTTAGTTTCAACTTTGAATTATGTCATGAATTTTATTTCTCCTTTTCATTTGTTAAATCCAAAATAAAATTAAATAAAACTAAAAATTATTATTGAGGATAAAAAAATTATTATTGTTTGAAATTGAATTTTCTTTAAAATTTGAGCTTATTATACAGTTCGATAAATTGAATTTACTATATAATTTTTTTACTCTAAATATAGTTGACTAAAGCCTATTATTAATACGTTATGAGTTTCGTGTTGTGGATTAATGATTCACCAATTATATATATATATATATATATTATTGTTAATCTCAATCATGCATTTTACATACTCAATAATTTAAAAATGTATAAAACTTAAAATTTTTATATTGGATAAAAAAAAAATTATATATATAATTTTAAGTACGATGCATATCGTAGGGACCCATTAAAAAATTTAAATAAAAAGGTTTATGAAAGTAACATGATTAAAAAGAAATTGAGAATTTAAAAATTGGGAATTTGGGAATGAAAAATTTAGAGATTTTAGAAAACAAAAGGGAATTAGGGGTTTTAACAGTGCCAATGTGTTCCAACAGTGCAAAATAAAAATACGAGTAAAAACAATAAACAGTAATAATAGAAAATCAGATCATGTATATGCATGTTATGCTACCCTCCAACCGAACTCTTGGATACAGTTCCCCAGAACAGTATCTGATACAGGCATTAACCTAAGCCCATTAAGGCGAAGTTACCGACCTAAGTAATTACCTTAGGGAACAAGCAGAATTACCCCGGCTGAAGCATGGGAACCGATAACAGGCGGAATTACCCTAACTAAAGTTAGGAACCGTAATAGGCGGAATTACCAGCTGGATCAAGGTTGAACCGAATCACAAGCACTACCCATTGTCCCAGTTCTAAAGTGACATACATGCAGTAATAGTAGGAGTAATGATAGTTGTACCAGGAAATAATCAGATATCATGTATATACAAAATCAGGAAAATATCATATAGGATATGTCTCACATAAGGTAAAACAAGATGTTTTCATGCTTAAAGTTCAAATAAATACCTATGTAATAATCCATGAAAACAGTCATATAGCACACAAGGAAACACACCTCAAATGGCAGGAAAAGACAGGTGGTCTATTGGGCGTTCGAGCCTCGCTCTGTAGCAGTATTGGACCCTAAAAAAATACAAGATAGAATTTTTATTAATACAAGAGTTAAATACTGAATTGACTAATCACTGGGTATTAGAACATACGGGTTACGATCGGCTCTAGGGATCGGTCAAAACGGGAGGAGCTAGGTTGGGTCGGTATACGATTGGGCGAACTATGAGATCCTACAGACAAACAGGTATCGATTTTAAACTTTAAATAAAACTCTAGACTTAACTTAACTTAGAAGAAAAGTTTGACTCGAGACTTTAAAGTCCAATTTCGAGGCTTTCGGGTTCGAATTTCGAAAAACGGACTTCACGGATGGACTCAGGACGTCGAAAAACATAAAATAAGAGTTTTTGAAAATTTTGACTTTTTGGGTCAAAGTCAATGCTAACTTCAGCAGGGTCAACGCTGACGTCAGCTGCCACGCCGGCAACAACGTCAGCAATCAACACTGATGTCACTGGTCAACGTCGACGTCAATAATCAACGGGTCGGGTCAATGGGTTGGGTCGGTCAACAGGTCGGGTCAAGGGTTGACCGGTTCGGTACTGGTTCGGCTCGGTTTTGTACGGTTCAAGGCCGGTTCGGACCGGGTTTAGGTCGGTTTGGACCGATAAGTTTTCAGTAACCGTCCATGGCAGCCGGAGACAGCCTCCGGCGGCGCGTGGAGGCCACGCGCTACCCAAATGGCCGGAAAACACCATTATAGACTTAGAAATTTACCCAGATTCATAAAAGATACCATATCGAAACCAAACAAGCCCAGAAACAGTTCGAATAGATAAGAAAATTATCAAACTTACCAAATCGGAAAAATTTCCCGATGAAGCTCTTGCCGGTGACGGTTGGGTGCAAGATCGGAGGGCTTTTGACCGCCTTTGAACGACGAACCAAAGGAGACCGGTGACGTGCCGGATAGATGTCGGGGGTGGCCGAAATTGATGAAAAACCGAAAGGGTTAAACCCTAACTCCGACGAAGCTTTCGGCCTCGATTCACGGCGATTGTGACAGTCGTCGAGCGCATGGATCGATGGGTTTTGATCGGGAGGCCACGACGGTTCTGATGGTGGCGGCGGTGACACCTACGGACGGCCGAAGGAGGAGATCGGTGGTAAGGCAGGTGAGGGGAAAAAGAGTTAGAATAAGGAGAAATTTCAGATCTGATATATTTTATTTTATTTTATATTTTCATATATATATATATATATATATTTAGGTTTCCAACATGGTAAGTTTTATTATTCCTAATACACTATTATTTTATTTTGTTTCCATTTTTTTAAGGGTGTTACAACTCTCCCCCCTAAAAAGAAATTTCGTCCTCAAAATTTACCTGAACTAAACATATGCGGGAACTTCTTCCTCATAGATTCCTCGATCTCTCAGGTGGCCTCAGAAGGGCTACGATTCCTCCACTGAACTTTAACCATAGGGATACGCCTTCTTCTCAGAACTCTTTCATCAAACTCCAGGACCTGAACGGGTTCTTCCCCATAAGACAAGTCTGGACGTAACTCAACATCCTGAACCTGAATAATATGACTCGGATCCGGATGATACTGTCTCAACATGGATACATGAAACACATCATGGATACGGCTAAGCTGAGGAGGTAACTCAAGCTGATATGCAACAGGCCCGATTCTTTTCAAAATACGGTATGGTCCAATATATCTCGAACTCAACTTGCCCTTACGCCCAAATCTCAGAACTTTCTTCCATGGAGAGACTTTCAAAAAGACTTGATCACCAACCTCAAACTCGATATCTTTTCTCCTCCGATCAGCATAAGATTTCTGTCTGATAAAAGCTTCCTTCAGACGATCCCGGATTAATCTGATAGTCTCCTCAGTTTCCTGAATTAACTCGGGACCCAGATTTTTCCGATCATACAATTCAGTCCAACAGATAGGAGTACGATACTTACGACCATACAAAGCCTCATAAGGTGCCATACGAATGCTAGCCTGATAGCTGTTATTATAGGCAAACTCTGCTAACGGCAAGAAGTCTTCCCAACTGCCCCGGAAGTCTAGAACACAATCCCGTAACATATCCTCCAGGATCTGTATCACTCTCTCAGACTGAACATCTGTCTGGGGATTAAAAGACGTACTAAAATTCAGACGAGTACCTAAAGCAGACTGTAAAGTTGTCCAGAAAAGAGAAGTAAACCTCGGATCTCGGTCAAAAATGATAGACAAGGGCACTCCATGCAATCTAACAATCTCAGAAATATACAGTCTAGCCAGCTTCTCCAGAGAATAGGTGATCCAAACAGGAATAAAATGAGCCGACTTTGTGAGTCTATCCACCACAACCTAGACAGAATCCTTCATGGACGGGGTCAAAGGAAAACCGGTAACAAAGTCCATTATGATACGTTCCCATTTCCATTCGGGAATCTTTATAGGCTGTAAAAGATAAGAGGGATGCTGATGTTCTGCTTTCACCTGCTGACAAGTCAGACATTTGGATACATAATCTAAGATATCCTTTTTCATACCTACCCATCGGTACCTCTGCTTTAGATTCTGATACATTTTATCTCCTCCAGGATGCATAGCATAAGGACTACTATGAGCCTCAATGAGAATGGTCTGTCTCAACTAGGGATCGTTAGGTACACAGTAACGACCATTAAAACAAAGAACTCCATCCTGATCAAAGGAATAAACAGAAGTGGATCTTTCTTCCACTTGTTGTATAACAGGAATTAAAGAGTCATCCAACTGCTGCTTGGCCCTAATCTGCTCAGCCAAAGTCGGTTTAACCCTCAAATCAGCCAAAAGGCTACCATCATCGTATATACTCATCTTCGAGAACAAGTATCTCAGATCTGATATGGTCTTACGACTTAAGGCATCTGCCACAACATTGGCTTTTCCCGGATGATACTCAATGTCACAATTGTAGTCCTTAAGAAGCTCCAACCAACGACCTTGTCTCAGATTAAGCTCCTTCTGGGTAAGGAGGTACTTCAGGCTCTTATGATCGGCAAAGATATAACACTTTTCTCCGTAGAGATAGTGTCTCCAGATTTTTAGATCAAAAACCACAGCTGCAAGCTCAAGATCATGGGTAGGATTGATAAGTGCTCAACACACTATCACTTTTTACTCCCTTTATGGGCATTAATTACCAAATATACACCCACTCGGACCAATGCATGCACTCAATGAGATATATTTAGAAGCTATACTCATATAGATAATATTTACAGAAAAAAGGCACGTTTTACTGCGTTTTCATATCTATGAAGGAGAACCAGTGCCGCGGCAGAGACACGGCCGAGGCAGGACCTGATGCCGAGGCAGCAACAGAAAGACAGGAAGCAAGATTATAGGCGATAGAAAGACAAAAATCCAAGGAACGTGTCTGGACTTGAAGCCCATGAATCGGAACTGGCTAGCACAAGGAAAAACCCAAAGGAAGACCACGTGGGAAAGCCCCTTAGCCGAAATAAACTTGGAAATATATTATTATTATGTACTTGACTTGTTCCCTACTCCAAGTTGTATTCTACTTAGGAAAGGTTTGCCCTAGGTCTAGCCTATATAAAGACCTAGCCACCCAATGTACAACACACGAAATACCTAGGGAGAGAGCCGACTTCTACTCTTGTTTCTTTCCTCTCCATCATGTTCTAAACCTTCTTAGGGATTAGGTGAAGGTTGTAGAGTATTTGTGAGAGGAGATTGTACTTTGTCTTTCATTTAATGCAATAAAGTTATCAAGGTTTGCTTATCCTTTGTTATTCTTTGTTTTCACAATTGAGCTCGAGAGAGGATATTGTGAATCATCCATTTATCTAAGCTCGGGAGAGTTAGATTCACGAAAGGGGTAAGTACGGTGTTTCAATCGCGAAATACTAACTCGGCTTAGGGATAGGTTAAGAGTTTTAGCGGCTAAACGAAGTGTGAGATTGGTTGGTGAGTATAATTGGTTCACGCCGGGAGGTATCATCAAGGACTAGTCATCAACAGCACTCTGACTTAGGGATAAGCGGAGTCATTCAAGGACACTTTGCCGAACTTTGGTAGAGTTTGCCCACGAGCAAGAGATTGCCGCGGCAAACAGTGTTATCGCTGCCCAGGCAGTAAACTGCAGTGCTACCGAGGTAGTGATATACGATTGCATTGAAAAAGACAAGTCAATCAATTCCACAATACGATACAACTGGATCCTAGCCCATCTCTCTCTACTATTTCGATCCTTTACTTTTATTTTAGTTATTTTAGTTTAGAAAAATCAAATCAACTTATTTGTGTTTTTATCTTTCTACAAAACAAGGAGGTGAAGAAAGCATATTAAGTATACCGGTCCCTGAGGAGACGATAACTCGATAATATACTTATCACTTATTACTTGCGATGTGTCCACTTGCACTAAACGCGCACTTTTGACACGCGACAAGGATAATTAAGCTCGTGTGGTCTCAACTGGCGTGATGCATAAGCGATCACCTTACCATCCTGCATCAAGACGCAACCAAGACCAGAATGCGAAGCATCACTATAAACTGTAAAGTCCTACCCTAACTCAGGTTGGGTCAAAACTGGAGCTTGGGTCAAAACTGATTTCAGCTGATCAAAACTTGACTGTTGAGCCTCAGACCACACAAACGGAACATCTCTCCTCAGAAGTTTTGTCAAAGGGGTGGCTATAATGGAAAAACCCTGGACAAAGCGTCGATAATACCCAGCTAAGCCCAGAAAACTGCGAATCTCAGACATATTCTTGGGAGGTTTTCAACTAGTGATTGCATCAATTTTACTCGGGTCTACCTGGATACCTTTAGCCGAAACGACATGCCCGAGAAATGTCACCTCACTAAGCCAAAACTCGCATTTACTTAGCTTGGCATACAACCGATGTTCCCTGAGAGTCTGCAACACAACTCTCAGATGCCCCACATGCTTGTCCTCTAAACGAGAGTAAACCAGGATATCATCAATAAAAACCATAACAAACTGGTCTATGTAGGGTCGAAAGATACGGTTCATCATATCCATAAAAGTTGCAGGGGCATTGGTTAAACCGAAAGGCATCACTAAAAACTCATAGTGACCATACTAGGTGCAGAAAGCAGTCTTAGCAACATCAGAGCCCTTAACCTTTAACTGATAATACCTAGATCGAAGATCAATCTTCGAGAAAACTGTGGCTCCTCGAAATTGATCAAACAAATCATCAATCCTGGGTAGTGGATACTTGTTTTTCACTGTCAGCTTATTCAGTTTCCGGTAGTCAATGCACAACCGAAGAGAACCATCCTTCTTCTTAACAAAGAGAATTGGAGCTCCCCAAGGTGAAGAGCTAGGTCGGATGAACCCTCTATCAAGAAGTTCTTGTAATTGAACCTTCAATTCCTTTAAATCCTTCGGAGCCATACGGTACGGGGCCATAGAAATTGGTGCTGATCCGGGATAAGTTTCAATCTCAAACTCAACCTCCCTGTCCAAAGGGAGACCAGGCAACTCCTTAGGAAAAACATCAGGAAACTCACTAACTGTGCGAATTTCTTCGATCTTAGATAGAGACCCCTTTGTGTTAAGGAAACAAGCAATAAAGGCCTCATATCCCTTCCGGATCATCCTGTCAACAGACAAAACCGATACCACATTGGACAAATATCCTCTTCGTTCTCCAACCAAAACCACAGATCGTCCATCTAGAGTCTTTAAAGTGGCCCTTTTGGTCTCACAGTCCAGTCTAACACGATGCTCAGATAACCAATCCATTCCCAGAATTAGATAGAACTCCTCTAAAGGAAGTTCCATAAGATCCGCCAGAAACACTTCCCCTTCCACAACAAGGGGACATCTCTTGGAAACCTTATCCATTGATAAGGATTTCCCCACTAGGCTCATAATGGTAAAAACACTCTCAGTGTTCTCAACTGAGATCGAAAGGTGTCTAGAGACTGACTTGGATATATAAGAGTGAGTGGAGCCATTGTCAAGCAAAGCAAAGTATGGAATAGAAAAGATGGTAAAGGTACCTGCGATAACATCAGGCTCATCTCGGTCATCCCTACGCCTAGTGGCATAAACCAAAGCTGGCTGACGTGCCTCAGAAACAGAGGGCCCACCACCCTGGTGGCCTCGACTCCTAGTTTCAGATCTAGCAACAGACCCAGAAGCTCTACCCTGAAAACGTCCCAAAACAGGTGTCTGAACGGATGTCTGAGATCTAGAAGGTGTTTGAGAACGCAGAGAAGTCTGAGTCGATGGTCGACTAACGAAGGGTGGATGAGGGCAGTCCCTTAGAAAATTCTCAGAAGATCCACACCGAAAACAAGCTCTTGTCTTCTTCCTACACTCTCCTCTATACATGTTGCCACAAAAGTCACATGCAAGTACAAATGGGGTCCTAGAAGAACCACCCCGGCTAACAGAAGAGTTCTGAGGTGTCGCAGACTTATGATATGAACTACCTCTCTGACTTGGTGCAGATCGAGCCCTCTTATCATGTCGACTAAAAGACTTGCCATGGCTAAAATATCCCCTAGATCGACCACGGTCCTTCCTACGGTCTCTATCTCTACCCCGCTCTCGGTCCTGATCCCTCATAGCCTGACTATCAGAAAGCTTCTCTAAGTCCTCAGCAGTCTTTGCCCGGTTCACCAGGTCCTTAAAAACCACATCATGATTCGTGGCTACACGGTCTCGGATACCAATGCGGAGACCCTCTAGAAACTTATTACATTTATCCTTCTCTATGGCCACTATCCCAGCACCATATCTCATCAGATCTAAAAACTGAAGCTCATACTCAGCCACTATCATAGTACCTTGAACCAAGTCTCTAAAGGCCTGGCGCCTCTCTCTCATATACCGATCACCCAGATAATGTTTCTTGAACCTTTCCTTGAAAAACTCCCATGTCAGCCTGTCGGAGGATACGCTACTAACCACAGACTCCCACCAGATGTGGGCACAACCATCAAGCATAGACACAGCTCTAAGGTATCTCTTAGGTGGCTCCAAACCCATCTGATCCATCCGTCTCTCAGTATTGTACAACCAGGTCTCTTCATCTGAAGGTAAACCAGTCAAGGATCCAAAAAAAGGTTCTCACTCCATTCGCGATCAGGATCTGAGAGATAGGTGGATCCGGCATCGCACCCGAAGCTCTAACAGCTCCTTGTAACAACTGATGGAACCGTCTACTAAGAGTCTCATCAGCTACTGCAACTGCAGGCTCAGTACTCGGTACTGACACCCCTCTGACCGGGGTAGACATGTCAATGCCTGCAGCAGGCTGAGGTTGGGCGGTACAGTAGTACTTGTGGGAACAGGAGGGTCCGGAGGAATGATGGGTGGAGGATCACTAATAGGCTCCTCTACAGGATCAGCAAAACTGGTCGCTCGACCACACCCTCGGGTGGATCGATGAGCTTTACGGGCACTCATAGTGTTCAGGAAATCTACAAAGATAAAATTTAGAAGATCAGAATTGGAACCGGAGAACCATACACAATACAGAAAAAATATAGGTGACATGGCCTTACAGATATAAATTCATAACGGTTTAACAGAAAACATTTTATTTAGGACCCATCACAGTTCGAGAATCTTTAAAACCATGGCTCTGATACTAACTAAATGTAAACCCCTAAACCGGCTTATGCGGGAAGCCCGACTAGAGTGGTCATATTGTTCTTTAATTACAAATCAAGTTTCAAGTAAAATTTATTTAACTTGTATCAATAAAAGATAAAATTAAATATGACTTAAATTGTATAAAAATGTTATCAAAACAGGGTGTCCTGAAAATATTGTTTGCAAAAAAATTTGTAAAATCCCATAACAAAAGTAATACGTTTAAACGAACAAAAATTTAATTTAGGCACATGTCTCCTTAAACGTAAACTAGAAAATATTAAATTATTACTAAGAATAACCAGATAGTGTGTAGATCCTCCAAATGCCAAATCCGGGACGTCTATCTACGGATATCTAAAAGGGGGAGAAAACAGGTATGACCTATGGAGCAGAATTACCTTAGGGAACAAGCAGAATTACCCCGACTGAAGCACGGGAACCGATAACAGGCGGAATTACCCTAAC
Organism: Abelmoschus esculentus; assembly: GCA_035048815.1. Taxonomy (NCBI): domain Eukaryota; kingdom Viridiplantae; phylum Streptophyta; class Magnoliopsida; order Malvales; family Malvaceae; genus Abelmoschus; species Abelmoschus esculentus. The sequence goes on from JAUCBN010000031.1 coordinate 10,409,581, forward strand.
TAAAGTTAGGAACCGTAACAGGCGGAATTACAAGCTGGATCAGGGCTGAACCGAATCTCAAGCATTACTCATTGTCCCAGTTCTAAAGTGACAGACATGCAGTAATAGTAGGAGTAATGATAACAGTACTAGGAAATAATCAGATATCATGTATATACAAAATCAGGAAAATATCATACATGATATGTCTCACATACGGTAAAACAAGATGTTTTCATGCTTAAAGTTCAAATAAATACCAATGTAATAATCTAGGAAAAAAGTCATATAGAACACAAGGAAACACACCTCAAATGGAAGGAACAGACAGGTGGTCTACTGGGCGTTCGAGCCTCGCTCTGTAGCAGTACTGGACCCTAAAAAAATACAAGATAGAATTTTTATTAATACAGGAGTTAAATACTGAATTGACTAATCATTGGGTATTAGAACATACGGGTTACGATCGACTCTCGGGATCGGTCAAAACGGGAGGAGCTGGGCTGGGTCGGTACACGATCAGGAGAACTATGAAATCCTACAGACAAACAGGTATCGATTTTAAACTTTAAATAAAACTCTGGACTTAACTTAACTTAGAAGAAAAGTTTGACTCAAGACTTTAAAGTCCAATTTGGAGGCTTTCAGGTTCGAATTTCGAAAAGCGGACTTCACGGATAGACTCAGGACACGAAAAACATAAAATAGGAGTTTTTAAAAATTTTGAGTTTTTGGGTAAGAGTCAATGCTGACGTAAGCAGGGTCAACGCTGACGTCAGCTACCACATCAGCAGTCAACGCTGACGTAACTGGTCAACGCTGACGTCAATAATCAACGGGTTGGGTCGGTCAACGGGTCGGGTCAAGGTTTGATCGGTTCGGTTCGGTACTGGTTCGGCTTGGTTATGACCGGTTCAAGGTCGTTTCGGACCGGGTTTAGGCCGGTTTGGACCGATCGATTTCCAGTAACCGTCCACGGCGGTCGAAGACAGCCTCCGGCGGCACGTAGAGGCTACGCGCGGCCTAAATGGCCGGAAAACACCATTACAGACTCAGAAATTTACCCAGATTCATAAAACATACTAGATCGAAACCAAACAAGCCCAGAAACAGTTCGAATAGATAAGAAAATTATCAAACTTACCAAATCGGAAGAGTTTCCCGATGAAGCTCTTGCCGGTGACGGTTGGGTGCAAGATCGAAGGTCTTTTGACCGCCTTTGAACGACGAACCAAAGGAGACCGGTGACGCACCGGATCGACGTCGGGGGTGGCAGGAATCGACGAAAAACCGAAAGGGTTAAACCCTAACTCCGGCGAAGCTTTCGGCCTCGATTCACGGCGATTGCGACAGTCGTCGAGCACGTGGATCGATGGGTTTTGATCGTGAGGCCATGGCGGTTCTGATGGTGGCAGCGGTGACACCTACGGACGGCCGAAGGAGAAGATCGGTTGTGGGGCAGGTGAGGGGAAAAAGAGTTCGAATAAGGAGAAATTTCAGAGCTGATATATTTTATTTTATTTTATATTTTCATATATATATATTTTTAGGTTTCCAACATGGTAAGTTTTATTATTCCTAATACACTATTATTTTATTTTATTTTCATTTTTTTAAGGGTGCTACAGTTAGCGCTTGAAGGGGTATGATGTATTCGGAAGCTTCTTTTAGAGTAACCTGGATCATTGGATCTAAATTAGATCCAACGACCTATACTTGGTTGCGCATGGAGAAACAATATGGATTAGGGTTTCGGTTATCTCATTTGGCCTAAAGGTTTTGGTCCCGAAATGGATTAATTATATTTGTTTGGGTTTCAGGCTGGGTTTACTATAATTTAAATTATTGGGTCATGTAAATTAAAAAATATATTAATAAACTTTGGGTATTTAAATTATTGGTTTATTTATTTTATTTAGTCTTTATTTATTTAATTTGTTATATATATAATAATAATAATAATAATAATAATAATAATAATAATAATAATAATATTGATAGATAAAAACATAATAATAAAACTGAAACAAGTGAAAAGACTAATGGCTATAGTATATATCTATTTCAGAATTTTCAAACATGAATATATGATAAATAACTATACATGCTAATTATTTTAAAAATTTTGAAGCAATATTAAGCAAAATAAGAATTAAGTTGCAACTAAAAAACTAAATTTAAAAGTAAGCCCGCTATTTCGAAATTTGACAAAAATAAAATGGATCAAAGACCCCGGATAAAATTAATGAGTATAACACCCCTCTTTGCTTATCGTTGTGGAACAAGGATAAAGCAAAGACTACAAGCACTAATTTTATCCGACTTCCATGTCAAACCAAAATTTCATGCATTGAATGCTCCGTTGACTGTTGGAGGAGGAAATTGAACATTGAAGGATTTGTTTTCGTTCCGGTTCACCATGCACCGATAGTCTTACTTGTGTCGCGTAAAAAACAGTATCAATGAAGAAAATATCTAGCTCATCATGCATCGATCGTTTTACTGACAGTTAGACTAACTGTCCGGTTCATTATGCATCGATTTTCTTATTGATGTCCCGAAGCAAAGGAGTTGAATACTAGAGAATTTATGATTGATCTAGCTTATCATGCACAGATCGTCTTACTGACAGCTAGACTGGAGATTCGATTCATCACGCACCAATTGTCTTACTGATGTCCCAAAGAGAGTAGCTTATCATGCACTAATCGTCTTACAGATGGCTAGACTGGAGATCCGGTTCATCATGCACTGATTATATTATTGATTACCCGGTTCTAGGAAAAATCTTACTGAATGATGAATATTTTTTTCTTTTTTTGATGTTTGATGATAGACCCTCAAAATTTGATCACCTTTGGATATTTTAGGGTTTCAACTTCCTGAATCCTCTTCTTGATAGAAGACTGTTGGATTACATTGGTCAAAATGATGTCTACTGGATTAAAGATCAAGGTTCAAATTGTTTTCAATAAACATTCTTGAAGCTAGGGTGAAAATTTATCCCAAAAATATGAACATCGAGTACAATTTCTGAAATATCGCATTGCATGCTAAAACTTGCAGTTGATCATGCCCCAAACACTAGTGGGTTCTATCTTCTCGAATTGGGTTTTGTTTAAATGAAGCCTCTCTTCAACAATTTTCGTCATGGATTGAACTGGTCAAACTCTATCTTTGAGTAAAGTTTTACCGATTCACTTTCTCTTGTAAGAGTCGGTTGTCCTAATCCAATTTCATAAGAGCCTATCGACAATAAGTTTTGATTTGCTTCAGCCCCATACGAACCTTCAACAAAATCTAGTGATTTATCCTCCATCTCCACTGCAACGTTCAATGAATTAACCTCTAATTCCAAATTTGAATTACCAAAGTTGATATCCATATTTTCAACAGCTTTAATTTCGTCATTTTATAAATACACTTTCTCAAACGTATTGTTTTCACTAGCTGGCTTCTAAATTTTGATCTATCTTCGACTCAACACTATTGTAGAGTGGGGTTCATTGCAAAATTGAATTTCCATATGACAAAAATCATCATAAATATTACGTTCTTGAAGAGAAGCTCTAGCCGAGATTGCATTCTGGCTTGTTCGATAATAGACTAGGATTTGAATGTCAATAGAATTTTGAAACAATTCAATCTTATCTACGATTCCATAAGGTGAGATTACTTGGTACAATGCTTCTATAATTATAGGACAGGAAACACGATGAATGGTTACTGATAAGAGTTCAGATCAAGACGATTGAGAATCGTCGACCATCGTCGGAATCGATGGTTTCTAGGCTTGATTCGTCATTAATGTACTTTTTCTTGATTTCAAAATTTTTACAAAAATTCGAGGATACACCTAGCTCTGATGCTTTTGTAACACTTCAAAATCAAACAGTGAAGATAAGATTCTTCATTCACATATTCAATATCTTGAAAATCTATCTATTTGAATTTTTAAACTTTAAAATTGAAACGATTACGTAAAAGAATGTATAAAAATCATATGGAAAACTAGAGGAACGGCACGTTTCTCTTTGTTAAAAAGAATGCATTGCACATGCATGCTATATCAAATGACAGGCATTGCTTATATATTAGCAAGAACAACCTCTGAAAATTCCTTCGTCTAATTTCTGCAAAATCCCCGATCACCTCTCCTCCCCAACTCTTCTATTCATTTTCAAGAATCTGCAACTTCAACACTCTTTCTAGGTAGGTATGTCGTTTGCTCAGCATTTTATACTCCACAAACTGTATATCATCTTCGTTTGTTACAAAGTTTGTGTGAAGAATGAAGATCATAAGTAAAACAAGGACTGAAGGAAAAATCAAGAATAAGTTGTTGTTTTTTCATTCAATTCTTTCTCTATTTCTTTTTATTCTTGAACTATACCACGAAGCTGAAGTTGAATAATTGTTTCTTTGAACTGTATATTTGCATAATTTATGTCCACATAAGCTTTTAAATAATCTACATTCTGCAACCCTCCCTTTGATTTCCAGATTACTAATTTGGGTTTCTTTTATTCCAAGAAAGACCACGGCCAGTCAGAAATGAGTGACAGAGTTAGGCAGAGAGGGGATGGTAGAGGCCGCCGAGGAAGGCGGCTCAGAAATGACCGAAACCAACTGGAAAATCAGCCACCAACGCCTCATCTTCTACCATTGTTTCCAATCCCTCAAAGAGAAGAACAATGGCCGAGTCCAACGTTTGGCCCAGGACCTTCCACTCCAGGTGCATCATAATTTCTTGCTTCAAGGAATTATTTATATATACTATAATTAAGCAAAGGAAAGGCTTTATTTCTTTTTCAGCTCCTAGGGATGTATCACTTGAACTGACACTAGGACGAAATCCTTCTGGCTCTGAACCAGGTTAGACCCTCTTTTTGCGAAGGCGAAGAGCATCAAGCTTTATGGATGTCTTTGCTGAAAACATTATTTTTCACCTAACAGAAGTATTATATAAAACTGCTCTATAAGCGTGTTCATGCATGTTACATCAAATGACGGGTATTGCTTCTACATAAGCAAGAACATTGTCTGAAAAGCTCATCCTTCATCTCTAAAACTGCTTTTCAAAAGCCTGGATCACCTCTACTCTACTCTACTCTTGTACGTTTCATTTTCAAGAATATGCAACTTCAACTCTCTTTTATGGTACGTATGTCGTTTATGTCAAAAGTAGAACAAGGAGTGAAGGAACGATCAAGAACAAGGCTTTTTTGTTAATTCTTCATAGAATTTTTCCTCTAATGTGATTCTTTTTCATCGGATTAACTTCCATCGTTTTCTTGGTATTTCTTGAGAAATTGACTACTTTTTATTTTCATTCAATTCTTGGTATATTTACTATTCCAATCATATGCTGTATATTCTGCAACCCTTTTACGGTTTTCCAGTTTACTAATTTAGAAAGGATCACACAGCTTTGTTCCAAGAAACACAAGAGGCAGGAATGGGTGGCGTAAAAGAACCGAGAGAAGGCTCCAGTTGGTGGGCGGCGGCACTTGAACCTGTCTTCATCTTAGAACCAGAACCACAACCAAGTGCTCCACCTCTTCCATTTCCCTCATATCCACCTCCTAGGCCACCAGGTCCTACAAATCGACGCCAAGAAAGACCTTTACCGTGAGTAATTCTGCGAGTTGTATTCCCATTCACTTATTTTAGTTCCTTTCTTCATCGCAAGAATAAAGTTTCACTTGTAATAGACCCCCTGGAGCTGCTAGTCCACCGTTGTCTCCAGGTCCATTCTTCATACAGAATTTTGTTAAATTCAATGGTGTATTTGTTTAATTGTTTCTGTCACCAGAAACCCTACTCCAGAAGGTCCACCGGATGGTAAGAAAGCAAGGACGGCGTCACGGAAAGGATGAGAAGGGAGCTGGATAAGCATAATCAAGCGGTGTCATTTGCTTTTTCCATCCCTTTATCATTTGATGATGCTTTTGTCTGCTAATCCGGCTCAACAGTGTTGATTTTCCATAGAGCAGCTTCATGGATTGTGTATTGAACCTTCGAAAGTTAAAATGTTGGTCTCAAGAACTAACTTGCATCATGACTTCCAACCTTATGAACCAATTTAATCCCATTTAGGATCAATTTGACTACAATTTGCCTAATGAAAAAGTATAAAAAGGGGATTTTACTCGACAGAGTACTTTTTCATGTTCAACAATTTCGGCCGATAAGACCTTAAAAATTTCGATGACCAATTTAATCTTTTTAACAAAACTTAAGAGATAATTTTTGTATTTAACATACTAAAATTATAAAAGATGGAACTCATAGTTACCTTACTTGCGCAGTACTCTTTCATATACGTTGCAATAACGTCACTTTACTTCGTGCTTGAATTCTGGGTTCTATTAGAACTGGGGTTGGAGTTTGATTAGGACAAGAATTAGTTTTATCCAATTTCAATTAAAATAAAGATTTTACATAATCCTAAACTTAATGAAATAACTAAGATAAGGATTTATTTGTAATTTCATTATCAGTTGTCCTAATTCTAGCCTATATGAAGGATTAGGGTTAGAAGGGTTCTTATTCCTTCGGTTTCTGTTTGCACAATATTTCAAGCAGAACTACAAGCAGCAATGGCTGGTAATGGTATAGTGGTCAATGATAAACGAAGAACACGACGAGGTCGAAACAAAGAGAAGGAGACTAATGTTACGATTTGCCCTATGTGTAACAACAAAATGGAAGATCCTATGATTTGCCAGAACACTATTGTTCTATGCCCTCTCTGCAACGAAATCCTTTTGCTTTCGGAGAATTCGCAAAGGAAGATTTTGTCACCTATCTCTTCGGAAATCTCCAGTTGCACATCTCCTAAACATGTACCAGAAGTATGCACATCTCGTCAACAAGATGATCTTGCACTGAAAGATCCACATTATTTTCATATCATGTTGGAGCTTGTATCTATGATCAAAAACAAACCTTTCCGGTAAGCCTTTGATTCTTCTTTTGCTCTTTTGTTAGTATGTTACTGTGTTTATTGGTTTCACCAAGATTTGTTTTCAATGTGCAAATCAGAGTTCCTGTAATATGCCGAGGAAAGGAACTGAACCTGCATAGGATGTTCGCCGAAGTTACATGTCGAGGCCGTCTACTGAAGGTAAAATGAAACTACTTTAGCACTGCAAGCAATTCTTGGTCCTTGGGTAGTGTACATGACTTTTGTTGTCTGACTTAGAAGCCTGGCTCTGCAATTTCCCAACAGGTGAGTATTTACTAACTTCTTTTGCAATGGTCAGTCAGCATTTGAATGGCTATTTGATTGGGGTTTGATTTCGGATTTTCCTTTTGCAGCTCCCCCTCTGAGAGAAGAACCGGTGAATAACAATAAAGTACTTGTGCCTAGTTTGAGAGGACAACCTCAACCACAATGGATTCAAGCATCAACTCCATATACAAATGCAGTAGCACCGGTGAATAACAATCAGCAGTGGATTAGTTTGCCGGCAGGCTTCAACATCGGTTCCACAGGTCATTTGAATAGGTTGTCATCCGGACCATGTCCAATGCCAGGGGTCATACTCAAAGGAGGACAACCATATCCGACAGGATTGACACAAGGGTTTAAAAGACAACCATCAGAGTGGATTGACACATCAACTCGGCTTGCAAATTCAGTACCAATGAATAATAATCAGCAGTACAGTAGCTTGCCAGCAGACTTCAACATCGGCTCAACAGGTCATTCGAATAGATTGTCATCCGGACCATATCCAATGCCAGGGGTCACATTCAAAGGAGGACAACCATCACAGTGGATTTACAAACTTCTTTTGCAATGGTCAGTTAGCATTTGAAAGGCTATTTGGTTGGGGTTTGATTTCGGATTTCCCTTTTGCAGCTCCTCCTTTGAGACCATGCCCTTCATACAAAAAAGTACTTGTGCCGAGGTTGTCATCAGCTCCATACACAAATGCAGCAGCACCAGTGAATAAAAATCAGCAGTGGACTAACTTGCTGGAAGGATTCAACATTGTTTCCTCAGGTCATTTGAATAGGTTGTCATCCGGACCATGTCCAATGCCAGGGGTCACATTCAAAGGAGGACAACCATCACAGTGGATTGACGTATCAACTCGTTTTGCAAATTCAGAAGGTTGTACTTCAAGTTCACTTCCTGCACCACATCCGACACAAGGGATGATGGGAGAAGAACAAGCATCGGAACAAGGCATCCATGACCATGACCATGACAATGATCCATCTCATAATCAACGGATGATGGTGAAAAGAAAGGTATTAACCGAAATCTTGGAGATGGAACCAATGAAGAAAATCAGGAATCTCAGCTCACTTTCTCTTAACAGATGAATTAGAGTCTGAGAATGAAAAGCCATAGCCATTTTTGCAGGGAAATGTTCAGTTTAAGTGCTTTGAGAATCTGTAGTCTATTGATGTTGAAAGGGAGATTGAGCCATAACTCTTTTGTGATTTTGATTTTAAATATTTTATAATTTGTTTTCCTTTTCCTTGGTATTATATTTAGTAATGTATGACATTATTTATTAATTAAAGAGAAATTATTACATGAACGTTCAATCATTTAGGATATGATCTCCAACCAATTAAATTAAGACACATCATATATTTTTTTCATAGCATATTTACACATAAGTATTGTCCAAATCATCCAATTTAATGTCTTTGATTTAAAGAAGGAAAAATTATTACCAAAGATTTTTTGTGTCATCTTTCTTTTGTTCTTTAAAATTTCTCAATTATTTCTTTTGTTCTTTAAAATTTCTCAATTATTTTTTTTATAGATTTAGGTTTAGGGTTTAAAGTTAGGTGTTAGGGTTTAGGGTTTATGTTTAATGTTTAGGTTTAGGGTTTATGATTAAGATTAGGGTTTAAGGTTAGGTTTTAGGGTTTAGGGTTTAGAGTTATGTTTTAAGTTAGTGTTAGAGTTAATGTTTAGGGTTAAGGTTAGGGTTAGGGTTAAGGGTTTAGGGTTATGGTTTGGGCTTAGGGTTTAGAAAAAAAATAATTAAAAAATTGAACAATATAGAGGAAGACAACATTAAAAATCTTTGAAAATATTTTTTCCTTTTTTAAATCAAAAGCTTTAATGTGGATAATTTGGATGATGCTTTTGTGTGAATATGATATAAAAAAAATATATGATGTGTCTTAATTTAATTGGTTGGGACCATATCTTAGGTGGTGGAACAAGTTCGTATAATAATTTCTCTTAATTAAGATTGAATGATTAAAAATACATTTGTTAGGTCATTTTATATAAGTTATAATCTTACTATTTACCTTAAAGATATAATACGTTTTTCAAAAAATATAAATTTATAAATCTAAGGTATAAATATAATTTTAACACTTAACATTTAATGATAATGATATGTTATATATATAGAATGATGTTTGAGACTGGAGAATGTTCAGTAGCCTTTTATTTTAGATTTAATTAATTTTAAATATTTTATTTGAATTTTAATTATTTTATATTTTATGTGAGAATAAAATTGTATTTTACATGTATATGTTTAAAAATTTAATGATAATGACATGTGATATATATAAAATGAGGTTAGATGTCATGTTATTTAAAATATATTATCACATGTATATAACATGTTATTATCGTTAAATTTTTAACGGTTTAATCATTATATTAGTTAAAATATATGATTGGGTCTTTAGGGTGTTCTCTCTCAAAGCCAGACTCAACCATCAATAATAGAGGTATATGGAGACACAATTCTTTTTACCCCAATTTTTTTTATTTTTGTTTTTTATATATTTATAAAATTTAATTTATTTTAAAAATTTATGTTTTATACCCTACCTCAATTATAAGTTGGTCCATGAAAACCATATTTTGAACTTGAGTATATTACCAGTATGCTTGTATTTTATTTTCAACTTTGAATTTTGTTATGAATTTTAATTCTCCTTTTCATTTGATAAATCCAAAATAAAATTAAATAAAAACTGAAAATTATTTTAATGAGGATAAAAAAATTGTTATTGTTTGCAATTGACCTTGCTTTAAAATTTGACCTTATTATATAGTTTGATAAATTGAATTTACTATATAGTTTTTTTTATCATAAATTAAAAGAGATATTAGGTATTTAAATATAGTTGATTATACATTTTAATATATATTGTATTAATCATGTATCAACTAAATTCAATTAAATTGGCTAAAGCTTATTACTAATATGTTATGAGTTTCGTATTGTTGATTAATCAGTCACCAATTATATAAAACTTAAAAAATTTTATATTATATAACAAAATATTTATATATATATATATATATATATAATTTTAAGTACAATGCATATTATTTTATGGATATTTTTTTTCCTTCAATTTTTTATGAACAATAAAGATAACAAATAAATCTATAGATTTAAACACATGAACCACAATTTTTTATATAAAACATATTCTACACTATTAATAATCATTTATTGTTCTAATTTTTTTCAAATAAGTAATTTTTTCATAATTTATTTTTTAATAATATAGTTTTTAAAATGTTTAATTGAGTTCGTTTTCTTAGTATAGGAAATATAAAAAAGCTATAAAAAATTATGATAAATTATATTGAGGATCATTGAATTTTTAAGATATTTTTAATATAGTCATTAAAATTATAAGCGTTTCATTAAAATCATTAATTTTAAGAAAAATGATCATTTCGATCGCTAAATCAATAAAAGTGTAACAACAGTTGATGTGTCACTTAACTTTTTTAAGGTTTTCAGTAGTGGTATTGAACATTTTCAGATTTTGTACTTTTAACATCAAATTATCAAAGCTTTGCAATTTGGTCCTGGTTTTGTTATAGTTTACAATTTAACCCGCATACATTTAGTTTTTTTTTTCAAAAAAATGCGCTTGAACTTCAAAAACTTACAATTTAATCTTGAAGTTTCAATTTTTCTCAATTAAACTCAAAGTTCCATTCAAAGTCAACAAGCTCGTGGCTAAGCATGAAATTTTTTTTATGTTTTCACAAAAATATTATACTTAAGTTATAAAATAAGAAAAATAAGGGGAAATACAAAAAAAAAAAAAAAGTTGCGACATAAATTGGACCTTGGACTTTAGAGGAAGATATGCAACATCTAATTACTAGGCTAAGAAAGGATTTCCATATATTTATAAATGTTATATATATGAATATATATATAATAAATTATATCATTTATTATTAAATATATACTAACATTTGAGTTCAATATAATATAGTTTAAATAATATTTATTTACAATTTAGTCCATACACCTTAAAAAGTTAGTAAGTATTTTAAAGAGATGGTAACCGAATAAGAGATTTCAAGCGAAAGTTATTGAGGGAGAGTTTTGTAGGATTTATGTAATCCGTTGCATACGATTTTTTTTAATGGGATTTAGTGTGTAAAAAGGAAATCGAAGGAAACGATGGAGTAGGAGGGGCTGATGTATTGTTTTAGTGAGAGTTTGCATGATACAATTCTCATATATATTAAAAGTAAGATCAAATTTAAATGATGGTTAAATTTATTTATTTATTTATTTAAATTAATTCATCGCGTATATATGAAAAATTAAATATTTTATTATATAAATCTCTTTAACAATCATGTTATCCCCTTTAATATAGTCTATTGATGTTTAACTTAAGTGCTTTGAGAATCTAATGATCTATTGATGTTCAATGGAAGACTGAGTCATATCATAATCTTTTGAGTTATTATTTTATTTTGATTTTAAATATTTTATAACTAGTTTTCATTTTATTTCTTCACTATTACAATTAGTAATATATGAAATTATTAAATGTCTTAATAGTTATTAATTATGATCGAGTGACTAAAAATACTCAAATTAAATCATTTATATGAATCAAAACCATACTATTTATTTTAATAGATCTATCACATTTTATTATAAAAAAACACGGTTGATATTAACCACAAATAATTTGCACGTGATCCATACATAATTAAACTACAATTCCATGCGAAATTTGATACAAACATGACTTTATTTTTTTATCTAAAAAAGTAAACATATTGTTTAGTATTGTTTAGTATTAATCAGTTAAATTTAAATATATTATTGTTAGGTTAATTGTTTAACTATGAATAGCCTTGTAATTTTTTTTTTGCTTTGAATATAATTTTTATTATTAAAATTGAACTCTTTCCTATTGTATACTTTATTAAAAACTTTTTTAATCTAAAGTAGAAGAAAAAAATATAACACAATCGGGATAAAAAAGACCATCACAATATAAAATCAGACATCATAACACAAAAACACACCTGACGTTACAAAAAAAACATTCTCCAACTGAACAAGAAAACAAAATTGGATAGTACCCACACCACCAATCTTCCGAAAATAACACAGAAGTACCATCACCCAATAGCCATTTAAGGGATTCAAAGTGTAATAACCCATTTCATAAAACCTATTTTAACCAAATCCAATATACAAATAATTAAACCCAATAATTAAAACCCCAAGCCCACTAAACCAAACCTAATCCAATTTACCCTAAACCTAAACAAATTATGATAACCCTTTCCCCAACCCTAGCCGCCGGTTGTCTTTGGGTCTTCACCGTTCCGGCGCGTGGCCGACACGCGCGTCGAATCAAATCTCACGTGGCGACCACGCGCTCATCCTATTCGCTCAAGAGGTCGGCCACCGCCCCACCGCCTTCACCATGTCAGATCCTGCAAAATAATTAAACAAAAAACCAAGTCAGATCTGAAATCTGAAAAAGCAGGGATTTTTTTATGTATTTTATTATGTAACGTTTTGGGTATAAAACCCTTAAGCCGATCAATGTAAAAAAGGAGGGGAATGAATGAAAAACAAGTGATTTGAAGCCAAAATAAATATTATCATCACAGATCCAAACACACAGAAACAAAGCGAGAAGAGAGAAATCGGAGAGCAAAAAAACCGAAAAAAAGAGGTAAAAAAATAATATTCGAACACTTATCTTGCATCTCAGATCTACGACCACACGTTGATTTTCTTGAAAATCCGAAGTTAGATTCGTGTTCAGCGTGTCGGAAAGCTTCAGAAAGGTCCATTCTTTTTGTTTTTCGGCGACCGGCACGGCGGCCGGTGTCCACATACGGTGGCGGTCCGGTGCCGGCATCACAGAGGAGCAGAGAACTCTGCTTCCATCTCTTTGAATGGGTCTGAGGAGAAGAAGAACTGAAAAATTAAGTGCCATATGGTTATTTAAATAAGGGTTGAAACGACACCGTTTTGGTGCCGGCTATTATGGCCAAAACGGTGTCGTTTTAACATTGAAGACTCGAGACCGACCCGGATATTCGACCCATAACCCGCCTGTAACCCGTAATGATGGAAATATTACGCTCTCAGTCCCTATAGTCCAAGCGTGTTTACGTTCTGGTTTCCCAGTTTGCGTACCCTTGCATTTTGGTCACCATTTTCTTTATTTTGGTCACATAATTTTAATTTCCTTCGATTTCAGTCCTTTTTATATATATCTTAACCCTTTAATTTTATTTCTTTTGCAGAATAGTCCTTATTTATTATTATTATTATTATTATTATTATTTTTATCGTGCTTTATCTAACATATATTATTTATTTTGCAGATAAAAAAATATTTTTGGGACCGCAAAATTATTTTAAAATCGAATTTATATTCTCGTTCATATAAAATATTTTGTAAGCAAAGGTGCCAATTTTGGGCGTTGTGGGGGTGCTCATCCTTCCCCACGCGTAACAGACTCCCGGATCCAACTCTGGTTTCGCAGACGCAATATTTGGTGTTCCAATCGCACCATAAAAATGATTGGTGGCGACTACTCGGACCAATACCGGTGATTACAGCTGGCGACTCCGCTGGGACCTTTTTCGAGAGTCGAGCCTAAAATCGGTTACATCTTATTTAATGAATCGAAAATATAAATTCGGTTTATTTTTAATTTTGTGATCCTTAATTTTATTTTAAAATATTTATTAATATTTTTAAATGTTTTTTCAGGTCTCTCCATTTCATGAGCTCTCAACCCGGGCTCCGTCCGTTTAAGTGGGAGCATGAAATCACTCCTTCGTGAGGTTCCGCCTCCGTGTAGGATGGTGAATTGCTTTCGGGATATTTTTCCCTCTGTCTTCGTGAGACCTACGTCTCCGCATAGACTTAGAGAACCGTATCCCCCTGAATCGTGCATATTATCCTTAGTAGGGTAATAAGTATTGTTCGGGTACCTTCTAGAACCGAACCACATATAGTGAGACCTAGAAGCCTACCCCTTAGAGCCATCAAGCCGAAACTCTGCCCGTTTGTCATTAACCTTTTAGGCTTTGTTGCCTTTATTTACAGCTTATTTATCTATTGTTATTATATTCGTAATTTAATTTATTTATTTACTTTAATGTGAATTAACTTTGTCTTTTTTTTTTAATTTAATTTATTTATTTACTTTAATGTGAATTAAATTTGTCTCTTTTTTGAATACATCATAACATTTCATAATTATTCATTTTGCATCAATTGCCACGATCATGTTTTAATTTTTGCATTTTACGAGCATGAAGTATTGATTCACGATTGGTTCTTAATTTAAAATATATCGGGAGAAAATCTAGCACTCTAGATATTAATCCAACATTCAAAGTTGTGAACAAATCCCTTAAATACAAAATGGTGGAAATCGAGAACCATTTTTGAATCGATACTTTTACATTTAAGTCATGCACCATGCATTCACATACATTCATTTTTAAAGCATCAAGACTAATGTTCGGAGTCCCTTGTCTCAGCAATACTGGACCAAACGATAATTCAGCATCCCTACGGAACCCGATACAAGACGAAAAAGATGAATGAAGATAGATTGGATAAAATCGAGCAGACTCAAAAAGACCTACAAGATGATTTAACACGGAAAATGGAAGACCAGTTACCCAAGGCTCGACAAGAAATGAAAGACCAGATTGCAAGATCCCAACAGGAAATGCTCGGGAAATTAGCACAAATGCTCGGGTTCAAGCAAGAAGATGTGTTTGTTGTCAACCCAGGGGCAAATACCGCTGGCATGATTGAAGATCCTTCAGGTTTTACTCCTGTTCAAACTAAAATGCCATCAGAAGCTCACCCCCAGGTGTTTCTTTCTAAAGGGAAGCTACCACTGCAGCCGACCGACGCATATGGCCCTATGAACATGCCCTCCACATCAGAAGCCAAACTGGGGGGCAACCAAGCTGAAAATTTTGTCTCAGAACTTGATCAGTGATCGAAGCAGAGAAACCAAAAATCGAGACTTCGAAAGAAATCGAGGAGCGATGCAAACGACTCAAAGAAAAGATGGAAGCTATGGAGGTTGAAGACGCCTTCATTGGATTCGATGCCAACGAACTTAGCCTCGTCCCAGATCTGGTGTTACCCCCAAATTTCAAAACTCCAGAATTTGAAAGATATGACGGGACCAGTTGCCCTCGAGCCCATCTTACTATGTTTTGTCGAAGAATGACAAGATACGGCAGGGATGACAAGTTACTGATACACTGTTTTCAAGATAGTTTAACGGGATCCGCCACTAAATGGTACAATCAATTGAATCGTTATCAGATAAAGTCATGGAAAGACTTGGCTAAGGCCTTTCTGGAGCAATATAAGCATGTTAGCGATATGGTACCAGATCTTTTGACTTTGCAACACATGAAGCAAAGGTCTAACGAAAGCTTTAGACAATACGCACAATGTTGGAGAGATGTAGTGGCACAAGCCCAACCTCCTCTTAGTGAAAAAGAGACGGTGGTTATATTCATCCAAACTTTGGAAGGCCCAATCCTGGATCACCTCATAGGCAACGCAACCACCAATTTTATTGATCTGGTGCTATCTGGTGAGCTCATCGAGAATGCCATCAGGAGTGGCAGAATTGATGCCGGTGGAAGTTCATCCCATAGAAAGTCAGGGAAGAAGGACAGTGAAGTGAATTCTTTAGGAGTCTATAACGTGAATTATTCCAAGCCTGTAACGATGACACAATCTGCAGCTACTGGTACTTATAACTCCTCAAACCAAGATTTCAATCAGAGAAAGAATTTTGAAAAGAAGGAATTTACTCCATTACCAATGTCTTATGGAGAGCTACATAAACAGTTGTATGATAAACACGTGGTATCGCCCTTTTATCAAGCCCCGGTACAGCCCCCTTTCCCGAAATGGTACGATGCCAATGCAAGATGTGATTATCATGCAGGACAAGTGGGGCATTCAATCGAAAATTGCTTCGGTTTCAAGAGGCTAGTGGAAAAGCTTATCAAGCTTGGAGTAATAAGATTCGACGACTCAGCTGAAACGACAATGAACAATGATCCCATGCCGAAGCATGAAGACACCAAATAAGAGCGAAAATGTTTTTTTTTTGGGTTATACAAAAATTAACTATGCCTAATATCGCTCTACCTTGACCATAGTAGGTCGCTTGTAGTTTTCATCTCTTTCAATGAGATGTTTTTGTGAACTATCTCGCTAGCCTAAGCCCACTGGCAGCGAGAGTCTTTTGTAAGGGCATAAAACTACAAGTTGCAATAGAAATATATTTTGTGTAATACTTTGAGAATGAATATGAAGCAGACTGAACTCAGAAGATAACGACAACCTAACAGAGCAACATGACCATATGATTTCTTGCAATTTAAAGGTTTAGATTGCTAAAAATTGTTTGGGGCATCCATTTTGAGAAAAGATTTCGAGAAAGGAGGCCAAATCAGAGAACTTCAAGCATCTTCCATTATGATCAGTGGAATCAGGGGCACCCCTTGGAAAATCATGTCATTCATGCATTCAAGCATTGCATTTAGATTAAACATGCATCGAGCATAAATTAGGGGCATCCTTTGAAAACAAAAAAATCATGTCATTCATGCATTCAGATATTTTGCATTTAGACATCATGCATTCAGACTTGACATACATTGAGCATTCGTGTTGCACATATTTTTGTTTGTACATATAAACAGGTCCAGAGAAGAGATCGAAAGACCCTAATCAGGGGCCAACAACACAATGACCAACCTTTGGCCCCGAGAAGGCTAAAATAACACAGATATTTCAGGTAATGACTCCAAAATTTTAAACGGTAACTAACAAAGGTTTTATTTTGCTTTCAGGTCCTGTCTCTTCGACCAAATCTAACAAGTTCTCATTCTGCCATTGATGGTAAAAAAAATGAAAAATAAAATGAAAATCCGACAAAGACAATAAAAAACAAGACATTGGACAATTCAAATGTCCTTCTAAAATCCATTTTCGCGAATGGTCGAAGGAAGATAAATCCTTTGAAAAAATTCAATCTTGTGATTGGTGCAAACTGATTGTACCCGGGGTAATGGTACAGCTAGCCTGGAGCAAACGGCTACCGGTAAAGGCTAAACAAATCCGTTAATCCCTGTGCATTTGGGAAAAATACATTGATAAGGACCATTTCAAATGTCCATTAAAATCCATTTTCATGAATGGTCAAGGAATTAAATCCTTGGTACCAACTGATTGTACCCAGAGTAATGGTACGGCTAGCCCGGAGCAAACGGCTACCGGTAAGGGCATATCAATTCCGTTGATCCCTTTGCATTTGGGAAAAATGCAAAGAAGATATATGATATCAATTGAAGACCTTTCGAACCAGATATTCAAGACTTTCAAGCTTTGATCTTACCTCTCCGTTGATAGAGCGGATAGATCCAACTCAGTCCTGCTTCTCCGTTGATGGCGCAGTAGGATCCAAATCACAGACTTGATCTCGTCCCCGTTGATGGTGTGACCAGATCCCATTCAATCGTGCTTCTCCGTTGATGGCGTAGTATGATTCAGAATTGATCTTATCCCTCAGTTGATGGAATTGATGGATCCCAACTCAGTCCTGCTTCTCCGTTGATGGCGTAGTAGGATCCAAATTACAGACTTATTCTCGTTCCTGTTGATGGTGTGATCAGATCCCATGCAATGCTTCTCCGTTGATGGCGTAGTATGATCCAGACTTGATCTTACCTCTCCGTTGGTGGAGTGAATAGATCCAACTTAGTCCTGCTTGTCCGTTGATGGAGCAGTAGGATCCAAATTACAGGCTTGATCTCGTCCCCGTTGATGGTGTAGCCAGATCCCACTCAATTATGCTTCTCCATTGTTGGCATAGTATTATCCAGACTTGATCTTACCCCTCCGTTGATGGAATGGATAGATCCAACTCGATCTTGTTTCTCCGTTGATGACGTAATAGGGTCCAAATTGCTAAAATTTGATCATGTCCACGTTGATGGTGTCGTCAGATAAAGCAACGAAGTTCAATCCTGCTTCTCCATTGATGGCGGAGTAGGATCCAAGTTGATGAAAATTCTATCTTACCCCTCCGTTGATGGTGCGGATAAGATCCAACTTTACACTTCAGTTAAATCAATTTTTCTCCAAATATGGCAACATCTTGAGTATCGCTGCAGATCAAGCTTATTTTGTCTTCTATAGCAAATCAAGCTTGTTTTGTCTCCTCTAACGATTCATCCGGCAATTTTTTGTTCTCTTCAACGGATCTACTCATTTTGAAGATTTTGCTGACAACAGCGGTAGAGTAAATCAAGTCAAGGCTCCAACAGAAGAAGCGGTGGCTAAAAGGACCTCAACCTTACCAAAGAACCTCAACCATACCAAAAGAATCTCAACCTTACCAAAAGAACCTTACCAAAACAGAACCCTCGCCTTACCAAGATGAATCCTAAAATCATACCAGATGAAATGGGTTATTCTTTATCTTTGCTCTATTATCGTTACACAACACTGAGCAAAGAGGGGCAGCTGTAATAAACCATTTCATAAAACCTATTTTAACCAAATCCAATATACAAATAATTAAGCCCAATAATTAAAACCCCAAGCCCACTAAACCAAACCCAATCCAATTTACCCTAAACCTAAACAAATTATGATAACCCTTTCCCCAACCCTAGCCGCCGGTTGCCCTTGGGTCTTCACCGTTCCGGCGCGTGGCCGCCACGCGCGTCGAATCAAATCTCGCATGGCGACCACGCGCTCATCCTATTCGCTCAAGAGGTCGGCCACCGCCCCACCGCCTTCACCATGTCAGATCCTGCAAAATAATTAAACAAAAAACCAAGTCAGATCTAAAATCTAAAAAAGCAGGGATTTTTTATGTATTTTATTATGTAACGTTTTGGGTATAAAACCCTTAAGCCGATCAATGTAAAAAAGGAGGGGAATGAATGAAAAACAAGTGATTTGAAGCCAAAAAAAATATTATCATCACAGATCCAAACACACAGAAACAAAGCGAGAAGAGAGAAATCGGAGAGCAAAAAAACCAAAAAAAAAGAGGTAAAAAATAATATTCGAACACTTATCTTGCATCTCAGATCTACGACCACACGTTGATTTTCTTGAAAATCCGAAGTTAGATTCGTGTTCAGCGTGTCGGAAAGCTTCAGAAAGGTCCATTCTTTTTGTTTTTCGGCGACCGGCACGGCGGTCGGTGGCCACATACGGTGGCGGTCCGGTGCCGGCATCACAGAGGAGCAGAGAACCCTGCTTCCATCTCTTTGAATGGGTCTGAGGAGAAGAAGAACTGAAAAATTAAGGGCCATATGGTTATTTAAATAAGGGGTGAAACGACATCGTTTTGGTGCCGGCTATTATGGCCAAAACGGTGTCGTTTTAACATTGAAGACCCGAGACCGACCCGGATATTCGACCCATAACCCGCCTATAACCCGTAATGATGGAAATATTACGCTCTCAGTCCCTATAGTCCAAGCGTGTTTACGTTTTGGTTTCCCAGTTTGCGTACCCTTGCATTTTGGTCACCATTTTCTTTATTTTGGTCACATAATTTTAATTTCCTTCGATTTCAGTCCTTTTTTATATATATCTTAACCCTTTAATTTTATTTCTTTTGCAGAATAGTCCTTATTTATTATTATTATTTTTATCGTGCTTTTATCCAACATATATTATTTATTTTGTAGATAAAAAAAATATTTTTGGGACCGCAAAGTTATTTTAAAACCGAATTTATATTCTCGTTCATATAAAATATTTTGTAAGCAAAGGTTCCAATTTTGGGCGTTGTGGGGGTGCTCATCCTTCCCCACGCGCAACAGATTCCCGGATCCAACTCTGGTTTCGCAGACGCAATATTTGGTGTTCCAATCGCACCATAAAAATGATTGGTGGCGACTCCACGGACCAATACCGGTGATTACACAAAGTTCATCCATTTATTTACTTCTGTATTACCCCAATTTTACAATACCACGCCACATCAAAGAACTCCTATTAGAATTCGCAATTAGTATCTTCCAGCTTCTAGGCAAACAAAAATCGAATTGAACTCGTGTAATAACTATTCTAAAGCACTTAAGCAAATATTTAATTTTTTTTAGAATTTTTAGTGTAAAAATATTTTACATAATGATTTAATTATAATTTATATTTTTATTAAGTATTACGGGTGTAGTGAGCTAATATTTGGCTAATAATTAATATCCTTAGAAGAATTATCAAAGTTTACTTCTTTAGATTCAATTTTAGGAAAACGTGTTTGTCACGATCCGAGTTTTGGGATTGAGAGTCAAGTTAACCCGAGGTAGTGAGTTTCGTGTTTGGGCCTTGAGAGTTTTGTTGGGCTTAAAGGTTGTTCTTGGGCTTGGGTTTGGAAGATGGTTTGGGGGTAGAATGGTAGTTGGCTAATTGGGTGTTTGGGAGGGAAAAGGGGTATATTTTCTGCATTGTGTAGAGAATGATCTCATCCCCTCTTTATTGTCTTCTTCACCCTTTCCTCCATCCATTTTCACTCCCAAATCCATCATCAAAGGTAGAGTCTTGAGTGTTGGTTTTTAGAATCATGTTTGGAGGCTAGAGAAAGTTTTTTTTTCAGTTCAAAGTGATCTATCTAGCAAGGTAAGTTTGGTTAAAAATGGTGAAAGTTGGGTTTTTAGTTGGGTGGTTTAGGGATGAACATGTTTGAGATTGGGAGAGCTCTAGGTTGAGTAAGAGCTCGTTTTTAGCTCTTTAGAATCGGCCTAAATAGAATAGTAATCTCTTGCTTATCTTCTCTTGTAGTGAGGGAACAAGGAGGACCTTCTTCAAGCTCGGGCAAGGAGAAAGCCTAAGGGTTTGCTTTAAAGTTTTTAGCTCGTTTTGGGAGGTTGGTGCACTTTCAAATTCTTTGCATTTCATGTGCATCATCATTTTTGGCATGCATGATTGGTTTGTGGTGGTTTGGTTTAGGTTAGATCCTATGCATGCTTTAATGGTGGTTTAAACTATGGTTGTTGATATGGGGTAAAATCGGTTAGAAACTCACCTAAACCATTTCAAAAATGTGTAGGAACGTTTTGTGATTGAATGGTTCGATTTAAGTGGACGTTTTTGGGCATTTTAGGTATCAGACATGTATTTTCATGCAGGTGTATTGATACCCTTGGTCGGGGTATCGATACCGCAGAGAGAAAATAAGGTCTAGAATGGCAGGCATTTCGGAATGCCATGCCCGAATATCGAAACCAGATTTTCCAGTAGCAAATCATTTTGATACCCCTTGGTGGGTGTTTCGATACCCAAATCTTCAGTAGCATTTTGTTTTGATACCCCTTGGTAGAAGTATAGATATGGGTGAGTTCATCGTGGGTTTTGCTAATTTGCTTAGATTAGCATATCGATACTCATATGAGGCTTATCGTTACTGATAGCATTAAGAAACACCTAGTAGGTGTATCGATAAGGGTAAGTCTCCCTTGGTTATCTTTGAAGTTGTGGTCTAGTGTATCGATACGCAAAGGATACATATCGATACTGGGGAGTTTTGATATTCCAGATAGGCGTATCGATACCCTTGGGCAATTTGCCCAAATTTTTAAGGGTTGTGTTTGGGGGTTCCGTAATTCATGTTATAGGTTTTTATGGGTTGTTTAAGCCATAAAATGAGTAATGAAACTTGGAATTGGTAATATGAAATTTTATTTTATGATTTATGTCTTGCATGTTTGGCCTTTGGTTGGTTGTGGTATTGTTTGTTCTGAGGATCCTAGGTGGATCATCTTATGTGCTTGAGTTTTTTTTTGGTGGAATTCGGATACCCAATGAGTGAAAGTGCTGCAATATAATGAAGGTTATCCGATGTGAGATTCCGGATGATGTATCGAAGACCATACGATGTGAGATTCCGGATGATGTATCAAAGACCATCCGATGTGAGATTTCGGGTGATAACTTTGCTCGATGTAAGGTTTCGAGCCCCGCTCAATTTGAGATTTTGATTTAAGATTCGATGCGAAATTTTGAATATACTAGCTCGATGAGAGATTCCGAGCAACCCAATGTGAGATTCTGGGCCGGGTGATTCCCCCATTGTCGGGTTGGCAGTGGGCCTCACTTCTGATTTGGTTATTTTTATGCTTTAGTTGCATTTGCCATATCATGTCATCATATTCTCATCTAGCATGTTTATAGTTATGATTCACTTTAAGTATATTCGATAGGTTGTATACCCACAAAGCTTTAGTAACTTAGCGTTTTGGAATTTGTTTCCATGTGTATGTAAGTAGACGGACGTACAAGCGACGAGGCGGAGCACCAACGTAGCGGACTTCAACATTGACCGGTTGGTAGAGTACATTTTCTAGATTAGTGGGCTATGTATTCGCAGGACACATGTTGTAATTGGTAACTCTACTTCATTCTATGTTGTCAAGGTCAAATGATTTTATTAAACTTGTATTTGAAGCTCCATTAATATTTTGGATTTGTTAAACTACTTTTGATATTTAACATCGTTTTAAATTTTATGTCGTAGTTGATGGTACATTTGGATTTAACTTGAAAATATGGAAAATTATATGAAACGGTCTGGGATTGTGGCTCAAATATGGCACCCGAGTTCAGGTGTTATATTTAGTGGTATTAGATCCTAGGTTTAGTCAGTTCTAGGATATCCCAAGGAAAAGAGTAGGGTGTAGTAACAAGTGTCTAGCGAATACATGCCCATGAGTCTGAGTAATATTGAAAAGCTGATTTTCGATGGTGTAATCCTTTTTGTTTGACTGTGTAGAAGTGAATATGGTAAGGGGTTATGGACACCGGTGTTGTACTCGACAACACCTCTATAAAAAACTCAAGCTCTCGATCTGGTGGTAAACCCGGTAACCCCTCAGGAAACACATTTGCACAAAAGATTATGAGATCATTTTGTAACTTATGATAGTCAAGTGACACAAAAGATAATTGAAGCATAGTTGGAGGACTATTTATGTAGTTTACACTTAAATTAATTGATAAAGATTAAAAATCTCAAGGATTCAATATAAAATTAATTATATGTGATTCTATTACTCTTTTATTAATTGCATATTGATTTTTTGAGACTTTTAATCTTTATTAATTAATTTAATATTGTTCAACGATATTCAACGTTAGTGGTGTTCGACGATGTTCAATACTTATTATAAAATTTTCCTTTAAAAATAATTATTTCTTCTTATTCTTTTTACTTTCGGACATGTTTTCTTTAAACTAAAATAAATTTAATTAACTAATAAAAATATTAACATATATATTTCACTTTCTTCTTCTTATATTTATTTTTTCATTTACTAGTTTGTAACTAAACAAAATTTTATGACACTCTTGTGAATGATTTGAAATATTTTACATTAAAATTTATTTATCAAAAATTTATTTATTAAAAATATATTTATCAAAAATTTTATAACCTTAAATGGAGTGAATTTGGAGTATATTATCAATATGCTTATATTACTTTTAATTTTAATAATGTATTTTATACATCTAACTATTCAAAAAATATAATATTTTAAAATTTTTATATTGGATAAACAAATCTGATGTATATTATTTTATGAATATTTTATTTTTTAATTTTTTTATAAATAGTAAATATAAAAATTCTATCATTGAGATTTAAACACATGAATCACAACTTTTTTTTATATAAAAACATTTTCCCATTCTACTAATAATCATTTGTTGTTTTAATTCTTTTCATATAAGCATTTTATCATAAAATGTTTATTTTCTTTTTATAATAATATAATTTTCAAATTGTTGAATTGAGTTTGTTGTCTTAACTGAGTAAATACACAAAGATATAAAAAAACTATGATAAATTATTTTAGAGGTCAATAGATTTTTAAGACCATTTTAATATGGTCAATAAAATTGTAATTCTTTCATTAAAACCATTACTATTAAGAAAACTATTCATTTCGATTTGAATTGATAAAAGTATAGCTAACTCACCACGCAACTTTCTATGTTTTTCAGTAGTGACATTGAACCTTTCAGATTTTGAACTTTAAACATCAAAATATCAAAAAATTTCAATTTGGTTCTGGTTTTAATATAGTTAACAATTTAACCCTCATGCTTTTAGATTTTTTAGAGAAGTTCCCTTTAACTTCACAAACTTCCAATTTAATCTTAAAGTTTCTAATTTTTTAAATTAAACCCAAAATTTCATTTTAAAGCTAACAACCTCTGGCCTAAGCATGGGATTTTATTATGTTTTGATAAAATATTATACTTAGATTACACCATGACAAAGAAAATTTAAGGAAAACACACAAAAAAGTTGACATGAATTGAAACCTTGGAAGGGAGGATATGCAACACCTAACTACTAGGCTAAGTAAGAATTTTTCATATATTTATAAAATGAATGTTATATATATATATAAATTCCAAAATATTATAAGAATATCTATTTAAAATATTAAGTATATCATTTATTATTAAAATATATAATATTTAAGTATGATATAATATACTATAAATAATATTTAATCATAGTAATCGAATAATAGATTTTAAGTGAAAGTTTTTGAGGAAAAGTTTTATAGGATTTCTGTAATCCGTTGCACACGATCTTATAATTTTATAACAGAAATTAAATTTTAATGTAACTTTTCAACATTTAGTGTTTAAACTAAACAATTTGAGATAGTTTAGTGTTTATTTATAAATAGTACCCAATATTACTTTTTAAAAATATAAAAGATAAAATTCATATTAAGTGACTTAAATATAGGATTATTATCTTATATAAAGACATGAAAAGATTTAATTTTTACAAGCAAAAATTTAGTTTTTAACTTATAAACTCTAACTTTTAATCCTAAAGCAAAGATTTAACTTACTTGTACAATACTCTTTATATGTTGCATAAAGGATTAGAATTCTAGGGTTTCTTGATAAAGCAAACGCTTCTCGCTTCTTATTTCTTCTATTTCTTATTTTTTGCGCAAGATTTCAAGAAAAAAATGGATGGTTATGGTATTAGGGTTAATGATAAAAGAACAAGAACACGTTGAGGCTAAAACAAAGAGAAGGAGCATTATGTAATAGTTTTTCCTGATGCAACAGTTTTTGAAAATTCTCATTGGAAGATTTTTCTCCTATCTCTTCGAAAATCTTTGTAAGATAATAAATCAATCAAGCAAAAAGAATGATAAAAAAAGAAGAAAAGAAATCCAATCTCTGATTCACATAGCCAAAATACCCGTCCCAATATTCATGCCTCAAAACAAAGGAGGTTCAACCCTAAAAACCACTCAGAAACGTCTAAAACAAACAAGACAAAAGATGGACCAAAACACACAATTTTACTTAAAAGATTAACGACTAGAATATTAATTAAAGAAAATAGAAATTTAAAGCTTCAACGTTTAATTGAATTCAGCTACTTGCAAAGTCTCCTTCTTTACAACATCCTTTACCTCAAGGATGAAATTCAGAGAATTGTACCTGCGACTGATGTAAAATTTCCCAGGTAGCATCCTCAAGAAAAGAGTTGCTCCACTCCATCAACACTTCTGTGACATCACGATTTTTCCTCCTTCCAAGTCTTCTATATAAAATTCGCAAGGGTTCCTTATTTATTCCTCCATCTGCATCTATCACTGGTAATTCCTGCTGGTAGAAATCACTTCCAATGTGCTTCTTCAGCTACGAAACATGAAAGACAGAATGAACTTCGAACCTGGGGGCAACTCCAATTCATATTCTATTGAGCCCACCCTGGACATGATGAGAAATGACCTAAATCATTTTGGTGTCAGTTTTTGACAACACCTATATTGAATAAACTGTTGTCTATAGGGTTGCAGTTTCAAGTACACTAGCTCACCAACCAATGTTAGAGTATGCCCAAAGACCAATCATATGATGATTGTAAGGATACTTTTATTTACCAATTTTATTGAATAAAGACATTACCATTGTTGTTTTCAGATATATGTGTCAATGTATAATATAAACTGAAAAACAATAAAGTCCATATAATAATATATGTATTATTATTAAAAGATCCTTAGTCAAGTATTATTATGAGTATGGACAATAATAATACACTTAAGACTAACATGTAATTAATTGATGACAATGAGTTATCATTGACATAGAGATGTCAGAATTAATACATGAATATATTAGTAGAGAATAATATATTGGATTGACCCACTATGAGCATATATCTTAGATTATTATGTGACGGTCACGATATTGCTCACAGTGACAACTATATGTATGATCCTTAGACTTGAGATTATTACTATCTGAACATATGTTGTTTTATGTTTTGATGCAGTTAAACGTGTCTCGTAATTAGTTACGCTATAAAAAACTGACATTGGACATATTATAATATATTTAGTGAGATGTGAATGATCAAGATAGGATTTGTCCTTCCTACATAATAGGAAAATATATCAAAGGCCACTTGATTGAGTGGGACTAGAAATGCATGACCATGCTTGAATACGTTGATATGAGATATCACAAATTATTCATTAAAAGTAGTCCACTCTAGATATCAAGAAACATTAAAATAGGCTATACCAGTGTGATTATTCCAAGACTTGTGCCTATTAAAGATATAAAAAGGAAAAAAGGATATAATACATTAAAAGAGTTGGCCACGAACATGATACATCGAATCATGATCTCTTGTAACTTAGATGACAATGATATATTGCTAGATGTCACTCGTTGTTTGTAATATTACAATTGTTCTAATATTATTACTAACGTTACAATGAGCCAATAGGGTCACACCCAATGGTTGAAAAGAACCAAAAAATATATATAAGTATAAGTATATTATATTTAATCCCGAATTTTAAATAAAGGATATAATTAAAGTAATTATATCCCTTTTAAATTAGAATTAAATATAGATTCCGATATTTAAGGAAATAATTAAAGTAATTATTTTCTATAAACAAATTCGGAATCAAACTCTTATACCTAGGGTTACACCTATATAAAGGACTTTTGGTCTAGCAGCCAAGATAGAGAATTCTGAATTCCCAAACCCTAGAATTACAAAAAACAGTTTTTCGAGATTTTGCTTTCTCAACCGGGTGAACTGAGTAGAGGCCTAGACGATATTCATGGAGGCTATAGATTCGAATTATCGAACGATCGTGATTGTAGCCAATCCAGTTGTTGTTTTTGCTGCTTATCAAGGAACCCAATGTAAGTCATCGCATCTCTTCCTCCCGATTTCGGATTAAACGTACATGGATCACTGGAAAGACCATCATAATTTTGTTTCGCTGCGCCATGGGGTGTGCCGGCGGTCCTAACAACCAAAAATTCACATTCATACCTTAGCTTGTAAGCATGTTGCTTCATTCGTTCATGATCTCTCTTTTAGTAGAATTTGAGCATTTTAAGTGCAGCTTCTCGATTTTGAAGGGACCTATCACAGAAGCTACCATTGAATCACCATCTATATAAGGGAAATGTGTGGGAAGGGTCTAGCCATACAAAGCCTGATAAGGGGAGGTTTGAATGGCTGAGTGAAAAGTGGTATTATACCACCATTCAGCCAAGTGTAACCAATTGCAACATTCTTTGGGCTTTTTACCTGTAATGCACTTTACATAAGTCTCTAAGGACTTATTTAATCTTTCTTTTTTCCCATCAGATTCGGAGTGTTTTGAGTTGATCGATCGATGCAGTTGGCCAAGAGGGTGGTGAATTGACTATTTACAAATATTGTGGAAGATTTTGTTAAAAAAATTGGAAAATGAAGAACTCAATATTTATAGTGGTTGTGCCTTCTAACAAGCACCTAAAGCAACTACCTTAGCTCCCACTCAGGATTTTCAAACCAATTCACTAAAGAATTGGACTTTTTTCTCGGGTCAAGGGATAATAATTATAAACCGAATCAATCTTTCTACCCAAAGATTGATTCAACCTTACAAGGTTACAAATAGAAGAATAGCAAATTTGGTATCTATCAATTACTACATTATTGATACTCTTTTTATAGCATACTTCAAAGTCATATCCCATCATATTTATGAACCACTTTTGTTGGGATGGAGTAATTGCTATACTTTTTTGTGAGAAATCTAAAGCTTTGATGGTCGATTCTGATTTTAAAATACCTTCCAATTAAATAGCTGGTCCATTTATTTACAGCTAACAAAACTGCCAGCATTTCTTTTTCATACACAGATAGGCCTTGATGCCTCACACCTAAAACCTTGCTAAAAAAGCTAAAGGTTTATTCTTTTGAACCATAATTGCTCCTACACCTACCTCAGATGCATCAACTTCTATTATAAACTTTTCACAAAAATTCGATAATGCTAGGATAGAAGTTGAGCAAACCAATTTCTTCAAATTTTGAAAAATAGTTTCTTCTTCTTCAGATCATCTTCATTCTCCCTTTTTAAATAAGTTGGTCAAAGGCTTTGCTAGAGTACCATAGTTTTGTATAAATCTCCTATAGTACCCAGAAAATCCTAAGAACCCCTTTAACTCTTTTACATTCTTAAGGGAAGGTCATTCCAAAATTCATTGGACCTTGATTTGATCCCTAGCAATGGTTCATTTTGAAATTACATGGCCTAAATAGTCAACCTATTTGGCCCTAAAAGAGCACTTGCGGAGCTTCACAAAAATTTGATGCTCCGTCAAAAATTTTAAGACTTCTTGTAAATGTGTCAAATGAGTGTTCCAATCAACTGAATACACAAGTATATCATAGAAAAACCAAAATTGACCTCCTTAACCATCTCTTGAAGATGTTGTTCATTAAGCCTTGGAAGGTAGCTGGTGCATTGGTCAAGCCAAAAGGCATAACCAAAAATTCATAATGACCCTCATGTGTTCGAGAAGCAGTCTTATGAATATCATCTTCCCACATCCTAATCTGGTGGTAGCCTGAATTGAGGTCCAATTTAAAGAAAATCTTGCTTTTCTTAACTCATCCAGCATCTCATCAATGATATGTATTGGAAACTTGTCCTTGACAATAAGTCATTCAACTTCCTATAGTCCACACACTTCATCCAAGTGTTATCTCTTGTTTTTCACCATGACTATAGGGGATGAAAATAAACTATTATTGTTTCTGATAATGCAGCTTCCATCATCTCCTTGATCAACTTCTCAATTTCATCCTTTTTGAGAGGTTGGATACATTTCATTTTTACCATCACACTATCATCTTTTAATGTTATTCAGTTTTCTTGACCCCTTCTAGGAGACACTCTCTTAGTTTCAGCAAAGACATCTTCAAAATTCTGTAACAGTCCTTGCAAGTCCTCAGGCATGATTCCTTGATTCTCTAGAACTCTCAATTGAGCATTCAAATGCAACAAGGATGCATTAAAATAACTCACATAAACTCTCAAGGCTTTCTCACAATTCTTGGAACTCACTAGTGTCATAAGTTTTGGTTTGCATCCCTCCAATTTTATCTCCTGGCTCTCTTATTCAAAACTCATCTTCATCCTTGCAAAGTCCCATTTAATGGCTCTCAATATGGATAGCCATTAAATTCCCAAAACCAAATCATAGTTCTTCAATGGTAGTAACAGAAAGTCTATCTTAAATTTGTATTGATTCATCTGCCATATGACATCCTTGCATTCTCCTAATGTAACCATTTGGTTCTCATCTGCCACAGTGACCTTCAATCTGTGTTGCCTGTTGATACTCAATCCTGCTCTCTTAACCATAAACAAGTTGAGGAAGTTGTGTATACTTTCAGAGTCTAGTAAAGCCACTCAAGAAACTCCCCCAATCTGGATCACTAATCTCATGGTTTCAACATGTTCTACTCTCCATATCGCCTGAAAAGAAATTATTGGAATGTCACTCTTCTGTTTTTCTTGACTCAACCCTGCCACTGTTTTCTCACAATCCACAAATTCTTCTTTCTCTCTTTCCTCCTCTAGTCCCTCCACTAAAATTTGAAACAATTGAGTACGAGGATATTTGTGATCTAGAGAGTATTCGGATGCACACCAAAAGCATAATCCCTTCTTCCTTCTATCTTCAATTTCTGCACCTGTCAGGGACTTCCCATTACCTTTTTGGTTTCGATTTCCAACATTCCCAAAACTCCTACTAGTATTTGGACTCAGCACATTAGGAGTAGTAGTCTTAAATGCATCCACAGAGTTGGAGCTATTGCTTGCAAAATAAACACTTATACTGGGATATATGGTAGTTCTAGGTGGAATAATGAGAACTGAAAGTTGGGTTGATTTAACAGAACTCACAAAAGACTTCTTGTGAGAAAGGAAGAATATGCATTCTAACCTTTTGACAATATTAAAAGCTTCCATCAATATTTAAAGTTCCAACAACTTCAAATATTGAATGATTTCAACCCGCAAATTTTTTAAAGCACTAAGTACATACTTATCAGGGAGTTCTACATGGTTACAAGACTGATGAATTCTTCATAATATTGCTCGACAGTTTCTGTCTACTTAAGTGCCAATAACTCAACAAACGGATCTTCAAAGTCATCTGGAGCAAACCTCTCTCTTAACTTATCCAAATACTGGTCTCATATCCATTGAGCCCAATCTATAACACCTCTCCTCAGTAACCGTTGCCACTTCAATGCTTCCCTTCCAGGTACTCCTTCTACTTCGAAATATTGCTCAATTTTAAAAATCAAGGCTTTAAAATCTGAACCATCAAACCTGCGACACAACAACTTATATGCCATGTTTACAGGATGAAAAGATTGACCCATCAACACAACTCTGTCCTGATTTTCTTCTATCAAAATGGGCTCCTCGGTTTTTGTTGAAATCCCCTTATAGCTCGAGGAGGAGAATCTAAAATGGTCTCCACTAAAAATCTCTTCTCCACACTTGAACTCCCCTGAACTAGAAATGGGGTTGGTTCCACCACAATCTTTTTTCCTAAAGCGATTTCTAACAACTTGTGTAAATATGTCATTATTGAAGTTCTCAGCTCAGATATCTTGTCATCAAACTCTATCTAAGTTTATCAGTTTCCTGCCTCCACTCTAGAAATTCAGGTGTCGCTGGAAGTGCAGGTGATTGAGTCTGGTTTGCAGTAGCAATGGAAGTTGCAAGAGCTGTGGCACTTAGATTCATTACTCCATCAACCATGACAGGATCAAGGCTGGAAGCTCTGATATTTCCATAAGATGACGAATCAAACAAGCAAAAAGAACAATAAAAAAAGAAAAAAAGAAATCCAATCTCTGATTCAAAGAGCCAAAAAACCAGTAAAAATATTCATGCCTCAAAACAAAGGAGGTTCAGCCCTAAAAACCACTCAGAAACGTCCAAAAAATGCAAGACAAAAGATTGACCAAAACACATCGTTTTACTTAAAAGATTAACGACTAAAATATTAATTAAAGAAAACATAAATTTAAAGCTCCAAAAGTCAATTGAATTCAGCTCCTTGCAATATCTGGGTGCACATCTGATTAGTGCTTAAATTATACATTATTTTATTGATAATTATTCCTTGATTGATTATTATAAGATGTTAATTTAGATCTTTTCATTCATTTTCCAGGCAGGACATTGAAGATAAGAAATCCAGCATAAAAGGTGAAAATTCTGTAATTTTTTGATTTTCTGGATTCATGGCTGGATTCACAGGCATGATTTCCGGGATGGCTGCTGGCATGCCAAAATCAAAATCTTTTGGATTGGCTAGCTGGAAAATTTGAATGGATAGGGTCAATTAGGCAAATGGAGTGAATTCCGGGATGTGTCTTCAATTTATAAACTTAATTTTCGGGATTTTGTCTTTTTGTCTTTGTTATCTTTGTAATTCCTAAGCCTATAAATACTCACTCTTGGGAGAGGCTGGAGGATCATCTATCTATCTATCTATCTTTCATTTTGTGTTTTTCTTAATTTTTTTTAAGTATTTTGTTCTAAATAAACTTTTCTTTTCACTTTCATTTTTATTTTATGTTTACAAGCTATTTTCAAAACATGTCAAGCATGATAAACAATATCATGCTTGGCTAATTTTCTCAAGCCAAAGATCTAGCAATGAAACGATTGGATTGTGAGATTCGAACAAAGCACTAAATTCCCTTCTGGGATACATTCTCGTTTTCCTAAACATAAAAGCTTGGCAATCAGCCTCGCTTACATTTTTTAAATTACTTCTTATCAAAAACACGTCGTTGGTTTGTAAGTTGTTTAAAAATATAGTTGGAAGAAAGGATCCGCCTATTGTATTTCGACTTCTTGTGAACACACTTAGCGGCGGTCCGCTTAGGAAAAACGAGAACAGAAACGATTCTCGTTGAGACAACTTTTGAGTCGGGCTTTTCCAGTTTTTAAACTAAGTATTTTAACGGCGATAGACGTGGCTAATTTACTTAAGAATTGGTTTCCGAAGATAGACTTGGGAAGATCGGTTACATGTGAGAAAAACAAGTTGCAATGGGTTGGGCCTTGTAGACTGTAACTGACATGAATCCCGAAGGAAAATACATTTTAATGATTGATAGAATCCAATCAAAGCTAGCTCGAGGCGATTTTATTATTTGTGATATCTCAACTTATTTACTCTTCTACTTTTTAATTAATTGCTTCATTTCACTCTAATTATTTTAAATCTCGACTATCACCCCCTTTTTATTTATTGTTGCAGATCCTGGATTAAAAAACTATCAATTGGATTAGGAAATACAAAATTCCTTGTGGTTCGACCCTCTTCCATTATTCTACCTTTCTCTTATTTATTTTATTTTCGAAGATGCTTTATTTTATTTTGACGAGTTAAAATTTGCGCCATTACCGGGGAATTTTCGGCACTTTACTAATCAAATTTCTTTGTTTTTATGACTAGGAAAAACTCAGGTACTTTGGTGCAGTACAACCCGGAAATCGAAGCAAGCGCTCGTAGAAATCACGGTCAAACGCTTCGACGAAAGAAAAAACAAAAGGAACAACAATCTACTTCCGCAACACCATCTCGTGATCAATCAATTGACGCCCCTCAAGCAACACCAAACGTTAATCCTACATTTGAACCGGAATGAATGGCGAATCAAACAATAAGAGAGTTAGCTGCCGCGCCCGCCGTGCAACAACCACTTTGCATCGCTTTTCCTCATGGTGATACCCCTTTTCAACTCAAAACGGGGTTAATTCATCTTCTTCCAACCTTCAACGGTCTTCCTAGTGAGAGCCCAAATAAACATCTTGCTGAATTCCATATGGTGTGTAGTAGCATGAAGCCGCAAGGAGTTTCGTAAGATCAAATTAAACTAAGGGCGTTTCCTTTTTCTTTAACTGGAACAACCAAAGAATGGTTATTTTATCTTCCGCCTAATTCGATTACTACTTGGACTAAACTATCTCGTATTTTTCTTGACAGGTACTTTCCTGCGGCAAAGGCGAGCGAACTTAGGCAAAGCATCTTGGGAATACAACAAAGGAACGACGAAACTCTTTATGAGTATTGGGAAAGATTTAAGAAGCTATGTGCCAGTTGTCCGCAACACCGCTTATCTGAGAAAACTCTTCTTCAATATCTTTACGAAGGGATGCTTCCGATGGATAAAAAGATGATAGACGCTGCAAGTGGGGGCGCTCTAGTTAACATGACGCTAGAAAATGCGAGAACACTAATTTATACCATGGCCGTAAATTCGCAATAATTCGGCTCTTCAAGTGAACCTAGCCGATGGGTTCACGAAGTAAGTACCGTTTCGCTAGAAAATAAAATAGACAAGTTGTAGCAACCCCTTTTTTCTTATAGGTGTAAAAAGTCGCTAATTTGAAAAGTCGGAAATTAAGTTTTAAAATTGGGGAAAGGTTTTAAAACCAACTTAAAAAATATTGAAATTTGGAAAACGATTTAGAAAATATTTGGAGTCGCCACCGGTCACTTTGGTAGACCGGACACTGTAAAAACAAGAGATTCGAAATGGTTTGGGTTCGAGAGTCGGTTACGATTTAAAACGGGGTTAACGTTAAAAACCGCCCAAAATTAGCACCTTTAAAATAACCGCTTAATTAATTTTGAGTTTTATGTTTTAAAGTGGCATTTAAATCGTGATTTGTTTAAATATTCGAAATCAATTTTATTTTTACCGTGTCTTTATTCGAAGATAACGCATACACCGCCGACACTACGTTTGAGGCCAGGCCCGTTACGATCGAATAAAGTCGTAATTAATTAAGTTCATTAATTAGAAGAAATGGATGTGACTTAAGAAAAAATAATATACAATATTTACAACATGTGCAAAATACATGAATGGACAATAAATTAAAAATGCACAAATGAATAATATATGCATGATATAAATTAAGAAACAAATGCATGGCAAAATATAATAAAATGCAATAAAATAAATAAACATAAACAAATATAAGACTAAAATTGAGATAATATGAAAAGGAAATAAAATAAATATTACTGTAAATGATAAAAATAATAAAAACAAAAAAAAGGGTAAAAATAAAAAAACAAATTTTATATTCGAATAGTGACCAAGTTATAAG
The DNA here is from genome assembly GCA_035048815.1 of Abelmoschus esculentus. Lineage (NCBI taxonomy): Eukaryota > Viridiplantae > Streptophyta > Magnoliopsida > Malvales > Malvaceae > Abelmoschus > Abelmoschus esculentus. Next base: position 10,444,398 of record JAUCBN010000031.1, read on the forward strand.
CTTTTGAAAACATTCGAGCCCTTAAAACACTATTATGAAGCGAGGAAGGGCTCGAAAAATAGGTCATAAACACGGAAGGACCATAAGTAAAATAAACCATTTAAAAGTAGTGATTATGGTCCGATCAGTGAGCAAATTGAAAAGATCTGAAAACATCGAAGCCCTCAACACGCTATTAAGAAACGAGGAAGGGCTTAAAAACGTAAACCGATACACGGAGGGACTAAAACAAAATAAACCCTTTATTAAAAGGATGATCACTGAGATTGGTGACTAAATTGAATAACGAAAAGGGATACGAGGGACGCTGGAGATGAATAATGAGGGGCGGAGGGATTTAAAAAGGAAAATAACCCATTTTTATAAATCAGGTGAGTATAAAACTCAAATGGAAATTAAGATCAAAACCTTTCCTTCATTTTTTCATCCCACCAAAACCGAAAATCTCTCATTTTGTATGGTTGTTCATCTGGAAACCCAGAAGATTAAAGAACACCATGGTGTTCTTCTGGGTTTTCCAGAATCATGAACTCCGGCCGCTGCTAGCGGGGGCCAGCAAAAGTAAAACCCCCTTTTTTGTATTTTCGAAACCAAAACTTGATCAAACTCCTTTTGTTTCTCAAAACCGAAAACAAAAACACTTACTTTTAAAGAAAACCGAGATAACCAAAAAAAGCTTCTTTTTCTTGATTCGAAAAGAAAAAAGAGGAGAACGAGGTCTTCCTCCCCTCTCGGCTCACCCACAACAACCCGAAGATCACGAGGTTTATCGCCGGAGTAAGATTCGACCAGACACAACTCAAATAAACGAAGAAGGTAAAAAGAATACTTCTATCTTTATTTTGTATGCGAAACAAGAAGAAAAAATTACCACTAGAGTTTTCTTTGCTTTCTATTGATTCAAGTGATGTTGGGAGAGATCCCGAATACAAGGATTTTCTTTGGCTTTATAGCCGATTACAAGGGGAAAACCTAAAATTTCTATCGTGCCTTGCTGGAAATTTTGGTTGCATCTGATATATTTGTTGATGGTGACTCTGAAATTCGTTGTAATTTCGGCCGAATTTCTCTGATTTTTCCTCTGAATTTGGTCGGTTATCCTTGTACAAATCTCTGAAATTTCGTTGCGTTTTGGCTCTGTTGTAGTACGATTCTGGCAGTGGTTTCTCTCTTTTTTGTTTGTATGTGCTGTTGGCAATCGGAGGAGAGGAGGGGACCACCGGACGATCATCGTCGGCGAAGGAAAATGAAGAGGCGTTTGAAAGCTGGAGAGTCGCGCGTGCACGCGACGCGCGCGTGAGGAGCTGGGCGGTCGGCGCGTGCAGCGATTGGCGTATCTGGATCCTTCTGTTTCCTTCAACCGTAGCCGTTAGATCTGATCCAGATCTAACGGTTACAAACGGGCTACGCAAGAGAAGAAACAAATTAGGGTTACCGGTTATAATGGGTTTAGTCGGTTGGGTTAATGGGTTACCGGTTTTGGGCTCAAAACATGGGCTGATGTAATTACTTAATATTTTTATTCGGGCTTGTAATTAATAAACGGGCTAAGTGTTATAAAAACATTTTTGGGTTTTGTAATATCTATATTGGACTGAAAATAAATAAAGACATGGGTTCTTGTTTTATTTGGGTTTAATCTTTATATTAGTTGGGTTTTATTTACCTTATAATCTGATATATATATATATATATAACAATTAATAATAACAATTGTAATAATAATAGAAGAAAATAATAATAATACTAATAATATTTAATAGTAAGAGAAAATGAGAGAAAACAAAAACCAAATTTATGTATAAATAATAATTCATATAATATTTTTGATTGATGATTTTTTGGATGTAAGAAACGTTGAAAATATATATATATATATATTTGAACACAATAGCAATATTTCTTTATTCTTTTTCTTTTCTTCAAAACATGGTATTTAAATATAATATATTAATATTTTTGTATTTAATTAATTTTTTAATAATGATAAGCCCGTTATTCGATTGGAATAAAAATTTTAAACCGGGTTTCACACCCCGGATAAAATTAGTGATTACACAAGTTAATTGACATTGTCAATTCTCTTGTTTCAGGCAAAATTAGAGTTGCAAAAGTTTGTGGAGTTTGCACTATGCCGGACCATCCGACAGACTCGTTTCCATTACTACTAAATGAGTCGGGCGCCAATGTTAATGCGATAAACAACTTTCCAGGTCCTCCTCAACGAGCATACAGCCCTTTTGGTAACACCTTTAACCCCGGTTGGAGAGATCACCCCCAACATGAGCTATGGGAGTAGAAACTCAAACTTTCAAATGAGACCACCTACTTTTCAAAATCAAGTGCCACAAAAAACTTCCCTTGAGACCATCGTCAAAAAATTGGCTATCTCGCAAGAAAATTTTCAAACTCAAACTCATTCCCACCTTCAAGAAATTGACAAACAAATAAGCCAATTAGCTCAAACCATTGGTCGTTTAGAGTCTCAAGGCTGACTACCCTCACAAACCGAGCCTAATCCGAGGGAAAACGTGAGCGTTATGACCTTACGGAGTGGTACCATTGTTGCACCTAAACCGATCAAAGAAGCAAAGAAAGAAACCAAAGAGACCCAAGAAGACGCTTCATCAAAAATTCAAGAAGAAAATTCTTCACCTTCACTTGTTCCAGGTAAAATTGTTCCTAACTCTTCTTTTTCTTCTACTTACGAGACTCCTCCTCCTTTTCCAGGGAGACTTGCTAGACGTGACAAGAAAGAAGAGGAAAAAGAAATTCTCGACATATTCAAGAAATTGGAAATTAATATTCCACTACTTGATGTTATCCGAAAGGTGCCCAAATATGAGAAATTTTTGAAGGACTTGTGCACAAATCGATGGCGATTATCCGGTAATGAGAAGGTAAATCTTGGTGAAAATGTTTCGGCCATTTTTCAAAGGCGTTTACCACCCAAGTACAAAGATCAAGGAATGTTTGCAATTCCATGCAAAATTAGAAACGTCGGAATCAAGAGAGCAATGTGCGATCTAAGCGCATCTATTAATGTCCTGCCATTAAGCGTCTACAACAAAATTTTGATTGAACCATTGAAGGAGACACGGGTAACGATTCAACTTGCTGATCGATCGGTCATTTATCCCAAGGGAGTATTAGAAAACATGTTGGTAAACGTAAACGATCTTATTTTTCCTGCTGATTTTTACATTATTAACATGGAAAATGACCGCAGCAACACTGGATCGGAAATTTTGCTTGGGCGCCCTTTCTTATCAACAACATATACCAAGATCGATGTCCGTAGTGGAATATTAACTATGGAATTTGATGGGGAAATGGTTAAATTTGACGTATATAAAGCCATGAAATATCTCGATTCGGTTGCAAGTTTGAATTTTGTTGATATTATTGATCCTTTAGCCGACGATTTTTTTGAGACTAATTTTGTTGATAAATTTTGCAGGGATTTGGGTGATGTTGATAAGAAATACAAGAAGATTGAACAAAAATTTTCAATTAATTCTGACAAACTTAATACTCCATCTAGATCTAAATTGTTCTCTTCCATCTTGCAGAAAATAAAGTTGGAGTCAAAATTATCGCCAGATAAATGGAAGAGCAACAAAAATATTTTGTCAGGAAAAATGAAAGGACTTCATAATCGAAAATTTTCTTGTAAGAAAATTCTTAGTTGGAAAAAGTGCAAGAATTAGAGGAAGTATTTAGCAAAGTACCTGTAGTCAGAATCAGGTTGTCGAGCTAACGACGTTAAAAATAGTGCTTGATGAGAGGCAACCCATTTTGTTTTTCTTAAAACTCGTGTGGTTTGTTTTTATTTTTCATTTCGTCATTTTTATTTCATATTTCCAATTTGAATTTTGTAGCTACCTCTTTTATCATAATCAAATAAGGACGAAGACAAGGACTTAAAGAAAAAATCAATCAAAGTCAACTCTTCTTGAAGCAAAAATCGTGCATTAAATTCAGGAGTATTTTCACCCTCTCTTTTGCATCTTATTTTATTTGTTCATATTGGGACAATATGATTTTAAGTGAGAGGGTGGGATTAAAAATCAATTAACTCGCTTATGCTTTGTGATTGAAATTGAGTTATTTCTTGGTTAGAATTGTTGTTAATCTTGGTTGTTAATTTCTAGTTTGATTTAATTTTCTTGTATTTCTTTGTAAATTCAATCTTGTTCTTGTTGAATTTAGGATGCATGATAGCATGGCATGACTATTTTATGTAAATTTTCCTTGGTAATTTCATGAATTTGTTGATGAATTGGATGCATGACTTAGTTCAATAAACCTTTCATGTGATTTTTGAGCCTAATGAGCATATTTTTATTCTTGCTCTTTGTTTCATTTGAGTGTGCCAAACTAATTGATTGCATTCTAGAACTTGAAACTCGATACTTGTTGAAACTACATATTTTGAATATGATGCTTTAATATGATATAGGCATTAGGATTAAAACCATTTTTCTTCCCGAATAAAATAACCTACTCATTTTATTTGTTTACCCTTAGTGAACCATTTTTGAGCCTTAGCCTTTTCTTTGTTCACCATTTGTTTTAAACCCAAACCAGTTTTATTATATTTCCTTCTTTTTGTTCCCTTTTTCAAGACAAAGGTGAAGTTATTTCAAAAGAAAAAAAGAGTTGTGCAAAATCGAACAAAACAGTCCAGAAAAAATTAAATTGTTCGAACACAAAAAAGAAAAGAAAAAAAAAACAGTGCAATGCAGAAAAATAGAGTAGTTATGTTCGACTAAACAAAAAAAATGAGAAAAAAATCTTTCTTCATCTTTATTTCCCTTTGAATAAATCTTTGGAATAATTTTCTCTTTGTCTTGAAATTTTCAAACCCAATTTTCGGCCTTTATCCTACCCGAACCTTAACCCCATTACAACCCATATTGAAGTCCTCTTGATTTTTGCATTATTTTTATATTAAGTAGTGGAAACTAGATTGAGTTACAAGCTTATGGTAATGGATTGATTAGTTTAGGCTTGAGTGATTCTTTCACCCGAAACACTTGAGCAAAATGAGTGAACCAATGTGAGGAACTAAGTCTTGTATTCTTTGAAATTGATAGACGGTTGATATGCCTTGGTAGATATACACTTAATTGACTATGCCTTGCTTGATTAATCTTGAATATCAACATTTACTTGATTTAGTTTACTTAAGAAATCTTGGAAACTCTATGAAATTGAAGTTGACAACTTAAGGTTTTTTAGCATGATAATTGAGAAAATGCTTGAGGACAAGCATTGAATAAGTCAGAGGGAATTTGATTAATGCTTAAATTATACATTATTTTATTAATAATTACTCATTGATTGATTATTATAAGATGTTAATTTGGATCTTTTCATTCATTTTCCATGCAAGACATTCAAGATAAGAAATCCAGCATAAAAGATGAAACTTCTGTAGATTTTTGATTTTCTGGATTCATAGGCATGATTTCCGGGATAGCTGTTGGCATGCCAAAATAAACATTTTTCGGATTGGCTAGCTGGAAAATCTGAATGGATAGGGTCAATTAAGCAAATGGAGTGAATTCTAGGATGTGTCTTCAATTTATAAACTTAATTTTTGGGATTTTGAATTTTTGTCTTTGTTATCTTTGTAATTCCTAAGCCTATAAATACCCACTCTTGGGAGAGACTGGAGGATCATCTATCTATCTATCTTTGATTTTGTGTTTTGCTTAGTTTTTTTTTTAAGTATTTTGTTCTAAATAAACTTTTTTTTTCACTTTCATTTTTATTTTATGTTTACAAGTTATTTTCAAAACATGTCAAGCATGATAAATAAATATCATGCTTGGCTAATTTTCTCAAGCCAAAGATCTAGCAATGAAACGATTGGATTGTGAGATTCGAACAAAGCACTAAATTCCCTTCCGGGATACATTCTTGTTTTTCTAAACGTAAAAGCTTGGCAATCGACCTCGCTTACATTTTTTAAATTACTTCTTATCAAAAAGACGTCGTTGGTTTGTAAGTTGTTTAAAAATATAATTGGGAGGAAGGATCCGCCTATTGCATTTTGACTTCCTGTGAACACACTTAGCGGCGGTCCGCTAAGGAAAAATGAGATCGGAAACGATTCTCGGTGAGATAACTTCTGAGTCGGGCTTTTCCAGTTTTTAAACTAAGTATTTTAACGGCGATAGACGTGGCTAATTTACTTAAGAATTGGCTTCCGAAGATAGACTTGGGAAGAACGGTTACATGTGAGAAAAACAAGTTGCAATAAGTTGGGCCTTGTAGACTATAACTGACATGAATCCTGAAGGAAAATACATTTCAATGATCGAAAGAATCCAATCAAAGCTAGCTCGAGGCGATTTTATTATTTGTGATATCTCAACTTATTTACTCTTCTACTTTTTAATTAATTGCTTCATTTCACTCTGATTATTTTAAATCTCGACTATCACCCCCTTTTTATTTATTGTTGCAGATCCTGGATTAAAAACAACGATCAATTGGATTAGAAAATACGAAATTCCCTGTGGATCGACCCTCTTCCATTATTTTACCTTTCTTTTATTTATTTTATTTTCGAAGAGGTTTTATTTTATTTTGACGAGTTAAAACGACGCTTGTCAACATCTTCTAAACATGTACCAAAAGTATGCACGGCTCGTCAACAATATGATCTTGCACTGAAAGATCCATGTTACTTTCATATCTTGCTTCTTTGTTCTTTCCTCTTTTCTCATTATGTTACTGTTTTATTAGTTTCATTAACATTTCTTGTCTCTGAGCAAATAAAAGGGTTCTTGTAATAATCCTAGGAAAGGAATTGAATATGCATCAGATGTTCGTCGAAGTTACTTGTCAAGGCGGTATATAAAGGGTAAAACAAAAAAAACTTCTGGTTGCAAACAATTCTTGTTCCTTTGAGATGTTTAAATTACTTTTATTCCAAATGTGAAATATTATGACTTATAAGACTTGCTATGCAATTTCCCTCCACGCAGTGGCGGATTCATTATATGGTGAGGGTGGGCCTGAAATTTAAATTTAACTTGATAAATGTTTATTTTATATGTTAGTTCTCACCCTAAATATAATTGGTGCCCACCCTAGATTAGTTGGTGCCATTATTTTTATTCAATTCAGAATTTAAATCACCAAGTTAGACCAAAATTAAAGCCTAAAATTTATTTAATTGAGGTCTAAATCAACTTTACACCTAAACTCAATAACTATTCTCATTTCCCAACCCAAATAACAAAATAAAAACAAAATAAACTCAATAACAATATTTTGAGGAATAAGGTATTTCACTCAAAATTTTTTGAATATACAGTGTTACGGGAGGGGGGAATTAGTCAATTACGACAATTTCTATAGTGCCAAGAGGTGAATGTCACTTCCTCTTGGTGTTTTTCATTTTAAATTAATTTATTTCAGCTGATAGTGTAATTACCTATAAAGGTAATTTATCAATAAACTGACTTCTCAATGATGATGTAATTATCTATGGAGGTAATTTATCAACAAATTAGCTTCTCAATAATGATGTAATTACCTATGAAAGTAATTAGTTTAAAATGGAGAACGCCAAGAGAAAGTGGCGTTCTCCCAATAACTATTCTAAATCAACTTTAAGACCAAACTAAGATTTTTAAAAGCAACCACAAACAAAACCTAAATCTTATATCAGTCCAATAACCCTTTTAATTTACAAGACCCAATCTTAAAATTACAAGCCCAATTCGGAAAGCCCATAATCTAAGAAAAATCCTAATCCTTATCATGTTTGCTGCAGCCGCCACCCCTTATCACCCTTGGATCAAATGGTGATCGAAGGGCCAAGATATAAAGCTGGAGAGAGACTTTTAATCCCCACACGCACTCGCACGCAAAAGTCTCCAGACGTCATGCGCGCGTGTAGCACACACGCGGTGTTTTTCTACTGCCGACTGGTTCAGACCATTGTACGACCGCCGTTCGCCGCCCGAAAATCTACAAAAATTATGAACAAAGAAACATCATCTGGAAAAACTATGAAAGCAGGCCGAAAATCTGGAAAAGAAATATAAGCTAGAATGTTAAAATAAAAAGGATAGGAACCATTCAAGAAAAAGAGAGAGCATTATAACCATTGTAACTCCATTATCATGAATTGAAAATCAAAGAGAAAGACCAGAAAGTTTTCTGGTATGTAAGCAACGCAAAAGAAACTTAAAAGCAAGAACCATAAAGATTGAGGAAGACGAGAATCAGAGGATCACTCTCTGTTGAACATTCAAGCCAAAAGACAAAATAGATAACTTTCGGCTGATAGGGTACAGTGACTCATAAACCCTATTCAAGCAAACACCCCAAAACGAAATGTTTCATTAAAGTCTTAATCAAAACGCACACTTCCTTAATAGACAAAATAACCCTTAATTATTTTTAAACATTAACAACTTTCCCAACGGCTAACTTTAGCTTGAAAGGTCTTCTGACAATGCTCCCTCGTCAGAACATCCTTGACCTCAAGGACGAAAGTCTGGAAATTATAGAATCAGCTGGTGCAGAAGCTCCCAAGTAGCAACCTCAGAAAAGAAATTGGTTCATTCCATCAGAACTTTCGCTATAGCTCGGTTTCTTTTCTTGCCAATCCTTCTATCTAATACCCTCGCTGGCTCTTTAGCAATACTACCATCTCCTCCAATTACAGGTAACTAAGATTAATGTGGCTTTTCCTTAATGTGTTTTTTAAGCTGCGATACGTGAAACATAGGGTGTACTCGAGAGTCTTTAGGCAATAATAGTTCATAGGCTACTTTCCCCACCTTAGTAATGATTTTGAATGGCTCAAACCATTTAGCAGCTAGCTTCTGATAGCTTCTGAACTTAACTGAATGTTGCCTATATGGTTGCAACTTGAGGTACACCCACTCTCCCATATCAAACTCACAATCCACCCTCCTTTTATCCGCCTAATTTTTCATTCGTTTCTGAGCTCAATTAAAAAGAAACTGCAACATTTTAATGGTAGTTTCCCTATTCTGCAAACTTCGGTCCATTGTGGTATTCTTTGATTCTCCAGCTACATATGGCAGATGTGTTGGTGGTTCTTGGCCATATAGAGCTTGGAAAAGGGAAGTCTGGATAGCTGAATGAAATGAGGTGTTATACCACCATTCAGCTAGATACAACCACAAATCTCACTCTTTAGGTCTCTCTTGTCATACACCGTAAATAGGTTTTCAAGCATTTATTCACCCTCTCTGTTTGTCCATCTGTTTGAGGATGATAAACAGTTGATGGATGAATTGCGACCCCCAATTTACTAAATAACTCCTGTCAAAATATACTCATGAAGACCTTATCCCTATCACAAATTACTTCATTGGGCAGGCCATGTAATTTAAATACATTCTCTATAAATAACATAGCCACTTCATAAGCAGTAAAAAGATGACCCAGAGGTATGAAATGTCCAGATTTGGATAACCTGTCCACCACCACTAAAATAAAATTTTTCTTTTTTTTTTGTCATAGGTAGCCCCTTATTAAAATCTATACTAATAGATGTCCATACCTGCCTAGGAATTGGCAATGGTTGCAGCAACCCCTTTGGATGTGTCAATTCATCTTTGTTCTTTTGACAAATCACACACTCTCAAATCTCCTTTTTAATATCTTTTCTCATTCCCTTCCAATGAAACATAACAGATGCCCTCTTAATGGTGGCATGATTGCCCGAATGCCCACCAATTGCACTCCTATGGAAATAATCCAACAAGTTCTCCCTTAATTTAACATCTAATGCAACTATCAATTTCCCTTTCTCAATAATTAACCTCTAGTCCAAGCATATTTGGGATGCTTAAGAGATCCCTGCTACAGACTCTTAATAATCTTCACTAGCTTGTCATCAAATTTCCAAGAGTCTGGCACTCTTTGCAACACATTAATGGTCACACTACTGATGGCCATACACTGGATTGTTTCTGTTGGTCTCCTAGACAGACAGTATGCTACCACATTATTTATCCCTTTTTGTAACAAACTTTAAAGTCGTACCCCAACATCTTTGCAACCCATTTCTGTTGAGCAAGGGTCACAATTTACTTCTCGGTCAAAAATTTTAGACTACGATGGTTTGTTCTGATCTTAAAATGCCTCCCCACTAAGTAAGCTGACCATCTCTTCACTGTTAATAACACATCCACCATTTTTTTCTTATGCACCGAAAGATACTGATATCTTACCCCTAACACGTTGCTAAAAAATGCTAAAGGTTTTTCCTTTTGAATCAATAAAGCCCCAACTCCCATATCAGAAGCATTTGTCTCAATAATAAACTCCTCCTTAAAATCTGGTAAAGCCAGAATTGGTGCTGCATAAATCATTTGCTTCAACTTCTGGAAGATCTATTGTTCAACCTCTGTCCATTTCCATCCATCCTTTCTCAACAAATCAGTCAAGGGTTTGGCTATAATCCAATACCCTTGGATGAATCTCCTGTAATATCCTGACAACCCAAGGCATCCCCTTAATTCCTTCACTGTTGTAGGAGCAGGCCATTTTAAAATGCAACTCACTTCCTCCTCATCCATTACTATATTTCCCCAATTATAACATACCCCGAATAATTTATTTTGTTGGAACCAAAACAAAACTTCGAATATTTTGCAAATAATTGATTCTCTTGAAGTACTCTTAAAACCTCCTCCAAATGCAACAAGTGTGTTTGCCAAGTTGCTGAATACACTAGGATATCATCAAAGAAAACCATCACTAACTTCCTCAACAACTTCTTAAAAATTTGGTTCATCAACCCTTGAAAAGTTGTTGGGCATTTGTCAGCCCAAATGGGATGACCAAAAATTCATAATGCCCCTTGTCAGTGCGAAAAACAGCCTTGTGAATGTCTGTTCCTGACATCTTGATCTGATGATATCATGACATCAGATCCAGCTTCGAAAACACCCTTGCCTCCCTAAGTTCATCCAACAACTCTTCTATGAATGGCATGGGAAATTTGTCTTTGACTGTGAACTGGTTAAACCTTCTATAATCCACGCACATCCTTCAAGATCCATGTTTTTTTTAAACATTACAATGGGGGAGGAAAAAGCACTATTGTTGTCCCTAATTATACTCGCATCTAGCATTTTTCAAATCATTTTTTCTATCTCATCCTTCTGGGAAGAAGGATGTCTATAAGGTTTTACCTTTACCACAACATTCTCATCCAGCAAGGTAATCCTATGGTCTCTCCCTTTCCCTGGTAGTAGTCTATGAAGTTCTCCAAACACCCCATCATATTTCTGCAGTAACTATTTTAGTTCTTCCTGTTCTGCCTCCGTTTCTCCCTTCAGTTCTAATTGTGCATTAATAAATATCAGAGTGGAATTATTTCCACTTCCCCTTCCAAGTCTTCTTACCCAACCTGGATTCTACCACCTTAACTTCCTCTGGTTTGCACCTTACCAATTGAATGGTTTTCACCCCTCTCTTGAAATTCAAATTCAATGTTGTAAAATTTCAGGTGATCATTCCCAATTGGGACAACCATTGCACCCTAAGACCACATCACAATTTTTCAAATTCAATACCAAAAAAATAAGTCTCAAATTCTTGGTCTTGTACCATCTATCTCACTTCATTACACTCCCTAAATGTTTCCATACAACCACCATTTGCCACTACCACTTTTCAGTTGTTGCCTTTCACTCATTTCCAGTCCAGCTCTCTTTGTGATTTTCAAACTCACAAAGTTGTGAGAGCTCCCTGAATCAATCAGAGCTATGCATTGCACTCCCCCTATACTGATTCACAACTTCATATTTTCCTAGTAATTAGTTCCCCACATTGCTTGTAACGAAATTACAGGACTGTCTCCTTTTCCTTGATCAGTTGCTTCAATCACTTCTTCATAATCTAGGAATTCTTTCACCTCTCCTTCATCTTCTTGTCCCTCCACCATAATGTGAAACAATTGAGTCTTGTTGCAATTGTGTCCTGGTGTATACTTAGCAGCACACTAGAAACACAGTCCCTTCCTCCTCCTCTCTTCAATGACACTAGCTGAAATTAACTTGTTATTCCCTTTGGGCCCTCCACCAGTTGCATTCCTATTTGGGGTAGGATTAGTCCTCTAAGATTTAGGACTCACTGTTCTTGAGTTACTAGTATTTATTAAAGATACCCCTGACACATTATCCCCTCCAAATTACTGCCTAAGTAAGCTCTGAGGAGCTGATCTATATGGAACTATTATAGAATTGGGAGCACTTTTTCTATAGGAAGACCCTGTATATTTCTTACCAATAGCATATAACATGGATTCTACATGTCGAGCTAAGTTAAAGGCATTTAGTAATCTCTGAGGCTGTAACAATTTCACATAACCCCCAATTTCTAATGTCAAATGATTTTTAAATAAAGAAAGGACATACTCATCAGGCAAGTTAACTTGATTAATAAGATGAATGAATTCTTCATAATACCTTCCTACTGTATCTTGTTGTAGTAGCTCTACCAATTCAGCAAACGGGTCATCGAAGCCCCCTGGAGCAAATCGCTCTCGCATCAGTTTGATGTAGTCCATCCAACTCATTCCAGTCAAGTTCCCATTCGATCTCATCAAAAACTGGTTCCATTGTAGAGCTCGGCCTTCCAAATGTAACATCACTACACGCATCTTAGCCTTTTTCGACACCTACTCGGCATCGAAATACTACTCCAGCTTCAAAAACCATCCTTGTAAGTCGTCCCCATCAAATCTTGGACGTAAGAGTTTATAAGCGAAATTTCCAGATGGGTTGTTCTCTACCACCTCCTTTGGTTCAACAACATCTTGAATCGATGAAGTTGGAACACTAGTTGATCCCCCCCCGGCCTATGGGTTGCCCAATAAGCCATCAGAAACCTCAAATACTCCTATCGTATCAATTTTTTTCCCAAACCGATTTCCAATAACTTTTGGAAATTGTCCATCATCCGGGCTTCCATGGATTGCATAGATCCTTCCAACCTGGTTATCTCAGACTGTAGTCGAGTCGATTCCTGCCTCCAATCGGAAGACTGAGTCGGATTTTCATTCGCAACTGCCATGTTCTTAGATTCCACCGCCGCAAACGCCGTCTGTTGTCGGGTTTCCAACATTCTCCGAGGATCGTAGGAGCTCTGATACCCTTGTAAGCAATACAAAAGAAACTTAAAAACAAGAACCAGAAAGATTGAGGAAGACGAGAATAAGAGAATCACTCTCTGTTGAACATTCAAGCCAAAAGACAATATATATAGCTTCCGGATGATAGGGTACAGTGACTCATAAACCCTATTCAAGCCAACACCTCAAAACGAAATGTTTCATTAAAGTCCTAATCAAAACGCACACTTCATTAATAGAGAAAATAACCCTGAATTATTTTTAAACATCAACAACTTTCACAACGGCTAACTCCAGCTTGAAATGTAACCCCCTTAGCCCGGCCTGGACGGAACCGGCACTAACGGGTCACACGGGGAATATCAAACTAAACCCGTTAAGGTCCAATTCGATAAACAACCCTGAAAACCGATATGTTTTTTTTCTTCTTAACTAGATGCATAATTAAGTTCCTATGTGTGTCGAGGTCATGCGTAACGAAAATGGAAACATTCGATTCACAATTGATCATTCAATTCGCACACCAGTATATAAGGACCAAAACGCAAATAAATTCTTAATTTCAATAATAAACCAGTAATGCGATCTACCATAGTTCAATTAAACATGCATAGCATACTGATAACAAAGTTCAGATCAAACGGTCCATTATTGCATCGTCAATTTCATGTTTCATACAATAGGGACCTAATTGTAAAGCTCACAATATCATAGGGACTAAATCTATCATTAATTTACCAATGCAAATTCAAGTTAACATCATGCTTCCTGGTGATAGTACAACACCCAATAACATTCATTGCATCTATATTCGATCATGGAAAGACATCCGACCCTAAACGTATTTTTTTTCCACACTTAAAATGTCATTTTTGGGTCTCGGTATCGATACCTAGGGTCTCGGTATCGATACCCTATCGTGGAGCTAGCCTCCTTGCACTTCGAAGGCTATTGGTATCGATACCCCCATAGGTGGTATCGATACTCCAGCGTCCAGTGGAGTAATTGCATCGAACCACGATTCGAACCACCCCAGATTAAGCCTTAGGGTATCGATACTGGTATCGATACCCCCTGTGCACTTTGACAAGTTTGAACATTCTAAGTTAATTCCACCCATTCAAACATAACCATTAATCACCCTTAACTATATGCATAATTTACTAAGCATAAAGAACGATTTAAAGCATACATTTATCACATCAAAGACCCTAAACAATCTATAGGCATGCTTCCTAAAATATGATTTAAAAATCAACAATGTTCATTCATGTACATGTCTCAATAATCCAAACAACACCATGGTCCATCAATCAACAATCCAAAACATTATAGGTCTTATTACAACATTAACCAAAGCAAAAATCACACACTTCACATGGGTTTGATTTACACATTGCCAAGCCCAAATTATTTGCCAAAACATACCAAAAATTGAGACAACTCTTCCCCTTGGTTCCCTTACTCCGAACGTAGCCTCGAATATCTCTATTTTTCTGCAAGTATGAAAAGAGAGAGCTTAAGCACAACATGCTTAGTGAGGAAGCTCTAAAGCAAGTTTAAAATCATTTATAAAGTCATACTTGCATTTTTCAAGCTTATTTGAAATATGTAAAACCAAATCATGCTTTTCAATAATGTCAAATCATTTCATGTATCATGCACAAATATATCATTCCATTTCATATATGCATATTGGCTTTCTAGTGATCACTTAGTGTGAACTTTTAGTTCACCGAATACACGGATTCCTTTTTCCATAATTGGAGACACTTGGTCTCAACATGCATCGGTCGGACACATAGTCACCCTTGTATACATGTTACCCCCACTACGCACGGTCGGACACAAAGTCACCCTTATTTACGCATGGGTCAACTATATGCACGGTCGGACACAAAGTCACCCTTGTTTGCATATAGGCAAGCTCTACACGTACGGTCGGACACAAAGTCACCCTTGTTTACGTGTAGGCAAACTCTACAAGCACGGTCGGACACAAAGTCACCCTTGTTTACGTGTAGGCGTCATCATTATTCTCATTATTTTATAGTGCACTCAATCCTAATGACATGTCATTTGTATTCGAATCTAAGGTTAGTGTCACTAAGCCAATATTAATTCCAATCATGCATGTTAACTTGCTGCTCATAATGCACTCATTACATGTTCATCATGTGAACTAAAATCATGCTCAATGGCTTTGTCAACATAGGGCAAATAACCTCATCATAATCCAAATTCTTTTTCATGCTTACGTAAACCATGAATACCTTAATAAAGCATGCATTTTCAGCAATTAACACATGCATGCATCATTTCAAAATCAAATATATGCAATTCCAAAATCATATTGAATCATTGTTCACATATATGCCATTACCGAAAATAATCGAAAATCGAGGTAATGCATCAACATCATTTAAAACACTTACTCTTGAACTATGGAAAGTTTTCACACTATTCCATAGTCCCCAAAACAGAACCGAACCAACGCGATTCACTTTAAATCCAAAACCACTCACCGACAAACGAAACGAGCCCTCGCCGATGCTCCGACAACAACGCCAACGCACCAGCCACTTATGCACCTTCTTGCACTACCTCTACAACATTAAAAATAGAGCAAATTCACATCACAACATGCTCAAAACAGCAGCCACATTTAACCCTCACAAAACTATTGAAAACCTTACCGAAAAGACCGAAAACTAAGCCGAAACGCATCCGAAACAACATCAGCCCAAAACCTAATGAATCTAACATCTAATCCACCTCAATTATGAACCAAAAACACTTCCAAACCATCCTTATACCTCCAGCAACAAAAGAACACCTAAAACAGCCCCTAAAACAACCTAAAACCACCTTAAAACACCACTGATTGCATTATTCCGGGATTAATTCATTATTAACTCATTTCAAGACTCAATCAATCATTTAATTGACCTAATATCATAATTAAATCAACCTAAATCCAGCATCAATTTAGATCTCAAAAGATTTCACAAAATCCATCAAAAAAAACTCATAGATCTTGAATTAAAAACACAAAATAAAATAGCAATAGTTGATGAGCAAGCCAATACTTGGGAATTTCAATAAAGAACCTTAGAAAAAGATTAAAAATCAGAATATTACCTTGAGATTTGCTCCACCAAAAAGATGAGAAAAGCTTCCTTGATTTCCTTGAAAATGATGTTGATTTTGAAAAATTGATGAGTAGGTTTTGTAAAGAATGAAAGGATGAATAAAATGAAGTGAATCTTGTAGAAAATGATGAAGAAATCAGCAAGTAATTGGAGAAATTTGGAGAAGAAGATGGAGAGAAAATGAGAGAAAATCTTGAGAGAAAAGATGGAAAAATGGGAAGTTACAAAAGAAATGGAATTATCATTTAAATAAAACAATTTAAAAACAATTTTGGTGGATAAATCATTAATTAAAAATAAATTGGGTTTATGGCCCTCTAAGGATTCTAAGTATGACTTACTTTCTAATTTAGTCACTAAAAATCCCTATTGCCGAAAATTACTAATTAAATCCCCGAAACTTTTCCTAAATTACAATTTAGTCACTAGCACAAAATTAAGCCCAATTAAAAATCAAATTAAAGTTCAAATAATATTCCTTTAACTTTAAAACACCTTTTTAATATTTTTAGAACCATTTCACAAAATTATTACTTATCCGATCAAAATATTATTATTTTAATTTTTCCCGGAATAACGAACCCTAGGAATCCGATTCGACCCGAATCGAATTTCCCCAACTAACACTCAAACTACTAACCCCAAAACCGGGATGTTACATGAAAAGTCTTCTAACATGGTAAAAGAACAAGACTCTCGTTCTTCCTTTCTTTCACCCTTTTGCATGCATTCTGAACCAAATCAAAAAATAAAAATAAACTATACAAAAAAAAAAAAATAAGAGAGACTCCCCTTTGTTGGTCATTTGTTTTCTGCCAGTAATGAGACCTCTGGAGGTTGAACCGCCGCAAGAATATGATCAGAAAAAGGGCTTTCTTTCTGATTTTGTGACTATAGAACTCTTTCGTTCTTTTTTCTTTCTCATTTTTTGAGTTCGTCGCCGACTAAGGAGGGAACGATGATGGTAGAGTCGAATCATATTCGAGAACTCGCCAAGGTCATGAATCTCATGTTAGCCGTGGGGGTTGAAGGAATGAAGTTTTCTGGGTTGTCATTGTAAAAGGCCTTGCTGGAGATAGTCGTTGGGATCGTTTTTGCAAGCTGTTGGAGTGGTTATATTTTTCTGTTTTCTTTTGTCTTTTATGTTTGAATTAAAACGGTCATTAAAGGGATTAATGATACTGTGTGTATCAGTTAATACCTCTTTAGACCAAACGTTGTTGTTTCAAGAGGGGGAGTTATAACCTCTAAAAACCTTATTGTGTCGATTTTATGAAATGAGTTATCCTCTTTGAGTCTTCTTCTCTATTTCCGATTCTGTAACCCCTAATTCTGACCTAATTTCTTAGATCAAAACTTAGGAATCAAGTTACTAAAACTTTTCCCTCAAGTAATTATTTTAGGTTAAATAATCTCAAAATTAGGGTTACTTTGACAAATTAGGAAAATGAATTGGGGATTTCAGTTATAAAAATTCATTTGTTTAAAACAAAGTCTGAATATCTTATAAAACATCTGAAATAATTTCATAAATACATGCATCCAATAAATACAAGTCAAAATATCTTATAGTCCGAAAATATTACATATTCCATAACAGATTAAAATATTAAACTGAAATAAATAAAGGATCATACTGAATAATAATTTTCTGAATATTGTGCGAGATGCTCCAAGTACCAGTTCGTCTATACAGGTCTGAGAATCTGAAAAGCAGACTAAAAGGGTGTAAGCAAAAGAGCTTAGTGTGTCTCTAGAGTACAAACAGTCACAAACAAAACATGTTTTACATTTCTGAAAATTTTCTAAAAATATTTTTGAATTCAATAAAATCGGAATCATAATGCTATGATGACTGATGCATGATAGAAAATCAGAGGGCCCGATATCAGAAAACATACAGAGTGGAGGATTATCCTCACCAGAGTAGAGGTTTCCCTCACATTACTGATTTTAAATCTAGAAAATATTTCTGATGACAGAACATGATATGATTCGTACAATCATAAATCAGAACTCTTACGAGTAACATTTTTCTAGAAATTAGATGCTTGATTTGAAAACAGAAATTTCACATGCCATGTATGATGATATCATGAATGAACAGATAAACAGTTTCACAGATCAAATCAAGTAATGTACAAATTATGTTTCAGAGATACACACATAAAATAACATAGTAGTATAGGCACAGAAACATGTAGCACAGGAAGAAACACACCTTAATCAACTGAAGCTCTAACTCTAAGATGGACGCGTCTCGCGTTCCAGTCTAGCTGAAAAAGGACCTACGAGGTAACATAATTGTATTACTATTCAAAACTAAAACTAAGCCACCAAATAGAACAAAACTTTGATCCGAAAGCTTACTCATGTGACGGTCTCGAAAAACGTGCCCTATTGGTCCGAACAACAAGAGGTAACATAGAGGCCTCATAAACATTAACACTTGAACGAAAGAATATTCTGAATTAAATTCCTCAGAAACAACTTTTTTAACTCTAAAAACATTTTAGAAAAAAAACACTAATACCGGGTTTTTAGGTTTGAATTTGACAAAACAGATGGCGAATTCGGACTCAGAACATCAAAAAAGATCAAGGAGAAGGTTTTTCCAAAAGAGTCAACTTCCCGTCTTTTGCAATGTTCATCCAGCTTTTGAATGGTTCCCAGGTCGAATTTCAATTTTGAATATCTTTTTGACAGATCCTCCTTTAAGTTCATTTGCAGAAGCACATATCATGGAACGGTTTATAGTAAAACCTTCACAGCTGATTCAAGCATCATCTTCATATACAAAT
Organism: Abelmoschus esculentus; assembly: GCA_035048815.1. Taxonomy (NCBI): domain Eukaryota; kingdom Viridiplantae; phylum Streptophyta; class Magnoliopsida; order Malvales; family Malvaceae; genus Abelmoschus; species Abelmoschus esculentus. The sequence goes on from JAUCBN010000031.1 coordinate 10,463,495, forward strand.
GCAGCACCAGTGAATAACATTAGGCTTCATACACAAATGCAGGGTGCGACGGAAGTACAACCATCATCTTCGAATTTGATTCCGGCAGTCACAAATAACATTCGGATGTGGGTTACCACATCCTCGGGTTTCGATTATGATTCCAATTTTCGATTCATAATATCATACTTTTAGTTTACTTTCATTACATCACTATTTTTTCATGATTAAAGGAAAACGATAGTTGATTGATTCCATTCCAATTTTGATGCTAATTCAGTGAGATTCTTCTTCAGCCCCTTCGGATGATCAATGTAGCTGCCACAGGGACTAAACCATTCCGGCTCCGAAACGCCTTCACGTTCTATTTTCGAAGTTGTCAACGATGCAAAGGGATCAACAACCGCCATGGCCAAGTGGTGACTGATAAAGACTCGAGAGAGGCTCAACATGGAAACCTTGATGCTCTTTACTTAAACCCAAACTTTTTGGATGGTTTGATCTGGCATGAACATTGATCTAGGAAGAGTGGCTTACATGAAACTTAAAAAAAAACATACAGTATCAAGCTTGAATCTATGAACCTTAATGTATAAGAGTATATTTTCATATAGTTTGCCTAATATTATGTCATGTTTTTTACCTTCTTAAATGTATATAAATGTGATACATTTTAACATGACGAGTATATTATTTTATTCTATTGTATCGAAAATTTTTGACTTAACTCGAATTGTAATTCATAAACTTTACTTCAAAAATTTTAAATAAATTTTGAGTTATAAAATGCACTTCAAATTCTATAAACTATTTAGTAATTAATGGAATAGTTTTCAACTTCGAGTCAAAGACTCCCAACTCTGCTTGATAAGTGTATATTTCATATATATATATATATATGAAAAAAATATGAAGAAATATATATTTATTTTGTATTAGATTATAGAAAGTTCAAATTGGAACACATTCGTAGCATAACTTAATAACTTTTAAATTAAACAAAAACTCGAACAATTCGACTCGATTTGACTCAATTCAAATTTTATTGTAGTGCGTGTAAAGTCTTACGCTCTTGTAGAGCAAGTATACACTTTTGTCAAGTTATAGTATAAAAGATATCATTCCCACAAGGAATGATGTTACTTACGCAATCTATTATTCCTACACAGTGAAAATTAAATGTACAAGTAAAGTGGATTTTTTTGGAATTAAACTACTTAAAATAGCTAAAACAATTAAATAAAAATTCGAGAAATAAGAGTTTAGAAATAGGCCAAATTAGATTTCTTCGTAGTGTGGAGTCATAGTGTAATTGTCTCGTTCTTATAATGCAAAGTCAAACATGCCGCCTCACCGATTTGTTGAAGGATCGCCTTGGCTGCCTCGACTAAGTTATGCTGGTGCGGCTAGTGGACAATTCACATTTCGATAGAACGTCCTTTGATGACTCCTTATCCCTAATTCGGAGTATTATTGATGGTCACGTCTTGATAATACCTCTTGGCATAAATCAAGGATGAACACAAACTGATTTTACATTCTTTTTAGTCGCTAAAATCCTAACTTATCCCTAAGCCAAATTAGTCTTTACCAAAGTAGATAAAACCCGTGTTTATTCGTTTTGTGAGTTTAACTCTTCCAATATTAAATAAATATACTTTTCTCATACACTTCCCTCCCGATCTTGAATGTAAGAAAGAGTATGAACCAAGAGTAAACAAACAATGAATTCAAACTTGCATTAATAAGAACTAAACAAATTACAATCTTTCTTTCACAACTACTCCACAAAATAACCTAAGCCTTATGAAAAATTTAGAACATGATGGGACTAGATGTCGGCTAGGTTTCTCAATAACTATTCGATGCATTGATGTGCTCCTAGGGTATGATAATTTATAAGCTAGACCTAAGTCAAATCCTTTTAAAGGTAGAAGTTTAATTTGGAATAAAAAAACAACTCCATTATATAAATTTGGTGGGCAAAGAGGAAAGTATTGTTTGTAGAAACAAAGTTTGTAGATACGAAGTTTACACAAACGTTTGTGCATGAAATAATTAGAAAAGGGCGGAAACTTTGAAGAACCATGCGTTTCATGCACCTCGTTCAAGGAGGGAAACTAATGACTCGTTTAATGATGAAACATTTATTCCATTGAGTGCACTAGTGAAGATAGAGCAGAAGAGGAAAGAAAAAGAAGAGGTAACTTCTCAGTTCTAGAGCACTCTATGTTGATTGTAGTTTATTTTGTATATGTTTTATCTTCTTCCACTTCTCTGGTTTTGTTATCAAACAATAAAAGCTAAATCTTCATGATGACTTTCCCTATTAGCTTCCTTTGAGTCATGGAAGAAGGAACAACAAAAAGCATTCCAGGAGAAGAAGATAAATCCTGAAAGACGTAAAGATGACATTGATATTTCTGAATTGCTAGTGGACTCCAAAGATTATAAAGGACCTGCAATAGAAGCAAGGAATCAGATGAACCTATTACAGTGGGGGGTTTGGACAGGTGCAATAAGAGCGACCGCACAGGGCCCCAAAAAAAGAAGGGACCCAAAATTTTGATAAACTACATTCATTAGATGATGTTAATATCGAAATTCATTTAAATTTCTTGAAAATGCTATTAAGAAAGATGTATTATAATTGTTAAAACGTTATAGTTATTTCTTAAATGCGACAATTGATTATAGAATCTTATTATTATTTTTATTACTATTGCTTCTGTAGAACTAGTGAGATTTTGGACAGACGCAATAGAAACGATCACACAGGAACCCCTAAAAAGGACATTTGCTTCTAAGGGCTACAATTTTATATTATGGACAATTACTTCTAAGTGCCGTATTTTAATAAATTGTACAATGCCCCCAAAATCTTTGAACCGCCCCTAACCTATTACATCATCAAATAATGTTTCTGAAAAATTATCTTGTCCCATAAAACTCCTGCTCAAAGATCACTTGTACCACCTGTTTTTTCAAGCTCAAGTTTGGAGAAGAACTTTGGAACCAAAACTTCAATGCACTCTCGTTCTTCACAGGTAAGTATTACATTGGTTTTTAGAATTTAAAACACTCATTATGATCTCTGTAACCCTTAATTTTAACTTAATCTTTTAAAATAAAATTTAGGGATCACGTTAAATAACTTGTAACTTAAGTTAGGGTTTAAATAACGAAATACTAAAATTTGTTAAATAAAAAATAATTGAAATACTGAACAAAACATTAAATACAATACGAAGGTTCAATCCAAATTCATAATAAACATTAAAATCTTAAAAACTGAGTGAATGTTCAATATAAAAAATCCAAAGTCTATTACAAAAGTAAATTTCTAAAATAGAATGTATTATATCTGAAATTTGTAAAACATATGTAGAAATTCTGAAACAAGAGTCCTCCAAGTACCGTAGCATAAGTATGAATATTTGAAACAAAAACAGAAGGGTGTAAGCTAGGGAACTTAGTGTCTCTAGTGTACAAATATAGCATAATCACAGTAATCAAAATATCATATACATATCTCACATGATCATATGTCAACATAATGCAGATGTCATAAAATGCTAGGATCATATAATGCAATATCTGAATGTCATGCACCCATCACCAACACCATTTGAACAATAGGTTCCCCTGAAGCACTCTAGCTCCATCATCACCATCTAAAGTGGAAACTCGACTCGAAGGAGAAGCCATTAATCCGAAGTGATACCAAAAGATGATATCACTAAACTTCCCCGAACAAAATATCTCAACCTAATGCAATGTCATGATCTAATATTTGAGTCTGGATGCATATCTTATAAATAACAGGAGGCAAGCATAATAATTCCGAATAAAACATATTCCAAGTTTTTCATAAATTCCGAATCAGATATAAATAAATCATATAATATGGCATGGAATCAAATAGTTTAATTCTAAAATCATAGAATCTAATAAGCCAATAGAGAAAAACAAAAATACAGAATCTACATAGAGAAGTATACATAGAGTATTGGGAGAGACACACCTTAGGCAACTAGTTTATCGTCGAGAATGACGTTTACCATGCTCAATCCTAGCACTAGGTCGAGCGGATGCAGAACCTACGAATAACATTTACGTAAGATACACTACTATGCCACTATACAAGAAATTATCAAATAATTAAATCAAATAACTCACATGCGGGTACCGAAGTTTGAGCAACAAGAGGTCGTCCAGGAAGAGAATGAGGAAGATATTCCGAATCCGAATCCACGTCACCTAAACTAGACAATAAAACAATTTTAAATGTTGATATAGGTAAACTTCCGATTAAGCATTCGAATTAAAAAGCCTCAAAAACAATACTTCGGGTTAATATTTCAAAAAAGGACATTGCCATCGGATTTAGGATGTCAAAAAATATAAAGAGGGTCCGAGTCGAAAAAGTCAACGCTAAGTCAACACTTTTAAAATTAGAAACTAGAGAAAGTAGAAACTAGAGAAAGGAGAATTAAGAAGGAATAATGAGAGAAATAAAAATAAAAATAAAAACCGAAGGGGGAAAGAAGGGAGAGAATTGATTTATAAAAATGCTTAAATTACCAACAAGGGTATAAATTTATTCAATTTTTCAAAAGAATCCTTTAACTTTCAGAAATTACGGTTAACCACCAAAATTTCAACTAGGTTGGACCAGAAATCCCAATTCTAGGATTTCGGATTAGGAACTTTTGAAAACTAGGTTTTTAATTTGGGACTAAATTTAAGGGTGTATCTCTCTGTTTTTACCTTTTGGCATGTAATTTTGATTGTGTCAATAATTGGTTCTTCAAAGTTTCCGCTCTTTTTGCCATCACATGATCTTTAATTGCAACCTTGAACCAATTATTGGATCTTCATCTAATAACTAATATTTCGTGAGGATTTTTGGGATCTTTACCCTAAACATCTACAGGGATTCAAAAAAGTGTTGAACCATGCGGAAATAAAGTTTAGGATTTTAGGGATCTTTACCCTAAACACCTGCAGATTTTTGGTAACTATTGAACCATGCGCTTCATACAAAAGGACTTGTGCCGAGATTGAGAGGACAACATCCACCACAATGGATTCAAGCATCTGCGCCATATACAAATGCAGCAACACCAGTGAATAACAATCAGCAGTGGACTAGCTTGCCGGCAGGCTTTAACATTGGTTTCACAGGTCATTCAAATAGGCTATCTTCCGAACCATGTCCAATGCCAGGGTTCATACTCAAAGGAGGACAACCATATCAAACAGGATTGACACAAGGGATTATAGGACAACCATCGGAGTGGAATGACACATCATCTCGGTTTGCAAATCCAGTACAAGCGAAGAACAATCCGTAGTTGGATAGCTTGTGTCACGGGCCGCAGGTTGAGGTCCGATATATTGGCATCACATGGTGCACTTATGTTTGCTCAAATAATTTCAAGGATGATTTTGGGCTCGAGAAGACTAGCAATGTTGGTCCGATCCAATGAGTGTTCTAGAAGCTTTATCCATCCAAGCTATGTGAACACATTATGTGAACATAAAAGATATTTTCCATAGTTAGTTGGAAATATTCTCAGAATTATGCTTTGTAAATGGATAGGGTTGTATATTAGCCGTTGATGTAAATCAGCAGGAACCATCGGATTAGGGGGAATTCAAGTATAAATAAAGGCCTTCCCCACCACATTTGATGTATCAGGATATTCCAAGTTTACAAGGAATAAAAACATCTACTCTAAAATCCTCTAAGCGTTCTTTATCGTTTTTTCTTTGTTTTTTAATGTTCTTTCTAAGTTCTTCCTCGCTCATCTCGTTTGATCCATTTTCGCTTATAACTCTTCGTGTTTCTTGGTGCTTGGAAAATTTGATCTTCCGAAATTAGTGAGAAGGCTTACTTAGGCGTTTGTATTGAGTTACATCACCTAAGACCGTACGATGGGTTGGTTTCAATGTCTAGCCATGTGACACTAGTAGCAGGCTGGTGTCAACTTTGGTTCAACATATCATCCGAATGGGTCGTATTCGCATTTGAGTTCGACAGTTGCAAATGACAATCAGATGTGTGTTAATTAAGACCGAATAATTAACAATATTTATATTATGTCATTTTATATGAGTTATAATTTTAATATTTACTTTGGAAATATAATACATCTCTCAAGAAATATAAATCGTAAATTTAATTGCTTAACTTTTATAAAAATATTAAATATCTAAATTTAATATTTAAATTAAAATTTTTAATAAATAAATACATTTTAGTATAAAAAACATGACCGATATTAAACTCAAATAATTTAGACGTGATATCAATACATAATTGGATTGTATTTCAGTCTTTTTACTATGTATCGATATGTAAGTTCGCGTGTCAATACCCTTTTCTTATGACTATGCAAGTATCGATACAAAAATTGTGTATTGATATCTACTCTTACTACGGGTGTAAACGAACCGAGCTTGAACGGACAAGGGTATCTCTGTGTTTGTTTATTTATTTTTGAAGGTGTTCAAACACTTTTCGTGCTCGTTTAAATTTTTAATGGTATGTTCAAGCTCGGTTTGTTTATTTTTTTCGTGTTCGGGCTCGATTCGTTTAACGTTCATGAACGTGTTCGTTTATATGTTCGATAATTTGTTCATTTAACGTTCGTGAACATGTTAGTTAAGCGTTCACGAACAAGTTCGTTTGTATATATTCATCAACTTGTCCATTTAGCGTTCATGAACATGTTCGTTTAGTGTTAAAGAACATGTTTGTTTCGCGTTCGCGAATATGTTCGTTTAACGTTCGTGAACATGCTCGTTCATGATTTCTACAATTTTAATTAAACAAACATACATAAATTAAATAAAATAAAATTGACCAGCATAAATATTCGTTTAAAAACATAAATATATAATGTACCACAACAACAAAATAAAAACATAAACAATGTTTATTTTTAGAGAGATTTGAAAGAGGAGTGTGGCTGCAGGAAATTAGGGAAAAAAGGTGATTGGAGTTCCAATATGATTTATATACTTTGAATTTAGGGTTATTAAAGAACATAAACGAACTAATAAACAAACTTATAAACAAACATAAACGAGCTTATAAACAAGTATATAAACGAACATAAACAAGCCTATAAACGAGCTTATAAATGAGTATACAAACGAGCTTATAAACGAACATAAATGAGTTTGTTCGTGAACATAAACGAGCCGAACGCAGTTATGTTCGTGTTCGTTCGTTTATTAATCGAACATAAAATATTCGTTCATACTCGTTTATTTAACTTAATAAACGAACATTATACGAACGGTTCACGAACAACTCGTTGAATGCTCTTTTCATTTACACCCCTACTCTTACGACCAACATTTATTACAAAAAATATATATAGTTCAACGATTTTATTAAATTTTTCAATAATCTAAACAATTAAAAATTAATAAAACTTATAAAAATAAGTCTTTCAGGCTTCTTCGAAAAAAAATAACTATTTTAAAGTATTTAAGTAAATATCGGATCTTTTTGAAAAATTTTATTATAAAAATCTTGCACACACAATTTTATTATAATTTATAATTTGATCAAGTGTTTCGTTTGCATTGATCTGATATTTGGCAAACAACCTGCTTAAAAGAATTCTCAAAGTTTACTTCTTTGTATTCAATTTTAAGAAATAGGTTATTAGATCGAAATTAGTAATGTACGAAATTATTAAATGTATGGAAATTCACTATTTGAGATAAAGTAATTGAAAATAATCACATTTTGTCATTTTATATTAGTTAAAATCTTAATATTTATTTTTTGAATTTAATATATATCTCGAGAAATATAAACTTGTAAATTTGGTCACTCAAATTTAATAAAAATATTAAATGTATAAATTATTTTAACATTCAAATTGAAATTTCTAATAAACCAAGCACATTATATTATTCATATAGTTGATTACAAGTCTTTATGTATATTGTATGAATAATATATCAACTGAATTAAACTTAATTGACTAAAGTCTATTGTTAATAAGTTATGAGTTTCTTGTTGTGGATTAACGAATCACCAACTATATATGTTTGAGAAATAAGAAATATATATATTATTGTTAATCTCAATCATCCATTTTACTCATTTAGCGAGGTCCTCTTTCTATAATTTTAAGTCTGATGCATATTGTCACGTCCCTAGATTTTCACGCCCGTAGAACTCGGCAACTCTATCCAGAACGTGCGGCCTTAGGCTTTATAACTCTAGACAAACGCCTAAGTAAGCCTTTTCACCCTTCACGGAAGATCAAACTTCCCAAGCACCGACAAACGCAAAGCGTTCTATGCGGAAGCGAATCAAACGAGATGAGCTAGGAAGAACTCTTCAAGAACGCTCAAGAACGTTCAAGAACACTAAAGAACAAAGAAAGAAACACACTTGGAGATTTAGAGAAAATACCTTTATTCCTTGGAAACTTGGAATACTCTGATACATCAAATGAGGTGGGGAAGGCCTCTATTTATAGTTGAACTCCCCTCGATCCTACGGTCTATACAATTTTACACCGACGGCTATGATACAACCTTATCCATTTACAAAGCATAATTCTGGGAATATTCCCACCTAACTATGGAAAGAATCTTCTGTGTTCACACAAAGTGTTCACACACCTTGGATGGATAAGTCTCTCCCTGGATCGGGCCAACGTTGGTGGTCTTCGCAAGCCCAGCATTGCTCTTGGAATTACTTGGGCAGGCCACATCACACCAAGTGATGCCAATGTCTTGGACCTCAATCTGCGGGTCGTGACATTCTCCCCCACCAAACTTGGCGACGCCCTCGTCGCGCCACTCGGACAACACTGAGTTCGATCCTGGGACTTCTCGCGTACCTTGGCTTGCTTCTGTCTCGGAGTCTGGCTTGAATGTCCCCCCATAAGAACCGCTCTCCCCATAAAGAGCACCGGACTCTGATTCAGTTGTCCCCCCATAAGGACTGCTCGCTTCGGCTCGCACCGTCTAGTAAAATCAACCGTACCAAGCACATCTTGATCACTATCCCCGTGTTCAAGAGGTACTTCACTCATTGACCCAACATTTTCTCTCTCCGACAAGACTTCTTCCCTGAAGCTTGACGCCCCATTGCTCTGCGGCAATGCTACACCCATCGACACTTCGGTCCCCTTGAAGTTCGATGCATCGGCCATCTTGTCCACGGATGGCTCCTCGATGGCATCCACACCAATAGGTTCAGGCAATACATGCCTCACCAAGGAAATGTCCCCAACAGTCGCCTTTTCCACGATGACTCCTCGGCTTGGAGCATCCTCGACACGCTGAATAGCTGTCAACTTCTTGGTCCCTTGCCCGACGTCTCGTCGTACGGGTACAACACATCGTTGTCTCGGATCCAAGATACACACGACGTTGGCACACGGAATGATGATCGCTTCTACACGGTCAAGGAAGTTAAGTCCCAAAATAAAATCAAAGTCATCAATATCGATTACCTTGAAGTTTTCCTTCGACTTCCAATCACCAATTTGCAACTCAACTTTCCGCACAGTCCCTATCACAGGAGCTTCCTTGGCATTCACAGTCTTGATCTTGTCTGTTGAATCCACAACTTTCAGACCAAGCTCTACTGCAGCCTTCTTAGACATGAACAGATCACTTGCCCCGGTATCCACCAAAGCATTCTTCGATCGTCCCGCCACATTGATGTCGACAAACATCAACCCATTCTGCTTCTTGCCATTCTTCTTGGCAGAACTCAGAATCATCGAGCCAAGCTTCGCAGCCTCATCACTCTCGGGCTCGTCCACCTTGGACTGCTTAACTCGACCAGGGCACTCTCGCACTCTATGCGGCCCCTTGCACCGGTAACACTTGCGCCCCGTTACCTTCGGCTTATCACCTCTGACACTGGCGATTGCACCAAGTCTACTCGCTGGTTCACCATCTGAGTCGTTGTCCTGACGGACTATGGCATCGAGGCGGCTCCTCTTGTTCGGACACTCCTTCACCATGTGAGGTCCTTTACAATGGTGGCACCTTACGGTTCCTCGATCCTTCTGCTCATTTGGCTTGTCATACCGATTGGACTTGGGGGATGGCTTTCCCTCGACGCTCTTTTCTTTGGGTTCGTCCTCATCTTCCCTATCACTGCCCTTGCCATGGGGCTTGGAAGACTCGTTTTGTATCTCAAACTCCGCAATCGATTCAGCAGCGGTCATCGCTTCTGAAAGATCCTTAACGCCCATTCTCTTCAGCTCCATTCTTGCCCAACGCTGAAGACCAGATTTAAAGAGATACAAACCCTCCGATTTACTCAAGTCTTTGATCTGTAACTTGAGTTCGGTAAACCTTTTGACGTAATCCCGGATTGAGTCGTCATGCTTCAATTGATAAAGCCCATCTCGAGCTTCCTCGTTGGCATTCTTTGGATAAAAATGCTCCTTAAGCTCAGACTGGAAATCCTTCCATGTCCCGATTGGAATGTCGTCATCCGACTCAGAACATTTGTTTCGCCACCACAATAAGGCAACATCAGTCAAATAGACTACAGCAGTGTTTACCTTCTCGGTATCATCAGTGATACTCATTCCCCGAAAGTATTGCTCCATGCACCATATGAAGTTCTCGACATCTTTCGCCGACCTGGTTCCACTGAACTCTTTGGGTTTTGGGATGTCCTTCACTGGCTTAGGTGTCGTTGTCGAATTCAACACACCGTTCCGCATAGCAGCCTGATATACCAGCACTTCCGCCTTGAGTCCCAACATTTCCTCCCTCAATGCCTCAAACTTGGCTTCGAGAGCATCTCTCTTTTCCTCCAACTTATCACCTTGGTCATCTAGTTCCTCGAGGCGTGTGTCCACCACGTCGAGTCTCTCTACGGCATCCTTCACGGATCCTTCCATCCTGGTGACCTTGTCCTCAAGTGCAGACAACTTGTCCCTTGAGTTAGCTCGGCTTTCTTTGTTAGCCTGGGTTTCCACACCCTTCAGGCTTGCAGTAGCAACAGTCTCCCTCTTTGGTGCCATCTCAAAATCGATGCTTTCGTACCTCGAACGGCTAGAACGTTGCTCGAACAAGGCTCTGATACCACTTGTCACGTCCCTAGATTTTCACGCCCGTAGAACTCGGCAACTCTATCCAGAACGTGCGGCCTTAGGCTTTATAACTCTAGACAAACGCCTAAGTAAGCCTTTTCACCCTTCACGGAAGATCAAACTTCCCAAGCACCGACAAACGCAAAGCGTTCTATGCGGAAGCGAATCAAACGAGATGAGCTAGGAAGAACTCTTCAAGAACGCTCAAGAACGTTCAAGAACACTAAAGAACAAAGAAAGAAACACACTTGGAGATTTAGAGAAAATGCCTTTATTCCTTGGAAACTTGGAATACTCTGATACATCAAATGAGGTGGGGAAGGCCTCTATTTATAGTTGAACTCCCCTCGATCCTACGGTCTATACAATTTTACACCGACGGCTATGATACAACCTTATCCATTTACAAAGCATAATTCTGGGAATATTCCCACCTAACTATGGAAAGAATCTTCTGTGTTCACACAAAGTGTTCACACACCTTGGATGGATAAGTCTCTCCCTGGATCGGGCCAACGTTGGTGGTCTTCGCAAGCCCAGCATTGCTCTTGGAATTACTTGGGCAGGCCACATCACACCAAGTGATGCCAATGTCTTGGACCTCAATCTGCGGGTCGTGACAATATGCACAAACCATTTTGCCTCAGTGGTTAAGGGAACGATTGTTGTTCCTAAAGGTCGGGTTCGAGTACTAGTATTACAACACAGTGATTGAGCGATTAATATCTAATGGTTCTAGAATCAAGTACTACTGTAATCACTGTAGCTAATTAAAAAAAAATCTGATGCCATATTATTTTATAGATATTTTATGAATAATTAAGATAAACGAAGTAAATCTTTGAGATTTAAACATATGACCCACAATTTTTTTTATATAAAAACATTTTACCATTCTACTGATAATCATTTGTTGTTTCAATTTTGTCAAATATGTAATTTTTTTATAAAATATTTCTTTTCTTTTTTTAATAATGGGATTTTCAAAATGTTTAATTGAGTTTATTGTCTAAATTGAAAAAATCCACAGAGATATATATAAACACTATGATGAATTATATCGATGGTCATTAAATTTTTAAGACGTTTTTAATACCGTCATTAAAATCAGAAACTTTTCATTATTAATTGTTGAGATTTCAAGTGGAAGTTGTCGAGGGAGAGTTTGAGAGGATTTGTGTAGTCCGTTGTATACGATATTCTCTGATGGGATTTGGTGGGAAAAGAGGAATGGAATATTGGATAAGATTCCGGAAAAATTGAACGAGGTGATGGAGTAGGTTTTTTATTAGTTTAAATAATTAATTTAATATTTTATTATTAGATTTTTTATATATATTTAACCAAGGGAATTATTTTTAGCCTTAGATTGATTTATATTTTTGATAAATTATAAAAAATATAAATAAAAAATTTAAGGACTATAAACATAGTAGACTAATCGGGGTCTAAGTTATTGCTTAGGTGTTTTTCTTTATACTTGGGCTTGACTAGGGGTGATAATGAGCCGAGTCCGAGTCTAGCCAGGTTCGACTCGGCTCAAGGTTCGCGAGCTCAGAATTTTAGGCTCGAGCTCGGCTCAAAAATAATATTATTGGGCTCGGTTCTGGCTCAAAGCTCGTCAGGCTTGGTTCGGGCTCGGCTCGACTCGGTTTAGCTCGAAATGGACAATTTTCTATATTATTGTGTTTTATTATTTATTTATTTATTTATTTACTTGTAGTTTATTTTTTATTTTTTATTTTTAGTTTTTTAAATTTATTTTAGTTGATAATATTCAATTTATTTTATTTTATTTATTTTTAGTGGATTTAATCTTAATTATTTTATTATTTTTCTTTTCTAAACAAATTATTTTTAATGTATATAAATATATATGTATGTTTATATATAATTATTTCGAGCCTGTTCATGAGCTTTTCGAGTCGAGCGCTCGGCTCGTTTAGATCCCGAGCTGAACCCGAGTCTGAGTCGAGCTCACTTGAGACGAGCTTTGACTGAGCCGAACCCGAGTAGCTTGCAATTCGGACAGGCTCATTATCATCCCTAGTTTTGACCACACTTAAACCCTAAATAAAAAATTTTAAACATTAAAAATATAATACTTGTACAAACAGAATTCACACAAATGCTTGTGCATGGAATAATTACACCTTAAATATATATGCAAAAGAGGGAACTAAGACTTAAGACTTACCTTACTTGCTCAACACTCTTTATATGTTGCATAAAGGGTTAGCATTATTGGGATTTTTGATAAAGCGGGTGCAAATCGTTTACCTTTTCTCATACATCCTTTTATACCTTTGTTTTAAATTAAAGGTTTAGGGTTTAGGATTTGAGGTTTAAGGTTAAGGGTTATAGTTAGGGTTTAGGAAATTAGGAGTAAAGTGTATTTTTTAGGGTGTAGGATTTAGGGTTTAAAATATAAAAAATTAGGGTTAGGGTATAAAATTCAAATTTTAGAAAATTTTCAAAATAGGCGTGGAAGGATATATGAAAAAGAGACAAAGGATTTTTACTCTGATAAAGCAAACTCTTCTCGTTTCTTATTTATTCTGTTTCTATTTTTGTACGATTTCAAGAAGCAATGGCTGGTATGCTGTAGGGGTCAATGATAAAATAAGAACACGCGGAGGCCAAAGCAAAGAGAAGGAACTAACAGTTTGCGAACGATAAGATAGAAGATCCTAAGATTTGCCAGAACACTTGTGCTATGCCTTCATTACAATGAAATCCTTTTGGTTTTGGAAAAATGGCAATGGAAGAATTTGTCACCCATCTCTTAGCAGATCTCTGGGAGCACATCTTCTAAACATGTACCAGAAATATGCACATCTCGTCAACAATATCATCCTGCACTAAAAGATCCACGTTTCTTTCATTTCATGCTTCTTCTTTCGATCTTTTGTCATTATGTTGTTGTGCTATTGGTTTCACCAACATTTCTTTTCTGTCATGAGCCAGTTTATAAATAATTATTATTTAGGTCTCAAAGTGTTATTTTCTACTTTCTTGAGTTTTACTTATACGTTGTGTTTTGGTTGTAAAAGGATATTAGGTTGTTGCCTTCCCACAGGAGTCAATTATCGATGAATTTAATGAAACAATATCTCAGTCTTCCTCTTTTCTTTTATTCCCCTTTCTACTATTCTGTTTCTTCCTTATCTGTGCTTTTTATCTTTTCTTTAATCCTTTAAAATTCTGTTTATTACTCCTTACAAAGGCATCAAAGCTATCGATCCGGCCATGGATAAAAATTACGAGTCCTTACTTGAGGCCTTAAATCATTGTTCGACAAATACTTCGCGAATCAAAGTCTTCTAGTTACAATCCACCATGCTATTTGGCTTATTAATCCATACGTTCTACATCAACTTTTCTCACCTTATGAGTCTGTGGAAAAAATTATTCCATTTCAGGGGATGAATGGCGTTCAATTCTTGATCCAATTTCAAGGATACAGTTCTATCGTAGCAAGAAATTCTTTGCAGGATGTAATATATATAATGGATGCTGCCAACTTGATATTCAGATTTGGAAAGATGCAGAGGTAGGTAATTCTGTTGATGAGAAATTAGAAAACTGTTTGGAAGGCCCTAGGGACTTGAAGGTGTTTGATAAAATGGGTGAGAAAAAAATAAATTTAAAGCGAGTGAAAATATTTATGTGAGTTGTGATAGTTCGCATATAAAATATGATACTAATTCGAAAAGTGATGTTGTGGTCAGTGATACGAACCATCTTGGTTTGGGTGACCAAACTCAAGAAGCTGTGGCACAGATGGAGGATATTGATCAGTCTGACATAATTAGAGAAGATAGAAATGTTGAAGTAATTTTTAAGGAGGTGAGTTTTGACTTTAAATTTGGTTTGGCAAGAAAATTAGATTCAAAGAGATACAAACCAAGTTGACGATGGAAGTGGCACCAATAAAATATTTTCATATATAATATATATTTCATCATTCTATATAGTATAAATTACATATATAGAATATACTATATATATAATATAAATTCTATATATAATATAAATTTTATATTTCATTTTTTAAAATGTATTAAACTATATTATATAAATATAAATTATAATGTATTAAAGTACATTAAAATTAAATTTTTCATTGAATTTAACTATTATTAATTTATAATTTTTATAATTTAGTCCTTACTATTTATTTTTATTTTAAATTGACTACTATTTATTTTTCTAATTTAGTTTAGTGTTTTTAATAAGATGATATTTTATTTTATTAATGTTTATTATTTTTAATTTAAAATTTTATTTTTTTAGTTTAATGTGTATTTCTTATTAATTTTTAATTTTTGTAATTTAGTCCAATTTTTAAGATATGAATCATTCAATGATATTTTTGTTTAGGCTAGTGCATAATATTTATTTTTAATGAGATTCATGTTAGTTAAAGACGTTAGATATTAAATAATTAATTCGAAATGAATGATCAATCTTTCAACCCAAAGTCTATCGGTTATTTACTTAATTACTTATTTGTACCAAACTCAAACTTAATAAATTTAATTAATATGATTTTAAAATCCGAATTAATTTGACCTGAAATAAAACCGACTTGAAATGAACCCGACCTGAAATGCAACCGAACTAAAATGAACCCGACCTGAAATCTACCCGACCTGAAATGAACCTGTCAATTATATGATTTGAACCCTAACCATTTGAACCCGACCTGAAATGAACCCGACCTGAAATAGACCCGACCTGAAATGGACCCGCATCCGACCCGAATCGAGTCAAAACATCAAATCAACCCGAAATAACCTATATCCGATTTTATCCGACCTGAAACCCAACCGAGTAACTGTTTTTAAATCCATAATCATGATTTCGTTCTTGAAAACCATGTTTTAAATTTGGAGTATATTATCAATATGCTTATATTACCGTTAATTTCAGTCATGTATTTTACACATCTATCGATTCAAAAAACATATAAAATTTTAAAACTTTTATATTGAATAAACAGATCCTATATATATAATTTTAAGTCCGATACATATTATTTTATGAATTTTTTAAATTTTATGAATAATAAATATTAAATTCTATCATTGAGATTTAAACACATAACCCACAATTTTTTTTATGTAAAAACATTTCCTCATTCTTTAATAATCGTTTGTTGTTTTAATTTTTAAAATAAGCATTTTCTTATAAATTGTTTATTTTCTCCATTTTTTTTAATAACGTAGCTTTCAAATTGTTCAATTGTGTTTGTTGTCTTAGTTAAAGAAATACGCAAAGATATAAAAAAACTATAATAAATTATTTTAGGGGTCACTAAATTTTTTAGACAATTTTAATAAAGTCAATAAAATTGTAAGTCTTTCATTAAAATCATTATTATTAAAAAAATATTCATTTTGATTTGGATCGATAAAAGTCTAACGAAGACTGACTCGTCATTTAACTTTCTAAGTTTTGACACACGTTGTGTAGTGTCAAAATTAAATGTCTTATTCTCAAATTTCCTATGGCATTCACTTGGGCATTATCCTCTTCTTGTATAATCGAAAAACAATCTGTCGGATGCTCCGGACTTGTAGATATCCCGCAAAGTCTGGTTGAACTCTTTTTATCTGCAACAAGGGATTGGACAGTGTTAACTAATTTATCAATTTTATATTCCAATGAAATTGTACTTCCCTCGTGAACTAGTCAAGATGGTTCACTTGTAGAGTGAAATTGCTGTGAGTTGGTGACCATTGTAGATATTAACATCCTACCCACGGTTGGAGTCATGTTGACAAGTGCTCCTCCACTTGCCGCATCAATTACCTTCATATCTATAGGCGTTAAAACTTCGTAAAAATATTAGAGGAGCGTTTTTTTAGTTAAGCCGTGTTGTGGATAATTTGCGCGAAGCTTTTTAAAACGTTCCAGTAATCATATAAACTTTCGATATCCTTTTGTTGGATATTCAAGATACTTCGCCTCAGTTCGCTCGCCTTAGCTGCTAAAAACAACTGTCAAGAAAAAGACGAGTCATATCAGTCCAAGTTGTAACATAATTGGAAGGTAAATCAAATAAACAGTCTTTTACTTTATTAACTAAAGAAAAAGGAAAGACGTGAAGTTTAATTTTATCTTCAAAAACTCCTTGAGTTTTTGTACTCAAACAGACCATATAAAATTCCTTAAGATGTTTACGTGGATTTTCGCTCCGCAAACCATGATATGTTGGTAGGAGGTGTATCAGGCCTGTTTTGAGAGTGAATGGCGTCTCTCTATTTGGAAATATTATGCACATCGGCTTGTTATCATCAGGAGCCGTAGTCAATTGTCGGATAGTTTGAGAGAAGGACAACATCAATCAGAAATCACAATGGATTCAAGCATCCGCTCCGTATACAAATGCAGCACCAATGAATAACAGCCAACAGTTGAATAACTTTCCAGCAAGAGTCAACATCGTTTCCACAGGTCATTCGAATAGGTTGTCATCCGGACCATTTCATAGGCCAGGGGTCATACTCACAGGCAATCCCGTGCAGGGATGGCAATATAATCCGAATTTGATCCGAAGAAAAAAATTCGATCCAAATCCGATTAAAAAAAGTTCGAATCCAAATCCAAAAATAATGTTCGAGTCCTAATAGGAGGTGGATCGGATATGGATATTGCCATGATCCGATCCAAATGTAATCCGAATCCATATCCAATATTAATCCGATCCATATATAAACCCGAAGAAAAATATTTAAAATTTTTATATTTAAAAAGTTTGAGATGTTACCTTAATTTGTTTTATATTGGATTGTAATATTTGTTGAGATTTGTTGGTTCTATAAATTTAAAATATTTGTTTGATAAAACATATTTTTTTATTTAAAGATATTTATTTAAGTTGTTACTCTAAAAATAATTGGATTTGGACTTTTGGATTTGGATTTGGATTTTAGATATTTTATTGAATTGTATTTGGATTTATGTAAATAGATTTGGATTCGGACTTGGATTTTTTTGAAAATCCGATTATTAATTGGATTGGATTTTATAAAGTCCGATCCATTGTCATCCCTAATCCAGTGCAGAAATTGGTAGAAAAAGAATTTCTCTATTTCTTTAACAAACACAAGTAAATGTATTGAACCATCAAAACTTAAAATGTTGATGTCGAGAACTAACTTGCATCATGCTGTCCAACCTTATGAGACAAATTAATCCCATTTAGGATAAATTTGATTACAGTTACCAAATTTAAGAGATAATTTGTTTATTAAGCCAATTAAAAAGTATAGAAAGTGGGGGATTTTACTCGATACAGTACTCTTTCATGTTTCATATAAGTTTGATTAATTTGATTAGTTTCCATTTTGAGTTTGTTTATTAAGACAATATATATATATTGCAATTCAAGAAAGCAGAAAAATACTTGTATGATGGTAGTTTGATTAGTTTCCATTTTTTCATTCAGAAAACTGTCACAATGGTAGCGGGAAAAGAAGATTAAAAGAGGCAAAGTTTGATTTTTAGAGATGAAGGGAACGACAACGTTTCAACAGCCACCCTAAACGACAACGTTCCAGCCAAAAAGAAAGATAAACAGGCACCTATAGAGTTAGTTATGCACGTGACTAGACAGTTGAAGAAAATCATTAGAGAGACCTGAGGAGAGAAGAACATCTGGCAGCTAATAATTTTGTCTAGGTTTTATATTCCATCATGGTGTAATGATGAGTTGTCTTTTTTTGATGTAAAAACACTCTTTTTCTCTGTAATCTACCTTCCTATTTTCTCCTGTAACTTCTTTTCTTATTATCTTTTACGGTAGCTATAACAAATTGGTATCCAAAGCCTATTCTAGATCCCTACAAATCTAGGAAAAACATGAAAACAACCTAAAATGGCAAAAGATTTAGATCTGTCAAAGTTACGTACCCAACTCGCTTCCATCCAAAAGCAATTATTAGACATGGACCAAGAAGATGCAGTTCCCAAATGGTGGAGGAAACATCAGGGAACCACTGAACAGAGAGTTTCCAAGCTCGAAACTAGGGTGGGCACCATACAAGCATTACTGGAGCAAATCTGCAAGCAGTACAGAAGAAAGCCCAAAAAGTTCTACAAAAAACAACACAACTTTTGATCAATCAGGCAACACTAGTAAGTTTTAAACCACGGTGACTGTTCTAGACGACAATACAAGGTATTCATTCAAACCGATGCACCTGGTATTCTAGCTAATCCTATTCAATCTACTATTAAAAAAAAGTTAAAAATGAAGACGGGAGAGGTAGAAAAAATGCTAGTACACAAATAGAAGCTCAGAACACACTCCCTTTGGGAAATACTGTTAAGGGAAATAGTTTTCAACCAGAGTTGGAAATACAAATGTTTGACGGGACAAATCCGAGGGGATGGATTTGAAAATGTCAGAAATATTTTTCTTTGCTAGAGATTTCTGAAGAAAACAAAATGGACTTAGCTACTATGCACTTGGAAGGGAGAGCCGAAACCTAATATGATGGCTATGTTATGCAAAAACATAGGATCAATTGGCATGAATTAATTTCAAGCAGATCTCTGTCACAGGTTTAGTGATAAGAATGAAATGGATGCGGCGGAGGAGTTCAACAAGATGATTCAAAAAGGGTCGGTGGATGATTACTAGACATATTTGAAGAACTCAAGCCCTATATTATTCAAATGAATCCTTACCATGAGGAGGGTTACTTTGTGTCAAGTTTCCTAAGTGGATTAAAGGAAGAGTTGAGGCATAGGGTCAAGACCAATCGACCTGCAAACTTAATGGAAGCATTTAAGCTAGCTAAACTTCATGAGCTAGCTTTAGAAGTGGAGACAAGAAGGAACTAACAAAGAAATTTTTTAGACAATCATCCAAATGCTTTTGCTGCACCACAGAAAGCAACAGTGAGAACAACCAAACAATCTTTACTGTATTATAGGAGGGCTAATAACCTATGTTTTAAATGTGGAGATAAATTCACACTCGGTCATCAATACAAAATGAAACAATTAAACTCTATGAAAGAGGATGAGTCTGCTGAGAAACAAGAAAAGCTATATAGTAGTGAAAAAAATATTAGAAAAAACAGATGAGGAGGAATTAGAGATATCCATCAATGTTTTAACTGGATGTTTGAGACATAGCACATTGAGGATTGGTTATAACATAGCTTCATCAACCCAAGTTGGGTAAAAAAAGGAGTTGAACTGATAACTACAAATCCTCTGGTCATTACTATAGCAAATGGTGAGAAACTTTACAGTAGTGCTAAATCAATAAAACTCTAATGGAAAATGCAGGGACATAAATTCGAACATGATTTTAGAATACTCAATATGGGAGGGAGTGACAAGGTATTGGAGGTAGACTAAATGAGGAAATACAGTCTAATCAGCATGGACTTTAAACAGATGACAATGAGTTTCCAGAGAGGAGAAAAATGCATCATTTTGAAGGAAGGATTCAAACATGGCAAAGTCCAGATTGTGTATGGAGAAATTTTTTTAGAAGATCACTAAAAAAGTTTCTGAACTTATAGGAGAGTTATATTTTGTGAGTAATGGGGAGGAAGAAGGTGAAGTCAAACCTAAAATAGAACAGTTATTGGAGAAATTTGAAGATGTATTTAAGGAGTATAAGGAGATGTCATGAATCGCGTCGTGTTGTGTCAAAATAAAATTCTTTATTCTCAAATAATAAATAAGAAATTAAATATAGTATAGGATAAGTAAGGGTCGATCCCATAGGGACTAAAAACTAACTGATTGTGCTTGTCTGATTGATGATTCAAGGAGATTGAAATATGTTTAAGTAAAAAGGGCGGTTGTTGAATAAAATAAAACTAAGTAATTGAAGAAATTGAAATAAAGAAAGTAATTTAATAAAATAAAAACTAGCCTTAGACTTTCGCTTTAACTCGATTTTAATTGGTCATCGGAAAAATATTTTCACTTCGGGATTTTACGTCGGTAATTAGTTTTCAAGGTTCAATCCTTGAAGCAAAACTTTTAAACCGAATACCCAAGTATATCTTTGATATGAATTAATCCACCAACTCAATCTTTGTAGAAAAATCATTTAAATCGACTTGGATTATGTTATTTCAATAATAACTGATCCAATCTTAGTTTTCTTCTTAGAAATCAATTTGCTAAGTGTGTTCCCAAGAAGTCGGATTGCTTCAATAGCCGATCTTTCCTCCCATACAAGTAATTAAATCAAAATCTTGACTAAAGTCAATCTTTAGTTTTGGAATCAATTTAATTTTAAAAATAAGTTTAAAAGAAAACCAAAGAAATAAAAATCGAAATTATTAATGCGCTTTTCAATCCTCACATTTGGATCGAGTCATTGCTTAAGCCCTTGGCTAAAAAACTTATTCGAGCATAATTATGGAAAGATTATGCTCGACATAATAAATAAAAATAAAAATAAAAGAAAGAAAAATAAATAAAGAAAATAAGAGATGAAAGAAAACTCTAGGATTTTGGAATTAAAAGATAAACTGAAGATATTTTAGGCTTACCCAAGATGGGTATTTATAGCCTTTTACAAACCCTAAAATAAGGGGATAAATCTTAGATAATTCTAAAAATATTTAAATTCAAATTACAAAAGGTAAATCCAAATTTAAAATTCAAATTTCGGCTGATAAGCTATCTGGAACGATGATAAGCTATCACGCGCTTCCTGACGTCATCTTCTAGAAGCTGCTGACCGAATGCCACGTCAAATTTTCATGCCCACCAATCTAGACTTGATCAAGAAAATAAAAAAAAACTTCAAAAATCGTTCATTTAAGTGCATTTTCTAGATTCAGAGTCTGTTGAGTTGATCGATCTTGAAGTATGGCCAAGAGGGGGGTGAATTGTCAATTAAAAAATTGGTCGGAAAATTTTCGGTAAAAATGAGAAATTTAAGGACAAACGATTTATAGTGGTTCAAGCTTCGGAACAAGCTCTACATCCACTACCTTAGCTCCCACTAAGGATTTTGAAACCAATTCACTATTGAATTCAACCTATTTCTCGGTTTAAGGGATAACTGTTACAAACAAATCAATTTTCTACCCAAAATTGATTTGGACCTCACAATGTGTTACAAGAGATTAGAGTAGGCTAAAAAGAATTCTCTCACAAGAAATAAATGCCCCACATACAAACAAACTCTCCCCAAACTCAGATTACAAATGATCAAAGTGAAATTACAAGAGTTGGGAGTAAGGATATGCAATTAAGTGCTTTGAGTTGGATTTTTGTGTGCTTGGATGTTGCTTGAGGTTCAATAGTTGTTAATGCTGCTTGAACATCTTCATTTTATATGTCCTCATTGATTTCTAACCGTTTTGGTTGTTGGAAAATAAAATAATGACGTTAGAACCATATCTTCCCACCATAAATGCTCTTCTGCAGGCACAGGTATCGATACTCGGGGAACATGTTTCGGAACAGCCTATAAAAAGAAAGAGACGTTGTGCATTTAATAGGGAGGGTATCGAAACAGGTATCGATGCCATTACTACACTGTAATGGTGGTTATCGAACCATGTTTTGAAACATCTCAACCATCATTTAAAGTTTTAACTGCCACCAACGGTCAACTCATTAAATGCTGAAATAGCCATTGGGAATTAAAGGGTGTATCGATACTGGTATCGATACCTTGAGTCCTATTATAGAAGATTTTAAAACAAATAAAAATACTCGATGTGGTTCGATACTTGGTTCGAAACATGCATTTCCAGTAGCATAATGGTATCGAACCATGTTTCGATACTTGTTCTTAGTTTCAAGAACAAGGCTTTAAAATGCAGTAGTGTATCGATAATTGTTAAAATGGTATCGATACTCTCGTATCAAAAAACTTAGAAATTTTATTTCAAAGTTCTTGGTTTGACTTGAAATCAAAAATTTGACTTAAGGACTTAAAAATTTATTACAAAATAGTCCTTATTCATAATTGTTATATCAAAATCAATTTTGGTTTTACAATCTCCCCCTTTTTGATATAACAAAACCATTATGAATTTTTAAGTTTAAAAACACAATCTTAGGTTCCAAGACTTTGAAAAAAAAATTTAAAAGGGACTCCCCCTTAATAGGTGCATAACTTTAAATTTTAAAGATGGTTTCTTAACTAAAAAATATTTCTCCCCCTTTTTGTTAGATCAAAATCAATATGAGGCATAAATCAAAACAAGCATAGCATTTGAATAAAAACGATAATCCATAGCATTAATATATTCAAATCCAACAAAAAATTCCAAAGCATAAAGAAATAATATAGGTGCATAAGTTTATATGAAATGAGAATGCAACAAGAACTTAAAGAAAAAAATAACTAGTCCTAAAGCCAAAGCAAAGCAAAGATAAAACGCTAAGGATCAGTCATCGCCCATTCCCGCATCATCATCATCATCATCATCTTCATCAACCTCATCGTCATCTTCGTCCTCCTCCTCATCTCCATCTTTGTTGGAAGTGGTTTGCATGTAACGGAGAGCTTCAATGGAGATCCTTATGGAAGTGCTTTGATTCTCCAAGCCCGTCACTCTCGTATCCATAACATCAAAACGAGAATTGAATTGATTGGACGAAGAATCAAACCTTCCATCTAAAGATTCGAAACGAGCATCCATACAAGCAAAACGAGCATCCAAACTATCAAACCGTGAGGTGAGAAAATCCATAAGCTCGGCGTTTGATGCAAGTTGTCGAAGAGGCTCCGGATCAACAACGGGAGGAGGAGGAGGAGGACCGCGAACCCATTCACCATTGGAGGCATATTGAAAGTGGGAACGGTTGAGAGAAGTTTCACCTATGGGTTCCTTTACCGATTCCACCTTGTCGTAAGAGCAATCAATTCCCAAATGCAGAAATATAGAACTGAGAATGCAAGCATAGGGAAAAGACTTGACAAGAGGAGTGGCACGATTAGAGATATGCCACACAATGTCGGAGAAAACAATCTGAGCAAGATTTGGTCGACGAGCTTCACGGAAACACTTCAACCAAAAGCTATCGACTTGACGAATCCGGGAATACTTACCGTTTGATGGACGAATCCACCAAGAGATAATGAGATGTAAGAACCGTTCATGAACGTCAAGCGAGATAACCGACCCGGTAAAGTATCCGAGAGAGTCTTCGTCGTCAATGCCCACATCCTCAAGACCAAAAGCGTCAACAAAAGTGCTAACATCGATATGGAAGGTGAGGCCCATAAGGTAAGATTCAATCACAACAACCTTGCTCTTAGCATTAGCATAAAGGAGAAGGACAAGTGTCGGAAAGAACTTGCCGGAATGGGTTAGAAAAGCTAAAAACTTCCAATCGATGATTTGATCGTAGTAACGGAAAGGGAACTTGTAGGATGTCATGAAATCAACATCCACACATCGCTCCTTTTTAAGCGAATAGTCACGGAAGTTGTTAAAGTTATCAACTCTACCCGGACCATCCAAGCAACGATCAAATACCACAGGCAAATTAACTCGAGAAGGACGAGTAGTAGATGAACTCCCGGCCTCGGTACGAGCACGTTTCTTTGGTGCCATGATCTAGAGATTTAAAAGAATTGGATTAGTTATATTTAAAAATATGTATGCTCTATCAACCTAATTCAATCCTATTAATCTATAATTCAAGGTATTTGAGAAAAAAATTGCTTGAAAAACCAGTGAAAACTAATACGAGAAAATTAATTTATATTCGAATAAAAAAATTTTGATTTTGAAAAATTTTTCGTAGGATTATGAAAACCCATACAGTAAGCATTCAAAATATGTTCAAAATCTAAATTTTAACATCCTAAAAATCAACGAAAATAAGGTTTTTCGAAAATTACCTTGATTATGGATTAGGAAGAATTTGTAGTTTTTGGAGCACCAATTGTTGATATGATCTTGGTTTTGATATATAAAGTGAAATCCCCAAAGAAAAACGTTGGATTTGTGGTGAAAGATTGATGGATTTGAGAGATTTAAATAGAATGGCCGACTAGGGTTTGAGAGAGATTGTTTGGGTAAGTTTTAGTTTGGTTAAAATTAGGTTTGGGATGATTTAAAGCAATCTGCCGCCGCGTGTATCGGAACATGTATCAAAACAGCCTATTTCGATGCTAGTACCGATACCCCGGTATCGATGCTGGTATCTATACCATTTCTTCCCAGAACTTAGCCAGATGAACACGAAGAACAGGTATCGAAACAGGTGTTAGCTGTATCGATACCCCTTAGCGAGCTTTGCATTTTAGGCTTCTAAAGTACTAGAAATGAGTCTCTAAAGCCCCTATAAGCATGCAAATGATGTTATGACAAGATTATAGTGCAAAAACAAGTTCATACTCCCCCTAGCAACATGCATAGAAGCAACAAGATACAAAAACAACATAGGCATAATTTTAATCAAGATTCAAGCCAAAAAAGCATAAAAACAACACTTAAGAGGTCAAGATAGGCTAGTTAGACCTAACTCTCTCCTAAGGGTCCAAAAACGCTCCTTATCCAAAGGTTTGGTAAAAATGACCGCTAATTGGTTCAAAGTGTCAACAAACTCTAAAACAACATCATTTTTAGACACATGATCTCTAATAAAGTGGTGTCTAATTTCTATGTGTTTGGTTCTAGAGTGTTGAATGGGGTTCTTGGTAAGACATATGGCACTAGTATTATCACACTTAAGAGGTATGGTTTCTACCTTAATGCCATAATCTAAGAGTTGTTGCTTCATCCATAAAACTTGAACACAACAACTCCCTAAGGATATGAACTCCGCTTCGGTGGTAGATAGAGCTACACTATTTTGTTTCTTAGAGAACCAAGATATGAGCATACTACCTAGGAATTGACATGTTCCGGAAGTACTTTTCCTATCTATCTTACAACCTCCATAATCCGCATCCGAATAAGCATGTAAATCAAAGGATGAGACTTTGGGATACCAAAGACCTAAACAAGGTGTGTCTCTAAGGTACCTAAAAATTCTCTTAATGGCTACTAAGTGTGATTCTCTAGGACTAGCTTGAAACCTAGCACACAAGCAAACACTAAACATGATATCCGGTCTACTTGCGGTAAGGTAAAACAAAGAACCTATCATGGATCTATACAATTTAGAATCAACACACTTACCTCCTTCATCCTTGTCAAGCTTAGTAGATGAGCTCATAGGAGTGGCTTGAGGTTTCACATTCTCCAAGCCAAACTTCTTGAGCATATCCTTGATGTATTTTGCTTGATTGATGAAGGTGTCATCCTTACTTTGCTTAATTTGGAGTCCCAAAAAGAATGAGAGCTCCCCCATCATGCTCATCTCGAATTCACCTTGCATTAGCTTAGAAGATTCTTGACAATAACATTCATTAGTAGATCCAAAAATTATATCATCAACATAAATTTGAACTACTAAGATATCATTTTTAAACCTTTTTATAAAAAGTGTAGTATCCACCTTCCCTTTTTCAAAACCTTTTTCAATTAAAAAATTTGAAAGTCTTTCATACCAAGCTCTAGGAGCTTGTTTCAAACCATATAAAGCTTTTGTTAATTTAAATACATGGTTTGGAAAATTTGGATCTTCAAAGCCCGGTGGTTGTTCAACATACACTTCTTCATTTATAAAACCATTTAAGAATGCACTTTTGACATCCATTTGAAAAAGATTGAAATCATGATAACATGCAAATGCAAGTAGCATCCTAATGGCTTCCATTCTAGCTACGGGTGCATAGGTTTCATCGAAATCTATTCCCTCTTCTTGAGTGTAACCTTGAGCAACTAATCGAGCTTTATTTCTCACGATGTTACCACTCTCATCTAGTTTGTTTCTAAAGACCCATTTAGTTCCTATAGTAGATTTATTACTAGGCCTATCAACTAATGTTCACACATTAGTTCTCTCAAATTGATTTAACTCTTCTTGCATAGCCAATATCCAATAATCATCACCTAAGGCTTCTTTGATATTTTTAGGCTCTATGCATGAGATAAAAGCAATATGGTTCATTAATCTAAGAGAAGAACGAGTAGTTACCCCCTTGGATGGATCACCCAAGATTTCACCACTTTTGACATAGTTGAACTCCCTTGGGTAGCTCACCTCCCTTTCTTCAAGCTTTACATCTCCTAAAGCTTCTATTGGAGGGTCTTGTGTTTCCTCATTGGTTGGAACCCCATCCACCTTTGATGCTTGTCCATCATTAATGGTTTCAATGATTCCTACATCATCATCATCACAAGATTCCTTCCTAAGAAGGAGGTTATCATTGAAAACCACATGTATTGACTCTTTTACAACTAAGGTTCTTTTGTTGAAAACTCTATAAGCCTTTGAATTTAAAGAATATCCAAGAAAAATAGATTCATCACTTTTTGCATCAAATTTACCTAAATTGTCTTTTCCATTATTCAAAACAAAACACTTGCACCCAAAAGGGTGAAAATAGCTAATGTTAGGCTTTTTGGATTTTAAAATCTCATAAGGACTTTTCTTTAAAATTGGCCTAATCATTACTCGATTTATAATATAACATGAAGTGTTTGTGGCTTCCGCCTAAAAATACTTAGGTAAATTGTTTTCACAAAGCATGGTCCTAGCCATTTCTTCTAAAGTTCTATTTTTCCTCTTAACTACCCCATTTTGTTGAGGAGTGCGAGGAGCCGAAAAATTATGGCTAATCCCATTTTTATTACAAAAGTTCTCAAAACCTAAATTTTTAAATTCGGTTCCATGATCACTTCTAATATGAGAAATTCTTTGATCAAGATCATTTTGAGAAATATTTGAAAATGTGATGAATTTTTCTAATGCTTCATCTTTTGTACTTAAAAATAGAACCCAATTGTATCTAGAATAATCATCAACAATGACAAATGCATATAATTTTCCACCCAAGCTAGTAGTCCTAATAGGTCCAAAGAGATCCATATGGATCAATTGTAATACTCTACTAGTTGAAACATCATTAATGGACTTAAAAAAAACTCTCTTTTGTTTACCCTTAGCACATGCATCACAAATTTTATCTAAGGAGAACTTGAGCTTAGGTAAACCTCTATCTAGATTTTAGGAGGCTAGTTTCTCTAAAACACTTATGCTAGCATGTCCTAGTTTTTTATGCCATAACCATGCATCATTTTCATTACTAGCAACTAAGCATGCATGAGAAATGTTTATGTCATCTAAATGCACCATATAGATATTTCCTATGCGATGACCTATGAGCATTGTTCTATTTGATTCTATGTCTATTATTTTGCAACCATGTTTATCAAAAGAGACATAGAAACCTTTATCACACAATTGACTAATGCTCAACAAATTATGCTTAAGACCATTAACAAGTAAGACATTTTCAATGAAAATAGAGGAGTGATTACCAATAGAGCCAATACGCTCAATTTGGCATTTGGAGTTGTCACCAAATGTCACTACTCCACCATTTTTGAGCTCTAACTTGTTAAACCGTCTCTTGTCTCCGGTCATATGCCTTGAGCATCCACTATCAAGGTACCACATGTTTTGACTTGAAGCTTTGGCCTTGAAGAAATGCT
The DNA here is from genome assembly GCA_035048815.1 of Abelmoschus esculentus. Lineage (NCBI taxonomy): Eukaryota > Viridiplantae > Streptophyta > Magnoliopsida > Malvales > Malvaceae > Abelmoschus > Abelmoschus esculentus. Next base: position 10,492,137 of record JAUCBN010000031.1, read on the forward strand.
CAACCTACAAACAAAGATTTATTTTTTGACTTTTGGTACCCAAATCATTTTGGGTCCATGAGAGTTAGTTCTCAAAAGCTTGGTTCCCTTAGGAATCCAAGATGCAATAGCATTAATATTATTAGAAATAATGAGTTCCTTAGGAACCCACACACTCCTAATTTTTCTATATCTAGCATGCCTTTGAAAACTTCTTTGTTTGTGGCCATAAAAGTTCTTTTTCACATGGTTGGGTTTTGAAGAGCTTCCTTTTTCAAAAGTAGAACTACCAACCACTTTAATTTGTTCCTCAAGCTCATTCACCACTTTGTGGTGATTTTCACTCAAGCTTGAAATAAGGTTGTTTAAATCCACATTTTCACTTTGAAAGAACTTTAAATCATCATTTAAAGTAACAACCTTTTCTTCTAAATCCAAAATCGTTTTCTTCAAAGAATCATTTTTCGTTTCTAAATCGGAAATAGTTTTCTTGCTTTTCAAAATTGATTCTTTGAATTTTAAAACCAACTCATCATAAACATCTTGCAATTCATCATAAGCATCATATAATTCATCATATGTAAGATCATTGCAAGAGGAATCAAGGGTTACCTTAGGCTCATCAAGAGCCATGAGACAAATGCTGGCTACTTCATTGTCCTCATCGGATGATGACTCCTCATCACTCCATGTGGCAACGTGAGCCTTTTGTTTCTTCTTCTTGTCAAAACCCTTCCTTTTGTATTGTGGGAAATCGGTCCTAATGTGACCGGGCTTCTTGCATTCATAACAAATAATTTGATCTTTCTCATCTTCTTTGCCCTTTGACTTAAAATCCTTCTTTCTTTGGAATCTCCTATTCCTATTTGCCCTCATGAGTCTAGTGAATCTTTTGGCTACCATAGCCAATTCTTCTAACTCTTCTTCTTCACTAGAATCCACTTCTTCTTGTGACATTGAGGCTTTGAGAGCAATCCCTTGCTTCTTCTTCTCAACCTCTCTCTTTTCAATCTTCACCTCTTCCTTCTTCTTCTCTTCTTCTCTTCCTTTCCTCATGATCTCATGGGTGAGAAGAGATCCCACAAGAGCATCAAGCTTTAGAGTCTTCAAATCTTTAGCTTCAATGATAGCAGTTTTCTTGCTATCCCAAGACTCGGGAAAAGAGTAGATGAGCTTTCGAACGAGTTTTTCTTCCGAAATGATCTCACCAAAACCCTTGAGACCATTGACGATCACCGAGAATCTATCGAACATCTTGGTAATGTCTTCATCCGGCTCCATCTTGAAATTCTCGTAGTTGAGATTTAGAAGACCTATCTTTGTCTCCTTGACATCATTTGTGCCTTCATAAGTTGTCTCCAAGGAGTCCCATACTTCTTTGGCACTTGTGCAAGATGACATCTTTGAGTAGATGTCGGGACCAAGTGCACAAAATAGAATGTGAAGAGCTTTGTCGTTTGTGGACATCCTTCTTCTTTCTTCATCGGTCATTTCATTTCTCTTCTTAGGCACTTGCCGATCTCCTTCTTGATTCATAGGAATTGAGGGAACATCTTCGATTATATCCCAAAGGACATAATCATTAGAGTTGATGAACAACCTCATCCTATTCTTCCAATAGGGGTAGTTATCCCCATTGAAGAAATGTGGCTTGGTGATGGAGTGTGACTCGTTCCATGAACCGGAGGTGGAGGCCATTTGATTCTTGTCGTAGATATGATCAACACGCCTTGGATCTTCTTTGGTAGATGTGAATCTCTTCAAAGATTAGGCTCTGATACCAATTGTTGAGTTGATCGATCTTGAAGTATGGCCAAGAGGGGGTGAATTGGCAATTAAAAAATTGGTCGGGAAATTTTCGGTAAAAATGAGAAATTTAAGGACAAACGATTTATAGTGGTTCAAGCTTCGGAACAAGCTCTACATCCACTACCTTAGCTCCCACTAAGGATTTTGAAACCAATTCACTATTGAATTCGACCTTTTTCTCTTTTCAAGGGATAACCGTTACAAACAAATCAATTTTCTACCCAAAATTGATTTGGACCTCACAATGTGTTACAAGAGATTAGAGTAGGCTAAAAAGAATTCTCTCACAAGAAATAAATGCCCCACATACAAACAAACTCTCCCCAAACTCAGATTACAAATGATCAAAGTGAAATTACAAGAGTTGGGAGCAAGGATATGCAATTAAGTGCTTTGAGTTGGATTTTTGTGTGCTTGGATGTTGCTTGAGGTTCAATAGTTGTTAATGTTGCTTGAACATCTTCATTTTATATGTCCTCATTGATTTCTAACTGTTGTGGTTGTTGGGAAATGAAATAAAGACGTTAGAACCATATCTTCCCACCATAAATGCTCTTCTGCAGGCACAGGTATCGATACTCGGGGAACCTGTTTCGGAACAACCTATAAAAAGAAAGAGACGTTGTGCATTTAATAGGGAGGGTATCGAAACAGGTATCGATGCCATTACTACACTGTAATGGTGGTTATCGAACCATGTTTCGAAACATCTCAACCAACATTTAAAGTTTTAACTGCCACCAACGGTCAACTCATTAAATGATGAAATAGCCGTTGGGAATTAAAGGGTGTATCGATACTGATATCGATACCTTGAGTCCTATTATAGAAGATTTTAAAACAAATAAAAATACTCGATGTGGTTCGATACTTGGTTCGAAACATGCGTTTCCAGTAGCATAATGGTATCGAACCATGTTTCGATACTTGTTCTTAGTTTCAAGAACAAGGCTTTAAAATGCAGTAGGGTATCGATACCGATTAAAATGGTATCAATACTCTCGTATCAAAACACTTAGAAATTTTATTTTAAAGTTCTTCGTTTGACTTAAAATCAAAAATTTGACTTAAGGACTTAAAAATTTATTACAAAATAGTCCTTATTCATAATTGTTATATCAAAATCAATTTTGGTTTTACAGAGTCCTTCACAAAAACGTACGAAAACACTTAAGATCAGTAACATAATTCATCAAATCAGGGAGTAATTAAGCACAAAATATTAACTATTCTGAACACTTATAAAATTCTCCCTCACTTATTCAATGCTTGTCCTCAAGTATTCCTCAACTAATATACCAAAATCACAAGTTGTCAATCTTTAATTCACTACACATCTCAATCTCCTCAATGAAAGAAAATCAAGCAATTATTGTAACTAAGAAACAATCAAGCAAGTGTCAAGATAGAAACAATTTAAAATGAAATAAGAAATTCCAATTCATAGCTAATTTAATGATGCAAAACTTGATACCCTCATAAGGATTCACCAAAATCACAAGTTGTCAATCTTTAATTCACTACACATCTCAATCTCCTCAATGAAAGAAAATCAAGCAATTATTGTAACTAAGAAACAATCAAGCAAGTGTCAAGATAGAAACAATTTAAAATGAAATAAGAAATTCCAATTCATAGCTAATTTAATGATGCAAAACTTGATACCCTCATAAGGATTCACTCATTTCGCTCAAAGTGTTTAGGTTCAAAAGAATCGCTCAAGCCAAAACTTATTAAAGCATTACCATAAGCCTGCAAATAAATCTAATCTCCACTACTAAAAATTGAATATGATGCAAAAGTCAGGAGGTCCTTAAATAGGGTTGTAACGGGGGTAGGGTGAAGGTAGGGAAAAAGGCCGAGAAAAGGGGTTAAGTGTCAAGTCAAAAGACATAAAAGATAAGAAGTAATCCACGATATGAATTTGAAGCACAAAGAGATGAAAAGAGTAAATCAAGCAACCAAATTAAACAAGATAAATCCAAATTTAAAATTCAAATCCCGACTGATAAGCTATCTTGAACGCTGATAAGCTATCACATGCTTGCTGACATCATCTTCTAGAAGCTGCTGACCGAATGTCACGTCAAATTTTCATGCCCACCAATCCAAACTTGATCCAAAAAATAAAAAAAAACTTCAAAAATCGACCATTTAAGTGCATTTTTCAAATTCAGAGTCTTGCACAAAAACGTACGAAAACACTTAAGATCAGTAACATAATTCATCAAATCAGGGAGTTATATTTTGTGAGTAATGGGGAGGAAGAAGGTGAAGTCAAACCTGAAATAGAACAATTATTGGAGAAATTTGAAGATGTATTTAAGGAACCTAAGGAGATGCCACCTCCAAGGTTTCAAGATCATGCAATAACACTGAAAGAAGTTAGTCAACCAGTCAATCTAAGACCTTATAGTTTCTCTCATAACCAAAAAGCAGAAGTTGAAAAACAAATTTTCGAGATGCTAGATGCAACCATCATTAGAACCTCCAAGAGTCTCTTTGCATCTCCATGTGTGTTGGTAAAAAAGAAGGATGGTTCTTGGAAACTTTGCGTGGATTATAGGCATCTCAATGCTATAACTATTGAGAACAAGTTTCCAATTCCTATATTGGAGGAACTATTAGATGAGCTAGCAGGGGCAAATATTTTTTTCCAAAATAGATCTACGATCGGGCTATTGGCAAATAAGGGTGAAAGAACAGGATATCTACAAGACTGCATTTCGAACTTAACATGGTCACTTTGAATTTAAAGTGATGCCCTTTGGATTGACAAATTCCCCTGCCACATTTTAATCCTTGATGAACTCAGTCTTTACCCCTTATTTGAGAAGGTTCGTCCTTGTTTTCTTTGATGACATTCTTATTTATTGTCCTAACTTGCAAGACCACTGCCTACATCTATCTTTATTTCTATCTTTGCTAAGAACTAATAAATTATTTGCAAAGAAAAGTAAATGTTTCTTTGGCCAAGAGCAGGTGGACTACTTGGGTCATTTTATTTCAACAACTGGTGTTTTCACTGAGAGTGGTAAGGTTGAAGCTATACAGAAATGTCCAATCCCTAAAAAAATCAAAGCCTTGCGAGAAATTCTTGGCTTAACTAGATACTACAGGCGATTTATAAGAAGCTATGGTGCAATCAATCGTTCCTTAACAAATTTATTGAAGAAAGATAATTTTTTGTGGTCACCAGAAGCAGCAAAGGCTTTCGAAGAACTCAAAATTGCTATGTGTTCAATCCAGTCCTTGCTCTACCTAATTTCACCAATACATTTTACCAAGAAACTAATGCAAGCTCTAAGGGTATAGGAGTTGTCCTTTCTCAAGAGGAAAGACCCATTTCCATTCTAAGCAAGGCATTCAATCCTAAACATGTTGACCTCTCTGTGTATGAAAGAGAATACCTGGCCATTTTATTAGTAGTTTCTAAATGGCGACACTACCTCGAAGGGGGAGCATTTGTTATCAAGACTGACTATGAAGCCTTGAAACACTTACTGGAACAAAAACTGACCACAACTGTGCAAAAAAAAGGGTTAACAAAACTCTTTGGCCTGAACTACACAATTCAATACACAAAGGGAATGCAAAATATTGTTGTTGATGCCTTATCCAGAAAAGATTCAGATTTTTGCCAGATAACAACTACAACTATCATTCCTAACTGGGTGACACAAGTTTCAGTGATGCATATGCTATGGAAAAGATCACTGCCACTTCTATCCAACAGACTGTTAATCAGAATTGGAGTTATTCTAAAGGCATTTTACGCTACAAAAAGAGGTTTTATATTGGTACTACCACTAATCTAAAATATCAGTTTCTCTTATAATTTCTTGACTCTCCTTTGGAGGCCACTCAGGTATTCAAGCTACTTATCACAGAATGCGTAAACATTTCTTTTGGCCTAGTATGAAGACCCAAGTAAAGATACGTGTCCTACAATGTGATATTTACCAGAAAATCAAATTCCAAAACCTGACCTACTTCAACCTCTAACTCTACCTACACAAGCTTGGGAAACTCTCTCTATGGATTTCATAGATGGTCTTTCTTTATCCAAGAAGTTTAGCTCTATCATAGTGGTAGTTGATAAATACACTAAGTATGCTCACTTCCTTCCCTTAGCACATCCCTTTACTGCTTCTGAGGTTGCCTCTATCTATTTGGATCAAGTTTACAAACTTCATGACAGTCCCAAAATTGCAATATATGATCGAGACAAGATATTCACAAGCCTTTTCTGGAAAGAGCTTATGAAGAAAATGGGCACAAACACTTTTTTTTACCTCGGCTTGCCACCCTGAAACAGATGGTCAAACCGAGAGACTTAATCAATGCTTAAAGCTCTACATAAGGTCCCTATGATTTCAAAAGCCAAAGACTTGGGCTACATGGTTGTCACAGGCAGAATACTGGTACAATACAAACTACCATACTGCCTTAGTACTTACTGCATTCGAGGCTCTATATGGCTACAAATCTACAATGCTAAGTTGGTCCACAGACTCTATGGTTCAGAGTGTTAGTGAACTAATGGCCACAAGAGAACAACATCAAAGTTTAACAAAAGCTCAACATCAAATGATTCTATGCTGATAAAAACAGATCTAAAAGGGAATTTTAAGTGGGAGATTATCTTTACCTTAAGCTTCAACCTTATCGATAAAGTTCTGTAGCCTTACGAAAGAACTTGAAACTTACTGCGAAATTTTATGGTCCCTACAAAATACAAAAGAAATTAGGTCTGGTGGCCTACCAATTAGATTTACTCCCTTCTTCTAAAATTCATCCAGTTTTTCATTTGAGTCTCTTAAAAAAGAAGATTGGGCAAAATACACATACCTCCTTGAATCCACTCGAGGTTAACGATGAAGGCAATATGAAGATTTAAGCGGTTGAGTAAGTTCTTTTCATTATTATCTTTTACAGTAGCCATAACTAAAACATATGAAGTTTGGGCAATCTATCTTCCTATTCTCTCCTGCAACCTCTTTTCTTATTATCTTTTACAGTAGCTATAACTAAAACATATTAACTCGTTGAGTAAGTTCTTTTCATTATTTTGCATATCTTTCCCATGCATTGTTTCACTGTGTTCTACCTTCTTCTCAAAGGATTTTCAATTGTTCTTGGTCTGGATAGGAACCTGTTCTTGATTTTTGATGTGAACAGGAAAGTTTCTGCTTCTTATAGTACACAAGATTCTTAAACAACTTTTTAGGTGCAATGGCTGATAATGGTAAAAGGGTTGACAAGGATACTCGAAGCAAAGATAAGGAACCTGATCTAACTGCAAAAAGATGGAATACCCTTTGATTGTCCTGAACACTCTTGTTGTATGACCTCACTGCAACGAGATCCTTTCAGCTTCAGTTTCTACAAATTCACAACAAAACTTTTTCTCACCACTCTCTTCAGAGTGCCTATTTCTTAAGTATATACTAGTGTGCACTCACAGTCAGCAATATGATCTTGCACTCGATGATCCACGTTACTTTCATATCATCAAGCTTGTATCTATTGTTAAAAACAAACCTATCCGGTAAGCCTTAGCCGCTTCTTATTTCGCTATCTTTGGTTATTATGTTACCGTGTTCTTGATTTCCACCAACCTTCCTTTTCTCTTTGAAAACAAATCAGTGTTCCTGTATTATTCCAAGGAAAGGAAGTAAACCTGCATCAGATGTTCATCGAAATTACTTGTCGAAGCAGCATATTTAAGGTTTCTCTGGAAGTAAGACTGTGAGAGGTTTGCATTGCACTCGTTGAAAATTTAAGCGGTTGAAATTTGAGACCAATATAACAGGTATTTGATTCTATTGCACGATTTGGTAACCTGGCTCTGTTGGCTAAGAACCCACGGATAAACAAAGAAAATAAGGAGCACTCTTGCTGCTCTTTAAAGGATAAGCACAAGAAAGATATTGTAGAGAAAGATGTTGCAGAGAAAGATGTTTTTACGGTGTGATTTATTCATATAATTGAACACATATATATATAGCCTAATAAAATTCTAAAAATAATCAAGTAAACAAACTTGAACTAAAACTCTAGAAACAAACTTGAACTAAAACTCTAAAAATAGTGTGAATCAGCAAAGATTATTAACTCTAAAAATAGAGTGAATCAGAAAAGGTTATTAACTAAAAATAGTGTGAATCGCAAGGATTATTTGCTTACATTAATCCCCCTAATCCTGGCTTGATTCTAAATTACGAACACCAAGTTGGTGACGCATATCGGCTAATTTCACTCTTGTCAATGCTTTGGTCAGTGCATCGGCTCGTTGTTCTCCAGTGTTAAAAAATTCCACCACAATTTGTCCATTCATAACACATTCTCTGATAAAGTGAAACCTTGTATTTATGTGCTTGCTACGTCCATGAAACACATGATTCTTCATGAGAGCTATGGCAGATTTGTTGTCCACAAACAATGTTACTGGCTTTGGCTCCTTTTTGGTTAATTAACTAACAAGGCTTCTTAACCATAAAGCTTGACAAGCCGCAACACTGGCTACCATGAACTCGGATTCACAAGATGAGAGTGCCACCGTCTTCTACTTTTGTGAATTCCATGATACCAAACTTTCATTAAGGTAGAATGCCATTCCACTTGTGCTTTTTCTCCCATCGAGATCATCGGCTAAATCACTGTCTGAGTATCCAAATATATTAACTTCTTGGTAACTTTTCACATAAGTAAGCCCAAAATGAATCGTCCCTTTCAAATACCTAAGTATTTGCTTGATCACCTTGTGATGTATGATCGTAGGTCTTTCCATATACTTGTTCGCCATTATTACAACATATGAGAGATTTGGCCTTGTGTTTAGCATGTATCTGAGATAGCCAATGGTGCGTCTATACTCCGTAAAATCAATTGGAGTTCCTTCCAAGTCTTTTTGTAACTGTGACTTGGGCTCTATGGGGTACTTCTTGGCATTACAGTCTACCATGACAAACTGAGATAAAATTCTTTTGGCATAAACTTATTGTTTGAGTAAGATTTGATCCTTCTTTTGTTCTACTTCAATCCCTAAGTAGTAAGAGAGTAGACCCAAATCACTCATTTCAAATTCCGTCATCATTTATTGCTTGAACTTGTTGATCTTTTCGGTGCTACTTCCTATTACAATGAGGTCGTCTACATATACTCCAACAAGAACTCTTCCTTCTCCTTCATTTATTATGTATACTGCATGTTCTTGAGTACATTTTCTGAAGCCAATCTCTTTGAGACTCCTATCAAGCCGAATCCTACAAGCTCATGGAGCCTGCCACAGCCCATAGAGGGCCTTTGACAACTTATACACCTTATGCTTTTAGTTTTGTACCTCAAATCCTTCCGGTTGGGTAACATAAACTTATTCTTCCAACTCCCCATTGAGAAATTCAGACTTCACATCTAAATGATGTACCACCCAACTTTGATTTACAGCGAGTACAAGAATGACTCGAATGGTGTCAAGTCTTGCAACAGGCGTGAACACCTCTTCAAAATCGACACCTTGTTTTTGTACATAGCCTTTAGTGACAAATATCGCTTTGTGCTTGAAAAATTTTCCATCTGAGTCTTTTTTCAGTTTGAATACCCATTTTAGGTCAATGGGTTTGTGTCCTGATGGAAGCTCGGTTAGACTCCATGTGTTGTTCTTCTCAATGGATTTTAACTCCTTCTCTATTGCTTCAAACCAGTGGGCCTCAATCGCAGCTTCTTGGTAGTAAGTCGGCTCTTCAGACACCATCATCATCACCTCATTCTCTTCTTCAATGCCTACCACTTCCTCAATGTTAGCATAGATGTCAGCAATAGACCTGAGACGAACCGATGTGTACGTTACTTGAGGTGGGGTAGCTTCAAGAATGTTTGGTGAATCTGTGTATGAACTCACTTCTCCTTCTGTGGGTATCTCGGCTGCTGCAGATGGTGGAACATCTTCGGCCACTGGTTCTGCATTTTACATAACATTAGCCATGTCGGAGTAAAATGCATCCTTTATTGTGAAAACCGTAATCACCTTGCCGTCACTTCCATATTATTTCCAAGTCCATTCAAGATTTTCTTGAAAAATGAAATCTCTGCTAATTTGTAGCTTGTCATAGTTTGGGTCATATAGACGATGAGCTTTGATTCCTTATTCTACTCCCAAATATACCATCGGTGAGCTTCTATCATCGAGTTTCTTGAGGTGAGGGGTTGTGTTTTTTACATATGCCACACAACCAAACACTCTCAAGTTTGCGTGATGTGGCTTTCTTCCCATCCATGCTTCAAATGGTGTGTGTTCTCCGAGTGCCTTGGTTGGAAGACGGTTTAGTAAATAGACCGCGTGCCTAACCGCCTCTCCCCAGAACTTTGCAGGCACATGTGTGCTTTTGAGAAGTGATCTTGTCATCGCCATTACAGTGTGATTACGAAGCTCTACAACTCCATTCTGTTGCGGTGAATATGGGGCCGAGAGGTGTCACTCAATTCCTTATTTTTCACAAAACCGAGAGAAATTCGTAGATAAAAATTCACTACCTCGATCCGTCTAGAGAGTTCCAATCTTGTATTTGGTTTTGTTCTCCATCAAGGATTTAAATTTCTTAAATGCTTGGAATGCATCACTCTTTGCTGACAACACATATACCCACATCCATCTAGTAAAATCGTCAACAATCAACAGAAAATACATGTTGCCAGCGAGTGTACTCGGCGAAATTGGCCCACAAATATCAGCGTGAAGGAGTTCTAGCAGCTTCTCCTCTCTAAAGTTTATTTTTTGGGAAAGACAATCTTACTTGTTTGGCAATCACACATGCCTCGCAAAACTTGTTAGGTTGGGATATTAGTGGTACACCAATTGCCAATTTTTTCTCCGTCATAAGCTTCAATTCATGAAAATTGACATGGTCGAGTTTCGCATGCCATAACCATGTTGGGTCTTCTATGTTTGTTAGAAGACAAACTTTCTTGGATGTCTTCAAGGTTATCTTATACAAGCGATTTTGTGTTCGCTTTATCGACATCAAAAGCTTCCCGCTTTTGTTAGACACTTTCATGGTATCTCCCTCCATTTGCACCTTGTTTTCGTCTTCTGTCATTTGTCCAAGGCTTATGATGTTACTACAAAGTTTTAGAATGTAGTATACCTCTTGAAGAGCTTTTTGATCGCCATTTTTGCACTCGAACACAACCGTTCCTTTTCCCATTATCTAAATAGTTGATCCATTGCCAAACCTCACCTTCCATGTGAAGCCTTCATCCAATTCCCGGAACTTCTCGCGATGACTGGTCATATGGTTGTTGACACCATTTTCAAGGTATCAAACATCTTTACTTTCTCCATTCTTGTCATTACGGTATATCTCCGGCAACAATCGTTCTTCGCTTAATAGTACAACATCCTCTTTCTCACGTCTAGTGCATGTCCCCTCCTGGGATAAGGTCATCATCAACGCGGGCTCTTCATCGGTGACGCAAGTAAGATGAGCCTCATCGTCACGACCCTTGCTGCGGCACTCCGACACGTAATTACCCATCTTATCACAATTGAAGCACTTCATGTGACTTTTGTCACGAGTGCCACTTCCGGTGTTGTTTGTGCCTCTTGCACTATTGTAGCGCGTTGTATCTCGACCGCGACCACGTCCACGTCCTCGTCCATGCCATTTTCCACGACCATTATGTAACATCCCGGTTTTGGGGTTAGTAGTTTGAGTGTAAGTTAGGGAAATTCGATTCGGGTCGAATCGGATTCCTAGGGTTCGTTATTCCGGGAAAAAAATTAAAATAATAGTATTTTAATCGGATAAGTAATAATTTTGTGAAATGGTTCTAAAAATATTAAAATGGTGTTTTAAAGTTAAAGGAATATTATTTGAACTTTAATTTGATTTTTAATTAGGCTAATTTTGTACTAGTGACTAAATTGTAATTTTGGGAAAGTTTTGGGGATTTAATTAGCAATTTTCGGCAATTAGGATTTTTGGTGACTAAATTGGAAAGCAAGTCATACTTAGAATCCTTAGAGGGCAATAAATCCAATTTATTTTTAATTAATGATTTATCCACCAAAATGGTTTTTAAATTGTTTTATTCTAAATAATAATTTCATTTTCTTTTGTAACTTCCCATTTTCTCATCTTTTCTCTCAAGATTTTCTCTCATTTTCTCTCCATCTTCTTATCCAAATTTCTCCAATTACTTGCTGATTTCTTTATCATTTTCTACAAGATTTACTTCATTTTATTCATCATTTCATTCTTTACAAAACCTACTCATCAATTTTGCAAAAATCAACATCTTGTTCAAGGAAATCAAGGAAGACTTTCTCATCTTTTTGATGGATTTAATCTTAAGGTAATATTCTGATTTTTAATCTTTTTCTAAGGTTCTTTATTGAAATTCCCAAGTATTGGCTTGCTCATCAACTATTACTATTTTATTTTGTGTTTTTAATTCAAGGTTTATGAGTTTTATGATGGATTTTGTGAAATCTTTTGAGATCTAAATTGATGCTGGATTTAGGTTGATTTAATTATGATATTAGGTCAATTAAATGATTGATTGAGTCTTGAAATGAGTTAACAATAAATTAATCCCGGAATAATGCAATCGGTGGTGTTTTAAGGTGTTTTTAGGTTGTTTTAGGGGCTGTTTTAGGTGTTCTTGTGCTGCTGGAGGTATAAGGATGGTTTGGAAGTGTTTTTGGTTCATAATTGAGGTGGATTAGATGTTAGATTCATTAGGTTTTGGGCTGATGTTGTTTCGGATGCATTTCGGCTTAGTTTTCGGTCTTTTCGGCAAGGTTTTCGATAGTTTTGTGAGGGTTAAATGTGGCTGCTGTTTTGAGCATGTTGTGATGTGAATTTGCTCTACTTTTAATGTTGTAGAGGTAGTGCAAGAAGGTGCATAAGTGGCTGGTGCGTTGGCGTTGCCATCGCAGCTGATAAGTGCTCAACACACAATCACTTTTTACTCCTTTTATCGGCATTTATCACCAAATATTGACCCACTTAAACCAATGCATGTGCTTAATGTAATATATTTAGAAGTTATACTTAAATAGATAATATTTATAGAAAAATGTACGTTTTACTGCGTTTTCATATCTGTGCAGGAAAACCATTGCCGCGGCAGCGACAAGGCCGAGGCAGGACCTGATGCCGAGGCAGCAGCAGGAAGACAGGAAGCAAAGTGATAGGCGATGGAAAGACAAAAATCTAAGGAACGTGTTTGGATTTGAAGCCCAAGAATCGGAGCTGGCTAGCACAAGGAAAAGCCCAAAGGAAGACCACGCGGGAAAGCCCCCTTAGCCGAATTCAAACTTGGAAATATAATATTATTATGTACTTGACTTGTTCCTTACTCCAAGTTGTATTCTACTTAGGAAAGGTTTGCCCTAGGTCTAGCCTATATAAAGACCTAGCCACCCAATGTATGATATATCGAAAATACCTAGGGAGAGCCAACTTCTACTCTTGTTTCCTTCCTCTCCATCATGTTCTAAAACCTTCATAGGGTTTAGGTGAAGGTTGTGGAGTATTTGTGAGAGGAGATTGTAATTTGTCTTCTATTCAATGCAATAAAGATTATCAAGGTTTGTTTATCCTTTGTTATTCCTTGTTCTCGCATTCAAGCCCGGGAGGGAAGTTTGTGAGTAATCCATTTATCTATGCTCGGGAGAGTTAGATTCACAAAAGGGGTAAGTACGGTGTTTCAATCGCAAAATACTAACTCGGCCTAGGGATAGGTTAAGAGTTTCAGCGGCTAAAAGAAGTGTGAGATTGGTTGGTGAGTATAATTGGTTCACGCCGGGAGGTATCATCAAGGACTAGTCATCAACAACACTCTGACTTAGGGATAAGCGGAGTCATTCAAGGACACTTTGCCGAACTTTGGTAAAGTCTGCCCACGAGCAAGGGATTGCCGCGGCAGACAGCGTTATCGCTGCCCAGGCAGTAAACTACAGTGCTGCCGAGGCAGAGATATACGATTGCATTGGATAAAGACAAGTCAATCAAGTCCACAATACAATACAACTGGATCCTGGCCCATCTCTCTCTCTAATATTTCGACTCTTTATTTTTATTCAATTATTTTAGTTTAAATAAATCACATCAATTCACTTGTGTTTTTATCTTTCTACAGAGCAAGAAGATGAAGGAAGCATATTAAGTATACCAGTCCCTGAGGAGACGATAACTCGATAACATACTTATCACTTATTACTTGCGATGTGTCCGCTTGCACTGAACGCGCACTTTTGACACGCGACAAGTTTTTGGCGCCGTTGCCGGGGACTGGCAACTAAATTTTGTTTTCCTTGTTTTCTTGTTTCTTGTTTATTTTTATTTTTATTTTACTTTTGTTTTTCTTGGTGTATGACCAGGGCCAATCCAACCAACCCCTTATACGAGTTAGATCCTGAGATTGAAAGAACAGGGTTAAGGTTGAGGAGACAAATCCGAGGAGTCATGGTAGAGGTTCAGGCAGGACAAAACATACCTGCCGGCAATGAAGGTCTTCCGCCGCCACCTGGGCCGCGGTAGCTGACTGCCAGAGATTTCTTGGAGGATGACTTAAATGGACTAAACCCAGGAGTCGTTACACCCGAGATTGAAGCAGCCCATTTTGAACTTAAACCTGTTATGTTCAACATGTTAAATACAATTAGACAATTTGGTGGGTCTGCAACTGAAGACGCAAGGCAGCATCTCAAATCTTTCATGGAAATCTGCAACTCTTTCAAAATCCAAGGAGTCCATGAAGATGTCTTGCGGTTAAAGCTATTCCCCTATTCACTGAGGGATAGGGAAAAAGCTTGGTTGAATAGCATTCCAGCGGGATCTATTGGATCCTGGAGTGAACTTTGCCATGATTTCATTACTCGCTTTAATCCTACTAATCTATATGATAGAATTCGTAATAAAATTACTTCTTTCCGAAAGGCTGAAGACGAACCAATGTACGAGGCATGGGAACGCTACAGAGAGCTATTGCACAAGTGTCCGCTGCATGGATTTCCCTTATGGACACAAGTGACAATGTTTTACAACGCCACGAATTCCCTGACAAGGATGATGTTAGATGTCTCGGCAAACGGCACACTCTTGGACAAGGCACCCGAGGAAGCTATTGAAATTTTGAATAAACTCGCAAGGAATGACTTCCAGTTTCCCACATCTAGGCGAGGAGGAGTAAGACGCCAAGCCACGGTAAACGAATTAGATTCATCAAGTTCAGTGGCAGCACAATTGGCCTCTCTTACCAAGATGGTGCAAAACCTACAATTACAAAACAATACCCGTGAGGTCAAGGTAATTGATTCATGTTGTGATTTATGTGGAGGTAACCACAGTTCTGTTGACTGCATGAATCAAGAAACCGGTATGTATGTTGGAAACTACAACCGTAACAATGTGATGTCCAACACGTACAACCCCTCATGGAAGAGGCATCCAAACTTATCATGGAGCAACCCAAATAATGCCTTAAACCCAATCACCCAACCACCGGGATTTCAGCAGTCAATGTCGCAACAGCAAGTCCAACAACCGATGCCGCAGCAGCAGATGCAGCAGCAACCGGTCAATTCATTGGAAAACACGCTAAAGGCCTTCATGATGAAAACCGAGTCATACATGGCGGAAAATAGTAATTTCATCAAGAGGACCGATGCCTTCATGAATAGGACTGAGATGAGGCTACAAAATCAAGAAACAGCCATAAAAACTCTGGAAACTCAGGTTGGGCAGTTTGCTCAATGTATAAACACTAGACCACAAGGAGGCCTACCTAGCAATACTGAGGTTGCTAAGGTACTAAGCCATGAACAGTGTAAGGCAATCACTACCAGGAGTGGTCTACAGTTGAAAGAGAAGATCCCAGAGAACCGAACACAACCGGCGGATCAACCAAGAGAAGAGGCTGAGCAAACCGAGACTGACAACACTGCCCCGGCAGCAAGCACTACAGCGCCTGAGCAGTCTGCCGAGGCAGCAAAAATTCCAGTGGTGCCAGGTATACGATTCCAAACTAAAGAAACCCTGGAAGAGATGAGACCACCACCACCTTTCCCGCAAAGGTTGAAAAAACAAAAACAGGATCAACAGTTCAAGAAGTTCCTCGATATCCTGAAGCAAGTCCACATCAACATACCATTCGTTGAGGCCATTGAACAAATGCCCAACTATGCCAAGTTCTTAAAAGATATGGTATCAAAGAGAAAACGAATAGGTGAGTTTGAGACAGTGGCTGCCACCGAGGGATGCATGGCAATGCTGCATAACCGCATGCCACCAAAGTTAAAAGATCCTGGTTGCTTCACTATACCTTGTGCGATAGGAAAGAGTTATGAAGGAAAGGCCCTATGCGACCTTGGAGCAAGTATAAACCTCATGCCTAAATCAGTCTTCCCAAAGCTTGGAATTGGAAGGCCAAAGCCTACAACAGTAATGCTCCAACTCGCGGATAGATCCTATGTGCAACCTGAAGGCAAAATCGAGGACATACTGGTAAGAGTTGACAAGTTTATTTTTCCTGTCGACTTCCTTGTCCTTGATTGTGAAGCAGATGAAAACGCACTGATTATCCTTGGGAGACCCTTCCTAGCAACTGGACGTACATTGATTGACGTGGAAAAAGGAGAGTTGACTATGCGAATCAATGACCAACAAGTCAAACTCAATGTATTCCACAACCTAAAAAGGTATAACGATCGAGAGGAATGTAAGGCCATCCACATAATAGACAATAAAATATCCTGCCTGGGCAGTTTGCTCGGCAAGATATTCAGCAAGAAAATCAAGCCCAAGATAGATGGACAGACAGCACTAAGGAGCGGCCCACGACCGGTACATAATTTGGGCCTAATGGAGAAAATAATTTTGGGAGATGCATTCGCATGCTCTCCACCAGTAACCTAACCTCTCCCTTTTCCTTTTCTTTATTATATTAGGGTTAGTAGTTTATTTTTTTTCTAATTATTTTCGTTTTCAGTATTTTTTTGTGTGTGTTTAAATTTTTATTCAGGAATAAAAAGTAAAGATAAGGGAAAAATAGTTCAGAGCAGGAACTCTGCAGAGGCAATACAATAGTGTCAGAGCCGCAGCAGTCCCAACGGGCAGAAAAGTGTAACGGCTAGTCTGCCGAGATTCCTGCCGCGACAGAAAAGGAAACGGCAGAAGAAGGAAACGGTTACAATGGCTAGTGATCTCAACGGTCACAAGGCCGAGGCCTATATAAGAAACTCCTTCCTCTTGAACTATTCACTCTTACTTTCTTGCTTTCTTTAGTATTCTTAACAATCACTCTCTCAATTACTCTTTGCCTACTAATCCCTTTTAAATCTCCAGATTCTCTTCAAGAAAACCTCTAAGAACTCAATTTTCTCTTTCTTGATGGCAACTTACAAAAGATTCGCCCCAGCCAACGTTGAATATCGATTCAATCGATCTTTCATCGCAAGGCAACTTTGGGAAGAACAAGGTCCAGAACGCGGATGAAGAGAATTACGGCATTGAACACTACTTGTTCGACAGAATAAAGTACCAGAATTGGGAAATATTCTGTTTGCAACCTGCCCAGGCAAACGCCAAAATCGTGCGGGAGTTCTACGCTCATGGGCCCAGCAAAGACTCCCTCTTTGTTCACTGTCGCGGCAGGCCAGTGCAGCTTGATGTCGATACGATCAACAACTTCTACGGCCTTACCCCGGACAGTGATCTCCATGCTGACTTCTTGGAAGATATCACTATCGAGGACTATGAACTTATCAAAGACGATCTTTGTTACGCAAACACTCCATGGGAAACCGGTACCCATCGAGGATCCGTGACAAGACAAACCTTGAAGCCGGAGGCCAAGATGTGGAACACCTTCGTCAAACGACGCCTCATCCCAACATCACATAATAGCACGGTGGATCGCAAGAGATTGGTGCTTATCCAATCCATCATCAACAAAAGGACCATCAACATTGGAGAAATTATCCTACGAGAAATTCACGAGTGCGGTAAGAAAGATTGAGGACCATTGTATTTCCCTTGCTTGATTACGAGTTTATGTGTTTCTGCAGGTGTACCCATTGAAGAAACGGATGAATACACCCCCCCAAGAAGAGGATGGACCAGGGAATTCTGCCACAAAGTCATGCAGATCACACAAGCAGAACCTGTCCAGGCAACATCGTAGCAGTTCACTGTCGATACTGCTGCCGCAGCAGACCCATATCAAGAACTCTTGCAGCAAATGGCCGCAATGGATCTTCGACAACAACGGTACATGGAGTACCAGCGGGACTTCAATGGCACTCTCGCACAGATGATGTTGCACGCCTTCCCGGACCAAGGCGTACAATTCCCGGAGTTCCCAAGCAATATGTTCGTTACTGCCGCACCCTACACCGAGACTACACCAGCCCCATGAGGATCGCGATCGTTCTTCCATCCGGACCCTCAGCCCCAATACTAGGCTGCTGGAACATCTAGGGCGGCAGACTCTATCGTGGCCTCGTCTGTCAGCCGAAGGCCATCCAAGCGGAGAGCCGTTTTCAGCACCCCACCAAGATCGCCAATTATCATGGGCAGTCTATCCGCCGAGATAGATGCTTATGTACACCAAGGCTCTACTGCCGCCGGCCCAAGCACACACCACACCGGAGGAGCAACTGCGATGGGAGGAGGAACGGACGTGATGATAACCGAAGAGATGGCGGATGTTGAAGAAGGAGAAGAAGTAGAAGCCCCAATGCATAGAACACCACCCACTCGAGTCCAGCCGCCGAGGCAAGCAAAGGCGCAACCATCGCCCTCCGCAAGGACAAAGCACTTGGCATCTAGGCAACGGAGGAAAATTGTTACGAGAAGCTCTTCGGAGTCGCTCTAAAATTCTTTGCCTTTTATTCAATATTCATTGCTTTTACTATTTTTCCTTGCTGCATATAATTCCTATTCTGTTTTTTCGTTTATTCCTTCCAAATATAAAGCATTGAGGACAATGCTTGGTTTGAGTTTGGGGGTGCAGATTTACTACCAAGGCAGCAATCTACTGCCGCGGCCTTGCCAAAAAGGGAGTATTCCAGTGATTTTTTTTTTAATTTTTATGCTCCCCGCCTTACTTGAATTAACTGCCTACACTCTTGCACTGCTCATCATCAGTATTGCCTTAGTTTATTCTTTAAGGCTATAGAAATCTTTCTCCTTACCATGTTTAGGTTCTGTCAATAGGGCTTAACCTTAGGATGCTTAAGGATGAAAACTTAGAAGCTCACTATAGGAAGAACTTTAAACACTTTTGGGACTAGTTGGATTATAGGAATTCTTCTAATGAACTTGGGTGATAAAGACTTAGATTTTGGAAAAGTAACTAGAGGTGCCTACCACCGGCTCTAGAAAATCTCTTCTTCATGCTAGAGGTGCCCAAAATTGGCTCTAGTATGTATTAAGGAATATTAAAAAGAAAAGACAAAAAGGTTTTTAGTGAAAAGAAAAACACAAGTCTTTGAGGTGCCCGAAATCGGCTCAAGATTTGGGGTTTGAAAAAGAAGAGAACACTTAAACCAATGTCTATTTGTCTTGAACTTAGAGTTTATCTAAGAAAGCCTTTAATCAACTTGTCCACAAAAACGCACACACTCACAAATCCTATAGTTTGTTTCTAGGTAAATTCTTAGGTAGCCGAATGGTTAAGGCTTAAAGATAGGCCTAGCTATGGTGGGGAGAATAGATGGATATGTAAGACCAAGAGAGAGTAGAGTTCGGCAAATTGATGGTTTGCATTGCTTGAGGACAAGCAATAGTTCGAGTTTGGGGGTGTGATAAGTGCTCAACACACTATCACTTTTTACTCCTTTTATCGGCATTTATCACCAAATATTCACCCACTTAAACCAATGCATGTGCTTAATGTAATATATTTAGAAGTTATACTTAAATAGATAATATTTATAGAAAAATGTACGTTTTACTGCGTTTTCATATCTGTGCAGGAAAACCATTGCCGCGGCAGCGACAAGACCGAGGCAGGACCTGATGTCGAGGCAGCAGTAGGAAGACAGGAAGCAAAGTGATAGGCGATGGAAAGACAAAAATCTAAGGAACGTGTTTGGATTTGAAGCCCAAGAATCGGAGCTGGCTAGCACAAGGAAAAGCCCAAAGGAAGACCACGCGGGAAAGCCCCCTTAGCCGAATTCAAACTTGGAAATATAATATTATTATGTACTTGACTTGTTCCCTACTCCAAGTTGTATTCTACTTAGGAAGGTTTGCCCTAGGTCTAGCCTATATAAAGACCTAGCCACCCAATGTATGATATATCGAAAATACCTAGGGAGAGCCGACTTCTACTCTTGTTTCCTTCCTCTCCATCATGTTCTAAAACCTTCATAGGGTTTAGGTGAAGGTTGTGGAGTATTTGTGAGAGGAGATTGTAATTTGTCTTCTATTCAATGCAATAAAGATTATCAAGGTTTGCTTATCCTTTGTTATTCCTTGTTCTCGCATTCAAGCCCGGGAGGGAAGTTTGTGAGTAATCCATTTATCTAAGCTCGGGAGAGTTAGATTCACGAAAGGGGTAAGTACGGTGTTTCAATCGCGAAATACTAACTCGGCCTAGGGATAGGTTAAGAGTTTCAGCGACTAAAAGAAGTGTGAGATTGGTTGGTGAGTATAATTGGTTCACGCCGGGAGGTATCATCAAGGACTAGTCATCAACAGCACTCTGACTTAGGGATAAGCGGAGTCATTCAAGGACACTTTGCCGAACTTTGGTAAAGTCTGCCCACGAGCAAGGGATTGCCGCGGCAGACAGCGTTATCGCTGCCCAGGCAGTAAACTGCAATGCTGCCGAGACAGAGATATACGATTGCATTGGATAAAGACAAGTCAATCAAGTCCACAATACAATACAACTGGATCCTGGCCCATCTCTCTCTAATATTTCGACTCTTTATTTTTATTCAATTATTTTAGTTTAAATAAATCAAATCAACTCACTTGTGTTTTTATCTTTCTACAGAGCAAGAAGATGAAGGAAGCATATTAAGTATACCAGTCCTTGAGGAGACGATAACTCGATAACATACTTATCACTTATTACTTGCGATGTGTCCGCTTGCACTGAACGCGCACTTTTGACACGCGACAGGAGCATCGGCGAGGGCTCGTTTCGCTTGTCGGTGAGTGGTTTTGGATTTAAAGTGAATCGCATTGGTTCGGTTCTGTTTTGGGGACTATGGAATAGTGTGGAAACTTTCCATAGTTCAAGAGTAAGTGTTTTAAATGATTTTGATGCATTACCTCGATTTTCGGTTATTTTCGGTAATGGCATATATGTGAACAATGATTCAATATGATTTTGGAATTGCATATATTTGATTTTGGAAATGATGCATGCATATGTTAATTGCTGAAAATGCATGGTTTATAAAGGAATTCATGGCTTATGTAAGCATGAAAAAGAATTTGGATTACGATGAGGTTATTTGCCCTATGTTGATAAAGCCGTTGAGCATGATTTTAGTTCACATGATGAACATTTAATGAGTGCATTATGAGCAGCAAGTTAACATGCATGATTGGAATTGATATTGGCTTAGTGACACTAACCTTAGATTCGAATACAAATGACATGTCATTAGGATTGAGTGCACTATAAAATAATGAGAATAATGATGATGCCTACACGTAAACAAGGGTGACTTTGTGTCCGACCGTGCGTGTAGAGTTTGCCTACACGTAAACAAGGGTGACTTTGTGTCCGGCCGTACGTGTAGAGCTTGCCTATATGTAAACAAGGGTGACTTTGGGTCCGACCGTGCATATAGTTGACCCATGCGTAAACAAGGGTGACTTTGTGTCCGACTGTGCGTAGTGGGGGTAACATGTATACAAGGGTGACTATGTGTCCGACCGATGCATGTTGAGACAAAGTGTCTCCAATTATGGAAAAAGGAATCCGTGTATTCAGTGAACTAAAAGTTCATATTAGGTGATGACTAGAAAGCCAATATGCATATATGAAATGGAATGATTTATTTGTGCATGATACATGAAATGTTTTGACATTGTTGATAAGCATGTTTTGATTTTACATAAATCAAATAAGCATGAAGAATGCAAGTATGATTTTTTAAATGATTTTAAACTTGTTAGAGCTTCCTCACTAAGCATGTTGTGCTTAAGCTCTCTCTTTTCATACTTGCAGAGAAATAGTGATATTCGAGGCTACGTTCGGAACAAGGGAACCAAGGGGAAGAGTTGTCTCAATTTTTGGTATGTTTTGGCAAATAATTTGGACTTGGCAATGTGTAAATCGAACCCATGTGAAGTGAGTGATTTTTGCTTTGGTTAATGTTGTAATAAGACCTATAATGTTTTGGATTGTTGATTGATGGACTATGGTGTTGTTTGGATTATTGAGACATGTACATGAATGAACATTGTTGATTTTAAATCATATTTTAGGAAGCATGTCTATAGATTGTTTGGGGTCTTTGATGTGATAAATGTATGCTTTAAATTGTTCTTTATGCTTAGGAAATTATGCATATAGTTAAGGGTGATTAATGGTTATGTTTGAATGGGTGGAATTAACTTGGAATGTTCAAACTTGACAAAATGCACAGGGGGTATCGATACCTGTATCGATACCCTAAGGCTTAATTTGGGGTGGTTCGAACCATGGTTCGATGCAATTACTCCACTGGACGCTGGAGTATCGATACCACCTATGGGGGTATCGATACCAATAGCCTTTGAAGTGCAAGGAGGCTAGCTCCACGATAGGGTATCGATACCGAGACCCTAGGTATCGATACCGAGACCCAAAAATGACATTTTAAGTGTGGAAAAAATACGTTTAGGGTCGGATGACTTTCCATGATCGAATATAGATACAATGAATGATATTGAGAGTTGTAATATCACCAGGATGAATGATGTTAACTTGAATTCGCATTGGTAAATTAATGATAGATTTAGCCCCTATGATATTGTGAGCTTTACAATTAGGTCCCTATTGTATGAAACATGAAATTGACGATGCAATAACGGTCCGTTTGAGCTGAAATTTGTTATGAGTATGCTAAGCATGTTTAATTGAACTATGGTAGATCACATTACTGGTTTATTGTTGAAATTAAGAATTATTTGCGTTTTGGTCCTTATATACTGATATACGAATTGAATGATCAATTGTGAATCGAATATTTCCATTTTCGTTACGCATGACCTCGACACACATAGGAACTTAATTATGCATCTAGTTTAAAAAAAACATATCGGTTTTCAGGGTTGTTTATCGAATTGGACCTTAACGGGTTTAGTTCGATATTCCCCATGTGACCCGTTAGTGCCGATTCCGTCCAGGCCAGACTAAGGGGGTTACACATTATCGCTGGATCCACGCCACTTGTTTCCCGAATAGTTGTCTCCACTATTTCTTTTTTTTCTTGCCTTTCACTCAGCATGAGTAAGTAGAAGTTGTCCTTCAGTTCCACTGGTGTTTCCACTAAGTCGCGTTGTTCGTTCTTCGCACGCCTTCATCCATCCTATCTCTTCTTCAAACGGAATGGTTTCGAGATCGTGGAATTATTCGATCTCAGCGACAATGAGGAAATATTTTTCGGGAACGGAGTCGAGGAGCTTCTTGACCAAAACTGAATCTTCAAGTGTTGCACTGAGGGTTGAGAATTTACTAGATATTTCACTAAGTTTGCTGGCGAACTCGTCGATCGTCTCGGTCTCTTTCATCCGGAGTGCATCAAACTCGTTCTTTAATGTTTGTACTCATGCCCTTTTCACTCGATCGCTGCCCAAGTACCTTGTCTTGAGACTATTTCATAATTCCTTCGCAGTCTTCTTCTTTGCGATCTGTAGAATGACATCTTCGGGAATACACTGCAGAATATATGCACGTGTTTTCTTGTCTTTCTTTACGTCCACCTGAGTTTCTTCCGCTAGCTCCACCGCCTCCCATACTCCTTGGGCATCGAGGATTGCCTCTGTCTTTATCGCCCACATCGTATAATTATGAGGGGTCAACATCGGATAGAGAATCGACACTCCGTCGTTCTCCTTCGCAACTTGTTGTTGGATCGACATTTTTGCGGAACTCGAACGTCACGATGTTAACCACGCTCTTGATACCAAATGTTGGCTAAGAACCCACGGATAAACAAAGAAAATAAGGAGCACTCTTGCTGCTCTTTAAAGGATAAACACAAGAAAGATATTGTAGAGAAAGATGTTGTAGAGAAAGATGTTTCTACGGTATTTATTCATAGAATTGAACACATATATATAGCCTAATAAAATTCTAAAAATAGTCAAGTAAACAAACTTGAACTAAAACTCTAGAAACAAACTTTAACTGAAACTCTAAAAATAGTGTGAATCAGAAAAGATTATTAACTCTAAAAATAGAGTAAATCAGAAAAGATTATTAACTAAAAATAGTTTGAATCAGCAAGGATTATTTGCTCACAGGCTCTACTGTTTTCAAACATCTGTTCCATTGTTTAGCCAGTTTTCGAACGGCTCCCAGGTCGGATTTCTTTTTGGCAGATCCTCCTTTGAGTTCATTTGTAGGAGCACATATCATGTAACGGTTTATAGGACAACCTTCACAGCTGATTCAAGCATCATCTTCATATAAAAATGCAGCACCAGTGAATAACATTAGGCTTCATACACAAATGCAGGGTGCGATGGAAGTGCAACCATCATCTTTGAATTTGATTCTGGAAGTCGCAAATAACATTCAAATGTGGGTTACCACATCATATATGATTCCTGTTTCGATTCAGAATATCATACTTTTTGTTTACTTCCATGTCCTACTTATCAATACCGAGCAAGACTTTTACTATGTCCCCGTAAGTGGTTTTACAAGATTTTTTTCTTTGATCGATGGAAAAATTCTTGATATGTTTCACTTGTAAATTGTAATAGACCCCTCGGATTTCTGATTTTCGTACCGATTCCAGCTGCAACAGCAGGAATGTTTCCACAAAGAGAAGTACAAGCGCTAAGGTTGTCAAGTCCAACATTAGGTCCAGACTTTCGTAAGTGAGATTGTACTCGATGAAGTACTTTTTCATGTTCAACAATTTCGGTCAATATGACCCTAAAAATTTCAATGACAAATTTATTCTTTCATATATGTTGCAATAGGGTCACTTTTTTCATGTTCGAATGCTTGGTTTTATTAGAACTGGGGTTGGAGTTAGATTAGGGCAAGGATTAGTTTTATCCAATTTCAATTAAAATAAAGATTTACATAATCCTAACCTTACGGAAATAAACTAAGATAAGTATTTATTTGTAATTTCATTATTAGTTGTCCTAATTCTTGGATATATAAAGTATTAGAATTAGCGGGTTTCTTGATCAAGCAAACTCTTCTCGGTTCTTATTCCTTCGGTTTCTGTTTGCACAAGATTTCAAGCAAAACTACAAGCAGAAATGGTTGGTAATGGTGTAGAGGTCAATGATAAATGTAGAACACGACAAGGACGAAACAAGGAGGAGCTTGATGTAACGATTTGCCCTTTGTGCAACAACAAAATGGAAGATCCTATGATTTGCCAGAACACTATTGTTCTATGCCCTCACTGCAACGAAATCCTTTTGCTTCCGGAGAACTCGCAAAGGAAGATTTTGTCACCTATCTCTTCGGAAATCCCCAGTTGCACATCTCCTAAACATGTACCAGAAGTATGCACAAATCGTCAACAATATGATCTTGCACTGAAAGATTCACATTATTTTCATATCATGCTGGAGCTTCAAGCTTGTATCTTTGATAAAAAAACAAACCTTTCCGATAAGCCTCTACTTTTTCTTTTGCTCTTCTGTTAGTATGTTACTGTGTTTATTGGTTTCACCAAGATTTGTTTTCAATGTGCAAATCACAGAGTTCTGTAACGCACCGTTTTGAAATTATTCAAACGGTGTAGTTTTGTTAGATTAAGGTTTAATCTTTTAAGTAAAACAGTGTCGTTTTAATAGCGTTTGTTTTAAGTTAAAAACAGAACCAGATGAATTGTTTGAGGGATATCGATTGAATAGCAATGAACTCTGCCTTCTTCACCTAGTTTCTTTGTTTCTGCTTCCTCATCTTTGCTTCCTCTGTTTCTTCCTTATTTTAATTCTGATTTTATAGTTTGTACCATTACAAAGGCATCAGAGCCAGCTTTTTCCTCGGATTTTTGTGAAATTTCGAAATCAAGCAACAATAGCATCGATGACTAATCAAACCCAGAAGTTGTCAGTTTCAGCCATGGTTGATGATTATCAATCCTCTTGGTCTGACCTCATTGAGGAATTTAAGATTTTATTGGAAAGTTTGACGAGTCAACTTCTTTTGGTAACTATCCGTCGCGTATTTTGTCCTATCACAATGGAAGTGTTGCATCAAGTATTCTCACCTTATGGAGTTGTAGAGAAGATCGAATTGCTTCAGAAATCGGTTGACGTTCAAGTCCTAGTTTATTATCAAACTCGCCAGAACACCATATCGGCTAGATCTTCTCTTCAGGGTCGCAACATATATGATGGTTGCTATCATATGAAAATGCAATTTTGTGATGAAACCCACTTGAAAGATAAAACTGAGCTGAAGATTGAAGAATTTTTGAAAGATATAAGTGAAGACAAGCACCAAGATGATGAACCCAAAACAGATGACAATATGAACACCAATTCGGGTAGTTCAAATCTGGAATTTAAGGATAATCCAGTGAAGGTCGCAATTGAGGATGAATTATCGAACATTGTTGAAGGTTCACACGGAGCTGAGACGGAACAAAAGTTGTTATTGGTAGGTTCTAATGAACTCAAAGTATTTGATGATTTATCTATGGTAACAAACATGGAGTCGGTTGTTTTTGAAGACTCAATGGTGGAATTGCTGGAATCGTCCTATAATCAGGTTTCAATTGTAGAGGGGTGTGGTAAATTGACTTACTTACACTGGAACAAAGCAGAGGCAATGGTCCCAACTATTGGAGAAAAAGGAAGTACTCTTTTCCTTCAAAAAAATTCGATTACCGACCCAACTCAAGTTTTTCTTGGAGACGTTGTTGTCTTGAAGGACCCTGACAATTCAGAAAACTATCTAGTGAGAAGATTGGCTGCTACAGAAGGATATGAAATGGTGTCAAAGGATGAATCCTTTGTTCTTGAAAAGGACCAATGTTGGGCATTGGCTGACAATGAAAAATTGAAACCCAAGAAAGCTAAGGACAGTCGATTATTTGGTCCGGTTTCTATGACCGACATAGTTGGTCGAGTCACATATGGTCTGAAAACAGCTGTTGATCATGGCCCTATGCAGAACAGCCAATACAGCATGCAGAAACAGGTACCAATTCAAAAGGTTACTATACTTGTCAACACTACTTTAGATGAGGTTGATTGGTTGTATAATAGTTGTGGGAACAAAGTCTTTTATTGTTAAATTATGAGTGCACTATTGACTATTAAAGAATTTATTCATTTGGTGAAATTTCCAAGGAATCGAGGGAGAAGTGTTCTAATTGTTGATAGTTCAATTAGGAGTAGTAAAGATACAGTTTTTAGTCGTGTTTCACTTGTGTTTATTATTGATCCTCGAATTGGTGGTACCTTTGATGATAATGCTCGTTACATAGAAGATGTTTATGAGAGGTGTTTAATTTTTACTACTTCTAGTAACATAATGGTAGTAAATTCCTTACATAGGAAACAATGGCAAGAGATTAGGAGTTTCTACTTGAGAATTGATGGTACAGTGGCTTTCTTGGCTAGCTTTCTAAGTCGTCTGTCAGATATTGTTAATTTTGTTTTTTGTCAAATATCTGGTCTTGCTACTGCAACTGAACTCAAGAACTTTGTATTGTGCCAGCATCTACAAGAAATTCATACACGTGTAACTTCTATGATCATGGAGATTCAAACTATTGCTGCATATGTATTGTTACCTTCACTTGGTGCAATAGATGGTGTTACTTGTGATTCGATAACATCCTTGTTCCAGGCTATGATTGATCGTCATGACCAGAACCTTTCTACACCTGGCATGGATGCTGCCATGGACAGTAATGCTTCACCTTACATGGAGGAGTTAAAAAACTGCATTCTTCATTTTTGTCGTGGGTTCCTATCTAGATTGCGTGTTGCTCTTGTCAGACCCCATTTGGTTATTGTGAAAAACACTCTTTGTCCTCCAAGTCCGAAACATGATGACCCTGATTGGAGAAAGCTGATGGAACAATGTTGGTCACTTGATCCTGAATTTAGACCATCATTCACCAAGATAGTGAACATGCTTGGACTACTGTCCAAAAATAATGAGTTTGTGAAACAAAGGGGTGCAGTCAAGTCGGATATTTATCAATTTTTTATCAAGTACCAAGAACTTCGAATGGTTATGAAAGTTAGAACCAACTCAATCAAGTTTCAGCTACCTGGAGTATTATGCCATGTTGAAGTTTATGTAGAGAAAAGTGAACTTGTTAAAATCATGTCGGGTCATACTTCATCTTCGATCAAGACTAATCGAGCCTGTGGTCATGTTTGGTCTAATCATCGGAAAAAGAAGGGGGGTCTTGTTTTAGTCCTTGAGGACAAGAATTCTTTCAAGGAGGGAGTATTGTAACGCACCGTTTTGAAATTATTCAAACAGTGTAGTTTTGTTAGATTAAGGTTTAGTCTTTTAAGTAAAACAGTGTCGTTTTACTAGCGTTTGTTTTAGGTTAAAAACAGAACCAGGTGAATTGTTTGAGGGATATCGATTGAATAGCAATGAACTCTGCCTTCTTCACCTAATTTCTTTGTTTTTGCTTCCTCATCTTTGCTTCCTCTGTTTCTTCCTTATTTTAATTCTGATTTTCTAGTTTGTACCATTACAAGTTCCTGTAATATGCCGAGGAAAGGAACTGAACCTGCATAGGATGTTCGCCGAAGTTACATGTCAAGGCGGTCTATTGAAGGTAAAACGAAACTACTTTAGCACTGCAAGCAATTCTTGGTCCTTGGGTAGTGTACATGACTTTTATTGCAAATGTGTAATGTTGCAGGTTTATCAGCAAAGAAGAATGCATGAGGTGTGCGCCACACATGCTGAAAACTTAAGCAATTGGGTCCTATATAACATTTATATAACTCTGTTGTCTGACTTAGAAGCCTGGCTCTGGAATTTCCCAACAGGCGAGTATTTACAAACTTCTTTTGCAATGGTCAGTCAGCATTTGAATTGCTATTTGGTTGGGATTTTATTGAGAAGTAGGAAATGAAGAACAAGACTGAGCTGAAAGTTCATTAAACTCAAGATGATATTTACAATGATTCTGAGGTGAATTTATACACGTATGAGCATGTATACAAGAAGGTAAAACTGAAACAACTGAAATCAGTTGGAGCTGTTGAACCAGCTGGACCTGGAAGCTTCCTAACAGCTTCAATACTCAATAGATTTGATTTCGGATTTCCCTTTTGCTATTTGATTGAGAGATGGTAAACCTCAACCACAATGCATTCAAGCATCAGCTCCATATACAAATGCAGCAGCAGCAGTGAATTACAATCAGCAGTGGATTAACTTGCCGGCTGACTTCAACATCGGATCCTCAGGTCATTTGAATAGGTTTTCATCCAGACCATGTCCAATTCCAGGGGTCATACTGAAAGGAGGACAACCAGATCCGACAGGATTGACACAAGGGTTTATAGGACAACTATCAGAGTAGATTGACACATCAGGCTTGCAAATTCAGTACCAGTGAAGAACAATCAGCTAGTGCAGTAGCTTTCCAGCAGGCTTCAACATCGGCTCGACATGTCATTCGATTAGATTGTCATCCGGACCATGTCCAATGCCAGGGGTCCTACTCAAAGTATGACAACCATCAGACTGGATTGACACGTCAGCTCGGTATGCAAATTCAGCACCAGTGAAGAACAATCTGCAGTTGTGTAGCTTTCATCAGGCTGATGTCAACTTTGATTCAACATATCATCTAAGTGAGTCGTCTTAGCATTTGAGTTTAGCATTTGCAAATGGAAATCAAAGGTGTGTTAGTGCATCCGATGACAAGTTCAATTTGGGTTTAGATTCAAAAGGTTCTACTTCAAGTTCACTTCCTGCACCACATCCAACACAAGGGATGATTGGAGAAGAACAAGCATCGGAACAAACATGACTTTATTTCTTTATCTACAAAAATTAATCGTATTGTTTAACATTGATGAGTTAAATTTAAATATATTATTGTCTGGTTAATTGTCTAAGCGTAAATAGCCTTGTAATTTTAAACTAGGTAAACTAAAACTGAATTGAACTCTGTAATAACTATTCTAAAGCACTTAAACAAATATTTAGTCTTTTTGAGTGTTTTAAGTGTAAAAATTTTGTATAGAATAATTTAATTATAGTTTTATTTAGTGTCGCAGTCGTAGTGAGCTGATATTCGACAAATAATCTTCTTAAAAGAATTCTCAAGGTTTACTTTTTTATAATCAATTTTAGGAAAAGGGTTATTAGAGTTTGATGTATAAGTCTCGAATAATGAGATTATCTCTTTTAGCTTTAAAAAAATAAACTAATGACTTTACAAAATCATTAGTGTGATAATTAAGGTAGTAAATATAGACATGATTAAACAACTATAAATTAATTGTGTAAATTTTCTTACATTTCGTAATTTGATCCCATCAAAATTTTAATCGACAATTTATTCCTCTACTTGATATTTCCATCGATTGATCTCAACAACTCTATTTAAGTTCTTTTTTACTTTTTCTCGAGGAACATAAATTCATAAATTTACTTATTCAACTTTTAGAACGTTAATATTTTAATTATTTAATAGTTAAACTTTTTACAATAATCGATATTTATATCACTCGTGTAATTTTTCTGACATTTTAATTATTCAATTATTCAATTTTTAATTATAATTTTGAAACTAATATATCATTTATATTTTAGTCTTAATTTATCACTTAATAATGGTTTTTAAACAAATTTATATTTTAGTAATATTTTACTCTTTATTTTGTATAAAACTTTTTTTTTCTTTAAACAACAAACAAAAAAAATAATATTATTGCTAATAAAATATTAATACGTATTGTATTTTAATGATAAATTATTTCGTCTTATTTTCTTTACTTGCAAACATATTTTTCTTTAAACTACAAGAAAAAAAAGTTAATTAACTAAAAATATTAAAAAATATATCACTTTTTTTTATTATATTTTTTTTTACATTTAGTAGTTTACAACTAAACAAGATTTTATGACACGCAAATTTTATATAAAAATATTTTTCCATTCCATTAATAATTATTTGTTGTTTTAATTTTTTTTTTCAAATAAGCATTTTTTTTCATAAAATGTTCATTTTCTTTTTTAAGAATATAGTGTTGCCTTAGTTGAGAAAACACACAAAGATATAAAAAAATTGTGATAAATTATTTTGGAGTCACTAAATTTTTAAGACGATTTTAATATGATCAATAAAATTATAAATCTTTCATTAAAACCATTATTATTAAGAAAAATATTCATTTCGAATTGGATCAAGAAAAGTCTAACGACAATTGACGTCCTACTTAACGTTTTAAGTTTTCAGTAGTAACATTGAACATCTCAAATTTTGCACTTTAAACATCAAAATATCAAAACTTTTCAATTTGGTCATGGCTTTGCTATAGTTCACAATTTAACCCTCACACTTTTAGGTTCTTCAGAGAAGTTCCCTTGAACTTCACAAACCTCCAATTTAATCTTGGAGTTTCTAATTTTTTCAGCCAAAGCCAAAATTTCATTTTAAAGCTAACAACCTTTGGACTAAGCATGAAATTTTTTATGATTTGTTGAGTGTATCAATCAATCGAATTAGCCAAAAGGGGGGTGAATTGACACTTTTAAAAAATTATGAAATATTTGGTAAAAATGAAAAGATAGAAGACACAAGGAATTATAGTGGTTCAAGGATTCAAGTTTCGAAATAAGTTCTATATCCACTACCTTAGTTCCCACTAAGAATTTTCTAACCAATTCACTAAAGAATTCAACATCTTTCTAAGTTTAAGAGCTAACATTTACCATTAAGTTAATCTTTGAAAGATTAACTTATATTTCACAAGAATTACAATTTGACACTCCCCAAACTCAAATACAATCTATCCATACTTTCTTACCAAAATTGAGAATTGGAACTTCAAGATCAGAAATCACCATCGATTTCGAATTTTTTTTTTCATAAAAAATTATCCCATTTTGTCATGAATCCAAACAGTTTTATTGGGTAGATTGAGACACAAACTCATATTCTCCACTTGATTTTTAATCTCCTCCAACATTTCCAATTCTCTATCCATTAACTCACCAACGTATACAATCTATCAAAGGGTTTGCATAAAGTCTTGTACCCACACCACCAGTCTTCCCAAAGTAACACAAAAGTACCATCACCCAGCAGCTATTTAAGGGACTCAAAATTCTTACCTTTATCTACTTCCATATTACCCCAATTTAACAATACCTTGCCACATGAAAGATCTCTTATTAGAATTCACAATTAGCATCTTCCAGCTTCTAGACAAACCAAAACCGAATTATAATTATAATTTATATTTTTATTAAGGGTCATGGTTGTAATGAATTGATATTTGGATAATAATTAGTCTCCTTAGAAGAATTTTAAAAGTTTGCTTTCTTTACATTCAATTTTAAGAAAAGGTGTTAGAAAATCAATACTACAAAAAGAATCTCGTTAGCACTGACTAGGTAAATAAAATAATTGAATCGAATTAAATAAAGAAATATGTCGTTAAAATCCTCTGCTCTAGAAATAAATTCTTTCCAACAATAGGCGATTTGTCCCCCGAGATTAATACGATCGCTCCAGATTCTGTACACCTAAAATTAAAGTGGAATACGATGATAGTGATCTTCCGATCACCATAATTGGATTGCCAAACAATATATAACTCGTCGAAAAACTTTTGTTGTGAGAACTCCGTATGATAAGTATTGTTAAGTGTGATTTGAGAAGTGAAGAACCTTCTCTATTTATAGGCTGTTTATAGCGGTAAAAAGGACCATTCCAAAAATCAGAAATAAATCTGATTTTAAAAAAAGCATAAATTCTGAAATTTAAACTCTCTTATAACTTTTTGTAACAACAGTTTATATGAAATAATTCAGAATTTAAACCACATTTAACTTCTGATTAAATCTTAAATTAAGTTTTGTAACAGACAATTGAATAGCTTGAATATGGATGTAAAACAATCCGAATTCATTCAATGTTTACAAAATAATAAGAATAGTTTGTCTTTTTTTTAATCTCAAAAATCAAAACCACGACCACTAATCGAAAGACAAAATACCTTTCACATGATATTTTTCTACTCAATAGATATTAGAGTTTGGGATAGATGTCTCGGATTTGTGAGGTTATCTATTTTAGCCTAAGAAAAGATAAATTTGTAAAATTTTTAGTACGATAGTTAACGTACTAGTTATAAACCTTATTTAGATAGTTGAAAAATTATAAATTAATTGTGTAAAATTTTTTATATTTCTCAATTTAATCTCACCAAAATTTTAATTTATATTTCTCTTTCACTTTATATTTTCATCGATCGATCAACTTAACAACTCTCTTTAAGTTTTTTTCATTTTTTTTGAAAAAACATAAATTTAATCATTCAATTTTTAGAACCTTAATACTTTAATTATGTAACAGTTAAACTTCTAACAACAATCGATATTTGTGTCACTCATATAATTCATATGATATTTTAATCACTTAATTATTAAATTTTTAATAATAATTTTGAAAGTCATATATCATTTATATTTTAGTAATGATTTATCACTTAATAATGAATTTTAAACTAGTTTATATTTTAGTAATATTTTCAACTTTATTTTGTGGACAACTTTTTCTTCTTTAAACAATAAACAAAAAAAATAATGTTATTGGCAATAAAATCTTAATACGTACTGTATTTTATTGATGGATGAGTCTACAACGGGCGTTGAACATCACTGAATAACACTAACATTGAATATTGTTGAATATTATTAAGTTAAGGGTAAACTACATAAATAGTCCCCCGACTATGCTCCAATTATATTTTGTGTCCCTTGACTATCATAAGTTACAAACTGGTCCAATGATTTAAAATTATAATAATTTGGTCCAATACCGTTAAAAATTAATTGTTGATGATGTGCAATTAAAATAAATTGATATAATTACATAATTAATTCTCAAGTTCTATACTTATTTTTATTTAACTCCAATTTTAAAAAATTAACCCATATAATTTAGAAATCTATCAATTTAGTCCTATTTAACCCAACCCTTCATCTAGAATGAGGAAGAACGAGGAATAGGACACATTTTTCAATTATTTCCTTGAATGTATACTCCTCAGGAAGCATGTCAAATAGATCAGCACCCTTGCAGCTTACTTCATAAGTTAGTCTAAAACAATAGTAAACAAACACAAATTGTTAATATTTTTTAAGATTTACTTATTTTTTAAATTTGTATTTAACTTAAATGCATCAGACAATAAATTCAAAATTAATCATTCAAAGAATACATATTAATAGAAAAATTATAAAAAACAAATAATGAAAAAAATAATTTATTAATATAAATATGAAAAGAGTCTCACTTTAATGATAATAGTAATCGTTAAAATAATAAAAACAAAATATTAATAAAAAATTAATATAAAATAACTTATAATTTTTTAATAAAATATTTATAAAAGAACTACCCATAATTATATAAGTACTAAATCCTATAAAATTTATTACATTGGGCCCATAAAAATTATTTACAATTTCTCCACATGGTTTTTAAGGATAAAAATCATTTGCCTCTTTTTCATTCCTCCTTTCATACCTCCTTTGAATTTTTAAAAAAAATGAATTTTCAACCCTAACACTTATTTTCTATATCTTAAACCTTAAAATATATATCATATCCCTAATTCTTTAAACCCTAATCATAATCTCTAACCTTGAATCCTAAACCTTAAACCATAATCCCTCTAATTTGAAATAGAGACATGAAAGGAGGCATAGAAAAGAGGTAGAAGATTTCCACCCGGTTTTTAACCCCTTCTTCTCCCCTTGTTTTCCAACATCGTCTTCTTCAAGCCCTTGTTCTTCTAGTTTTTCTGAGCTTCTCTTTCCGGTCGATGACTCTAACTCCTCCGAGGGACTACATCGGAATCTATGTTGATAAGTGTATAAAAGTCCTATTTTATAAGCTCCCTTTTCTTTAACTATTGATAGTTTTTGGGTTATTTGAGTGACAATATTGATTATTTCTCCATATTTTCTATATTTCAACATTAATACACTCAATTACAGAATTTATGCAATATTTGATAGAAAAGGTATTGCTTTTGTTTTTATTCCATGATAGGTAAATATGTTGCCTGGGAAGCTCCGTGACAGAATAAGAAGACAATTGCAGTCCAAAGTCACTAGATGCTACAAAGATGCTAAGTTGAGAACTAAGTAGATCAAACCAAACTAAGAGAAATGTACTGATGCAGTTCAAGTCAAGAAAAAGCAGAAATCTACCGAGGTAGTACATTTAGCCTGCCGAGGCGACACTCAGAAATAATACTGATATGATAGATGATCTGAAAAGAAAAACGAGAAGAATTTTTTGAGACAAGCGGCATAGAAATCGAAAATGAGAAACTCATGAGAAATTAAGGTCAAAGCAACGTGGGGAAAAGAATCCTAAAAAGAATAAACTAGGAAATAAAATAAATATCTTTTATTTATGTATTTAAGTTGTATTTTATTCTATGTTAAATTTCTACTTTGGAAAGATTTGTCCTAGGTCAAGCCTATAAATACCAGAGCCTATGTAGAGAGGAAGATATCTCAAAATCAAGTATTCATAGAAAATCCTAAACTTCCTCCATAATCCCTTGAAGGCTTAGGTTAGTCTGTGGAGTAATTGTGGAAGAAAGTTTGTATTTTGTTTAGTTCTTATTAGTGAAAGTTCTTGATTTATAGTTTATTCTCTCTTGGTTCTTACTATTCTTCGTATACGAGCTCGAGAGTTAAGTTTGCAAGGAAAAATCTATTTGTGCAATATCGGGAGAGTTTAGACTCACGAAACGAGAGAGTACAATCTTTGCTCATGGGCATTAACTAATCCGAAAGGGTTTCAGCGACTAAAAGGAAACATATCATTGGTTGTTGTTCGCCATTGAATCACGCCGGGAGGTATTATCAAGACGTGACCTTCAATATTACTCCTAATTAGGGATAAGGAGGAGT
Organism: Abelmoschus esculentus; assembly: GCA_035048815.1. Lineage (NCBI taxonomy): Eukaryota > Viridiplantae > Streptophyta > Magnoliopsida > Malvales > Malvaceae > Abelmoschus > Abelmoschus esculentus. Next base: position 10,528,242 of record JAUCBN010000031.1, read on the forward strand.
CAATAAATGATGCTCTGTCGAACTATGAGTTGTTGAATTGTCGACAACGTATAACCTCGACGAGGCAGCCAAGGCAACCTTTCGAGTAACCCGCCAAGTCGGCACTTTAACCTATTGCATTATAAGAACGAGAAAATAACATTTTGATTCTACACTATGAAGAAATCTAACCTGGCCCACTTCTCCATCCTTGATTTCTTGATCACTTATCTTTATCGCTTTAATTAGTTTTTTTAGTTATAATTCAAACTTAATTATTTGTGTTTTTAATTTTCCATTGTGCAGGAATAATAATTTGTGTAATTAATACCAATCCTCTTGGCATCGACATCTTAAATAATATTATTTAGGAAAAGGTGGTTAGATGAATGCTTCATCGTAAAAACATATGGCTTCTTAGCTATCACCAAATTTGGCCTGGGCAGCTCTCTACCATGGCGGAATAAGAAGTATGAGTTTGAACTTACCGGTCCAGGAGGTCGACTTGATCTTCGTAAAGCAAAAGGACCGGACTTAGGGAAGAGTATAAACACAGTACAAAGAGCAGAAAAGAAAGAAAAAAAAGACCTAATCGCCATTGTTAATGGCTATGAGGATTGAAGGGAAAATGTTGAATCCAAAGGATAGAGAAACAAATCTGAGAAACTCGTCAAAGGGAGGAGTTTACGACTATCGCGATTTTTGCCCTGTTTCAGCTTTGAAGGAGTGAAAAACATAGGTTAAAAGGGGTGAGTTGATTGTTTTAATATTTATTGTTTAGATCTAAAATATAATAGATTTTTTTATATAAAAAATTAGAGTTTCTTAATCTCAAAAGCTGCTTTAGATTAAAAGGTTAAGACATGGTTTTATCTAGTTTTTAGGAAAACGTCACTAAAGACAATGTCTTTTGTGGCGTTTTTGGGAAAACGCCACTAAAATAATATTTTTTGCGGCGTTTTTGGGGAAACACCACTAAAAACAATGTCTTTTGCAGCATTTTTAAAACAAACGCCGGAAAAGACATGTTTACTAGTGGCGTTTTTCCAAAAACGCCGCAAAAGACATTGTTTTAGTGGTGTTTTTCCAAAAACGCTGCAAAAGACATTGTCATTAGTGGCGTTTCCCCAAAAATTCCACTAAAGGTACAAATGTTGCGGTGTTTGTTAAGAAAACGCTGCTAAAAGTGCCGCAAAAAGTCTATTTTGCTGTAGTGCTCGTGCACTCCTTATTGGTAGAACGAATCACAAACCTCCAAGAAAGCACAGATATGTTGTCGAGCATCCTCATGAGGAGATCCTCTAAACTGTCCGATCGAATTGAGCATATTAAACATCACATGTTTGAGTTCGAAGTGTGTTGCTTGTATATCAGGTGTCACTATCCCATAATTAAGGTCATCCAAGATCAGTGTCAAGTGATCTCGAATTGCCCTTGGTCTCGCTATAGCTTTTGCTACAGCATTTTGATTCTGAAAACCCTAAGCAGGCAACATTTTTTCTCTTCTTCTTTGCTCTTGTCTTCTTTGTCTAAAATACCTTTCGATTTCCGGGATAAATGGTTCGAGGGATTCTCGAGGATTCACTCTGGGCATCCACTAACCAAAAACCTATAAAGAAAAACAAATAAAACAAAGATTAAACCAAAAACAAAAGACTCAAAATAAAAATAAAAAGATAGAAAGCATGAAAACTATGATTGAAATTGCCTATTGTCTCAATCCCCGGCAACGGCGCCAAAAACTTATTGCTGCCAAAAACTTGTTGAGTTTAAGTGCTAATGTGTGATTGATTCGCGTGTAAGTATACACATCAAAAAAGTAATAAAGTGTGTGAGTGAGATCGTTCCCACGAGGATTGGGTAGGTTATTTCAAAAATAGTTAACATACACAAAAGATAAGATAATCCTTTGTATGAACATATGCTAAAGCAATTCTACAATTGTCACCAAAATGCTCTAGCAAAATAAAACTGTCCTGAGTTTGTGGTAGTAAAATAAAGCTTGTCACTCAAAAGCGGTAGCAAAATAAAACAGATAATGGAGAAATAAATAAAGCTACACAAACACAAGATAGAGAAGATATTCAAGCTTAAGACAGGCTAGGTTTGCTACGACAAAGATCTTACTTTTTCTCCTAAAGCTTATTGTTTTACTGATTTAACAAGTGTTCGACAGAGTTTACTAAAAATGCCTCCACTATCCCTAGTCAGAAGGCCTAACACTCGAAAATGCTAAGGCATTACCTCCAGTCTCAACTCTAACACTTCTAATGTTGATGAAGTTCTACTCCTTTTAGTCGTTGAAACTCTTCCTTATCCCTATGGTGAGTTAGGATTCTGCTCCCGCAGTAACTCCATTGTTCAAGTTGGTCTAGCTTTGTCTATCCCTAGATCTAAGCTTCCCGAACCCCTTAGCTATGGCTATCTCCCGATGCTCTTACAAACTAAGGTTTAAGATGAAAAGGTGTAAGCTTTCTTGAACAAAACACTTACCTAAACACTGAAACAGTAAACATTCATTTAAAAAAAAATCATCCATAATAAGCCTAAGCCATGCTAGTTTAGTTCATGGCTAGGTAAGGCAAACTATTCAACTTTCGTCCATTGAAACACATTTTCAAAATTTAGAAAATAGTTAAAGCAAAGTGAAGAGGAAGAAAGTCCCAAACGCATATGCCGTGAAGCTTTCCTAGCTTGTCGCTCCTCCCGAAGTCATGCAAATACCTAGCTTAAAGCTCTCCAACAATGGTGGCTCGACTAAAGGTTGAAGACGAAGGAAAGTGGCCGTCTTTCTTCTTTCTTCTTCCTCGTGCTCTTCTCAAAGTTCGCTCCTTTTCTCTTTGGCTCTTTAGCTACTTTTTCAGCTCTATTTCACCACACTTGTAGCTGGAAGCTTGAGGTTGTATTTATAGGAGGTTTCTAGGTTTTTGTGCCCTAATGGTGCAAGGAATATTCCCTGACATTTTCTAAAATTGCAGCAAAATGCAGGGTTGCAGGGGAGGTGCAGCTGGCTTAGAAATATTGCGTGAGGACAGTGGGCTGCAGGTGTGTCCTTTCTTCCGTTCTGTTTTGTCCACCCACAATGCTGTAGCAACTTGAAGTCCGATCCAACACTATAAAAATATGTTACAGCATCTCTTCCATTCTTTCAACTTTGCCCCAACAATTTGCACATCACCACCAACAAAATACCATTCAAAGCAACATCTTTTAAAATAAAAGAGAAAATAAAAATAAAAACTTAATCTAAATACAAATGCACATGAAATGCAACTAAATGCAATGCAAATGAACTTGAAATCAAACAAAACCTTAAGTAAAAGGGTATAAAATAAACGTTTTTTAGAGCGTTAACAATTGTGGTTAGGGTTTAGGGAATTAGGGGTAGGGTATATTTCTTAGGGTTTAGGGGTTAGGGGTTAGGATATAGAAAATAAGGGTTAGGGTTTAAAATTCAATTTTTTAGAAATGTTCAACAGGAGGCATGGATGGAGGCATGATAAAGAGGCGGATGATTTTTACCCGGTAGTGACAGATCCAAATAGGGGTGCAAATCGTCTTCCTCTTCCCCGTGGCTCCATTCATGCCTCCGCTTCAAATTAAAGGGTTAAGGGTTTAGGGATTAGGGTTCAAGGTTAGGGGTTGTGGTTAGGGTTTAGTGAATTAGAGGTAGAGTGTATTTTTTAGGGGGTAGAATTTAGGGTTTAGTATATATAAAATAAGAGTTAGGGTTTAAAATTTTATTTTTTTTAAAAATTTTCAATGAGGCATAATAAAGAGGCATTGCTTGTATATAAGCAAGAACAACCTCTAAAAATACCCTCGTCTAAGTTCTGCAAAAGCCCCGATCATCTCTCCTCCCCAACTCTTCTAATCATTTTCAAGAATCTGCAACTTCAATACTCTTTCTTGGTAGGTATGTCGTTTGCTCAGCATTTTACACTCCACCAACTGTATATCTTTTTCGTTTGTTACAAAGTTTGTGTGAAGATCATAAGTTAAACAAGGACTGAAGGAACGATCAAGAATATTTTTTTTTCATTCAATTCTTTCTCTATTTCTTTTTATTCTTGAGCTATACCATGAAGCAGAAGATGAATAATTGTTTCTTTTTGTTTTTATTTCATCCATTTCTTTTCGTCCTTGGCGTCGTCTTTCTAGTTCTATATAATGTGCGTGTGTGTATATGTATATATTTCAATTATCTACTGTATTTTTGCATGATTTATGGCCACTTAGGCGGTTAGATAATCTTCATTCTGCAACCCTCCCTTTGATTTCTAGATTACTAATTTGGGTTTCTTTTGTTCCAAGAAAGACCATGGCCAGCCAGAAATGAGTGGCAGAGTTAGGCAGAGAGGTGATGGTAGAGGCCGTCAAGGAAGGAGGCTCAGAAATGACCGAGACCGACTGGACAATCCGCCACCAACGCCTCATCTTCTACCATTGTTTCCAATCCCTCAAAGAGAAGAACAATGGCCGAGTCCAACGTTTGGCCCAGGACCTTCCACTCCAGTTGCATCATCATTTCTTGCTTCAAGGAATTCTTTATATATACTTAATTAAGCAAAGGAAAGGCTTTATTTCTTTTTCAGCTTCTAGGGATGTATCCGTGGAACTGACACTAGGACGAAACCCTTCTGGCTCTGAACCAGGTTTGACCCTCCTTTTGCAAAGGCGAAGAGCATCAGGCTTTATGGATTACTTTGCTTCTATATATTTCAATTATGTACTGTATTTTTGCATGATTTATGGCCACTTAGGCTTTTAGATAATCTGCATTCTGCAACCCTCCCTTTGATTTCCAGATTACTAATTCGGGTTTCTTTTGTTCCAAGAAAGACCACGACCAGCCAGAAATGAGTGGCAGAGTTAGAAATAGAGTTGATGGTAGAGGCCGTCGAGGAAGGCGGCTCAGAAATGACCGAGACCAACTGGACAATCCGCCACCAACGCCTCATCTTCTACCATTGTTTCCAATCCCTCAAAGAGAAGAACAATGGCCGAGTCCAACGTTTGGCCCAGGACCTTCCACTCCAGGTGCATCATCATTTCTTGCTTCAAGGAATTCTTTATATATATAATATACTATAATTAAGTAAAGGAAAGGTTTTATACTTTTATTTCTTTTTCAGCTTCTAAGGATGTATCAGTGGAACTGACACTAGGACGAAACACTTCTGGCTCTGAACCAGGTTTGACCCTCTTTTTGCAAAGTCGAAGAGCATCAAGCTTTATGGATTACTTTGCTGAAAACATTATTTTTCACCTAATAGAAGTATTATATTAAACTTCTCTATAAGCGTGTTCTTGCATGTTACATCAAATGACGGGTATTGCTTCTATATAAGTAACAACATTGTCTGAAAAGCCCATTCTTTATCTATAAAACTGCTATGCAAAAGCTTGGATCACCTCTACTCTACTCTTCTACGTTTCATATTCAAGAATCTGCAACTTCAACTCTCTTTGTTGGTATATATGTCGTTTATGTGAAGATCATAAGTAAAACAAGGAGTGATGGAACGATCAAGAACAAGGTTTTCTTGTTAATTCTTCATAGAAATTTTAATCTAATGTGATTCTTTTTCATCGGATTAACTTCCATCGTTTTCTTGAGAAGTTGACTACTGTTTCTTTTCATTCAATTCTTGGTATTTAATTCTTTTGCAATGTTCAGTCAGTATTAGTTTCTTAAAAAAAATTCCTCCCCAACTCTTTCATGTTCAACAATTTTGACCGTTATGACCCTCAAATTTCGATGACCAATTTAATCTTTTAACAAAAATTAAGAGATAAATTTTGTATTAAACCTGCTAAAATTATAAAAGATGGAACTCATACTTACCTTACTTGCTCAATACTCTTTCATATATGTTGCAATAAGCATGTTTGAATTCTGGGTTTTATTAGAACTGTATTACGATCAGGATTAGTTTTATCCAATTTCAATTAAATAAAGATTTTACATAATCCAAACCTTACTGAAATCAACTAAGATTTGTCATTTCATTATTTGTTGTCCTAGTTCTTGCCTATATAAAGGATTAGAATTAGCGGGTTTCTTGATCAAGAAAACCCTTCTCGATTCTTATACCTTCTGTTTCTGTTTGAAAAATATTTCAAGCAGAACTACAAGCAGCAATGGCGGGTAATGGTACAGTGGTCAATGATAAACGAAGAACACGACGAGGTCGAAACAAAGAGGAGACTGATGTAACGATTTGCCCTATGTGTAACAACAAAATGGAAGATCCTATGATTTGCCAGAACACTATTGTTCTATGCCCTCTCTGCAACGAAATCCTTTTGCTTTCGGAGAATTCGCAAAGGAAGATTTTGTCACCTATCTCTTCGGAAATCTCCAGTTGCACATCTCCTAAACATGTACCAGAAGTATGCACATCTCGTCAACAATATGATCTTGCACTGAAAGATCCACATTATTTTCATATCATGTTGGAGCTTGTATCTATGATCAAAAACAAACCTTTCCGGTAAGCCTTTGATTCTTCTTTTGCTCTTTTGTTAGTATGTTACTGTGTTTATTGGTTTCACCAAGATTTGTTTTCAATGTGCAAATCAGAGTTCCTGTAATATGCCGAGGAAAGGAACTGAACCTGCATAGGATGTTCGCCGAAGTTACATGCCGAGGCAGTCTACTGAAGGTAAAACGAAACTACTTTAGCACTGCAAGCAATTCTTGGTCCTTGGGTAGTGTATATGACTTTTGTTGTCTGACTTAGAAGCCTGGCTCTACAATTTCCCAACAGGTGAGTATTTACTAACTTCTTTTGCAATGGTCAGTCAGCATTTGAATGGCTATTTGATTGGAGTTTGATTTCGGATTTTCCTTTTGCAGCTCCCCCTCTGAGAGAAGAACCGGTGAATAACAATAAATTCAGTACCAGTGATGAACAATCAGCAGTGCAGTAGCTTTCCAGCAGGCTTCAAAATCGCTCGACAGTTCATTCGAATAAATTGTCATCAGGACCATGTCCAATGCCAGGGGTGTAATACTCAAAAATTATTTCTAATTTTAAAACCCTAATTAAAAATTGTAATTTTAGATTTTTAATCTCTGAAACCCTAATTTTTTATGGTTTTAAATTGATTTTTTAAATTTAAGGGAACATTTTTTAGATAAGATTATAAAGTTTTGAAAGTTTTAAATATAAATTTAAAGATTAAAAGTTAAAGTGATTTGATGACTTTTGAATTAACTAATTTGCTTTTAAATTGAATTTTATTTTTACTGAGATTAATTATTTTTTATTAATAGTTTATCTACAATTAATCTTTTTATTAAAAATATTATTTTATTCTAATTATTGTTTTATCAAAACTCTTTATTTAATATTATATATATTATATAAAGTTTCAGATAAAGAAAAGAAATCATATTAAAATTATACAACCTTATTTTTTTATTATTATATTCATCTAATAGAATTTTAATTCGAATTGGAATTAATTATTTATTTCTCTATAAATATATATTATGATTTAAAGGAAAACCCTATATTATTTTCTTTCATCAAGATTCTCTGAAGCCTAGGTTTTCAATCTTTATTTTTGTTCAAATTAAAAACCATGTTATTCGATAATTTGAGTCGTTTTGGTTAAGGTGTGTTCTCTGCTATATTTTTTTTATGTTCTGTGATTATCTGTTCACTGTGACACTGTAATATTAAACATACTATGTGATACTGTGATCTTAAGTTATCGTGTGAGGACTATGACCATATTATCTGAACTGTGTGCTTCGTATTTTATACGAATATCTGTGATGAGACTTTTGAGATCTGTGACATTAATTGTATAGCATGTGCACGAGGTGGGATTGTACGGAGGAAGGTGATTTTACCACACAGCGTTTTGGTGAAATAAGGGGTGAGGGGTTCTGGAGAACCACCTCCACAGCGATCGGTTGGTTTAGCCACCACTATATTTAGCGTTCGGATTATGGGATTGCATTCTTTGTGACATTGCATTCATCACCCATATCTGTGATAAGACCTTTTAAGAACTGTGACATTGATTGCATAGCATGTGCATAGGGTGGGATTGTACGAAGGAAGGTGGTTTTACCACACGATGTTTGGGTGAAATAAGGGGTAAGGGGTTCTGGTGAACTATTTCCACAACGATCAGTTGGTTTAGCCACCACTATATTTGGCGTACAGAGTATGAGACTGCATTCTCTGTGACATTTCATTCATCACTCTTTGTGTTTATTTATTGCGAAGATATATATTTTATCTGTGATTGTGAACTGAGTGTTATCGTGATGTTTGTCTGCACTTTAGAAACACACTGGGCTTTATAGCTCATTCTTTTAGTTTTTATTTTTTTTAGATATCTGACCTTAGGAGTTGGTACTCGGAGATCTCTCTCGGATACGGTTTATTACTATTTTTAGTACAATTATTTATAAACATTTTTATTTTGGAATTATTAGGGATTGAGACGTATTTAAACCTTATGTATAAAACCAGTTATTCAAATTTGTTAATTTTAAATAAGAATATTTATTTTTTTAATCGTGTTTTTATCTTTTGAATTAAAATTTTAGTTTTTAAATCACTTTTTTCAATTATTAGACATGAAAATTTTAAAAGCAACAGTTTTAACCTATCGTACTCCTTAAATTAAAATTAAAGGGTTACAAAGGGTCATACTCAAAGGAGAAGAACCATCAGAGTGGATTGATGCGTCAACTCGGTTTGCAAATTCGGCACCATTGAAGAACAATCAGCAGTTTTGTAGTTTGCAGCAGGTTGGTGTCAACTTTGATTTAACATATCATTCAAAAGGGTTGTCTTCGTATTTGAGTTCAGCAGTTGCAAATGGCAATCAGATGTGTGTTAGTGCATCCAATGACATGTTTAATTTGGGTTTAGATTCAGAAGGTTGTACTTCAATTTCCTTTCCTGCACCACATACGATACAACGGATGATGGGAGGACAAGCATCAGAACAAGGCATCCATGACCATGACCATGATCCATTTCATAATCAGCGGATGGTGGTGAAAAGAAAGGTATTAACCGAAAGCTTGGAGATGGAATGACTAAAAATATTTACGTTATCATATATAAGTTATAATCTTACTATGTACTTAAAAATATAATATGTTTTTCAAAAAATATAAACCTGTAAATTTAATGTATAAAGATAATTTTAACATTTAACATTTATCATTTAACATTTAACATATGTCTTTTTAACAAATATTTAATTTTTAATTAACATGATAATTAAATCGTTAAAAATTTAATGACATGTTAAAAATTTAATGATATGTTATATATATATATATTGTAGTAGAATAAGGTTTAAGATTTGAGAATGTCCAGTAGCTTTTTATTTGAGATTTAATTAATTTTTAATATTTAAAATATAAATGATAGTGTTAAAATTTAATGATATGTTAAAAAAATAAATGTTAGTGCTAATAAAATCTTAATACATATTGTATCTAATGATAAATTGTTTCCTGTTATTCTCTTTTCTTTTAGACATTTTTAAACTAAAATTAAAAACAAAAAAATCTAATTAAATAATAAAATTATTAAAATATATATTTCATTTTTTTATTGTTACATTTATTTTTCATTTAGTAGTTTAATAGTTTATAACTAAACAAGATTTTACAACACTCACGTTCAGGGACGAAGTTAGAATTAAACTATGACAGGTAGATCGGTTAATTTTAAAATAATATAGTCTTGAAAAATAATTAAATCGTAAGAATTAAAAAATTTAGCATAATTTTATAAATTTTAAAATTAAAAGGTTTCGAAAGTACTAAAAGAAGTTCAAAGTTTTATTTTATTAATATTAAATTATAGTTCCAAAAATAATAATAAATCTTAAAATTTGAAAGGGATAATTTTTCTTCCCACAATATACATATATCCGTCTCTACTATGAATGGAAGAAAATATTTTGCATTTAAAATATATTTATCAAAATTATTTAATAAATAATCTTATATGGAGTGATAAAGGATTTGTAAATTTAATATATTGGTCCTGAGTTAATATTCAAGTAATGACTTTTAATTTATTTTATTTAAAAATTATAATTTATTATTAATATATTTATATTTATATTTTATTTTCAATTTAATTTTGTGTTTGAATTTTAATTTTAATAAATCCAAAATATGATAAAATATGGTTATTATTAACTTTATGTAAAATTAGTCATCTAAGAGATTTTGATCTTGAGTAAAAATTAAAAATAGCTTTTTTATATAATGAAAGTGTTACCACAAAACAAAGTAAGTTATTAATATGTTAAACACAATTCTGTAAACGAAATTAAAATAAAACATATATATTAAAAATGCAAAGATCAAAGAAACCAAAATAAAAAAAAAACGATTCTAAAACTTTAACCGAGGCCTGTGCTATCACATTGTCCTTAAAACAGATTCGTCCCCTCCCGGTGTTGGAGTTACTATGGAACGTCTGTCTCCCAGGATACAACGGTAGAATACAATAAGGAGAGCAACGCTACCTTACTGCAACAACGAACTTTACAGAAGCAGAACACTATTTGGCTATAGGATATTTGTGGTTTTTTTAGTGTGTTGAGATAGGAGCAAGAGGGCTCCTTTTATAGTGTTCAGGCAGGGGACATATTTAATTACAAAATTAATCTATAATTAACAATTCCTGAAGAGTTACAACTCCCTGAAGGGTCTGCAACTTCATCAAAGGTGGTATAATTCTATAATATCTGTTGAAAAATAAAGTCAGAAAAGTAGGAAAAAAATTTATCATTTTAGAAATGAAGACCAAAGGCCTCAAGGCCTAAGGCCCATCTTTGACTTTTATAAAAGTCAACTAAAGCTAGCCCAAAATGCCTAGCCTATAGCACACCTAGGGTGTCTAATCCAAGCCTTTGACTTATTTCCAATAATAATATGAAGAACTTTTATATATAAAGCTTTCCAAATCTATATTCCCAACAAGCGTGGGATATTCTACTTTTCATCTTATTTTTGCAACATCAAGGGTGCTACATTGAGCAACAATTTCTCATTCACCCATTGAACATTTTGAGCTTGTAAATATATAATTTCATCTACTCTTATAGTAGATTAATCACTCACTTAGTCCCAATTAATTTGACTAATGGAACCCACATAAATTTAATCTCCAAAATGTTCATTACCATACCATTTTTTCCAACAGAAAGCATATTTTTATTACGAATAAAAATTTTCTGTTCCTTTTTAGTATCCTATTTATGCACCAACAATAAAAAATATGTTTAAAGTTTAAAATTATGATTTAAGATTAAAGTTTAAGTTATTTTCCTAGAGTTTAGAATTTAGGATTAATGTTTAAATTTTTTTTTAGTGTTGGACATAAAAAATGACACTAAAAATTATTCATCTAATTAGCTTAAAAAATTAATTTAATATTTCAAACATATTATTTTCATAATTAGATTTATTTATTAATATAACTATAAAAAATAATTGTAACCATTAAATTTATTTATTTAATAATTTATAAAAATAAGAATTTAAAAATATAAATAATTAAATTTAAGGGTTCTTAGGCTGATTGGGCGTTCTGGGTGCTCTCTTTGACAATTGGACTTGACCATCAATAATAGAGGCATATGGAGACACAATTGTTCTTACCCCAATTTTTTTTTATTATTTTTTTTATATATTTTTAAAATTTAATTTATTTTTAAATTTATAATTATTATTTTAAATTTTTATGTTTTGTACCCAACCTCAATTATAAGTTCGTCCATGAAAACCATATTTTAAATTTAAAATATATATTCTATTAACCATATGTTTTATTTTTTATATATTCTATTAATCACGTATCATCTAAATTCAACTAAATTGACTAAAGCCTATTAATAATATGTTACGAGTTTCGTGTTGTCGATTAATCAGTCACTAATTATATATATATATATTATTGTTAATCTCAATCATGTATTTCACTAGGCTAAGAAAGGATTTCCATATATTTATTGATGAGTGCATAAAGTCCTATTTTTATTACCATTTTCCCACTCGATATTTACTAATAAAGGACAGGATTCAAGGACTCTAATAGATATTTCTGCATATTTTCCATACTTCAGCATCCAAACATATAATTCATGAATTCATCTAATAATTGGCATAAAACAGATGCATTTGATAGTTTTCTTTCTTAGACAGGAAACTACATATAGAGATGGCCAATTGGGAAGACAGATGCTGAAGCGTAGATGGAGCACCAGCCGAGGCAGCACTTTAGCGGCCGCGGCAGCAGAGTGAATATGACAACTAGTGCTTGATAGAAAGAGAAAATGATGTTGATCTTAATGGACAATGAGCGAAAGAAAGACGGAGCCAAACTACGGAGTCAAGCCTTGGTCAAAGTCACGTGTGGGAAAGAAGAGATATTTTAGGAAATAAAGTTTAATTAGGAATTATACTTCTCTCTTCTTTAGAAATCTTTCCTTGCATGGAAAGCTTTAACCTAAGGCTTGGCCTATATAAGGCACATATTAAGTTTAGTTTTAAAAAGAAGGAGTTTTACCCTAGACAATACCTTTAGCCGCCAACTACATCATGTTCTAAATTTCTTCATATGTTTAGGTTGTTTGTGAAGTAGTTGGAGAAGATAGTTATGTTATGCTAGATATTTATTAATGCAAAAACCTATTTCATAGTTTATTCTCTCTTGGCGTTTACTCTTCTTTGCATATGAGCTCGAGATGATAGGTATGTGAAGAAAAATCCATTTGTCTAATATCGGGAGAGTTAGGCTCACGAAACGAGAGAATACGGTCTTTGCTCAAGGGCATTGACTAATCCGGTTATCCAGGATTTCAGCGACTAACAAGACGCATGTGAGGTTGTTATCCGCCCTTGATTCACGTCGGGAGGTATCATCAAGACTCGTGGGTTTCAACAGTTCTCTTCGCTTAGGGATAAGGAAGAAGACATACAAGGATGCTCTGTCGAACTATGGAATGTTGAATTGTCGACAAGGCATAACCTCGCCTAGGCAGCAGCGGCGACCCTTTGTGCGATCCGTCGAGGCGGCAGTTCAACCCTTTGCATTAATAAGTGGATACTTAGCATAACTAGATTCTCCTCTACGAAGCACTCAACTTAACCTCACTTTATTCATCTTTATTTATTCTATAATTAGTTTAATTTTAGTAGTTAATTTAGAATTCTCAACTCAACCATTACTTGTGTTTTTACTTTTTATAGTGCAGCCATAAGAGGTAGTGAAGTCGACACAGTCCCTGTGGGATCGACAATCTTAAGTATTAGAATCTGAAAAAGGTTAAAAAAGAAAGGACTTCCGAGCCTCCATCAGATTTGGCGCCGTTACCGGGATTGACGCTCAATTTTACTACCAACTATTTCTGCACATTTTTCTTCTTTTTAAGTTTTACTTGAAAATTCTTTTAACTAACTAGGGTTGTTTTATGTATGACCAGGTCTAATCCATCGATAGAACAATATCCATACGATCCTGAAATCGAAAGAACCGCAGGGCGTTTACGACAAGGGATACGCGAAAGGATGAACATAGCACCTGGCCAGCAGAATAACGCTGACATGAATGCCGCCGCGACAGAAAACCAAGGCGCATTCGCAATTGTTGATCCTGCCAATCCATCTCAACAAGAGCGTGTACGAATAGTTCGTGATTAATTAGAGGAATATTTGGATGGATTAACTCCTGCCGTTGTGATGCCTAATATAAAGGCAGAACATTTTGAACTAAAACCGGTCATGTTCAACATGATCAATACTCTAGGCCAATTTGGAGGATCGGCCAACGAAGACACTCGGCAACACCTTAATTCGTTTTTGGAAATTTGCAATTCGTTTAAACTACCAGGGTTTTTTGCCGACATACTAAAGTTAAAACTATTTCCCTATTTACTGAGGGATAGGGCAAAATCTTGGTTAAATAACCTCCAACCTAGATCGATGAACTCATGGACTGAGCTTTGCTGGAGTTTCCTTGCCCGATTTAGTTATACCAATATGACTGACAAACTGAGAAACGACATCACATCATTCAGGCAAGATGAAGACGAATCAATGTATGAGGCATGGGAAAGATACCGAGAGTTATATAGAAAATGCCCCATGCATGGTTTACCCGAGTGGACTCAAGTGTCAATCTTCTACAATGCTATAAACACCCCTACGAGGATGATGCTTGACGCCTCCGCAAACGGTACCCTCTTAGACCGTCCACCCCATGAGAGCTTAGAAATACTAGATAGGTTAGCAAAGAATGATTATCAACATCCGACCACCAGAAGAGAAATAACTAGGCGAGGCATGACAAGCTCTGACTCTTCAGATTCTATACTTGCTCAACTATCAGCCTTAACAAACATGGTTAAAGATCTACAAAAGCTGAGTCATGTTCGAGAAGTTAAGGCAGTCACTGTTTGTTTTGAAACATGTGGCGATAAACATGATACAAGCGCATGCCCGTAAGATCCAGAATCTTTCTTTTATGTTGGAAATTTCAATCGAAACAATATGTTCAATAATTATAACCCAACATGGAGGAAACATCCAAACTTCTCATGGAGTAATCCTATCACCGCACTTAATCCGTAACATCAAACAGTGCAATCTACTGGATTCCAACAAAATAGATTTGCTCATCAGCCGGTGCCGTAGCAGGCACTACCGCCGCCGCAGCAAACAACAAATGTCCAAACCTTGGAAAATACACTGCAGACATTCATGGCTCAAACCGACGCTTATATTGCAAACACCAATAAGTTCATTCAGAGATCCGATACTTTCATGGACAGGACAAAGATGAGGATGCAAAACAATGAAGCTGCTCTCAAGACGCTGGAAACTGCAGTAGGACAGATGGCACAACAGATGAAAAGCCAACCTTTAGGGAGTCTGCCTAGCGATACTGAAGTCGCTAGAACTGGTCCTCATGAACAATGCAAAGCAATATCTACTAGGAGTGGATTACAACTAAAGGACACTGAATTACCTGCTCAAACAGTAGGTAAAAACACTAAGAGTGTAGCACCTCAAGTAGCTACTGATGAAATACCTAGGGTAAAGGAACCGGCAAACACTACCGACAATGTTGCCACAGCAGATGATGCCGCTACCGCACCACAAATAAAAATCCAATGCGAAGAAGGAATTGAAGATTTGCAGTTACCACCACCTTTTCCACAAAGGTTGAAATAGCAAAAGCAAGAATATCAGTTTGAGAAATTCTTGGACATTCTTAAACAAGTACACATAAATATACCTTTAGTGGAGGCAATTAAGCAAATGTCCAACTATGCCAAGTTCCTTAAGGATATTATATCGAAGAGGACAAAAATAGGGGAATTTGAGACGGTTGTTGCGACAGAAGGGTGTATGGCAATGGTAAACAACAAAGCCATGACCAAAAGAAAAGACCTGGTAGCTTCACCATACCATGCTCTATCGGTGATCAATACGTGGGTAAGGCACTATGCGAATTAGGCTCTAGCATAAATCTTATGCTTAAGTCAGTATTTCAAAAATTAGGCGTCGGGTAGGCTAAACCAACAATAGTGATGCTGCAATTGGCAGACTGCTCTTACGTGTAACCGGAAGGAAAAATTGAAGATATCCTGGTAAGAGTGGATAAATTTATATTTCCTGCTGACTTCTTAATTCTTGATTGTGAAGCAGATGAGCATGCTCCGATCATATTGGGAAGGTCGTTCCTAGCCACGGGAAGAACATTAATCGATTGCGAGAAAGGCGAACTGGTCATAAGGGTCTGACCAACAAGTGAAGATCAATGTATTCAAAACTTTAAAGCATCCAGATGAACCAGATGAATGTAAGAGAATTGAGGTTAAAACTGAATTTAACTTCAATGCAGAAACGGACTACCTGAACAAGTCTTGTTGAGGCAACCCTTGCCAAGGCAGCGCATCGCTTGACAAGAAGCATACACGAAAGAAACCACCCGATGAAGAGGCCCTGGTTGGATCATCACACCACCCTCCATTAAAAAAAGGGAAGATGGTTGCTGCTGGAGATGCATTCCATTGCACTCCACCAATAACCTAATTTTTATCTTATTATCTTTATTTTTTTATGTTTTAGGATTAGATTTTTAATTTCAGTTTTAGGAATTAGATTTCAATTTTTCGCAACTTAGTTTCAGAATTTAGTTATATTTTACACAACATCTATTAATTTGTATTCTTTCTATTTAGGAATAATAAGGAAGAATTAAGATGTTGATCAGCCCATCAAATTAGCGGCCCAATCCAAGGAACTACAATTTCCGGGCGGGAATTATGTCGTCCGCATTCAAGAATCGCGCGTCATTTCCGCTGCCAATGGTTGCCAGCTGGGGTAGCGTCTGTTGTATGCCAAGGGCAATAATAACCCCCTCGCTCCCTCAAACGCCACGCCGCTCACCGCTTATAAATACACAGGCAAAGTCCTTCTTCTTTACTCTTCTCTTAAGTATCTTTACCCTGCCAAAACTTCTCCTCTTCTTCACACAAAATATTGATGGCCAATAGACTACAAAACCCTGCCGGAACAGCCGCATTTCGCAGATTTTCCATAAAGGCTGTCGAGCATGAATACTATCGCGTCTTCCAGAATAGGCAAGTTTGGGAAGAACAAGGTTTTCATTACACTGATGATGAAGACCTTGGGTTAGATAATTTCATCCTCTCCAAGATCACCTTCCAGAGGTGGCAAAAGTTTGCCAAACAACCGTCACCAGTAAATATTGAATGGGTACGAGAGTTCTACGCGCACAGACCAGTGGCAAACAACCCATACACCTACCTTCGTGGGCAGGCAATACCGATCGTTAATGTCATCATTAATGCCCATTTCGGCCTACACATCGAAAATGACGACCATGCCGCATTCGTCGCTGCCCTCACGGCAGATGACTACGAAGCAATGAAGGCCGAACTCTGCATGCCTAGAGCAGAGTGGAAGACTGGAAAGCACCGCGAGTCAGTCAGCCGCCTAGATTTACGCCCGGAGGCAATGTTGTGGAACACATTTATAAAGATGAATCTACTGCCCACATCGCATAATCAAACAGTAGATCGACCACGCCTAACACTCATCCATTCCATCATCCACAATCGGAGGATTGATGTCGGCCGCATCATTAGTGAGCAAATCTTCGAGTGTGCCACCAAGGATAGAGGTATACTTACTTTCCCATGTTTAATAACTGCCCTAGCAAGACTTGAACACGTACAAACACTGCCAATCGACACATATACACCGGAAAGAACGGGTTGGACGAGAGATGTATACATCAAATGTATACAAGTGGAAGAAGCTGTGCCACAAGCCTACATTCCCCCTGTTGCTGATGTATCGACTGCATTTGTGTATGAAGCCTAATGTTATTCACCCTGCGACGGAAGTACAACCATTATTTTCGAATTTGATTCAGGCAGTCGCAAATGACATTCAGATGTGGGTTACCACATCCTCGAGTTTCATTTCAATTCAGAATATCATACTTTTAGTTTACTTCAATGTCCTACGTATCAATACCAAGCAAGACTTTTACCGTGTCCGTAAGTAGTTCTACAAGTTTTTGTTCTTTGTCCGATGGAAAAATAGAGTTTGTCTTGATATGTTTCACTTGTAAATTGTAATAGACCCCTCGGATTTCCAATTTTCTTACCGATTCCAACTGCAACAACGCCGATGTTTCCACATAGAGAAAGAAGTACAAGCGCTAAGGCTGTCAAGTCCAACATTTGGTCCAGGGCCTTCCATTCTAGGTACATCACACTATTTTTTCTTGATTAAAGGAAAACGATAGTTGATTGATTCCATTCCAATTTTGATGCTAATGCAATGAGATTCTTCTTCAGCCCCTTCGGATGATTAATGTAGCTGCCACTGGGACTAAACCATTCCAGCACCGAAACGTCTTCATGTGCTATTGCCACTGGGACTAAACCATTCATAATATCATACTTTTAGTTTACTTCCGTGTACATCACTACTTTTTCTTGATTAAAGGAAAACGATAGTTGATTGATTCAATTCTAATTTTGATGCTAATGCAGTGAGATTCTTCTTCATCCACTTCGGATGATCAATTTATCTGCCACAAGGACTAAACCATTCCGGCTCCGAAACGCCTTCACGTGTTATTGTCGAAGTTGCCAAGGGTGCAAAGGGATCAACAGCCGCCTTGGCCAAGTGGTGATTGATAAAGACTCGAGAGAGACTCAACATGGAAACCCTGATGCTCTTTACTTAAACCCAAACTTTTTGGATGGTTTGTTCTGGCATGAACATTGATCTAAGAAGAGTGGCTTACATGAAACTTCCAAAAAAACATACAGTATCATGGTTGAATCTATGAACCTTAATGCATAGAGTATATTTTCATATAGTTTGCCTATTATTATGTCATGTTTTTTTTTCCTTCTTAAATGTATATAAATGTGATACATTTTAACATGACGAGTATATTTTTTATTTTATTGTCTCGATTTTTTTTGACTTAACTCGAATTGTAATTCATAAACTTTACTTCAAAAAATTTTAAATAAATTTCGAGTTATAAAACGCACTTCAAATTCTACAAACTATTTAGTAATTAATGAAATAGTTTTCAACTTCGAGTCAAAGACTCCCAACTCTGCTTGATAAGTGTATATTGCATATGAAAAAAAATATAGATAGATAGATAGATAGATAGATGAAAAAAAATATGAAGAAATATATATTTATTTTGTATTAGATTATAGAAAGTTCAAATTGGAACACATTCGTAGCATAACTTAATAACTTTTAAATTAAACAAAACTCGAACAATTCAACTCGATTTGACTCAATTCAAATTTTATTGTAGCGCGTGTAAAGTCTTACGCTCTTGTAGTGCAAGTATACACTTTTGCCAAGTTATAGTATAAAAGATATCGTTCCCACAAGGAATGATGTTACTTACGCGATATATTATTCCTACACAACGGAAATTAAATATAGAAGTAAAGTGGATTTTTTTTGGAATTAAACTACTTAAAATAGCTAAAACAATTAAATAAAAAGTCGGGAAATCAGAGTTTAGAAATAGGCCAAATTAGATTGCTTCAAATTGTGGAGTCAGAATGTAATTGTATTGTTCTTATAATGCAAAGTCAAACATGCCGCCTCGCCGGGTTGTCGAAGGATCGCCTTGGCTGCCTCGACGAAGGTATGCTGGTGCGGAAAGTGGACGATTCACATTTCGACAGAACGTCCTTTGATGACTCCTTATCCCTAATTTGAAGTTCTATTGATGGTCACGTCTTGATAATACCTCTTGGCGTAAATCAAGGATGAACACTAACTGATTTTACATTCTTTTTAGTCGTTGAAATCCTAACTTATCCCTAAGCCAAATTAGTCTTTACCAAAGTAGATAAAACCCGTGTTTATTCGTTTTGTGAATCTAACTCTCCCGATATTAAATAAATATACTTTTTTCACACACTTCTCTCCCGATCTTGAATGTAAGAAAGAGTATGAACCAAGAGTAAACAAACTATGAATTCAAACTTGCATTAATAAGAACTAAACAAATTACAAACTTTCTTTTACAACTACTCCACAAAATAACCTAAGCCTTATGGAAAATTTAGAACATGATGGGACTAGATATCAGCTAGGTTTCTCAATAACTATTCGATGCATTGACTAAGTCAAATCCTTTTAAAGGTAAAAGTTTAATTTGGAATAAAAAACAACTCCATTATATAAATTTGGTGGGCAAAGAGGAAAGTATTGTTTGTAGAAACAAAGTTTCTAGATACGAAATTTACACAAACGTTTGTGCATGAAATAATTACAAAAGGGCGGAAACTTTGAAGAACCATGCGCTTCATGCACCTCGTTCAAGGAGGGAATCTAATGACTCGTTTAATGATGAAACATTTATTCCACTAAGTGCACTAGTGAAGATAGAGCAGAAGAGGAAAGAAAAAGAAAAGGTATCTTCTCAGTTCTAGAGAACTCTATGTTGATTGTAGTTTATTTTGTATATGTTTTATCTTCTTCCACTTCTCTGGTTTTGTTATCAAACAATAAAAGTTAAATCTTCATGATGACTTTCCCTATTAGCTTCCTTTGAGTCATGGAAGAATGAACAACAGAAAGCATTCCAGGAGAAGAAGATTAATCCTGAAAGACGTAAAGATGACATTGATATTTCTGAATTGCTAGTGGACTCCAAAGATTATAAAGGACCTGCAACAGAAGCAAAGAATCAGATGAACCTATTACATCATCAAACAATGTTTCTGAAAAATTATCTTGTCCCATAAAACTCCTGCTCAAAGATCACTTGTATCACCTGGTTTTGCAAGCTCAAGTTTGGAGAAGAACTTTGGAACCAAAACTTCAATGCACTCTCGTTCTTCACAGGTAAGTATTACATTGGTTTTTAGAATTTAAAACACTCATTATGATCTCTGTAACCCTTAATTTTAATTTAATCTTTTAAAATAAAATTTAGGGATCACGTTAAATAACTTGTAACTTAAGTTAGGGTTTAAATAACGAAATACTAAAATTTGTTAAATAAAAAATAATTGAAATACTGAACAAAACATTAAATACAATATGAAGGTTCAATCCAAATTCATAATAAACATTAAAATCTTAAAAACTAAGTGAATGTTCAATATAAAAAATCCAAAGTCTATTACAAAAGTAAATTTCTAAAATAGAATGTATTATAT
Organism: Abelmoschus esculentus; assembly: GCA_035048815.1. Lineage (NCBI taxonomy): Eukaryota > Viridiplantae > Streptophyta > Magnoliopsida > Malvales > Malvaceae > Abelmoschus > Abelmoschus esculentus. The sequence continues at coordinate 10,548,981 of JAUCBN010000031.1, forward strand.
CTGAAATTTGTAAAACATATGTAGAAATTCTGAAACAAGAGTCATCCAAGTACCGTAGCCTAAGTATGAATATTTGAAACAAAAACGGAAGGGTGTAAGCTAGGGAACTTAGTGTCTCTAGTGTACAAATATAACATAATCACAATAATCAAAATATCATATACATATCTCACATGATCATATGTCAACATAATGCAGATGCCATAAAATGCTAGCATCATATAATGCAATATCTCCAAAAGTGGAAACTCGACCCGAAGGAGAAGCCATTAATCCGAAGTGATACCAAAAGATGATATCACTGAACTTCCCCGAACAAAATATCTCAACCCAATGCAATGTCATGATCTGATATTTGAGTCTGGATGCATATCTTATAAATAACAGGAGGCAAGCATAATAATTCCGAATAAAACATATTCCAAGTTTTTCATAAATTCCGAATTAGATATAAGTAAATCATATAATATGGCATGAAATCAAACAGTTTAATTCTAAAATCATAGAATCTAATAAGTCAACGGAGAAAAACAAAAATACAGAATCTGCATACAGAAGTATACATAGAGTATTGGGAGAGACACACCTTAGGCAACTAGTTTATCGTCGAGAATGACGTCTACCATGCTCAATCCTAGCACTAGGTCGAGCGGATGCAGAACCTACGAATAACATTTACGTAAGATACACTACTATGCTACTATACAAGAAATTATCAAATAATTAAATCAAATAACTCACATGCGGGTACCGAAGTTTGAGAAATAAGAGGTCGTCCAGGAAGAGAATGAGGAAGATATTCCGAATCCAAATCCACGTCACCTAAACTAGACAATAAAACAATTTTAGATGTTGATATAGGTAAACTTCCGATTAAGCATTCGAATTAAAAAGCCTCAAAAACAATACTTCGGGTTAATATTTCAAAAAAGGACATTGCCATCGGATTTAGGATGTCGAAAAATATAAAGAGGGTCCGAGTCGAAAAAGTCAACGCTAAATCAACACTTTTAAAATTAGAAACTAGAGAAATTAGAAACTAGAGAAAGGAGAATTAAGAAGGAATAATGAGAGAAATAAAAATAAAAATAAAAACCGAAGGGGAAAAGAACGGAGAGAATTGATTTATAAAAATGCTTAAATTACCAACAAGGGTCTAAATTTATTCAATTTTTTAAAAGAATCCTTTAACTTTCAGAAATTACGGTTAACCACCAAAATTTCAACTAGGTTGGACCAGAAATCCCCAATTCCTAAGATTTCGGATTAGGAATTTTTGAAAATTAAGTTTTTAATTTGGGACTAAATTTAGGGGTGTATCTCTCTGTTTTTACCTTTTGGCATGTAATTTTGATTGTGTCAATAATTGGTTCTTCAAAGTTTCCGCTCTTTTTGCCATCACATGATCTTTAAATGCAACCTTGAACCAATTATTGGATCTTCATCTAATAACTAATATTTAGTGAGGATTTTTGGGATCTTTACCCTAAACATCTACAGGGATTCAAAAAAGTGTTGAACCATGCGGAAATAAAGTTTAGGATTTTAGGGATCTTTACCCTAAACACCTGCAGATTTTTGGTAACTATTGAACCATGCGCTTCATACAAAAAGACTTGTGAGTACAAGGCACAGTGTAAAATTTTTCTTTGTCTTTTCAGTTCTAGGGACAGTCTTATCTCTGAAGCTCTGCAAATGCAAATGGAAGTACAGAAACAATTACATGAACAGCTTGAGGTATTTGTTATGTTCATATCGAAATCTTTTAATGATTGTCTTTGTTCATATATATGAACTTCTGAGTGGTTTTTCAATTGCATAGCTACAAAGTTCGGGATTCCGTGTTTTATTTTTATATTTTATTTCTCTTATATTACTCATCCAAATTTATTTGTAAAATATAAAAAATACACTATTATTATTAGATATAGTATGTTGAAAGTAAAAATTCAATAACTTTTAGATGATTATGCTTAACTTTATCGCGTCATAGAAAATTAGAATTAAAATTTAAAGAATAAGATGAAAATTTTCTTAAACTCAAAGATTAATATAGAAGAAGAAATATTTAAATACCAAAATTAGAAGGGTCAAAACATAGGCTAACCCAAAATCAAAAAGTAGGAAGCAGTGTCGGCTTAAAACAGTGAAGTTATTGCAGCTGTATAAATGTGGCAGCTCAAGCCACTGAATTTTCTTACAAAATGTATCACTATCGGGTTTTGGACATACGCAATAGGAGTGACCGCACAGGATTTCCGAAAAAGAGGTACCCTAAATTTTGATAAACTACATTCATTAGATGATGTTAATCTTGAAATTCATTAAAAAAAATTTGAAAACGCTATTGAGAAAGATGAATTTTAATTTTTAAAACGTTATAATTATTTCTTAAAAATGAAAATCGATTATAAAATCTTATTGATTATTATTATTAATTTAAACGTGGATCTATGTTAGAATCTTATTGATTTTATTGTTCTTTTTGGGTATAGCCATGATATTTTTGGTAACTATTGAACCATGCGCTTCATACAACATCCACCACAATGGATTCAAGTATCTGCACCATATACAAATGCAGCAGCACCAGTGAATAACAATCAGAAGTGAACTAGCTTGCTGGCAGGCTTCAACATTGGTTTCACAGGTCATTCCGGATCATGTCCAATGCCAAGGGGTCATACTCAAAGGAGGACAACTATATCCAACAGGATTGACACAAGGGATTATAGGACAACCATCAGAGTGGAATGACACATCATCTCGGTTTGCAAATCCAGTACCAGCGAAGAACAATCCGCAGTTGGATAGCTTGTGTCACGGGCTACAGGTTGAGGTCTGAGACATTGGCATCACATGATACACTTATGTCTCCTGAATTAATTTCAAGGATGATTTTGAGCTCGAGAAGACTACCAATGTTAGTCCGATCCAAGAAGTGTTATAGAAGCTTTATCCATCCAAGCTATGTGAACAAATTATGTGAACATAAAAGATACTTTCCATAATTAGTTGAAAATATTCCCAGAATTATGCTTTATAAATGGATAGGGTTGTATCTTAGCTATTGATGTAAATCAGTAGGAACCATCAGATTAGGGGGAATTCAAGTATAAATGAAGGTCTTCTCCACCTCATTTGATGTATAAGAGTATTTCAAGTTTCCAAGGAATAAAAGTATTTACTCTAAAATCCTCTAATCGTTCTTTATCGTTTTTTCTTGAATGTTCTTTTTAAGTTCCTCCTCTCTCATCTCGTTTGATCCGTTTTCGCTTAGAACGCTTCGCGTTTCTCGGTGCTTGAGAAGTTTGATCTTCCGGAAGTAATGAAAAGGCTTACTTAGGCGTTTGTATTGAGTTACATCATCTAAGGCCTTACGATGGGTTGGTTTCAAAGTCTAGTCACGTGACACTAGTAGCAGGCTGGTATCAACTTTGTTTCAACATATCATCTGAATGGGTCGTCTTCGCATTTGAGTTTAGCAGTTGCAAATGGCAATCATATGTGTGTTAATTAAGACCGAATAATTAACAATATTTATATTTGTCATTTTATATTAGTTATAATTTTAATATTTACTTTGAAAATATAATACGTCTCTCAAAAAATATAAATTTGTAAATTTAATCGCTCAACTTTTATAAAAATATTAAATATATAAATTTAATATTTAAATTAAAATTTTTAATAAATAAAGCACATTTTAGTATAAGAAAACATGACCGATATTAAACCTAAATAATTTACACGTGATATCAATACATAATTGGATTGTATTTCAGTCTTTTTACTATGTATCGATATGTAAGTTCGCATATCAATATCCTTTTCTTATGACTATGCAAGTATCGATAAAAAAAATTGCGTATCGATATCTACTCTTACTTAGGGGTGTAAACGATCCGAGCTTGAACGGACAAGGGTATGTCCGTGTTCGTTTATTTATTTTTGAAGGTGTTCAAACTCTGTTCGTGTTCGTTTAAATTTTTAATGGTATGTTCGAGCTCGGTTTGTTTATTTTTTGTCGTGTTCGGGCTCGGTTAGTTTAACATTCAAGAACGTATTCATTTAACGTTCACGAACGTGTTCGTTTATATGTTCGATAATTTGTTCGTTTAACGTTCGTGAACATGTACGTTAAGCGTTCGCGAACGAGTTCGTTTGTATATATTCATCAACTTGTCCATTTAGTGTTCACGAACATGTTCGTTTAGTGTTCATGAACATGTTTGTTTAGCGTTCGTGAACATGTTCGTTTAACGTTCGTGAACATGCTCGTTTATGATTTCTACAATTTTAATTAAACAAACATACATGAATTAAATAAAATAAAATTAACCAACACAAATATTCGTTTAAAAATATAAATATATAATGTACCACAACAACAAAATAAAAACATAAACGATGTTTATTTTTAGAGAGATTTGAAAGAGGAGTATGGCTGCAGGAAATTAGGAAAAAAGGGTGATTGGGGTTCCAATATGGTTTATATACTTTGAATTTAGGGTTATTAAAGAACATAAACAAGCTAATAAACGAACTTATAAACAAACATAAACGAGTATATAAATGAAAAAAACAAGCCTATAAACGAGCTTATAAATGAGTATATAAACGAGCTTATAAACGAACATAAACGAGTTTGTTCGTGAACATAAATGAGCCGAACGCACTTATTTTCGTGTTCGTTCGTTTATTATTCGAACATAAAATATTTGTCCGTACTCGTTTATTTAACTTAATAAACGAACATTATACGAATGATTCACGAACAACTCGTTCAATGCTCTTTTCGTTTACACCTCTACTCTTACTGACCAACATTTATTGCAAAAAATATATATAGTTCAACGATTTTATTAAATTTTTCAATAATCTAAACAATTAAAAATTAATAAAACGTATAAAAATAAGTCTTTCAGGCTTCTTCGACAATAAAACAACTATTTTAAAGCATTTAAGTAAATATCCGATCTTTTTGAAAGATTTTATTATAAAAATCTTGCACACACAATTTTATTATAATTTATAATTTGATCAAGTGTTTCGTTTGCATTGATCTGATATTTGGCAAACAACCTGCTTAAAAGAATTCTCAAATTTTACTTCTTTGTATTCAATTTAGGAAATAGATTATTAGATCGAAATTAGTGATGTACGAAATTATTAAGTGTATTGAAATTCACTATTTGAGATAAAGTAATTGAAAATACTCGCATTTTGTCATTTTATATTAGTTAAAATCTTAATATTTAGTTTTTGAATTTAATATATCTCTCGAGAAATTTAAACTCGTAAATTTGGTCACTCAAATTTAAAAAAAATATTAAATGTATAAATTATTTTAACATTCAAATTGAAATTTCAAATAAACCAAGCACATTATATTATTCATATAGTTGATTACAAGTCTTTATGTATTATCAATAATATATCAATTGAATTAAACTTAATTGACTAAAGTCTATTGTTAATAAGTTATGAGCTTCATGTTGTGGATTAACGAATCACCAACTATATATGTTGAGAAATAAGAAATATATATATATATATATATATATATTACTGTTAATCTCAATCATCCATTTTACTCATTTAGCGAGGTCTTTTTTCTATAATTTTAAGTCCGATGCATATGCACAAACCATTTTGCTTCAGTGGTAAAGGGAACGGTTGTTGTTCCTAAAGGTCGGGTTCGAGTACTAGTATTAAAACATAGTGAAGCGATTAATATCTAATGGTTCTAGAATCAGATACTACTGTAATCATTGTAGCTTATTCAAAAAAAATCTAATACCATATTATTTTATAGATATTTTCATTTTTTTCAATTTTTTATGAATAATTAAGATAAACAAAGTAAATCTTTGAGATTTAAACCTATGACCCACAATTTTTTTTATATAAAAACATTTTATCATTCTACTGATAATCATTTGTTGTTTTAATTTTTGTCAAATATGTAATTTTTTTATAAAATATTTCTTTTCTATTTTTAATAATGGGATTTTCAAAATGTTTAATTGAGTTTATTGTCTAAATTGAAAAAATCCACAAAGATATATATATATATATATATATATATATATATATAACTATGAAGAATTATATCGATTGTCATTAAATTTTTAAGAAGTTTTTAATACGGTCATTAAAATTAGAAACCTTTCATTATTAATTGTTGAGATTTCAGGTAGAAGTTGTTGAGGGAGAGTTTGAGAGGATTTGTGTAGTCCGTTGTATACGATATTCTCTGATGGGATTTAGTGGGAAAAGAGGAAAGGAATATTGGATAAGATTCCTGAAAAATTGAACGAGGCGATGGAGTAGGGTTTTTTATTAGTTTAAATAATTAATTTAATATTTTATTATTAGATTTTTTTATATATTTAACCAAGGGAATTATTTTTAGCCTTAGATTTATTTATTTTTTTGATAAATTATAAAAAATATAAATAAAAAATTGAAGGACTATAAACATAGTAGACTAATCGGGGTCTAAGCTATTGCTCAGGTGTTTTTCTTTATAGTTGGTCTTGACTAGGGGTGATAATGGCTAGGCTCGATACAAAAACTGGCATATCTGGGTTCGGTTAGGCTCGAGGCTCAAGCTCGGCTCAAAAATAATATTATTGGGATCGGTTCGGGCTCAAAGCTCGTCAGGCTCGGCTCGGTTTAACTCGAAATGGACAATTTTTTATATTATTGTGTTTTATTATTTATTTATTTATTTTTAGTTTATTTTTTATTTATTATTTGTAGTTTTGTAAATTTATTTTAGTCGATAATATTCAATTTATTTTATTTATTTTTAGTATATTTACTCTTAATTATTTTATTATTTTTCTTTGATAAATAAATTATTTTTAATGTATATATATATATATATGTATGTTTATACATAATTATTCCGAGCCTTTTCACGAGCTTTTCGAGCCGAGCGCTCGACTCGTTTAGATCCCGAGCCGAACCCGAATCCGAATCGAACTCACTCGAGCCGAGCTTTGACCGAGCTGAGCTCGAGTAGATCGCGAGTCGAACAAGCTCATTATCATCCCTAGTCTTGACCACACTTAAACCCTAAACACAAAATTTTTAAAACCTAAAAATATAATACTTATATAAACAGAATTCACACAAATACTTGTGCATGGAATAATTACACCTTAAATATATATATGCAAAAGAGGGAACTAAGACTTAAGAGTTACCTTACTTGCGCAACACTCTTTATATGTTGCATAAAGGATTAGAATTATAGGGATTCTTGATAAAGCGGGTGCAAATCGTCTATCTTTTCTCATACATTCTTTTATATCTTTGTTTTAAATTAAAGGGTTTGAGGTTTAAGGTTAAGAGTTATGGTTAGGGTTTAGGGAATTAGGAGTAGAATATATTTTTAGGGTGTGGGATTTAGGGTTTAAAATTTAATTTTTAAAAAAAATTCAAAAGAGGCATGGAAGGATATATGAGAAAGAGACAGAGGACTTTTACTCTGATAAAGCAAACTCTTCTCGTTTCTTATTTATTCTGTTTCCATTTTTGTCCGATTTCAAGAAGCAATGACTAGTAATGATATAGGGGTCAATGATAAAATAAGAACACGCGGAGGCCAAAGTAAAGAGAAGGAACTAACAGTTTGCCAGCGATAAGATGGAAGATCCTATGATTTGCAGAAAACTTGTTCTATGCCTTTACTGCAATCAAATCTTTTTGGTTTTTGAAAAATAGCAATGGAAGAATTTGTCACCCATCTCTTAGCAGATCTCTGGGTGCACATCTTCTAAACATGTAACAGAAATATGCACACCTCGTCAATAATATCATCCTGCACTAAAAGATCCACGTTTCTTTCATTTCATGCTTCTTCTTTCGATCTTTTGTCAATATGTTGTTGTGCTATTGGTTTCACTGATGAGTGTCTAAAAGTTCTATTTTTATACAATTTTCCCACTCGATTATTGCTAATAAAGGACATATTTAAGGGTAATATTGGATAATTTTGCTTATTTTCCATATTTCAACATCCGAATACTTAAAATGTGAATTTATTATTAATTTGGCATAAAACAGATGCATTTGATGGTTTCATTTCCTAGGCAAACAAGAAGATGGATGCTGGAAAAGAAGCTGAAATATAGATAAAGCACCCGCTATGGTAGCACTTTGCATGCCGCGGCAGCAGATTGAAGATGAAAACTGGTGCTCGATAGATAGAGAAAAAGATGCCGATTCTAACAGACAAAGAGCGAGAGAAAGACGGAACCAATCTAAGAAGTCAAGCCCTGGCCAAAGTCAAACGCGGGAAAGAAGAGTTATGTTAGGAAATAGAATAATGTATCATAGTTTAATTAGGAGATTATGTTGTTTCCCTCTTAGAACTCTTTCCTTGCATGGAAAACTTTAACCTAGGGCTTGGCCTATATAAGCCACTCATTAGGGCTAGACATAGACATCGATAGACGAAAGGAGAGTCGTAATCCCATAGCACAACCATTAGCCGCTGACTACACCATTATGTTCTAATTTCCTCTCGAGGTTTAGGTTGTTTGTGGAGTAGTTGGGGAAGAAAGTTGTATTATATTTGATATTTATTAATGCAAGCCTATTTTCATAGTTTATTCTCTCTTGGCAAACATTTTTCTTTGCATATGAGCTCGAGATGATAGTATGTGAAGAAAAATTTGTTTATCTAATATCGGGAGAGTTAGGCTCACGAAACGAGAGAATACAATTTTTGCTCAAGGGCATTGATTAATCCGGTTTAGAGATAAACCATCTAGGATTTCAGCGACTAATAAGACGCATGTGTTTGATTGTTATTCACCCTTGATTCGCGCTGGGATGTATCATCAAGACGTGGGTTCCTATAGTTCTCTTAGCTTAGGGATAAGGAAGAAGACATACAAGGATGCTCTATCGAGCTATGGAAAGTTGAATTGTCGATAAGGCATAACCCCGCCTAGGAAACTGCGGCGACCCTTAGTGCGACTCGCCAAGGCAGCAAGTCAACCCTTTGCATTAATAAGTGGATAATTAGTACAATTGAATTCCCCTCTACAAAGCATTCAACTTGGCCTCACTTCTATCATTCTTGTTTTCTTCTTTTATTTTGTTTTCCATTAGTTAAATTAGTTACTCAACCCCATCAAATTACTTGTGTTTTTATTTTTATAAGTGCAAGATTAAGAAATAGTGAAGTCAACCCAATCTCTGTGGGTTCGACATCTTAAATAGTACAATTTGGCGAAAGGTGAAATCACACAAAACTTCTCAGCTGTCACCAAATTTGTCGCCGTTACCGGGGATTAACGCTCAAATTTACTATTAATTATTTCTGCATCTCTTTTCTTTTATTTTTAATTTTAGTTTGTTTCTTTTAAAGGGTTTTCCTGTTGTATGACCAAGTCCAATCCTTCTAAAGATAATTATCCTTTTGACCCTGAAATCGAGAGAACCGCACGGCGTCTACGACAAAGGCTCAGCGAAAGGATGAACGCAGCACTTGGCCAGCAAAGGAACGTTGGTATGAATGTCGCGGCGGCAGACAACCAAGGCGCATTCGTAGTTGTTGATCCTGCCAATCTGCCTCGACAAGAGCGACCACGCACTGTCCGTGATTATTTGGAGGAAGATTTGGATGGATTAACTCCTGTCGTATTTATGCCTGATATAGAGGCAGAACATTTTGAACTAAAATCGGTCATTTTCAACATGATCAACACTCTAAGCCAGTTTGAGGATCGACCAACGAAGATGCTCGACAACATCTTAAGTCCTTAGAAATTTGAAATTCTTTCAAGCTATCGGGAGTCTCCGCTGACATCCTGAAATTAAAGTTGTTTGCCTATTCACTGAGGGATAGGGTAAAATCTTGGTTAAACAATCTCTAGCCTGGATCGTTGAACTCATGGACAGAACTATGCCGAAGCTTCCTTTCCCGCTTCTATTACACCAACATGACTGATAAGCTGAGAAACGATATCACATCCTTCAGGCAATATGAAGACGAATCTATGTATGAGGTGTGGGAAAGATACAAGGAATTATACCAAAATGCCCCTTGCATGGTTTACCCAAGTGGACACAAGTATCAATCTTCTATAATGCAGTTAACACCCCAACGAGAATGATGCTTAATGCTTCTGGAAACGGCACATTACTAGACCGCCCACCACATGAGAGTTTAGAAATTCTGGACAGGTTAGAAAAAGAATGACTATCAACAACCAACTACTAGGCGAGGCATAAAAAGGCGAGGTATGACAACTTCTGACTCCTCAGATTCGATCCTAACTTAACTTTCAGCCTTAACAAATATGGTAAAGGATCTGCAAAAGTAGAGCCATGTTCGAGAACTAAAAGCTATCGATTTTTTTGTGAGACATGCGATGACAATCATGACTCGAACGCATGCCCGCAGAATCCAGAATCAACCTTCTTTGTTAGGAACTTTAACAAGAATAATATGTCCAATAATTATAACCCAACATGGAGAAAGCACCCAAATATCTTATGGAGCAACCCCAACAACGCACTAAACCCGCAACATCAAACTGTGCAACCCACTGGATTCCAGCAGCACAGAACTGTTCAGCAGCAGATGCTGCAGCAGGCGCTGCCGCCGCAGCAAACAGATGTACAAACGTTGGAAAACACACTACAAACATTCATGGCTCAAACTAGTGCATATATTGTAAACACTAATAAGTTCATCTAGAGAGCCGATACATTCATGGATAGAGCAGAGATGAGAATGCAAAATAATGAGTCTGCTCTCAAAACGCTGGAAACAACAGTAGGACAGATGGCACAACAGATGAAAAACCGACCTATAGGAGGTCTACCTAGCGATAATGAAGTTTCTAGAACCGGTCCACATGAACAATGTAAGGCCATATCCACTAGAAGTGGATTACAACTAAAGGACCCTAAAATACCTTCTCAGACAGTAGGTAAGCAACCTGAGACAGTAGCCCCAAACGAAGCTATTGAAGAAAAACCTGAGACACAGGAACCAACAGACGCTGTTGACGCTGATGTCGCAGCAGAGGATGCCACAGTCGCGCCACAGATAAAATTTCAGTGCTCTTAAAGGATCGATGATCTACGATTACCACCACCATTCCCTCAAAGATTGAAACAACAAAAGGAAGAATACCAGTTTAAGAAACTCTTAGACATTCTTAAACAGGTACATATCAATATAACTTTGGTAGAGACAATTAAACAAATGACCAACTATGCCAAGTTCCTTAAGGATATGATATCCAAAAGGAAAAAAATTGGGAAATTTGAAACTATTGTCGCAACACAGGGGTGTGTGGCAATGCTGCACAACAAGGCCACGACCAAAAGAAAAGATCCTGGCAGCTTTATCATACCTTGTTCCATCAAAGACCAATATGTAGGCAAGGCATTGTGTGACTTAGGCACTAGCATCAATCTCATGCCTGATTCAGTGTTCCAAAAGCTAGGTATTGGGCAGGCAAAACCAACCACGGTGATGCTACAACTAGCAGACCGCTCTTACGTGCAACTGGAAGGAAAAATTGAAGATATTCTGGTAAGAGTGGATAAATTCATATTTCCTGCTGACTTCTTAATTCTTGATTGTGAAGCAGATGAAAATGCCCCAATCATATTGGGAAGACCGTTCCTAGCCACAGGCAGAACATTGATCGAATGTGAAAAAAGAGAATTATTCATACGGGTGAATGACCAACAAGTAAAAATCAATTTCTTCAAGGCTCTAAGACATCTAGATGAACCAGATGAATGTCAACAAATCGAGGTAAAATCTGAATTTAACTTCGATGCAGAAACGGGCTGACTAGACAAGACCCGCCAAGGTAGGAATGCTGAATGCCGCGGCCATTGCTTTTGTGGAGAACCATGTCTGGACAGTCAGAATATAGACACTCGATATAAACTCACAGACGAAGGTAATTGGGTGACCACATACCCAGCTCAGTATTTTGAATCACTTGATTACACTTCGAATGGAAGTAAAAAACATAAACCATCTATAGAACAACACTAGAGTTGGAATTAAAACAACTACCTGATCAATTAAAATATGTTTATTTGGGATCAAATGATACTCTACCAGTAATTATTTCTTCTAAGTTGCAGTCTGAACAGGAAAAGTGGCTAACTGACATGCTACGGCGGCACACAAAGGCAATAGGCTGGATAATTGTAGATTTGAAAGGAATCAACCCGTCATTATGCATGCACAAATTTCTACTGGAAGAAGATCATAAACCCTCCATCGATGCGCAGAGAAGATTAAATCATGCAATGAAGGAAGTGGTAAGGAAAGAAATCATTAAATGGCTTGACGCAGGGATCATCTACCCTATATCCGACAACACTTGGGTAAGTCCAGTGCAATGCGTACCAAAGAAAGGTAAAACGACGATAATATCAAACGAGAACAACGAATTAATTCCAACAAGAACAGTAACTGGGTGGAGAGTATGTATGGACTATCGGAAACTCAATCAAGCAACAAGAAAGGATCACTTTCCGTTATTATTCATCGATCAAATGCTTGACAGGTTAGCCGGTAAACCCTACTATTGCTTCCTATATGGTTATTCAGGATATAATTAGATTTCCATAACCCCCGAAGATCAAGCCAAAACCACTTTCACATGCCCACACAGAACATACACATTCAGGAGGATGCCATTTGGTCTATGCAATGCACCTGCCACATTTCAACGATGCATGATAGCCATTTTCTCCGACATGATCGAGGACTACCTTGAAATCTTTATGGACGATTTCTCTGTGTTCGGAGACGATTTTGATAGCTGCCTTGGCAACCTGGAAAAAGTACTACAAAGATGTGAACACACGAACCTAATTTTAAATTGGGAGAAATGTCATTTCATGATTAATGAAAGGATAGTGCTCGACCACAAGATCTCCTACCGCGGCATAGAAGTTGACAAGGCTAAAATATATATGATAGAAAAATTATCGCCACCAACATTAGTAAGAGGTATACGCAGTTTCCTTGGCCATGCTGGTTTTTACCGACAATTCATTAAAGATTTTTGTATGATCACCAAACCTTTATCATTACTCTTGGAACAAAATAAACCATTTATTTTTGATGAGTCTTGTGTCAAAGCTTTCGAAACATTGAAATAGAAACTCATATCAGCACCTATAGTGGTTCCACCTGACTGGAATGCCCCATTCGAATTAATGTGCGATGCAAGTGATTTTGTCATTGGGGCAGTACTTGGGCAAAGGAAAAACAAAACTTTTCATGTTATACATTATGCAAGCAAAACTTTAAACGATGCCCAAGTCAACTATACCACAACAACAAAAGAACTGTTAGCAATGGTTTTTGCATTTGACAAATTCAAATCATATCTCATTAGCAATCAGGTAATTGTGCATACAGATCACTCTGCTATCAAATATCTACTTTATAAAAAGGATGCCAAACCACGCTTAATACGATGGATACTACTAATCCAAGAATTTGAAGTCGAAATTAAGGATAGAAAAGGAATGAAGAATCCTCTAGCAGATTATCTATCACAATTGGAAGAAAACAAAGTAATCAATCCCGAACAAGAAATTAAAGATACATTCCTTGACGAACAATTACTAACCGCCACGACGACTGTGTGGAAAGCAGCGACAAAAGATCTTGACTCAACGATAGACAAGATTACATCATTATTATCAGAGTACATCAACCACACTGCGATGACCGCAAACATAACACCCTGGTATGCTGATATCGTTAATTATATTACTAGTGACATTCTTCCTTATCGCCTTAACAATCAAGGAAAGAAAAGGTTCAAACACGATACAAAGTATTATTTTTGGGATGATCCTTTCCTGTTCAAACAATGCGCAGATCAAATAATAAGGCGATGCATCCTGGAAGAAGAACAAGAAAATATACTTACACAATGCCACACATCTCTCTATGGCGGACACTTCGGCGACAACAGAACAACATCAAAAGTTCTACAATTAGGATTGTACTGCCAAGCTTATATAAAGATGCACAGGAATATTGTCAAAGGTGTGATCGATGCCAACGGATGGGAAATATATCAAAAAGAAATGAAATGCCTTTACAAAACATTCTCGAAGTAGAATTGTTCGATGTATGGGGAATTGACTTCATGGGACCCTTTCCATCATCATACGATAACCTCTATATCCTATTGGCAGTTGATTATTTATCTAAATGGGTAGAAGCAGTAGCAACGGTAAAGAATGATGCCAAAACAGTGCAAAAATTCTTAAAGAAAAATATCTTCACCCGATTTGGTGTACCATGTGCCATCATAAGTGACGGAGTAAAACATTTTGACAATAGAAAGATTGTCGCCGCCTTAAAAACTAGGATTAACACATAAGATTGCCACAACATACAACCTACAAACCAATGGCCAAGTAGAAGTGTCAAACAGAGAACTAAAAACAGTGTTGGAAAAAGTTGTCAATCCAACTCGAAAGGATTGGTCCACACGATTAGATGATGCTCTTTGGGCATACAGAAAGGCATTCAAAACCCCACTAAAAATGTCCCCATATCAACTAGTTTATGGAAAATCTTGCCATCTGCCAGTAGAAATAGAACATAAAGCTTATTGGGCGATAAAAATAGTCAACATAGACTGAGAAAAAAAAGGACATAAAAGATTATTGGATCTTAACGAAATCGACGAATTCGGAACAACAGCCTATGAGAATGTCAAAATATACAAAGAGAAAACAAAAAGATGGCATGACCAGAACTTACTGCCAAAACAGATACTGCCTGGGCAACAAGTTTTACTCTACAATTCACGATTAAAGCTTTTCCCTGGAAAACTAAAATCTAGATGGTCTGGACCATTTGACGTTGTTCAAGCACATCCTCACGGAGCAGTTACAATTAGATCGCAACAAGATGGACATGATTTTCAAGTTAACGGAAAATGCCTCAAACCATATAAAGGACCAATTTCTCAAGAACTCAAGGAAATAGTCATATTAGGAGAAGACTCCATGGCCTCTCCTATTATGCACTAATCCCTTTCTTTTATTTTACTTTTTAGGTATCATTATATTAAGCATACATTTTAATTTAAATTTTTTTCTAGGACTTCCTCATAAAATTCACAACCAATGATGAACCCAACAAAGACGGCAGTACAACAGCAACCGAAGAGCCGCCGCAAGCTCATCATTGATAGCGACTTCGAGGACTCCTTTGCCTCCTCGGCATTTTGAAAAAGGGTGGTAGTCTTTCATTTTCTCTCTTTTGTCTTCTTTATATTCGGATTTATTTTCTTTATTTACTTTTCATTCATTAAGGACAATGCATCCCTCAAGTTTGAGGGAATATTGATCCCTTTTGTAATATGTAAATATCTGCCATGTATGGAAAGTATTTAGATTATCCTATTATTGCCTTATTTCTATCCTATTAATTTTATATTATTGTAAATTTTTTTTAAAGTCTGTTGAATTTTATTGAAACTGCCTCGGCAGTAATATTATTCAGCCACAGCAGAAGTATGCACCATTCACCAGACTTGAAATTAGACATGTTTGTTAGGATTAGTACTTAGGATTAGACTATGAGCCTGAAAATAATTAAACACTGCTAATCTTAGTTGATTTTAAAAGTTCTTTTCTTTAAAAAAGCAATAAGGACTTAGGCTTAGATTTTAACTAGAGGTACCTATCACCGGCTCTAGTTTAGTCCATAGAGGTGCCCATCACTGGCTCTAGGACTTAGTCTTTCTCCCACTTACTAGAGGTGCCCGAAATTGGCTCTAGTAGGAATAAATAAACACTTGATGTGCCCAAAACTGGCTCAAGCAGTATAAGTATATAGCAATATATATTTATATACAATTAGGGTGAAAGAAAAGAAAAATATTTGAATAAAAAACTAAGTCAGAAGTCTTAAGCTAGAAAAAGGATTAAAACTTAGAAAATCAGCTTTGACACAGCTAGGCACACACCCACTAAGACTCATAGTCCAGTTTCGAGGAATTCCTAGAACCTAGAAGAGGCCGAGTCAAGAAAGGAATTCTGCCACGGCAGGCAGGACGGTATAGTACTTTAAAATTCCTTACTTAAATCTATCTTTTGCTTTGCTTGAGGACAAGCAGTAGTTTGACTTTGGGGTATTTGATAAGTTTCTAAAATTCCTAATTTCTATATCATTTTCCCACTCGTTTATTGCTAATAAAAGACAGATTTAAGGGCAATATTGGATAATTCTTCTTATTTTTCGTATTTTAGCATCTGAATACTTAATTTCTGAATTTATCTATTATTTGACATAAAACAAATGCATTTGATGGTTTTTCTTCCTAGGCAGGAAACCATACCATAAGAATGACCAAACAAGAATATGGATGCTGGAAAAGAAGCTGAAATAAAGATGAAGCACCCGCCACGACAGCACTTTGGATGTCGTGGTAGCAGATTGAAGATGACAACTAGTGCTCGATAGATAGAGAAAAAGATGTCGATTCTAACAGACAAAGAGCGAGAGAAAAATGGAACCAATCTAAGAAGTCAAGCCCTAGCCAAAGTCAAGCGCGGGAAAAAAGAGTTATTTTAGGAAATAGAATAATGTATCATAGTTTAATTAGGAGATTGCTTAGTTTCCCTCTTAGAACTCTTTCCTTTATTGGAAAACATTAACCTAGGGCTTGGCCTATATAAGCCACTCATTAGGGCTAGATGATAAGTGCTCAACACGCTATCACTTTCTACTCCTTTTATCGGCATTTATCACCAAATATTCACCCACTTGAATCAATGCATATGCCTAATGTGATATATTTAGAAGTTATACTTAAATAGATACTATTTACAGAAAAAGGCACGTTTTACTGCGTTTTCATATCTGTGTAGGAGAACCAGTGCCGCGGCAGAGACAAGGCCGAGGCAGGACCTGATGCCGAGGTAGCAGCAGAAAGACAGGAAGCAAATTGATAGGCGATGGAAAGACAAAAATCCAAGGAACGTGTCTGGACTTGAAGCCCATTGATCAGAGCTGGCTAGCACAAGGAAAAGCCCAAAGGAAGACCACGCGGGAAAGCCCCTTAGACGAATATAAACTTGGAAATATATTATTATTATGTACTTGACTTGTACCCTACTCCAAGTTGTATTCTACTTAGGAAAGATTTGCCCTAGGTCTAGCCTATATAAAGACCTAGCCACCCAATGTAATAGATACCGAAATACCTAGGGAGAGCCGACTTCTACTCTTGTTTCTTTCCTCTCCATCATGTTCTAAAACCTTCATAGGGTTTAGGTGAAGGTTGTGGAGTATTTGTGAGAGGAGATTGTACTTTATCTTTCATTCAATGCAATAAAGATTATCAAGGTTTGCTTATCCTTTGTTATTCGTTGTTCTCGCATTCAAGCCCGGGAGGGAAGTTTGTAAGTGATCCATTTATCTAAGCTCGGGAGAGGTAGATTCACGAAAGAGGTAAGTACGGTGTTTCAATCGCGAAATACTAACTCGGCCTAGGGATAGGTTAAGAGTTTCAGCGGCTAAAAGAAGTGTGAGATTGGTTGGTGAGTATAATTGGTTCACGCCGGGAGGTATCATCAAGGACTAGTCATCAATAGCACTCTAACTTAGGGATAAGCGGAGTCATTCAAGGACACTTTGCCGAACTTTGGTAAAGTCTGCCCACGAGCAAGGGATTGCCGCGGCGGACAGCGTTATCACTGCCCAGGCAGAAAACTGTTGTGCTGCCGAGGCAGAGATATGCGATTGCATTGGATAAAGACAAGTCAATCAAGTCCACAATACAATACAACTGGATCCTGGCCCATCTTTCTCTCTGATATGTCGACCCTTTTATTTTTATTCAATTATTTTAGTTTAATAAATCACACTCATTCACTTGTGTTTTTATTTTTCTACAGAGCAAGAAGATAAAGAAAGCATATTAAGTAGACCGGTCCCTGAGGAGACGATAACTCGATAAATACTTATCACTTATTACTTGCGATGTGTCCACTTGCACTAAACGCACACTTTTGACACGCGACACTAGACATAGACATCGATAGACGGGAGGAGAGTCGTAATCCCATCGCACAACCCTTAGCCGCCGACTACACCATTATGTTCTAATTTCCTCTCGAGGTTTAGGTTGTTTGTGGAGTAGTTGGGGAAGAAAGTTGTATTATATTTGATATTTATTAATGCAAGCCTATTTTCATAATTTATTCTCTCTTGACAAACACTCTTCTTTGCATATGAGCTCGAGATGATAGTATGTGAAGAAAAATCTATTTGTCTAATATCGGGATAGTTAGGCTTACAAAATGAGAGAATACGGTCTTTGCTCAAGGGCATTGACTAATCCTTTTTAGAGATAAACCATCTAGGATTTCAACGACTAATAAGACGCATGTGTTTGGTTGTTATTCACCCTTGATTCACGCCGGGAGGTATCATAAAGACGTGGGTTCCAATAGTTATCTTCGCTTAGGGATAAGGAAGAAGACATACAAGGATGCTCTGTCGAACTATGGAAAGTTGAATTGTCAATAAGGTATAACCCCGCCTAGGAAGCTGCGACGACCCTTAGTGCGACCCACCGAGGCGGCAAGTCAACCTTTTGCATTAATAAGTGGATAATTAGTACAAATGAATTCCCCTCTACAAAGCATTCAACTTGGCCTCACTTCTATCATTCTTGTTTTGTTTTTTATTTAGTTTTCAAGTAGTTAAATTAGTTACTCAACCCCATCAAATTACTTTTGTTTTTATTTTTATAAGTGCAAGAGTAAGAAATAGTGAAGTCAACCCAATACCTGTGGGTTCGACATCTTAAATACTACAATTTTGCAAAAGGTGAAATCACACAAGACTTATCAGTTGTCACCATTCACCAACATTTCTTTTCTCTTTGCAACTCACAGAGTTCCTGTAATAATCCAAGGAAAGGAACTGAATGTGCATCGGATGTTTACCGAAGTTGCTTGTCGAGGCGGTATATTTAAGGTAAAATGAAACAACTTTAGGGTTGCAATCAATTCTTTGTCCTTTTGGATGTTTAAATGACTTTTATTCCAAATGTGCAATATTATGATTTAGAAGACGGCTCTTTAATTTCCCTCCAGGTGCGTATTGACAAACTTCTTTCGTAATGTTCATTCGACATTGAATGTCTATTGGGTCGACTTTCGATTTCAGATTTCCTTTTTGCAGCTCCTCCTTTGAGACCATGCAGTTTATAAAAAAAAAGTAACCAGACTGAGGTTGAGAGAACGTCATCCATCATAATA
The DNA here is from genome assembly GCA_035048815.1 of Abelmoschus esculentus. Lineage (NCBI taxonomy): Eukaryota > Viridiplantae > Streptophyta > Magnoliopsida > Malvales > Malvaceae > Abelmoschus > Abelmoschus esculentus. Next base: position 10,568,295 of record JAUCBN010000031.1, read on the forward strand.
GATTCAAGCATCGGCTCCATATATAAATGCAGCACCAATAAATAACAATCAGTGTTGACCAGCTTGCCAGAAGATTTCAACATCGGCTCCATAGGTCAATCGAATAGGTCATCTTCCGAACCATGTCCAATTTCAGGGGTCATACGAAAAGTAGGACAACCATATCCGACAGGATTGGCACAAGGGTTTATAGGATAACCGTCAGAGTGGTTTTATACTAGGGTTCCCGTTTCCACAATATTGACACAGGATGAGAGAAGCCCTGTGACACGCGTCGTGTAGTGTCAAAAATAAATTCCTTATTCTCATATAAATAATAGGAAATAAAATGTAGTAAATGAGAAGTAAATGGTCAATCCCACAGGGACTAGAAACTTTCTGATTATGTTTGTTCAATTGATGATTCTATAAGGTTGATCGAATAGTGATTTTTTAAAAAGGGAAGTTGTTGAATAAAATAAAAATAAATAATAGAAGAGATTGAAATAAAGAAAATAATTTAATAAGATAAAAACTAGCCTTAGGATTTCTCTTTGACTCGACTTTAATATATCATAGAAAAAAGATTTTCACTTCGGGATTGTACGTCGGTAATTAGCTTTCAAGGTTCAATCCTTGAAGCAAAACTTCTAAACCGAATACACAAATCTATCTTTGATATTGATTTCATGGATTAATCCACCAACTCAATGTTTGTATAAAAATTATTTAAACCGACTTGGATTATGTTATTTCAATAATAACTGATCCAATCTTAGTTTTCTTCTTAGCAATCAATTTGCTAAGTGTGTTCCTAGGAAGTCGGATTGCTTCAATAGCCAATATTTCCTCCCACACAAGTAATTAAATCAAAGTCTTGACTAAAGTCAATCTTTAGTTTTGAAATCAATTTAATTTTAGAAATAAATTCAAAAAAAAACTTAAGAAATAAAAATCGAAGTCATTAATGCAGTTTTCAATCCTCACATTTGGATCGATTCATTGCTTAAGCCCTTGGCTAAAAAAACTTAGCAGAGATTAATTATGGAAAGAGTTATGCTCGAAATAATTAATAAAATAAAAAATTAAAAGCACGAAAAATAAAGAAAGAAAATAAAAGATGAAAGAAAATTATAGGATTTGGAATTAAAAGATGAAATAAAGATGTTTTAGGCTTACCCAAGGTGGATATTTATAGCCTTTTATAAACCCTAAAATAAGGGGATAAATCCTAGATAATTATAAAAATATTTAAATTCAAATTACAAAAGATAAATCCAAATTTAAAATTCTAAATGTGACTGATAAGCTATCTGGAACGTTGATAAGTTATCGCGCGCGTGCTTACGTCATCTTCTAGAAGATGCTGACCAAATGCCACGTTAGATTTTCATGCCCAAAGTCATGCCCACCAATCAGACTTGATCCAGAAAATAAAAGAATTCAAAAATCGATCATTTAAGTGCATTTTCCAGATTCATAGTCTTGCACAAAAATACACAGAAAACATCAAGATCAGTAACATAACTCATCAAATCAAAGGGTAATTAAGCACAAAATATTATCTATTTTGAAAACTTATCAAATTCTCCCTCACTTATTCAATGCTTGTCGTCAAGTATTCCTCAACTAATATACCAAAATCAGTAGTTGTCAACCTTTAATTCACTACAAGTCTTAATCTCCTTAATGAAAGAAAATCAAAGCAATAATTGTAACTAAGAAACAATCAAGCATGTGGCAAACTAGAAACAATTTCAAACGAAACAAGTTATCCCAATTCTTAGCTAATTTAATGATGCAAAACTTGATACCCTCACAAGGATTCACTCATTTCGGTCAAAGTGTTTAGGTTCAAAAGAACCGCTCAAGCCAAAATTGATTAAAGCATTACCATAAGCCTGCAAATAAATCTAATCTCCACGACTAAAAATTGGACATGATGCAAAAGTCAAGAGGTCTTTAAGCAAGGTTTTAACGGGGGTAGGGTGAAGGTAGTGTAAAGGCCGAAAACAAGTGTGTTAAGTGTCAAGACAAAAGAAATTAAACATAAGAAGCAAACCACGATATAATTTCAAGCACAAAGAGATGGAAAGAGTAAATCAATAAACCTTTTTTTCTTTTTTTTTTCAAAAGTTTTGATAAGTGTCTAAAAGTCCTAATTTCTATATCATTTTCCTACTCGTTTATTGCTATTAAAGGACATATTTAAGGTCAACATTGGATAATTCTACTTATTTTTCGTATTTCAGCATCCGAATACTTATTTCATGAATTTATCTATTATTTGGTATAAAACAGATGCATTTGATGGTTTTCTTTCCAATGCAGGAAACCATACCATAGGAATAGCCAAACAAGAATATGGTTGCTGGAAAAGAAGCCAAAATGCAGATGAAGCACCTGCCACGACAACACTTTAGATGCTGCGGCAATAGAGTGAAGATGACAACTGGTGCTCGACAGATAGAGAAAAAGATGTCGATTCTAACGAACATAAAGAGAGAGAAAAAAATAGTCGATTTTAGGAGTCAAGCCCTGATCAAAGTCAAACGCGGGAAAGAAGAGTTATTTTAGGAAATAGAATAAAGTATTATAGTTTAATTAGGAGTTGTATTTTTTCCCTTTTAGAACTCTTTCCTTGCATGGAAAACTTTAACCTATGGCTTGGCCTATATAAGCCACTCATTAGGGCTAGACATGGAGAGAGAGAAGGGGGTGGAGAGTCGGAATCCCATAGCATAAACCCTTTGCTGCCGACAACACCATGTTCTAAAACCTTTTCGAGGTTTAGGTTGTTTGTGGAGTAGTTGGGGAAGAAAGTTGTATTATATTTCATATTTATTAATGCAAACGTATTTCATAGTTTGTTCTCTCATGGCAATCACTCTTTTTTGCATATGAGCTCGAGACGATAGTATGTGAATAAAAATCTATTTGTCTAATATCGGGAGAGTTAGGCTCACGAAACGAGAGAATACGGTCTTTGTTCAAGGGTATGGACTAATCCGGTTTAGAGATAAACCGCCCAGGATTTCAGCGACTAATAAGACGCATGTGTTTGGTTGTTATTCACCCTTGGTTCACGTTGGGAGGTATCATTGTTGCGTGTAAAAAGGTTACGCAATTTGTGCAAGTGAACACGTCGCAAGTAATAAAGTGATCAATATCAAGTATCGTCTCCACAGGGATTGGTATACTTAATATGTTCCCTTTACTCTTCTCGCTCTGCAAGTGGATTCAATTGACTTGTTTCCGTCTAATGCAACTACACAACACTGCCTCGGCAGTACTGCAGTCTTACTGCCTCGACAGTGAAGGGTATGTCCGCCGCGACAATCCCTTGCTCTTGGGTGGACGTGATTAAGGTTCGGCAAAGTATCCTCGGATGACCTCGCTTATCCCTAAGTCGAAGTATTGTTGATGACTAGTCCTTGATGATACCTCCCGGCATGAATCAACTATAACCACCAACCAATCTCACATTTCTTTTAGCCGCTGAAACTCTAACCTATCCCTAGGCCGAGTTAATATTTTCCAGCTAGAAAAATATCGTACTTATTCCTTTCGTGAATCTAACTCTCCCAATGCTAGATAAATAAATCTCTCACAAACTTCTCTCCCAAGCTTAAATGCAAGAATAATGAATGGCAAAGAATAAGCAAACCTTAATATTTTATTGCATGAAACAAGAAAACAAAGTTCAATATCCTCTTACAAATACTCGAAAACTTTCACCTAAACCCTAAGAGAATTTAGAACATAATGAAAAACAAAGAAAACACTAAATTCTATTGTGAACTCTCTCTCCCTTTTCTCTTGGACGGCACATCCTTTATATAGGCTAAAACTAGGGCAAAATCTGCCTTGGAGAAGAAGTTTAGTAAGTTTGGACGTTTCCTTCCTTGCAAAGGTAAATCTCTTAATTTGGTACTGTCCATGTTTACACTGTCTTATCGAACTCCAATTGTTGCGCAAAGTATCTAGAAAAATCCAGCTTTTTATGCTCTTCAAATCGATCACCACTTTGACTTTTGGTCTTAAGAAAATTCCCCGCCTCGGCAGGATGCATCTGCTGCCGGCGGAGGTCTGGCTTTGAGTCTGCTTAGCTTCCATCAATAGAAGCTCCTAGTTGTGGCTTGTTCGATCAGGGTCCAAGTTTACCTGCAAACGCACAAAGATGCATTAAAGCTTATATTTTCTATAAATATCATCCTTATATGTCATGAAGGCACTGTATGTAACTATCACACATTAGGCTTATGCATCAGTCCAAATATGTGTAGATTAAGTAATTATTGTCAATGAAAGGTGTAAAAGTGATCTTTTGAGGACTTATCACACCCCCAAACTCGAACTATTGCTTGTCCTCAAGCAATGCAAACCATCAAATTGCCATAACTTATTCCCTATTGGTCTCACTTGTTCATCTATTCTACCCACCATGACCATGCCTATTCTAAGTCTTAACCTTTCGTCTACCCAAGGACTTACCCGGAATCGAGCTATAAGATTTTTTGAGTGTGTGAGTTCTTGTGGACAAGTTTGATTAAAGGCTTTCTTAGACAAACTCTAAGTTAAAGACAAATAGACTTGGAATTCATGATCTGTTCTTATAACAACAACTACTTGAGCCAATTTCGGGCACCTCAAGGATTGTATAATTTTTTTTAAGCATACTAGAGCCAATTTTGGGTACCTCTAGCATGAAGAAGAGTGAGTCCTAGAGCCGATAATAGGCACCTCTAGTCATTATTCCAAAAATCTAAGCCTTTATCACCTAAGTTCATTAAAAGAATTCTTATAGTCAAACAAGTCCCAAAAGTGTTTTTAGAGTCAATCCTATAGCAAGCTTCTAAGTTTTAGTCCTTAAGCATCCTAAGGTTTATCCTTCTAAACAGGACCTAGCCATGATAAGGAGAAAGATTTCTATAGCCCAAGGAGAATAAACTAGGCAATAACGATGTAAGGTAGTGCAAAAGTGTAGACAACAATTCAAGCAGGGTGGTGGACGACAAAAAATTTTAGAATAAATTTAATTTGCTTCCTTTTATGGCAGGGTCGCGTCAATGGGTTACCTCGGCAGTGAATCTACACCCCCAAACTCGAACTGAGCATTGTACCCAATGCTTAAATATATGCAGAAGATAGGAAACAAACATGAAGATTTATCAATGGAAAAATAAAAACAACTTATAAGTATGAAAAGGATTAAAAATCCTCTGAAGAACTGTTACGGATGACAAGTTTCCTTGGCCTTGCTGCTGACAGTTTAAGTTTTGATCCTTGTGCTGGTGATTGCTGAGTTTGGGCTGTTTGAGGTGGCCAGATTCTGGTAGGTGGCGTCCTTTGCAATGGGGCATTGACTTCTTCTCCTTCCTCCTCGTCCCCAATTTCTTCAGTTGCCATTATTTTTTCCCGCCCGCGTCCTCAGCTTCCATGTCATCTACTTGGGTGGGTTGAATGTTGGGCCCAACAGTGAAGTGAGGCTGCTGCATGAAGGAGTCCATTTGCGACGAGAAATTCCTAATGATTATAGGAGAGCCTGTTGCTCTCCTCTTGGATGGTCTTCGGCTGAAAGATGATGCCGCAGCAGGCTCTTGTGGAGGAAATGGGCCCGGTGCATGGAACGGTTGCGATGGTCCAGGGGCATAAAATGGTCGCGGTCCTCCTAGAGCTGGAGTTGTTTCGGTGTAGGGTGCGGCCGTGACAAACATATCAGGAGGGAAGTTGGGGAACTGCACCCCTTGGTTGGGGAAATTGGTGATCATCATCTGGGTAGCGCATTGTTGAAATCACTCTGGTACTCCATGTATCTTTACTGTCTCAAATCCATGTCTGCCATTTGCTGGAGTATCTCCTGGTAAGTATTCGCTGTGGCAGTACTGTGGGAGGCAGCAGGTATGTATACCGTGTATTGGGCCCCGACAGAGAGGTATCAGTTGTGCCTGGCATTGGAGTTTCTTGGACTGGTTCTGCCTGGGTTATTTGCATAACTTTGTGGCAGAATTCCCTTGTCCATCCGCGCCTATGGATGGTGATCTCATCTGTATCCTCAATTGGGACACCAGAAGCAGTGCAAAGTCCCGTGATTAAACATGGAAAGTACAACGACCCTATTTTTCTTCCTACTACATTCATAGATTTCTTGTAGGATCAACTCTCCCACATTGATACTCCTTTTGTTGATGATGGATTGGATGAGAACCAATCTCCTCTTATCTACCGTGTTGTTGTGGGATGTTGGAATGAGGCGTCCTTTCACGAACGTGTTCCACAACTTTGCCTCGGGCCTTAGATTTTGTCTTGCCACGGAGCCTTTGTGTGATCTGGTTTCCCATTGTGTGTTATCATAGCAAAGATCTTCTTTGATGAGTTCATAGTCCTCGTTGCTAATGTCCTCTAGAAACACTACATGGTCATCACGAGCAGGTTGGAGGCCATAGAACAAATTAATGGTGTTGGCATCAAGTTGAACGGGTCTGCCCCAACAGTGGACATAGAGTGAATCTTTGCTTGGCCCATGCGCGTAAAACTCTCTCACAATCGTGGCGTTGTCTTGGGCGGGTTGTAAGCAGAAGATTTGACATTCTTGATATGCTATTTTATCGAACAAGTAATGCTCGATTCTATAGTTCTCCGCATCTGAGTGCTGGAATCCCTGTTCTTCCCACAATTACCTTGCAACGAAGGATCTATTGAAGCGTTCTTCAACAGCGGCGGGTGCGAATCTTTTGTAGGTTTCTTCATTGATTATTGCTCTAGGCACTCCGAATCTGGTGAAGATATTTTTCTTAAGAAATTTCTTAACAGTCTTGGCATCATTATGTGGTGTGGCAATTGCTTCGACCCATTTTCATACGTAGTCCACTGCTACTAGGATGTAGAAATTCCCTTGAGATGATGAGAATGGTCCCATAAAGTCTATGCCCCAAACATCAAATAGTTCTATTTCCAATATGGGCTGTAATGGCATCTCATTACGTCTAGAAATATTGCCCGTGCGTTGGCATCGATCACAATGCTTTTAGTAAAGTTGTGCATCTTTGAAGAGTGTGGGACAATAAAAGCCTGATTGAAGCACTTTGGCGGCTGTTCTAATTCCTCCAAAATGTCCACCACAGGGTGAATCATGGTATTGCTGGAGCACTTCTTATAAGCTGATCTGCACATTGCTTGAACAAAAGAGGGTCGTCCCAGAAGTACTGCTTCGCATTATGCAGGAACCTCTTTTTTTCATTATGGTTAAGGTTATAAGGCAGAACACTACTAGTAAGTAATGTACAAGATCAGCATACTAGGGAGTGGCTGTGACGGCGGCAATGTCTTTTGTCAATGTTGCCGAGATATACTTAGTTACTGCCATGGCAGCACAGTTGTATAATGTTGCCGAGATATACTTAGTTACTACCACAGACTTTGCCTCGACAAATTTGTTTGCCGAGATTTGCAGGATGTGTTCGTCTGGGAATGCATCTTGTATTTCGTCTAATGTGATGTTTTTCTCCCCAGCTTCTAATCTGGAAAGATGATCGGCTACCTGGTTTTCTGTACCTTTTCTGTCCTTGATATCTATGTAAAATTCTTGCAAAATAAGAATCCATCTAATTAGTCTAGGCTTGGCATCCTTCTTTGAGAACAGGTACTTGATTGCCGAATGGTCGGTGTGGACAGTCACTTTTGTTCCAATAAGGTAAGATCGAAACTTATCAAAGGTAAAGACTATTGCTAGTAATTCCTTCTCCGTGGTGGTGTAATTGATCTGGGCATCATTAAGTGTCTTATTAGCATAGTAAATAACATGGAATAGGTTATTCTTTCTTTGCCCAAGTGCTGCCCCAACAGCATGATCACTAGCATCACACATTAATTCAAAAGATAGGGCCCAATCTGGTGGGACTACAATTGGTGCAGTAATCAGCTTCTCTTTGAGGGTTTCAAAAGCTTCAGTGCATTCCTTGCTAAATTCAAATTTCCTGTCATGTTCAAGCAAATAACATAGGGATTTAGAAATTTTGGAAAAGTTAGCAATAAACCTCCTGTAGAAACCTGTATGACCCAAGAAACTTCTAACTCCTTTGACTGAAATTGGTGGTGGCAATTTCTTTATTACATCTATCTTGGCCTTATCAACTTCGATTCCTTGTGATGAGATTTTATGGCCCAGAACTATTCTTTCATTCACCATAAAAAGGCATTTTTCCCAATTGAGGACTAAATTGGATTCCTCACATCTTTGCAACACCTTCTCTAAATTGCTGAGGCAGTAACTAAAGTTGTCTCCAAAGACTGAAAAATCATCCATGAATATCTCCAGAAAATATTCGACCATGTCGTGAAAAATTGCCATCATGCATCTCTGAAACGTTTCTGGGGCATTGCAAAGGCTGAACGACATTCTTCTAAATTCATATGTCTCATACGGGCAAGTGAAGGTAGTTTTTGCCTAGTCTTTAGGGTCTATGGCGATCTGATTATAACCTGAATAACCATCAAGAAAACAGTAAAAGGGCTTACCAGCAAGTCTATCAAGCATTTCATCAATGAAAGTGTCGCGTGTCAAAAGTGCGCGTTAAGCGGAAGTGGACACATCGAAAGTAATAAGTGATAAGTATTTATCGGATTATCGTCTCCAAAGGGATTGGTATACTCAATATGTCTTCTTCTTCTTCTTGTTCTGTAGAAAGAAATAAAATAAAACACAAGTGAATTGGATTTGGATGAAAAGTAAATAAAACAACTAAGTAAAGAGATTTGAATATTAGAGAGAGAAAGGTCAGGATCCAGTTGTGTTGTATTGTGGATTTGATTGACTTGTCTCTGCCCAATGCAATCGTATATCACTGCCTCGGCAGCACTGCAGATTACTGCCTTGGCAGCGACGATATTGTCCGCCGCAGCAATCCCTTGCTCATGGGTGGACTTTACCAAAGTTCGGCAAAGTGTCCTTGGATGACTCCGCTTATCCCTAAGACGAAGTACTGTTGATGACTAGTCCTTGATGATACCTCTCGGCATGAATTAATTATACTCACCAACCAATCTCACACTTCTTTTAGCCGCTGAAACTCTCAACCTATCCCTAGGCCGAGTTAGTATTTCGCGATTGAAACACCGTACTTGCCCCTTTCGTGAATCTAACTCTCCCGAGTCTAGATAAATGGATTACTTACAAACTTCTCTCCCGAGCTTGAATGCAAGAACAAGGAATAACAAAGGATAAGCAAACCTTGATAGTTTTATTGCATTGAAAAAAAGATAAATTACAATCTCCTCTCACAAATACTAACAACCTTCACCTAAACCCTAAGAAAGCTTAGAACATAGTTGAGAGAAAGAAAACAAAGAATCTATGAATCGGCTCTCTCTATAGGTATCTGTGTATCATACATTGGACGTCTAGGTCTTTATATAAGCTAGACCTAGGGCAAACCTTTCCTAAGTAGAATACAACGTGGAGTAGGGAACAAGTCATGTACATAATTAAAATATTTCCAAGTTTAATTCAACTAAGAGTCTTTCCCGCGTGGCCTTGTCTTGGGCTTTTCCTCATGCTAGCCAGCTCCGATCCATGTGCTTTAAGTCCAGACACATCCCTTGGATTTTTTCATCCAGTCGCCTACAGTCTTGCTTCTTGGCTCTCAGCTGCTGACTCGGCATCAGGTCCTGCCTCGGCCTTGTTGCTGTAGCAGCACTAGTTCTCCTACACAAATATAAAAATGCAGTAAAACTTTCCTTTTCTGTAAATATAAGTTCTATGAGCTTAACTTCTAAATATATCACATTAAGTACATGCATTGGTCCGAGTGGGTGAAAATTCGGTGATTAATGCCCATAAAAGGTGTAAAAAGTGATAGTGAGTTGAGCACTTATCACACCCCCAAACTCGTACTATTACTTGTCCTCAAGCAATGCAAACCATCAATTTTCCGAACTCTACTCTCTCTTGGTCTTATGTTTCCATCTATTCTCCCCACCATAACTATGCCTATTCTTTAGCCTTAACCTTTCGGCTACCCAAGGGTTTACCTAGAAACAAACTATAAGAATTATGAGTGTGTGCGTTTTTGTGGACAAGTTTGATTAAAGGCTTTCTTAGATAAACTCTAACTTCAAGAAAAGTAGAGTTTGGTTAAGTGTTCTCTTCTTTTCTAAACAACCAATTCTTGAGCCAATTTCGGGCACCTCAAGGATTGTGTTTTTCCCTTCACTAATTCCTTCTTTCTTTTTAATCTTTCTTAAAATATGCTAGAGCCAATTTCGGGCACCTCTAGCATGAAGAAGAGTACTTCCTAGAGCCAGTGATAGGCACCTCTAGTTGCTTTCTCAAAAATCTAAGTCTTTATCACCCAAGTTCATTAAAAGAATTCCTCTAATCCAACAAGTCCCAGAAGTGTTTAAATTTCTTCCTATAGTAAGCTTCTAAGTTTTCATCCTTAAGTCTCCTAAAGTTAAATCTTCTTAACAGGACCTAATCATGGTAAGGAGAAAGATTTCTATAGCCTTAAGAATAAACTAAGGCAATACTGATGATAAGCAGTGCAAAAAGTATAGGCAATTTGTTCAAGTAAGGCGGGGAGCATAATTTTTTTTTCACTTAAGTACTCCCTTTTCTTGGCAAGGCCTCGGTAGTAGATTGCTGCCTTGACAGTGAATCTGCAGCCCCAAACTCAAACCAGGCGTTGTCCTCAATGCTTTATATTTTGAAGAGAATAGCAGACAACAAAAATTATGAAAGAGATAAGCAACATAGAAAGCAAACAACAAATAATATTGAATTAACAAAAATTTAAAGAGACTCCGAAGAGCTGCTTGTAACAATTTTTCTCCTTGGCCTTGCTGCCGATTGCTTTGTTCTTGGTGAGGGCGATGGTTGAGCTTTTGCTTGCCGAGGCGGTTGGACTCTTGTGGGTGGTGTCCGTTGCATCGGAGCATCCACTTTGTCTCTGTGCTTAAAAACAAAAGAAAATCAAAAAGTAAATATTAAATGTCCTAAAATAAAAGCGAACTTAAAAACTATTCCTAGAAATTGCGGAAAAGAAAGAATGAAAGGTCGCGGCATTAATTCTCCATAGGGGGGCGTGCGAAAGCATCTTCTAAGGTGATGTTCTCCATAGTCTTTGTCATGTGGCCCAGAATAGTGCTTTAAGCGTTGGCCATTCACTTTGAATTCATGTCCATCCTTTAGTGATTTGATCGTTACTGCTCCATGTGGGAAAATTCGAATGACTTCAAATGGACCCCGACCATCTGGATTTGAGTTTTCCTAGAAACAATTTAAGCCTGAAGTTTAAAAGGAGAATGTGCTGCCCCAGCAGGAACTGCATCGGCAGTAACCTACGGTCGTGCCATTTTTTAGTTATCTCTTTGTAGATCTTGGCATTCTCGTAGGCTACTGTTCAGAATTCTTCTATCTCATTGAGGTCTAGCAGTCTTTTATGTCCGGCTTTTTCCCAACCCATGTTTAAGTTCTTTACTGCCCAATATGCTTTATGCTCGATTTCTACAGGCAGGTGGCAAGCTTTTCCGAATACAAGCTTATATGGAGATGTTCCCAATGGGGTTTTGAAAGTTGTCCTATAGGCCCATAAAGCATCATCGAGACGATACGACCAATCCTTTCGAGATGGATTTACCACCTTTTCAAGGATCTGTTTTAGTTCTTTGTTGGATATTTCAGCTTGCCCATTTGTCTGTGGGTGATAGGCCGTAGCGAGTCTGTGGGTGATGCCGAGTTTCTTCTGTGCCGCGGCAATGAGTCTGTTATCATAGTGCTTACCTTCATCACTTATTATTGCTCTAGGGATTCCAAATCTTGTAAAAATATTTTTCTTGAGAAATTTATAAACTGTCTTGGAATCATTGTGAGGTGTGGCGATTGCTTCGACCCATTTTGATACGTAATCCAATGCTACTAAGATGTTGAGATTGCCTTGGGATGATGGAAATGGTCCCATGAAATCTATGCCCCAAAAATCAAACAATTCCACTTCCAATATGGGTTGTAATGGCATCTCATGTCGTCTTGAAATATTGCCCGTGTGTTGGCATCGATCACAGTTCTTGTAATAGTTGTGGGCATCTTTGTAGAGTGTGGGCCAATAGAGGCCAGATTGTAGTACCTTTGCTGCTGTTGTTTCCTCCAAAATGCCCACCGCAAGGTGAATCATGACAGTGCTGGAGTACTGCTTTCTGTTCTTCTTCTGGTACACATCTTCTTATAACCTGATCTGCACAATGTTTAAACAGAAGAGGGTCGTCCCAGAAATAATGCTTTGCATTACGCTGGAACCTCTTCTTTTCGTTATAGTTAAGGTTATAAAGGATAATACCACTAACTAAATAATTAACAAGACCAGCATACCAGGATGTGGATGTTACTACAGCAAGGTCTTCTGTTAATGCTGTGGAGATGTATTCAGACAATGCCGCGGCAACGCGATTGTATACTGCTGTAGCCTCTGTCTCGGCAGTATCCCTTGCAGTTGTAACAATTTGCAATATCTGTTCATCTGGGAATTCATCTTGTATTTCTTCAAATGAGTGGGTATTTTCTTTGTTCTCCAGTCTAGAAAGATGATCGACCACTTGGTTTTCTGTACCTTTTCTATCTTTGATTTCAACATCAAATTCTTGTAGAAGAAGGATCCATCTAATCAGTCTAGGCTTGGCATCCTTTTTTGAGAAGAGATATTTAATTGCCGAATGATCAGTTTGGACAGTAACCTTTATTCCGATAAGATATGATCGGAACTTGTCAAAAGCAAATACTACTGCTAGTAATTCTTTTTCTGTTGTGGTATAATTGATTTGGGCATCATTGAGCGTTTTACTAGCATAATAGATCACATGGAACAGGTTATTCTTTCTCTGCCCAAGTGCTGCCCCGACAGCATGATCGCTAGCGTCATACATCAATTCAAATGGCAAGGACCAATCTGGTGGGATTACTATCGGTGCAGTGATTAGCTTCTCCTTGAGAGTTTCGAATGCTTTAGTGCATTCCTCATTGAATTCGAATTTCCTATCTTGTTCAAGCAAATTACAAAGAGGTTTAGAAGTTTTGAAAAAATTAGAAATAAACCTTCTATAAAAACCTGCATGGCCCAAGAAGCTTCGAACTCCTTTCACAGAAATTGGTGGAGTAAATTTTTGATGAATCAATCTTGGCTTTATCAACTTCGATTCCTTGTGATGATATTTTATGCCCCAATACTATGCCTTCATTTACCATAAAGTGACATTTTTACTAGTTTAGGACTAGATTGGGTTCCTCACATCTTTGCAACACTTTTTCTAGATTGCCTAGGCAGTGATCAAAGCTATCTCCAGAGACTGAAAAATCATCCATGAATATCTCTAGGAAATCCTCTATCATGTCAGGAAAAATTGCCATCATGCATCTCTGGAAGGTTGTCGGGGTATTGCAAAGGCCGAACGGCATCCTCCTAAATGCATAGGTTCCATATGGGTAGGTGAAGGTGGTTTTTGCCTGGTCTTCTAGATTAATGGCAATTTGATTGTATCCTGAATAACCATCAAGAAAACAGTAATAAGGTTTACCAGCAAGTCTATCAAGCATTTCATCAATAAAGGGTAAAGGGAAGTGATCCTTCTTTGTTGCCTTATTCAACTTGCGATAATCCATACAAACCCTCCAACCGGTCACAGTCCTGGTTGGGATTAATTCGTTGTTCTCGTTGGTTATGATAGTCATGCCACCTTTCTTAGGTACACATTGTACCGGGCTTACCCATGCACTGTCAGAGATGGGATAGATAATTCCTGCATCAAGCCACTTGATTATTTCCTTACATACTACCTCCTTCATAGCGTGGTTAAGTCTCCTCTGAGCTTCAACAGTAAGCTTATGATCTTCTTCTAATAGAATTTTATGCATGCATACCGTTGGGCTTATTCCCTTTAAATCATCAATTGACCACCCTATTGCCTTTTTATGCTGCCACAACATTGCTATTAGGGTTTGTTCCTGTTCTGGCAGCAACTTAGAAGAAATAATTACGGGCATCGTGTGGTTGTCCCCCAAATAAGCATATTTTAGTTTTTCCGGTAAGGGTTTTAATTCCGTGACCAGTGGTTCTTTACTTACAGATTGTTCATTCTTACCTGTATAGTGTAATGGTTCGAAGTACTTACCTGGAAGATGTGCTGTCCAGTTAGCTTCCTCCTTCTCTGCTGTTTCAACACTGTTCAAAGTATTGTTGTAGCAGTCATCCGTATCACTGCCGAGGCATACCTGTGATGTGTCATGAAGATCACTGCCAAGGCAGTTGTTGCTGAGACAAGGTATTATACGATCTTCATCTGTGTCATGCAGCATCTGACATTCTTCTTCCAGCTCATCATGCCTTTTCATCAGTTGAAACACATTTAGTTTGACTTCTTGATCATTAATTCTCGTTGTCAATTCTCCTTTTTCCACGTCAATTAAGGTGCGTCCAGTTGTAAGGAAAGGTCTCCCCAGGATGATCGGTGCATTATAATCTGCTTCACAATCAAGGACAAGAAAGTCAGCAGGAAAAATAAATTTATCGACTCTTACCAGTATGTCCTCGATTTTGCCTTCGGGTTGCACATATGATCGATCTGCTAGTTGGAGCATAACTGTTGTAGGTTTCGCGCTTCCTATTCCAAGCTTTTGGAAGACAGATTTGGGCATTAAATTAATGCTTGCTCCAAGGTCGCATAGGGCCTTACCTTCATAATTTTTACCTATCGCACAAGGTATGATAAAGCAACCAGGATCCTTCAATTTCGGTGGCATGCGATTGTGTAGCATTGCCGTGCATCCCTCGGTAGCAACCACTGTTTCGAACTCACCTATTCGTTTTCTCTTAGACACCATGTCTTTTAAGAACTTGGCATAACTTGGCATTTGTTCAATTGCCTCTACGAATGGTATGTTAATGTGGACTTGCTTTAAAATATCAAGAATTTTTTTGAATTGCTAGTCCTGTTTTTGCTTTTTCAATCTTTGTGGAAAGGTGGTGGTGGTCTCATCTTATCTAGGGTTTCGTTAGTTTGGAATTTAATACCTAGCACCACTGGGGTTGTTGTTGTCTTGGCAAGCTGCTCAGGAGCTACTATGCTTTCTGCCGGGGCAGTGTTAGCAGTATCAGTTTGCTCAGCCTCTTCTTTCGCTGGGTTTGATGATGTAATTTGGCTTACAGGAATCTTTTCCTTCAGCTGTAGACCACTCCTAGTAGTGATTGCCTTACATTGTTCATGACCCATTATGTTAGCAACTTCAGTATTGCTAGGTAGTCCTCCTTGTGGTCTAGTGTTTATATTTTGAGCAAACTGCCCAACCTGGTTTCTAGCGTTTTAATAGTTGCTTCTTGATTCTGCAACTTCATCTTAGTCCTATTCATGAAGGCATCTGTCCTTTTGATGAAATTACTGTTATCTTCACTGTATGATTCTGTTTTCATCATAAAGGCTTTAAGAGTGTTCTCCAACGAACTTACTGATTGCTGCTGCGGCATTGGTTGCTGGACCTGCTGCGACGGCAGAAGTTGCATTGGTTGCTGGAATCCTAAAGGTTGGGTGGTTGGGTTTAAGGCATTGTTAGGGTTGCTCCATGATAAGTTTGGATGCCTCTTCCATGAGGGATTGTATGTGTTGGAAATCATATTGGTTCGGTTGTAATTTCCAACATACATACCGGTTTCTTGATTCATACAATTAGAGGAGCTGTGGTTACCTCCACATAAGTCACAATAAGAATCAATTACCTTAACCTCACGGGTATTTTGTTGTAATTGCAAGTTTTGCACCATCTTTGTAAGAGAGGCCAATTGTGCTGCCACTGAATTTGATGTATCTAACTCATTCACCGTGGCTTGGCGTCTTACTCTTCCTCGCCTAGATGTAGGGAATTGAAAATCGTTCTTTGCGAGTTTGTTCAGTATCTCAATAGCTTCCTCAGGTGCTTTATCAAGGAGTGTTCCGTTTGACGAGGCATCTAACATCATCCTTTTCGAGGCATTCGTGGCATTATAAAACATGGTCACTTGTGTCCATAGGGGAAATCCATGCAAAGGACACTTGTGCAGTAACTCCCTGTATCGCTCCCATGCCTCGTACATTGGTTCGTCATCTACCTGTCGAAAAGAAGTGATTTCATTATGAATTCTATCATATAAATTAGTAGGATTAAAACGTGTAATAAAATCACGACAGAGTTCACTCCAAGATCCAATAGATCCTACTGAATGCTATTTAACCAAGCTTTCGCCGTATCCCTCAGTGAATAGGGGAATAGCTTTAATCTCAAGACATCTTCATGGACTCCTTGAATTTTAAAAGAATTGCATATCTCCATGAAGGACTTGAGGTGCTGCCTTGCATCTTCAGTTACAGACCCACCAAACTGTCCAATAGGGTTAAGCATATTGAACATCACAGGTTTCAGTTCAAAGTGGGCTGCTTCTATCTCCGGTGTAACGACTCCTGGGTTTAATCCATTTAAGTCCTCCTCCAGGAAGTCTCTGACAGTGAGCTGCCGCGGCCCTGGTGATCTGCCATTACCGACATTACCGGCAGTTAAGTTTTGTTCTGCGGTAGACCTCCATTACCGGCAGGTAAGTTTTGTCCTACCGGGTGATCTGCCATAGCCTCTTGGATTTGTCTCCTCAACCTTAGCCTTGTTCGTTCGATCTCTGGATCTAACTCGTATAAAGGGTTGGTTGGGTTGGCCCTGGTCATACACCAAGAAAAACAAATGTAAAATAAAAAAACAAGAAAATAAAGAAAACAAAATTTAGTTGACAATCCCCGGCAACGGCGCCAAAAACTTGTCGCGTGTCAAAAGTGCGCGTTTAGTGCAAGTGGACACATCGAAAGTAATAAGTGATAAGTATTTATCGGATTATCGTTTCCACAGGGATTGGTATACTCAATATGTCTTCTTTGTCTTCTTGTTCTCTAGAAAGAAATAAAATAAAACACAAGTGAATTGGATTTGGATTAAAAGTAAATAAAACAACTAAGTAAAGTAAAGAGATTTGAATATTAGAGAGAGATATGTCAGGATCCAGTTGCGTTGTATTGTGGATTTGATTGACTTGTCTCTGCCCAATGCAATCGTATATCACTTCCTCGGCAACAATCCTCGGCAGCACTGCAGATTACTGCCTTGGTAGCGACAATACTGTCCGTCGCGACAATCCCTTGCTCATGGGTGGACTTTACCAAAGTTTGGCAAAGTGTCCTTGGATGACTCTGCTTATCCCTAATTCGAAGTACTGTTGATGACTAGTCCTTGATGATACCTCCCGGCGTGAATCAATTATACTCACCAACCAATCTAACACTTCTTTTAGCCGCTGAAACTCTTAACCTATCCCTAGGCCGAGTTAGTATTTCGCGATTAAAACACCGTACTTACCCTTTCATGAATCTAACTCTCCCGAGTCTAGATAAATGGATTACTTACAAACTTCTCTCCCGAGCTTGAATGCAAGAACAAGGAATAACAAAGGATAAGCAAACCTTGATAGTTTTATTGCATTGAAACAAAGATAAAGTATAATCTCCTCTCACAAATACTAACAACCTTCACCTAAACCCTAAGAAAGCTTAGAACATAGTTGAGAGAAAGAAAACAAAGAATCTATGAATTGGCTCACTCTCTAGGTATCCGTGTATCATACATTGGACGGCTAGGTCCTGATATAGGCTAGACCTAGGGCAAACCTTTCCTAAGTAGAGTACAACTTGGAGTAGGGAACAAGTCATGTACATAATTAAAATATTTCCATGTTTAATTCAACTAAGAGTCTTTCCCGCGTGGCCTTGTCTTGGGCTTTTCCTCATGCTAGCCATCTCCGATCCATGTGCTTTAAGTCCAGACACATCCCTTGGATTTTTCTCTTCCAATCGCCTACAGTCTTGCTTCCTGGCTCTCAGCTGCTGCCTCGGCATCAGGTCCTGCCTCGGCCTTGTTGCTGTAGCGGCACTAGTTCTCCTGCACAGATATAAAAATGCAGTAAAACTTTCCTTTTCTGTAAATATAAGTTCTATGAGCTTAACTTCTAAATATATCAAATTAAGTACATGCATTGGTCCGAGTAGGTGTAAATTCGGTGATTAATGCCCATAAAAGGTGTAAAATGTGATAGTGAGTTGAGCACTTATCAGAAAGGCAATGGAAAATGATCCTTCTTTGTTGCCTTATTTAATTTGCAGTAATCCATACAAACCCTCCAACCGGTCACATTCCTGGTTGGGATCAACTCATTGTTTTCATTTGTTATGACCGTCATGCCACCTTTCTTGGGTACACATTGCACCGGGCTTACCCATGCACTGTCAGAGATAGGATAGATGATTCCAGCATCAAGCCATTTGATTATTTCCTTACTTACTACCTCCTTCATGGCATGGTTAAGTCTCCTTTGGGCCTCAACAGTGGGCTTGTGATCTTCCTCTAAAATGATTTTATGCATGCAAACGGCTGGGCTTATCCCCTTCAAGTCATCAATTGACCACCCAATTGCCTTCTTGTGCTGCCGCAACATCTCTATCAAGCAATTTTCCTGTTCTAACTACAACTCAGAAGAAATAATTACGGGCATTATATGGTTGGATCCCAAATGAACATATTTTAATTTATCAGGTAAAGGTTTTAATTCAATAAATACTGGTTCCTCACCTGAAAGTTTTGCATCCTTACTTGGGTAATTTAGAGGTTCGAAGTACTTACCTGAAAGGTGTGTTGTCCAGCTAATCTCCTCAATCTCTTGTGTTTCAACTTCATCATCTTTGTGCATACTTTCCAAGACTCTGCTGTAACAATCATCAACTGTACTGCCGAGGCAGCGTTGTGGTATATTGCCGAGACTGCTGCCAAGGCAGTAGTTGCTAAGATAGGGTATTACGCTGTCTGCATCTGTGGTGTGAATTACCTGGCATTCCTCTGGATCGTCATGTCTTTCCAGCATCTGGAAAACATTGAGTTTGACTTGCTGATCGTTAACTCTCATTGTCAATTCTCCTTTTTCCACATCAATAAGAGTGTGTCCAGTGGCTAGAAACGGTCTCCCCAGGATGATCGGTGCATTGTCATCTACTTCACAATCAAGAACAAGAAAGTCAGTTGGAAAAATAAATTTATCCACCCTTACCAATATTTACTCGATCTTTCTTTCAGGTTGCACATATGATCTATCTGCCAATTGAAGCATCACGGTTGTAGGTTTTTCTCTTTCTATTCCAAGCTTTTGGAAGACAGATTTAGGCATCAAGTTTATGCTTGCTCCAAGATCACATAGGGACTTTCCCTCATAGTGATTTCCAATTGCACATGGTATAGTGAAACATCCAGGATCCTTCAATTTAGGAGGCATGCGATTATGAAGCATGGACATGCATCCTTCGGTTGCGGAAACAGTTTCAAACTCGCTAAGCCTTCTTGTTTTGGACATAATATCTTTTAGGAATTTAGCATAGTTTGACATCTTTTCTATTGCCTCAACTAACGGCAAATTAATGTGGACTTGCTTCAGGATGTCGAAGAACTTTTTAAACTGATACTCCTGCTTTTGCCTTTTCAACCTTTGTGGGAAAGGTGGGGGGGTCACATTTCCTCTAGTGTTTCATTAGTTTGGAATTTAATGCCTGGTACCTGATAAGTGCTCAACTCACTATCACTTTTTACACCTTTTATGGGCATTAATCATCAAATTTACACTTACTTGGACCAGTGCATACACTTAATGTGATATATTTAGAGGTTATGCTTATAAAGATGATATTTACAGAAAAGGCAAGTTTTACTACATTTTTTTACATCTGTGCAGGATAAACTATTGCCGAGACAGCAACGTGGCCAAGGCAAAACCTGGGCCGCGGCAGCAACTGAAGCTCCAGCACCAATGCTATAGGCGATTGGAAGAGAAAAATACGCTGGACGTTTCTGGATATGCACCACATGGATTGGATCTGGTTAGCACGAGGAAATCCCAAGACAAGGCCACGCGGGAAAGCTTCCTATGTGGAATAAGCTTGAAAATATTTTATTTATGTACATGACTTGTTCCCTACTCCAAGTTGTATTCTTCTTAGGAAAGGTTTGCCCTAGTACAAGCCTATATAAGACCTAGCCGTCCAAGAGAGGGGGGAGAGCCGATTTAGAGAGTTCACCCTAAGATTCATTGTTTTCTTTCTCTCAATTATGTTCTAAGTTTTCTTAGGGTTTAGGTGAAGGTTGTCGAGTACTTAAGAGAGGAGATTATATTTTGTTCTTTGTTTCAATGCAATAAAATATCAAGGTTTGCTTATCCTTTTCCATTCTTTGTTCTTGCATTCAAGCTTGGGGGAGAAGTTTGTAAGTAATCTATTTATCTAGACTCGGGAGAGTTAGATTCACGAAAGGGATAAGTACAGTATTTCAATCTTGAAATACTAACTCAGCCTAGGGATAGGTTAAGAGTTTCAGCGGCTAAAAGAAGTGTGAGATTGGTTGATGATTATAATTGATTCACGTCGGGAGGTATCATCAAGGATTGACCACCAACAGTACTTCGACTTAAGGATAAGAGGAGTCATCAAAGGAAACTTTGTCGAACATTGATAAAGTCCACCCAAGAGTAAGGAATTGTCGCGGCAGACAAGTATCGTTGCTGCCAAGGCAGTAATCTGTAGTACTGCCGAGGCAGTGATGTACAATTGCATTGGATAGAGACAAGTCAATCAAATCCACAATACAACATAACTGGATCTTGCCCTCTCTCTTAATCAGATCTCATCCTTTTTACTTAGTTTTCTTTATTTCAAATTATTTAGTTTACTCAAATCCTATTCACCTGTGTTTTTACTTTTATTCCTTTTATAGTGCAAGAAGAAAAGAGAAGACATATTAAGTAGACCAATCCCTGTGGAGACGATACACGATTATACTGATCACTTTATTACTTGCGACGTGTTCACTTGCACTAATTGCGCACTTTTGACACGCAACAAGTTTTTGGCGTCATTGCCGGGGATTGGCAACTAAATTTTGTTTTCTTTATTTTCTTGCTTTTTATTTTTTATTTCACTTCGTTTTTTCTTGGTGCATGACTAGGGCCAATCCAACCAACCCTTTGTAAGAACTAGATCCAGAGATCGAACGTACACGACAAAGGTTGAGGAGATAAATCCAAGGAGCTATGGCAGATCATCTGGTAGGACAAAACTTACCCGCCGACAATGGAGGTCTACCGCCGCCACCAGGGTCGCGGTAGCTTACTGTTCGAGACTTCTTGGAGGAGGATTTGAATGGGTTAAATCAAGGAGTCGTTACACCAGAGATCGAAGCAGCCCACTTTGAGCTAAAACCTGTCATGTTCAATATGCTTAACACTATTGGACAGTTTGGTGGGTCTATGACTGAAGATGCCAGGCAGCACCTCAAGTCATTCATGGAGATATGCAATTCATTAAAAATCCAAGGAGTCCATGAAGATGTCTTGAGATTGAAATTATTCCCTATTCACTGAGGGATAGGGCAAAAACCTGGTTAAGTAGCATTCCAACAGGATCAATAAGATCTTGGAGTGAATTATGCCGAGATTTAATTACACGCTTTAATCCTACAAATCTATATGATCGAATTCGTAATGAAATTACTTCTTTTCGATAGGCATATGATGAACCTATGTACGAGGCATGGGAGCGCTACAAAGAGTTACTGCACAAGTGTCCGTTGCATGGATTTTCCCTATGGAAACAAGTAACCATGTTCTATAATGCCACGAATGCCCCGACAAGGATGACGTTAGATGCCTCGGCAAATGGAACACTCCTTGATAAAGCACCTGAGGAAGCTATTGAGATACTAAACAAACTCACAAAGAATGATTTTCAATTCCCTACATCTAGGCGAGGAGGAGTAAGACGCCAAGCCACAGTGAATGAGTTAGAAACATCAAATTTAGTGGCAGCGCAATTCGCCTCTCTTACCAAGATGGTGCAAAACATACAGCTACAAAAAAATACCCATGAGGTTATGGCCATTGATTCTTTTTGCAATTTATGTGGAGGTAACCACAATTCCTCCGACTGTATGAATCAAGAATCCAGCATGTATGTTGGAAATTATAACCGAAACAATATGATGTCCAACACATACAACCCCTCATGGAAGAGGCATCCAAACTTTTCATGGAGTAATCCTAAAAATGCCTTAAATCCAACTACTCAACCCCCAAGATTCCACCAACCAATGCAACATCTGTCACCGTCGCAGGTCCAGCAGCCAATGCCGTCGCTGCAGATACAGTAGCAGTCTGCCAGTTCCTTAGAGAATTCTCTGAAAGCATTCATGATGAAAACTGAGTCATATATGGCAGAGAATAGCAACTTTATCAAAAGAACAGATGCATTCATAAATAGAACTGAGATGAGGTTGCAGAACCTCGAGGCAGCAATTAAAGCACTGGAAACTCAAGTTGGGCAGTTTGCTTAAAACATAAACACTAGACCACAAGGAGAACTACCTAGCAATACTGAAGTTGCTAAGGTAATAGGCCATGAACAATGTAAGGCAATCACTACTAGGAATGGTCTGCAACTGAAGGAAAATATAGGAATTCCAGCAAGCCAAGTCCCACCAATAGAACCAGGAAAAGAGGATTTGGACGCTGAATAAACTGATCATGTTCTAACAGATAACACCGCCCCAGTAGAGAACTCGACAGTACCTGAACAACCTGCCGAGACAGCAACATACACAGTGGTTCCAGGTATTAAGTTTCAAACCAAAGAAACCCTAGATGAGATGAGACCACCACCACCTTTCCCATAAAGGTTGAAGAAACAAAAACAGGACCATCAATTCAAGAAATTTCTTGATATTTTAAAGCAAGTCCACATCAACTTACCATTCATAGAGGCAATTGAACAAATGCCTAATTATGCTAAATTCTTGAAAGACGTTGTGTCTAAGAAAAAGAGACTAGGTGAGTTCGAAACAGTGGCTGATACCGAAGGATACATGGCAATGCTACACAATCGCATGCCACCAAAATTGAAGGATCCTGGATGCTTTACCATACCTTGTGCAATAGGTAACCACTACGAAAGTAAGGCCCTATGCGACCTTGGAACAAGCATCAATCTAATGCCCAAATCTGTCTTTCAAAAGCTTGGAATAAGAAGGGCAAAACCTACAACAGTGATGCTCCAACTTGCGGATCGATCATATGTGCAACCCGAAGGAAAAATCGAGGACATACTGGTAAGAGTTGACAAATTTATTTTTCCCGCTGACTTTCTTGTCCTTGATTGTGAAGCAGATGATAATGCACCGATCATCCTTGGGAGACCTTTCCTTGCCACTGGACGCACACTCATTGATGTGGAAAAAGGGGATTTAACAATGAGGGTCAATGAACAACAAGTCCAACTCAATGTTTTCCAAATTATGAAAAGACATGATGATCCGGAAGAAGAATACCAGATGCTGTACAATACAGATGCAGTTAGTGTAATCCTGTCGCGTGTCAAAAGAGTGCGTTTAGTGCAAGTGGACACATCGCAAGTAATAAGTGATAAGTATTTTATCGAGTTATCGTCTCCTCAGGGACCGGTATACTTAATATGCTTTCTTCACCTTCTTGTTCTGTAGAAAAAGTAAAAAACACAAGTGAGTTGATTTGATTTATTTAAACTAAAATAACTAAATAAAAATAAAGGATTGAAATAGTAGAGAGAGATGGGCTAGGATCCAGTTGCGTCGTATTGTGGAATTGATTGACTTGTCTTTGTCCAATGCAATCGTATATCACTGCCTCGACAGCACTGCAGTTTACTGCCTTGGCAGCGACAATACTGTCTGCCACGGCAATCCCTTGCTCGTGGGCAGACTTTACCAAAGTTCGGCAAAGTGTCCTTGGATGACTCCGCTTATCCCTAAGTCAGAGTGCTGTTGATGACTAGTCCTTGATGATACCTCCCGGTGTGAACCAATTATACCCATCAACCAATCTCACACTTTTAGCCGCTGAAACTCTTAACCATCCCTAGGCCGAGTTAGTATTTCGCGATTGAAACACCGTACTTACCCCTTTCGTGAATCTAACTCTCCCGAGCTTAGATAAATGGATGATTCACAATATCCTCTCCCGAGCTCAATTGTGAAAACAAGGAATAACAAAGGATAAGCAAACCTTGATAACTTTATTGCATTGAATCAAAGATAAAGTACAATCTCCTCTCACAAATACTTGACAACCTTCACCTAATCCCTAAGAAGGTTTAGAACATAGTGGAGAGGAAAGAAACAAGAGTAGAAGTCGGCTCTCTCCCTAGGTATTTCGTATCTTGTACATTGGGTGGCTAGGTCCTTATATAGGCTAGACCTAGGGCAAACCTTTCCTAAGTAGAATACAACTTGGAGTAGGGAACAAGTCAAGTACATAATTAAATATATTTCTAAGTTTATATTCGGCTAAGGGGTTTTCCCGCGTGGTCTTCCTTTGGGCTTTACCTTGTGCTAGCCAGCTCCGATCCATGGGCTTCAAGTACAGACACGTTCTTTGGATTTTTGTCTTTCCATCGCCTATAGTCTTGCTTCCTGTCTGTTTGCTGCTGCCTCGACATCAGGTCCTGCCTCAGCCTTGTCCCTGCCGCGGCACTGGTTCTCCTGCACAGATATGAAAACGCAGTAAAACGTGCCTTTTTCTGTATATATTATCTATATGAGTATAACTTCTAAATATATCACATTAAGCATATGCATTGGTCCGAGTGGGTGTATATTTGGTGATTAATGCCCATAAAAGGAGTAAAAAGTGATAGTGTGTTGAGCACTTATCACACCCCCAAACTCGAACTATTGCTTGTCCTCAAGCAATGCAAACCATCAATTTGCCGAACTCTACTCTCTCTTGGTCTTACATGTCCATCTATTCTCCCCACCATAGCTAGGCCTATTCTTTAGTCTTAACCATTCGGCTACTCAAGGGTTTACCTAGAAACAAACTATAAGAATTGCGAGTGTGTGCGTTTTTGTGGACAAGTTTGATTAAAGGCTTTCTTAGACAAACTCTAAGTTCAAGACTAGTAGAATTTGGTTAAGTGTTCTCTTCTTGTTAAACACCAAATCTTGAGCCAATTTCGGGCACCTCAAAGAATTGTGTTTTTCTTTTCACTAAATTCCTTCTTTCTTTTTAATATTCCTTAAAACATACTAGAGCTAATTTCGGGCACCTCTAGCATGAAGAAGAGATTTTCTAGAGCCGGTGGTAGGCACCTCTAGTTACTTTCCAAAAATCTAAGTCTTTATCACCTAAGTTCATTAAATGAATTCCTATAATCCAACAAGTCCCAAAAGTGTTTAAAGTTCTACCTATAGTAAGCTTCTAAGTTTTCATCCTTAAGCATCCTAAGGTTAAGTCCTCTTAACAGAACCTAAACATGGTAAGGAGAAAGATTTCTATAGCCTTAAAGAGTAAACTAAGGCAATACTGATGATGAGCAGTGCAAGAGTGTAGGCAGCGAATTCAAGTAAGGCGGGGAGCATAAAAATTAAAAACAAATCACTAGAATACTCCCTTTTTGGCAAGGCCACGACAGTAGATTGCTGCCTTGGCAGTGAATCTGCACCCCCAAACTCAAACCAAGCATTGTCCTCAATGCTTTATATTTGAAGAAGTAAATGGCAAAACAGAATATGAATTATAAGCAGCAAGTAAAGACAGTAAAAGCAATTAATATTGAATTAAGGACAAAGAAATTTAAAGTGACTCCGAAGAGCTGCTTGTAACAATTTTCCTCCGTGGCCTTGATGCCAAATGATTTGTCCGTGGTGAAGGCGATGATTGTGTCTTTGCTTGCCGGGGCGGTTAGACTCGAGTAGGTGGTGTCTGTTGCCTTGGGTCCTCTACCTTGTCTTTGTCCTAATAAAAACAAAAGAAAACAACAAGTATATATTAAATGTCCTAAAATAAAGTTAAAATAGATTATTCCTATAGATTGCGGAAAAGAAAGGATAGAAGGTCGCGACATTAATTCTTTATAGGAGGGCGTGCTAGGGCATCTTCTAAAATGATGGTCTCCATAGTTTTTATGTCCTGTGGATCAGAATAGTGCTTCAAGCGTTGGCCATTTACTTTGAATTCATGGCCATCTTTTAGTGATTTGATCGTTGAGGCTCTATGGGGGAAAACTCGAACGACCTCAAATGGGCCTGACCATCTGGATTTAAGTTTTCCTGGAAACAATCTAAGCCTATAGTTAAAAAGAAGGACGTGCTGCCCCGGCAGGAACTGCCTCGGCAGTAACTTTCGGTCATGCCATTTCTTTGTTTTCTCTTTGTAGATCTTGGCATTCTCATAGGCTGTTGTCCTGAATTCTTCTATCTCATTGAGATCTAGTAGTCTTTTATGTCCGGCTTTTTCCCAATCCATATTTAAGTTCTTTACTGCCCAATATGCTTTATGCTCGATTTCTACAGGCAAATGACAGGCTTTCCCGAACACAAGCTTATATGGTGACGTTCCTAATGGGGTTTTGAATGCTGTCCTGTAGGCCCATAAAGCATCATCAAGACGATAAGACCAATCCTTTCTAGATAGATTTACCACCTTTCAAGGATCTGTTTTAGTTCCTTATTGGATATTTCAGCTTGCCCATTTGTCTGTGGATGATATGCCGTAGCGAGCTTGTGGGTGATGCTGAGTTTCTTTAGTGCCGCGATAATAAATCTGTTATCGAAGTGTTTTCCTTCGTCACTTATGATTGCTCTAGGGATTCCAAACCTTGTAAAAATGTTTTTCTTGAGAAATCTTTGAACTGTCCTGGAATCATTGTGAGGTGTGGCGATTGCTTCGACCCACTTTGATACGTAATCCACGGCCACTAAGATATAAAGGTTTCCTTGAGAAGATGGAAAGGGCCCCATGAAATCTATGCCCCAAACATCGAACAGCTCTACTTCCAGTATGGGTTGTAAGGGCATTTCATGTTGTCTTGAAATGTTGCCCGTGCGTTGGCAGCGGTCACAGTTCTTGTAATAGTCATGGGCATCTTTGTAGAGTGTGGGCCAGTATAGGCCGGATTGCAGTACCTTTGCTGCTATCCTATTTCCTCCAAAATGCCCACCGCAAGGTGAGTCATGGCAGCGCTGGAGTACTGCTTTTTGTTCTTCTTCTGGCACACATCTTCTTATAACCTGATCTGCACAATGCTTAAACAGAAGAGGTCGTCCCAGAAATAATGTTTTGCATTATGCTGAAACCTCTTCTTTTCGTTATGGTTGAGGTTATAAGGGATAATACCACTAACTAGATAATTAACAAGATCAACATACTAGGGGGTGGATGTTACTGCGGCAATATCTTCTGTCAAAGTTGTAGAGATGTATTCAGACAATGCCGCGGCAGCGCGGTTGTATACTGCTGCGGCCTCTGTCTCGGCAGTATCCCTTGCAGTTGTAACAATTTGCAGTATTTGTTCATCTGGAAATTCATCTTGTATATCTTCAAGTCAGTGGGTATTGTCCTTGTTCTCTAATCTAGAAAGATGGTCGGCCACTTGGTTTTCCGTACCCTTGCGATCTTTGATTTCAACGTCAAATTCTTGTGAAAGAAGGATCCATCTAATCAATCTAGGCTTGACATCCTTATTTGAAAAGAGGTATTTAATTGTCGAATGATCAGTGTGGACAGTGACCCTTGTTCCGATGAGATATGATCAAAACTTGTCAAAGGCAAATACCACTGCTAGTAATTCTTTTTCTGTTGTGGTGTAGTTGATTTGTGCATCATTGAGTGTTTTACTGGCATAATATATCACATGGAACAGATTATTCTTCTTCTGCCCGAGTGCTGCCCCGACAGCATGGTCACTAGTATCACACATCAATTCAAATGGCAACGACCAATCCGGTGGGATTACTATTGGTGCAGTGATTAGTTTCTCCTTGAGAGTCTCGAATGCTTCAGTGCATTCCTTATTAAATTCGAATTTCCTATCTTGTTCGAGCAAGTTGCAAAGAGGTTTAGAAATTTTGGAGAAATTAGAAATAAACCGTCTATAGAAACCTACATGGCCCAAGAAGCTTCGAACCCCTTTCATAGAAATTGGTGGCGGTAAATTCTTTATCACATCTATCTTGGCTTTATCCACTTCTATTCCTTGTGATGATATTTTGTGGCCTAACACAATACCTTCATTTACCATAAAATGGCATTTTTCCCAGTTTAGGACTAGGTTGGATTCCTCACATCTTTGCAGCACTTTTCTGAGATTACCGAGGCAATGATCAAAGCTGTCTCCAAAGACTGAGAAATCATCCATGAATATCTCCAAGAAGTCCTCTATCATGTTAGAGAAAATTGCCATCATGCATCTCTAGAATGTTGTCGGGGCATTGCAAAGGCCGAACGACATCCTTCTAAATGCGTAAGTGTCGTATGGGTAAGTGAAAGTGGTTTTTGCTTGATCTTCTGGATCAATGGCAATTTGATTGTATCCTGAATAACCTTTAAGAAAACAGTAATAAGGTTTACCGGAAAGTCTATCAAGCATTTCATCAATGAAGGGTAAAGGGAAGTGATCCTTCTTTGTTGCTTTATTCAACTTGCGATAGTCCATACAAACCCTCCAACCGGTCACAGTCCTGGTTGGTATTAGTTCGTTGTTCTCGTTGGTTATGACAGTCATACCACCTTTCTTAGGTACACATTGTACCGGGCTTACCCATGCACTGTCAGAGATAGGATAAATAATTCCTGCATCAAGCCACTTGATTATTTCCTTACGTACTACCTCCTTCATGGCGTGGTTGAGTCTCCTTTGAGCTTCAATAGTGGGCTTATGGTCTTCTTCTAGGAGGATTTTATGCATATAAACCGCTGGACTTATTCATTTCAAATCATCAATTGACCATCCAATTGCCTTTTTGTGCTGACGCAGCATTGCTATTAAGGTCTGTTCCTGTTCTGGCAACAACTTACAAGAAATAATTACCGGCATCGTGTGGTTATCTCCCAAATAAGCATATTTTAGTTTTTCTGGTAAGGGTTTTAGATCTGTGACAAATGGTTCTTTAGTTAAGATTGTTCATTCTTCCCCTTATACTCTAATGGTTCAAAGTACTTACCTGGAAGATGTGCTGTCCAGTTAGCTTCCTCCTTCTCGGTTGCCATCTGCTTCACAATCAAGGACAAGGAAGTCGGAAAGAAAAATAAACTTGTCAACTCTTACCAGTATGTCCTCAATTTTGCCTTCAGGTTGCACATAGGATCTATCCGCTAGTTGGAGCATCACTGTTGTAGGTTTCGGCCTTCCAATTCCAAGCTTTCGGAAGACTGATTTAGGCATGAGGTAGTGTTCAATGCCATAGTTCTTTTCGTCCGCATGCTGGAACCCTTGCTCTTCCCAAAGTTGCCTAGCGATGAAAGATCGGTTGAATTGATCTTCAACGTTGGCTGGGGCGAATCTTTTGTATGTTGCCATTAAGATAGAGAGATGTGAGTTCTTGGAGGTTTTTCTTGAAGAGAATCTGGAGATTTTACAAGAATTAGAAGGCAGAGAGTAATTTAGAGAGAGATTGTTATGAATACTAAAGAAAACAAGAAAGTAAGAGTGAATAGTTCAAGAGGAAGGAGTTTCTTATATAGGCCTCGGCCTTGTGACCGTTGAGACCACTAGCCGTTTGTAACCGTTTCCTTTTTCTGCCGTTTCCTTTTTCTGCCGCGGCAGGAATCTCGGCAGACTAGCCGTTACACTCTTTTGCCCGTTGGGACTGCTGCGACCCTCACACTGTTTCATTGCCTCGGCAGAGTTCCTGCTGTGAACTATTTTTCCCTTATTTATTCCTAAATAAAACACACAAAAGAAAAATACTGAAAGCGAAAATAATTAGAGAAAATAAAAATAAAAATAAAAATAAACTAACTAATCCTACTATATTAATAAAGAAAAGGGAGGAGACCATGTTACTGGTGGAGAGCATGTAAATGCATCTCCCAAAATTATTCTCTCCCTTAGGCCCAAATTGTGAATCGGTTGTGGGTCACTCCTTTTTGTTGTCTGTCCATCCACCTTGGGCTTAATCTTCTTGCCGGATATTCTGCTGAGCAGACTGCCCAGGCAGGATATCTTATTATCTACGGTGTGGATGGCCTTGCATTCCTCTGGATCATCATACTTATTTAAGTTGTGGAATGCGTTGAGTTTGACTTGTTGGTCATTGACCCGCATAGTCAACTCTCTTTTTTCCACGTCAATTAATGTGCGTCCAGTTGCTAGAAAGGGTCTCCCAAGGATGATCGGTGCATTGTCATCTGCTTCACAATCAAGGACAAGGAAGTCGGCAAGAAAAATAAACTTGTCAACTCTTACCATCATGTCCTCAATTTTGCCTTCAGGTTGCACATAGGATCTATCCGCTAGTTGGAGCATCACTGTTGTAGGTTTCGGCCTTCCAATTCCAAGCTTTTGGAAGACTGATTTAGGCATGAGGTTTACGCTTGCTCCATGGTCGCATAGGGCCTTACCTTCATAGCTCTTTCCTATCGCACAAGGTATAGTAAAGCAACCAGGATCTTTTAATTTTGGTGGCATGCGGTTATACAGCATTGCCATGCATCCCTCGGTAGCAGCCACTGTCTCAAACTCACCTATTCGTTTTCTCTTTGATACCATGTCCTTTAGGAACTTGGCATAATTCGGCATTTGTTCAATAGCTTCAACGAACGGTATGTTGATGTGGACTTGCTTCAAGATGTCGAGGAATTTCTTGAATTGCTGGTCCTGTTTTTGCTTTTTCAACCTTTGCGGGAAAGGTGGTGGTGGTCTCATCTCCTCAAGGGTTTCTTGAGTTTGAAATTTTATACCTGGTACCACTGGAGTTGTTGCTGCCTCGGCAGGCTGCTCAGGAGCTGCAGCGCTTTCTGCTAGGGCAATGTTGTCAGCTTCAGTTTGCTCGGCCTCTTCTTTTGCTTGATCTGTTGATTGAATTTGGCTCTCTGGGATCTTCTCCTTCAGCTGTAGACCACTCCTAGTAGTGATTGCCTTACACTGTTCATGGCTCATTACCTTAGCAACTTCAGTATTGCTAGGTAGGCTTCCTTGTGGTCTAGTGTTTATGCATTGAGCAAACTGCCCAACTTGAGTTTCCAGCGTTTTTATGGCCGCTTCTTGATTTTGCAACCTCATCTCAGTTCTATTCCTGAAGGCATCTGTCCTCTTGATGAAATTACTATTTTCTGCCATGTATGACTCAGTTTTCATCATGAAGGCCTTTAGCGTGTTTTCCAATGAACTTACCGGTTGCTGCTGCATCTGCCGCTGCGGCATCGGCTGCTGAACTTGCTGCTTCGGCATCGGTTGCTGAAATCCCGAAGGTTGGGTGATTGGGTTTAAGGCATTTTTTGGGTTGCTCCATGATAGGTTTGGATGCCTATTCCATGAGGGGTTGTATGTGTTGGACATCACATGGTTGCAGTTGTAGTTCCCAACATACATACCAGTTTCCTGACTCATGCAGTCAAAGGAACTGTGGTTACCTCCACATAAGTCACAGTATGAATCAATTACCTTGACCTCACAGGTATTTTGTTGTAACTGTAGGTTTTGCACCATCTTGGTAAGAGAGGCCAATTGTGCTGCCACTGAACTTGATGAATCTAATTCATTTACCGTGGCTTGGCGTCTTACTCCTCCTCCCCTACATGTAGGAAACTGGAAGTCATTCTTTGCGATTTTATTCAGTATTTCAATAGCTTCCTCAAGTGCTTTATCCAGGAGTGTTCCGTTTGCCGAGGCATCTAACATCATCCGTTTGCCGCACCTTACACTGAGACTACACCAGCCCCTGGAGGACCAAGGCCGTTCTTCCATGCGGACCCTCAGCCCCAATACCAGGCTGCCGGCCCATCTAGGGCGGTAGATTCTGTCGCGGCCTCTTCTGCCAGCAGAAGGCCATTAAAGCGAAGGGTTGTTTTCAGCACTCCACCCCGATCGTCAATTATCATGGGCAGTCTATCCGCCGAGATAGATGCCTATGTGCACCAAAGCTCCATTGTCGCCGGCCCAAGCACACACCACACCGGAGGAGCAACTGCGATGGGAGGAGGAACGGACGTGATGATAACCGAAGAGATGGCGGATGTCGAAGAAGGAGAGGAGGTAGAAGCCCCGATGCAAAGGACACCACCTACTCGAGTCCAACCGCCCCGACAAGCAAAGACACAACCATCGCCTTCACTACGGACAAAGCATTTGGCATCAAGGCCACGGAGGAAAATTGTTACAAGCTCTTCGGAGTCACTTTAAATTTCTTTGTCCTTAATTCAATATTAATTGCTTTTACTGTCTTTACTTACTGCTTTTAATTCATATTCTGTTTTGCCGTTTACTTCTTCAAATATAAAGCATTGAGGACAATGCTTGGTTCGAGTTTGGGGGTGCAGATTCACTGCCAAGGCAGCAATCTACTGCCGCGGCCTTGCCAAAAAGGGAGTATTCCAGTGATTTTTTTTAATTTTTATGCTCCCCGCCTTACTTGAATTCGCTGCCTACACTCTTGCACTGCTCATTATCAGTATTGCCTTAGTTTACTCTTTAAGGCTATAGAAATCTTTCTCCTTACCATGTTTAGGTTCTGTTAAGAGGACTTAACCTTAGGATGCTTAAGGATGAAAACTTAGAAGCTTACTATAAGAAGAACTTTAAACACTTTTGGGACTTGTTGGATTATAGGAATTCTTTTAATGAACTTAGGTGATAAAGACTTAGATTTTAGGAAAGTAACTAGAGGTGCCTACCACCGGCTCTAGAAAATCTCTTCTTCATGCTAGAGGTGCCCGAAATTAGCTCTAGTATGTTTTAAGGAATATTAAAAAGAAAGAAGGAATTTAGTGAAAAGAAAAACACAAGTCTTTGAGGTGCTCGAAATTGGCTCAAGATTTGGTGTTTAACAAGAACAGAACACTTAACCAAATTCTACTTGTCTTGATCTTAGAGTTTGTCTAAGAAAGCCTTTAATCAAACTTGTCCACAAAAACGCACACACTCACAATTCTTATAGTTTGTTTCTAGGTAAACCGTTGAGTAGCCAAAAGGTTAAGACTAAAGAATAGGCCTAGCTATGGTGGGGAGAATAGATGGACATGTAAGACCAAGAGAGAGTAGAGTTCGGCAAATTGATGGTTTGCATTGCTTGAGGACAAGCAATAGTTCGAGTTTGGGGGTGTGATATGTAACATCCCGGTTTTGGGGTTAGTAGTTTGAGTGTTAGTTGTGGAAATTCGATTCGGGTCGAATCGGATCCTTAGGGTTCGTTATTCCGGGAAAATTAAAATAATAGTAATTTAATCGGATAAGTAATAATTTTGTGAAATGGTTCTAAAAATATTAAAATGGTGTTTTAAAATTAAAGGAATATTATTTAATTTTTAATTTGATTTCTAATTAGGCAAATTTTTGTACTAGTGACTAAATTGTAATTTTGGGAAAGTTTTGGGGATTTAATTAGTAATTTTCGGCAATTAGGATTTTTGGTGATAAATTGGAAAGCAAGCCATACTTAGAATCCTTATAGGGCCATAAACCCAATTTATTTTTAATTAATGATTTATCCACCAAAATTGTTTTAAATTGTTTTATTTTAGATTACAATTTTATTTTCTTTTGTAACTTCTCATTTCCTATCTTTTCTCTCAAGATTTTCTCTCATTTTCTCTCCATCTTCTTATCCAAATTTAACCAATTACTTGCTGATTTCTTCATCATTTTCAACAAGATTTACTTCATTTTATTCATCCTTTCATTCTTTACAAAACCTACTCATCAATTTTGCAAAAATCAACATCTTCTTTAAGGAAATCAAGGAAGTTTTTCTCATCTTTTTGGTGGATTTAATCTCAAGGTAATATTCTGATTTTTAATCTTTTTTCTAATGTTCTTTATTGAAATTCTCAAGTATTGGCTTGCTCATCAACTATTGCTATTTTATTTTGTGCTTTTAATTCAAGATCTATGAGATTTGTTGATGGATTTTGTGAAATCTTTTGAGATCTAAATTGATGCTGGATTTAGGTTGATTTAATTATGATATTAGGTCAATTAAATGATTAATTAAGTGTTGAATTGATGGCACATTAATTTAATCCCGGAATAATGTAATCGGTGGTGTTTTAAGGTGGTTTTCGGTTGTTTTAGGGGCTGTTTTAGGTGTTCTTTTGTTGCTGGAGGTATAAGGATGGTTTGGAAGTGCTTTTGGTTCATAATTGAGGTGGATTAGATGCTAGATTCATTAGGTTCGGGGCTGATGGTGTTTCGGATGCATTTCGGCTAGGTTTCGGTCTTTTCGTCTAGGTTTTTGATAGTTTTGTGAAGGTTTAATGTTGCTGCTGTTTTGAGCATGTTGTGATGTGAATATGCTCTGTTTTTAATGTTGTAGAGGTAGTGCAAGAAGGTGCAAGGTGGCTGGTGCATTCGCGTTGCCGTCGGAGCATCGGCGAGGGCTTGTTTCGCTTGTCGGTGAGTGGTTTTGGGTTTAAAGTGAATCGTATTGGTTCGGTTCTGTTTTGGGGACTGTGGAATAGTGTGAAAACTTTCCATAGTTCAAGAGTAAGTGTTTTAAATGATGTTGATGCATTACCTCGATTTTCGGTTATTTTCGGTAATGGCATATATGTGAACAATGATTCAATATGATTTTAAAATTGCATATATTTGATTTTGAAATGATGCATGCATGTGTTAATTGCTGAAAATACATGGTTTATTAAGGTATTCATGGTTTATGTAAGCATGAAAAAGAATTTGGATTATGATGAGGTTATTTGCCCTATGTTGATAAAGCAGTTGAGCATGATTTTAGTTCACATGATGAACATGTAATGAGTGCATTATGAGCAGCAAGTTAACATGCATGATTGGAATTGATATTGGCTTAGTGACACTAACCTTAGATTCGAATACAAATGACATGTCATTAGGATTGAGTGCACTATAAAATAATGAGAATAATGATGATGCCTACACGTAAACAAGGGTGACTTCGTGTCCGACCGTGCGTGTAGAGTTTGCCTACACGTAAACAAGGGTGACTTTGTGTCCGACCGTGCGTGTAGAGCTTGCCTATATGTAAACAAGGGTGACTTTGTGTCTGACCGTGCATATAGTTGACCCATGCGTAAACAAGGGTGACTTTGTGTCCGACCGTGCGTAGTGGGGGTAACATGTATACAAGGGTGACTATGTGTCCAACCGATGCATGTTGAGACCAAGTGTCTCCAATTATGGAAAAAGGAATCTGTGTATTCGGTGAACTAGAAGTTCATATTCAGTGATCACTAGAAAGCCAATATGCATATATAAAATGGAATGATTTATTTGTGCATGATACATGAAATGTTTTGACATTGTTGATAAGCATGTTTTGATTTTACATATTTCAAATAAGCATGAAGAATGCAAGTATGATTTTATAAATGATTTAGAACTTGTTTTAGAGCTTCCTCACTAAGCATGTTATGCTTAAGCTCTCTCTTTTCATACTTGCAGAAAAATAGAGATATTCGAGGCTACGTTCGGAGCAAGGGAACCAAGGGGAAGAGTTGTCTCAATTTTTGGTATGTTTTGGCAAATAATTTGGGCTTGGCAATGTGTAAATCAAACCCATGTGAAGTGTGTGATTTTTGCTTTGGTTAATGTTGTAATAAGACCTATAATGTTTTGGATTATTAATCGATGGACTATGGTGTTGTTTGGATTATTGTGACATGTACATGAATGAACATTGTTGATTTTAAATCATATTTTAGGAAGCATGCCTATAGATTGTTTGGGGTCTTTGATGTGATATATGTATGCCTTAAATTGTTCCTTATACTTAGGAAATTTTGCATATAGTTAAGGGTGATCAATGGTTATGTTTGAGTGGGTGGAATTAACTTGGAATGTTCAAACTTGTCAAAGTGCACAGGGGGTATCGATACCTGTATCGATACCCTAAGGCTTAATTTGGGGTGGTTCGAATCATGGTTCGATGCAATTACTCCACTGGATGCTGGAGTATCGATACC
Organism: Abelmoschus esculentus; assembly: GCA_035048815.1. Lineage (NCBI taxonomy): Eukaryota > Viridiplantae > Streptophyta > Magnoliopsida > Malvales > Malvaceae > Abelmoschus > Abelmoschus esculentus. Next base: position 10,604,321 of record JAUCBN010000031.1, read on the forward strand.
ACCTATGGGGGTATCGATACCAATAGCCTTCGAAGTGCAAGGAAGCTAGCTCCACGATAGGGTATCGATACCGAGACCCTAGGTATCGATACCGAGACCCAAAAATGACATTTTAAGTGTGAAAAAAAATACGTTTAGGGTCGGATGACTTTCCTTGATCGAATATAGATGCAATGAATGATATTGAGTGTTGTACTATCACCAGGATGCATGATGTTAACTTGAATTCGCATTGGTAAATTAATGATAGATTTAGTCCTTATGATATTATGAGCTTTACAATTAGGTCCCTAATGTATGAAACATGAAATTGACGATGCAATAATTGTCCGTTTGATCTGAACTTTGTTATGAGTATGCTAAGCATGTTTAATTGAACTATGGTAGATCGCATTACGGGTTTATTGTTGAAATTAAGAATTATTTGCGTCTTGGTCCTTATATACTGATATGCGAATTGAATGATCAATTGTGAATCGAATGTTACCATTTTCGTTACACATGACCTCGACACACATAGGAACTTAATTATGCATCTAGTTTAAAAAAACATATCGATTTTTAGGGTTGTTTATCGAATTGGACCTTAACGGGTTTAGTTCGATATTCCCCGTGTGACCCGTTAGTGCCGGTTCCGTCCAGGCCGGGCTAAGGGGGTTACATTTGGTGGTATCAGAGCCAGGTTAACTAAAGTGTGTGGTCAGGTTTGCTAAAGTGTGTGGTTAAGTTTTCTAAATGTGTGATTGAACTTGTATGTTGTCAACTTGTTGAATATATATATGCATGATGATTGTATTTGAGTGATGACAGTTAAAAAGGAATAACAGTTACACATTGCCAATGCCAATATATTTTCAAATGCTTCTCAGGTTTCCCTTGGATCTTGCCCGAATATAAGTTTATTATGTTTTAATATCATGTTTTAAATTGCATGTATGAAGTTTTTGGAATATGCCACCGAGACGCGAGACTCGTGTTAGTGCGAATATGATCACCGAGGGTCAGGCTGAGGGTGAGGCGACCGCTAGGGAAGAGCCACTTCCTCCTCCTCCACCCGTGGGTGTGCCTCCGGTTCCTCTGGGAGGTTAGTTTAGAGAGTTCGCACCGCTTATACAGGCTATGGCGGGTGCGTTTCAGGCTGCCGTGGCTGGTGTGCATATCCTGGCTCCTGCTCCTGCTGTAGTGGTTACCCCAGGTCTACCTTTAGAGCGTTTGCGTAGCTTGGGCGGTGTAGAGTTTCGTGGATCAGATCCGAGCTTAGCTGAGGAGTGGTTGGCTAGTACGGAGAGGATTTTGGATCAGATGGATTGTTAGGATACTAAGAGGCTGGGTTGTGTAGTTTCTCTGCTTCAGGGAGATGCTTATCGTTTGTGGATCACCACGAAAGCTGGTGTAGATGCTGCTAACCTGACTTGGGAGTACTTTCGGACCGCTTTTGTGCGGAAGTTTTTGGGTCCACAATATGAGGATGCAAGAAAGAGAGAGTTTATGTCATTGGTACAAGGTGCGAGGACCATGGCTGAGTATGAGATAAAGTTTATTAGGTTGAGCCACTATGCTCCCGAGTTGGTTCCTACCGACCGAAAAAGGTGTGATAGGTTCCAATATGGGTTGGATCCCGAGATTAAGACATATCTGTTAGCCGCTGAGTACATCGAGTTTGATGTGTTGGTTAATAGGGCCAAGGATGTCGAGGAATCTCTGAGAGAGGCTAGGAAATCTGCCGATGTTGTAAAGAGGCCTGCTGAGGCTGGTGCACACAAGGTAATAAGAGTAAGAGGTTTCGGGACAACCGATACAAAGCTGACCGACGCCGAGGTGACCTTGGACACGGTGGTCGTGCTCAGCATTATGGTAGAGGTGGTGGTGATGCTCCCGTCTGTAACTTGTGTTCTAGGTGCCATCCAGGAGAGTGTTGGTGGGCCACTGGTGCTTGTATGGGATGTGGATCGAAGGATCATGTGAGGTGTGATTCCCCAAGGTTTGCTAGTGAGTCGGGTGATCGTGCTGAGGCTGCTGTGATGCCTGGTAGAGGACGTGGACGTGGTCGAGGTCCTTTCCAGAGGCAGGGAGATGGACGGAAGGTTAATGCTCAGCGTGGGACTCGTAATGCTACAGATGTAGTGGCAGGTACCTTTTCTTTGCAAAATGTACCGTTGTTTTCTTTGATAGATTCGGGATCTACGCATTCTTATGTTTTGAGTGAGCATGCATATTTGTTCGATATTCTGGTTGAGGTTTTAGACGTAGGTGTTGTGGTTACCAGTTCTTTGGGTGAGACGGTTACAGTAAGGAGGTTGTATAAAAGATGTCCGTTGGAGGTTCAAGGACATGTCTTCGAGGTCGACTTGATGGAGTTGCCGTTTCATGGTTTTGATCTTATCTTGGGTGTTGATTGGTTGACGGAGCACCGTGCGGTGGTGGACTTTGAAAAGAAGAAGGTTACCTTGAGGTTGTTGGATGGTAGTGAGGTTGTGGTAAAGAGTGAGTATACCGGATTCTTGTCAAATATGGTTTCGGCTTTACAAGCGGAAAAGATGTTGCAACATGGTGGTATGGCATATCTAGCTTATGTGATGAATCCGGGTATAGGGGATGTTCAGGCGCAAGACATTCGAACAGTGCGCGATTTTCCGAAAGTATTTCCTGAGGAGTTGCCAGGATTACATCCCGATCGTGATGTGGAGTTTAGTATCGAGACCTATGCTGGTACTAACCCGGTGTCTATTGCTCCTTATCGCATGGCACCTAAGGAGTTAAAGATTCAGTTGCAAGAGTTGCTTGATCGAGGTTTCATTCGACCGAGCGTATCACCTTGGTGTGCGCCGGTGTTGTTTGTGAAGAAGAAGGATGGCACTATGAGGATGTGCATTGATTATCGACAGTTGAATAAGTTGACCGTGAAGAATAAGTATCCTTTGTCGAGGATTGACGATTTGTTTGATCAATTTCGAGGAGCAAGTGTGTTCTCGAATATTGATTTGAGGTCAGGGTATTATCAGTTGAAGGTGAAAGAAGAGGATGTGTTGAAAACAGCTTTTCGGACAAGGTATGGACATTATGAGTTTTTGGTGATGCCGTTTGGGTTGACAAATGCCCTTGCTGCTTTTATGGATATGATGAACCGAGTTTTCCATGAATACTTGGATCAGTTTGTGGTGGTATTCATAGATGATATCCTTGTGTATTCGCGTACCGAGGAAGATCATGATCGGCATTTGCGGATAGTGTTGCAAGCGTTGAAGGAGAACCAGTTGTATGCTAAGTTAAGTAAATGTGAGTTTTGGTTGAAGGAAGTGGTGTTTCTTGTTCATTTAGTGTCGGAAAAGGGTATAAGTGTTGACCCGAAAAAGATAGAGGCTTTTATGAGTTGGAAGCAACCAAAGTCGGTGTCGGAGGTTCGGAGTTTTCTAGGTTTGGCGGGTTATTATCGTAGGTTTGTTGAGGGGTTTTCGAGCATTTCTGCTCCTATGACCAAGCTTTTGCAAAAGAAGGTTCCTTTTGAGTGGAAAGAAAGTCAACAAAATAGTTTTGAGAAGTTAAAAGAGGTGTTGACTAGTGCTCCGGTGTTGGTGCAACCCGAGTCCGGTAAGGATTTTGTGGTTTATAGTGATGCATCATATGTTGGTCTTGGATGCATTCTGATGCAAGAAGGGAAGGTTGTGGCTTATGCTTCTAGGCAGTTAAGGGTGCACGAAAAGAATTATCCGACGCATGATTTGGAGCTTGCGGCAGTTGTGTTTGCTTTGAAGATATGGAGACGTTATTTATATGGTGAAAAGTGTACTATATACACGGATCACAAGAGTTTGAAGTATCTCATGTCGCAAAAGGATCTAAATCTTAGGCAACGAAGATGGATGGAGTTGCTCAAGGATTATGATTTGTCTATTGAGTATCATCCGGGGAAAGCTAATGTGGTAGCTGATGCTTTGAGCCGTAAGGCGGCGGTTGAGTTGAGGGCGATGTTTGCCAAGTTGAGTATTTCAAGGGAAGGTGGTTTAGTGGTAGAGTTGCAAGTAAAACCTGTTTTGGTTGAGATGATAAATGTGAAACAGTTAGAGGATGAGGCTTTGGTGCCTTTTGTGGAGGATATTGCTGAAGGCAGACCGACCGATTATCAGTTTGATGATGATGAGGTGTTATGTTTTAGAGGCCGGATTGTGGTGCCAGATGATGTTGAGTTGAAGCAAGCTATCTTGATAGAGGCTCACACTAGTCCGTTTGCTATGCATCCAGGTGGTGTGAAAATGTATAGGGGTCTCAAGAGTGTGTACTTTTGGGTTGGTTTGAAGAAGGATGTGACAGAGTTTGTGTCGCGGTGTATGGTGTGTCAGCGGGTAAAAGCTGAGCATCAGTTCCCTGCAGGCTTGTTGCAACCGCTTCAAGTTCCGGAGTGGAAGTGGGAGAGAGTGACTATGGATTTTGTGACGGGGTTACCCTTGACGCCATCCAAAAAGGATTCTATATGGGTGATTGTTGATATGTTTACGAAGTGTGCACATTTTCTTGCCGTGCATACGACGTATTCTATGGATAAGTTAGCGGGGTTGTATGTTTCTGAGGTGGTGAAGTTGCATGGTGTGCCTAAGTCGATCATATCGGATAGAGATCCGCGTTTTACTTCTAAGTTTTGGAAGGGTTTGCAAGTTGCTTTGGGTACGAGGCTTAGCTTTAGTACAGCTTATCATCCACAGACGGATGGTCAGTCTAAACGTGTTATCCAGACTTTGGAGGATATGTTGAGATGTTGCATCATTGAGTTTCAAGGTTCTTGGGAGAAGTAGTTGCCTTTGGTGGAGTTTGCTTACAATAATAGTTATCAGGCAAGTATACAGATGGCACCGTTTGAGGCTTTATATGGGCGTAGGTGTCATACACCTTTGTGTTGGAAGGAAGTTGGACAAAAGTATATTTCTTTACCACAAGTGCTAAAAGATACGGATGAGAAAGTTAAGCTTATTTGTGCTAAGCTCAAGGAGGCTTCAGATAGACAAAAGTCTTATGCCGATTTGAAGCGTAGAGAGATAGAGTATGAAGTCGGGGACAAATTGTTTCTAACAGTTTCGCCATGAAAGAAAGTGATGAGATTTGGATGTAAGGGTAAGTTGAGTCCTCGTTTCATTGGGCCGTATGAGGTGTTGGAGCATGTTGGTCCTGTTGCTTATCGGTTGAGGTTGCCGAAAGAGTTGAGTAGGATGCATGGTGTTTTTCATGTATCGATGCTTCGTAAGTATAGATCGGATCCCTCTCATGTTGTTCCGGTTGAGGAGATTGAGTTAAGAACAGATATGAGTTATGTGGAAGAACCGGTGAACATTTTAGATGTGGATACAAAGGTTCTTCGAGGGAAGACCATAGATTTGGTTAAAGTGTTGTGGAGACACCGAGGTTGTAACGACCCGGATTCGGATCCGAGGGTCGGGTTAACCCGTGGTGTTGGGCTTTGGTTTTGGGCCCCGAGTTTGTGGTTTTGGGCCTTGTTTTTGTGTTGGGTCTTGTTGGGCTTGAGGGTTGTTGGGCTTAAGAGTTTTTGCTGAGGACTTTTTGGTAAATGGATAAAGAATGAAAAAAAAGAGGGGTTGAGGGACATTATTTTCTGCTTTTGCAGAGGGTATGAGATCATCCCTTACAACCTCACTCTTTCTTCATCCTTTTTCTTTACAACCATCATCAAAGGTTGGTTTTTGATAGTCAAGCTTGTAGAATCCCGTTTTAAGGTAAGAGAAGTTTTTGTTCAGCTTCATATGATCTCTCTAACAAGGTAAGTTTGGTTTGAAGTGGTGGAGGTAAGGTTTTAGAGGGGTTTTTTGAGGATGAACGGGATTGGTTTTGTAGGAGAGTTTTAGGATGTTTTTAAGGTTGTTTTAGCTTCCTTAAATCATCTAGATAGAGTGGTAATGGTTTGGTTATCTTCTTTGTAGTTGGAGAGCAAGGAGAGCCTTCAAGAAGCTTGGGAAAGGAGAAAGCTTAAGTGGGAAGAAGGAGTTCGTTTTTGCTGTTGCTTGCTGAGGTTGGTACTCCCAACTTTTCCAATCTTTATGCATTTCATGGTAGAACACATAGCATATAGAATCCATGTATGTATGCTTGATCAGCTTGGTTTGCTTGATGAGGTCTTTAATGGTAAAATTCGGATTTATGTGTTTAATGGCTTGAAAATGATACTAAATTATCTTAAACAGTCTAAATAATGTGTAGGAATACTTTAGTACTGATTGGATCGAATTAGGAATGAATCTTAGGAATTTTCTAAGTGCAGACCTGCATTTCGTGCAGGGGGTATCGATACTCGGGCTACCGGTATCGATACCCATGAGTGAAATTTGGCTTTGTGGACAGGGGTATCGAACCATGGTTCGATACCGGGACCTCCAGTGGCATAATAGCATCGATGCCAGTATCAATGCTGGAGGGTCCCGTTTCGTTGACTTTGGAAATGGTCAATGGGTATCGATACCCATGGTTCGATGCCTTCTTTGGGTGGGTATCGAGGCAGGGTGGTTCGATACCCTACATAAGGGTATCGATACCCCTGCAAGAACTTAACAAGATAAGCTTCGTTTGAGGTCCCATAAGTGAATTAAAGGGTATATTGAATCTTAGAAGTAAGGAAATAAATTGTTAACATGAATTTGATGTTTATAACCCCGAAAGACTAAGTTATGTTAAGTTTTGACACGTTTGATGTGAGGATGCTAGGTGGATCGCTTATGTGTGATGAGTCCTTAATTGTTGGAAATCCGGATATCCATAAGTGTTTCAACACGTTGAAGGCCATTTGATGTAACATGCCGGATGATGTTTTGAAGACTTTTATTCCGAGTGTTTGGCGGCCTCACTCGAAGATGTTCGATGTAACATTCCGAGCATGGGGTTGGTTGGGCGGCCTCCACCCCTTTCCGAACGTTGGGCGGCCTCGTTCGAAGATGTCCGATGTAACATTCCGGGCATAGGATTTGAGGGCGGCCTCAATCCTGAGTGTAGGATCCCGATGCTGTGTGGACGCGGGCCTCACTCTTGTGTGTTATTTGTGATGTGACATGTATATGCTGTGTGCGATATTATACTTTGTTTATGCCATGTGGTAGGCAAGCATGTTAGATCATCATATCATGCACGATATTTTGTATGTTATGTTTTACTGCTTATGATATGCATGATGTTGGCCGAGTTCGGCGTATCCACTGAGCTTTTGTAGCTCAGCGTTCGAAATATGTTTTCGTGAGTAGGTTAGGTGAAGCCGGTTCGTGGAGCACCATCAAGGTTCGGATTTCAGCATCGACCGTGTTGTCAGAGTACATGTATTAGATTTAGTGGGCTTGTACTATGTCGAACCCTATGTAATGTAACTCTGTTTATTTTAAGTTGGGTCGAATGTTTTAAACGGTTGTAATATTTTGGAGCTCCGATTTCTTTATACTATTTGGGCTTGTGTTTTTAACTTAAATGGATTTTATGAATCGTATTTGGACTTGTATTTGATTTTATTTGATGGGCTTGAAAGGAAATTTTGGAACACAGGATTTTGGGCCGGAGGCCCAATGTGACATCCGGGTCGGGTGTTATATTTAGTGGTATCAAAGCCAGGTTGAGTCGGTTCTAGGAAGTCCCCGGGGGAGTCTAGTGTGTTAGATAGGTGTTAGACAAGTACATGCCCACGATTCGATATCGTACTTTCTTTAAAGCTGAAATTCTGATGGTGTACTCTTGTTTGTTGTTGTTGTTGTTCGTATAGAGGTGGTTAGTTTGCCGAGACGTGTGCGGGATCAGAAGGAAAGCCGGGGTTCTCGTGGAGGAGACTCCGACTATGAGTATGAGCCCGATGAGGAGGTGTCATCGGATGATGCGGTTGGTCAAGGGGCCAACTACTTTGCTCAGCTGAATCATACTTTGTGCAGGATAGTGAGAGCTATACCGAGGCCATCTTCTATGCCTCGTGAGGCACTGGTTGAGAGGGTGCGAAGACAGGGAGCTGTGGACTTCTTTGGTACGGGACAGGACAATCCCGTACAAGCTGATCAGTGGTTGCATGACACCAGATGGATAATGAGACAAATGAGGTTGAGGTCAGAGGATAAGTTGTCGTGTGTGTTGTCGCTTCTGAAGGGCAACGCGAGAGAGTGGTGGGAGACAGTTGAGCAAGGTTGGTATCCTCATCGTCCTAAGTGGGAGGACTTTCTTGAGGAGTTTGAGGGCAAGTATGTGGGTGACACTCACATCGACACCTTGAGGGAGCGGTTTACCCACCTTGTTCAGGGGAACCGTTCTGTCTTCGCTTATGAGCAAGAGTTCCTTCAGTTGAGCCGGTATGCACCAGAGCTTGTTGCTACAGAGAAGATGAGATGCAAGAGGTTCTTGAGAGGTCTGAGGAAGGAGATCCAGACTTATCTCACTGCGGCACCACCTAAGGTGTTTTCTGAGTTGGCTGCTAGTGCCAAGTCGTTGGAGCAGGTTCAGGGTTTGACTTATGGGCCATCTGTTGGCCAGGGAGCCACCGGTGGAGCTAGTCAGAGTCATGCGGGTAACTCTCAGTCTCAGTCCGGTAGGAGTAGGAGCCGTTGGAACCAGAGTAGAGGAGCAGCGAATCAGGGTTCGAGGTCTAATTAGAGATCAGAGTCAGTGGGTCATAGGAGGCAGTCTGTGTCTTCCTCTGCTAGGGGTCTAGAGAGTTTACAGAGGAGGGTCAGTGTTCAAACTTGTAGACGTTGTGGTCGGACCCACCAAGGGGAGTGTTGGGGCAATGCTAGAGCTTGCTTTCAGTGTGGGTCATCAGATCATCTTATGAGGGATTGTCCCGAGGTTGTGACGTCGCCACCAGGTCAGGCACAGAGGACCGTGTTTCAGGCTCAGAGGGGTCGTGGGTTCTCACGTGGCGGAGCTAGCCATGCATCAGGAGGCACTTTTCAGTCCACTGCTAGAGCACCAGCAAGACAGTATACAGTGAGGGCACAAGAGGACTGTGCTGCGACAGATGTGATCTCAGGTACATTCAGTTTGTTCTCTGTTCCTATAGTTGCTCTTGTGGACTCGGGATCTACCCACTCGTATATCCGTAGTGGGGTATCGGAACAGTGGGGGTTGCCAACGGAGGATCTTGAGGTAGGAGCCCGTGTGACCAGTCCGTTGGGGTTAGATGTGTTGGTGGATAAGGTTTATCGGAGGTATCCGATCGAGGTGGAAGGATCTATCTTTCCGGCCGACCTCATGGTTTTGCCGTTTCAGGAGTTCGACGCAATCCTTGGGATGGATTGGTTGTTCGAACACGATGCGAGCTTAGGGTGCAGATCTAAGAGTTTGAAGCTTCGAGTAGCTGATGGTTCTAAGCTTGTTGTGAGGGGTGAGAGAAACCCGTGTTTAGCGAATGTTGTGTCAGCTTTATCAGCTCAGAGGTTGATCCAGCAGGGTTGTGAGGCATTCCTAGCTCACGTGGTGGATGTGAGTGTTGAGAGTCCAGCTTTAGAGAGTTTGAGGATAGTTTGTGAGTATCCAGATGTGTTTCCAGAGGAGTTGCCCGGTTTACCACCCGATTGAGAGTTAGAGTTTTGGATAGAGGTTTTGCCAGGTACGACACCGGTGTCCATAGCACCGTATCGTATGGCACCGACGGAGATGAGAGAGTTGAAGCAACAGATCCGGGAGTTGCTTGAGAGGGGTTTTATCCGACCGAGTGTGTCACCGTGGGGAGCACCGGTTTTGTTTGTGAAGAAGAAGGACGGATCGATGAGGATGTGCATCGACTACCGTCAGCTCAACAAGGTCACGATCAATAACCGTTACCCTTTGCCTAGGATCGATGACCTGTTTGATCAGTTGAGGGGCGCTCGTGTGTTTTCTAAGATAGATTTGAGGTCCGGGTACTACCAGTTGAAGGTGGTGGAAGAGGATGTCCAAAAGACCGCTTTTAGGACGTGGTACGGGCATTATGAGTTCTTAGTGATGCTGTTTGGGCTCACGAATGCACCTACAACTTTCATGGACTTGATGAACCGGATCTTTCAGCCATATCTAGATCAGTTTGTGGTTGTCCATCGATGACATCTTGGTGTATTCACGCTCAGAGGAAGAGCATGACTATCACCTTAGAGTGGTTCTTTAGGTTTTGAGGGATAGGCGTCTATACGCCAAGTTTAATAAGTGTGAGTTCTGGTTGTCTGAGGTGGCGTTTCTTGGCCACATAGTTGCAGCGGATGGAATCCGAGTTGATCCCCAGAAAATTCAAGCTGTGGTGGAGTGGAAACCACCAAGGAATGTATCGGAAGTCCGTAGTTTTCTTGGGCTTGCCGGATACTATAGAAGGTTTGTTAAGGGTTTTTCGATCATAGCGGCACCTTTGACCAAGTTGCTTCAGAAAGGTGTTCCGTTTGTGTGGAGCGAAAGGAGACAGCAAAGTTTTGAGCGGCTTAAGGCTTATCTGACAGAGGCTCCGATCTTGACGCAACCGGAACCGGGGAAAGATTATGTGGTGTTTAGTGATGCTTCCTTGAATGGGTTAGGTTGTGTGCTTATGCAAGAGGGTAAGGTGGTTGCTTACGCCTCGAGGCAGTTGAAACCCCATGAGAGGAACTATCCTACACATGATCTTGAGCTTGCAGCAATTATCTTCGCTTTGAAGATCTGGAGGCATTATCTCTACGGGGAGAAATGCTACATCTACACCGACCACAAGAGTTTAAAGTATCTGCTTACCCAGAAGGAGTTGAATCTGAGACAGCGTCAGTGAATCGAGTTGTTAAAGGACTATGACTGTGTCATAGAGTATCATCCCGGCAAGGCGAATGTGGTCGCCGATGCCTTGAGTCGGAAGTCCATGTCGGACTTGAGAGCTTTGTTTGCTCGGTTGAGGATGACCGATGATGAGGGTCTTTTGGCAGAGTTGCGTGTGGAGCCCACACTTGTTCAGGAGATAAAGAGAGCACAGGTGTTAGACGAGGAGTTGGTTGCTCGGTTAGAGGCTGTTTAGAAAGGTGAGTTGTCAGACTTTGAGGTACGAGATGGTGGATTCTTGTACTTTCAAGGTCGGTTGTGTGTGCCAGCTTTAGAGGATCTGAGGGATCGTATCTTGAGGGAAGCTCACCGTAGTCCGTTTTTTGTTCATCCGGGTACCAACAAGATGTATCAGGATCTTCGCCCTTTCTTTTGGTGTCCGTGCATGAAAAGAGATGTGTCAGAGTTTGTGACTAGGTGTCTAGCGTGCCAGTAGGTGAAGGCGGAACATCAGGTTCCTTCAGGTTTGCTTCAGCCTATCCAGATTCCACAGTGGAAGTGGGATCGAGTGACCATGGACTTGTCACCGGGTTGCCGATGACGTTAAGGAAGCATGATGCTATTTGGGTTATAGTTGACCGGTTGACCAAGTCGGCTCACTTCTTACCGGTAAGGATGGACTACAGTTTGGAAAAGTTGGCTCAGTTGTACATAAAGGAGATCGTGAGGTTGCATGGTGTACCTTCATCGATCATATCGGATAGAGATCCGAGGTTCACGGCGAGGTTGTGGAGGTCTATCCACGAGGCTTTAGATACCAAGTTGCACTTCAGTACAACTTTTCATCCTCAGACCGATGGACAGTCTGAGAGAGTCATCCAAATCTTGGAGGATATGCTTCGGTGTTGTGCTGTGGACTTTTCTTGTAGTTGGGAAGAGCAGTTACCGTTGGTAGAGTTTGCTTACAACAACAGTTATCAGTCAAGCATCAAGATGGCTCCTTTTGAGGCCTTGTACGGGCGTAGGTGTAGGACACCCTTGTGTTGGACAGAGCTTAATGAGAGGAAGATAGTGGGTTCAGAGCTTGTTAAGGAAACCGAAGAAAAAGTTCAGATCATCAAAGAGAGGTTGCAAGTAGCTTTTGATAGGCAGAAGGCTTATGCGGATAAGAAGCGTAAGCACATCGAGTATGAGTTTGGTGAGAAAGTGTTTCTCAAGGTACCTCCGTGGAAAGGGATCATCCGGTTTGGTCGTAAAGGGAAGTTGAGTCCGAAGTACATAGGGCCTTATGAGTTTCTTCAGAGGGTTGGACCCGCATAGTCAACTCTCCTTTTTCCACGTCAATTAATGTGCGTCCAGTTGCTAGAAAGGGTCTCCCAAGGATGATCGATGCATTGTCATCTGCTTCACAATCAAGGACAAGGAAGTCGGCAGGAAAAATAAACTTGTCAACTCTTACCAGTATGTTCTCAAGTTTGCCTTCAGGTTGCACATAGGATCTATCCGCTAGTTGGAGCATCACTGTTGTAGGTTTCGGCCTTCCAATTCCAAGCTTTTGGAAGACTGATTTAGGCATGAGGTTTATGCTTGCTCCAAGGTCGCATAGGGCCTTACCTTCATAGATCTTTCCTATCGCACAAGGTATAGTAAAGCAACCAGGATCTTTTAATTTTGGTGGCATGCGGTTATGCAGCATTGCCATGCATCCCTCGGTAGCAGCCATTGTCTCAAACTCACTTATTCGTTTTCTCTTTGATACCATGTCCTTTAGGAACTTGGCATAGTTCGGCATTTGTTCAATAGCTTCAACGAACGGTATGTTGATGTGGACTTGCTTCAAGATGTCGAGGAATTTCTTGAATTGCTGGTCCTGTTTTTGCTTTTTCAACCTTTGCAGGAAAGGTGGTAGTGGTCTCATCTCCTCTAGGGTTTCTTGAGTTTGAAATTTTATACCTGGCATTACTGGAGTTGTTGCTGCCTCGGCAGGCTGCTCAGGAGCTGCAGCGCTTTTTGCCGGGGCAATGTTGTCAACTTCAGTTTGCTCGGCCTCTTCTTTTGCTTGATCCGCTGATTGAATTTGGCTCTCTAGGATCTTCTCCTTCAACTGTAGACCACTCCTAGTAGTGATTGCCTTACACTGTTCATGGCTCATTACCTTAGCAACTTCAGTATTTCTAGGTAGGCTTCCTTGTGGTCTAGTGTTTATGCATTGAGCAAACTGCCCAACCTGAGTTTCCAACGTTTTTATGACCGCTTCTTGATTTTGCAACCTCATCTCAGTTCTATTCATAAAGGCATATGTCCTCTTGATGAAATTACTATTTTTTGCCATGTATGACTCAGTTTTCATCATCAAGGCCTTAGCGTGTTTTCCAATGAACTTACCGGTTGCTGCTGCATCTGCTGCGGCGGCATCGGCTGCTGAACTTGCTGCTGCGGCATCGGTTGCTGAAATCCCAAAGGTTGGGTGATTGGGTTTAAGGCATTGTTTGGGTTGCTCCATGATAGGTTTGGATGCCTCTTCCATGAGGGGTTGTATGTGTTGGACATCACATTGTTACGGTTGTAGCTCCCAACATACATACCAGTTTCTTGATTCATGCAGTCAAAGGAACTGTGGTTACCTCCACATAAGTCACAGTATGAATCAATTACCTTTACCTCACGGATATTTTGTTGTAACTATAGGTTTTGCACCATATTGGTAAGAGAGGCCAATTGTGCTGCCACTGAACTTGATGAATCTAATTCATTTACCGTGGCTTGGCGTCTTACTCCTCCTCGCCTAGATGTAGGAAACTGGAAGTCATTCTTTGCAAGTTTATTCAGCATTTCAATAGCTTCCTCAGGTGCTTTATCCAGGAGTGTTCCGTTTGCCGAGGCATCTAACATCATCCTTGTCGGGGCATTCGTGGCATTGTAAAACATTGTCACTTGTGTCCATAGGGGAAATCCATGCAAAGGACACTGGTGCAATAGCTCACTGTAGCGTTCCCATGCCTCGTACATTGGTTCGTCTTCTGCCTGTCGAAAAGAAGTAATTTCATTACGGATTCTATCATATAAATTAGTAGGATTAAAACGAGTAATGAAATCACGGCAAAGTTCACTCCAGGAACCAATAGATCCTACTGGAATACTATTTAACCATGCTTCGCCCTATCCCTCAGTGAATAGGGGAATAGCTTTAATCGCAAGACATCTTCATGGACTCCTTGGATTTTGAAAGAGTTGCATATTTCCATAAAGGATTTGAGGTGCTGCCTTGCGTCTTCAGTTGCAGACCCACCAAATTGTCCAATTGTATTTAACATATTGAACATAACGGGTTTGAGTTCAAAATGGGCTGCTTCATTCTCTGGTGTAACGACTCCTGGGTTTAATCCATTTAAGTCCTCTTCCAGGAAGTCCCTGACAGTGAGCTGCCGCGGCCCAGGTGGCGGCAGAAGTACTCCATTACCGGCAGGTAAGTTTTGTCCTGCCGGATGTTCTGCCATGGCTCCTTGGATCTGTCTACTCAACCTTTGCCTTGTTCTTTAGATCTCTGGGTCTAACTCGTACAAGGGGTTGGTTCGATTGGCCCTAGTCATACACCAAAACAAACAAGAGTAAAATAAAAATAAAAATAAAGAAAACGAAATTTAGTTGCCAGTCCCCGGCAACGGCGCCAAAAACTTTTCGCGTGTCAAAAGTGCGCGTTTAGTGCAAGTGGACACATCGCAAGTAATAAGTGATAAGTATTTTATTGAGTTATCGTCTCCTCAGGGACCGGTATACTTAATATGCTTTCTTCACCTTCTTGTTCTATAGAAAAAGTAAAGAACACAAGTGAGTTGATTTGATTTATTTAAACTAAAATAACTAAATAAAAATAAAGGATTGAAATAGTAGAGAGAGATGGGCTAGGATCCAGTTACGTCGTATTGTGGAATTGATTGACTTGTCTCCGTCCAATGCAATCGTATATCACTGCCTCGGCAGCACTGCAGTTTACTGCCTTGGCAGCGACAATACTGTCAGCCGCGGCAATCCCTTGCTCGTGGGCAGACTTTACCAAAGTTTGGCAAAGTGTCGTTGGATGACTCCGCTTATCCCTAAGTCGGAGTGTTGTTGATGACTACTCCTTGATGATACCTCCCGGTATGAACCAATTATACTCACCAACCAATCTCACACTTCTTTTAGCCGCTAAAACTCTTAACCTATCCATAGGCCGAGTTAGTATTTCGCGATTGAAACACCGTACTTACCCCTTTCGTGAATCTAACTCTCTCGAGCTTAGATAAATGGATGATTATATCCTCTCCGGAGCTCAATTATTAAAACAAGGAATAACAAAGGATAAGCAAACCTTGATAACTTTGTTGCATTGAATCAAAGACAAAGTACAATCTCCTCTCACAAATACTCGATAACCTTCACCTAATCCCTAAGAAGGTTTAGAACATAGTGGAGAGGAAAGAAACAAGAGTAGAAGTCGGCTCTCTCCCTAGGTATTTCGTATCTTGTATATTGGGTGGCTAGGTCCTTATATAGGCTAGACCTAGGGCAAACCTTTCCTAAGTAGAAAACAACTTAGAGTAGGGAACAAGTCAAGTACATAATTAAATATATTTCCAAGTTTATATTCGGCTAAGGGGTTTTCCCGCGTGGTCTTCCTTTGGGCTTTTCCTTGTGCTAGCCAGCTCCGATCCATGGGCTTCAAGTCCAGACACGTTCCTTGGATTTTTGTCTTTCCATCGCCTATAGTCTTGCTTCATGTCTGTCTGCTATTGCCTCGGCATCAGGTCTTGCCTCGGCCTTGTCCCTGCCGCGGCACTGGTTCTCCTGCACAGATATGAAAATGCAGTAAAACGTGCCTTTTTCTGTATATATTATCTATATGAGTATAACTTCTAAATATATCACATTAAGCACATGCATTGGTCCGAGTGGGTGTATATTTGGTGATTAATGCCCATAAAAGGAGTAAAAAGTGATACTGTGTTGAACACTTATCAAATCCCTTGTATTAGTAACCACTGCCTCAGTAGTAATCTTAACGACACACCACAAGTCTGCCTCGGCAGTGATACTGATGACTGCTATAGCAAAATTTTGGACAGTGTTGAAACAGCAGAGAATGAGGAAGCTAACTAGACAACACATCTTGCAGGTAAGTACTTCGAACCTTTAGATTACCCAGGTAAGAATGAAAAATCTGTAAGTAAAGAACCACTGGTCACGGAATTAAAACCCTTACCTGAAAAACTAAAATATGCTTATTTGGGAGTCAACCACACAATGCCTGTAATTATTTCTTCTAAGTTGCTGCCAGAACAGGAACAAACCTTGATAAAGATGCTGCGGCAACACAAAAAGGCAATTGGGTGGTCAATTGATGATTTGAAGAGAATAAGCCCAGCAGTATGTATGCATAAAATCCTTTTAGAGGACGACCATAAACCCACTGTTGAGGCTCAACGGAGACTTAACCACACTATGAAGGAGGTAGTACGTAAGGAAATAATCAAGTGGCTTGATGCAGTAATTATCTACCCTATCTCAGACAGTGCATGGGTAAGCCCGATACAATGTGTACCTAAGAAAGGTGGTATGAATCTCATAACAATGAGAACAACGAGCTAATCCCAACCAGGACTGTGACTGGTTGGAGGGTTTGTATGGATTATCGCATGTTGAATAAAGCAACAAAGAAGGATCACTTCCCTTTACCCTTTATTGATGAAATGCTTGATAGACTTGCTGGTAAACCTTATTACTGTTTTCTTGATGGTTATTCAGGATATAAACAGATTGTCATTGATCCAGAAGACCAGGCAAAGACCACCTTCACCTGCCCATATGGGACATATGCATTTAGAAGAATGTCGTTTGGCCTTTGCAATGCCCCGACAACCTTTCAAAGATGCATGATGGCAATTTTTTCCGACATGATAGAGGGTTTCCTGGAGATATTCATGGATGATTTTTCAGTCTTTGGAGACAGCTTTAATCATTGCCTCGGTAATCTAGAAAAAGTGCTGCAAAGATGTGAGGAATCCAATTTAGTCCTAAACTGGGAAAAATGACACTTTATGGTGAATGAAGGCATAATATTGGGCCATAAAATATCATCACAAGGAATCGAAGTTGATAAAGCCAAGATTGATGTGATAAAGAATTTGCCTCCACCAATTTCTATGAAAGGAGTTCGAAGTTTCTTGGGCCATGTAGGTTTTTATAGAAGGTTTATTTCTAATTTTTCCAAAATGTCTAAACCTCTTTGTAACTTGCTTGAACAAGACAGAAAATTCGAATTCAATGAGGAACGCACTGAAGCATTCGAAGCCCTCAAAGAGAAGTTGATCACTACACCGATAGTAATCCCACCAGATTGGTCCCTGCCATTTGAATTAATGTGCGATGCTAGTGATCATGCTGTCGGGGCAGCACTTGGGCAGAGAAAGAACAACCTGTTCCGTGTGATCTACTATGCTACTAAAACGCTTAATGATGCCCAAATTAATTACACCACAACAGAAAAAGAATTACTAGCAGTAGTATTTGCTTTTGACAAATTTCGATCATATCTTATTGGAATAAAAGTTACTGTCCACACTGACCATTCGGCAATTAAGTACCTATTCTCAAAGAAGGATGCCAAGCCTAGACTGATTAGATGGATCCTTCTTTTACAAGAATTTGATGTTGAAATCAAAGATAGAAGAGGCACAGAAAATTAGGTAGCCGATCATCTCTCCAGATTGGAGAACAAAGAAAATAACAACTCATTTGAAGAAATACAAGATGCATTCCCAAATGAACAAATACTGCATATTGCAGCAACTGCAAAAGACACTGCCGAGACAAAGACCACGGCAGCGTATGACTGTGTCGTCGCGGCATTGACTGAATACATCTCGGTAACATTAACAAAAGATCTTGCTGCAGTAACAGCCACCCCCTGGTATGCTGATCTTGTTAGTTACTTAGCTAGTGGTGTTATCCCTTATAACCTTAACTATAACGAAAAGAAGAGGTTTCAGCATAATGCAAAGTATTATTTCTGGGACGACCCTCTTTTGTTTAAACATTGTGCAGATCAGGTTATAAGAAGATGTGTCCCAGAAAAAGAACAGAAAGCAATACTCCAGCAATGTCATGACTTACCTTGCGGTGGACATTTGGAGGAAATAGAATAGCAGCAAAAGTGCTTCAATCAGGCCTTTATTGGCCCACACTCTACAAAGATGCCTAAGACTATTACAAAAACTGTGACCGATGCCAACGCACGGGCAATATCTCGAGACGGCATGAGATGCCATTACAGCCCATATTGGAAGTGGAACTGTTTGATGTTTGGGGCATAGATTTCATGGGACCATTCTCATCATCCCAAGGCAATCTCTACATCCTAGTAGCAGTGGATTACGTATCAAAGTGGGTCGAAGCAATTGCCACACCTCACAATGATTCCAAGAC
This sequence comes from Abelmoschus esculentus, assembly GCA_035048815.1. Classification (NCBI taxonomy): domain Eukaryota; kingdom Viridiplantae; phylum Streptophyta; class Magnoliopsida; order Malvales; family Malvaceae; genus Abelmoschus; species Abelmoschus esculentus. The sequence goes on from JAUCBN010000031.1 coordinate 10,622,492, forward strand.
GGTTCAAAAATTTCTCAAGAAAAATATTTTTACAAGATTTGGAATCCCTAGAGCAATAATAAGTGATGAAGGTAACCACTTTGATAACAGACTCATTGCCACGACACTAAAGAAACTCGGCATTACCCATAGACTTGCTACGGCCTACTACCCACAGAAAAATTGGCAAGCTGAAATATCAAACAAGGAATTAAAATAGATCCTTGAAAAGGTGGTAAATCCATCTCGAAAGGATTGGTCTTATCGTCTAGACGATGCCTTATGGGCCTATAGGACAACCTTCAAAACCCCATTGAGAACATCTCCATATAGACTTGTATTTGGGAAAGCTTGCCACTTACCTGTAGAAATTGAGCATAAAGCCTATTGGGCAGTAAATAATTTAAACATGGATTGGGAAAAACCTGGCCAGAAAAGACTGCTAGACCTTAATGAGATAGAAGAATTCAGAACAGCAGACTATGAGAATGCCAAGATCTATAAAGAGAAAACTAAAAGATGGCATGACCGTAAGTTACTGCCGAGGCAGTTCCTACCGGGGCAACACGTTCTCCTTTTCAACTCCAGACTCAAACTGTTTCCAGGAAAACTCAAGTCCAGATGGTCAGGCCCATTTGAAGTTGTTCGAGTTTACCCACATGGAGCAGTAATGATCAAATCACCAAAGTATGTGCATGAATTCAAAGTGAATGGCAACGTTTGAAGCACTATTATGGGCAACATGAAATGAAGACTATGGAGACCATCCTGAGATGCACTTGCACGCACTCCTATTGTGACTTAATGCCTCGATCTTCTATTTTATTTTACTGCAATTTTTACGAATAGCTTTAATTTAGCTTTTATTTTAGGTTATTTAATACCTTCTTGTTGATTATATTTTGTTTTTGACAATAAGCAAGGAAACGAAGTGGACGCTCTATTGCAAAAGACAACCCAACTAGAGTGCAGCCGCCCCGACAAGCAAAAAAAAAACTCAACCATCACCAGGACAAGGATCAAGAATCAAAGAGTCGAAAGGAAGGCCTAGACAAAAGATTGTTACCAGCAGATCCTCAGAGTCTCTTTAAATTCTACGCCCTTTCTACTGCTTTTATTTTCCTTACTTACTTTATTCTCTTGATTCTGTTACTTGCTGTGTGATATAAGCATTGAGGACAATGCTTGGTTTGAGTTTAGGGGTGCAGAGCCACTGCCGAGGCAATCCAATGCCGCGGCCTTGCCCAGATAAGGGAGTATTTAAGTGATATATTTTTTGATGTTGATAAGTGCTCAACTCACTATCACTTTTTACACCTTTTATGGACATTAAGCATCCAAATCTACACCCACTCGGACCAATACATATACTTAATGTGATATACTTAGAAGTTATGCTTATGAAGATGATATTTGCAGAAAAGGCAAGTTTTACTATATTTTTACATCTGTGCAGGATAAACTATTGCCGCGGCAGCAACATGGCCGAGGCAGGACCTGATGCCGAGGCAGCAGCAGAAAGACAGGAAGCAATATTGTAGGCGATCGGAAGAGAAAAATCCAAGGGACGTTTCTGGACATGAAGCACATGGATCAGAGCTGGTTAGCACGAGGAAAAGCCCAAGACAAGGCCACGCGGGAAAGCTTCTTAGTTGGAATAAACTTGAAAATATTTTATTTATGTACATGACTTGTTCCCTACTCCAAGTTGTATTCTACTTAGGAAAGGTTTGCCCTAGGCCAAGCCTATATAAGACCTAGCCGTCTGAGGGAATAGGAGAGCCGATTCATAGAGAGTTCACCCTAAGACTCAATGTTTTCTTTCTCTCAAATTATGTTCTAAGTTTTCTTAGGGTTTAGGTGAAGGTTGTTAAGTATTTGTGAGAGGAGATTGTACTTTGTTCTTTGTTTCAATGCAATAAAACTATCAAGGTTTGCTTATCCTCTGCCATTCTTTGTTCTTGCATTCAAGCTCGGGAGAGAGGTTTGTGAGTAATCTATTTATCTAGACTCGGGAGAGTTAGATTCACGAAAAGGATAAGTACGATGTTTCAATCGCGAAATACTAACTCGGCCTAGGGATAGGTTAAGAGTTTCAGTGGCTAAAAGAAGTGTGAGATTAGTTGATGAGTATAATTGATTCACGCCGGGAGGTATCATCAAGGACTAGTCATCAACAGTACTTCGACTTAGGGATAAGCGGAGTCATCCAAGGACACTTTGCCGAACTTTGGTAAAGTCCACCCACGAGCAAGGGATTGCCGCGGCGGACGAGTATAGTTGCTGCCAAGGCAGTAATCTGCATTATTGCCGAGGCAGTGATATACAATTGCATTGGACAGAGACAAGTCAATCAAATTCACAATACAACACAACTGGATCCTGACCTCTCTCTATTAATCAAATCTCACTCTTTTACTTAGTTGTTTTATTTCAATTTATTTAGTTTCATCCAAACCCAAATTACCTGTGTTTTTATTTTATTCCTTTTTACAGAACAAGAAGACGAAGAAGGCATATTAAGTATATCAATCCCTGTTGAGACGATACACGATTATACTAATCACTTTATTACTTGCGATGTGTCCACTTGCTCTAATTGCGCACTTTTGACACGCAACAGATTTCCACTACTTTACTTGAATCTGTTGCATCATCAGTATTGCCTTAGTTTATTCTTTAAAGCTATAGAAATCTTTCTCCTTACCATGGTTAGGTCCTGTTAAGAAAGTTTAACCCTAGGATACTTAAGGATGAAAACTTAGAAGCTTACTATAAGATAAATTTTAAAAACACTTTTGGGACTTGTTGGATTATTGGAATTCTTTTAATGAACTTAGGTGATAAAGACTTAGATTTTTGGCCAAGTGACTAGAGGTGCCTATCACTGGCTCTAGGAATTACTCTTCTTCATTCTAGAGGTGCCCGAAATTGGCTCTAGTATGCTAAAAAGAATATCAAAAGAAAGAAGGAATTAGTGATGAGAAAAACACAATCTTTGAGGTGCCCGAAATTGGCTCAAGAATTGGTTGTTTAGAAAACAAGAGAACAATAAACCCAAATCTACTTGTCTTGAACTTAGAGTTTATCTAAGAAAGCCTTTAATCAAACTTGTCCACAAAAACGCACACGCTCACTAAATCTTATAGTTTGTTTCTAGGTAAACCCTTGGGTAGCCGAAAGGTTAAGTCTAAAGAATAGGCATAGTTATGGTGGGGAGAATAGATGGAAACATAAGACCAAGAGAGAATAGATTTTGGCAAATTGATGGTTTGCATTGCTTGAGGACAAGCAATAGTTTGAGTTTGGGGTGTGATAAGTGCTCAACTCACTATCACTTTTTACACCTTTTATGGGCATTAATCATCAAATCTACACCTACTTGGACCAGTGCATACACTTAATGTGATATATTTAGAGGTTATGCTTATAAAGATGATATTAACAGAAAAGACAAGTTTTACTACATTTTTTTACATCTGTGCAGGATAAACTATTGCCGAGGCAACAACGTGGCCGAGGCAGAACCTGGGCCGCGGCAGCAACTGAAGCTCCAACACCAATGCTGTAGGTGATTGGAAGAGAAAAATACGTAGGACGTTTCTGGACATGCACCACATGGATTGGATCTGGTTAGCATGAGGAAAGCCCAAGACAAGGCCATGCGGGAAAGCTTCCTATTTGGAATAAACTTGGAAATATTTTATTTATGTACATGACTTGTTCCCTACTCCAAGTTGTATTCTACTTAGGAAAGGTTTGCCCTAGGCCAAGCCTATATAAGACCTAGCCGTCCAAGAGAGGGGGGAAAGCCGATTTAGAGAGTTCACCCTAAGAATCATTGTTTTCTTTCTCTCAATTATGTTCTAAGTTTTCTTAGGGTTTAGGTGAAGGTTTTCGAGTACTTGTGAGAGGAGATTGTATTTTGTTCTTTGTTTCAATGCAATAAAATATCAAGGTTTGCTTATCCTTTGCCATTCTTTGTTCTTGCAATAAAGCTTGGGAGAGAAGTTTGTAAGTAATCTATTTATCTAGACTCGGGAGAGTTAGATTCACGAAATGGATAAGTATGGTATTTCAATCGCGAAATACTAGCTCGGCCTAGGGATAGGTTAAGAGTTTCAGCGGCTAAAAGAAGTGTGAGATTGGTTGATGATTATAATTGATTCACGTAGGGAGGTATCATCAAGAATTGATCACCAACAGTACTTCAACTTAGGGATAAGCGGAGTCATCAAAGGACACTTTGCCGAACGTTGATAAAGTCCACCCAAGAGCAAGGAATTGTCGCGGCGGACAAGTATCGTTGATGCCAAGGCAGTAATCTGCAATACTGCCGAGGCAATGATGTACAATTGCATTGGACAGAGACAAGTCAATCAAATCCACAATACAACATAACTGGATCCTGCCCTCTCTCTTAATCAGATCTCATCCTTTTTACTTAGTTTTCTTTATTTCAAATTATTTAGTTTACTCAAATCTTATTCACCTGTGTTTTTACTTTTATTCCTTTATAGTGCAAGAAGAAAAGAGAAGATATATTAAGTAGACCAATCCCCGTGGAGACGATACACGATTACAATGATCACTTTATTACTTGCGACGTGTTCACTTGCACTAATTGCGCACTTTTGACACACAACAGTACCACTGGTATATCTATTGTTTTAGCTGTTGGGCGTGGGACTGTCGATTTCTCTGCCGAGGTAGTGCCTTCTACTGGGATCGATTTGCCTAATGTGGCATGATTACTTAATTCAGCATCTATGTCCTCTCTATCTGGTTCTTCTTGTTCCATTGTTGGGACTTTGTCTGCCGGACTGCTTTTTATTTCTTTAAGTTGTAAGCCACTCCTAGTAGTGATTGCCTTACATTGCTAATGGCCCATTCCCCTTGCAACTTTAGTATTGCTGGCTAATCCTCCTTGTGGTCTAGTGTTCAGATTGTGAGGAAACTGACCAACTTGAGTTTCCAGTTTTTTAATGGTTGCCTCCTGGTTTTGCAACCTCATCTTATTTCTATTCATGAAGGCATCAGTTCTCTTAATGAAGTTACTATTCTCAGCCATGTATGATTCCGTTTTCATCATAAATGCCTTAAGAGAATTTTCCAATGAAGTTGCAGGATGCTGTTGAGGCATCTGCTGCTGCGGATTCAGAGCATTATTAGGATTACTCCATGAGAGATTTGGATGCCTCTTCCATGCCGGATTATATGTATTGGACATCATGTTGTTCCGGTTGTAATTTCCAACATACAGGGTAGATTCTTGATTCTGCAAGCAATCAGAAGAATTATGGTCACCTCCACATAAATTACAAGAAGAATCTATTACCTTGACCTCATGGGTATTATTTTGCATTTGCATATTTTGAACCATCTTAGTAAGAGCGGCCAATTGTGCTGCCACAGAATTAGATGTTTCTAACTCATTTACTGTGGGCTGGCGTCTCACCCCTCCTCTCCTAGATGTAGGGAATTGGAAGTCATTCTTTGCAAGTTTGTTCAAAATTTCTATAGCTTCCTCTGGTGGTTTGTCAAGGAGTGTCCCATTAGCAGAGGCGTCTAGCATCATCCTTGTTGGGGAATTGGTTGCATTGTAAAACATAGTTACTTGTATCCACAATGGAAATCCAAGCAAAGGACACTTGTGTAATAGCTCCCTATATTGCTCTCATGCCTCATACATCAGTTCATCATCTGCCTGCCGAAAAGAAGTAATTTCATTACGTATACGATTATATAGATTAGTAGGATTGAAACTTGTAATGAAATCACGACATAGTTCACTCCAAGATCCTATAGATCCTGCTGGAATGCTATTTAACCAACTATTTGTCATATCCCTCAGTGAATAGGGAAACAATTTAAGTCTCAAAACATCTTCATGGACTCCTTGGATTTTGAATGAATTACATACATATCTCCATGAACGATTTGAGGTGTTGCCTTGCATCTTCAGTTACTAACCCACCAAACTGTCCAATGGTATTGAGCATGTTAAACGTGACAGTTTTTAGCTCAAAGTGGGTTGCTTCACTCTCTGGTGTAACAACTCCTGGATTTAACCCGTTCAAATCCTCTACCAGGAAATCCTGGACTGTAAGCTGCCGCGGCAATGGTGGCGGCGGAAGTCCTCCATTGCCAGCGGGTAAGTTCTGCTCTATTGGAATATTTGTCATAACTGCTCGGATTTGTCTTCTCAACCTTTACTGTGTGCGTTCAATCTCTGGATCTAGCTCGTACACAGGATAGCTTGGGTTGGCCCTGGTCATACACCAGTAAAAACCGAAGTTAAAATTAGACTAACTTAAGATGCGAGAAAATAAAGATAACAAAATTTAGTTGCCAATCCCCGACAACGGCGCCAAAAAAACTTGTTGCGTGTAAAAGGGTTGCGCAATTTGTGCAAGTGAACACGTCGCAAGTAATAAAGTGATGAATATCGAGTATCGTCTCCACATGGATTGGTATACTTAATATGTTCTCTTTGCTCTTCTCGCTCTACAAAAGAAATAAAGTAAAAACATAGATTAATTTGGTTGTCCTAAATTGAATGAAAACAACTTGAATAATAAAAAGAAAATAGAGAATGAAATCAGTTTGAGCGAATGGGTAGGATCCAGTTATGACATATTGTGGATTCAATTGACTTGTTTTCCGTCTAATGCAACTACACAACACCGCCTCGGAAGTACTGTAGTCTTACTACCTCGATAGTGAAGGGTATGTCTGCCGCGGTAATCCCTTGCTCTTGGGTGGACGTGATTAAGGTTCGGCAAAGTGTCCTCGGATGACCTCGCTTATCCCTAAGTCGAAGTACTGTTGATGACTAGTCCTTGATGATACCTCCCGGCGTGAATCAACTATAACCACCAACCAATCTCACACTTCTTTTAGCCACTGAAACTTTAATCTATCCCTAGGCCGAGTTAGTATTTTCCAGATTATCTCTTGGACGGCACATCCTTTATATAGGCTAAAACTAGGGCAACATCAGCCTTGGAGAAGAAGTTTAGTAAGTTTGGACGTTTCCTTCCTTGCAAAGGTAAATCTCTTAATTTGTTACTTTCCATCTTTACACTGTTTTCTCGAACTCCAATTGCTGCACAAAGTATCTAGAAAAATCTAGCTTTTTATGCTCTTCAAATCGATCACCACTTTGACTTTTGTTCTTAAGGAAATCCCCCGCCTCGGTAGGATGCATCTACTGCCTCGGCGGAGGTCTGGCTTTGAGTCTGCTTAGCTTCCATCAGTAGAAGCTCCTATCTGTGGCTGGTTCGATCAGGGTCCAAGTTTACCTGAAAACTCACAAAGATGCATTAAAGCTTATATTTTCTATAAATATCATCCTTATATGTCATGAAGGCACCTTATGTAACTATCACACATTATGCTTATGCATCAGTCCAAATAGGTGTAGATTAAGTAATTATTGTCAATGAAAGGTGTAAAAGTAATAGTCTTTTGAGGACTTATCAATCATCAAGACGTGGGTTTCAACAGTTCTCTTTGCTTAGGGATAAGGAAGCAAACATACAAGGATGCTCTGTCGAACTATGACAAGTTGAATTGTCGACAAGGCATAACCCCGTCTAGGCAGCTGCGGCGACCCTTAGTGCGACCCGCCGAGGCAGAAAGTCAACCCATTGCATTAATAAGTAGATAATTAGTACAACTAGCTTCCCCTCTACAAAGCACTCAACTTGGCTTCACTTCTATCATTCTTATTCTATTCTTTTATTTAGTTTCTAAGTAGTTAAATTAGTTATTCCAACCCATCAAATTCTTATGTCTTTATTTTTATAAGTGCAAGATTAAGAAGTAGTGAAGTCAACCCAATCCCCGTAGGTTCGACAACCTCAAATACTACAATTTGACAAAAGGTGGAATTACATAGGATTTTTGAGCCATCACCAAATTTGGCGTCGTTGCCGAGGATTGACGCTCAACTTTACTACCAATTATTTCTGCACTCCTTTTATTTTAATTTTTTTATTTTTAATTTATTTCTTTTAATTTTCTTAAAGGGTTTCCCTGTTGTAAGACCAGGTTTAATCCATCTACAGAAAATTATCCTTTTGATCCTAAAATCGAGAGAAATTAAAGGCTTCTACGACAAAGGCTCTTTGAAGGGATGAACACAACACCTAGCCAGTAGGGGAACGCTGGTATGAATGCCGCCGCGGAAGACAACCAAGGCGTATTCGTAGTTGTTGATCCTGCCAATCTACCTCGACAGGAGCGACCACACACTATCCGTGATTATTTGGAGGAAGATTTGGATGGATTACTCCTACCATAGTTATGCCTGATATAAAGGCAAAACATTTTGAACTGAAACCGGTCATGTTCAACATGATCAACACTCTAGGCTAGTTTGGGGGATCGACCAACAAAGATGCTCGACAGCATCTTAAGTCATTTTTGGAAATCTGCAATTCATTCAAGCTGCTGGGAGTCTCTGCCAACATCCTGAAATTAAAATTGTTTTTATTCACTGAGGGATAGGGCAAAATCTTGGTTAAACAATCTCCATCCTGGATCGTTGAACTCATGGAAAAAACTATACCGAAGCTTTGCTGCCCACTTCAGCTACACCAATGTGACTGATAAGCTGAGAAACGATATCGCATCCTTCAGGCAAGATGAAGATGAATCGATGTATGAGGCTTGGGAAAGATACAGAGAATTATACAGAAAATGTCTCATGCATGGTTTACCCGAGTGGACACAAGTATCAATCTTCTATAATGCAGTTAACACCCCAACGAGAATGATGCTTGATGCTTCCTCCAACGACACACTACTAGACCGCCCACCCCACTAGAGTTTAGAGATTCTGGGCAGGTTAGCAAAGAATGACTATCAACACCCAACCACCAGGCGAGGTATGACGACTTCTGACTCTTTAGATTCTATCCTAGATCAACTTTCAGCCTTGAAAAATATGGTAAAGGACCTACAAAAGTCGAGCCATGTTTGAGAAGTAAAAGCAATCGTTGTTTTTTGTGAAACATACGGTGACAATCATGACTCAAACGCATATCCACAAAATCCAGAATCTACTTTTAATGTTGGGAACTTCAACAAGAATAATATGTCCAATAATTATAACCACACATGGAGAAAGCATCCAAACTTCTCGTGGAGTAACCCTAACAATGCACTAAACCCGCAACATAAAACTGGGCAAAACATTGGATTCCAGCAGAACAAAATAGTTCAGCAGCAGATGCCGCAGCAGGCGCTGCCAACGAAGCAAACAAAAGATGTCCAAACATTGGAAAACACATTGTAAACGTTCATGGCTCAAATTGGTGCTTATATTGCAAACACCAATAAATTCATCCAGAGAGCCAACACATTCATGGACAGAGCAGAGATGAGAATGCAAAATAACGAATATGCTCTAAAACGCTAGAAATAACAGTAGGACAGATGGCACAGCAGATGGAAAGCCGACCTATAGGATGTCTACCTAGCGATACTGAAGTTGCTAGAATCGGTCCACATGAACAATGTAAGGCCATATCCACCAGAAGTGGATTACAACTAAAGGACCCTTAAATACCTGCTCAGACAGTAGGTAAGCAACCTGAAACAGTAGCCCCAAAAGAAGCTACTGAAGAAAAACTTGAGGCACAGGAACCAGCAGACACTGCCAACGCTGATGCCGCAGTAGAAGATGCCACAGCCGCACCACAGATAAGATTTCAATGCTCTGAAAGGATCGATGATCTGCAATTACAACCACTATTTCCTCAAAGGTTGAAACAAAAAAAGCAAGAATATTAGTTTAAGAAATTCTTAGACATCCTTAAAGAGGTACACATTAACATACCTTTAGTAAAGGCAATTCAACAAATGCCCAACTATGCCAAGTTTCTTAAGGATATCAAATCCAAGAGGAAAAAAATTGGGGAATTTGAAATTTTTGCCGCAACAGAAGGGTGTGTGGCAATGCTGCACAACAGGGCTGTGACCAAAAGAAAAGATCCTGACAACTTTACAATACCTTGCTCCATCGGAGATCAATATGTAGGCAAGACATTGTATGATTTAGGAGCCAACATTAATGTAATGCCTAAGTCAGTTTTCCAAAATCTAGGAATCGGACATGCAAAGCCAACCACGGTAATGCTGCAACTGGCAGACCGCTCTTACGTGAAACCGGAAGGAAAGATAGAGGATATTCTAGTAAGAGTGGATAAATTCATATTTCCTGATGACTTCTTAATTTTAGATTGTGAAACAGATGAAAATGCCCCAATCATCTTGGGAAGGTCGTTCCTAGCCACAGGCAGAAATTATGTCGCCTGAATTCAAAAGTTGCATCGTTTCCGCTGTCAACGGGCACCAACTGTAGTTGTGTTGCGTGTACGCTAACGGGCATTAATCACGTCTGTTCCCTCAAACGTCACGCCGTTACAGCCCTTTAAATACACGGACAAAGGTAACCATTTCTTAATCTTCTCCTTTGTTAGTTTCACAACTTTCTTTCATCTTCTTCTCCACAAACAAACCTTCCAATGGCCAACCAACAACAAAACCCTGCCATAGCGGCAACATTCAAAAGGTTCTCCACAAAAGCAGTCGAGCACGAATACCATCGTGTTTTCTAGAATAGGCAGATTTGGGAAGAAAAAGGGTTTCATTACACAGACGATGACGTTCTTGGGCTAGATAATTTCATCTTGTCCAAAATCAACTTTCAAAGGTGGAAAACATTTGCAAAGAAACCTTCAAAAGAAAATATTGAATGGGTACGAAAATTCTACGCACATAGACCAGTGGCAAACAATTTATACACTTACCTCCGAGGAAGGGAAATCCCCATTGTTGATGTGATCATCAACGCTCATTTCGGTCTCCACATCGACACTGACGAACACGCTGCGTTCTTCGATGCCCTAACAGCCAAAAACTATGAAATGATGAAGGCAAAACTCTACATGCCGGGAGCAGAATGGAACACGGGGAAACATCGAGGTTCTGTCAACCGCCGAGACCTAGGACCGGAAGTAATGTTGTGGAACACCTTTATAAAGAGGAATCTACTGCCCACATCGCATAATCAAACAGTAGACCGGCCATGAATGACACTCATCCACTCTATCATCCACTCTATCATCCACAACCAACAGATTAATGTCGGGGGAATCATTAGTGAGATGATCTTCGAGTGTGCCACTAAGGACAGAGGAATACTCATTTTTCCATGTTTAATAACTGCTTTGGCAAGACTCGAAGGTTTACCAACACTGCCGATCGATACATATACACCAGAGAAGGTCTACATCGTTTCTATCTCCACCGGCAAAAAGTGAAAGGCCTCCGGTTCTGCCACAGCAACCTCCCTAATAAACATCGATACCGAGGAGGAGGTCAGCTACAATCCTACTCCCATCTGAGTCCAAAAACATTGCCCTGCCAAGAAACAATCTGTCAATCCACTAAAGGCGATAGTACAACAGCGACCGAAGAGCCGTTGCAAGCTCCTCCTCGACAGCGACTCCGAGGACTCCTTTGCCTCCTCGGCATTTTGAAAAGGGCGGTAGTCTTTTCTTTTTCTCTTTTGTTTTTTATTTTTGGCTTTCTTTCTTTATCTTTTTACTTCACATGCATTGAAGACAATGCATCCCTCGATTTTGGGGGAGTATTATTCCTTTTGTAATATGTAAATATCTGCAATTTATGGAAAGTATTTAGATTATCCTACTTTTGCCTTAATTTCTACCGTAACAGCTTTTATAATTTACTGCAAATTTTTTTAAGTCTATTGAATTTTATTGAAACTGCCTTGGCATCAATATATTATCCAGCCGTCGAAGCAATATGCACTATTCATCAGACTTGAAATCAGACAGGTCTCTTAGGATTAGTACTTAGGATTAGACTATGAGCCTGAAAATAATTAAAAGCGGCTAGTCTTAGTTCATTTTACAAGTTCTTGTCTTTGAAAAGCAATAAGGTCTTAGGATTAGATTTTACCTAGAGGTGCTTATCACCGACTCTAGTTTAGTCCATAGAGGTGCCCAACACTGGCTCTAGGACTTAGTCTTTCTCCCACTTACTAGAGGTTCCCGAAATTGGCTCTAGTAGGAATAACTAAACACTTGATGTGCCCAAAACTGGCTCAAGCAGTATAAGTATATAGCAATATATATTTATATACAATTAGGGTGAAAGAAAATTAAAAGATTCGAATAAAAATCTAAATCAGAAGTCTTGAGCTAGAAAAAGGATTAGAACTTAGAAAATCAGATTTGACACAGCTACGCACCCACCCACTAAGACTCATAGTTCAGTTCTGAGGAATTCCTAGAACCTAGAAGAGGCCGAGTCAAGAAAGAAATTCTGCCACAGTAGGAAGGACGGTATATTACTTTAAAATTCCTTACTTAAATCTATCTTTTGCTTTGCTTGGGGACAAGCAATAGTTCGAGTTTGGGGGTATTTGATAAATGTCTAAATTCCTAATTCCTATATTATTTTCACACTCGTTTATTGCTAATAAAAGACAGATTTAAGTGCAATATTGGATAATTCTAATTATTTTCCGTATTTCAGCATTTGAATACTTAATTCATGAATTTATCTATTATTTGGCATAAAACAGATGCATTTAATGGTTTTCTTTCCTATGCAGGAAATCATACCATAAGAATGACCAATCAAGAATATGGATGTTGGAAAAGAAGCTGAAATGCAGATGAAGCACCCGCCACGGCAGCACTTTGGATGCCGCGGCAGTAGAGTGAAGATGGCAACTGGTGCTCGACATATAGAGAAAAAGATGTCGATTCTAACGAACATAAAGAGAGAAAAAAACAGAGTCGATTTAAGGAGTCAAGCCCTGATCAAAGTCAAACGCGGGAAAGAAGAGTTATTTTAAGAAATAGAATAAAATATTATAGTTTAATTAAGAGTTGTATTTTTTTCCTTTTAGAACTCTTTCTTTGCATGGAAAACTTTAACCTAGGGCTTGGCCTATATAAGCCACTCATTAGGGCTATACATGGAGAGAGAGAAGAGGGTGGAGAGTCGGAATCCCATAGCATAAACCCTTAGCCACCGACTACACCATGTTCTAAAACCCTTTCGAGGTTTAGGTTGTTTGTGGAGTAGTTGAGGAAGAAAGTTGTATTATATTTCATATTTATTAATGCAAACCTATTTCATAGTTTGTTCTCTCTTGGCAATCACTCTTCTTTGCATATGAGCTCGAGATGATAGTATGTGAAGAAAAATCTATTTGTCTAATATCGGGAGAGTTAGGCTCACGAAATGAGAGAATACGGTTTTTGCTCAAGGGCATGGACTAATCTGGTTTAGAGATAAACCGCCCAGGATTTCAGCGACTAATAAGATGCATGTGTTTGGTTGTTATTCACCCTTGGTTAACGCCGGGAGGTATCATCAAGACGTGGGTTTCAAAAGTTCTCTTCGCTTAGGGATAATGAAGAAGACATACAAGGATGCTCTATCGAACTATGGAAAGTTGAATTGTCGACAAGGCATAACCCCGCCTAGGCAGTTGCAGCGACCGTTAGTGTGACCCGTCAAGGCGGCAAGTCAACCCATTGCATTAATAAGTGAATAATTAGTACAACTAGATTCCCCTCTACAAAGCACTCAACTTAGCCTCACTTCTATCATTCCTTTTCTCTTTATTTAGTTTCTAAGTAGTTAAATTAGTTACTCCAAGCCATCAAATTCTTGTGTCTTTATTTTTATAAGTGCAAGATTAAGTAGTGTAGTCAACCCAATCCTTGTGGGTTCGACAACCTCAAATACTACAATTTGGCAAAAGGTGGAATTATATAGGACTTCTGAGCCATCACCAAGTTCCGAAACTTTTTTTTCTTCTTATTCGAAAGGTACACATTTGTACCCTTTATCTTTTTTTCTTTTTTTCGAACGCACATTCTCTTTTTTTCGTGGAACAAATATGATCTTAAATATTGACGAGGGTGCAAAAAGATGGAATGATAGGAAAAAAGGTATATGGGTTAAATTAATAAGGTGTAAAACAAAGAATGTGTATAGGCTCAAAGTGTTTCACTAAGGGATAAAAATAAAATCTAGGCTATTTTGGGTAGCGAAGTGGTTAAACCTAAGTGCCTCTATCATTCCAAAGCATCATATTCATGAATTTAGTCTCAAAAAGTATTGCATCACAAGTTCTAGAATGCTAAAGATCAATTCGGTAGACACCAATGAAACAAAGAGCAAGAACGAAAAGATGTGCTCATTAGGCTCAAGATCTCACAAAAAGGGTAAATGTATCAAGCTAGCAAAATTTTAATTAACCAATAATGGAACATCAATGTATCATAATCAAAAGTCTCTAATCATGCCAACAAGCTATCATGCATCCTAGGATCCAATTAAAGCAAGATTAAAATTCACCAAGAAAATTTAAGAGATGTAATAAAATAAAATAATTGACAACAAAAAAATTGCAAGTACATTAATATCAAAATAACTCAATTCCGAACATGAAATAAGCAAGGTGAAATTTTGCATGCAATCTTTCCCCCCCATCACTTAAACCGTTTTATCTCAAAACGTAAATAAAAAATTAAAAGAGTGGGAAAAAGAAAACTCCCCGATCTAATGACATTTGTGTCACTTATATGTGTAATTTTGCGCAAAATTTTGAGTTTTGGTGTCAGATGCAAATTTTTCTTGATTCTGATCAAAACATTGTTGTTACATAAATGGATTGGTCCCACGAAAATATCCCGAGGCTTTTGCCAAACCAAGAAAATGATAGAATATTAATAAGTGTGAAAGGGAAATGGTTTTAGAATTTACCTCTAATTCAGCATGTCCCGAATATGCCGAAAATATCAAAAAATTAGAATTGTCGGAATCCGACATCGAGTGGTCCAAATCGACAGCGGGTATCAAAAAGTAGGATGATGATGAGGGGTCTTCTGCTCGTGAGGAAGGTCGATAACTAGGAATGTACCCTCCAAGGATTTCAACACTGTCGGATGATGTAGGGGTAGTGATTGACGATGTTCGGTCCGGTGGAGAATGGTGCGAGAGGAGTAATTGGTTTGTGGACCGAAAGGTGGGTTGGAGCAATAGTCTCGGCTTAGTTTACGTCCAGTCGTAACGTCGGTGAGGGATGGAGAGGAAGGGAAATGCGTCTCGAAGGTTTAGAGGAAGAAGATGGTGGCTATGTGGGAAAGAAAAAGAATAGATGAGGAAAAAATAGGTCTTACCGATGTTGTGGTCAAACGTGGGGTCCATGGTTTCTTTGAATTTTAAAAATATATTCCACAAAATTTATCTCTTAAGTTTGAATTTATTTCAAATCCTAACCTGTAAAATAGATAAACCAAATTATTAGAGTCAAGATAAAAATAATTTTAAAAAGATAGAGATAAAGATTTATTTAAAATGTGAATGGATAAAACAAAATTTAATCCAAATAAATTATTATTGTTTAAATTTATTTAATTATTCTCGAAATAAGTAAAAAAATAAAATAAAATATACTAAAAATAAATAAATAAAATAAAAATAGGTTGCCTCCCATTCAGCGCTTTTATTTAACGTCGTTAGCTCGACGACTTGATTCAGACTACATGTGTTTCCAGTACTTCCTCCAATTTTTTTCATTTTGTCCAACTAAGAGCTTCCCTATGTAAAATTTTAAGATCATTAATATTTTCCATTCTTATTGACGAAATATGGTCTTTACTTTTCAATTTATCAGGTAGCAATTTTGGTTCAAAATTTGGTTCCTGCAAGATGGAAAATGAAGTTTTAGATTTTAAAGGAGTAAAACGCAAATCGGAATGAATAGAACAAAAATTTTCCAACTTTTTCGTGTGTTCTAATTTCCTGCAAAAATCATTAGATACGCTAGTATTCACAGATTCATCAATTATAGGTTCACAAATACTAACGACGCTACCGTTTTCCATAGAATCAAAAAAATTTATATCTTTATAAACATTAAATTAGACGACCTCACCATCAAATTCCATACTTAACGAACAACTTCTCATGTCGATCTTTGTATTCGTAGTGCTTAAGAATGGTCGGCCCAAAAGTATTTCAGAACAAGTGTTCATTCTATCGCTTTCCATGTCGATGACATAAAAATCAGCAGGAAAAATGAGAGCATCGACTTTTACCAAAACATTTTCGTGCACTCCTTCTAGATAAATGATGGAACGATCCGCCAACTGTATAGTCACTCTTGTTTCCTTCAAAGGCTCGTTAGTAATCGATTTAAAAACAGAAAGAGGTATAACATTAATGGAAGTTCCTAAATCGCACATAGCACGATTAATTAAAACATTTCCAATTTTACAGGGTATAGAGAACATACCTTGATCTTTCATTTTTGGCGGAAGCTTTCGCTGAAAGACTGCAGAAACGTTGCTCCCAAATTCACCTTCTCGTTGCTAGTAAATTTCCTCTTTGTAGCGCATAATTTTTTTAAAAATCTAGCATACCTTGGCACTTGTCGGATCACTTCCAAAAGAGGTATATTGACTTGCACTTTTTTGAATATATCTATAATATCCTTTTCCTCAATCTTTTTGTCACGTTTCGCCAACCGTGATGAAAATGGTGGTGCGATTTCTTGAGGAATGGAAAGGGAAGGTGGTGAAGGAGAAAAAGTTTTACCTTGAGATTCGGAATTTATTGTTTCCTTCTCTTTTTTCGGCTATTTAGTAGTTTTCTTTGGAACTTCAAGAATAATAATTGTCTCACTTCTAAGGGTGATAGTACTAACGTTTTCCCTTGGGTTTAGCTCGTTTTAGGATGGAAGTTTTCCTTAAGATTCTAGTCTTCCTACGGTTTATGCTAAATGTGAAATTTTCTTATCTAGTTCCTGAAAGTGTGTCTCAGTTCGGTTCTGGAACTTTTCTTGGGAAATTGCTAATCTTAAAGAATAATAATCATCCTCTTGGATGATCGGACAATAATCCGTCGTATGTTCAGAACTTGTACATATCCCACAAAGTCTAGTTGTGTTCCTTCTATCTGCAACAAGAGATTGAACAATGTCAATTAATTTATCAATTTTGGTACCGTTAGGGTTTTTGATTCATCTATCCCAGCCTTCGGTCTATGTTTCCAAGACTGTTTTTGGGTTGGGTATTTGATTTTTGTTTGGTACCTTTAGGGTTTTTGATTCATCTATCTCAGCCGTCAGTCTTTGTTTCCAGGACTGTTTTTGGGTTGGGCATTTGATTTTTGTTTGGTACCGTTAGGGTTTTTGATTCATCTATCCCAGCCGCCGGTCTTTGTTTCCAGGACTGTTTTTGGGTTGGGTATTTGACTTTTTTTTTGGGTACCATTAGGGTTTTTGATTCATCAATCCCAACCGCCAGTCCTTGCATTCGGACTATTTTTGGGTTAGGTATTTGATTTTTTGGTACTGTTTGGGTTTTTCTTCTTATTTTTTTTCTCTTTTTTAAGACTTTGTCCCTCTAGTATTTTGGCTGACAGGAAGGTGCAAATTATGTCTAATATTGCTTCTAGTATAAACACCTTTTTATCGACTATTACGATATCTACGGATGAGTATGCCAAGCTTCGTCGTCTTCAAGAGAAAGTATATATGGAGCAACCACCTGGGTTTGTTGCTCAGGGGGAGTTTTGGAAAGTATGTGAGATTATATGGGTATATCAGCTCTTTGATGAGGTTGGAATGAAAGTCCCAATACCGACAAAACTTTGGTGTGACAATCAAGCTGCAATACACATTGCTTTGAATCCGGTGTTTCAGGAAAGGAAAAAACACATTGAGATTGATTGTAACTTTGTTCGCGAAAAAATACAAGTCTTGATATCTACAGGTTATGTGAAAACCGGAGAACAACTTGGCGACATCTTCACCAAATCTCTCAATGGAGTTCGAATCAATTATCTATGTAACAAGTTGGTCATGATCAATATCTATGATCCAACTTGAGGGGGAGTGTTAAGTATAGGAATATAGTATATCTTGTATTTATGGAAAGTGAACTTTATTAGAATATAGGTCTAGGGTTTTACCCTTTTATTTTACATTTTCTAAGGAAATTGTACTTACCTCGTGAATCCGTCAAGATGGTTCACTTGCAGTGTGAAACCGTTGCGAGTTAGCGGCCATGGTTGATATAGGCGTTCTCGTCACGGTAGGAGTCATATTGACAAGTGCTCCTCCACTTGCCGCATCAATTACCTTCATATCTATAGGCTTTAAACCTTCATAAAAATACTGGAGTAATGTTTGTTCGCTTAAGCCGTGCTGTGGACAATTAGCACATAGCTTTTTAAAGCGCTCCCAGTAATCATACAAAGTTTCTGTATCTTTTTTTCGGATACTCATGATACTTGGCCTCAGTTCGCTATCCTTGAATGCAGGGAAAAACCTGTCAAGAAAAAGATGAGCCATATCAGTCCAAGTTGTAACAGAATTAGAAGGTAAACCAAATAATCAATATTTTGCTATATCAGCTAAAGAAAAAGGAAAGGCGCAAAGTTTAATTTGGTCTTTAGATACTCCCTATGGTTTTGTACTCAAACAAACCATGTGAAATTCCTTGATGTGTTTGTGTGGATTTTCGTTCGGCAAACCGTGATAGGTTGGCAAGATGTGTATCAGGCTTGTTTTTAGAGCGAATGACGTCTCTCCATTTGGAAACGTTATGCACATTTGCTGGTTATCGTCAGGAGCCGTAGTCAATTGACGGATAGTTTGATCGTTGTGAGCCATCGGAATTGGCTCTTCAGTTATGTGATCAAAATGTGAATCTACTTCGAATGCAAATTCTAGATCACGTTCTAACTGGTGTTGTCATAGTCTAGGTTTCTCCCGAAGTGTTTGGGCGTGTAGTCTTCGGGCGTATGCTTCAATTTCCGGGATGTATTCTCCTTATTCTCCCAGGTTATTCCTGGTCATAAATCAAACAAAACTAAATCAGTAACTTTGTCGTAGTCTCCGGCAACGACGCTGTCGCGTGTCAAAAGTGCGCGTTTAGTGCAAGTGGACACATCGAAATTAATAAGTGACAAGTATTTTATCGAGTTATCGTCTCCTCAGGGACCGGTATACTTAATATGCTTTCTTCACCTTCTTGTTCTGTATAAAAGTAAAGACACAAGTGAATGGAGTTGATTTATCTAAACTAAAATAACTAAATAAAAATAAAAAGTTGGAATAATAGAGAGAGATGGGCTAGGATCCAGTTGCGTCGTATTATGGATTTGATTGACTTGTCTCTGTCCAATGCAATCGTATATCACTGCCTCGGCAGCACTACAGTTTACTGCCCTGGCAGCAATAATACTGTCTGTCGCGGCAATCCCTTGCTCGTGGGTAGACTTTACCAAAGTTCGGCAAAGTGTCCTTGAATGACTCCGCTTATCCCTAAGTCAGAGTGATGTTGATGACTAGTCCTTGATGATACCTCCCGGCGTGAACCAATTATACTCACCAACCAATCTCACACTTCTTTTAGCCGCTGAAACTCTTAACCTATCCCTAGGCCGAGTTAGTATTTCGCGATTGAAACACCGTACTTACCCCTTTCGTGAATCTAACTCTCCCGAGCTTAGATAAATGGATGGTTCACAATATCCTCTCCCGAGCTCAATTGTAAAAACAAGGAATAACAAAGGATAAGCAAACCTTGATAATTTTATTGCATTGAATCAAATACAAAGTACAATCTCTTCTCACAAATACTCGACAACCTTCACCTAATCCCTAAGAAGGTTTAGAATATGATGGAGAGGAAGAAGACAAGAATAGAAATCGGCTCTCTCCCTAGGTATTCCGTGTATAATACATTGGGTGGCTAGGTCTTTATATAGGCTAGACCTAGGGCAAACCTTTCCTAAGTAGAATACAACTTGGAGTAGGGAACAAGTCAAGTACATAATAATAAAAATATTTCCAAGTTTGATTCGGCTAAGGAGGCTTTCCCGCGTGGTCTTCCTTTGGGCTTTTCCTTGTGCTAGCCAGCTCCAATCCATGGGCTTCAAGTCCAGACACGATCCTTGGATTTTTATCTTTCCATCGCCTATAGTCTTGCTTCCTGTCTTTTTGCTGCTGCCTCAGCATCAGGTCCTGCCTCGGCCTTGTCGCTGCCGCGGCAATGGTTCTCCTGCACAAATATGAAAATGCAGTAAAACATGCCTTTTTCTGTAAATATTATCTATATGAGCATAACTTCTAAATATATCACATTAAGCACATGCATTGGTCCGAGTGGGTGTATATTTAGTGATTAATGCCCGCAAAAGGAGTAAAAAGTGATAGTGTGTTGAGCACTTATCAGACGCCAATTTGACACGCGTCGTGTAGTGTCAAAATAAATTCGTTATTCTCAAATAAATAATTGGAAATTAAATATAGTAAAGGATAAGTAAGGGTCGATCCCACAGGGACTAGAAACTTCCTAATTATGTTTGTTCGATTGATGATTCAAGAAGGTTGATCGAATAGTGATTTTTTAAAAAGGTGGAGTTGTTGAATAAAAAAAAACTAAATAATGGAAGAGAATGAAATAAAGAAAAAAAATTAATAAGATAAAAACTAGCCTTAGGCTTTCGCTTTGACTTGACTTTAATAAATCATCGAAAAAAGATTTTCACTTCGGTATTTTACGTCGGTAATTAGCTTTCAAGGTTCAATCCTTGAAGCAAAACTTCTAAACCGAATACCCAAGTCTATCTTTGATATTGGTTTAATGGATTAATCCACCAACTTAATATTTGTAGAAAAATTATTTAAACCGACTTGGATTATGTTATTTCAATAATAATTTATCCAATCTTAGTTTTTTTCTTAGCAATCAATTTGCTAAGTGTCTTCCCAAGAAGTCAGATTGTTTCAATAGCCGATATTTCCTCCCACACAAGTAATTAAATCAAAGTCTTGACTAAATTCAATCTTTAGTTTTGAAATCAATTTAATTTTAGAAATAAATTCAAAAGAAAACTGAAGAAATAAAAATCGAAGTTATTAATGCACTTTTCAATCCTCACATTTGGATCGAGTCATTGCTTAAGACCTTGGCTAAAAAAACTTAGACGATCATAATTATGGAAAGAATTATGCTCGACATAATTAATAAAATAAAAATTAAAAGCACGAAAAAATAAAGAAAGAAAATAAAAGATGAAAGAAAACTCTAGGATTTGGAATTAAAAGATCAATTGAAGATGTTTTAGGCTACCCAAGGTGGGTATTTATAGCCTTTTACAAACCCTAAAATAAGTGGATAAATCTCATATAATTCTAAAAATATTTAAATTTAAATTACAAAAGATAAATCCAAATTTAAAATTCAAAATACGGCTGATAAGCTATCTGGAATGCTGATAAGCTATCACGCGCGTGTTGATGCCATCTCCTAGAAGATGCTGACCAAATCCCACGTCAGATTTTCATGCCCAAAGTTATTCCCACCAATCTAGACTCGATCCAAAAAATAAAAAAGAATATCAAAAATCGATCATTTAAGTGCATTTTCCAAATTCACAGTCCTGCACAAAAACACACAGAAAACATCAAGATCAGTAACATAACTCATCAAATCAAAGAGTAATTAAGCACAAAGTATTAACGATTTTGAACACTTATCACCCTGTGTCCTGCTTCAAGCTAACCAACTGTTGATTGTTATTCATTGGTGCTAAATTCGCAAACCAAGCTGATGCTTGAATCCACTCTTTTGAAGTGACAAGGCTTCGTCGTGGTTTGTCTCATTCCAATAGTTTTGTTGTTTTTAATATTTTTCTTATCTTGTTTGTTTTTATAGTAGAATCATATTTCATTAGATTAGTCTTTAGAGATAATTTAGCAGAAGTAAAAGAAGTTTTTCTTTGATCATCTAATATCTCTACATCCCTAGAACTCTAGAAATGGCCTTCAGTGTCCCCAGGGCAGCAAGACCTCCGGAGGCATTATATAACATTTAATTCATATGGCTATTGGGTCGGCATTAGATTTCCACTGAATGATCCACGTTTACTTTCATGTCATCCTGGAGCTTGTATCTATTGTTAAAAACAAACATATCCGGTAAGGTTTGGCTGCTGCTTCTTTCGCGATCTTTAGTTATTATGTAAATGTGTTCTCGATTTCCACCAATATTTCTTTTCTCTTTGAAAACAAATCAGAGTTATTCCAAGGAAAGGAACTAAACTTGCAACAGATATTCATTGAAGTTACTTTTCGAGGCGGCATATTTAAGGTTTCTATGGAAGGAAGACTGTGAGAGGTGTGCACTGCCCTTGCTGAAAATTTAAACGATTGGGACCTATATAACATGTATTTGATTCTATTGTACGATTTGGAAACTTGGCTTTGTTGTTTTCAAACATCTGTTGCAATGTTCATCCAGCTTTTGAATGGTTCCCAGGTCGGATTTCAATTTCGAATTTCTTTTTGGCAGATCCTCCTTTAAGTTCATTTGCAGAAGCACATATCATGCAACGGTTTATAGTACAACCTTCACAGCTGATTCAAACATCATATTCATATACAAATGCAACACTAGTGAATAACATTAGGCTTCATACACAAATGCAGTGTGCGACGGAAGTAAAACCATGATCTTCGAATTTGATTCAGGCAGTCGCAAATAACATTCAGATGTGGGTTACAACATCCTCGGGTTTCAATTATGATTCCAATTTTCGATTCACAATATCATACTTTTAGTTTACTTCCGTGTACATCACTACTTTTTCTTGATTAAAGGAAAACGATAGTTGATTGATTCCATTCGAATTTTGATGCTAATGCAGTGAGATTCTTCTTCAGCCCCTTCGGATGATCAATGTAGCTGCCACTGGGACTAAACCTGTAACATCCCGGTTTTGGGGGTTAGTAGTTTGAGTGTTGGTTTGGGGGATTCGATTCAGGTCGAATCGGATTCTTCGGTTCATTAATTCCGGGAAAAATTAAAATAATAATAATTTAATCAGACAAGTAATAATTTTTTCGGAAAGGTTTAAAAATATTAAAATGGTTTTTTAAAGTTAAAGGAATATTATTGAGTCTTAATTTGATTTTTAATTAGGATTAATTTTATACTAGTGACTAAATTGTGAATTTTGGAAAAGTTTAAGGATTTAATTGGTGATTTTCGAAAATTAAGATTTTTAGTGACTAAATTGGAAATTAAGCCATACTTAGAATCCTTAAAGGGCCATTAACCCAATTTATTTTTAATTAAAGATTATCCATGTAACATCCCGGTTTTGGGGTTAGTAGTTTGAGTGTTAGTTGGGGAAATTCGATTCGGGTCGAATCGGATTCCTAGGGTTCGTTATTCCGGGAAAAATCAAAATAATAATATTTTAATCGGATAAGTAATAATTTTGTGAAATGATTCTAAAAATATTAAAATGGTGTTTTAAAGTTAAAGGAATATTATTTGAACTTTAATTTGATTTTTAATTGGGCTTAATTTTGTGCTAGTGACTAAATTGTAATTTGGGGAAAGTTTTGGGGATTTAATTAGTAATTTTTGGCAATAAGGATTTTTAGTGACTAAATTGGAAAACAAGCCATACTTAGAATCCTTAGAGGGCCATAAACCCAATTTATTTTTAATTAATGATTTATCCACCAAAATTGTTTTTAAATTGTTTTATTTTAGATGACAACTTTATTTTCTTTTGTAACTTCCCATTTTCCCATCTTTTCTCTCAAGATTTTCTCTCATTTTTTCTCCTTCTTCTTCTCCAAATTTCTTCAATTACTTGCTGATTTCTTCATCATTTTCTACAAGATTTATTTCATTTTACTCATCCTTTCATTCTCTACAAAACCCACTCATCAATTTTTGCAAAATCAACATCATTTTCAAGGAAATCAAGGAAGATTTTCTCAACTTTTTGGTGGAGCAAATATCTAAGGTAAAATTCTGATTTCTACTCTTTTTTCTAAGGTTCTTTATTGAAATTCCCAAGTATTGGCTTGCCCATTAATAATTGATATTTAATTTTGTGTTTCTAATTCAAGATTTATGAGTTTTGTGAAGGTTTTTGTGAAATCTTTTTAGATCCCAATGAATGCTGTAATTAGGTTGATTTAATTATGATATTATGTCAATTAAATGATTAATTAAGTGTTGAATTGATGGCACATTAATTTAATCCCGGAATAATGCAATCGGTGTTGTTTTAAGGTGGTTTTCGGTTGTTTTAGGGGCTGTTTTAAGTGTTCTAATGTTGCTGGAGGTATAAGGATGGTTTGTAAGTGTTTTGGGTTCATAATTGAGGTGGATTAGATGTTAGATTCATTAGGTTTTGGGCTGATGTGTTTCGGATGCGTTTCGGCTTAGTTTTCGGTCTTTTCGGCAAGGTTTTCGATAGTTTTGTGAGGGTTAAATGTGGCTGCTGTTTTGAGCATGTTGTAATGTGAAAATGCTCTGCTTTTAATGTTGTAGAGGTAGTGCAAGAAGGTGCATAAGTGGCTGGTGCGTTTGCGTTGCCGTCGGAGCATCGACGAGGGCTCGTTTTGCTTGTCGGTGAGTGATTTCGGGTTTTAAAGTGTTTCGCAGAGATTCGGTTCTGTTTTGGGGGTTATGGAATAGTTTGAAACTTTCCATAGTTCAAGAGTAAGTGTTTTAAATGATGTTGATGCATTACCTCGATTTTCGGTTATTTTCGGTAATGGCATATATGTGAACAATGATTCAATATGATTTTGGAATTGCATATATTTGATTTTGAAATGATGCATGCATGTGTTAATTGCCGGAAATGCATGGTTTATAAAGACATCCATGGTTTATGAAAACATGAAAAATGAAGTGGAATATGATATGGTTATTTGCCTTACATATGATGGTGCCATTGGGCATGACTATTGGTTCATTTGTTGAACACATTATGGATGCATTATGAGCAACAAATTAGCATGCAAACTTGGACTTGATATTGGCTTAGTGAAACTACTTTAGATTCGAATACAAATGACATGTCATTAGGATTGAGTGCACTATAAACATTATGGAAATAAAGGAAAAAATGCCTACACGTAACAAGGGTGACTTTGTGTCCAACCGTGCGTGGTAGAGCTTGATAATGGTGACTTCGTGTCATGTCAATGGTGACTTCGTGTCATGTCAATGGTGACCTCGGGTCATGTCAATGGTGACTTCATGTCATGTCAATGGTGACTTTGTGTCATGACGAGACTAAAGGTCTCTAATCTATGGATCCGCGTATTCGGTGAACTAAAGGTTCACATTAAGTGATCACTAGGAAGCCAATATACAAATATGAACATTTTTGGAACATTGCGCATCATTTGTGAAATGTATTGATAATGCCATGCATACTCAAGGAAAGGTTTTTGGTATTGAACATGAACATGATTTGTTAAGCATGCTTGGTTTCAGAAAGGCATTACAACTTATGGTTTTAAATATGGTTTTAAATTGATGCATTGATGATCATGTTAGAGCTTCCTCACTAAGCATGTTTTGCTTAAGCTCTCCTCTCATCTTTGCAGACAAATAGTGACATTCGAGGCTACGTTTGGAGCAAGGAAACCAAGGGGAAGAGTTGTCTCAATTTTTGGTATGTTTGGGCAAATAATTTGGGCTTGGCAATGTGTA
The DNA here is from genome assembly GCA_035048815.1 of Abelmoschus esculentus. Classification (NCBI taxonomy): domain Eukaryota; kingdom Viridiplantae; phylum Streptophyta; class Magnoliopsida; order Malvales; family Malvaceae; genus Abelmoschus; species Abelmoschus esculentus. The sequence continues at coordinate 10,648,081 of JAUCBN010000031.1, forward strand.
AATCGAACCCATGTGAAGTGAATGACTTTTGGTTTTGTTAATGTTGTAATAAGACCTATAATGTTTTGGATTATTAATTGATGGACTATGGTGTTGTTTGGATTGTTGAAGAATGTACATGCATGAACATTTTTTACATTAAATCATATTTTAGGAAGCCTGCCTATAGATTGTTTGGGGTCTTTGATGTGGTAAATGAATGTTCTAAATTGTTCTTTATGCTTAGGAAATTATGCATATAGTTAAGGGTGATTAATGGTTATGTTTGATTGGGTGGAATTAACTTAGAATGTTCAAACTTGTCAAAGTGCACAGGGGGTATCGATACCAGTATCGATACCCTAAGGCTTAAATTGGGGTGGTTCGAACCATGGTTCGATGCAATTACTCCACTGAACGCTGGAGTATCGATACCACCTATGGGGGTATCGATACCAATAGCCTTCGAAGTGCAAGAAGGCTAGCTCCACGATAGGGTACCGGTACCGAGACCTTAGGTATCGATACTGAGACCCAAAAATGACATTTTAAGTGTGGAAAATTATGTTTAGGATTGGATGTATTTCCACGATCGAATATAGATGCAATGAATAATATTGAGAGTTGTAATATCACCAAGATGCATGATGTTAACTTGAATTCGCATTGGTAAATTAATGTTGGTTTTAGTCCCTATAATATTGTGAGCTTTATAATTAGGTCCCTAATGTATAAAACATGAAATTGACGATGCAATAATAGTCCGTTTGATCTGAACTTTGTTATGAGTATGCTATGCATGTATAATTGAACTATGATAGATTGCATTACCGGTTTATTATTGGAATTAAGAATTATTTGCGTTTTGATCCTTGTGTACTGATATGCGAATTGAATAGATCAATCGTGAATCGAATGTTTCCGTTTTTCGTTACGCATGACCTCGACACACATAGGAACTTAATTATGCATCTAGAAAAAAAACATATCGGTTTCAGGGTTGTCTATCGAATTGGACCTTAACGGGTTTAGTTCGATATTCCCCGTGTGACCCGTTAGTGTCGGTTCCGTCCAGGCCGGGCTAAAGGGGTTACATTTGGTGGTATCAGAGCCAGGTTAATTAAAGTGTGTGGTCAGGTTTGCTAAAGTGTGTGATTGAACTTGTTATGTTGTTAACTTGTTGAATATTTAAGCATGATGGTTGTACTTTGAGTGATGATGGTTAAAAAGGGATAACGGTTACACATTGCCAATGCCAATACATTTTCAAATGCTTCAGGTTTCCCTTGGATCTTGCCCGAATGTAAGTCTAATATATTTTGATATTATGTTTTGATTATACGTTTAAATTTGTGTTCAAAGTTTTAGAATATGCCTCTGAGACGTGAGACTTGAGCTAGTGCTAGTATAATCATTGATGGTCAGTTTGAGGGTGAAACGACTGCTAGGGAAGAGCGATTTCCCTTCCCCTTCACTCGTAGTTGCTGCGTCCAGTTATACGGGGAGGTCAGTTTAGAAATTGAGTTTGCACTGTGCATTCAGGCTTTGACAGGTGTATTTTAGTCTGCTGAAGGGGAGTGGTTGTTGCTAAACTGACTTGGAAATAGTTAGCAAGTTAGTAGTTGAAATTGTTGGAATCAAGGATGTTATTTGTGAGTCTGAACAAATAATCATGCATAGCGTAAGAGCACATATATGTAAATATCTATAGATATTGTAAGGCATGCATGCATTCTCGAGCATGACATTAGAAATTGCATTTACATGCACTTGCACAGGCATTGATGAGGGCATATAGGGAATCATACATACATTTGTTCACACTTGCAAGTATCTCCTTTGAAGATGGAAGTGGTGATGGGTTGGTTCTTTTTAAGTGTAGGTTTGTTAAAAAAAAAGTTGTTGAAAAGGCTTCCTTTTGGTCTTGAGCTTGTTGTGTTGTGGGCAAGTTACCCTTTTGGATAAGGAATAGTCTTGGATGAGGAATGTGTCTTTTGGGCTTAGAGTTGTGAATATTTGAAACCGAGGGGGATACCCTGAGTTATGGTTAGTTTTGAGTTGGTCATTAAGAAATGGAAGGCTGAGTTTTGCAAATTCTCTCCAGTTAGAGTTTGAGGGTTGTGAGAAGGTTGTGGCATGTTGTGTGATGTAAGATGGTTTGGTGTTTTGTTTTCTTAAAAGGTGTAGATTTTTTTTAAAAGAAAAGGGATATGTTTATCGTCATGGTTAGTGGAAAAAAAACTACATGGAGTCCTCTGTTGTATGGTCTAACGTGTGGTTAGGTTAAGGGTTGTGACCGATCGGGTGTTTTGCCTTGAGGAGTATTGGGTCAAGTCTTGATGAAATAATACAATAACATACATATTAGTATGGGAGTTGTGGTATCATGGGTTTGAATCATGGTTTTGGTGTGACCTTGCGAGGTTTTAGTTGTGCCGTAAAGGTGGAAAGTGCACATATTGTGTGTATAAGGAGTTAAGTTGGGTTTACCTCAGCTAAAGTTAGATTGTAATGGTGTTTGAGTTCTGTGACGAGGACCGCTGGACAGTTTATAACCTATATCCGTTACTTGGTCTTTTGGGCTTGCTTTTATTGAAAGTGTAGTGAGAGTTATGTCCAGTGGGTTCATGTTAGTGGATGATTCATCAGTGTGGTTACAACCTTGGTAAGGTTATAAAATAACAGGTGTTGGGGTGAGTGGAAGGAAGAGTTCGACAAGTTTGGATTTTTTTGTGGTATAGGTGGGATAAGAGTTGACTTTATCAGTAAGATAAGGTTTGGGGAAGAGTTTTGCGTTAGGTGTTGAGGTAGTTAGCGACACGCGGACCTTGAAGTTTGAGTTGTGTTGTTGTGTTTGTTGTGTTGGCTTAAGCTTGGGTTGGAGGTACTAACTTTGAGATAAGTACGATGTTGGGTGTCGACACGAAGGTGGTAGGCTCCTGGTGTTGCATGTTTTGTTCAATGTTAGCTATCGTGGGTGGCTTGGTTTGTGTAAGGATGTCTATGAAGGGTGTTTGTTTTGTGGAATGGACCAAGATTGCTGTGGAGTTACGAGAAAAGTTGTTTGGGTTAAATCTATGTAAGAGTCCTGGTAAAATAGTGGAGCTATGAGTGGGACTCTGACTTAGTTAAGTTGATCGGAGGTAAGACGTGATTAGATATTTGGTAAGGGTCTAGTTGAGGGTGTGTTTGGCAATGTTAAGTTTTTGTGTAAAGAACCTTTTAGGTTATCTGAGCCGCATGGTTGTTTCGAAGGTTGTCGAGTTAGAGTGGTGTCTTGATAAGAGAATGTGGTAATCTTTTCTATGCGTTTGGTGGTACGGTGTTGTAATAGAAGTTAGGAGCAAGTGTTTTTGAGTGGGCTTGTTGTGGATATGGTTGAGTTATGGGTGGTTGTTTGTCCTACTGGTAAGTTGGGAAGAATCATCATGAGTTTGGTAGTAAAATTTTGAGGGTGAGATGAAGTTTTCTAGGTGTGTGGCTGGAATGATCGTTTATTTGAGTACGGTTCTTTTGGAGTCCTAAGTTCCATTGGTTGGTTTGGATATGTGGTATGTTCTAGCATGTTTAGATTCGAGGTTTTGGGAACAACATTGGCTTTCGATTGAGTATGGGGTTTTGTCATCCATAGGTGGAGGGATGGTATGCTGGGACTATGTCTCTTAATGAAGGTGTAGCCATCGATGGAGTTTGCTTGAGACCATGTTTAACGGTTTTATGTTAAGCCAGTATGAGGCTTGTTGGTTGAGCATCGTTGTGTGGACTGTAGGTTGATGAAAGGTTTATATGGTTACCTTGTATGTTTGAGGATGTTGAAAAGAGGGTTAGTTCGACTATGTGGTATGGAAACTGTTGTGGTTGCTAAGAGTTGATTATCAATCAAAAAAAAAAGAAAACAAAAAGAAGAAAGAAAAAAAAAGAAGAAAGAGAATTCTCTTTTGAGTATGTTTTCTGTGAAAGCTGAAGTAGTGTGGTGGTTTGTGTGTTGTTGCTTCAGTATGAGGGACGAATTTGTTGTGTGTCCGAAGAGGGTAAATGTTTGATTGTCTAGTGAGTATCATCCGGGAAAAGCTAATGTGGTAACTGATGCTTTGAGCCGTAAGACAGCGGTGGAGTTGAGGGCTATATTTGCTAAGTGGAATATTTCAAAGGAAAATGGTTTTGTGACGGAGTCGTAGGTAAAGCCTGTTTTCGTAGAGATGATAAAGGTGAAACAATTGAAGGATGAGGCTTTGGTGCCTATTGTGGAAGATGTCGCTGAAGGTAGACCGATCGAATAACATTTTTATGATGATGAGATTTTGTGTTTTAAAGGTCGGATTGTGGTTCTAGATGGTGTTGAGCTGAGACAAGCTATCTTGGTAGAAGCTCATACTAGTCCGTTTGCTGTGCATCTGGGTAGTGTGAGGATATACAGGAATCTCAAAAGTATATATTTTTGGGTTGGTTTGAAGAAGGAGGTGACGGAGTTTGTGTCATGGTGTGTGGTGTGTTAGCGGGTGAAAGCTGAACATCAGTTTCCTACAGGGTTGTTGCAACCGGTTCAAGTGCCGGAATGAAAGTGGCAGAGAGTGACTATGGTTTTGTGACAGGGTTGCATTTAGCGTCGTCCAAAAAGGATTCTATATGGGTGATTGTTGATAGGTTTACGAAGTGTGCACATTTTCTTACCGTACATACGACGAATTCTATGGATAAGTTAGCGGGGTTGTATGTTTCTGAGGTGGTGAAGTTGCATGGTGTGCCTAAGTCGATCATATCGGATAGAGATCCGCGTTTTACTTCTAAGTTTTGGAAGGGTTTGCAAGTTGCTTTGGGTACGAGGCTTAGTTTTAGTACAGCTTATCATCCACAGACGGATGGTCAGTCTGAACGTGTTATTCAAACCTTGGAGGATATGTTGAGATGTTGCATCATTGAGTTTAAAGGTTCTTGGGAGAAGCAATTACCTTTGGTGGAGTTTGCTTACAATAATAGTTATCAGGCAAGTATACAGATGGCACCGTTTGAGGCTTTATATGGGCGTAGGTGTCGTACACCTTTGTGTTGGAAGGAAGTTGGACAAAAGTATGTTTCTTTACCGCAAGTATTGAAAGATACGGATGAGAAAGTTAAGCTTATTTGTGCTAAGCTCAAGGAGGCTTCAGATAGACAGAAGTCTTATGCCGATTTGAAGCGTAGAGAGATAGAGTATGATGTCGGGGACAAAGTGTTTCTAAAAGTTTCGCCGTGAAAGAAAGTGATGAGGTTTGAACGTAAGGGTAAGTTGAGTCCTCGTTTCATTGGGCCGTATGAGGTGTTGGAGCGTGTTGGTCCTATTGCTTATCGGTTGAGGTTGCCGGAAGAGTTGAGTAGGATGCATGATGTTTTTCATGTATCGATACTTCGTAAGTATAGATCGGATCCCTCTCATGTTGTTCCGGTTGAGGAGATCGAGTTAAGAGCGGATATGAGCTGTGAGGAAGAACCGGTGAAGATCTTAGATGTGGATACAAAGGATCTTCGAGGGAAGACCGTAGATTTGGTTAAAGTGTTGCGGAGACACCGAGGTGTTGAAGAGGCAACTTGGGAGACAAGGAAAAGTATAGAGGAGCAGTTTCCTCACTTGTTTGCTTTAGGTAAGAATTTCGAGGATGAAATTTTCTTAAGAGGGGGAGAGTTGTAACATCCCGGTTTTGGGGTTAGTAGTTTGAGTGTTAGTTGGGGAAATTCGATTCGGGTCGAATCGGATTCCTAGGGTTCGTTATTCCGGGAAAAATCAAAATAATAATATTTTAATCGGATAAGTAATAATTTTGTGAAATGATTCTAAAAATATTAAAATGGTGTTTTAAAGTTAAAGGAATATTATTTGAACTTTAATTTGATTTTTAATTGGGCTTAATTTTGTGCTAGTGACTAAATTGTAATTTGGGGAAAGTTTTGGGGATTTAATTAGTAATTTTCAGCAATAAGGATTTTTAGTGACTAAATTGGAAAACAAGCCATACTTAGAATCCTTAGAGGGCCATAAACCCAATTTATTTTTAATTAATGATTTATCCACCAAAATTGTTTTTAAATTGTTTTATTTTAGATGACAACTTTATTTTCTTTTGTAACTTCCCATTTTCCCATCTTTTCTCTCAAGATTTTCTCTCATTTTCTCTCTATCTTCTTCTCCAAATTTCTTCAATTACTTGTTGATTTCTTCATCATTTTCTACAAGATTTATTTCATTTTACTCATCCTTTCATTCTCTACAAAACCTACTCATCAATTTTTGCAAAATCAACATCATTTTCAAGGAAATCAAGGAAGGTTTTCTAATCTTTTTGGTGGAGCAAATCTCTAAGGTAAAATTCTGATTTCTACTCTTTTTTCTAAGGTTCTTTATTAAAATTCCCAAGTATTGGCTTGCCCATTAACAATTGATATTTAATTTTGTGTTTCTAATTCAAGATTTATGAGTTTTGTGAAGGTTTTTGTGAAATCTTTTTAGATCCCAATGAATGCTGTAATTAGGTTGATTTAATTATGATATTATGTCAATTAAATGATTAATTAAGTATTGAATTGATGGCACATTAATTTAATCCCGGAATAATGCAATCGGTGTTGTTTTAAGGTGGTTTTCGGTTGTTTTAGGGGCTGTTTTAAGTGTTCTAATGTTGCTGGAGGTATAAGGATGGTTTGTAAGTGTTTTGGGTTCATAATTGAGGTGGATTAGATGTTAGATTCATCAGGTTTTGGGCTGATGTGTTTCGGATGCGTTTCGGCTTAGTTTTCGGTCTTTTCGACAAGGTTTTCGATAGTTTTGTGAGGGTTAAATGTGGCTGCTGTTTTGAGCATGTTGTAATGTGAATATGCTATGTTTTAAATGTTGTAGAGGTAATGCAAGAAGGTGCATAAGTGGCTGGTGCGTTGGCGTTGCCGTCAGAGCATCGACGAGGGCTCGTTTTGCTTGTCGGTGAGTGATTTCGGGTTTTAAAGTGTTTCGGTATTGAACATGAACATGATTTGTTAAGCATGCTTGGTTTTAGAAAGGCATTACAAGTTATGGTTTTAAATATGGTTTTAAATTGATGCATTGATGATGATGTTAAAGCTTCCTCACTAAGCATGTTTTGCTTAAGCTCTCCTCTCATCTTTGCAGACAAATAGTGACATTTGAGGCTACGTTCGGAGCAAGGAAACCAAGGGGAAGAGTTATCTCAATTTTTGGTATGTTTTCGCAAATAATTTGGGCTTGGCAATGTGTAAATCGAACCCATGTGAAGTGAATGACTTTTGCTTTGGTTAATATTGTAATAAGACCTATAATGTTTTGGATTATTAATTGATGGACTATGGTGTTGCTTGGATTGTTGAAGAATGAACATGCATGAACATTTTTTTACTTTAAATCATATTTTAGGAAGCCTGCCTATAGATTGTTTGGGGTCTTTGATGTGGTAAATGAATGTTCTAAATTGTTCTTTATGCTTAGGAAATTATGCATATAGTTAAGGGTGATTAATGGTTATGTTTGATTGGGTGGAATTAACTTAGAATGTTCAAACTTGTCAAAGTGCACAGGGGGTATCGATACCAGTATCGATACCCTAAGGCTTAAATTGGGGTGGTTCGAACCATGGTTCGATACAATTACTCCACTAGACGCTGGAGTATCGATACCACCTATGGGGGTATCGATACCAATAGCCTTCGAAGTGCAAGGAGGCTAGCTCCACGATAGGGTACTGGTACCGAGACCTTAGGTATCGGTACCGAGACCCAAAAATGACATTTTAAGTGTGGAAAATTATGTTTAGGGTCGGATGTCTTTCCACGATCGAATATAGATGCAATGAATAATATTGAGAGTTGTAATATCACCAAGATGCATGATGTTAACTTGAATTCGCATTTGTAAATTAATGTTGGTTTTAGTCCCTATAATATTGTGAGCTTTATAATTAGGTCCCTATTGTATGAAACATGAAATTGACGATGCAATAATGGTCCGTTTGATCTGAACTTTGTTATGAGTATGCTATGCATGTATAATTGAACTATGATAGATTGCATTACAAGTTTATTGTTGGAATTAAGAATTATTTGCGTTTTGATCCTTGTGTACTGATATGCGAATTGAATAGATCAATCGTGATCCGAATGTTTCCGTTTTTCGTTACGCATGACCTCGACACACATAGGAACTTAATTATGCATCTAGAAAAAAAACATATCGGTTTCAGGGTTGTCTATCGAATTGGATCTTAACGGGTTTAGTTCGATATTCCCCGTGTGACCCGTTAGTGCCGGTTTCGTCCAGGCCGGGCAAAGGGGGTTACAATCCACTAAATATGTTTTAATTAATTTTAATAAAAAGCTTATTTCCATTTTCTTTTGTAACTTCCCATTTTCTCATCTTTTCTCTCAAAATTTTCTCTCCATTTTCTTCTCCAAATTTCATTTTCAACAAGATTTAATTCATTTTACTCATCCTTTCATTCTCTACAATATCTACTCATCAATTTTGCAAAATCAACATCCATTTTCAGGGAAATCAAGAGAGGATTTCTCATCTTTTTGGTGGAGTTAATCTCAAAGGTAAAATTCTGATTTCTAATCTTTTTCTAAGGTTCTTTATTGAAGTTCCCAAGTATTGGCTTGCTCATCAACAATTGCTATTTAATTTTTTGTGTTTTTAATTCAAGATCTATGAGTTTTATGATAGTTTTTGTGAAATCTTTTTTTAGATATCAATTGATGCTAGAATTAGGATGATTTAATTATGATATTAGGTTAATTAAATGATTGATTGAGTCTTGAAATGAGCTAACATCAAATTAATTCCGGAATAATGCAATCGGTGATGTTTTAAGGTGGTTTTCGGTTATTTTAGGGGTTGTTTTAGGTGTGCTGCTCTTGCTGGAGGTATAAGGATGGTTTGAAAGTGTTTTTAGTTCATAATTGAGGTGGATTAGATGTTAGAATCATAAGGTTAAGGGTTGATGTTGTTTCGGATAAGTTTCGGCTTAGTTTTCGATCTTTTCGGCAAGGTTTTCGATAGTTTTGTGAAGGTTTAATGCGGATGTTGTTTTGAGAATGTTATGATGTGAATATGCTCTTTTTTAATGTTGTAGAAGAAGTGCAAGAAGGTCCGTAAGTGGCTGGTGCGTTGGTGTTGCCGTCGGAGCATCGACGAGAGCTTGTTTCGCTTGTCGGTGAGTGATTTCGGATTAAAAGTGTTTCGCAACGGTTCGGTTCTGTTTTGGGGACTATGGAATAGTGTGAAAACTTTCCATAGTTCAAGAGTAATTAAAGTAAATGATTTTGATGCATTATTGTGAGTTTCAGCTATTTTCGATAACGGCATTTATGATGATGATTTAGAGAGATTTTGGAAATGCATAAGTATGATTTTGAAGTGATGCATGCATGTGTTAATTGCTGGAAATGCATGGTTTATAGAGATATCCATGGTTTATGAAAACATGAAAAATTAAGTGGAATATGATGTGCTTATTTGCCTTACATATGATGGTGCCATTGGGCATGACTTTTGGTTCATTTGTTGAACACATTATGGATGCATTATGAGCAGCAAATTAGCATACATACTTGAACTTGATATTGGCTTAGTGACACTAACTTTAGATTCGAATAAAAATGACATGTCATTAGGATTGAGTGCACTATAAATATTATGAAAATAAAGGAAAAATGCCTACACGTAACAAGGGTGACTTTGTGTCCAACCGTGCGTGGTAGAGCCGCCTACACGTAACAAGGGTGACTATGTGTCCAACCGTACATGGTAGAGCTAATAATGGTGACTTCGTGTCATGTCAATGGTGACTTCGTGTCATGTCAATGGTGACTTCGTGTCATGACGAGACTAAAGGTCTCTAATCAATGGATCCGTGTATTCGGTGAACTTAAGGTTCACATTAAGTGATCACTAGAAAACCAATATACATACATGGAATAATTTGAAACATTGTGCATTATTTATGGAATGAATTGATAATTCCATGCATACTCAAGAAAAGGCTTTTGGTATTATGAACATGAACATGATTTGTTAAGCATGCTTGGTTTTACAAAGGCATTACAAGTTATGGTTTTTAAATATGGTTTTAATTTGATGCATTGATGATCTTGTTTAGAGCTTCCTCACTAAGCATGTTTTGCTTAAGCTCTCTTTTCATCTTTGCAGAAAAATAGAGACATTTGGGGATGCATTTGGAGCAAGAGAACCAAGGGGAAAAGACCTCACATTTTTGGTATGATTTGGCAAATAAATAGAGGCTTGGTAATGTGTAAACCTATTTCTTATGAGAGTGTGTTTTGCTTTGGTTAATGACTTGTAATAAGACCTTATTTTGCTTTGGTTGTTGTTGGATGGATTGTGGTAATGTTTTGAATTGTTTGACATATGATCATGCATGTATGTTTCCTTGTTTTTAATCATAACATAGGGCGCATGCCTATAGATAATTTTGGTGTCTTAGATGTTGGTAAATGTGTGCTTAAAATTGTTCATTATGTTTCGGAAGTATGCATATAGCTGAGGGTGATCAATGGTTGTGTTTGGATGGGGTTTAAACTAACCAAAATTGCCTAATTAGTGATTCTGGATAGGGTGTATCGAAACACCCTCTAATGGTATCGATACCCCAAGGCAATTTCGGGGCGGCATCGAACCATGGTTCAATGCCATTACCTCACTGGACACCAAGGTATCGATACCACCCAAGGAGGTATGATACCCTTGGCCTTCGAAGACTTAATTAGCCACATCCATGACATGGTATCGATACCATGCTTAATGGTATCGATACCCATGACCAAAAAGGAAGAATTTTAAGTGTTGGAACTTCGAGTGTTGTCGTTCGTCTTCTTGTATTCGAATAGGGATGCTATGAATATCATTTTAAGTTGAAATATCACCTTGATCATGATGTTCAATTAACTTCGTATTGGTTAATTAATGCTGGTTTTAGTCCCTAGGATTTGTGAACTTTACAATTAGGTCCCTAAACATTGAAACATGAAATTGATGATGCTATACTACTCCGATTTATCTGAATTTTGTTGTGAGTATGCTATGCATGTTTAATTGAATTGTGGTAGATTGAATTTTCGGTTTATTATAGGAATTAAAGTTACTTGCATTTTGGTCCTTATGTACTTGTATGCGAGTTGAATGTTCAATTGTGAATTGAATGTTTCCATTTCCGTTATGCATGACCTCGACACACATAGGAACTTAATTATGCATCTAGTCAAGAAAAAAAACATATCGGTTTTCAGGGTTGTTTATCGAATCGGACCTTCGCGGGTTTGGTTCGATATTCCCCGTGTAACCCATTAGTGCCGGTTCCGCCTAGGCCGGGCTAAGGGGGTTACAAAACCATTCCAGCACCGAAACGCCTTCATGTGCTATTGCCGAAGATGCTTCCGGTGCGAAGGGATCAACAGCCACCACGGCCAAGTAGTGACCGATAATGACTCGAGCGAGGCTCAACATGATAACCCTGATGTTCCTTACTTAAACCTAGACTTTTTGGACGGTTTGATCTGGCATGAACATTGATGCAGGAAGAGTGGCTTACATGAAACTGCCAAAAAAACAAATAGTATCAAGCTTTGATGTATAAAACTTGATGCATAGAGTATATTTTTCATATAGTTTGTCAAATATTATGTCATGTTTTCTTTTTCTTTTCTTAAATGTATGTAAATATGATACATTTTAATGTGAAGATATATGCTTGTATTTCGTATATGATTATAGAAATTTAAATTGGAACACATTAGTTTTATAACATAATGAATTTTTAATTTAAACAAAAAATCGAATAAATCGACACGATTTGACATAACTCAAATTTTATTAACTCAAATTAAATCGGAAAAAATTCAAATAAAATTTTGTTATAAGATAAACTCTTGAAAAATTTTAACTCAATTCAATTGAATATTTACATTAAATACTCAACACTTTCGACTGATAGAACCCTAAAAATTCAAATGATGAAATAAATCTTCTTAACAAGACTTAAGAGATAATTTTCATATAAAACCTACTAAAATTATAAAAGATGGAACTCATAGTTACCTTACTTGCGCAACACTCTTTCATATATGTTGTATAAGGTCACTATTCTTTATACACAGCAACCTTATAAACTCTAAAAGAAGAAAATCATGATGCAACTCTCTCTTTATTCCTTCTCAGGCTTCTGAAACTCTTTGGAGTAAGCATTTTTTCATGTTCTATTTTTCAGAGAAGTTCCCTTGAACTTCACAAACTTCTGTTTATATTATGTTTTGATAAAATATTATATTTAGGTTATACCGTGACAAGAAAATTTAGGGAAAACACAAAAAAGTTGTGACATGAATCGAAACCTTGGAAGAGAGGATATGCAACACCTAACTACAAGGATAAGTAGGAATTTTTCATATATTTATAAAATGTTTATATATATAAATTCTAAAATATTATAAGAATCTATTTATAAAATTAATTATATCATTTATTATTCACATATATACTAATATTTAAGTCTGAATAATATACTTAGTCACAATTTAGTCCATACACCTTTAGATTTTAGTAAGTCTTTTAAAGAGACAGTAATAGAACAATAGATTTCAAGAGAAAGTTGTTGAGGGAAAGTTTTATAGGATTTGTGTAAGCTGTTGCACGCGATCTTATCATTTTATAAGAGAAGTTAAATTTTAATGTAACTTTTCAATATTTAGTGGTTAAACTAAACATTTTAAAATAGTTAGCGTTTATTTATAAATAGTACCCAATATTACTTTTTACAAAATATAAAAAATAAATTCATATTAAAGTGACTTAAATATTGTAATCACTTTTTTGAGACTAACTAATTTTCTTTTATGTTTAAAATAAAGGGATTTAATTAATACATAATGAATATATATAACATGTAAAAAAGAAAAAGAAGAAAATGAAAAAAATATAAATTTATATAATCACATGTGTGTTAGTATTATTGTGTGTCTGATTATGCATTTTGTGTCTGCATGTGAGGTCATAGGTATATATATGTAGTAGAGGCATTTGCATGAATATGTATGTGCTAATTTCTTATGTATGTGTAATATACATGTGCCATTATACAAGTGTGACGTGTTTTCATGAGTGATGGTATTTTATTGCATTGTTTGTCTTTGCAATGCATGGGTGTGTATCAATAGGTATTGTTAATACACATGTATATATACGTGTGATAGATATTGCATTAGTAGGTAGGTATTGTTACTATTTATATTTATCATATATTATGACCTAAATTTAATATCACAAAAAACCCAAAAGGAATGTATATATAATCCAATTCATTACATATTAAAGCCCAAATATTAATATCTAGTTTATTATGCATATATATAAAACATGTGCTAAATTAAATAAAATACATGCCCAAATCAGATAACTCAATCGGCTATAAAGCTCTCTTTATTATAATACATAGAAACTCTAATTTCCCTTTGCTTGCTACAACCGTCAGAGAACAAAGACCCTTGGATCAGTTAAATCGAACGGCCACAATCAACATCAGACAAACTCCTCATCTGTCGTCCGTTCGAGTTTCCGGTCGACGTGGCATCATTTCCTCGATTCGCAGCCACCGTACGTTCATCGGCCATCAACTTTCCCAGAAAAGTCAGACACGCCATGAACAAAAAAAAAAAATCAAATGTAGATTCAATATCCAAAACAGAGGTAAAATCAGAGTTAAAGAATCCCAAAAAATCTGCGCAAGCATGATGATCAAACTGAAATATCAAATGCAGATCTGGGAAATGGGGGATTTTTCATGATTTCATTGTACTAAAAAGAAATAACTAAGAGATATAATCTGGAAAACCTAGATTCAGAGAGAGGGGTGTTCAAGGGTAATAAAAATTCTATATAGGAACCTAGTTTGAGAGCTTCATTGTATTCTGGATAACCCAGAAATCAGAGAGAAAAAGAGAGCAAATCAGTCTTGTAATCGAAATTTCAGAAATAGAATTCAAAAAGCCTTAATATTCTGAAGGTGAAGAAGGTTTTTCAAATCTGAGATCCAAGCTTTTTTTCAAATCTTTTCAAAATAAAATAGAAGATTTCGAATCTTAGTTTATAAGAGAGACTCGCTATTTTGGTTGCCATCTTCGTCATGTGGTCGTCGTCATCGTCGTCGCGAGGTTTCACACCGATAACCGACAAGAAAAATGAGGAGCGACCACTGTCAAAAGCGATGAAGAGAGGGATAAGGTTTCAGGGATTTGTTTAAGTCTAAAAAATGATAATAATATGGCACCCATTTGGCTTCAAGTCTCCGGACGCAAACCATTGCCGTTGAACATTTCAATCTGCGGTTTCTTAAGGAAAATGGTTAAATCGCCGTCTTGGCCCCTATATCTCTTCCCATTTACAAATTTTCTCATGGTTTAATTTGGTCTTTAACCCTTAATTTTTTCAGTTTTTATTTCAACTTTTACCCTTTGTTCTGTGCACATTAGAGTCCTTATTATGGTTTGCGAATACAAGTCTGCGAATACAAGTCTGTGCATAACCTTTTTAGATTATTAATTTGCATATTACTTTGGTTATATGTTCATGGCCTTTACATGTCACCTGTTTCATATATCAATGTCTTTATTTATTATATTTATACATGTGTTTATTAAGTTATATGTGTATTAAAAAAAAACATAAATAATATTTTATTTTTTTTCTTGCACAAATAATAGTATGTTTTGAGTAATCCATGCTCGCATCCTTTACATATTATTTAGGAGTTACATTGCACTTATATACTTGTTAGTTTATATTACTTGTCACAAGTTGTGGATTTAGTTTTTGGTGCATCATTTCTATGTTGCTTTGTGTAATGTTTTTTTTAACATATTTCAAACAGGTGCATTTTTTTACTTATATATGTTATGTAGTCATGTTTGTCATTTTATGTTAATTTTGAATGACAGTTTTTAAAATTGTTTCACTGCTCCATCATGGTTTGCTACATAATGATACAGGTATTTAGTTTGGAATATATCATTAAACATTCACTTAATGTTTTGTCAGCTCTTAATTGTTCTCATTGTTTTTTACATTCATGTTTACATATATTTGTTCATTATTCCTTTGATCTCGTATGTATGTATATATGTACTTGTCATGCACTTTAATTCATCACTCATATGATTATTATTTTATTAGTAGTTCTTTTTGCTAAGTTATGAATCAAAATAATAAAAAAGAGAGGTACTTATTAATTTTGATATTCGTGTCATAACGGTTCGAATTATCGGACGTTGACCGAATATTAGAATTAATCATTACCGTCTTAAGGTAAATAACATTTAAAATTGACAAGATCATGACATCATTCTATTTATATGTGCATCATTCATAAAGGTGACGTACGAAATCCGAACCCTAATGATAAGTGTTCAAAATAGTTAATATTTTGTGCTTAATTATCCTTTGATTTGATGAGTTATGCTACTGATCTTAGTGTTTTTCGTGTGATTTTGTGCAGGACTCTGAATCTGGAAAATGCACTTAAATAGTTAATTTCTGAAGTTTTTTTTATTATTTTCTAGATCGAGTCTGGATTGGTGGGCATGACTTTGGGCGTGAAAATCTGATGTGGCATTCGGTCAGCAACTTCTAGAAGATGATATCAGCAAGCGCGTGATAGCTTATCAACGTTCCAGATAGCTTATCAGCCGCATTTTGAATTTTAAATTTATATTTATCTTTTGTAATTTGAATTTAAATATTTTTAGAATTATCTAGAATTTATCCCCTTATTTTAGGGCTTGTAAAAGGCTATAAATACCCACCTTGGGTAAGCCTAAAATATCTTGAGTTCATCTTTAATTCCAAATCCTAGAGTTCTTCATCTTTTATTTTCTTTATTTTTTCTTGCTTTTATTTTTATTTTATTTTTTATTATGTCGAGCATAATTCTTTCCATAATTATGCTCGGTTAAGTTTTTATAGCCAAGGGCATAAGCAATACTCGATCCAAATGTGAGGATTGAAAAATACATCAAAACTTCGATTTTTATTTCTTTAGTTTTTCTTTTGAACTTAATTTTTAAATTAAATTGATTTCAAAACTAAAGATTGACTTTAGTCAACACTTTGATTTAATTATTTGTGTGGGAGGAAAGATCGGCTATTGAAGCAATCCGACTTCCTGGGAACACACTTAGCAAATTGATTGCTAAGAAGAAAACTAAGATTGGATTAATTATTATTGAAATAACATAATCCAAGTCGATTTAAATGATTTAAATGATTTTTCTACAAAAATTGAGTTGGTGGATTAATCCATGAAACCAATATCAAAGATAGACTTGTTTATTCGGTTTAGAAGTTTTGCTTCAAGGATTGAACCTTGAAAGCTAATTACCGACGTAAAATCCCGAAGTAAATTTTTTTCCAATGATCTATTAAAACCTAAGGCTAGTTTTTATTATAATTAAATCACTTTCTTTATTTTGTTCTCTTCAGTTATTTAGTTTCATTATATTCAACAACCCCTTTTTACTTAAAACATCATTCAATATTCATGGATCACCAGTCAAACAAGCGTAATCAGGAAGTTTCTAGTCCCTGTGGGATCGACCCTTACTTATTCTTTACTATATTTAATTTCCTATTATTTATTTGAGAATAAGGAATTTATTTTGACACTACACAACGCGTGTCAAATTGGCACCGTTTCGAAGACTACGACAAAGTTATTGATTTAGTTTTGTTTGATTTATGACCAGGAACAACCCGAGAGAATAAGGAGAATACATCCCGGAAAGTGAAGCATACTCCCGAAGACTACATGCCTAAACACTTCAGGAGAAACGTAGACTACGACAACAACAGTTAGAACGTGATCTAGAATTTGCATCCGAAGCAGAATCACATTTTGATCACATAACTAAAGATCCAATTCCGATGGCACACAACGATCAAACTATCCGTCAATTGACTGGGGCTCCTGACGATAACCAACCGATGTGTATAACGTTTCCAAATGGAGAGACGTCATTCGCTCTAAGAACAAGCCTAATACACCTATTGCCAACCTATCATGGTTTTCCAAGCGAAAATCCTCACAAACATCTCAAGGAATTTCACATGGTTTGTTTGAGTATAAAATCATAGGGAGTATGCGAAGACCAAATTAAACTTCACGTCTTTCCTTTTTCTTTAGCTGATATAGCAAAATATTGGTTATTTGATTTACCTTCGAATTCTGTTACAACTTGGATTGATATGGCTCGTATTTTTCTTGACAGGTTCTTTCCAGTAGCCAAAGCGAGCGAACTGAAGCGAAGTATCTTGAGTATCCGAAAAAAGGATACTGAAACCTTGTATGATTAATGGGAGTGCTTTAAAAAGCTATGTGCTAATTGTCCACAGTACGGCTTAAGCGAAAAAACACTTCTTCAGTATTTTTATGAAGGTTTAACGCCTATAGATATAAAGGTAATTGATGCGGCAAGTGGAGGAGCACTTGTAAACATGACTCCTACCGCGGCTAGAATGTTAATATCTACCATAACCGCTAACTCGCAAAGGTTTCACACTATAAGTGAACCATCTCGAAGGGTTCACGAGGTAAGTACAGTTTCCTTAGAAAATAAAATTGACAAATTAACTGACATTGTTCAATCTCTTGTTACAAATAAAAGAAATGCAACTAGAACTTGTAAGATATGTACAAGTCTTGAACATCCGACAGATTGTTATCCGATCATCCAAGAGGATGAAAAAGCCCTAGTGAATGCCTTGGGAAATTTTCCTGGACCATCCTAGAGACCCTATAACCCTAACGCCAATACCTATAATCCTAGTTGGAGGGATCATCCAAACCTTAGATATGGGTCAAACTTTAGACAGAACCAACCTTATCATCAAGGACAACAAAACCAACAACCGAAATTGTCATTGGAATCTATTGTTGAAAGATTAGCAATTTCCTAAGAAAAGTTCCACAACTGAACTGAGACACACTCAGGAACTAGATAAGCAAATTTCTCATTTAGCTCAAACCATAAGAAGACTAGAATCTCAAGGAAAACTTCCTTCCCAAACCGAGTTAAACCCAAGGGAAAACGTTAGTGCTATCACCCTTAAAAGTGGTATAGTTATTAATCCTGAAGTTCCCAAGGAAACTACTGAACAACCAGAGAAGGAGAAAGAAACGAAAACTTCCGAATCTCAAGGTAAAACTTCTTCTCCTTCGCCATCTTCCCCTTCTATTCCTCAGGAAATCGCACCACCATTTTCGTCACGATTGACGAAACATGACAAAAAGGTTGAGTAAAAGGAAATTATAGATATACTCAAAAAAGTACAAGTCAATATACCTCTTTTGGAAGTGATCAGACAAGTGTCAAGGTATACTAGATTTTTAAAAGAATTATGCACTAAAAAGAGGAAATTGACTGGCAACGAGAAGGTGAATTTGGGAGAAAATTTTTCTGCAGTCTTTCAGCGAAAGCTTCCGCCAAAAATGAAAGATCAAGGTATGTTCTCTATACCCTGTAAAATTGGAAATGTTTTAATTAATCATGCAATGTGCGATTTAGGAGCTTCAATTAATGTTATGCCACTTTCTATTTATAAAAAGATTACTAACGAGCCTTTGAAGGAAACAAAATTTACCATCCAATTGGCGGATCGATCTATTATCCATCCAAAGGGAGTGCTTGAAATTGTGTTAGTAAAAGTTGATGATCTCATCTTTCCTGCTGACTTCTACATCATCGATATGGATTATGATCATTCGAATACATGTTTAGAGATACTTTCGGGCCGACCATTTTTAAGCACTGTGAATACAAAGATCGATGTGAAAAGTGGTTTTGTCAATGGAATTTGATGGTGAGGTCGTTGAATTTAATGTTTGCAAAGATATAAAAAAATTCTGATTCTATAGAAAACGTTAGCGTCGTTGGTATTTGTGAACCTATAATTGATGAATTTGTGAATACTAACGTATCTAATGATTTTTGCAGGAAATTAGAACAACACGACAAAGAAAATAAGGAGTTGGAAAATTTTTGTTCTATTCATTCTGATTTGCGTTTTAATCCTTTAAAATCTAAAACTTTATTTTCCATCTTACAGGAATCAAATTCTAAGTTAAAGTTGCCGCCGGATAAATTGAAAAGCAAAGAACATATTTCGTCAACAAAAAAGGAAAAAATCGATGATCATAAAATTTCATATAGGAAAGCTCTTAGTTGGACAAAATGCAAAAATCGTAGGAAGTACTTGCAAACGCCTGTAGTTTGAGTCAAGTCGTCGAGCTATCGACGTTAAATAAAAGAGCTTAATGGGAGGCAACCCACTTTTATTTTATTTATTTTCAGTATATTTTATTTTATTTGTTTACTTAGGTTCAAAATTTTTAAATAAATAAATTTACAGAGTAATAATTTATCTTAGTTAAGTTTTATTTTGTCCATTTGTATTTTAAAATAAATCTTTATCTTCATTTTCTGTTTTAAATTTTTTTTATCTTGATTCTAATAATTTTATTTATCTATTTTACAGGATAAGATTTGAAATAAAATTCAAACTCAAGAGATAAATTTTGGTGGAGTATATTTTTCAAATTTGATTGATAATAATGTGGACCCCATTTCCCATATATTTTGGTCAAAGCTTCTTTGTCCCACTTGAGAGTTCAACTCGCAGCCACCATTATTCTTCCACCACACCAACCGAAACTAAGATGCCACTGGGAATGTTCATAGTGGCTGAAACCACACCATAACCGGTACCTCACGACGTGGACGTGGCAGCGGGCGTGGCCGTTATTAGATCGGGGAGTATTCTTTTTCCTTCTCATATTTTAATTTTTCATTTACGTTTTGAGACAAAACGATTTAAGTGAGGGGAAAGGATTGCATGCAAAATTTAAATTTCACCTTGCTTATTTTATACTTGGAATTGAGTTATTTTGATATTAACATACTTGAGTTGCATGATAGTGTGTTGACATAGTTAGTGACTTTTGATTAAGATTCTTAGATTTTCCATAATTAGTTAATTAAAATTTTGCTAGCTTGATACATTTATCCTTTTTTTTGTGAGATCTTGAGCCTAATGAGCATATCTTTTCATTATTGCTCTTTTATTCATTTGTGTGTACCGAATTGATTTTTAGCATTCTAGAACCTGTGATTCAATACTTTTTGAGACTACATACATGAATATGATGCTTTGGTATGATGGAGGCACTTAGGTTTAACCAATTCACTTCCTAAAATAGTCTACCTTTTATTTTTATCCCTTAGTGAACCACTTTGAGCCTATACCCATTTTTTGTTTTACATCTTATTAATATAACTCATATACCTATTTTTTATATATTTTCATTTTTTTGCACCCTTGTCAAGACTTAAGATCATATTTGTTCCACGAAAAAAAGAAGAGATCAGAAAGTGTGTATTCGAAAAAAAAAGAAAAAAATCAAAAAAAAAGGAGAAAGAAAGAAAGAATTCAAAGAAGAAAGAAATAAAGGGTATCAATGTGTACCTTTCAAATAAAAAAAGGGGAAAAAAAGAGAAAAAGTTTCGAAACTCTTGGAAAGGAGAAACAAAAAAATCTTTGTCGATTGGTTTACTTTGAATCTGGAAAATGCACTTAAATAGTTAATTTCTGAAGTTTTTAATTTTATTTTCTAGATCGAGTCTGGATTGGTGGGCATGAAAATCTGACGTGACATTTGGTCAACAACTTCTATAAGATGACGTCAGCAAGCGCGTTATATCTTATCAACGTTTTAGATAGCTTGTCAGTCGCATTATGAATTTTAATTTTGGATTTATCTTTTATAATTTGAATTTAAATATTTTTAGAATTATCTATGATTTATCCCCTTATTTTAGGGTTTGTAAAAGACTATAAATACCCACCTTGGGTAAGCCTAAAACATCTGGAGTTCATCTTTAATTCCAAATCCAAGAGTTTTCTTTCATCTTTTATTTTCTTTATTTTTTCGTGCTTTTAATTTTATTTTATTTTTTATTATGTCTAGCATAATTCTTTCCATAATTATGCTCGGCTAATTTTTTATAGCCAAGGGCTTAAGCAATGAATCGATTCAAATGTGAGGATTAAATAACACATCAATAACTTCGATTTTTATTTTTTTAGTTTTTCTTTTGAACTTATTTTTTAAATTAAATTGATTTCAAAACTAAAGATTGAATTTAGTCAAGACTTCGATTTAATTATTTGTATGGGAGGAAAGATCATCTATTGAAGCAATCCGGCTTCCTAGGAACACACTTAGCAAATTGATTGCTAAGAAGAAAACTAAGATTGGATCAATTATTATTGAAATAACATAATCCAAGTCGGTTTAAATGATTTAAATGATTTTTATACAAACATTGAGTTGGTGGATTAATCCATGAAACCAATATCAAAGATAGACTTGTGTATTCGGTTTAGAAGTTTTGCTTCAAGGATTGAACCTTGAAAGCTAATTACCGACGTAAAATCCCAAAGTAAAAATCTTTTTCGATGATCTATTAAAATTGAGTTAAAACGAAAACCTAAGGTTAGTTTTTATTATAATTAAATCACTTTCTTTATTTTGTTCTCTTCAGTTATTTAGTTTCATTATATTCAACAACAACAACCCTTTTTACTTAAAACATCATTCAATATTCTTGGATCACAAGTCAAACAAGCGTAATCAGGAAGTTTGTAGTCCTTGTGGGATTGACCCTTATTTATCCTTTACTATATTTAATTTCCTATTATTTATTTGAGAATAAGGAATTTATTTTGACACTACACGACACGTGTCACCTAAACTAACGCGACAGTCAGTATTATCTGATGTTGATTTAGTCTTTGGCCCGGTGTATCGTCAACCTTATTAATTAAATGACTTATTAATTTTAGTTCACCAATTAAATTAAGCTCGTTTAATTAAGATCAATTTTGAGTTTAAAAATTAAGTTAAAGATCAAAAATGATTTTTAAGAAAATATTTTTGGTACCGATTTTCGGGGGTGTTGGGGGTGCTAATCCTTCCCCACGCATAACCAACTCCCGAACCCTTTTTCAAAACGAATCTTTGGTTTTTCTTTTATGGTGTCCATTCTACCTAAGTAACCGGTGGCGACTCCAATTTTATCGTTTTTAAAACACTTAATGTTTTTTAAAATGACATTTTCAAAGGGGATTAAATCGTAGCATCAAAGACCTTTTTACCCACTCCTTTCAAAATTTAATTTTCCATTTTCCATCATCTTCGGACTTAAAAAGGTCGCTACAAATATAAGATTATTATCTTATATAAAGACGGTGAAAATATTTAGTATCCTCAAGCACCTAAATTTTAGGGTTTAGGGGTTTAGTGAAAGGTTTAGAATTTAAGATTCAAGATTAAATTTTAGGATCTATGATCATGGATTTGGTTTTAGGACAATAATATTAGGAATTTAGTTTTTAAATTATAAACCCTAACTTTTGCGCTATACTCTTTATATGTTGCATAAAGGATTAGAATTCTACGATTTCTTGATAAAGAAAACCCTTCTCGCTTCTTATTTCTACATTTTTTGAATGGTATTGGGCTCAATGATAAACGAAGAACACATCGATGCCGAAACAAAGAGAAAGAGCCTGATGTAACAGTTTTCCTTATGTACAACAATAAGATGGAAGATTCTATGATTTGTCAGAACTGTAATGTGCAACGATTTAACTAATAGAAATAACAAGAATAATAAAGATGATTTAAGAAGCAGAAGAAAAGATTAACAGAAACATAGGAATATAGAATTGAAGAAGAGAAGAAAACTTATAATTCATTGATAATCGATACTGGAATATTATCCCTATTTTAGGTTTTAAACCTCAACAAACATAAATTAATATAAAAGGTAAACTTTTAAACTATAATGTTTTATTAAAATAGAACGATACATGAAAATATCATCCCCTCCAAAGGATCATTGTCCCCAAAAATTAAAAAAATTAGAATAAAAAAATGAATAGACTTTCAAAACTGTCCTGTTAGATCTTGCAATTTTAGTTCCAAACTCTCTGCTCTGAGTGCAATCACCAAAATTTTCAACTAGCTCGTCCTCAAGTTTTAAAGTTTTCCACAATGCCAACAAAAATATTGTAACATCAAATTCCACAATAGATTCTTGTTTGTTCTGCCCACGAACATTTTTAACAATAATAGAATCGATAGCTTTTGAGTATTTTTTTCTTGTTGTACTAGATATATAGGCACCAGATGCCCATTCTTTGAAAAATATGGTAACACTATAATTTGAATCCCCAACTATATACTTGACATGTCTATCCTTCAAACTCTCGATCAAGGTATGATTTTTTTGATCTTCACCGCTCTCATATCTAAGATGATGTTTGTTCCTCTTTTTTTCATGTGAATAATTTTCTTAATGAAACACTAGCACTAGGATGAGAAACAATAACCTCGACAATGGCATTTGTATGCCATATTTCATATGCCACACTAATGGGTCTCAATACTGACAAAAACTCCATTTCTCTTGGATATAAAACATCTTCTCTATCACCATGATCCAAGATACCATATCCGAATGTAAAAAGTTATCTAGTTGACGTTATTAAAATCATATGACAAAGGTCATAAATTACTGAAGCAATTTTAAGTCTCTCAAAAAAATCTAGAGCTACCTTTGATATCCAATGACTAATATCGATACAAAGACAAAGAAACCTAACATTGTGAGTTCCATCTCTCCATGTATAAAGTCCCTTTAATAAATGTGAAGAACAATTGAGACACATGGTAAACCACGAAATATTTTCATATTCAGCTGCTCTACTGTTAAGTGAAGTATCACCCGATTGTTATTTTTTATATTTCTTTTGTCTAGAATACTATTGAATAAGCTAAGGTCAATTTTCCTTTCATTGCATTCTTCCTATGGTGTTGCTTGTAGTCTCAAGCATCAATTTCAAATTACCCTTACATTTCATAAGTGCACATATATACCGGTAATAATATTATTTTTTACTTTAGAATTTCAATCTTTATGTGAGCAATTAGTTGTGTTTGAACAAAATAATTTGACTTCTCCATGTTCTCTCCTTATCATGATATTCCTCCCTCCTTCAAATGATCATTATCTCTAAGGATCAAATAATTTATATTGGATCAAAGCATGAATTAGTAACACTCTCCACCTATTCTGTAAGATTGAACTCAGATTCGAATCAGTTACATCACTAATAATATAGAATATGAAAATTCCTTGTAGTCCCATATAATTAAAAATCTCTTCATTTATGTCGAAATTAGAACTCCACTTCAAATCTATTCCATTAAGATCAAATTTATCCATTAACAGTAATCTAAATTCAAATGGACCGTTATTTTCAACAAATTTTTCATTGAACACTTGAACTGCATTTGAACCCACCTCTCTAGCCACCATCAATGACTTTCACATTACATTCTGAATTGATGATCATTTCGACAAATCCTTAGTCTAGTCCTCACCTTGAACATCCTAGATCAATTTGAATGATTTATAAATCTTCTACTTGTTCCCCACGTTAATCTAACTTATTTTCATTCTTAATTTCTACGGTTTGTATATCATTTATATCATCCTTGGAATGAAAATTGAAAGTTGGAAAATCAATACCTGAATTGAAAATCATTTCCTTTTTTCTAGCCTACATTTTTTATTCCAGCATCTTTAATTCCTTTTTCATTTCTTTTGTAATCAGAAGCTTCAAAATCCTTGGATTTAATTGCACTTTCTTCTAAGCGATTTAACATATCTTACACACTAGTTAAAACAATGTATTTCATTTGTTGAACTCACAATGAAACTTAAATAAATCGAACTCTCGATACCAATTATAATGTCCCAACGATTTAACTGATAGAAATAACAAGAATAACAAAGAGGATTAATAAACAAAACAAAGGATTAACCAAAACAGAGGAATATAGAATTAAAGAAGAGAAGAAAGCTCAAAGCTTATAATTCATTGATAAACAACAATGAAACATTATCCTTATTTTGGATTTTAACCCTCAACAAACATAAAACGACGACATTTAATAAAACATGTACACTCTTAAACTATACAGTTTTATTAAAATAGAACGGTACATGACAAACCCCTCTTGTTATATGCCCTCACTGCAATGAAATCATTTTGGTTTTGGGAAATTCTCAACGAAAGATTTTTTAACCTCTCTCTTCGCAAATCTCTGGGTGCACATCTTCTAAACATGTCTCAGAAGTACGCACACCTCATCAACAATATGATCTTGCACCGGAATATACACGTTACTTTCATGATATCATGCTTCTTTGTTCTTTCGTATTTTGTGATTATGTTACTGCGTTATTGGTTTAATTAACATTTCTCGTCTCTGTGCAAATCACAGGGTTCCTGTAACTTAGGAAAGGAATTGAATATGCATCGGATGTTCGTCGAAGTTACTTGTCAAGGCGGTATATAAATGAGCAGAAGTAAACGAGGTTTTTCTTCGAAACAATTAGTTTCTTCTATCATCCAATATACAAATGCAGCACCAGTGAATAACAACCAGCAGTGGAGTAGCTTTCCGGCAGACTTCAACATCGGTTGCACAGATTGTTCGAATAGGTCGTCTTCCGGATCATGTCCAATTCAAGCAGTTATACTCATAAGGACTTTAGATAGCTTTAATTTAAGTAAATTAAGATAATAAGGTTTATTTCTAATTTTGGTGGCTCCGATGGCCTACCCCATTGTTTCAAATGTTTTTCAGTCTTTCCACATGTTGTCTTGCTTCATATGTAGAACCCCCCGGGCAATTCTATAGCTGAAAACAGGATCCTATCCTTATTTATTTATTTATGTATATATATATATATTCTATAATGGCAGTTTGATTAGTATCCATTTTGAGTTTTCATTCAGAAAACATACGGAACCTGATCTAACTGTTTGCCCTGTGTGCAGCAAGAAGATGGAATACCCTTTGATTTGCATGAACACTCTTGTTGTATGTCCTCAATGCAACGAGATTCTTTCGGCTTCAGTTTCTACGAACAGACAGCAATATGATCTTGCACTGGATGATCCACGTTACTTTCATATCATCCTGTAGCTTGTATCTATTGTTAAAAACAAACCTATCCGGTAAGCCTTGGCTGCTGCTTCTTTCGCAGTCTTTGATTATTATGTAATCGTATTCTTGATTTCCACCAACATTCCTTTTCTCTGTGAAACCAAATCAGTGTTCCTGTATTATTCCAAGGAAAGGAACTAAACCAGCATCGGATGTCATCGAAGTTACTTGTCGAGGCAGCATATATAATGTTTCTCTGGAAGGAAAACTGCGAGAGGTGTGCGCTGCACTCGCTGAAAAATTAAGCGATTGGGTTGATTTGGAAACTTGGCCCTGCAGTTTTCAAACATCTGTTGCAATGTTCATCCAGCTTTTGAATGGCTCCCAGGTCGGATCTCAATTTTCTTTTTGGCAGATCCTCCTTTAAGTTCATTTGCAGAAGCACATATCATGGAACTGTTTATAGGACAACCTTCAAAGCTGATTCAAGCATCATCTTCTTAGTTCATATACAAATACAACACCAGTGAATAACATTAGGCTTCATACACAAATGCAGGGTGCGATGGAAGTACAACCATCGTCTTCAATTTGATTCCCGCAGTCACAAATAACATTCAGACGTGGGTTACCACATCCTCGGATTTCGTTATGATTCCTGTTTCGATTCAGAATACCATACTTTTAGTTTACTTCCATGTTCTACATATCAATACCGAGCAAGACTTCTACTGTGTCCCCATAAGTAGTTTTACAAGATTTTCTTCTTTGTCCGATGGAAAAATAGAGTTTGCCTTGATATGTTTTACTTGTAATAAACCCCACGAATTTCAGATTTTTGCATTAAACCTACTAAAATTATAAAAGATGGAACTCAAAGTTACCTTACTTGCACAATACTCTTTCATATATGTTGCAATAAAGTCCCTTTTCTTCATGTTTGAATTCTGGCTTTTATTATTTCCTCAAAAAAAAAAAAAGAATTCTGGGTTTTATTAGAACTGGGGTTGGAGTTTGATTAGGACCAGGATTAGTTTTATCCGATTTTAATTAAAATAAATATTTTACATAATCCTAACCTTACTGAAATCAACTGAGATAAGGATTTATTTGTAATTTCATTATTAGTTGTCCTAGTTCTTGCCTATATATAAAGGATTAGAATTAACGGGTTTCTTGATCAAGAAAACCCTTCTCGGTTCTTATTCCTTCGGTTTCTGTTTGCACAAGATTTCAAGCAGAACTACAACAGCAATGGCTGGTAATGGTATAGGGGTCAATGATAAACGAAGAACAGGACGAGGTCGAAACAAAGAGAAGGAGACTGATGTAACGATTTGCCCTATGTGCAACAACAAAATGGAAGATCCTATGATTTGCCAGAACACTATTGTTCTATGCCCTCACTGCAACGAAATCCTTTTGCTTTCGGAGAATTCGCAAAGGAAGATTTTGTCACCTATCTCTTCGGAAATCTCC
The DNA here is from genome assembly GCA_035048815.1 of Abelmoschus esculentus. Classification (NCBI taxonomy): domain Eukaryota; kingdom Viridiplantae; phylum Streptophyta; class Magnoliopsida; order Malvales; family Malvaceae; genus Abelmoschus; species Abelmoschus esculentus. The sequence continues at coordinate 10,675,659 of JAUCBN010000031.1, forward strand.
AGTTACACATCTCCTAAACATGTACCAGAAGTATGCACATCTCGCCAACAATATGATCTTGCACTAAAAGATCCACATTATTTTCATATCATGTTGGAGCTTGTATCTTTGATCAAAAACAAACCTTTCCGGTAAGCCTTTGTTTCTTCTTTTGCTCTTTTGTTAGTATGTTACTGTGTTTATTGGTTTCACCAAGATTTGTTTTCAATGTGCAAATCACAGAGTTCCTGTAATGTGCCGAGGAAAGGAACTGAACCTGCATAGGATGTTCGCCGAAGTTACATGTTGAGGCGGTCTATTGAAGGTAAAACGAAACTACTTTAGCACTGCAAGCAATTCTTGGTCCTTGGGTAGTGTACTTGATTTTATTGCAAATGTGCAATGTTGCAGGTTTATCAGGAAAGAAGACTGCGAGAGGTGTGCGACGCACTTGCCGAAAACTTAATCGATTGGGACCTATATAACATTTATGTAACTATATTGAATGACTTAGAAGCCTGGCTCTGCAATTTCCCAACAGGTGAGTATTTATAAACTTCTTTTGCAATGGTCAGTCAGCATTTGAATGGCTATTTGATTGGGGTTTGATTTTAGATTTTCCTTTTGCAGCTCCTCCTCTGAGAGCATGCCCTTCATACAATAAAGTACTTGTGCCGAGTTTGAGAGGACAACCTCAACCACAATGGATTCAAGCATCAACTCCATATACAAATGCAGCATTACCGGTGAATAATAATCAGCAGTGGATTAGCTTGCCGGAAGGCTTCAACATCGGTTCAACAGGTCATTTGAATAGGTTGTCATCCGGACCATGTCCAATGCCAGGGGTCATACTCAAAGGAGGACAACCATATCCGACAGGATTGACACAGGGGTTTAAAGGACAAGCATCAGAGTGGATTGACACATCAACTCGGCTTGCAAATTCAGTACCAGTGAAGAATAATCAGCAGTACAGTAGCTTGCCAGCAGACTTCAACATCGGCTCAACAGGTCATTCGAATAGATTGTCATCCGGACCATGTCCAATGCCAGGGGTCATACTCAAAGGAGGACAATCATCAGAGTGGATTGATACGTCAACTCGGTTTGCAAATTCAGCACCATTGAAGAATAATCTGTAGTTTTGTAGCTTGCAGTAGGCTGGTGTCAACTTTGGTTCAACATATCATCCGAATAGGTCGTCTTCGCATTTGAATTCAGCAGTTGCAAATGGCAATCAGATGTATGTTAGCGCATCCGATAACGAGTTCAATTTGGGTGTAGATTCAGAAGGTTGTACTTCAAGTTCACTTCCTGCACCACATCCGACACAAGGGGTGATGACTGATGGGAGGACAAGCATCAGAACAAGGCATCCATGACCATGACCATGATCCATTTCATAATCAGCGGATGGTGGGGAAAAGAAAGACATTAACCGAAAGCTTGGAGATGGAACCAATGAAAAAAATAAAAAATCTCAGCTCACTTTCTCCTAATAAATGAAGTAGAGTGAGAATAAGAAGCCATAGCCATTTTTTCAGGGAAATTTCAGCATAAGTGCTTTGAGAATCTGATAAGTCTACTGATGTTCAAAGGGACACTGAGCCGGATCATAAATCTGTTTTTTTTTTTTTTATTTATTTTAAATATTTTGTAATCAGTTTTCCTTTTTTCTTCACTATTATAATCAGTGATGTATGAAATTTTTAAATACGTTAATAATTATTAATCGTTATTGAGTGACAAAAAATACTTAAATTATATTATTTTATATAAATTCAAATTTTATTATTTATTTTAATATATTTATCATATTTTATTATTAAAAAATGGGTGATTTTAAACCGAAATAACTTGCAGGTGATATCCATACATAATTAAATGGTAATTCCATGCAAAATTTGGTATCAACTTGACTTTATTTCTTTATCTGCGAAAACTAAAAATATTATTTAATATTTATAATTTAAATTCAAACTATTATTGTTAGGTTAATTGTTTAACCATAAAAAAACTTGCAATTTTAATCTAGACTAATCAAGACGAGTTATATTTGTGTAATAATTATTCTAAAGCATATAAACAAATATCTCATCTTTTTGAGAGTTTTTAGTATAAAAAATTTGTACAAATTGATTTAATTATAATTTATATTTTTATTAAGTGTTACAATTGTAATGAGTTGATATTGCAAATAATCTTTTAAATAAATTTTCAAAGTTTGCTTCTTTATATTCAAATTTTGGAAAAGGTGTTGCAAAGTAATCTTGTTTGTACTAATTAAGTAAATAAAATATTTTATTCAAATTAAATAAAGAATAGTATCGTTAAATTTTATTGTCTTAAAAATAAATTCATTCCGATCTATGTAATCGATACAATAAACGATTTGTCTCCTAAAATTAACACGATCGTTTCGAATTCTTTATATTCAAAATTGAGGTAGACTCAGTAATAGCGATCTTCCTATCAACCATAACTCGATCGTCGAAAAATATGAAACTCGTCGAAAAACTTTTATTGTGAGAACTATGTATGATAAGTATAGTTGAATGTGATTTGAAAAGATAAGAACCTTCTCCGGTGAAAAGGACTATTTCAAAAAAAATCAGAAATAAATCTGATTTTAACACAAAAATAAAATTTGAAATTTAAACTCTTTTATAACTGCATGTAACGACTGAAATAATTCCAAATTTAAACCCATTTAACTTCTGATTAAATCTTAAATTAAGTTCTGTAGCAAGCAATTGAACACCTTAAATCTGGATGTAAAATAATCCAGTTTCATCAAATATTTGTAGAATAATAAGAACAATTTGTCTGTTTTGAATCTCAGAAATCAAAACCACAATTACGAGTTGAGCCGAACAATGATGGCATGCGAAATTGTCCTTTGTTTTCTATCACTCAACAAAGGATGAGACTAGAAATGCTAAAAATGTCTTTCATGTGGTATTTTTTCACTCAATGTAGAGTAAACTTCTTTTGCACTACCAATAAAAAGGGTTATTAGAGTTTAGGGTATAAGTTTTGTGAGGTTATCTCTTTTAGCCTAAAAAATGATAAATTAGTGAATTTGTGAAATCTTTACTGTGATAGTTAAGGTAGTGAATATAAACCTTATTTAGATGGTTGAACAACTATAAATTAATTGTGTAAATTTTTTATATTTCACAATTTTTTCCATCAAAATTTTAATTGATAATTTACTCCTCCACTTGATATTTCCATCGATTGATCAACTTAACAACTCTCTTTAATTTTTTTTTTATTTTTATCGAAAAATAAATTCATAAATTTAATCGTTCAACTTTTAAAACATTAATATTTTAATTGTGTAACTGTTAAATTTCTAACAACAAACGATATTTGTGTCACTCATACAATTCTTCTAACATTTTAATCACTCATTTATTAAATTTTTAATAATAATTTTAAAACTAATATATCATTTATATTTTAATAATAATTTATTATTTAATGATTTTTAAACTAATTTATAATTTAGTAATATTTTTCTCTTTATTTTGTGGACAATTTTTTTTCTTTAAACAACAAACAAAAAATAAATAAATATTATTATATATATTGTATTTTAATGATAAATTATTTTTTCTTATTTTCTTACTTTCAGACAATTTTTTTAAAACTAAAAAAAATAACTAATTAAAATATTAAAAATATATATTTCACTTTCTTCTTCTTAAACTATTTAAATAAAACCACTAAAATTTATTTTTCAAATATGTAATTTCTAAAATATTTAACAGAGTTTTGGTGTCTTAGTTGGAAAAATGTGCAAAAATAAAAAATAAAAAATATAGATTTATAAGGTTATGATAGTAATTTAATTTCTACTAATAAATAATTATTTTAAATTTTAATGAAACATTTTTATGATATCTATTTTTAATAAAATTTATTAATTAAATATTTTTACTTACATGTTGAAAGTGTGACAGAATTCTATATTTTTAAAGTGTTTGATTCAATTTGTTGTAACTTAACTCGGTTGGAAAAAGCATGCAAAATCCAAGTATAGATTCAAAAAGTTATAATAGTGATTCAATTTTGATAAGTGCTTAAAAGTCCTAATTTTTATATCATTTTTTCATTCGTTTATTGCTAATAAAGGATAGATTTAAGGGCATTAATGGATATCTCTGTATACTTTCTATATTTCAACATTTAAACACATAATTCATGAATTTATCTAATATTTGACATAAAGCAGATGTATTTGATACTTTTCTTTCTTAGACAGGAAACTATATTACAAAGATGGCCAAATGAGAAGATAGATGCTGGAATACAGATGAAGCACCCGCCACGTCAACACTTTGGAGGCCGCGACATCAGAGTAAAGATGACAACTGGTGCTCGACAGAGAGAGAAAAAGATGATGATCTTAACGGACAAAGAGCAAAAGAAAAACGAAGCCGAATTAAGGAGTCAAGCCCTGGTCAAAGTCAAGTGCGGGAAAAAAGAGTTATTTTAGGAATTCAATGTTATAGTTTAATTAAGAATTATATTTCTTCTCCCTTTAGAACTCTTTCCTTGCATGGAAAGCTTTAACCTAGGGCTTGGCCTATATAAGGCACATATTAGGTTTAGTTTAAGGGATTCGGATTTTACATATCATATACTCTTAGCCACCGACTACACCATGTTCTAAACTTCTTCGGAGGTTTAGGTTGTTTATGGAGTAGTCGGAGAAGATGGTTGTGTTATGTTTGATACTTATTAATGCAAAACTTATTTCATAGTTTATTCTCTCTTGGTATTTACTCTTCTTGCATATGAGCTCGAAAGATAGTATATGAAGAAAAATCTGTTTGCCTAGTATTGGGAGATGTAGGTTCACGAAACGAGAGAATACGATCTTTTCTCATGGGCATTGACTAATCCGGTTGAGAGATGAACCGCCCAGGATTTCACGACTAACAAGACGCATGTGTTTGGTTGTTGTCCGCCCTTGATTCACACCGGGAGTTATCATCAAGACGTGGGTTTCAACAGTTCTCTTTGCTTAGGGATAAGGAAGAAGACATTCAAGGATGCTCTGTCGAACTATGGAATGTTGAATTGTCGATAAGGCATAACCCCGCCTGGCAGCTGCGGCGACCCGACGAGGCGGCAGTTCTACCCATTGCATTAATAAGTGGATACTTAATACAACTTGATTCTCCTCTACAAAGCACTCAACTTAGCCTCGCTTCTATCATCTTTATCCATTCGTTATTTAGTTTTATTTTTAATAGTTAATTTAGTGATCTTAACTCAACAAATTATTTGTGTCTTTATTTTCTATAATGCAGCCATAAGAAGTAGTGAAGTCGACACAGTCCCTGTGGGTTCGACAACCTCAAATATTACAATCTGACAAAGGTAGAAAACTAAAGGACTTCCGAGCCTCCATCAAATTTTATTGGCATACTAATAAATTTAAATTAAATTGTTTTTACAATATACATATTTTTAATAAATTTTACTTGATAAAATAAGCATTATCTGCATGCATACATATGGGAGTTTTTATTTTAATATTGTTGTCCAATTTTTTTTCAACAATACAATATTTCTTATTTTATTTTCAACAATATGATACTTTACTGTAACAAATTAAAAGTTGGATAAATTTTAACCCGACTTTAAATAGTATGTCTATTTTAATATTAAAATAATAAATTCGGATAGATTATAATCTGACTTCAAGCAATATTTTTCACTCATGGTGTGTATGGATTAATAGAAGGCAACTGTAACCTATTTTTAAGGCGTAGATAAAATATACTATTTGAAGTCGAACTGTAATCTACACAACTTCAGATTTATTACAATAAAATATTATATTTTCGAAAATAAAATTACAATAAAATATTATATTATCAAAAATAAAGTGAGGAGTGTCATGTCATTGGGAAAAAATTTGACAACATTATTAGGGTTAAAACTCTCATACACCAGACTTGAAATCAGGAAGGTAACTCAGGATTAAACTATGAGCCTGAAAATAATTAAACACTGTTACACTTGGTTGATTTTAAAATTTCTTTCTCATGGAAAAGCAATAGAGACTTAGACTTTAGATTTCTACTAGAGGTGTCTATCACCGGCTCTAGTATAGTTCTTAGAGGTGCCTATCACCGGCTCTAAGAGTTAACCTCTTTCCCACTTACTAGAGGTGCCTATCACCGGCTCTAGTCAGAGTAATTAAACACTTGAGATGCCTGAAAAGGGCTCAAGCAGTATAAGTATATAATTATTATGTGCTTATATAAAACATAAGAGAAGAGGAAAAACAATTATAATCTAAGTCGACAGTTTTTAGCTAGAAAAAGGATTAGAACTTGGAAAATCAACTTTGTTAAAGAAACACCCTCACCCACACAAACTTATAGTCTAGTTTCGATGAATTCTTGAAACCTAGAAGAAGCCGAGTTAAGAAAGGAACTCTGTCGCGGTAGGCAGAAAGGTATATTACTATAAAAGTTCGGACTTAAGAATATTATTGTATTGCTTGAGAACAAGCAATAGTTCGAGTTTGAAGGTATTTGACAAGTTCATAAAAGTCCTAATTCTTAGATCATTTGTCCACTCGTTAATCGCTTGTAATGGAAAAATTGAATGACTATTAAGGATAATTCTGCATATTTTCCATATTCCAAAGTCCATGCACTTAATTTATCATTTTATCTATTATTTGGTATAAAACAGGTATGGTTAATGGTTTTCTTTCTTATACATGAAATAACCATACAGGCAATACCAGATAGTGGAGTGGATGCTGGAAACTAGAGCTGAATTGCAGAGAAACACGTGCCACGACAGCACATTGACTGTCGCGGTGAAGAGGAAGATGAAAACTGGTGCTCGATAGATAGAGAATAATTTGTTGATTCCAGTGGACACCATGCGAGACAAAACAGAAGGGAAGAAATAGATTCAACCCATGCTCAAAGTCAATGCAGAAATTAAGGAGTTAAATTAGGAAATAGAATAAAAGAATTGTAATTTAATATTGACATTTATTCTTTTTCTTTTAGAACTCTTACCTTTATGGAAGTCTTTAACTTAGGCTTGACCTATATAAAGCAAACCCCTAGGGTAGGAATAATAAGTCGGTTCTCATAGAAAAAACCCTAGCCGTAGACAAAACCATAATGTTCTAAACTCCCATCGAGGTTTAGGTATTTTGTGGAGTAGTTGGGGAAGAAAGTTGTACTTTATTTGAGAGTTATTAATGTAATCTTTATTTTTATAGTTTATTCTCTTTTGGATTTTACTCTTCTTTACTTAACAGCTCGAAAAGTAAGTTTGTGAAGAAAAATCTATTTGTCTAATATCGGGAGAGTTAGCTTCATGAAACGAGAGAATACGGTCTTTGCTCATGGGCATCGACTAATCCGCAAGGATTTCAACGACTAAAAGGAAGCATACAATAGGTTGTTATTCATCCTTGATTCACGACGGAAGGTATTATTAAGACGTGGGTTTCAATAGTTCTACTTGCTTAGAGATAAGGAGGATACAATTTCGGATGCTCTGTCGAACTATGGAAAATTGGGTTGTCGACAAGGCATAATCCCGCCGAGGCAGTTGAGGCGATCCTTCGTGCGACCCACTGCGGCGATAGTTCAATCACATGCGTTAATAACTGGATAATAAGTGTAACTGGACTCCCCTCTACAAAGCAAATTAACTAGCCTTACTTATCTCATTACTATTCTTGTTAATTATTTAGTTTTCTTTTATTTTTGATTAAATCATCATCACTCAAAATTACTTGTGTTTTTATTTTCACAGTGCGGAATTATTGTGCAACGTAGGTATCCTAGTCCTTGAGGGATCGATATCTTAAATACTAGAACTTGGCAAAAGGTGAAAGAATTTAAGGACTCCTAAGCCCTCACCACCGGCAACGGCGCCAATTTGATACGCGTTGTATAATGTCAAAATAAAATGCCTTATTTTCAAATAATAAATAAGGAAATTAAATATAATAAAGGAAAAGGGTCAATCCAACAAGGATTAAAATCTTCCTAATTATGCTTGTTTGATTGGTAATTCAAGAAGAAGATTAAATAGTGTTTGAGTAAAACATGGAGGTTGTCGAATAAAAATTAATTAACTGAACAAATTGAATAAAATGATTAAATATAATAAAAACTATCCTTAGACTCTCGCTTTGATTCGATTTTAATTGATCATTGAAAAAAGAATTTTTTACTTCAGGATTTTACGTTGGTACGTAGCCTTCAAGGTTCTATCCTTGTGGAAAAACTTTCAAACTGAATACCCAAGTGCTATCTTTGATATTGGTTTCATGGATTAATCCACCAACTCAATATTTGTAGATAAAAACATTTAAATCATTAAAACCGACTCGGATTGTGCTGTTGCAATAATAACTGATCCGATCTCAGTTTTCTCTTAGCAATCAATTTGCTAAGTGTGTTCCCAAGAAGTTAGATTTGCTTCAATAGTCGATCTTTCCTCCCATACTACTGATCAAATCAATGTCTTGACCAAAGTCAATCTTTAGTTTTGAAATCAATTTGATTTTAAAAATAAATTCAAAAGAAAATTGAAAAAAGTAAAAAAAAAATGAAGTTGTTGATTTGTTTTTTAATCCCCACGTTTGGATCGAGTTATTACTTAAGTTTGTGGCTATAGAGAACTTAGCCAAGCATAATTATGAAAAGAATTATGCTCGACATAGAAAATAAAATAAAGTAAAAAAAATAAGAACAAGAAAATAAATAAACTTTTTATAAAAACAAGAGATGGAAGATGATAGATCTCAGATATCTGATATGAGTTTAAGGCTTACCCAAGTAGGTATTTATAGCCTTTTACAAACCCTAAAATTGCAAGAAATAAATCCTAAAATCTAAATTTATTTAAATTCAAATACAAAAAGATAAATCCCAATTTTGAAATCTAAATCCCGGCCGATAAGCTATCACGCGCTATTGACGTCATCTTCTAAAAGCTACTGACCAGACGCCACGATAGATTTTCATGACCAAAGTCATGCCCTCTAATCCAGACTCGTTCCAGAAAATAAAAAGAACTTCAAAACTCGAACATTTCAGTAAACTTTCCAGCATTCACAGTCTTACACAAAAACACAAAAAATACCTAAATCAGTATCAAAAGTCATCGAATCGAAGAGTATTTAAACACAAAATATTAATTATTCTAAGCACTTATCACCTTTGCAGGAAAAAGCAATCACGTCAGAAAAAGAAATCACATCAGAAACCCCTTAGAATACAACACAATATGGACGAAAAAGCATACCTCAAGTGAAACACTTGTAAATGTCGGAATAATGATTGAAAGATTGGTTTTTTCTCACCCTGATGCAAGGAACTCCTTGTTTGCGAAAGTGCAGCAAAAGGTCCAAGAAATGATAAGCAAGATGATGGCATTTGGGGGTTTCTTGCTAAAACATCTGACAAGTTTCCTCGACAAAAGACGGTTCAATTATGCGCGTGAAGGATAGGGATATGGTTGGAACTCAATGGTGCTCCAAACGGTAACGACGGTGGCGGTCACGATTAGATGATGGTCGAGATCGGACAGAGGAAAGCTATGGTCTGGGGAGATAAAAGAGTTGAAGGAAAAATTGGGTTATTTGATTCAAATTAAAAAGGTTAAGGGGATTGAATTGTTTCATTATTTTATTTAGTATCATATACACACAAAAGAGATAGCTTAAAATTAAGCCAAGTCAGATTAAGATCGAAAAAGGCCTTGGCTTATGATGCCACATTATAAAATGAGAGAACTTATGTTCAATTCATGTCTAGAGAAATTAAAGAAATATATAGACATTTTTTTAGTGGTGTTTTTCACAAACACCGCTCAATACATATTTTTGTCAAAAAAAACACTGCTAGAAGCTACAAATTTAGTAGCGTTTAGTAAAAAAAACACCGCAAGAAATCAATTTTACTGTAGTGAAATAAATATATATTTCTTTATATTCATTTTCATATACATATCTATCTATATAAAAAATTTCATATGCAATATACACTTATCAAGTAGAGTTGGGAGTCTTGACTCGAAGTTGAAAACTATTCCATTAATTACTAAAGAATTTTTAGAACTCGAAGTATATTTTATAACTCAAAATTTATTTAAATTTTTTTCAATTAAAGTTTATAAAATTACAATTCGAATTAAGTCGAATTTTTTCGAGATAATAAAGTTAAAAAAATACTCGTCATATTAAAATGTATCACATTTATATACATTTAAGAAAGAAAAAAAAAACATGACATAATATTTGGCAAACTATATGAAAAATATACTCTATGCATTAAGGTTCATAGATCCAAGCTTGATACTGTATGTTTTTTGGCAGTTTCATGTAAGCCACTCTTCCTAGATCAATGTTCATGCCAGATCAAACCATCTAAAAAGTTTGGGTTTAAGTAAAGAGCATCATGTTGAGCCTCTCTCGAGTCTTTATCAGTCACCACTTGACCGTGGCGGCTGTTGATCCCTTTACACCGTTGGCAACTTCGACAATAGCACGTGAAGGCGTTTCGGAAACGGAATGGTTTATTCCCTGTGGCAGATACATTGATCATCCGAAGGGGCTGAAGAAGAATCTCACTGCATTAGCATCAAAATTGAAATGGAATCAATAAACTATCGTTTTCCTTTAATCAAGAAAAAGTAGTGATGTACATGGAAGTAAACTAAAAGTATGATATTATGAATCGAAAATTGAATCATAATCGAAACCCGAGGATGTTGTAACTTGTAACCCACATCTGAATGTTATTTGTGATTGCCTGAATCAAATTCGAAGTTGATGGTTTTACTTCCGTCGCACCCTGGGTATTGCGATTGCCAGAAGTATAGTGCCTCTGGAGGTCTTGCTGCCCTGGGTATTGGTTCACCTGCATGCATTCAAGGCTGCAGTTAAAGCCCATGTTGTCACGTAAGTTATCTCCACCTAGATTGCTGTTAAAGGAGGTTGTTATCTGTGCTGCTGGTAAGTTTCCAGAACCTTAGTTGGTTACACCTTCCTAACTGAACTTTCAGTGTCAGTTAGGTGTGCAAAATCCAACTATAAATCAAACCTTTAGGGGACGGCTAAGAGCATATTCTTTGCTTCAAAGCCTACACAGTTAACATCATTCTTCTTCCCTTTTTCACCATTCTTTGCGTCCTTCTTTAAAAAAGCAATTGGCTCACCAAATCTTATGACTGATGATTGTGTAGCTGAGACTTCTCAAAATGAAGTTGTTAGTGGGGCAAGTGATGGTTCTGTTGGTTCTCGAAATGAAGCTACTGGTAATGAAGCTACTGAAAATGAGGTTGATGATCCTGTTGAGTCTCGAGATGAAGCTGCTGGTAGTAGTAATCCGACTGCAAATATTCCTTGTGAAGATGAGGGGGTAGATCCTGAAGCTGAGCAAAGAGACTCGATTATGAATGATACCATTTCTCTTGGTCAATGTATTGACAATCAAGCTCAGAAAGCTACTAGTTCAAGAAGTTTAGTGGTAGCTGATTCCAGTAACAGACATAGCATGACTACAAGAAGCAAAGCAGGCATTTTCAAACTTAAAGTTTATCAAATTGAAGCAATTAAGATACCTGACACAATCAAAGAAGCACTAGAGTCTTCAGAATGGACAGAAGCAGTTTATGAAGAGTACAATGCCTTAATAAAGAATGGGACATGGAAGCTTGTAACCTTACCTACAAATCGAAAAGCAGTTGGCTGCAAATGGTTATTCAGGGTCAAGTACAATGCTGATGGTTCTATTAATAGATATAAGGCAAGACTTGTGGTAAAAGGGTATGCACAGGTTTCAGGAATTGACTTTTTGGAGACTTTTTCACCTGTTGTTAAATTCTTTGTTGTCAATATTCTTTTATCCATTGTTGTTGCTAAGTCTTGACAGGTTTATCAAAATGTATGTCAATAATGCTTTTTTAATGGGAGACTTGAGTGAGGATGTTTACATGGTGCAGCCACCTGGGTTCGAGAAACAATCTGATGGAAGAGATAAGGTTGTGTGCAAACTAAGGAAGGCCCTCTATGGTCTCAGACAGGCACCTAGAAATTAGTTTAGTAAGCTTAAACAGTTTCTACAAGTTCTTGTATTTAAGTCCTCGTTAGATAATAATTCTCTCTTCAAAAGAAGTAAGGATTCACATCTTCTTTATGCAGCAATGTATGTGGATGACATTTTGATTACTAGATCTTCAGAAGAATTGATTCGAATTATCAAAAATGAACTACATGAAAAGTTTTCCTTAAAGGATCTTGGATTGGTTCATTACTTTCTTGGATTAGAAGCTACCCGAACTAAAGAGGGATTGTTCTTGAGTCAACAGAAGCTTGTAAAGGAGTTTCCATGTAAAACCTGCATGTATGATGGTAAGCAAGTTGATTCTCCCATGCAAGTAACTCTCAAATTGAGCAAACAATCTGGTACAAAAGGAGCAGATATGCAACTTTATAGAAGCACAATTGGTGTAGAATCTAAATTAAATAGAATTAAAACGAAATTGCTCAGGAATAAGAATTGCCCACAAAAAATAAAATTGCCCGCAGAATGAAAATTGCTCGGGCAATTGACAAATGCAACACTATTTCAAAATACTTATATTTTATTCCTCTGAAACTTTTCTAACACTCATCACAACCACTCTCAACCACACTTAACCACATTTTCTCACTCACACTTAACCACACTCTCATTCACACATCACATTTTCTTACTCACTCTTGACCACACATTACAAATCAATAGAAAATGCCTTTATATAGCCATTAGACATTACTACCTAATAAAATCTATTAAATCCCATAATTTTTGTATCTCCTATAATTCCTCTATTAAATTCCATGAATACTCCCATATTGACTTTTGACATTTCACATTTGTAACTCCCTAATTAACTCCTAAATTTTATCAATCACTAAACATCTCATTTAAGTTTATTTCCAACAAAACTCCCCCATAAACTTAAATGTTTCTTCCATCCATCATGCCAATCATCTTCTTGCATTTTTTGCAACTTAATCCTGACTCGCTTGTATCCTTTCGCAACAAGTCTCGCCTTGTATCGTTCTATCTCGCCTTGAGCGTTCATTTTTTTCTTGAACACCTACTTTACACCAATAGGGTGACTTTCTTTCCGCAATTCTGCTAGCTCCCATGTGTTGTTTCGTTCAATTGCCTTAATCTCCTCGTCCATGGCAATTTGCCATTTCTTATCTCGTGATGCCTCTTCAAAGCTAATATTTTCAGCATCTACCAAAAGACAAACAAGATGTACCTCACTTGTCGAATCATACAAATCTTGCAGACTTCGCATTTTGGGTTCTCGTGGTTCATCTCCATCATCGGTAGTTTCAGAACTTGCTGGTATGCTTGTTGGGGCATCAACTGATGATTCTCCAACTTCCACGACAATCTCTGTTGAATTATTTCAATCCCATTCGCTTACTTCATTTACTCGCACATTACGACTCACCATCACCTTCTTGCTTATTGGATCGAGTAACTTGTACCCTTTTGTCTTCTCATCATACCCAATAAAAATAAACTTTTTACTTTTATCTTCGAGCTTCGTTCTTCGTTGATCCGGTACATGTGCATACGCCACACTACCAAAAACTTTCAGATGAGAAACTGTCGGCTTTTGTCCTCTCCATGCTTCTTGTGGTGTTTGATCATCTAACTTTACATGTGGACATCGATTTTGTATATAAACAGCATATTGCACAACTTCTGCCCAGAATTGCCTCGACAATTTCTTGCTTTTGAGCATTGATCGAACCATGTCAAGAATGGTCCGATTCTTCCTTTCAGCCACACCATTTTGTTGAGGAGAATATGGTGCGGTTAGAAATCTCCTTATCCCTTGTTCCTCGTAATACTCCATGAAAGCCTTCGACGTATACTCGCCACCTCTGTCTGATCGTACGGCTTTGATATGTCTTCCCGTTGCCTTCTTCACCATCACTTTGAACTTTTTAAACACCTCAAATGCATCGGATTTTTCTTTCAAAAAATATACCCAAGTTTTTCGTGAGAAATCATCAATAAACGAAATGAAATATCTTTTACCGCTAAAAGATTCGGGAGTGATTGGTCCACATATGTCGGTATGAATCAACTCGAGTGGATTTTTAGCTCAATATTTCGCCTTCTTTTGAAACGATGTTCTCGCTTTCTTTCCAATCACACATTCTTCACAAAATTTGTCATCATAATCCATGTTCGGCAATCCGTGCATCATGTTCTTTTTTGTTAACTCCTTTAGACCACCATGATATAGGCGACCAAATCGAAGATGCCATAGCGATGCCTTGTCTTCTACATCGACTCACAAACATTTTTCTCGCACGCTTCTCAAATTCAATTTATACATCCGATTTTTTCCCATTTCAACTCTGGCAATTAGATGCCCTCGCTTATCCTTCAAGAGTAGTACTCGATCTTTCAAAAATATCGAGTATCCTTTCTCCATAAGTTGCCCAATACTCAAAATATTTGTCTTGAGATCTGGAACGTAATAAACATCTTGGATTGACCCTATCATGCCATCCTTTTGTAAGAAGCAAATTGTACCTCGGCCTTTAACTTCAACTTTTGATGCATCACCAAACGACACATGACCACTTTCAGTCTTTTGCATCTCTTTGAATAAATACTCATGACCACACATATGGTTGCTTGCACCCGAATCGAGGTACCAAATATCATTGTCCATGTTGACTTCATTTTTAGCCATCATTAGAACACCTTCATTCGCTTCATCTTCTACGGCTATGTTGGTTGTCTCTTCCACCTTTTTATTGCCTCGACAATCTTTTGCATAATGCCCCACTTTTCCACAATTATAACATTTGTCAGAATTGCAATCCTTCGCATAATGACCATACTTGTAACACTTGTAGCACTCAATGTTGGAATAACTTGATCGACCGTCTGTTCCTCGATTGTGTCCTCTTCCACGCCAATTTGGTTGGCTCGTTTGTCCCTTCTCCTTATAATATCCTTCATGACTATCTCTTTGACCACCACGACCTCCACGACCATGTCCTCTCCCTCAAAAATTTTGAGAATAGAATACCTTCTCATCTCTGATTGACGCCTTAGTTTGAAGTGCTTGCTCGAGTTTATCCTCTATCTTTTTCTTCTTACGTTGTTCATGTGCCTCAAGAGAACCGGTGAGTTCATAAACTGTGAGAGTTTCAAGGTCCTTTGACTCTTCTATCACACACACAACATTCTCAAAATTATCGGTTAATGATCTCAAGATCTTCTCCACAATTCTCGCATCGGTAACGTTTCACCATTATGAATGAGTTGGTTTACCATAGCTTGTACACGGGCAATGAAATCAGATACACTTTCCGATTCCTTCATCTTCATGCTCTCCAACTCGCCACGAAGAGTTTGGAGTCGCACTTGCTTGACTCGGTCGGCTCCTTTGAACACCTTTTTTAAAGTGTCCCACGCTTCTTTTGAAGTAGTTGCCCCTGCAATATACTCAAAGCTTGATTCGTCAACGGCTCTGAACATCATGTATAACGCTGCATTATCCTTCGCTCGCGCCTATTTCAACGCCTTAGTTTGAGCCGCCGTATATCCCGCGGTAGTTATTGGTTCTTCAAACTCTTCTTCGACAACCTCCCACGCATCTTGAGATCCAAGAAGATTTGAATACTCCAGTTTTCATAATTCGATTTTGTCAGACGTGGTAACGACATCTGATCCTTCACATTCGCCATAGGCTCTGATACCAATTTGAAGAATCTAAATTAAATAGAATTCGAACGAAATTGCCCAAGAATAAGAATTACCCACAAAAAATAAAATTGCCCGCAGAATGAAAATTGCTCGGGTAATTGACAAATGCAACACTATTTTAAAATACTTATATTTTATTCCTCTGAAACTTTTCTAACACTCATCAAAACCACTCTCAACCACACTTAACCACATTTTCTCACTCACACTTAACCACACTCTCATTCACACATCACATTTTCTTACTCACTCTTGACCACACATTACAAATCAATAGAAAATGCCTTTATATAGCCATTAGACATTACTACCTAATAAAATCTATTAAATCCCATAATTTTTGTATCTCCTATAATTCCTCTATTAAATTCCATAAATACTCCCATATTGACTTTTGACATTTCACATTTGTAACTCCCCAATTAACTCCTAAATTTTATCACTCACTAAACATCCCATTTAAGTTTATTTCCAATAGTTGGGGCATTACTATATATTTGTCACACTAGACCTGACATAGCATATTTTGTGAACAAGATTTCAGAGTGCATGCAACAGCCTTCTGATGGGCACTAGGTAGCAGTTAAACGAATATTCAAGTACTTGAGAAGAACAGTTAACTATGGCCTGTGGTTTGATGCTGGATGTTCCAAACTTGACATTAGTGCTTTTGTTGGTGCTGATTGGGGGTAGTGACCCTGATGATCGAAGGTCAATTTCTAGTTATTGTGTCTTTCTTGACAAGAATGTGATAGCATGGAGCTCAAAAAAAACAAAACTTTGTGTCTCGATCCATAACAGAGGCTGAGTACAAGAGCCTAGCAGATGCTGCAGTAGAAGTTTTATGGGTGAGGTCAGTCCTTACTGATATTGATGTAACTCTAGAAGAGGTGCCCAAGATTTGGTGTGATATCACCAATGCTGTAGCTATGGCAGCTAACCCCATTTTACATGCCAAGACCAAGCATGTTGATCTGGACTTGCACTTCGTGAGAGAAAAGGTGTTACAGCAACAATTAGAAGCTAACTATATTCCAGCTCAACATCAGATTGCAGATATGCTCACGAAACCTCTACCTATAGCTCGATTCCAAAACTCAAGAGTCATCTATGTGTTTTATCTGAAAACGAAAACAGAGAAGAGAAAGTAGGGTGAATATTTGTTCACCTACATGCTTTCAAGGTTGCATTTAAAGCCCATGTTGTCACGTAAGCTATCTCCACCTAGCTTGTTGTTAAAGGAGGTTATTATTTGTGCTGCTTGTAAGTTTTCAGAACCTTAGTTGGTTACACCTTCCTAACTGAACTTTCAGTGTCAGTTAGGTGTGCAAAATCCAACTATAAATCAAACTTTCGGGGGACAACTAAGAGCATATTCTTTGCATCAAAGTCTACACAGTTATCATCATTCTTCTTCCCTTTTCCACCATTCTTTACGTCCTTATTCTATATCATTATTGGGGTCACCTCTTTAGTCGCTAAGTGCGGTGACATGGAAGGCCATTTCTAGAGTGGATGCAGAGATATTGGATGATAGTAGAAACTATTTCAAAGAAAAATCTCTTTTACTTCTGTTCAATTATTTTTAAAGACTAATCTTATGAAATGTGATTCTACCTTAAAAACAAAACTACTAGAATGAGACAAACCACAAAGAAGCCTTCTCACTTCAAAAGAGAGGATTCACGCATCAGATTGGTTTGAGTATTCAACACCAGTAAATAACAATCAGCAGTTTGCTAGCTTGAAACAGGAAATAGTGGTTCTATCAACCTGTGTCAATCCTAGTGTCAACTCACTCTGATTGTTTTCCTATATATTAGAGTATATAATCTCATGTTTCATCTGTATTGGATCTTATCCGAGAGTTAGTTAAGAATCAATTAAAAAGTGGTTAAGTTGTTATGCTTAGCTGAGCTTATTATTGTTACTATATAAGGGAGTCTTAGGTTGATCTAAATAGTCAGGTTAATATCATATCATTGTGAGTTCTAATTCTCAGTTTCTATAAATCAAGAAATGATAATTGTTTTTGTTAAGTTTCTCTTCCCTTTCTAGTGCTTTCGGTTATTATGATCTATAAAATTCAACATCTCCATCAATATGTAATTTTCCACCTCCATCTTCATTTACTACCAACATTCATACTCCACCTCCACTAGCACAGATTTTTTCACCTCCATCTTCATCTACGACCAACATCCATGATCCACCTCCATTAGCATGTAATTTCCACCTCCATCTTCATTTACTACCAACACTCACACTCCACCTCTACCAGCACATGTTCTTTCATCTTATTCCATATCTGCTATCAACACCCATGATCCACTACCACCGGGTTTTGATACATACCCGACATCCAGCATGGATGAACCATCTGCCACTACAGGATCATTTGCTCCCTCTATGACTTGAAACATTCATCCTATGATAAAAAGAGCAAAGGTTGGAATTACCAATCCCAAGGTGTTTTTTGCTCAGAAAGTACATGAAGAACCATCCTCTATATATGAGGCTCTTCAACATCCTCTGTGGAAAGAAGCTGTGTTTGCAGAATATGATGCCTTGCTCTTAAATGGTACATGGGAGCTCAAGCCATTACCTTCCTCACGTAAACATGTACGATGTAAGTGGTTGTTTAAGATCAAAAAGAAATAAGATGGATCGGTGGATCGGCTCAAAGCTCGTCTTGTAGCTAAGGGGTGTTATCAGATGTATGGGCCAAACTTTAGGAGACATTTAGTCCCGTGGTTCGTGCCTCCACTATACATACTGTGTTGGTTGTTGTTGTGCCTCAGCAATGGTATGTGAGGCAAGTTGACATTAATAACGTTTTTTTAAATGGATCATTGTATGAAGATATCTTTATGAATCAACCTCCTGGGTTTGAGCTTACCAACAAAAATGGTGATCTTCTAGTATATCATCTGAAAAAGGCGATTTATGGGCTTCGACAAGCTCCAAGAGCTTGGTTTCTCGCTTTGAAAACATTCCTTACCTCAAAATTAGGTTTTGTGGCATCAAAGGCTGATAGCTCCTTGTTCTTATGTGCATCTACTACAAGCAAGTTATATCTTATGGTATATGTTAATGATATAATCATCACTGGAACTGATAAGAGACAGGTTGATAAACTTGTGCAGTCCATACATTCAGAATTTCGACTCAAAGATTTAGGAGCCTTAGAATATTTTTTGGGCATGGAGATTCAACAACATCCAGGAGCTGTGTTCCTTAATCAGAAAAAGTATATCACAGAATTTCTTCTCAAAGTTAACATGAATCATTATACTATTACCCTTACACCAATGGTGGTCACTCCTAAACTCTTCTCGAATGATAGTCCATTGTTTGAAGATATGCAGCTCTATCGTAGTATTTTTGGAGGTCTACAGTACGTATGTTTAACAAGACCTGACATTACTTATGATGTGAATAAAGTAAGCCAGTACATGAATGTTGGAAGTTAGCCATGCAAGCATGCATGGGTTTGCATGGTCCTGCATACACAGATGAGTGCTGCAAAATCAAGCTTCTTGAGGTTGTTTTTAGCAACTAACAGAAGTCAGTTTTCAGAGTTAGTTAAAGTGGTTAGCCTTTAGTGAATGTGTATAAATAAGATGTATTGTTTTATGTACAAATCAGATTACATGAATAAAAGTTCCTTTTGTAAATCAACTTCTTTACATGGTATCAGTTGTCGCTGATCTTGGAGCCTAGTTTTTGTTTTAATCTCTTCCTGCCATGTCTGGAGTTTTTTCTGTTCTTGTTCGAGTCATGCAGATCGAAAATGGTGAACACTCGAGGAATGCCAAGATCTTCACCAACAAATGCATCAATATTGTTCTTGATGAGATGAACTTCTTGCTGTGGAAGCAACAAATCTTGTTGATTTTTCGTAGTCACAGGTTGGAGAAATTGTTGACAGGTATGACGAAACCTCCCTCAGAAATGATAATGAATGATGCTGGGGAATCAATAGCTAATGAAGCTTATGAGATATTTGTAGCTTAGGACAGTGCCTTAGCTTCTTGGCTACTGTCAACCATCAGCCCTACGTTGCTACCTCAGTTTGTTTGGGCTGAGACTGCTGATAAGTGCATAAAATTCCTATTTTCATTATCATTTTCCCCCTCGATATTTACTAATAAACGACAGGATTCAAGGACTTTAATAGATATTTCTACATATTTTCCATACTTCAGCATCCAAACATATAATTCATGAATTCATCTAATAATTGGCATAAAACAGATGCATTTGATAGTTTTTTTTCTTAGACAGGAAACTACATATAGAGATGGCCAATTGGGAAGACAGATGCTGAAGAGTAGATGGAGCACCCGCCGAGGCAACACTTTTGAGGTCGCGGCAGCAGAATGAAGATGACAACCAGTGCTGGATAGAAAGAGAAAAAGATGATGATCTTAATGGACAATGAACGAAAGAAAGACGGAGCCAAACTACACGGAGTAAGGCCTTGGTCAAAGTCACGTGCGGGAAGGAAGAGATATTTTAGGAAATAAAGTTTAATTAGGAATTATACTTCTCTCTTCTTTAGAACTTTTTCCTTGCATGGAAAGCTTTAACCTGGGGCTTGGCCTATATAAGGCACATATTAGGTTTAGTTTTAGAGAGAGGAGTTTTACCCTAGACAATACCTTTAGCCGCCAACTAGATCATGTTCTAAACTTTTTCAGACGTTTAGGTTGCTTGTGGAGTAGTTGGAGAAGATAGTTATGTTATGATAGATATTTATTAATGCAAAACCTATTTCATAGTTTATTCTCTTTTGGCGTTTACTCTTCTTTGTATATGAGCTCGAGATGATAAGTATGTGAAGAAAAATCCATTTGTCTAATATCGGGAGAGTTAGGCTCACAAAACGAGAGAATAAGATCTTTGCTCAAGGGTATTGGCTAATCCGTTTATCCAAGATTTCAACAACTAACAAGACGCATGTGAGGATGTTATCCGCCCTTGATTCACGCTGGGAGGTATCATCAAGACTCGTGGGTTTCAATAGTTCTCTTCGATTAGGGATAAGGAAGAAGACATGCAAGGATGCTCTGTCGAACTATGGAATGTTGAATTGTCGACAAGGCATAACCCCGCCTAGGCAGCTGCGACGACCCTTTGTGCGATCCGCCGAGGCGGCAGTTCAACCCATTGCATTAATAAGTGCATACTTAGCATAACTGGATTCTCCTCTACGAAGCACTCGACTTAGCCTCACTTTATGCATCTTATTTCTTCTATAGTTAGTTTAGTTTTAGTAGATAATCTAGAATTCTCAACTCAACCATTACTTGTGTTTTTACTTTTTATAGTGCAGCCATAAGAGGTAGTGAAGTCGACACAGTCCCTGTGAGATCGACAATCTTAAGTATTACAATCTGACAAAGGTGGAAAAAGAAAGGACTTTCGAGCCTCCATCAACTGCTTCAATAGTATGGGCTACTGTTCTTGAGTTCTTTGCAAATAAGTCAACCACTAGTGCCATGAGTCTTCATTGCAAGCTCAGGTTGTTACGCAAAGGAGATGAGAGTATGAGGAATTATCTTACATAGGTCAAGGAAATATGTGATGCCTTGGCAGCCTGTGGCAGTTCGATATCTGAGATGGAGCATATTGCTACCATCTTAAATGGCTTGCCTGCTAAGTATCAATCATTTATGGCAGTCATCACTTCCAGCAAACTAGCTTTTTCTTTAGAAAGGGTTAAAACCACTCTTATAGATGTAGAAGCTCAACTTAAAGGGTCTCATGCCAACAATAATATGCTGCCAATCTTGGCTAATGTTGCACATGTACAGAATAGTAATAACAGTTTGGAGGTCAAAGGTTACGGTCATCAACATTCAGGTGGTAGATCAGGCTATCGAGGTGGAGGAGGTCTAGGACGAATGCGACTCCAATGCCAACTTTGTGGCAAAACTGGACATTCTGTGGATAGGTGCTGGCAGAGGTTCAATAAAGCCTTTCAAGGAGTCTTAGCCAGGAATACTGGTTCAGGTGATATAAGTGCTAATGTTGCATCAATTGAAAATGAACATGCATGTTTTACTTGATGTAACAGTGGACCAACAACCACTTCTGAAGTAGAAAGATGGGTAGTGGATTCAGGTGCTACACACCATGTAACACCAGATGCATCCAAGATGAATTCTGGAACAGACTACACTGGACCAAGTAAGTTGGTCGTAGGAAATGGTACTGAATTGTGTATTTCCAAGTCTGGTACTACAGTAATAGAAACCTCTTCTTGTGATTTAGTTTTGAACGATCTTTTTCATGTGCCCTCCATTACTAAGAACCTTTTATCTGTGTCTAAGTGTGCTAGAGTCAACTCGGTTTACTTTGAGTTCTATGCAAAAGAATGTCTCGTCAAGGATGAAAAATCAGGAGCTACAATACTGAGTGGGAGGGAGAATCAAGGCTTATATCAGTTTGTCATTGATAGTAGTAGAAGATCATGTACAATAGAAGCTAATGTTGTAAGTAATTCCAATAGTGAATTTGAACTTGAACTTTGGCACAAAAGGCTTGGCCACCCAGCCCATGTACCTCTTAATCAAGTGTGTAAACTCATGAATGTGAATGTTTCTTCCAATAAAACTCAAGTTAGCAATTTATGTGTTCCATGTAGACTCGGTAAAAGTCACAAACTGCAATTTTCTGACTCACATACAGTTTATGAAGCACAATTTCATTTTTTATATACTGACCTTTGGGGACCAGCCCATATTTATTCTTGTGGCTTTAAATACTATGTTGCATTTGTAGATGGTTACACCAGGTATAGCTGGGTATATTTTCTAAAGTCTAAAGATTAAACTGTCCAAGCATTTCAGTTGTTTATTACCATGGTACAAACTCAGTTTGATCTCAAGATCAAGGAGCTACAATCTGACTGGGGTGGAGAATATAGGAGTCTATCACCAG
This sequence comes from Abelmoschus esculentus, assembly GCA_035048815.1. Classification (NCBI taxonomy): domain Eukaryota; kingdom Viridiplantae; phylum Streptophyta; class Magnoliopsida; order Malvales; family Malvaceae; genus Abelmoschus; species Abelmoschus esculentus. The sequence goes on from JAUCBN010000031.1 coordinate 10,698,398, forward strand.
TTCTACAACTAATGGGAATCAAACATCGTTTGGTATGTCCTCATACATCTGAGCAAAATGGAATTGTTGAACGAAAGCATAAACATGTTATAAAAATGAAACTTGTTCTCCTAGCTCAAGCATCCTTACCTTTTCAGTTTTGGTCATATGCATTAAGTATTGCAGTATTTCTCATTAACAGGTTGCCTACACCTATATGGAATGGCTCCTCTCCTTTTGAGAAGTTGCATAATAAACTTCCTAACTACGCTGCTCTTCGAGTGTTTGAATATAGATGTTTTCCTCACTTACGAGCTTATCAGAAACACAAGTTGCAATTCAGATCTCAAGCTTGCACATTCCTTGGTTACAACATGAACCATCGAGGGTACCAATGCATGGGAAAGGATGGTAAAATCTATGTCTCACGTCATGTTATCTTTGATGAAGGAGTGTTTCCTTTTGCAGGTCAACAAGTTTTATCAGACAACCATATACTCATCCTGTCAGGTCACCAGGAGTATTTCCAGTGGTCGATGGAGCAACTAGGGTGTGCTTGGACAATCTGTAGTCTCACCCTCGGGGTTCATTATCTCCTAGTCAACCTGCTTCAACTACTAGTGAAGCTAATGCTCATGGTGCTGTCCCTCAATCAGGAGATCGAGAGTCTAACACTCGTAGGGCTCGAGAGCTCAGTCCAGTGCTAGGGGACTTTGAGGATGATGATACTACAGGCATCCGTACCTTTAGTACAAATGCAGATGGTGTTGGTAGTCCACCAGCATTTGGAGTTGAAGACACTTCAAATGTTAATGTTCAGACAGCTGGAGAGTCATTGGTCCATGAGTCAGTTCTTGAGAAATCACTGAACTCAAATCTAGGAATGCATACTCCATTGCTTGAGCAATTTGTGTCTTCGAGTCCAGGAATAGACACTCCATTGGTTGATCTGGTGTCCTCCTCTCCATAATTGAATGTACCTGTGGCTGAATGTCAACCAGGTCTTTTTCCTCATACTAGTAATAATCATCACATGGTCATTCGCAGCAAAGTAGGCACTTACAAAACAAAGTTATATACGACATGTTCTTTAGAAGACATTAAGCCTACATCAGTTCAGGAGGCCCTTACTTCTCCACACTAGAAGGCAGCTATGATGGCAGAATACGATGCATTGGTGAAAAATGATACATGGAGGTTGGTACCCATGCCTGAAGGGAGAAGCAATATTGGGCGCAAATGGCTCTTCCAAATAAAAAGAATGTTGATGGATCGATTCAGAGGTACAAAGCTCGCTTAATGGCCAAGGGCTACTCAAGGTACCCAGCCATGACTTAAAAAACACCTTTAGCCCTGTGTTCAAAGAATCAACTATTAATGTGATGCTTACACTGGCAGTAAACAGTTGATGGGTTCTTAGAAAAGTTGATATTAACAATGCTTTTCTGAATGGGGGGCTCGATGAATTGGTGTTCATAGACCAGCTAGAAGGCTTTGAACAACAAGCAGTAGATGGATCAAAACTTGTGTGCAAGCTGCAAAGGGCCCTCTATGGCCTTAGGCAGGCACCACGTAACTGGTATTCCAAGCTAAGGGAATATTTTTTGAGCATTGGATTCCAGAACTCACGGGCTGATGCTTCGCTGTTTGTTAGGAAAGAATTGACCGATCTTACGTATGTGATAGTATATGTGGACGATATAATAGTGACTGGTGGATCCACTGAGGCAATTGAGCAAGTAATACAGCTTCTAGGAGAAAAGTTTTCGTTAAAAGATCTTGGTCAGCTCAACTATTTCTTGGGCATGAGTGTCATTCGAATTGGTGAGTCAATGCTTCTTAATTAGAAGAAGTATATTCTCGAGCTGCTAATCAAACACAACATGAACAAGGCTAATCCAACACCCACATAAATGATACCTTCCCTCAAACTCAATAATGATGGAGGGAGTCCTCTGGAAGATGCAACTGAGTATCAAAGTCTTATAGGAGGATTGTTGTATGCGTGCTATACCAGGCCTGACATTGTGTTCAGCGTTAACAAATTAGCCCAATTCATGCATAATCCTGGTGAGTTGCATCTAGCTGTAGCCAAACGAGTGTTGAGATACTTGAATGGTACGTTAGACTTTGGTCTGTTGTTCTCCCCTTCTCCTAGTCCTTATCGATTGTTGGCTTTTACAGATGGAAACTGGGGGGAAGCCTAGATGATAGAAAGTCCATTTCAAGGAACTGTGTCTACCTTGGAGGAAATCTAGTATAATGGAATTCGAAGAAACAAAAAGTGGTTTCAAGGTCCACCACTGAAGCAGAATATAGAGGATTGACAGATGCAACGTCTGAGGTGGTTTGGTTCGAAAGTTTGCTTGGTGATATGGGGATTCAACTCGCAGATGTACCAGTGATTAGGAGTGACAACTCGAGTGCTATTTCAATGAGTGTCAATCCAGTGTATCACTCAAAAGCTAAGCACGTAGAGCTGGATGTTCATTTCGTAAGAGAAAAGGTTGCTGCCAACAAGTTGAAGGTGAATTATGTTCCAGCAAGCTATCAAATAGCTGATGGAATGACCAAACCATTGTCCAGAGGATACTTTGACATGTTTCGACAAAAACTGGGAGTATATTTAGTGACAGAAGTTGAGAACAGGAAGAGAAGGAAGGATGTTGGAAGTTAGCCATGCGATCATAGACAGACGAGTGTTGCAAAATAAAGCTTCTAGAGGTTGTTTTTAGCAACTAACAGAAATCAGTTTTCATATTCAGTTAAAGTGGTTAGCCTTTAGTGAATATGATCTTATATTACTTTATGTATAAATCAGATTACATGAACAATCCCACTAAGTTTCATTGGAAAGCAGTGAAGCATATTCTAAGGTATCTAGGTGGAATAATCAGCTATGGTTTATATTTCAAATCGACTGGCGTAGTTGATTTGGTTTGCTATTCTGATGTTGAATGGGCAGCTTCTGTTGAAGATCGTCGGTCTACAATAGGATATTGTGTTTTTCTGGGTGGTAATCCTATTGCATGGTGTTCCAAGAAGCAGCCTGTTGTCTCTCGGTCCTCATATGAGGCTGAATATCGGAGTTTAGCCAATGTTGTTGTTGAGCTAATATGAATTGAGCAACTTTTGTCTGAAATTGACATAAGTATAGCTGGTAAACCAGTGGTTTGGTGTGATAACACCTCTACTATTTCTACGACTACTAATCCTATGCATCATTCTTGCATGAAACATGTGGAAATCGATCTTTATTTTATAAGGGAACGTGTGCTTGGTGGGAAAATTTTTGTAAATTGTCCCTACTACGGATGAGAAAGTTGATGTTTTAATAAAACCTATTCCTCCCGCTGTGTTTGGTGATCCAAGGAGGAAGCTTGGGGTTGTTCCCTTGGAGGACATTCCGAGGAACTAGAAAACCATAAGAATATTAGAGTATATAATCTCGTGTGTCATCTGTATTGGATCTTATCTGAGAGTTAGTTAAGATTCAGTTAAAAAGTGGTTAAGTTGTTATGCTTAGCTAAGCTTATTATCGTTACTATATAAGAGAGTCTTGGGTTGATGTAAATAGTCAGGTTAATATCATATCATTGTGAGTTGTGTAGCGATACTTTAAAAAAATAAAAATAAAAATTAATATTAAAACTAAAATTATTAAGTGTGAGGGAAAAAAAGGTCATTAGTGAAAACTTCAGAAAGAAATTGGAAATTAAAAATTTAAGGTTAAAATTAAAAATTAGGAATTTGACCTAAAAATTAAGGTTTTTAAAGAATTGGCAATTTTATGGTTTTAAAATTTGGCAATTAAAAGTTTCAAATTGGAAATCTAGGGTTTCAAAAGTTTGGGAATTTTGAAAAATTAGGGTTAAGGATTTTAATTTGAAAAGAGGCAATTTAGATTAAAATTAGGGATTTAAAAAATGGAATTTTGAAATTAAGGTTCAAAAAGGATTGGAGTCGCCACCGGTCACTTTTGGTAGACCGAACACCGGAAAACCAGAGATTCGAAAAGATTTGGGTTCGAGAGTCGGTTTCGATTTAAAACGAAATTATTGTTAAAAACCGCCCAAAATGGGCACTTTTATCAAAATAACCGCTTAATTAATTTTGGATTTTCCGGATTAAAAGTGTCATTTAAATTGAGATTTGTTTAAGGTTCGAATTTATTTTATTTTTACCATGTCTTTATCCGAAGGTAAACGCATACAGCGCCACTACTACGTTCGGTGTCGGGCCTGTTACGACCGAATAACGACGTAATTATTAAATTCATTAATTAATAAAGTATGAGATTAGACAAATTAAATAATGCAAGATACATAAAATACATGTGCATAAAATGAAAAGAACATGAATAAAATGCATGACATACATAATTACAAATATGTGAATAACAAAATAAAATGCATACATATGAAAAGGCATAATATAGCATAAACAAGCATAAATAAAAAATGCATGAAATAATATGAAATAAATGAAGCATTAAATAAATATGCATAATAACTTGATAAAAGAAAATAAATAAATAAAATATATAAGTAAATAAATAAAATAAAGACTAAATTAAATAAAAACAAAATTTTGAAACACTAAAATGAGAAAAACCAATACTAGAAATGACCAGATTAAAAAGAAAACAAAATATTTAGACCCTTAAACCCTCAAAATGTTATTTTGAAGTGAGGAAGGGCCTGAAAGCAAGTGTGAAAACAAGGAGGGACACGTTTTAATAAAACCATTTTTAAAAGAAATCATAAGTGGAATCAATGGCCTGATTGAAATATTTTAAAAACTCCGAAGCACTCAAAATGTAATATTAAAAGGGGAAAGGGCTTAAAATTAAGTATGAAAGCACGGAGGGACCCAAACCAAATAAATCTATTTCAAGAAAAACGATTATTACCAAATCGGTGGTGAAATTGTAAAGCAAAATAAAAACACATGGACTGAGATTGTTAGAATGAAAACACGGGAGGATTTAAAATAGAAATAACCCATTTTTAAAAGACCCTCATTATAAAAGACATCTAAAATTTAAAAACTTCCCCTATTTAGCCATTTTCTTTGAATCGAAGGAAACAAAAAGAGAGATCCTCTCTTTATTCTTCGTTCAAACCCGGAAAAGGGTGAACATCTTTGAATGATCATCATATCCAGAAAACGACCACCGTAGAAATCCAAAAACTGCCACGTTTTTCAGATTCCGGCCAGCGAAACAAAAACGCTTCAAAAACAAACCCTTTTGAAACTAAAACAACAACAACACTTTTTCCCTTCCTTTCATAAAAACGGATCCTCTCCAAAATGAAATCTTTCTTCTATTCGGAGAGGATCGACGAAGGATAAAATGAAAAAGGGAGGAACTCCTCCTCTTTCGACTCACTCTTTGAAGGCACGACGTCCATGAGTTTATCGTCGAAGAGTCACCGGAGCAAACGAAGCGGAGAATAAAACAGAAAAGGTGAGAAAAACGAACCCTAACTTTTTTTTTTGTAATCTATATGTATAAGAAGAAAACCGAGAGGTTTTTACATCTGAAACTCGTTCTCGTATTGATTCGAAAGAGTGGGAAAAAGGTCCCTTACAAAGGTTTGATTCTTGGCTTAAATAGCCGATTTCATGAATAACGAAAAAAAAGCGAATCAAATTGTTATTGGTTGTTGTTGCTCTGATTTCTCTGATGGAATTTGGCCGATTATCCTTTTTTATTTTTGTCCTTGATTTGTTCTGAGTGTCCTCTGAAATTTGGTTGATATTTGCTGCGAAATTGGCGTTTTGGTTCTGAAAATTGGTACGATTCTGACATTCTTACTGGTTTGTTTGCATGTGAATGGTTGGTGATGAGGGGACCATTGGGGAAGGAAATCGGAGCGGCCATCGGCGATCGGAGAATCTGGGCAGTCGAAGGATCGCGCGTAGTATGCACGCAGGGATCGAACGGTCCTCGAAGAACCGAAGCGGCGCGCATGGGAACTCAAGAGGGCACGCGTGCAGGGGCGTGGAGTTTTGGAGGCTTCTTCCTTGTAACCGTGGCCGTTAGATCTGATTTCAGATCTAACGGTCTTGAATGAGCTGCGCATAATAGGAAGATTAAAGGGGCGTTAGGGTTTCTAAAAACCAAATTAGGGCTAGTTGGGTCTTGGGATAGATTTAATTATTTTGTAAACGGGTTTTGTAAACCGATTGGGTTTGATGCGGGTTATGTAATTTAAATTTTTGGATTTGTTAACATTTTTAGACTGTTAAAATTAATAAATTTTGGGCTTATTATTATTGCTTTTCTTATTTAATATTTAGGTTTATTATTTATTTATTGTTATATATATTAATTAATTAATAATAATAAATATAGAAGTAATTAAAAAACGAAATGAATATATATAGAATAATAATAACAATATATAACACTTTTAGATTTTTGAAAGAAAATAAAGACATTTATTTTATATGTATATATTTACAAAGTAAAAAAAATACAAATGACATATAATATAATATTTTTGATTTTCAATTTAAATAACGTATATAGTTAATAACAAGAATAGCAATATATATATATATATATATATATATATTAAAGGAGAAAAGGAAATGTATTTAAAAGTATTAATATAATATTTTTTGAATTAAAAAAAATAAAACCCATTAGTTGAATGAAAATTAAAAAGCGGGTTGAAACCTCGGATAAAATTAATGATTATAAGTTGTAATTTTCAGTTTCTATAAATCAAGAAATGACAATTGTTTTTGTTAAGTTTCTCTTCCCTTTCTAGTGCTTTCGGTTATTATGATCTATAAAATTCAACATTATAAACCTTGTTTCAAACCTGTTGGATATGGCTATCCTCCTTTCAGTATGACCCCTGACATTGGACATGGTCCAGAAGATGACCCATTCGATTGACTTGTAGAGCCGATGTTGAAGCCTTTCGGCAAGCTGGTCAACAACTGATTGTTATTTCTGGTGCTTTGTTTATATATGGAACCGATGCTTGAATCCATTGTCATTGATGACCTTCTCTCAACCTCTGCATGGTTAATTTTTTTACGATCTCTATGGTCTCAAAAGATGAGCTGCAAAAAGGAAATCAGAAATAGAAATCCGACTCAATCATTACAACAAAACAGGCTTATAGCGGCGTTTTTATAGATATATAGTGGCGTTTTTTAGCGCCGCTAAAAGTACTCGCGGCGTTAAAAAAAACGCCGCTAAAAGCTTTGCTGCTAAAAGTAGCGGCGTTTATTTTTAAAAAACGTCGCTACATTATACAATCTTTAGTGGCGTTTTTGTAGACAAACACCGCTACTTTACATTCTATAACGGCGTTTGGTTTTCACAAACGCCGCTACAAATCGTGTACTTTAGTGGCGTTTGTAAATACAAACGCCGTTGTTGCCCTGTTATATAGTGTCGTTTTGTATCAAAAACGTCATAATTGTCCTGTACTTTTGTGGCATTTTTTTACAAAATCCACTGCTGTTAATAGGTTTGTGGCGTTTTTCCAAACGCCGCTATAAGTACTGCATTTTAAAAAATAAATTAAAATTATTATTACGAGCAAAAGTTTCCCTGTAACTAATATTTCAACAACAATACAATTTAAAAAAGAATATATCCACAAATCCAAAATATTTAACCACCAAAATAAATTAAAGTCTAATATCAAATGTAGTGAAATATAATAATTCATTGTTTAAGTAAAATAACAGTTCAGTAACAAGTACAAACCAAATGATCAGAAACATACTAAGGTGACAGATTCCTTGGTTGGTTCTACTTTAACATCGCCATCATATCTTGAAATTGTTTCTGAAGATTTTGATATGTTGTTTCTCTCTCTACTTCCCTTGCTGCTCTCTCTGCTAGCCTTGTTGCTCTCTCAGCTTCTCTCTCTGCTTCCCTTGCTGTTCTCTCAGCTTCTCTCCGTTTTCTCTCAGCTTCTTTAGCTTCCATCTCTGCCTGGAATTGAGTTAATTGTTGTTTTAAGCGTTGAACTTCCGCTTGAGAAGATTGACTTTTTTATGGCATGTACTGAGACGAGTTTGATCCAAAATATTTAGTTGGTGTCACGAATGACCCTTGACAGCGCACTCGGTCATATCTTTCAGGATCCAAAACTTCTGCAAAAATTTGATTCTCGATATTAGCAATATTAGCAGAACCATCAGTTGAAGTCGTAGCTTCTATCTCTGTCCTTTTTTCCTTCATTTTCGTCTGATAATCATTTACAAAAAATAATAAATGAAAATATTATTTACAATATAATACAATTTTAAGAGCAATGAATATACCATAATTTCTTCAGCTTCAGGATTCATTGGAGAGCCATCCTTTTTGGTGTGAGTAATGTCGAATAGCTTTACCCGTCCAATGCTAGAACCAGTCGTCACAAGCTACAAAATGTAATAAACATGAATATTAACTGTAATGTAATACAAGTAAAAATAATATTTAAAAAAATATTACCTCTTCATTAGATATGCGAGCAAAGCTCTTCGTCCCTGCTGTGTGAGTAAATTTTTGTTTTTGTGTACTAGTAACTCCTACGCGCTCTCTTTCCTATTTAATTTCCAATTTTTATTACATTTAAAGTTGAAATTGTAGAAACTATAATGTTATTTTTATAAATTGTAGATGTTACCTCCCCTTTTGTTGAACTCCCAAACCTGACTGCATCTTCCCATTGATACCGTAGTACTCCTGGGGGAACATTTTAAAATTTCTCTTGAAGGCTCAGATTGTTCTTGAAATATGTCTTCTTCAAGAAGCTCTTATGATCTCTCCATTTCTTTCCTAATGCATGCTTCACATAATCGTCCGAGACCTCCAAAGAAAATTTATCCTGAAAATCACAAAATCAAAATTAAATACTATTTAAATTTAATGAATTAACTAATATAATAATATTATTACCTTAACAAGATCAAGAGCTTGGTTTTTGTTACTATTTGGCATATGATGTCATGACTCATAATTGATTGGAAAAATTGAAGCATTGCGTGCAACAATGCCTAAATAACTTGCCAAAACACCTGCTTCTACACCAATAGGTTGGTCGGTATTGTTTCTTGAAACTTTTACACGTTCTCCAACGGGGAGATCGTATAATTCCATTAAAGTCGTTCTCCCTCTAGTCTTGCACCTTCGACCATTTCCACCTATATGCAAATATATCAAGTCAAAACTTATTAAAATCATTTCAACAATAACAAATAGGTATGATTCAAATAAAGTTTTAAAAAATACCTTCTATTTCTATATTTTCAACTGTTTCGGGAACTTGTGAAGCTCCCAAACCAGACAAGTCATCTTCATTTGTTTTTTCCCCTATTCGAGGAACTTGAACAATATTTAAGCTATTTAATTTCCTCCTCGGCATAATACTTGTAATAAACGAAAAAAAGTCATTAGTGACAACAAATCTAATAAAAAATTAATAAGGCTAAATAGAAATCTTACTACAATATGCAATTAATTTTCATTAAAATCTTCATCCATGTTGTCTCGAACCCATTGAAACTGTGAATTAGAAGTAAAACATGTTCCATCTAAGTTTTGCGCTACAAAAGGCAAAGTTTTTGATCTTGTTTCATTGTCATCTCTACTTCCATCCCCGATATCAATCAAGTCTCTAGGGGTGTTACGAAGTACAACATACCAACCATCTTTTGTTGGATCATGAGAATAGAAAACTTGTTTGACTTGAGAAGAGAATACATATGGTTCGTCCCTCAATTGTTGGCCAGTGTGAATTAATCGAGAAAAGTTCACCATTGTAAAATCAAATTGATCTTTTTTAATTTCTCGAGTACTATTGACATCAGCCCAATCACAACGAAATAACACAACCTTCTGTTTTTCTTAATAATCAAACTCAATAATGTCGGTAATAATTTCATAATATTCAACATCTCCCTCCACAGGATGATTGTCCCTAGCACTAGCATAACTTGTAGTTGAAGAAGTAATAACAACTCCACAATTTTGCGTCCTCCTTAATCTTTCTCGAGATTTCGTATGGAACCTATACCCGTTAATGAGCAAGGCATTATATCTCTTAACAATTATATTCGGGCCTTGACAAAGCCACTTAACTTCTTCACTAACTTCTCTCCCACACCAAACCTATTACACGTGAAATAAAAAATTAGTTAACATTCATATTGATATTAAGACAAGAAAAGTCATATAAAGCTTCAGTTACTTACTATCTTCCCTAACCATTCATGAAAATTTTCTGCAAATATCTTATGACTCTCTCATTGATTTAATCTTCTTGAACGTACACGAGATTGTAACTCTTCCTTATACTCACTATAAAATAGGTTACGTGGTTAAAGAATGGAAAAAAATAAGTCTCAGCTGTAAAATATGAATTATAGAAACTTACGTGCCAAAAAGGTCTATTGAGTCATGATGGAAAAGAACATATCGATGTGCTTGTACCCATGACTTATCATCTAACTGTACAATTTCGTCTTTACTGAATGGTTCACCGTAGCTTCCAAACAAGTAAGTCTCTCCGTTATTAGTACTGCATACATCATTTCTATTGGGTCTATTCAATCTCGTTTCAAAATCTTCCAAATATCTAGAGCAAAAAGTCATACACTCCTCTGCTAAATACCCTTCAGCAATTGATCCTTCTGGATAACGCTTATTACGACAATAAGACTTCAACTTGCACAAGAACCTAGACACGCAATAAACGCAACATTATATAACTAGTTGAATAGCTAAATATTATTAAATAACTATCAAAAAATTTATACCTCTCTATAGGATACATCCACCGATAGAAAACTGGTCCACCAACTTTAGCTTCGTGAGGGAGATGAACCAACAAATGAACCGTAATTGTGAAGAATGAAGGTGGAAATATCTTCTCCAAGCTGCATAAAGTCAATGCTACTCAATCTTGTAGTTTCTCGAGTTCTTCAACCACCAAAAATTTACCACAAAGAGCTTTCATTATATTAGAAAGATCAATTATACAAGATATTACCTCATTTGACATACAACCACATAAGGCAACTGGCATAAGATCATGCATCAATATATGATAATTATGTGACTTTAGAGAATAAAGTCTTCGATCTTTCATACTGATACATCGAGATATATTTGATGCATACCAATCTGGAACCATTATATCTTTCAACACCTTACAAAACATTTCTTTTTCTCTTTTCGACATCACAAAAATAGAAAGTGGTAAGAATGATTTTCCATTAGCAAGTATCTGAGGATGAAGATCATGTCGAATTCTGAGGTCAATTAAGTCAAGTCGACTCTTTAAATTGTCTTTAGATTTTCCATCGACATTGAGAATGGTTCCAACAATATTCTCACAAACATTCTTCTCAATATGCATGACATCAAGATTATGTCTCAAAATGTTATGCTTCTAATAAGGCAATTCAAAGAAAATACTTCTTTTTTTCCATAACTCTGCCTCATTTGGATCATCCTCTTCATCAGACTCATTATCACTAAGATGTTCAGCATCACCTTCGTACACCTCTTTTAGCTTTCTCTTTGATCGTGGGTTTGGTGGTTGGATCATCTTTCCATAACTGAATTGGGTATCTTTCAACATGTACAAGATATCGGACCCGATTGTTTACTCAGGAGTTGTTCTAAACTCTTTAGTACCATCAAACGTATTCTTCTAAAATCTAAAATGATGATTTTTAGTTAACCACCGTCGATGTCCCATGTAAGAAAACTTCTTTCCATTGTACAACCACTTAGAACATGTCTGTGCAATGCAACAAGGACAAGCATAACGACCTTTGGTACTCCACCCAGACAAATTTGCATAAGCAGGAAAATCATTAAGAGTCCACAATAAAGCCGCACGCAAATTAAAGTTCTTCTTCAACACATTATATATTTCGATACCCAACCACAATTGTTTTAACTCTGCAATTAGAGGTTTCAGATAGATGTCAATATCATTACAAGGACCTTTCTCATTGGGGATTATCATGGATAAGATAAAAGATTATTGTTTTATGCAAATCCATGGGGGCAAATTGCAAGGAACAAGTAGAACGGGCCAAGTACTATACGAAGTACTCAAGATTTTAAAAGGATTAAACCCATCAAATGCAAGACTGAGTCTGACATTTCGAGGATCTCCAGAAAACTTGGAAATTTTTGGTCGAATGACTTCCAAGCTTCACAATCAGCAGGATGCCTTAACAATCCATCATTGGTTCTCCCATCATAATGCCACCTCATAGACTCACAAGTCTTCAAAGACATAAAAATTCTTTGAAGTCTAGGTATTAGAGGAAAATACCGCAAAATCTTTATTGGCTTCTTTCTTGATCGTGCTTCAGCTTCTTCTTCCATCACATCTTGCGTATCCATATTCATCCACCGAGATTTACCACATACATGACATGACTCTTGATCTGTTTTATCATCCCAATACAACATACAATCATTTGGGCAGCTGTGTATTTTCTCATATCCAAGGCCCAAATCTTTTATCATTTTCTTCATATCTTTGGCAGATTGAGGAATTTTGGCAGACGAAAACATTTCTCTTAAAAACTCTAATAAATGTGTAAAGGATTTACCAGTCCATCCTCCCAAACATTTCAAGTGGAACAGACGAATACAAAAGGAGAGTTTTGAATGCTTCGATCCCTCGTAAATTGGTTCATTCATTTCAACAAGTAAATTGTAAAACTTTACAACGTCTCCATTTGTCTCTTCATCACATTCGTTTCTTCTCATCTCAGTAAAATGTTCATCACCAATATTAGAATTTTCTCCAACAGACTGTTGATAATCATGCATATTAAATGCATCTCGCAACATACCCTCAATGCCATCTTCTCTAACAGATCGACGATCAGAACTAGGAGGAAAACACACATTACTCCTCGAAGAAGAACTACGAGGTGTCAACTCTCCATGAAATACCCATTTTTTGTAGCCCCGAACAAAACCATAAACAATTAAATGCTCATGGAAAACTTCACGACTATGCCAATTAATATTAACACACTTCTTACAAGGGCAAAGAATCATATCTCTTGGCTTGCATTCGCAAAAGCTAGATTTAGAAAAGTTTCTACTCCATTTCGGTAGTCAACGCTTACCCTTTACAAATCCATCCAACTCCTATCCATTTTGGATTTTTGTAATATACATTCAAATGTTAAAATCATAAACCTAATCTTAACACGTGAACACTAGAATAAGAGATTAATTACGTGATAGCCCCTAATCCAAAAACATAAATACTAAAATAAATTATATATGATACCTTACACACAAAAAGAGATTATTGGGTCTCCACTAGTACTTGTGCAACCAACTAAAGGATCAACAAGATAATCCACAACCTTATAAAATAATGCATAAAAGAGTGGTCTATTGGCTAATCTATTGGTTTCTTTTTAAAGTTTGTCAATTTTTGTTTGTTGAACTTACAATGTTGAGATGGGAATTCTTTGAATTCATTACTCAATCAAATTCAAACCCACATGAACTTAGAATCTGGGGAGTTAACATGTCCAATATAATTACAATTACCAACTGCATTTTCTAAGCATTAGCGCCTCTAAGTCTCTATGGCTAACAATTCTAAAATATACAAAACAGACATTAGCACTTCAACTATTGAAAGAACCTATTAATCGATATTTCTAAGCATTAGCTAAAAATAACAATCACCAACATTTCTAATCTGCTTAACACACATACCTTTTGTAGGTCAACTTAAACCTTGTACTCTTTAACTCTATTAAACTTGCCTTTGGATCAGCCTTCTTCTCAACTGCATAATATACAACAATTCAGACAAGGAAATAAGCTATAAAGATCATTATTAGAATAGGTTGTATTTTACAAGAAACCTAAGCCTGCCTCTCACATATCATTACAAAAGTGATATCATTAGCAAATTCAAATCTTCACAATAAAGTGATTAACCAAATATGGGGAAAACCCTACTCCAGAATTCAAAAATTCAAAACCTATGAAATAAAAATTATGTTAAACACAAATTTTTAGTAAAATTTTCTTTCCCCCTATGAATCCAACACGAGAATTCAGTAAAGAAGAAATCAAAATCAGACTTCAGTAGCAGGGAGATCCCAATGCCAATTTGTCTAAAACAACGAAATGTAAAACTAACGTTAGAGAAAAACAAGTTATTTCACCAAACAAGGTAATGTTTGCCATCTTTAATTGCTTTCTTCTTTGCTTCAACTCATTGAGAAACATGATCTCTCCTTCCTCGTCTAAAACCTTCATATTTTGCACAAATTTAAATCATCATCTTTGTTTTCGATCAAATATGGAAAAAGGATTTTAAAAGAAAAAACAACAACACATGAATTCAAAGTGATGAAACAATATCAAAGATTCAGTTCCAGTTTCGGACACCTCAAAAACATGTTTATTGCAAAAGCAAAGCTTCAAACCGGGACAAAACAAACAACAACTCCCATAAATAGAAACTATACAAAAAAAACAATCAAAAGCTCACAATTCAGGTGAAATTCATACGATTTTGTGAAATAAAACCTAAGTTATTTTTTTAGACAAATTTCACAATAATCAATGGAAACTAGAAATCATTCAAACATTTATACTTTTTAGGCATATTAATTAGCAAACCAATACCTATTTTGAATAATAAAAAATTAGGGCAGAATATTATCCTAGGGTTTATGGTGGCGGGCAGAGATCTTACCTGGCTTAGGAATCGATCGGCGACGAAGAAAGGAAATCGGCCGCACCAACCGGCGAACAGATAACGACGACGAGAAGAGGGGAAACGACGGTCGGAAAATGGGGCAGAGAGAGTTTGGGTCGGGGATTGGGGATATTTTGGCGTTATTTCGTTTCAATCGATAACTAGACTCATAAGGAAGATGAGATTGCGGCGTTTGTGAAAATAAACACCGCTAAACACGAGATACTGCGGCATTTTTTAATGAAACGCCACAAAAATTTCTTACTGTTGCGGCGTTTTTAATGAAAAGCCACAAATGTTTCTTATTGTTGCGGCGTTTTTTAATGAAACACCACAACCGTTCTCACTATTGCGGCGTTTTTTAATGAAACGCCATTAAATGTTCAAACTTTTGCGGCGTTTGTTTAAAAACGCCGCAAATACACAATCACTTGCGGCGTTTTTAAAATAAAACGTCACTGTACTAAGGGTTATTACAGTGTTTTTATTTAAAACGCCACTGATATTGAAGTTTTGCGGCGTTATTAAAAAAACGCCACTATAATGCGATTCGTTGTGGCTTTTGATGGAGGCTAGAAAGTCCTGCTTTTATGATGAAGCATTCGTTCTTCCACCTTTGTCAGATTGTAGTATTTAAGATGTCGAACCCACAGGGATTGGCTTTACTTACGCAATTTATTCTTCCTGCACAATAGAAAATTAAAGACACAAATAATTGAGTTGGATTATAACTAAGGAAACTAATTAAAGCGATAAAGATAAATGATCAAGAAATCAAGGATGGAAAAGTGGGGTAGGTTAGAGTGCTTCGTAGTGTGGGTTCAATTGACTTGTTTCTGTCTCAATGAATTATACAACACTGCACCGGCAGAACTGCAGTTTTACTACCTCGGCAGTGAAGGATTACGTCTGCCGCGACAATCCCTTGCTCTTGGGTGGACTTAATCAAGGTTTGGCAAAGTGTCCTTGGATAACCCCGTTTATCCCTAAGTCGAAGTACTGTTGATGACTAGTCCTTGATGATACCTTCCGGCGTGAATCAACTATAACCACCAACCAATCTAACACTTCTTTTAGCCGCTGAAACTATAACCTATCCCTAGGCCGAGTTAGTATTTCGCGATTGAAATACCGTACTTATTCCTTTCGTGAATCTACATCTCTCGATGCTAGATAAATAGATCTCTCACAAACTTCTGTCCCGAGCTTGAATGCAAGAACAATGAATGCCAAAGAATAAGCAAACCTCGATATTTTATTGCATGAAACAAGAAAGCAAAGTACAATTTTCTTCCACAACTACTCCACAATCTAACCTAAACCCCAAGGGGACGATGGAGGAGTTTAGGGTTTTTCTATGAAACTTGATTTCGAGATGCCTCCTCTCTACATAGGCTATGGTTTATATAGGCTTGGCCTAGGGCAAACCTTTCCAAAGTATGAATACAACTTGGAGTAAAACACAAGTTAAGTACATAAATAAAAGATATTTATTTTATTTCCTAGTTTATTCCTATAAGGATTCTTTTGCCCCGTGGCCTTTGACATTGACTTTCCGTGTGTTTCCCAGCTCTAATTTCTATGCCGCTTGTCTTAAAACGTCCACCTTATTTTTCTCTTCAGATCGCCTATCATATCAACATTTATGTTCCAAGTGCTGCCACGGCCTCCGATGCTGTCGCGGCCTCCAAGTGCTGCCGAGGCCTTCAAGTGCTGCTGAGGCGGGTACTAATCTGCATTCCAGTTTTGGTTTTCAGCATCCATCATGCTACCTGGCATTACCTATGTGGTAGTTTTCTGTCTAAGAGAAGAAACCATTAACCGTACCTGTTTTATGCCAAATAATAGATAAATTCATGAATTAAGTATTGGGATGCTGAAATATGGAAATAAGCAGAATTATCCAATATTACCATTAAATTTGTCCTTTATTAACAATAATCGAGTGGGAAATTGGTATAAAGAATAGTACTTTTAGGCACTCATCAGCTTTTGTTATAAAAACGTCACTAAGGATGCCGCTATAGAACTGTTTTGCTGTAGTGAATAGCCATTCAATTTCAAATGCCTACTAACCATCGCAACAAAAGTTTGTCAATACTCACCTGGAGGAAAATTGCAGAGCCAGTCTTCTAAGTCATAACATTGCACATTTAGAATAAAAATTCATTTAAACATCTCAAAGGAACAAGAATTGTTTACAACCTGAAGTTGTATCGTTTTACCCTTTATATACCACCTTGACAAGTAACTTCGACGAACATCCGATGCATATTCAGTTCCTTTCCTAAGATTATTACAAGAACCCTGTGATTTACACAGACACAAGAAATGTTAATGAAACCAATAACACAGTAACATAATGAGAAAAGACGAAAGAACAAAGAATCATGATATGAAAGCAACGTGGATCTTTCAGTGCAAGATCATATTTGTTAAGTATGGGAATATAGTTTGTATCTTGTACTTATGGAAAGTAAACTTTATTAGAATAATAGTCTAGGGTTTTACCTTTCTTAGTTACCTTTCTATTAATTAGAACCAATGAAGAAAATCAAGAATCTCAGCTCACTTCCTCTTAGCAGATGAACTAGAGTCTGAGAATGAAATGACAAACCCATTTTTGCAGGAAAATGTTTAGCATAAGTGCTTTGAGAATCAGTATCAAAAACACACAAAAATACCTAAATCAGTATCAAAATTCATCGAAACAAGGAGTACTTAAACACAAAATATTAACTATTCTAAGCACTTATCACCTTCGTAGGAAAAAGCAATCACGTCAAAAAAAGAAATCACATCAGAAACCCCTCTTAATACAACACAATATGGCCGAAAAAGCATACCTCAAGTGAAACACTTTTTGATTTCGGAATAATGATTGAACGATTGGGTTTTTCTCGCCCTAATGCAAGGAAATACTTGTTTGCGGAAGTGCAACAAAAGGTCCAAGAAATGATAAGGAAGATGATGGTATTTAGGGGTTTCTTTCCAAAACGTCTGACAAGTTTCCTCGACAAACGATGGCTCAGTTATGCGCGTGAAGAATAGGGATACGTTCGGAACTCAATGGTGCTCCAAACGGTGACGACGGTGGCAGTCACGATTAGATGATGGCCAAGATCAAACAGTGAAAAGCTATGGTTTGGGGAGATAAAAGAGTTGAAGGAAAAATTAGGTTAATTGATTCAAATTAAATAGGTTAAAGGGGATTGAATTGTTTCATTATTTTATTTAGTATCACATACACACGGAAGGGATAGCTTAAAATTAATCCAAGTCAGATTAAGATAAAAAAAAAAGGTCTTGGCTTTGATGAATATGATGCCACATTATAAAATGAGAGAACATAGGTTCAATTCACATTAAGAGATATTTAAAAAAATATATACATTGTTTTTAGTGTTTTTTTTCACCAAAACCGTTTAATACATATTTTTGTCAAAAAATGTTGCTAGAAGCTACAAATTTAGTAGCGTTTAGTCAAACAAAACGCCGCAAGAAATCAATTTTGCTGTAGTAAAATAAATATATATTTCTTCATATTTATTTTCATATACATATCTATCTATATTTTTTTTTTCATATGCAATATCACTTGTCAAGTAGAGTTGGGAGTCTTGACTCGAAGTTGAGAACTATTCCATTAATTACTAAATAGCTTTTAGAATTCGATGTGTATTTTATAAATCAAAATTTATTTAAATTTTTTTCAAGTAAAGTTTATAAAATTACAATTCGAATTAAGTCGAATTTTTTTTAGATAATAAAATTAAAAATATACTCAGCATATTAAAATGTATCACATTTATATACATTTAAGAGAAAAAAACATGACATAATATTTGGCAAACTAGATGAAAAATATACTCTATATATGCATTAAGGTTCATAGATCCAAGCTTGATATTGTATGTTTTTTGGCAGTTTCATGTAAGCCACTCTTCCTAGATCAATGTTCATGCCAGATCAAACCATCCAAAAAGTTTGGGTTTAAATAAAGAGCATCAGGGTTTCCATGTTGAGCCTCTCTCGAGTCTTTATCAGTCACCACTTGACCGTGGCGGTTGTTGATCCCTTTACACCGTTGGCAACTTTGACAATAGTACGTGAAGGCGTTTCGTAGTCGGAATGGTTTATTCCCTGTGGCAGATACATTGATCATCCGAAGGGGCTGAAGAAGAATCTCACTGCATTACCATCAAAATTAGAATGGAATCAATCAACTATCGTTTTCCTTTAATCAAGAAAAAGTAGTGATGTACATAGAAGTAAACTAAAAGTATGATATTATGAATCGAAAATTGAAATCATGATTGAAACTCGAGGATGTTGTAACCCACATCTGAATGTTATTTGCGACTGCCTGAATCAAATTCGAAGATGATGGTTTTACTTCCGTCGCACACTGCATTTGTGTATGAAGCCTAATGTTATTCACTGGTGCTGCATTTGTATATGAATATGATGTTTGAATCAGCTGTGAAGATTGTACTATAGACCGTTGCATGATATGTGCTTCTGCAAATGAACTTAAAGGAGGATCTGCCAAAAAGAAATTCGAAATTGAAATCCGACCTGGGAACCATTCAAAAACTGGATGAACATTGCAACAGATGTTTGAAAACAACAAAGCCAAGTTTCCAAATCGTACAATAGAATCAAATACATGTTATATAGGTCCCAATCGTTTAAATTTTCAGCAAGGGCAGTGCACACCTCTCGCAGTCTTCCTTCCATAGAAACCTTAAATATGCCGCCTCGAAAAGTAACTTCAATGAATATCTGATGCAAGTTTAGTTCCTTTCCTTGGAATAACTCTGATTTTTTTTCAAAGAGAAAAGAAATATTGGTGGAAATCAAGAACACGTTAACATAATAACTAAAGATCGCAAAAGAAGAAGAAGCCAAACCTTACCGGATAGGTTTGTTTTTAACAATAGATACAAGCTCCAGGATGACATGAAAGTAAACGTGGATCATTCAGTGGAAATCTAATACCGATCCAATAGCCATATGAATTAAATGTTATATAGTGCCTCCGGAGGTCTTGCTGCCCTGGGGTCACCTCCTTAGTCGCTAAGTGCAGTGATATTGAAGGCCATTTCTAGAGTGGATGCAGAGACAAACCACAACGAAGCCTTCTCACTTCAAAAGAGTGGATTCACGCATCAGATTGGTTTGAGTATTCAGTAGTAGTAAATAACAATCAGCAGTTGGCTAGCTTGAAACAGGAAATAGTAGTTCTATCAACCTGTGTCAATCCTGTGAAAATTGGAACCCTGGTGTCAACTCACTCTGATGGTTGTTCTATATATTAGAGTAAATAATCTCGCGTTTCATCTGTATTGGATCTTATCCGAGAGTTAGTTAAGAGTCAGTTAAAAAGTGGTTAGGTTGTTATGCTTAGCTGAGCTTACTATCGTTACTATATAAGAGAGTCTTGGGTTGATGTAAATAGTCAGGTTAATATCATATCATTGCGAGTTGTAATTCTCAGTTTCTATAAATCAAGAAATGACAATTTTTTTTGTTAAGTTTCTCTTCCCTTTCTAGTGCTTTCGGTTATTATGATCTATAAAATTCAACACTATAAACCCTTTTTTCAAACCTTTCGGATATGGCTATCCTCCTTTCAGTATGACCCCTGGCATTAGACATGGTCCGAAAGACAACCTATTCGATTGACCTGTAGAGCCGATGTTGAAGCCTTTCGGCAAGCTGGTCAACAGCTGATTGTTATTTACTGGTGCTTTGTTTATATATGGAACCGATGCTTGAATCCATTGTGATTGATGACCTTCTCTCAACCTCTGCATGGTTAATTTTTTGTACGATCTGCGTAGTCTCAAAAGAGGAGCTGCAAAAAGGAAATCAGAAATCGAAATCCAACACAATAGCAATTCAATTTCAAATGCCTACTGACCATCGCAACAGAAGTTTGTCAATACTCACCTGGAGGAAAATTGCAGAGTCAGTCTTCTAAGTCATAATATTGCCAATTTGGAATAAAAGTCATTTAAACATTTGTCAAAGAATTGTTTGCAACCTGAAGTTGTATCGTTTTACCCTTTATATACCGCCTTGACAAGTAACTTCGACGAACATCCGATGCATATTCAATTCCTTTCTTAAGATTATTACAAGAACCCTATGATCAGAGCCGTCCCTGGGCCTGGACAATAAGGCCGACCGCCCAGGGCGGCAGACAGGACCTCCGATTAGTTAAATTAAAATAATAACTATTATTAAAATAATTTAAAATTATTTTTATTATTAAACTATATTAAAAATTAACTAAGATATATGTTAATAATTTTTTTACTAAAAAAAATAAGAGCGACTAAAGTATAACAATAATTTATAATTAAAATTAAGGTGAACCCCTTTACTATAATTATGTTTTTAAAATTAGTTATATTATTAAATAAAATATAAAAATTATTAATAAGAGATTAATAACTTTTTATAATTAATTATAAAGTTGTCGGTATCTAATTAGTTTAGGTATTAATATATTATAGAGTCATAATTAAGATTATAATAATATTTTTGATTTTAAAATAAAAAAATTATATACACCTATAAATAATATTTTCATTATTCTTGTTATTTTAAATCTTAATTTCTCATCACATCACCTCTTTTTATGTTATTTTCTTACAATTTATTTTAAATATTTTATTTATAATTTCTAATTCGATATTTTAAGAAGACCATTCACTTATTCAAAAATATTATAGTTTGTGAGATTTATTGTTAATATGCTATAACTAAGTCTAAAACAAAGCTTCAACGATAAGAACTCAGGTACTATTACTCTATTTTTTTTATAACTTTTATTATATAATATTTACGTGAAAAATGCTTGTAGATGTTATTTTGTGTAAGTTTAATGTTTAATAATTTTTTTTTGTTTTTCATTTAATAATTATTGAATGTAATAAAAAATAATTTATAAATAATTTAATTTATTTTTATACTCTTTAAATCTATTTTTCTAATATTTATTATTAGGGGTCCTATTTTTAGATTTGCCCATGGACCACCAAAATCTCAGAAACGGCTCTACCTGTGATTTGCACAGAGACAAAAAATGTTAATGAAACCAATAACACAGTAACATAATGGGAAAAGAAGAAAGAACAAAGAAGCATGATATGAAAGTAACGTGGATCTTTCAGTGCAAGATCATATTTGTTAAGTATGTGAATATAGTTTGTATCTTATACTTATGGAAAGTAAACTTTATCAGAATATTAGGTCTAGGGTTTTATCTTTCTTTATTACCTTTCGATTAATTGGAACCAAAAAAGAAAATCCGGAATCTCAGCTCACTTCCTCCTAACAGATGAACTAGAGTCTGAGAATGAAATGTCAGAGCCATTTTTGCAGGGAAATGTTCATCATAAGTGCTTTGAGAATATGATAGTCTATTGATATTCAGAGGGAGACTGAACCATAACATAACTCTTTTGAGTTGTTTTTTTGATTTTGATTTTAAATATTTTATATTTCGTTTCTTTTCTCCTGGTATTATAATTAGTGAAGTATGGAATTATTTACTATTTAAGATCTAATAATTAAAAATATTAAATCATTTTATAAATTAATTATGTAAATTTTCTTAAATTTCACAATTTGATCCTATCAAAATTTTGATTGATAATTTACTCCTTCATTTTATTTACATCGATCGATCAACTTAACAACTTTGTTTAAGTTTTAATATTTTTCTCGAGAAACATAAATTCA
The DNA here is from genome assembly GCA_035048815.1 of Abelmoschus esculentus. Taxonomy (NCBI): domain Eukaryota; kingdom Viridiplantae; phylum Streptophyta; class Magnoliopsida; order Malvales; family Malvaceae; genus Abelmoschus; species Abelmoschus esculentus. Next base: position 10,720,864 of record JAUCBN010000031.1, read on the forward strand.
TAAATTTAGTCTTTCAACTTTTAGAACTTTAATATTTAATTGTTTAACAGTTAAACTTTTAACAACAATCGATATTTGTGTCACTCATATAATTCTATGAACATTTTAATCACTTAATTATTAATTTTTTAATGATAATTTTGAAACTAATATATCATTTATATTTTAGTAATAATTTATCACTTAATAATTATTTTTAAATTAATTTATATTTTAGTAATATTTTCCTCTTTATTTTGTGGACAATTTTTTCTTCTTTAAACAACAACGAAAAAAATAATGTTATATTTTGCAAAAAAATGTTATATATTGCTAATAAAAACTTAATATCTAGTGTATTTATCAAAACTTATTTAATAGATAATATTAAATAGAGTGATAAATGATTTGTAAATTTAATATTCTGGTCATGGGTTAATGTTGAACTAGTGAATTTTAATTTATTTTATTTAAATTTTGGCTCATTACTATGTATATTTTATTTTTAACTTTAATTTTAAGTTTGAGTTTGAATTTTAATAAACTCAAAATATAGAGATTTTTAACTTCAGCTGAAATCATCACTAATAGAGATATGGAGAATGAGGAGAGATAACATTATCCCCAAGCTTCACATATTGCAATACTTTTAATGGTGTTCTTTTGACTAAACGTCACTAATTTTAAACATATCAAAATATTTATAAAAAAACGATACAAATTGATAAAATTTATGACATTTGTATTAAAAACACCACAAATGAATATACTTTAATAACGTTCGTATGCAAAATGCCATAATTTTTTTGTATTATAATAACATTTATATGAATTAATTAGGCTACAATTAATATATCTATAGTAACATTTCATAAAAATGTTGTTATATATTTTAATAAAACACTCAGTTGCTCTTCTTCACCCCTGTCCCCATATAAACTCAAGCCTTAACTTTTTTTCAGCCTTCAAATACCTCTCTCTCCCTCATCTCTACGGGTTAGATGACATTGTCAATAATATTCCTTTGCCCCTCATCTATGGTTAGATGTCTTCCTTAACAAAACCTTTATGGGGGAAGAAGACATGGAATCTCACCATTGTTAGGCCTTGACCGAGAGATATTATCATTTTCAACCTAAGGCAGACGCGGTTTCTACAAGAAGTTCTCCTATTGTTTGGTGATGTTGGTTAATTCTTCAAATCAAGCAAAATAAGAATAATTTGAGGAAGAAAAAAAAGTAGCTATATTTTTCATAAGAAAAGGTTAAAGACAATAGAAGCATTCCTGACACAATTTGATATCCTAGGCTGCTCTGTAGCTATCTATTTAACATAACTAAAACGGCAACGTATAGAGAAAAACAAAAATAATAATTTATAAAACAGAGTTGAAACGCAACGTTTTTAAAAGTTGTATAACAATATTCTCTTCTTCAAGAAGATTCTTTTCCTCAAGGATTAAAATGAGGAAAATCCATCTGCAATTTATGAAGCAACTCTCAAGTAGTATTTTCTTGAAAAGAATTGGTCAATTCCACCAATACTTCAGTCACCACTCGATTACCTAACTTAACCATCCTTCTATCCAAATTTTTCAAAGGTTCTTTCACTATGGTGCCATCCAATCCCACAATAGGTAGATCTGATTGAGCAGGATTTGATCCAATGTGTTTTCTAAGTTGAGACACATAGAAAGTAGGATGTACTCTGATCCTGCTGGCAATTTCAGCTTATAAGCAACTTTCTCAATGCAACCTTCCACTAAAAATGGTCCAAACCATTTTGGACAGAGTTTCTGATTTTTCCTTGCTTGGAGAGAGAGTTTCAAAAGGTGTGTAACATTTGGTCGGCCGGTCCACTTCCTTTAAACACGGCTACTATTCCTTTTATTTGTTCCAACAATGGTAAGGTATAAATCTATTTCCCTGCCTCAATTTTAGTGTAGGAAGTGAAGAAGATAAAAGTAATCTTCCAAGGATTTGAATGCAAGTCGAGAAGGGAGGGATGCCTGAAAATAAAAGTCAAAGCAGTATTCATGAGATTGTGCCCAAGGCTTCCAGGGATCAACGTAATTTCCATTTCCTCTCATTTCTGTGAAGAGATTATGCTTTCTTTCAACGTAAGTTCTATTTTTTATGTGTCGGACGCCGCTTCAACCGGAATTTCTCCTATTGTTTGGTCAGTCGGTCCACTTCCTCTAAATAAAACACTTCAAGGCTGTACAGTCAAAAAACACTTCAAGCAATAAATAAAAAACTTCAAGGCTGTTGTTGGCCCTAAGGGGAGTTTCTCTGAGTGATTTTTTTTATAAATGAAAAATTTTATTCACCCAAAAGTACTAATAAACTATACAAATAATGAAGAAATCAACTATACAACCAAATAAAATTATTTATACAATTTCCTAGTTTATAATAAGAATTGAAGAATTAAGTCGCAAATTTTCTCTCAATAACCTCAGTCGAACACTTGTCTTTATCGAAGAGACAATAACATTCACTTGCGTTTTGACTTACTCTCATGTACGCTACTATTTCGCTCTTGTCAAATGAAATAGAGGTAACAAGATCATGCCAACCGAGTGATAACAGCCAAGAAAGATTTTCTCTTACCATGGATTAGCATCCATTGGACAATACTTAACCAATCATCTGGAGAAGTATTTCTTTGACAGACTATCATAATTTCCTTCCAAACATATCAAGAGTAAGGACGATCAGTAAAAAGGTGATCACTATTCTCAGTACTAGAGTTACACAAAACGCATAGCACATTTAATTGCACAACCAAGTTAACATTCGTGCTTTGGTTGGCAACCGATCCTGGATTGCAAGCCAGGCAAGAAAAGAGAATCGAAGGACCGAAGAACTACCCCAAATAACTTTGCACCATGAAACTCTCATATTCTTGTGCCGAAAAGCCTCCCATATTTTTCTCGCCTTGAAGCCACCATTTGGGGCACTAACAATCTGATAATCTTCCCTTAATTTGAGTATTTTCCTCTAAACCCAACTAGAATTGATTTTCACCACAACTTGCCGAATCGACTCCCCCTTTAAGACTTATAGTGACATTTTTTTTACAAACGCCATTAACGAACTATTTTTTAGCACGTTTTATTTTATAGACATCACTAAAGAATAATTATTAGTTTATTTTTACAAATATCTCTATAAGTCTTGACCTATTGAGGCGTTTTTACTACAAAACGCCTCGATCTATTGTAAAGTTGATTTCAACAACGTTTTTCCAGGTGTTTTTTTATATGCCAAAAAGGTTTATAGCAACACTAGAAAATATTGCTATAGAATTAAAAAATTCCACTAAAGACCTGTTTTGATGTAGTTGTTTTTACCCGAAGAATTTTTTATCATTTTTGCCTTTTGTTATAATTTTTTAAATTTAGTTTATTTTTAAATTATCCTCATCACTTTTAAATATCAATGTTTTGTCGTCAACCCTAATCATGAGTTCGTTCTTGAAAACCATGTTTTGAATTTGGAGTATATTATCAATATGCTTATATTACTATTAATTTCAATAATGTATTTTACACATCTAACGATTCAAAAAAAACATATAAAATTTTAAAATTTGTATATTGAATAAACAGATCTTATATATATATAATTTTAAGTCCGATACATATTATTTTATGAATTTTTTTAATTTTTATGAATAATAAAGATTAAATTCTATCATTGAGATTTAAACACAACCCACAATTTTTTATGTAAAAACATTTTCTCATTCTTCTAATAATCATTTGTTGTTTTAATTTTTTTCAAATAAGCATTTTTTTCGTTAATTGTTTATTTTCTCTTTTTTTAATAATAATATAGCTTTCAAATTGTTCAATTGAGTTTGTTGTCTTAGTTAAAGAAATACGGAAAGATATAAAAAACTATAATAAATTATTGAGTAAATTACACGGATAGCCACAAATACTATAGGATTGATATCGAAATGGCCATAATGCTTTAAAAAGAGTCAAATACACCAGTAAACTATTAATTTGGTATTAAAATAGCCACCGACCGTTAAAAACCAAACGGACTGATGATGTGGCCGTTAAAATTAAAATGAAATAATTACACATTTACTCCTTGTTATTCATATATTTTTATAATTTAATCATAATTTTATTATAACAAAATAATATATTTATTTAGGTGGTGACACGTGTCTCCACCTGATTAAAGGAAGAAAATAAAATTAACCAACATTGCTGCTAGGAAGAGTTGAATCCGTGACCCCTAAAACTCATGCCCAACAACCCAACCACTAAACCAAAATCATTTTAACGATATAAAACCCTTCAAAATATATATTGCATGCAGTTTTTTATATTTATTCTCATAAAATCATAAATTTATTTTTTTAATTTAATAAAATATTAATTAAATTATTTTATATATAATAAATTAAAATATTTAAATTATAATAAAATTTTATTTAACAAACCCTAAATCCTAAAGTCATTTGAAATTTTATTTAAAATACTAAACCCTAAATACTAAACCTAAACCCTAAACCTTAAAATTATATTTAGGATTTAGGGTTTGGATTTATAGTTTAGGATTTAGGGTTTAATATTTTAAATAAATCTTTAAATATAATTTAAAATGTTAACAAGCACTAAAACTTAAACCATAAAGTCATTTAAAATTTAAAATTATATTTAAATAAAATTAAGAGTTAGGGTTTAGTATTTTAAATAAAATTTAAAATTTTAAATGACTTTAAGGTTTGTTAAATAAAATTTTATTATAATTTAAATATTTTAATTTAATTAAAAATTAAATTTATGATTTTGTGGGAATAAATATAGAAAACCTTAGCAATATATAAATTTTGAAGGGTTTTATATTATTTAAATTACCTTTGTTTAGTGGTTGGGTTGTTGGGCATTGGTTTCAAGGGTCACGGGTTCAATTTTTCCCAGTAGCATTATTGGTTAATTTTGCTTTCTTTCTTTAATCTGGTGACACGTATCACCACCTAATTAAATAAATATATTATTTTATTATAATAAAATTAGGATTAAATTTAAAATGTATATGAATAACAAGGAGTAAATGTGTAATTATTCCATTTTAATTTTAACGGCCACGTCATTAGTCCGTTTGGTTTTTAACAGTCGGTGACTATTTTAATACCAAATTAATAGTTTATCGGTGTATTTGAGTCAGAACCTAGGGATGTAAAAAGTTGACCCGACCTGAAACCCGATTGAAACTTGTTCGAGTCAGAACCTGGTTTGACCTGAGGATATAATGACCCGAACCCGATCCGTATCTGGCTGTTGTTGATTTGAACCTGAGTTGGACCTGTTACTGTAGTAACCCAACCCGAACTGTATCCGACCAAGAATGACCCGAACCCGATTTCAACCTGTTACTATGGATCCGAAACCCGACCTGCATCAGACTGAAACAAACCCGAACTCGAGTTTGACCTGACAGATAACCGATATTACCCGACTAAATCGACCCGAGACCTGTTTCGAACCAGACCTGTTTTGAACCCGACCTGATAAATGACCCGACTTATTTTGAACCCGACCTGTTATTGACCTAGACTAATATTAACAAGACTTAATATTTACATGACATATAATTAAGTATATCTATAATTTGATAAATTTAAAATATTAGTAAATATAATTAGTCTTGACCAATTAAGGCGTTTTTATTACAAAGCGTCGCGATCTATTGTGAAGTTGATTTCAGCAGCACTTTTCGAGGTGTTTTTTATATGCCAAAAAGGTTTATAGCAGCACTAGAAAATATTGCTATAGGATTAAAAAATCCACTAAAGACCTGTTTTGACGTAGTTGTTTTTACCCGAAGAAATTTTTATCACTTTTGCCTTTTGTTATAATTTTTTTAAAATTTATTTTATTTTTAAATTATCCTCATCACTTTTAAATATCTATGTTTTGTCGTTAACCCTAATCATGAGTTCGTTCATGAAAACCATGTTTTGAATTTGGAGTATATTATAAATATGCTTATATTACTATTAATTTCAATCATGTATTTTACACATCTAACGATTCAAAAAACATATAAAATTTTTAAATTTTTATATTGAATAAACAGATCTTATATATATGATTTTAAGTCCGATACATATTATTTTATGAATTTTTTAATTTTTATGAATAATAAAGATTAAATTCTATCATTGAGATTTAAACGCAACCCACAATTTTTTATGTAAAAACATTTTCTCATTCTTCTAATAATCATTTGTTGTTTTAATTTTTTTTCAAATAAGCATTTTTTTCGTTAATTGTTTATTTTCTCTTCTTTTTTAAATAATATAGCTTTCAAATTGTTCAATTGAGTTTGTTGTCTTAGTTAAAGAAATACGGAAAGATATAAAAAACTATAATAAATTATTTTAGGGGTCACTAAATTTTTAAGAAAATTTTAATATAGTCAATAAAATTATAAGTCTTTTATTAAAACCATTATTATTAAAAATCATTTTGATCTGAATCAATACAAGTCTAACGAAAACTGATTTGTCATTTAACTTTTTAAGTTTTTTATTAAAGGCGTTGAATATTTTAGATTTTGCACTTCAGACATCAAAATATCAAAACTTTTCAATTTTGTCCTGGTTTTGCTATAGTTTACAATTTAACCTTCATACTTTTAGGTTTTTCAAAGAAGTTCCCTTGAACTTCCAAACTTCCAAATTAATCTTGAAGTTTCTAATTTTTTTCAACCAAACTCAAAATTTCATTTTAAAGCTAACAAGCTCTGGACTAAGCATGAAATTTTATTATATTTTGATAAAATATTATACTTAGGTTATACCATAACAAGAAAAATAAGGAGAAACACAAAAAAAAATAGTGACATGAATTGAACCTTGGAAGTGAGGATATGCAACACCTAACTACTAGGTTAAGTAGGCAATTGAACAAGTGCTAAGTCACAATTTAGTCTATACACTTTTGAATTCTAATATGTCTTTTAGTTAGACGGTAATTGAACAAGTGCTTCTTAGTAATCAATTTTCTTCTCTAAGGGATTTGATGGGTAAAGAGGTGATAAGTGGTTTAAACGATCATATTTTTATCTTTAATTATGACATTAATAATAAGTTTATGATACTTAATCGATTATTTTCATATGTTTTTTGTTTAGGACTTCAATTCTGAAAATAAAATTAAAAGGGTAAAATTCTATAATTTTTCTTCAAATTCAAGGCTGGATTAGTGGGCATGAATTGGTGCATGAAAAAACTCGATGTGGCATCACGTAAGCAGTCTTCTAGTAAATGACGTCGGCAACGACAAATAGCTTATCCACATGCCAGATAACTTATCAAGTGCCTCAAGATAACTTATCATTTAAATTTGAATTTTAAATTAAAATTTTATCTTTTAAGATTTAATTTAAATTATTTAGGTTTTATTTTTTATTTAATTTTGAATTATTTTAGGATTTTAGGAGACTATAAATATACACTTGGGATACGCACAAATCATCTTTCATCTCTCATCTCTTATTCTTTTAAGCCAGGATTTACAATAATGACTCAATTCTAACATGAGGGGTGAAAAGCATTTTTTATTTTCAAGAATCTCTTTCAGTTTTCTAAGACCGGATTTCTAAGCCAAACGATTTCAAAAACCAAAGACTAGCGTTGGCAAGGATGTTGTTTCGGTTAAATATGTGGGAGAAAGGACCGGCTAATGAAGCACATTCAACTTCTTAGGTACACACTTAGTAAATTGATTAATAGGAAGAAAATTGAGATCAAAATTAGTATTATTGAAATGACTTAATCCAAGCCAGTTTTTATTGAACTTAAATAATTTTGGTTTACAACATTGTTGTTGACTAGATCAATATTAATTTGATTTCAAAGACAGAACTTAGATATTCGGTTACAAAGCATAGTCTCAAGATTAACCTAGCAATTAACTAATGTGAATCTTGATATAAAGAAATTCTTTTTGATGATCCGAGGAAATTGAGTCAAACCTGATACCTAAGGTTTAATCATAAAAACTAAATTAATTTCAATTAAAACTTCGTTTTAATTTCTTTGTGCTTTTGTTATTTTCGACAGACCCCTTTTTATAAAAATATTACTCAAACCCTCCTCTTGACTCACCGATCAAGCGAACATAAGAAATTTTTTGAGTACTTATGGGATTGACCCTTACTAGCGCAACACTCTATGTTGCATAAAGGATTAGAATTGTAGAGTTTCTTGATCAAGCAAATCCTTCTCGCTTCTTCTTTCTTCTGTTTCTTATTTTTGCACAAGATTTCAAGAAGAAATGGTTGGTAATGGTATAGGGTTCAATGATAAACAAAAAACACGCCGAGGCCGAAGCAAAGAGAAAGAACCTGATGTAACAGTTTGTCATATATGCAGTGGAAGATTTTGTTATCTATCTCTTCGGAAATCCGAACAAAGAAAATTGGGGAAAAAATTGACTTAATTTCCATTCATTCGATACCCTCTTAGCTGAACTTTCGGCCTTTAAAACCTAACACTAAAAAGAACGACATCGTCCTCACTCTAATTACATACTCTAATACTCACTGTTTCATTAAACGTGAGTTACTGTAGAAGAATAAAACAACATAGTTTCATTTTTTTTTATTTTGGCGTGTTACAATACCCTTGCTTCAAAAAGATCCTTGTCTTCAAGGATTTGAACTTGATCTTGATTTCTTTTTTCCGGTGATTGGACTAAACATGTCCCCAGGAATGAAGTATGAACCAACATAGATGAAATTGATTTCCTTCCTCTCATAAGAATTGATTTATCAAAGACAATTGGCTGTGAAATCTTCAGAAACAAAGTTTAATCCACTAAACAAGGTTGAAGTCTTCCAATACCAAATCAGTTACACCAAGCTCAATCACATCTATTGAAAAAGGGCATACTACGGTCTGAATGGATGCACTCTTTGCTAGCAGTGAACGATTGAAGACTTTACTCTCTACACTATGAGCATTATAAAACCAAACAGGTTGACCACTAAAAAAATGTTCTTCCAGGTAATCTTTGATCAATGTTGAACACAAATGACATACAAACTAAATGTTCTGTTGTCACGCCAACAACAAAATTGCTCAACAATTTCCCACTCTCATCAACTGACATGGGGTTCTCAACCACAACCGTTTGGCTAGATGAAGTAGAGGGCATAGTCCCTGTGGAAGCTATTTGATTAGGTCGGTTAACCAAAAATGGTACCCTCGCATTGCCCATTCCAACATTGGTAGCATACTGACAGACAACACATTTGACAGATGCAATTCCATATGGATACATTAATGTTATCCGACAGTGCCCGCGATTGATGTGAGCAATCCGATTTGATGTTGGGACAAGGTTAATGGTGTGACAGCAAAAGCATCTTACACTTGTTCCTCCACGAGCATACATTAGCAATGTTCGACAACCTCCACATATGAGTTGAGTCATTTCCATTACAGGGGGAAGGACTTGTGTAATTGTATTGCATATGGCACAACAAACATTTGTAGCTCCTCTGGGATATAGAACAATACTCCTACACCTACTGCAACACATTTTCTTTCAGGACACTTGAACCTTATAAACTTGAAAAAACTCAGCACTTGTTCACGAGGACCATGATATATTATCCGATCATTGCAAAGGAGAATAATGTCATCAAAAAGATCATAAGTCTCTGGAGCTGGTTGAAGAAGAAATATTTCTGTTGTCCCATTAAGAATATGAACAGTTTGCTCGAGGGAATTCAACTTAAAATAATTTCTTGTAATTTGGTTTTCTCCTCCCGGATCAAAAATATGATTGTAATCATTAAAAATAATTTGTCTCGTATCAATGTCATTGACGTTGGATGCAGTCTTTACAGAAGTTTCCATGAAGTAAAGGTCGTTCTCTTGAGCGTAAGCATTTGCTTCCACTGATGCCACCTTCCTTTCATCGAGTAAATCAACTTTGTTCCCAGTAAGCATCATTACCATATTTAGATTGCCTTGTGATTGAAGTTCCTGGACCCATTTTTTGGCTCTCTCAAATGATGCTTGATTCGTTATATCGTAAACAATGAACGCAGCCACAGCTCCCCTGTAATACATTGATGCCAAGCTATGGTACCTCTCTTGACTGGTGGTATCCCAAATCTTGAACTTTACAGTCCCTTCATTCACTGCCACAGTCTGGGAGAAAAAAACAGCTCCTATGGACTCCTGAATTTCGACGAATTGTCCTTTAACAAATCGCAAAACAAGACTCGACTTTTCGGCTATGACATCCCCAAGTAGAACCTCATTCGAGTCAATGTTGTCCACATTTCCGATGGTGCACAGAACCCCTTCTCTCATTGACCTTTTATCAAACATCTTGGAGTCATAATACCCTCAGTCGTCCATGATTCTACTGGATACAGTGGATTCAATTGCAGCACAGGGAGATCCCTAACCAAGTCTACAACCTCGTTCAACCTAGCAGTAGGTTCTGATGATGTTTGAATTGGTGCACTGAATCCCTTAAATGGATCATTTGAATAGACGGGACTTAATATTTCCACCACACTCGACTGAGCCAATGATGGTGTTGAAATTTTTATCACCGAAATAACCTCTGTAACTTTAATAGATGAATCCAATTTTAGAATTAAAATTCTTTAAAGATTAAAAATAATAGAATTAAAAAATAATAGACTTTTAAAACTGCCCTGCTAGATTTTGCAATTTTAGTTCCAAACTCTCTACTCTGAGTGTAATCACCAAAACTTTTACCTAGCTCATCTTCAAATTTTAAAATTTTTTACAGTGCCAACAATAATATTGCAACATCAAGCTTTACTTACAAATTATCGAGGATTTCTTCAAATAATTCTTCAATCGCAACACCAATAACAGAATCTCAATCACTTATAGTGAAAATCTCAACAAAGAACTTAACATTAATGCTATATAACTTAATATTCTGAAACTCATGACATACCTTTATAGGTGTATATGCATTGCTTCTGAATATTTCTTCGCTTTAACTAATTCATGCTTCTGTTTTGGAGCAAAAAATGAGCTAGTATCAAATTCAACAATAGATTCTTGTTTGTTCTGCCCACAAACATTTTAACAATAATAGAATTGGTAGCTTTTGAGTATTTTTGCCTGGCTGCACTAGATATATAGGCACCAGATGCCCATTCTTTGTGAAATATGGCAGCACTATAATTTGAATCCCCAAATATATACTTGACATGTCTGTCCTTCAAACTCTCGACTAAGGTATGATTTTTTTGATCTTCACCACTCTTATATCTAAGATGATGTTTGTCACTCTTTTTTCATATGAATAATTTTCTTAATGAAACACTAGCACTAGGATGAGAAACAATAACCTCAACAATGGCAGTTGTATGCCATATTCCATATGCCACACCAATGGGTCTTAATTCTGACAAAGATTCTACTTCTCTTGGATATAAAACATCTTCTCTATCACCATGACCTAAGATACCATATCCGAATGTAAAAAATTATCAAGTTGACGTTATTAAAATCATATCATAAGTCATAAATTACTGAAACAATTTTATGTCTCTCAAAAAAATCTAGAGTTACCTTTGATATCCAATGACTAACATTGATACAAAGACCAAGAAGCGTAGCATTATGAGTTCCATCTCCCATGTATAAAGTCCCTTTAATAAATGATGAAGAATAATTGAGACACATGGTGAACCACGAAATATTTCCATATTCAGTTGCTTTACTGCTAAGTGAAGTATCACCTAATTGTTCTTTTTCATAATTCTTTTGTCTAGAATCACAATTGAATAATCTAAGGTCAATTTTTCCTTTCATTGCATTCTTCCTTTGGTGTTGTTTGTAGTCTCAAGCGTCAATTTCAAATTACCTTTACATTTCATAAGTGCACCATATATATTGGTAGTAATATCCTTTTTTACTTCAGAATTATAATATTCATGTGAGCAATTAGTTATGTTTCTACAAAATAATTTGATTTCTCCATGATCTTTTACTCGTACCTCATCTTTTCATATTTCATTATTGGCTTCTCTCCTTGTCATGATATTCCTCCCTCCTTCAAATGATCCTTATTCCCAATGATCAAACAACTTAGATTGGATCGAAGCATGAATTAGTAACACTCTCCACCTATTCTATAATATTGAACTCAGATTCAAATCAGTTTCATCACTAAGAATATTGAATATCAAAATTTCTTGTAGTCCCATATAATTACAAATCTCTCCATTTGTGTCGAAATTAGAACTCCACTTCAAATCTATTCCATTAAGACCAAATTTATCCATTAACAGTAATCTAAATTCAAATGGATCGTCACTTTCAACAAATTTCTCATCCAACACTTGAACTGCATTTGAACCCACCTCTCTAGCCACCATCAATGACTTCCACATTACATTCTGAACTGATGACCATTTCGACAAATCCTTAGTCCAGTCGCCACTTTGAACATTCTTGATCAATTTGACTGATTTATAAATCTTCTACTTGTTCCTCACGCTAATCTAACTTATTTTTATTCTCAATTTCTACGGAATGAAAATTGAAAGTGAGAAAAACAATACCTGAATTAAGAATAATAAAAAAGATTTAAGAAGCAGAAGAAAAGATTAACAGAAACAGAGGAATATAAAATTAAAGAAAAGAAAAAAGCTCAAAGTTTATAATTCATTGATAATCAACACTGTAACATTATCCCTATTTTGAGTAACCCTCAACAAACATAAAACGACAACATTTAATAAAACAGGTAAACTCTTAAACAATACAGTTTTATTAAAATAGAACGGTACATGACAAACACTCTTGTTATTAGCCCTCACTGCAATGAAATCCTTTTGGTTTTGAAAAATTCTCAATGAAAGATTTTTTAACCTCTCTCTTCGCAAATCTCTGGATGCACATCTTCTAAACATGTACCAGAAGTATCAACAATATGATCTTGCACCGGAATATCCACGTTACTTTCATGATATCATGCTTCTTTGTTCTTTCGTATTTTGTCATTGTGTTACTGCGTTATTGGTTTAATTAACATTTCTTGTCTCTGTGCAAATCACAGGGTTCTTGTAACCTAGGAAAGGAATTGAATATGCATTGGATGTTCGTCGAAGTTACTTGACAAGGCGGTATATAAAATGTAAAACGAAACAACTTCAGGTTGCAAGCAATTCTTTGTTCTTTGGGATGTTAAATGACTTTTATTCCAAATGTGCAATATTATGACTTAGAAGACTGGCTCTGCAATTTTCCTCCAGGTGAGTATTGACAAACTTCTTTTGCAATGTTCAGTAGGCATTTGAATGACTATTGGGTCGGCTTTCGATTTCTGATTTCCTTTTTGCAGCTCCTCCTTTGAGACCTTGCAGATCGTACAAAAAAGTAACCATGCCGAGGTTGAGAGAAGGTCATCAATCACAATGGATTCAAGCATCAGCTCCATATATAAACAAAGTACCATTAAATAACAATCAGCTGTTGACTAGCTTGCGGGAAGGCTTCAACATCGGCTCCACAGGTCAATCGAATAGGTCGTCTTCTGGACCATGTTCAATGCCAGGGGTCATACTGAAAGGAGGATAGCCATATCCGAAAGGTTTGACACAAGGGTTTATAGGACAACCATCACAGTGGGTTGACACCAGGGTTCCAGTTTCCACAGGATTGACACAGGTTGGGAGAACTACTGTGTCCTGTTTAAATCACATTTCGTAAGATTAGTCTTTAAAAGTAATGAGCAGAAGTAAACGAGGTTTTTCTTTGAAACAATTAGTTTCTTCTATCATCCAATATACAAATGCAGCACCAGTGAATAACAACCAGCAGTGGAGTAGCTTTCCGGCAGGCTTCAACATCGGTTGCACAGATTGTTCGAATAGGTCGTCTTCCGGATCATGTCCAATTCAAGCAGTTATACTCATAAGGATTTTAGATAGCTTTAATTTAAGTAAATTAAGATAATAAGGTTTATTTGTAATTTTGGTGGCTCCGATGGCCTACCCCATTGTTTCAAATGTTTTTCAGTCTTGCCACATGTTGTCTTGCTTCATATGTAGAACCCCCCGGACAATTCTATAGCTGAAAACAGGATCCTATCCTTATTTATTTATGTATATATATATATATATATATATATATTCTATAATGGCAGTTTGATTAGTATCCATTTTGAGTTTTCATTCAGAAAACATACGGAACCTGATCTAACTGTTTGCCCTGTGTGCAGCAAGAAGATGGAATACCCTTTGATTTGCATGAACACTCTTGTTGTATGTCCTCAATGCAACGAGATTCTTTCGGCTTCAGTTTCTACGAACAGACAGCAATATGATCTTGCACTGGATGATCCACGTTACTTTCATATCATCCTGTAGCTTGTATCTATTGTTAAAAACAAACCTATCCGGTAAGCCTTGGCTGCTGCTTCTTTCGCAATCTTTGGTTATTATGTAATCGTATTCTTGATTTCCACCAACATTCCTTTTCTCTGTGAAACCAAATCAGTGTTCCTGTATTATTCCAAGGAAAGGAACTAAACCAGCATCGGATGTCATCGAAGTTACACATCTCTTTCGGAGAATTCTTTTGCTTTCGGAATCCTTTTGCTTTCGGAGAATTCGCAAAGGAATATTTTGTCACCTATCTCTTCGGAAATCTCCAGTTGCACATCTCCTAAACATGTACCAGAAGTATGCACAAATCGTCAACAATATGATCTTGCACTGAAAGATCCACATTATTTTCATATCATGTTGGAGCTTGTATCTTTGATCAAAAACAAACCTTTCCGGTAAGCCTTTGTTTCTTCTTTTGCTCTTTTGTTAGTATGTTACTGTGTTTATTGGTTTCACCAAGATTTGTTTTCAATGTGCAAATCACAGAGTTCCTGTAATGTGCCGAGGAAAGGAACTGAACCTGCATAGGATGTTCGCCGAAGTTACATGTCGAGGCGGTCTATTAAAGGTAAAACGAAACTACTTTAGCACTGCAAGCAATTCTTGGTCCTTGGGTAGTGTACATGACTTTTATTGCAAATGTGTAATTTTGCAGGTTTATCAGGAAAGAAGACTGCGAGAGGTTTATCCGGACCATGTCCAACGCCAGGGGTCATACTCAAAGGAGGACAACCATATCCGACAGGATTGACACAAGGGTTTAAAGGACAACCATCAGAGTGGATTGACACATCAACTCGGCTTGCAAATTCAGTACCAATGAAGAATAATGAGCAGTACAGTAGCTTGCCAGCAGACTTCAACATCGGCTCAACAGGTCATTCGAATAGATTGTCATCCGGACCATATCCATCAGAAGGTTGTACTTCAAGTTCACTTCCTGCACCACATCCGACACAAGGGATGATGGGAGGACAAGCATGGGAACAAGGCATCCACGACCATGATCCATTTCATAATCAGCGGATGGTGGTGAAAAGAAAAGTATTAACCGAAAGCTCGGAGATGAAACCAATGAAGAAAATCAGGAATCTCAGCTCACTTTCTCCTAACAGATGAACTAGAGTCTGAGAATGAAAAGCCATAGCCATTTTTGCAGGGAAATGTTCAGCATAAGTGCTTTGAGAATCTGATAGTCTATTGATGTTCAAAGGGAGACTGAGCCATAACATAACTCTTTTTGAGTTGTTTTTCTGATTTTGATTTTAAATATTTTATAATCAGTTTTCCTTTATTTTCTTCACTATTATAATCAGTGATGTATGAAATTTTTAAATACGTTAATAATTATTAATTGTGATTGAGTGACTAAAAATACTTACATTATATTATTTTATATAAATTCAAATCTTACTATTTATTTTAATATATCTATCATATTTTATTATTAAAAAATGGGTGATTTTAAACCGAAATAATTCAAATCTTACTATTTTTTATTATTAAAAAAATTGGTGATTTTGAATTGTAATTCCATGCAAAATTTAGAATCAACATGACTTTATTTCTTCATCTACGAGAACTAAAAGTATTATCTAACATTGATCATTTAAATTCAAACTATTATATTAGGTTAATTGTTTAACCACGAAAAAACTTGCAATTTTAATCTAGACAAATCAAGACCGAATTATATTCGTGTAATAATTATTTTAAAGCATATAAACAAATATCTAATCTTTTTAAGAGTTTTTAGTGTAAAAATTTTGTACAAAGTGATTTAATTATAGTTTATATTTTTATTAAGTGTTGCGGCTGTAATAAGTTGATATTTAGCAAAAATAATTTTTTAAAAGAATTTTCAAAGTTTGCTTTTTTACATTCAATTTTTGGAAAAGGTGTTGCAAAGTAATCTTGTTAGTACTAATTAAGTAAAAAAATATTTGATTCATATTAAATAATGAACAATATCGTAAAATTTTATTGTCTTAAAAATAAATTTGTTTTGATCTGTGTAATTGATACCATAGATGATTTGTCTCTTAAAATTAACAAAATCGTTTCGAATTTTGTATATTCAAAATTGAGGTAGACTACAGTAATAGTGATCTTCCTATCACCCACAACTCGATCATCGAAAAATATGAAACTCGCCGAAAAACTTTTTCTTATGAGAGCTATGCATGATAAGTATTGTTGAATGTGATTTGAGAAGATAAGAACCTTCTCTAGTGAAAAGGACTATTCCAAAATAATCAGATATAAATCTGATTTTAACACATGAATAAATTCTGAAATTTAAACTCTTTTATAACAACTGAAATAATTCCGAATTTAAACCCCATTTAATTTTTATTAAATCTTAAATTAAGTTTTGTAACAAGCAATTGACCACCTTGAATATGGATGTAAAATAGTCTAGTTTCATCAAATATTTGTCGAATAATAGGAATAATTTATTTGTTTTAAATCTCAGAAATCAAAACTACGATCACGAGTTGAACCGAACGACGATGGCGTGCGAGATTGTCCTTTATTTTTTATCACTCAACAAAGGATGAGAATAGAAATTCTATAAATGTCTTTCCACGTGGTATTTTTTCACTCAATGTAGAATGAACTTCTTTTGCACTACCAATAAAAAGGGTTATTAGAATTTAGGGTATAAGTCTCAAATTTGTGCGGTTATCTCTTTTAGCCAAAAAAAATGATAAATTAGTGAATTTGTGAAATCTCTAGTGTGATAGTTAAGCTGGTGGATATAAATCTTATTTAGATGGTTGAACAACTATAAATTAATTGTGTAAATTTTTTATATTTCGTAATTTTTTCCCATCAAAATTTTAATTGATAATTTACTCCTCCGCTTGATATTTTCATCGATTGATCAACTTAACAACTCTCTTTAATTTTTTTTTATTTTTATCAAAAAAAATAAATTCATAAATTTAATCGTTCAACGTTAATATTTTAATTGTGTAACAGCTAAATTTCTAATAACAATCAATATTTGTGTCATTCATACAATTCTTCTAACATTCTAATCACTCATTTATTAAATTTTTAATAGTAATTTTAAAACTAATATATCATTTATATTTTAATAATAATTTATCATTTAATAATGATTTTTAAACTAATTTATGTTTTAGTAATATTTTTTCTCTTTATTTTGTGGACAAACTTTTTTTTCTTCTTTAAAAAACAAACAAAAACTAAATAAATATTATTATACGTATTGTATTTTAATGATAAATTATTTTTTCTTATTTTCTTACTTTCAGACATTTTTCTTTAAACTAAAAAAAAATTAACTAATTAAAATATTAAAATATATATTTCACTTTCTTCTTCTTAAACTATTTAAATAAAACCACTAAAATTTATTTTTCAAATATGTAATTTCTAAAATGTTTAACAGAGTTTTGGTGTCTTAGTTGGAAAAGTATGCAAAAATAAAAAATATAGATTTATAAGGCTATGATAGTAATTTAATTTTTACTAATAAATAATTATTTTTAAATTTTAATGAAACATTTTTATGATATCTATTTTCAATAAATTTTATTAATTAAATATTTTTACTTACATGTCGAAAGTGTGACAGAATTCTATATTTTTAAAGTGTTTGGTTCAACTTCTTGTAACTTAACTCGGTGGGAAAAGCATGCAAAATCCAAAGTGTAGATTCAAAAAGTTATAATAGCGATTCAATTTTATTGGCATATAATAAATTTAAATTAAATTGTTTTTACAATATATGTATTTTTAATAAATTTTACTTGATAAAATAAGCATTATCTGCTTGCGTACATATGGGAGTTTTTACTTTAATATTATTGTCCAATTTTTTTCCAATAATACGATATTTCTCATTTTATTTTTAATAATATAGTACTTTACTGTAACAAATTAGAAGTTGGGTAGATTTCAATCCGACTTTAAACAATACGTCTATTTTAATATTAAAATAATAAACTTGGATAGATTGTAATCTATATAACTTCTGACTTGTTACGGTAAAGTATTATATTATCGGAAATAAAGTGAGGAGTGTCATGTTATTGGGAAAAAATTGGACAACATTATTAGGGTTAAAACTCTCATGCACGTGCTCAAATATTAGGGTTAAAACTCTCATACACGTTCTCAAATACTAGTACTGATTAAGCTTAGTGACTAAAATATTAGAAAACTTATTTGGCTGACTAAATCCTTAGTGCTTAAAAATTGGATGACTAAAATACGATTGGACCCACGCACCTTGCATACCTAACTTTGGTGATAAGTTACTTATTGATTTTCTGGATACATAAATCAAGAATTGCTTAAAGTTACAACTATGATATTTGAAGAGTTTAATTTGTACCGGAAATAGAAACGGAATTGAGGAATACGGTAATGCGAAGGCTTCTATATAAAAAACTTGAAACAAAACTGATGATTTATACATTTCATTTCACTCATGATGCTGATGTACATCTACAACATAAGGGGGTTATATATCAGAGATATTTGACCTGTAATGTTCTGGTTGTCGAAAATCGGGCTTCGGCATCCCCGAAGAAGTGGCTGACTCAACAAGAACACGAAGCTCCTTTGCATGGTTAATCATTCCACTCTTGGAGTAAGCCTTAATCATGGTTCTATATGTGATCTTATCAGGTTTACATCCTTTCTGCTTCATCATTTCAAGCACTCCCTTCATCTCTGCAAAGCATCCCATCCTGCCATAAGCATCCACCAGACAGTTGAAAAAAACAATGTCCAACGTTACATCCGAATTCTCAATGAACCGTAAAACACCAGCGACTTTTTCAGGTTTTCCAGCTTGACCATAAGCCCTTACTAGGGAGCAAAGGGTGACACAACTAGGCTTGATTCTTTCTGACCGCATTAGCCTAAATAAATACTCCATCTGTTTCAAATCACCAGCCCTTCCAAAGGCATCTATCACCACATTATAGGTAACGACTGTCCACGAGAAATGATTATTTTTCCATATATTCCATCACAACACTCATCTTTATGACAATTGAGTAGTTTTTCTGTTATAAAAATAACAGGGTTAATCCAATAAAATAAAATAATTATAAAATAAAATATAATTATTTAACGAACAGAACAAAAACCCAAAAATATGAAATAAAATAAATAAATATTTTAGATCAAACTGATTTTGGAAACAATAGGTAGGAATCGTCTTGAGGCCTGCACGAACACAGTTTCCTTAAAGACAAAAGTAACATAGCTGCAGAGATCACGAGCTTTTCTTGCCTTCGCTAGTCACCAGAAGAAAAAAGAGAGAAGAAAATGATTTTTGAGTGTGTTTTGAAACTGAGAATTCATTCTTATTTATAGGAAAAAATTAGGTCAAAATAAGTGAGAGTTTTAATTCGAATTAAATTCGAATTTACTATGAGTAGTCAATTTTATCTTATCTAATATTCTTAAGTTGTATTTAAGTAAAATAAAAATTCTTCTCGAATATTAAAAAAAGATAAACACTTTAAGAAAAATTTAATCATAGCAGGTAAAACATCCGCAAACTCACAAAGGGCTAAACTGGTCCAGACATTTGCATCACCCAAGTCATGTACTCCAACCCAAGAGTTAAGTTACTCAATGACAATTATGTGGGTAAGTGTATATAAACACTTCCCACTTCATTTATCTTATCCATATGGGATAATAGCGTAAAGATCTTACGGAGTAGAATAAGAATCAATAATTTCCTTATTCGAATCTCCATCTTTACCATTCCAAAATATGACTCAAAGTTGGTCATTTCTCACTATTTTTTCAACAATCCCCCACATGAATGAAATTGATGATTTTATCAAAACATTTTAGCTCGATGTGGTGATAGGATCTGCAATTGATAGATGCATAAGATAAGTAGGTTTTCTCCTTTGAACCTTCTCTTGTGAAAGTATATTTACTTTATTAGTTAATCAATAGACGCGATGTCCTTGAACTGTTAGCCGTTGGTGTAAACGATGACATACTTCACACACCTATCTTTCAGACAAAAGGTTTAGCTCTCATGGTTATGCCCATATGAATGTGGACATCCCTTGGTTCTACAAGAGTTTGAAAGAACTATGCTCATAGTCTCCTTGAAGCGCCCCACTTCACTCTCACATATGTGACTTATGTTGTTTGGTATACCGAAGCACACAATGGTCATTAAAAGCTTTTGCTTAACCTTTACCAATTCTTATCACTTTTCACAGCATAGGAATGGACTTAGGAGAGGAATCCCTCACAGTGACCACACAAGTCTATGCAATTAGGTTGTCCCTTTGAGCCTAAATCTTGGGATCTCCAGTCAACTAGGTAGGATTTTTCCTTCACATAGCACCTTTATTTTTCATGGGCTTTAGTCTCATTCCTTTATATGTTTTCTCAACTTGATATCCCCTTAGGTTAGTTAATACAAAATGTTATCCTTTGATTTTATCAAATCAATGTCGATAACTCTATTTGAGATCAGTTGTCTAACGATATTAAATTGATGACACATATGTCTCAAATTACCGTTGCTCATAAAACTATGTGTTCTACCAATAAACATTGTTAGCACATGCTCAGGTCACTCCTGAGTATCCTTCAAGATATTTTAAAGTCATTTGACTTTTTCTAGAATTGTCTAGATCTCAAACTCAAATTCTATTTTGAATCTGGTTGTAAACGTTTGTCTTGAGAAAACACATGACATAGCTTATTCATTCGATGTGAACATATTCACTTATATCGAAGAATCTTTATGGAATAATGCTTTACAATCTTGAGTATCTCTAAGATATCTCAAAATTCTCACAATTATTATCTAGGGTTTGACCTTGAATTATTTTGTGAATCTGCTTAAACTGCTCATAGGGAAAGCACTACTTTGTCTAATACAATTCACTTAGATTATATATGACATTTGCATATTCCATTTCAAAAAGTATTGACTCATATTTATTTAGAGTTCTAGCTATGCTAGAAACATCGTGGCCAAACTTTTTTTTCCGTGTACTATGACTTTGTCAATATGAGATCTTCAAGTGACTGTTTGATTTGGATACCTAGAATCAAATCTATCAATCTCATATTTACCATATCATTGTATGTCATCAACATAGGATAATATATCCTAATCGGTTTGACAAATCATCCTTTGTCTCATTTACTTGTCATCATGACAATATTTTTGTTTCAACCGTTTGTTGACATGTGGGCTCTTTCCTATATCCACAGTTCGTTTTACGAAACTTGGATCAACTTCTCTAGGAATTACATTTAAAGAATGAGTCATTCTTTTTCATTATCATATTTTTCTACAAAAATTGATATTCGTGCTATGTTTCACATAGCCAATGAAAATACAGTCCACTTATTTTCATTTTCTTTGGTAATGAAATATTATCTTGGTATGACACCCCCACATTTTTATGTAGTTATAGGAAGGCTTTATTTCCTTCCATAACTCATATGGTGTCTTGGAGTTAGTTGATAGAACAACTTCCTTACATGTTAGGCACATTCTGAAGATTTAATTCTTTTAGAAGTTATTTTCAAAATTATTGTACCTTTGGATGTTGCAACATTACTCACATAGAGTTCCTCCTTAAATTAATCAATTTGGTTTTCAATATTCTTTTTATAAGGAATAATTTTCCTATATCAACTTTGCTTTTAAGCAAAACTAAATTGTTCTATCACGAAGGTGATAAAATTAGCTTCAAAAAATTATTCGTCATATCAATTATTATGATAAAATTTTATCATAATAATGATCTTATTTGGAAGTATAGTCCAAAGACTTATTCCATATCTCATAACAATTGAAGCATTTCCTCATGAAATTTAGCTTCTTGAGATATACCGCCTACTTTGCGTCTTGAAGCCATTTTTGACTTTCAATATATTTGCTCTAGTAATATTTTCATAGTAATATTTGCTTAGAAAAATATGATAACCATATTTACCTCATCCTCTCTAGCATTAAGAGGAACTTCTTTTGACCAAGTTCATCATGATCAAATTTAAAACATCTTTGTTCACATATTTTGAAATTCTTTCTCATGAATTTCACTGATTTTTTCACATAGTCACAATCAAAATATTATAAGTTTGTTAAACTTCAAAAATTTAGTCAAAGACTAAAAATCAGAAACAAAATTATAATTTCAAACTTTTGTTAGACGGTAGGGTTTTAGTAAATTAGAACCCTAAAACAAAAGTTTACACGATTTTAATAGAAAAAATAATAATAAACAGTGCACCAGGTAGGTAACTTATGATAAGAGAGGTGGTGCAACACTTAAGAACCAAGTCTTTTCAAAAACAATCCTAGACATGTACTTTCAAATTTTCTTTCAATCACCCGTTTATGGAAGTTTTTGAAATCATTCAAGTTTGAGTGATCAATTAAGTCACTGCCTTTGATTCACTATAGTTTAGAATCAGTCACCAAGAATTTCTTAGTATCAACACCTTCCATTTATGGTCTAATGACCTCATAATTCTTAAGCCAATTTAAAATATTGTGTATTTCATAACATACATCAAAATAAGCTTTAAGAAATTTGACATAGAGAACAACTTTCTTCTATGCTATGATTCAAGACCTTGGTCGAATCAAACGTTGTAGAATTAGTAACCAGTGTTAATTCTACTAACAAATTCTGTTAAAACAGATTTGTTTACATTGTTTGGAGAAACAGATCAAGTAAATCCATTATAATGGTAGGAATTAAATTCCTGAAAATAAATTTATTTACTATATCTCAATTTTCAGCCTTCACATTAATAAATGTAATAATAAGATTCTCCGAAAATAAATTTGTGATTTATTTTTCATTCAAAAATAGAATTAACGCAAGATTCTATCAAAGAAATAAATTCATTGATTTATTTCTCTTATATCTTCATTTTAAAACATTGGGATTAGTGACATCACAACCCAAACGAAGATATCAAAGCAACTTAATTCTTCAAAAAGAATTAGTCCTTTGTTTTAAATTTCTTTGATTGTTGTTTGGAAGATCAACTAAATCCGTTAAAACGGTAAGAAATAATTCTCAAAACGAATTATTTACGAGATCTTTGTTTCCAAAACAATCAAGAATTTTTTTGTGTTTACACTTTCTCAAGGAAAATTATTATTTAAAAATAATAATCCAAAGTGTTTCCAAACACAAATAATAATCATCTCAATAATTATTATTTCACATGGAAAAGATATTTCTTTTTATGCCATACAATATTAAGGTCAATAATATTTTTGAAATAAATAAAATTACCTTAAATATGATAATATCAAAATATTATTATCAAACTAATACCATAATTTATGATATTAAAATTACCATAATACATGCACACATATATTTATTAAATCATTAAGAAATATAACCTTAATAAAATATTCGCATATATGGTATTATCACAAAGATACCATAAAACTTATTTAAGGAATCTACGATTACCTTAAATTTACATATAAGGTTTTAATATTACCATATTTCATATCAAATAAGCAATTTAATCGAGAAATTATATCATGGGTCCGGCTCACCACGTCAGCCATGGGCCCATCCAATTATAACCACTCACTTCACCACTAATCTCCAACTCATTTTTTTTCCAACCAATGAATCTTCACTCATATTTTTGATGTCATTTTAAAAATATAATTTCTGAAAATTATATTAATAACATGACTGATTGGAAAATTTTGGAAAATATTGTTGTTTGAAATTAATTTTAGGGTTTTAAGGAGTTTGAGGGATAATTGGAGAAATAGGCCAATTGCTACAGTAATAAAGGACCTCGCCACCTTCTCTTGGCGAGGTCTTCTCTTTCTTCTTCATTCAACCGAATAATTTAAATGGACCAATGGTACCTCGCCATCTCTTCTTGACGTTGTTCAGGAAGAGAGGTCAAGAGAAGGTGGCGAAGTCCTTTTATTACTGTAGCAATTGGCTTACTTCCTTAATTATTTTTCAAACGTCTCTATAATATTAAAAATAAACTTAAACCCCTATATTTCTCAAAATTAGCCTGACTGATTAATGGTGGAATAGGTGATTTTCATTGGTTAGGGACTACAAATGAAGTGGTGAGCCAAACCCATGATATAATCTCTCAATTTAATCAAATAAATACTATATCAGTCATCAATAGAAAATTAATTTTGTCTTTTCCCACTACGTGATAGAAAAAAAAACTACCTTGCGCAAATTTAGCTACCACGTTTGGAAACCTCGTGATTGGTACCAAAGAGTGATGCAAAACCACCATTCAAATCTTGAGATTGAAATCACCATTCAACACATTTAACATGTGTGGAAACCTTGCAAGATTGAAATTAAAGGAAACAAATCACCGTTTAACATGATTGCCTAAATACCTTACAATTTCGGTGGTTCATACCCTTATCGTGGAACTTTGTTGGTTTTGGATTTAACTAAATTTGTCTTAAAGATTGTTGGAAAAATAACAGGGTTAATCCAAGAAAATAAAATACTATTATTGAAAAAAATTAAAAATATGAAATAGAATAAATAAATATTTTAGACAGATTTTCTGTTACTCTTGAGGTGATACAACAACAAAAGGATCTTCAACTCTAAGTTTTTCAGTAACGACATTGAATATTTCAGATTTTGCACTTTAGACATCAAATATCAAAACTTTTCAATTTGGTCCTGATTTTACCATAGTTTACAATTTAACCTTCATACTTTTAGGTTTTTCAGAGAAGTTCCCTTGAACTTCCAAATTATTCTTGAAGTTTTTAATTTTTTTTTCAACCAAACCCAAAATTTCATTTTAAAGCTAACAAGCTCTAGACTAAGTTTAAATGGTTTAAATGATCATACTTTTATTTTTAATTATGATATTAATAATAAGTTTATGGTACTTAATTGATTGTTTTCATATGTTTTTTTTGCGGGACTTCAATTCTGGAAATAAAATTAAAAGGGCAAAATTTTGTAATTTTTCTTCAAATTCAAGGCTGGATTAGTGGTCATGAAATGGGGCAAGAAAAAAATCGATGTGGCACAACGTCAACGATCTTCTAGAAGATGACGTCAGCAACGACAAATAGCTTATCCACATGCAAGATAGCTTATCAAGCGCCTCAAGATAACTTATCATTTAAATTTGAATTTTAAATTAAGATTTTATCTTTTAAGATTTAATTTAAATTATTTGGGATTATCTTTCATTTATTTTTGAATTATCTTAGGGTTTTTGGAGACTATAAATATTTCCTCGGGAATAAGCACAAATCATCTTTCATCTATCATCTCTTGTTCTTTTAAGCCAAGAGCTATAACAATGACTCAATTCTAACACGAGGGGTGAAAAGCATTTTTTATTTTTGAGAATCTCTTTTAGTTTTCTAAGGCTAATTTCCAACCCAAACGATTTAAAAAACCAAAGAACAACGTTGGCAAGGATGTTGTTTCGGTTAAATATGTGAGAGGAAGGAACGGCTATTGAAGCATATTCGACTTCTTCGATACACACTTAGTAAATTAATTACTAAGAAAAAAATTGAAATCATAATTAATATTATTGATATGACTTAATCCAAGTAGGTTTTTATTGAAACTTAAGCAATTTTGGTTTACAACATTGTTGTTGACTAGATCAATATAAATTTGATTTCAAAGACAGAACTTAAGTATTTAGTTATACAGCGTAGTCTCAAGGATTAACCCGGCAATTAACTAACGTCAATCTTGAAATAAAGAAATTCTTTTTCGATAATATGATGAAATTGATTCAGAGTTAATACATAAGGTTTAATCATAAAATTGAATTAATTTCAATTAAAACTTCGTTTTAATTTTTTGTGCTTTTGCTATTTTAAATATATTATTTTTATTATTAGATTTATTTATTTATTTTGCAAATAGAATTATTTTTATCATTAAATTAATTTATTTATTTGATAAATTATAAAAATTAAAATTATAAATATAAATAATTAAATTTAAATATCCTATACTCCGTAGGCTAATTAAGGGTCTGAGTTATCACTCAGAGTGTTCTTCTTATGAATAGCCCTGACCACACTTAATCCTAAACTCCTAAAAATATCTATACAGGGAGCTAAGGATTAGAATCGTAGAGTTTCTTGATCAAGCAAACCCTTCTCCTTCTTATTTCTTCTGTTTCTTATTTTTCTTCTGATGTAACAGTTTGCCCTATATGCAGCCATAATTAAGATGGAAGATCCTATGATTTGCCAAAAAACTCTTGTTCTATGTCCTCACTGCAATGAAATCCTTTTGATTTTGGAAAGTTTGCAGTAGAAGATTTTGTTACCTATCTCTTCGAAAATCCTCGGGTGCACATCTTCTAAGCATGAACCGGAAATATGCACAACTCGTCAACAATATGATCTTGCACGGAAAGATCCACGTTACTATCATATCATGCTTCTTCTTTTTCTTTAGATCTTTTTTCAAGATGTTACTGTGTTATTGGTTTCACCAATATTTCTTGTCACTGTGCAAATCACAGAGTTCCTGGATTATAGTAAAACAAGGAAGGAACGATCAAGAACAAGGTTTTCTTGTTAATTCTTCATAGAAATTTTCCTATAATGTGATTCTTTTTCATCGGATTAACTTCAATCGTTTTCTTGATATTTTTTGAGAAGTGACTACTGTTTCTTTTCATTCAATTCTTGGTATTTACTATTCCAATCATCTGCTGTATATTCTGCAACCCTTTTACGGTTTTCCAGTTTACTAATTTAGAAAGGATCACAGCTTTGTTCCAAGAAACACAAGATGCAGAAATGGGTGGCGTAAAAGAACCGAGAGACGGCTCCAGTTGGTGGGCGGCGGCGACGGCGGCACTGGAACTTGACCCTGTCTTCAACCAGGAACAAGAACCACAACCAAGTGCTCCACCTCTTCCATTTCCCTCATATCCACCTCCTAGGCCTGCACCTGTTACTACCAGGGTTCCAGGTCCTACAAATCGACGCCAAGAAAGCCTTTCCGTGAGTAATTCTTCGTCGGAAAAATGAAGTTTCACTTGTAATAGACCCTCTGGAGCTGCAAGTCCACCCGACCAACTCCTCCTCTTCCGCATTTGTCTCCACCAAATGCGGCATTAGACCTAGGTACATGATACATTATCTCCACGTCCTGCTTCAAACAAAGCAATAGTATTCGATTCTTTCTTTGCATAGAAAACAATATTTTCTTTTTTAGTTCCTTGTGATGTATCACTGGGACTACAACCTTGTAGCTCCGAGACGCCTCCATAGGCTGAACGTGGTTTGACCTCTTTCCTTTGTTTCCGTTTGTGACCACCCTCGTACAGGATTTTGATAAATTCAATGGAGTATTTGTTTAATTGTTTTTGTCACCAGAAACACTATTCGTCTATTCCAAAAGGTCCACCAGATGGTAAAAAGCAAGGAAGGCGTTATGGCAACGATGAGAAGGGAGCTCCATCAGCATAAGCTAGCAATATCGTTTGCTTTTTCTATCCCTTAATCATTTTTGATGCTTTTGTCTGCTACTCCGGCTTCAACATTGTTGATATTCCATAGAGCAGCTTCATCATTGAACCTTCAAAAGTTAAAATGTTGGTCTCAAGAACTAACTTGCAGCATGCCTTCCAAACATGCAGTTCATACAAAAAAAGTAACCAGGCTGAGGTTGAGAGAAGGTCATCCATCACAATAGATTCAAGCATCGGCTCCATGTATAGATGCAGCACCAGTGAAAAACAATCAGTGTTGACCAGCTTGCCAGAAGACTTCAACATCAGCTCCACAGGTCAATCGAATAGGTCATCTTCCGAACCATGTCCAATGCCAGGGGTCATACTGAAAGGAGGATCACCATATCCGACAGGATTGACACAAGGGTTTATAGGACAACCATCTGAGTGGTTTGGTACTAGGGTTCTAGTTTTCAGAGTATTGATACAGGATGAGAGAAGCCATGTGTCCTGCTTCAAGCTAGCCAACTGCTGATTGTTATTCGCTGGTGCTGAATTCGCAAACCAAGCTGATGCTTGAATCCACTCTTTTGAAGTGACAAGGCTTCGTTGTGGTTTGTCTCGTTCTATTAGTATTGTTTTTAAAGTAGAATCACATTTCATAAGATTAGTCTTTAAAAATAATTGAGCAGAAGTAAAAGAGGTTTTTCTTTGAAACAGTTAGTTTCTTCTATCATTCAATATCTTCACATCCAGAGAACTCTAGAAATTGCCTTCAGTGTCACCGCACCTAGCAATTCAGGAAGCGACCCCAGGGCAGCAATCCATCCGGAGGCACTATATAACATTTAATTTATATGGCTGTTGTGTCTGCCTTCGATTTCGTTTTGGGTTTCCTCTTTGCAGCTCCTCCTTTGAGACCATGCGCTTCATACAAATTAAAAGTACTCAACATCGATCAGAAATCACAATGTATTCAAGTATCCGCTCCATATACAAATGCAGCACCAGATAATAACAACCAGCAGTCGAATAGCTAGCAGCAGGCCTCAACATCGGTTTCACAGGTCATTCGAATAGTTGTCATCCGAACCATGTCCAAGGCCAGGGGTCATACTCACAGGCAATCCCGTGCAGAATTTGGTAAAAAAAGAATTACTCTATTTCTTTGACTAACACAAGTAAATGTATTGAACCTTCAAAACTTAAAATGTTGGCATAGAGAACTAACTTGCATCATGCTTTCCAACCTTATGAGCCAAATTAATCCCATTTAGGATCAATTTGAATACAGTTACCAAATTTAAGAGATAATTCAGAAAACATACGTATGTATGTATATATATATATTGCAATTCAAGAAAGCAGAAAAATATTTGTCTGATGGCAGTTTGATTAGTTTCCATTTTGAGTTTTTCATTCAGGAAACATAGTAACTTGTTGAGTAAGTTCTTTTCATTATTCTGCATATCTTTCCCATGCCTTGTTTCACTGTGTTCCATTTTGAGTTTCTTGGTCTGGGTGGGAACCTGTTCTTGGACTTTCATATCATCGAAGTTACTTGTCAAGACTCGAGGCAGCATATTTAATAACCTACAATGCAACACCACAAAGAGTGCAAATGAAAAAAAAAAAAAAGAAAAGAAAAGAAAAAAGGCACATTAAAAAAAAGAGCACTTAAAATCTTACAATAGCATTGTTTGAATGAATTATAAAATTGAGACTGGCAGTTGTTCCCTCATCTAATACCCTTGCCAAAACAACATCCTGAAAAAAACAATCAAAAGCAAGAGTTACATGGTTAAAGACAAGAGAGAGATTCATACATCAAGTATTCAACGTGCATACCTTCAAATAACCCACTCTGTATGTCTGGTGTATCTTTGACAGAGCAAGGGGGGTTCTCTGGAAGGAAGACTGCGAGAGCTGTGCATTGCACTCGTTGAAAATTTAAGCAATTGAAATTTGAGACCAATATAACATGTATTTGATTCTATTGCACGATTTGGAAACCTGGCTCTGCTGTTTTCAAGCATCTGTTCCAATGTTCAGCCAGCTTTCGAATGGCTCCCGGGTCAATTTCATTTTGGCAGATCCTCCTCTGAGTTCATTTGTAGGAGCACATATCATGCAACAGTTTATAGGCCAACCTTCACAGCTGATTCAAGCATCATCTTCATATACAAATGCAGCACCAGTGAATAACATTAGGCTTCATACACAAATGCTGTGTGCGATGGAAGTACAACCATCATCTTCTAATTTGATTCTGGAAGTCGAAAATTCAGATGAGGGTTACCAGATCATCGGGCTTCGGTTATGACTCTCGTTTCGGTTCAGAATATCATACTTTTAGTTTACTTCCACGTCCTACGTATCAATACCGAGCAAGACTTTCACTGTATCCGTAAGTAGTTCAACAAGTCTTTGTTCTGTCTGATGGAAAAAATAGAGTTTGCCTTGATATGTTTAACTTTTATATTGTAACAGACCCCTCGGAACTGAACCTGCATAGGATGTTCGCCGAAGTTACATGTCGACGCGGTATATCGAAGGTAAAACGAAACTACTTTATCACTGCAAGCAATTCTTGGTCCTTGGGTAGTGTACATAACTTTTATTGCAAATATGCAATGTTGCAGGTTTATCAGCAAAGAAGACTGCGAGAGGTGTGCGCCACACTTGATGAAAACTTAATTGATTGGGGCCTATATAACATTTATATAACTCTGTTAAATGACTTAGAAGCCTGGCTCTGCAATTTCCCAACAGGTGAGTATTTACAAACTTCTTTTGCAATGGTCAGTCGGCATTTGAATGGCTATTTGGATGGGGTTTGATTTCAGATTTCCCTTTTGCAGCTCCTCCTTTGAGACCATACCCTTCATACAAAAATGTACTTGTGCTCGAGATTGAGAGATGTACAACCTCAACCACAATGGATTCAAGCATCAGCTCCATATACAAATGCAGCAGCAGCCGTCAATAACAATCAGCAGTGGATTATCTTTCGGGAAGGCTTCAACATCGGTTCCTCAGGTCATTTGATTAGGTTGTCATCCGGACCATGTCCAATGCCAGGGGTCATACGGAAAGGAAGACAACCATATCCGACAACATTGACACAAGGGTTTATAGGACAATCGTCAGAGTTGATTGACATAGCAACTCGGCTTGCAAATTCAATACAAGGGGTTATGCCTTGTCAACAATTCAACTTTTTATCCTTAAGCGAAGAGAACTGTTGAAACGCACCTCTTGATGATACCTCCCGGCGTGAACCAAGAGTGAATAACAACCAAATACATGCGTCTTATTAGTCGCTGAAATCCTGGGCGGTTTATATCTAAACCAGATTAGTCAATGCCTTTGAGCAAAAACCGTATTCTCTCATTTCGTGAGCCTAACTCTCTCGATATTAGATAAATAGATTTTTCTTCACATACTATTATCTCGAGATCATATGCAAAGAAGAGTAATTACCAAGAGAATAAACTATGAAAATAGGTTTTGCATTAATAAATATCAAAGATAAAACAACCTTCTTCCCCAGCTACTCCACAAACAATTTAAACCTCGAGAAGGTTTTAGAACATGGTGTAGTCGGCGGCTAAGAGTTTATATGAGATCCGACTCGACTCCTTAAACCTAGACCTAATGGGTGGCTTATATAGGCCAAGACCTATGTTAAAGTCTTCCATATAAGGGAAGAGTTATACAAGAAAAAGAATTCAACTCATAATTAAACTAAGACACTTTATTCTATTTCCTAAAATAACTCTTCTTTCCGTGTTGACCTTCGACCGAGGTTTGACCCTTTAGATTGGCTCCGCCTTTCTCTCTCTCTTTGTCCGTTATCTATGGCGTCTTTTTCTCTTTCTATCGAGCACTAGTTGTCACCTTTATGCTGCTGTCGCGACCTCTAAAGTGCTGTCGTGGCGGGTGCTCATCTGCATTCCAGCATCCATCTTCTCATTTAAGCGTATCCGTAATATAGTTTCCTGTCTAAGAAAGAAAACTATCAAATGCATCTGTTTTATGCCAAATAGTAGATAAATTCCTGAATCACGTAATTGGACATTGAATTATGGAAAATAAGCAGAATTGTCTAATATTGTCCTTAAATCTGCCCTTAATTGGCAATAAACGAGTGGGAAAATGATATGAAAAATAGGACTTTTAGGCATTTATCAAATACCTCCAAACTCGAACTATTACTTGTCCTCAAGAAATGCAAAAAATAAATTTAAGTAAGGAATTTTAAAGACCTAAAGAAATCGAAGAATTGGGGGAAAGGTTTAAAAAATGTAAAAAGGGTCACTAAATTTTAAAATGGATTAAAATGTGGCTTTACAAATGATTAAAAAATAAATTAAAAATGTTGAAAAATTATTTTGAAAAATAATTGGAGTCGTCATCGGTCACTTTGGTAGACCGGACACCATAAAACCAAAGATTCGAAATAAATTGGGTTTGAGAGTCGGTTACGACTAA
Organism: Abelmoschus esculentus; assembly: GCA_035048815.1. Classification (NCBI taxonomy): domain Eukaryota; kingdom Viridiplantae; phylum Streptophyta; class Magnoliopsida; order Malvales; family Malvaceae; genus Abelmoschus; species Abelmoschus esculentus. Next base: position 10,753,239 of record JAUCBN010000031.1, read on the forward strand.
AAACGGTGTTAACGTTTAAAATCGCCCAAAATTGACACCTTTACAAAATTACCACTCAATTAATTTTAAATTTTCCGAGTTAAAGTGACATCAAATTAATATTTAATTATAAATTCAAATATATTTTAATCATTTCTTTATTCGAAGGTAAACACATACACCGCTACCATTACGCCTGGTATCGGGCCTGTTACGACCGACTAAAAAGATATCGCATTATTAATTATTGTTAAGTGTTATCTTAGATGATATTAATCAATCATGACAAAGATATACAAAATGAATCCCACATAGGAAACAAACATAGGTACACCAAAACATATAACGTAACATGAGGCATATAATAGATAAACGAGTAAAAATAAAAAAAATTAAATCCAAGGTAAAAATTAAAAGGAACATGGACTGAATTAAAAATCAATTGATGTTTATTATGTGATCTACTGACCAAAATAGAGGATTCTAAAAACATGCAGGACCGCGGGAAGGATTTGCAACACACGGAGGCACTTAAATGAAGTAATAAAATCATTTTTTAAAACTCGGGCGTATAAAACATAAACAAAAATCAGACTTATCTCCTTTATTCATTTGTTTATTCGAAAAACCAAAGAAACACCCCTTTCGCTGTTTTGTTCTTCATCTAACTAAGAACATTGTTACCATTTTTCAGAAAACACCACCCCAAACCCAGAAAACTGTCACACCGGCCACTGCAAGCCCCAAAATCAAGTTTTTCCTTATTTTATATAAACAGAATCAAAACCTACCTTTCTCGAATCAAAACCCAAATAAAAGAACACCCTTTTTCTTTCAAAATCAGATAAGCCCCCTTTTTTTAGGAGTTAAAGAACCATGCAAAGCCTTCTTCTTTCTTTCGACTCACCACTAAACGACTCAATAGCCTTGGGTTTATTCTCAGAAAAGAAATAGAACCCAGTCGATGGTTCGAAGGTAAGAAAACGAAATACTTAGTTTATTTTTGTTTTTTGATGCATGTAAGAAAAAAACGAGGATATACCTCTCGAAAGGTTTTTGTATATTGATTGAAAATGGGAGAAATCGAATCCCTTTATATTGTGCATAAAATCGATTTTTATAACCGAATAGAAATTACATCTCAAAACACAAAAGAAAATCATCTCTAATTTCTATTGTTTTCTAATGAAATTTGTTTGTATCTTTCTGAAATTCTCTGATGAAATTTGTTGATTATGGCCTTTGCAATGCTGGAGGATGTTTGTAATTTTCTTCTGTAATTCTTTTGGTACGATTCTGGCGTTTTTCTCTTTGTGTTTTTGTGCGAGGTTGCTATCGGAGAAAGTACATCGGCCGACGATCGCCCGGAGAGAGGAAATGAATGGGCGTCTGGTCACCCGAAGAGGCACGCAAGCATGGATACTTCAAGCATCCGTGCATGCAGCGCGTGGGGATCCAAAAGATTCATTCAGCTTCCTTTGTGACCGTTCTAACGGTCCAGATCCTGCTGCGCAAAGAAAATCGGGTTAATTATTTAGGGTTCTTTATTAGGAAGATTTGGGGCTAACGAAATCGAGTCCAAGTGGGCTAAATGTATATTTTTTAATTCTGGCTTGTAATTACTTCTTTCGGCTTTTTAATTTTATTTGGACTCTTAATAATTAATAAAATGTTGGGTTTTATTTATATTTGATGAAATTTGTTTGTATCTTTCTGAAATTCTGTGATGAAATTTGTTGATTATGGCCTTTGAAATATTGGGGGATGTTTGTAATTTTCTTCTGTAATTCTTTTGGTACGATTCTGGTGTTTTTCTCTTTGTATTTTTGTGTGAGGTTGCTGGCGGAGAAAGTACATCGGATGGCGACCGCCCGAAGAGAGGAGATGAATGGGCGTCTAGTCACCCGAAGAGGCACGTGAGCTTGGATATTTCAAGCATCCACGCGTGCAGCGTGTGGGAATCCAGAAGATTCATCCAACTTTCTTTATGACCGTTCTAACGGTCCAGATCCAGCTGTGCAAAGAAAATAGGGTTAATTAGTTAGGGTTCTTTATTAGGAAGATCTGAGGCTAACGAAATCGGGCCCTAGTGGGCTAAATGTATATTATTTAATTATGCCTTGTAATTAATTCTTTTGGGTTTTTAATTTTATTTGGACTCTTAATAATTAATAAAATATTGGGTTCTATTTATATTTGATTTGTTATATATATAATTAATAATAATAATAATAATAAACAACTAATAAAAAAATCAAAAATAAATAAAATAAATGAATAAATAAAAGAAAAATATACAGAAAGAAACAAAATGGTAATATATCTATAATATTTTTAGATTTTTAAATTATAAGATGTGATATATATATATAAAGAAAATAATAGCAATTATAATAATATATATTTTTTTGGATTTTGATTCTTTCAAAGGAAACAATATATAATATATATTTTTTGGGTTAACAAAGAAAAATATAAAAGGGTACATATATCTATAGTTTTTTTTTTAATTTTTATAACAATAGAATTAAAGTCCATTATTCAAACCTGAAACAAAAATTAAAAAAATGGGTTTTACAACCCCGCATAAAATTATTGATCACATTGTGTTATTTTTTTGAATGGATATTTTCAAATGCAAACATTATTTGCATCGTGGATTACTGGTCTTTAGTGTTTATTACGAGCAGATGAATTAAAATGGAGGTCCAGCTCTGATGGAGACTGATTGACAAAAAATAAATTAATTTTTAAAGAAGAAAATGTGATATTAAACATTAAATTATTATCAGATGTAATGATTAGCTAGGATTAACATAATACAAAAAATAATAAAACTTGTATTATTTTATTATTTATCATATTGTTAAAAAATAAACAATAGTGAAAAAAAAATTCATTCCCTTTGACTCAATTATTGGGTGAAAATTTGTTCGGGTGAAAATCGGATCGGGTCAAATCTGTTACGGATCTATATAGGTTCTTCTAGAATTCAAATCGGTTTCGATTAGGATCATCTTGTTCGGATTCAATCAGATCTCGGTTTGGGTAGATTGATTCGGTTTTCGATTCTCTGATCAAGTTTGTCAAGTCTTGATTTAAACGCATGACCCACAATTTTTTATATATATATAAAATCATTTTCTGCTCTATTAATAATCATTTATTGTTTTTTTCAAATAAGTAATTTTTTCATAATTTATTTTTTTAATAATATGATTTTTAAAATGTTTAATTGAGTTAGTTGTCTTAGTTGAGGAAATATATAGAGATATAAAAAAATTATGATAAATTATATTAGTGGACATTTTTAATATAGTCACTAAAATTATAAGCCTTTCATTAAAATTATTAATTTTAAGAAAAATAATCATTTCGATCGTTAGATTAATAAAAGTCTAACAACAGTTGATTTGACTTAACTTTTTTAAGGTTTTCAGTAGTGGTATCGAACATTTTCAGATTTTGTACTTTTAACATAAAATTATCAAAGCTTTGCAATTTGGTCGTGCTTTTGTTATAGTTTACAATTTAACCCGCATATGTTTAGTTTTTTTTCTTCAAAAAAGTGCTCTTGAACTTTGATGAGAGCATAAAATTCTTATTTATTATATCATTTCCCCACTCAATTATTGTTATTAATTAATAGATTTAAGGGCAATATTAGATAATTTTGCTTATTTTCTGTATTTCAACATCGAAGCACTTAATTGTTATTTTTATACATTATTTGGTATAAAACATGTACGATTTTAGTTTTCTTTTTTAGACAGGAAATAAACCTACTGTTGATACCAAATACAATCGATAGATGGTGGAAGCAGAAATTGCAGACAAAGATCAATCGCAGAAAAGCGCCTGTCAAGGCAACAATTTGGTTGCCACGGCAGTGGAGTAAAGATAACATATGTTGCAAGATAGATGGATAATAAAGAACCGAACCCAGTGAGCCTAATCAAAGAAGAAACAGAAGCAAGGAAAGAAAATCAAGCCATGACCAAAGTTAACGAAATTTCAAGAGTCAAAAGGGAGCAAAATTAAGAAATAAAATAAAGAGATGTATTTTAATATGAATTTATATTTTTTCCTTTTAGAACTCCTACTACCAATGGAGATTTTGACCAAGGTTTGGCCTATAAAGCCAGCCCTTAGTCCTAGGAAATCAAGTCGGCTTCCATCGAAAAAACCTTTAGCCGCCGACAACACATTATGTTTTAATTCTTCCTCAAGGCATAGGTTAATTATGGAGTAGTTGTGGAAGAAAGTTGTAATTTATTTGATTCTTATTAATGCAAATTTAAGATTCATAGTTTATTCTCTTTTGGTTCTCATTTTTTCTTGTATACGAGCTCAGAAGATAAGTTTGTGAGGAAAAACTCATTTGTCTAGACTAGGGATAGTTAGACTCACGAAATGAGAGAATACAGTCTTTGCTCTTGGGATTTGGCTAATCCAACCAAGATTTCAGCGTCTAAAAGTAAGCATACCATCGTTTGTTTTTTACCCTTTATTCACACCGGGAGGTATTGTCAAGACATGGCCATCAATAGTACTCCGAATTAAGGATAAGGAGGAGGCAATTAAGGATGCTCTTTTGAATTTTGAACTGTTGAATTGTAGATAAGGCATAAACCGTCGAGGCAGCTAAGGCGAACCTTCAACAACCCGCCGATGCGACATTTCAACCTCATGTATTAATAAAAGGAGAATATCTTGCAACTGGATTCCACACTACGACGAAGCCAATCATTCCTCAACTCAATTACTTGTGTTTTAGTTTATAAGTGCAGGAGAGATTTGCTGCGTCGATATCCATTCCTTGTGGGTTCGACAACCTTAAATATTATAACTTGACAAAAGGTGGATGCTTTCATCATCAATGTATAAGACCCCAAGAGCCGCCCCAAACTTCAAAAACTTACAATTTAATCTTGAAGTTTCAATTTTTCTTAATTAAACTCAAAGTTCCATTTCAAAGCCAACAAGCTCTTGGCTAAGCAAGAAATTTTTTTATGTTTTGATAAAATATTATACTTAGGTTATACAATGACAAGAAAAATAAGGAGAAATACAAAAAAAAGTTCTGATATGAATTGGACCTTGGACTTTAGAGGAGGATATGCAACATCTAATTACTAGGCTAAGAAAGGAATTCCATATATTTATAAATGTTATATATATGAATATATAAAATAAATTATATCATATATTATTAAATATATACTAACATTTGAGTTTGATATAATATACTTTAAATAATATTTATTCACAATTTAGTCTAAACACCTTTAAATGTTAGTAAGTATTTTAGGGAGATGGTAATCGAATAAAAGATTTCAAGTGAAAGTTATTGAGATAGAGTTTTATAAGATTTGAGTAGTCCGTTGCGCATGATCTTCTCTAATGGGATTTGGTGGGTAAAAAGGAAATTGATGGAAACAATGGAGTAAGGGTGACTGATGTATTGTTTCAGTGAGAGTTTGCTTATACAATTCTCATATATATTAAAAATATGATCAAATTAAAATGATGATTAAATTTATTTATTTCAATTAATTCATCATGTATATACGAAGGATTAAATATTTTATTATATAAATCTCTTTTAACAGCTATGTTATCCTCTTTAATATAGTCTATTGATGTTCAGCGTATGTACTTTGTGAATCTAATAGTCTATTGATGTTTAATGGGAGACTGATCCATATGATAAATATTTTGAGTTGTTATTTTATTTTGATTTTGAATATTTTATTATTAGTTTTCCTTTAATTTCTTCACTATTACGGTTAGTAATATATGAAATTAATAATTGTGTTAATAGTTACTAATTGTGATCGAGTGACTAAAAATATTCAAATTATTTTATTTTATATGAATAAAACCTTATTATTTATTTTAATAGATCTATCATATTTTATTATAAAAAAACATGGTTGATATTAATCCCAAATAATTTACATGTGATATCCATAAATAAGTAAACTGCAATTCCAAGCGGAATTTGGTACAAACATGACTTTATTTCTTTATCTACGAAAAGTAAACATATTGTTTAGCATTGATCAGTTAAATTTAAATATATTATTGATAGGTTAATTATTTAACCATGAATAGCCTTGTAACTTTTTTAACTCTACAATATAATTTTTATTAGTAAAAACGAATTATTTCCGATTGCATACTTTATTAAAAAACTATCTAACCTCAAATAGAGAAAAAGAGTACAATACAACTTGAATAAAAAAGATTATCACAATAAAAAATCAGAGAACATAACACAAAAACATACCTAACATTACAAAAAGCATTAAATAAAATAGAATAGTAAATAACACAGAAGTACCATCACCCAATAGCCATTTAAGGGATTCAAAGTTCATCTATTTATCTACTTCTGTATTAACCCAATTTAACAATATCACGCCACATCAAAGAACTCCTATTAGAATTCACATTTACTATCTTCAGCTTCTAGGTAAACCAAAACCGAATTGAACTCGTGTAAAAATTATTCTAAAGCATTTAAGCAAATATTTAATCTTTTTAGAGTTTTTTGTTTATAAATTTTCTACATAATGATTTAATTATAATTTATATTTTTAGTAAGTGTTACGGTTGTAGTGAGCTGATATTTGGTAAATAATTAATCTCCTTAAAAGAATTATCAAAATTTGCTTCTTTACATTCAGTTTCAGGAAAAGGTGTTGAAAAATGAATACTGCAAAATAATCTCGTTAGCACTGGCTAGGTAAATAAAATAATTGAATCGGATTAAATAAATAATTGTGTCTTGAAAATTCTCTACCTTAGAAATGTAATCATTACAATAGGCGGTTTGTCCACCGAGGTTAATACGATCGCTCCGAATTTCGTACACTCGAAATCGGAGTGGACTACGGTGGTAGTGGTCTTCGGATTAAATAGGACCCATTTTCCAATTATTTCCTTGAATGTATACTACTCTGGAAGCATGTCAAATAGATCAGCACCCTTGCATATTACTCTCTGCACTCCTTTCGGGTTCAAATATTATGAAAACCTCACTCTATCGTTGTGGCTGTAAGCTTTCATCTTACGAACTCATTAATGTGGCGGAAGCAAACACTGCTGTACCACCTTGAGTTTGCCAAAATCTCATCTGTCCGGAGATAATGTGTATACCTTGTTTTATCCGTCTGATACATATGGACTGCTGCCCTCCGACTTTTATCATCCATGAGAAACTCAAAAGAATAAAGAGAAGTATTTAGCTGAAGATGAAGAGCTTGAGAATCTGGTTTAATGCTACTCGCCGCATAGCCTTCTCAACGAATGGGTGTTCTCCTTTCTTAAATCTTTCTCCGATGGACCCATAAGCCGATCGGGGCTCAGCAAATTTGATGATCTCGATTACTAGCAAAAATCATAGGCTTCGAGATTCCAGAAAATATGGAAATTGACTCGTAAAAGAACAAATTTTATGACCCATAAGCCGATCGGGGCTCAGCAAAATTCCATATTTTCCACCCGGCATGAAGAGGTCATATCCTTTCACTTTAGACAATGCTCCAGGTCCTCCTATCTTCAACAAATATCCTCCCATTGTTCATTCCATAAATCTGGGAAATTTATAAGATAAACAATATTATATTTTTTATATATGGTATTTTAACGGTGTTTACAAAGACAAACGTCACATAAGACCAATTATATAGTGACATTTTTCTTTACAAATGCCATTAACAAACTGTTTTTTAATGTGTTTTATTTTACAAACACCACTAAAGAATAATTAGTAGTTTGTTTTTATAAACACCGCTATAAGTCTTGACCTATTACAGCGTTTTTACCAAAAACACCGCGATTTATTGCGAAGTTCATTTCAACAACGCTTTTTGTGATGCTTTTTTATATGCCAAAAAGGATTTTAGAAGCACTAGAAAATATCGCTATAAAACTAAAAAAGCCACTAGAGACCTGTTTTGATGTAGTTGTTTTTACCCGAAGAAATTTTTTATCACTTTTGCCTTTTGTTATAATTTTTTTGAATTTAGTTTATTTTTAAATTATCCTCATCACTTTTAAACATTTATGTCTTGTCCTCAACCCTAATCATGAGTTCGTTCTTGAAAAATCATGTTTTGAATTTAGAGTATATTATCAATATGCTTATATTACGGTTAATTTCAATCATGTAATGATTCCAAAAACATATAAAATTTTAAAACTTTTATATTAAATAGACAGATCTTATATATATAATTTTAATTTCAATACATAATATTTTATAGATTTTTTTTAATTTTTATTAATAATAAATATTAAATTCTATATTTGAGATTTAAACACATAACCCACAATTTTTGTATGTAAAAATATTTTCTCTTTCTACTAATGATCATTTGTTGTCTTAATTTTTTTTTTCAAATAAGCATTTTTTCATAAATTGTTTATTTTCTCTCTTTCTTTTTAATAATATAGCTTTCAAATTATTCAATTACGTTTGTTGTCTTAGTTAAAGAAATACACAAAGATATAAAAAAAGCTATAATAAATTATTTTAGGGGACATTAAATTTTTAAGACAATTTTAATATAGTCAATAAAATTGTAAGTCTATCATTAAAACCATTATTATTAAAAAAATATTTATTTTGATCTGGATCGATAAAAATCTAACGAAAACTGATTCGTCATTTAACTTTTTAAGTATTTCATTAGTGGCATTGAACATTTCAGATTTTGCACTTCAGACATCAAAATATCAAAACTTTTCAATTTGGTCCTGGTTTTGCTATAGTTTAAAATTTAACCTTGATACTTTTAGTTTTTTTCAGGGAAGTTCCCTTGAACTTCCAAACTTCCAAATTATTCTCGAAGTTTTTATTTTTTTTCAACCAAAACCAAAATTTTATTTTAAAGCTAACAAGCTCTGGACTAAGCATGAAATTTTATTATATTTTGATAAAATATTATACTTAGGTTATACCATGACAAGAAATTAATCTTTTAGTCTTTCACTTAAGTTTCGTGTGATGCCTTGGTATAGTTAGACAAGGTAAGCGAGTCAACAAGAGTGTCACGAAGACACTAACAAGAGTGCCACAAAGGCACTAACAAGAGTACCACAAAGGTACTAACAAGAGATACCCATGGTATCTAACAATTGGCGACTAATCACCAAATCACGATACCCACAATACCAAACAAGAGTACCGAAGTACTAAACAAGAGTGTCGTAGCACTAAACAATGAGCTCAGACTCTAGGCATGCCGTACTACCTATGACCAACTATCGACCAAGGCTCAATAATATTTTTATTAATCAATTGATCATTCGATTCATATTAAACAAGTTCATATCATCAAGAGCAAGTATTTGTAACATGCTAATCACAAGAGCATCCATCATGCTATTCTCATATTATTCATATCATGTAAACATATAAACATGCATATCATGTTATCAATTCGATGCTCATTTCATTATATACATACTTCATGCATGGTTCACATACCTGGAATCCGCAGCCGTGTTCCGTTACTTACCTCTGCATTTCCGAGCTATGCAAATGCTAAGTTAGAACTAACAATCTAGAAAGCAACTCATATCATCAAACAAGTCATTTAACATTAGCCTCCTTCCCTTTTTACCGAATATAGATTAGTCACAAATCAAATAAACAAAAAGGTGGTTAGGACCCTAGGTCCTAACGCTAAGGTTTTCCACACTCACTATTAATTTCAAGCACTTTAGGGATTGTAGATGGCGATTCCCTTGCCCCTTTTTCTAGCTTGCTCGAGTCTTTCTTCTTCGTTGTCCTCTTCTATCGGATTCTCTAGTAATCCATATTCATATAATAATTCATTAGGACACATTCAATCATTTAATTCCAAGTGATCTTAGACTTAACAAATGTAATCATGTGCATTTGTTCATTAGGGACAGTTTTGCTACCCTATAAAGAATTGATCATATCTCCTAGATCCCATACCCGAATCGAGCTTATTTTATATCGTTAGAAAGATAGGAAGACCCTATACAATTAAAAATTAACCTCACATTTTAATTCTTAATCTATCAGCTCCAGATTTCATTCGAAACAGACCTATCCGGTTTTGGGACTGCTCGAACAGCCCCTACGGAAATACTTATATCTTTCTCTACCGAACTCCGATTGGGGTTCCGTAAATTTTCACTTAAACTAGGTATATAGGAGTACTATAATGCAAAATTTCAGCTCCTAAATCCATCAAATTCGACCTATAGAATTTTCCAAAGATAACTACTCGGAAAAGCATTTCTAGGCATTTTACGTAAATTCTCATTTCACACATTTAATTCCTAATCCCCAACTTATTTCCATGAATTTCCAGCATCTCAAATATGAAATTAACATTAACAATTTCCCATTTCATCAACCTAATCTCATGCAATTCTAACATTAAATCAATTAATGCACCTAGCACTCCCAAAATCCTAATCTCAAGTTCTCATACCCACTTTCTCATGCTTCAAGCTAAACCCAAACAATTACAATCTTCACTCTAGGCATGAAAGCATCATAGAAGCTTCTCAAATTCAAGAACTCAAGTTTTAAATGTTTGGGTTATGGAAGAACAAGCTTACTGAGACTATTAGCTTTGATCTCCTATACCAATTGTTTAGCCACTCAAAGAATTTGAGCTAGCCTCCTTAAGCTACCATGGGATTTTCTCCCTTCTAATTTTTTTTGTGTCTAGCGTGAATGAGGAAGAAGGGAGAAGATTTTGGTTGATTTTGTTTCTCATTAAATGAAGGTGAAATAACCGATTTGTCCTTTTTACTATAACTAGAGTTAGTTTATTACAAGGGGTAGTTTAGGGAATTTGGGTATTTTCCATGCAACCTTTAATTTCCTCTTTTAATTCAATTAATTCCCTTTCTTCTTACCTAATTATCATGTATTTCGATTTAATTTACGAATCAATCGATTTGTTTTTTACTAACCCGATTTTAGGGTGTTACATTATTTATCTTAGTTAAGTTTTATTTTATCCTTTTGCATTATAAATTTTTATTTTTATCTCTTTTTATATTTTAAATTTATCTTATCTTGATTTTAATTATTTTTTTATCTATTTTTCAGGATTAGGATTTGAAATAAATTCAAAATAAAGAGATAAGTTTTGGTGGAACACATTTTTCAAATTTGATTGATAAAGTCAAGGGGCCCACCTTTGACCGTAAAATCGAAGCCTTTGGAAATTTTCACGTCATTGATCCATTTATGCAACACCAAAGCTTTGATCAGAATCAAAGTGACTTCGAACCCGAAATTCATACTCAAAATTTCGCGAAAAATTTTGAAGAGGAAAAAAATGAGGACATGGTCGCGGCGACGGTCGTCATTAGATCGGGGAGTATTCCTTTTCCCTCTCTTTAATTTTTATTCTTGTTTTGGGACAAAACAGTTTAAGTGAGGGAAAGGGGAATATTGCATGCCTTTCTTATTTTATGCTTGGAATTGGGATATTTTGATATTAATATGCTTGAAATCTCTTGTTGCCTTTTATTTAATTTGTTGCATCTCTTAAATCTTCTTGATGAATTTTAATCTTGCTTTAATTGGAACCTAGGATTCATGATAGTGTGCTGGCATGATTAGTTAATTTTGATTAAGATACATTGATGTTCCATGATTGGTTAGTTGAAATGTTGCTAGCTTGATACATTTACCCTTTTATGTGAGATCTTGAGCCTAATGAGCATATCTTTTCATTCTTGCTCTTTTCTTCATTTGTGTGTACCGAATTGATCTTTAGAATTCTAGAACCTGTGATGTGATGCTTTTTGAGACTACATTCATGAATTTGATGCTTTGGAATGATAGAGGCACTTAGGTTTAACCACTTCACTTCATAAATAACCTACCCTTTGTTTATATCCCTTAGTGAACCACTTTGAGCCTTCACCCATTTTTCTTGTTTTACCTTATTAATGTAGCCTAAACCTTTCTTTTTCTGTATTTTCATCTTTTTGTATGCTTGTCAAGACATTAGATCATATTTGTTCCAAGGAAAAGAAGAGGGAAAGAATGCATGTTCGAAACAAACAAAAAAAAAAGAGAAGGATAAAGTACTTTCGAGTAAAAAAAATAAAAAAATGAAAGGTTTCGGAAAAAAAAGAAGAAAAGAAAAAAAAAGAATTCAGAAAAAATAAAAGAAGTACCAATCTTTTCGAAAAAAGGAGAAAACCAAAATGAAAAAAATAGAAAATCTTGAAAAAAAAGAGGGAAAATTTTCGAAACTCTTGAATTTTTTTTTTGATTTACTCTTTCTTTCTCTTGTGCTTGACTTATATCGTGGATTACTTTTATGTTTCACATCTTTTGTCTTGGCACTTAACCCATCTCTTTTCGGCCTTTTCCCTACCTTCACCCTACCCCCGTTAAAACCCTGTTTAAAGACATCTTGACTTTTGCATCATGTTCAATTTTAGTAGTGGAGATTAGATTTATTTGCAGGCTTATGGTAATGCTTTAATCAATTTTCAGCTTGAGCGATTCTTTTGAACCTAAACACTTTGAGCGAAACGAGCGAATTCTTGTGAGGGTATCAAGTTTTGCATCATTAAGTTAGCTAAAAATTGGAATGTCTTGTTTCTTTTGAAATTGTTTCTAGTCTTGCCACTTGCTTGATTATTTCTTAGTTATATCAATTGCTTGATTTTCTTTCGTTGAGGAGATTGAGACTTGTAGTGAATTAAGATTTGACAATTTGTGATTTTGGCATGCAAGTTAAGGAATACTTGAGGACAAGCATTGAATAAGTGAGGGGGAATTTGATGAGTGCTTAAATAGATATTATTTTATGCTTAATTACTCCTTGGTTTGATGAATATGTTACAGATCTTGTTGTTTTTCATGTCTTTTTGTGCAAGACTCTGAATCTGGAAAATGCACTTAAATGGTTGATTTCTGAAGTTTTTTTTTATTTTCTAGATCGAGTCTCGATTCGTGGGCTCGAATTTGGGCTTCAAATCTGACGCAACGTTTCGTTAGCAGTTTCTAGAAGATGACGTCAGCAGGCACGTGATAACTTATCCGCATTCCAGACAGCTTATCAGCCGCGTTTTGAACTTCACATTAGGATTTATCTCTTTGTAATTTGAATTTAAATATTTTTAGATTTATCTAGGATTTATCTCTTATTTTTAGGGTTTGTAAAAGGCTATAAATACCCACCTTGGGTAAGCCTAGAACTCATTTCTGAATTCATCTTTTAATCTTAGAGTTTTCTTTCATCTTTTATTTTCTTTCTTTATTTTTTTCGTGCTTTTATTTTTTACTTTATTTTTATGTCGAGCATAGTTCTTTCCATAATTATGCTCGGCTAAATTTTTATTAATAAAGGGCTTAAGCAATTACTCGATCCAAACGTGAGGATTGAAAAGTATATCAATAACTTCGCCTTTTTATTTCTTTAAAACTTTTTTTTTGAACTTATTTTTTTATCAACTTGAATTCAAAACTAAAGATTAACTTTGGTCAAGATTTCGATTTGATCATTTATGTGGGAGGAAGGATCGGCTATTGAAGCAAATTCGACTTCCTGGGAACACATTAGCAAATTGTTTGCTAAGGCGAAAACTAAGATTGGATCAAGTTATTATTGAAATAACTTAATCCAAGTCGGTCTTGAGATTTAAAAATGATTTTTCTATAAACATTGAGTTGGTGGATTAATTCATGAAACCAATATCAAAGATAGACTTGGTTATTCGGTTTAGAATTTTTGCTTCAAGGATAGAACCTTGAAAGCTAATTACCGACGTAATATCCCAAAATGAAAATATTTTTTCCATGATCTATTTAAATCGAGTCAAAGCGAAAGCCTAAGGCTAGTTTTTATTATATTTAAATCAATTTCTTTATTTTATTTTCTTCAATTATTTAGCATCATTACATTCGACAAACCCCCCTTTTTACTCGGACACAATTTGATCAACCTTCTTGGATCACCAATTGAACAGAGTATAATCAGAAAGTTTCTAGTCCCTGTGGGATCGACCCTTACTTCTCCTTTACTATATTTAATTTTCTATTTATTATTTGAGAATAAGAAATTATTTTTGACACTACACGACGCGTGTCATGACTTAATCGGAGTTAGTATTATTGAAAATTGATTCAGAGCTAATACCTAAGGTTTAATCATAAAATAAATTAATTTCAATTAAAACTTTGTTTTAAATTTTTTGTGCTTTTGTTATTTTCGATAAACCCCTTTTACTAAAATATTACTCAAACTCTCTTCTTGACTCACAAATCAAGCAAACATAAATCAATAAATTTTTTTGAGTACTTATAGATTGACCCTTATTTATGTTTTATTACGTATTATTTATTTATTTATTTATTTATTGTTAGAGAAGGACTTATTTTTAACACAAATGACGTGTATTTAGAGGGAAAATATATTGGATAAGATTTGGGGGAAATTGGTGGAGGCATGAAGTAAGGTTTTTATTAGTTTAAATAATTAATTCAATATTTTAAATATATTATTTTTATTATAATTATTTATTTAGCAAATGGAATTATTTTTATCATTAAAATAATTAATTTATTTGTTAAATTATAAAAATTAAAATTAAAAAAAAAAATTAAATGTTCTATATTCGATAGGCTAATTGAGGGTTTTAGCTATCACTCAGGGTATTCTCCTTTATGGTTAACCTTGGCCACACTTAAACCCTAAACTCCTACAAATATATATACAGGGAACCAAGGGTTACCTTACTATCGCTTATTATTTCTTCTGTTTCTTATTTTTGCACAAGATTTCAAGAAGCAATGGCTGGTAATGGTATAGGGTTCAATGATAAACAAAGAACACGCCGAGGCCGAAGCAAAGAGAAGAAACCTGATGTAACAGTTTGCCCTATATGCAGCGGAAGATCCTATGATTTGCCAGAACACTCTTGTTCTATGCCCTCACTGCAATGAAATCCTTTTGATTTCGGAAAATTTGCAGTAAAAGATTTTGTTACCTGGATTATAGTAAAAAAAGGAGTGAAGGAACGATCAAGAACAAGGTTTTCTTGTTAATTCTTCTTAGAAATTTTCCTCTAATGTGATTCTTTTTCATCGTATTAACTTCAATCGTTTTCTTGATATTTCTTGAGAAGTTGATTACTGTTTCTTTTCAATCAATTCTTGGTATTTACTATTCCAATAATCTGCTTTGTATTCTGCAACCCTTTTACGGTTTTCCAGTTTACTAATTTAGTAATTTAGAAAGGATCACAACTTTGTTCCAAGAAACACAAGATGCAGAAATGGGTGGCGTAAAAGAACCGAGAGAAGGCTCCAGTTGGTGGGCGGCGGCGGCACTGGAACTTGACCCTGTCTTCAACCAAGAACAAGAACCACAACCAAGTGCTCCACCTCTTCCATTTCCCTCATATCCACCTCCTAGGCCTCCACCTGTTACTACCAGGGTTCCAGGTCCTACAAATCGACGCCAAGAAAGACCTTTCCGTGAGTAATTCTTCGTCGAAAAAATGAAGTTTCACTTGTAATAGACCCTCTGGAGCTGCAAGTCCACCGCGACCAACTCCTCCTCTTCCGCATTTGTCTCCGCCAAATGCGGCATTAGACCTAGATACATGATACAATATCGCCACGTCCTGCTTCAAACAAAGCAATAGTATTCGATTCTTTCTTTGTATAGAAAACAATATTTTCTTTTTTAGTTCCTTGTGATGTACCACTGGGACTACAACCTTGTAGCTCCGAGACGCCTCCACAGGCTGAATGTGGTTTAATGACCCTCTTTCCTTTGTTTCCGTTTGTGACCACCATCATAATGGATTTTGATAAATTCAATGGATTATTTGATTAATAGTTTCTGTCACCAGAACCACTATTCGTCTATTCCAGAAGGTCCACCAGATGGTAAGAAGCAAGGAAGGCGTTCTGGAAACGATGAGAAGGGAGCTTCATACGCATAAGCAAGCAATATTGTTTTCTTTTTCCATCCCTTTATCATTTTTTGATGCTTTTGTCTGCTACTCCGGCTTCAACATTGTTGATATTCCATAGAGCAGCTTTATGGATTGTGTATTGAACCTTCAAAAGTTAAAATGTTAGTCTCAAGAACTAACTTGCATCATGCCTTCCAACCATGCAGCTCCTCCTTTAAGACCATGCAGTTCATACAAAAAAGTAACCAGGCTGAGGTTGAGAGAAGGTCATCCATCACAATAGATTCAAGCATCGGCTCCATGTATAGATGCAGCACCAGTGAATAACAATCAGTGTTGACCAGCTTGCCAGAAGACTTCAACATCAGCTCCACAGGTCAATCGAATAGGTCATCTTCCGAACCATGTCCAATGCCAGGGGTCATACTGAAAGGAGGATCATCATATCCGACAGGATTGACACAAGGGTTTATAGGACAACCATCTGAGTGGTTTGGTACTAGGGTTCTAGTTTTCAGAGTATTGATACAGGATGAGAGAAGCCATGTGTCCTGCTTCAAGCTAGCCAACTGCTGATTGTTATTCGCTGGTGCTGAATTCGCAAACCAAGCTGATGCTTGAATCCACTCTTTTGAAGTGACAAGGCTTCGTTGTGGTTTGTCTCGTTCTATTAGTATTGTTTTTAAAGTAGAATCACATTTCATAAGATTAGTCTTTAAAAATAATTGAGCAGAAGTAAAAGAGGTTTTTCTTTGAAACAGTTAGTTTCTTCTATCATTCAATATCTTCACATCCAGAGAACTCTAGAAATTGCCTTCAGTGTCACCGCACCTAGCAATTCAGGAAGCGACCCCAGGGCAGCAATCCATCCGGAGGCACTATTATAACAATTAATTTATATAGCTATTGTGTCCGACTGCCTGCATTCGATTTGGTTTTGGGTTTCCTCTTTGCAGCTCCTCCTTTGAGACCATACGCTTCATACAAATTAAAAGTGCTCATGCCGAGGTTGAGAGAAGGACAACATCGATCAGAAATCACAATGGATTCAAGCATCCGCTTCATATACAAATGCAAACCCTTCTCGCTTCTTATTTCTTCTGTTTCTTATTTTTGCACAAGATTGTAAACAAAACTACAAGCAGCAATGGCTGATAATGGTATAGGGGTCAATGATAACCAAAGAACACGCCGTGGCGGAATCAAAGATAAGGAGCCTGATGTAACAGTTTGCCCGATGTGCAGCAACAAGATGGAAGATTATATGATTTGCCAGAACACTCTTGTTATATGCCCTGACCGCAGCAATGAAATCCTTTTGGTTTCGGAAAATTCGCAACCGAAGTTTTTGTCACCTATCTCTTCGGAAATCTACAGGTGCACATCTCCTAAACTTGTACCAGAAGTATGCACAACTCGTCAACAATATGATCTTGCACCGAAAGATCCACGTTACTTTGATATCATGCTGGAGCTTGTATCTTTGATCAAAAATAAAACTTTCCGGTAAGCCTTTGCTTCTTCTTCTATTGCTCTTTCGTTATTATGTTCTGTGTTTATTGGTTTCACCAAGATTTGTTTTCAATCTGCAAATCATAGAGTTCCTGTAATATGCCGAGGAAAGGAACTGAACCTGCACAGGATGTTCGCCGAAGTTACATGTCGAGGCGATATATTGAAGGTAAAACGAAACAACTTTAGGACTGCAAGCAATTCATGGTCCTTTGGGAAGAAGTTTAATGACTTTTATTGCAAATGTGCAATGTTGCAGGTTTATCGGGAAAGAAGATTACAAGAGGTGTGCGCCGCACTTGCTGAAAACTTAAGCGATTGGGCCTATATAACTTTTATATAACTTTGTTGTCTGACTTAGAATCCTGGCTCTGCAATTTCCCAACAGGTGAGTATTTGCAAATTTCTTTTGCAATGGTCAGTCAGCATTCGAATGGCTATTGGGTCGGGTTTTGATGTCGGATTTCCCTTTTGCAGCTCCTCCTTTGAGATCATGCCCTTCATACAAAAAAGTACTTATGCCGAGTTTGGGAGAAGGACAACCTCAACCACAATGGATTCAAGCGTTAACTCCATATACAAATGCAGAAGCACCAGTGAATAACAATCAGCAGTGGATTAGCTTACCGGAAGGCTTCAACATCGGTTCCATAGGTCATTTGAATAGGTTGTCATTCGGATCACGTCAAATGCCAGGGGTCATACTGAAAGGAGGACAACCATATACGACAGGATTGACACAGGGGTTTATAGGACAACCAACAGAGTGGATTGACACATCAACTCGGCTTGCAAATTCAGTACCAGTGAAGAACAATCAGCAGTGCAGTAGCTTGGCAGCAGACTTCAACATTGGCTCGACATGTAATTCGAATAGATTGTCATCCGTACCATGTCCAATGCCAGGGGTCCTATTCGAAGAAGGACAACAATCAGAGTGGATTGACACATCAGCTCAGTGTGCAAATTCAGCACCTGTGAAGAACAATCAGCAGTTGTGTAGCTTGCAGCAGACTATTGTCAACTTTTTTTCAACATGTCAGCCAAATGGGTCGTCTTCGCATTTGAGTTCATCAGCTGCAAATGGCAATCAGATGTGTGTTAGTGTATCTAATGACAAGTTCAATTTGGGTTTAGATTCAGAAGTTGCACTTTAAGCTCATTTCCTGCACCACATACGACACAAGGGATGATGGGAGGACAAGCATCGGAACAAGGCATCCATGACCATGACCATGACCATGATCCATCTCTTAATCATCGGATGATGGTGAAAAGAAAAGTATTAACCGAAAGCTTGGAGATGGAACCAATGAAGAAAAGCAGGAATCTCAGCTCACTTCCTCCTAACAGATGAAGTAGAGTCTGAGGATGAAAAGCCAGAGCCATTTTGGCAAGGAAATGTTCAGCATAAGTGCTTTTGAGTTGTTTTTCTGATTTGGATTTTAAATATTTTATAATTAGTTTCCCTTTTTTTCTTTATTATAAGTAGTCAAGTATGAAATTATTAAATGTATTAAAATTTATTAATCGAGATCAAGTGATTAAAATTACTTAAATTGTATTATCTTATATAAATTCAAACCTTAATATTCATCGTAATAAATCTATCACATTTTATTATACTTAAAACATGGTTGATATTAAACCCAAATAATTTCTACGTGATATCCATAATTAAACTGCAATCCCTTGTAGAATTTGGTACAACATGACTTTATTTTTTTTATGTATCAAAAGTAAACATATTGTTTAACATTGATTAGTTAAATTAACGTGAATCTTGACATAAAAAAAATCTTTTTTGATGACACGAGGAAATTGAGTCAGAGTTAACACCTAAGGATTAATCATAAAAATTGAATTATTTCAATTAAAACTTTGTTTTAATTTCTTTGTGCTTTTGTTATTTTGGAAAAACCCCTTTTATTAAAATATTATTCAAACCTTCTTCTTGACTCACCGATCAAGCGAAAGTTTTTCGAGTACTTGTGGGATTGATCCTTATTTCTATTTTACTATATATTATTTTATTTATTTATTATTAGAGAAGGACCTATTTTTAACACAAACAACGCGTATTTAGAGGAAAAATATATTGGATAAGATTTGGGAGAAATTGAAGGAGACGTGGAGTAAGGTTTTTATTAGTTTAAATAATTAATTTAATATTTTAAATATATTATTTTTATTATTAAATTTATTTATTTATTTATTTAGAAAAGGAAATTATTTTTATCATTAAATTGATTTATTCATTTTATAAATTATAAAAATTAAAATTAAAAAATATAGATCTTATGATTTGCCGAGATCGAAGCAAAGAGAAGAAACATAATGTAACAGTTAGCCCTGTATGCAACGATAAGATAGAAGATCCTATGATTTGCCAGAACACTCTTGTTCTATGCCCTCACTGCAATGAAATCCTTTTGATTTTGGAAAATTTGCAGTGAAAGATTTTGTTACCTATCTCTTCGGAAATCCTCGGGGTGCACATGTTCTAAGCATTTACTGGAAATATGCACAACTCGTCAACAATATGATCTTGCACGGAAAGATCCACGTTACTTTCATATCATGCTTCTTCTTTTTCTTTAGACCTTTTTCCATTATGTTACTGTGTTACTGGTTTCACCAACATTTCTTGTCACTGTGCAAATCACAGAATTCCTGTAATAATCCCAGGAAAGGAACAGAATGTGCATGGATGTTCATCAGTTACATGTTGAGGCAGTATATTGAAGGTAAAACGAAACAACTTTAAGATTGCAAGCAATTCTGTCCTTTGGGATGTTTAAATGACTTTCATTCCAAATGTACAATATCTTGACTTGGAAGACTGACTCTGCAATTTCCCTTCTCGTGAGTATTGATAAACTTCGTTTGCAATGTTCAGCCGGCATTTGAATGACAATTGGGTCGGCTTTCGATTTCTGATTTCCTTTTTACAGCTCCTGTTTTCAAACCATACAGTTCAGACAAAAAGTAACCAGGCTGACGTGGAGAGAAGGTCATCTATCACAATAGATTCAAGCATCGGCTCCATATATAAATGCAGCACCAGTAAATAACAATTAGTGTTGACCAGCTTGCCGGAGGACTTCAACATCAGCTCCACAGATCAACCGAATAGGTCTTCTTTTGGACCATGTCCAATGCCAGGGTTCATACTGAAAGGAGGAAAACCATATCCGACAGGATTGACACAAGGGTTTATAGGACAACCATCATAGTGGTTTGATACCAGGGTTCCCGTTTCCATAGTATTGACACAGGATGTATCCTGCTTCAAGCTAGCCAACTGCTGATTGTTATTCACTGGTGTTGAATTCGCAAACCAAGCTGATGCTTGAATCCACTCTTTTGAAGTGACAAAGCTCCGCTGTGGTTGGTCTCATTCTAGTAGTTTTGTTTTGACAGTAGAATCACATGTCATAAGATTAATCTTTAAAAATAATTGAGCAGAAGTAAAAGAGGTTTTTCTTTGAAACTGTTAGTTTCTTCTATCATTCAATGTCTCCACATCCAGAGAACTCTAGAAATTGCCTTCAGTGTCACCGCACCTAGCAATTCAGGAAGCGACCCCAGGGCAGCAATCCATCCGGAGGCACTATATAACAATTAATTTATATAGCTATTGTGTCCGACTGTCTGCATTCGATTTGGTTTTGGGTTTCCTCTTTGCAGCTCCTCCTTTGAGACCATACGCTTCATACAAATTAAAAGTGCTCATGCCGAGGTTGAGAGAAGGACAACATCGATCAGAAATCACAATGGATTCAAGCATCCGATTCATATACAAATGCATCACCAGTGAATAACAAAAAGCAGTGGAATAGCTTGCAGCAGGCTTCAACATCGGTTCCACAGGTCATTCGAATAGGTTGTCATCCGGACCATGTCCAAGCCCAGGGGTCATACTCACAGGCAATCCCGTGCAAAATTTTGTAAAAAAAGAATTACTCTATTTCTTTAACTAACACAAGTAAATGTATTGAACCTTCAAAACTTAAAATGTTGGCGTCCAGCACTAACTTGCATCATGCTTTCCAACCTTATGAGCCAAATTAGTACTATTTAGGATCAATTTGATTACAGTTATCAAATTTAAGAGATAATTTGTTTATTAAGGCAATTAAAAAGTATAGAAAGTGGGGAGTTTACTCGGTGCAGTACTCTTTCGTGTTTCATATAAGTTTATTAATTTAGTTACATAAAAGCTCGTTCTTTTATTGGTGGCGCCCTTACTAACTCTACAAGAAGAAAAGAATGATTTAACTCTCTTCCCTCATTTCCTTGTTTCGAAAATGAACTTCTTTCGAATAAGTTCTTTTCAATGTAGGAATATTTCATTGATAATCAATACTGGAATATTATTCCTATTTTAGGTTTTAACCCTCAAAAAAACATAAATTAATACAAAAGGTAAACTCTTAAACTGTACCATTTTATTAAAATAGAACGGTACATGATATACCCTCCCTCCAAAGGATCCTTGTCCGCAAGAATTAAAAAAATTTGGAATTAAAAAAATAGTAGACTTTCAAATTACCCTGTTAGATCTTGTAATTTTAGTTCCAAACTCTCTGCTCTGCGTGCAATCAACAAAATTTTCAGCTAACTCATCCTCAAGTTTTAAAGTTTTCCACAGTGTTAACAAAAATATTGCAATTCTTCCAAATTATCAAGGATTCCTTCTAATAGTTCTCTAGTGACAACACCAATAACAAAATCTCAATCACTTATAGTGAAAATCTCAGCAAAAATCTTAACATTAATGCTATGTAACTTAATATTTTGAAACTCATGGCATACCTTCATAGGTGTATGCATTGCTTCTGAATATTTCTTCGCTTTAATTAATTCATGCTTCTGTTTTGGAGCAAAAAATAAACTAGTATCAGATTCTACAATAGATTTCTGCTTGTTCTGCCCACGAACATTTTTTAATAATAATAAAAATTGGTAGCTTTTGAGTATTTTTGTCTTGTTGCACTGGATATATAGGCATCAGATGCTCATTCTTTGAGAAATATGACAACACTATAATTTGAATCCCAAACTATATACTTGACATATTTATCCTTTAAACTCTAGGTATGATTTTTTTAATCTTCACCACTCTCATATCTAAGATGATGTTTGTTCCTCTTTCTTCATGTGAATAATTTTCTTAATGAAACACTAGCATTAGGATGAGAAACAATAACCTCAACAATGGCAGTTTTATGCCATATTCCATATGTCACACCAATAGGTCTCAATTCTGACAAAGACTCCACTTCTCTTGGATATAAAACATCTTCTCTATCACTATGACCCAAGATACCATATCCGAATGTAAAATGTTATCCAATTGACGTTATTAAAATCATATGACATAAATCATAAACTACTGAAATTATTTGAAGTCTCTCAAAAAATATAGAGATACCTTTGATATCCAATGACTAACATCGATACAAAGATCAAGAAGTCTAGCACTGTGAGTTTCGTCTCCCCATGTATAAAGTCTCTTTAATAAATGATGAAGAACAATTAAGACACATGGTGAACCACGAAATAATTTCATATTCAGCTGCTCTACTGCTAACTGAAGTATCACCTGATTCTTCTTTTTCATAGTTCTTTTGTCTAGAATCACAATTGAATAATCTAAGGTCAATTTTTCCTTCCATTGCATTTTTCCTATGGTGTTGCTTATAGCCTCAATCATCAATTTCAAATTACCCTTATATTTCATAAGTGCACCATATATAACGGTAGTAATATCCTTTTTTACTTCAAAATTACAATCTTTATGTGAGCAATTAGTTGTATTTATACAGAACAATTTGACTTTTTCATGCTTTTTTACTCGTACCTCATCTTTGCATCCTTCATTGTTGGCATCTGTCCTTGTCATGATATTTCCCCTCCTTCAAATGATCCTTGTCCTCAAGGATCAAACAATTTAGATTGGATCGAAGCATGAGTTAGTAACACTCTACCTATTCTGTAAGATTAAATATTTAATATCAAAATTTTTTGCAGTCCCATATAATTAAAATCTCTCCATTTGTGTCAAAATTAGAACTCCACTTCAAATCTATTCCATTAAGATCAAATTTATCCATTAACAGTAATCTAAATTCAAATGAATCGTCATTTTCAACAAATTTTTCATCGAACACTTGAACTGCATTTGAACCCACCTCTCTAGCCACCATCAATGACTTTCACATTACATTCTGAATTGATGACCATTTCGACAAATCTTTAGTCTAGTCCTCACCTTAAACATTCTTGATCAATTTGATTGATTCATCTTGCTCTTTGATTTGATTATTACGTATAAATTTACCTTCTTTTTATATAGTTGTATTTTTATCATAATCTCTCACGGACAATAAATCAAACACCTAAGGAATGAGATTACTGATTTATAAATCTTCTACTTGTTCCTCACGCTAATCTAACTTATTTTCATTCTCAATTTCTACGATTTATATATCATTTATATCATCATTGGAATGAAAATTGAAAGTGAAAAAAACAATACTTGAATTGAAAATTATTTCCTTTTTCTAGCCTCCAATTTTTATTCCAACATCTTCGATTCCTTTTTCATTTCTTTTGTAATTAAGAAACTTTAAAATCCCTGGATTTAGGGGCACTTTCTTCCAAGCAATTTAACATCTCGTGCACACTAGTTAAAACAATGTAATTCATCTGTTGAACTCACAATAAAACTTAAATAAATCGAGCTCTCGATACCAATTGTAACGCCCCAACAATTTAACTGATAGAAATAACAAGAATAATAAAGAGGATTTAAGAAGCAAAGAAAGGAACTAAATATGCACTCTCAGCCAACAATATGATCTTGCTCTGGATGATCCATGTTACTTTCATATCATCCTGTGGCTTGTATCTATTGTTAAAAACAAACCTACCCAGTAAGCCTTGGTTGCTTCTTCTTTCGCAATCGTTGGTTATTATGTTACCGTATTCTTGATTTCCACCAACATTCCTTTTCTCTGTGAAACCAAATCAGTGTTCCTGTATTATTCCAAGGAAAGGAACTAAACCAACATCAGATGTTTGTCGAAGTTACTTGTCAAGGCAGCATATATAATGTTTCTCTGGAAGGAAAACTGTGAGAGCTGTGCGCTGCACTCGATGAAAAATTAAGCGATTGGGTTGTCTGATTTGGAAACTTGGCCCTGCTGTTTTCAAACATCTGCTACAGTGTTCATCCAGCTTTTGAATGGCTCCCAGGTCGGATCTCAATTTCGAATTTCTTTTTGGCAGATTCCTTTAAGTTCAAGCATCATCTTCATAGTTCATATACAAATGCAGCACCGGTGAATAACATTAGGCTTCATACACAAATGCAGGGTGCGATGGAAGTACAACCGTTGTCTTCGAATTTGATTCCCGCAGTCACAAAAAACATTCAGACTGGGTTACCACATCCTCGAATTTCGATATGATTCCTGTTTTGATTCAGAATATCATACTTTTAGTTTACTTCCATGTTCTACATATCAATACCGAGCAAGACTTTTACTGTGTCCCCGTAAGTAGTTTTACAAGATTTTCTTCTGTCTAATGGAAAAATAGAGTTTGCCTTGATATGTTTTACTTGTAAATTGTAATAGAGCCCGCGAATTTCAGATTTTTGTATTAAACCTACTAAAATTACAAAAGATGGAACTTATAGTTACCTTACTTGCGCAATACTCTTTCATATATGTTGCAATAAATCCCTTTTCTTCATGTTTGAATTCTGGGTTTTATTATTTCCTAAAAGAAAAATAATTTTGGGTTTTATTAAAACTGGGGTTAGAGTTTGATTAGGACCAGGATTAGTTTTATCTGATTTCAATTAAAATAAATATTTTACGTAATCCTAACCTTACTGAAATCAACTAAGATAAGGATTTATTTGTAATTTCATTATTAGTTGTCCTAGTTCTTACCGATATAAAGGATTAGAATTAGCAGGTTTCTTGATCAAGCAAACCCTTCTCGGTTCTTATTCCTTCGGTTTCTGTTTGCACAAGATTTCAAGCAGAACTACAAGCAGCAATGGCTGGTAATGGTACAGGGGTCAATGATAAACGACGAACAGGACGAGGTCGAAACAAAGAGAAGGAGACTGATGTAACGATTTGCCCTATGTGCAACAACAAAATGGAAGATCCTATGATTTGCCAGAACAAAATTGTTCTATGCCCTCACTGCAACGAAATCCTTTTGCTTTCGGAGAATTCACAAAGGAAGATTTTGTCACCTATCTCTCAGGAAATCTCCAGTTGCACATCTCCTAAACATGTACCAGAAGTATGCACAAATCGTCAACAATATGATCTTGCACTGAAAGATCCACATTATTTTCATATCATGTTGGAGCTTGTATCTTTGATCAAAAACAAACCTTTCCGGTAAGCCTTTGCTTCTTCTTTTGCTATTTTGTTAGTATGTTAATGTGTTTATTGGTTTCACCAAGATTTGTTTTCAATGTGCAAATCACAGAATTCCTGTAATGTGCCGAGGAAAGGAACTGAACCTGCACAGGATGTTCGCCGAAGTTACATGTCGAGGCGGTCTATTGAAGGTAAAACGAAACTACTTTAGCACTGCAAGCAATTCTTGGTCCTTGGTTAGTGTACATGACTTTTATTACAAATGTGTAATGTTGCAGGTTTATCAGGAAAGAAGACTGCGAGAGGTGTGCGCCGCACTTGCCGAAAACTTAATCGATTGGGACCTATATAACATTTATGTAACTATATTGAATGACTTAGAAGCCTGGCTCTGCAATTTTCCAACAGGTGAGTATTTATAAACTTCTTTTGCAATGGTCAGTCAGCATTTGAATGGCTATTTGATTGGGGTTTGATTTCGGATTTTCCTTTTGCAGCTCCCCCTCTGAGAGAAGGACCGATGAATAACAATAAAGTACTTGTGCCGAGTTCGAGAGAAGGACAACCTCAACCACAATGGATTCAAGCATCAACTCCATATACAAATGCCGCAGCACCGGTGAATAACAATCAGCAGTGGATTAGTTTGCCGGCAGGCTTCAACATCGGTTCCACAGGTCATTTGAATAGGTTGTCATCCGGACCATGTCCAATGCCAGGGATCATACGCAAAGGAGGACAACCATATCCGACAGGATTGACACAAGGGTTTAAAGGACAACCATCAGAGTGGATTGACACATCAACTCGGCTTGCAAATTCAGTACCAATGAAGAATAATCAGCAGTACAGTAGCTTGCCAGCAGACTTCAACATCGGCTCAACAGGTCATTCGAATAGATTGTCATCCGGACCATATCCAATGCCAGGTGTCATACTGAAAGGAGGACAACAAT
The DNA here is from genome assembly GCA_035048815.1 of Abelmoschus esculentus. Taxonomy (NCBI): domain Eukaryota; kingdom Viridiplantae; phylum Streptophyta; class Magnoliopsida; order Malvales; family Malvaceae; genus Abelmoschus; species Abelmoschus esculentus. The sequence continues at coordinate 10,780,051 of JAUCBN010000031.1, forward strand.
CAGAGTGGATTGACGCGTCAACTCGGTTTGCAAATTCATCACCATTGAAGAACAATCAGCAGTTGTGTAGCTTGCAGCAGGCTGGTGTCAATTTTGGTTCAACATATCATCCGAATGGGTTGTCTTTGCATTTGAGTTCAGCAGTTGCAAATGGAAATCAAATGTGTGTTAGTGCATCCGATAACAAGTTCCATTTGGGTTTAGATTCAAAAGGTTGTACTTCAAGTTCACTTCCTGCACCACATCGGACACAAGGGATGATGGGAGGACAAGCATCGGAACAAGGCATCCATGACCATGATCCATTTCATAATCAGCGGTATTAGAGGAAGAAACCTTTTCTTCTCAGCTTGGTTCTTCAGTTCTTTTCATCTGCTCTTTGGCTAAGTCGTTATTCTGTTAGGTTAGCTTCTCTCACCTTCCAGGTTTGTTACCCGTTAGTTTCCAGGTGGTTACAACAGCTTGCTTTGCCTCTAATAACAAGTTGATACACCACACTGGCTATATAAACCACAAGCTGTGGCACTGGCAAGCATACCGATTTATATGCCTTATAGCCTACATGATAAAACACCTTCCCTCTCTCTCTTTTCACTTTCAGTTTCTCTTCTTCTTCGTGTGTCTGCCATATTAGGGTTTCATTATTTTCTTTGTGTTTCAGTTGCATACATGGAGCTGTCAGATTCATTCTTCTGATCGACTGGTCATCGGAGTACGATCAACAAGCGGATGGTGGTGAAAAGAAAGGTATTAACCGAAAGTTCAGAGACGGAACCAATGAAGAAAATCAGGAATCTCAACTCACTTTCTCCTAACAGATGAAGTAGAGTCTGAGAATGAAAAGCCATAGCCATTTTTGCAGGAAAATGTTCAGCATAAGTGCTTTGAGAATCTGATAGTCTATTGATGTTTAAAGGGAGACTTAGCCATAACATATAACTCTTTTGAGTTGTTGTTTTTTTTTTTATTTTAAATATTTTATAATAAGTTTTTCCTTTTTTTTCTCCACTATTATAATCAGTGATGTATGAAATTTTTAAATACGTTAATAATTATTAATCGTGATTGAGTGACTAAAAATACTTAAATTATATTATTTTATATAAATTCAAATCTTATTATTTATTTTAGTATATCTATCATATTTTATTATTAAAAAGTGGGTGATTTTAAATCGAAATAATTTGCACGTGATATCCATATATAATTAAACTGTAATTCCATGCAAAATTTGGTATCGACATGACTTTATTTCTTTATCTACGAAAACTAAAAGTATTATTTAACATTGATCATTTAAAATCAAACTATTATTGTTAGGTTAATTGTTTAACCATGAAAAAACTTTTGCAATTTTAATCTAGACAAATCAAGACCGAATTATATTTGTCTAATAATTATTTTAAAGCATATAAACAAATATCTAATCTTTTTGAGAGTTTTTAGTGTAAAATTTTTGTACAAATTGATTTAATTATAATTTATATTTTTATTAAGTGTTACAGTTGTAATGAATTGATATTTGGCAAATAATTTTTTAAATGAATTTTTAAAGTTTGCTTCTTTATATTCAATTTTTGGAAAAGGTGTTGAAAAGTAATCTTGTTAGTACTAATTAAGTAAATAAAATATTTGATTCAAATTAAATAAAGAATAGTATCGTAAAATTTTATTGTCTTAAAAATAAATTAGTTTCGATCTATGTAATCGATACGATAGATGATTTGTCTCTTAAAATTAACACGATCGTTTCGAATTCTGTATATTCAAAATTGAGGTAGACTCAGTAATAGTGATCTTCTTATTACCCATAACTCGATCATCGAAAAATATAAAATTCGTCGAAAAACTTTTATTGTGAGAGCTATGTATGATAAGTATTGTTGAATGTGATTTGAGAAGATAAGAACTTTCTCCAGTGAAAAGGACTATTTCAAAAAAAAAAAAAAAACAGAAATAAATCTGATTTTAACACAAGAATAAAATTTGAAATTTAAACTCTTTTTTAACTGCTTGTAACAAGTGAAATAATTTCAAATTTAAACCCCATTTAACTTCTGATTAAATCTTAAATTAAGTTTTGTAACAAGCAATTGAACACCTTAAATATGGATGTAAAATAATCCAGTTTCATCAAATATATGTAGAATAATAAGAACAATTTGTCTGTTTTAAATCTCAGAAATTAAAATCATGATTACGAGTTGAGCCGAACGACGATGGCATCCGAGATTGTCCTTTATTTTCTATCATTCAACAAAGGATGAGAGTAAAAATGTTATAAATGTCTTTCACGTGATATTTTTTCACTCAATGTAAAATAAACTTCTTTTAGCCTAAAAAATGATAAATTAGATAGTTGAACAACTAAAAATTAATTAGATGGTATTTTTTTCACGTGCTATAAATGTCCTTTATTTTTTCACAATATTAGAGTTTGGGGTATAAGTCTCGAATTTGTGGTTATCTCTTTTAGCCTAAAAAATGATAAATTAGTGAATTTGTAAAATCTTTAGTGTGATAGTTAAGGTAGTGAATATAAACCTTATTTAGATGGCTGAACAACTATAAATTAATTGTGTAAATTTTTTATATTTCGCAATTTTTTCCATTAAAATTTTAATTGATAATTTACTCCTCCACTTGATATTTCCATCAATTGATCAACTTAACAACTCTCTTTAATTTTTTTTATTTTTATCGAAAAAATAAATTCATAAATTTAATCGTTCAACTTTTAAAACATTAATATTTTAATTGTGTAACAGTTAAATTTCTAACAACAATCGATATATGTGTCTTTCATACAATTCTTCTAACATTTTAATCACTCATTTATTAAAATTTTAATAATAAATTTAAAACTAATATATCATTTATATTTTAATAATAATTTATCATTTAATAATAATTTTTAAACTAATTTATATTTTAGTAATATTTTTCTCTTTATTTTGTGGACAAAATTTTTCTTCTTCTTTAAACAACAAACAAAAATATAAATATTATTATACGTATTGTAGTTTAATGATAAATTATTTTTTCTTATTTTCTTATATTTAGAATTTTTCTTTAAACTACAAAAAAAATAACTAATTAAAATATTAAAATATATATTTCACTGTTTTCTTCTTAAACTATTTAAATAAAACCACTAAAATTTATTTTTCAAATATGTAATTTCTAAAATGTTCAACTATACGATATTCCTTATTTTTTTTTTCAAAAATATGATACTTTATTGTAACAAATTAAAAGTTAGACAATGTTGCGTGTAGAAATAGCGCAAATTGTGCAGTGTACACGTCGCAAGTAATAAAGTGATAAGTATTTATCGTGTATCGTCTCCACATGGATTGGTGTACTTAATATGTCTTCTTTAATATTCTTGTCCTGTAAAAGTAAAGTAAAAACACAAGTAGAAAGGATGTTTGAGTAAACTTAATTAAATAAAAACTAAATAAAGGTAGTGAGAACGATTGAGGAGAGTGGGCAGGATCCAGTTGCGTTGTACTGTGGAATCGATCGACTTGTTTCTGTCTAATTCTATCGCATGACTCTGCCTCGGCAGTACTGCAGATTACTGCCTCGGCAGCGACAATGCGTGTCTGCCGCGGCAATCCCTTGCTCTTGGGTAGATCTCACTAAGATTCGGCAAAGTGTCCTTGGATGGCTCCGCTTATCCCTAAGTCGAAACACTGTTGATAATCAGTCCTTGATGATACCTCCCAGCGTGAATCAATTATAACTATCAACCAATCTCACACTTCTTTTAGCCGCTGAAATTCCGACCTATCCCTAGACCGAGTTAGTATTTTTCAAATAGATAAATAGATTACTCACAAACTTCCCTCCCGGGCTTGGATGCAAGAACAAAGAATGACAAAGAGTAAGCAAATCTTAATGTTTTATTGCATTGAAACGAGAAAAAAAGTATAATCTCCTCTCATAAGTACTCGATAACCTTCACCTAACCCTAAGAAAGCTTAGAACATAATGAAATAAAGAACACAATAATTCTTAGGGTTGAACTCTCTCCAAATCGGCTCTCCTATACATTGGACGGTTATGGTATATATAGTCTAGGTCTAGGGCAAACCTTTCCTAAGTAGGAATACTACTTGGAGTAGGATTACAATTATTCCCATAAATCAAATATTTCCAAGTTTATTTCAACTAGGAGGCTTTTCCCTCGTGGCCTTTGACTTGGGCTTTCCTCGTGCTAGCCAGCTTCGATCCATGTGCTGCATGTCCAGAAACGTCCAGCGTATTTTTCTCTTCCAATCGCCTACAGTATTGATGCTGGAGCTTCAGTTGCTGCCGCGGCCCAGCTTCTTCCTCGGCCTCAACCCTGCCTCGACAGTAATTGTTCCTGCATGTACAGAAGATAACGTAAATTCTGCATTTTTCTGTAAATATTAGATTTGTAAGTTATAATAGCAGAATATCCGAATATTGCATATTAAGCGCATGCATCAGTCCAAGTAAGTGTGAGATAAGTTCTTATTGCCCATGAAAGGTGTATAAAATAATAGTCTTTTGAGCACTTATCATACCCCCAAACTCGAACTATTGCTTGTCCTCAAGCAATGCAAGCTATCAATTTGCCAAAACTTATTCTCTCTTGGTCTTACTTTTTCATCTATTATCCCCACCACAACTATGCCTATTCTTTAGTCTTAGCCTTTCGTTTACTCAAGGACTTTACCCGGAAACAAGCTATAAGATTTTGTGAGTGTGTGCGTTTTTGTGGACAAGGTTGATTAAAGGCTTTCTTAGACAAACTCTAAGTTCAAGACAAATAGATTTGGATCTAGTGTTCTCTTCTTAAAACATCAATAACTTGAGCCAATTTCGGGCACCTCAAGGTATGTGTTTTCTATTTCCTTCTTTTCTTTCTTTAGCATACTAGAGCCAATTTCGGGCACCTCTAGCATGAAGAAGAGCGTTTCCTAGAGCCGGTGATAGAAACCTCTAGTCACTTTCCCAAGAATCTAAGTCTTTATCACCTAAGTTCATTAAAAGAATTCCTAAATCAAACAAGTCCCAAAAGTTTTTATAACCTTAAACTTATAGCAAGCTTCTAAGTTTTCTACCTTAAGTATTCTAAGGTTAATCCTTTAAAACAGAACCTAGCCATGGTAAGGAGAAAGATTTCTATAGCCTTAAAATAATAAATTAAGGCAATACTGATGAAAGGCAGTGCAAAAGTAAAGACAGTAAATCAATTAGGAAGCAGATAGATGCACTAAAAAAATTTCAAATAAGACAAAAATTTTACTCCCTTTCATGGTAAGGCCACGACAGTGGGCTGCCTCGGCAGTGCACCTACACCCCCAAACTCAAACTGAGCATTTTCCTCAATGCTCTAATCATACAGCAGGTCAATATTTCAACAAAAATTAAAGTAGTTAAGAATTAAAGGTAGGAAAAGCTTAGTATTTAAATGGACTCCGAAGAGCTGCTGGTAACAATTTTTTTCTAGGCCTCCCTGCTGACTCTTTCATTCTTGATCCTTGTGCTGGTGATTGTTGTAGTTTTGCTTGCCGGGGCGGTTGAACTCGTGTGGGTGGTGTCCTTTGTAAAGGAGCATCCACCTCTTCTCCTTCTTCTTCGTCGACAATTTCTTCCGTATGCATTATGTCCGTCCCTCCTTCCTCTTCAACGTTTGTTGCCTCGGTATTGGATGATCTTTGATGTACATACTCATCTATTTCTCTAGAGAGACTGCCCATGGGGATGGGTGATCGTGGTGGAGTACTGAAGACAGCTCTCCTCTTTGATGGTCTTCTGCTGGTTGAAGATGTCGCGGCAGAGCCTGTTGCCCTAGATGGGCCAGCCGCGTTGAACTATTCTTGAGGTTGAGAAGGAAAAAATGGACTCGGCCCTGGGGCTGGAGTGGTCTCTGTGTAGGGTGCTACTGTGACGAATATGTTTGCTGGGAATTCTGGAAAGTGCATCCCTTGACTTGGAAAATTTTGCATCATCATCTGTGCAAGTGTGCTGTTGAAGTCGCGTTGATATTCCATGTATCTCTATTGACGAAGGTCCATGGCGGCCATCCTTTGTAGAATCTCCTGGTATGGGTCTACTGCGGCAGTGGTGTGGGCAGTGTCAGGCATATCTATTGTGTACTGGGCTCCGGCAGTGAAGTCGGAAGTGAACTGCAGAGGAGTTGCCTGGACTAGTTCTGCCTGCGTGATCTGCATTATTTTGTGGCAGAAGTCTCTCGTCCATCCTTGCCTGTTTGGTGTGTATTCATCCGTATCTTCCACTGGTACACCTGCAGCAATGCACAAACCAGAGATTAAACAAGGGAAATATAACGACCCTCTTTCCTTCTTACCGCACTCGTAAATTTCTCGTAATATGATCTCTCCAACGTTGATGCTCCTTTTGTTGATGATGGATTGGATGAGCACCAATCTCCTATAGTCTACCGTGCTGTTGTGGGAGGTGGGTATGAGGCGTCTCTTGACAAAGGTGTTCTAAATCTTGGCCTCGGGTTTAAGATTCCGCCTTGCTAAAGATCCTTTATGGGCACTGGTTTCCCAAGGGGTGTTGTTGTAGCAAAGGTCATCTTTGATCAGCTCGTAGTCTTCGTTTGTAACTTCTTCAAAAAATTCGGCATGGATATCGCGGATAGGTATGAGGCCATAGTATTGGTTGATTGTCTCGGCATCAAACTTGATCGGCCTGCCCAGACAGTGGACGTAGAGAAAGTCCTTGCTCGGCCCATGTGCATAAAATTCCCGCACTATGGTGGCATTTGCCTAGGCAAGCTGTAGGCAAAGAATCTCCCAATCTTGATATTTAATTTTATCGAACAAGAAGTGTTCGATGCCGTAGTTATCCTCATCCGTGTGTTGGAACCCTTGTTCCTCCTATATCTGCCGAGCAACGAAAGATCTATTGAATCGGTCTTCAACAGCGGTAGGGGCAAAGCGAGTGTATGATGTCATGGATGAGTTTGAGGATTTTGAATAGTTTCTTGGAAAGATTCTGAAAATTTCAAGAAGGCTAGGTAGAGAGTATGATGAGAGCAAGATTAGCAAATATTCAAAAGAAAACAAGAATGCAAGAGTAAATAGTTCAAGAGAAGGAAGATGCTTATATAGGCCTCGACCTTGTATCCGTTTGAAACCACTATCCTTTTTGTAGCCGTTAGCCTTTACTGCCGTGGCAGAAATCTCGGCAGACTAGCCGTTACACTTTTCTGCCCGTTGGGACTGTTGCGGCTCTAACACTGTTTTTTGCCTCGGCAGAATTAAGTCACTGGAGGAGATTAAGTCACTGGAGGAGAGTAAATATAAACTAAACTAATCCTAATATAATAATATAAAAAGAAAAGGGAAGAGATTAAGTCACTGGAGGAGTGCATGCAAATGCATCTCCTAAGGTGTTTATCTCTTGTTGGCCAGAATTATAATTTAGATGTTGGCCACTCCCTTTTGCTTTATGTCCATCCTTATGTGCTGCTTCCACTTCGATCTTGATCTTTTTTTCCAAATAGCCTGCCGAGCATGCTGCCAAGGTAGGATATTTTGGTGTCTGATGTGTGGATGACTTTGCACTCTTCTGGATCATCATATTTTTTTAAATTGTGGAATGCATTGAGTTTGACTTGTTGGTCATTAACCCTTATTGTCAACTCTCCATTTTCCACATCAATTAAGGTGCGTCCAGTTGCTAAGAAAGACCTCCCCAATATGATTGGCGCATTATCATCTGCTTCACAATCAAGGATAAGGAAGTCAGTGGGAAAAATAAATTTGTCTACCCTTACCAATATGTCATCAATTTTTCCTTCAGGGTGCACAAATGATCTATCCGCTAGTTGAAGTACCACAGTTGTGGGTTTTGCTCTTCCTATTCCAAGCTTTTGGAAAACTGATTTCGGCATTAAGTTGATGCTTGCTCCCAAGTCACATAGGGTCTTTCCTTCATAATGGTTACCTATCGCACAAGGTATGGTAAAGTATCCAGGATCCTTTAATTTTGGAGGCATGCGATTGTGCAGCATTGCCATGCATCCTTCAGTTGCTGCCACTGTTTCAAACTCACCAAGACTTTTTCTTTTAGATATCATGTCTTTCAAGAACTTAGCGTAATTAGGCATCTGTTCAATTGCCTCAACGAATGGCAAGTTGATGTGGACTTGTTTTAGGATGTCTAAAAATTTTTTAAACTGGTGATCCTGTTTTTTCTTTTTCAACCTTTGTGGGAAAGGTGGTGGTGGTTTCATCTCCTCCAGGGTTTCATGAGTTTTGAATTTAATACCTGGCACCACTGGGTCTTTTACTGTCTCGGCAGCTGGTTGAGGTGCTACCGGTTTGTCTGCCTCGGTAGAGTTTTCTGCTGGGATTTCTGAGGCCTGACTTTTTGGTTCAGCAACTTCAGTATTGCTAGGTAATCCTCCTTGTGGTCTAGTGTTTTGTCTTTGAGCAAACTAACCAACTTGAGTTTCTAGAGTTTTAATAGCCGCTTATTGATTTTGCAGCCTCATCTCAGTCCTATTCATGAAAGCATCCGTCCTCTTGATGAAATTACTGTTCTCTGCCATGTATGATTTTGTTTTCATCATAAAGGCTTTGAGAGTGTTCTCCAACGTACTTTCGGACTACTGCTGCAGGATCTGCTGTATATTCTACTGCGGCATCGGCTGCTGATAACTTGAGGTCTGATTAGTGGGATTCAAGGCATTATTAGGATTGCTCCATGAAAAATTTGGGTGCCTTTTCCATGCCGGATTATATGTATTAGACATCATATTATTATTCCGGTTGTAGTTTCCCATATAACAACCAGTTTCCTCATCTTGTACATACTCAGAAGAATTGAGCGTTTTAACCTCATGAGTATTTTGTTGTAATTGCATGTTCTGAACCATATTGGTTAGAGATGCCAATTGTGCTGCCACTGAATTGGATGTTTCGAGTTCATTCACTGTGGCTTGGCGTCTCATTCCTCCTCGCCTAAATGTAGGGAACTGAAAATCATTCTTTGCGAGCTTGTTCAGAATCTCTATAGCTTCCTCAGGAGCTTTGTCAAGGAGTGTCCCATTGGCCGAGGCATCTAGCATCATCCTTGTGGGGGCATTAGTGGTATTGTAGAACATTGTCACTTGTGTCCACAAGGGAAATCCATGTAATGGGCATCTATGCAATAACTCTCTATAGCGCTCCCATGCCTCGTACATTGGTTCATCATCTGCCTGTCGAAAAGAAGTAATTTCATTATGGATACGATCATATAAGTTAGTAGGGTTAAAGGGCGTAATGAAATCTCGGTAGAGTTCACTCCAAGATCCTATTGATCCTCCTGGAATGCTATTTAACCAGGTCTTGGCCCTATCCCTCAGTGAATAGGGAAACAATTTTAATCTCAAAATATCTTCATGGACTCCTTGAATTTTAAATGAGTTACAAACTTCCAATAGTATTTAGCATATTGAACATGACAGGTTTGAGTTCAAAGTGGGTTGCTTCTATTTCTGGTGCAACGGCTCCAGGGTTTAATCCATTCAGATCTTCCACTAGGAAATCTCTAACAGTGAGCTGCCGCGGCAGTGGTTGCTGTGGCATGGGTGGCTGCTGAAGTCCTCCGTGGCCAACAAGTATGTTTTGATCTACTTGATTTCCTGCCATTGCTTGTTGGATTTGTCTCCTCAACCGATTCCGTGTACGTTCAATTTCAGGGTCAATCTCGTACAACGTATTGGATGGGTTGGCCCTAGTCATACACCAAAAAGAAACCAAAGTAAAATAAAAATAAAAATAAAATAACTAAAGCAAGAAAATAAAGAAAACAAAATTTAGTTTCCAATCCCCGGCAACGGCGCCAAAAACTTGTTGTGTGTAGAAATAGCGCAAATTGTGCAGTGTACACGTCTCAACTAATAAAGTGATAAGTATTTATTGTGTATCGTCTCCACAGGGATTGATGTACTTAATATGTCTTCTTTAATATTCTTGTCCTGTAAAAGTAAAGTAAAAACACAAGTAGGAAGGATGTTTGAGTAAACTTAATTAAATAAAAACTAAATAAAGGTAGTGAGAACGAATGAGGAGAGTGGACAGGATCTAGTTGCGTTGTACTGTGGAATCGATTGACTTGTTTCTGTCTAATGCTATCGCATGACTCTGCCTGGCAGTACTACAGATTACTGCATCGGCAGCGACAATACGTGTCTGCCGCGGCAATCCCTTGCTCTTGGGTAGACCTTACTAAGATTCGGCAAAGTGTTCTTGGATGGCTCCGCTTATCCCTAAGTCGAAACACTGTTGATAATCAGTCATTGATGATACCTCCCAGCGTGAATCAATTATAACTATCAACCAATCTCACACTTCTTTTAGCCGCTGAAATTCCGACCTATCCCTAGACCGAGTTAGTATTTTTCAAATAGATAAATAGATTACTCACAAACTTCCCTCCCGGGCTTGGATGCAAGAACAAAGAATGACAAAGAGTAAGCAAATCTTAATGTTTTATTGCATTGAAACGAGAAAAAAGGTATAATCTCCTCTCATAAGTACTTGATAACCTTCACCTAACCCTAAGAAAGCTTAGAACATAATGAAATAAAGAACACAATAATTCTTAGGGTTGAACTCTCTCCAAATCGGCTCTCCTATACATTGGACGGCTATGGTATATATAGTCTAGGTCTAGGGCAAACCTTTCCTAAGTAGGAATACTACTTGGAGTAGGATTACAATTATTCCCATAAATCAAATATTTCCAAGTTTATTTCAACTAGGAGGCTTTTCCCTCGTGGCCTTTGACTTGGGCTTTCCTCGTGCTAGCCAGCTTCGATCCATGTGCTGCATGTCCAGAAACGTCCAGCGTATTTTTCTCTTCCAATCGCCTACAGTATTGATGCTGGAGCTTCAGTTGCTGCCGCAGCCCAGCTTCTTCCTCGGCCTCAACCCTGCCTCGACAGTAATTGTTCCTGCATGTACAGAAGATAACGTAAATTCTGCATTTTTCTGTAAATATTAGATTTGTAAGTTATAATAGCAGAATATCTGAATATTGCATATTAAGCGCATGTATCAGTCCAAGTAAGTGTGAGATAAGTTCTTATTGCCCATGAAAGGTTTATAAAATAATAGTTTTTTGAGCACTTATCAGATAGATTACAATAAAATATTGTATTGACGGAAATAATATTACAATAAAATATTTTATTGTCGGAAATAAAGTGAGGAGTGTCATGTCATTGGGGAAAAAATTAACAACATTATTAGGGTTAAAACTCTCATACACTAGACTTGAAATCAGGAAGGTAAATCAGGATTAGTACTTAGGATTAGACTATGAGCCTGAAAATAATTAAACACTTCTATACTTGGTTGATTTTAAATTTTCTTTCTCTTGGAAAGCAATAGAGACTTAGACTTTAGATTTCTACTAGAGGTATCTATCAACGGCTCTAATATAGTTCTTAGAAGTGTCTATCATCGGCTCTAAGACTTAGCCTTTTTCCCACTTATTAAAGGTGCCTATCACCGGCTCTGGTGAGAGTAATTAAACACTTGAGATGCCTGAAACCGGCTCAAGCAGTATAACTATATAATTATTATGTGCTTATATAATAGATAAGAGAAGAGGAAAAACAATTAAAATCTAAGTCGGTAGTTTTAAGCTAGAAAAAAGGATTAGAACTTAGAAAATCAGCTTTGTTAAAGCAACACCCACACCCACACAAACTTATAGTCTAGTTCCGAGGAATTATTGAAACTTAGAAGAAGCTGAATTAAGAAAGGAACTTGGTGACGGCTTAGAAGTCCTATGTAATTCCACTATTCGCCAAATTGTAGTATTTGAGGTTTTCGAACCCACATGGATTGGGTTGACTTCACTACTTCTTAATCCTGCACTTATAAAAATAAGAACACAAGTAATTTGATGGTTTGGAGTAACTAAATTAACTATTTAAAAACTAAATAAAAAAAGAGAATAAGAATAAAAGAAGTGAGACCAAGTTGAGTGCTTTGTAGAGGGGAATCTAGTTGTAGTAATTATCCACTTTTTAATGCAATGCGTTGACTTGCCGCCTCGGCGGGTCGCACTAAGGGTCGCCGCAGCTGCCTAAGCAGGGTTATGCCTTGCCGACAATTCAACTTTTCATAGTTCGACAGAGCATCCTTGTGTGTCTTCTTTCTTATCCCTAAGCGAAAAGAACTGTTGAAACCCACGTCTTGATGTTACCTCCCGGCGTGAACCAAGGTGAATAACAACCAAACACATGCGTCTTATTAGTCGCTAAAATCCTAGGCGGTTTATCTCTAAACTGGATTAGTCAATGCCCTTGAGCAAAGACTGTATTCTCTCGTTTCGTGAGCCTAACTCTCCTGATATTAGACAAATAGATTTTTCTTCACATACTATCATCTTGAGCTCATATGCAAAGAAGAGTGATTGCCAAGAGAGAATAAACTATGAAAGTAGGTTGCATTAATAAATATCAAATATAATATAACTTTTTCCCTAACTACTCCACAAGCAACCTAAACCTCGAGAGGGATTTAGAACATGGTGTAGTCGGCGGTTAGGGGTTTATGCTATGGGATTCCGACTCTCCTCTCTATCGATCGATATCTATGTCTAGCTCTAATGAGTGGCTTATATAGGCCAAGCCCTAGGTTAAATTTTTCCATGCAAGGAAAGAGTTCTAAGAGGGGAAAAATTACAACTCCTAATTAAACTATAACACTTTATTCTATTTCCTAAAATAACTTTTATTTATCGTGTTTGACTTTGACCCAGCCTTGACTCCTTAAATTGGCTCCGCCTTTCTCTCGCTCTTTGTCCGTTAGAATTGACATCTTTTTTATATCTGTCAGCACCAATTGTCATCTACAATCTGCTGTCGCGGCATCCAAAGTGCTGTCGTGGTGGATGCTTCATCTGTATTTCAGCTTCTTTTCCAACATCCATATTCTTTTTTGGCCATTCCTATGAAGTGGTTTCCTGCCTAGGACAGAAAACCATCAAATGCATCTATTTTATGCCAAATAATAGATAAATTCATTATTTAAGTATTGGGATGCTGAAATATGAAAAATAAGCAAAATTAACCAATATTGCCCTTAAATCTATCCTTAATTGGCATTAAACGAGTGGGAAAATGATATAAAAAATAGGACTTTTAGACACTAATCAAATACCTCAAACTCGAACTTTTGCTTGTCCTCAAGCAATGTGATGGAGGCTAGAAAGTCCAGCTTTTATGATGAAGCATTCTTCCTTCCACCTTTTGTCAGATTGTAGTATTTAAGATGTCGAACCCACGAGGATTGGCTTTACTTACGCAATTTATTCTTCCTTCACAATGGAAAAGTAAAGACACAGATGATTGAGTTGGATTATAACTAAGGAAACTAATTAAAGCAATAAAGATAAATGATCAAGAAATCGAGGATGGAAAAGTGGGGTAGGTTAGAGTGCTTCGTAGTGTGGATTCAATTGACTTGTTTCTGTCCAATGCAATCGCATAACACTACCTCGGCAGTACTGCAGATTACTGCCTCGACATCGATGATTCTGCTTATCTTGGGTAGACTTTAGCAAAGTTCGGCAAAGTGTCCTTTGATGACTCCGCTTATCTCTAAGTCGAAGCACTGTTGATGACCAGTCCTTGATGATACCTCTCGACGTGAATCAATTATAATCACCAACCAATCCCACACTTCTTTTAGCCGCTGAAACTCTTAACTTATCTCTAGGCCGAGTTAGTGTTTCCCGATTGAAACACCGTACTTTTCCTTTCGTGAATCTAACTCTCTCGATATTAGATAAATGGATTACTCACAAACTTCTCTCTCGACCTTGGATGCAAGAACAAAGAATGGTAAAGAATAAGCAAACCTTGATATTTTATTGCATTGAAACAAGAAAGCAAAGTACAATTTTCTTCCACAACTACTCCACAAACTAACCTAAACCCCAAGGGGACGATGGAAGAGTTTAGGGTTTTCTATGAACACTTGATTTCGAGATATGTTACTCTCTACATAGGCTATGGTTTATATAGGCTTGGCCTAGGGCAAACCTTTCCTAAGTAGGAATACAACTTGGAGTAAAACACAAGTTAAGTACATAAATAAAAGATATTTATTTTATTTCCTAGTTTATTCCTCCTATAAGGATTCTTTTCCCGCGTAGCCTTTGACCTTGACTTTTCGTGTGTTCCTCAGCTCCGATTTCTATGTTTCTTGTCTTAAAACTCCCACCTTATTTTTCTATTCAGATCGCCTATCATATCAACATTTATGTTCCAGGTGCTGCCGCGGCCTCCGATGCTACCGCGGCCTCCAAGTGCTGCCGAGGCCTTCAAGTGCTGCCGAGGCGGGTACTAATCTGCATTCCAGCTTTGGTTTCCAGCATCCATCATGCTATCTGGCATTACCTATGTGGTATTTTCCTGTCTAAGAGAAGAAACCATTAACCGTACCTGTTTTATGCCAAATAATAGATAAATTCATAATTTAAGTGTTGAGATGCTGAAAATTGGAAAATAACCAGAAATATCCATTATCGCCTTTAAGTCTGTCTTTATTAGCAATAAACGAGTGGGAAAATGATATAAAAATGAGGACTTTTGGCCACTCATCACAATACAAAAGATAGATTTAAGTAAATAATTTTAAAGTAATATATCGTCCTGCCTGCCGCGGCAGAATTCCTTTCTTGACTCGGCCTCTTCTAGGTTCTAGGAATTCCTCGGAACTGGACTATGAGTCTTAGTGGGTGTGTGCGCAGTTGTGTCAAAGCTGATTTTCTAAGTTCTAATCCTTTTTCTAGCTCAAGACTTCCGACTTAGATTTTTATTCGAATCTTTTTCTTTTCTTCCACCCTAATTGTATATAAATATATATTGCTATATACTTATACTGCTTGAGCCAGTTTTGGGGACCTCAGGTGTTTAGCTTTTCCTACTAGAGTCAATTTCGGGCATCTCTAGTAACTGGGAGAAAGACTAAGTCCCAAAGCCAGTGATGGGCACCTCTATGGACTAAACTAGAGCCGGTGATAGGCACCTCTAGTTAAAATCTAAACCTAAGTCCTTATTGCTTTTCAAAGAAAAGAACTTGTAAAATCAATTAAGACAAACAATGTTTAATTATTTTCAGGCTCATAGTCTAATCCTAAGTATTAATCCTAAGAGACTTGTCTAATTTCAAGTCTAGTGAATGGTGCATACTACGGCGGCGGTTGGATAATATATTGCTGCCGAGGAAGTTTCAATAAAATTCAACAGACTTAAAAAAAATTGCAGTAAATTATTAAAGTTGTTAAGGCAGAAATTAGGGCAGTAATAGGATAATCTAAATACTTTCCATACATGAGAGATATTTACATATTATAAAACATGATCAATACTCCCCCAAACTCGAGGGATGCATTGTCCTCAATTCATGTAAAGTAAACAGATAGAGACAAAAGAAGGTTGAAAATAAAGCAAAACAAAAGAGAGAAATTAGAAAAGACTACTGCCCTTTTACGAAGTAGAGGATCCAAAAGAATCCTCTGAATCGTTTTTGATGAGGAGCTTTCGGCGGGTGCTTGGTGGTTGTTTTGTTGCTGCCTTTGGTGGGCTTACCATTTTTTTCTTGGCAGATCGTGGTGGTTGGACTCAGAGAGGTGTGAGATTGTTGCTCACATCATCCTCCGTGTCGATATTGATCGGAGATGTTGTTGTGGCAGAAGTTGATGCTTTTCTCTTCTTACTGGGCGACATTGAGGCGAGATAATCGTCCACTGCTTTTATGGGTGACTCTACGTCATCGGAGGAAGTGCTCCAGTTTAGAGAACTAGAGGAATATGGTGTAGCAGCTCGTTGTGTGGAGTCATACCTCATTGTTGGTGCTGCTGAGTTATTTTAGAATGATTCTTTTTCAGCAGCGATAGTGGTTGATCTGAAAGGTACATTTGGATTTGTTTGTTGCATGGAGAGGTCGACTACGAACTCGGGGAAGACAATCTAACAGGTGGGGAGTTCTTCAAGGATGGTAGCGATGACGACGCTATTTAACTCCCGTACATAAGTCATGAAGGTCAACTGCCTTCTCTCCATGCATTGCAGTATTTCCAGAACTCCTGCTGGAGCTGCAACAGTTCCTTCTGCTACTCCGACCTATATGAGGTCTATCTAGAGATAATGAGTTCGCTAGAACCACTCCTCATGAACAATGTAAGGCCATATCCACCAGAAGTGGATTACAATTAAAGGACCCTGAAATACCTACTCAGACCGTATTTTCAAGAAGGTATATTACTATAAAAGTTTGGACTTAAGAATATTATTGCATTGCTTGAGGACAAGAAATAGTTTGAGTTTAGTTATTTGACAAGTAATAAAACTCCTAATTTTTAGATCATTTGCCCACTCGTTAATCTCTTGTAATGGACAGATTTAATGACAATTAAGGATAATTCTGCATATTTTCCATATTCCTAAGTCCATGCACTTAATTTATCATTTTATCTATTATCTGGTATAAAACAAGTATGGTTAATGGTTTTCTTTCTTAGACAGGAAATAACCATGCAGGCAATACCAAATAGTGGAGTGGATGCTGGAAACTAGAGTTGAATTGCAGAGAAACACCTGCTACGGCAGCACATTAATTGTCGTGGCAGAATAGAAAAAATGAAAACCGGTGCTCGATAGATAGAGAATAATTTGTTGATTCTAGTGGAAACCATGCGAGACAAAACAGAAGGGAAGAAATAGAGTCAATCCATGCTCAAAGTCAACGCAGAAATTAAGGAGTTAAATTAGGAAATAGTATAAAAGAGTTGTAATTTAATATTGACATTTATTCTTTTCCTTTTAGAACTCTTACCTTTATGGAAGTCTTTAACTTAGGCTTGGCCTATATAAAGCAAACCCTTAGGGCTAGGAATAATAAGTCGGTTCTCATAGACAAAACCCTAGCCGCAAACAAAACCATCATGTTCTAAACTCTCATCGGGGTTTAGGTATTTTGTGGAGTAATTGGGGAAGAAAGTTGTACTTTATTTGAGAGTTATTAATTTAATCTTTATTTTTCATAGTTTATTCTCTCTTGGATTTTACTTTTCTTTACTTACCAGCTCGAAAGATACGTTTGTGAAGAAAAATCTATTTATCTAATATCGGGAGAGTTAGGCTCAAGAAACGAGAAAAAACGGTCTTTGCTCATGGGCATCGACTAATCCGTAAGGATTTCAACGACTAAAAGAAAGCATAAAATCGGTTGTTATTCATCCTTGATTCACGCCGGGAGGTATTATCAAGACGTGGGTTTCAATAGTTCTCCTTGCTTAGGGATAAGGAGGAGACAATTTCGGATGCTCTGTCGAACTATGGAAAGTTGAGTTGTCAACAAGGCATAACCCCGTCGAGGCAGTTGAGGCAACCCTTCGTGCGACCCACCACGACGGTAGTTCAATCACATGCGTTACTAACTGGAAAATAAATGTAACTGAATTCTCTCTACAAAGCAAATTACCTAACCTTACTTATCTCATTACTAATCTTCTTAATTATTTAGTTTTCTTTTATTTTCTATTAAATCATCATCACTCAAAATGACTTGTGTTTTTATTTTCGCAGTGCAGAATTATTGTGCAGCGTAGGTATCCTAGTCCCTGAGGGATCGATATCTTAAATACTAAAACTTGGAAAAAGGTGAAAGAATTCAAGGACTCCTAAGACCTCACCACCAGCAACGGCGCCAATTTGATACGCGTTGTATAATGTCAAAATAAAATGCCTTATTCTCAAATAATAAATAAGGAAACTAAATATAGTAAAGGAGAAGTTAGGATCGATCCCACAAAAATTAAAAACTTCCTAATTATGCTTGTTCGATTGGTGATTCAAGAAGAAGATTAAATAGTGTTTGAGTAAAAAAGGGAGGTTTTCGAATAAAAACTAATTAACTGAAGAGATTGAATAAAATGATTAAATATAATAAAAACTATCCTTAGACTCTCGCTTTGACTCGATTTTAATTGATCATTGGAAAAAGATATTTTACCCAAGGTTCTATCCTTGTGGAAAAACTTTCAAACTGAATACCCAAGTGCTATCTTTGATATTGGTTTCATGGATTAATTCACCAACTCTATGTTTGTAGATAAAAACATTTAAATCATTAAAACCGACTTGGATTGTATTGTTGTAATAATAAATGATCCGATCTCAGTTTTCTCTTAGCAATCAATTTGCTAAGCGTGTTCCCAGGAAGTTGGATTTACTTCAATAGTCGATCTTTCCTCCCATAAAAATGATCAGATCAATATCTTGACCAAATTCAATCTTTAGTTTTGAAATCAATTTGATTTTAGAAATAAGTTCAAAAGAAAACTGAAAGAAGTAAAAAAATGAAGTTGTTGATGCGTTTTTCAATCCTCATGTTTGGATCGAGTTATTACTTAAGCCCTTGCCTATAGAGAACTTAGCCGAGCATAATTATGAAAATAATAATGCTGGACATAGAAAATAAAATAAAGTAAAAAAATAAGAACAAAAAAATAAATAAAGAAAACTTTTTATAAAAACAACAGATAGAAGATGACAGATCTTAGATATCTGATACGAGTTTAAGGCTTAACCAAGGTAGGTATTTATAGCCTTTTAAAAACCCAAAAAATAGCAAGAAATAAATCCTAAAATCTAAATTTATTTAAATTCAAATACAAAAGATAAATAACAAATTTGAAATTTAAATCCCGGCTAATAAGCTATCACGCGCTATTGACGTCATCTTCTAGAAGCTGCTGACTAGATTCCACATCAGATTTTCATGCCCAAAGTCATTCCCACTAATCCAGACTCGTTCTAGAAAATATAAAGAACTTCAAAACTCGGACATTTCAGTAAACTTTCCAGTATTCGCAGTCCTACACAAAAACACACAAAATACATAAATTAGTATCAAAATTCATCGAAACAAGGAGTATTTAAACACAAAATATTAACAATTCTAAGCACTTATCACCTTCGCAGGAAAAAGAAATCACGTCAGAAAAAGAAATCACATCAGAAACCCCTCTTAATACAACACAATATGGCCGAAAAAGCATACCTCAAGTGAAACACTTGTCGATGTCAGAATAATGATTGAACGATTGGGTTTTTCTCGCCCTGATGCAAGAAATTCCTTGTTTGCGGAAGTGCAACAAAAGGTCCAAGAAATGATAAGGAAGATGATGGTATTTGGGGGTTTCTTGCAGAAACATCTGACAAGTTTCCTCGACAAACGATGGCTCATTTATGCGCGTGAAGGATAGGGATATGTTCGGAACTCAATGGTGCTCCAAACGGTGACGACGGTGGCAGTCACGATTAGATGATGGCTAAGATCGAACAGTGAAAAGCTATTGTCTGGGGAGATAAAAGAGTTGAAGGAAAAATTAGGTTATTTGATTCAAATTAAAAAGGTTAAGGGGATTGAATTGTTTCATTATTTTATTTAGTATCACATACACACGGAAGGGACAGCTTAAAATTAATCCAAATCAGATTAAGAAAAAAAAAGGCCTTGGCTTTGATGACTATGATGCCACATTATAAAATGAGAGAACATAGGTTCAATTCACGTTAAGAGAAATTTAAAAAAAATATATAGATATTATTTTTAGTGTTTTTTTTCACAAAAACCGTTCAATACATATTTTTTTCAAAAAATGCTGCTAGAAGCTACAAATTAAATGTTATATAGTGCCTCCGGAGGTCTTGCTGCCCTGGGGTCACCTCCTTAGTCGCTAAGTGCGGTGATATTGAAGGCCATTTCTAGAGTGGATGCAGAGATATTGGATGATAGAAGAAACTATTTCAAAGAAAAACCTCTTTTACTTCTGCTCAATTATTTTTAAAGACTAATCTTATGAAATGTGATTCTACTTTAAAAACAAAACTACTAGAATGAGACAAACCACAACGAAGCCTTCTCACTTCAAAAGAGTGGATTCACTCATCAAATTGGTTTGAGTATTCAGCACCAATAAATAACAATCAGCAATTGGGTAGCTTGAAACAGGAAATAGTAGTTCTATCAACCTGTGTCAATCCTGTGAAAACTGGAACCCTGGTGTCAACTCACTCTGATGGTTGTTCTGTATATTAGAGTAAATAATCTCGTGTGTCATCTGTATTGGATCTTATCCAAGAGTTAGTTAAGAGTCAGTTAAAAAGTGGTTAGGTTGTTATGCTTAGCTGAGCTTACTATCGTTACTATATAAGAGAGTCTTGGGTTGATGTAAATAGTCAGGTTAATATCATATCATTGTGAGTTGTAATTCTCAATTTCTATAAATCAAGAAATGACAATTTTTTTTGTTAAGTTTCCCTTCCTTTTCTAGTGCTTTCGGTTATTATGATCTACAAAATTCAACACTATAAACCCTTGTTTCAAACCTGTCGGATATGGCTATCCTCCTTTCAGTATAACCCCTGGCATTAAACATGGTCTAGAGACGACCTATTCGATTGACTTGTAGAGCCGATGTTGAAGCCTTTCGGCAAGCTGGTCAACAACTGATTGTTATTTATTGGTGCTTTGTTTATATATGGAACCGATGCTTGAATCCATTGTAATTGATGACCTTCTCTCAACCTCTGCATGGTTAATTTTTTGTACGATCTGCGTAGTCTCAAAAGAGGAGCTGCAAAAGGGAAATCAGAAATCGAAATCCAACCCAATAGCAATTCAATTTCAAATGCCTACTGACCATCGCAACAGAAGTTTGTCAATACTCACCTGGAGGAAAATTGCAGTCAGTCTTCTAAGTCTAATATTGCCAATTTGGAATAAAATTCATTTAAACATTTGTCAAAGAATTGTTTGCAACCAGAAGTTGTATCGTCTTACCCTATATATACCGCCTTGACAAGTAACTTCGACGAACATCCGATGCATATTCAATTCCTTTCTTAAGATTATTACAAGAACCCTATGATCAGAGCCGTCCCTGGGCCTGGGCAATAAGGGCGACCGCCCAGGGCCCCAGGGCGGCAGACAGGGCCTCCGATTAGTTAAATTAAAATACTAACTATTATTAAAATAATTTAAAATTATTTTTATTATTAAACTATATTAAAAATTAACTAAGATATATGTTAATAATTTTTTTACTAAAAAAAATAAGAGCGACTAAAGTATAACAATAATTTATAATTAAAATTAAGGTGAACACCTTCACTATAATTATGTTTTTAAAATTAATTATATAATTAAATAAAATATAAAAATTATTAATAAGAGATTGATAACTTTTTATAATTAATTATAAAGTTGTCGGTATCTAATTAGTTTAGGTATTAATATATTATAGTCTATTGATATTCAAAGGGAGACTGCGTCATAACATAACTCTTTTGAGTTGTTATTCTGATTTTAATTTTAAATATTTTATATTTCTTTTCTTTTCTCTTGGTATTATAATTAGTGAAGTATGGAATTATTTACTATTTGAGATCTAATAATTAAAAATATTAAATCATTTTATAAATTAATTATGTAAATTTTCTTAAATTTCGCAATTTGATCCTATCAAAATTTTAATTGATAATTTACTCCTCTATTTTATTTATATCGATCGATCAACTTAACAACTTCTTTTAAGTTTTAATATTTTTCTCGAGAAACATAAATTCATAAATTTAATCTTTCAACTTTTAGAACTTTAATATTTAATTGTTTAACAGTTAAACTTCTAACAACAATCGATATTTGTGTCACTCATATAATTCTATGAACATTTTAATCACTTAATTATTAATTTTTTAATGATAATTTTGAAACTAATATATCATTTATATTTTAGTAATAATTTATCACTTAATAATTATTTTTAAATTAATTTATATTTTAGTAATATTTTCCTCTTTATTTTGTTGACAACTTTTTCTTCTTTAAACAACAAAAAAAAATGTTACATTTTGCAAAAAAAATGTTATATATTGCTAATAAAAACTTAATATCTAGTGTATTATCAAAACTTATTTAATAGATAATCTTAAATAGAGTGATAAATGATTTGTAAATTTAATATTGTGGTCATGGGTTAATAATTGAATTAGTGAATTTTAATTTATTTTATTTAAATTTTGGCCCATTACTAATATATGTATATTTTATTTTTAACTTTAATTTTAAGTTTGAGTTTGAATTTTAATAAACTCAAAATATAAAGATTTTTAACTTCAGCTGAAATCATCACTAATAGAGATACATGAGAATGAGGAGAGATAACATTATCCCCAAGCTTCACATATTGCAATACTTTTGATGGTGTTCATTTGACTAAACGTCACTAATTTTAAACATATCGAAATATTTATAAAAAAACGATACAAATTGATAAAATTTATGGCATTTATATCAAAAACACCACAAATGTGTATACTTTAATAACGTTCGTATGCAAAACGCCATAATTTTTTGTATTATAATAACATTTATATGAATTAATTATGCTACAATTAATATATCTATAGTAACACTTCATAAAAAACGTTGTTATATATTTTAATAAAACACTCAGTTGCTCTTCTTCACCCCTGTCCCCATATAAACTCAAGCCTTAACTTTTGTCAATAATATTCCTTTGCCCCTCATCTCTAGTTAGATGTCTTCCTTAACAAAACCTTTATGGGGGGAGAAGACATGGAATCTCACCATTGTTAGGCCTTGACCGAGAGATATTATCATTTTAAACCTAAGCCAGACGCCGTTTCAACAAGAAGTTCTCCTATTGTTTGGTGATGTTGGTTAATTCTTCAAACCAAGCAAAATAAAGAATAATTTGAGGAAGAAAAAAAAGTAGCTATATTTTTCATAAGAAATGGTTAAAGACAATAGAAGCATTCCTGACACAATTTGATATCCTAGGCTGCTCTGTAGCTATCTATTTAACATAACCAAAACGGTAACGTATAGAGAAAAACAAAAATTATAATTTATAAAACAGAGTTGAAAAGCAACGTTTTTAAAAGGTGTATAACAATATTCTCTTTTTCAAGAAGATTCTTTTCCTCAAGGATTAAAATGAGGAAAATCCATCTGCAATTTATGAAGCAACTCTCAAGTAGTATTTTCTTGAAAAGAATTGGTCAATTCCACCAATACTTCAGTCACCACTCGATTACCTATCTTAACCATCCTTCTATCCAAATTTTTCAAAGGTTCTTTCACTATGGTGCCATCCAATCCCACAATAGGTAGATTTGATTGAGCAGGATCTGATCCAATGTGTTTTCTAAGTTGAGACACATAGAAAGTAGGATGTACTCTGATCCTGCTGGCAATTTCAGCTTATAAGCAACTTTCTCAATGCAACCTTCCACTAAAAATGGTCCAAAACATTTTGGACAGAGTTTCTCAATAACCTCAGTCAAACACTTGTCTTTATTGAGGAGACAATAACATTCACTTGCCTTTTGACTTCCTCTCATGCACACTATTGTTTCGCTCCTGTCAAATGAAATAGAGGTAACAACATTGTCATAACCCATTTTTAATACAACCCAACAAATACCCATGAAACTAAAGCCTACTACCGAGCCCATCAAACAAACCCAAAATAAACCCTAAAACATTATTCCTTTCTCCAAGAATGTTGCCGCCTCCTCCTGTTACCATGCTTGCACAGTCAGCGCGCGTGGCCGCCACGCGCGGCGATTCGAATCGCGTGTGGTGGTCACGCGCTCCCTTATTCGACCGCCTTGCCGTCCTTCTGACTCCACCGCCCTTGTCATCTCCGATCTACAAAATGGAAGAAGATTAGATCTTAAATAAAGTAAAATCAATGATATTTTACATTTTCGTGCAATATTATAATGTAAACAAAAGGGTTATAAAAACCCAAGATCAAATCTGTAAAATAGAGGGATAAAACGAAAAGAAGGCAACGTTCGAATCGAAAAAAAAAGAGCACCACTAAATATTCGAAACAAAAAAAAGAGTGCAAATCGGAAACCCAGATCGCAGAAAAAATAAGGTAAAAAAAGTAGATCGAACTTATCTTCTTTTGCAGATCTACGTCGATACACAACTCCTTTTGAAAATCCCAGGCCGGATTCATAATCTACACATCGAAATGCTCCCAAAAGGTGGTTCCTTTTCAACTTTCGGCGAAGGGCGACGGCGGCGCTGCCACCGGCGAATGGTGACCCGCGGCGGTCGGCGGACTGACGATGACCGGAGAAGAAGATGCTTGAGAGGAAACCCTTGTTTCAGATTTGTTTCTGAAATGTAAAATGAAAATGTGGTCTTTAGATCATTTAAAAAGGGGTATTTAAACCTCTCTCAAAACGACGTAGTTTTGGCTTAATAACCCATGGATCAGACCCGATAACCGGATCCAGACCCGCCTGTAACCCGCAAAAAATGGGAAAATTATGCTCGAAGTCTTCAAGCTTCAGTATCCTTCCATTTGTTTCCTGCAGTTTTATTTTCTTTCCGATTTAGTCACTTTTATATTATTTTGATTCCATATTTTACATTTTTGCATCTTTATCACTGTTTTTTTAATTTAATAGGTTATTAAATTAGTTTTTATATTATTATATTACTACGTACTAATATATTATTACTTTATTAGTATTATTTTTTTTATTATTTTTGTTGTTATAATCTATTATTATTTTCTTACGTTTTATTCAATATTATATAATATTATCTTTATTATAACAACAATACTATTAGTCATATTATATAATAACAATAAAATATTAATGTATTAAATTATTTGTTATGTTTTTAAAACAAGGGATCACATTATTAATTAAAACCGGAATTATACTTTCGTTCATATAAAATATTATGTAACCGAAAGGTGTCAATTTTGGGCATTGTGGGGGTGCTCACCCTTCCCCACGCGTAACAGACTCTCGGATCTAGCTCTGGTTCGTAGACCCTATTTGGTGTTCCAATCACACCGTGAAAAATGATTGGTGGCGACTCCCCGGACGAATTCTGGTGATTTCAACTGGCGACTCTACTGGGGATAATTTTTCGAGAGTCGAGCTTAAAATCGGTTACATTTTATTTAATGATCGAAAATATAAATTCGATTTATTTTAATTATATGATTCCCGTTTTATTTTATTTTGTTTAAAATATTTTACTGACATGTTTTTTAAATTTTTTTTCAGGACTTCTCATTTCATGAGCTCTCAACCCGGGCTCCGTCCATTTAAGTGAGAGCATGAAACCACTCCTTCGTGAGGTTACGCCTCCGTGTAGGATGGTGAATTGCTTTCGGGATATTTTTCCCTTTGTCTTCGTGAGACCTACGTCTCCGCATAGACTTAGAGAAACGTATCCCCCTGAATCGTGTTTATTATTCTTAGCAGGATAATAATTATCGTTCGGGTACCTTCTAGAACCGTACCTCATATAGTGAGCCCTAGAAGCCTACCCTTAGAGCCGTCATGCCAAACCTCTTCCCGATTAGAGGGTCACCCTGTAGGGTTTTTTTTAGAAAAAGAGCGAGCGGGGGATTTATGTTTATTTACGCCCTTAATTTCTGTTATTTATTGATCGTTATTTATTTTCATAATATATTTGTCATATGCATAGTCATGCATCATAAATCATGCACGTTCATTTTTATTTAGTTCGATATTAATATTTTTGTATCCTTGTGTTGCATCGTTTCTCGTTTTTGCATTCACACTTCTTAATAAAAAAAAAGGTGTTGATGCAAGTACAACCGTTAAAAAGGTTTAGTCACGTAAGAACCGTTTTCTCGATAAGGTGAGGGGCACCGGAATGGGTTCCACTAGTGACATCAAGAGAACATAACCCGAGATAGTTCGTGCCAGCCATGTTCGAGACCAAATTTTATTTGGGGCAAGAAGCCGATAGTGCTTTCCCTGAATATCAACATTTCGAAGATAAAGGTTAAACAAGACCCATTTGATGTAGAGAAAGCTTCGTTCTAATTCGAGCTTCCTTTTCAAAGTTGTACTGAATCAATATCCCTTTATATAAAATATTTTGTAGTATTTTGCATATGCATGACATCATCCTAGTTACATCAAGCATGTCATATTGCATCATATCCACTAGGATCCTAACATCAGAGGGGCATTTTCGTTGCAGTCTTTCTAAGCAACAACATCCTCGTCTCGCCAAAAGCAAAACCAACGTAATGGACGCAAGATTAGCCAAGATTGAGCAAGCTCACGAAGATATCAAGCGAAACCTTGAAAATAGATTGGAAAAAGCACAGTCGGATATTCGCGCTCATATCTAGCAGTCACAAAATGATCTATTCGGAAAGATGTCCAATTTATTGGCAGGCAAAGATCCAGAAAAACAGAAGGGAATGGATATTGACCCAAGCGCAATGGAAAATGACTCAGGAAATCTTCTTCAAACCCAAATGTCAGTTGATGCCCCCAAAGTACATAACGATCAAGCAGAGTCCTCACTTCCAGGAGGTTTGGTAATTCGCGACCCCAAGGAATGTATGATGCCTGATTCTGACAAAATGAGCAAAGTAGAGTTATACAAGAAGATCGATGACCGATGTAGACAACTCAAAGAAAATTTCAAATCCATGGAAAACATCGACCAATCCCCGATGGTGGAGGTAAGAGAATTAAGTCTAGTCCCAGATCTAGTGCTGCCACCAAAGTTCAAGACGCCAGAGTTTAAAAAATATAATGGGACCACCTGCCCAGAAGCTCATCTCACCATGTACGTCAGAAGGATGACCGGTTATATCAACAATGATCCATTGTTAATACATTGTTTTCAAGATAGTCTGACTGGATCAGCAGCCAGATGGTACAACCAGTTGAGTCGTTCCAAGATAAATTCATGGAATGACCTAGCCCAAGCCTTCGTTAGGCAATTCAATCACGTCATCGACATAACCCCTGATAGGGTTACTCTACAAAATATGCAAAAAAGACGGGATGAGAGCTTCAGACAATATGCTCAGCGCTGGAGGGATGTTTCTTCCCAGGTTCAACCTCCGTTATCAGAAAAAGAAACCGTGATACTTTTTGTGGGAACGTTAGACAAGCCTTTCCTCGGTCGAATCTTGGAAGGTGTCACAAAGGACTTTTCAGACATCATAATGAATGGCGAGATGATTGAAAACGCTATTCGAAGTGGAAGACTTGAAGATGATGAGGTCGATAGTACCAATGTCCATAATGTCGGATATTCAAAGTCGCTGACAATGGGGCAAGCAAAAGTCACAGCCTCAAATACACGGAACTTCACGCCTATTCCGATAACTTATGGCGAATTGTACCAAAATTTGTACAATGCACATATGGTATCGCCATTCTACACGAATCCCATACAACCGCCATATCCCAAGTGGTATGATCCCAATGCCCAATGCGAATACCATGCCGGAGTCGTGGGGCACTCTATTGAAAATTGCATCGGTTTTAAAAAGCTTACGGAGAAGTTCATCGAAATGGGAGTCGTACGATTCGAAGACTCTGCTGGATCTAATACGACCGTGAATCCTTGACTGAGGGACTCAATCACCTTACAACTGCTTTGACAGTCAGACTGTTAAAGAATTTCCTACTGTTTTTGGAACTTTTCTAAGTTATGTACAAAAGAATACGCTTGTCACTTTTGCCCGAAGGACTTTTTGTAAAAAGGCCTAAGTTTGTCATCATACGATAATGAAATAGAACTTTTTGTGCTACATACAACAAGCATTTGTGTTTCCTTTTTTACACATAAATTCGAACAAATAATCATCATTATGACCGAACAAATGCTTAAGGTCCAGAGATACCGAATCGTTATGCAACACCGAGAATGATCTAGAACACATTCTCGAGAAAATTGTGTCTGAACAAACTTTTGAACCGTGGTGATAACTAAGATTTTGATCCATTTTCTGATCCGCAAATAAGAATGACAAATTCTGCCACAACAAGAATCTACAAGAAGGGGCATGATAAGTTATCCTTCGTTTTACATCACTTCGAACTTCTATCGGGAAAGCCTTTTTTTCCTTCGTCTAGGGGATAAATGCGATATTACCCATAGAAATCTTAAATCATGGAAGGGGAATAAGGATCCCTCATTCACCCCGCATTAGTCAAAACTTCTATCGGGGCAACCTCTTTTTCCCTAGTTTATGGGATAAACATCATTCTTTATGGGTTTGACAAAGATGAAGCAAGATGAAACAAAATGAATACAGCTAGATATAAGGCCCCGTAAAACGAGAAAAACTTGCACTTTAAGCCTCCTAGATGCATGTTGCCTCGTTAAATTCTACAAAGCTTGTTAGCAAGATATGTGGGGCATCACATGGTCACTGCATGAACTTTGTCCACATTATTCTGGAAACATTCTTGAAAATACGAAGACCGACAATGATCTTGATTCAGATAAAGGCATTTAGTCCCTCAACAAACAGAGTGAAGTCAAATATTTTGCCCGGAGAAAGAGGCATAGCCATGGAATTAAAGTTCCAACAGACAATCAGATCAATCAACGGAGCCAATCTTGAAACACAATCATTTTCATGTGCATTTTGCATTTCATGCTAGGATCATGCATGCATACATCATACATGTTAGGATTAGAATCATGCGGTTCATGCTAACCTTAACAGTTTGAATCTATTTGCAAAAGTGTTACAGATCTGGTCTCTTCAGCAAGCAATGGAACAGACGAACGTAGCATCATCATCAAA
The DNA here is from genome assembly GCA_035048815.1 of Abelmoschus esculentus. NCBI lineage: Eukaryota > Viridiplantae > Streptophyta > Magnoliopsida > Malvales > Malvaceae > Abelmoschus > Abelmoschus esculentus. The sequence goes on from JAUCBN010000031.1 coordinate 10,808,740, forward strand.
GGCACTTCGATAGAATAGTGCACCTCTACTCCAGACAACAACCCTTCATTGAGGAATGCAGGTAAGAATCCTCATCCTTTTCACTTATTGTTATTTAATAGACATGTCATTCTTAAAAAATTAAATCCAATGAGTGATAAGGACTATTCGAATGTCCATTAAAATCCATTTTCACAAAATGTCAAAGGAAATCAATCCCTTTGAATAAATCCAATCTCAGGGTTGGTACCAACTGATTGTACCTAGGGGAACGGTACAACTAGCCCGGGGCAAACGGCCACCGGTAAAGGCGAGTCAAATCCGTTGACCCCTGTGAATTTGGGAAAAATGCATTAAGGAGGACTATTCAAATGTCCTTTAAAATCCATTTTCATGAATGGTCAAAGGAAATCAATCCCTTTGAATAAATTCAATCTCAGGATTGGTACCAACTGATTGTACCTAGGGGAATGGTACAACTAGCCCGGGGCAAATGGCCACCGGTAAAGGCGAGTCAAATCCGTTGATCCTTGTGCATTTGGGAAAAATGCATAAAAGAGGATTATTCAAATATCCTTTAAAATCCATTTTCATGAATGGTCAAAGGAAATCAAATCCTTTGAAGAACTTCAATCTCAGGTTCGATATCAACCGACTGTACTCAAAGAGATAGTACAATCAGCCCAGAGTAAATGGCTACCAATAAGGATCGCGCTTCTCCGTCTGTGTAGTAGCTTGAGCAAACATCACTCTTCTTCGTCAGTGTTGCAGCTAAATTGAGCGTTAGAACTCGTTGTTAGATCTCGCTTCTCCGGCAGTGTTGCAAGTGGATCGAATATTGTGTCCCATCTCGTCGTCAGTGTTACAGGTGGATCAAATAGATCGTGCTTCTTCGTCAGTGTTGCAGCTTAATCGAGCATCAGAACTCCACGCCAGATCTCGCTTCTCCAATAGTGTAACAGTTAGATCAGATATCAGTGCTCGTTATCAGATCGTGTCTCTCCAACAGTGTTGCGGCTAGATCAGAACCTTCAGCAATAGACCTCGCTTCTCTGGCAGTGTTGTAAGTGGATCAAATATTGCTTCCCATCTCGTCGGCAGTGTTCAGATGGATCAAATGGAACGTCAATGTTGCAGTTCAATCGAGCGCCAGAACTCCTCGCCAGATCTCACTTCTTCGGCAGTGTAGCAGTTAGATCAAATATCAGTGCTCGTCATCAGATCGTGTCTCTCCGGCAGTGTTGCGGCTAGATCAGAACCTTCAGCAATAGACCACGCTTCTTCGACAGTGTTGTAAGTGGATCAAGTATTGCTCCCCATCTCGGCGGTAGTGTTTGTAGATGGATCAGATGGAACGTCAGTGTTGCAATTTAATCGAGCGTAAGAATTCATCGCCAGATCTCGCTTCTTCGACAGTGTAGCAGTTAGATCAAATATCAGTGCTCGTCATCAGATCGTGTCTCTCCGGCAGTGTTGCGGCTAGATCAGAACCTTTAGCAATAGACCACACTTCTTCGATAGTGTTGTAAGTGGATCAAGTATTGCTCCCCATCTCGGCAGTAGTGTTTGTCGATGGATCAGATAGAACGTCAGTGTTGCAGTTAATCGAGCGTTGAAATTTATCGCCAGATCTTGCTTCTTCGGCAGTGCAGCAGTTAGATCAGATATCAGTGCTCGTCGTCAGATCGTGTCTCTCCGGCAGTGTTGCGGCTAGATCAAATGTTGTGCCCCACCTCATCGACAGTGTTTGAGATGGGTTAAGGTTTGCAGGCCTCGTTTCTCCGGCAGTGTTGCAGCTAGGTCAAGTTACCACCAGAAGTAGTAGCATCACCAATATCATCAGCTCAAGTTTTGTGCCATCTTCTCCAACGGATCGTACATTTTGAAGATTTTGTCGACAAAGGCAGTGGAGTTGATCAAGTCATAGCTTCACAAGAAGAAGCGGTGGCCAAAAAGAACCCCAACCTTACCAAAAAAAACCATAACCTACCAAAAATAACCTCAACCTTACCAAAAAGAACCATTACCTTACCAAAGAAGAACCTCTAAACCATGCCAGATGAAATAGGTTATTCTTTATCTTTGCTCCATTTCCGTTACACAACAATGAGCAAAGAGGGGCAGTTGTCATAACCCAATTTTAATACAACCCAACAAATACCCATGAAACTAAAGCCCACTATTGAGCCCATCAAACAAACCCAAAAATAAACCCTAAAACATTATTCCCTTCTCCAAGAATGCTGTCGCCGCCTCCTGTTACCATGCTTGCACAGTCAGCGCGCGTGGCCGCCACGCGCGGCGGTTCGAATCACGCGTGGTGGTCACGTGCTCCCTTATTCGACCGCCTTGCCGCCCTTCTGACTCCACCGATCTGCAAAATGGAAGAAGATTAGATCTTAAATAAAGTAAACTCAATGATATTTTACATTTTCGTGCAATATTATAATGTAAACAAAAGGGTTATAAAAACCCAAGATCAGATCTGTAAAATAGAGGGATGGAATGAAAAGAAGGCAACGTTAGAATCGGAAAAAAAAGAGCACCACTAAATATTCGAAACAAAAAAAAAGAAGAGTGCAAATCGGAAACCCAGATCGCAGAAAAAATAAGGTAAAAAAAGTAGATCGAACTTATCTTCTTTTGCAGATCTACATCGATACACAACTCCTTTTGAAAATCCGAGGCCGGATTCATAATCTACAGGTCGAAACGCTCCCAAAAGGTGGTTCCTTTTCAACTTTCGGCGAAGGGCGACGGCGGCGCTGCCACCGGCGAACGGTGACCCGCGGCGGTCGGCGGACTGATGATGAACGGAGAAGAAGATGCTTGAGAGGAAACCCTTGTTTTAGATTTGTTTCTGAAATGTAAAATGAAAATGTGGTCTTTAGATCATTTAAAAAGGGGTATTTAAACCTCTCTCAAAACGACGTAGTTTTGGCTTAATAACCCATGGATCAGACCCGATAACCGGATCTAGACCCTCCTGTAACCCGCAAAAGATGGGAAAATTATGCTCGAAGTCTTCAAGCTTCAGTTTCCTTCCATTTGTTTCCTGCAGTTTTATTTTCTTTCTGATTTAGTCACTTTTATATTATTTTGATTTCATATTTTAGATTTTTGCATCTTTATCACTTTTTTTTTAATTTAATAGGTTATTAAATTAGTTTTTATATTATTATATTACTATGTACTAATATATTATTACTTTATTAGTATTATTTTTTTATTTTTGTTGTTATAATCTATTATTATTTTCTTACGTTTTATTCAATATTATATAATATTATCTTTATTATAACAACAATACTATTATTCATATTATATAATAACAATAAAATATTAATATATTAAATTATTTGTTATGTTTTTAAAACAAGGGATCACATTATTAATTAAAACCGGAATTATACTTTCGTTCATATAAAATATTATGTAACCGAAAGGTGCCAATTTTGGGCGTTGTAGGGGTGCTCACCCTTCCCCACGCGTAACAGACTCTCAGATCCAGCTCTGGTTCATAGACCCTATTTGGTGTTCCAATCACAACGTAAAAAATGATTGGTGGCGACTCCCCGGACGAATTTTGGTGATTACAAACATCATGCCAACCGAGTGATAACAGCCAAGAAAGATTTTCTCTTACCATGGATTAGCATCCATTGGACAATACTTAACCAATCATCTGGAGAAGTATTTCTTTGACAGACTCATAATTTCCTTCCAAACATATCAAGAGTAAGGGCAATCAGTAAAAAGGTGATCACTATTCTCAGTACTAGAGTTACACAAAACGCATAGCACATTTAATTGCACACCCAAGTTAACATTCGTGCTTTGGTTGGCAACCGATCTTGGATTGCAAGCCAGGCAAGAAAAGAGAATCGAGGGACTGAAGAACTACCCCAAATAACTTTGCACCATGAAATTCTCATATTCTTGTGCTGAAAGGCCTCCCATATTTTTCTCGCCTTGAAGCCACCATTTGGGGCACTAACAATCTGATAATCTTCTCTTAATTTGAGTATTTTCCTCTAAAATCAACTAGAATTGCTTTTCACCACAACTTGCCGAATCGACTCCCCCTTTAAGACTTATACTGACATTTTTTTTACAAACGCAATTAACGAACTATTTTTTAGCGCGTTTTATTATAGACACCACTACAGAATAATTATTAGTTTATTTTTACAAATATCGCTATAAGTCTTGACCTATTAAGGCGTGTTTATTACAAAACGTCGCGATCTATAGCGAAGTTGATTTCAGCAACGTTTTTCGAGGTGTTTTTTATATGCCAAAAAGGTTTATAGCAACATTAGAAAATATTGCTACAGGATTAAAAAAATCAACTAAAGACCTGTTTTGACGTAGTTGTTTTTACTCGAAGAAATTTTTATCACTTTTGCCTTTTGTTATAATTTTTTTAATTTAATTTATTTTTAAATTATCCTCATCACTTTTAAATATCTATGTTTTATCGTTAACCCTAATCATGAGTTAGTTCCTGAAAACCATGTTTTGAATTTGGAGTATATTATCAATGAGCTTATATTATTATTAATTTCAATCATGTATTTTACACATCTAACGATTCAAAAAATATATAAAATTTTAAAATTTGTATATTGAATAAACAGATCTTATATATATAATTTTAAGTCCGATACATATTATTTTATGATTTTTTTAATTTTTATGAATAATAAAGATTAAATTCTATCATTGAGATTTAAACACAACCCACAATTTTTTATGTAAAAACATTTTCTCATTCTTCTAATAATATTGGTTGTTTTAATTTTTTTTTCAAATAAGCATTTTTTTCGTTAATTATTTTTTTTAATAATATAGTTTTCAAATTGTTCAATGTTTGTTGTCTTAGTTAAAAAAATACGGAAAGATATAAAAAACTACAATAAATTATTTTAGGGGTCTGTAAATTTTTAAGACAATTTTAATATAGTCAATAAAATTGTAAGTCTTTCATTAAAACCATTATTATTAAAAATATCATTTTGATATAGATCGATAAAAGTCTAACGAAAATTGACTCGTCATTTAACTTTTTAAGTTTTTCAGTAGAGGCATTGAATATTTTAGATTTTGCACTTCAAACATCAAAATATCAAAACTTTTCAATTCAGTCCTGGTTTTGCTATAGTTTACAATTTAACCTTCATACTTTTAGTTTTTTCAGAGAAGTTCCCTTGAACTTCCAAACTTCCAAATTAATCTTGAAGTTTCTAATTTTTTTCAACCAAACCCAAAATTTCATTTTAAAGCTAACAAGCTCTGGACTAAGCATGAAATTTTATTATATTTTGATAAAATATTATACTTAGGTTATACCATAACAAGAAAAATAAGGGAAAACACAAAAAAAATAACGACATGAATTGAACCTTGGAAGTGAGGATATGCAACACCTAACTACTAGGTTAAGTAGGAATTTTTCATATATTTATAAAATATTATATATAAAATTTCTAAAATATTATAAGAGTCTATTTATAAAATAAATTATATTATTTATTATTCAAACATATATTAATATTTGAATTTGATATAATATGCTAAGTCACAATTTAGTCTATACACTTTTGAATTCTAGTATGTCTTTTAGTTAGTCGGTAATTGAACAAGTGCTTCTTAGTAATCAATTTTCTTCTCCAAGGGATTTGATGGGTAAAGAGGTGACAAGTGGTTTAAATGATCATATTTTTATCTTTAATGATGAAATTAATAATAAGTTTATGGTCTGAATTGATGCACTCTTTGCTAGCGGTGAACGATTGAAGACTTTACTCTCTACACTATGAGCATTATAAAACCAAACAGGTTGACCACTAAAAAATGTTCTCCAGGTAATCTTTGATCAATGTTGAACACAAATGACATACAAACTAAATGTTCTGTTGTCACGCCAACAACAACATTGCTCAACAATTTCCCACTCTCATCAACTGACATGGGGTTCTCAACCACAATCGTTTGGCTAGATGAAGAAGAGGGCATAGTCCCTGTGGAAGCTATTTGATTAGGTCGGTTAACCAAAAATGGTACCCTCGCATTGCTCATTCCAACATTGGTAGCATACTGACAGACAACACATTTGACAGATGCAACTCCATATGGATACATTAATGTTATCCGACAGTGCCCGCCATTGATGTGAGCAATCCGATTTGATGTTGGGACAAGATTAATGGTGTGACAGCAAAAGCATCTTACACTTGTTCCTCCACGAGCATACATTAGCAATGTTCGACAACCTCTACATATGAGTTGAGTCATTTCCATTACAGGGGGAAGGACTTGTGTAATTGTATTGCATATTGCACAACAAACATTTGTAGCTCCTCTGGGATATAGAACAATACTCCTATACCTACTGCAACACATTTTCTTTCAGGACACTTGAACCTTATAAACTTGAAAAAACTCAGCACTTGTTCACGAGGACCATGATATATTATCCGATCATCGGAAAGGAGAATAATGTCATCAAAAAGATCATAAGTCTCTGGAGCTGGTTGAAGAAGAAATATTTCTGTTGTCCCATTAAGAATATGAACAGTTTGCTTGAGGGAATTCAACTTATCTTGTAATTTGGTTTTCTCCTCCCGGATCAAAAATATGATTGTAATCATTAAAAATAATTTGTCTCGTATCAATGTCATTGACGTTGGATGCAGTCTTTACAGAAGTTTCCATGAAGTAAAGGTCGTTCTCTTGAGCGTAAGCATTTGCTTCCTCTGATGCCACCTTCCTTTCATCGAGTAAATCAACCTTGTTCCCAATATGCGTCGTTACAATATTTGGATTGCCTTGTGATTGAAGTTCCTGGACCCATTTTTTGGCTTTCTCAAATGATGCTCGATTCGTTATATCGTAAACAATGAACGCAACCACAGCTCCCCTGTAATACATTGGTGCCAAGCTATGGTACCTCTCTTGACTGGTGGTATCCCAAATCTTGAACTTTACAGTCCCATCATTCACTGCCACAGTCTGGGAGAAAAAAACAGCTCCTATGGACTCCTGAATTTTGACGAATTGTCCTTTAACAAATCGCAAAACAAGACTCGAGTTTTCGGCTCTGACATACCCAAGTAGAACCTCATTCGAGTCAATGTTGTCCACATTTCCGATGGTACACAGAACCCCTTCTCTCATTGACCTTTTATCAAACATCTTGGAGTCATATATACCCTCAGTCGTCCATGATTCTACTGGATACAGTGGATTCAATTGCAGCACAGGGAGATCCCTAACCAAGTCTACAACCTCGTTCAAGCTAGCAGTAGGTTCTGATGTTTGAATTGGTGCACTGAATCCCTTAAATGGATCATTTGAATAGACGGGACTTAATATTTCCACCACACTCGATCGAGCCAATGATGGTGTTGAAATTTTTATCACCGAAATAACCTTTGTAGCTTTAATAGATGAATCCAATACTTATGTCGGTTCAACAAAATCAATCAACTCTTGAACCAGTGATAGTTTTAATAAACGATCACTAACCTCTATCGTGGTTGAGCTTTCAGTGGTTGAGACTTGAATGTTTGGTTCGGCAGAATCGAGCACCAAGGATGAGTGACCCGATTCCTCCCTGCTTTCTGACGTAGCCGTAGGAAAATCGATTGATTTTCCGGAAGCCCTCTCAAACAACAATTTTGCATCCTCTAGAAATTGGGCTTGAAATGCATTACATTTCTCTTCCAAACTACGCTCGAAACGATCGATCGATGATTGTAAACTCAAAACTTTTTGCTGCCATTCTAAATCTGTTGGAGTGGAAGTATGGAGAGTTGCTTCATCCATTGTAAGATCAACGTAGCTCTGATGCCTTTGTAATAGACCAAACATCAAGAACAAGAATTAAAAGGATAAGGATACGGAAGAGCAAGGGGAGACACAGAACAAAGAAAATTGGGGAAGAAGATTGACTTAATTTCCTTTCATTCGATACCCTCTTAGCTGAACTTTCGGCCTTTAAAACCTAACACTAAAAAGAACGACATCGTCTTGACTCTAATTACATATTCTAATACTCACCGTGTCATTAAATGTGAGTTATTGTAGAAGAATAAAACGACATAGTTTAATTTTTTTTTTGGCGTGTTACATCGTCAACAATGTGATCTTGCATGAAAAGATCCACGTTACTTTCATATAATGCTTCTTCTTCTTTAGATCTTTTTTGATTATGTTACTGTGTTATTGGTTTCACCAACATTTCTTGTCACTGTGCAAATCACAGAGTCCCTATAATAATCCAAGGAAAGTAACAGAATATGCATGGATGTTCGTCAGTTACATGTTGAGGCAGTATATTGAAGGTAAAACGAAACAACTTCAGGTTGCAAGCAATTCTTTGTTCTTTGGGATGTTTAAATGACTTTTATTCCAAATGTGCAATATTATGACTTGGAAGACTGGCTCTGCAATTTTCCTCCAGGTGAGTATTGACAAACTTCTTTTGCAATGTTCAGTAGGCATTTGAATGACTATTGGGTCGGCTTTTGATTTCTGATTTCCTTTTTGCAGCTCCTCCTTTGAGACCATGCAGATCGTACAAAAAAGTAACCATGCCGAGGTTGAGAGAAGGTCATCAATCACAATGGATTCAAGCATCAGCTCCATATATAAACAAAGTACCATTAAATAACAATCAGCTGTTGACCAGCTTGCGGGAAGGCTTCAACATCGGCTCCACAGGTCAATCGAATAGGTCGTCTTCCGGACCATGTTCAATTCCAGGGGTCATACTGAAAGGAGGATAGCCATATCCGAAAGGTTTGACACAAGGGTTTATAGGACAACCATCACAGTGGGTTGACACCAGGGTTCCAGTTTCCACAGGATTGACACAGGTTGGGAGAACTATTCTGTCCTGTTTAAATCACATTTCGTAAGATTAGTCTTTAAAAGTAATGAGCAGAAGTAAACGAGGTTTTTCTTTGAAACAATTAGTTTCTTCTATCATCCAATATACAAATGCAGCACCAGTGAATAACAACCAGCAGTGGAGTAGCTTTCCGGCAGGCTTCAACATCGGTTGCACAGATCGTTCGAATAGGTCGTCTTCCGGATCATGTCCAATTCAAGCAGTCATACTCATAAGGATTTTAGATATCTTTAATTTTAAGTAAATTAAGATAATAAGGTTTATTTGTAATTTTGGTGGCTCCAATGGCCTCCCCCATTGTTTCAAATGTTTTTCAGTCTTGCCACATGTTTTCTTGCTTCATATGTAGAACCCCCCGGGGAATTCCATAGCTGAAAACAGGATCCTATCCTTATTTATGTACATATATATATATATATATATATATATATATATTCTATGATGGCAGTTTGATTAGTATCCATTTTGAGTTTTCATTCTGAAAACATACGGAACCTGATCTAACTGTTTGCCCTGTGTGCAGCAAGAAGATGGAATACCCTTTGATTTGCATGAACACTCTTGTTGTATGCCCTCAATGCAACGAGATTCTTTCGGCTTCAGTTTCTACGAACAGACAGCAATATGATCTAGCACCGGATGATCCACGTTACTTTCATATCATCCTGTAGCTTGTATCTATTGTTAAAAACAAACCTATCCGGTAAGCCTTGGCTGCTGCTTCTTTCGCAATCTTTGGTTATTATGTAATCGTATTCTTGATTTCCACCAACATTCCTTTTCTCTGTGAAACCAAATCAGTGTTCCTGTATTATTCCTTCAAAGCTGATTCAAGCATCATCTTCTTAGTTCATATACAAATACAACACCAGTGAATAACATTAGGCTTCATACACAAATGCAGGGTGCGATGGAAGTACAACCATCGCCTTCGAATTTGATTCCCGAAGTCACAAATAACATTCAGACGTGGGTTACCACATCCTCGGATTTCGATATGATTCCTGTTTCGATTCAGAATACCATACTTTTAGTTTACTTCCATGTTCTACATATCAATACCGAGCAAGACTTCTACTGTGTCCCCGTAAGTAGTTTCTACAAGATTTTCTTCTTTGTCCGATGGAAAAATAGAGTTTGCCTTGATATGTTTTACTTGTAATAAATCCCGCGAATTTCAGATTTTTGCATTAAACCTACTAAAATTATAAAAGATGGAACTCAAAGTTACCTTACTTGCGCAATACTCTTTCATATATGTTGCAATAAAGTCCCTTTTTCTTCATGTTTGAATTCTGGGTTTTATTATTTCCTCAAGAAAAAGAATTCTGGATTTTATTAGAACTGGGGTTGGAGTTTGATTAGGACCAGGATTAGTTTTATCCGATTTTAATTAAAATAAATATTTTACATAATCCTAACCTTACTGAAATCAACTAAGATAAGGATTTATTTGTAATTTCATTATTAGTTGTCCTAGTTCTTGCCTATATAAAGGATTAGAATTAACGGGTTTCTTGATCAAGAAAACCCTTCTCGGTTCTTATTCCTTCGGTTTCTGTTTGCATAAGATTTCAAGCAGAACTACAAGCAGCAATGGCTGGTAATGGTATAGGGGTAAATGATAAACGAAGAACAGGACGAGGTCGAAACAAAGAGAAGGAGACTGATGTAACGATTTGCCCTATGTGCAACAACAAAATGGAAGATCCTATGATTTGCCAGAACACTATTGTTCTATGCTCTCACTGCAACGAAATCCTTTTGCTTTCGGAGAATTCGCAAAGGAAGATTTTGTCACCTATCTCTTCGGAAATCTCCAGTTGCACATCTCCTAAACATGTACCAGAAGTATGCACAACTCGTCAACAATATGATCTTGCACTGAAAGATCCACATTATTTTCATATCATGTTGGAGCTTGTATCTTTGATCAAAAACAAACCTTTCCGGTAAGCCTTTGCTTCTTCTTCTGCTCTTTTGTTAGTATGTTACTGTGTTTATTGGTTCACCAAGATTTGTTTTCAATGTGCAAATCACAGAGTTCCTGTAATGTGCCAAGGAAAGGAACTGAACCTGCATAGGATGTTCGCCGAAGTTACATGTCGAGGCGGTCTATTGAAGGTAAAACGAAACTACTTTAGCACTGCAAGCAATTCTTGTTCCTTGGGTAGTGTACATGACTTTTATTGCAAATGTGTAATGTTGCAGGTTTATCAGGAAAGAAGACTGCGAGAGGTGTGCGCCGCACTTGCCGAAAACTTAATCGATTGGGACCTATAAAACATTTATGTAACTATATTGAATGACTTAGAAGCCTGGCTCTGCAATTTCCCAACAGGTGAGTATTTACAAACTTCTTTTTGCAAGGGTCAGTCCGCATTTGAATGGCTATTTGATTGGGGTTTGATTTCGGATTTTCCTTTTGCAGCTCCCCCTCTGAGAGAAGGACCGGTGAATAACGATAAAGTACTAGTGCCGAGTTTGAGAGAAGGACAACCTCAACCACAATGGATTCAAGCATCAACTCCATATACAAATGCCGCAGCACCGGTGAATAACAATCAGCAGTGGATTAGTTTGCCGGCAGGCTTCAACATCGGTTCCACAGGTCATTTGAATAGGTTGTCATCCGGACCATGTCCAACGCCAGGGGTCATACTCAAAGGAGGACAACCATATCCGACAGGATTGACACAAGGGTTTAAAGGACAACCATCAGAGTGGATTGACACATCAACTCGGCTTGCAAATTCAGTACCAATGAAGAATAATCAGCAGTACAGTAGCTTGGCAGCAGACTTCAACATCGGCTCAACAGGTCATTCGAATAGAATGTCATCCGGACCATATCCATCAGAAGGTTGTACTTCAAGTTCACTTCCTGCACCACATCCGACACAAGGGATGATGGGAGGACAAGCATGGGAACAAGGCATCCATGACCATGATCCATTTCATAATCAGCGGATGGTGGTGAAAAGAAAAATATTAACCGAAAGCTCGGAGATGGAACCAATGAAGAAAATCAGGAATCTCAGCTCACTTTCTCCTAACAGATGAAGTAGAGTCTGAGAATGAAAAGCCATAGCCATTTTTGCAGGGAAATGTTCAGCATAAGTGCTTTGAGAATCTGATAGTCTATTGATGTTCAAAGGGAGACTGAGACATAATATAACTCTTTTAAGTTGTTTTTCTGATTTTGATTTTAAATATTTTATAATCAGTTTTCCTTTATTTTCTTCACTATTATAATCAGTGTATGAAATTTTTAAATACGTTAATAATTATTAATTGTGATTGAGTGACTAAAAATAAGTACATTATATTATTTTATATAAATTCAAATCTTACTATTTATTTTAGTATATCTATCATATTTTATTATTAAAATATGGGTGATTTTAAACCGAAATAATTCAAATCTTACTATTTTTTATTATTAAAAAATGGGTGATTTTAAACTGTAACTCCATGCAAAATTTGGTATCGACATGACTTTATTTCTTTATCTACGAAAATTAAAAGTATTATTTAACATTGATCATTTAAAATCAAACTATTATTGTTAGGTTAATTGTTTAACCATGAAAAAACTTGAAATTTTAATCTAGACAAATCAAGACCGAATTATATTTGTGTAATAATTTTTTAAAGCATATAAACAAATATCTAATCTTTTTGAGAGTTTTTAGTGTAAAATTTTTGTACAAATTGATTTAATTATAAGTTATATTTTTATTAAGTGTTACGGTTGTAATGAGTTGATATTTGGCAAATAATTTTTTAAATAAATTTTCAAAGTTTGCTTCTTTATATTCAATTTTTGGAAAAGGTGTTGCAAAGTAATCTTGTTAGTACTAATTAAGTAAATAAAATATATGTATTTTTAATAAATTTTACTCGATAAAATAAGCATTATTTGCATGCATACATACGAGAGTTTTTATTTTAATATTGTTGTTCAAATTTTTTTTTAATAATACGATATTCTTCATTTTATTTTCAACAATATGACACTTTACTATAACAAATTAAAAGTTGGATAGATTTTAACCCGACTTTAAACAGTATGTCTATTTTAATATTAAAATAATAAATTCGGATAGACTATAATCTGATTTCAAACAATATTTTTCACTCATGATGTGTATGAATTAATAGAAGACGACTACAATCTATTTTAAGGCGTAGATAAAAAATATTATTTAAAGTCGAACTATAATATACGCAACTTCAGATTTATTACAATAAATATTATATTGTCGAAAATAAAGTGAGGAGTGTCATGTCGTTGGGAAAGAAAATGACAACATTATTAGGGTTAAAAGTCTCATACACGTGCTCAAATATTAAGGAATTTAACGCTTAGTGACTAAAATATTAGAAAACTTATTTGGCTGACTAAATCCTTGGTGCTTAAAATTTGGATGACTAAAATGAGATTGGATCAACCTTAAGTTGTTACTTTTTTGCATATACAAAACCTTGAATCCAAAAATTGCAAGTTACGTTCCTATAATATTTGAAGACTTTAATTTGTACCGGAAATAGAAATGGAATTGAGGAATACGGTAATGCGAAGGCTTCTATATAAAAAAACTTGAAACAAAACTGATGATTTATACATTTCATTTCACTCATGATGCTGATGCACATTTACAACATAAGGGGGTTATATATCAGAGATATTTGACCTGTAATGTTCTGGTTGTCGAAAATCGGGCTTTGGCATCCCCGAAGAAGTCCCGGCGGCTGACTCAACAAGAACATGAAGCTCCTTTGCATGGTTAATCATTCCACTCTTGGAGTAAGCCTTAATCATGGTTCTATATGTGATCTTATCAGGTTTACATCCTTTCTGCTTCATCATTTCAAGCACTCCCTTCATCTCTGCAAAGCATCCCATCCTGCCATAAGCATCCACCAGACAGTTGAAAAAAACAATGTCCAACGTTACATCCGAATTCTCAATGAACCGTAAAACACCGGAGACTTTTTCAGGTTTTCCAGCTTGACCATAAGCCCTTACTAGGGAGCAAAGGGTGACACAACTAGGCTTGATTCTTTCTGACCGCATTAGCCTAAATAAATACTCCATCTGTTTCAAATCACCAGCCCTTCCAAAGGCATCTATCACCACATTGTAGGTAACGATTGTCCACGAGTAATGATATTTTTGCATATATTCCATCACAGCACTCATCTTTTCGTAGTTTCCGGTTTTTCCATAGGAATCTAGCAGAATGTTGAAGGTCTTAATATTGGGCTGGATACCAGCACTTTGAAACTTCTCGTAACACTTCTCCATGGTTTCGATTTGCCCACTGCTGCCAAAGGCTCTGATCGTGGAGTTCATGGTCCAAACATCTGGTTCACAATCCTTTCCCCTAAGCATCTCCACCAGTGTCATTTCCATCTCTTGGAACCTTTCAACAAACAAAAAGAACCGAGTTACTTTCATGCAAGTGAACTTCAATGACTCCATCTAGTAACGAATTTTCTTTTACACTATATCGCATATAATACAGCATCCAGATGGAGCATTCCTGAAATTATTCAAGAGAGATTAACAAGATACATTTTTGCTTTGCCGTAGGCATCGATGAGGGTGTTGTATGTAACTGTGTTGGGCCTGATTCCCCGACTTGCCATGTCGGAGAGCAAGACACTTACTTTGTCAAAGGCAAAAACCTGCAGGCATGATTTAATGAGGATCGAGTAAGTCTGAACATCAGGGTAACACATAGGAGTGTCTTTCATCTCCTCTAGTAGGGAAAATGCTTTATCAAAGAGACCACTCCTACTGTAGGCAGACATGAGAGCAGTGTAAGCTTCATGGTTCATAACACAACCTTCATCACTCATAGCTTGAAACAGCTCGAGGGCTTTCTCGGGCTGCTTGCATTTCCCAAGCATAACAATAAGCTTAATGTATATAGCAGAGTTGGGTTTATACCAGAGCTGCTCCCGTAGTAGCTCAAAAACCTGGAAAAATAGTTTACAGGATTTGTTAAGCTTAAGACCCATCATTTATAACGTATATGAGATAAATTCTTCAATTCAAGAGTTATTTCTAAAACCAAATGCTTAGAATTCAAAAACCCAACGATGAAATTACAAAACTAAATCTCCAGAAATGAAAAGAAAGATGAAAACTCCAAATTTTCAAACAGACCTTGAGAGCAGATTCCCAACGCAGAGCGGTGATTCTCTCATGAAGGGCTTCAAGCACGGTTCTGGGAAGCAATTTCTTGGAATTGTTGGGTCCTCTTTTCTTTTCGATTAAAGCCTTGGTGGCTTCTCTCCGCAGAATGACGGAAATGGCCTTCCTTGAAGCTATCTTCCTGTTCACATCTCTCCGATTCGATTCCTCGGAATTCACAACTCTTCCTCCCTTTCCCCTTCTTCTCTCAGTCACTGTAAAGCTACTCGTTTCGTCTTCATCATCTTGGTTAGGAGCATATGGTTCGGATTTGGAAGCGGATACGGGCCAAACCCGAACTGGATTAATGTTTAACGCCGATGGGCGATTAACAGCTAGTAGAAATGGAGGTGGGTGGGTCGACAGTGTAGCCATTTGTAGTTTGCAGAGAAATTGAGCATAAGAAATTCAACCTTTGACGGCGTTGTTCATGCCAGGGGTTCAACCATCCTTTTCCTTGGGCTCTTTCTCTCTCTGGTTACCGCGTTCGAGTGAGTTAAAGAATCAACAACATAAGAGAGACCCAAATCGTTTTATTCACAATGAAGCCGAAAAAAATTAGGACTACACCATTAAATCAGAAAAGTAAAAGGATAGAAGTCATGGTTGATTCTCGAAAGCAAAACAAGGAGACCGAAGACCAAGCTCTCTCAAGATTAAGACCACACATAAATTAATTAAACAAAACAATGATAAAAAAATATTTAAAAATATCAGAAATATTTTTTATTATATGATACCTAATATTATATAAATTTCTCAAATGGAAAAGTGAAACTTAAACCCACAATCAAATATTATATTTACAAATTATTCTTAATTTAAAGATACAAACCACAAAAATCAAAAAAAAATAATTAATTATGTTAATCTCTTAAATTTATCAATCCCTTAATTGTTTATAGTCTTATTTAAAAATAGAGAAAGCACAAATAAAGACAAAGATAAAAGAGTTGGGGCTAGAGCAAAGACGTTACACAATCTTACATTAGTGTGATACTAATATATTAGGAGACAATTAAGATTATTTTTGAATAGTTTAGAATTTTTTTTGACCTTCACTTTTATATTTTTCCTATTTTTATCAACATCAACATTCAAATTATTAATAATGTTCAATTGTGTGATACATATTTTAATTTTTTTCTTTTTAATAATTGGAGGAATAAAATTCAAATCTTGAACAATAAAAATATAGATGTCACTCAAACACTTAAATAGTGGAATTGCAGAAAGTTTTATTTAAATCATTTCATATAATTATATTTATAGAAAAAATCAATCATTCTTTAATTGAGATTATTTTTTAATAGTTTATTGGTTATTAGTATAAATATGGATATTGTAACAAAATAAGAAGAAAAGGTTGTAGCAAATGAGAAATTAAACAAAGATATTTGAGAAAAGATTGGTAATTCTCTGTTATATTTGAACTGCAGATTACAATGTTATTTAACATTATTTATAAGTAAAATACTAATTAACATCCCTTAAAAATATACCACTACTTAAAATTAACTTTTACTAATTTCTGTTAAGATCTCATAATCTTAACCATAATAGAAAATATTTAACTAACAAAAAAATAAATTAGAGAATTTAATATAAATTAAGATGCATTAATATATATATATATATATATATTTTAAAAACTCCCCTTTAGTGCATGCTTAACGACACCGAGTACAGCTCTAAACTCTTCAAACTTAGGTTTTCTCAGAGCTTCTGTGAAAATGTCTGCCACTTGGTTTTTTGTAGAAATCCCTTTCCACTCAATTTCTTGACTAAACATCTTCTCTCAAATATAGTGATGACGAACTTCTATATGCTTCGTTCGAACATGAAAGATAGGATTAGAAGAAAGTTTAATAACACCTTCATTATCACACTTGATATGTACAGGATATTCAACTTTGCAATACATATCATTTATCAAGTTTCTTAACCATATTCATTCTTGTGCTGCCATGGTTGTTGTTGTTAGAATATAATTACTTCTTCTAATTAGTTGTATTAACTAGTTATTAGTTTGTTATAAATTTGTTATAAATTCAGTTGTACTTTGAGTATAAAACCCACTAATGTGATAGGCTGAAGATACACCTTTGTAATTCAAATTCACTAAATAAAAGTCTCAGATTACTCTTTCCTTAAGTCTCTAACTTCTTTTATACATTTCATCCTACTTCGGTCACCATGTCTGAGTTCTCACATGGTATCAATCGCCAGTGATCTTGGGTGTCGATGCTACCGTTATTGCTTTCTAGATTGACTCTTCTTTTCGTCATTTTCCGCTTTCTTCTGTTTGATTGGGCTTGTCTATTTGATCATTGTTGTTACTGTCGTTCGAGTTTACTTCACCAGTTCAAGATTTTCTTTTAGATTTCAGAATTTGTTGATCAGTTCAAGATTTTTGAGTTTGTTTCAGTCGCCATCGTTCCTGAGGTTTCTTGTTTAGTATATTTTGTCGATTTCTTCTGTCTGTCATGGCGATTGCGGAATACTCAAATCATTCTAGTGACTCGTCTGGACAATTACCTCCTATGGAAACAACAGGTGATGCTTTTGATTTATGGTCGCGATCTTGAATGCTACTTGGATGATAAAACACCAATTTCGCCAAAAGTAGTTACGGATGCTTCTAGGCAAATGGTTCTATCATCGCTTCAAGAAGGAAGATTGCAATCTTGCATCTTGGTTGTTGTTGATTCTGAAATCCACCATTGCAATTTCTCTGTTTCTTTGATTGTTTTTTGACCTTGTCTCTCGCGAGCTTTATTTTCTTTTTCTGTCGCATTCGATTTGTTTTTTCATTTCATGATCTACTCGTTGTTGGGTCTTTCATTGTTGACAAATCATTGACTTTTATTCTTAGGTCGAGCATGCCTCTGGAATTAATATGAATTTTTACAGTCTCCTCTTTCAAATAGACAATTCTCGGGCATCACTTGCACTTCAAACTAGTTTGCATTTCAGCACACAACGTGGGGAGTTGTTTGGAAATGGTTCTTTGCCTTTCTTGCACTTGGTGAGATTTTCTCATTCTCCACTATTTTGCAGTTAATTTGTGAGTTGCTATCTGGTTTGGCTGATTGATGCTTACTGTTTTTTATTGGATATTGAGGAGTTTCAGTTACATATTTGACTGGTACATGAACACTCGATTGATTGTTTGATATTGGGTTGAAGGCTTGAAGCATAATCTTGTTCTGGTTCGTGATATTGGAACACTACTGAGTTTTTTTTTTCTTCCTCCACTGCTCTTATACTTTTTTACTTGGTCGGGTATGGTCTACTAGTTATTCTATATTTGTTGATGGGTTAAAGTTCAACGAGGATTGGGATCACATTCAAGTTCTGATTTGCGACTCTAATCTTAGCTTGGTGTTGGAGGTTTTGGGTGTCAAGAATGTCGTTCAATCGAATGCTGGAATTTTTTTCGAGAACTGTGAATTTTCTTTTCTTCATTGTTTGTCTACTTCATACACAAGGGTTATTTGAAATTTTGGTTTCACAACCAAGTTTGGAAGATAGAAAATATCCGGGGAATGTATAATGTTTAACCGCCTTGCACTCCTTAACCGGACATAATAGGATGTGTTCTTGCCTAAGAAAGGCTTCAGATTACATTTGGGAGTTTGTAGCTTAACCTTCTTTCTCCCAAAAAAAAGGATCAAATAAGTGAAAAAGTGTGACGATAAAGATGAAAGAATAATAGATTTCAGAAGGAATTTTTGGATGTAAAAAAAATGTAGAACAGAAGGTGAGTAAGAAGAACGAAAGGAAAAAAATTCCTTCGATTCTCGGTTAACCATCAAGCAAGAAATACAAGTTTTTTAAGGAATTTCTGACGATCAAGAAAGCATAGTGACTGAAGAGATTTCAAGGAAGCAATTCTAGCTCAAACAATTCTTTTGACTCATGCAATTTTATTCAACATTATTTGATTTTCAAGCTCAAAAACTTGAAGAAAATAGAGTGAATGTTAGAATATAATTACTTCTTCTAATTAGTTGCATCAGCTTGTTATTAGTTTGTTATAAATTTGTTATAAATTCAGTTGTATTTTGGGTATAAAACCCACTAATGTGATAGGATGAAGATACACATTTGTAATTCATATTCACTCAATAAAAGTCTCAGATTACTCTTTCCTTAATTCTCTAACTTCTTTTATACATTCCATCCTATGCCAACCATCATGCCTAAGTTCTCACATTGCTTCCAAATATTCAACTTCGGTGTTGGATAACGAAACCACATTTTATTTCTTGCTACACCAAGATATCATAGTTGAACCAACATTAAAACAATAACCTGAAGTAGAATGTCTATCATTTGCATCTTCTGCCCAATTTGCATCAGTAAATCCTTTTAACACAAAATTCTCACATCTTTCATATATTAAACCATAATTAAGAGTACCTTTTACGTATCGTAAAATTCTATTTGTTGCATCTAAATGAGTACTCTTCGGACATTGCATTAATTATGTGATCGCACTAACAGATTAAGCAATTTCTGGTCTTGTGATAGTTAAATAAATTAAACTACCAACAAGTTGTCGAAATTTTATAACATCTTGCAGCAATTTTCCTTCATCTTTTCAACTTGAGATATGGCTCCATTGGAGTTGCTTTCTCTTTTGCCTCCCCCAAACTAAAATGTTGCAATAGCTTTTTTGCATAAGCCTTTTGGGAGATGAAATACTCATCTTCTTATTTTTTAATTTCCTGATCAAGAAAACATCCAACTTCTTCTAAACTTTTCATCTCAAAGCGAACTGATAAATTATTTTTTAATTTAGAGATTTTAGTTTTATTATTTTCTATAATAATCATATCGTTCACATACAATAAAACCAACAAGTGCAAGTTTGATTCTAATTTAACAAACAAACTAAAATTTGCATCTGAAACTCTAAAACCACAAAAGATGAAGTATTAAGTCACTTTACCATACCAAGCGCGTGGTGCTTGCTTAAGGTCGTAAAATGCTTTCTTGAGTCTACAAACACGGCAAGGATGTTGATTAGACACGTAGCCTTTAGTTTGTTCCATAAATACTTCACGATCAAGATCTCTATATAAAAATGCATTCTTTACGTCAAGTTGCCATAGCTTCCATTTCTTGAAGGCTGTTAGAGAAAAATTATTCTCAATGTTACCATTTTTGCAATCAGGCTGAATGTTTTTTCATAATCCAAACCATAATTTTAAGAAAATTCACGTACGACAAGTCGAGCTTTACATTTATCAATAGTTCTGACTGGTTTTCTCTTCAAGTGATATATCCACTTGCAGGTGAAAGGTTTACACTTTTTTGGTTTTAATTTTTGTTAAGCATCAATTTCTTCCATCATAGTTGCTTGCCATTATGGTTGATCTTTAGTTTTCTCATAGTTTGGTTTTAAATCAAGTTTGGTTCTATTAGATTTTAAAATATGGACATAACAAATAGAACCAAATACGCGAAAATAATTTACATTGGGCTTCATATTATATAAAAATACAAATGGAGACTTCTCTTTACCTGGTCATAGAGGTAAGTGATTTATTACATGACATGCAAACTGCATATGTTCAATCTAAAACTCTCAAGGGAGATGTTTGTAATATCAAGATGAGACAATTTCTTTTATGAAATGCCATTTTGTTGAGGTGTATCTGGACATGTCATTTGTCGTACAATTCTATTGTCACTACAGTATTGAAAGAAATCATCTGACATATACTTTCCTCCATTATCACTCTGAAGGCATTTAATCTTCATCTCAAATTCTTTTCCCACCATTTTTTTTAACTTAACAAACTTTGCTAACTCTTCTCCTTTAGGAATTTTATCCCAACTGTATCTTCAGAAATTATCTACTAAAACCATAGCATAACAATAACCACTAAAATTTGGTGTGTGTGTGTTTTCCCATAAGATCTGTATGGATTAAATCAAGCATAGATGTTTTTCGATTTGACGATTTTGTAAAAGGAAGTCGATATGATTTTTCAAATTGATATCCTTGGTAAATTACATCTTCACGAACATTTTTCAATTAAGGCATGTCATCCACTAACCTTTTTGGTGAGATTTTTTTGCAACAATTGATAGCCTAGATGACCCAATCGAGCGTTCCAAATTGTTGCACTCTCAGTCTGACTTGTTTTCTTCACATAGGCTTCTTTTGCAGCCATCAAACAAAGAACCTCTCTTCTCGTCACAGGTAAGTACATCGGCAGATATATTTTTTACATTATCAAGAATTTTTACATCTTTTGGTCCAAACAAAACATATTTTCCTGAATTTGTAATTTGAGAAAATTAAATTAAATTTCTCTTCAAACTTAGAACATGGATGACGTCATTCAACTCGTTCTCTTTTGTGTTGACGTAAATCTAGAGTAATTCATCATTTTCTGTTAAATGATGAGAGCAACTTGAATCAATGATGCACTCCTCTTTACAATTTTCATGACTCAAGAGAACTTGGGTAGGTACTGATTTTTCATCTCCTTCTTGAACATATTCTACGGCAAAGCATTATACTCACTTAAGCTGATCACCTTCATTTTCACTTGCAACATTTACTTTGGAAAGCTTGACTCTACAATTTCTTTTGATGTGCCCAATTTTACCATACCTGTAGCACTTGATGGAATTTTTATTTTACGAGCCATCACCGGTAACACTTGTTACATCAAATCGTCTTGCATTATTTTTATTCCAAGCCGAAGTATTCTTTTTGTAATACTTACCTTTTGAGTAAAGAGCAGAATTTGTGTCTAAATTCTCAGACATTTGTTTTACTAAGGCCTCCTAATTAGAAAGTAAACTTTCTAGTTCTTCTGCTGAAGGTTGTTTCGCCCACCCTTGAAAGTAAGTAACAAAAGGACTGTACTCCTTTAATCTTCGAATGAGAAATTGTTTCAATCTGGCATCATTTATCTTTTCTTCTGTATCTAAATCTGAGATTTCAGCACAAATGCTTTTAACTCAATACTCAAAAATAGACATATCTCTTTGTGTTAATT
The DNA here is from genome assembly GCA_035048815.1 of Abelmoschus esculentus. Lineage (NCBI taxonomy): Eukaryota > Viridiplantae > Streptophyta > Magnoliopsida > Malvales > Malvaceae > Abelmoschus > Abelmoschus esculentus. Next base: position 10,830,866 of record JAUCBN010000031.1, read on the forward strand.
GTGTCAGATCATTTTTTCAGCAATTGTAACCTTGTTATATTCTTTTTGGAAAATATCCTCTCAAGTGTCTCCCACTTCTTTTGGTGAGTTGATGTCCCAAACATGATCAATAAACTCTTTGCTAATTGAAGTCCTCAAAGGAAAGAGAACCTTACCACACTTAATCTTTAATTTTCTGCATGATTCGGAGTTTCCAGGAGCATCAATGGGAATTTCATCATCAAGCCTTGTTATTAAATCCAATAGGTCTCGACTTTGAAGATATGTCTCCATACACATTCTCTAATATTTGTAGTTTATTCTTATAAGCTTATCAACACCATAATGTGTGCTTGAATTACCACTTCCATTTGCCAACTCCATCTCTTTTCACAACTTTTAATTTGTTCCAACAAGAAAAACAATACTTGATAGACAAGAAGAACAAAAGTAAATATAACCTTCAACGAGGCTCAGATACCATGTAACAAAATAAGAAGAGAAGATTGTAGTAAATGAGAAATCAAACAAAGATATTTGAGAAAAGATTGATAATTCTCTGTTATATCTGAATTACATATTATAATGTTATTCAACATTATTTATAGGTAAAATTATAACTAATATCCCCTAAAACTATGCCACTAATTAAAATTGACTTTTACTAATTTCTGTTAAGATCTCATAATCTTAATTTAGAACTAATGTTTTGATATAATAATTGAAAAATAGTTTGGGACTAATTTGAAAAGATTTCAAAAATGGTTCTTATGTCCAAACTACTTGAAAATATATTTAAGATGTTTTTGAGAGCTTTTAAATGTGTTTTAAATGTTTTAAAGAAATCAAAGAAGTGATTTTAACTCAGGCGTTTCGATACCAGTTTCGATACCGCCATATTTTCAAAGGCAAAATCACAGTCGTATCGATACCCTTTCACCACTGTGATGTTTGGTTTCGATACCAGTTTCTATACACCCCCAACGGTCATAAACGATTTTATAAAAAAAACAATGGTTAGGAGCCGTATCGAAACCCGTTTCGATACCTGTTCTTAAATGTAGGTCAACGGCTATTTCCCAAAGTAGAGGTATCGATACCTCTTTTACCCGTTTCGATACCTCTTGTACCATAAACAGAAATATGCCTTGAAACAAGCTCCAAACGACTCCAAATCAATCCCAACGGTCACCAACGGCTAGAAACTCATGTGGGATGATAAAAGGAAGCCTCAAACATCAAGAGAAGGCTAATGTTTCATTGTAAAAAACAATATGATCAAGAATTTGTCTCAAAGCTTAATTCTCATCTTTTGGGTAGACAACACTTTTGAGCTTAATGTTTATGTATGCTCAAGTGTCTTAGGATTGGGTGAGAGCTTAGTTGCAAACAATTAGCCTTATTAGAAGGATTCAAGTTTGCTTAAGAATTCTCTTTGTGATTGAATTCCCAAATTTCGGTTGTGAACTTTAGATGCTTGATTCGGGTTGTGAATCAAGGTTGTAAGGTTATCCCTTTGTTCCTCAAAAGGTTGAATTCTTAGTGAATTGTGGAAATCCTTAGTGGGAAGCTAAGATAGTGGATGTAGGTGTTTGTTCGTAGGCTGAACCACTCTAAAATCATCGTGTTCATTGTCTGTCTTTTTGCTTCCACAACAAACACTCAAAATATCAATTTCTCCATCACTTGGCAAATTTAATCGGTTATTCATCGAGCCCTTCAAGCCCAACAATTAGTATCAGAGCGAGGCTCAATCGAGAGGGATTAACATCCTATTGAGAAGATCTGGCGAGCTCGACCAATTACCGATCAACCAACAATCCATGGCTCAATCCATTGACAAGCCACCTTTCTTTGACGGGTCCAACTACTCCCAATGGAAGATAAGGGTGAATTATTTCATCAATTCAAGAGACTATAAGCTTTGGGATATAGTGGAAGATGGACCATTTGTGCCAAAAGGAACAAAGGCGGAATGGAGCGTGGAAGATCGCAAGAAGATGGTGTTAAATCATAAGGCTTTGCACATTCTTGTTTGTGCATTCCATCCAAGCATCTATGAGAAAATTTCTTCTTGTGAGAGTGCCAATGAAGTTTAGGACAAGCTCGAAGTTACATACAAAGGTACAAATGAAGTAAAGAAGACCAAGATTGGATTCCTCAACCAAGAGTATGAGAACTTCAAGATGAATCTGGAAGAGGACATTACAAAGATGTTCGATCGATTATCCACCATCACCAATGGACTTAGAGGATAAGGAGAGATCATTCCGGAGGAAAAGCTTGTTCAAAAGCTTATCTATTCCCTTCCCGAGTCATGGGACTCAAAAAGGACCGTCATCATCGAAGCTAAAAATCTCAAGACTCTCAAGCTTGATGAACTCATGAGTCCCTCCTCACACATAAAATTATGATGAAAGGAAGACAAGAGGAGAAGAAGAAGGAAGAGATTAGATCGATGGGGAAGAAGAAAGTTCAAGAGCTTGGTGTAAATGTCAACACCATTGCTATCAAGTCCTCCAAGTGCATCTACCTTGAAGATTCAAGTGAGGAGGATAGCTAAGGAGATGAAGAACTTGCCCAACTCTTCATAGACTTCGATCGAGTCGTGAGGAACAAAAGTAAGAAATCCTCAAATCACGAATCAAAGAAGAAGATGAAGGATTCCCACAAGTCAACCATAAAGGGATCATCTTCAAAGAAGCAAGCATATGTGGCTACTTGGAATGATGAGGACTCCACCGAAAATGAAGAAGTCAACCTATGCTTGATGGTCCTCAATGAGGGGGAGGTAACTTCTAACTCATCTAGTTTAAATTCATATTCATTTGATGAGTTACAAGAAGCCTATGACAAATTGGCTTTTGAGTTTAAGGCTTCATTTTCTAAAAATAAAAAGATGATTTTAAAGCTTAAATTAGAAAATGATTTACTTTCAAAAACCAATTTTGAAATTGAAGCAAGGTTAAAAGACTTTTCGATTTACAAAATTTGCTTCAAAATATGAAAAAAGATCATCAAATTGCTTTAGATGATCTTAAGAAAGAAAAAGATTTGATTTCCAAAGAACTTGAAACGAAAAATAATTTGGGAAAATCAAACTTTTATTTGAAACAATCTAGTACCCCTAGATTTGAAAGTGGAAAATGTTTTAGAAGTGTTTGGGTCCCAAAAGGACTAATCACTTCAACTAAAATGGATGAAATTGAAAAATGGATTCCTAAGGAGACTAAATTATGTTCTACTAACATTAAAGGATCCAAAGCAATTTGGATACCAAAAATTTCTTGATTGTTTTATTTTAGGTGTGATGGAGGTATGAGCATCAAAGTGGGAGATTAATGAGGAGCTCCATACACACAAGATGGACACTTGAATAAGGAAGGTTTCACATCCTCCCTTGAGTTCAAGTGTGGTAAAATCTAGTTTTTAAATTTAATTTTTTTTTATCTTTTATTTAAACTAGATTATCATAATTGTTGAACTAACGCTTAGTGATGCCTTATGTAAGGGGGAGTCATTTATTTTCACAAACTAAGTTTTGATATTTGATTTTAAAACAATTGACATTTTAAAACTCTCCTATGTTATGAGCTTTAAAGATTTTCAAACTTGTTTTAAACCATTTTTGATATAACAAAAAGGGGGAGAATGTTGTGAAAAATTGATTTTTCAAATTGTTTATTGAGTAAAAGGGGAGCATTAATGCTTTTGAATCATTATTCTCTTATTCAAAGTTTTATTTCAAAAAGGGGGAACAATCTCAAAAATAATTTTTCAAGTTGGTTTTATTATATCAAAAAGGGGGAGATCGTAGAACTAATGTTTTGATATAATAATTGAAAAATAGTTTTGTATTAATTTGAAAAGATTTCAAAGATGGTTCTTATGTTCAAACTACTTGAAAATATATTTAAAAAGTTTCTGAGAGTTTTTAAGTGTGTTTTCAATGACTTAAAGAAACAAAAGAAGTGATTTTAACCTAGGCGTTTCGATACCAGTTTCGATACAGCCATGTTTTCAAAGGCAAAATCACAGTCGTATCGATACCCGTTTCGATACCCTTTCACCACTGTGATGTTTGGTTTCTATACACCTCCAACGATCATAAACGATTTTATGAAAAAACCCAACGACTAGGAGCCATATCGAAACCCGTTTTAATACCTATTCTTAAATGCAGGTCAATGGCTGTTTCCCAAAACAGAGGTATCGATACCTCTTTTATCCGTTTCGATACCTCTTGTACCAAAAACAGAAATATGCCTTGAAACAAGCTCCAAACGGTTCCAAATCAATCCCTTTGTTCCTCAAAAGGTTGAATTCTTAGTGAATTGTGGAAATCCTTAGTGAGAAGCTAAGGTAGTGGATGTAGGTGCTTGTTCGAAGGCCGAACCACTCTAAAATCATCGTGTTCATTGTCTATCTTTTTGCTTCCACAACAAACACCCAAAATATCAATTTCTCCATCACTTGGGAAATTTAATCGGTTATTCATCGAGCCCTTCAAGCACAACATTTAACCATAACAGAAAATAGTTGACTAACAAAAAAAAATAAGAGAATTTAATTCAAATTAAGATGCACTAATATATAGTTTTTAATAAATATATTTTATATTTATTTGACTAGTGTAATACCCCGACCCGAATGTCACATTGGGCCATCGGCCCAAAACCTATATTTCAAAATTTCTTTCAAAAGCCCAATAATAAAATCCAACTCAAATCCAAAATACGATTCATAAAACCCATTTAAGTTAAAACGTAAGCCCAAAAATAATATAAAGTAATCGGAGCTCCAAATATTACAATCATTTAAAACATTCAACCCAAATAATAAACAGAGTTACAAAATACATATAGGGTTCGACTAAGCACTAGCCCACTACATCTAATACATGTACTCTGACAACAAAGTCGATGCTGAAATCCAAACCTCGATGGTGCTCCACAGGAACCGGCTTCACCTAACCTACGCACGAAAACACATTTCGAACGCTGAGCTACAGAAGCTTAGTGGATACGCCGAACTCGGTCCAAAATCATGCATATCAAAGCAGTAAAGCAAAGCATATAATATCGTGCATGATATGATAGTCTAGCATGCTTGCCTATCACATGGCATAAACAATGTATAATATCGCACACAATATATACATGTTACATCACAAAATAACACATAAGAGTGAGGCCCACGTCCACACAGCATCGGGATCCTACACTCAGGATTGAGGCCGCCCTCAAATCCTATGCCCGGAATGTTACATCGGACATCTTCGAACGAGGCCGCCCAACGTTCAGAAAGGGATGGAGGCAGCCCAACCAATCTCATGCTCGGAATATTACATCAAACATCTTCGAGTGAGGCCGCCCAACACTCGAAATAAAAGTCTTCAATACATCACCCGGAATGTTACATCGGATGGCCTTCGACGTGTTGCAACACTTTTGGATATCTGGATTTCCATCAAATAAAGACTCGATACACACAAACAATCCACCTAGGATCCTCACATCAAAACATATCAAGACTTAACATAATTTAGTCGTTCGGGGTTTATTATCATCAAACTTGTATTAACAATTCATTTTCTCATTTATAGGTTTCATTAGGACTCTTAATTCTCTTATCGAACCTCAAAGAATACCAAACTTGTCGAGATCTCGCAGGGGTATCGATACCCTTATGTGGGGTATCGAACCACCCTGCCTCAATACACACCCAAATAAGGCATCGAAACATGGGTATTGATACCAGTATCGATACCCTTTGACCATTTTAAAAGTCAACAAAAGAAGACTCTCCAGATTCGATACTAGTATCGATGCTATTATGCCACTAGAGGACCCGGTATCGAACCATGGTTCGATACCCCTGCCCACATAGCCTATTTTCACTCATGGGTATCGATATTGGTAACCCGTGTATCGATACCCCTGCACAAAATGCAGGTCTGCACTTAGAAATTTCTAAGGATTCTTCCCCAATATTAATCTATTCGATTCTAAAGTGTTCCAATTAGTTCTTAGATATGTTTAAGACGTTTTTAACACCAATGTTCAGCCATTAAACTCACTAACACAATTTTCACCATTAAAGCATATCAAGCTCAAACCAAGCACACATACACTATATCTACATGAATGCTTCATACCATGAAATGCAAAATGATTGGAAGAGTTGGGAGTACCAACCTTAAGCCAACAACAACCAAAATGAGCTTCACACCTCTTCAAGCTTTTCCCTTTCCTAAGCTTGATGATGGCTCATAAGCCTCTTTCTCTATAAGAGAAAGATGAAGAACGGATTAGAACACTTCGGGGAGATTTCCAAAGCCTTAAAACACTTAAAAGAACCCATCTTAAGCCCTCAAAAACCTTATTCCCGGATTTCCCACACAACCTTCTTCTCCACCAAACCAAACCATTCTTACCTTATTTTATAGATCAAAAACAACTCTATAACTTACCCTTCTAACCCAAAACGTGATTCTTCAACAAAAAAAAAACAAGATTCAACCTTTACATACCTTCTTTTCTTGCCACAAGATGAAGGAGATGGGGTAAAAGAAAAGAAAAGAAAGATGAAATCACCTCTGCAGGCAAAACCCCCATAAACCCTTCCCTATTCATCCATTTAGACAATTACCAAATTGTCCTCCACTTAAAACTCCTAAAGCCCTAACCACTCAAGCCCAACAAAACTAAGCTCAAACCACACTAACTCGGGACCCAAAACTGAAGCCCAACACCACGGGTTAACCCGACACTCGGATACTAGAATCCGGGTCATTACAATTAGTTTATTAATTATCGATATAATGTTATTAATTATTAAATTTAAATATATATTAATTTTTTATTTATGAAATTAAATTCTTAATCTAATTTTATTAATTATTAAATTATATATATTAATTTTTTATTTATAAAATTAGCTTTTTAATTTTACCATCATTAGATATTTAAATTAGGTTACTTTTAGAAATTTCAAACTCATAAAAGGAGCTTTTCCAACTTGAAAGACTTTACCAAAACCCACCATTATAATCCATTTTTAACAAACATAACTTTTAAAAATAATTCAAACATCTGATTTTTTTATTCAAAATATTTTTTTATTAAATATGATCATTGTATTTTGGACACATCAATTAATTAATATCATTCATGAATATAGGTTTCCTAATTTAATAAATTGTATTCACATACTGCGATATTATTAAAAAGATAAATGTTCGATATGTGTCTTAGTTTTAGGGTTTAGATAGTCAATTTAGGGGTAGGATTTATGTTTAGTAATTTAGAATTCAAAGAGTGAACAAATTTTAGAGTTTATGATTAAAATTAAGAATTATATGTTAATACTTAAACCGTAACCTTCCTAAAAACTAAACCCTAAACCTTAAATTCTAAACCTTTAAGCCTAAACACTTATATCATACATTCCAAATTAAGCCTCTAAACCCTAAAACTAAGACACTTGTAAAAACTTTGTAGTTTCTAAAGTAAGCCTCTAAGGGCCATGAGTCCCATCCCGGCTGGTCTCTTAGTTCAATTTTAGAGAAACAAGTTAGTGGAAGATGTGTTTTTGTGGACTACAGTGGTGTCTATCTTCTCCTCGACAGATGGTTAGCTACTGAATTGAAGCTTCCAAATAAAGAAATGGTTTGACCACCGAGAATTTTTGTTATAATCTCAGCTCTGAGCTGTCTGTTAATCCGGGCAGGATATTTATAGAAGAAAACAACTTGCATAGGAAGAGGCAAGAGCTTGTCAATGTTGTACAAGTTTGAAGTTGAGAAATACAGTGAATCCGAGCCATTTGATCTTGAATCTTGATCTTACTTGGAAGGATCCTATAGCTTGGTTATGTCAACAAGCATCACTACATGCTACTAGGTTCTTGATGGAAAGTGGGAATTAGTGGGGTGCCATTGCTAGTTCATTAAAATCAACACACACTGAGGACTTGAAACATAGGCATATCTCAATCTGTAGATTCTCAACCTACTTGTCACTCCTTAAGCAGGGTGAATATGATAAAACCTGCCAAAACCTTCAAATTATAACCTTTGCTTGTGTCTAAACAGAAAAAATGGATCGAAAAGTAGTTGCTATAGTAATATACTGCTATCAGTCCAAGGACATCATCTGCTATCAGCATGACTTTCTTCTGGAAGATACTCTTTGAACAAGTCACCATTGATGTCAAAATTTCAGGTATTAACCTCCTGATATGTCTGCTCCTAAACATGACCCTTCTTTAAGAACTAAATATGACCCTTTTGAATTCTTTGTTATATATATTAGCTCGATTGTGATGCAGGAAAAATGTCATGTAATGTCCTACATAGAAGTATTACTTGTACCTTTGACAACACCTAGTTTTAGCATGTTATAACAATCATATTCAATGTTTGCATTGTACATTGGATCATTGCTCAATGTAGTGAAAAAGGAGTATTGCAGAGGGGGAGAAGTTTCTTAAAGACAGGTAAACTTATCTAATTGAATAGGACAGTATCAGTTAAATAGGACATGTAATCAGCAATCTTTTTCCACAAAGAAACTTACAAGAATCAAGCCCCAATTTGCAACCTTAAAATTTACAAGACTTAAACCCCACTGTCTCATCTACAATGTTCAGCAACCGGAGCATTGACTTGGGAATCAACCAGAGCTGATCCTCTTGCAAGGTATACCTGCAATCACTTCATCTTCCCTCCCTCTCTTCTTGTTGCCACTCAAATAACTGCATTTACAAGGTGTGATACTAATGGAAACAGAGCTAACTTTATCTATTCCCCTTCCTTTTAAATCTACAATAGGAAGCACCAAATGCCATCAGTTGAAATGGTAAATGAAAATCATCTGAATGATTGTTCAATGGGTTGAACAAACCTGAGTTTGTGTCATTAATCTTTAATTTCTTGAGCAAGCTTAGATTCGCTGTTGAACTGTTTCTCTTGAAGCCAATCCCATTATTGCATTTAGAAACCAGACAATCAACTCCATCATGGGATCCTGTATGCCAAGGGCTCCATCTCAGTTAAAGATGAACAAGCTGCTTACATATAACTATGACAAAAGGTGCTGAAAACCAAGTCCCAAAGCCAATTCCCCGTTACTTTTAACAATGGTCATCTGTATTATACCTGCTAAGCTGCTTTCTCTAAACCTTTTGTTTTCAACCGAGCAAACATCTTTCAGTTGTCGCTTTGCAGTAATTCCAGCAGAATCTCGACTCAAATTAACACCATCTTCAGGATCATGTGTTCCTACAAGAAAACATTCTTCAACAAACCAAACAGAAACCCAAGAAAACGTGGAGAAAAAAAGGTTAAACTTAATAGTAATTAACTTACTCTTAGTCCCAACTTTGCAAAGCTTGCCATCAACAATAAGAGCGCCCTTATGATCACCATCGGTCCCGGTAGACAAGCCTTTAGAAGAGAAGAACGAAAGCAGCGACCTCCACGTGACAGAACTAGAAACGAGGTCAACCCCTCGGCTTATAAAGTGGCCGTTGAGCTTCACCGTCGATGGGTCTAGGCCGAACAATCGAGATATGTAGCCAATGTCCAGTTTCTGAGCATCCCATGCCACGAACCGAACAAGCTTTGACACTGAAGGGCAGAAAAGCTGTATTGTTTTTTGTTTCTCTTTGTTATCACCCGACATGGATTCTTAATCTCTTGTTACCAGTTTGTTCTGTCTGGGGTTTCCTTTCAGTGTTGGTTCGCCGTTGCTTTCAACTTCCAACGTCTTCTGGAAGTGTCGAAGACCAAAGTTGTATTTTTTGGACCCAATGTTTTGGAAGGCCGTGGGCTTTTAAAGGGATTGCCCATGCTGTCTAGAAACCTTATAATTGTTTTAATCAGTTATAATAATTACAATAATATCTTATTATATTTAGAAAAATTATATTGATTGTCATCCAATAATTACATTCTGTTTTAGTTATTTAATTATTTTTTATTAAAATTATTTATTTTATTATTTATTTTATTATTAAATATTTCTACTTAGAGAGGAAAAACGTTAAAAGAAAGAATATTTTTTGTGAGTCTTAAATTCGAGACCTAAAAAAAATGAGAGTATGTAAATAGTTTTGATCGACTCACACTTTTCTTATAAAAGACTATTAATATTTATTCCCTTGTTTTTTGTTTTTTTTTTTCTTTTCTTCTTTATAGGAGACTGACATTGAAAAATGTTATTTACAAATTGAAAATAGTTGAAGATGGAAAGAAGAAAAGTGAACTATGTTTGTCATTGTGGTTGTTCATGTGAGTTACGAAGTTGGACATCATATAATTCTGATAGAAAGTCTTTTGACTGCTCAAATTTTTGAAAAATATATTAAAAAAGTTATTAAAATTAAAAAGAATAACATCCGAAAAAGAATAACAAATTGCATTTGCATAGACGGCTAGGGCTTTTTATCAAGAGGAAAGGTTAACACCTAAATAACTTGGCAGTTCATCTAAATTGATATATGGCTGTATTAATTTTAATTTTTATCTTGAAAATAAAATAAAGTAAATATTTATGACTAACGTATATTTTTTATTTTATAAAAAAGGTTTTGTTATACATGGATCTAAGGATTCGTATAACAATTAATAGATTCTTATCATTAATAGATTTTTCCTACTTTTCATTAAAATATAATTAATTATAAATAAATATCATTAATTTAAATTGTTTAATATAATTAAATCTTAAAATTAAGCATAAACCTTAAATTCTAAAAATCATAAAACTTTAAAATCATAAACCTTAAAATCATAAAACACCTAAATCCTATCAATAAACCTTAAATCTTAAAATTCACAAAATCCTAAAACATCAATTCTTAGACCTTAAACTATAAATTATAAACACTAAATACTAAAACCAATTAACCTAAACCTCAGACCTTAAACTATAAACACCTAAAATCTCAATCTCTAAATTTCTTAAAATATAATTAATTAAATTATAATATATTTTATTAAAAAGTAAAAATAATAATAATCTAATCTAATAATTTTTAATTATATGTGGCCGGCTGTGTATAACAAAACCCTTATAAAATTTAGTGTTTAACAACTTAACTCATTTCCGTTAACATCTTTACAGGACAAATGAAATTTTAAAAAATTTAATCAGTATAAAATTATTTTATAATAATTTTAAAAAAGTAGTTTTTATTAGGGATGAGTAATACTGGGTATCTGACCAATTTGAATAAAATTAATTCCGATCTCAATAACCATTGATTCCTGAAAATTGAAATCAGTCTCGGTCCTGGTTACACCGAATTCTAAATTTTAAGAATCGGTCTCGTTACTAATCAGAATCGGTTTCAATATCGGGTACTCGATCAATTAATTTATTTTTAAAAATTTACGAGTCTTACGGAGATCGAGACTGAGTAATCGAGTTTTTTGCCCTCCCCTAATTTTTGTGACTGAAATTATTTTTATATATAAATCATTAAGACAGATCTTAATCACAATTCAATGCCTTAACCTAGGGGTGTTCAAACGGTCGGCTAAACCGAATTAATCGACCAAACCGAATTAATTCGGCTAAAACGATCGGCCACCGAATTTTGTTCGGTCGGTGAGTGGTTAAAGTTTTTTTAAAAGTTCGGTGAACGATTAATTCGGTTCGAAACGGGTTAATTAACCAAATTAACCGAATTAGCCAAAATATAATAAATATTAAATATACAATATATATTATTATTAAGCCTATATCCAACTTGTTTTGTTTTATCATAATGTTCAATCTAAAATTATAATATTTTTATACATGTTTAGATATTATTTAAATTAAATGTAAATTTATTTTTGTAAACTAAAAAGTATTTTCAATTATTTTTATTGTGTAATAACTTTGAATAAGAAAATTAATAAATTTCGGTTAATTCGAAAACCGACCGAATTAACCGACATTTGTTCGGTTCGGTTAATATATTTCAAAAAAAATTTAGTTCGGTTAATGGTTAAAGATTTTAAAAGTTCGGTTAATTCGGTTTTTGATAATTCGATTCGGTCACCGACCGAATTAACCGTTTGAACACCCCTACCTTAACCCACGTAAACTTAATATTATTTTTAATAATTTTTACATAAAAAAGGGTGAAGATAAAATTTATTTTTAATGAATTTTAAATTTATAATTTTAAAAAAATGTTACCGATAATTTTAATTATTTATTTTAAAATTAATGATATTTTATATAAATTTACTAAATTATTAATAAAGGAGGTTTTTATTTTGATATTTTTAATAATTATTATTTTTTATTAAAATACGTCAAAAATATCAGTACTTTCATTTGAAATTGGCGTTATCGTATATAGAAGTTGTGAATAAAATAATAATCTTACAAATTACATCGTTAAATATATTTGAATACAATAACAAACAATTATAAATTACTGAAAATCATTAATAATTAAAAATTAAAGATAAATTACATAAAAAATTTAAATGAACACAAATATAATAAAAAAGTAAACAAAAAAAATGTATCGTAAGATAACAGCGTACCATAAAAAAAATATACACCATAAAATAATAAAAACAAATATAATAAGATGAACTAGAAATACAAATTTAAAACAAAAAATATTAAAAACCAAGAAAAAGAAAAATTAGATTAAAAATATATATTAACAATCGACATTGGAAGATCTCTATAATTAAAATTACATAGTAAAATCTTGACTTTGTTTAAGATTTTTTGCCGATATAATTAAAATTACATAGCGAAGCAGAGTGTCAGATATCTCGTTTATCACTTTGTAAAATATCTCGTTTGATAGAGACAATTTTATATAAGTTATTAGATTATTTTAATGTTGTACATCATTCTAAAGAAAATATTTTTTTTCGTATTTTAAGTTGTTGTTTTTTTACGTATGAGTTTTTTATAATTATTTTCTATATTTTTTTCTCTGTACTTGAATGTGTTGTAATTTTGAATCATTCTATTATTTAGAAACTTAAAAGATGTAAATTAAATTCAACTAATAATTAAATTATTACTAACTTCTCCATTAAAAGCTTGTAGTTGTAATAGGAAGAAAATCAGTGGATTGAGTTACAAGCATTAGTTGCTAATCCAATAGTAGGAGTAATGTTTTTATATGGAATATTGTATAGTTGCAAATTTTTAAATAAATAATTAGTAAATTATTAAAAACAATAAAGAAAAATTATTTTAATAATTAAAAGTTTTGAGAGTCAACACATTAGTAACATACAAACATAATCTTACAAATCAAACATTTTTCTTAAAAAAATATTAGTAAAAAGAATACTTCCAAATTGACAAAATAATTTTTAAAAAATTAATTAAATGGATTTATTATATATACATTTAATATAATTTATTTATTTTTCTTGATAACTTATTCTTAGATTTTAAATTAAGGAATATGTTCAGAAATGTCCGAATAGAAGCCGACAAATAATATATATATATATATATATATATAAAGCTTAATATTCAAATAGGTGTTCAAATTATGTTTGAGGATATTTCTAGTGCCTAAATTATTTTTAATTCTAAATAAGTGTTTAAAGTTTTAATTTATGTCATTTTAAGTGTATAACCATTTTAAAAAACCGTTTGTCAATAAAGATGCGATAAGTGACAACTTTTAATTTTTATTTTAATTAAAAAAAATCTTCAAATTATCATTGTTTTTCCCGTTTACTACCTCATTGGAGATCATTATTATCATCATCAGACCACCATAATTGTTTCTCCCAATCAATCATTTTCTATAACCGACGGTAGGTATGCCGCCGACTTTATTTTTGCGATTTTAGTTTCTTTCGACATTAGGAAACCGATTGACACACCTATGACCGATTATCAATGATAGGTGGTTAGGGAAAACGATCATGGTAGTACAGCGGCGGTAGTGGTGGTCTCCGATGATATAATAAACAACGATAATGATGACAATTTGAAGGTTTGGTGTTTGAAGTTAGAGATTTAAGACTATTTTATAAAGATTTTTAATTTTTTTAAAAAATTAAGTTAAAAATAAATTAAATTAAAAAATAATAAAACAATAGCAATCTATGATTATGCACTTAAAATGACTATAATTAAAATTTTAGACACTTATTTAAAACTAAAAATAATTTAAACACTAAAAATAACTCACAAACATAGTTTAGGTGCCTATTTAGGTATTAAGCCAAAAGAAAAAAATAGTTAACCGCGGAGAAAGACAAAGTCTCAGCTACGATGACAAGTCAGCCGCCATTAACAGTAACGGCGTTAAATTTATGAGTTCTAAGTCCTAACAGTTCATCCAGCGCATCCTTTTAAGGCTGCTGTCGTCAGCGCCAAACTAAGTCATTCAAGTCTCCAAAAAACATAGCTTTGAATGGATGGAGGAGTGGGGAACGATGACAACTGGAGTGGAAGGAGTGAAAATTTGATTAGAAAAATAAAAATAAAAAATAAAAATCCAAGCTTTGGTGTTTGAGAGAGACATATGAAAATGTGAAGAAACAGAGGTTTTTACAGAGTAAGAAAGAAAGAGAGAGGTAAGAAGAAATGGTCAAACGTTACCGGTGGTGCCGGTCAATGGTCGATGAACCCCCCTCTCCCTCTCCTTCTTTAAATTCTCCTTCTCTATCTAAAACTCTTCTCATTTCTCTTATTTATCTCTCTTCCTTTTTTCCTTTTTGAATTTTGGTTGAAGAATTGTTCTAAAAGTTCTTTTGAGGATCTGGGTTTTCTTTCTCAAGTTTGCTCAAGAAAGAAATGGCAGTAAGTTTTTTTTTTTTTTTTTTTGGGGGGGGGGCGAGGGTGTTGGTATAGTTTACATTATTCTTCTGTTTTTCCTGAGAATTTTCGATGAGAATTATGGGATTTTGTGCGTATGTCTTATGTCAGTTTTTGTTTTACAAGAGACCTAAACTAAACAAAGCATGATTGTGTCATGTGTGTTTCCTTTTAGTTCTTTTATTGATTTTTATATATGTATTTCAGATTCTGTATTGTGAATGTTATTATAATCGTCCTCATTATTGTTGTTATTATTACCACCACCCTCATCATTGTTAATTTTGTCTGAGATTATTGATTTACTGAATTGAGCTTTGGATGGATGAGATTTTGGTCTTTCTTTTGATCTTGCACAGTTTTATCTTTGTATGACCTTAAAACATTACATGATTGGATTGTTTTGCTGATCTGGGGTTACATGGATCTAATTGACTTGAAATTTTTTATAATGGAAATTCTAAAGCATCCGACAATGTGGATTATAGCATGAAGAATATTGGTAAAAAGCACAATATAAAATTTTCAAGTTTGTTCTTGATGATTGCTAGAGGTGTTTGCTTGTGAAAAGGGATTGTAGAATGGCTATAAATCTAAAAAGAAAAAGAAAACTAAGATTTATTGATATGTATGGTGTGACATGTTAATTCCCACATTTGAGTTTTGTATACTTGGAATACTATGTTTGCCTATACTTGTTGAACTTTAGCTGAATGTGTATTTAGCCGAAAGTAATTCTCGGTGAACTTAAAGTTGTATGCTCATTCGTGTTTATGTTTGTTCCGAATTTGATAAAACTTGTATGTGTTTATCATCACAAATTCGTTGTGTGTGTGATTCCCTTGTGGAAAATCTGCTGGTTTTTCTGTTTTGAGCCATTTTAATGATGGAGATTGGAGGAGAGTTTTGTTTGTATATGATCTTGTAACAAGCTTTTGTTGCCATTGTAGCAACGGCAACAGCCCCATGTGCCCAAATTTGGCAATTGGGAGGGTGAAGAGAATGTCCCATACACAGTTTATTTCGATAAGGCCCGTCAAGGTCGCAGTAGCGGAGGAAAGATTGTAAACCCAAATGATCCTCAAGAGAGCCCAAACTTGCATCTAGATTTTGTAGCTCCGACTAAGTCTAATCCTTCTTCAAAAGCAAAACCGGAGGTCGATGAACCGGTAGGACAAGGACCTGCTAGAAGGGGACATGAACACCGAAGAAGCAGGGAAGAAAGTTACCTCAGGCAATATGCTGACTCTCCCACACGACATGACAATGTAAACCGCAGACCTTCAGGGGACACTACACCTTCGCGTTATGGTCGTGGAGTAAGCTCTGGTGAAGCACCAAAACGCCCTACAAGATCAAGTATTGGATCTGAAAACAGCCTAGAGAAATCACCTCTGCATCCCCAGGCACGAGTCACAGGGAGAGGTAGCATGCCATCACCAGCATGGGAAGGAAAAACTTTGTACGATAGTAGCCATGGTACTCCTGGGAGATCCAGACTGAGGCGAAGTGCTAGAGGCGATGAAAGTGTAAGCTATTTTTTTTTCATTTTATCATTATACATGACACGAACTCGAAAAATAAATGTGTCACGGATCTTCTGGTGAGCTTGAATTTGTATGCAACACTTGATGATTTTACTTTATGCATGTCTTTCTTGGCTTGAAATTCGATTTTTTTTTTGCCCTTTTCCCCACACAGTGGCTCTTGAGACAAACTTGTCACTTTAGTTACACTTGTTGCTAATAATCTGGTTTCTGGTGTTACAGCCCGATAAAAGTGCTGCTGTTCCAAAATTTGGTGACTGGGATGAGAGTAATCCGGCATCAGCTGATGGTTATACTCACATTTTTAACAAAGTGCGAGAAGAAAGGAACAATGGGGGCAGGGTGCCAGACATGCCAGGTGAGAGATCCCCGTACAACAATGCTCGAAATCGGAGACCATCTAACAACAGTGCTGCTAAGGTATGTTTTGGAACCTGACTGAACACTTTTTTTCTTTTACACGCATGATTCCTGTCTCCTGATCCCGTATGTCTTTGTTTCCTTCAGAGTTGCTGCCTTCCATGGTGCAGAAAATGAGGTATGCGAACTACTTGTGGATTCGATATGAATGGTGTGGGATACTGTGAATACATTGAAGGCTCCTTTCGAGCAGAGTAAATTAACTGAAGTGCGGTTATAATCTCTATTTGTGTGATGATAAACATAGTGTTCTGTTGGAGAAACATGTTTCTCTCATTTCTCTTCACTTTTTTTTTTCTTCTGTGAGTTTATATTATCAACTCTTGGTATACCACTTTGCATTGCAAATTATGTTTGATCAGACAACACCAGATACAGATTCTTTTATTGTATTCTAAATGTACTGCGTTCAGGTTTTGTGCTTTCAAATTGTTATTCAGACAGGGTTATAATTACATAATTTAAAGATTTTATTATTTTAGTCGGAAGATTTTTTAAGGAATACTATAATTTTATACTCATGTCCAGATTTACATAGAAAATATGGTTTGACATGACCACTCGTGTCTTATGTGCCAGAAGAATGGCTGGCTGGCTGGCTGGCTGGCTTTGAAGTTTTAAATTGAAGAGGAAAAAGAGAAAAGAAAAACCCAGTCAAACATTGATCGAGTCTTCTAAACTATACAATGTTACAACTTGTACAGAATCTGTACCCGAACACGTTCTAAACTGTCACCACTTGTCCTTTTAGGTCTTTTTCCGTAGTTTTTAATTTTAATCGCCATCCACCTCAACCAAGTCAATCCTCACCGCTGATAAACAAAGCAAACAGAACAGATACATTAAAATAGAATAATAAAACTTACGTATTGGTTCAAGTGGTAAGTTGCTTGGTATCGGTTAAGTAACTTGATCGGTTGTCTGATCTGGCTTATGATTTTGAGTCCAGGGTGTTTCTCAGAGGTATGAAGCTGGTGTTATGGAGCTTCTGCAGCATATTAACAGTTCAGTGAATTTAGATGCAGTTATTTCAGTGAGTCTCAAAGATGGGAGCACCTGATTTCTCAATAATTGCCTATGAAGAAGAATCCAGACTTCTGTTGTTAAGAGAGTGGAACATGTTTGATTCAATGTTGTGTTCCTCATACATTTCCCCTATGCTGAAGACATGGATGTTAATGGTATGATAAAGCTTAAGCTGCTTCTTGCGCAGATGTGGATTGCCACCAGAAGGTTCAGTACAGGAATCATGAAGCGAAACACAAGATGAAAGAGGAGTTCGAACAAATTTTGACTAACTCATATCCTACCCAGTCTGAAATAAATAAAAAATAATAATTTTTATCCGATAAAATAGAGAGTTAATTAAAAAAATACAAATAAAAATGAAATAATATAATAATTATTTATTTTCATTATTTTATTCAAAATATAGAGATAATTGATATATATAAAGAGATGATAAATTATATTTAAATATTTATAATAAAATTAAATTATTATTTCAGGTTGTGTGGGTATTTTTCACCATAAACTCAAAATCCAATCCGATAATATCCTAAAATAACTCAAATTGAATCCGGACTTACCCATAATATAATTTCTCCACTTGAACTTTTTTTTTTTTGGAAAATCTGATTTTATAAAATCAGATTGAATCGTAACCCGTCAAATTTGAATCAAATGACCATCGCAGCTGAATTCTTCCCTGAGCTGTTGGAATCTTTATGGCTTGTGTTGGGGATGCAGGTGCAGTTAATTCCTTCATGGTTAGATTAGCTGAAAAGCTTTGGTGCAAAACTTTGAATATGTGAATTCTGAGCTATTCTAACTTTGATGTGTTCTAAATACTCGGTAGGAAAAAACTTGGTCATGGCTACAATGAGTAAATTTTAGAATAATTGTTCTAAACTATTTAATTAATAAATAAAATATCAATAATAATATATAAAATATGTCTACATTTTTATAAAAAAAATATGTATAACATAAACATTAGTATATTTAGATTAAGACAATAAATAGTTACATCCACTATAAAATAGTTTTTTTTTCAGTTTTCTTTTATATTTTTAAATATTTTGATTGTTGCGAATAAAATAAAAAAATATGAGTAAAAAATTATAAATAAAAAGAAAAATTGGTATTATATTATCGATGTATAATTACGCGTAATACTTTCTTACAATTCTATATTTACATATATAATTTTTTTTAATTTTAATAGATATTAAATTCTAATAATAAAATATATTAAAATCTTATTTTTAAATAATATTTATGACATAATATTAATATATTTAGACTGAGATAATAAATAATAAATGGTTACATCGATTATAAAATATTTTTTAATATTTTTTAAAATATCTTGGTTGTTGTGAATAAAATAAAAAAGAATATGAATAAGAAAAAGATAAGAGATAAAAAAATTATATTATATTATCGATGGATGCTTATATATAATATTTAATTAAAACCCTATATTTATAGATTAACCCAAATAATAGAATACCTTAAAATCTCTTTTAATATATATAAATAAATATTTATAACATTTATTAATCTATTATTGTTTTGTATATTTTTCCAAAATTTTAGTTATTTTTTATTTGATAAAATTAATTGTTATTATTTGTTAATAAATAAAATAAACTTACATATATTATTAATAAAATTAATTAAAATTTTGTAATATTTCTAACATTATAGTGTAATTTACATTATAGATCACTAAATTTAATTTTTTTTTCATTCGTATCACAAATATTTAATTTCTCTAAACTTTATATTTATGACATAAAATAAAAACTCTAATTTTAATAAATATTAAACCTAATAATAAAATACATTAAAGTCTTCTTTAATACATAGATATTTTTTACAAGTTAATATTCATAACATTTATTAATCTATTCTTGTTTTGGTATATTTCCCCCTAAAATTTTAGTTATTTCTTCTTTATTCAATAGAACTAATTGTTATTATTAGTTAAAAAATAAATAAAATAGAATAACACATATTACCTCCGTCTCATTTAAGACGTTTATTATTGATTTTATTTTTAAAGTTTGATTCTATTTATATTAAATATTTTAAATAATTAATTTTTATAAGATATATATTTAAAAACCTCTTGATAAAAGGTTTTTTAAAATATATTTTTTATATTTTTATCAATAATAAATTTTAAATAATTGTAAGTGAAAGTTGAAAAAAATTAACAAAAAAGTCAATAATGGACATTAAACTTGAGAGAAAGTGAATATATTATAATAAAATTAATTAATATTTTACAAGATTTATAATATTATAATATAATTTATATTTTAAATTACCAAACTTAATTTTTGATTTCATTCACACCATACACTTTTAATTTAATCGAATTATATCATTCAACTTTTATTATTCATAAATGAAGTCGTATTTACAGCACTAAATAATTGTAATATAAAATTAAAATTGATACCTATTATTAATATATTTTCACATATTATCATCAATCAATATTGAAATAATAAATTTAATATATTTTTATATTTTCTGAAATAATTCATAAAATTATCTAAATTTCCTACAAATCTTAATAAAAATATTAAATTTATTAATAATATGTGAAAATATATATTAAATAAAAGTATAAATTCTAGTTTTTATATAAAGATTATTTATTGTTGTTAATATAAATGATTTGATTTATAAATAATAAAACTTAAATAATCTATTATAATTAAATTGAAGGTTTATAATATAAAACAAAGCAGATATTAAATTTAAAGATATAAAATTATAAATTACTCTAATATTATACTCAAAGTATACCTATTATGGTAATTAATCTAATTATAGTAATTAATCTCAGCATTAATACAAAAGTGGCTTAAAAAATCAGAAATATAAAAAGTTGTGATTGACCAAAAAGTCCGAAAAGGTAGAGTTTAAAAAAATATATATTTTAAAATTTTCTTTTGAATTAAAATTGTTAATTTTTTAAATAATTTTTAATTATTTTTTAAGTTCTTTTTATAAATATTGATATTTATAAAATAAATATCAATATTTTATTTTAAATAAATTTATAATTTAATATAAAATATCAAAATTTATAAAAATAAATGTTAATAATCATAAAATCTAATTAAAAATATTATTAAAAAATAATATTTTTAATTAAATTTTTTTTTTAAAACTTACCATCTTCTAACGGTAATCTAGATATACTACACGTCAGACGCGCGAGAATAGAGGGAAATCACGCCACGTGGCTGCGCAACCTTCATAATACTGTTGAACATCTCTAGTCTTCCCCCTGTTAAAAAACCCTAGACCTGATAATTCACCAGGATTCTCCGCTACGCTCTGACCAATTTCCGATTCTACCTTTTTAGAGTTATTCTTGGTTTCTCGATTCGATTTTCCCAGTGTATCAAGGTATGATAATTTGATATCCCATTCTCTTCTGACTTACCAAATTTTTTTTTTTAAATTTGATGTGTTGGTGTCTAATTGATGATCCGTTTTTTTACCAATCTTAATATTTCTAGTGGTTCAAGTTTGAATTTTGATTGAAATTTTGCCCTCTTGTTGTCTTAAGTGATTGTTCATTATCTAGTATGTTTTTACTAATTTTTTTATATACTAAATCGAACTCGAATACGGTGATGACCCCTTTGTTGCTACTTGTACTTTCTAGGAATCAATGTTTGTGAAAAAATATATTATTTTTTATGCTATGCCAATATTCTAATTACTATTCTTATATCCCTGTTTCACTTTTTTAATTGAGAAAAATCAAACAATAAGTATCTGTTTATGGATTCTCTTTTCTTTTTGAAGCTCTAAATCACAAGGTTTGTTTGATTTCAGATTGAACTCTTTTTGAGTAAATGTAATTAGCAAGTAGCTTAGAGTTTCCATTGTTATTTACACATTTTCCTAATGCAACCAATGGTATTTTTAGCACTACGGTCAAGTATTGAAGTTGTTTGCTTTTAGTGAAAATATATATTGTGAATGTACCTGAGGAAGTTTTATTTTAGCATCTTTTAGGTTTTATTGAGGCTGCAATCTTTGGACATTGCTTTGATAAATCATAAGCTGAACATGAGCACTCTTGAAGTGAGGGGGCCTTCTCTTAGGGGGCTTCGAAGGAGAAAGGCTGTGCTTGATCTTAATGTCCCACCTAGTGAAATCAGAGAACTGGAGGGTACTTCCCAACAGGCTGGGTATGAGGAACAAACTATCCAGTCCGTGCAGCTTGGACCACCTGCAACTATTGATGTTGAGGCTATCGATGATGATGTAATTGAATCTTCGGCTAGAGATTTTGCTGAGGTATGCTTCTCTTGTTTCATAATGCTTCGTGTTCACTTAAACTTCACATGAAATCTGTCTTTATGGACCATTTGCATCATGCTGAGTGTTATTGATTTATCGGGATTTTATATCAGGCTCAGAACAATTCAAGGAGGAACCGTGGAAGGACTGTTGGTAATGTAGATTCAGGTAGTTAAATTTACAAAGAATACCGTTCATAGTATTTTTGTTTGACCTCACATGCTACCTGCATTGTCATATGCATGTTGCATAGAAGAAGCTTATTTGATGCTCTACCTTGTAAATTCATTCTATTTATCTACATGAATCAAAAGATTCCATCTTAATAACAATGTCAGGTCCCCCATTAGCTACTGGATTTTAAGGTAGATGCCCCATGAGTTTCAAACCCTGTCTTGACTTGATTTAGGTGCTTTGTTAGTTCTTGTGAGGTTCAGGGTCCTTGGGATAAAATAGTGCACCCCTTAAAATTGTTATATAAGGAATTGCAGTTTTTGTTGTTCATATTTGAAATAAGACATTTGGTGTACATCAGTCATGCTCCTTTTAACCAAACATGATATAATCCGAGTGAAATTCTAGGTTATATTATGTTCCTTGCAATTGATTAAAAGATGCTGATGAATTGAATGCTTCTATATGTAACTCAAGAGAATTGCACTAAATGGAAATAACAGGAACTAGTATTAGTAATTTTACTTTGCTATTTGATGTCTATGTTTTCCAAGAAGACCTATTACTTTTTTTTGCTGTATGCTGAGCATTGCCGACCATACTTTTGCTGGGTCTGTGCTTAATAACATCAAGAGATTTTTGTTTATTAAAATACAATGCTTTGGTTTTTAAAATAGTTGTTTTTCGACTTTGTGTCCCGATCAAATCTAATGTTTTACTTGTGTTATTGAATCGGTCAACCAATTTATAGACTGGTTGTTCTATATTTACTTAAGTTAAAACCCTATGTTGCTCTGTGTTTCTAGTTGGGTTAGCTCACATCTCCCTCCTTCCAGACTGGAGGTCAACTCATAATAATCCGGATAGGCTCATTATCAATTTGGAAAGCTCACCGCAGCCAGTGGTAAGAACTCTCTCTTGGTGTTTGTTCAAAATGTGTAATGTAAAATACTTTCAATGAAAATGTTCGGATTTGGCTGGTCATTAGATGTAAAGATACATTGGCCCTTGTTTTTGTTCATGCACTTGCGTTCTACTGGCAGGTTGAGGAAATTATAAAGCCACCCCCACCCTCAATGGAACCAACTTTCAACTGCCCAATCTGCATGAGGCCGTTAACGGAGGAGATGTCAACAAGATGTGGGCATATATTCTGTAAGGCATGCATCAAAGCTGCAATATCTGTTAAGGCGAAATGCCCAACTTGCAGGAAAAGAGTCACTGTGAGAGAACTAATTAGGGTCTTCCTCCCATCAGCCACATGAATATGAACTTCATGCCTGACTAGTAAGTTTATTATCTTTTCGAATCTTAACTTTCTATAAGGTCTGAAACTGAATTATATTAGTACTGTGAGCATTCATTGTGGAAGATTTGCATATCTGCTCTTATTAGAAAAGATACGATTCTGTTGTGATAATATTTCATTTCAGGGATAATGCAAACTGCCCTTGGACAAGAGATGAAAGGGTCAAGTATCAGTGGAGCTAATTTTAGAATTTCTGACTTGTGTAGTTTGAAAACTATGTTTTAGTGGACAATCCTTCTTTATTCAATTCATCAAGCAAAGCTCAGCTTCTTTGTTAACACCTTTCATCATTCATGTTCATTCTTGTTTGATTTTCACAATCTACTTATACAGTATACATAATGTATGATAATAAAGTAGTAATGAATTGGATCACCCTCATGTTCCAAGGGAGACTGTCGGCCACCTGACTTCGATTCAACCCTGAGTATGCACCTGCAGTGCTCCTCACAGCCAGCTTTCAGTCTCCCTATAGTTGGCCAACTGCACACATAACTTCACACATCCAACCAACCACGTTATTTATTTAATTTAATTCTCCCAACAATATGCACATCAATTTGAATTGTTGGGTATCCGTTTTATCTGGGTAACTACTTTTCAACCCATAAAATCAGGTATCGAGTATCCGATTCATGATTTTTTTCAAAAAATTTAAACTTAAAATTTGAAAGTATATAATGTAAACATAGAAAGAATTTAAGGATTTAAATTTAATTTTGGGTAAAAATATTAAGAAACTTTAAATAAAAATATATTTTAAAAATTATCGGGTCGGATCAGGTACCGGTAAAGAAAAACCTTCGGCCCATGTCTTGAAAAAATTACCGGATCGGATACTCAACCCGATTTTTTTAAAATACTTGTTTATTTTGTATCGAATAATCGAGTTAGGTCAATTGGGTCAAGTAATTTTAAATACCTTTACTTAATACTATTAAAAAAATAATATTCATAAACGATCATTGAACTTTGTCAAATAAGTAAATAAAATAAAACAATATCAATAAATTTTATGTTTTGTAATAAATGATGATTCAGTCAATTTTTTTTATTGCGGAGCTTCTTCCAATTAAGTACTTACATATTGTCGCAGACAACACCCTAAGGTTCGAGATTAAAGAACATCAGACTATCACACAAGTATTCCATGGCTTTCTGAGCATTTTAACACCCATTCTAGTACTTAATAGAGCCCAAGTCCAAGATCAAACATCCTTAGAAATTCATGATAGGATTAACCCAACACTTGAGTTGATGACTCATTCAAATTATATTTGACAAGTTATCTCTTTTAATTTTATCTTTATCTTTGTATCTTTATAAATATAAAATATGATTTAGGATAAAGGATGAAGGATAAGAATGAATCTGGACTCTTATGTAAATCATTTCTAGTTGTTAGATGTAAGGGACTTCAAATATAAATAGAGACTTTTCGTATCTTATTTGTTACACACTTCTTCTTTGAGTAATATAAAGTATTGACTCAAATTTTTTTAGCTCTTGGATATTTTCTTTTCTTACGGTTGTTTTTAGTTTTCGTAAGGTTTTTAGCATTAAAGCTTTAAACGTTTTAGGTTAATTTAAATTGTTCAATCGAAAGAAAAACGTCTAAGATCGCATGCTTCAAATAACTGAGTTTTACATGTGATAATATATATACAAAGCACTCTATCAATGAATTATTTGAATAAGCAGAAACTAACTAACAAAGCTTATGATTTTTCTCGGATAACAAATAAAAAAATAATTCAATAAGAACATAAAATTTAGTACAAATCTTTTAACAAATAGAAAAAAAAAACAATTCTAATAAAAATATAAAAATTTAATATTAATCTTCACAATAATTAATTTTATGAATCAATATGAACTAATTCTTTCTTATATTTTTTGATTAAAAAAAAATAAAAATAGCCTAAATTGTAACTATACCAACAAATTTGAACTTATCAACTATCATACAAGATAGCATTCAAAAAGTTTTTATAAAATTTTCACACTTCCTCTATAAAATAATTAATCTAATACTAAAATCATAATTAAGGTTCATTAATTTAAAACAACTAACTAAAAATTAATAGAAATATACTAAATAAGGTAAGATAAATTTATTCACAAATTTGATATAAACCTATATAAAACAACTTTGAAATTTTGATTTAAATATCAAATTTAAAAGAATGTATAGATGATGAGGGGTTTAATAAACTTTTTCGAACTAAGACTAAATTAATTAGATATAAATTTAGAATATTAAATATGTTATTATACAAAATTTTATAACAGGCGCTTTAAGTACTTAACGATCGAATTATCATTTTGTTATAAAATATAGAATTTAATTATTATTTTATAACATTTAAGAGTTTGATTATCGTTTTTTTGTTTAACTCAGAAATAAGTACCTAAACTATACACTTTTTTTTCTCTAAAATAGGTGTCTAATGTATTTTTTCGACTAAAATAAATGCATGAATTATATATTTTTTTTCTGAAATAGGTGTCTAATATTTTTTTTTGAAATAGGTACATAAAATTTTATTTCGTTAGTGTTTATTGTTTAACTTGTAAATAGAAACCCAAATAATAATTTTTTTTACGATAAGTGCCTAATATTTTTTAGTTGTTTAATCTATGATATAATTTCTCATCCTCCTCTTTACCCCTTGGATGTTTAAAAATATATTCATTTCAAATCTTTACAAACGGTAAAAGGAAAATAATAGCTATTTCATTTTATATTTGTAATAAAAATCATATTAAAATAACAATTTATATGAAATATTCACAGACAACTCACTAAATGTTTAATACGTTTATAATCCTATTAATGGACCTTCAAATGCAAAACGTGGTGCATAGTATGTTAATATTTCATATAAAGTATTATTTTAATATGATTTATTACAAATATAAAATGAAACTGCTATTATTCTTCCTTTACCGTTTATAAACATTTAAAATAATATATTTTTAAATATCTAAAGAGAAGGATGAGAAATTATATCATAGGTCATTCTCATTATTTTTTTTGGACCAACAAATTAAATGTGTTTATTTAATTAATTTTTCTTTTCATTTTTTTATCAAGTAATTTTTTGTTTGGTAAAAACTGTTTTAAATTTAATTTACGGTAAATATAAATTCATTTGATAAAAAAAAAAGACAAAAAATAACTAAATAAATATATTTGATTGATTGACCTTATAGATGACGTGATAGAAATAACCCATGATATAATTTATCAAGGATGATAAATATAAAGATGTCATTTTTAAAATATATGTTTTCTTAATAATAGTGGGGTAATTACAAAGAAATAATTTTTTTACATATTTTCAAATTTTACCCATAAATAATATGTCTCATTGTCTCAAAGTTTTTTTCCCAATAAATCCTTTGTAGAAATCTGGCATAGTGAATAGTTTGACAATTCTTCAATTGTTGTTGTTTTCTTAACAATATACCAACAAAATTTTATTAAAAATCAAAATTGAAAAACTTATAAAAAGAACAAAGATATAGCAGAAAAGAATAAAAACACAATAAATCTAAATAAAAAAAACAAAATATTTGACCAATAAGACATTTTTAATGGACTGTAAAACAGTGATAAAGATAAAACATCAAAAAAATAAAAAAAAAATAAAACAGGGAACAAGACTTTTTATCTCTATCTACTTACACACTTTAAGATTGAAGTAGGAAAAATAAGCAAAACCAACAATTTTAAAAGTTGTTTCGTAAAATAAATTTGATTATATTAACAAACGAATCACAAAAAAAACTAAACTACTGAACATCATCAATAATATGTAAACCAAAACCAAATATCGTAAAAATATATCCATAAATATAGATTTACCACAACGATAGACGATAATATGTTATATGTATGCCACACACAAAAAAAAATGTCACAAGATAAAAAAAAAAAAGTGTGCTACAAAAAAATACAAACTAGAAAAATACCACAATATATAGAGTAA
The DNA here is from genome assembly GCA_035048815.1 of Abelmoschus esculentus. Classification (NCBI taxonomy): domain Eukaryota; kingdom Viridiplantae; phylum Streptophyta; class Magnoliopsida; order Malvales; family Malvaceae; genus Abelmoschus; species Abelmoschus esculentus. The sequence continues at coordinate 10,858,440 of JAUCBN010000031.1, forward strand.
TTTACATTTTACATCACTAAACTTAACATTCATTTTCATTTACATCATAAACCTTTAATTTAATCAAATTATATCATTTAACTTTCATTATTTATAAATTAAGTCACTTATATTAGTATCATTAAATATCTATAATGAAAAAAATTAAAATTGATATTTTTATTTAATATATTTTTTATATATCATCAATAAATGATATTTAATTAGTAATTTAATTTTTTAAAAAATTATAAGAAATTTTGTTATTTTAATTTTAAACTTATTTAAACGAAATAGAAAATTTTCACATAAAATTATTAAAATTGTCAATTAAACGTTATTTAATAGTGATATGTGAAAAATATATTAAATAATAGTATTAATTTATGTTTTTTTATTAAAATTATTTAATTGTGTTAGCATAAATGATTTAGTTTACTAATAATAAAAGTTGAATGATGTAATTGATTAAATTGAAGGTTTGTGATGCAAATGAAAGTGGATGTTAAGTTCAGTGATTTGAAATGTAAATTACTCCAATATATATAACAATATAAAAAAAATAAAAGAAGATAACGATAAACGTAAAATTAAATTTTTATTATTTTCTTTATTCACGTTTTATTCTATATTTTTTTAATAGATAAAAATAAACAAATTTTAATGATAAAATTGTTTAAAAGAGTATTTATAATTCATGGATCTTACAATAAGTAAGAAATAAGTGATAATGACATTTTCACAAACAGTTACAAACAATAGTTACTATTGGTAAATTTTAAGTTACTGATTTCTGTAACATTTGTAAACCGAGCAAAATAATAATATATTTTATCGATAGAAGTTAATCCAAATAATAATTTAATTTTATTTAAATATATTTTAAGTTTGAAATATTATATAATAAAAAAAATTATTTAAAAACTCATTCATCAAAATTAAATATATAAAGCAATTCAATCCAAGATTATTTTTAAAAAATCCAATAATAAAAATTACAATATATTTTTATTTAATTTTTAAAAAATATGATATATTTTATTAATGTACCTAACACAAAAACTATAAGACTTTCGTGTAAAGCCCAGAATCTTAAATAACCAAATCTTGTACCCAAAACCCAAATCTGGATATACAGTTGGGTTTTCAAGACCCTAAAAACGCAGACTATATAATACAGGTTTATCATTGAAGCAGACAGAGCGTGAGCAGAGAAAAACTACTTAGGGTTTCTTTACACCATGATTTACGACGTCAATTCTCCTCTCTTCCGCTCATTCCTAAGCCAGAAAGGAGGTTCCTCCGACAAAAGGTTTTCTTCTTCTCTCTCTTTGTTTTTTTATCCCATTTTTATATGTAGCTTTGCTTCCTTTTTGGTTTAATTTAAATGTTATTAACGTGAATGGTTAGTTGTTGGGATGGATTCTTTTTGAATCGTATATAAAGATTAAAGCTCCGTTTGATGTTTTAATGAGACCGGTGCTCTTAAGGGGAAAGATTGCAGCTCGTCCGAAGTGTTGTGGTTGCGAACAATATGAATGTGGTGTTAGAATTAGGGCTTGTCTTGTGTCTAAATTTGTTCGAACAGGACTTAGGTATCTGGTTTATTTTTTGTTCTTATGAAATTAGGATGATTTGATTGATAATTGTTTTAAATGCACCCTGTGTATTTCAAATTATGATGATGTGATGGTTTTCTTATGAAAATTTTATTGAAAAAGTTCTCTGATTGCATGCTTCTATTTATTGGTTATAACTTTGGTTTGAAATTTACAGGAAAATGGAGGAACAGAAGCCTAAGGAACAGAGACCCAAAGCAAATGAGAACAAGCCAGTTATGACAGAGTAACAGATGTGGAACAGGATTGTGTGGGAATGCTTGTGGATGTTTCTAGGTACTGTCATAATGGTTTTCTTCTTTGACTTGGAATGAAAATGTCCTCATCTGCTTTTAAGCTTGTATTTTCCTGTTGCTATGGATGTTGTTTAAGTTTGTGTTGGAATGTTTGTCGATTTATCTGCAATGGAGCATTACTGATTTAATTCTATCAATGAATTTTGTATTGAAGTCTTGAGTGGGCTTTAGGAATAGCAATGGTGGTACTCTTGATTGACACATCTTCATAATTTATGTTGCACATGGATTTTTATCTAAAATGTTTACATTAGATTCTTTTGCCGCTTACTCAACATTGGATCTAGTTCACTATGTCATTGTCCACGAGTGTGTCATTTGTTTCTAAAGCAACTTTTGTTTCTCATATCATATTAATATGGTAGTTAATCTCTCTAGTATTCATTTTTCTCTATCAAATTATCAATCTCTTTCCTCTCTTTTGTCTTCTCCATCCGCTTCAATCTCTCTTGTTTTCCTCAAAATAAGATGTCTTGAGTTTTCTTTTGTCCAGTCTTTTACTCACTTTATGCTCTTTTGTTCTCTCATTCTCTCCCACCCTAACTACTTCTCCTACTTTATCTTCTCTCCTTATTTCCTCGAGATTTTCTCTTTCCTTTCCCCTCTCTTTATAACCACTACTCTTGTGCTTCTCGCGTTTCTCATTCTTACTCCCACTTTTGTCAACCATGGTGGCTGCAACTTTGCAGAACCCGACCTACCACGAAAGCTATGGTGACTTTGGATGCTTGGAAGAGATTGTGTTCGAAACTAGAGTATAAACCCGGATGAAGTCTTGGACATGGAGTCCAAAGGAGATTGCTTTCAAGCTGTTGAAGAACCTCCCATTTTGCCTGAAAAGGAACAACCGGCGGAGGTGAAGGTCTTTGAAGACTATTTGCCGGATGGGGTAAAAATTTTGTCGTTAAAAAGAATTTTATAAAATTATTTAAACTTATATGACATTCTTTTAAGTTGACATCTTTATCTATATAACATTGTCATATTATTGTGTGTTATAACGTAGGTTTGTTAAATAATTTTAAATTAGTTTTAAAGAATATAATAACTAAAATAATTATTTAATCATTTTTTTATTTTATACTTAGTTTTTCAGCGAATATAGGGTGATATCCGGATACAGTTTCTCCAGTAGTACCGAAGAATATTAAAAGCATGGAATACTCAAACAATGAAAACACATATTTCCGGCTACAGTTTATTAGATTCTCTTGTTTGTACATGCTTGTCTCTTCATAGACCAAATATATTGTTGCAATTCGACAAAAGATAGAGAGATTAGACCGGCTGAAATTTTAAAATTTATATTTAGTTTTAAATTTTTTTATTATAATTTTTTTAGCTTTTTAAAATTTTATAAATTCTACTTTAAAATAAAATCCTGTCACTGTTTGATAATAATTGTAACAATCGACCTCTAAAATAAAAATATAAAGTATATATAGTGTTATAAAAATGAAATAATATAAATATAGGTTTGAATGTGGTTTGAAATGGAATAATTGTAAAAAGTTGTGAATGGTTAAAAAAATGTGGGGTCGTTAAAAAATCTGTTTTATTGTGAAAATTATGATTTTAAAATTAGTTTAAATTTAGGGTTTAAAATTGGTGAATTGAAGATTTTATTAATGACAAGGTTCAATTTAGAATTTTTTTTAAAAGATTGGGGACTTGTCAAAAATTAAGGTTTAAATTTTTTTAAAAATTAGGGTTTGGAAATGAAAATTGAGAATTATTGTAAAACAAAAAGTGAGGATTTATTTTGAAAAAAAATGAATCCTCTGGTCACTTTGGTATGCTAGACACCATTGAAACCAAAGATTCTAAAAAATGAGTTCGGAATCGATTACAGATGAAATATAATTAATGTCCCACACCACAAAAAAAAAAAATAGTACCTAATTGAATATAGTCTACTCGGAATTTAAAATTTGCAAGTTTAATTTTTTATTAATTTATCATTCGTTTAAGAATGCAAATAGATTTTAAAGACCTCAATATTCGAAGGTAAGCGTGTGAACCATCACCACTACGATTGATATGGTCTCGTTTATGATAGAATATTGAGATACCATATTTAAAGTTATTAATTAGATGTCACATGAAAAATAAATAAATCGAATATAAGAATAAGTAAAAATACAAACATAAATAAATACAAAAACTTTAAAGGTACAACAATATAAATTAAGGAAATGAAAAGCAAGAAATTAAATTGTATAAATTAAATATGAGAATATAAATGCAATAAAATAAATGTTACACCAAACTAACGGGCCGTAAATAATACGAATCCTTTCTCATGACGGATCATCGTAAGATTGATGTTAGAATGAATAAGAATAAAATGAAATAAAGAATAAATAATGGATAAATATATATAAAAAATACTATATAATATACATACGCTCAAAATATGTACCAAATAAACTATGGTATATGATATAATATTTCATATGACTACACGAATATTAAATATGAAATATTATAACATAATAAGTATAACAGTATACGTAGGTAATATATATAATGTATGTATGCATAATATCGAGGGTACACACATGAATAATATATGTCTATGTGATGCAACAAACTCACAACACTTATATAAATAATAGATATTTACGTACATGATGATATAATGCACGAAAAGGGACTGGAATGAATGAATAAAAAATACAGTGACTAAAATTAAATAAATCCACCTTAAAACAGGGCAAAATCGATAAAAATGAAAGAAAAGAGGTCTAAAATGTGTATTAACCCATGACAGAAAATGAAACGCCAGGAAAAAGAGGGATTGGATGGGTGATTAACCTATTTTTCCAAAACACGCGAATCTTCCCATATCCAAGTCACCTGGTGAGTCTTGTAATGACCAAAACGACGTCATTTTACAAGTTGTTTATATACTCGAAGCAAGAAAAAATAAGCCTCTGATATTCATTTCCTCTCCCATTTCGAAACTGGGTTTAGAAAGAAAGCAAATGCTCTCTGAAAAAAAAGTAACCCCAACCCCTCTATTTTCAAAAATTGGTCGCTTCGGCAGCCAGCGAGCCAAAAACAATAAAAATTTCCTTTTTTGTTTAGAAAACCTTCACAAAATCGAAAATCCAATGATAAAAACACCTTTTTTGATTTAAATCTCGAAGAATCGAGGCTCAAAAACCCTTTCTTGGTTCGAAAAACCACTAAAAAAGACTTCTCTTTGCCGAAATCGACGAACAAAATGAAGAATAAGGTGAATCAAGAAATGATGAAGGTGGTCGGCCGACGGGAACCGACTTAGATTCGAAGGTAAACCTTAAACCTTGCTGTTTTTTTGAATTTCGTACGGGAAGAGGAACCAATCTGTTTGTTCTTTGGCTGGATTCGAAGGAGGATCGCAGAGGTGTATGCTTGCTGTGACGTTGGCTTGGCATTGATCTCCGGTGATGCTGATCGACCGGTGAGTGTGAGGAGTCGAGGGATACAAACGATCTCCATTCTAGAAGGTTTTGGAAATTTCAGAAGCTGGATGTTTGCTTAAGGCAATCGAAAGGTCGATCGGGGCAGTTGCAATGTTTGGATTATTTATGGTTACAAATCTGGGTTAACAGGTTGGATATTTGAGTTATCCAGATGGGGAATGGTTAGGTTATCGGGTATGAGTTTAGTTTGTATGGAGTATGGCATATAGACTTAAATGTTGGACGTTTGAGCTGCGTATGGGTTTAGTTAAAGGGGGTGATGGGTATTGGAATAAGTTTGGGCTTGGTAGATTATAAATGGGTTTTTGGTTTAATAAATGAAAATGGACTTTGAATTAGAAATGGTTGATTACATTTTGGTATATTCGATTTAGTATCAATTCGAACCTGAAAGAAGATAATTATTATAATAATTGAGTGGCCTTCTTGGTATCTTCCCATGGAATTCTATCCTCACCGTTGAGCTACAAAATGAAGTGACACTATGAGGCATATAATTTTACGGATTTCGTATTGCACACGTCTCGATTTGGGTAAGAAATGAATTTAGGTAGAGCTTACTTATTTTGATAAATTTAACTATTTTTAAATTAGTTAAATTATATCAGAAGCAATACCAAAAATAAAAAATAAACAATTATTAAAACGTTTGATTTTATACACCTTAAATATTAAAGCAATATTAAATATTTTCATAATGGACTCTCTTATATTTTTTACCCTTATACTTCATAAACATTAAATTAAAAGTGATGTCATATTAAATATTTTTTTCATATAAAATATTTCTTAATTTTATCAAGGAAACCTTAACTTTATTTCTTCAAATTTGTATTCTTAAATATTTATGAAATATTGTTATTTATGATCATTAGACTTTTGTAATTTGAACAATTTCGCCCCTCAAAATACCTTTTTATAAGTGCTTATCATAGTGAAAGAATAAATTATTCCTTCTTTATTGCAAAGTATATTTTTATTCATTGTTTGTCTCTTTTATCATTGAAATTAATTTTATTGAATACGAGTATAGAATGTAAAATAACTCATACTATAACAACATAAGATAAATTAGATAAATAAAAAATAAAAATAAAATAAGCTTAAATTATACCACGTAAAATTCTTTAAGTTTTATATTAATTCATGTCCAATGGATGAGTGAAATAGATAAATGAGATTAATAGTAAAAAAATATGAAGATTATTAATTAAAAAAAATAAAATAATTTTATTCATTTATTATCATCATCCAACGGTCTAAAATTAGTATAAAAATAAATGAATCTTATATAGTGTAAGTTGATCCTAACCCAATAAAAATAAATAAATAACATAAAGTTCACATCAATATTTATAAATAAACAATAAATTCTAAATAATGGCTAGTTTTCGATATCAAGCACAACATTAATATCAACTCTTTGAACAATAATATTAACTATAAGCAATATTGTTGTTGTAACAATCAAATAATAGATTAATCTTTGAACTAATGTATTTCTCATATAAAATAATTATAATTGTCACACATTTATTATCATAATTATTTTTGTAATTATGTCAAATATTAAATTTTTAGGTCAATTAATAAATGTATGGCTTACAAAAACTCATGATCATCTTAATATTTTAAATAAATTAATCTATACAAAATAATTACATTGATGATATTATGTTTTATTTAATCCGTTAAAATATTAGACAATTGAAAAAAAACAAGAATTTAATTATTTTTAAATATATATATTTTATTTCAATTAAATTAAAAGATAACTAAAATAAATAATAAATTTGAATAAAGTAAAATCTCATATCAAGATATCAAATATTATATTAACATTTTATCTTTGAAAAAAACATTAATTTGCAAGTGATATCTTAGTATTGGTTTTGATGTAAAAAGCATGAATCTTTTAGTATTGATCTTCCAAGACTACAGATTTACACTTGATGTAAAATTCTTAACAGAGAAAAAAATAAATTAACTTATTTCTTAGAGGTCATTACCTCTTTAGGTAAATTAATTATTAAATTATTTATTAAGTATTTATAATTTTGTTCCTCATCGAAATATAAATACATCTTATGATATCTATATTTTTATTTTTATAACATTTCAATATTCATCACACACGTAACATAATTAATCACTTAATTTTATATCATACTTTAAATAATATTATATATTATATATATGCACCCATAAATACAAGTTTTAATCTAACAATATCCATACTTAAAACTATTTTATAATTTTTTAGAAATATTGAGGTTTTGATAGGTATAAGTATCCTTTTTCATGTGAAAAGGTCACAATATTTAAATGACCTTCACTAATTATTTGAATTTTTCACGACATATTTATCATAATTGATCCCTTAATTTTGTGTCATACAACATTATACATTATATATATGTTTTTATAATTATAAATTTTAATCTAATAATTAGGCGTGAATATTCGAGTGAGTCAAAAAAAAAATTCAAGTTATTCAAGTTGAGTCATCATATTTTATAACTTGAACTATTTTTTTTTGAAAATTTTCCAAGTTGAGTCGATTTTAGCGAGTTTGATTCGAGTTCGAGTCGATTCGATTTTTTGAGTTTATGCAAAAAATTTAATTGTACTTTTTATCATACTATAATATAGTTTGATTGTAATTTAAACGATTTTCTCTTTACATCTACATTAATATTTCTTCATATTATTTTTTACATGTGTAAATAAGATCATCATCATCATCCAATACCTTAGATATGAATATGTCATTTCATTAAATTACAAGCTTCGTTAAAAACCTCATTTTTATCTAGGTAGGACCAAAGCAAAACTAAAAATAGTAACAAATTAAATACGATAAATTAAATATAAAAATTAAAAAAAATATAAAATAAATAATGTAAATTAAATAACATAATATAAAATATAGAAATAAAACTGCATTAAATAAAATAAAAAATAAACCTAAAAATTGACCAAATTATAAAGAAAATAAAATTAAAAGGAAAAAAGAAAAGAAAAAAGTACTGTATGTAACACCAAAAAATGGGCTTAGAAGTTAGTGAACCGATTTTTTCGGTTTATCCTAGTTCGATATTAAATACTTAATTTTTTTGATAAAAATAAATTTTGAAAAAATATCCTAAAATTCTTAGTTGACATATATTTTAATTTTGTCAACCCAATTTCGAAATTCGACCCTTGAATCCTTAAAATTTTGAAATTAGTGATTATTTTGTAAAAATTGAAAACTTGAGGATAATTTTATAAACTAAAATAAAATTTTGAATCTTAAGGGGCTTTGATCCAATCATAATTATAATTAATCTAAACTTTCAATGGGATTATTTAATAACCTTTAATTATGTGTTTTCCAAATTACCCAATTTTAAGCTCAAAAACCTATTTTACGTTAAAAGCAAAACCTTATTTCTCATATTTTTGTTTTCCCTCTTCCCAAGACAGAGAACCATCAAATTTTCAAAGGCAAATCTTAATTTTTTCAATAATTTTTGTTAGTTTGATTATTCCTAGTATTTTCCTTCAAAATTCATAATTTTTCACTTGTTTTCTTCTTCAAAAACCTTGAAAGTAGGTTGGATCAGATTTGAAGGTTAGAAAACATTCAAACCTATGAATTTAAGATTTATTTAATTAAATTCCCAAGTTATTGGCTCGGTAAAACTGATTTTAATGTTTTGATTAAGAAAAACCGATTTTTGTGATCAGATTCAATATTTTCGTTCAAGGATTTTACTTATCTATTTTTAATCCTAAATTCACGATTTTGGATGTTTAGTATGTTTATAACATGTATGTAATGTATCTAATCCCATAATTAAGGTTTAGGCTAAGTTTGGTGTGTTTCAGAAAGTTTTCGGTTAAGGTTTTCGTGTGTTTCAGAAAGTTTTCGGTTAAGGTTTTGATAGGTTTTAAGGGTTGCAGTTTAAGGATTCGACTTAGGTGTTGTTTGAGTGCGTTTGGATGCATTAAATCCTCTAGTTTTGATTTTTGAAATAGGGCAAGAGTTAGTAAATCAAGTTTGAAGGAGATCGGTTCGTGTTGATGGCTTGCCTATCAAGAAACAATTATCGGTGAGTGGATTTGAGAGTGGGCTGCTATGACAGTGTTTTTACTTTAATTTTTAAAGGTTTGAGAGTGTAGAGAAGGTGTGAGAAACCTCCTTATATTCGAAAGTAAGTAAAGTTTTTGTTTTCACAAAGGTTCCCATATTACTCTGTATTTATACTATGATGTTTGTCATGGTTGTGCGATGCCTAGCATTTGTGATTATGCATGTTATTAAATGCTTGTGAGACTGTTTTAAAGAGATTTTTATATGCAAATGATGTTCCCACAGTTTTTTTTTAAAACGAGATAAAAGTGGTTTTATTGTTTTTTTTGTAGGTGATGCTTGAAAAAGTGGGATACATGTGATTTGAATTCTATTTTAAATTGAGTATTGAACATTTTTTTCATTATTATATTGTCTATTTAAGTGATGAATATAATGAGATAAGTTTATCGATCAATAAGGTCTAGAGTGCACTATAAACATTCAAAATTCGTACGTGTGAAAATTCCTTAATTGTTGCATTTTGGTATTTAGCCCAATGCTGTGTGATAATGGTAGTACTTTCACATCTGGGTTGATAGGGGTAGTACTGTCACCGGACACTAAGGTGAGACTTATTATGTTGGGGTAGTATCAACATGCGCATGCTCTAAGGGTAGTACTATCATTCGGTTGCCCATTTATCCTAACGATTTAGGGTAGTACAAATCCGATCACTAGCATCGATATATGTTTTAACTTTCGTAATTGCAAGTATTATGTTTTCATTAGGCTTTTCTAGTTACATATCATGTTAGCCTTGAATTTTTCTTAATAAGTATGTGATATGATTTAAAGAGTTTTTCTACTAAGATTTATGGTGGCTTGATAAACCATGATTGATAACACTTGCTGGATTTACTGTTGGCATTGTTGGACATGTCTTTAACTTGGTTTATAAAGAGCATGACATGTTTTACTCTGACAAAAATTGATTTAATATGGGCTACATTACAATTGATGCTTTAAATTGTTTTTATTCCCTCGCTAAGCCTCGTGCTTAATCACTCTCTTTCCTTGCAATGCAAAGAAATAAGTGTTAGAAGCAACCGAAAAACAAGGGTGTAGCCCTTAACCCGATTAAGAGTCAGTAGCGTTACCAAAACATTTTATTGCAATAAAATACAATAATGGTCATTAAATTACCATTTTATCTGTTTTAGGGCCTAATAAATTGTTTTTGCCATAACCTATCAATTTTATTCGCTAACCTTATATTTTCTTTTAACCTTGTCAATTCAGATAATATTTTACCAATCATTTCATATCATTTACATACATAATATATATGTCATTCTTGTTATTCGAATTCATATTTTAAATATATCATACCATTATGTCAAAGATATATTCATAACCACTAAGTTAATTTATATAGTCCGTTACATGTTACCAAAATGTCTTATATACAATATGTACCAACCAAAATGCAGGTAAGCTAACCTCTACAATAATAGTTATGCCACCACAACTAGGAGTCACAAAACAAAAAATACCATACATGTTTTCCTGCTTGTGATAGCTTCGAAAAATTACTAGTTAGATCCAAAAGTCAAGAACCTGTAAATTAGGGAAGGAGGAAGCAAACGAGTGATAAGTACAATTGAGTACTTAGTGAGGTAGCTCCTATAACTATCCATTTTTTAAACATATATTAATCATACAACATGAATATCAAATAATATTAGGATTATCAAATCATATACATGCTTTGTTCTGTTAGCATTCTAACTAAACATGCTTCTATTTCATGTAATAAAGTAATCAAACATGCTTTCAATCAATTCTAGATAATCATGTATCATATATCACATATCACGTTCATATTAACAAAGCATATAACATATAATAAAAAGGCATCATTATAGTTCAGTTATATCATTTCATTTCATGCTTGATATATCAAGTGAATGACAACCATTAGATGTCAAAACAAGTTCATTTTAATGAACATTTCGATATCATTTAGACCTTGGCTTTTAGTCAGTACTAAGTAATCAGGTCGACAGTATGATACACAAAGCATCGAACACTATGATACATAAAGTATCCAGTAAGGTTTCAAACACCACAAGTAGTACACCACTGTATTATTAGGGGATACCCTAGGTATCTAACAATAGAGTGACTAACCACTCGCAATAATAAGGTGACTTACCACCTTAACTAAGAAAATGACTCATCATCTCCATCAGTATGGTACACCAAGTACCGAAGCAGTAGAGCTCAATGACCTTAAGGCATGCCATTCTACCTATAACCAACTAGTTATCAAGGACTCATTATTCTTTTTATTCTTTCAGTTTCATACAATTTATTTTGTATGCATGTAACATGTCATGTCATGTGAACATTATATATGAATGCTTACTTGCATTGATTTCTAGCAAATATTATATCATATTCATGCTCATCATACTTTGATTTCATACCAATAACATGTCATATACATGCTAACACATGATCATACATTCAATTTTAGTTATGCATTATCATTCATAGCATAACAAACTAACAATCAAACAAGATTTCAGACAAGTTTTCAATTCATTATTCCTTCTTCCCTTTTTAGTTACCAAGTATACATTTAATTCATTTTCATAGCAATTCAAGAAATGCATGAGTGTTTAGGAGCTAAATCTCAACCCTAAGGTTGCTACACTCACAAAGAAGTTAAGATGTCCTCCTATCCTCGAATGACAACTCCTTTCTCCCAATCTTTGAAAGACCCAACGTGCAAGTCTTCCTCCAATTGTTCCTCTTTACGATCTTCATTTACATACAAAAAAACATATATATATATATATTGAATTAGAACCAATTCATCATTTATTCATCTAACCAATAAGCACTAAACATTAAACTTTCAAATTTGTTCTAGCAAACTGCCCAATTGACTACCCTTCACTAAATCGGGCATATCTCACAATCCGTAAGTCGGAATTGCGATTTCCATATACCGTTGAAAAGGTATCAACTCCATATAAATGACCATAATGGCCTTACATTTTATAACCTAGCCAATTAAAGCAATTTATTCAATAAAGTTATATTTTTCAGATTCTCGTAGGTCCTGACCTACCTTCACTAAACTCCTTATATCTCCCTGCTCACAACTCCAAATGATGCATCGTTTTTCCCAATTAAAATAGAATCATAAGGTTACATTCATACAAATTTTCATCCCCAAATACTGATAAGTGTTCAAAATAGTTATTATTTTATGCTTAATTACTCCTTGATTTGATGAATTAAGTTACTGATCTTAGTGTTTTTCGTGTGTTTTTATGCAGGACTTTAAATCTGGAAAATGCAATTAAATGATCGATTTTTGAAGTCTTTTTATTTTATGGATCGAGTCTGGATTGGTGGGCACGACTTTGGGCATGAAATCTGACGTAAGCATTCAGTCAACAACTTTTAGAAGATGGCCTCTACAAGCGCGTGATAGCTTATCCACGTTCTAGATAGCTTATCAGCCGTATTTTGAATTTCAAATTAGGATTTATCTTTTGTAATTTGAATTTAAATATTTTTAAAATTATCTAGGATTTATCTCTTTATTTTAAGGTTTGTAAAAGGCTATAAATACTCACCTTGGGTAAGCCTAAAACATCTTCATTTTTCATCTTTTAATCCTAGAGTTTTTTTCATCTTTTATTTTTTGTTTTTATTTTATTTAATTTTTATGTCGAGCATAATTCTTTCCATAATCATTCTCGGCTAATTTATTTTTATCCAAAGGCTTAAACAATGACTCGATCCAAATATGAGGATTGAAAAGCACATTATTAACTTCGATTTTTATTTCTTCACTTTTCTTTTGAACTTATTTTTAAAATTAAATTGATTTCAAAACTAAATATTGAATTTAGTCAAGACTTTGATTTAATTACTTATTTGGGAGGAAATATCGGGTATTGAAGCAATCCGACTTCTTGGGAACACACTTAGCAAATTGATTGCTAAGAAGAAAACTAATATTGGATCAGTTATTATTGAAATAACATAATCCAAGTCGGTTTAAATGATTTAAATGATTTTTCTACAAACATTGAGTTGGTGGATTAATCCATGAAACCAATATCAAAGATAGACTTGGGTATTCGGTTTAGAAGTTTTGCTTCAAGGATTGAACCTTGATAGCTAATTACCGACGTGAAATCCCGAAGTGAAAATCTTTTTTCAATGATCTATTTAAATCGAGTCAAAGCGAAAGCCTAAGGCTAGTTTTTATTATAATTAAATCACTTCCTTTATTTTATTTTCTTCAGTTATTTAGATTCATTATATTCAACAACAACCCCCTTTTTACTTAAAACATCATTCAATATTCTTGGATCACCAATCAAACAAGCATAATCAGGAAGTTTCTAGTCCCTGTGGGATCGACCCTTACTTCTCCTATACTATATTTAATTTCCTATTTATTATTTGAGAATAAGGAATTTATTTTGACAAATACCTTACACAAAATAAATGGGAAACGTTCAAACACACTATCCAGGATATGACATTCTGGACAACATGTGTATCCTTCATTTCTTGCCTCCATTTGATCACCTAAACCACCATTTTCACTCATTAAAAGCTTCAAAAATATATTTAAATCATTATATAACACATCTTGAATACATAAGCTCTTCGAATTCCCCCTCTAACAGACCCAAATTCGAGCAACAACAACAATTTCGATTTTCCAACTTATCTAAGGGTCTGTTTTGCTTATTTCATTGATTTCTTGCGTATAACCTCTAATCCTAGATTGCTAAATCATTCATTAATGTTTTCAACACATAAAAAAAGCTATATAAACCATAAAACCCTCAATAATCAGTTCAAAACATCAAATAAAATCAAGAACACTTACTTGATTTAAAGTTGTCCCAAGCTTCTATATTGGCTCTAATGGCTTCCTTAAGCTTGTTTGTTTGATCTAATCTTGCTCTTAAGCTTATAAACTCTCTAAAATGATGATAGGATGAAAAAATTTGAGCTTTCAAGCTCTACAATGGAGTTATCATGGATTTTAGAAGAAGGAAACAAATGAAGAAGAAAGAAAAATGATAGCAATTGTAATAGTCAAACTTGTTTGTCTTATTTGTCATTAAAATCCACTCAATAGCTGGCCACCCTTGTATTTATCTCATTAATTTTTTTCATTTATTTTTAATCACTATAATTTTATGATAATATCAATTAATTATTTTTTGTTTCTTTTATTTTCTTTAAGATGACTAATTGTGTTCTAACTTAAATTCAACACTTGAAACAATTTTTTAAGATCTCTTTGAACTTAATTGAACCTTAAATCCTTAATAAAACACTCTTCATTATTTTAATTTATCTTAATTCGAGCCGTAATCGATCTAACGAGGCTTAATGTCAAGAAAGTGCACTTAAAACGTCATTTTATAATTCTCTAAGCTTCCAATAGCCTAGCTTAATTTCCAATTGATCAACGAATTATTTACGCTTTCCAACTAGACCTAGCTGATGATACTACAAAGGGAACCGTACGTGCCTATTTTAGTTTTTCTTAGCTTAAATATGTTATTTTTAAAGTTATGAACCTTAGGTAGTTGAGAGAAATGAGATAGTGAACCTATGTGTTTTTGGATATTTGGCCTTTGAACTTTATTTTTGGTATACTCTTATGTTAATGAGTTATTTTAAGATTCAATTTATGAAAATCTTAAGTTATGTTATGCCATGTTTCCATTATTGAGGTATATTTATGTGCTGTGTGTTTTGCTTATGGAATTAGATAATGTTGCAACTAGAAAGGTTGTATCTATATGTTTCTGGGCAGAGGGTTTCGAAATATCTTCACAGGGTATCGATACGTAGACCAAAACGTGAAGGAAATCTAGAAAATTTAGCTTGGGTATCGATACCACATGAATCTATATCGAAACAGAAGTATAAAAACAAGCAAGAATATCGATACACTTAAATAATGGTATCAATACCAGTTTTTACTGTAGCAAATGGTATCGATATATGGTCATGGTTGTATCGAAACTCAGGCTTGTCGCAAAGGGCATCAAGATATCGAAGGAGTATCGAAATACTTAAGCATTGTTTCGCTACATGTTTTGGTAGTGTACTTTGGTATCGAAACAGGGCCAAGGCATTTCGATACCCCTGACTGTTAAGTTGGTTATAGGCTGAAATAAACCTTGAAACTTTACGTTTTAGTCACTAAATTTTGAGCATGCAAATAAATGACTTTTAGACCTCATTTTAAGCTAAAATTTAAGACTTAAGCATGTAATGTACTCAATTAAATATTAGTAATATTAATTTTATATTTGGTCACTAAATTTTTAGAAAATTATAATTAGGTCCCTAAAACTTGTTCGGTTAAAATTAGGACTTGTTTTTTTAATGGTTTACACTGCAATTCAACTCAACCCTTGCATGAACATGTAATATCTAATTAAAGCATCTAGATAAGTTAAAAAGAAAAAAAATAGGGTCGTTTATCAAGGCGAGTCTCCGGATTACTCTTGGTGTTCCCCGTGTAACTCGTTCGAGTCGGGTGGTGTCTAGATCGGGTTGAGAGATTACACTGAAAATAAAACTACAAGGGTTAAATTTGAAATTAGCCCCTATAATTATTAAAAATTTTAAGATATTCGAGTTATTCAATTTCTGTTTTATATCTTGAACTTTATTTGAAAATTTTAGAATCAAGTTGAGTTTATAAAATTTTGATTTGAGTCAAAATGAGTCTAGTATTTTTGCCTCGAGTTGAATAAAAAAATTTAGTTTTTTTGAATCGAATCGAGTTTTATTCACCCTACTAACAACATCGATACTCAAAATAATTTATATATTTTTAGAAATTTTGAGGTTGTGACAATTATAAGTATCCTCTTCATGTATAGACACCTAATTTCTAATTTTAAAAATTTCATTTGTACCCTCAACTTTCTTAGTTTTATGAAGATGTCATAATCTCTAAATGACCTCCACCAACTATTTGAATTTCGAATTAGACCAATTTTTTGTATTCCATGATTGACTTGTATGTTTGATTTAATAATCCTCTTGAATTTGTATGCTTTAGCAATGAAAAGTTTACAATTTCACCAAACTTTTGAGCCCTATCATGAATGTAGCCTCTCTTGTCCGAATGAAGTCACCAGAGTGGACAAAGGGTGTTACAACGTTAAAAAACTAACGGGTTTGAATCTTAATATTTATTTTAAGAGTGTAATATATATGAATTTAATTAAAATAAAGTAAAATAAACTCAGAAGTTGACAGGGGAACATGATTTACACAATTAAACTTGGATAATTTCAACTTGTTCAACAACATTAAAAGTTAAAAACACAAAAAAACTTAAAACAATAATGAGCAAGATCAAGCTTTATCTGAAGGTGAATCCAGAACCCCTCAATTTCTCCTCCACGATGTTGTCAAGACGCTCACCCATCTCAGCACTCAAGTAATTCCTCCAATCTCCGACTTCCCCTTTCCTAAAATATGCACTATTCTCCATAAAACCATCCTTCTTCACATGCTTCCCACTCTTATTAACCTTTAAAGTGCTCAAACTCTCAAAGCTACACAACTTGACGATTCCTTGTATTTTCTCTTCTCTTTCTTCCTGCAAGCTGAAAGGGCACCCAAAGAACTCACCCAATTTCTTTACACATAATTCAGTGTCATCCTTCATGGCCTCGTATTTCAAGAACAATACCCTTTCAGGGTTTTCCAAGCTTGCTTTCCAGTACCCTAAGACATGGTCCCAGTACGGTCCGTAAGAAGACACGCCTTTACAGAACAACTCAAAGGCTTCCTCAATGGAAACGAAGTGTTCTTCACCTGTTTTGTTATTTTCGACCATCTTTCGGAAGAAGTGCCACATGGAAACGAATGTGTCCTTTGGATCTCTACAAAGGTAGACGATTTTACAGCCTGAATCTAGTACTGATTTAGGCAGACATGTGTAAGGAAGGTGTGAAGCAAAGAGTGGGATTTTGGGACCTTCTGCAAATGAGTAGTTCTCGCCAAACTCCAACATGGGAATGCAGTCGTGGGGCAGTGCGTTAAGAATAGGGCTGTTGGAATCGTCGAACAGAGTTCGTGTTGTGATGCTGAAACTTAAGGCCTTGAGCCAAGTGCAACCGGTTTTCATTGAACTGCACAGGAAAATGTCAGTGGGTTGAGCCTGGAAGTGGTCTTGAGCGTGCATGGCTCCTTTAAGAAGGAAAGGATAGAACCAAAAGTGTTGGTATGAGCGAAGAGTCATCATGGAACTCCAACCATTTTCTTTGGGGAGAGTTGAGATCATCTCCTGGTATTTTTGTAGGGATTCCGGTGAGTTATTGGATGCAATAAAGGGCTTTGAGGTGGAGGAGAATTCCATATCTGGTGACGAGGGAAGAGAACAAGCTTGCTCTTGGTGGATGAAGGATGAGTAAAAAAATATTGAACACGAAGACTATATAACATAATTGAAATTTCACAAATAAAAAGAGCAAAGAAATATTGAATAAGATAGGTTATTTTATTAATTAGATAAAAAGAATAAAACACGTTGGATTCATAAAACACAGAAATATAGAATAAGATAGGTTCATGGCTTTAAATTATTAACATAAAATGTCATCATCCTGTCAAAATAGGGAGTAAATATTCGATGAAGTTAAATTGAATATAAAAATTAAATTAATTAAGTTAACGAGTTTTATTTTTTAAAATTTTATTTATTTTTTTTAGTTGAGTCAATTTTATAAATTTAGAGCTGAGTTATTCAAATTTATATTTAAATATAATTCATAATCATAAATATTTATAATATTGTAATATTATTTGGTTTAAATTTAAACTGATCTTATACAATATACATATATATTTTTTATATAAACAAAATCAAGAAACTCACCTCAAATTTAAGAATAAATTCACTAATATTTTATTAAAAATAAAATTATTTGGACATTCTATTTTATAACTTTAAATTTATTTAAAATTTTTGAATCAAATTAAATTAATATAATTGTAATTCAAATAAATTTAAATCAATATCTTTTACATCAAATTAAATAAAAAAATTAATTTTTTAAACTCAAATTAACTTTTAATCACTCGTAAAAATACGTCAAATCATCGTTTGACGTTGACAACTAACCTACTTTTGTTGTTTTCGATAAGAGTTCTAAACTGATTTTTTTAAGTTTTACGAATTAAAGTAATAAATGAGAGTTGGATCCCTACTGAACCTCTCGGTTGTTGCCTGTTGGCATCACCAACAAAGGAATCTTATTCGTGTAGAAATCATCGTTTAAAATTTAAACGTATTCTATTTTATGTGTTTTATTAAAAAGAAAATTAAAAATTAATTTTAAAACTAATTTTTATATTTTAAATTTTACACCTTAAATACAATATATTTGTAATTCTTTAAATTATAATCATAATATATACTTTTAAATTTTAAAATCTAAATCGTTAATTTAAAATAGACATTTACGCACTCATCTTACTCCATCATTTGGTAATATAAAACTTGGCCTTCCTGAGTTTGAAGGAGCCAAGTGGGATCTCAAGTGACAAAGGAGGTATTGCTTGCTGACCATACGACGGCATGAAATGGAACGGCATAAACACGAATCAACAGATTTATTAATAATAAATATTTTGGACCCTCACAGTTCTATAAATATTACAAAATAAACCTTTCAGATTTAGAAAAGATTGTTTGCAAAGTACATTTGTATTATAATTATAAATTTGACCATCCTGAATTTATTCGTTCTTTAACATTTGTTATAAGTATAATGATACGAGACGAAAGAAAATAAAAATAACTTTTTCAAATGAGCAAAACAATATAAAATATTTTAAATTTGATAGAAATCGATTTGGTTGAGGATTACAATTACATAATATATCTCGCAAGATATAATAATAAAATGATCGGATATAGTTGTATAGCTGTAAAGATCATGAACTATATTTTTTTTAAAAATATTAGAATAGATATATCATATTTTAAAAAAATAATTCACAATAGATAAAAATCTACAAACCTACAAAAGACTCAACCAATATAAACATTTAAATATCATGTAAGTGCAACCCGAACTAAAAATAACTTACAACCAATCTCGCTTCAATGTTGGACAGAATTATTCCACATTTTTTTCCCAATTCAGATATACCAGCATGATTGACAAACTCAAGAAAGATATTACCTCATCTAGGCAAGAATACGATGAATCCATGTACGAGGTGTAAGAAAGATATAGAGAATTATACCGCCAGTGCCCAATGCATGAATTGCCTCAGTGGACACAAGTATTCATCTTCTACAACTCGGTGAATATAGCTACGAGGATGAAGCTTGATGCCTCGAAAAACGGTACACTTCTGGACAAATCACCTCATAAAACTTTGGAGATTTTGGACAGACTCGTTAAGAACGATTACTAGCATCCGACAACAAGGAGAGGAGTAGTTAGGCGAGGGTGAAATATTTGGACTTTTTAGACTCCATCCTGTCCCAATTATTATCTATGACAAGTATGGTCAAGGATCTGCAAAAGCCAATTAATGTTCAAGAGGTCAAGGCAATCAACCCATTCTGTGATCTATGTGGTGACAACCACGATTCCTCTAAGTGCTCCCAAAATCCAGAATCCAGTTTCTATGTTGGAAACTTTAACATAAATAGTTTGTCAAACACATACAATCCAACATGGAGGAAACACACCAACTTCTTATGGAGTAACTCCAACAATTCATTAAACCTGCTAACTCAGAACATGCAAAACATAGGTTTTCAGTAGAATATTCAACCGCCTCAACAACAGATGCTGCTATAATAGAACATTCCACAATAGCAACCTACACATACTAGAACTCTAGATAACACACTGAACATGTTCATGGATCAAACTGGTGCTTACATATCCAACTCGAATAAATTTATTCAAAGAGTTAATGCATTCATTGACAGAACTGAGATGATCAGGATGCAGAATAATAAATCAACACTGATATATCTAGAGACTTAAGTATGGTAGTATGCACAAATTCTGATCACTCTATCTATAGGTGGTTTACCAAGAGATATTAAAGTCGCTAAAAAATCTACACGAGCATTGTAAAGCCATCACAACATGAAGCGGACTACAGTTGAAAGACCCTGAACTACCCACCAAGGAAGTAGTAAAGAAACCCGTGGTAGTAGAAAAAGAGGATTCCACTACCAAGGAGTTCAAAGAAAAGATAACATCAGAATCAAATGTAGAACCCAAAGTTGGTATTGATGCTGTATTAGAGAATGCTGAGGCGGTAACATAGATCAAATTTTAATAAACTAAAAAGATTAAAGATTTGAGGCTGTCACAACTATTTTCGCAAAGGTTAAAGCAACATAAGCATGAATACCAGTTCAAGAAATTTTTAGACATATTGAAGCAGATACATATCAACATACCTTTGGTGAAGGTAATTGATGAAGGCTAGAAAGTCCTTTGTTTTTCCACCTTTGACAGATTGTAATACTTTAGGTTGTCGAACCCATAAGGACTGTGTTGACACTACTTATGGCTGCACTATAGAAAGTAAAAACATAAATAATTGTAGAGTTGAGATTACTAAATTAACTACTAAAACTAAACTAAATATCGGAGAAATAAAGATTAATAAAGTGAGGCTAAATTGAGTGCTTCGTAGAGGAGAATCCAATTGTATTAAGTTTCCACTTATTAATGCAATGGGTTAAACTGCCGCCTCGACGGGTAGCACAAATGGTTGCCGCAGTTGCCTAGGCGGGGTTATGCATTGTCGACAATTCAACATTCCATAGTTCGACAGAGCATCGTTGTATGTCTTCTTCCTTATCCCTAAGCGAAGAGAACTGTTGAAACCCACGTCTTGATGATACCTCCCGGCGTGAATCAAGTGCGGACAACAACCAAACACATGTGTCTTGTTAGTCGCTGAAATCCCGGGCGGTTAATCTCTTAACCGGATTTGTCAATGCCCATGTGCAAAGACCGTATTCTCTCATTTCGTGAGCCTAACTCTCCCGATATTAGACAAATAGATTTTTCTTCACATACTATCATATCGAGCTCATATGCAAAGAAGAGTAAATTCCAAGAGAGAATAAACTATGAAATATGTTTTGCATTAATAAATATCTAACATAACACAACCATCTTCTCCAACTACTCCACAAACAACCTAAACCTCCAAAGAAGTTTAGAACATGATGTAGTCGGCGGTTAAAAGTATTTTTCTAGGGTAAAAACCGACTTTCACTTCACACCCTTAAACCTTGACCTAATGGGTGCTTATATAGGCCAAGCCCTAGGTTAAAGTATTCCATGCAAGGAAAGATTTATAAAGGGGGAAGAAATATAATTCCTAATTAAACTTGTAATCACTAATTTTATCCGGGGTCGTAAAACCCGATTTAATTTTGGTTCTTAAAATCTAATAATAGGCTTGTAATTATTAAGCAAAAATGGAAAAATATTATTAACCTTTGAAAAATCCAAAAATTATATCTTTTTTCCTTTATGTTTATTTTCTTTTTTCGCTTCATTCTCATATATATATATATATATATATACATACATAATTCTATTTCTTTTCTTTTTCACATTTTTGTTATTGTTATAATTATTTGAAAAAAATAAAAAAATATTACTATTAATTAATTTAATTTGTTATTTTATAAAAAAATCCAAAAATATATTTATTCTTAATTTTAATTTTCGGTAAGTTTTTTTTTATTATTTAAAGTTTTGTTCTTTTTTTTATCATGTTATTACTATTATCTTTTTTATTTGCCGTAAGTATTATATACATATATTTCCTTTCTTTTTATTTATTTATTTATTGTTTATTATTTAATATTATCATTATTTATTATTATTATTATTAAAACTCAAAACATATATTAATTTCAATCCACATACAAATGACTCAGACCAAAAATAATAATAAATATTAATACAAGCCCGAACTAAAAATAATTTCAAGCCCAATTTGTAACCCAAAACCCATTAACCCTTTTGGCCCGAACCGGTTTTAATTACATTAGCCTATCTATTTAATTGGAGCCCAACCGGTTAAACCTAACTAACCAAAACCCTAACCACCCTTGTTTATCCATGCGCAGCCCAATATGGTCTGTTGGATCAGATCTTGATCCAACGGCTTAGATCAAAAGAAGAAGCGGCTGGTGGTCTTCTGACACGCGCCATGCGCCAACGCCCGAGCTTCTCATGCGTGCATGCAGCCCATGCGCTAGACTCTTCAGCTACTCGAATAATTGCTCGTCTCCCATACTTGGCCTTCCGTCTTCCACGTCATCGTTACCAGTGGTCCCTTCTCTCCGTTCGGCCACCACCATGCGAAACAAACAAGAAATGTCAGACTAGTACGATAATTTCAGACCAAAAACGCCAACAATAACAGAGAATTTCAGAGGCGTTACAACGAATATCAGAGAAATTCAGAAGCATTTTCCACCAACAATTGCAGAGAAATCAAAGAATACGGCCAAAATTATCAGTAGCAGCCAATAGGAGTTTTCAATTTCTTTTTCATTTGATGTAATCTCTCGGCTATAAAAACCGAACAAAATGTTGTAATCGGGATCCTCATCCCCCACCATTTCAATCGAATACAACAGATATTTTGGAGGTAATAACCTCTTTCGTTTCGCATGTAATAACAAAAAATAGAGATTAGGTTTTCAGTGTCTTACCTTTAAGAAATTAACGCCGATTCGTTTATCGCTTCTTCTTTGTCGCCGACAATAAACTCACGGCCATTGTGCCTTCTAGTGAGCCGAGCAAAAGGGGAAGGAACGAACAAATCTTTTGAAAAGGATCTTTTTTTACTCGGTTTTCTTGAACAACTTTGTTTTGATTTTGGTTTTCATAAAACATGGGTTTTTGATCTTTTATTTTGGTAGATCCAAGGGTGTTTTGAAGTTTGGGGGTTCGATAAGGGTTTAAAAGGCTCGGTTTTTATCGTTTTGGCTTCAGTGTTTTCTGGAAAACCCCCGGTGGAGATGAAGAACACTCATGGTGTTCTTGGGATTCTTCTGGGTTTGGATGAGTATTTTAGAGAAAAATGTTTTTTTTTTGTTTTCTTTCGATTTAAAAAATAATAAAGGGGTGAGTTTTCAGACTTTAGGTGTCATTTATACCCAGTCCTTATTTTTAAAATGGGATTTTTACGTTTTAAAACCTCCAGTGTCCCCTTTTTTCCGTTCGCGATCCCTGAAGTTTCGATTCGCTTTTCAATTTGGTCACTAATTGGACCATAATTGTTATTCCAAAAGGGTTTTATTACAAGCAGATCCCTCATGTTTCTAAACTCCTTTCTTGAGTCCTTCCTCAGTTTGAAATAACACTTTGAGGGCCTGGATATTTACAAATACTTTTGACTGGGTCACTAACAAATAACAAATTTTTATTTTGTTTCGAATTTGACCTCAAAATTTTATTTTTTTTTATTTTTGTCATTTACAATAACCTTTATTTTATCTCTTTTTATTTTGTCTTAATTTTATTTATTTGGCATGCATATTAAAATGCTCATATATTCATTTTATTATGCCATTTTGTATATATATATATTTATGTATTTTATTTTGTTGTCACATTTGCATTTATTTATGTTATTCATTTTTATCATGTATTTATTTATATTTTTACTTATTTATGTTATGTTTTTGTTTACGCATTTTAATTCTTTATATGCATTTTATACATATTTATTTTGTTATTCTCTCATTTTATCATGCAATGCATCTTTATTTATCCTCTTTATTTTGACATGCATATTTAGATACATACATGTCGCAACTCCTTTTTCAAGCGGTTCGACGATTTTTTCTTTAAAAACTAAAACAACGAATTCGCCACCAATCTTTTTTAAAGGTGTGATTGGATCACCTAAAAATGAGTTATTTTAATAAAAATTATTTTTTATTAAAACAATAATTTTGATTTGTGAAAAACACAAAAACGGGTTCGGGAGTCGGTACGTGTGGGGAAGGGTTAGCACCCCACAACGCCAAAAAATTGGTACCTAGCCGATTATAAAACGTTTTAAAGTTGGAATTTGCAAGTTCGTATAAAATTTAAAATATTGTCCATTTATGAATTTGATTCTATTTTAACGGTCCTACCGCCAGGAGAGTAAACTTTAATCACCGCCAACATTCTTGGCGCTAACCCATTACCCCCCTTTGGTAAGACACTGCATTAATTTAGTTCAACTTTTTAATCACAAAAAAGCAAAGAAAATTAGGTGTGTTGAAGGTTTTATTCTAAGTTAGTGATTATTAACCTAAAAAATATCTAAGTGAATTTTACCTATAAAGGTTAAGTATAATTAAGTATATCTTATTAAATGTGAAGAAAAAGTATCTACCATATATACAAGGCTCTAACTAAGACAATTAAGAACCTATCCTTAAGGGTTTTATTTAAACTAATATAACAAAGACATACATGTTTAACAATTAAAATTAAAAAAGGTAAGATGGTTAAAATAAGAATAAATAATAAAGGAGAAAATTAATAGTTAGATTAAAAGTAAATAAAAATATATCAAATTTAAAAGATATTTATAAATGATTTTTTCTTAAATAAAACTAATATGAATTAAAATGATTCACTTTATTGAAAATGGATATGAAGACCAAAACACCATTTACTAACCTTCATTAAAGAAAATAGATCAAAACATCATTAAAAAAAACTCACATGTGTTCATCCATTATTCATCAGGAAAAAAAATAAGAACAATGTTTTTTATAACTAAAAAAAGAAAAAAATGTTAGAATTACTCTAATTATAATTAAATTCAAAATAAAATAAATAAATGATCAACGAAAAATTAAAAGTAAAATACCTAAGAAAGCTTTTCTTCTTGTATTCCACAAAAACTCCAATACAAAATGACGGTGGTGGGAGAAAAGAACAATTACAAGAGTTGAGGAAAGATTGTTGTGTCTTGTGGTTGTGGTGTTTGTAGTGTGTGTCTTACAAGTGATGGGAGAAGGAGTTTATATAGGATTTTGAATCCACAAATACAAGGGAAAATATCAAAATTAAAACTCTAGAATCTCTAATTTTTGGGTAAAAAATCACCCAAAAAGTCTTGATTTGATTTCCAGAGTCATTTCTTCAATTTGACCAAAAGTACTTCCTTGTTATGATGATACATTCCTTTTGAATTGAATGTGAAAAATCAAGGTTGCAATCTCCTTCCTTTTTTCTTCAAATCAGTTCAAATTATTTCCCTTTCTTTTAAATCAAATCTACAAGAATAATATAGCTCCAAATTTTCTTTTTTGAGCCAAAAATCAGTGACAACAATACATTTTCATTTTATTTTGTTATGTTTTACTCATGTCTTGTATTTATTTTTCGTATTTTCTTTTTGTATATTTTTGCTATTGTAATATGTTTAATTTTACTTAAGTGACATCACACTTCATAATCATTGAACCTAAATTAATACATCTTTATTCGGTTGTAACAGGCCCGACACCAAACGTAGTGGTGGCGGTGTGAGCGTTTACCTTCGAATAAAGACACGGTAAAATAAAATTTTGAATCCGAATTTTAAAACAAATAATTAATTTAATGCCACTTTAAACAGGAAATTCCAAAATTTAATTAAACGGTTATTTTGATAAAGGTGCCAATTTTGGACGGTTTTAACGATGATATCGTTTTAAATCGTAACCGACTCTCGAACCTAAATCTTTTTGAATCTCTAGTTTCCCGGTGTCCGGTTTACCAAAGTGACCGGTGGCGACTCTAACCTTTTTAAAATCATTTTTCATTTTTTTAAAGTACCAATTTTTTAAATTATTCCTCAATCATTTTTTAAAATTATTCTCCAAACCCTTTTACACTTAAGAAAAAAGGGTCGCTACAAAACTATAACACTTAATTCTTAATTCCTAAAATAACTCTTCTTTCCCGCACTTGACTTTGACCAGGTTTGACTCCTTAAATTGACTTTGTCTTTCTCTCTCTTTATGTCCGTTAAAATCAACATCTTTTTCTCTTTCTTTCGAGCACTAGTTGTCATCTTACTCTGCTGTCACAGCCTCAAAAGTGCTGCCGTGGCGGGTGCTCTATCTGCATTCCAACATCTATCTTCTCAATTGGACATCTTTGTATTTAGTTTCCTGTCTAAGAAATAAAACTATCAAATGCATCTGTTTTATGCCAAATATTAGATGAATTCATGGATTATGTGTTTGGATGCTGAAATATGGAAAATATACAAAAATATCCATTAATGCCTTAATTCTATCCTTTATTAGTAAATATCGAGTGGGAAGATGGTATTAAAAATAGGACTTTTATGCACTCATCACACCCCCATACTCGAACTATTGATTGTCCTCAACAAATGCAAAAGATAATTTTTTCTTGACTCAGCCTCTTCTAGGTTCTAGGTGTTCTTCGAAACTGGACTATAAGTCTTAGTGTGTGTGTGCATAGCTATGTCGAAACTGATTTTCTAAGTTCTAATCCTTTTTCTAGCTTAAGACTTCTGACTAAGATTTTTCTTTAATTCGTTTTCTTTCTTTCTCCCTGTTTTGGTATATAAATATATATATTGCTATATACTTATACTGCTTGAGCCGGTTTCGAGCACCTCAAGTGTTTAGCTAATTCTCACTAGATCCAATTTCGGGCACCTCTAGTAAGTGGGAAAAAGACTA
This sequence comes from Abelmoschus esculentus, assembly GCA_035048815.1. NCBI lineage: Eukaryota > Viridiplantae > Streptophyta > Magnoliopsida > Malvales > Malvaceae > Abelmoschus > Abelmoschus esculentus. Next base: position 10,885,664 of record JAUCBN010000031.1, read on the forward strand.
AGTCCTAGAGCTAGTGATGAGCACCTCTATGGACTAAACTAGAGCCGATGATAGGCACCTCTAGTTAAAATCTAAGCCTAAATCCTTATTGCTTTTCAAAGAAAAGAACTTATAAAATCAACTAAGACCAGCAATGTTAAATATTTTTCAGGCTCATAGTCTAATCCTAAGTACTAAACCTAGTATACCTTTCTGAGTTCAAGTCTGGTGAATGGTGCAGACTGCGGCGGCGGATGGATAATATATTGATGCCTAGGCAGTTTCAATAAAATTCAACAGACTTAAAAAAAAATTGCAGTAAAAATAAGATTGTAAGGATAGATATTGAGGCAGTAAGACGATAATCTAAATATTTTCCATACATGGCAGATATTTACATATTACAAAAAAGAATCAATACTCCCCCACACTCGAGGGATGCATTGTCCTCAATGCATGAAAAGTAAGAAGAAAGCCGAAAATAAAAGAAAAAAGAAAAAAGAAAGACTATTGCCCTTTAAAATGCCGAGGAGGCAAAGGAGTCCTCGGAATCGCTGTCGATGAGGAGCTTGCGGCGGATTTTTGGTGGTTGCTGCGTTGCTGCTGGCAGTGGGCTAGCGGTTTTCTTCTTGGCAGACCGAGGTGGTTGGACTCGGATGGGAGTTGGGTTTTTGCTTACCTCATCTGCTGAATCGATCTTGATTGGGGAGGTAGCTGTGGCTGAACCATATGCCTTCCGCTTTTTGCTTGTAGGTATGGAGGCAATGTAGTCTTTTACTGCCTGCATATCGTCAGAACAGCTGCTCCATTCCAAAGGGCTGGAGTCTTATACAGTTGCTTGGTGTGTGGAGTTTGCTTTTCTGACCGCTGCGGCTGAGTCAGCGAAAAATGGTTCGGTTATGGCTTCTGCAGTTGTGGCAGCAGGAGATAAGGGTACTATGGCAGAGGCAGTGGCTGTTGGAGTAGGCGCAGGTGGGGGCTGGTGGGGCATTGATATGTCGAATGTGAACTCTAGAAACAGAGTCGAACATGCTGGGAATTCTTTATGTATGGTAGCTATGAATGCACTGTGGAAATCCCGAACATAAGTCATGAAGGCCAGCTGCCTTCGCTCCATGCGTTGCAGGATGTCTAGAATTCCTTCTGGTACAAGTGCACCCTCTGCTGCTGCCGATTGATCTACTTCGGCGGATGGCGCTGCATCAACGAGAGGGATGTAGGCTTGTGGCAAAGCTTCTTCCACTTGTATACGTTTGATGTATATTACCCTGGTCCAACCCGTTCTCTCCGGTGTATATGTGTCGATTGAAAATGTTGGTATATTTTCAAGTTTTGCCAAGGCAGTTATTAAACATGGGAAGGTGAGTATACCTCTGTCCTTGGTTGCACACTCGAAGATCTTCTCACTGACGATGCGGTCGACATCAATACTCCGATTGTGGATGATGGAGTGGATGAGTGCTAGTCGTGGCCGATCTACTGTTTGATTATGTGATGTGGGCAGTAGATTTCTCTTTACGAAGGTGTTCCACAGCATTGCTTCCGGGCATAAATCTTGGCGGCTGACTGACCCGCGGTGTTTACCAGTGTTCTACTTTGCTCCCGGCATGCAGAGTTTGGCTTTCATTGCTTCGTAGTCGTCGAATGTGAAGGCGGCGACGAATGCATCATGTTTTTCATTTTCGATGTGCAGGCCAAAATGGGCGTTAATGATGACATCAACAATGGGTATTGCCCTTCCTCTAAGATAGGTGTATGGGTTGTTCGCCACCCGTCTGTGTGCATAGAATTCCCGTACCCATTCAATGTTTGCTGGTGGTGGTTGCTTGGCAAACATTTGCCACCTTTGAAAGGTGATCTTGGAGAGAATGAAGTTTTCTAATCCAAGATCATCATCGTCTGTGTAATGCAATCCTTGATCTTCCCACACCTGCCAATTTTGGAAAACACGGTGGTATTCATACTCGACTGCCTTTGTGGAGAATCTCTTGAATGTAGCCGCTCCGACGGTTTTGTTTTCTGTTGGCCATCAATATTTTGTTTGGAGAAAAGGAGAAGAATTTTGAAAGAGTAACAATGCTTAAAAGAAGAGTGAAGGAGGAGAACTTTGCCTGTGTATTTATTGGCGGTGAGCGACGCAGCGTTTGAGGGAGCGGGGGCGTGATTATTGCCCTTGACGTACAAGAAACGCATCGCCAGCTGGCAAGCATTGGCAGCGAAAACGACGTAATTTTTGAATTCAGACGGCATAATTCCTGCCCGAAAATTTTAGTTCTTTGGATTGGGCCGCTAATTTGTTGGGCTGATTGTCCTCTTTAATTCTTCTTTATTATTCCTAAATAGCAGAAAATCAAATTACTAGATGTTGTGAAAAAAATTCTGGAAACTAAATTCCGAAAAATTGAAATCTAATTCCTAAAACTGAAATTGAAAATCTAATCCTAAAACATAAAAAATAAATTAAAGATAGTAAGATAGAAATTAGGTCACTGGTAGAGTGTAGTGGAATGCATCTCCAGCAGCAACCATCTTCCCCTATTTTAATGGAGGATGATGTGATGATCTAACGAGAGATTCCTCATCAGGTGGTTTCTTTCGTGTATGCTTCTGGTCAAGCGGTGTGCAGCCTCGGCAGGGGTTGTCTCGGTAGGTCTTGTTCAGGCAGTCCGTCTCTGCATTGAAGTTTAATTTAGTTTTAACCTCAATTCTTTGACATTCATCTGGTTTATCCGGATGCTTTAAATTTTTGAACACATTGATCTTTACTTGTTGGTCATTGACCCTTGTGACCAATTCGCCTTTCTCGCAATCGATCAATGTTCTACTCGTGGCTAGGAACGATCTTCCCAATATGATCGGAGCATGTTCATCTTCTTCACAATCAAGAATTAAGAAGTCAGCAGGAAATCTAAATTTATCCATTATTACCAGAATATCTTCAATTTTTCCTTCTGGTTGCACATAAGAGCGGTCTGCCAGTTGCAACATCACCGTTGTTGGTTTTGCCTGCCCGATGCCTAGATTTTGAAATACTGACTTAGGCATAAGATTTATGCTAGCGCCTAAGTCACATAATACCTTACCCATGTATTGATCACCGAAAGAACATGGTATGGTGAAGCTACCAGGATCTTTTCCTTTTGTCGTGGCTTTGTTGTGTAGCATTGTCACACACCCTTCTGTCGCGACAACCGTTTCAACCTTTGTGGGAAAGTTGGTGGTAGACGTAAATCTTCAATTCTTTCATTGCATTGAAATCTTATCTGCGGTGCGGCAGTGGCATCATCTGTTGTGGCAGCATTCTCGGCAGTGTCTGTTGGTTCCTTTACCTTAGGTATTTCATCAGTAGCTTCTTTAGGTGCTACTGTCTCAGTATTCTTACTTACGGTTTGAGCAGGTATTTTAGGTTCTTTTAGTTGTAATCCACTCCTGGTGGATATTGCTTTGCATTGTTCATGAGGACTAGTTCTAGCGACTTAAGTATCACTAGGCAGATTTCCTATGGGTTGACTTTTCATCTGTTGTGCCATCTGTACTACTGTAGTTTCTAGCGTCTTGAGAGCAGCTTCATTGTTTTGCATTCTCTTCTCTGTTCTGTCCATGAAAGTATCGGCTCTCTGAATGAACTTATTGGTGTTTGCAATATAGGCGCCAGTCTGAGCTATGAATGTCTGTAGTGTGTTTTCCAGGGTTTGGACATCTTTTGTTTGCTGCGGCGGTGGCAATGCCTGCTGCGGCATCTGCTGCTGAGCAAATCTGTTTTGCTGGAATCCAGTAGATTACACTGATTGATGTTGCAGGTTAAGTGTAGTGTTAGGATTACTCCATGAGAAGTTTGGATATTTCCTCCATGTTGGGTTATAATTATTGGACATATTGTTTCTATTGAAATTTCCAACATAAAAGGAAGATTTTGGATCTTGCGGGCATGCGGTTTTGTCATGATTATCGCCACATGTTTCACAAAGAACAGTGACTGCCTTAACTTCCCGAACGTGACTCGGCTTTTGCAGATCCTTAACTATGTTTGTCAAGGATGACAATTGAGCTAGGATAGAATCTGAAAAGTCAGGGCTTGTCATTCCTCGCCTATTATTCCTCTTCTGGTGGTCGGGTGTTGATAGTTATTCTTTGCTAACCTATCCAGAATTTCTAAACTCTCATGGGGTGGGCGGTCTAAGAGGGTACCGTTTGCGGAGGCATCAAGCATCATCCTCGTAGGGGTGTTTACTGCGTTGTAGAAGATTGACACTTGAGTCCACTCAGGCAAACCATGTATGGGGCATTTTCTATATAATTCTCTGTATCTTTCCCAAGCTTCATACATTGATTCGTCTTCATCTTGCCTAAAGGATGTGATATCATTTCTCAACTTATCAGTCATATTGGTGTAACTGAACCGGGCAAGAAAACTTCGGCAAAGTTCAGTCCATGAGTTCAACGATCCACGTTGGAGGTTGTTTAACCAAGATTTTGCCCTATCCCTCAGTGAATAGGGGAACAATTTTAATTTTAGTATATCGACAGAAACCCCCGGTACCTTAAACGAATTGTAGATTTCTAAAAACGACTTAAGATGTTGTTGAGCGTCTTCATTGGCCGATCTTACAAATTGGCCTAGAGTGTTGATCATGTTGAACATGATCGACATTACAACGGCAGGAGTCAATACATCCAAATCTTCCTCTAAATAATCAAGAACTATTCGTACATGCTCCTGTTGAGGTGGATTGGCCGGATCAAAAACTGCGAATGCGCCTTGGTTGTCTGCCGCGACGGCATTCATGCCAGCGTTGTTCTGCTGGCCAGGTGCTATGTTCATCTTTTCGCGTATCTCTTGTCGTAAACGCCTTGCGGTCCTCTCGATTTCAGGATCGTACGGATATTGTTCTATAGATGGATTAGACCTGCTCATACAGAAAACAACCATAGTTATTTAAGAAAAATAAAAGTAAACTTAAAAAGAAAAGAAAAGGTGAATAAATAATTGGTAGTAAAATTGAGCGTCAATCCCCGGCAACGACGCCAAATCTGATGGTGGCTCGGAAGTCCTTTGTTTTTCAAACTTTGACAGATTGTAATACTTTAGGTTGTCGAACCCACAGGGATTGTGTCGACTTCACTACTTCTTATGGCTGCATTATAGAAAGTAAAAACATAAATAATTGTAGAGTTGAGATTACTAAATTAACTACTAAAACTAAACTAAATATCGGAGAAATAAAGATTAATAAAGTGAGGCTAAATTGAGTGCTTCGTAGAGGAGAATCCAGTTGTATTAAGCTTCCAATTACTAATGCAATGGGTTGAACTGCCGCCTCGTCGGGTAGCACAAAGGGTCGCCGCAGTTGCCTAGGCGGGGTTATGCGTTGTCGACAATTCAACATTCCATAGTTCGACAGAGCATCCTTGTATGTCTTCTTCCTTATCCCTAGGCGAAGAGAGCTGTTGAAACCCACGTCTTGATGATACCTCCCGGCGTGAATCAAGGGCGGACAACAACCAAACACATGCGTCTTGTTAGTTGCTGAAATCCCGAGTAGTTAATCTCTTAACCGGATTAGTCAATGCCCATGTGCAAAGACCGTATTCTCTCGTTTCGTGAGTCTAACTCTCCCGATATTAGACAAATAGATTTTTCTTCACATACTATCATCTCGAGCTCATATGCAAAGAAGAGTAAATTCCAAGATAGAATAAACTATGAAATATGTTTTGCATTAATAAATATCTAACATAACACAACAATGTTCTCCAACTACTCCACAAACAACCTAAACATCCGAAGAAGTTTAGAACATGTTGTAGTCGGCGGCTAAAAGTATTTTTCTAGGTTAAAATCCGACTTTCACTTCACACCCTTAAACCTTGACCTAATAGGTGCTTATATAGGCCAAACCCTAGGTTAAAGTATTCCATGCAAGGAAAGAGTTATAAAGGGGGAAGAAATATAATTCCTAATTAAACTATAACACTTAATTCTTAATTCCTAAAATAACTCTTCTTTCCCGCACTTGACTTTGACCAGGTTTGACTGCTTAAATTGGCTTCGTCTTTCTCTGTCTTTATGTCCGTTAAAATTATCATCTTTTTCTCTTTCTTTCGAGCACTAGTTTTCATCTTTACTCTGCTGCCGCAGCCTCAAAAGTGCTGTCGTGGCGGGTGCTCCATCTGCATTCCAGCATCTATCTTCTCAATTGGCCATCTTTGTATTTAGTTTCATGTCTAAGAAAGAAAACTATCAAATGCATCTGTTTTATGCCAAATATTAGATGAATTCATGGATTATGTGTTTGGATGTTGAAATATGGAAAATATACAAAAATATCCATTAATGCCCTTAATTTTGTCCTTTATTAGTAAATATCGAGTGGGAAGATGGTATTAAAAATAGGACTTTTATGCACTCATCAGTAATCAAACAAATACCTAACTATGAAAAGTTCCTCAAAGAAATAATTTCAAAGAGGAAAATGATAAGAGAGTTTGATATTGCTGCCTCAATAGAGGGATGTGTGTCCGTGCTACACAACCGTGTCATAACAAAAAGGAAAGATCTCGGTAGCTTCATGATACCATGTTCAATTGGGGATCAATATGTTTCCAAAACGTTGTGTGAATTGGTTACAAACATTAATTTGATACCCAAATCGGTATTCCAAAACCTAGTATTGGACAAGTGATAAGTGTTCAACTCACTATCACTTTTTACACCTTTTATGGGCATTAATCACTAAATTTACACCCACTTGGACCAATGCATATACTTAATGTGATATATTTAGAAAATGTGCTTATGAAGATGATATTTGCAGAAAAGGCAAGTTTTACTGCATTTTTACATCTGTGCAGGATAAACTATTGTCGCAGCAGCAACATGGCCGAGGCAGGACCTAATGCCGAGGCAGCAGCAGAATGACAGAAAGCGATACTATAGGCGATTGGTAGAGAAAAATAAAAGGGACGTATCGCGTGTCAAAAGTGCGCGTTTAGTGTAAGTGGACACATCGCAAGTAATAAGTGATAAGTATTTATCGTATTATCGTCTCCATAGGGATTGGTATACTCAATGTCTTCTTCGTCTTCCTGTTCTGTAGAAAGAAATAAAATAAAACACAAGTAGCTTTGGGTTTGATAAACTGAAATAAAACAATTGAATAAAATAAAGAGATTTGATAAGTAGAGAGAGAGGTCAGGATCCAATTGCGTTGTATTGTGGAATTGATTGACTTCTCTCAAATTATGTTCTAAGTTTTCTTAGGGTTTAGGTGAAGGTTGTTAAGTATTTGTGAGAGGAGATTGTACTTTGTTCTTTGTTTCAATGCAATAAAACTATTAAGGTTTACTTATCCATTGCCATTCTTTGTTCTTACATTCAAGCTCGGGAGAGAAGTTTGTGAGTAATCCATTTATCTAGACTCGGGAGAGTTAGATTCACGAAAGGGATAAGTACGATGTTTCAATCGCGAAATACTAACTCGGCCTAGGGATAAGTTAAGAGTTTCAGCGGCTAAAAGAAGTGTGAGATTGGTTGGTGGGTATAATTGATTCACGCCGGGAGGTATCATCAAGGACTAGTCATCAACAGTACTTCGACTTAGGGATAAGCGGAGTCATTCAAGGAAACTTTGCCGAACTTTGGTAAAGTACACCCACGAGCAAGGGATTGCCGCTGCGGACAAGTATCGTCGCTGCCAAGGCAGTAAACTGCAGTACTGCCGAGGCGGTGGCATTGGACAGAGACAAGTCAATCAAATCCACAATACAACACAACTGGATCTTACCCTCTCTCTTAATCAGATCTCATCTTCTTTTACTTAGTTTCTTTATTTCAATTTATTTAGTTTCAGCCAAACCCAAATTACCTGTGTCTTTATTTTATTTCTTCTTACAGAGCAAGAGGACAAAGAAGGCATATTAAGTAGACTAATGCCTGTGGAGACGATACACGATTATACTTATCACTTTATTACTTGCGACGTGTTCACTTGCACTAATTGCGCACTTTTGACACGCAACAAGTTTTTGGCGCCGTTGCCGGGGATTGACAACTAAATTTTGTTTTCTTTATTTTCTTGTTTTTTTAATTTTTAATTTAATTTGTTTTTTCTTGGTGTATGACCAGGGACAACCCAACCAACCCTTTGTACGATTTAGACCCAGAGATCGAACGTACACAACAAAGGTTGAGGAGACAAATCCAAGAAGCTATGGCAGATCATCCGGCAGGACAAAACTTACCTGCCGCCACCAGGGCCGCGGCAGCTCACTGTTAGAGACTTCCTGGAAGAGGATTTAAATGGATTAAACCCAGGAGTCGTTACACCAGAGATAGAAGCAGCCCACTTTGAGCTAAAACCTGTCATGTTCAATATGCTTAACACTATTGGACAGTTCGGTGGGTCTGTGACTGAAGATGCAAGGCAGCACCTCAAGTCATTCATGGAGATATGCAATTCCTTCAAAATACAAGGAGTCCATGAAGATGTCTTGAGATTGAAATTATTCCCCTATTCACTGAGGGATAGGGCAAAATCCTAGTTAAATAGCATTCCAGCAGGATCTATTGGATCTTGGAGTGAATTATGCTGAGATTTCATTACACGTTTTAATCTTACAAATTTATATGATCGAATTCGTAATGAAATCACTTCTTTTCGACAGGCAGATGACGAACCTATGTACGAGGCATGAGAACGCTACAGGGAGTTACTGCACAAGTGTCCTTTGTACGGATTTCCCCTATGGACACAAGTCACCATGTTCTATAATGCCACGAATGCCTCGACAAGGATGATGTTAGATGCCTCGGCAAACGGAACACTCCTTGACAAAGCACCTGAGGAAGCTATTGAGATACTAAACAAACTCGCAAAGAATGATTTTCAATTCCCTACATCTAGGCGAGGAGGAGTAAGACGCCAAGCCACGGTGAATGAGTTAGACACATCAAATTCAGTGGCAGCACAATTGGCCTCTCTTACCAAGATGGTGCAAAATTTGCAACTACAACAAAATACCCGTGAGGTTAAGGTGATTGATTCTTTTTGTGATTTATGTGGAGGTAACCACAATTCTTTTGACTGTATGAATCAAGAAGCCGGCATGTATGTTGGAAACTATAACCGAACCAATGTGATGTCCAACACATACAACCCCTCATGGAAGAGGCATCCAAACTTATCATGGAGCAATCATAACAATGTCTTAAACCCAACCACCCAACCCCCAGGATTCCAACAACCAATGCAGCATCTGCCGCCGCCGCAGATGCAACAACAATCTGTAAGTTCCTTAGAAAATTCTCTAAAAGCATTCATGATGAAAACTAAGTCATACATGGCAGAGAATAGCAACTTCATCAAAAGAACAAATGCGTTTATAAATAGGACTGAGATGAGGTTGCAGAACCAAGAGGCAACAATTAAGGCATTGGAAACTCAGGTTGGGCAATTTGCTCAAAATATAAATACTAGACCACAAGGAGGACTACCTAGCAATACTGAAGTTGCTAAGGTAATAGGCCATGAACAGTGTAAAGCAATCACTACTAGGAGTGGTCTAAAGCTAAAGGAAAAGATTCCAGAAGGCCAAGTTCCATCAACAGAACCAAAAAAAGAGGATTTAGACGCTGAACAAACTAATCCTGATAACACTGCCCTAGCAGAGAACGCAACAGCTCATGAACAATCTGTCAAGACAGCAACAACCCCAGTGGTGCCAGGTATTAAGTTCCAAACTAAAGAAACCCTAGATGAGATGAGACCACCACCACCCTTCCCACAAAGGTTGAAAAAGCAAAAACAAGACCATCAATTCAAGAAATTTCTTGATATTTTAAAGCAAGTCCACATCAACTTACCATTCGTAGAGGCAATTGAAAAAATGCCTAATTATGCTAAATTCTTGAAAGATATTGTGTATAAGAGAAAAAGACTAGGTGAGTTCGAAACAGTGGCTGCTACCGAAGGATGCATGGCAATACTACACAATCGCATGCCACCAAAATTGAAGGATCCTGGATGCTTTATCATACCTTGTGCAATAGGTAATAACTATGAAGGTAAGGCCATATGCGACCTTGGAGCAAGCATCAATCTAATGCCCAAATCTTTTTTTTCAAAAGCTTGGAATAGGAAGGGCAAAACCTACAACAATTATGCTCCAAGTTGCGGATCGGTCATATGTGCAACCCGAAGGCAAAATCGAGGACATACTGGTAAGAGTTGATAAATTTATTTTTCTCGCTGACTTTCTTGTCCTTGATTGTGAAGCAGATGATAATGCACCGATCATCTTGGGGAGACTTTTTCTTGCCACTGGACGAACACTAATTGATGTGGAAAAAGGAGAGTTGACAATGAGGGTCAATGACCAACAAGTCAAACTCAATGCCTTCTACAATTTGAAACGACATGATGATGCAGAAGAGTGCAAAGTCCTTCACAGCACAGATACAGGCACAAAGATATCCTATTTCAACAGCCATTGCCTGGGCAGTATGCGCGACAGGAAAATGGAAATACTTTATGGAAGAATATTTGGCAGGAAAAGTAAAGTCGATGTGGAGGAAACCAACAGGACAACACATTTCCCAGAAAAAAGGGGTGCGGTGCAGATCAAGAAAAACAAAGATGGACATAAAGCCAATAGCCAATAATTGAAGAATAACTTTGTCCAACAAGAGAGAATCATCTTGGGAGATGCATTTGCATGCACTTCACTAGTAACATGATCTCTCAACTTTCTTTTTATTATATTAGAATTAGTTTAGTTTATATTTATTTTCTATAATTTTTGTTTTTGCTTTAATTATTTTTCTCGTTTGTGTTTAATTTCTATTTAGGATAATAAGCAAGAATAAAGGAGAAATAGTTCACAGCAGAAATTCTGCCGAGGCAGAAAACAGTGTCAGAGCCGCAACAGTTTCAACGGGCAGAATAGTGTATCGGCTAGCTTGCCGAGATTTCTGCCGCAGCAGAAAAGGAAACGACAGTAAAGACTAACGGCTACAAAACGACTAGTGGTTCAAACGGTCACAAGGCCGAGGCCTATATAAGCAACCTCTCCCTCTTGAACTATTCACTCTTGCATTCTTGTTTTCTTTAGAATATTTGATAATCTTGCTCTCACAATACTCTCTACCTACTCTCAAACCTTCTTGATATTTTCAGAATTTCTTCAAGAAAATATCCAAGAATCTTAAAACATTCATCCATGGCCACCTACAACCGCTTTGCTTCGGCCACTATCGAAGACCGTTTCATCAGGTCTTTCATTGCTCGGCAGTTGTGGGAGGAGCAAGGGTTCCAACACTCCGATGAGGAAAACTTCGGCATCGAGCACTACTTGTTCGAGAGAATCAAATACCAAGCATGGCAAATCTTTTGCCTACAACCCACTCAGGCCAACGCCACCATCGTGCGAGAATTCTATGCACATGGAACGAGCAGTGACTCTCTATACGTTCACTGCCGAGGTAGGCCTGTCTGCCTTGATGCCGAAACAATCAACCAATTCTATGGCTTAGCACCTGAACGAGATATCTACTCAGAGTTCTTCGACGACATCACCAATGAAGATTACGAGTTGATTAAAGACGACCTTTGCTACAACAATACTCCGTGGAAACCCGATGCCCATAGAGGATCTGTAGCAAGGCAGAACCTAAAGCCAGAGGCCAAGCTATGGAACACCTTTGTCAAAAGACGCCTCATCCCCACCTCCCACAACAGCACGGTGGACCGAAAGAGATTGGTGCTCATCCAATCAATCATCAACAAAAGGAACATCAACGTCAGAGAAATAATTTTAAGGGAGATACACGAATACGGTAAGAAGGAACGAGGACCTTTATATTTCCCTTGTTTGATCACCGATTTGTGTATTGCTGCAGGTGTCCCTACGGCCAAGACAGATGAATATACAACTTATAGGAGAGGATGGACAAGAGAATTTTGCCACAAAATCATGTAGATCACACAGGCAGAACCCGTCCAGGCAACGCCCTAGCAGTTCAATGCTGATACTGTTGCCGGGGCCCAATATACGACAGACATGCCAGACACTGCCCACACCACTGCCGCAGCAAACCCATACCAGGAGATAATTCAAAGGATGACAACTATGGACCTGAGGCAGCAAAGGTACATGGAGTATCAGAGGGATTTCAACAGCACACTTGCCCAAATGATGCTCCATGCCTTTCTAGACCAAGGGGTGCAGTTTCCAAAATTTCCAAGCAACATGTTTGTCACAGCTGCACCCTATACATAGACTACACCAGCTCTAGGAGGAACGAGAGCGTTCTTCCACGCGGGCCCTCAACCACAATTCCATGCTGTCGGCCCATCTAGGGCAGCAAACTCTGCTGCGGCATCATCTGCCTGAAGACGACCATCAAAGAGGAGGGCAGTCTTCAGCACTCCACCACGATCCCCCATCATCATGGGCATTCTATCAGCAGAGATAGATGCCTATGTACACCAAAGCTCAACCGCTTCCAGACCTAGTACACATCATACTGGGGCAGCCGCAGCAAATAAAGGTGGAACGAACATCATGATCATAGAGGAGATTGCCGACGAGGAAGAAGGTGAAGAAGTGGATGCTCCAATGCAACGGACACCACCAACAAGAGTCCAACCGCCCCGGAAAGCAAAAACTCAGCCATCGCCCTCACCAAGAACAAAGCAATCAGCAGCACGACCCCGAAGAAAAATTTTTACAAGCAGCTCTTCCGAGTCCCTTTAAATTTTTTTATATATATTCAATATTATTTGCTGTTTGCTGCTTCTTTCCTTCTATATTTTTATTGCTCACCTTTCTTCTAATATAAAGCATTGAGGACAATGCTTGGTTCGAGTTTGGGGGTGTAGAACCACTGCCGAGGCCTTACCAAGAAAGAGAGTATTTAAGTGAATTTGTTTTTAAAATTTTTTATGCTCCCCGCCTTACTTGAATCAATTGCTTATACTTTTGCATTGCCCATCATCAACATTGCCTTAGTTTATTCTTTAAGGCTATAGAAATCTTTCTCCTTACCATGGTTAGGTCCTGTTAAGAAGGTTTAACCTTAGAATACTTAAGGATGAAAACTTAGAAGCTTACTATAAGATAAATTTTAAAAACACTTTTGGGACTTGTTGGATTATAGGAATTCTTTTAATGAACTTAGGTGATAAAGACTTAGATTTTTGGGCAAGTGACTAGAGGTGCCTATCACTGGCTCTAGGAATTACTCTTCTTCATGCTAGAGGTGCCCGAAATTGGCTCTAGTATGCTATAAGGAATATCAAAAGAAAGAAGGAATTTATGAAGAGAAAAACACAATCCTTGAGGTGCCTGAAATTGGCTCAAGAATTGGTTGTTTAGAAAAGAAGAGAACACTAAACCCAATTCTACTTGTCTTGAACTTAGAGTTTATCTAAGAAATCCTTTAATAAAACTTGTCCAAAAAAACGCACACACTCACTAAATCTTATAGTTTGTTTCTAGGTAAACCCATGCGTGGCTGAAAGGTTAAGTCTAAAGAATAGGCATAGTTATGGTGGGGAGAATAGATGGAAACATAAGACCAAGAGAGAATATAGTTTGGCAAATTGATGGTTTGCATTACTTGAGGACAAACAATAGTTCGAGTTTGGGGGTGTGATAAGTGCTCAACTCACTATCACTTTTTACACCTTTTATGGGAATTAATCACTAAATTTACACCCACTTGGACCAATGCATATACTTAATGTGATATATTTAGAAGATGTGTTTATGAAGATGATACTTGAAGAAAAGGCAAGTTTTACTGCATTTTTACATCTGTGCAGGATAAATTATGGCCGCGACAGCAACATGGCCGAGGCATGACCTGATGCCGAGGCAGCATCAGAATGACAGAAAGTGATACTATAGGCAATTGGAAGAGAAAAATACAAGGAACGTTTCTGGACAAGCAACACATGGATCGGAGCTGGGTAGCACGAGGAAAAGCCCAAGAAAAGGCCATATGGGAAAGCTTTTTAGTTGGAATAAACTTGGAAATATTTTATTTATGTACATGACTTGTTCCCTATTCCAAGTTATATTCTACTTAGGAAAGGTTTGCCCTAGGCCAAGCCTATATAAGACCTAGCCGTCTAAGGGAAAGGGAGAGCCGATTCTTAGAGAGTTCACCCTAAGACTCAATGTTTTCTTTGTTTCAATGCAATAAAACTATCAAGGTTTGCTTATCCTTTGTCATTGTTTGTTCTTACATTCAAGCTCGGGAGAGAAGTTTGTGAGTAATCCATTTATCTAGACTCGAGAGAGTTAGATTCACGAAAGGGATAAGTACGGTGTTTCAATCGCGAAATACTAACTCGGCCTAGGGATAGGTTAAGAGTTTCAGCGGCTAAAAGAAGTGTGAGATTGGTTTGTGGGTATAATTGATTCACACAGGGAGGTATCATCAAGGACTAGTCATCAACAGTACTTCGACTTAGGGATAACCGGAGTCATTCAAGGACACTTTGCCGAATTTTGGTAAAGTCCACCCACGAGCAAGGGATTGCCGCGGCGGACAAGTATCTTTGCTGCCAAGGCAGTAATCTGCAGTACTGCCGAGGCGGTGGCATTGGACAGAGACAAGTCAATCAAATCCACAATACAACACAACTGGATCCTACCCTCTCTCTTAATCAAATCTCATCTTCTTTTACTTAGTTTCTTTATTTCAATTTATTTAGTTTCATCCAAACCCAAATTACTTGTGTCTTTATTTTATTTATTTTTACAGAGCAAGAGGACGAAGAAGGCATATTAAGTAGACTAATGCCTGTGGAGACGATACACGATTATACTTATCACTTTATTACTTGTAACGTGTTCACTTGCACTAATTGCGCACTTTTGAAACGCAACAACAAGCAAATCCAACTATTATGATGCTACAACTAGAAGACCACTCTTACGTGCAACCTGAAGGAAAAATTGAAGATATCTTTGTAAGAGTGAATAAATTCATATTTCTTTCGGACTTTCTTATTTTTGATTCTGAGATAGATAAAATGCTCCCATTATCCTAGGGAGTCCGTTTATGGTAACTAGAAGAAAATTAATCGATTTCGAGAAAAAGAAATTGGTCATTCGATTCAATGATCAAAAAGTAAAGATCAATTTTTTTAGAGCCCTCATGTATCTAGAAGAACCAAATGAATGTCAGCAAATTCAAGCTAAAACTAAATTAACTTTGATTCTGAGACAAACTGTCTGGATATAAACAGAACCCGCCATGAAAAAATACTCTAACAACCAAGAATCACTTCTTGAGGATGTTTTTGCGAAAAAGAAAACCCAAAAGAAGCCTCCGGATGAGGATCTATCAGCTGAAATACGATTAGCACATCCAAAAAAGAAAGAGAGATTGGTTACTTCAGGAGGTGAAATTAATTGCACTCTTACAATAACCTAACTATATTTTTCATTATTTATATTTTTCCTATTTTAGGACTTAGATTTATATTTTTGTTCTTGTATTTTTATTATTTATAAATTTAATTTATTTTATGAAAGAAAACCCAAAAAGAATAATTAATAGAGGATTGAACCAACCCAATCAATCCAACCCATTCTTTCGCAATTTCACATAACAAAAAAAAAATTGTGCGGGACTTTCTGCGCAGTTTTGTACTCATTTGGATCAGTGTGCCCAACGTGCCATAGCTGGAACGACTTCTTTAACATGCAACCACATGTAATAATTACACTCGTTCTCCAAGAGTTGTAACTTTTTCACCATTATAAACACCCTTCTCACCATATGACATGTTTTTTTTATCTTTTCTAAGATTTTCTATCATTTTATCTCCTTCTACACTCTCTCATAACATAAAATGACCTCATAAAGAAAACAAAAAGGTTCTACCGCTTCTGCTGTCGCCGTTAGTGCCCCATAGTTTAAACAATTTGGTTCGATAGTAGTGGAGAGAGAATATTAAAATAATTTTAAGGCGTTAAAAATCTAGGAGGAATAGGGTTTTCATTATACCGACGTTGAAGATTTAGGGATCGAGCCTTTTATTCTATCAAAAATAACGTTCCAATGGTAGCAAAAGCTTCCAAAACAGTCAGATTCCGTGAACGTCGACTGGGTACAAGAGTACTATACCCACCGCCCCAACCCCAACAATCCTTACATATATACGAGTGGCGGAACAATCCAAGTCGATGACATAACCATCAAAGCCTTCTCCGGCCTATATATCAAAGAGGATGAACATGTTGCCTTTGCCACTGCCGTGATAATAGAAGACTTGAAAAGCATGAAGACAGAACTTTGTGTTTCTGGAGCACAATGGAACAACGAAAAAATAGAGGCACTATAAACCGTAACGACCTCCTCCCGGAGGCTAATCTGTCGAACACCTTCGTTAAAAGGTGTTTACTAACAAACAATCGACAAGTTACGTCGAGCCTTAATACACTCAATCATCTATAACTGGTGGATTGATATGAGGAAGATCATCAACGAACATATCCTCAATTATGCTGCAACGGACAAGGGTTGCTCTATTTACCATATCTCATCACGGGACTTATGCTATATGGAGAGAGTCCCCTCGCTACTAACCGACATCCGAAAACCTGCCAGAAAAGGGTGCACAAGAGTGAAATACATGAAGATGGTACAAATAGTGGACATAACTTGTTAGTCCTTTGAGGAAGCATTCACCTATAATCATTACCCCACTGCAGTAACGAAAGAAACTCACACTGCCAAGGCGAAAACCCCAACAGACCTGACACAGAAGCTACAGTGGATGAAAGCAAGATAGCTGCAGTTCATGGCATACATTAGGGACTTCCACACTACTCTCATCGCCAGAATCTAGGACAAGTTCCTAGAGTAAAAAATTGTTTTCCCATTGTTTATAGACAATCTTGATGCACCTCTTATAGCAGCCCAAGTCACAGAACCAACAACTCCTGCCTTATTTGCCTCCGCTTCTTCCTCTATCACCATCCCGCTACAAACATCTATCACCACCACTACTGCTGCAGCGACTACTAAACCCTTTACTTCCACAGAGGACTCCCAAGATTAAGGGAAAATGATAAGTGCTCAACACACTATCACTTTTTACACCTTTTGTTGGCATTAATCACTGAATTTACACCCGCTTGAACCAATGCATGTACTTAATGTGATATATTTAGAATTCATACAATTAGAGATAATATTTACAGAAAAGGCACGTTTTACTGCATTTTCATATCTGCGCAGGAGAATCAGTGCCGCGGCAGCAACAAGGCCGAGGCAGGACCTGATGCCGAGGCAGTAGCTGAAGAGCTAGGAAGCAAGACTATAGGCGGTTGGAAGATAAAAATCCAAGGGACGTGTCTGGACTTAAAGCCCATGGATCGGAGCTAGCTAGCATGAGGAAAAGCCCAAGACAAGGCCACGCGGGAAAGCCCCCTTAGCCGAATTAAACTTGGAAATATTTTTATTATGTACTTGACTTGTTCCCTACTCCAAGTTGTATTCTACTTAGGAAAGGTTTGCCCTAGGTCTAGCCTATATAAAGACCAAGCCACCCAATGTATTATAGACGGGAAAACCTAGAGAGAAAGAGCCGACTTATAATCTTGTTTTCTTTCTCTCCATTATGTTCTAAGCTTCTTTAGGGTTTAGGTGAAGGTTGTTAGTATTTGTGATAAGAGATTGTACTTTGTCTTTGATTCAATGCAATAAAGTTATCAAGGTTTGCTTATCCTTTTTTATTCCTTGTTCTTGCATTCAAGCCCGGTAGGGAAGTTTGTGAGTAATCCATTTATCTAAGCTCGGGAGAGTTAGATTCACGAAAGGGGTAAGTACGGTGTTTCAATTGCGAAATACTAACTCGGCCTAGGGATAGGTTAAGAGTTTCAGCGGCTAAAAGAAGTGTGAAATTGGTTGGTGAGTATAATTGGTTCACGCCGGGAGGTATCATCAAGGACTAGTCATCAACAACACTCTGACTTAGGGATAAGCGGAGTCATTCAAGGACACTTTGCTGAACTTTGGTAAAGTCCAACCACGAGCAAGGGATTGCCGCGGCAGACAAGTATCGTCGCTGCCAAGGCAGTAAACTGCAGTTCTGCCGAGGCAGTGATATACGATTGCATTGAGCAGAGACAATTCAATCAAATCCACAATAGAACGCAACTGGATCCTGACCCATCTCTCTCTATTATTAAATCTCTTTACTTTGCTTAGTTATTTTAGTTTAATTAAACCAAACTCAATCACTTGTGTTTTACTTTATTTCTTTCTATAGAAAAAGAAGACGAAGAAGACATATTAAGTCTACCAGTCCCTGTGGAGACGATAATCCGATAATTACTTATCACTTATTACTTTCGATGTGTCCACTTGCACTAAACGCGCACTTTTGACACGCGACAAGTTTTTGGCGCCGTTGCCGGGGACTGACAACTAAATTTTGTTTTCTTTATTTTATTGTTCATTTTATTTTTATTTTATTTTTTTTCTTGGTGTATGACCAGGGCCAACCCAACCAAACCCTTATACGAGTTAGATCCAGAGATCGAAAGAACAAGGCTAAGGTTGAGGAGACAAATCCAAGAGGCTATGGCAGATCACCCGGTAGGAAAAAACTTACCTGCCGGTAATGGAGTTTTACCGCCGCCACTTGGGCCGCGGCAGCTCACTGTCAGAGACTTCCTGGAAGAGGAATTAAATGGATTAAACCCTGGAGTCATTACACCGGAGATAGAAGCAGCCCACTTTGAACTGAAACCCGTCATGTTCAATATGCTTAACACAATTGGACAATTTGTTGGGTCTGCAACCGAAGACGCAAGGCAGCACCTTAACCCTATTCACCGAGGAATAGGGCGAAAGCTTGGCTGAATAGCATTCCAGCAGGATCTATTGGATCTTGGAGTGAACTTTGCCGTGATTTTATTATTCGTTTTAATCCTACAAACTTATATGGTAAAATTCGTAATGAAATCACCTCTTTTCGACAGGCAGATGACGAACCAATGTACGAGGCATGGGAGCACTACAGAGATTTACTACACAAGTGTCGTTTTCATGGATTTCCCCTATGGACACAAGTGACAATGTTCTACAATGCCACGAATGCCCCGACAAGGATGATGTTAGATGCCTCAGCAAACGGAACACTCCTTGATAAAGCACCTGAGGAAGCTATCGAGATACTAAATAAACTCGCGAAAAATGATTTTCAATTTTCGACATCTAGGCGAGGAGGAGTAAGACGCCAAGCCACGGTAAATGAATTAGACTCATCGAATTTAGTGGCAGCACGATTGGCCTCTCTTACCAAGATGGTGCAAAACCTACAATTACAGCAAAATACCCGTGAGGTTAAGGTAATTGATTCCTATTGTGACTTATGTGGAGGTAACCACAATTCCACTGATTGCATGAATCAAGAAACTGATATCTATGTTGGGAACTACAACCACAAAAATATGATATCCAACACATACAACCCCTCATGGAAGAGGCATCCAAACCTATCATGGAGCAACCCTAACAATGCCTTAAACCCAATCACCCAACCTTCAGGATTTCAGCAACCGATGCAACAACTACCGCAGCAGACCCAGCAATCAATGCCGCAGCAGCAACTACAACAGCAACCGATAAGTTCATTGGAAAACACGCTTAAGGCCTTTATGATGAAAACTGAGTCTTACATGGCAGAGAACAGTAATTTCATCAAAAGGACAGACGCTTTTATGAATAGAACTGAGATGCGGTTGCAAAATCAAGAAAGGGCGATTAAAACGCTGGAAACCCAGGTTGGGCAGTTTGCTCAAAACATAAACACTAGACCACAAGGAGGACTACCTAGCAATACTGAAGTTGCTAAGGTAATGGGCCATGAACAGTGCAAAGCAATCACTACTAGGAGTGATCTACAGCTGAAGGAAAAGATCCCAGAGAGCCAAATTCAATCAGCGGATCCAACAAAAGAAGAGTCTGAGCAAACTGATACTGATAACACTTCCCCGACAAAGAGCACATCAACTCCTGAACAGCCTGCCGAGACAGCGACAACCCAGTGGTGCCAGGTATTAAATTCCAAACTAAAGAAACCCTAGATGAGATGAGACCACCACCACCTTTTCCACAAAGCAAGTCCGCATTAACATACCGTTCGTAGAGACAATTGAACAAATGCCTAACTATGCCAAGTTCTTAAAGGACATGGTGTCAAACAGGAAACGAATAGGTGAGTTTGAGACAGTGGCTGCTACCGAAGGATGCATGGCAATGCTGCACAATCGCATGCCACCTTAATTAAAAGATCCTGGCTCCTTTATCATACCTTGTGCAATAGGTAAAGATTATGAAGGTAAGGCCCTATGCGACCTTGGAGCGAGCATAAATCTAATGCCCAAATCAGTCTTTCAAAAGCTTGGAATAGGACGGGAAAAACCTACAACAGTTATGCTCCAACTAGCAGATCGATCCTATGTGCAACCTGAAGGCAAAATCGAGGACATACTGGTAAAAGTTGATAAGTTTATTTTTCCTGCTGATTTTCTTGTCCTTGATTGTGAAGCAGATGAGAATGCATCGATCATCCTTGGGAGACCTTTCCTTGTAACTGGACGCACATTAATTGACGTGAAAAAAGGAGAGTTGACAATGCGGGTCAATGACCAACAAGTCAAACTCAATGCATCCCACAACTTAAAAAAATATGATGATCTAGAGGAGTGCAAGGCCATTCACACAGGAGGTACCAAAATTTCCTGCCTTGGTAGAATGCTTGGTAAAAAGATTAAGCCCAAGGTGGATGGACACACAGCCAAAGGGAGTGGCCCACAACCGATTTACAATTCGGGCCAAAGAGAGAGAATCAGCTTGGGAGATGCATTTACATGCTCTCCACCAGTAACATAATCTCCTCCCTTTTCTTTATTAATATATTAGGATTAGTTTATTTTTATTTTTTGAATTTATTTTTTGCCTTAAGTATTTTTCTTTTTGTGTGTTTAATTTTTATTTAGGATAAGAAGCAAGAATAAAGGAGAAATAACTCACAGCAGGAACTCTACCGAGGCAGAAAAACAGTGTCAGGGCTGCAGTAGTCTCAACGGGCAGAACAGTGTAACAGCTAGTCTGCCGAGATTCCTGCCGCGGCAGAAAAAGGAAACGACTACAAAACGGCTAGTGGATCCAAACGGTTACAAGGCCGAGGCCTATATAAGAAACCCCTTTCCTCTTGAACTATTCACCTTTGCATTCTTGTTTTCTTTAGTATTCTTAACAATCTTCCTCTCACATTACTCTCTGCCTACTCATTACTCTTTGTGAATTTCCAGATTCTTTTCAAGAAAACCTCCAAGAAATCATCTCACAATCTTGATGGCAACCTACAAGATATTTGCCCCAGCCAACATTGAAAATCGTTTCAACCGATCTTTTATCGCCCGACAATTATGGGAAGAGCAAGATTTCCAACACGCGGACGATGAAAACTACGACATTGAACACTATCTTTTCGACAGAATCAAGTACCAAGAATGGGAAATTTTCTGTCTTCAACCTGCCCAGGCGAATGCTACGATCGTGCGGGAGTTCTATGCACACGGGCCCAGCAAAGATTCCCTCTTTGTTCACTGTCGCGGTAGGCCGGTCCAGTTAGATGCCGAGATCATCAACGACTTCTACAGCCTCACCCCGAACAGTGATGCTCACACCGAATTCATGGAAGACATCACTGTTGAGGACTACGAGCTAATCAAAGACGATCTTTGTTATGCGAATACTCCATGGGAAACCGGTACCCATAAAGGATTCGTAACAAGACAAAGCCTAAAGCCCGAGGCCAAGATGTGGAACACCTTTGTCAAGCGACGACTCATCCCCACGTCCCACAACAGCATGGTGGACCGGAGGCGATTGGTGCTTATCCAATCGATCATCAACAAAAGAACCATCAATGTTGGAGAGATCATCCTACGTGAAATTCACGAGTGCGGTAAGAAAGATAGGGGACCATTGTATTTCCCATGTTTGATCACAGGTTTATGTGTTGCCGCAAGTGTACCAATCGAAGATAAGGACGAGTACACCCCCCCAAAGGCGAGGATGGACCAGGGACTTTTGTCACAAAGTCATGCAGACCACGCAGGCAGAGCCAGTCCAAGCAAAGCCCCAGCAGTTCATGGCTGATACTGCTGCCGGGGCCCAGTACACGACAGACATACCTGATACTGCCCACACCTCTGCCACAGCAGACCCCTATCAGGAGATTTTACAAAGGATGGCAGCGATGGACCTTCGACAACAAATATACATGGAGTACCAAAGAGATTTCAACGGCACACTCGCCCAGATGATGCTCTACGCTTTTCCAGACCAGGGGGCGCAATTTCTAGAGTTTCCCAGCAACATGTTTGTCACAGCCGCCCCTTACACCGAGACTACACCAGCTCCGGGAGGACCAAGGCCGTTCTTCCATGCGGACCCTCAACCACAGTACCAGGCTGTCGGCCCATCCAGGGCAGTGGATTCTGCCGCGGCATCATCTGCCAGCAGAAGACCATCCAAACGAAGGGTAGTCTTCAGCACTACACCCCGATCCTCAATTATCATGGGCAGTCTATCAGCCGAGATAGATGCCTATGTGCACCAAAGCTCCACCGCCGCTGGACCAAGTACACACCACACCGAAGGACCCACGGCAATGGGAGGTGGAACGGACATAATGCTAACCGAAGAGATGGCCGATGTGGAAGGAGAAGAGGTCGAGGCCTCAATGCAACGGACATCACCCACAAGAGTCCAACCGCCCCGGCAAGCAAAAGCGCAACCATCGCCCTCACCAAGAACAAAGCAATCGACAGCAAGGCCAAGGAGAAAGATTGTTACAAGCAGCTCTTCGGAGTCGCTTTAGATTTGTCTTTTTCTCATATTTCAATATAAATTGCTTTTGCTGTCTTTATATGCTGCTTATTTCATAATTGTGTTGCCCGCCTATTTCTTCAAATATAAAGCATTGAGGACAATGCTTGGTTTGAGTTTGGGGGTGCAGATTCACTGCCAAGGCAGCAATCTACTGCCGAGGCCTTGTAAAAAAAAGGAGTATTCTAGTGATTTTTTTTAAAATTTTCATGCTCCTCGCCTTACTTGAATTAACTGCCTACACTTTTGCAATGCTCATCATCAGTATTGCCTTAGTTTATTCTTTAAGGCTATAGAAATCTTTCTCCTTACCATGATTAATTTCTGTTAAGAAGGTCTAATCTTAGGATACTCAAGGATGAAAACTTAGAAGCTTATTATATGAAGAACTTTAAACACTTTTAGGACTTGTTGGATTATAGGAATTCTTTTAATGAACTTAGGTGATAAAGACTTAGATTTTTTAGGAAAGTAACTAGAGGTGCCTATCACTGGCTCTAGAAAGAACTCTTCTTCATGCTAGAGGTGCCCGAAATTGGCTCTAGTATGTTTTAAGGAATATTAAAAAAAAGAAGGAATTTAGTGAAGGGAAAAACACAATCCTTGAGGTGCCCGAAATTGGCTCAAGGATTGGTTAGAAAAGAAGAGAACACTTAACCAAATTCTACTTGTCTTGAACTTAGAGTTTATCTAAGAAAGCCTTTAATCAAACTTGTCCACAAAAACGCACACACTCACAATTCTTATAGTTTGTTTCTAGGTGAACCCTTGGGTAGCCGAAAGGTTAAGGTTTAAGAATAGGCCTAGTTATGGTGGGGAGAATAGATGGACATGTAAGACCAAGAGAGAGTAGAGTTCGGCAAATTGATGGTTTTCATTGCTTGAGGACAAGCAATACTTCGAGTTTGGGGGTGTGATAAGTTCTCAACACACTATCACTTTTTAAATCTTTTGTTGGCATTAATCACCGAATTTACACCCGCTTGAACCAATGCTTACTTAATGTGATATATTTAGAAGTCATACTATTAGAGATAATATTTACAGAAAAGGCACGTTTTACTGCATTTTCATATCTGTGCAGCAGAACTAGTGCTGCGGCAGCAACAAGGCCGAGGCAAGACCTGATGTCGAGGTAGTAATTGAAGAGCCAGGAAGCAAGACTATAGGCGATTGGAAGATAAAAATCCAAGGGACGTGTCTGGACTTAAAGCCCATGGATTGGAGCTGGCTAGCATGAGGAAAAGCCCAAGACAGGGCCACGCGGGAAAGCCCCCTTAGCCGAATTAAACTTGGAAATATTTTAATTATGTACTTGACTTGTTCCCTACTCCAAGTTGTATTCTACTTAGGAAAGGTTTGCCCTAGGTCTAGCCTATATAAAGACCTAGCCACCCAATGTATTATAGACGGGAAAACCTAGAGAGAAAGAGCCGACTTATAATCTTGTTTTCTTTCTCCCCATTATGTTCTAAGCTTCTTCAGGGTTTAGGTGAAGGTTGTTAGTATTTGTGAGAAGAGATTGTACTTTGTCTTTGATTCAATGCAATAAAGTTATCAAGGTTTGCTTATCCTTTGTTATTCCTTATTCTTGCATTCAAGCCCGGTAGGGAAGTTTGTGAGTAATCCATTTATCTAAGCTCGGGAGAGTTAGATTCACGAAAGGGGTAAGTACGGTGTTGCAATTGCGAAATACTAACTCGGCCTAGGGATAGGTTAAGAGTTTCAACGGCTAAAAGAAGTGTGAAATTGGTTGGTGAGTATAATTGGTTCACGCCGGGAGGTATCATCAAGGACTAGTCATCAACAACACTCTGACTTAGGGATAAGTGGAGTCATTCAAGGACACTTTGCCGAACTTTGGTAAAGTCCAACCACGAGCAAGGGATTGCCGCGGTAGACAAGTATCGTCGCTGCCAAGGCAGTAAACTGCAGTGCTGCCGAGGCAGTGATATACGATTACATTGAGTAGAGACAAGTCAATCAAATCCACAATACAACGCAACTGGATCCTGACCCATCTCTCTCTATTATTAAATCTCTTTACTTTGCTTAGTTATTTTAGTTTAATTAAACCAAACTCAATCACTTGTGTTTTACTTTATTTTTTTCTACAGAATAAGAAGACGAAGAAGACATATTAAGTCTACCAGTCCTTGTTGAGACGATAATCCAATAATTACTTATCACTTATTACTTTCGATGTGTCCACTTGCACTAAACGCGCACTTTTGACACGCGACAGAAAACAACCTCTTTTTCAAAGGACACCCTTGATTGGAGCAAATCCTTGGGGAACATCGAGTCGATTTGAGAGACATGGCAAACTCATTCATGCCACAACCTTGGTCTGTAATAAAGCGCAAGACAATATCTTCTTCACCCATCACACTCATCTCTGATGAATAAATTGAGCAACCACGACCAATCGCCAACCGAGAGTAGCCATCGCGGTCCATAAAGAATCCCACTTCAAGCCAGACGAGAGAAGTTCAGCCTCCACCCAAAAGCCGCTGCAAGCTAGTCATAGACAACGACTCCGCCAACTCCTTTGAGTCATCTTTTATCTTGGGCAGTAGTTTATTTTACTTTTACTTTTTTTATTTTTTATCTTTTTATCTTTACTTGCCTTTAATTTTTATTCTTTTTTTATATTTTTTTAATCTATTTTTCATGCATTGAGGATAATACATCCCTTGAGTTTTGGAGAGCATTAGTCATATTTTGTAATTTTGTAAATATGAATGTATGAAACTAGGTGTCTTGCTTAAAAATTGCCTCTAACTTTATTATTTTCCTTTTTACTGTAATTTTTTAAGACTGAAAATTTTATAAATTATATTGCCTTGGCAGTAATATTCTAACCAACCCGCTGTAGCAGAGTGTACCCTTCACCAAGCTTAGAATTAGAAGGTTTTCAAGTAATAGTACTTAGGATTAGACTATGAGCCTGAAAATTTTAAATATTGATGGACTTAGTTGATTTTAGGATTTCTTTTCTTTATAAGGTAATATAGACTTAGATTTTGGAAAGTAACTAGAGATTCCTATCACCGAATCTAGTTTAGTATTTAGAGTTTCCCATCACAGGCTCCAAGACTTATTAGTTTTCCACCATACTAGAGGTGCCCGAAATTGGCTCTAGTAGAAGAATTGATACTTGAGGTGCCCGAAACTGGCTCAAGAATTAAAATTATATCCTATTATATATTTATATAAAATTTAAGGGAAAGAGTGAAAACTAAAAGATGAATCCAAGTCGGGAGTCTTGAGCTAGAAAAAGGATTAAAGCTCAGAAAATCAGTTTTTTCATAGCTACACACACTCACAAGACTCATAGTCAGTTTTGAGGAAATCCTAAAAGTCGGATGAGGGAGAGCAAAAGAAGGAACTCTACCACAACAGTTTGGATGACATATTACCATAAAATTCTTGAACTTAGATAATTTTACATTGCTTGAGGACAAGCAATAGTTCGAGTTTGGGGGTGTAATAAGTGCACAATAGTCCTATAATTTATACCCTTTTTACCTTAATTATTGCTTGTAATTAATATAATTAGATGGCAATTATAGATAATTTTGCATATTTTCTATATCTTAGCACCCATACAATTATTTATTAATTTTATGCAATATTTGGTAGAAAATAAGTATTGTTCTAATTTTTCTTCTTTGACTGGAATTATGCCACCTAGACACTAGATATTGTCAAGAGATGCTTAATAGAGGAAGATGCAGATTTGACTAAACTAAAACAAGATAGAAAGCAAGATCCTCCAAGGTGGCAGATATTATCGCCGCGACAGTATTTGGACGATCACAAATGAAGTACGATAGAAAGAGCATAAAGAATTGAATTTTTAATTCAAGTCCGAAGAAAAACGTAGCAAAGAAGAATGAGAAAAACCTTGATCAAAGTTACAAAAGAAAAGAGTCCTAATAGTAATAAACTAGAAAAAAAATAAAAGGTATTTTATTTATTTACTAAAGTTTTATTTTATTCCAAGTTAAATTCCTACTTTAGAAAAGTTTGACTTAGTTTTAGACAATAAATACTATACCCTAGGTATAGGATAATCAATTAAGAGGTCTCAAATCAATCAGTAGTTGTGGAAGAAGAATTTACTTTATTTAATTTTTATTAATGCAAGTTTTGATTCATAGTTTGTGAAGAAAAATTTATTTGTCTAAACTTGGGAAAGTTAGACTCGTGAAAAGAGTAAATACGGTCTTTACTAATGGTTTTAGATTAATTTGGCTCATGAATAAGTTTGGGTTTCAGCGAATAAAAGGGACGCAATATCAGTTGGTGTTCATCATTGATTCAGGGAGATATCATCAAGCGACCATCAATAGCAATTTAAATTCGGGATAAGGAGGAGTCATCAAAGGACATTCTATCGGACTATGAGTTGTCAACTTTTCGTCAAAGCATAACCCGCCGAGGCAGTTAAGGCGATCCTTCAGCGACCCATCGAGGCGACAATCTTGACTTTTCATTATAATGAACAATACAATTTACATTCAAAATCCACACTAAGAAGAAATCTAACTTGACCTCTTCCTCAATTCTTGATTTCTTCAATTAATTTACACTATTGCTTTAGTTAGTTATTCGTTAGTTTTAAATCAAAACAAAATTACTTGTGTCTTTCTATTAGATTTCTTAGGTAAGTCCAATCCTCATGGGATTCGAAAACTTTATATATTATTACTTGACGGGTGTGCCCTAGTACCATAAAGGTGTAGGTTTTCCTAGAAACGACAACCTAGATGCCTATAGAACAACTATAGGTAGATTGATGTTTTTTCGAGAGATATTACGAATTAATTTCAATGGTTTGAGTGGCGAATTTCTATTCATCAATGGAAAGTTCATATCAAAAGCTTTCAAGATAGTTAATGTGCTAGATAATGAGGCAAAAAAGCGTTGGATTTTTCACCTTGACCGGGGAAATCACGCCGAGAACATACAAACCTAATTGTAGAAGACAATGGTTATTCGTTGTTATCATCGACAATATCGAACCAATAATTTGGCCTGGTGGATCATTGACCATCCCACAAGGAAGTCAGGCTCGCATGTTGCAAACCAGAAGTGGTAAAATCCTTAGAATTGGGGTGCCTGTAAGAGTCGGGTTTCGACAATTGGTGGACATGAAACATGATCCGTTTACAAATTATAAGACCATCACCGAATTTTGTATTGAAGTACTCAAAGCCTTCTTGGAGGGTTTAAATTTTCAAGTGCAATACGAGTTTATCCCATTCGTGGATGCAAATAGAAACAGTGCTAGAAGTTATACCGATCTAATACACCAAGTGTATCTAAAGGTAACAACATACACTTGATTTGTGTTCGAACAATTTTCGATATGTTGATGGTTTACCTCATTCCCTTGCATGTCAAGTAGAAGTTCGACGCCATTGTCGAAGACACAATGATAACCACCGAAAGAGCTTTTTTAGTGGAATTTACGATACTGCTCACCGACATCGGTTCCGGAAACATAACCCCAACTGAAAACAAGGACATATGGGTTTTCCTCAAGGTGCTTACACCCTCACTTTGGCTGGAAATTGTCGGTTATTACTCCCTTAGGAGCTTCTTCATTTGGATAATCGAACGCCAAACTCCTCAACACATTCCCGATGGCTTCCCGCCTCAACAAAGTTATAAGCAATTAACTAAACTTATATACTTTTTAAGTTATTAATGCGATTTCAATTCATTTTAACTAAAGTTAACATCTTTCAAGGGAACAATTGAGGAACAAGTAATCGATCTTCATAGCAGTGACTGCGTAAAATGATTATGATAAAAAATTATACTTAGTATTTAAAAAAATAGTAAAAATTACAAACACAAACATAAAAGAAAAAAAGTTATTAAAAATCAAAAAGCTAAAACAATTAAGAGTAAAAATGAAAATGAGATAAAGATTACTAATTAAATACAAGAGATAAAATTCAAATTCAAATTAAATACAAGAGATAAATCATAAATAACTTAAATTAAATCCTAAAAGATAAAATCCTAATTTAAAATTTAAATACAAAATGATAAGCTATTAGCCGTTTGGATAAGTTATCTAGAGTATGGATAAGTTATTTACCGACAATGATGTCATCTTCTAGAAGATTGTTGAGATGACTTTACGATGGATTTTTCATACCCAAATTCATACATACTAATCTAGCCTTAAATATGAAAATGATGCAGAATTTTGCCCTTTTAAGAACATTTTCTAGAAATATAGTCCTGCATAGAAAACATATGAAAACAATCGATTAATGACCATAAACTTATCATTAAAGACATAATTAAACATAAAAATATGACCATTTAAACCATTTATCAGATTTGATAGATATATATTTTTAATTTTTTTATAATTTAGTCGAATGTTTTTAGTATAATTATTTTTATTCAATTTAGTCTCTAAAAAATTTATTTCATCTCTAATTCACCATATTTTTTTACAATTTTATAATTTAATCTCGAGAGTTTTACTATTAATGTAACACATATTACCCAATAAAAATGAATTCAATCCAATTATCAAATGTTATAAATGGAACATGGTGGTCGAAAAATAAATTAAAAAAATATTCGACTACATAAAAAAACAAATACGAATATAAAGACAAAATAATTAACCGAAGTTGTCCGATAAAAAAATAAAATTATAAAAACTTTAAAAAAAATAAACGCTTTAACAAAAATAAAATTTGATAATTTTAGAAGATTTTGACAAGCTTCGTTTTAACTCGAAAAAATAAAATAAAGCCTCTTCGAAAATAAAATAAATAAGAGAAAGGTAAAATAATGGAAGAGGGTCGATCCACATGGAATTCCGTATTTCCTAATCCAATTGATCGTCGTTTTTAATCCAGGATCTGCGAGAATAAATAAAAAGGAGGTGATAGTCGAGATTAAAATAATCAAAGTAAAATCAAGCAATTAAATAAAAATTAAAAAGTAGAAGCAAATTAAAGGGGAATAAAATAAGTTGAGATATCGCAAATAATAAAATTACCTCGAGCTAGCTTTGATTGGATTCTTTCGATCATTGAAATGTATTTTTCTTCGGGATTCATATCGGTTACAATCTGCAAGGCCCAACTCATTGCAATTTGCTTTTCTCACATGTAACCATTCTGCCCAAGTCTATCTTTGGAAGTCGGTTCTCAAGTAATTAGCCATGTCTATCCTCGTTAAAATAGTTAGTTTTAAAACTGGAAAAGCCCGACTCAGAAGTTGTCTCACTGAGAATTGTTTCCGATGTTATTTTTTCCTTAGTTAACCACCGCTAAGTGTGATCACAAGAAGTCGAAGTGTCGCAAGCCGATCCTTCCTCCCAACTATATTTTTAAACAACTTATAAACCAATGACGGTGTTTTGATAAGAAGTAATTAAAAAATGTTAGCGAGGCCGATTTCCAAGCTTTTACATTCAGAAAAATGAGAATGTGTCCCGGAAGAGAATTTAGTTCTTTGTTCGAATCTCACGATCGAATCGTTTCATTTCTAGCTCTTTGGCTTGAGAAATTATCCAAGCATGATATTTTTTATCATGCTTGACATGTTTTGAAAATAATTTGTAAACATAAAATAAAAGAGAGTAAAAGTGAAAGTGAAAAGACTTAGGAATTACAATGATAAGAAAGGAAAAAAAGTACTTAAAAAAAACTAAGCAAAACACAAAATGAAAGATGATCCTCAAGCCTCTCCCAAGAGTGGGTATTTATAGGCTTAGGAATTACAAAGATAAGAAAGGAAAAAAGACAAAATCCCGAAAAATAAGTTTGTAAATTGAAAACACATCTCGAAAATTAAGTTTCTAAATTGAAGTCATGTCCCATAATTCACTCTATTTGCCTAGTTGACCTTATCCGTACAGATTTTCTAGCTAGTCAATCTAAAAGATGCTGATTTTCATCTTGCCAGCAATCATCTCGAAAATAATGCCGCGAATCCAGTCGTGAATCTAGAAAATCGAAAAATCTACATAATTTTTACCTTTTAAGCTAGATTTCTTATCTTCAATGTCCTGCATGGAAAACAAGGCAAAATATCCAATTAAGTAAAACCAACCATCTATTAAAGGAGTAATTAATAATTAAATGATAATAATTTAAAGAACACACAAACTCCTCACACTTATCTAATGCTTGCCCACAAGCAATTCTCAAACAAGGTAATAAAAACATCAAGTTGACAATTCAATTTCAACAATGTTCCCAATATTTTTCATGCAAATTGAAACCATAAAAAATATCAAAACCAAGTAAAAATTAAGCCAAAGGCACAAATTAAAAGTAAGTTTAAGTATTGCATCCTAATCATTCATTGATTTCAAGAAAGTAAGGCTCAGCACCTCACAAGTTTCGCTCATTTCGTTCAAGTGTTTAAGGTTAAATTATCACTCAAACCGAACTAATCAAAATATTTCTATATGCTTGAAATCAAATCCAATCTCTACTACTAATATGAACATGATGAAAAAGTCAAGAGGTCTTTGAAAAGGTTTATAACGGGGCTAAGGTTTAAGTTGGAAAAAAGCTTAAAATTGGGTTAAAAATTCAAGACAAGATAAAATCATTTTTATTATTATTCAAAGAAGATAGAATCAAGAAATATTGAGGAGAAGAAGACAAAGGATGAGTTTTCGAATTTTTTCTTTCTTTTTTTAATTTTTTTCTTTTTTTTTTGTTCGTACTTTGAATATTTTGTGCTTTTCTAAACTGTTTCGAACCAGAATTCTTTTTTTACAAAAAGATTATCCTTATCTTGAATTAGGGAAGCAAAACAGGTTAAATGAAATGAAAAGCCTCGGTTTAATGATGTGGTGAATAAGAAAAAGGGTTAAGGCTCAACATTGGTTAACTAGGAAAAATAAATAAAGGATAGTCTATTTTTTTTTGGAGAGAAAAGGGGTAAATCCTAATGCCTCAATCATGCTAATGCATCACATTCAATCATGTAGTCTCGATAGGTATAAAATTGCAAGTTTTAGCATGTAAAGAATTATCCGGTGCACTCAAATCAAACAAAGAGCAAGAACGCAAATGTATGCTCATTAGAATCAAAACTCACATGAAAGGTGTAATTTGCACTAAGTCATGCTACCGATTCAACCAACAAAGTCATGGGATGTCAAGAATTTAAAGAAAATAATCAATCATTCTAATTGTTATCATGCTTCCTAGGTTTCATTAAAAACGAGATTTAAATTCAACAAGGAAAAACATGGGAACAAGGCAAAATATGATAAGGCAACAATTAATTCCAACACACTAATTCAAGAAAAATTGAGATCAACCATTTAGACAAGCAAGGTGATATTTGATGCATTTTCTACCCCCTTGACTTAAATCATTTTGTCCCAAAATGTATATTATTGTAAGATAGAGAGGGAACGAAAATAATCCCCTAATGTCGGCTGCGGTTGTGGCCGCATCGTGATGTGCTCGGTAGAAGATTGTTGAGAATCTCGGCAATATTTGTTTCGATGGAAGTGAGTCGATCATATACTTCATGGATATCCTTCTTGACGTCCGATAAAGAATGTTCTTCCGAAGCTTAGTCTTATGTGCCTTCAAAAATAAAAATAAAAATTAAATATTAAAATAATATATATATATAACACAAATTAAAAAATAAGACAAACGGAAAATCTAAAAAATGGGTTACCTCCCATTAAGCGTTATTTTTAACGTCGTTAGCTCGATGAACTTTCGAAATAAATCTTTGGTTCTTCCAGTTTAATTTCATCGATTAATCCGATCGGTTTACTCTCATAATATGGTTTCAATCGTTGGCCGTTAAATTTGAATCGTGTACTGGAGTTTTCTTTGATTTCGACCACTCCATGAGGAAATGTTTGAGTGATGGTGTAAGGTCTGAGCCATTTCGATCGAATTTTTCATGCAAAAAGTTTAAGTTTCGAGTTAAATAATACAACTTTTTGACCGATAGTGAAAGATTTAAAAGAAATCTTTTGATCATGAAATTGTTTCTTTTTTTCTTTATAAATTTTTGCATTATCGTAAGCGTTCCGACGTGTTTCTTCGAGCTCTTGGATATGCAACCTTAGTGTTTTGCCCACCGCGTCCATTTCCATGTTGCATTCTTTGATCTAACAAAATGCTTTGTGTTCGAGTTCAACCGGTAAACGACAAGGTTTGCCAAAAACAAGTCGGTATGGTGACATGCCGATTGGTCCCTTATATGTCATTTACGGATGATAAGATGTTTCTATCCGCTGAGTCACACCATATTTTTTCATTAACGATTCAATGACTCGGTTAACGAAGTGAGTTCCTCTATCACAAATAATTGCTCTTAGAATTCCAAACCTGGAAAAAATAAAATCACGCAAGAAATTAGTTGTTGTTTTCGCGTCATTTTCTCGGGTGGCTTTCGCCTCGATCCATTTTGAAAATTAATCTACTGTCAAAATAATATAAGAATTTCCGAAATATGAGGTAAATGAAACCATGTAGTCAATTCCACATACATCGAAAATTTCGCAAATATGTATTGGATTCAACGACATTTCACTTCTTTGACTTAAGTTTCTGACTCTTTGACACCTATCACATACTTTGCAAAATTATAAGTATCTTTAAACAAAGATGGCCAAAATAATCCGCAATCTAAAATTTTGTGCTCAGTACGTTTTGGGCCGAAATATCCTCCGCATGCATATGAATGAAAAAAAATTCAAGAATCTATTTTACCTCGCTTTCGCTTATGCATCGTCGGATAATTTGATCTGCACAATTTTTCCACAAGTATGGGTCATCTCATATGTAGAGGTGGGATTCTTGCTTCATGCGTTTGACTTCGTACAAAGGTAAATTATTCGGAAGCTTAGCCGTTGTTAAGAAATTTTCCATATCGCCAAACCAAGGAAATGAAGTGAGTATTTCCAACAAATTTTCATCTGAAAATTGCTCTTGGATGGTAGGTTCGATTATGGGCATAGGCAATCGACTAACATGGTCCGCTTCCAAATTCTCGCTTCCTTATCTTTTATTTCAAGGTCAAACTCTTGAAGTAAAAGAATCCAACGAATCAACCTCGGTTTCACTTCCTTCTTATACATCAAATATTTTAATGTTGCATGGTTAGAAAAAACAAGAATTCTAGTATCGAATAAGTATGATCAAAATTTTTTTAAAGAAAAAATAACGACAAACAATTCTTTTTCCGTGGTTGAATAGTTTTTTTGAGCTGAATCAAGGGTCCTCGATGCATAAGCAATAACGTGTGAATCTTTTCCTTTTCTTTGGCCAAGGACCGCCCCCACGCTTAAATCGTAGGCATCACACATTATTTCGAATAGCAAACTCCAATCCGGTGGTTGCACAATTGGCGTGGACACAAGCTTTTCTTTTAGTGTATCGAATGACTCCTTGCAAGCATCATCGAGGTCGAATTGAACATCTTTTTGTAACAAACGAAAAACGGTTGCGCCAACTTAGAAAAATCTTTTATGGAGAGCCAGTAAAATCCTGCATGACCAAGGAAAGATCGAATCTCCCTCACCGAATTAGGGTATGGAAGTGAGCTTATTATGTCAGTTTTTGCTTTATCAACGACAATTCCCTTTGATTAAACAATATGCCCAAGAACTAATCCTTTACTTACCATGAAATGACATTTTTCATAATTTAAAACCAAATTAAATTCAATTCAAATATTCAAGACATAAGAAAGATTAGAAAGGCATTGGTTGAAAGAATCACCATAGACGGTAAAATCATCCATAAATTCCTCAATACCTTGCTCAACGTGGTCAGAAAATATACTCAACATACACCGTTGGAATGTCGCAGGAGCATTGCAATGTCGAAAAGGCATTCTCCGATAGGAAAATGTTCCGAAAGGACACATAAAAGTCGTCTTTTCTTGATCTTCGGGTGCCACCAGTATCTGAAAAAATCCAAAAAATCCGTCAAGACAACAATAATGCGATTTTCCTGCAAGTCTTTCAACCATTTGGTCAATGAAAGGTAAGGAGAAATGATCTTTTCGGGTTTGAGAGTTAAGTTTTCTATAGTCAATGCACACTCTCCAACCATTTTGTAATCTTGTTGGAACCATTTCGTCTTCTGTGTTTTTTACCACCGTAACTCCGATCTTCTTTGGAACGACATGGACCGGACTTTCCCATTTGCTATCCGAGATTGGATAGATTATATCAGCATTAAGTAATTTTTGGATTTTATCTTTTACAACTTCTATCGTTGGTGGGTTTAAACGTCGTTGGCCTTCTGTTATTGGTTTCGCTCCTTCCTCCGTCTTGATTTTGTGCATGCAAGTTGATTGACTCAAGACTTTAATGTCGACTATAGTCCATCCGATGGCTTTTTTATTGGTGCGCAAAAATTCAATCAACGCATCCTCTTATTCCTTTGATAAGTTTTTGAGATAATGATTGAAAAGGTTTCGTTATCGCCCAAGAATGCATACTTCAAGTGCGCAGGAAGTTGCTTTAATTCTAATTTTGGTGCCTGCAAAATCGAAGGAAGCTGTTTAGATTTGGAAGGTGCTAGGCGAAAATTAAAAATAGATGATAGGGAATAAATCATTTCGCCTAATTCATTATTGTCGATATCCGTAAATTCCCTACAAAAATCATAAAACAAATTAGTCTCAATAAAATCGTCGGCTAAATCAATAATATCAACAAAATTCAAACTTGCAATCGAATTGGGATATTTCATGGCTTTATATACGTCAAATTTAACCACTTCAGCATCAAATTCCATAGTTAATATTCCACTACGGACATCGATCTTGGTATGTGCTTTTGATAAGAAAGGGCGCCCAAGCAAAATTTCTGATCTAGGGTTGCTATGGTCATTTTCCATGCCAATAATGTAAAAATCAATAGGAAAAATAAGATCGTTTACCTTTATCAACACATTTTCTAATACTCCCTCAGGATAAATGACCGACCAATCGGCAAATTAAATCGTTACTCGCGTCTCCTCAATGGTTTATTCAAAATTTTGTTGTAGACGCTTAATGGCATGACGTTAATAGATGCACCTAGATCGCACATTGCTCTCTTGATTCTGACATTTCGAATTTTGCATGGAATTAAGAGCATTCCTTGATCTTTTTACTTGGTGGTAAACGCCTTTGAAAAATGGCCGATACATTTTCTCCAAGATTTATCTTCTCGGTACCGGATAATCGCCTTCGATTTGTGCACAAATCCTTCAAAAATTTCGCATATTTGGGCACCTTTCGGATAACATCAAGTAGTGCAATATTAATTTTCACTTTATTGAATATTTCGAGAATTTCTTTCTCCTCTTCTTTGTTTTCACGTCTAGCAAGCCTCTCTAGAAGAGGAGGAATCTCGTAAGTAGAAGAAAAAGAAGAGATAAGAACAATTTTACCTAGAACAAGTGAAGGTGAGGAATTTTCTTCTTGAATTTTTGATGAAGCGTCTTTTGGGGTGTCTTTGGTTTCTTTCTCCGCTTCTTTGACCGGTTTAGGTGCAACAATGGTATCACTCCGAAAGGTCATAACGCTCACGTTTCCCTTGGATTAATCTCGGTTTCTGAGGGTAGTCGGCCTTGAGACTCTAAACGACCAACGTTTTGGGCTAATTAGCTTATTTGTTTGTCAATTTCTTGAAGGTGGGATTGAGTTTGAGTTTGAAAATTTTCTTGTGAGATGGCCAATTTTTCGATGATGGTCAAAAAGGAAGTTTTTTTGGTTCTTGATTTTGAAAAGTATGTGGTTTCGATTGAAAGTTTGGGTTTCTACTCCCATAGCTCATGTTGGGGTGATCTCTCCAATCGGGGTTAAAGGTGTTACCATAAGGGTTGTACGTTCGTTGAGAAGGACCCGAAAAGTTGTTTATCGC
Organism: Abelmoschus esculentus; assembly: GCA_035048815.1. Classification (NCBI taxonomy): domain Eukaryota; kingdom Viridiplantae; phylum Streptophyta; class Magnoliopsida; order Malvales; family Malvaceae; genus Abelmoschus; species Abelmoschus esculentus. Next base: position 10,922,467 of record JAUCBN010000031.1, read on the forward strand.
ATTAACATTGGCGTTTGGCTCATATTTTTGTAAAGGACACGAATCTGTAGGTTGGTCCAACATAGTGCAAACTCCATAAAACTTTCGGAACTCCAATTTTGCCTGAAACAAGAGAATTGACGATGTCAGTTAACTTGTCTATTTTATTTTCTAGTGAAACGGTACTTACTTCGGGAACCTGTCGGCTAGGTTCACTCGAAGAGCCGAATTGTTTTGAGTTTGCGGCCATGTTAGAATTTAGAGCTGTCGTATTTTCTGGCGTCATGTTAACGAGGGCGCCCCCACTTGTAGAGTCTACCATCTTCTTATCCATCGAAAGCATCCTTTCATAAAGATATTGAAGAAGAGTTTGCTCGGATAAGCCGTGTTACGGAAAACTGACACATAGCTTCTTAAATCTCTCCCAATACTCTTAAAGAGTGTCTTCGTTCCTATTTTGTATTCCCAAGATGTTTCGCCTAAGTTTGCTCACCTTTCCCGAAGGAAAAAATCTTTCAAGAAAAATAAGAGAGAGTTCATTCCATGTAGTACCCAAATTAGGTGGAAGATAAAATAATCGTTCTTTGGTTGTTCTAGATAAACAAAAAGGAAACGCCCTTAGTTTAATTTGATCTTCCGAAACTATTTGCTGCTTCATGCTACTGCACACCATATGGAATTCGACAAAGTTTTTATGTGGGCTCTCACTAGGAAGACCGTTGAAGGTTGGAAGAACATAGATTAACCCTATTTTGAGTTGAAAAGGGGTAAATCTCTTATTGTTTGATTCGTTTTTAATTCCGATTCAAGCGTAGGATTAGCGTTTTGTGTTGCTTGAGGGGCTTCAATTGATGGTTTTTCAAAGGATTGATCACGAGATGGTGTTGTGGAAGTAGATTGTTGTTTATTTTTTTTGTTTCTATTGTCGAAGCATTTGACCATGATTTCTACGAGCTCTCGCTTCGATTTTCGGCTTGTACTCCACCAAAGTACCCGGGTTTCTCCTGGTCATAAAAACAAAGAAATTTGATTAGTAAATTGCCAAAAATTCTCCCGCAACGAAGCCAATTTTGAAAAGCGTTGTTTTAACTCGTTCAAAAAATAAAGCCTCTTCAAAAATAAAATAAATAATAGAAAGGTAGAATAGTGGAAGAGGGTTGATTCACATGGAATTTCGTATTTCCTAATCCGATTGATCATCGTTTTTAATCCAGGATCTGCGAAAATAAATAAAAAGGGGGTGATGGTCGAGATTAAAATAATCAAAGTAAAATCAAGCAATTAAATAGAAATTAAAAAGTAGAAGCAAATTAAAGGGGAAGAAAATAAGTTGAGATATCGCAAATAATAAAATCACCTCGATCTAGCTTTGATTGGATTCTTTCGATCACTGAAATGTATTTTCCTTCGGGATTCATGTCGGTTATAGTCTCCAAGGCCCAACCCATTACAACTTGCTTTTCTCAAATGTAACCATTATTCCCAAGTCTATCTTTGGAAGCCGATTCTTAAGTAAATTATCCATGTTTATCGCCATTAAAATACTTAGTTTTAAAATTAGAAAAGACCGACTTGAAAGTTGTCTCACCGATAATCGTTTCGGATCTTGTTTTTTCCTTAGCGGACCACCGCTAAGTGTGTTCACAGGAAGTCAAAGTGCCACAAGCTGATCCTTCCTCCTAACTATATTTTTAAACAACTTCCAAACTAATGACGTATTTTTGATAAGAAATAATTTAAAATATGTAAGCGAGGTCGATTTCCAAGCTTTTACATTCATAAAAACGAGAAAGTATCCCGGAAGGCAATTTAGTGCTTTGTTCGAATCTCACGATTGAATCATTTCATTGCTAGCTCTTTGGCTTGAGAAAATTAGCCAAGCATGTTATTGTTTATCATGCTTGACATGTTTTGAAAATAATTTGTAAACATAACATAAAAGAGAGTAAAAGTGAAAGTTAAAAGAAAACTTTATTTAGAACAAAAGTACTTAAAATAAACTAAGCAAATCACAAAATGAAAGATGATCCTCAAGCCTCTCTCAAGAGTGAGTATAGGCTTAGGAATTACAAAGATAACAAAGGCAAAAAGACAAAATACCGAAAAATAAGTTTCTAAATTAAAAACACATCTCGAAAGTTAAGTTTCTAAATTGAAGACACATCCCGGAATTCACTCCATTTGCATAGTTGAACCTATCCATATAGATTTTCCAGCTAGCCAATCTAAAAGATGTTGATTTTCATCATGCCAACAGTCATCCTGGAAATCATTCCCGCGAATCCAGCCGTGAATTAGAAAATCGAAAAATCTGTAGATTTTTACCTTTTTATGCTGGATTTCTTATCTTCAATGTCCCGCATGAAAAATAAGGCAAAACATCCAATTAAATACCACCAACCATCTATTAAAGGAGTAATTAATAACTAAACAATAATAATTTAAAGCAAACATCATATTTAAACTCAAAAATTATTCAAAACTTAAATAAAAGTTTAGTACAAGTAGAAACATCTTATACCTTTATTTTCTTAAAAAATTCAAATATAAGTAAATCTAACTAAATTGAGATTTAAGGACTAAATTATAAATAATTCATAAGTTGAATTTTAAGTTGAATTTTCCGTTTTAATCTCGTTTTAGACTCATTAATTCTAATTATAATTAATGATAAATTCTTCTTGAAATCATATTTGAAGTAGACTTTTAACTAAAAAATAAATAATTTATGGGTATTTTAAAAATATTCATAAAAAGCAGAGTCCTTTTGAAAAGTGAAATTAAATATTCTCGTATGAAATCAATATTATCATTAATATAGACTAAATTTTAGGTTAATCTGAGCTAAAACACGTCTTTAATTATAATTATAAAATTAGTGATCGAAACATAAAGTTTACAATTTACAAGAATTAGATTAAATTATAAAATACAAAAAATAGAGTTTAATTTCAAATTAAATAAAATTTGAGATATGAAATTTAAAAAAAATAAAACCATAATAAAAATATCAGATAGAGTTATAAAAATTATAAATAAATACGTTTCATTTTTGGTTAAATAAATAGGGATAGATTTAGAGGGTGTTGAAGATGCATTCGTATCCCTTAAAAATTTTAAATTCTCTTATATTTTATTGTTGAGTGATGCAATCGATCGAACAAAATCAAGTGGAGGTAAATTGAATTTTTAAAGAGTAGTGGACACAAGTTACAAAGAAAGAAAATTGCAAAGTGATTTAGAGTGGTTCAACTTCCTCGATGAAGTCTACATCCACTCCCTAAGTGAGCGCACTAAATATTTCCCACAAATTCACTAATTTGTCTTTTCTTTAAGGATAACGAGTAACCTTACACAACTCAATAGACTTATACCTTAATGTATATTGAATCTTTCCCCAAATTTGAGTATAATAAGCAAACTAGAAAATCCTCACAAGGTAAGTATTTGCACAATTTAAGCTCTCTCACACACCTAAATAACACTAGCAAAAAGATTATAATTGAAGAACACCCTAGTATTTGCAAGAAAGATTGCAAATCAATCACAACTTAGATTTTTTATTGTTGAATGTTTGGATAGGCTTTATTGTTTCTTCAATATTGTTTTGGGTTCTCTTTAATGTGCTTTTAATCTTTTCTAACTATTCGTAGTCATTGGGGGACTTTGAAGTTGTTGGTTGTCATTAAAATTGAGCATTTAATGCTTACATGCATAAAAGTTTCGAAACTTTTATTAGAGGTTTTAAAACAAGTTATTTAAATAAATCTAGTTGTCACAGATCAAAAGTCTTGAAACCTTTATAGAGGTTATGAAACCTTTGCTAAGGCTTCGATAAATTTGTCTTTCTACCACAAAGGTTTTGAAACTTTAAACAAAAGTTTCGAAACTTTGGTTTAAAAATCATATTTGACCAATTTGTTGACTTTTAATTATATATTCGATATAGATGAAAAGTCAAACATTTTATAAATCATTTTGGCAAATTTTAATCCATTTTTTGACAATTTTATTTTAAGAAAACAACTTTAAATATTTTTACAAATTAGTCCTTAAAATTTATTTTAAGTTATATCAAAATCAAAATAAATATAACATTTATATATATTTTTTTTTATTGATAATCTAATTTTGTACCCCTAAACTTTAATAATTTTGTATCCACTATATTTCTAATATACGTCCTTGATAGTTTGTAACCCTTATATAAAATTTTGGATCCATACTTATAAATAAATATTTTATAGACTAAAGTAAATATTTTTATATTAAAAATATTAAATTTAATAATAAAATTTTAAAAAAAATAAAGATAAATTTTAGATTAAATAAATTTTTAGGGGTTAAATTGAAAAAATCCTAATAATATTAGATGAAACTATAAAAATTATTATAACGATAATGAAAATAAAATTAGAAAATTTTAATTATAATTTGATGAGAAAACAATGTGTATAAGAGCAAGAAAAACTATCTTTTTTAATCTACCAAACAAGCATTAATTTTTTTCTCAATTTTTTCCCTCTCTTTCACTTTTTTTTATCAACCACGCAAAACTTAAAGTCGTAAATCCTAACTTTAATAATGCATTCAAAATGTGTTTTTTAACTTTTTTTTTTAATTCTCTCTAACCCTCAGCTGCCGTCGTTCTTCTTTTTCAATTTTTTTTTTATTTTGATCGTTCCCTTTGATCGGTGGTCGACAATCAATTTTAGTATTGGTTGTCGACCACCGAATTTATTTCTTTTTCTTGTTTTATTTTAATAAGGATCTCTATTTTTCTGTCCTTGTGACACGCTTTTCTCTGCCCTTGTGACATGTTTTTGTTTTTGTTTTGGAGTTTGATTCGTCTGTCTTTATGGCATGTTGCAGCATCCTTGGTCATCGGTTGTTGTTCGCACAGAGATTCAATCGATGCTAGTTTTGTGATTTATTGTTTTGTTGGTGGTCACTTGGAAAGACTTATCCCCACTCGGTTGATGGTTGTTTGCCGATAAAATCAATCCTAGGTAGCGGTACTTTTTGCACGACAGTTTGAATCGCCTACAACTCCTTCCTTTACTATGCGTCTCGTTTGGACAGAGATAAGGAGATTCAAGAAGCTGCTGAATTTTATTAGTATACTTATTTTCATAGGAATTTTATTTTTCTTTGTTTTTGGGTTGTAAGAATTTTTTATTTTTAATCCAATTATTTTGCTTCTTAATTACGTTGTAATTATAATTTTCTATGAATTTAATAAAAATTAAGTAACATTTATCAAAAAAAATATTTTTTTAATAAAATTATATTTGAATCTAGACGAATGGATAGAACTGATTCAACTAATAACTAATATAACCAAGGAACCCTAACTTATGATCCATAGTCAAAATTTGTTATTCTTTCTTGAACAATTTAATTTCTGAATTTTCTTCTTAACATATTAGTTTGATTAGGGGTGTTTATCAAGTGAGTCAATTGTGAGTTAAACAATGCTCGATTCGTGCTCGTTAAGAATTTTACTATTCACCAATGATTCATTGTTCGTTAAATTCGTTAATATTGTGCTCGACTCGTGCTCGTTAAAAAAATTTGTTACTTAACTGAATCATTGCTCATCAAGCTCAAGTTATTGCTCGTTAAACTCACTAAAAATTTTATCTTATTTTTTAACTAGAAGTAAAATTTAATAATAATAATAATAATGTATAGGGTTTATTATTAACATAAATTAACAAATTTAACCAAAAAATATCAAAAGAGTGTATAAAGAACTTTCAAAGTCTAAATTCCAAACTAGCAATACACAATTATACCAAACTAATATATTAAAACTAAAGTAATAATCCATAAATTAATGTGTTATTTAAATTTATTTTTTGAACAAAATAATTTTAAAATAATTATTAAAAATATTTTAAATAATGAGCTACTCGTAAATTTATCGATTCGAGTTAAACTTTGTTTGACTTAACAATCTCGTTATAGTCTTAATTCAAGTTTGAGGTTGAATCAAGTTAACCCGAATCGAATATTTATCTAATTTTGATCAAATCAAGTTCGAGCAGCTCACGAGATACTCAACTCGTTAAGCACCATAAGTTTGACTTCGTTAAGCTCATGAGATGCTCAACTCTTTAGACAATAATATTTTAAATTTGACCCCAAACTATTTACTGTTTTAGTTTCATCCTCTAATTTTGAGTCTTATTTTAAATTGGTACTTAATTTTTTTGAATATTTTAATTTCATTCCAAAATTATCAATATATGCTAATAAATTTAACAAAAATTAGTATTTTCATGAAAAATTGATTTGCATTATGTAAAAATATGATGTGGTATAAACAAAGATTTAAGGATGAAACTAGAATATTTAAAAAGCTTGAGGACTAATTTAAAATGATGATCGTAATTTTTATATTAAAATGGAATATTCAAAAATTTGATAACCTAATTTAAAATAAAAACCATAATTTAAAAATAAAATTAAAATATTTAAATATTTAAATATTTAAAAATTAATTTAAAATGGATATCGAATACATATAATGCAATTGATTCAATGAATTATTGAGATGAAGTTTCCTTTTTCTATTCTTTCAACGCCAATTTCATTATTTCTTTGACTTCCACTAACATGTTGTTTTTCAGAAAGATAAGATTAAATTACCTAATATAAATTTTTTAAAAGTTTTATATGTTTTTTTGGATTATTAGAGGATTAAAATGGAGATTCAAATTAACAATCGGTTATATGAAGATTATCTTTTAAAACAATAAAGAATTAATTTAACTTATCTATTTTAATCGTCTATCCATATAAAAAATATATATGATTAAAGGAAAAGAAAAGTTGGCGGGACCCTACCCCTTTTCTCCCTGCTATGTTCCTGCCTTGCATTCAAATTGTTCAACAATGTAAACAGAGAAACCCAGATTTGGTTCTGGGAATTTGGTTTTGATCCATTAAACTAGATGAAGAAACAAAGTTCACTCTGTTTTGTAACGATGATCTGTTTAGTTAGATTTGTAGATATATCCTGGTGCGAAGGTGAAGTAAACGACGTGGTTTTAGTTAACGTTGGTGTGATTGTAGATCTGGGAACATTGCAGGGAAAAGTGCTCCAACACAGCATCTCCATGGCCATGTCTGATTTCTATTTACATAAATATTGCAGAGTTTGTGTTTTTCTCCATTTCAGAGATTCCCAGGGTGAACCTTACAGGGCTTTGTCGGCAGGTGAGTCTTACTTTCTTTTATTCGGTTTATATTTGATCCATTTTTTTTATAAAGGGAAGGGGAGGGGTTGTTCGGAATCTAGCCTACTGCCTAGAACCTAATATTAACCAAATGAGAAGGAGATTACTTAGAATCTATTGTGATTTACAAATGGGCAGCTCTTAATCTCTTGGAAGATGCAAAGGTGGAAGCAATCCTTGGCGCTCAAACACCAACGGAAGCAAAGTTTCTAATAGAATTTGGAGATCGGAATAAAATTGGTGTCATCTCATTTTCAAAAACAACTTCTTTTTCATTCCCAACTAGGTCCCCATTCTTTGTTCAAATTGGAAATGACCAGACCTCTCAAATTAAAGGAATCGCTGCCTTTATTGAGATGCACAAATGGAGGAATGTAATCCTTATCCATCAAGAATATGATTTTTCAATGGATGATGATGATGATGATGATGGCATGTTATCAGCCATGGCTTCTTTCTTTGAACAAAAAAACATACATATTTCATTCGTCGCCGTGATTGCTGCATCATACGAAGATGATCAGATCATTGAACAACTCGACGAACTCAACACATTCCAAACGGGAATCTTCATTGTCCATTTACCTCATTCGCTTGCATCTCGGCTTTTTATGAATGCAAAGAGGTAGGGAATGATGAGCAAAGGGTATGCTTGGATTGTGACTTCTAGGACCATGGATCATAATTTTGATTCAAGGGATCCATTATCATCCGTCATTGAACCATTGATGCAAGGAGTTATCGGTTTTCAATCTTATAATCCGGTATCGTTGAGCCAGATTAACCGATAAACCTCAGTTTAGCAATGACCCAGATGCCTATAGAACAACTACACGTAGATTGATGATTCTCCGAGAAATATTTCGAAGTAACTTCAACGGTTTGAGTGGTGAATTTCGATTCATCAATGGCAAGTTCATATCGAATGCGTTCAAGATAGTTAATGTGGTAGATAATGAGACAAAATGTTGGATTTTGTACCTCGACCGGGGAAATTATGACGAGAACATACGAATTTAATTGTAGAAGACGACTGTTATATATTCAATGTTATCATCAACAATCTCGAACCGATAATTTGGCCCGGTGGATCGCTGACCGTCCCACAAGGACGTCAGGCTCGTATGTTGCAAACCGAAGGTGGTAAAATCCTTAGAATTGCGGTGCCCGTAAAAGTAGGGTTTCGACAATTGGTGGATGTGAAATGTGATCCGTTTACAAATTCTACGACCGTCACCGGCTTTTGTATTGAAGTATTCAAAGCCGCGTTGGAGGGTTTAAATTATCTAGTGCAGTACGAGTTTATCCCATTCATGGATGCAAATGGTAACAGTGCTGGCAGTTACACCGATCTCATACACCAAGTGTATATAAAGGTAACAACATGCACTTAGATTTGTGTTCGGACAATTTTCGATGTGTTAATGTGTTTACTTCTTTCCCTTGTATGTCAAGTAGAAGTTCGACGCTGTTGTCGGCGACACAACGATAACCGCCAAAAGAGCTTTGTTAGTGGATTTTACGATTCCCTTCACAGACATCGGTGTCGGAGTCATAGCCCCGACTGAAAACAAGGACATGTGGGTTTTCTTCAAGGTGCTTACACCCTCACTTTGGCTGGCAATCGTTGGTTATTACTCCCTCAGGAGCTTCTTCATTTGGATGATCGAACGCCAAACTCCTCAGCACGTTCCCGACGGCTTTCCGGCCCAACCATGTAGCTTCTCCCCCATCCTAGTCGGCAGTTGTAGGCATTTAACTAAGCTTGTACTTGTATACTTGTTAAGTTATTAATGATATTTCAATTCATTTTAACTAGTGAAGTTAACATCTTTCAGGGGAACAATTGAGGAACAAGTGGTCGATCTTCATAGCAGTGGTTTCGATGTTCGTGCTGTTAATATTGAGTTCAAGCTACACTAGCTTCGATGATGACAGTCAAGCATATCGAGTTGCATTCCAAGAGTAGTTACATCGGGTACTTTAGGGACTCAAATATCACCCTGGGAGCTTTGATCAATAACATGAATTTCGAAAATGACACGCTGAAGCCGTTTCAAACGGCGGAGGAATACACCGAAGCATTGTCGAAAGGAAGCAGAAAGGGTGGCGTCTCGGCCATCCCTGATCAAATGCCTTATATCAAGATATTCCTTGCAGAGCATCCGGGCGATTATTCCTTGATCAAATCCATGCCTATCACCAACGGTTTTGGCTTCGTAAGTATTTTCATGTGTCATAAAACTAAACATTGCAGCAAATACCTGTTATAAATTTCTCTGGGAACAACGAACCTCTTTTTTATATTTTATTTTGCTTCACTTTAAAATAATAAATTTAGACTTTAAGATTTAGTATTTAAAGTTTGGGTTGTAGTTAATATTTAAGGAATTAAAGATAATATATATATTTTTAGATATAAAATTTAAGGTTTAAAATATGAAAGTTAGGGTTAGAGTTTAGAATTTAATTTTAAATATTTTTTAAGGTGAGGTATAGAAGGAAACACAATAAAGGAAAAGGATATTTGTTTGAATAGAAGGGTACAAATTGTCTGTCTCTTTATTGTTCTTCCTTGGTTGTCCCATTTTAAAATAGTAGTTTAGGATTTAAGGTTAGATGTTTTGATTTGGTTTTAAAGAATTAAGAGTAAGATGTATTTTTTAGGGTTCAGGGTTTAAGATATGAAAAATAATGTTAGGGTTTAGAATTCATTTTTAAGTATTTTTTAGTGTGGGGTATAGAAAGAGGCACAATAAAAGGGCAGGAGATTTTTGGTCAAATAGATACCCTTTATTGTGCCTCCTTTGGTGCCCAAATTTTAAATAGTGAGTTAGGGTTAGTTTTCAAGGTTGTGGTTGAGGTTAGGATTTAAGGAATTGGATTATAGTGTATTTTTAGGATATAGGCTTAGACTTTAGGATATGAAAATTATAATTACGGTTTAGAATTTATTTTTTAAATATTTTATAGTGTGGGGTATAGAAGGCGCAATAAAAGGGCAAAAGATTTTGGTTCAAACATATGAGTGCAAATCGTTTATCCTTTTATTATGTTTCATTTGGTACCCACTTTAAAATAGTGGTTTAAGGTTATTGTTTAGTGTTCAAGGTTAAGAGTTGAGATTAAGTTTTAAGAAATTAAGGATGAAGTATATTTATTTGTTAGAGTATAGGGTTTATGATATGAAAATTAGGGGCAAAGGATTTTTGTTCAAACAAATAGGTGCAAACTGAATACCTTTTTATTGTGCCTCATTGGTGCTTCATTTTAAAATGGATTTAGAGTTTAGGGTTGAATGTTCAAGGTTAAAAATATATGTTATAGTTTAAAAAATTAGAAATATAATATATTTTTTAAAGTTTATGGTTTATCATTAAAATTTAGGGTTAACATGAACAAGTATTAAAACGATTACTATTGTTTCAAAATCATTCTTATTAAATTATTTAATTTAAAATCAAAATAAAAAATTAAATAAATTTTGATCGAATAGTCTCTTTATAATTTTTAAAAGATGATTTTTTTATTACCAAATCTATAATCAAATAACCTATCAAGAATCATAAACCTCATTGTAGTAGAGGCTTTTTATTGTATTGAAAATAATTCATAATGATAAACACTGATGTTGCAAATTTTTATCAGGTTTTCCCGAAAGGTTCACCCCTGGTTCCCGACCTATCCAGGGAAAGTGGAAAGCTTTATTTCTTGGAAAATGCATGGTTCGAAAAACAAACATCGTGGACTGATAACGACGTCAACGTCGGACCTTTGTCGGTGGAAAGCTTTGGAGGTCTGTTTCTTACCACCACCGCTCTCTCGGTCGGAGCATTTCTTATTTTTCAACTTCCTTTGCTCTACCATTCTTATTTTCACGTTGTGAAAAAATGGACGACGGACTTCGTAAGTATTGTCCGGCGAAGAATTAGATCTCTGATGAAAAAATTACAGAGGGAGATGGTACAATCAGCTGCAATATATCCACAGGTGCAAATCACATGATTTACATGTAATATACAAAATTAAAATCGTAAGTCGATTAGTCAAATGAAATTATGAATCATATTAACAATGCTTAATTATCGTAAGTATTAAATATATTGCCTTTATAGTGAATATTTGATACACTGTAGTTTAAAAAAATATCCTATACATTTGCTATGAAAATCGAAAGTTTTCAAGTTTTAAGGTTTAGGGTCTTAATTAAGGATATATAACAAGGCGTTTAGAATTTAGGGATAATGATTAGAATTTAAAGTTAGAGAATGATTTTTGTTTTTAAGGTAATATGATTAGGATTTAAGTTTTAGTCTATAAACCCTATATTCTAAACCTAATTTCTAAATTCTAAACATTTATGTCTAAACCTCTAAATACTACACCCTAAACTAAAACTTTGTACCTTAAAACTAAGAGGTTTGTGAAAACTAAAAGTTTTTACCGCTAATATATAGAATAATAATCCTTAAAAAATACACAACTAATAAATAATATGTTGGTATATCAGGATGGGATGTTAGACTCTTAAGTAATGTTAGAAATTTGAATATTAACTTTGTGAAGAGAAAAAATGAGTTAACAGGGTCACCTCCATATTAATCCTTTGCTAAACCCATCGGAGTCGATCTATAAGTCAGATATCGATAATTAAACAAAAAAATATATAAACATGTATATTTCAAGCTAAAATCTAAAATCAAAATTCATAACGTTAAAACCTTAAATTATAAAATAATATTAATTAAATAAATAATTATAAAAAATTGAATATAATAGAATAAAATATGTATTAATATATTTAAAAGAGAAACTGAATGTAAAAAAAGCTTGTATAAGAAATGTTACACCCAAAATTATTTCAGATTTAAAAATACTAATTTTGAAATTTTTAATTAAAAATTTTAATTTTTAGGTTCTCAATTTCTGAGACCTTAAATTTTTGAGGTTTTTAAATTGATTTTCTAAAATCAAGGGAAAAATTTGGGATAAGATCGTAAAGTTTTAAAATTTTAAAGTGTGAATTTAAAGTTTAAAATTTAAAGTGATGTTTTAAAATTCTAAAAAGATTAATGGCAAAATATTTGATTTTTCATTTTTTTTAATTTTTCTATATTCTTAACTTGATTTAAATTTATTTATTTATTTTAAAAAATTATATTATTTATAAAAATAATATATGTTTTTGAAATTTAAGAACGCTTGGCCGGATAACCAATTTATTTTTAAATTAAATTCTATTTTCTACTGAAATTAGTTATTTTTTATTAAAAATATTCCTTTAATTTATTATTATTTTATAAAAATATTAATTTATTTTAATTTTTGTTTTATCAAAATTCTTTTTTATTATTATATAAATCCCCAGATTAGGAAAGGAAATCCCTTTAGAAAACTACAACCTTAAATTTTTAATATTTATTATATTTATATTTTGATCTAATAGAATTTTAATTCTAATTGAAATCAATTATCTCTCTATATATATAGTATGGTCTAACAGAAAACTATAACTTGTTATTCCTTATCAATTGTCGGAACGCATAAGTCACCACCCTACCACCCTACATAAACATGCAACCCAAACCAGTGTGCGAAGAATCACTATAAATGGTATAATACTTCCCAAACTCAGGTTGTATTAAAACTATAGCTTCAATCAACATTGTCTTTAGTTCCTCAAAACTATATTGTTGGGCCTCAGTCCAAACAAAAAAGGCATTCTTTCGTAAAAGTTTATTCATTAGAGCTACAATGATAGAAAAACCATCCACAAACCTTTGATAGTACTTGACTACACTACAGTAAAACAGTTCTACAGCGACATCCTTAGTGGCGTTTTTATAACAGATGCCACAACGAATCTCATTATAGTGGCGTTTTTTTATAAAAACGCCGCAACAATTGAATATCAATGGCGTTTTAAATAAAAACGCCGTAATAACCCCAAAGTACAGTGACGTTTGGTTTTAAGAACGCCGCAACCCTAATTTTGGATTATTTGAATTAGGTTTTCTTTCTTCAATTTGGTATTTATTTATTTTATCTAATTAAATAGATTTAGACATGGACCTGAAAATAGGTATGCGAAAGAATCGGGTACCCAGATACCCCTATTTCCAACTTATCATGTTGATATTTTTTTGTTGTTAGAATGGGTGAAAACTTTATGCTTCCATTTTTTTTTTGAATAACTACTAGGGTTAATTATTTAGATTAATCTATGAAATTATAAAAGTAGAGATTAATATATATTCCATTGCATGCATTATAGAGGATAAATTTTAAATTTGCAATGAAATAGAACTGTTCAAAATTAGTATAGTAATCTTCAATTAGTCTGCTTCGTTCTGAAAGAGAAATCTCTTATGGGTACTATTCAAAAAACTGCTTGGAGTGTATATATACATAAGTTTAGATTTAATATTTGTACTCTAAATTAATCGATTTTAGTCATGTATTTTTTACAATTTAAAATATTAATTTTAACTCAAATAATATAGACATTATATTGGATTAGAGGATTTAAAAAGCAAATAACATTAACCTAATCTACAAGTACTGTAAAATATATGAACTAATAAATAATAATAGAATCTATTTTAGTATATTTCATAACAATTGTCTAGATATGACTTCAAAAGTAGAATGACTAATCAAAGTAGACTAAATCTGCAATTTATACATAATACAAGGACTAACCATAAAATTTGACCAAACATAAATATGAAAAATATAAATATTAGGAGTATTAATTAGGATTTATTTGATTTATTTCGATTTCAGTGGTTTTAGAAAATTTTAAATAATAAAGGATTTATTTTAACATGTATGTTCGTTACCTTGCTTTTTTAGCGTAGGTCACTGTATAATAGTCTTGTCTTGCATATTGTAGAACTTGGCATCTCGATTAATTCATACTGGCACATTTGATGGACGAACCATATGTATTAACTTCTCAAGTTAAACAAGTTTTCTATTCTCATGATCCAACAAAAGATGGTTGGTATGTTGTACTCCGTAACACACCTAGATACTTGATTGATATCGGGGATGGAAGTAGAGATGACATTGAAACAAGATCAGAAACTTTGCCTTTTGCACGACAAAACTTAGATAGAACATGTTCTACTTCTAATTCACAGTTTCAATGGGTTCGAGACAACATGGATGAAGATTTTAATGAAAATTAATTGCATATTGTAGTAAGATTTCTATTGAGCCTTATTAATTTTTTTAGTAGAGTTGTTGTCACTAATGATTTTTTTCCGTTTATTATAGGTATTATGGCGAGGAGGAAATTAAATGGCTTAAATATTGTTCAAGTCCCTCGAATAGGGGAAGAAACAAATGAAGATGACTTGTCTGATTTTGGATCTTCACAAGTTCCTGAAACAGTTGAGAATATAGAAATTGAAGGTATTTTTTAAAACTTTATTTGAATCATAACTATTTGTTATTGTTGAAATGATTTTAATAAGTTTTGAATTGATATATTTGATATATAGGTGGAAATGGTCGAAGGCGCAAGACTAGAGGGAGGACTACTTTGATGGAATTATACGATCTCCCCGTTGGAGAACGTGTAAAAGTTTCAAGAAACGATACCGGTCAACCTGTTGGTACAGAAGCATGTGTTTTGGCAAGTTATTTAGGCATTGTTGCACGCAATGCTTCAATTTTGCCAAATAATTATGAGTCATGACATCAGATGCCAAATAGTAACAAAAATCAAGCTCTTGATCTTGTTAAGGTAATAATATTATTATATTAGTTAATTCATTAAATTTAAATAGTAATATTTATTTTTGATTTTGTGATTTTCAGGATAAATTTTGTTTAGAGGTCTCGGATGATTATGTGAAGCATGAATTAGGAAATAAATGGAGAGACCATAAGAGCTTCTTGAAGAAGACATATTTCAAGAAGGATCTGAGCCTTCAAGAGAAATTTCAAAATGTTCCCCTAAGAATATTACAGTATCAATAGGAAGATGCAGTCAAGTTTTGGAATTCAACAAAAGGGGAGGTAACATCTACAATTTATAAAAATAACATTATATTATTACAATTTCAAATTTAAATGTAATAAAAATTGGAAATTAAACAGGAAAGAGAGCGCGTAGGAGTTACTAGTAGACAAAAACAAAAATTTACTCACACAGCAAGGACGAAGAGCTTTGCTCGCATAGCTAATGAAGAGGTAATATTTTTTTTAAATATTATTTTTACTTGTATTACATTAAATTTAATATTCATGTTTATTATATTTTGTAGCTTGTGACGACTGGTTCTAGCATTGGACGGGTAAAGCTATTTGACTTTACTCACACCAAAAAGGATGTCTCTCCAATGAATCTTGGAGCTGAAGAAATTCTGGTATATTCATTGCTCTTAAAATTGTATTATGTTCGAAATAATGTTTTCATTTTATATTTTTTCATAAATGATTATCAGACGAAAATGAAGGAAAAAAGGATAGAGATTAAAGCTACGGCTTCAACTGATGGTTCTGCTAATATTGTTGATATCGAGAATCAAGTTTTTGCTAAAGTTTTGGGTCCTGAAAGATATGGATGAGTGCGTTGTCAAGGGTCATTCGTGACACCAACTAAATATTTTGGATCAAACTCGTCTCAGTACATGCCATCACAAAGTCAGTCTTCTCAAGCGGAAGTTCAACGTTTAAAGCAATAATTAACTCAATTCCAAGCAGAGATGGAAGCTAAAGAAGCTGAGAGAGAACGGAGAGAAGCAGAGAGAGCTGCAAGGGAAGCAGAGAGAGAAGTAGAGAGAGCAGCAAGGGAAGCAGAGAGAGAACGGAGAGAAGCTGAGAGAGCAGCAAGGGAAGCAGAGAGAGAAGCAACATATCAGAATCTTCAAAAATAATTCCAATATATGATGGCGGTGTTAAAACAGAACCAACCAACGAATCTGTCACCTTAGTTGATTTTAGGTACATTTGGTTTGTACTTGTTACTGAACTGTTATTTTACTTAAACAATGAATTATGTTTCACTTTATTTGATATTAGACTTCAATTTGTTTTGGCGGTTAAGTATTTTGGATTTAGTAGATATATTCTTTTTTATTGTATTGTTGTTGAAATATTAATTACAGGGAAGCTTTTGATAGTAATAATAATTTAAATTTTATTTTTTAAAATACAATACCTATAGCGGCATTTGGAAAAAAACGCTACTAAAAGCCCATTAACAACAGTGGCGTTTGTACATAAACGCCACTAAAGTACAGGACTATTGTGGTGTTTTTCATAAAAAACGCAACTACAAAACAGGGCATCAGAGGCGTTTGTATCTACAAATGCCGCTAAAGTACACGATCTTTAGCGGCGTTTTTGAAAAGATAACACCGCTATAGAATGTAAATTAGCGGCATTTTTATATACAAACGCCGCTAAAAATTGTGTACTTTAGCAGCGTTTTTAAGGATAAACGTCGCTATCTTTAGCGGCGTAGCTTGTGGCGCTTTTTTTAGCACCGCGAATACTTTTAGCAACGCTTATAAATGCCACTATATATCTAAAAAAATGTCGCTATAAACCTGTTTTGCTGTAGTGCTAGTCCCATAAAACTACGGATCTCAAAATATTATTGGGTTTCTTCTAGACCATAATAGCCTCAATCTTCTTCCGATCTACCTTAATACCTTCAGCAGAAACTATGAGGAACACATAATATTGTAGGAGTATTAGTCAAACCAAAAGGAATTATGAGTAACTCATAATATCCGTAACGTGTCTGGAAAGTTGTCTTGAAGACATTAGAATTCTTAAAATTGAGTTGGTAGCAACCATATATCAGGTCTATCTTAGAGAAAACCTTAAAACTCCGAAATAAATAAAAAAGATCGTCAATATGAGGGAGAGGATACTTATTCTTTATTGTCAACTTGTTTAGTCTACGATAATCGAAATATAAATAAAGTGTCCCATCTTTTTTTTTTGAAAAAGATAACTGGATCTCCCTAAGTGAAACATTAGATCGAATAAAATCCTTATCTAACAGTTCTTGTAACTGAATCTTAAATTCTTTAAGCTCTATAGGTCCCATTATGGAGGGTGACATAAACACAAGAATTATTCTTAGATAAATCTCAATACCAAATTCAATCTCATCACACTTAGGTGGTACCCCAATAACTCTCCTAGAAACACGTTTGGAACGTCTTTCATCACTCGAATCTTATCCATCTCAGAATCTGACTGCATCGAATTAAGAATGTATGCAAGATAAGCCGTAGAACCCTTCTTGATCAGTTTTTCAACTTTAAGAATTGATATCACATTAGATAGGAATCCTCTTCGTTCACCCACAAGAACTATTTCTCGATTATCTGATTTTTTCAAGAAAACTCTTTTTTCTCATAACCAAGGTTGACTCAATGATCAGATAGCCAATCTATACCAATAATAAGGTCAAAATCATTAAAAGAAAGCTCCATAAGATTGGTTGGAAACAACTCTCCTTGAATCTCAAGTGGACAATTAAAGTAAATTCTAAACCCAATAGCGACAAAACCATCACACATCCCTTTCGCAACACATACCCCCCCCCCCCAAAAAAAAAAACTAAACACTAACCCATGGCTGTCATACCCCACCTTATCTTTCTAATCATTCCGGCCCTCATTCCAAGAACCACAACCCTTAACCAAAGAGTACACACACAACCCCTTCTAAAAGAAAACGCATGCGAACTTACCCTAGAGAATGAAGATGAAGAATGAATTCTCTTCAAAGTCACACACATGATAAATAGGGGAGACTTTCGGTTGCTAGGTTAAGAAGGATCCACAAGAGAGGAAGGGTAAAAGAAAGAAACGAGAGAGGGGAAAGATGAAGAGCTACACATCTGATAAAACAAAAGTGCTCTTACTTTTATTAGGGTTAGGACTAAAAATGTCACGACCCAAATTTTGGAGATCGTTGTCAAGTTAACTCAAGGCGATGAGCCTTGTAAATATTTTGGGCTTAAGTTAATATGTTAAATGGTTAGGGGAGAAAAAAGCGGAAGAAATGGGCATTAATTTTCTGCAAAAAATGAGAATAAACATATAATCAATCTAAAAAGGCAGTCAAATGATAAATATTTTATCAGTTTGTAATATTTAAGTATTCATGTATTCGAGTATAAAAATGGGATGTAAATCGTTTATAAAAGAGAGATATTCCAAAAATAGAGTTCAAATAAATAGAGGGAGATTCCAAGTTCAGTTCAAATAAACAAAAACCATTTATTATTATTGTTCCTATTTTAAATCAAAACGAAAAAATAGTTCGAGTAAAAATATAAAGAAAAAAACTTAAAGAATCAAATGATTATTCTTAGATCTTGCAAAATAAGGAAGTATTTAGATAAAACTAAGCAAAGATACGAGTTGAGGGAGCTTACCTGAGTCGTCTGAACTATTTGCATGTTCGTTTTGGGGAAATCGGGTTATTTTCTATACGAACGTAGCTTCAAATCAAAGTTGAAATGTCATGATCGAAACTAAAAATATTTGCACAGCGGACAAACCTGTCAAATTATTGGATATTTGATAAGTGCTCAACTCACTATCACTTTTTACACCTTTTATGGGCATTAATCACCGAATTTACACCCATTCGGACCAGTGCATGTACTTAATGTGATATATTTAGAAGTTAAGCTTATAAAGATAATATTTGCAGAAAAGGCAAGTTTTACTGCATTTTTATATCTGTGCAGGAGAACTAGTGCCGCGGCAACAACATGGCCGAGGCAGGACCTGATGCCGAGGCAGCAACTGAGAGCCAGGAAGCAAGACTGTAGGCGATCGGAAGAGAAAAATCCAAGGGACGTGTCTGGACATAAAGCACATGGATCAGAGCTGGTTAGCATGAGGAAAATCCCAAGACAAGGCCACGCGAGAAAGCCTCTTAGTTGAATTAAACTTGGAAATATTTTAATTATGTACATGACTTGTTCCCTACTCCAAGTTGTATTCTACTTAGGAAAGGTTTGCCCTAGATCAAGCCTATATAAAGACCTAGCCGTCTAATGTATTAGACACCAATACCTAGAGAGATAGCTGATTCTTAAATTCTTTGTTTTCTTTCTCTCAACTATGTTATAAGCTTTCTTAGGGTTTAGGTGAAGGTTGTTAGTATTTGTGAGAGGAGATTGTACTTTGTCTTTGTTTCAATGCAATAAAACTATCAAGGTTTGCTTATCCTTTGTTATTCTTTGTTCTTGCATTCAAGCCCGGGAGGGAAGTTTGTAAGTAATCCATTTATCTAGACTCGAGAGAGTTTGATTCACGAAAGGGGTAAGTACGGTGTTTCAATCGCGAAATACTAACTCGGCCTAGGGATAGGTTAAGAGTTTCAGCGGCTAAGAGAAGTGTGAGATTGGTTGGTGAGTAAATGATTCACGCCGGGAGGTATCATCAAGGACTAGTCATCAACAGTACTTCGACTAAGGGATAAGTGGAGTCATTCAAGGACACTTTGCGGAACTTTGGTAAAGTCCACCCACGAGCAATGGATTGCCGCGGCGGACAGTATCGTCGCTGCTAAGTCAGTAATCTGCAGTGCTTCTGAGGAAGTGATATACGATTGCATTGGGTAGAGACAAGTCAATCAAATCCACAATACAACGCAACTGGATCCTGATCTCTCTCTCTCTACTTATCAAATTTCTTTTTTTTTATTCAGTTGTTTTATTTCAGTTTATCAAACCCAAAACTACTTGTGTTTTATTTTATTTCTACAGAACAGGAAGACGAAGAAGACATATTGAGTATATCAATACCTGTGGAGACGATAATCCGATAAATACTTATCACTTATTACTTGCGATGTGTCCACTTGCACTAAACGCACACTTTTGACACGCGAAAATATTAAAACCCGATGAGAAAAAATCAATAATGAAAAAGCAGAATAATAATGGAGAGAACACATCAAATTTACGAGATTAGACAAAATGTATAATTCTCGAGCATCACCATTAGAGGATAACTTCACTAATACCAAAATGGTATAAACAAATGAAATTATTAAGAATTTCTAAATATTACAAATGGGAGAAGAGAAAAAAATGGGAGATATGATAGATATGTTGAGATGGTTTCAAATGGTAAAGGTTAGGCCTATTTATAGTTGAGCTCCGAGGACTACACTTATAAATAGCCTAAAGTCTATGGGATAAAGAATAATTTTCCCATGACACATTTTCAATGCCAACCAAAATTTTTCTTCATATGGCAGACTTACTTTCGGTGCATTTAATTTCTTTGAAATTCAAGCATAATTCAATGTTTCAACAAGTCTCCACCTTGGCTTAAATTTCACCAAGCTTCCAAAAATCTTTTTCTCCCCAAATGTTATTTTATATAGTACCTTCAAATGCGCTCACGAGCGTCATACACCCGAAGGTATTCAAACTTCCAAGATGTTAATCAAGTTCAAGAAATGATTAAACTTTATTGATGTTACCACCTTGGTCAACATATCTGCGGGATTTTCTACCTCCATAATCATCTAAAATAGAATCTTTCTTTCTTTAAAGATTTTTTGCACAAAGTGATACCTTACGTCGATGTGCTTGGTTCTTGCATGGTAGACTTAATTTTTTGCTAAGTGGATACTAATTTGACTGTCACTATAGAGACTAATATGACAGTGAACAAATCCCAAGTATTCCAGCAATAAGTTAAGCCAAATCGCCTCCTTAACAACCTTTGCAACTGCCATAACTCTGGCTCTGTAGTTGACAAAGCCACCATTGACTGTAAAGTAGACCTCCAACTAATAGGGGGTTTTGCTAGAGTAGACAGATACCCAATAGTAGATTGACACTTATCCAAATCACCAGCATAATCAAAATCAACGGTGGTCGTCCACTACGGTATACACTCAAAGAGAGAGACCGTTCACCATGACATACGCTCCAAGAGAGAGGTCATTCATCATGACATACGCTCAAAGCGAGGGGTCGTCCATTTCGGTATACACTTAAAGGGAGAGATCGTTCACCATGACATAAACTCAGAGCGAGGGGTCGTTCATTACGATATACACTCAAAGAGAAAGATCGTATGTCTGTCTCTATGTTCAAATATTGCCTTTGAGTCAAATAAAGCTTGGCTCTATGTCTGTCTCTATTGATCTTGATGCCGAAAATCTTTTTAGCCTCACAACGATCTTTCATCTCAAACTCTTGATATAATAATTAAGCCTTCAATTTGTCAATCTCTTTTTAACTCCTTGAAGCGAACAGCATATCATTAACTTACAAGAGAATGTAAATGAAAGACCCGTCTTGTAGCTTTCGTAAATACACACTGTAATGCCCAAAATTGGGCCTAGAAGTTTAGTCGGTTTAGTCATTTTGGTCTAGTTCGAGATTAAATTCCTAAAAATCAAATTTCGATAAAATTAAAATGTGAAAAAATATTCTAAAAATATTATTTTATATATTTTTTACTTTGGTCAAATCAATTTTGAAAATTGACCCTTGAAACCTTGAGATTTTGAAACCATTAGGACTCGTTTCTTAACTGTTTCTAATGCAATTAAACTTTCTCTATGCATGAACATGTAGGATCAAATTAAAGCATCAAGACAAGACAAATAAAAAAATTACTAGCAAAAAAAGGATCGTTTATTGGGGAGAGTCTCTAGATTAGCCTCGGAATTCCTCGTGTAACTCGTTCGAGTCAGATTGTATCTAGACCAGGTCGAGGGGGTTACACACACAATGGTCATATTTACTTCTTGTGTACCTCTGCCTCATCATAAAACTATCAAATCTCTTGTATCAATGCCTTAGAGATTGCTTTAATCCATAAAGCAACTTTTTCAGCTTATAAACCTATTTCTCATCATCAGTATTTTGTATCCTTCAGGCTGAGTCATTATAGATCTCTTCATCCAAATCACCTGCAAGAAAAGTCGTCTTTACATCTAGTTGAGCTAACTCCAAATTCAACTATGCTACTAAGGCTAATAATATTCTAAAGGAGGAATGCTTCACAATAGGGAAAAATACTTCATTGAAGTCGATTCCCTTCTTTTGAGCGTAGCCTTTAGCTATCAATCTTGCCTTTTAGCGAATATTTTTCTTACGTTGAGATCCGAATTTCTTTGCAAATAATCACTTTCATCCAATTTCGTTTTTACCTTCTGGTAAGTAAGTCAAATCACAAGTGTTATTTTCTAGAGAGATTATACTTTTTCATCCATGATATTTTTCCTCTTATCACTTTCTAAGATTTGTATTGCTTCTTGATTAGTGACAAGGATATCCTTATCAATAATTGAAAGAGCATAGGATAACGTATCTATAAATTGAGCAAGTCTACGAATTTCTCTCCTTGGCCTTGTAATTGCACATGGTCCTGGTATCTTAAATGGTTTTTCGGTTTGAACCCCTCCATCTTCTAATTCCTCCATTGGAGTTAGAGATTCAATAGTTTTAATTCTTGAACTAATCATCGTCTATTGAAACTCCACTTGTATTGGAGTATGCTCCACCTGTTGTAGAGTATTACTTGTCTGAACATCTTCATCTTTTACATTTTGCAACATGATAGATTCATCAAAGGTAACATATCTGCCACAGATTATCTTCTTCGTTTCTAATCACCAAAGACGAAATCCATTCACTCTAAATGTGACTTTTGTAGAGTTTTTTTTCTCTAGGATCAAGCTTTTACTCCTTCACATGATAATTCGTAGTGGATCCAAATACATACAAGGAATAATAATCTATAAAAGGTAATCCAAACACTACATGCAAAGGTGTTTTTCCTCCAATTATCGATGATGGTAGACAATTAATGAGATGACAAACATATGTCACAGCCTCATCCCAAAATGATTTTTTCAATCCAACATGGGACAACATACATCGAACTTTCTCAAGTATTGTTTGATTCATACGCTCTGGAACCCCATTCTATTATGATTTATGTCTAATAGTGAAGTGTTGAACAATACCATAGTCCTAGCAAACGTCAATGAGCGGATCACTTCTTTATTCCCCTCCATTGTTCGTTTTAAGCCGTTTGATCTTCTTTTCAGTCTAGTTATCAATCATATTTTTCTACCTTATGAAAACATTGAACACTTCATCTTTAGACTTCATTGTATACATCCAAATTCTTTTAAAAAAATCGTCGACAAAAATCACAAAATAATATTTTTTCATTCCAATGATTTTGTCTTGGAAGGGCCGCAAACATCTGAGTGAACATAATCCAAAATATCTTTCGTATTATAGATAACAGTGCCAAATTTCACTCTCTTCTACTTTCCTAGAATACAATGCTCACAAAAGCTTAACTTACAAGTCTTTGCACATTTCAACAATCCTTACTTTGTCAGAATTTGCAAGGATTTTTCACTAATGTGTCCCAACCGTATATTCCATAACAAGTTTGAATACAATTTGTCTCCCTCGGAAGCTATTGTTACTTCTCCAATAACTATACTACCTTGGTAGTAACACAAATTATTTTTCTTCATGTCTTTTATTATCACCAATACGCCCGATGTGATTTTTAAGACTCCATCTCTCATAGTGACAATTGATCCTTTAAATTCTAAGGCTCCCAATGAGATAAGATTTTCTTCGCACGTATCAGACATCTGTCAAAACTCTTGTTGATTCATCTTGATTATTTAATCGAATTGAACTTATTCCAACAGTTTTAAAGGTGTTGTCATTGCCCATATAAAAAACTCCACTATTTAGTTTCATTAATCGAAAAACCACTCCCGATTAGGAGACATACGATAGGTACAACCCGAATCTAATATTTACTCATTTGAATGAAATGTTGATGCTGAAGCAACCAGTTATATTTCAGAGTCTCTAGTACCATGCTCTACAACACATGCATCTGGAATAGTTTTTTCTTTCTTCATTAGCTTATGGTAATCTTTCTTCCAATGGCCTTTCTCATGACTGTAATCACTAATTTTATTCGGGTTTATGCTCGAAATAAATCAATCCACATCCTTTTTAATGCCCAAACCACCTTAACCTACCCTAATTTTATCACTTACTTTATTATCCTTATTATCTCTTAATTAAAACCAAAAATTCAAAAAAACATATAAGTATATGATATAAATAAAAAATTTTATTAGAGCCCATAAGTCCAAACTATAAATAAATTTGACCTATTACATATAGTTTTATAATTAAAAATATAAAAAAAATACTCCCTCTGTCCCACAAATAATGTCCCTTATTGAATTTTTGAAAGTCAAATTTTCTAAACTTTGACTATAATTATATTAAATATTTTAAATAATTAGAATTTATAAAATATATATTTGTAATCTACTCTATTAGAGATTTATAAAATATATTTTTTCATATTTTTATCAATATTAAGTTTTAAATAATCAGTAGTCAAAGTTCAAAAAATTTGACCCCAAAAAAAGTTAATAAGAGACATTACTTTTTGGAATAGAGGAAATATATATATACTAAAAAATCCCTCCTTGGTGTCCACGGTTTTGTTTTTAATTGGTACCCATTTTTAAAGGGATAGACCTAAAATACCCTTCATCACTTTATTAGGGTTATGGAAGTGATAATATTTATGTATATTTGTATTGTTTTATCATATTGGCATGTCTCATATCTTATTAGCATCTCTTTATTCATGTATCTATATTGCTTGGTTTATATTATATCTCATTAATTGTTATCGTGAGTCATATGCTATATTAGTTTTATATTTATTGTCTTTACAATTATGTCTTTTTTTATATATATCATGTATGCCTTATTCAACTTTGTTTCTCATTTAAGTTGTTATTCCAATTGTAAAATCATTAATTAATGCAATATCTCTTTATTCGGTCGTAACGGGCCCAACACCAGGCGTAGTGCTGGCGGTGTATGCGTTTACCTTCGAATAAAGAGACATT
This sequence comes from Abelmoschus esculentus, assembly GCA_035048815.1. Classification (NCBI taxonomy): domain Eukaryota; kingdom Viridiplantae; phylum Streptophyta; class Magnoliopsida; order Malvales; family Malvaceae; genus Abelmoschus; species Abelmoschus esculentus. The sequence continues at coordinate 10,947,624 of JAUCBN010000031.1, forward strand.
TAAAATATATTCGAATTCTTAATTAAATATCAATTTAATTGTCACTTTAATTTGGAAATTTTAATATTAAATAAGCGGTAAATATTTTTAAGGTACCAATTTTGGTCGGTTTAAAAATGTTAACACAATTTTTAACCGTAACCAAATCTCGAACCCTTTTAATTTCGAATCTATGGTTTTAAGGTATCTGGCCTACCTAAGTGACCGGTGGCGACTCCAATTATTATTTTTAATTGTATTCTTAATAATTTTCCCACCTTTCAAATTGAATTTCTAACCATTTAATTTTTAATTAATTTTTTATTATTCGAGATCTTCAAAATAGCGACCTTTCCCTACACACCTTTAAGATTTTTTGGAGGGTCATTACAATAACAAAAGGCAATTCATCTTTTTTAAGTCTGGAATTCGACTTTGATCTTCCTCTTCTCTTTGCCTTTTGGTTTTTCGATCGACCTCTTACAACCATGACCTCTGCTACATTATACTTGCTCTCCATCTTAGTTTTCTTTCTAAGCTCGTAGCTATAAAAACCAACAGTTATTTCTTTCAAGTTTACTTCATCTTTTTCATGAAGTAACGTGTTTCAAGGTGCTCAAATTCATCCTTAAGAGATGAAAAAACATTAAGTCCAAATCTTTATCTTTGAAAGTTTCATTCATACCCAACAAATCTGCCACTAACTCATTGAAGGCAATGATATGTTCATTCATACTAGTGCCTGGTTGATAATCAAATATGAGCAATCTTTATTTATGTGTAGAAAATTTTGAGAGCTTTTTCTAAGAATTTTTCCTCCAATGATTTCCGAAGCTTGCTCGTAGAAGTCTCATTCTTATAGTCGTACTTCTGATTCATGAAAAGACAAGATCGAATCGTATTACACGTCATATGATTGGTTGATTTTCAATCTTTCTCTTCCGTATATACAGATTTTTATTCCTCAATGACAATGTTTACCTTTTTAAAATAAAGAGTCTAGCACCTCACCTTGTCACATGTCAAAATGACCGAATCCATCGAAAAATTTCCTTAAGAAGTTTGTATTTGACATTATCCTCTTCATCGGTATAAAAGAAGAGCTTGATGCACCATCTGACCCGTCTTTTACCATGGAAACAAACAATAATCAATAGCACGAACTGGGTATTGAAAACACTACAACAGGTAAGTTCCCAAGAAAGAATGGTGGATCGCACGGATCGATTAAGTACCAAATCTTTCTTAACCAGAATTTTCCTAGATATGCACTGTCACAACACCACACTTTTTTGAAGCAATCGAGCAAATGAGATAGCGTTCACCGAAGCTCTAATACCAATTGTTGGGAAAATTGGGTTATTTTTCACATGAATGTAGCTTCAAATCTGAGTTGAAATGTCAAGATCAAAATTACCAATATTTTTACAACGGACAAAACCATCAAAATATTGGATATTGAAACCCGATGAAAAAACCTAAAAATGAACAAGCATAATAACAATGCATAGAACACACCAAATTAATGAGGTTCGACAAAATGTCTAGTCCTCAGAGACCACCACTGAATGATAACTTCACTAATACTAAAATAGTACAAACAAATGAAATTCCTAAAAATTCTCAAATATTACAAATGTGAGGAGAGAAACGAATAAGAGAGATGATAGATATGTTGGGATGGTTTCAAATGGTAAAGATTAGGCCTATCTATAATTGAATTCTAAAGACTACACTTATAAATAGCCTAAAGTCTAGGGGCTAAAAAATAATTTTTCCGTGATAAATTTTCAACACTAACCGAATTTTTTGTTCATATGGCAGGCTTACATTCGATGCATTTAATGGCTTTGAAATTCAAGCCAAAATGCACTGTTTCAACGATTAGTAGGCCATCGAAGGTGATGATAATCGAAACAAATCAAAGACGAACCACAAAAATATAGACGACGGCTCAAGAAAGACGAGAGATAATTTTTTAATTTTTTTAATTATACAAAAATGAAATTTATGGTTCAAAAATAATATTTCACGAACGGATAAAATGATGTCGTTTTGGTGTCATTCGATCAGACCTAAAGCAACATTTTTTTATGTTACGACCTACAAATGTGACTCGATTCGATTAGGATCCATACTTTTAAAAATTGGGAAAATTTCTCTCGGTCCGTCCTTATTTTTTTTTCTCTCACTTTAGTCCAGTTTTACTTTTTTTCTCTTTTAATTCATGCTTTTAGTTTTACATTTATTTTTAATTCAATATTTTACTTTTAGTTTCACTTTAATCCGTTTAGTACCAAAACTGCATATAGAGAACATAGAAAACCCACCCTTTAGAACCATGTGGATAACTTAAGTATTTAGACGAAATAAATAGGGTTGTTTTGTCTCTGGTTTTATTATCTCATTTATTGTTTTCATTTTGTACTAAGCTTTTCGTGTTCTCTTTTATTTGCATAAACATTTTATATTTAAAGGTATTGATCTAAGTGGTTTGTCCAATTAGAGGCTTTAATTAGAGTTAGAGGGTAAAAAAAAATAGAAAGATAGGTGAAAAAATGAGGAAAAATAAGAAAAAAACAATAATAAATAGAAAAAAAGATGAGACAAAAAATATAAAATCGAGAGATTAGAAAAAGAAAAGAAAATTGAGAGAAAAAAAAGAGAAGGATGAAAAACAAAAAGATGAAAAGAAAAAAAGGGAAAGAAAAAAAGAAAGAAATAAATAACACTAAAGATCTTTTAATCGGTGAAAGTTGCTCAAAGGGCGATCACTAATGGATCAATGCCTTTACATGCATTCATGCATACATCTCATAACATACATAGCATACATCATGTTAATTGTTGCATCAATATTACATAGAGGTGTCAATTCAGGTGGTTTGCTCAAGTTAGAAACTCCCACTATAGAAGTTTTCCAAAAAGAAAAAGATTATCTCAAGAGTTCAACATCGCTTTAGAGTCAATCAAAGAGCATGTAACACCATGCGAACTTAGTCAAGACTATAATGATGACGACTTCTCAGGTTTCAAAAGAATAACATAGAGTTGTAGCATTCCATCCAAGGAAGACAGACAACATGAGGTTGCAAGGCTACTTAATTGCCACCGTGGTTTATTCAAAGGTGATGGTAGTAAAATACACCAATGATGGTTCAAGTATAAAGATTGACCTATGAATATTGTATTTATAAAATTCGAAGTATATCATCCACTCATTGCTCCGAGATGGAAGATTCTGTCAGTTATCGAACGATTAAAAGTTTGACTCAAAGTTTGTCAGTGGGAGATCGTTGCTTAGAACCAAGAAACTTTGTTTTAAAATTTAATCAAAGGGCGATCACCAATAGAATTAATAGCTTTGCTTGCATTAATTCATTTTCAAGCATATATTATGCATTAAGTAATTAAACAATGAGGATAATTATGGGATCCCATGTCCGTAATTGAAGGTTTTGCGCTTGCACTTTACCAACACCGTGAAGGGCTAGTGGAAGAAGACTTTGCCAAGTTAGAAGCCAATCTTATAGGGCAATTAGAGCGTAATCAACATGAATTAACAGATTCTATGATCAAGTCTCAACAAGACATGATGAAAGAAATTGCTCATTTGATGGGACTTAAGAAAGTGAAAGACCAACAAAGAAAATGTTTTGTTGAAAACCGTTCATATTCTCCTATTTTTGTTACCAACACTTCTAGACCTCTACAAGGAGTAGTAACATCATCCCTTCAAGCCGGTGCCACTACCCAAGCCCCACCATGTGTCACTTTCACTAATGTAGAAGATGTTGGGGATGACATTCCAGATTTCGATGAGCTAGAAAAATTAAAGGTTGAATTTTCGAAACAATTAGAGGAAACCAAAAACGAGTTTGAAGAGAAGCTTCAGATAAAAGATGATAAAGAAGAATGGTATGGGTTGAATGTTTTGGAGATCCCACATAAGTTTAAGACTCTAGAGTTTGAGAAGTTTGATGGGACAACTTGCCCTACCGCACATATAACTATGTTTTGTCGAAAAATGACAGGCTTTACCAGCAATGAGAAGTTGTTAATTCATTGTTTTCAAGATAGTATGGTGGGATCTACTACTAGGTTGTATAATCAGTTGACCCATGCTCAAATTAAGTCATGGAAGGATCTAGAGAAAGCCTTCACAAACCAGTATAAGCACATAACCGATATGATTACAAATCGACTCATGTTATAAGGGATGGAACAAGGGCATAACGAAAGTCTTCGGAAGTATGCCCAACATTGGCTTGATATTGTGGCATAAGTACAACCTCCACTCAATGAAAGTGAACTTTCTCAATTTTTTGTGGATACACTAAAGGGAGTGTTATACGATCACTTGATAAGCCACCCTATCATTAGTTTTGCGGAATAGTTTATGATTGGAGAACGCATCAAATATGCCATTAAAAAGGGAAAAATAAAGGACCATTTTAGCATAGTTTCTCAAAAAGAAAAAGATTCTCATGTCTATATGGTGGGTTCTCACTCAACCAGTCAACCTTAGGGTCGTCCCTACACTCAGTCTTCAAGGTATACAAAACCTACAAAGGTACTTCATTCGATTCCTATGAATTACACCGAGTTACTCCCAATACTCATTGAGAAGAAACTTTTGACTCTCGTGCAATACAAGCTAAAGGATCCTCCTTATCCTGAAGGATCTAACGTCAATGCCACATGTAACTATCAATAGGGAGCACAGGTCACACAACGGAGAATTGTGGAGCTTTGAAGAACATGGTTCAAGGACTGATTGAGGCTGGTATTCTGATGTTTTAAGAAATAGTAGAAGACATGAGCTTTGAGGAGGTTCTAATCTCCGAATTTGGATGTTCATTTGTTATATCCTTGCATTTTAAGTTTTTCTTTTGAAGTAATGCATTAAATTAACTTTGTTACTGTTTGCCCGAAAGTAGCAAATACCTTTTTTCTGTAATGGCTTATGTTATATTTGTTTTTTTTCCCATTTCAATGAAAAAATGCATCTTTTTATTAAATATATGTATTCCCCTTGTTTCCCTTAGAGTTTCTTGGAATGTCACATGCTTGTTGTGACGTGAATTCAAATGCAAAAAAATTGTTGAAATGTTGTGATTACGATGAAGTATGGTTTCTTAATCAGTAGCTTTGGTCGGTAATGCACGAGAAATAAGATTATTACTCCTTTAGTGATGTTCAATGATAAGAAAACCTCTTAGAAAAGCTCAATTAAGTTGTTTGAGCTTGAGAATTCCTTTAGGAGTGTCAGGATTGCATCTAATAAGAAAGAGAAAAGAAAAAGAGAAAAAAATAAAAAATAGAGAAGAGAAAAGAGAAAAGAGAAAAGAGAAAAAAAAAAAGAGAGAAAAAAAGATTAAACAAAAAAGCACTTCAATGTTCGAAACCTGGTAATAGGCTTATTCGAATAAGAGTGTGGAATTATCTGGGGCACTCCTCTGAAGTAATAGGCCTACTAAAATAGCAGTGCACCAATCGAATCTTTTGCTTCATGAGTGATGGTAATATTTTCAAATTCATGACTATGCCGAGTAAGTCGGAGTTTTGTTGTATGCTCCATCATTATCTTCGATACAAAGGATTTTGATGATTTGATTTCCCCGGAAGACAAAAGAAAAATGAAAATAAAGAAAAATAAGAAAAAGAAACAAAAACAAGAAAAAGAACAAAAAAGAAAAAGAAAAAGAAAAGAAGAAGAGAAAGAGAAATGCTCCTATAGCTAGATGCAATATGAAGCACACTTAGAATTCTTCAGAAGATACTCTTGTACTCCGCTAGTGGGGGGCAAGTACGAAAAGTTCGAATATATAAGAGAAGAAAGATATTGAGAACTAGAAGGAGTAGTTTTCGAATAGATCGAGCAAATACGATAATCATAAGGATAAACCGAGCAATCTGAAAGGAATTCCAAAACTTCAAATATCGCCACAACTTCCAAAGGGTGAAATCAAATGTAAGAGATTGAATTTAATGCACTCTCGCATTTGATATCCAAGGAACCCCCATTTCTTTTATTTCTTTTCTAATTTTTGGGTTTTCCAAAATATGTATAGATATTGTTCTACTTACAATTAAAAAAATATTTGTTTGAAATAAAAGATTTTTTGCAAAAAGATTTTTTTTACAAAATGCAAGGTCGTTGATGCAAATGATCATCTTTGATATGGCCCAAGAAGAAGAGGCAATGTACGATACAATACATCTCTTAAAGGGATCATTTTTTCTATGAGATAGTACCTTCTGAGGGTTAAGATCAACATGAATAGTCAAGGATTACTCGAGTAAGCGACAAACCTTTTTGGGGGAAAAGTTATGTTGGGGGCATAAAAATGGCCAACCAGATGTCCAAAGATAAAAATCAAGCAGAATCTAAGAAGTATAACCCAGAATGAACATGGTGAGGATAGGCCTTAAATGATCTAAGCCTGAATATGAGATTGAGAGCTACTACTGTAAATTGAGTATAAGTGAGTTCAGATACAAATGGTTCAAGGGTTTCATAGTTAACCAAGTACAAGAAAGTAACCATGTTTGTTTTGAGGAGAGAAGAATAGCAAATGTTCAACCTCAAATGCTAGTTAACCTCTACCATGGTGTTTTGAACGGTTCAGAAAGTAGGGATTAAATCTTAATTGAAGAAACAGACTCGAAAAGTTTGGGGCACGTATCCACCTTAATTCTGAGATAAAAGAAGGTCATTGGTATGTGTCGAACCTAAATCAAGTGAAGGCAATTGAATTGCAGAAAGTGAGAGATTTTTTTTTTGACCGACATGAGACAACGATCTCCTTTTAAGACAAGGCAAATAATGAAGAACCAGCGAGGATGAAAGTCCGAGGATATTAATACCGATTGAAATAGAAAGCAAGAGTTTATCCTCCAAGAAAACAAGAAGAAAAGAAAAAAGAAAAAATAACATTCATGCATCATTTAGGTTAGATACCTATGCATCACGAGCATTCTAATTCATGTCATTATTGTATTTTGCTTATTTTTAAACAAGAATTTTGAAGATTGATCAATGATTTGATCTACAGCTACACGGGAAGTAAGATGAATCTCAACAAAGAATCAAAATTCATTCAAATTACATGATCAGGATTTCTGAAGGCCTTCCAACCCTTGGTTATTTGGAGGCAACGAGCATTTTTTATGTTAAGACAGTCAAGTATCGAGACATCCATATGGTATATTTAGGTATTCTCTAAGCGATATACTGTTTTTTATAAGACATTCAAGTATTCTTTACGCAAGATACCACTTTATATTTGAACTTCAAATTTGATCCTTTCTTAAGGATATGTTTCTTAAAACTCAAATTTCTTAATTTTATCCTTTCTTAAGGAAGTTTTTCTTAAAAAAAATTCTCAATTCGATCCTTTGTTAAGGATGTTCTCAACTCAAATTTCTCAATTTGATCATTTCTTAAGGATGTTTTTCTTAAAACTCAAATTTCTTAATTTGATCATTTCTTAAGGACGCTTTTCTCAAAAATCAAATTTATCAATTTGATCCTTTTCTTAAGGATGTTTTTCTTAAAACAAATTTCTTAATTTGATCATTTCTTAAGGATGTTTTCCTTAAAACTCAAATTTCTTAATTTGATACTTTCTTAAGGAAGTTTTTCTTAAAACAAAATTTCTTGATTCAATCCTTTCTTAAGGATGTTCTCAACTCAAATTTCTCAATTTGATCCCTTTTTAAGTATTTTTTTTCTTAAAACTCAAATTTCTTAATTTGATAATTTCTTAAAGACGTTTTTCGTAAAAATCAAATATCTTAATTTGATCCTTTCTTAAGGATGTTTTTCTCAAAACAAATTTCTTAATTTGATCCTTTCATAAGGATTTTTTCTTAAAACTCAAATTTCTTAATTTGATCCTTTCTTAAGGAAGTTTTTAGAAAACAAATTTCTCAGTTTGATCTTTTCTTAAGGATGTCCTCAACTCAAATTTCTCAATTTGATCATTTCTTAAGGATGTTTTCTAACTCAAATTTCTTAATTTGATCCTTTTTAAGGATGTTTTTTTCAAAACAAAATTTCACATTTTGATCCTTTCTTAAGGATGTTTTTCTCAAAACAAAATTTCTCAATTTGATCCTTTCTTAAGGATGTTTTTCTTAAAACTCAAATTTCTTAATTTAATTCTTTTTTGCGGATGTTTTTCCTCAAAACAAAATTTCTCAGTTTGATCCTTTCTTAAGGATGGTTTTTTACAACTTAAATTTTTTAATTTGATCCTTTCTTAAGGATGTTTTTCTCAAAATAAATATTTTAATTTGATCCTTCCTTAAGGATATTCTCAATTCAAATTTCTTAATTTAAGCCTTTCTTAAGAATATTTTTCTCAAAATAAATTTCTCAATTTGCTCCTTCCTTAAGGATATTTGAAAAAGAAAAGGAAAGAAAAAAAAAGGAAAAAAAAAGAGAGAGAAATAAAATAAAAGAAAAAAATATAAAAAGGAATAAAGAATGAAAAAGAAAAAAATGAGAAAAAGAATACAAAAAGAAGATCAAAAATCGATACCTTTTATAAGATATTCAAGGTATTTTAGAAAGAAAAAGAAAAAAGAAATGAAATAAAAGAAGAAGAAGAAGAAGAAAGACGATTGAGAACAAGGACTTCCTTCATGCCAAGATAACTAGAAGTTAAAGCAACTAATAGTCTCAAAGCGAGGGAACTTTTGATCAGAAATCGAGATATAATATTAGGGTTCCTCAACCTCAAAGAACCAAAGTTTTTGTGGAGAGCTTGTAGGCAAGATATCACTTTTTACCAAGATAGTTTATCACGACATACGCTCAAAGCGAGGGGTCTTCCATTACGGTATACGCTCAAAGCGAGGGTTCGTCCATTACAATATACACTCAAAGAGAGGGATTGTTCACCATGACATAAACTCAGAGCGAGGGGTTTTCTATTACAATATACGCTCAAAGAGAAAGATCGTATGTTTATCTCTATGTCCAGATATTTCCTTTGAGTCAAATAAAGCTTGGCTCTATGCTTGTCTATATTGATCTCGATGCCGAGAATCTTTTTAGCCTCACAACGATCTTTCATCTCAAACTCTCGATACAATTAAGCCTTCAATTTGTCAATCTCTTTTTAACTCCTTGAAGCGAACAACATATCATTAACTTACAAGAGAATGTAAATGAAAGACCCGTCTTGTAGCTTTCGCAAATACGCATTGTAACGCCCAAAATTGGGCCTAGAAGTTTAGTGGACCAGTTTAGTCATTTTAGCCTAGTTCGAGATTAAATTCCTAAAAATCAAATTTTGATAAAATTAAAATATGAAAAAATATTCTAAAATTATCATTTTATATATATTTTATTTTGGTCAAATCAATTTTGAAAATTGACCTTGAAACCTTGAGATTCTGAAACCATTAGGACTCGTTTCTTAACTGTTTCTACTACAATTAAACTTTCTCTATGCATGAACATGTAAGATCAAATTAAAGCATCAAGACAAGACAAATAAAAAAATTAGTAGCAAAAAAAGGATCGTTTATCGGGGAGAATCTCTAGATTAGCCTCGGAATTCCTCGTGTAAATCGTTCGAGTCAGATTGTATGTAGACCATGTCGAGGGTGTTACACATATAATGGTCATATTTACTTCTTGTGTACCTCTGCCTCATCTTAAAACTATCAAATCTCTTGTACCAATGCCTTAGAGATTGCTTTAATCCATAAAGCAACTTTTTCAGCTTACAAACTTATTTCTCATCACCATTATTTTTTTATCCTTCAGGCTGAGTCATTATAGATCTCTTCATCCAAATCACCATGCAACAAAAGTTGTCTTTACATCTAGTTGAGCTAGCTCCAAATTCAACTATGCTACCAAGGCTAATAATATTCTAAAGGAGGAATGCTTCACAATAGGGAAAAATACTTCATTGAAGTCGATTCCCTTCTTTTGAGCGTAGCCTTTAGCTATCAATCTTGCCTTTTAGCGAATATTTTTCTTACGTTGAGATCCGTATTTCTTTGCAAATAATCACTTGCATCTAATTTCGTTTTTACCTTATGGTAAATAAGTCAAATCACAAGTGTTATTTTCTAGAGAGATTATATTTCTTCATCCATGACATTTTTCCACTTGTCACTTTCTAAGATTTGTATTGCTTCTTGATTAATGACAAGGATATCATTATCAATAATTGAAAGAGCATAGGATAACATATCTATAAATCGAGCATGTCTACGAATTTCTCTCTTTGGCCTTGTAATTGCACATGGTCCTGGTATCTTAAATGGTTCTTCGGTTCGAACACTTCCATCTTCTGATTCCTCCATTGGAGTTAGAGATTCAATGGTCTCAATTCTTGGACTAATCATCGTCTGTTGAAACTCCACTTGTATTGGAGTATGCTCCACCTTTTGTAGAGTATTACTTGTTTGAACATCTCCATCTGTTACATTTTGTAACATGATAGATTCATCAAAGGTAACATATCTGCTACAGATTATCTTCTTCGTTTCTAATCACCAAAGACGAAATCCCTTCACTCTAAATATGACTTCTAGAGAGTTTTTTTTCTCTAGGATCAAGCTTTTACTCCTTCACAAGATAATACGTAGTGGATCCAAATACATGCAAGGAATAATAGTCTATAAAAGGTACTCCAAACGCTACAAACAAAGGTGTTTTCCCTTCAATTATCGATGATGGTAGACGATTAATGAGATGGCAAACATATGTCACATCCTCAACCCAAAATGATTTTTTCAATCCAAAATTGGACAACATACATCGAACTTTCTCAAGTATTGTTTGATTCATACGCTCTGGAATCCCATTCTGTTATGATGTATGTCTAATAGTGAAGTGTTGAACAGTACCATAGCCCTAGGAAACGTCAATGAGCGGATCACTTCTTTATTCCCCTCCATTGTTCGCTCTAAGCCGTTTGATCTTCTTTTCAGTCTAGTTCTCAATCATATTTTTCTACCTTATGAAAACATTGAACACTTCATCTTTAGATTTCATTGTATACATCCAAATTCTTTTGGAAAAATCGTCGACAAAAATCACAAAATAATATTTTTCATTCCAATGATGTTGTCTTGGAAGGGCCGCAAACATCTGAGTGAACATAATCCAAAATATCTTTCGTATTATAGATAACAGTGCTGAATTTTACTCTCTTCTACTTTCCTAGAATACAATGTTCACAAAAGTTTAACTTAAAAGCCTTTGCACATTTCAACAATCCTTACTTTGTTAGAATTTGAAAGGATTTTTCACTAATTTGTCCCAGCCGTATATTCCATAACAAGTTTGAATCCAATTTGTCTCCCTCGGAAGCTATTGTTACTTCTCCAATAACTGTACTACCTTGGTAGTAACACAAATTATTTTTTTTTTGATGTCTTTTATTATCATCAATACGCCCAATGTGATTTTTAAGACTCCATCTCTCATAGTGACAATCGAACCTTTAAATTCCAAGGCTCCCAATGAGATAAGATTTTTCTTCGCACGTATCAGACATCAGTCAAAACTCTAGTTGATTCATCTTGATTCTTTAATCGAATTGAACTTATCCCAACAGTTGTAAAGGTGTTGTCATTGCCCATATAAAAAATCCACTATTTAGTTTCATTAATCGAAAAATCACTCCTGATTAGGAGACATATGATAGGTACAACCTGAATCTAATATTTACTCGTTTGAATGAAATGTTGATGCTGAAGCAACCAATTATATTTTAGAGTCTCTAGTACCATGCTCTACAACACATGCATCTGGAATAGTTTTTTCTTTCTTCTTTAGCTTATGGTAATCTTTCTTCCAATGGTCTTTCTCATGATTGTAATCACTAATTTTATCCGGGTTTATGCTCGAAATAAATCAATCCACATCCTTTTTAATACCCAAACCACCTTAACCTACCCTAATTTTATCACTTAGTTTATTATCCTTATTATATCTTAATTAAAACCAAAAGTTCAAAAAAAAAATATAAATATATGATATAAATAAAATTTTTTTATTAGAGCCCATAATTCCAAACTATAAATAAATTTGGGGTAAACTATTGCGTTAGTCACTTTCGTTTACCCCCAGTATATTTTTAGTCACCGATTTTGAAAAACGACCAGTAAAGTCACTATCGTTTTCAAAGTGTAAATATTTGGTCACTCCGTCGTTAAGTATCGTTAAACCTAAACGGAAAAATGACCTTTTAGCTGATAAAGATTTTTTTCACCTTTCGTCCACGTTGTACAAAGACCAATTCGTGAAGCGCTTTCATCCTTTCATCAATTCTCTCTCTAGTATCGTTAAACCAGAACACCATACCTACACGACAGTTGAAGGAGACTGAAGCTTTTCCATCCTCTCAGAAAAAATATTAACCCCATGAATCGGCAACACAATTGCTTCTACAAAACAGAAACAAATTCCATAAGGAATCTAACAAGAAAGGAAGAAACCAACAAAAGAGATCAATGCTCTTACAAAGATCCCATCACAAAGTTCTTGGCATATGTTTATGCAAACTATGAATTTGATGGAGCACAGAAGAAGATGGAGTGTGAAGAAGTAAGTTACGTTATTGTATCTTATACTAACAGATTTTGTTGAATTCCTCACCGTCTCAATCGTTGACGTTTTCTACCATTATGTTGTGCTAAAATGTTTTAGCTTGAAGTTCTATCATCTCTTTTTGGATGTTGTTAGCATTAAGTTTGATTTATGAATTTCAAGCACTGTATTTACATCATGTTTTCTCCCGCTTTTGTTTTAGGTGATATTGAATGATCCCTTCCTTGAAAAAAGGGTTGAAGAAGGTAACTTTTCGACTATGTCATTGAAAGATGAGTTTCTTGAGAATGCTCGTCTATTTATCTTCGAGACATACTGCAGAATTCATCAACGTATTCAAATGCGGTATATTCCTTCTTTGTTGAACTTATAGTTATATTCTTATGGACAATTGACTTCCCATTGACCTTCTCAACTCTTTCAAGACATACTGTCATCAAAAAAAATATAACACTTATGAGTCTGATAAGAGAAATTTCTGCTTTATATATTTTCTATGGTTTTAGTTGTTTTTGTTAGATATTGAGTCAATAATAAATGGATTTTGCATGTGTTTCGAGTGTGATTTTTGAGAAGTTGAATTTGAACTACAATGAGGGTGAGAGATGGGTTGTGAATCTTATTCAAAACTCAAAGCTTGATGCTAAGATTGATTCGGAAACAAGAACTGTTATTATGGAGCCTAATCAACCCAACGTGTAAGATTTATTTATACATTGATGTTATGTAATAAACTTCATTCATTCCTCCTTTTAGCGATTTCAAACCAGTACTTGATGTCAAGAAAGAAACCAGGAGTTAGTTCGGTTGTCACCGAACTCCTTTGTTGATTCCGACAGCCATTTCACCTCTGCAGAAATGGAGTTCAATGATAGCCGATCAAAGAAGAGAGGGTGCAAACTTGTGAGTGAGAAAGAAACTCCTATAAACCACGTGGAAGCAGAACGGCAGCGGCGAGAGAGGTTGAACCATCGGTTCTACACACTTCGATCGGTGGTTCTGAACGTATTCAGGATGGACAAAGCATCTTTATTGTTTAATGCAGTCACCTGCATCAAAGAAATGAGATCTATGATCGATAAATTAGAGACTCAACTCTTAGTACAATTCTAAAAACCCAAGTTGAATCCCATCAACGTCGTCGGAAACCAAACCCTAAAATCTACATTCGATCGATCATCCAACCAAGCAATCTTTTAATTTCTGGCCAAAGGTGGAAGTCGATGTAGAGATCATCGGATCTGAAGCAATGATCGCGTTCAAAGTCCTGATATCGATTATTCTGCGACACTAGATAGAGAATGGCAGAGAGGATGAAAAAAGCTTCAAGAACCAACACTAGAGAGAGAATTGCAGGGAGGATGAAAGTGCGTCAAGAATTGGTCTCCGTACAACGTGGATGAAAGGTGAAGAAAAGAAATCTTCGTTAGCTGCCAGCTCATTTTCTCGGTTTAGGTTTAACGGCACTTAACGACAAAGTGACCAAATGCTTACACATCGAAAACGATAGTGATCTTATTGGTCGGTTTTCAAAATCGATGACTAAAAGTGTATTGGGGATAAACGAAAGTGACTAACGCAGTAGTTTACCCATAAATTTGACCTATTACATATAGTTTTATAATTAAAAATATAAAATATATATATACTAAAAAATCCCTACTTGGTGTCCAAGATCTTGATTTTAATTGGTTCCCATTTTTAAAAGGATAGACCTAAAATACCCTTCATCACATTATAGATATCTTATATATTAAAACCTAAATTCCATTTTATTCTCATGTATTACCCACCCTAACTACATATATATATAATATATACCCCTAACCATATTTTCTTACACTCAGCCGCAATTCCCAGTCACACATTTTTTTATCAGCCGCAATCCACTTCCATTTTCGTTTTAACAATTTCCGTTTCAATTTATTCCAGGATCCATAGCCATTTTCTTGATTCCTAATTCCTCAATCCCTCTATTCCCACATCTGTGTGATTCCTTGGTTCCTTTACTCCCCATTTCAATTCAAGTCATACTCGGCAGCCCCCTAAACCATACTCATCAATTTCTCCACCGCCTCAACATCATTCGGTAGTTCACCTTTTAAACTCTCTATTATTCGAACTATAGATCTCTTTGATTAAGCTTTTCAATAATTATTTGTGGATTGTTTGATCGAGCATAATATATTTTTTTAATATATTTATTTTGTAATCCATTCTTATAGTTTAATAAAAACGTGAATGTTTTTATTGGTACTTTTATTGTTTATTTATATTTGTTTATTATATGTTATTTGTTTGTTTTGTAGGTTATATTTATTTTGAAACATATTATCGTGTTACCTAATTTTCTTAGGTGTTCATGTATGTTTTTACTCATGATATTTATTTTTTTTAATGTTATTTGCTTTATATATGTATGTCATGTTATTGGTTTAGTTCACATGCTTTGTTAGGGTTATGGAAGTGATAATATTTATGTATATTTTTATTATTTTATCATGGTGGCATATCTCATATCTTATTAGCATCTCTTTATTCATGTATCTATATTGCTTGATTTATATTATATCTCTTTAATTATTATCATGAGTCATAAGCTATGTTAGTTTTATATTTATTGTCTTTACAATTATGTCTTTTTTTTATATATATCATGTCTGCTTTATTCAACTTTGTTTCTCATTTAAGTTGTTATTCCAATTGTAAAATCATTAATTAATGCAATATCTTTTTATTCGGTCGTAACGGGCTCAACACCAGGCGTAGTGGTGGCGGTGTATGCGTTTACCTTCGAATAAAGAGACATTTAAAATATATTCGAATTCTTAATTAAATATCAATTTAATTGCCACTTTAATTTGGAAATTTTAATATTAAATAAGCGGTAAATATTTTTAAGGTACCAATTTTGGACGGTTTGAAAATGTTAACACAGTTTTTAAACGTAACCAAATCTCGAACCCTTTTAACTTTGAATCTATGGTTTTAAGGTGTCCGGCCTACCTAAGTGACCGGTGGCGACTCCAATTTTTTTTAATTGTATTCTTAATAATTTTCCCACCTTTCAAATTGAATTTCTAACCTTTTAATTTTTAATTAATTTTTTATTATTCGAGATCTTCGAAATAACAACCTTTCTCTACACACCTTTAAGATTTTTTGGAGGGTCATTACAACAACAAAAGGCAATTCATCTTTTTTAAGTCTGGACTTTGACTTTGATCTTCCTCTTCTCTTTGCCTTTTGGTTTTTCGATCGACCTCTTACAACCATGACCTCTGCTGCATTATACTTGCTCTCCATCTTGGTTTTCTTTCTAAGCTCGTATCTATAAAAAGCAACAGTTATTTCTTTCAAGGTTACTTCATCTTTTTCATGAAGTAACGTGTTTCAAGGTGCTCAAATTCATCCTGAAGAGATGAAAACAACAATAAATCCAAATCTTTATCTTTGAAAGTTTCATTCATGCCCAACAAATCTGCCACTAACTCATTGAAGGCAATGATATGTTCATTCATACTAGTGCCTGGTTGATAATCAAATATGAGCAATCTTTATTTATGTGTAGAAAATTTTGAGAGCTTTTTTTTAAGAATTTTTCCTCCAATGATTTCCGAAGCTTGCTTGTAGAAGTCTCATTCTTGTAGTCGTACTTCTGATTCATGAAAAGACAAGATCGAATCGTATTACAAGTCATATGATTGGTTGATTTTCAATCGTTCTCTTCCGTATATACGGATTTTTATTCCTCAATGACAATGTTTACCTTGTTAAAATAAAGAGTCTAGCACCTCGCCTTGTCACATGTCAAAATGACCGAATCCATCGAAAAATTTCCTCAAGAAGTTTGTATTTGGCATTATCCTCTTCATCGGTATAAAAGAAGAGCTTCATGCACCATCTGACCCGTCTTTTACCATGGAAACAAACAATATTCAATAGCACAGACTGGGTATTGAAAACACTGCAACAGGTAAGTTCCCAAGAAAGAATGGTGGATCACACGGATCGATTAAGTACCAAATCTTTCTTAACCAGAATTTTCCTAGACATGCACTGTCACAAAACCACACTTCTTTGAAGCAATCGAGCAACTGAGATAGCGTTCACCGAAGCTCTAATACCAATTGTTGGGAAAACTGGGTTATTTTTCACATTAATGTAGCTTCAAATCTGAGTTGAAATGTCAAGATCGAAATTACTAATATTTTTACAACGGACAAACCCATCAAAATATTGGATATTGAAACCCCATGAAAAAACCTAAAAATGAACAAGCATAATAACAATGCATAGAACACACCAAATTAATAAGGTTCGAAAAAATGTATACTCCTCAAACACCACCACTGAATGATAACTTCACTAATACTAAAATACTACAAACAAATAAAATTCCTAAAAATTCTCAAATATTACAAATGTGAGAAGAGAAATGTTGCATGTCAAAAGTGCGCAAATTGTGCAAGTGAACACGTCGCAAGTAATAAAGTGATGAGTATATCAGATATCGTCTCCACAAGGATTGGTCTACTTAATATGCCCTCTTCGTCTTCTTGCTCTGTAAAAACAAATAAAATAAAGACACAAATAATTTGAGTTTTGATGAAACTAAATAAAAAGACTAAATAAAAAGATAAAATCAGATAAAGAAAGTGGCCATGATCCAGTTGTGTTGTGTAGTGGATTCAATTGACTTGTTTCTGTCCAATGCAATCGCACAACACTGCCTCGGCAGTACTGCAGTTTACTGCCTCGAAAGCATTGACGCTTGTCCGCCGCGGTAATCTCTTGCTCTTGGGTGGACTTTACCAAAGTTCGGCAAAGTGTCCTTTGATGCCTCCGCTTATCTCTAAGTCGAAGTACTGTTGATGAGCAGTCCTTGATGATACCTCTCGGCGTGAATCAATTGTGATCACCAACCAATCCCACACTTCTCTTAGCCGCTGAAACTCTTAACCTATCTCTAGGCCGAGTTAGTGTTTGCCGATTGAAACACCGTACTTATTCCTTTCGTGAATCTAACTCTCTCGATATTAGATAAATGGATTACTTGCAAACTTCTCTCTCGAGCTTGGATGCAAGAACAAAGAATAGTAAAGAATAAGTAAACTTCGATACTTGATTGCATTGAAACAAAAAACAAGGTCCAATCTCCTCACACTAATACGCTACAACCTTCACCTAAGCCCAGAGAAAATTAGAACATAATATAAAGAAAAGAAAACTCTAAAAGATGAAGTCGGCTAGGTCTAAGCTCTTTGTGCCGAAAACTCTCTTCTCTTTCCTCTTGGGCGGCTAGGTCTTATATAGGCTTGGTCTATGGCAAACCTTTCCTAAGTAGGAGTATAACTTGGAGTAAGGTAAAAGTCAAGTCCATAATTAAAATATTTCCAAGTTTACTCCAACTAGGATTTGTTTCCGCGTGACCTTTGACTTGGGCTTTCCATGTGCTACCCAGCTCCGATTCATGCGCTGCTTGTCCAGAAACGTCAAGCTCATTTTTCTCTTCAAGTTGCCTACAATATCGCTACTTGTCTTTCGGCTGCTGCCTCGGCATCAGGTCCTGCCTCGGCCACGTTGCTGTCGCGGCAATAGTTTTTCCTGCACAGATGTAAAAATGCAGTAAAACTTGCCTTTTCTGTAAATATCATCTTTATAAGCATAACCTCTAAATATATCACATTAAGTGTATGCATTGGTCCAAGTAGGCGTAGATTTGATGACTAATGCCCATAAAAGGTGTAAAAAGTGATAGTGAGTTGAGCACTTATCACACCCCCAAACTCGAACTATTGCTTGTCCTCAAGCAATGCAAACCATCAATTTTCCAAACTCTATTCTCTCTTGGTCTTATGTTTCCATCTATTCTCTCAACCATAACTATGCCTATTCTTTAGACTTAACCTTTCGGCTACCCAAGGGTTTACCTAGAAACAAACTATAAGATTTAGTGAGTGTGTGCGTTTTTGTGGACAAGTTTGATTAAAGGCTTTCTTAGACCAACTCTAAGTTCAAGACAAGTAGATTTGGATTTAGTGTTCTCTTCTTTTCTAAACAACCAATTCTTGAGCCAATTTCGAGCACCTCAAGGATTTTGTTTTTCTCATCACTAATTCCTTCTTTCTTTTGATATTCTTTTTTAGCATACTAGAGCCAATTTCGGGCACCTCTAGCATGAAGAAGAGTAATTCCTAGAGCCGGTGATAGACACCTCTAGTCACTTGCCTAAAAATCTAAGTCTTTATCACCTAAGTTCATTAAAAGAATTCCCATAATCCAACAAGTCCCCAAAGTGTTTTTAAAATTTATCTTATAGTAAGCTTCTAAGTTTTCATCCTTAAGTATCCTAAGGTTAAACCTTCTTAACAAGACCTAATCATGGTAAGGAGAAAGATTTCTATAGCCTTAAAGAATAAACTAAGGCAATACTGATGATGGGCAGTGCAAAAGTATGGGCAACAGATTCAAGTAAAGTGGTGGAGATAAAAATTAAAAAAAAAATATCACTTAAATACTCCCTTATTTGGCAAGGCCGTGGCAGTGGCTCTACACCCCCAAACTCAAACCAAGCATTGTCCTAAATGCTTATTAATATCACACAACAGGATATAAAGTAAGAAAAACAAGACAAGTAACAAAGATATAGAAAAGCATCCTGCGCATGCAGTGTGTAAAGAGATTTTAGAAGAGCTGCTGGTAATTATCAGTTTTTCGGCCTTGCTGTTCCGAGTGACTTCACCTTGGTCCTTATTTTTATCCTGAAATAAACAACAAGAAAATAAAAAAATAGTAACAAAATTCTACACTAAAACTAATCCTAAGGTGTAATAAGATAAGATGAAATTATTAATTCACGATAGGAATGCATGTAAATGCATCTCCTAAAGTGATGGTCTCTATAGTTCTCATCTATTGTTGGCCCGAGTAATGCTTCAGCCTTTGGCCATTCACTTTGAATTCTTGCCCCCCTTTTTGATTTGATCATTACCGCACCATGTGGATAAACCTCAACGACTTCAAATGGGCCTGACCATCTGGACTTGAGTTTGACTGGGAACAGTTTAAGTCTGGAGTTAAAGAGGAGAACCTGCTGCCCCGGCAGGAACTGCCTCGGCAGTAGCTTACTGTCATGTCATCGTTTAGTCTTTTCCTTGTAGATCTTGGCATTCTCGTATGTTGCTGCTTTGAACTCTTCTATCTCATTAAGGTCTAGCAGTCGTTTCTGGCCAGCTTTCTCCCATTCCATGTTCAAATTCTTTACTACCCAATAGGCTTTGTGCTCGACTTCCACAAGAAAATGGCATGCTTTTCCAAATACAAGCCTATATGGAGATGTTCCCAAAGAGGTTTTGTAGGCTATTCGATATGCTCATAGAGCATCGTCTAGACGATGAGACCAATCCTTTCTAGATGGGTTTAGCACCTTTTCAAGGATATGTTTTAATTCCCTGTTCGATATTTCAACTTACCCATTTGTCTTTGGATGATAGGCCGTGGCAATTCTGTGGGCTACACCTAGTTTCTTTAGGGTCGCGACAATAAGTCTATTATCGAAGTGTTTACCTTCATCACTAATTATTGCCCGAGGGACTCCAAATCTGGTAAAAATGTTTTTCTTGAGAAATTTTTGCATAGTCTTGGAGTTATTATGAGGTGTGGTAATTGCTTCGACCTATTTGGAAACATAGCAAACCGCTATTAGGATGTAGAGATTACCTTGAGACGATGGGAATGGTCCCATGAAATCTACGCCCCAAACATCAAATAATTCTACTTCTAATATGGGTTGCAATGGCATCTCATTACGCTTAGAGTTATTGCCCGTTCGTTGGCAGCGGTCATAGTTCTTGAAATAAAGTTGGGCATCTTTGAAGAGTGTGGGCCAATAAAGACCTGATTGAAGCACTTTAGTTGTTGTTCTGTTTCCTCCAAAATGTCCTCCACAAGGTGAATCATGACAATGCTGAAGCACTTCTTGTTGCTCTTCCTCTGGAACACATCTTCTTATAACCTGATCTGCACATTGTTTGAACAAAAGAGGGTCGTCCCAGAAATAATGCTTTGCATTACGTTGAAACCTCTTCTTTTCGTTATAGTTAAGGTTATAAGGGATAACACCATTGGCTAAATAATTAACAAGATCAGCATACCAGGGGGTGGTTGTTACTACAGCAAGATCTTTTGTTAATGTTGTCGAGATGTATTCGGTCAGTGCCTCAGCGACACAGTCATACACTGTCGTGGTCTCTGTCTCGGAAGTGTCCTCTACAGTTGCTGCCATATACAATATATGTTCATCTGGGAATGCATCTTGTATTTCTTCAAGTGAGTTGTTCTTTTCTTTTTTCTCTAATATGGAAAGATGATCGGCTACCTGATTTTCTATACCTCTTCTATCCTTGATTTCAACATCAAATTCTTGTAAAAGAAGGATCCATCTAATCAGTCTAGGCTTGGCATCCTTCTTTGAGAATAATTACTTAATTGTCGAATGGTCAGTGTGGACAGTAATTTTTGTTCCGATAAGATATGATCGGAATTTGTCAAAAGCAAATACTAATGCTAGTAATTCCTTTTCTGTTGTGGTGTAATTAATTTGGGTATCATTAAGCGTTTTACTAGCATAGTAAATCACATGGAACAGGTTGTTCTTTCTCTGCCCAAGTGCTACCCCGACAGCATGATCACTAGCATCGCACATTAATTCAAATGGCAGGGACCAATCTGGTGGGATTACTATCGGTGCAGTGATCAGCTTCTCTTTGAAGGCTTCGAATGCTTCATTGCATTCTTTATTGAATTTGAATTTCCTGTCTTGTTCAAGCAAGTTACAAAGAGGTTTAGGAATTTTGGAAAAATTAGAAATAAACCTTCTATAAAATCCTGCATGGCCCAAAAAGCTTCGAACTCCTTTCATAGACGGGCATTGCAAAGGCCGAACGACATTTTTCTAAATGCATATGTCCCATATGGGCAAGTGAAAGTGGTCTTTGCCTGGTCTTATGGAGCAATGGCAATCTGATTGTATCCTGAATAACCATCAAGAAAACAGTAATAAGGCTTACCAGCAAGTCTATCAAGCATTTCATCAATGAAGGGTAAAGGGAAGTGATCCTTCTTTGTTGCCTTATTCAACTTGCGATAATCCATACAAACCCTCCAACCGTTAATAGTCCTGGTTGGGATTAGCTCGTTGTTCTCGTTGGTTATGACAGTCATACCACCTTTCTTAGGTACACATTGCACCGGGCTTACCCATGCACTGTCAGAGATGGGGTAGATAATTCTTGCATCAAGCAACTTGATTATTTCCTTACGTACTACCTCCTTCATAGCGTGATTAAATCTCCTTTGAGCCTCAACAGTGGGTTTATGGTCGTCTTCTAAAAGCATTTTATACATACATATTGCTGGGCTTATTCCCTTCAAATCATCAATTGACCACCCAATTGCCTTCTTATGCTGCCGCAGCATCTCTATCAGGGTTTGTTCCTTTTCTGGCAGCAACTTAGAAGAAATAATTACAGGCATTGTATGGTTGGCTCCCAAATAAGCATATTTAAGTTTTTCAGGTAAGGGTTTTAATTCTGTGACCAATGGTTCTTTACTTACAGATTTTTCATTCTTTCCTGGGTAATCTAGAGGTTCGAAGTACTTACCTGGAAGATGTGTTGTCCAGTTTGTTTCCTCATTTTCTTCTGTTTCAACACTGTCTAAAATTCTGCTGTAGCAGTCATCAGTATCACTGCTGAGGCAGACCTGTGGTGTATCGTTAAGATTACTACCGGGGCAGTGATTACTAATACAAGGTATTACACTAACTGCATCTGTATTGTACAGCATCTGGCATTCTTCTTCCGGATCATCATGTCTTTTCATAATTTGGAAAACATTGAGTTGGACTTGCTGATCATTAACCCTCATTGTCAACTCTCATTTTTCCACATCTATAAGTTTTCGTCTAGTGGCAAGAAAAGGTCTCCCGAGAATGATTGGTGCATTATCATCTGCTTCACAGTCAAGGACAAGAAAGTCAGCGAGAAAAATAAATTTTTCAAGTCTTACCAGTATGTCCTCGATTTTTCCGTCGGGTTGCACATATGATCGATCCGCAAGTTGGAGCATCACTGTTTTAGGTTTTGCCCTTCCTATTCCAAGCTTTTGAAAGGCAAATTTGGGCATTAGGTTTATGCTCGCTCCAAGGTCGCATAGGGCTTTTCCTTCATAGTTATTACCTATCGCACAGGGTATGGTAAAGCATCTAGGATCCTTCAATTTTGATGGCATGCGATTGTGTAGCATTGTCATGCATCCTTCGGTAGCAGCTACTGTTTCGAACTCACCTAGTCTCTTTCTCTTAGATACAATGTCTTTCAAGAATTTAGCATAATTAGGCATTTGTTCAATTGCTTCTACGAATGGTAAGTTGATGTGGACTTGCTTTAAAATATCCAAAAATTTCTTGAATTGATGGTCCTGTTTTTGTTTCTTCAACCTTTGTGGGAAAGGTGGTGGTGGTCTCATCTCATCCAGGGTTTCTTTAGTTTGAAATTTAATACCTGGAACCACTGTGTCTGTTGTTGTCTCGGCAGGATGTTCAGGTACTGCCGAGTGCTCTGTTGGGGCAGTGTTATCTGTTAGAACATGATCAGTTTGTTCAGCATCCAAATCCTATTTTTCTGGTTCTGTTGGTGGGACTTGGCCTGCTGGAATTCCTATCTTTTCCTTCAACTGTAGACCACTCCTAGTAGTGATTGCCTTACACTGTTCATGGCCTATTACCTTAGCAACTTCAGTATTGCTAGGTAGTCCTCCTTATGGTCTAGTGTTTATATTTTGAGCAAACTGCCCAACCTGAGTTTCTAGTGCCTTAATTGCTGCCTCTTGGTTCTACAACCTCATCTCAGTTCTATTTATGAATGCATCTGTTCTTTTGATGAAGTTGCTATTCTCTTCCATATATGATTCAATTTCAATCATGAATGCTTTTAGAGAATTTTCCAAGGAACTTACAGGTTGCTGCTGCATCTGCGGCGGCGGCATTGGTTGCTGGACCTGCGACAGCAGTAGATGTTGCATTGGTTGCTAGAATCCTGGGGGTTGAGTGGTTGGATTTAAGGCATTGTTAGGATTACTCCATGAAAAGTTTGGATGTCTCTTCCATAAGGGGTTGTATGTGTTGGACATCATATTGTTTCAGTTATAGTTTCCAACATACAGGCTAGATTCTTGATTCTGCATGCATTCAAAAGAATTGTGGACATAAATTGCAAAAGGAATCAATGACCTTAACCTCATGGGTATTTTGCTGTAACTGCATGTTTTGCACCATCTTGGTAAGAGAGGCCAATTGTACTGCCACTGAATTGGATGTTTCTAACTCATTCACTGTGGCTTGGCGTCTTACTCCTCCTCGCCTAGATGTATGGAATTGAAAATCATTCTTTGCGAGTTTTTTCAGTATCTCAATAGCTTCCTCAGGTGCTTTATCAAGGAGTGTTCCATTTGCCGAGGCATCTAACGTCATCCTTGTCGGGGCATTCGTGGCGTTATAGAACATGGTCACTTGTGTCCATAGGGGAAATTCATGCAACGGACACTTGTGCAGTAACTCTATGTAGCGCTCCCATGTCTCGTACATAGGTTCATCATCTGCCTGTCGAAAAGAAGTGATTTCATTACGAATTTGATCATATAGATTTGTAGGATTAAAGCGTGTAATGAAATCTCGACATAATTCACTCCAAGATCCTATTGATCCTGCTGGAATGCTATTTAACCAGGTTTTTGCCCTATCCCTCAGTGAATAGGGGAATAATTTCAATCTCAAGACATCTTCATGGACTCCTTGGATTTTGAATGAATTGCATATCTCCATGAATGACTTGAGGTGCTGCCTGGCATCTTCAGTCATAGACCCATCAAACTGTCCAGTAGTGTTGAGCATATTGAACATGATAGGTTTTAGCTCAAAGTGGGTTGCTTCGATCTCTGGTGTAACGACTCCTGGATTTAACCCATTCAAATCCTCTTCCAAGAAGTTTCGAACAGTAAGCTGCCGCGGCCCTGGTGGCGGCGGAAGACCTCCATTGCCGGCAGGTAAGTTTTGTCCTACCGGATGATCTGCCATAGCTCCTTGGATTTGTCTCCTCAACCTTTGCCGTGTACGTTCGATCTCGGGATCTAGTTCGCACAAAGGGTTGGTTGGGTTGGCCCTAGTCATACACCAAGAAAAACCAAAGTGAAATAAAAATAAAAAGTAAGAAAATAAAGAAAATAAAATTTAGTTGTCAATCCCCGGTAACAGCGCCAAAAACTTATTACGTGTCAAAAGTGCACAAATTGTGCAAGTGAACACGTTGCAAGTAATAAAGTGATAAGTATATCAAATATCATCTCCACAAGGATTGGTCTACTTAATATGCCCTCTTCGTCTTCTTGCTCTGTAAAAAGAAATAAAATAAAGACACAAGTAATTTGGGTTTTGATGAAACTAAATAAAAAGATAAAATCAGATAAAGAAAGTGGCCAGGATCCAGTTGTGTTGTATAGTGGATTCAATTGACTTGTCTCTGTCCAATGCAATAGCACAACACTGCCTTGGCAGTACTGCAGTTTATTGCCTCGACAGCGTTGATGCTTGTCCGCCGCGGCAATCTCTTGCTCTTGGGTGGACTTTACCAAAGTTCGGCAAAGTGTCCTTTGATGCCTCCGCTTATCTCTAAGTCGAAGTACTGTTGATGACCAGTCCTTGATGATACCTCTCGGCGTGAATCAATTGTAATCACCAACCAATCCCACACTTCTCTTAGCCGCTGAAACTCTTAACCTATCTCTAGGCCGAGTTAGTGTTTGCCGATTGAAACACCGTACTTATTCCTTTCGTGAATCTAACTCTCTCGATATTAGATAAATGGATTACTTGCAAACTTCTCTCTCGAGCTTAGATGCAAGAACAAAGAATAGCAAAGAATAAGTAAACTTCGATACTTTATTGCATTGAAACAAGAAACAAGGTTCAATCTCCTCACACTAATACGCTACAACCTTCACCTAAGCCTAGAGAAAATTAGAACATAATATAAAGAAAAGAAAACTCTAAAAGATGAAGTCGGCTAGGTCTATGCTCTTTGTGCCGAAAACTCTCTTCTCTTTCCTCTTGGACGGCTAGGTCTTATATAGGCTTGGTCTAGGGCAAACCTTTCCTAAGTAGGAGTATAACTTGGAGTAGGGTACAAGTCAAGTCCATAATTAAAATATTTCCAAGTTTACTTCAACTAGGATTTGTTTCCGCGTGGCCTTTGACTTGGGCTTTTCATGTGCTACCCAGCTCCGATTCATGCGCTGCTTGTCCAGATACGTCCAGCTCATTTTTCTTTTCAAGTCGCCTACAATATCGCTACTTGTCTTTCGGCTGCTGCCTCGGCATCAGGTCCTGCCTCGGCCACGTTGCTGCCGCGGCAATAGTTTTTCCTGCACAGATGTAAAAATTTTGGTTCAAAAATAATATTTCAAGAACGGATAAAATGATGTCGTTTTGGTGTCATTCAATCAGACCTAAAACAACATTTTTTTATGTTACGACCTGCAAATATAACTTGATTCGATTAGGATCCACACTTTTAAAAAATGAGAAAATTTTTCTCGGTCCCTCCTTATTTTTTTCTTTCACTTTAGTCCAGTTTTAATTTTTTTCTCTCTTTTAATTCATGCTTTTAGTTTTACTTTTAGTTGAGTTTAGTCAATATTTGATTTATTATTATTATTATTATTATTATTATTATTATTATTATTATTATTATATGTTTATATCTTTATAATTTTTATTATTTGTATTATTATTATATTACTTATTATTAACATTAAATATTATTATATATGTAATATTTTTACTATTTTTAATAACTTTACTAATGTTATTTTAATGTTATTATTACTATTATATTTATTATTATGCCTCCATATTTGTATTATTATATTAGTATTAGAAATTTAAATTTATTATTATTACTTATAACTTAACAATAAGTATTATATATCTATATATATGTCTTGCAAATATTTGTTTTAATCTAATTTTAAATTTAATAATTTTTATTAAGAATTTTCATGAAAAAACGTGCCTCGAACTAAAAGTGACGCTACTCTCCATTAATCTCTATTACGATAAATATTATTTTTAATTCTAAATTATGAATTTTTAAAATATTAGTTTTTTATTCAAGAATCTTAAAAAAGTTATGTCTCGAGCTAAAAGAGGTATAAATTTGTTGTGAATCTCGTATGAAAAAATATTCTTTTTTATATATTCAAGAATCATAATTTTATACGTCCTGGGATATTAATCATTTCACATACATAATCGATTTTTAAACTTAATTTTTAGATCTTTAATTATTTTAAAGTGTTCAAACTATTATAATAACCGACTACAATTATCCTTTCTTTTTCGCCACATTTAAAACAAAGTAGTTTTGTAATAACTTCTTTAGCTCTCGAGGGTGGGACCATTATTACAGCACCTATCATAAAGATTTTTTGTTTTAAAAAGAAGTATTAGATGAACCCTGGTTACTATATTATTTATGATCATAATCAATTAAATTCGTCTATTTAAATTCTTTTAAGTGAATCATCATTTTTTTTCAATATATAATTAGAAAATAAATAATTATTATAAAATAAAAAAAAAACAAATTAATTAAATTATAAATAACGTATTTCACCTAATAATTTTTCCTTGTTTTGCTTTCACACACTATCTTTTTAACGTATGCTTATCGAATATGAAATTTAAGAAGTCGGACCACGGGCCAAGGTCGAAAAGCGTGTCTCTATAATAGAATCGAAAAGAAAAAGAGAAGGTGACCACATAAAGGAAAAGGTATCAAAATTTATTATCTAGGATTATGACACGTACTTATAAAAATAAATAAATAAAATATTAGTTAAAATAAAATCGAAAAAATGTTTTAATGATAAACCCCCCCTAGCCCATCTTCCATACTTGTGGGTCTCTAGAACTGATTTTGTGAAGATGTCCATGTTAATCTGGGCGGACCCTAGCTACTCACAACCAAAACAAAATGATTACTTCGAAACGTTAATCCATAATCATGGCTCCTCAAAAACTTAAACTATTAGGATGCCTAACTAAATAACTTATATAAACACCAACCACCATTACCATCTACCAAAAAAGAGAAAGAAATGGCGGCCAATTTCTGGACTTCTTCTCACTTGTAAAAACTACATAACAAACTCATTTATCTGATTTTGCAATCCATTGCATGGGTTTAGATTGTTTCAATATTTGCGTTTTTCATGCCTTTCATTTCATTTGATTTTGTTTGTGCAGTAAACAGCTTCTGGACCCGGAAGAGGTGGATGTGGTGCATCAACAAGATAAAGATAAAGGCATCACTCTTGAAGAATTTAAGCTCATTAAGATTCATATGGCGAATTGTATGTTCCCTTTCTCTCTTGCTCTTTTTATTTGTTGTTGTAATTTTTTGTAATCTGGACACTTGTTAATATCAGTATTTTTGTTTAAAAATTTGGGTTTGGTTTTGGGGATTTCTTCATCCATTTGAATCTTCAATCTGCATGTTACGATCTGTGGGAGTTTGTAATTTTTGTATCTTGGGTATTCGAAATCACGGGTACTTAATCATCTTAAGTGCTCGTCTTGTCATGAAAATGAGATTTGTTGGGTTTGGTTGCTTCAAATTCTTACCTCGGGTTTCATGAATAGAAGGGTCCTTCGGTTTTTAATAATAGATTTAATGTTTGCATCTAGC
This sequence comes from Abelmoschus esculentus, assembly GCA_035048815.1. NCBI lineage: Eukaryota > Viridiplantae > Streptophyta > Magnoliopsida > Malvales > Malvaceae > Abelmoschus > Abelmoschus esculentus. The sequence goes on from JAUCBN010000031.1 coordinate 10,975,995, forward strand.
ATGGCTGTCAAACAAGTTTGTAAACAGAAGAAAATTTGTAATTCCATAAAATTTTTCTAAACTTTGTGGCCTATTCTTTCGGTGCCTTTTTATTGTATTTAGAGACAGAGAATTTAAAAGGAGATCAGTGGTGTTTTAGATTGCATTTTGCATGCAGACATGCGTTTTGCTTAATTAAATTTAAGAAATCTAATAGTTTTGTTCTATATAACTTCTGGATTAAAGTTGGAGGTTTTGTTCTGTTTCCCCTTCTGTAGATATAATGAAACTGGCTCAACATGTTAAAGTGAGGCAAAGGTTTGATCTTCTCTCTTTGTTTTTTAAGAAATACCATTCTGTTTACTTAAATGGTTTCAGTGATGCCATAGAATATTTTATCTTCTCATTTCCTTTCAAAATTGCGTATACTCTTTCATGCTAATGGTGTGTAGTTGTTGCAATTTTTGGAGAATACAAACTAGTTTGACTGCTGATGTGAATAATACCTCTGTTTCATTTAGCTGATTTAGTATGTTTATTCCTGTCATATGGTGATAACCTGGGCTGAACTGGACTATTTTGAGGGTGAATCATCTCTTTTCAATCACTAACTGGAATTCTACTGGAAGCTTAAAAAGTGGAGAAAAAAATAGGTTTCTCATTATGTGCTATGTATATCTGTTAGAGTGCTATTGCTGATTTTAGCTGAAAACTAATTATCACTTGCTCATGCTTGGGCACTCTTCCAGAAACTTCTTATATCAGTTAATCATTTTATTAATGTGTTCAAACACTTTATTTTCTGTAACTGTCATCCCTAACACAATAGCATCTGAAAATAATTGGTTAAAATTTTTTTGTGGAAAATTGTAGCAAGTAATCTCCCAAAGTGTGCCAACAAGTGGTGGATCTAAAAAAAATATTTGAGAGTAAGCACACATGAAATGTTAAAATTTTATGGTGGGTACAACTCATAAATACTAAAAGAAATTAAGGACTAACTCATAGAATTTTAAAAAATTGAAGGTAAATGTATGTAATTTAAAAAGTTCACAGTAGGCCTGGGCCCACCCTACACTATAAGGGCATCCGCCACTGGTGCCAACTGTGAGGAGTTCTTAAGATCATGTATCCTTTATATGATAATATGCTTAAACAGAGCTAATTTCTTTTCATTTGTGAGACAATTGGTTCCTGAATAAGCAGTGAATCTAGCTCGTTTCTTTGCCCTATGAATCTAGCTTATCATCACAAGCACGATGCACAAAATTACTTTGCTGGTCTAGTTTTCGCACTTCTATTAATGCTAAGACATGGTTGATATTTCAGGGTTGTAGCAACTGCCGTTACATACATGAGACGTGTCTATACCAGGTAGTTTGCCTAGTTTAGTTGTCTTATACTTCAATTGTTTTTTTTAACTTAAACTATGAATTTCTTTTGATTTTTCTAGAACACTCCAATTATTTAACATGTTACAGATGTATTGTGAGTTAGTGTCTCCTACTTTATGCAGTTTTCTCTATGTATTTCCATCCTTGAGCTGAAATGATCTGCTACTTCTTATAAAAAGACATTATTCATAGTCATGTATTGATAATTAATTTTCCTTTGTAAATTTAGACACTTATAATTATTTTTCCCACCCTGCAACCATGAATTATTAGATGGGAAGAGATGCATTGAATATACATATATAGAAGCTTTCGTTTTTCTCCATACAATGGGTTATGAACCACTGATCATGGTTTATTTGTCTTGCAGAAAGAGCATGACTGAATATGATCCACGTCTTGTTGCTCCTAGTTGCTTATATTTGGCATCCAAGGCAGAAGAAAGCACAGTGCAGGCTAGACTTCTCGTATTTTACATTAAAAAATTATGTAATCACTTGTTACTAAGCTGGTTGATTTATCCTTTAGATTTCCCTGAATTTTGTTTGTTTACCACAATCCTGCCATATTTTCTTTGTAGCTGCCGATGAAAAGTATAGATATGAAATCAAAGATATACTTGAAATGGAAATGAAGATCTTAGAAGCGCTCAACTATTATTTAGTTGTATTTCATCCTTACCGCACATTGTCCCCGTAAGATTTTATCTTCTTTCCTATGATTTTTATGCACCCATATTTGTATTTAATTTGCACCTCTGAATTTGTGCATGGTTTTCAATTTACTGTTGGAATAAGAAAAGAATAAATGGGGGAATAATTAAAGCTTAACCTTTTCCTTAATAAGTCAGATGACTTAGGAGATCTAATCCAGTAAGGTCATTATGTCTTATCATTTTGTCAAGCTCTCTGTTTAGTGAACGTCTTATTGTCTCCAATTTTTGCTGTTGTTCTTTTAAATCTTTATCATTTCCCAAGTGATATTGATACCTTTTTTCATATGATTAGATTAGCTTTTAATAAATACTTATTTTTATATTCTACAGTTGCACATTTATGATATAATGAATGAAAACTGAATGCAGCCTTATATGATAATCTACAGTCGATATGCTACTTTAAGAATTAAGACAGACCTTGTCTTTCCCAATACCAAATTCATTGGAACTAAGTTACTTTAGATTATTTCAATACTGTGCTTTCTGCTAATTATCATTGCTATTTTTTTTCTCATGTGCATGTATCTCATGAATGTTACCTTGGCAGGTTGTTGCGGGATGCTGGCATTAATGATACCAATATGACTCAGATATCTTGGTAAGTATCAAAATTCCAGCATCTGTACCTTTTGAAGGAACTTACAAAAGTAATTTGCTTTTGGCTTTGCCAACTATTTGTGGACAATGTTGCCTTTTCATTATATATCAGAAGAGTTTATTGAAGATGCATAAACCATCACATGCACAAATACTTAATGGTTAATGGAATGGATAGTATCAAAGATAAACCTGTACTCGTTTGACTGACAACTTTGTATCTTACATCAACAAGTTTTTGTTAGTTGATTTGAGACTGTTCAGTTTTGATTTTTTGAGAATGATGCACTTCTATTTTACCTGGCCTATGGAATTAAGTAGGATCATATTTTTTCTATAGGCCTATAGTGCATGCCATGGAGATTATCTTGTGGCGACTGTTCAGCAATATTTATTGAGAAACTGAGAATGAAAGTTGGATGAGATAAAAGTTCTGGAAAGTTGTATTTGTGAAAACTGATTTATTTTGAATATTTCTCGTATACATGTAGCGAGCTTTCAATTCCATATAGCTACCACACAACAAACTTGATAACTTTGGATACAATACAATTACACAATGGAAATATGTGGAAAGAAAAAATAACTAAAATACCCGAAAAATTGAAAAAAAAAAATGACATGAACATGTCAAAAATCTAAATTAATCATTGGTCCAAATTTGTCTTTTCTTTTTTCTTCTCTTTCGAAGTTCTACTTAACTGAATAAATATTCTACACTTGTGATCTTGAAACAGGGGACTTCTAAATGATACATACAAGATGGACCTTATTCTCACACATCCGCCGTATCTGATTGCCTTAGCTTGCATATACATTGCTAGTGCACACAGGGAGAAAGATATCACCACTTGGTTTGAAGAACTTCGCGTTGATATGAATGTGGTGAGTTTTCTAAAGCTAAATCTGATCCCAAGCATTATGGTTTCTTTCGATACATAAAAACTCGCCATATAATACCAAGAAGAGTCTGCCTTGTAGAAATTTACTTTTCCATTTGTCTGGTGAGGCACTTTTTACCTCCTATATTTATTTTCAACTGGGAAGAAACGCATGCATTTCTTTTCTACTGTAAATTGCATGGTATTTACCGATCACCTTCTCAAGCATCACACATCGCTCCGTAGTTCGAGTTCTTTGCAATTTCCTCCATCATATCACAATTGCAATTACACTTTCAAAACGATGCTTTATTTGTTTAACATTTAAGATTTTACTGAGATTGGCAGGTGAAAAACATCTCCATGGAGATTCTAGACTTCTATGAGAGCAAAATGATAGCAGATGAACGACTTAGTACTGCTTTCATCAAACTTGCTCTTAAGCCTTAGATGGTTGATTGAGTCCGGAACCTGAGAATATTGGCATCCACCACGGCACGTCTCGATATCATTCTCTCGTGGGCTATAAGCAAGGAAACAGGTAACATACCGGAAGATTAACCTACTGGTACACTATACTCAAGTGTTGGTTTTAAGAACACTCTGCAGAGAAACGTATAATAACACTATTGTATTTCATGTATTTGTTTTAGTGAAGTAATTTATAAGTACTCAAACCTGGAACTCTGCATAAACAGATTGATCTACAGCTCGTTGATAAAGGCCTGCAAATGTTTTCAAGATCTGTTGTTTATGCTCAGCTAAGTTTGAAGTGAAATTTATTAAATAGTAACTAAAAGTAATAAATATATATTTAAAACAAAATGTCCTGATGTAGTATCGGTTTATTTTATTAGCGCTTGATACACTTATGGACTAAGTTGTAGAAGGTGTTTATTGTTGGATATTGGATCGGGTTCGATTTATTTTGGATATTTCGATTTTCGGATTGATATAATGATCTGATCCGGGAAAAAATGAATATATGTATATTCAGATATTGGATATTTGGATCGTATATTTGATTATTCAAAAATATAATTGATTAATTTTTTAAATTTAAAGGTTATAGTTATGAAAATTTTGGAATTTCGAATATGATAAACATAAATCATTAAATACTATAAGATTTATATTTATAAAATTTTAATTTTTAAATTTTTAAATATAAGAAGAATTAAATTATTAAATATAATAAGATTAATATTAATAAAAATTTAATTTTTTTTGATAATTTAAATGTTGTGATTTGTATTTGATCCAAAAATTTTAAAATCGTATTGGATATTCAATCTAAAAATAAAAATTGAATTAGATATTCAAAATTTTAGATTAGATTAATGGATAATTTGATCGAATCGATCAGATCAAATCAAATATTTTTAAACGCCGTATTATTTTTTTGATTTAGCTACAGTGATCGAATTGATCAATCACTGTACTGATAGTACTGATACTTAAACACCCTATTGTACTAACCTGGGTAATTATTTTAGGGAGATTTTTTTTTCACGATAAATTCTCTTAAAATCCCTTCCTGACTGAACTTTTGTCTTAACGGAATCAGTATTACTCCCTCCGTCCCACAAATAATGTCTCTTATTAACTTTTTGAAAGTAAAATTTTCTTAAATTTGACTATAATTATATTAAATAATTAGAATTTATAAAATATATATTTGAAATCTAGATGTTTCTAAAATATATTTTTTCATATTTTTATCAATAATAAATTTTAAATAAGCATTAGTCAAAGTTCAAAAAGTTTGACCCAAAAAAGTCAATAAGGAACATTAATTTTAGGACAGAGAGAGTAATAAATAGCACAAACTTTGTTAAATCGGATATCTTACTTGGTTAATCGATTTAGATTTAATTTGATTAAATTAAAGGTACAAAGTCAAAAAAACTGTTTCTAATAGTTAACTGTGAATAAATTAAGAGTTAATTATCGCAGAAGTTATATTTGTTTGCCTCCAGTACAAATTTAGTCACTAATTTTGAAAATTGACTAATATATTCACGTACGTTTTTCGAGTTGTAAATTTATGGTCACTGAGATGTTTGTTGCCGTTAAAATTTAACGGAAAGTTAATCTGTCATAATAAAAAAAATGATAAACTACTTAAATAGTCCTTAAATTATTCTTTTACTTTTGATCTTTAATTTAACCTCAAAATTTTAAAATTTTATATTTTTACCATCTTCTCAAACAAACCCCTTTTTCTAAATATTGTCCTTCCCACCAAAATTTTCTACTTCTTCCTCGTCTTACCCTCGATTTATCTGCACAATTAAATCAAGATTTTTGTGTGAATGCTCGACTAATTTTCCACTCTTATTGCCCTCGATTCCATTCCTAAGGAGTTCAATCTCATACTAATTATCTACTTTAAATTAGATGAAAAGGTTTTTCGTAACAAATAATGATCTCTCGGGTGATATTCCTTCATCTTTTGAACACAGTGATAAGGTAAATTTTACTGAGAATGATCTTTGTGGGGTCCTCATGAAAAGTGTGAAGGGTTGAGTAAAAGGAATTTAACCATTATAATTACAGCTGAAAAAGTTAGTCGTATTGAGTGTCGAATTTTTTTTAGTCGAGTTTGAAATTTAAACGGTGGCTAGAACTTTTTTAAATTGTTTATTTCTTGTTTAATGACTGTGTTATTCTTTCCTCCTCAGCCTTGTCTTGCCTTCCAACAATAAACCGGTGTAGGTAAGGTAATCTCTAAAACCCTAAACTTAATTTAAAGGTTTTTTTACTTGAGTTATGGGGTTTTTAATTGGGTTTGATTGATTTTTTTCATCTTACTACTCTTTATGTCTCATCTCATATACTCATCGACGTAAAAAAAAATTTACACCGCTATTGAGGTCTTTAGCGGTGACGGACATCGCACCACCGCTATTTGAAACCCTCACGTTGGAATTTAGCAATTTACTTAGTCCTAAAGGATATTCCTTTAAATATATATTTCTTTCTTAAGATTTTTGTTTGTTTTTTCTCTTTTGGATTTCTTTGGTTCTATAAGATATGTAAGATTTTTTGATACTTTGATTTTCTGTTTATACATTTTTTTTGCCTTAAAACAGACTCTGTATATACGTGTGTATTTCTTTGAATGAATCATATGCAAATTTACAAATATTTTCCTTAACATAATCATTGTTCTTTTTATTTTTTTTATGTTTAAAGATCATTTAAAATTAATTGTTGGTTGTTTGTATTAGGTGGTATCAAATTTAGTTAACATTTTCAACTGTAATTATAATACTAAATTCCTCTTATTCAACCCTACACTATTCAAAAGGATCCCACAAAGATCATTTCCAGCAAAATCTTATTGTTGTGCTCAAAAGATGGAGGAATAGTACCCAAGAGATCATTATTTGTTACAGAAAATTTTTAAACCAATTTAAACTAGATAATTGGTATGGGATTGAACTCCTTAGGAATAGAACCGAAGGCAATGAGAGTGAGAAAATAATCGAATATTCACACAAAAATCTTGATTTTATTGTGCAGATAAATCGAGGGTAAGACGAAGAAATAATAAAAAAATTGTTGAGAATGACAATATTTAAAGAAAGGGGGTTTTGTTTGAGAAGATGGTAAAAATATAAAGTTTTAAAATTTTGAGAATTAAATTAAAGATGAAACAAAAGTAAAAGAATAATTTAGAAACTATTTAAGTAGTTTATCATTTTTTTATTATGACAGATTAACTTCCCGTTAAATTTTAACGACAATAAACATCTCAGTAACTATAAGTTTACAACCCGAAAACGTACGTGACTATGTACCGGAGACAAAAAACGTGACTTCTACGGTAATTAACCCATAAATTAAAGATATAAATTCAAATAACTGTTTTTAATAGTTAATTGTGAACTAATTTAACCTTTTAATATTTTATTTTAAATTAACATAATTTTTTACGAATAAAAATTATTAATTAATTAATATTAAATAACTTAAAATGATTGTACATTTTGATATGATAGTGTTATATAAATAAAGATAATTGTTTAAAAAAATCACATCAATTAAAAAATATTTTTATAAAATTATATAAAATATAAAAATATCACATCAGTTTGTCGTTAAGAGAAAAATATTTTGGAGTTTATTATATATATATATATATATATTAAAGTTTCGGGAAAAATATATCGGTGATTAATCAGCTATCAATTGAGTTATAAATAGATCGAATATTCAATAGAAAGTTTATTTATTAATAAATATGAACAAGATTTTTATATTTGTTTAATTAAATGAACAAGATTTTTATATTCATTAATTTACGTTTGTCGGTGTTCAATAAATCATTTATTCAGGAACGAAATGTTACGAGGATTAGAGGGAGCTTAGGCCCCCAAACTTTTGGAAATTTTAATATTTAACCCTTTGAAAATTTAAAAATTTTAGTTATACCTACAAATTTTGGATATCTTAATTATGTTTTAAATTTTTTTAAATATTTTTAGTTAAGTTCCTTCTAGATTTTTTTTAAAATTTCTTATTAAGTTCCATTCTAATTTTTTTAGTCTAAATTTCTCGCAATGGATTGAAACAAAAACTTAATTACTTTTGCTTGTCTTCCAAGTTTCACCATCCCTTTCATTTAAATTTATTTATATTCGTTTATTTACGTTCATTTATCATTTTAGTGAACGAACATGAACAATCCATATTATTCCTAAACAACTGAACAAAAGAAATTTTGTTCGTTTAGTTATTTGTATTTGTTCGTTTATTCGATTAAACTTAAACGAACAAATATGAACATACTCTCATTCATGCTTGTTTGGTTCGTCTACAAACCTAAATTGTGAATGATGATACGGTAAATGTGCTTAATTAATTTTTTAAAAAAAAATTAAAATCTTATTTAATATTTAAGAACAAATAAAAATTATTTAAATTATAAAATATTAAAAATAAAAATGTGACACCATCACCCCGGGTTAGGAGATGGGAGTGTCGATCGGACTTGTAAACTTGTTAATTAGACCGGAAGTTGTATTCATTTCGTTGACATTTCAATTATTTGCAATACATTATGAATCAATTATTTCCAATTCATAACTTTTCCATACTTATACAATTAACCATTTCGATTCTCAAATTCCATTCATTATCAATTATAATCTCAATTCAGCTTGATCTAAACCTCTAACCAAATTTTATTCGTTTAATCATCATTAATATTATCTTATTGATTGAGCTAATTTTCATTTTTTTCTTCAAGTTTGAACCAAAATAGCTAGGGGTATCGATACCCCTAATAGGGAGGTATCGAAATAGGGGTATCGAACCCTAGTTCGATACGGGTCAACTATGTTGATTCATTGACCCAGGTTGAAAAGCCTAGTTCGATACAGGTATCGATGCAATTTCGTTACCAGAAGCCCCAGTATCGAACCGGGTATCGATACTAGTCTACCTCGTTAACTCGTTGACTAAGTTTGAGTAGTCTGGTTCGATACTGGTATCGAACCAGGGAGTACACTTTCAAGCTTGGTACTGAACCAAGCATCGATACCATTTTGCTACTGTCAAGGGTGGTATCGATACCCATGTAATTGGTATCGATACCCTCGTTCCAATTTGCAGGTTTCCAGTTTCTAGAACACTTTAGACTTAACAATAGACTTCAATTTTCATCTCATTTCATCCCTTGACCTTATAGAACCATATTAACTTGTTTAGACACCTTATAACTACATACCAATTCTATTGTCCTCATTCCTTGACCATTCATGCCATCACATGCCATTTTATAATTCATCTATCTTTACACCATGCACTTACACTATGACAACTACCATTACCATGTCATGATCTTAAGGTTCACATATCACCCTACTTAGTTCATGTTTATCATGCCAAGGTAATACGTACATATCATATGAATAACACCAAGACTTACTTATACAAATCACAAGCCAAAACTCAAAATATGCAAGGCTAGCCTAAGAGATCATGATGCCTTATGGCTTACACACCGAATACTAATATGATCATATATTTACAAACCATAAATCAGTTGTCAAGATGCATAAGCTAGATTAGCATGATCACTAAGCCACCACAGTCTAGGAGTTAACAAAGCATTACAAAATACCATACATTGCTTGCTTAGTGTCTTGCTCCCGATCAATCTCAATCTAGCTCCTTAGCTCGATAACCTGTTGTTTGAGAAGGAGGAAACAAACGAGTGGTAAGTACGTGCTAGGTACTTAGTGAGGCAACCCTAGTCTAACCATATTAGACATAAATTATATAGTAAATAGCATGCTTAAATCAAACATTATATCAAGTTCATGGCAACAAAGGTGGCATGCTTCAATTAAGCAAATGAGTCAATTATGGCATTAGCATTAATCAATATACAAGGCCATAATTCGTTAAATATCATGCTTGTCACAATTCTAGCTTACAATTCAATTCATAATCTATTTGCTCAAGCCTTAACTAGCATATATTTGATGCATGCTACTCATTAATCAATTTCCATTTCTCAAGCTTTCATTAAACAATTTATATCAAGGGTTACTTATAACCATACGATCATTTCCAATGTCAATAGCCATTTCAAATTCAAGTGCTTCTCATAGCAACAATTACATTTCAATGCTCTTTAACGATACATGATCAAGTACCAATGCTACATAAGCCATTACATGTACATATAATTCACAAGTAATCTTTTAGTCTTTTAATTAAGTTTCGTGTGATGCCTTGGTATAGTAAGACCAGGTCAGCGAGTCAACAAGAGTGTCACGAAGACACTAACAAGAGTGCCACAAAGACACTAACAAGAGTACCACAAAGGTACGAACAAGAGATACCCATGGTATCTAACAATTGGTGACTAACCACCAAATCACGGTAACCACAGTACCAAACAAGAGTGTCGTAGCACTATACAATGAGCTCGGACTCTATGCATGCCGTACTACCTATGACCAACTATCGACCAAAGCTCAATAATATTTTCATTAATCAATTGATCATTCAATTCATATTAAACGAGTTCGTATCATCAAGAGCAAGTATTTATAACATGCTAATCACAAGAGCATCCATCATGCTATTATCATATTATTCATATCATGTAAACATATAAACATGCATATCATGTCATCAATTCAATGCTCATTTCATTATATACAAACTTCATGCACTGTTCACATACCTGGCATCCGCAGCCTCGTGCCGTTACTTACCTCGGCATTTCCGAGCTATGCAAATGCTAAGCTAGAACTAACAATCTAGAAAGCAACTCATATCATCAAACAAGTCATTTAACATTAGCCTCCTTCCCTTTTTACCGAATATAGATTAATCAATTTATATGAAAAATCAAATCAAATAAATAAAAAGGTGGTTAGGACCCTAGGTCCTAACCCTAAGGTTTGCCACACTCACAATTGATTCCAAGCACTTCAAGGATTGTAGATGGCAATCCCCTTGCCCCTTTTTTCTAGCTTGCTCGAGTCTCTCTTCTTCGTTGTCCTCTTCTCTCGGATTCTCTAGTAAACCATATTCATATAATAGTTCATTAGGACACATTCAATCATTTAATCCAAATGATCTTAGACTTAACAAATGTAAACATGTGCATTTGTTCATTAGGGACAGTTTTGCTACCCTATAAAGAATCGGTTACATCTCCTAGCTCCCTTATCCGAATCGAGCTTATTTTATATCGTTAGAAAGCTAGGAAGACCCTCTACAAGTATAGATTAACCTCACATTTTAATTATTTCCCGATCAGTACCAGTTTTTGTTCGAACCAGACCCGTCCAGATTAGGGGCTGCTCGAACAACCCTTACGGAAACGCTTATATCTTTCTCTAAAAAATTTCGATTGAGGTTCCGTAAATTTTCCCTTAAACTAGATATATGGGAGTATCATACTTCAAAATTTCAGCTCCTAACTCCATCAATAACGTCCTAGGGAATGTTTCAAAGATGGCTACTCGGGATAGCATTTCTAGGCATTTTCGGCTAAGTTCCATTCCATATGTTCAATCTCTAATTCCCAATTTATTTTCATAAATTTCCAGCATCTCACATGTGAAATTAACATTTTCTAATTCAGTCTACAGCAATGTATCAAATTAATCAACATACATTGGGCATTTACAAAGTCCCCAAATTCAAGTTCTTGGACCTATTTCTTCATGCTCATCAAATCCATAACTAATTTAGGTGCTAACTTTTGGTTAGATATCTTAACAACCTAGTTTAACACAAAGTATCATGGTATATTCAAAATCCCAAAAGTTTGAACCCATGAAATTTCTGTTAAGGAAAGAAAAGCCTACCGATGTAGTTAGACTTGATTTTCTAACCCAATTTCCTAATCATGCAAAGCTTCCAAGCTTTCCTTCGATGGCTTCTCTAAACTTTGTCTCAAGACTCCCTCTCTTCCAATTTTTTTCTTGTTGCCGTGAATGAGGAAGAAGGGAGGGGTTTGACTCTTTTTTTTGTTTATTAATGAGGGTGAAAGGATCATTTCGCCCTTAATGATATACCTAGACTTGATTTATCACTAGGGGTAGTTTATGGAATCCAGGAATTATCATGCAACTCCCAACTTCCTTATTTAATCCACTCTAGTCACATTTATCTAGTCCTTGTTACATTCATTTTATTTCAATTAAGTCCCTTTATTACATAATTTTGACCCTCAATTGGTCAACTACATTATCAATTGGTCATGAATTCTCCTAATCCATTTTGAGGGTGTTACAATTCTGCCCTCCTTAAAAGAAATTCTTCCTCGAATTTACCTGAAAGGAACAAATATGGATATTGTGCTTTCATCGTGTCCTCAGGTTCCCAAGTGGCTTCTTCCTTCTTGTGATTCCTCCAAAGGACTTTCACCAATGGAACATTTTTGTTTCGAAGCCTCTTAACTTCTCGATCAAGAATCTGGACCGGTTCTTCTTCATAAGATAGATCGAGATTCAATTCTAACTCTTCCGGTTCCAAAAAATGAGAAGGGTCAGATTGGTACTTTCTCAACATCGAGAAATGAAAAACATTGTGTATCTTATCGAACTCACTAGGGAGAACTAGAAGATAGTCCACCGGGCCAATTCTTTCAATAATCTCAAAAGGTCCGATGAACCGAGGGCTAAGCTTCCCTTTTTTCCCGAATCTAAAAAGTTTCTTCCAAGGAAAGACTTTTAGGAAGGCCTTGTCTCCCACATTATGCTGAACGTCTCTTCGTTTCAAGTCTGCGAAAGCCTTTTGTCTATCGAAGGCTTGTTTCAATCGATCATGAATAACTCGAATTTGTTCCTCAGTTTTCCGGATCATTTGAGGTCCCAAAACCTTATTCTCTCCCAATTCAGACCAACACAAGGGAGTTCTACATTTCCTCCTGTACAAAGCTTCAAAGGGAGCCATTTGAATTGATACCTGATAGCTATTATTGTAAGCAAATTCCACTAGGGGTAAGGACTTTTCCCAATTCTTTCCGAAATCTATGACACAAGCTCGTAGCATATCTTCCAATACTTGTATCACCCTTTCAGATTGACCATCGAACTGCGGATGGAAAGTAGTGCTAAGATGCACTTTAGTTCCGAGAGCATTTTGCAAGGATTTCCAAAATCAGGACATGAAATTCGGATCTCTACCAGAAATGATCGATGTCGGTACACCATGTAACCGAATTACCTCACGGATATACAACTCGGCCAAGGTCTCCGAGTTCATGTTCTTTTGAACCGGAATAAAATGTGTAGACTTGGTGAGTCTATCCACACTCACCCAGATAGCATCATTCCTTCTCGGTGTTATAGGCAAACCAGTGACAAAATCCATTGTTACTCGATCCCATTTCCATTCAGGCAATTCAATAGGCTGAAGCAATTCCGTAGGAGCTCGGTGCTCAGCCTTGACTTTCTGACAAGTCAAACATCGGGATACAAAATTTATGATGGCTACTTTCATGCTAGGCCACCAATAAAAGGATTTTAGGTCTTTATACATCTTAACAGAACCAGGGTGGATCGAGAACGAGCTTTGGTGTGCTTCTTGTAGGATATCTTTTTTCAGTTCCTCGTTATTTGGAACGCATACTCTATCTCTAAAGTAGAGCAGTCCATTCGAATTAAGGGAGAATTCGACATTAGCTTTTGAATCAAGCTTTGATGCAATAGCTTGAAGCTCAGAATCGGATTGCTGAAGATCCTTGATTCTCAAGATCAAATCTGATTGAACCTGGAGTTCAGACAAATATCCTTGCTTTTGAAACATTCGAAGATGAGCATTAATCGAATTCGGGTCTACATGGAAATTTTTATAATTAGACACGAAAATTCAAAGGAAACTTTAACATTTCAAATTTATTAAATAGTTTACCTAATATTGGTTTATGAATGGGCATCGGCCACCACATTGGCTTTTCCGGGATGGTAATCGATGACCAAGTCATAGTCTTTTAGCAATTCCATCCACCTTCTTTGTCTCAAATTCAATTCCTTTTGAGTTAGGAGGTATTTAAGACTTTTGTGATCGGTGTATAGGTAACACTTCTCACCATATAGTTAGTGCCTCCATATCTTGAGGGCAAATACAATAGCAGCTAACTCGAGATCATGTGTCGGATAATTCAGTTCATGAGGCTTCAATTGCCTTAATGCATAAGCAACCACATTATTTCCTTGCATCAAAACACAGCCTAGCGCCGAATGAGAGGCATCACTATATACAGTAAATTCCTTGCCTGATTCCGGTTGAACAAGAACACGAGCATGGGTCAAAGCTTGTTTAAGCTGGTCAAAACTTCTTTGTTGGTCCTCTGACCATTCAAACAATTGATCCTTTCGGAGGAGCTTGGTCAAGGGCAAAACAATCGTAGATAATCCCTTAACAAATCTCCTGTAGTACCCGGCTAAGCCAAGGAAACTTCTGACTTCTCCAACATTTCTCGGAGGTCTCCAGTCTAGAATGGTTTGCACTTTCTTAGCATCGACTTTAATTCCTTTTGCCGAGATAACATGGCCAAGGAATGACACTTCCGATAACCAGAACTCACACTTGGAGAACTTGGCAAACAATTGACGTTCTCGGAGAGTCTGTAAAACAATTCGAAGGTGTTCTGCGTGTTCCTCCTTATTCCGAGAATACACCAGAATGTCATCAATAAAGAAAACCACAAACTTATCAAGATGAGGTCGGAAGATTCGATTCATGAGATCCATGAATGCATCCGGGGCATTAGTTAACCCAAATGGCATCACTAAAAATTCAAAATGGCTATATCGAGTTCGAAAAGTAGTCTTAGGGACATCTTCCTCTTTTACTCTCATCTGATAGTACCCCGATCGAAGATCAATCCGAGAGAATACCGTAGCATTCTTTAGTTAATTAAACAATTCTTCAATTCTTGGCAAAGAGTACTTGTTCTTAATAGTAACCTAATTCAATTGTTGATAATCGATACAAAGTCTCATTGTACCATATTTCTTCTTTACTTCATGAGGTTTTTAATTACCTTATAGCATAAGTTACCATATTTCTTCTTACATTAAAACACCCTTCAATCCAATTTAAGATCAAGAATGCATTTCGATATCCAGGACTAGTTGGATAAGGGCTGAAACATACGCCAAGGCTTATTTATTGTTTCTCTTGTTTTATACAGGAGAGATAGTAAGAGCTATCGGTTTGAGGTAATTGTATGTTCGAGAATATGAGGCTCTTAAGCCATCCTTAAGTTTCTTCTTATCCCAACCAAATTCAAGTTCGTCCCTTATGACCTTATCAAAAAAACTGAGATTAGTTTCTTTATCCATCAGAAGGAGTGATTGCTTTCATAGCTCCTAGAATTCAAATTTCTCAATCAGGTAATCTACCCAAGCTTTAGGTTTACTGAATCAATCTAGTACTGGAACTAGGTCAATTTCAAAGAGAGTATGACATACCAATCTACAAGAAAATGTACGTTTCGATCAATCATTGGACATGGTTTAGAAGGTAATTCATTTGGTATGTTCCCACTTATAGGGTTCGAAACAATAAAACTTCGTTTAATCTTTCTGGCTTTAACTTCAACCTTTCAATTAAGGGTTAATTTATCGAGAGCTTTTGTTTCAAACAGAAATAGAACTATCATTTACAGAAGCTCTAATTGACTTCCTCATAAGGATTCTGAGATCAATATCCGACATAGTGATCAGAGATTTCATATTAATAACACAGGTGCTACTTAGTTTTGCCCTGACCCGAGTGGTGATTCTAGTAAAACTTACAATTAGAATAGCGGGCAACTTTGGCGGAATTCCCGAACTATCTACAATTATTCGGGCTAAAGACATATTTACAGATTGAGGTTTCAATACAAAGTTATTTTTCTGAGCAGGAATCTAATTCAAAGGGTAATCACTGTAATACTTTGGCTTCATGATTGCCCGCAAGATTTACTATTATTTTAAGATCCTTCATCCCATCAAGAGTTTATACTTTTATACTTCTCAATGACTTGTCATTAAGGGAGGAATCCTTTATCAGACATGAGCCTTAAGCTCCGATGTATTGTTGTTCAAGAAGTCTTATAACAATGCCTAGCATACTAGGCCCACAGGCTTTTATACTGAAGCCTATCTATTACTTCTTTATCGTTGTTTTTATGACAAATCATTCTTTTAAACTTACACTCTTAGGACATTTCAAGCTTTTACCAAGGAAGATTCCTTTTTATCCTCACTCAAACTTCTCATTCGAGGACTTATAGGACTTTCATCGTCCTGAGCCAATCTCGTATCAACCATTCTACAAAGGGTATACAAGAAAATATTCAAATAAACAAGAACACAAGCAAGTACGGTATAAAAATCATAGGTGGCATAGTTCAATCCTATATGATGCATGCACATTCGTTTCGGTCCGAGAATCACGTAACCGAAAGCTCTGATACCATTAAATGTGACACCCTCGCCCCGAGTTAGGAGACGGAAGTGTCGATCGGACTTGTAAACTTGTTAATTAGACCGGAAGTTGTATTCATTTCGTTGACATTTCAATTATTTGCAATACATTACGAATCAATCTTATGTAACAGTTATCGATTTTGGGGCCAATTCAAAACTTTTCCATACTTATACAATTAACCATTTCGATTCTCAAATTTCATTAATTTATCAATTATAATCTCAATTAAGCTTGATCTAAACCTCTAATCAAATTTTATTCGTTTAATCATCACTAAAATTATCTTATTGATCGAGCTAATTTTCATTTTTTTTCTTCAAGTTTGAACCAAAATAGCTAGGGGTATTGATACCCCTTATAGGGCGGTATCGGAACAGGGGTATCGAACCCCAGTTTGATACGGGTCAACTATGTTGACTCGTTGCCCAGGTTGAAAAGCCTAGCTCGATACAGGTATCGATGCAATTTCGTTACTGGAAGCCCCAGTATCGAACCGGGTATCGATACTAGTCTACCTCGTTGACTAAGTTTGAGTAGCCTGGTTCGATACCAGTATCGAACCAGGGAGTACACTGCCAAGCTTGGTACCGAACCAAGCATCGATGCCATTTTGCTACTGTCAAAGGTGGTATCGATACCCTCGTTCCAATTTGCAGGTTTCCAGTTTCTAGAACACTTTAGACTTAACCAATAGACTTCAATTTTCATCTCATTTCATCCCTTGACCTTATAGGACCATATTAACTTGTTTAGACACCTTATAACTACATATCAATCCTATTGTCCTCATTCCTTGACCATTCATGCCATCACATGCCATCTTATAATTCATCTATCTTTACACCAGGCACTTACACTATGACAACTACCATTACCATGTCATGGCCTTAAGGTTCACATATCACCCTACTTAGTTCATGTTTATCATGCCAAGGTAATACCTATATACCATATGCATAACACCGAGACCTACTTATACAAATCACAAGCCAAAACTCAAAATATGCAAGGCTAGCCTAAGATATCATGATGCCTTATGGCTTACACACCGAATACTAATATGATCATATATTTACAAACCATAAATCAGTTGTCAAAATGCATAAGCTAGATTAGCATGATCACTAAACCACCATAGTCTAGGAGTTAACAAAACATTACAAAATACCATACATTGCTTGCTTGGTGTCCTTGCTCCCGATCAATCTCAATCTAGCTCCTTAGCTCGATAACCTGTTGTTTGAGAAGGAGGAAACAAACGAGTGGTAAGTACGTGCTAGGTACTTAGTGAGGCAGCCTTAGTCTAACCATATTAGACATAAATTATATAGTAAATAGCATGCTTAAATCAAACATTATATCATGTTCATGGCAACAAAGGTGGCATGCTTCAATTAAGCAAATGAGTCAATTATGGCATTAGCATCAATCAATATACAAGGCCATCAATCGTTAAATATCATGCTTGTCACAATTCTAGCTTACAATTCAATTCATAATCTATATGCTCATGCCTTAACTAGCATATATTTGATGCATGCTACTCATTAATCAATTTCCATTTCTCAAGCTTTCATTAAACAATTTATATCAAGGGTTACTTATAACCATACGTTTATTTCCAATGTCAATAGTCATTTCACATTCAAGTGCTTCTCATAGCAAAAATTACATTTCAATGCTCTTTAACGATACATGATCAAGTACCAATGCTACATAAGCCATTACATGTACATATAATTCATAAGTAATCTTTTAGTCTTTCAATTAAGTTTCTTGTGATGCCTTGGTATTGTTAGACCAGGTCAGCGAGTCAACAAGAGTGTCACGAAGACACTAACAAGAGTGCCACAAAGGCACTAACAAGAGTACCACAAAGGTATGAACAAGAGATACCCATGGTATCTAACAATTGGTGACTGACCATCAAATCACGGTAACCACAGTACCAAACAAGAGTACCGAAGTACTAAACAAGAGTGCCGTAGCACTAAACAATGAGCTCAGACTCTAGCCATGCCGTACTACCTATGACCAACTATCGACCAAGGCTCAATAATATTTTCATTAACCAATTGATCATTCAATTCATATTAAACAAGTTTGTATCATCAAGAGAAAGTATTTATAACATTCTAATCACAAGAGCATCCATCATGCTATTATCATATTATTCATATCATGTAAACATATAAACATGCATATCATGTCATCAATTCAATGCTCATTTCATTATATACATACTTCATGCATGGTTCACATACCTGGCATCCGCAGCCTCGTGCCGTTACTTACCTCGGCATTTCCGAGCTATGCAAATGCTAAGCTAGAACTAACAATCTAGAAAGCAACTCATATCATCAAACAAGTCATTTAACATTAGCCTCCTTTCCTTTTTACCGAATATAGATTAATCAATTTATATGAAAAATCAAATCAAATAAATAAAAAGGTGGTTAGGACCCTAGGTCCTAACCCTAAGGTTTGTCACACTCACAATTGATTCCAAGCACTTCAAGGATTGTAGATGGCAATCCCCTTGCCCCTTTTTTCTAGCTTGCTCGAGTCTCTCTTCTTCGTTGTCCTCTTCTCTCGGATTCTCTAGTAAACCATATTCATATAATAGTTCATTAGGACACATTCAATCATTTAATCCAAATGATCTTAGACTTAACAAATGTAAACATGTGCATTTGTTCATTAGGGACAGTTTTGCTACCCTATAAAGAATCGGTTACATCTCCTAGCTCCCTTATCCGAATCGAGCTTATTTTATATCGTTAGAAAGCTAGGAAGACCCTCTACAAGTATAGATTAACCTCACATTTTAATTATTTCCCGATCAGTACCAGTTTTTGTTCGAACCAGACCCGTCCAGATTAGGGGCTGCTCGAACAACCCTTACGGAAACGCTTATATCTTTCTCTAAAAAATTTCGATTGAGGTTCCGTAAATTTTCCCTTAAACTAGATATATGGGAGTATCATACTTCAAAATTTCAGCTCCTAACTCCATCAATAACGTCCTAGGGAATGTTTCAAAGATGGCTACTCGGGATAGCATTTCTAGGCATTTTCGGCTAAGTTCCATTCCATATGTTCAATCTCTAATTCCCAATTTATTTTCATAAATTTCCAGCATCTCACATGTGAAATTAACATTTTCTAATTCAGTCTACAGCAATGTATCAAATTAATCAACATACATTGGGCATTTACAAAGTCCCCAAATTCAAGTTCTTGGACCTATTTCTTCATGCTCATCAAATCCACAACTAATTTAGGTGCTAACTTTTGGTTAGATATCTTAACAACCTAGTTTAACACAAAGTATCATGGTATATTCAAAATCCCAAAAGTTTGAACCCATGAAATTTCGGTTAAGGAAAGAAAAGCCTACCGATGTAGTTAGACTTGATTTTCTAACCCAATTTCCTAATCATGCAAAGCTTCCAAGCTTTCCTTCGATGGCTTCTCTAAACTTTGTCTCAAGACTCCCTCTCTTCCAATTTTTTTCTTGTTGCCGTGAATGAGGAAGAAGGGAGGGGTTTGACTCTTTTTTTTGTTTATTAATGAGGGTGAAAGGATCATTTCGCCCTTAATGATATACCTAGACTTGATTTATCACTAGGGGTAGTTTATGGAATCCAGGAATTATCATGCAACTCCCAACTTCCTTATTTAATCCACTCTAGTCACATTTATCTAGTCCTTGTTACATTCATTTTATTTCAATTAAGTCCCTTTATTACATAATTTTGACCCTCAATTGGTCAACTACATTATCAATTGGTCATGAATTCTCCTAAGCCATTTTGAGGGTGTTACAGAAAAATTTAAAAACATTTATAAAGTATTAAAAAATATAAATATATTCATATTTTTTATTATCTCTTCTCAGTCTAAATCTATTATTATTCTTCGAACATATTTTTTTACATCTTAGTTAATGGTCTCACAACAGAGTCTACTGCTAGTGTTATTCAATATAATTTTAAAGAAAAATATTAGTCAAATGTCAAATGCATCTTGAGGTACTTACAAACTACTTCTGATTATGATATCTGGTTTATTGCACCCAACAACATAAGCACATCTTGAGTTTTTCAAATGTTGACTGGGGTAATGATGAGGATGATATATGCTTTGTGTCTAATCATTTTGTTTTTTAGGAAATCATTTATTTTTTGGGATCTAAAAAAAAGTCAGTGACTCACTCCACTACTGAGGCAGAATACCAAAGTCTTACTAATACTACGTTTGAATTGGTTTGGATTCAAACTATACGAGAATTTCTTGCACTGATCCACCAATTGACTGGTGTAATAACTTCAGCGTTGTTGCCATGTCTACAAACCTACTTCTCATACTAAGACTAAACATGTTGAGTTAATCTTGTATTTTGTTCGAGAAAAAATTCATCAAGGACAACTTTTAGTCAATTATGTTCCAGCACAAAAACATGTTGGTCAAGTTACTTCTAACTAATTGTATAATTAATATATTATTGAACTACATAAATCACAGAGGTTGATACTTGTTGGTCAAGTTACTTGATTTCATACTTTTGTAAATTCCCTTTCCTCTAGTCTTCTTCTATATTCTCCTCTCTCTTTTTTTTTTCATAAATGGAGAACTTTCAATATGTACATGCCAAATTAAGAGTGCATTTAATCCCACGAGAATATATTCATCGTATAAAAATATTATAATTGTATCATATTTTTTTTATAAAAATATTAAAATTAACATATTTTATTTATTATAATAATGGCATAGAAATTCTTCCTATCTTATATCTTACTCAAACCCGCTAAAAATATCCACCATATAGAAAATATTAGAATTGCATAAGATTTTTTATAGAAAATATTGAAATTAATCTTACCTGATTTGTTAAGATTTAAAATTAATAATACTTTTTATAATGATATAAATTTATTTTATATATTTTATTTATCACTATGACCGTATTATATAAAATTCATGACTCCGTGACTCGTTAGCTTCTCTCGACTCTTTAAGTGTGATTTTGTGTATTCGTGTGGTGGAAGATCCCAATGGATCCGAGAGATTATTAGGTGAACCTTGTTCACCACGTCATCCATGGTCCATGATTCACTTGAAAAAAAAATTGAGATCAACGATCCTGATTAATTGAAATCATAAATTACGTGGCGAAAAAGTTCACCTAATAATTTTTCCGATGGATCCCTTTTCCTTATGTGGTTCCTAGTTACGTTGGGTGCTGATGTAGATTATATCCACTCAGGCACGTTCTTAGATTAAAACAAGGGAGCAGGATTAGTGAATTTCAATAGCATCTCATGAAATCATAAGCAATTTAGATTCTTGTTTATTTTATGCTATCTATTTCATTATTTTTTATTTTATCCTGAATCTTCATTAATTGAGAAGTGGTGTTAGATTGTCTTAGTTGCTTTAAGATCTGTCTCCCAGCTGTAATGTTGAATAATCGTATCTTTAAAATATTTTTTATTATAAAAAAAATTATTATACTTATTTAATATACAAATAAAGTAATATTTATTTTGATGGATGTATATAATTGAATTAAAATATAAAAACGTTTATCTATTTTAATTAAAATTAAAATTTATTTCGATGTATATTGAATAATTTTTTTATATAAATTTATAAAAAATACTTTAATACACTTTAATTTGTTAATTTTAAGGTTAGGTTATAAAATTTTGATATAAATTTATAATTTATAGTTTAAAATTTAAAATCTAGAAATTATAATTTAAATTTTATAGTTTAAATATGAATTAATGTTGTATAATTTTTTTCAAAAATATTTTTGTAAAAATATACATTACCTTAAAATTCATATTTAAATTTAATATTTATCCTTAATTATAAGTGTCGCACTAATTTTATACTTTTCATCGCCTTTTCCGTTGGTTACTCTGCATTTGGCGACGTGTTCCGTGTGAACGATAACTTAAGTATTGATTTACTTTGATTTTTATATCGATAGTTAATTGTTATCATCATTCAATGGTTCAGAATTAAACGGTCCATAATTGATATAAAATTCCTTAAATTTTATAAGGTATAATTTGATTTCATTCCTATATGAGTTAGGATGAAGTTACAAACTATGTAAAACTTAAAGAATTTAAGAGCGATCCATGATCATTAGATAAATGAAATGAATGGATGCGATTAATAGTAGAAAATGTGAAAATTATAACTTGAAAAAAATAAGAAATTAATATTAGTCATTTATTATCATTATACAATATTCCAAAATTGATAGAAAGCTCTTTAAGTTTTATATGATATAATTTGATCTTAACTCATATATTCATATGTGATATATATTGGGAAAGTTAAGGGACTCACTCAAACTTAAATAATAATATATTAATTACTATAAATTGAGTTATTTAAAATTGTATTTTATAATTTTAACTATATTTGATTTTTAGATGGATCGAATTTATAAAGTCATGATTCAAATTCAAAATGAGTTGAGATTTTTTTGCGTCGAATAGAAAAAATACTTTTTAATTTGAATAGAATTAATTTTTGTTTCGATTGATTGTCACTGTGTCACTGTGATCCTTAGTCTTGTTGATATGATAGTCTATGTGGAAATGATGATGGTGTTGGATGAGCTTGATTATTTTTAATAAAAATTTTAAGATTTATTTAAGTTTTAAATAAAATTATAAAAAAATAAGAAATTTAAAACATAAAACGCTAAAAATATTTTAAAAGACAAATGTTATAAATAAATAATTAGGTAAACAATATCAAGTATCTGTAAATTTTAATATCAATTATAATATTAAATTTAAAATTGATATTATTTTAATAAAATTGATGACGTAAACAGATCGTAATAATTTATGTGCGATGATATGGATAGATTTTGATGATCCAATAATATAATTAAAACCTAAGCTAAAGTCTAATACTAAAATAATATCAATTTTAGTTTAGTGATATATTTGATACTTTGTTTAAAATTCAATGTTATTTGATATAGTTTACACTTTTTATTTTAAATATATTTAAATTTTAAATTTATATACATACATTCACTGCTAATATAAATTTTAATTTACACAAATAAACTCATTTTAAGAGATAGAAATAGGGTTTGCTAATTATTGCAAGACTTTAATGAGTGTTTAACGAGTTGAGCAATTCGTGAACTATTTGAATTCGATTCGATTAAAATTTGATATATATTCGATTCGAATTATTTCTAGTCGAATTCGATTTGAAACCTTAATGAGTTGAATCAAGAAAAGTTTAACTCGACTAGATAAGTTCGCGAACTAACTTGTTAATTTTTTAAATTATTTTTTAATAATTACTTTAAAATTATTTTATTCAAAATAAATCTAAATAATAATTATTAATTTATAATTGTTAATTTAATTTTAATATGAAGCACGATATAGTATTATTAAATTTTAGGCATAAAGATAATTTTCACCCTTAACGTTTATAATTGTTGTCATTTTGGCCCTTATTCTTTTTTGGGATAAATTTAGCCCTTGACCTATGTTTTTTTAACAAATAACTCATTTTTTAACTACCATAATAATTGAACCGTTAAAAATTTAATAATGATAACATGTCATATATATGTAATAATATATTTTAAATGGCATAAAATCTAACCTATCAAATATATGTATATACATATAGAATATAATTTTATTCTAGTATAAAATATAAAACAATTAAAATTTAAATAAAATATTAAAAATTAATTAAATCCAAAATAAAAATTTACTAAATATTCTCAACCCTAACTAAACTAAAATATATTTATAAAACCCTAAAACTCCGATTTAGATTAAAACTAAAATCCCTAAATTCTAAACTAAAATAATAAAAATCCAATTGATTATTATCAAAATCTTTTATCTTTAAAGGGTTTCAAATTATGTTCATACTTTTTCAGATAAAATTTTGATTTTACTATAGTTAAGGTTGAGAATGTTTAGTAGCTTTTTGTTTTAGGTTTAATTAATTTTTAATGAATAAAAAATTATTTTTTAATATTTTATTTGAATTTTAATTGTTTTATATTTTTAGATTGGAATAAAATTATATTCCGCGTGTATGTACTTATTATACTAGATGTTAAGTCATTTAAAATATATTATTACATATATATGACATGTCATCATTATTAAATTTAACGGTTCAGTTATCATGGTAGTTAAAAAATGAGTTATTTGTTAAAAAGACATAGGTCAAGGGCTAAATTTGTCCCAAAAAAGAATAGGGGCCAAAATGACAAAAATTATAAACGTTAAGGGTGAAAAATATCTTTATGCCAAAATCTTACTTTTATTTAAAAATAAGGTAAGTTTTTAGTGAGCTAACGAGCAACAAGTTAAGCTTAACGAGCAATGAGTTGAGCTGAATAACAAAATATTTTAACGAGCACGAGTTGAGTACAATTTTAACGAGCTTAATAAGCAACGAATCGAGTCAAACAATAAATTTTTTTAACAAACACAAATCAAGCACTACCTAATTTACAATCGTCTCACTCAATAAACACCCCTAATCCCAATTATTTATTCTCCAGCTTCGTTTGATTTGAAGTTTCTTAAATAATAATAGGAAACAATAGAATCTACTAAAAATCCAATCAAGTGGAATACTATTAATTTGATAATCCACACGTTTTTCATTTGATTAAAACCGATTGACTGCCCAGACCAACCTCGTTCCCAAAGGCCAATCAATCGTCGTACTCCACCAAACACAAATAATATTGATCTTGTCCATTACTGGAGACACAAGATCTAACCTGCCTCAACAAAATCACCAAAGGATCATGGACAATCTATAATATACAGACACATGCGGGTAGGGGTGGTTCAAAGATTTTAAAAGCCCTGTGCGATTTATTAAAATATGACTCTTAAAAGCAAATGTTTATAACCTTCACTAGTTCTAAAAATGTGACCCTTAAAAGCAATTATCCCTTTTTAGGGCCCTGTGCGGTCATTTCTATTTCGACTGTCCAAAACCTCATTGATTCTACAAAAGCAATGGGAATAAGAATAATTAATAAGATTTTATAATCAATTATCACATTTAGGAAATAAATATAACTCATATATTTTAAGAGTATTTTCAAAAAATTTATAATGAATCTCAAGATTAACTGTAACGACCCGGATTCTCGTATCCGAGTGTCAGGTTAACCCGTGGTATTGGGCTTCGGTTTTGGGCCCGGGTTAGTGTAGTTTGGGCCTTAGGCTTGTTGGGTTTAAGATGTGGGCTGAGGACATGTTAGTAATTTCACATTTATGATGAGTTGGGGAGAGGGGAGTTTAATGTGCTGCAGAGAGTGAGGTAAGAGGTTTTAGCTTTTCCTCTCATCTTCTTCCCCTTCTCACACAAGTAAGAGCTTAGCTAAAGGTTGAATCTTTTCTTGTTTGCTTTGGATTCTCGTTTTAGAGCTGAAGGTAATGTTGTAGGGCTGTTAGAGATCTTTTAAAAGAGGTAAATAAGAGAGGGTTTGGCTTTGTTGAAGGTTTAAGTGGGGGGTTTTGGGTTGAGCTCGGGTTTAGGGTTTTAGAGCTTAGAATTAGTGTCTTTTGGTGTTTTTAAGATCTAGGAATCATCCCAAAACGTTTCTGATCGTTGCTTATCTTTCTCTTGTAGAGAAAGAGGCTTGTGAGCCATCATCAAGCTTTGGAGGAAGAAAAGCTTGAAGAGGTGGGGAGCTCGGGTTTGTTGCTGTTGCTTGCTAAGGTTTCTACTCCCAACTCTTCTAATTATCTTGCATGTTATGGTAGAGTGCATAGCATATAAAAATCCATGTATGTATGCTTGATTTGCTTGTAAGAGGTCTTTAATGGTGGAATTCGGATTTATGTGCTAAATGTCTTGAAAATGATGTTAAATTATCCTAAACACTCCTAATAATGTGTAGGAACACTTTAGGATTGATTTGATTGTGTTTGGGAATGAATCCTTGGAATTTTCTAAGTGCAGACCTGCATTTCGTGTAGGGATATCGATACACGGGCCACCGGTATCGATACACATAAATGAAAATAGGCTATATGGGCAGGGTTATCGAACCATGGTTCGATACCGGGGCCTCCAGTGGCATAATGGCATCGATACCAGTATCAATGTTGGAAGGTCCTCTTTTCGTTGACTTTGAAAATGGTCAAAGGGTATCGATACCAGTATCGATACCCATGTTTGATGCCTTCTTTGGGTGGGTATCGAGGCAGGGTGGTTTTATACCCCATATAAGGATATCGATACCCCGTGAAAACTTGACAAGTTAAGTATTGTTTGAGGTTTGATAAGAGAACTAAAGGCTATAATGAATCTTATAATTAATGAAATGAATGGCTAACACAAGTTTGATGATATTAAACCCCGAACGACTAAGTTATGAGGAGTCTTGATATGTTTTGATGTGAAGATCCGAGGTGGATCGTTTATGTGTGTGGAGTCCTTGTTTGATGGAAATCTGGATATCCAAAAGTGTTGCAACACGTCGAAGGCCATCCGATGTAACATTCCGGGTGATGTTTCTGAAGACCATTCCGAATGTAGGATCTCAATGCTGTGTGGACGTGGGCCTCATTCGATGATACTCGATGTGACATTCCGAGTATGAGATTTGGAGGATCCCGATGCTGTGTGGACGCGGGCCTCAAATCCCGGATGTAGGATCCCGATGCTGTGTGGACGCGGGCCTCAAATCCCGGATGTAGGATCCCGATGCTGTGTGGACGCGGGCCTCATCCTTGAGTATGAGATCCCGATGTTGTGTGGACGCAGGCCCTGCTCGTAGTGTAGGATCTCGATGCTGTGTGGACGCGGGCCTCACTACCTTGTGTTGTTGTTTGACATGTATATGCTTTGTGCGTCATTATACATTGTTATGCCATGTGGTAGGCAAGCATGCTAGATCATCATATCATGCACGATATCTTATATGTTATGCTTTACTGCTTATGATATGCATGATGTTGGCCGAGTTCGGCGTACCCACTGAGCTTTCGTAGCTCAGCGTTCAAAATATGTTTTCGTGTGTAGGTTAGGTGAAGCCGGTTCGTGGAGCGCCGTCAAGGTTTGGATTTCAGCATCGACCGTGTTGTCAGAGTACATGTATTAGATCTAGTGGGCTTGTACTCTGTCGAACCCTATGTAATGTAACTCTGTTTATTTTAAATTAGGTCGAATGTTTAATGGTTTGTAATAATTTGGAGCTCCGATTTCTTACTATCATTTTGGGCTATGTTTTAACTTAATGGATTTTATGAATCGTATTTGGACTTGAATTTGATTTTATTTGATGGGCTTTGAAAAGAAATTTTGGAATACAGGTTTTGGGTCGGAGGCCTAATGTGACATCCGGATCGGGTGTTACATTAACATCGTCTAATAAATATAATTTATTAAAATTTTAGGGTCCTAATTTTCAAGGGGACATGTGTAGCCGCTCCTATTACGTTTGTTCAGACCCCCAACCGCATGCAAGATGTTGTTGTATTTTTGGGTTAGACACACATATTTTTGAGCATTCAAAATTTTAAATATCTAAATTTTCAAGAGTTTGATATTAATATGTGAATAGCACATATCGATATTCACTATTCATAAATATTATACGTGTATGAATAATGTCATGAATAACATCAAAATAATATTTTTAGTTTTAAAAGCTTTAAAAACAGTTTTAAACACTTTAAAAAATATTTTAATTGATTAAAAAATATAATTATAAATCAACCAATAACATATATTTTTTAGATTTTAAAACTTTAAAACTTATTTTCTAAATAGATTAGACTTTGAATATTTTTACAATACTTGAATAAGACTTAAAAATGTTTTTTCTTACATTTTTATATTAAAATATTTATCTCAAGGATTTCAAAACGTGCAAAAAAGCGCAATAATGTTAGGAAACAGGAACCGGACACAGCGTTTCAGAATGTGCATAAAATTGCAATAATCTCTGAAAAGTTTTGCATGTGGACTCCATTCAGTTTGTACGTAAAAAATATGAGTTTATAAACTTTTTAATAACTTAAAATGTTAGATTTTTTTATAATATTTTATTTTTTTAATTTTTGGTAAGTTTAAAAATTTATAAAATTAATTTTAAAATTTGTCTTTTTAGGCATAAAGCTAAAAAGAAAATATCTCTAACATTTGACTGAATAATCACTTTGGTCCTATTTTTTTTTTTAGCATTCAACCTTTAATGTTTCATTTTAAATTAAAAAATCATTTAAAAATAAAAAAATGTCACTCAATATTACATTATTAAAAGAATAATTATATAAATTATATAAAATATTTTACCTTCCTGATTTATCATTATTATAAATTGTTTCAAATTGTTTACCGTTAGTTTTTTGATAATTTTTATTTATAAATGAGTTATTTTATCCAAAATAAAATGTTGAGGATTGAATTTAAAAAGAATAGGAACCAAAACAATTACTCATCCAAACGTTAAAGGTATTTTTTAATTTAATTTTTTTAATCACTGACCTAAAATGTGTTGGGACCGCCGACGCACCTCATGACGTAGCGGAACAAAATTATGACGTTCTTTCCAGTGATCCATGTACGTTTAATCCAAAATCGGTAGGAAAAGATGTGGTGACTTACATTGAGTTCCTAGATAAACAACAAAAACAACAACTAGATCTGCTACAATCACGATTGTTCGACAATTCAAATCTTTAGCCTTCACGAGCACATATCGGCCTCTACTCAGTTCACCCGGGTGAGAGAAATGAATCTCGAAAAACTATTTTCGTGTTTTTATGTTTCGGAGTCGGGGATTAGGTTAAGACGGTTGCTAGACCAAAAACCTCCCTTATATATGTGTCACCCTAGTAATTAGGGTTTTTCTTCTGAATTTGTTATAGAAAATAATTACTTTAATTATTTCCTTAAAATTCGAGACCTATATTTAATCCGAATTTGAAAAGGAATACAATTACTTTAATTATATCCTTTGATTAAATTCGAAATTAAATATAATCTACCTACACATATATATTTATTGCTCCTATTCAACCAATGGGTGTGACCCTATAGTCTCATTGTAACGTTAGTAATAATATTAGAACACTTTTTATATTACAAACTATGAGTGACATCTAGCAATATATCATTGTCATATAATTTACAAGAGATCATGATTCGATGTATCATGTACGTGACCAACTCTCTTAATGTATTGTATCCTTTGTGCTTTTATATCTATAATAGGCACAAGTCTTAGAATAGTCACACTTGTATAGCCTATTTAATGTTTCTTGATATGTAGAGTAGACTACTATTAATGAATAGTTTGTGATATCTCATATCAAGTTATTCAAGCATTGCCATGCATTTCTAGTCTCACTCAATCAAGTGGTCTTTGATATACTTTCCTACTATATAGGAAGGACAAATCCTATCTCGATCATTCACATCTCACTACATACATTATAATATGTTCAATGTCAGTTTTTATAGTGTAATCAATTACGAGACACGTTTAACTGCATCAAAACATAAAACAACATATGTTGAGATAGTAATAATCTAAAGTCTAAGGATCATACATGTAACTGGCACTATGAGAATATCGTGACCGTTACATAATAATCCAAGACATACGCTTATAGTGGGTCAAGCCAATATATTATTCTCTAATAATATATTCATGTATTAATTCTGACATTTCTATGTCAATGATAACTCATTGTCATCAATCAATAACATGTTAATCTTAAGCGTATTATTATTGTCCATACCCGTAATAATACTTGACTAAGGATCTTTTAATAATAATACTTATATTATTATATGAAACTTATTATTTCTTACTTTATGTTAAATATTGATACATATATCTGAAAAAAACAATGATAATGTCTTTATTCAATAAAATTGGTAAATAAAAGTATCTTTACAATCATCATATGATTAATTTTTAGGCACACTCTAACGATGTATTTAAAATAATTTTTTAAAATCATTTTATTAGTTTCAAAACTCGTAAAAATTATAAAAAATATTAAAATATTATTAAAAAGTGTTTTAATATTTTGAATTTGATTCAAAAATTAAAATTTATACTGCACCACAAATATTTTTAAACTCTTCATTGTATTTATAACTCAGCACGTGCACTTGGCAGAACCATTTGTATTTCAAGATTTAAGGCAAGTGTATATTTTATTAGGATACCCCAAGAACGAAACTACAAGATCTACTTGATGTTAAGCTTTTAAAGTAGACAATAAGAAATAAATATGATAATGACAAATGATATTCTTTATTATTTGAGCTGAATAAGCATGCATATTTATATACAGTTGTTAAGATTCTAGAAGCTTGTAACCATCCTAACAATCCTAACAGATTACTGATAACATTGGTTGAAATATTGAGGAATTTATGTTGAGTTGATCACACAATTAGATTGACCAAGAGAGGGTGAATTGGTAATTAAAATTTTTGTTCAAAACAAGTTCTACATTTATTACCTTAGCTCTCACTAAGGATTTTCTAACCAATTCACTATAAATTCTACCTTATTCAAGGTTCAAGGGCTAACCTTTATAAACTAGTTAATCTTTATACCCAAAGATTAACTTTCACCTCACAAAGTTTACAAGAAAGATAAGGCTTGACTGGTGATTTAATTAGTTACTTTTTAATTGCTAATTATCCTATTCTGGTGAACTTATCACTGCTAATTTGATTTATTTCGTTTGTTTTTTCTGCAGTGACATGTTTACTAAAATTGATGATTAAAAAGACAATTTCTGCATTTTTCGCGATTGGAGACATGGGCACGACGCCGGTCACGATGAAATGTTGATGTGACAGTTTCTAGAAGACTCGAGAAGATTCTGGAAGCAACCCAGTCAGCAAAATCCGAGAAGATTCTAGAGGTGGTTCAATCAGCAAGATTTGAGAAGATCTTTAGGATATCTTGTTTTTAATTTCAAACTCAAGGATTATCTTTTATATTTTATTTTATTTTTCATTTTTGTTATTTTTAGGAAATTAGAAGCCTATAAATACCTTCCATAGGTAAGGCTTTAGGGGAAACATTCCATCTTTAAATTCTTGTCTTGTTGCTTTTATTCTATAAAATTTCTTTCTTTTCTTTCTTTTAAGTATTTTTATTTTTTGCAAAAATATGTTAAGTATGGTAATTGATATCATGCTTAGCTAATTTTCTTTAAGCCGAGAGCTAACAATGAATCAATTCAATGCATGAGAATTGAATAAGTACTTAATTCCCTTTGGGAAACATTCTTATTTTTCTGTTTTATTAGTTTGGCAATCGACCTTACTTACAAAATTAAAACATTTTCAAACCAAAAAGAGCTCGTTGGTCTGGATGTTGTTTTAATATACAGTGGGAGGAAGGATTTGCCTGTGGCAATTTTGACTTCCTGTGAACACACTTAGCGGCGGTCTGTTAAGGAAAAATGAGATCGGATTCGATTCTCGACGAGACAAGATATCTGAGTCGGGCCTTTCCAGTATTTAATCTGTTTGTTTTAACGATAATATTTGTGGCTAAATCACTCAAGAATCATCTTTCAAAGATAGGCTTGGGAAGATCGATTACAAGAGAGAAAGGCAAGTTACAATGGGTTGGTCCTTGTAAACTGTAACCGACATGAATCCCGGAGTAAAAATCCATTTTAATGATCAACAGAATTGAAACAAAGTTAGCTCGAGGCGATTTCTTCATTGATATTTTTAATTACTATTTCTTTTTCTCAATCTTTATTTTTACATTTAATTTGTTTACTTTAGTTTCTTTATTTTTCATCACAATCTCATCAAACCCGCTTTTAATTAATTGTTTGCAGTATCCTGGACTAGAATCAGCGCAGAATTATATCAGAAATTCTAAATTCCCTGTGGATCAACCCTCTTTACTATACTATCTTTTACTTATTTAATTTAAAGAGGAATATTTTATTTTGACGAGTAAAACGACGTTTGTCAATAAGGCAATGACAATGTTTCTCTCAAATATATATTTACCCCAATAAAGACTAAATCACTCCCCAAACTCAATTGCAAAGGATTAAAATGAAATTACAAGAGTTGGGTGACAAAGATTTGCAATAGAGTGCTCGGAGTTGGATTGAATTGCTTGGATGTTTGCTTGAGGTTCAATAGTTGTTAATGCTGCTTGAAATGCTTGACTTTATACCTTCTCATTGAATTCTAACCGTTGGTTTTGCTGGAATCATAAATATAGACGTTAGAGCTTTATCATTCCATCATAAATGCACTTATGTAACAACCGGTATCGAAACTCAAGGTACCTGTTTCGCAACAGTACAAAAAATAGAAAGAGACTTTGTGCATTTATTATAGGGGTTTCGAAACCATATGTCATGGTATCGAAACGGTTAGCCTCTAAAATAGGGGGTGTATTGAAACGGCTTGTAATTGTATCGATACTGATATGAAACTGTGACACTTAGTATCGAAATGTCCTTGGGGCCGTTTCAAAACAGGTCAACAAACATTTAAAGCTTTAACTGTCACTAACGGTCAAAAACATTTGAACAGAGATAGCCGTTGGGAAACTTTGAAGAGCATCGAAAAGCTGACTAGGCGTATCGAAACGCCTAATAATATTTAAATTATTTTAAAGAAATAAAGCACGGCATCGATACCTCAGTTTATTGTTTCGAACAACAACTTGGCAGATTCAAAATTATATCGAAATGCCTTTAGTGTCGTTTCGAAATTTTTGGTAAAACTTGAGAATTTTATTTATAATTTGATGGTCGTTTTATGATTAATTTTAGGCACTTAAAAACATATATGCATAATAAAACTTATTCAATCCTATTAATCAATAATTCAAGGGTTTTAAAAAAAATTAAAAGCACTTGAAAAATCAGTGAACAACAATAAGATGAAAATAATTTATATTCGAATAAAAAAAATTTGATTTTGAAAAAGTTTTTGTAGGATTTTGACAACCCATACAATAAAAAATCAAAATATGTTCAAAATCTAAATTTTAACATCCTAAAAATCAACGAAATTAAGATTTTTCAAAAAAAAACTTGAATATTGATTAGGAGAGAATGAGAGTTTTGTTGAGCACCAAATTTTGATATAACCTTAACCTTGATGAATTGATTGAAAAACTCAAAGAAAAACATGTGATTTTATGGTGAAAATTGATGAAAAGAGGGATTCTTAAAATAGGTTTTTGGCTAGGGTTTGAGAGGAGGAGTTGTGATTGTGTTTTAATTAGAAAAAAATTAGGTTTAGGAGTTTTAATGTAACCCCCTCGACCTGGTCTAGACAAAACCCGACTTGAACGAGCTACATGGGGAATACCGAAGCTAATCCAAAGACTGGTCTCGATAAACGACCCTAATTTTTTTTCTTTTTATCTTATCTAGATGCCTTATTTTGATCCTACATGTTCATACATAGATTATATTTAGTTACAGCGGAAACAAATAAGAAATGAGTCTTAAAACGTACAAATATGCTTTAGGGACCAAAATATAATTTTATAGAAATTCATGGATTAATTGTGAAATCAAAGTTATCAACCTTTAATTAAGTTCATTACATGCTTGTATGTCAAATTTTGGCTTAAATTAGTACCTAAAACTCTTTTAATTCCATGCACAAGTTTCAAAACATTTTCTAGATGCATATACACCTAAGTAAACATCATCCACATATCATGTATAACTTACTAGATGCATTGCAACCTAAATAACCACATCATAGATTTAACTCAAATTATTCATGCTTCAATATCAAAAACATTCAAATTCACATACAGGGATAACAAGAATCAAATTTGAATATAACTTTATTATAACCACTTATATACTAATAGGTAATTCAAATCCAAGTCACAAAGCTAACATCAACATATATAATCAACAAAGCCATTGAATGAATAATTAGCATAAACATCATTCTCAATATAATATCTCATCCCCATTGCTCTCTCACTATTACTAATGTTATAAAGACATACTTGAACTTTCAATTAGTGGTTACTTGGATCCTTTCTTCCCTTTGCTGCCTCCACATTAAATACTCTGCATTGCAAGGTAAATGAGAAGGTAAGCATAAGCTTAGTGAGTGAATAAAAACATATTTAAAAACACCTTGCAATGCAGTCCATAATATACCAAAATCAAGTATAAAAACCAAGTAAAAAATAATTTGAAAACCAAGTCATGCTCTTTGTGTGAAAAACATTCATGGCTCTCTATGTCACCATATATAAAATCAGCAAGTGTCCATGGCTCACACGCCACAAAACATTTTCAAAACCCTTTTTTAAAACATATACTTATCGAGCATAATCCAAGACTTAAATGCTACCTATAGCAAAGCTCAAACAAAACTCTTATGCACCACACATAAGCTCATGCAAATCCCTTTTCAAAGCAATAATTAAAAACAATTGTTTTTTAAACCATATTGATATATGTGATCCGATTAGTATTACCTCTAAGGCAATAAAAATATTTCTCTCAAACAGATATTTTCCCCAATAAAGACTAAATCACTCCCCAAACTCAATTACAAAGTATTGAAATGAAATTACAAGAGTTGGGTGACAAAGATTTGCAATAGAGTGCTTAGAGTTGGATTGGATTGCTTGGATGTTTGCTTAAGGTTCAATAGTTGTTAATGCTGCTTGAAATGCTTGATTTTATACCTTCTCATCGAATTCTAACCGTTGGTTTTGTTGGAATCATAAATATAGACGTTAGAGCTTCATCATTCCACCATAAATGCACTTATGTAACAACCGGTATCAAAACTCGGGGTAACTGTTTCGCAACAGTACAAAAATAGAAAGAGACTTTGTACATTTATTATAGGGGGTATGAAACAATATGTCATGGTATCAAAATAGTTAACCTTTAAAACAGGGGGTGTATCAAAACAAATTATAGTTGTATCGATACGAATATAAAATTGTGACATTTAGTACCGAAACGTCCTTGGGGACGTTTCGAAACAGGTCAACAAACATTTAAAGCTTTAACTGTCATCAATGGTCAAAAACATTTGAACAAAGATAGCCATTGGGAAACTTTGAAGAGCATCGAAACGCTGACTAGGCGTATCAAAACGCCTAACAATATTTAAATTATTTTAAAGAAATTATTTAAAGAAATAAAGCAAGGTATCGATACCTCAGTTTATTGTTTTGAACCAAAACTTGACAGATTCAAAATTGTATCGAAACGCCCTTAGGGCCGTTTCGAAATGATTGGTAAAACTTGAGAATTCTAGTTATAATTTGAAGGTTGTTTCGAAACCAATTCTAGGTGTATCGAAACGCCTGGAAAAACTCAAGAAAATTCATAAAAAATAAAGCTGGGTTTCGAAACCATTTTTGATGGTATCAAAACTCCTAGAGTAAAAACACTTACAAAGTTATTTTGATGTTTTTGGTTTGACTTGAAATTTTGTTTTTGACTTAGGGACTTAAAAATTTATTTTAAAATAGTCTTCTAAAATATTTGTTATATCAAAATCAATTTTAGTTTTACACGTTAGACACAATTGATGAGGTTGTTTAAAAGTTGTTGAAGAAACTGCATCAATTTATAACTTCTTGACAACATTCACCCCGTTTCTTACCCTTGTTTTTCTTTCATTGCATCTATAAAAGCAACATTGAGCTTGCTTTTAAACTTATCAAATTGCTGAGTTCGTAGTGGTTTTGTAAGCATACCCGCTACTTGATATACTGCTGGAACATATCCAAATTGCATTGTTTGATTCATTACCTTCTCACGAAAAAAGTGAAGATCCAAGTCGACATGCTTAGTATTTGCATGCATTACTGGGTTGGTAACCATTAATTGCCACTATACTGGTGTTATCACACTAGGCTTTTTGTGTATTAGCAGTTCGAATTCCCATATCTTAAAGCAGATTTTGTACCCATACAATTCAGAAGTAGCATCAGCCAAGCTTCTTTACTCGTCTTCAACAGTAGATCGTGAGACTGCTCTTTACTTCTTTGAATTCCACGATAGTAGGTGTCTCTCATAGTATACACAATACTCTGAAATGAAACTTCTATCATCTTCATCATTCCCTCAATCTACATCTAAAAACACTATAAGGGTAACTGGTTTGGTAGCTTGATCAGTGGAGAACCACATTCCATATTCCATGATTCCCTTAAGATATCTTAAGATACGTTTGATGGCACTCCAGTAAATGGTTGTAGAGCATTGAACGTATTGAACTATCTTATTTACAATATAAGGGATGTCTGGACGTTTATAAAAAATATAAATGAGGGAACTAACTATGCTTCTAAACTGAGTGACCTCAGTGAAAGGTTCTCCACTAGTTTGTTTTCAGTTTTTGAGACACAACCATAGGAATGTCAACAAGCTTAGCATTGGCCTTGTTTATTCTACCAAGAAGTTCAGTAATATACTTATTTTGTGTAAGAAACATACCATTATCATTTAAAAGAACTTGTATCCTTAGAAAGTAATCAATGGTGCCAAGATCCTTGAGAGAGAATTGATTGTGAAGTTTGTTTTTCACTTCAAAGATGTACTCTTTAGAATTTCTATGAAGTAGAATATCATCTACATATACATTATGTAAGTGACTAAGGTGCTTGCAACATACTTAAACAATGAAACATATGTTAAATAATGTTGAAAATTCAGTGTTTCGAGGAATCTTTTGAGTTGAATAAACCAACTTCTGGATGTTTGAAGCAATACATAGAATGCTTTAACTAACTTGCACACTAGTGAAAAACCATTTTGACCAACTTTTTCAAAACTTGGTGATTGGCACATATATACTTCTTCACGGAGATCAACCTTAAGAAATGCGTTATTTATATAAACTTGATGTACTTTCTAGCGATTAGAGACAGTATGTTTGGAACATCATCATTAACCTCAAGGAGATAAGCTTTTGGATTAAATATCTCATGTTTACTTCTAGTGATCATAGAATGTGTGTTGGTAGTGGTTGAAGTAGAATGAGTTGTAGTAAATTCAGTAGTCACAAGAGAGGTGTTTGTAATACGCAGATCATAACTACCATCATTCATTACTGGTTCCAATTCATCATTCACAGGAGAAATGTATGTTATATTTGATTTAAGAGCACCATCATTCACTACTGGTTCCTCAATTGTATAAGGAAGAGAGTGCGATTCATCTACCTCAGTTATGAAAGAAGATTATACCTTTTCTAGAGCAACCATTGGAGAAGAAGAAGACGAGGGCCTTAGAGGTGAAATTGGTCAGTGATGACTTGGTTGTGGTGAGTTTGTATCTGCTGGTAGAGCAACTTTTGTAGAAGGTTACACAATCTGAACTAGTTCAGAGATAAACTCTTTAGTTATCTGCTTGAAATCTGACTCCAACTTTGCATGAAAAGAAGAGACACCTTCATCGAACCTAACATGGAGTGTAACATAGATTCTTCCAAAAGAATCTAGACACTTATAACCTTGATGTTGTGTTGAGTAGACCAAGTAAACACATTTTTTGGATCGAAAGTCAAGCTTGTGGTTATTGTATGGCCTGAGATAGGGGTAGCAAGCACAGCTAAATACTCAAAAGGAACCATAATCCGTTTTCTCTATGTGAGCTTCTCATAAGGAGAAAGTTTATTGAGGAACTTGGAAGGCAGTCTATTGATAATGTATGTGACCAATATCTTAATGGAATCGAAGCTTGAGCAAAAAGGCACAATGCAGTATCAATGATTTGCCTAAACTTTCTCTCTACATCCCTATTTTTTTGGTAGGCATGTGGACAAGTGATACGATGTTGGATGCCAAAAATTTGTAATTTTGGAGAAAAAACTCGAAATTCACCACCACCATCAGTTTGCACAACCTTAATTAACAGAAGAAAACTGATTTTCCACTAAAGCAACAAACACATCAAATACATGAGATGTTTCACTCTTATCCTTGAGAAAGTATGTCTAGCAATTTTTGAAAAACATATCAACTAATGAAACATAATACTTGAATCTAGAAGAAGCTATGGGTTTAGGACCCCAAACATCAATTTCATCAAGTTCAAATGGACTGATATAAACAATAATAGAGTATGGAAATGGACACACATGGGCCTTTCTCATTTGAGATGCTTGACACATTGCATATTGGAGAGAAACTTCTTTGTAGAAGATTGTTTGAAGGATATCAAGAGCTGGATGTCCTATTCTTTGGTGCTAAGTCCAGTAAAGAAAAGAACCCTTATTTGCAAAAGAACTAGAAACTTAAATGGTTTGAACAACTGACTAAAAAGGAAAGTGATAGAGGCCACCCTCTTAAAATCCTTGCAACAAAGCATTGTTTTTCCTTTTATCCTTCATATAACACACATTCAAGTGAAATTCAATAAATAAATCACTATCATTGATGAATTTATACACAGATAAAAGATTACGAGTGATCTGTGGTACTCGAAGTAATCTATCAATAACCAATTATTTCTTAGATGAAATAATTGTAGAATGACCTACATTGGTTATTGATAGAGGAGTATTGTCACCTAAGTGAAACTTACCCTGACCAACATAAATATTGACTAAGTTCATGGTTGTGAGATCATTGGTAACATGATGTGTGGCACTGAAATTAGGATACCACCAGATGACATTGCCTCCCAGTTCTGATATGAACCCGATAGTATGGTCTGAGTCATATATGATATTGCCCGATCATGATTCTAATAAGAACAAATTTCACAAGAATTATTATGCTATAATTTCATAAATATAGAACATAAGAATGAAATAAGAATAATAATAAGAAAATGATGGAATAAAAGATATGGTAAAGGTTTGAAGTGTATGGAATTGTGATGGTTCTAGTGGTTATATGAAATTAATGAAAAAGTGGTGAAAAGATGATGGAAGTGATGGTGAAAGTGACATGGATTTTGCAAGTTGTAAGGATGGTGGATTGTGAGTCGCTAGCTATATCGAGCTAGGAACCAACAATATAACTTTTTGGATTGAAGTGAAGGAATATGACACGTGACCCTCTAGCTATAAGGAGCTAGGAACCAACGCGATAATAAGATGGAATGGATGAAGACTACAAGCCTAACTTGAAGCTGATAGAGTTCTCGCAAGAACAAAGCAGAAAGCAACCTTTCAAAAGAGTTTTATTATATCAAAGTTGTATCATAAAAATGAAGGAAAGATTCCTATTTATAGTGTTCATAGGAACCATATAAAGAGTCTTACAACAAGAGATGAATGTTTCATCTTTATGGTGATGAATGCTAATGAATGATTTGTTTTACCTTTTATCTTTAAGTGGATGAATGTTCAAGGTATTAGTGACGAATTTGAACTTAATCTAGTCTTAATATAAATATAATTTCGTCCAAATCATGGAAGAACTCTTGGGCTACCTTGTCTTCCTCTTTCATGGAGAAAAAAGGAGTGAAAATGAACATTTGATGTATGTAGACACTTTGGTAGCAAGGTTTAGAACATAATGAAACAAAGAAAACTCTAAACTAATTTCTCTCGTGCGCTTGATGATGATTCTCCTTGGTCGGCTATGGTTTATATAGGCTTGACCTAGGGCAAACCTTTCCTAAGTAGGAATACAACTTGGAGTAAAACACAAGTCAAGTAAATAAATAAAATAATTGTTTTATTTCCAAGTTTATTCCCACAAGGATTCTTTTCCGCGTGGCCTTTGACTTGGGCTTTCTGCTCGCTTCCCAGCTCCAATCCTTGCTCTGCTTGTCCAGAAACGTTCACCTCATTTTTCTCTTCAAGTCGCCTACAATATCGTTACTTGCCCTTCAGCTACTGCCGCGGCCTCAAGTTCTGCTTCGGCCTTGATTACTGCCGCGGCAATGGATATTTCTTGCAATTGCATAAAAGGTGCCGTAAAACCTAAATTTTCTATAAATATCATCTTTATATGTCACACAAGCAGAATATCTAAATATCTCACATTAAGTACATGCTTTAGTCCAAGTAGGTGTAGATTAAGTGATTATTGTCCATGAAAAGTGTAAAAAGGGATAGTGAATTGAGCACTTATCAGCATGCTTATTTCTTCATTCAATTTGATATCATGCAACTAATAAAATTTATGTAGGCTCATGCAGAAGTATAAATCACGCAAATGAATGATAGGATATAATGCATAAATGAGCAAGTAGAGAATGAAATATGGTAGAAATCCCTTTGATGATTCTTGGAAAAATTCCAAGGTATGACAAGTATATGTGAAATGATGAGTCTAGTTAGGATCATATCAAGTTCACTGGTGACTAGAGAGTTCACCTGAATTGCGTTCTCAACTGGAGAATTTGTTGTGGGGAATACTAGATCAGGAGCAGGGAAAAAATGGCTCATAGATTTGAGAAAGTTGTTAAGTGTTCCAAATAACATTTGCTTGAGGAGTGGATTCATCATCTCTGTAGGTAATCCCCTTGAATTTTTATCAAATTTATGCCATCAAGTGTCCACAAGGTTACCATATTTAACACAAAGTTAGCACTAGGGCCTGTTTGAGGATCGACCATGCGATCGACCACTGAAAGAAACATGAGAAGAACGCACGCCCTCATTGATATTGAGTTAGATTAATCCTAACTTGAGACTCGATGAAATCGGCGAGTCTAGATTCAACATCTGAAAGAAGAGAAACAACCCCATCGAATGTATAAGGCACTTGACTTGCCGTTATAATTGCAAAAAAAAAAAGAGAGCATATTCTAGTGGAAGGCCATTCAGGATAGTTTCTATATGGTCCAAAGCAGAGACTTTGTGACCTTAGATATCTAACAGATAACAGATTTCCTTAATCTTGGTGTGTACTCACGCATACGAAGAGATCCTTTGCGCATCTATAGAATCTTGCAATGAAGATGCATGAACTTTTTGTTGAAAGCTTGGAGTATAGCCTAGTGAGCATAATTCAGATCTACATCAAGGTTTCAGCGTCGACAAGTTGAGGAAGAATATCGGAACTGACTGTCGAAAGTAAACAAGACGCGAGGAATCTGTCTTGTTTGATAAATTGTTTATATACAAGACTTATTTTGAAAAAAAATACGTAAGTGTTATGAATATTTATCTATATGAATATTTATCATGATAAGAACTTTAACTAAGAGATTTGATTTATTTTATCATTAGTAATATTATCTTCATTAATTAGAGTTCAATGTATTATGTGGTTCTTATGCCTATAAATAAATGATTTAATGAAGATATTGTACACAAGTCTATATTCAGAGAATAATACAAATCTCCCTCTCTTTACTTTTTTTTAATTTTTATTCATATTTTTTTTATTTTATACACATTGCGTTTAGTTATTTTTATTTTATTCACAATATGTTACCAATTCGAGATTGCTCAGAAGATTTAAGTTATAAATCAGGTTTCTTCAAAGATTTATATGAATATGATTATATGATAGATATAATATGCAAATAATAGTGACAATTGATGTTTAGCGAACGACGCAAGTAATCATACTATATTTAAGCATTTTTTTTATTTAAAAATGTAAGAGAATAATGAGAGCACTATATTTAGAAGTACTAATATTATAGAAGGTTCTGGAAGAGCATGTATGTTATTACCAAATGAAACTCTATTATATATTCACAATGTGTTATACTTTTTAGAGTTGCATATAAACTTATTTAATTTTAAAGATATTCATAAAAATGAATATCATATTGAGAGTATTAATCAAGGAGATGTTGGATATATAGTTCCGAATAAAAATCAAGGCAATAAAAAGTCTTAGAAAAATTACATGCACTATCATGATTGTACTACACAAGAATTAGTACAATTAAAGCTCATGTGGTCACTCTCGATTCGATTATGATACAAAAAATTATTT
Source organism: Abelmoschus esculentus (assembly GCA_035048815.1). Lineage (NCBI taxonomy): Eukaryota > Viridiplantae > Streptophyta > Magnoliopsida > Malvales > Malvaceae > Abelmoschus > Abelmoschus esculentus. The sequence goes on from JAUCBN010000031.1 coordinate 11,018,450, forward strand.
AGAATTTATGTGGTCACTCATTAAAGAACCAACAAATTATTCAAAGTAATACATTTTCATGTGATACTTGCTCTTAAGGAAAACTAATGATTCAACATCACTTGATAAGATAAATTATAAATCTATTAATTTTTTTTTGGAGTTGGTACATGAAGATATATCTGAGATTATAAACCCTTGTTGTTGACCATTTAGATATTTTATAGTTTTAATCAATAAATCAACTAGATGCTCATATATATCCTTCTTATCAACCCATAACTTGACATTTGCAAGGTCATTTGCTCAGTTGATAAAATTACGAGTAAATTTTTCAGATTCTCTCATAAAGTTAATTTATCTTGATAATGCTGGTGAATTTACTTCTCAGACCATTGATTATTTTTGCATGTCGATTGAAATAAGTGTTGAACATTCCACGGTTTATGTTCATACATAAAATAATCTCGTCTAGTCATTTATCAAACAACTTCAATTAATTTCAAGATAATTATTGATGAAGTCCAATCAATTTATGCTTTGGGACATGCAACATCATTGATTTGCATCAAGCTAGTAAGTTATCATAATCTCTCCCTATTAGAAATGATTTTTGGTCAGGAATCAAATATTTTTTATCTTAAATTTTTTAGATGTGCAATATATGTTCCGATTGCTCGACCATAATTATGTCGGATTTGAATGCCCTCGAGAATTAAATATCTTGAGTCATTGATGGGAAATTTATTTATATCTCGATTTTTCAACTATCATTTTAATGAATCAGTTTTTCCAATATTAGGAGAAAAAATAAAAAAATAAAAAAGAAATAGCTGAAAAAAGAAATAAATTAGAATAAATTATCATTATCTCATTTTGATCCACGTACCTAACAATATGAACTAGAAGTTCAAAGGATAATTCATTTATAAAACTTAAAAAATTAATTGTCAGATGTTTTTGCTGAGCCTAAAAGTGTGACTAAGTCATGTACATTAATTATGAATGCTCTGATAAAAATTAATATCTTAAAAGGATAAACTCTAATTTCTAATGAATCTAACGTATACCTGAAGTGTGATAGACTAATAGGTTCCAAAGAAAATATTCCTCCAAAAAATGAGTTATTACTTGTGATGGTCCGATTGAAAAAACAACGAATTATGAAATATCTCAAGAAGAGATTAAAAGGTATATAAAAAAGATATTAGATATGACTCGATACTTGATAATAATGAGATGTCAATAAACTATATCACATTTGGTAATAAGTGAAACCAAAATAAAATCATCGATAATACTTTTGCATGTAATATAGCACTAGAGATTTTAGATAATAATGTGGATCATGAACAATTATCAACTGGACAATATAAGCAAAGAGATGTTTGACCAAAATGAAAGGAGATAATTGAAATAGAACTAAAATCTCTTTCAAAAAGAGACATATTTGGGTTTATAGTCTTTACACCGAAAGGTGTAAAACCTATGGGTATAAATAGGTTTTTGTGAGAAAGAGAAGTAAAAAAGGAAAAATTGCGAGTTATAAATCTCATTTGGTTGCACAAGAAATTTTACAAATACCTGAAATTGATTATGAAGAAACATATTTCAGTAATGAATGCAATTACTTTTTAATTTTTTAGTTTGACAATAAAAGAAATACTTAATTTTCACTTAAATAGATGGTGTCACAATATATTTATAAGGGGCTATTGATAATTATTTTAAATAAAACTTTTAAAAGAATTTAAATTGTCTAAAACAGTTAATTCAGATTATCAAAAATATTATTTAATCAAATTTAATAGATTCCTTTATGACTTAAAATTATCTGGGCACATATGATATAATCGTCTCGGTGAATACTTATTAGAGAAAGGCTATAAGAACAATCCAATTTTTTTGTATGTTTTTATTAAGAGATTTAACTCTAAATTTTTTTATTATTGTTGTGTATGTTGATGATTTGAATATCATTGCAACTCTTGAAGAGATTTCATTTACATTAGAATATTTAAAAAAAGAATTTGAAATGAAGGATCTCGAAAAAAATAAGATTTTATCTTAAATTACATATTGAGTACTTAAAGGATGAAATCTTTGTGCATCAATCAACATACATAAAAAAACATGCTAAAGAGGTTTTACATGCATAATGCACATCCGTTAAGCATCTCTATAGTTGTTAGGTCACTTGATGTTAATAAAGATCCATTCCTTCCTCGAGAGAAGGATAAAGATTTTCTTGATCCAAAAATGCCATAATTAAGTTCTATTGATGCATTGATGTATCTTTTTAATCACACACGACCCGACATATCATTCGCTGTCAATTTGTTGGCAAGATTTAACTCATGTCCAACTTGAAGAAAACGAAACAGGGTTAAGCACATATTTCATTATCTTCAAGGTACAAAAAAATATGAGATTATTTTTCCTAATCTATCCAAAGTAGAATCAATTGGTTTTATGGATACATGATACTTATTTGATCCTCACAATGCTCTATCTGAGTCTGATTATGTATTTATATTCGGTGGTACAAAATTTTTTTGGCGCTCAATAAGACAAACAATTACTGTCACTTCTTCTAATCATGTTGAGATTTTGACTGTCCTTGAGGCTAGTCATGTATGTATATGACTAAGGTTTATAACCCATCATATTCAAGAAAATTATGGTTTATACTTTGAAAAAGTAGCTCAGAAAAAATTTATATGAGTATAATACAACCTACATTGTCCAACTTAATGAAGGATATATAAAGGGTGATAGAACAATACACGTCTCACCAAAATTATTATTCACTCTCGATCTATAAAAGAATAGAGACATTAATGTCCAATATATTCGTTTATTTGATAATTTGACAGGTCTATTTACCAAGACACTCCTTACTGCTCTAATTGAGAAGTTAATTTATAATATTGGATTGTGTTGTGCTAGAGATCTTATATGATGTATCTATGAGGGAGACTTAAATAAGCGTTATACTTTTTTTTCCTTAACAGAGGTTTTATCCCAATGGGTTTTCCTAGTAAGGTTTTCAATGAGACAACATGTTATGCGTATCAAAGATGCGTGTACTTTTTTTTCTTCACTAAAGTAATTTTTCTCATCGAGTTTTTATCTTAGTAAGGTTTTAACAAAACACATTATCTTTATAGACTTCCAAGGGAGAGTGTTATGAATATTTATCTATGTGGATGTCTATCATGATAAGAACTTTAATTAGGAGATTTGATTTATTTTATCATTAATAATATTATCTTCGTTAGTTAGAGTTTAAAATGTTATGTACTTTTTGTGCCTATAAATAGATAATTTAATGAATACATTTTACGCAAGTCAATATTTAGAGAATAATACAAAACTCTTTTTTTTCCTTTGTTCTTTATTTTATTTATAATTTTTTGTTATTTTATTCACAACACGTTTAGTTTTTTGTTATATTATTCACAACAATAAGTATTTTTTTGAGAGATTTTTTAAAACATTTTCTATACACTTTATAAAAATAATATCAAACTAACCATAAAAATAAAATAATTTTAAAAATAATAATAGTCTAAATCATTAAATATTAAAAAAATGTAATAAATACAACACACCTAAATCATAAAAAGAACCTTAAAAACCAAATCCAAAAAATTATTAAGAAAGAAAATTAAAATATACAACCCAAAGGACGTGACGAGAAAAAGTTGAACATTTTCTTGAATATATTATATTAAAAATCCAACGATTATCGTGAAAAAAAAAACTTTACCTTTTAACTATATTCTATATTAATAAATGAGTAAAGAGAAATATTCTTGCATATTGTTCAATTAACGATTTTGATTATATTAATAAACTATCGTAGAATAAACCTAATCATATTAAATTATTGATATTTTTTATGAGAGGGTATGTTGTGATAATCTTTATACAAATATTAAATTATTATAAAGATTATCATAATTTAAACTTGTAGGGTTTTCTTGGTAAGAAGGATAGAAAATTATAAAGATAGAAAATTGAATTGATAGAAAAATAGGAATGAAATATATTTATTCTTTTTATTGGTGTGTTTGGTTGAAGGATGAAAAATTAGATTGAAAATAAGTTTATTTCCTTGATTGCTCGGCATTATATAAGAGTGACGTGAAAGAAAATTGATCTTTAAAAATTAAACTTATTTTTAATTTTTATAATTTAATCTAATATTTTTAATTTGATTATTTTTATTTATTTCGTCCTTAAATAATTTATTTCATCTAAAATTCACCCGTATTTATTTATAATTTTTATAATTTAATATAATATTTTGAATATTTTTTAAAAATTTTAATCCATAAATTTTTCTTTAATTCAAAATTAATCTATATATATATTTATTTTTTGTAATTGAGTCATGTTTTTAATACGGTTTTAGTTTTTTCCAGTTTAGTCCATAATTTTTTTTATATAATTAGAAAATGTCCTCTATTTATTTCTAATTATTATAATTTAATTTCATATTTTTATTATTTAATTTCGAGAATTTCACTATCAATATATAACCTAATACTTGATACAAACGAATCTTACCCAAATATCGAATGCTACAAACGGCCCATTCTGGCCTAAAACATATTTTAAAACCAAGCATATTAGATTACATAAAAATAAACAATGAGCGTGAACATAAAGCGAACCAATTTATCAAAGTCACCTGGGATAATAAACCTTTCAAAATTTTAGAAAAATAAACAGTTTAACAAAAAAATATTTTGGTAATTTTATAAGATTTAAACCCCAAAAAATTAAAACTTAAATACAAAATTAATATAATTATAAAAATCTTATACATCAATTTTGCTAATAAAAAGATTCTCAAATCGATTTAAATTTATTGAATCGGGGTTTGAAGAATAAAATGTAAATAATTCGTAAGTTGGATTTTAAGTTAAAATTTTAGTTTTAAGTACATTTTAGACTCATTAATCCAAGAGCGTTAATTGCAAAAATCATTGGTTATGGGTTATTTTGAAAACATTCATAAAATATAGGATTTAATTTTTCAAAAATGAAATTAAACTTTCCTTTATGAAATCAATATCACCATTAACATATAGACGAAGTTTTAGGTTAATTCGAGCTAAAATAATCTTTAATTACAATTATAATATTATTATATTCATAATATTAACTTTAATAATAATATTTAAAATAAACAGGGGTAAATTTTAGATTAAATATAATTTTTAGACACTAAAGTAAATAAAAAAGATACTATTATAAAAATTAGATAAAACTCTTAAATATAATTTGATAATTTAATTATTAAAGTATGATATCTTTTACTCTTTTCCTATTTTTCACCTAATTTTGGAAAGAAAACTATGTGTATAGTAGCAAGCAACCATTGAATTTATTTTCTTTCCAATTTTCTCTTCCCTCCGTCCCTTCCATTTTTTACCCATCCAAGTGAAGCCTTATAGTTTAGTGTTTAGGATATCAAATTTCAGATTTAAGTTTAAAGGTTTTGATTTTAAGATTAAATTATTTTTATTTAAAAATAAGCTAAAATTGAAATAATACGTAAATAATGAAGGTTAAATTTATTATTTTTTAATTAAGACTAAATTATTTGAATTATAAAACATATAAAAATTTAAATATATTATTATATAAAATATTTTAATTGTTACGTACTCTTTTATCGTTCACTGATAAGTTTATTGTCAAATTAAAATATAATTAAAATTTTAATAATATTATTAAAATAATTAAAAATATATTTATCAAATTAAATAATTGCTTAAAGTTTAGTCGGCATTTATAACTTTATCCTAAATTCTATTTGAATAGTTGGAACTGTTTTGTAATTCTCCTCTTTATTTTCTTCATAAAAAAAAAAATTAAGAACTTGATTGAAAGTGCCGGAAAAACCTAAAATCTACTATTTCTATTAATCCCCTCTGTGATCCGGTGTTTCATCGCTGTTTTCTGGTCATAATTGAGGCCGGCGATTTAGCATTCCCAGAGAAAAGAAAAGAACGGGCTCAGTGAATTCCATCACACATCCCATCCCTTCTCAAAAAAAATGATTTTGGATTTTTTTATTATTATTTTTCCTTATATATACCATAGGAGAAGATCCACACATTTCGTACACCAACGCCAATCCTAAATCTTCTTCCTCCATTGATATCTTTCTCTTTCGTTCTTTCAGCGTCTAAGTTCCTCGGATTTTATCAGTATTCTAATTTCTAATTGTCTGGTGGGTTTTCGGGTTGTTTCAAGCTTTGGGTTTTCATTACTTTGTTCTTCTGTTCCGAATTAAGTTTGTTTTGTTTGTCTTATTCTGTAGTTCTGTCAATGGGTTCGGTTGAGGATCATTTCTGTATTGAGCTCGAGAATGGAACGAAACTGGGTGGAAATGACCAGGGTTTGGAGAAGGAGCCAAAAACTATAGCCATTGAAGATGCTGTTAAAGTTCTGTTGCAGGGTCTGGGTGAAGATATCAACCGAGAAGGGATTAAGAAAACTCCTTTTCGTGTTGCCAAGGCACTTCGAGATGGGACAAAAGGTTCGTTTCATGCGCATTTGTTTTTCTTTCCCGATTATATAGTTTTATAGTTTATAACATACAGTTAAATTTTACAACTTTGGCGTCTGGTGCAACTTTAAAGTGTAGTAAAGATTTTGTTGTCGGCTAAAAAGTTAAAAACCTGCCACCATCTTCTATGGTGATGAGAGTGATCTGTTTTGTTGTTTATATTTTTCCTGCGTAGGGCTTTGCTCGCTTTAGAGAAAGCTAAAAGAGATTGCATGAGATTTTATTTTTCGTGTAATCTTATATTTTTGTGTTTGATCAAGGTTTTTTTCATTACTGTCTCCAGGTTACGAGCAAAGAGTGAAGGATATCGTTGAGGGAGCTTTATTCCCTGAAGTGGGTTTGCATGATAGAGTTGGCCATGCAGGAGGAGCAGGCGGGCTTGTGCTTGTTCGAGATCTCGATTTTTTCTCGTACTGTGAGTCGTGCTTGCTGCCGTTTCAAGTCAAGTGCCATGTTGGTTACGTGCCATCGGGCCAGAGGGTTCTCGGATTAAGCAAACTGTCTAGAGTAGCTGATATATTTGCAAAACGTCTGCAAGATCCGCAGCGTCTGGCGGACGAAGTATGCTCAGCTCTGCACCTTGGAATCAATCCAGCAGGGGTTGCTGTGGTGCTCCAATGTTTGCACATTCCTTTCCCAAATCCGGACTCAGTCTTTCATGACTTAAAGCATCAAGGATGGATAAAGGCTCTGGTCTCTTCAGGTTCAGGAGTTTTCGAAAACGAAAACTCCGATGCTTGGGGTGACTATATGGGGCTTTTGAAATTCAGAGGTGTAACTGTGGAGAAAATTCCAACGAGGGATTCTATGAGGAGAAACTGGTGCCCTTCCTATACTTCCTCTATGGCAAATGGTTCTTCTGAGGTTGTAGCAGCCAACCCCGGAATGGTAGCTGCAGTAGCTTCTATACTCAGATCTTTGGGCGAAGATCCATTAAGGAAAGAGCTTGAAGATACTCCAAGCCATTTCCTGAATTGGTTGATCAACTTTCGGAATACAAATTTGGAGATGAAGTTGAATGGCTTCACTTGTGGCATAAAAGCTCTTCTTAAACATGATGAAGAATGTTCCCACAATCATCAACAGATACACTCCGAATTGAACCTGCCATTTTGGTCTCAATGTGAGCATCATTTGCTTCCTTTTCATGGTGTGGTCCATATAGGATACTTGTGTCCTCAAGGATCTAATCCCATTGAAAAGTCCCTTTTGCAGTCAATAGTACATTTCTATGGTTTCAAGCTACAAGTACAAGAAAGACTCACTAAGCAAATAGCAGAGACGGTTTCATCGATCTCAGGTCGTGATACCATGGTTGTTGTGGAGGCTTACCACACTTGTATGATTTCAAGAGGGATCAAGAAGTTCGGTAGTAACACGGCCACTATTGCTGTGCTGGGTCGATTTTCAACCGACCCAGCTGCAAGGGCTATGTTTCTTGAGAGGATGCCAAACAGTATCACATCTGGAATATAGTAGTTACAACCTCAAGTTGTTTTCCAGAGGTACATCCTGTCTGTGTGCCTCATTTTCATGCTTTTTTCACTGTGCAGCAATGTGTTCCTATCTGTAATGTATAATTTCTTCCTGGATTGGGTATGTCCTAGTTGCTTGTTTGTCACTCTCAGAAGATCTCAGTCTCGATCTCGATCTTCTTATGTTGTTCTTACTCTGTACAATAATCCCTCTCTGAAAATTTATGGGTGAGTTGCATTTCTTGTTAAGATCTCCAAACACCCCTAGAACACATGGGAAATTTGTCTTGTTAGAATCTTTTCCTGCAACATCTTATCAAACAATCTATGGGACCAAATTTAGAAAACTTCATGAGAAGTTTTAAAAGCTTAATTAAAAGTTTTAAAACAAACGATTGTTAGTGTTTTGTCTTCTTTTTCATTTGATGGGTGGGGTATTTATTTACGTAGTAGATTTTTTTTACATTCAATAATTTTTTATGATTAAAAACGATAGAATTCGAGATTTAAGGTCAAATTATAAAATATTAAAATTATATGAGTTATTCTTTTAATATTAGATAAAATAAATATACAACTTAAAGGCTAAAGATCTCATTATACCAAGTGATATTAACTGCAGCATCCCTCACTGAAAATTAACAACAACGAATCGATTTGATAAAATTTTTAAATTGTGTCTGTTATATAATTTTCAGAATTGGAGGACTCAATAAAATAACCCTATAATGAGGATTATTTATGTAGTTTGCCCAAATAAATCTCTTTGATAATTGACTGATCGATATTTGGCAGTAGCTTTAGATGGGTTCTTTCAATTTTGACAGCAGCATTGATTGGCAAGCAGTTATTGTTTTGGCTTAAGGTTACGTTTAATATTGCATTTTAAATATTTTTTGGGGTCAAAAGCTGATTTAAAACACAGAAATAATATTAAATAATTATTTTTTTAAAAAAATCGTCTAAAAAGTGTTTTTTAACTCAATATAAAAGCTAAAATTTTTAGATTTCATAGTTAAAAAAGTGCTTTAAAGAATCAAATTATAATTTTAACCTTTATTTATTATGTTTTAATATAATTTAATTTTTATAAATACATAATTATATTTAACATAAATTATTTTTTTATTTAAAAATTATATATATTCATGTAGAAATTATACATTTTCTTAAAAACACTTCTGAAGAACACTTTTTAAAAATAATTTATTTATTCATTTATTAAAATTTTTATATTTTATCATAATTTAAATTAATATTATAATACGAAAGAATTTGATTATCATTTAAATATATATTTTTTAAACTTATAATATCATGTCTAAAATAATCTTTTACTTTTTCAAAAATACTTTTTGGCAGCAATACTAAATACATATATTTCAAACAAAAAATTTCAAAAGAACTTTTTCACCACACTTTTTCATCGCACTTTTTAAAAATAATACGAAATTGGTCCTAAATGTCTATTTGTCCTTTAAAATATATTACCTCCGTCTCATTTTATTTGTTCATTTTTTATTTTTTTAGTTAATTTTTTTCTATTTTGACTCATTATAACTTTAAATCTATTATTGATAAAAAATAAAAAAATATTTTAAAAACCTAATTAAGTAGTTTAAAATATATTTTTTTACAGAATTTAATAAATTAAAATATTTAAAATAATTATATTTAAAGTTTTAAAATATTAACTTTTAAAAAATCAATATTGAACATTATAAGTGAGACGGAAGGAATAATATTTTTCTTTAATAGATTCTTAAATTTTTTTTTTTTTTTTTATGTTTTGTCCTCAAAGATATAAATAGCTATCCAGTTTAGTCTCGTTAATGAAAAAAATAGACTAATTAAAATACGTTATATGATACTAATAAATAAAAAATCTTTTGAATTTAATAAAAAAAGGGTAAATTGCATGTTAAATCTATATAATTTTTTTTATTAATTTGATTATTTTTTTAAAATTATAAATTAGTCTAATAATTTTAATTTTATGAAATTTTTGTTCAATTTAGTTCTCACAATCTTTATTAACCTACAATTGACCCTTACTATTTTATAATTCTTATAATTTAATCTAATATTTTAAATATAAATATATTTTTATTCAATTTAATCCTAAAATTTAATATTTAAATTGAAATTGATATCTGTTTCTTTATAATTTAGTTAATATTTTAAATATAATCATATTTTTATTTAATTTAGTCCAAAAATCATTGTTAGACCCAAAATTAACCCCAATTTCTTTCTAATTTTTATAATTTAGTCTAAAAATTTAAATAAGTTGATATTTTTTTTTCAATTTAGTCCATAAAACCTTTATATAACCCACGATTAGGGACGGTAATATAATTCAAATTCGATCCAAAGAAAAAAAAACTTGATCCAAATCCGATTAAAAAATCCAAATTCGAATAAAAAAATTTAAGTCCTAATAGGAGGTGGATTGGATATGGATATTGTCATGATCTAATTTGAATTAAATCCGAATCCATATTTAATATGAATATGATCCACATATAAATTCAAATAAAAATATTTAAAATTATTTGATTTAAATATATATATATTAAAATCCTAATTAAGTTTATATAAGATTAATATTTTAGATTATTAATATCTTTTATGATTCTATTTATGTTTCCTCTTATTTTATAAGTTTTTGTTGAGCTTTATTAAAACAATGAAGCTTGGTAGTTAGAAACTTTTTCTGTATGTCAAATGTTAATAGTTGAACATTTGAATTATATTTTTAATTTGTTTCTTTGGATTATAATATTTATTAGACATTTTATAATTGTGATTTGGAAAATAGTTATGTTAGTAGAATAGTAAGACAATAGTAATAAGACAATAGAGTTTTTTAATTGCAGTTTGAGTTATTATTTTAATTTGTTTTATATTAGATTGTAATATTTATTGAGATTCGTTTATGTTATAATTTAAATATATTTGTTTGATAATTTTTTTTTCATTTAAAGATATTTGTTTAAGTTGATACTTTAAAAAAATAATTGGATTTTGACTTTCGGTTTTAGATTTTATATATTTTATTGGATTGGACTTGGATTCAGAATTCAACTTCTTTAAAAGTCTGATTATTAATTGGATTGGACTTTATAAAATCCAATCCATTGTCATCTTTACCTACAATTAACCCCTACTACTTTCTAATTTTTATAATTTAGTCTAATATAATTTTGTCCATAAAAGTATGCATAAACCTATCTAATTCTATCTATTATATCTAACTTACACCGGTGTAAGTTCTATTACTCTATAAAGCAAACTTACCCTAGTATAAATTCTACCAATTTAACTAGTTTAAATTATTTAATCATTCAGAGTTTTGTGATTCGTATCAATAAGAAATCTTTAAGCTATAGTCTTCCCTTGACCTATAAAATGTAAGGATGAAACAAATGATATTAGGACTTTGTATAAACTGTATTTTACATCTAATTAATCAGGGTATTTAAAGATAAGTTAAATATTTTTTTAACTTTTCTTTATTCTTTATTAGTATATAAAAGCTAGGATTGTGTATATTCATAATCATTTTTTCCTTTAATAATAAAAATCCATATTCTCTTTTACCCGAGTTCTTGGTTCCAAAATTTTCAAACTCTGTAAATTCAACATGATATCAAATGGTCGTTCCACTTCTCATTCTTCTGAGAATTCTTCTCTGATTTTCAAGAATGATGACCCATCCTCTAATTTTTACATCCATCCAAATGAAAACCCACATTTGGTTCTTACTTCTTCTTTGCTCGATGTCAGCAATTACCACGGATGGGCACGTGGGATGAAGATGATTTCTATCTCCAAGAAAAAATTTCGGTTTATTGATGGTTCGATTCAAGAACCCAAGAAAGATGATCCGCGTTTTGAAGCCTGGTGAAATGCAACAATCTTGTTCTATCATGGTTGCAGCGGGCGTTGTCTCCAAAAATTGCACAGACTGTAATTTGATTCGATAATGCATCGGAATTGTGGACGGATCTTTTTGAAAGATTCAATCAAGGTGATTTGGTGAGGATATCTGACTTGCTTCAAGAATTTTATGCATTGGCTCAAGGTAGTCTTTCTGTCACATTTTACTTTACCTAATTGAAAGTTATTTGGGATAAAATTTCTAACCTAAGGCCTCTTAGTATATGCTATTGTTCTACCATGAATTACCGTAAGCAAGATTTCTTGCTTAGGGGGATTGAATGAGAACTTTTCAGTTCCGAAATCTCAATTGCTAATGATGAAGCCAGTGCCTTCTGTAAATTAAGCTTTTGCTTTAGTTGTTCAACATGAACGTTCTTTAATGTTGTTACTAGTGAGTCAAACGTTTTATTTGCTTGGAAGCATGATTCCAAACATAATGAATCGTATGTTCGACAAGAAAATAAGTCTTCAGCTTCTAGGAGGTTCTATGGTTCTTCTAATAACAATAAGAGACCTATGTGTGTGTTTTGTGGTTTCTATGGACACACTGTTGATAGATGCTATAAAAAACATTATTTTCCTCCGGGTTATAGGAATAAGCAGAAGACAAATAGAACTAATCAAGTTGAGTCATTCAAGGATCAATTAAAGAATGATTCTGGTTCTGGTAAAAGTTATAATTCTTCTACAATGTTTATCAAAGATCAATATGAAAGTATTTTGTCTCTTCTACAAGAAATAAATGCTTTTGTTCCTGTTCAAGATTCTATTTCGGAATCAAAGATCAATGTGTTGTCTTATGTTTTTTATGATCCATCGAATGATACAGGTATGGCTCTTACTTGCTTGTCTTCACAGAAATTAGATGCTCCTTGGATCTTAGATTCTATAGCAACAGACCATATTGTAACTCTTTTTTAACATATAAATTAGTTTCTAATAAATATGTGAAGTTACCTAATAATGAATTAAAGTAAGTCATGTTGGGATTGTTCAAGTATCCAATTCTCTGGTTTTGGAAAATTTATTCTTCATACCACATTTTGGTTTTAATTTAGTTTCGATTTTTAAACTTTCTAAGGATAGTTATGTATGTTTTATTTTTAGTTTCTAAGGATAGTTATGTATGTTTTAATTTATTCTTCAATGGCTTGTATCATCTTAATGTACATCCTACTGTTTGTAATTTTGCTATTGAGTCTATTACTTGTTCTTCTGTTTCGATCAAGCTTTGACATGATAGACTAGGACATCCTTTTTTTCAAAGGATGAAATGTATTGCTCCTTTAATTAAAGCTATTTCTTCTAATAATCATTTAGATTGTGAGGTTTGTCATTTAGCTAAACAGAAATGAATTTCTTTTCCTTCAAGTGTTTCTGTTACTGATTAGATTTTTGATCTTGTACATATGGATGTTTGGGGACCATTCTCTATAAAAAGCAATTATAGTCATTCGTATTTTTAACCATAGTAGATGATAAGAGTAGGTATGTTTGGATATACCCTTTAAAGTTCAAATCACAAGTTAAAAATTCGATAATTGAATTTTATAATTTAGTTGTCACCCAGTTTTCTAAGAAGATTAAGTGTATTAGGACCGATAATACAAAAGAATTTGACATGTTGATTTTTTTAGTAAGAATGACATAATACATCAGAATTCATGTGCATATACTCCTCAACAGAACAACATAGTTGAACGTAAATATCAATATTTGCTTAATATTGCAAGCTCTATTAGGATTCAATCTAATCTCCCTTTACATTTTTGGCTTGAAAGTATTTTGCATGCTACTTAATAAATATTACTCCAACACCTCTTTTGCACAATAAGACTCCTTTTGAAATTCTTTTTAATAAAGTACCTGATATTTCTCTTTTAAGAGTATTTGGTTGTCTTGTTTTTGTAACCCCCTCGACCCGGTCTAGACGCCACCCGACTCGAACGAGCTACACGGGGAATATCGAGGCTAATCCGGAGACTCGCTCCGATAAACAACCCTAAAAAATTTATCTTTTATCTTTTTTAAATGCTTTAATTATATCCTACATGTTCATGTAAGGACCGAGTTCAATTATAACGGAGACTAAAAAGAAACGAGTCCTAATTTAACCGAACAAGTAAGGTTCTCTAGATGCATACAAGACCCTATAGACATAATCCACACTTCGAATATCATCCCTAGATACAAAGTCACCTAATTCCACACGCAAAACACATAATTTATAAGCATACTTCAACAATAACAAGTATGGTATATCATACTTTAAAATTAACCTATAATAGATCTCGAAATACCTCGTTAACATAAAAGTTTATCATTTATAGTATTCAAGTCAGAATATCCAAAAACACATAGATTCATCAAGTCATATCTTAAGCAATAACAATGTTGATAAACATCGAATATATATAAGCATACGACTACAATAAGTCTTATCATCATATCAATAATCTTAACATGATAATCCATCCCCATTGCTCTCTCACTACTACTAATGTTATAAAGACATACTTGAGCTTTCACTTGGCGGTTACCTGGAACCTTGCTTCCCTTCGTTGCCTCAACATTATTTACTCTGTATTGCAAGGTAAATGAGAGGGTAAGCATAAGCTTAATGACTGAATAAAAACAAGTATAAAAACACCTTGCGATGCAGCCCATACTAAACCAATTTCATCGATTTAAAACATGTCATGCTCTTTATAAAACAAAGCAAACCTGGCTAACAACGCCACTTTTAAAACTCAGTAAGTGTCATCAAATCATGGCTAACAATGCCATCATTAAAATTTAGTAAAAACCACTTTGAAATCACATGCTTTAAAAGCTAAAACACAAGTCTTACATGCTACTCACATAACAATGCTTACACGTGCATCTCAATGCACAAGCTCAAGTCTTACATGCTATCAACATAGCAATGCTATAATCACATGCATACCAATGCACAAAACCCAAGTCTTACATGCTAACAACATAGCAATGCTCATATCACATGCATACCAATGCATAAAACCTCGCATGCATAATCTCATATGCAACAAGTAGAAACCATGACACTTACCTTTAAAAAGTAAAAAAATATATTGGTGCTAGTGATCCGATTTTTACTACTCCAAATCGTTAGGATAAACGGGCAACAGCATGTTAGTACTACTCCCAGAGCATGCCCATGTTGATACTACTCTCAACATGAATTATCTCACCTTGGTGTCCGGTGACAGTACTACTCCGATCAACCCGTATGTGACAGTACTACTCCCATCACATAGCATTAGAATAAAAGGCAAAATGCAACACACAAGGAATTTATACACGTACGACTTTTGAATATTTATAGTGCACTCTAGACCCTATTGATCGATCAACTTATCCCATAAGGTTCATCACTTAACTAGCCAATATATTATCAAAAATCAATGCTCAAAACTTAATTCAAAATAGAATTCAAATCACATGTATCTCACTTTTCACGCATCACTTGCAAAAACTGATAAAACCACTTTTATCTTATTTTTCAAAATAAAACCGTGGGAACATTGAATACATATAAAATCTCTTTAAAAACAGTTTCATGAGCATTTATATACATGCATAATCACATATGCACAATACAACAAGAGCATGACAAATAACATTGTAAAAAAAAAACAAGGCATAATATGGGAACCTTTAAGAAAGTAAAACTTTAAACTTACTTTCGAGTATAGCGAGGTTTTTCACACCTTCCCTACACCCAAAAACCTTTGAAAAAACATTTAAAACCATGCCAAATTGGCAGCCCTCATAATCCACTCACCGATAACCGAAACTTGCTCGACAAGTCACCGATTCGATCCAAAACTTCTTCAAATATGATCACCAACTTCTTGTCCTGTTTCAACCATCAAAAAATAAGGATTTAGTGCTCCTAATTGCACACAACAAACCCCAAGTCGGACCCCCACTCAACAACCCTTAAAACCTATCAAAACCTTAACCGAAAACTTTCCGAAAACTACCAAACTTCTCCTAAACCTATAGTCCGGGATTATATATGTTTAAAACATGTTATAAACATTATAATACATTCAAAATCATGAATTTAGGATTCCAAAACAGCGGATCAAAATCCTTGAACGAAAATTGAGATTTTTAGTCGAAAAACTGATTTTTATGAAATTAAAGAATTAAAACAAAAACTTCAAGCCAATAACTTGGGAATTTCAGTAAAGAACTTTATTGTTCTAGAGGATTGATGAAATATCACCTCCAAAACTGATCCAATCGCTTTCCAGGTTTTAAAACGAGAAAACGATGAGAAAACAAGAAAATTTAAAGAAGAAAAGTTATTATAATTATTATAAACGAATTTAATTGAAAAATAATGAGTTTTTACCTTGAAAACTTGATGAACGGCTGCCTCCAAAGAGGAAAAACGAAAATTAGAAAAATATGTGATATTTAGGTTAATTAAAAAGGGTTTTAAGAGTTTAAAATTAGGTTTAACTAAGTTATTTAATTTAAAATAGGTTTTGGGTTTAATTAATTAAAATTTGGAAAGCCTAGACCAGCTAGGATTATAATTGGATCAAAGACCCTTAAGGATTCAAAGTTCTGGCTTGTTTTATAAAATTGTCCTCGAAGTTTTCAATTTTTACAAAATGGTCACCAATTTCTAAATCGTAGGGATTTAAAGGTAAATTTTCAAAATTAATTTGACCAAAGTCAAATATATGTTAAATAAGAATTTTAGGATATTTTTCCTCAATTTATTTTGATTAAAAACTAATTTTTAAGTATTTAATCCCGAACTAGGCTAAACCGGCTCACTAACTTCTAAACCCATTTTTGGGGCGTTACAGTTTTTTCCTCTGTTTTGTCTAAGCCTACGACTAAGATGCATCCTAAAGCATGAAAATGTGTTTTATTGGTTTGCCTAAAAACATTAAAGGGTATAGGTTGTACAATATAGAAACTGAAGAAATTTTTGTCTCGAGAGATGTTGTTTTCTTAGAAAATAATTTTTCCATTAAGAATTTAGAGAAAGTACTTGTCGAAAGAGTGATTTTGCCAACACATGATCATGATGTTTTTTTAGAAGAAATCTTGCCTAAATAGAGAGAGTTTTTAAATCAGAATCACAACTCAGATTTTTTAAGAGACTATCCTGTTTCTAGTTGTTCAAATGATTGTCATGATATAATTTCAGGTTCTAACATGCATTTTTTAGAAGAATCTGGTACTATACCTTTTTGATCGACAACAATCTGCTCAACAACATTCTGCTCAACATTATGCTCAATAACAATCTGATCAATAAATTATTCAGTAAAAGTCCATTCAATAGCAGTCTGAAAGCCAAAAATCTGATCAGTACAAGAATATGCCAGTAAGGTCAACAAAGCCCTCAAGAGTCACACACCTACCACATAAATATAAGGATTTTCAGGTTTTCTTACCAAAGTCTCGTACCTCACCCCACAACATTATTCAAGTGTTGTCTTATAATTCTTTATCTTCACAGCATCAATCTTATATAAATTCTGCTATTACTTTAGCTAAATCTAGATCTTATAAAGAGGTTATTCTTCATGATTGTTGGAAGAAAATTATGGCTGAAGAAATTTCAACATTAGAAAATAATAAAACATGGGACTTGGTGCCTCTTCTACCTGATAAACAGACTGTAGGATGTAAATGAGTTTATAAGAGTAAGTTAAAATCTGATGAAACACTTGAAAGGTACAATGTTAGGTTGGTAGCTAAAGGTTACACACAATAATTTGGTGTTGATATTTTAAATACTTTTAGTCCTGTTAATAAATTGACTACAGTTAGAACTTTATTAGTTGTTGTTGCTGCTAAAAACTGAAAACTTGAACAATTAGATATTAATGATGCTTTTTTGCATGGTGTATTAAAAGAAGAAGTTTATATGGAACTTTCCCCTGGTTTTAAAATAGAGAAACAAAGATTAGTTTGTAAATTAAATAAGAATTTGTATGGCTTAAAACATGCTAGTAGGCAGTGAAATGAAATGTTAAGTATTTTTTTTAATTTCTCAAGGTTTTAAGCATACTGATTCTGATATTATACTATGGAACTTTTTCATGCTTTTTTGCATGTTAAGTATCTCTTTTTGTGAAAGGTACTGGTATAAATTTTATTGCATTAGCAGTTTATGTTGATGATATTATACTAGCTAGTCCTAGTTCAGTTGAGATATCTAGTATTAAGAATTTTTTACATGATACTTTTAGGATAAAAGATCTAGAAAATATTAAAAAAATTTTGGGTCTTGAAGTTGCTAGATCTTCTAAGGGAATAAATTTATGTCAAAAAAAAGTATACTCTTGATCTTTTTGAAGAAACAGGGTTTACAAACTCAAAACCAGTGTCTACTCCTATCTTGGCAAATAATAAACTTTCAATAAACCAAGGCACACCTTTGAAGGATATTACTTCTTATATAAAACTTATAGGAAAACTATTGTATCTTACCAACACTAGGCTAGATATTTCTTTTACTGTTCAACAGCTTTCTCATTATCTTGTTGCACCTACTAATGAACATATGATTGCAGTACATAGAATTTTAAGATATCTAAAGGGTACTCCAGGACAAGGATTATTTTTTCCTGCTTTCAACTATATTAAATTGAACGCTTTTTCATATTCAGACCGGGCTACATGCCCTGATACGAGACGTTCCATAACAGGGTTCTGTGATTTTTTTGGTTCTGCCTTGGTTTCATAGAAATAAAAAAAAAAAACAAATTATTTCTCGTTCATCAAGTGAGGCTGAATATCAGGCAATTGTAGTTATTACTTGTGAAATACAATGGCTAAAATTTTTATTTTCTGATTTGCAAATTAATTTTTCTACTGTCAATTTTTATTGTGATAATTTGTCTACAATTAAAATTGTAGAAAATTTTATCCACCATGAACGAACGAAGCACATCGATATCGACTGCCATTTGATAAGAGAAAATGTTCAAAAAGGGTTGATTACACTACTTCTTGTCTCTACAACTCACCAATTAGCCGACTGCTTTACTAAGGACCTTCATGTTACACAATTCAGGAGCTTCATTAGCAAGTTGGACATACAAAATTTATATGCTCCAACTTGAGGGGAGGGTATTAGGACTTGTATATTAGCTGTATTTTATAGCTAATTAATTAGGGTATTTAAAAATAAGTTAAATATTTTTTAATTATTTTTTTTATTCTTTATTAGTATATAAAGGTTAGGATTGTGTATATTCATAATCACTTTTTCCTTTAATAATAAAAATCCCTATTCTTTTTTACCCGAGTTCTTGGTTCCAAAATTCCCAAACTCTATAAATTCAACAAATGATGATCAATTGGCCTTGGATATTCATTTTAGCACTCAATCATTGAGCTTCTACAGATTAGAATATAAGACTAACGTCCCATTTATTTTATCCATCCCAGAATGAATAAATCTTACCTTCATTGTTCCTAGGGCTAGCAGATGGTATGAGCTAGGGGTTGAAACAGTTGCTGAAATGGTTAATACGGTTGTCAATGTTTTAGCTTTCATTGTAATCGATATTCACTATGATTAACAGTGATCGTATATGCTCATATCACTTCAAATTGAAAGCAATGAAGTTATCCATGATCTTATCACATATTTGTTCTGGTTTTGGCATGCAAGAGCTGTTTCGACAGGGAATATATAGGAGGAAGGAAACTTTAAGAAGGCAGATAAGATCAGTCTGTAACTATTTAAGGCCAGTTTTTGGCACTTGAAACGTGGGAAATATCTGGCATGTTAGAACCAATGAAATATTGATATCTAGTCCTCATTCTTGTATTTAGATTATGAGCACATGGGCAGCCACAAAGTGTTGGAGAGTTCTATATTAACTTCACATGCAACACCAAATTTATGCCCCCAGATGCTTACACTTGTGAAAAATGTAAATTAGTTAGTGGCAAATGATACCAAGTGAGAATGACGGCATTATGTCGAAAATGAGATGGACGGTGATGGTTTTATGTGAACGGTGGTTAGGGATGAATGATAAGTAGAACCCAAATGAAACAAAATATAATCTGATTTTTTATTAACAAATGATCAAAGAGGGTGTTTTAACCCTTTATAAATATTAGGCTTATATAACCTATAAACTATGATTAATTGCTAACAATCCAAATGGTTTAATAAACTAATATAACAACTCAACGAATTTTAATAGCTACTAACAATCAATTAGTTATTAATCTAACATTCACCCTGTTTTCTTCCCTCATTAAACTTTTTCAATCTTCTGCATCGAATCAACCTCATGAACAGTAACTAACCAGTGAGTTTGTCGTTCAAACACTTGGGGAAAAATCTTTATTTTTCGTTCTTTCAACAATGCTACACGATACCGTGATGAGCTCGACCAGGAAACACTACTAAACTTGTTGTTGCGTAACTATCTCCATTATAACCTCTATGATCAAGCTGAAAAGTTGAGATCTAAGGCACCAAGATATGAAGTGCACTCAAACCAGCAGTCTTGTAGATATCTTTTCTACCAAGGAAAGATTCGAACAATTCATTTAGACTATATCGATGAAAAAGAGAGTCTACTAGAGGCAGCTCATTTAGCCCCTGTTGCAGCCCGGGGCTTCAGAATTCAGTGTAACAAGTGGGCTATATTAGTACGTTTGCTATTTGGGGAAATCTTCATTTTTTCAACCTGTTGCTAAACTTCTTGAAGTTGTTTCTCAATTAAACAAAAACAAAGTTTACTAATTCTTGGAGCTAGTAGTTTGTGAACTGAAATTCTTGAAACTAATCAACAACAAATGTAGAATTTAGTGGGTTATTGAGAATCAAAGATGTTTTTCATCATTTTGTTCTTCTTTACTCACCTTTAAATCTACAAATTCTTTTATCATCCAACATTCTTTCCTAAATCTATTCTTCATTCAACTTCATTATCTTACTTTGTCGCTTATTCGATCCTTTTTTTGTGGAAGCAAGGCGGTTAAGTTACGAACTCCCGGATGCAATCTAAAGCCCCCTTTCGAGCAAAAAAAAACACCCTCTTATGTTTGGTTAAATAATGTAAGGTTGTTAAACACTATACATTCTCCAGATATTTTTTATCTTCCGAACTTGATTGTTAAACCAAAATTCCATCCATCCATACGAATAAAGTAAAAGGCAATGAAACTCCCAAAGCAATAAACGTAACCAACATTCAAGAGAAATACCAACAAACAGACAAAATCAACTCCAAATCACAGGTCTCACACTAAAGATCAACAAATGATAGCCTTAAGATTTCAATTCAGATCAACCATGAGTATAAAATTACAACCAAACTTATAACTCAACCACCAACTATATGCAGTTAACTATAGTTTCCAATTCATATACGCTAGAGTATGTCACTGGAGATGACACAAGGAGGCAAACACTTTAATCATTGTATTGAAATTTCTTCCCCCATCAAAAGAAATGTGAAGGACAATTAGGAATTGCTTTACCATCAAGATTCAGTGTAACTAGGTTCTTCTAGTAAATCAAAAACAGAAAAATTAAGCTCGCAATATCAACACTTATGCTTCTTGTAATACACGATGCCTCAGAGTAAAAGAAGAATTAACCATAACCATTCAAACAATAGAATCTCACTATTATTTGAATAAAAGAAAATGTTAAAACAATGAGAAACTTCTCGAACAGATTATTGAATCATGAGATGAAAGAAATGAAACGAAACAAAATCATATAGCATTAGCGGAATTAGGCTTTCTTTTCTTCCAGAAAGCAGATTCTTGTTCAATCATTGTTGTAGAAGAGTCAGGTTTGGCAGGAAAATTGAAGGTTTTCCCCACCACCAAAATAAAGGCATCAACCAAAATAGACCTTAGAAAAATAAAGAAGCTTTCGAGCGAAGGATCGACTCTTGGTTTTGGGTTTCAAAACAGAAACGAAATCATGCTTTGCAAAGCAAGCCTTGATCGAGTAGCAGAGCAAAAAAGAAAGAAGATAATGGTTTTAGCGGGAGAAAAATAGGCATGGTAACGAGGACGAGGTGTTGGATTCATGGATGAGAACTGAAGGAGAGAAATGGCGAGTGAAGATTGAGCGAGATCGATAGTGGTAACGGTCTCAAAATCGATGGCGAATGATACCATGTGAGAATGATGGTATTATGCCGGAGATGAGATGGACGGTGATAGTTTTATGTGAACGGTGATTAGGGATGAATGATAAGCAGAACCCAAATGAAACAAAATATAATCTGATTTTTTATTAACAAATGATCAAAGAGGGTGTTTTAACCCTTTATAAATATTAGGCTTATATAGCCTACAAACTATGATTAATTACTAACAATCCAAATGGTTTAACAAACTAATCTAACAGCTCAACTAATTCTAATAGCTACTGATAAGTGCTCAACTCACTATCACTTTTTACACCTTTTATGGGCATTAGTCATCAAATCTACACCTACTTGGACCAATGCATACACTTAATGTGATATATTTAAAGGTTATGCTTATAAAGATGATATTTACAGAAAAGACAAGTTTTACTGCAGTTCTACATCTGTGCAGGAAAAACTATTGCCGCGACAGCAACGTGGTCGAGGCAAGACCTGATACCGAGGCAGCAGCCGAAAGACAAGTAACAATATTGTAGGCGACTTGAAGAGAAAAACGATCTGGACGTTTCTGGACAAGCAACGCATGAATCGGAGCTGGGAAGCACATGGAAAGCCCAAGTTAAAGGCCACGCGGAAGCAAATCCTAATTGGAATAAACTTGGAAATATTTTAATTATGGACTTGACTTTATTAAATTTAGTTGATTTTTTTTATTTATTAGTGATGCATGACGCATTTTGATTGGTCTACAATTTTTTATTAACGAACGTTAATAACACGAGCCAAACAAAATAAAGATTTATATTTTAGGAGATAAAATATCCTAAAAAATACTTTAGAGACTTGTTTATGAAAAAGTGTTTATTTTAGACATTAAATGAACATTTAAGCCTTTCTCTACATAGAATTTAATGGGATACTCAAAAGGGATGTAAATCTTATGTCCCTTAATCGTACCTCTATTGATACCTCGCTCCATTTTAAATCACTGAGTTTAGGTTTTAATGTTAGGGATTATGGTTAGGGTTTAGAGAATTAAGCGTAAGTGTATTTTTAAGGGTGTAAAGTTTAGGACGTAAAATATTAAAGTTAAAATTTAAAAATTAACTTTTATTTTTTTTCGTAATAGACGTAGAAAGGAATAAATTAGAGAGAGATTTTTTATTCATTCAAAAGTATCCAATACATCAAATTGATTTAAAATTATTAAATATTTATAATAAAAAATCTAAATTTTCGAATTGAGTATCTGACTCATTATTTTTATAGGTTTTCGAGCTGAGCCTCGATAAAAAAGATCCCTTAAATTACACTACCTGAAACTCAAATTCGTACGTATTTTTATATTTTTATTATTTTACTAAAACTTCACAATTCATGTGGTTTATATAAATTGTACACCCTAAAAAATACACCTTATCCTTAATTCTATAAACCTTAACCACAACCTATAACCTTGAACTCTAAACCTTAAACCTTAATCCCTAAAAATCCTCTCTTTTGAAGCATAAGTATGAATAGAGGCATGAGAAAGAGTCAGACGATTTTTACCCATATTTATTAAACAAAACTTATTATAATATACAAATTCTACGGTTTATATAAATTCACTCTAACAAATATACCTCTTTGATAAAAAAAAAAACTCGAATAAATACCTATAGAAACCATAACTTATTAAAAAAAATACACAATTCAAGTGAGAGCACAATGTTTAACGTCTGCAAATCATGTTTAACAAATATTTTCAAGTCTTGGATCGATTTAAATTATTGTTTCTATGTTTTAGATAAACAGATCTCTCTTATTAGCATACTGAAATATTGCTGGTTAAAATTTTGACAAAAGAAGTAACAGATCTCTATAAAATGAATTTTTTATTATTAAAAATATTGAGTACTCAAATATAAATTAACAAAAAAAATATTTTTTAAAAAAATAAATAGGAAAATAAAAATAAAAAATTCTTCGGGGTGAGTGATAATCGTCCATGCTCACCCTATGTGCCTTTGTCCATGTTTATCGCTTAAAATTAATAAAAATAGTGACATGATTTAGGTTAATAAAAATTTAGTTCAATATATTAATTTAGTCTAAAATTTTATTAATTTAGCTAATATTTTAATTTTAAAATTAAAATTATTTTTTTCTAGTTGAACAATTTTAAAATTTTAGAATGTAACGACCCGATTTTCGAATTAATAAATTGAGTATTGAACTTAAATTATGGCCCAATTTTTGAGACCCCATTAAATAAATTATTAGGCTTATTGAATAAATACTTAATTTGGGCCAAAATGAAAATAAAGGATAGTATTTTTAATATTTTATGAGGATAAAATTTTTGGAATTTAAATAGGGACGAATAGTTGAAAAGTGATTGGTGCATATTATGAGGAAATAGATACGAAAAAAAGAGAATATTATATAATAGAGAGAGAAAATGAGAGAAAAATCTTTAAATCTTAATCTATCGTCGTCTAAACTTTTATTCGTGACTTTAAAATTTAAGTTTGATAATTTCTTTTCATTTAATTAAAATCACATCACTTACCCTTTTTTAAATCATTTTATATTTAATTCATCAAAAATTCCAGCATAAATAATTTCTCTGAACAAATTACATTTAACCTTCCAAGTTAACTACTTCAACCCACATCTCATTCTCAAATCAATCATCAATACTTCAAAATTCCATCAGTCATAAATTAAAGCAATAATATCATTTTCTCAAATATTCAAAACAATAAGTTAGAATAAAAACCAATACCTACTTCCTCCTAGATATCCTAATAACCAAGACCATTGAACTCTCCTACTACTCTTAGCTACCATGTTTCACCAAAAATTCATGCCTTTGAATCTAATTTTCAACCTTCTAACCAACCTTACATTCAATGGAGAAAAAATGAAGGCTCTTTCTTGAGAGTTAGGTTAGGTTTGATAAAAATGTATAAAAAATCTTTTACTCGTTTATTAGATTCAGTTGATTTTTTTATTTATTAGTGATGCATGGCGCATTTTGATTGGTCCATGTTTTATTATTAACAAACGTTAATAACACGAGCCAAACAAAATAACGATTTATATTTTAGGAGATAAAATATCTCAAAAAATACTTTAGAGACTTGTTCATAAAAAAGTATATACTTTAGACAACAAATAAACATTTAAGCCTTTTCTACATAAAATTTAATGGGGTATTCAAAAGGGATGTAAATCATGTTCCCTAATCGTACTCCTATTGATACCTTGCCCATTTTAAATTAGTGAGTTTAGGTTTCAATGTTAGGATTATGGTTAGGGTTTAGAGGATTAGGCGTAAGTGTATTTTTAAGGGTGTAAAGTTTAGAACGTAAAAGATTAAAGTTAAAATTTAAAAATTAACTTTTAAAATGTTTTCGTAAGGGGCGTAGAAAGGTATAGATTAGGGTAACTTGATTGACGAGTTCATTAACTAGATGGTTAAAATAGATATTCTCAATTAGTTGTATGGTTATTATAATAGTTTATCCTAATTTTCCCCCTTAAACGGATATTACACTACCCGAAACCCAATTTCATACTTATTTTATATTTTTATTATTTTATTAAAACTTAAAAATTCATGTGTCTATCTATTGCATCATTTTGAGTACCCGAGTTAATATAACATAATTTAGTAATTAAGCATATTTATAGAAATAACATACATGTTCATATTTGTTAAACAAAACTTATTAAAATATTTAAATTCTGCGGTTTATATAAATCCACCCTAACAAACATACCTCTTTCATAAAAAAGAACTAGAACAAATACCTATAGAAACCAAAACTTATTAAAAAAATGTAGACCATTCTATAACAAAATAAAATAAAATAACACAATTCAAGTGAGAGCACAATGTTTAACAAATATTTTTAAGTATTGGACTCAATTTAAATTATATTTTCTATGTTTCAGATAAACAAATCTCTCGTATTAGCGTATTGAAATATTTTCAGTTAAAATTCAAACAAAAAAAATAGCAGATCTATTAATTTTAATTTTACGTGTATTTGAATAGCAGATATCTCCTTACAATAAAATGAGATTTTGTTAATTAAAAATCTTGAGTACTCGTATATAAACACCCATAATGATCTAAAATCATTGTAACTAAAAAGGAAAAAGAAGTAATTGAATGGCACGCAAACCTAAAGGATAAAGTAAACTGTATGTGTCGGCAAGATTATTTTGATAGACAGTAAACATTGACGGATAGTTTCTGTTCACGTGAATAAGAACTTGCGGGGAAAATTATATATTTAGTATTTTGATTATGTTCATATTATTATTTTTATATTTTAATTATTATTTTTAATAAAATAATATTTAATATTTTTTATTTTGATATTTTTATTATTAAAGATAGATTTAGAATTTAAGGTTGGATAGGACGAAATATAAATATTTAGAAGTGAGGGATAGTTATCCCTCCTCACTCCATGTGCCATTGCCCCTGTTTGTCGTTTAAAATTAACAAAAATGGTGACGTGATTTAGGTTAATAACAATTTAGTTTAATCTATTAATTTAGTCTAAAATTTTATTATTTTAAATAATATTTTAATCTTTAAATTAAAATTAAAAAAATCTCTTTTTTCCAGTCAAACAGATTTTAAAATTTTAGAATGTAAAAACCCGATTTTCAAATTATTAAATTGAGTATTGGACTTAATATGGGCCAATTTTTGAGAGCCCATTAAATAAATTATTAGGCTTATTGAATAAATACTTAATTTGTTCCCAAATGAAATTAAAGGATAGTATTTTTAATATTTTATGAGGTTAAAATCTTTAGAATTTAAATAGGGACGAATAGTTGAAAAGTGAGTGATGCATGTTATGAGGAAATGGATAGGTAAAAAATAAAATATGATAAGATGACGAGAGAAAATAGGAGAAAAATCTTTAAATCTTAATCTATCGTTGTCTAAACTTTTATTCGTGACATTAAAATTTAAGTTTGATATTTTTTTTACGAAAGATTCCAACATAAATAATTCTTTTGAAGAGATTACATTTAACCTTCCAACTTAACTACTTCAACCCACACCTCATTCTCAAACCAATCATCAATACTTTAAAATTCCATCACGATTTTAGTCATAAATTAAAGCAATAATACCATTTTCTCAAAGATTCAAAAACAATAAGTTAGATTAAAAACCAATACCTACTTCCTCTTAGATATCCTAATAACCAAGACCATTGAACTCTCCTACTCCTACTCCTACTCCTAACTACAATATTTCACCAAAAAATCATGCTTTTCAATCTAACTTTCAACCTCCTAACCAGCCTTACATTCAATGGAAAGAAAATGAAGGCTTTTTCTTCCTTATCTAACCGGAAGCCCTACCCTTCAATTGTCTATTTTTCTTTATTCATTTAGAACGATGAATAATTAATTTTCAAGCTGCTCACACATAAAATATCATATACTCTCAAATTTAATTAATTGCTTCTGCTTTATTGTTTATCGTTCATTAAGTTTAGAACGTTATGTTTTATTTTATCACTAACACCTTGAGACTCATATATTCTACTTCATAATTTCTTTAAAATATAACCACTCTACTAATTCGATAATGAATCATTAGCTCAATTAGTTATTTTATCTTAAATTCTATTCTTAATCGATATAAATTAAGTCTTTAGAATTTCAACTATAAATTCTTAAAATATGATTTACCTTGAAAATTCTTAGTCCAATTTTAAGGGCATTACATTGTTTTTATCGTAGGTTGAACATTGGATTCATGGGATCGAGAAGCACTATCTATATGGGATTTCAGTTTTTGGAGTTTTTTCGAGTACGATATTTGAGTTTAGTGGGATATGTATTTATAAGATCTTACGTGGCATAGTCTGTAATTATTATTTAGTATTTTTAATTAAAATTTAATGTTTGATATTTATTTTTTAAATGGAGCTCCTTTATAATATTTTATTTACTTATATTTCAATTATTGTCTTTAATATTTTATTTTAATATTTATAAAGAAAATGAATACGATAAAGGAAATTTTATTATAGCACAAGTTAGTCCATATTCGACTATGTTTGGTAAATAGAATTTTGGATTAAAAATTAAAAAATATATTCATTAAATTTTTTAATTTTTAATCTTTTAGTGTATAGAAGATTACAACAATAAATTAGTGTGAATCTTTTAAAATTAAAAAAAATGTTAAGAAAAATATTCTAAGTTTAAATGAATGGATATAAAAATTTATTATCCAACCAAGTAAACTAAAGTTTATATAATTTTGTATACCAAAATATTTTTCCTTTATACTTCTCACTAATACGAATATTTCTTACAAATAAAATTATCGAAATTTAAATTTTTTTAAAGTAAACATCATTTTTTTCATAATACTACCATTTATTGAATTTAAATTTTGGAGAGATACCACCGACCCTCGATTCGTCCGTGATTGAACCCTGAGTTATTACTCTAAGGTTTTATAAATAGCCCACTATATTACATGTTATGGCGACGACGAGGAGCAGCGAGCAACAAAACAATGGCGCATGAAGCGAAAGAGATCCATGCCGTGATGTTCCCATATTTTGCTTTCGGTCACATCAATCCATTCATTCAACTCTCCAACAAGCTTTCCCTTCATGGAGTTAGAATCTCCTTCCTCACACCACCCGGTAATGTTTCTCAAATCAAAGCTTCATTCCTTGTGTCCCCAAACATCCAAATCATCCCACTCCATATACCTCCGATTCAAGGACTTCCACCAAATATACACAACACTTCTCAGATGACACCCGAAATGCATGAGCTGCTCAAGAAAGCCTTGGATATGATGCAACCTCAAATACAAGATCTGCTGTCAGATCTCAGACCACACTATGTTTTCTTTGATTTCTTCCAACCTTGGCTTCCAAAAATTTGTTCTCAACTAGGCATCATGACGGTTTGCTTCTCGACCTTCTCTGCCGTGTCAGGTGCTTACCTTACTGTTCCCGCGAGGCTTATTGGAGTTGAAACAGAGGAGCCAACGGTTGATGACCTGAAGAAGCCACCGTGCAGGTTCCCGAAAACGTCTGTGACTTCTCTCAAAGAATTCCAGGCTCGAGATTTGACGTATATTTTCAAAAGCTTCGATGGTGGCCCTGGGGTTTACAATAGAGTCATCGACTGTCTCAACAATTGCAACTCTATTGTTATCAAAACATGCCAACAAATGGAGGGCCCGTACGTTGATTTCATGCAAACCCAGTTTCAAAAGCCAGTTCTTTTAAGCGGACCACTTCCTCCGGAACCACCGTCTGGTGTGCTTGATGAGAAATGGTCAAATTTTTTGGCTCAACACCCACCTAAGTCCGTCATTTTTTGCTCCTGTGGTAGTGAAACGTTTCTCCAAGATGATCAATTAAAAGAACTGGCTACCGGTTTAGAACTCACGAGGTTGCCGTTTATTCTAGTTCTGAACTTCCCCGGCGGAGTGGATGGCCAGTCTGAGCTTGACCGGGTCTTGCCAAAAGGGTTCACGGAGGCGATTAAGGGAAGAGGGATTGTTCACATGGGATGGGTCCAACAACAGCTTATTTTAGCACATCAAAGTGTGGGTTGTTACGTTTGCCACTCTGGGTTCAGTTCCGTCGTTGAAGCTTTGATGAACGATTTCCAATTGGTGTTGTTGCCATTAAAGGGTGACCAGTTCTTGAACTCAAAGCTGGTTGCCGGAGACCTGAAGGCCGCCGTGGAAGTGATGAGGAGAGATGAGGATGGGTATTTCTCTAAGGAAGACATACAGGAGGCTATCGAGACTGTGATGGTTGATGTGTACAAGGAACCGGGGATGTCCATAAGAGAGAATCATATGAAATGGAAGGAATTTTTGCTAAATGCTGAGATCCAGAGCCAGTTTATTTCCGATCTAGTCGAAGAAATGAAAGCAATGCTGTAAACCAGGGTCTTAGATATTCACCCTAATAAAATTAGGTTGTTATTGCATCAATAAATGAATATCTTTATGTTAAATAAAATATCATATTTTATGGAGTAACTGGTTATCTACTATGCATCCAAGGCATTTTTTTTATTTTTAAAAAAAATAATATGAGAAAGATTAAAAGTTTAAAATAAATTTTTAGATTCTTAAATTTATCAACATCAAATTTTGTTAAAAGAAATAAATTTTTCTTCAGAATTAGGTTAGTTTTAATAAAAAAAATTATAAAAAATCATTCAGAGTTTTGTGATTCATATTAGTAAACTATAAAACTTACACCGACAAAACTACACAGAAACCTATCTAATTTTATCTATTCTATCTTATACCGATGTGAGTTCTATTACTCTATAAAACAAACTTACCCTAGTATAAATTCTACCAATTTAACTAATATAAATTATTTAATCATTCATAGTTTTGTGATTCGTACCAGTAAAGAAACAAATGTACAGACTATCAATTGGCCTTGGTTCATTTTAGCACTCAATCATTGAACTTCTACAGATTAGAATATAAGACTAACGTACCTAGGGCTAGCAGATGGTATGAGCAGGGGTTTACACAGTTGCAGAAACAGTTAATGCGGTTGTCAATGTTTTAGCTTTCATTGTAATCGACATTCATCATGATTAACAGTGATCGTGTATGCTCATATCACTCACAAATTCAAAGCATTGAAGTTATCCATGATCTTATCACATATTTGTTCTGGTTTTGGCATGCAAGAGCTGTTTCGAAAGGGAATATAGAGGAGGAAGGAAACTTTAAGAAGGCAGATAAGATCATTAGATCAGTTTATGCTCATGAAAAAGTGTATACTTTAGACGGTAAATAAACATTTAATGTAACACCTCGTCCCAGATGTCACATTGGACCTCTGGCCCAAAATCTGTATTTCAATTCTTTTTTCGAAAGTCCAATAATAAATCAACTCAAGTCCAAATGTAATTTATAAAAATCTATTCGAGCAAAAAACATAAGCCCAAAATAAGTTAAAGAAATCGGAGCTCCAAAATATTACAACCCATTTAAAACATTCGACCCAAATTAAAATAAACAGATTTACATTACATAGGGTTCGACATAGTGCTAGCCCACTAAATCTAATAAATGTACTCTGACAACACGGTCGATGCTGAAATCCAAACCTTGATGGTGCTCCACGAACCGGCTTCACCTAACCTACGCACGAAAACACATTTCGAACGCTGAGCTACGAAAGCTCAGTGGGTACGCCGAACTCGGCCCAAAATCATGCATATCATAAGAAGATAAAGCAGAGCATATAAATATCGTGCATGATATGATGGTCTAACATGCTCGTCTAACACATGGCATAAACAATGTATAACATCGCACACAGCATATACATGTCACATCACAAATAACACACAAGAGTGAGGCCCGCGTCCACATAGCATCGGGATCCTACACCTAGGATTGAGGCCGCCCTCAAATCCTATGCCCGGAATGTTACATCGGACATCTTCGAACGAGGCCGCCCAACGTTCGGAAAATAAGGGACGGAGGCCGCCCAACCAATTTCAAGCTCGGAATGTTACATCAAACATCTTCGAGTGAGGCCGCCCAACACTCGGAATAAAGTCTTCAATACATCACCCGGAATGTTACATCGGATGGCCTTCGACGTGTTGCAACACTTTTGGATATCCAGATTTCCATCAAACAAGAACTCAACACACACAAATGATCCACCTAGGATCTTCATATCAAAACATATCAAGACTTCTCATAACTTAGTCTTTCGGGGTGATAACATCAATCTTGTGATAACAATTCATTTAATTATTTATAAGATTCATTTGGACTCTTAAATCTCTTATCGAACCTCAAACAAAACCAAACTTGTCGAGTTCTCGCAGGGGTATCGATACCCTTATGTGGGGTATCGAAACACCCTACATCGATACCCACCCAAAGAAGGTATCGAAACACTAGTATCGATACTGGTACCGATACCCTTTGACCACTTTTAAAGAAGGTATCGAAAGGGGGATTATTGGATTCGATAATGGTATCGAATCGAAGATGCCACTGAAGGGTTTGGTATCGATACTTGTATCGATACCCCTTCCCAATAGCCTATTTTCACTCAGGAGTATCGATACACGGGCCACCGGTATCGATACCACCTGCACGAAACTACAACTTTCACTTAGAAATTTCTAAGGATTATTCCCAAACTCAAACCAATCAATCCTAAAGTGTTCCTACTCATTACTACGAAAGTTTAGAGTGTTTTAACATCAATTTTAAGTCATCTAACACACAAATCCAAAATCCATCATTAATGACTTTTAAGCTTTAAACCAAGCACACAAGTACCAAAATCTATATGAATGCAACTACCATGATATAAATGATGAAGAGAAGAGTTGGGAGTACCAACCTTAAGCAAGAACAACAACAAAACAGCAAACCCGAGCTCCAAGCTCAAACTTAAGATTTCTCCTTCCTCAAGCTTGATGATGGCTCTTCCACTTGTTTCTCTACAAAGGGAAGGATAACAACAACTTAGAACTACCCTAAGATGATCCTCAAAGCTTAAAAACACTTACAAACTAGGATTTAAGCTCTCCAAAAACCAAATCCCGTACTTTACTCAAAACCCCTCTTAAACCTCCATCCTCACCAAACCAACACTTTCTTACCTTGTTCTATAGATCCTTGAAAGCCTTACAACATTCCCTTCAAACCAAAAACGAGATTTCTAACAAAATTGATAAAGATCTTACCTTTTTGCTCTTTCTTTCTCTTGATACTAAGATGAAGGAGGATGAAGAAAAGAGAAAGGATTAAGTCATTCTCTGCAAGAGAATTAAACCCCAAATCCTCTTGTCCTCAACATTAAGCATTTACCAAAATTCCCTTACTAACAAGGCCCAACTCTCAACACAACAAGCCTAAAGCCCAAACTACCCAAAATCGGTGCCTAAAACCAAAGCCCAACACCACGGGTTAACCCGATACTCGGATCCAAAATCCGGGTCGTTACAACTCTCCCCTCCTTAAAGAAAATTTCATCCTCGAAATTTACCTGTCAAGAAGAGATGAGGATACTGAGCTCTCATGTCCTTCTCCACTTCCCGCGTTGCTTCTTCGATTCCGTGATTCCTCCACAAAACTTTTACCAAAGGTATAGACTTGTTCCGAAGCTCTTTAACTCCTATATCTAAATTTTCGATAGGCCTTTCCTCATAAGTCAAATCTGCATTGAATTCGATTTCCTCAAGCTGAACCACATGCGAAGGATTGGAACGGTAACGTCTCAACATAGATACGTGGAACAAATCGTGTATACGTGTCAATTCTGGGGGTAAGGCAAGCCGATAAGCCACTGGTCCAACCCTATAAAGAACCTCATAAGGCTCGATGAACCTTGGACTCAACTTCCCCTTGCGACCAAACCGGATGATACCTTTCCATGGAAATACCTTGAGAAACACTTCCTCACCAAGCTCATACTCGATGTGCTTATGCTTCTTATCCGCATAAGCTTTTTGTCTGTCAAAAGCTGCTTGTAACCTCTCTTTGATGATGTGAACATTTTCTTCGTTTTCCTTAACTAGCTCCAAACCCATTATCTTTCTCTCATTAAGCTTTGTCCAACACAAAGGTGTCCTGCACCTACACCCGTACAAGGCCTCGAAAGGAGCCATCTTGATGCTCGACTGATAACTGTTGTTGTAAGTAAACTCTACCAAAGGTAACTCCTCCTCCCAACTACGAGCAAAGTCCACAACACAACACCGAAGCATATCCTCCAAGATCTGGATGAATCTCTCAGACTGTCCATCGTTTTGAGGATGAAAAGTTGTAATGAAGTGTAACTTGGTATCTAAAGCCTCGTGGATAGACCTCCACAACCTCGCTGTGAACCTCGGATCTCTATCTGATATGATCGATGAAGGTACACCATGCAACCTCACGATCTCCTTTATGTACAACTGAGCCAACTTTTCTAAACTGTAGTCCATCCTTATCGGTAAGAAGTGAGCCGACTTGGTCAACCGGTCAACTATAACCCATATAACATCATGCTTCCTCAACGTCATCAGCAACCCGGTGACGAAGTCTATGGTCACTCGATCCCACTTCCACAGTGGAATCTGGATAGGCTGAAGCAAACCTAAAGGAACCTGATGTTCCGCCTTTACCTGCTGGCACGACAGACACCTAGTCACAAACTCTGACACATCTCTTTTCATGCACGGTCACCAAAAGAAAAGAAGAAGATCCTGGTACATCTTGTTACTACCCGGATGCACAGAAAATGGATTACGGTGAGCCTCTCTCAAGATACGATCCCTTAGATACTCTAAACCTGGTGATAAGTTCTCAACTCACTATCATTTTTTACACCTTTTATGGGCATTAATCACTAAATTTACACCCACTTGGACCAATGCATATACTTAATGTGATATATTTAGAAGTTATGCCTATAAAGATGATATTTACAGAAAAGGTAAGTTTTACTAAATTTTTACATCTGTCAGGATAAACTATTGCCGCGGCAGCAACATGGCCGAGGTAGGACCTGATGCCGAGGCAGCAGCAGAAAGACAAGAAGCGATACTATAGGCGATTGGAAGAGAAAAATACAAGGGACGTTTCTGGACATGCAGCATATAGATTGGAGCTGGTTAGCACGAGGAAAAGCCCAAGACAAGGCCACACGGGAAAGCTTTTTATTTGGAATAAACTTGGAAATATTTTATTTATGCACATGACTTGTTCCCTACTCCAAGTTGTATTCTACTTAGGAAAGGTTTGCCCTAGGCCAAGCCTATATAAGACCTAGCCGTCTAAGGGAATAGGGAGAGCCGATTCATAGAGAGTTTACACTAAGACTCAATGTTTTCTTTCTCTCAAATTATGTTCTAAGCTTTCTTAGGGTTTAGGTGAAGGTTGTTAAGTATTTGTGAGAGGAGATTGTACTTTGTCTTTGTTTCAATGCAATAAAACTATCAAGGTTTGCTTATCCTTTGCCATTATTTGTTCTTGCATTCAAGCTAGGGAGAGAAGTTTGTGAGTAATCCATTTATCTAGACTCGGGAGAGTTAGATTCACGAAAGGGATAAGTACGGTGTTTCAATTGTGAAATACTAACTCGGCCTAGGGATAGGTTAACAGTTTCAGCGGCTAAAAAAGTGTGAGATTGGTTGGTGAGTATAATTGATTCACGCCGGGAGGTATCATGAAGGACTAGTCATCAACAGTACTTCGACTTAGGGATAAGCGGAGTCATCCAAGGATATTTTGCCGAACTTTGGTAAAGTCCAACCACGAGCAAGAGATTGCCGCGGCGGACAGTATCGTCGCTGCCAAGGCAGTAATCTGCAGTACTGCCGAGGCAGTGATATACAATTGTGATAAGTGCTTAACACACTATCACTTTTTACTCCTTTTATGGGCATTAAGTACCAAATATACACCCACTTGGACCAATGCATGCACTCATTGTGATATATTTAGAAGTTATACTCGTATAGATATTATTTCCAGAAAAAGGCACGTTTTACTGCATTTTCATATCTGTGCAAGAGAACCAGTGCCGCGGCAGGGACAAGGCCGAGGCAGGACCTGATGCCGAGGCAGCAGCAAAAAGACAGGAAGTAAGACTATAGGCGATGGAAAGATAAAAATCCAAGGAACATGTTTGGACTTGAAGCCCATGGATCGGAGCTGGCTAGCGTAAGGAAAAGCCCAAAGGAAGACCACGCGGGAAAACCCCTTAGCCGAAGCAAACTTGGAAATATTTTTATTATTATGTACTTGACTTGTTCCCTACTCCAAGTTGTATTCTACTTAGGAAAGGTTTGCCCTAGGTCTAGCCTATATAAGGACCTAGCCACCCAATGTTTTAAACAACGAAATACCTAGGGAGAGAGCCGACTTCT
Source organism: Abelmoschus esculentus (assembly GCA_035048815.1). Classification (NCBI taxonomy): domain Eukaryota; kingdom Viridiplantae; phylum Streptophyta; class Magnoliopsida; order Malvales; family Malvaceae; genus Abelmoschus; species Abelmoschus esculentus. Next base: position 11,054,503 of record JAUCBN010000031.1, read on the forward strand.
ACTCTTGTTCTTTCCTCTCCATCATGTTCTAAACCTTCTTAGGGATTAGGTGAAGGTTGTAGAGTATTTGTGAGAGGAGATTGTACTTTGTCTTTCATTCAATGCAATAAAGATTATCAAGGTTTGCTTATTTTTTGTTATTCCTTGTTTCACAATTGAGCTCGGGAGAGGATATTGTGATCATCCATTTATCTAAGCTCGGGAGAGTTAGATTCACGAAAGAGGTAAGTACGGTGTTTCAATCGCGAAATACTAACTCGGCCTAGGGATAGGTTAAGAGTTTCAGCGGCTAAAAGAAGTGTGAGATTGGTTGGTGAGTATAATTGGTTCACGCCGGGAGGTATCATCAAGGACTAGTCATCAATAGCACTCTGACTTAGGGATAAGCAGAGTCATCCAAGGACACTTTGCCAAACTTTGGTAAAGTCTGCCCACGAGCAAGGAATTGCCGCGGCAGATAGTGTTATCGCTGCCCAGGCAGTAAACTACAGTGTTGCTGAGGCAGCGATATACGATTGCATTGGACGGAGACAAGTCAATCAATTCCACAATACGACGCAACTGGATCCTAGCCCATCTCTCTCTACTATTTCAACCCTTTACTTTTATTTTAGTTATTTTAGTTTAGATAAACCAAATCAATTTACTTGTGTTTTTATCTTTTTACAGAACAAGGAGGTGAAGAAAACATATTAAGTATACCGGTCCCTGAGGAGACGATAACTCGATAATATACTTATCACTTATTACTTGCGATGTGTCCACTTGCACTGAACGCGCACTTTTGACACGCGACAAATTGCATTGGACAGAGAAAAGTCAATCAATTCTGCAATACAACTCAACTGGATCCTGACCTCTCTCTATTAATCAGACATCATCCTTATTCTTAGTTTCTTTTATTTCAATTTATCTGGTTTCATCAAAACCAAAAATTACTTGTGTCTTTATTTTTTACAGAACAAGAAGATGAAGAAGGCATATTAAGTATACCAATCCCTGTGGAGACGACGATACACGATAATACTTATCACTTTATTACTTGCGATGTGTTCACTTGCACTAATTGAGCACTTTTGACACGCGACAAGTTTTTGGCACCGTTGCCGGGGATTGGCAACTAAATTTTGTTTTCTTTATTTTCTTGTTTCTTTTTTTATTTATTTTTATTTTATTTTGGTTTTTCTTGGTGTATGACCAGGGCCAACCCAACCAACCCTTTGTACGATTTAGACCCAGAGATCGAACGTACACGGCAAAGATTGAGGAGACAAATCCAAGAAGCTATGGCAGATCATCCGGTAGGACAAAACTTACCCGCCGGCAATGGAGGTCTTCCGCCTCCACCAAGGCCGCGGCAGCTTACTGTCAGAGACTTCCTGGAAGAAGATTTAAATGGGTTGAACTCATGAGTCGTTACACCGGAGATAGAAGCAACCAACTTTGAACTGAAACCTATCATGTTCAATATGCTTAACACTATTGGACAGTTTGGTAGGTCTGTAACTGAAGATGCAAGGCAGCACCTCAAGTCCTTCATGGAGATATGCAATTCCTTCAAAATCCAAGGAGTCCATGAAGATGTCTTGAGATTGAAGTTATTCCCCTATTCACTGAGGGATAGGGTAAAAGCCTGGTTAAATAGCATTCCAGTAGGATCTATTGGATCTTGGAGTGAACTCTATCGTGATTTTATTACACGCTTTAATCCTATAAATTTATACGATAGAATTCATAATGAAATCACTTCTTTTCGACAGACAGATGACGAACCGATGTACGAGGCATGGGAGCGCTACAGGGAGTTACTGCACAAGTGTCCTTTGCATGGATTTCCCCTATGGACACAAGTTACCATGTTCTATAATGCCACGAATGCCCCGAAAAGGATGATGTTAGATGCCTCGGCGAAACGGAACACTCCTTGATAAAGCACCTGAGGAAGCTATTGAGATACTAAACAAACTCGCAAAGAAGGATTTTCAATTCCCTACATCTAGGCGAGGAGGAGTAAGATGCCAAGCCACGGTGAATGAGTTAGACACATCAAATTCAGTGGCAGCACAATTGGCCTCTCTTACCAAGATGGTGCAAAATTTGCAACTACAACAAAATACCCGTGAGGTTAAGGTGATTGATTCTTTTTGTGATTTATGTGGAGGTAACCACAATTCATCTGATTGTATGAATCAAAAAACCGGTATGTATGTTGGAAACTATAACCGAACCAATATGATGTCCAACACATACAATCCCTCATGGAAGAGGCATCCGAACCTATCATGGAGCAATCTTAACAATGCCTTAAACCCAACCACCCAACCCTCAGGATTCCAGCAACCAATGCAACATCTGCCACAGCCGCAGGTCCAGCAGCCAATGCCGCCGCCGCAGATCCAACAACAATTTGTAAGTTCCTTGGAAAATTCTCTAAAAGCGTTCATGATGAAAAATGAGTCATACATTGTAGAGAATAGAAACTTCATCAAGAGAACAGATGCGTTCATAAACAGGACTGAGATGAGGTTGCAGAACCAAGAGGCAGCAATTAAGGCATTGGAAACTCAGGTTGGGCAGTTTGCTCAAAATATAAACACTAGACCACAAGGAGGACTACCTAGCAATACTGAAGTTGCTAAGGTAATGGGCCATGAACAGTGTAAAGCAATCGCTACCAGAAGTGGTTTACAACTGAAGGAAAAGACGGAAATTCTAGCGGGCCAAGTTCCATCGTTAGACCCAGCAAAAGAGGAGGTTGAAAAAACTGACCCTGATAACACTGCCCCAGTAGAGAACTCAACAACTCCTAAACAGTCTACCGAGACAGCAACAACCCCAGTGGTGCTAGGTATTAAATTCCAAACTAAAGAAACTCTGGATGAGATGAGACCACCACTACCCTTCCCACAAAGATTGAAAAAGCAAAAACAGGACCATCAATTCAAGAAATTTCTTGATATTTTAAAGCAAGTCCACATCAACTTACCATTCGTAGAGGCAATTGAACAAATGCCTAATTATGCCAAGTTCTTAAAAGACATTGTGTCTAAGAGAAAAAAACTAGGTGAGTTCGAAACAGTGGCCGCTACCGAGGGATGCATGGCAATGCTACACAATCGTATGCCACCAAAATTGAAGGATCCTGGATGCTTCATCATACCTTGTGCAATAGGTAATAACTATGAAGATGATAATGCACCGATCATCTTGGGGAGACCTTTCCTTGCAACTGGACGCACCTTAATTGATGTGGAAAAAGGAGAATTTACAATGAGGGTTAATGACCAATAAGTCAAACTCAATGCATTCCACAATTTCAAAAAATATGATGATCCAGAAGAGTGCAAAGCCATCCACACAACAGACACCAAAATATCCTGCCTTGGCAGCATGCTCGGCAAGTTATTTGGCAAAAAGATCAAGCCCAAAGTGGAAGCAGCATATATGGATGGACATAAAACAAAAGGGAGTGGCCAACATCTGAATTCTAATTTTGGCCAGCAAGAGATAAACACCTTAGGAGATGCATTTGCATGCACTCCTCCAGTGACTTAACCTCTTCCCTTTTCTTTTTATATTATTATATTAGGATTAGTTTAGTTTATATTTATTTTTCTATAATTTTTGTTTTTTCTTTAAGTATTTTTTTGTTGTTTGTGTTTAATTTTTATTTAGGATAATAAGCAAGAATAAATGAGAAGTAGTTCATAGCAGGAATTCTGCCGAGGCAGAAAACAGTGTCAGAGCTGCAGCAGTTTCAACGGGCAGAACAGTTTAACGGCTAGTCTGCCGAGTTATCTGCCGCGGCAGAAAAGGAAACGGCAGTAAAGACTAACGGCTACAAAACGACTAGTGGTTCAAACGGTCACAAGGCCGAGGCCTATATAAGCAACCCCCCTCTTGAACTATTCACTCTTGCTTTCTTGTTTTCTTTAGAATACTCAACAATCTTGCTCTCACAGTACTCTCTGCCTACCCTTCTTGAAATTCTCGAAGTCCTCCAAGAAATTAATCTCTCACAATATTTATGGCCACCTACAAGCGTTTTGCCCCAGCCAATGTTGAAGACCGCTTCAACAGGTCTTTCATCGCCCGACAATTGTGGGAGGAACAAGGGTTCCAACACTCGGATGATGAAAATTATGGCATCGAGCACTATCTGTTCGACAGGATCAAGTACCAAGATTAGGAAATCTTTTGCCTCCAACCTGCCCAGGAAAATGCCACCATCGTGCGGGAATTCTATGCGCACGGGCCAAGCAAAGACTACCTCTTTGTCCACTGTCGAGGCAGGCCTGCCCAGCTTGATGCCGAGACCATCAACCAATTCTACGGCCTCACACCTGACCATGATGTACATGCCGAATTCATGGAGGATATCACTACCGAGGATTACGAGTTGATTAAAGATGACCTTTGCTACACGAATACTCCATGGGAAACCGGTGCCCATAGAGGCTTTGTAGCAAGGTAGAGTCTAAAGCCCGAGGCCAAGCTTTGGAACACCTTTGTCAAGAGACGCCTCATTCCCACATCCCACAACAGCACGATGGACCGAAAGCGATTGGTGCTCATCCAATCAATCATCAACAAAAGGAGCATCAACGTTGGAGAGATCATCTTACGCGAAATTTACGAATGCAGTAAGAAGGATAAAGGACCATTATATTTCCCTTGTTTGATCAATGGTTTGTGTATTGCTGCAGGTGTAATAGTAGAAGACACGGACGAATACACTCCCCAAAGGCGTGGATGGACCAGAAATTTTTGCCACAAAATTATGCAGATCACGCAAGCGGAACCAATCCAATTAATGCCCCAACAGTTCACTGCTGATACTGCTGCCGGGGCCCAATACACGGCAGACATGCCAGACACTGCCCACACCACTGCCGCAGCAGACCCGTACCAGGAAATACTTTAGAGGATGGCAATAATGGATCTTAGGCATCAAAGATACATGGGGTATCAGAGGGACTTCAACAGCACCCTTGCCCAAATGATACTCCATGCCTTTCCAGACCAAGGGGCGTAGTTTCCAGAATTTCCAAGCAACATGTTTGTCACAGCTCCACCCTATACAGAGACTACACTAGCTCCAAGAGGACCGAGACTGTTCTTCCACGCGGGCCCTAACCACAGTTTCATGCTGCCGACCCATCGAGGGCAGCAGACTCTGCCGCAGCATCATCTGCCAGCAGAAGACCATCAAAGCGGAGGGCAGTCTTCAGCACTCCACCACGATCCCCCATCATCATAGGCAGTCTATCAGCAGAGATAGATGCCTATGTACATTAGAGCTCAACCGCTGCCGGACCGAGTACATACCATATCGGGGCAGCCGCAGCAAATGAAGGTGGAGCAGACATCATGATCACCGAAGAGATTGCCGACGTGGAAAAAGGAGAAGAAGTGGATGCTCTAATGCAACGGACACCACCCACAAGAGTCCAACCACCCCGGCAAGCAAAAGCTCAGCCATCTCCCTTACCAAGAACGAAGCAATCAGTAGCACGACCCCGAAGAAAAATTGTTACAAGCAGCTCTTCGGAGTCTCTTTAAAATTTTCATATACTCAATTTTATTTGCTATTGTTTCTTGATATGTTGTTTATTTCTTTCACATTATTGTTGCCCTTCTACTATAAAGCATTGAGGACAATGCTTGGTTCGAGTTTGGGGGTGTAGAGCCACTGCCAAGGCAACAATCTACTGTCGAGGCCTTGCCAAGAAAAGGGAGTATTTAAGTGAATTTTTTTATTTTTATGCTCCCCGCCTTACTTGAATCAATTGCCTATACTTTTGCACTGCTTATCATCAGTATTACCTTAGTTTATTCTTTAAGGCTATAGAAATCTTTCTCCTTACCATGGTTAGGTCTTGTTAAGAAGGTTTAACCTTAGGATACTTAAGGATGAAAACTTAGAAGCTTACTATAAGATAAATTTTTAAACACTTTTAGGACTTGTTGGATTATAGGAATTCTTTTAATGAACTTAGGTGATAAAGACTTAGATTTTTGGGCAAAGTGACTAGAGGTGCCTATCACCGGCTCTAGGAATTACTCTTCTTCATGCTAGAGGTGCCCGAAATGGGCTCTAGTATGCTACAAGGAATGTCAAAAAGAAAGAAGGAATTGGTGATGAGAAAAATACAATCCTTGAGGTGCCCGAAATTGGCTCAAGAATTGGTGGTTTAGAAAAGAAAAGAACACTTAACCAAAATCTACTTGTCTTGAACTTAGAGTTTATCTAAGAAAGCCTTTAATCAAACTTGTCCACAAAAACGCACACACTCACCAAATCTTATAGTCTGTTTCTAGGTAAACCCTTGGGTAGCCGAAAGGTTAAGTCTAAAGAATAGGCATAGTTATGGTGGGGAGAATAGATGAAACATAAGACCATGAGAGAATAGAGTTTGGCAAATTGATGGTTTGCATTGCTTGAGGACAAGCAATAGTTCTAGTTTGGGGGTGTGATAAGTGCTCAACTCACTATCACTTTTTACACCTTTTATGGGCATTAGTCAATAAATTTACACCCACTCGGACCAATGCATATACTTAATGTGATATATTTAGAAGTTATGCCTATAAAGATGATATTTACAGAAAAGGCAAGTTTTACTGCATTTTTACATCTGTGCAGGATAAACTATTGCCGCGGCAGCAACATGGCCGAGGTAGGACCTGATGCCGAGGCAGCAGCAGAAAGACAGGAAGCGATACTGTAGGCGACTGGAAGAGAAAAATACAAGGGACGTTTCTGGACATGCAGCACATGGATTGGAGCTGGTTAGCACGAGGAAAAGCCCAAGACAAGGCCACGCGGGAAAGCTTTTTTATTTGGAATAAACTTGAAAATATTTTATTTATGTACATGACTTGTTCCCTACTCCAAGTTGTATTCTACTTAGGAAAGGTTTGCCCTAGGCCAAGCCTATATAAGACCTAGCCGTCTAAGGGAATAGGGAGAGCCGATTCATAGAGAGTTTACCCTAAGACTCAATGTTTCCTTTCTCTCAAATTATGTTCTAAGCTTTCTTAGGGTTTAGGTGAAGGTTGTTAAATATTTGTGAGAGGAGATTGTAATTTGTCTTTGTTTCAATGCAATAAAACTATCAAGGTTTGCTTATCCTTTGGAATTATTTGTTCTTGCATTCAAGCTAGGGAGAGAAGTTTGTGAGTAATCCATTTATCTAGACTCGGGAGAGTTAGATTCACGAAAGGGATAAGTACGGTGTTTCAATTGCGAAATACTAACTCGGTCTAGGGATAGGTTAAGAGTTTCAACGGCTAAAAGAAGTGTGAGATTGATTGGTGAGTATAATTGATTCACGCCGGGAGGTATCATGAAGGACTAGTCATCAACAGTACTTCGACTTAGGGATAAGCGGAGTCATCCAAGGACATTTTGCCGAACTTTGGTAAAGTCCAACCACGAGCAAGAGATTGCCGCGGCGGACAGTATCGTCGCTGCCAAGGCAGTAATCTGCAGTACTGCCGAGGCAGTGATATATAATTGCATTGGAAAGAGAAAAGTTAATCAATTCTGCAATACAACGCAACTGGATCCTGATCTCTCTATATTAATCAGACTTCATCCTTATTCTTAGTTTCCTTTATTTTAATTTATCTAGTTTCATCAAAATCAAAAATTACTTGTGTCTTTATTTTTTACAGAACAAGAAGACGAAGAAGGCATATTAAGTATATCAATCCCTGTGGAGACGATACACGATAATACTTATCACTTCATTACTTGCGATGTGTTCACTTGCACTAATTGCGCACTTTTGACACGCAACAGCTGGTACACACAATCGACCTTGAAAGTACAAGAACCTACCATCTCGTACCTCAAAGTCTGACGACTCACCTCTTTGAACAACCTCTAACTGAGCTACCATCTCCTCATCTAGCACTTGTGCTCTCTTTATCTCCTGAAAAAGCGTGGGCTCCACACGCAACTCTGCCAACAAACCCCCATCATCTATCATCCTCAACCGAGCACACAAAGCTCTCAAGTCCGACATGGAATTTCGACTCAAGGCGTCGGCGAACACATTCGCCTTGCCGGGGTGATACTCTATGAAACAGTCATAGTCTTTTAACAACTCGATCCACCGAAGCTGTCTCAGATTCAACTCCTTCTAGGTAAACAGATACTTTAAACTCTTGTGGTTGGTGTAGATGTAGCATTTCTCCCCGTAGAGATAATGCTTCCATATCTTCAAAGCAAAGATAACCGCCGCTAGCTCAAGATCATGTATAGGATAGTTCCTCTCATGGGGTTTCAACTGCCTCGAGGCGTAAGCAACCACCTTACCCTCTTGCAAAAGCACACAACCTAACCCATTTAAGGAAGCATCACTAAACACCACATAATCCTTACCCGATTCCGGTTGTGTCAACACTGGTGCCTCTGTAAGATAAGCCTTAAGCTACTCAAAACTCTGCTGTCTTCTTTCGTTCCACACAAACGGAACACCTTTCTGAAGCAACTTGGTCAATGGTGCCGCTAAGATCGAAAAAACCTTAACAAACCTCCTATAGTATCCGGTAAGTCCAAGAAAACTACGGACTTCCGATACATTCCTTGGTGGTTTCCATTCCACCACAACTTGGATTTTCTAAGGATCCACCCGGATGCCATCCGCTGCAACGATGTGGACAAGAAACGCCACCTCTGACAACCAGAACTCACACTTACTAAACTTAGCGTAAAGACGCCTATCTCTCAACACCTGAAGAACAACCCTTAGGTGGTAATCATGCTTCTCCTCCGAGCGTGAATACACCAAGATGTCATCGATGAATACCACCACAAACTGATCTAGATAGGGCTGAAAGATTCGGTTCATCAAGTCCATAAAAGATGCAGGTGTATTCGTGAGCCCAAACGACATCAATAAGAAATCACAGTGTTCGTACCGCGTCCTATAAACAGTCTTTTGGACATCCTCATCCACCACCTTCAACTAGTAGTACCCCGACCTCATATCTATCTTAGAAAACACACGAGCACCTCTCAACTGATCAAACAGGTCATCGATCCTAGGCAGGAGATAACGATTCTTGATCGTGACCTTATTAAGCTAACGGTAGTCGATGCACATCCTCATCGATCCGTCCTTCTTCTTCATAAATAAAATCGGTGCTCCCCATGGCGACACACTCGGTTTGATAAAACCTCTCTCAAGTAACTCTTGGATCTGCTGCTTCAACTCTCTCATCTCCGTCGGTGCCATACGATAAGGTGCTATGGACACCGGTGTTGTCCCTAGAAACACCTCTATCCGGAACTCTAACTCACAGTCAGGAGGTAAAATAGGGAACTCCTCCGGAAAAACATCGGGATACTCACAAATTGTCCTCAAACTCTCTAAAGCTAAACTTTCAACGCTTACATCCCCCACGTGAGCTAAGAAAGCCTCACAACCCTGCTGGATCAACCTATGAGATGACAAAGCTGACACAACATTCGACAAACACGAGTTCCTCTCACCCCTCACAACAAGATTAGAACCATCAGCTACTCGAAGCTTCAAACTCTTAGATCTGTAACCCAAACTTGCGTTGTGTTCGAACAAACAATCCATTCCAAGGATTGCGTCGAACTCTTGGAAAAGTAACACCATAAGATCGGTCGGGAAGATAGACCCTTGCACCTCGATCGGACACCTCCGATAAACCTTATCCACCAATACATCTAACCCCAACGGACTGTTCACACGAACTCCTACCTCTAGATCCTCCGTTGGTAACCCCTACTGTTGCGATATCCCACTATGGATATACGAGTGGGTAGATCCCGAGTCCACAAGAGCAACTATAGGGACAGAAAACAAACTGAATGTACCTGAGATCACATCTGCCGTAGCACAGTCCTCCTATGCCCTCACCGCAACTGTCTCGCTGGTGCTCTAGCAGTGGACTGAAAGGTGCCTCCTGATGCGTGGCTAGCTCCGCCACGTGAGAACCCACGACCCCTCTCAGCCTGAAACACGGTACTCTAAGCCTGACCTGGTGGTGACGTCACAACCTTTGGAAAGTTCCTCACAAGATGATTCAAAGACCCACACTGAAAACAAACTCTGACATTGCCCTAACACTCTCCTTGATGGGTCCGACCACAACGTCTACAAGTTTGAACACTAACACTCCTCTGTAAACTCTCTGGGCCTCCAGTAGAAGAAGACACAGACTGCCTCATACGTCCCACAGACTCTGATCTTGGGTTCAACCTCGAACCCTGATTCGATGTTTCTCTGTTCTAGTTCCAACGGCTTCTACTCTTGTTGGAGTGAGACTGAGAGTTACTCGCATGACTCTGACTTGCTCCACCGGTGACTCCTGGCCAACAGACGACCCATAGGTCAACCCCTGAACCTGATCTAACGACTTGGCACTAGCAACCAACTCTGAGAACACCTTAGGCGGTGCAGCAGTGAGATAAGTCTGGATCTCCTTCCTCAGACCTATCAAGAACCTCTTACATCTCATCTTCTCCGTAGCAACAAACTCTGGAGCATACCGGCTCATAAGCAAAGACCGAATGATTCCCCTGAATAAGATGGGTAAACCGCTCCCTCAAGGTGTCGATGTGATTCTCACCCACATACTTACTCTTAAAATCCTCAAGAAAGTCCTGCCACTTCGGACGATGAGGATACCAACCCTTCTCAACTGTCTCCCACCACTCTCTCGCGTTGCTTTTCAGAAGTGACAACACACAAGAAAACTTGTCTTCCGATCTCAGCCTCATCTGTCTTATTATCCACCTTGTGTCATGCAGCCACTGGCCAGCCTGTACGGGATTGTCCACCAAAGAAGTCAAAAGCTCCTTGCCTTCGCACCCTCTCCACCATTGCCTCACGAGGCGTAGAAGATGGCCTCGTTATAGCTCTCACTATCCTGCGTAGCGTCTGATTCAACTGAGCAAAGTAGTTGGCCCCCTAACCAACTGCATCATCCGATGACACCTCCTCATCGGGCTCATACTCATAGTCGGAGTCTCTTCCACGAGAACCCCGAATTTCTTCTTGATCCCTCACACGTCTCGGCATACTTAACCACTTCTGCACGAACAACAACAACAAACAAGAGTACACCATCAAAATTTCAACTTTAAAGAGGATGTACTTGTCTAACACCTATATAACACGCTAGACTCCCCTAGGGACTTCCTAGAACCGACTCTACCTAAGCTCTGATACCACTAAATGTAACACCCCGGCCCGGATGTCACATTGGGACACTAGCCCAAAACCTGTATTTTAAAATTTCTTTCGAAAGCCCAACAATAAATCAACTCAACTCCAAATGTAATTTATAAAAATCCATTCGAGTTAAAAACATAAGCTCAAAATAAGTTAAAGAAATCGGAGCTCCAAAATATTATAACCCATTTAAAACATTCGACCCAAATTAAAATAAACAGAGTTACATTACATAGGGTTCGACATAGTACTAGCCCACTAAATCTAATAAATGTACTCTGACAACACGGTCGATGCTGAAATACAAACCTTGATGGTGCTTCACGAACTGGTTTCACCTAACCTACGCACGAAAACACATTTCGAACGTTGAGCTTTGAATGCTTAGTGGGTACGCCGAACTCGGCCCCAAATCATGCATATCATAAGTAGATAAAGCAAAACATATAAATATCGTGCATGATACCCTTATGTGGGGTATCGAAACACCCTGCATCGATACCCACCCAAAGAAGTTATCGAAACACTGGTATCGATACTGGTACCGATACCCTTTGACCACTTTTAAAGTCAACGAAAGGGGGATTATTGGATTCGATAATGGTATCGAATCGAAGATGCCACTGAAGGGTTTGGTATCGATACTTGTATCGATACCCCTTCCCAATAGCCTATTTTCACTCAGGGGTATCGATACACGAGCCACCGGTATCGATACCACCTGCACGAAACTACAACTTTCACTTAGAAATTTCTAAGGATTATTCTCAAACTCAAACCAATCTATCCTAAAGTTTTCCTACTCATTACTACGAAAGTTTAAAGTGTTTTAACATCAATTTTAAGTCATCTAACACACAAATCCAAAATCCACCATTAATGACTTTTAAGCTTTAAACCAAGCACACAAGCACCAAAATCTATATGAATGCAACTACCATGGTATAAATGATGAAGAGAAGAGTTGGGAGTACCAACCTTAAGCAAGAACAACAACAAGACAGCAAACCCGAGCTCCAAGCTCAAACTCAAGATTTCTCCTTCCTCAAGCTTGATGATGGCTCTTCCACTTGTTTCTCTACAAAGGGAAGGATAACAACAAGTTAGAAGCACTCTAAGATGATCCTCAAAGCTTAAAAAAATTACAAACTAGGATTTAAGCTCTCCAAAAAACAAATCCCATACTCCACTCAAAACCCCTCTTAAACCTCCATCCTCACCAAACCAACACTTTCTTACCTTGTTCTATAGATCCTTGAAAGCCTTAAAACATTCTCTTCAAACCAAAAACGAGATTTCTAACAAAAATAATAAAGATCTTACCTTTTTGCTCTTTATTTCCCTTGCTACGAAGATGAAAGAGGATGAAGAAAAGAGAAAGGATGAAGTCATTCTCTGTAAGAGAATTAAACCCCAAATCCTCTTGTCCTCACCTTTAGGCATTTACCAAAATGCCCTTACTAACTCTCAACCCAACAAGCCTAAAGCCCAAACTACCCAAACCCGGGACCCAAAATCAAAGCCCAACACCACGGGTTAACCCGACACTCGGATCCAAAATCCGGGTCGTTACATTTAAGCTTTTCTCTACTTAGAATTTAATGGGGTATTTAAAAAGGATGTAAATCATATGTCCCTTAATCCTACCTCTATTGATACCTCACTCCATTTTAAATTACTGAGTTTAGGTTTTAATGTTAGGGATTATGGTTAGGGTTTAAAGAATTAGGCGTAAGTGTATTTTTAAGGGTGTAAAGTTTAGGACGTAAAATATTAAAGTTAAAATTTAAAAATTAACTTTTAAATTTTTTTTCGTAATAGATGTAGAAAGAAATAAATTAGAGAGAATTTTTATTCATTCAAAGTATCCAATACATCAACTTGATTTAAAATTATTGAATATTTATAATAAAAAAATCTAAATTTTCGAATTGGGTATCTGGCTCATTATTTTTATAGGTTTTCGAGTTGAGCCTAGATAAAAAAAATCCCTTAAATTACAGTACTTGAAACTCAAATTCGTACGTATTTTTATATTTTTATTATTTTACTAAAACTTCACATGGTTTATATAAATTGTAAACCCTAAAAAATACAACTTATCCTTAATTCTCTAAACCTTAACCACAACCTCTAACCTTGAACTCTAAATCCTAAACCTTAATCCCTAAAAATCCTCTCTTTTGAAGCATAAGTATGAATAGAGGCATGAGAAAGAGTCAGACGATTTTTACCCATATTTGTTAAACAAAACTTATTAAAATATGCAAATTCTACGGTTTATATAAATTCACTCGAACAAATATACCTCTTTGATAAAAAAGAACTCGAACAAATACCTATAAAAACCATAACTTATTAAAAAAAATACACAATTGAAGTGAGAGCATAATGTTTAACGTCTGCAAATCATGTTTAACAAACATTTTCAAGTCTTTGACTCGAATTAAATTATAGTTTCTTGTTTTAGATAAACAGATCTCTCTTATTAGCATATTGAAATATTGTTGGTTAAAATTTTGACAAAAAAAGTAGTAGATCTGTTAATTTAAATCGTACGAGTACTCAAATTTTACATGTATTTGAATAAAAGATATCCCATTACTATAAAATGATTTTTTTTATTAAAAATATTGAGTAGTTAATATAAATTAACAAAAAAAATATTTTTTTTAAAAAAATAAATAGGGAAATAAAAATAAAAAATTCTTCAGGGTGAGTGATAATTGTCCCTGCTCACCCTATGTGCCTTTGTCCCTGTTTATCGCTTAAACTTAATAAAAATGATGATGTGATTTAGGTTAATAAAAATTTAGTTCAATCTATTAATTTAGTCTAAAATTTTATCAATTTAATTAACATTTTAATTTTAAAATTAAAATTATTTTTTTCTAGTTGAACACTTTTAAAATTTTAGAATGTAACGACCCGATTTTCAAATTAGTGAATCGAGTATTGAACTTGAATTATGGGCCAATTTTTGAGAGCCCATTAAATAAATTATTAGTCTTATTGAATAAATACTTAATTTGGGCCAAAATGAAAATAAAGGATAGTATTTTTAATATTTTATGAGGATAAAATCTTTGGAATTTAAATAGGGAGGAGTAGTTGAAAAGTGAGTGGTGCATATTATAAGGAAATGGATAGGGAAAAAAGAGAATATGATATAATGGAGAGAGAGAAAATGAAAGAAAAAAATCTTTAAATCTTAATCTATCGTCGTCTAAATTTTATTCGTGACATTAAAATTTAAGTTTGATAATTTGTTTCATTTAATTAAAATCCACTTCACTTACTCTTTTTTTAAATCATTTTGTATTTAATTATCAAAAATTTCAGCATAAATAATTCCTCTGAACAAATTACATTTAACCTTCCAACTTAACTACTTTAACCCACACCTCATTCTCAAATCAATCATCAATACTTCAAAATTCCATCATGATTTTAGTCACAAATTAAAGCAATAATATCATTTTCTTAAAGATTCAAAACAATAAGTTAGGATAAAAACCAATACCTACTTCCTCCTAGATATCCTAATAACAAGATCATTGATGTAACCCCTAAAATTAATATAATTTCTTAAATTAAAAATTAGGGTTTGTGCTTATTAAAACTTGTTTCGCAAGTTAGGGTTTTTATAATTTAAATATAATTATCGAATAAATTATTAAATAATTAATAATTTAAAATACTGAAAACTTAACATTTAAAATATATTGAGTTCAACCCATAAATTTAATAAACATTAAATGTCCTAAAATCTTATATAAAATCCAAAATATCCAGAATAAACATGATTATACTGAAATCAGAGTAACATACGTAGTGGTTTTGAAGATATTCCTCCAAGTACCGTAGCCTAGGACTTAGGATCTGAAACAGAAACTGAGAGGGTGTAAGCTAGGGAACCTAGTGTGTCTCTAGTGTGCAGATAAACAGAATCAAAATATAGCAGAGCAGATAATGTAATGCATGTATGATATGCACCTAACATCGTACGCCATCAGAAGAGTAGGTTCCCCCTGAACCATTCTAACTCCGTCACATAGTAGAATCTCGACTCGAAGGTGGAGCTACTGAACAGAAGTGGATACTAGACCCGAAGGTGGAGTCACTGAACAAAAGTGATATAAATCACTAAACTTCCCCGTACAAATAATTCAACCACATGCAATGTTATGAACAGTTATCAGAATTAGAATGCGTGCCTTAAACTAACAGGAGGCATGCATGATAGTTTAGAACCGGATATGTAACTATATAAAACTCAGAATATGACAATAATTCAGAAAATCAGGGGAATGATGCAATGAACATGATCATACAAAAAATATAAGAATCTGCACACACAGTAATAACAAAAAATAGCGGGAGAGACACACCTGAAATAGAAAGCTCAACGTCGAGAATGACTTTTACTAGACTCGGCTCTACCACTAGATCGAGCAGGTGTAGAACCTACAACTAACAAAATATTAGACACACTACTATGCCACTATACCGATAGTACACTAAACAGAAGTAAATCGAATACTCACGAGCGTGTCCTGATGTCTGAGGAACAAGAGGTCGTCCAGGAGGAGGAGGAGGCAGAAACTCAGGGTCTGAATCCACGTCACCTGAACCAAACAGTAACTATTTCAGAATCCGATAAAGATAACTTCCAGATAAATATTCGGACTAAAAAGCATTAAAAAACGACACTTCGGGTTCGAATTTCGAAAAATGAATAGTTCCATTGATCGGGTCTCGGGTCGGGTCACGGGTCAGTTCGGTCGGGCGGTTCGGTTTCCAGGATTTTCCTGGAAAAATCTGGGTTTTCCGGATTTCCAAAAATTCCCAGAAAACCGAAATTTCTATTCTTCTTTCCCCTTATCCATTTGAATTAAAACAACAAAAACACCAATAAACCTGAAACAAACTTTAACAACAAAACACCCAAACAAAAACGATTGAAAACAAACGGGAAAAACTCTCCCCAAACTCCACTAAACTGAAACGGAAAAAAAGAGACGAAGATTAAATACTTACCCGAACACACTGAAATTGATTCGAATGAAGACAAGGGCTTCTTAGATTGAAAACGAAACAGAGAAAGAAAGAGTGTAATGGTCGGGAAGATTTGAAATGGGAAATAAAATGAGAAATAAAATCCCGAATTGAAACTGAAGCGAGAATGAAGGGAGGGGCGTCAGTTACCAAAATAAATGGTTTAATAACACAATAAGGGTTTGGACTTTTTAGAATTTAAAAAAAATGAACCCTTAAACTTTCATAATTTACAATTAAGCACTACAACAAATTTGCTTATTAGTGAAATTTAAAATATTGTCACTAAAATCTATATTTACATCACAATTTATATTTTGTGACATAAAATTTGGTGTTACAACGTTCGTCACGTTAGGTGTGTCACTAAATGTCAAATATGACAATGTATATTTTTCGTCACATATTATAGAATATATCGTGACGATAATGTAAAACATCACCTTATATTATTTTTTAGTGACACTAAATTACGTCACCCAATGATATAAAATTTGGTCATTGATAATTCATATCGTCACCAAAAATAAAATAATTTTATTGTATAAGTGACGAAAGAACTATATCACATTGTTAGTGACATAGTATATCGTCACTTAATAATAGTATAAATGACAATAATATCAAATGTCACCTCATAATTTATATTCAATGACAACTAAAAACGTCATCAAATTATATAAGAAATCGTTATTAATAAATCTCAACGTCACGGATAATGCTTTAATTTCTATTTTTTGGTGACACAAAAAATACTATCACGTATTTAATAACATAATTGTCACCTAATAGTAATTTGCATGACAATAAAATATATCGTTACCTTTTGATTTATAATTAATATGAAACCTCTTATAATTTATATTTTGTTTTTAATCTTTTAGAAACCATAAAAAATTATTTATGTTAATATTAATGCAAAATCATAATATTGTAAAGTAATAAAAATAAAATATATCATTCACTAAAATAATTATAGTTCCATTATTAATAATATAAAAACATAAATATTTAAAAAATAATAAAAAAATAACCATAACATAACTTCTGGAATAGATGTGAGAATCTCAATTTAAATCTTGAGTTGGTTGCGATCCCATCGATAACGAATTTGATGTATTGTTTGAATCTTCAAAAATATTTAATATAATAATTATTAAAATTAAAATTTTACAATCAAATTTATTTGATTAATTATATTGTTTACTTGAAAATTGAAATGGTGGAATTTGAATTCCGACGGCTAACAAAGCAGATCTCATAGCATCCATTTGAGTTTGAATCACTTCAAAATTCGACTTACAAGCATTAAATTCATCTTCCTTATTCTTCAAATGTTTTTCTCAGTCGATTCTATCTGCATTTGAATTTTTTTGTTAGGCTTGGGCCCATAACCAAGTCCCGGAACGTATCCTGACCTCGTACAAAGCACCTCATCCATTATATCATCAATAGTCATAGGCTCTGCTCCTTCTACTGGAGTTTATTGTAACTCTACCATCTTCTCCTAAAAATCAAAGCATACATACATAAATAAAATAATTATTATATTAAAAATTATATTTTAACTTATTTTATAATTTCTTACATAGGTTGTTTTTGCCTCTACAGTTGTCCATCCTTTAGTATTTGAATAATGAGCTGCCTTGAAGAAATCAATCCTATTTGGTTCTTAATCATCCTTTCACTGAACAATTTCAAAATAAATAATTAGATTTAAAATTTTAAAACAAATAATTTTTTAATAAATCTAAAAATATTACAACTTACCATAGCATATTTACTTGCGAAAAAAATCCGTGAACCTTGGTTAGGTGTTAACTTGACACTTCTTCTAACTCTTGCATTTGTTTCGCATCTCCTCTTCGAATATAAACAAATATAAATCTAAATTATAATTATAATTTATTACATAAAAATATATTATATCAATCAAAGAAATAAAAATATTAAAATCATACTTGATATTTAGTATCGCTAAACAAATCACATAGTTGCTCCCAATTTTTTTGTGTCAAGTTATATTTTGTCGGCTTGTTTTGGCGTGCAACATCAGCATTTGGAAATGTTTTAAAGTGCAAATGAACTTTGTGTCGATGATTTCAATTTTGACATGATTGACATAACAGAACTCTTCACATAATCATCATCTAGTTTCATCTCAAACTTTGACTAAAACATAAAATAATATATAATTATATAAATTAAGAACATAAATAATAAAAATTTAAAAAAAATAAAGGGATTAAACTCACATTAAGTCTCTCAAGGGCATGAAATTTGGCATCGTCCTTCATATCTTTCCATTTTGTCGGTATTGAACAAATTGTCGAGATATAATTCCGATTTTAGAAGATAATTTAACCGATTGAACTGCATCAATTGGTCGACCCTTGCCCACTGGTATCTCTACTAACAACTTATTCTTACCTTTAATTAGATTTTAGAGTCCCTTACCTCGACTTGATCCTCGTACCCTTTTATGTGATATATTAACTGGCTCTAAAAAAATAAAAATATTAATTTTATAATAATAACAAACGAAAATAAATTATAATTTGCTAAGATTATTTTCAAAACATGTTACCTGAATGTTCAATGGTTCTATCTGGATCAATTTCTTCATTTGTTTGATTTGGAACATCAGAAATTTCTTGAGATTCATGTTCTTGGATATGATTTAGAACGTCAGATACCTGTTGAAGTTCTTTTACTGATTATCTACCCTTTGGTGTTGAAACTTGACTACAAGTTGATTGAGTTCGAGTCTTTCTTTTAAACGATTTACCTGGTGTCATCCTGAAATTCAAATAAAATCTTTATAAATACTAACATATACAATGATAACCAAATTTAATATTATTAATAATTACCCACAATGTAAACAATATATTCTGTACAAACCTACGATACAAACAATGTATTATGTACAAACATATAAAATTTCTGAACTAAACCAGCGAATTTGGATTTAAAAAGATAAATATATGAATTACTGAAAAAATTTAATCAAATAAGAACATGATGAAAAAAGTAAAAAATTAAATTAAATACTTTATAACAACCAAATTTCTAATCCTATCTACAATATAAAATTAAACAACTTAATAATATATCTAAAATATAATTTACAGATCTAAAATAAAATTTAATAAATCAAAATTAATTAAATTTTTAGAGAAAAAATTATCACAAACATAACATATTTTTTTTGAAATTGAACTAACATTGTCAAACAAAAACAAAGAATAATTGAAGTTAGACATAATAAAAATAAAAAGGATAAACTACTGCGATAGTCACTTTCGTTTACCCCCAGTACATTTTTAGTCACCGATTTTGAAAAACGATCAATAAAATCACTATCGTTTTCGGAGTGTAAAGTTTTGGTCACTCCAACGTTAAGTGTGTTAAATATTGACGAAAAGATGATCTGGTATAATAAAAATTGATAAATTACTTAAATAGTCTTTAAACTATTATTATACTTTTATTTCATCTTTAATTTGACTCTCAAAATTTTAAAACATTATATTTTTACCATCTTCCCAACAAAACTCTATCCCTTATGTGAATATATTTTACCGCCTTCTCCAAAAATAATAAATTACTTTATCATTTTCCCAAAAATATTAAATTAATTTATATTTTTAATTTGACTATCGTTTTCGGTGATCTGTTATGTTTTCTTGTTTATGTTCAGAGGTTTTGAAAATATTTCCATGTTGTTATTTTACAGGACTGCTTTGAATAATTATATGGCGGCAATCAAGAAGATGACGTGCGAGATATTTGAAATGGTGGCCGATGGGCTGAAGATGCAACCTAGGAATGTGTTGAGTAAGTTGACGATGAATGAGTAGAGTGACTCAGTTTTCAGGCTTAAACATTATCCTTCATTCTCAGACGTTCTTCAATCGTTGAACGACAATGCGATTGAATTTGGCGAACACATTGACCCACAAATCATTTTAATTCTAAGATCCAACAACACTTTTGGCCTTCAAATCTCTCTAAAAGACAATTCTTGGATTTCAGTCCCACCTGACCACCACTCATTTTTTATCAATGTTGGTGATTCCTTACAAGTAAGAAAAAAATAACTTTTTTTTTTCTTTTTTCAAAAATTTTTAATTTTTCATTAGTAACTGTGGGTCTTTTGCAAGATGTGGTTTCACTTTCAAGTTTCAAGCTTTCTGTAATGAAGTTTTTTTTTAGATTCTGACCAATGGTAGGTTCAAAAGTGTGAAGCACAAGGTGTTGACCAACAGTATAAAATCAAGATTGTTAATGATCTGTTTCTGTGGTCCCTCATTGAGTGGAAACATAACCCCATTGCCATGTTTGATGAAGGGAGATCAGCAAAGCTTGTACAAAGAATTTACATGGTTTGACATTTAACTACAAAACATCATCTTACACTTCTAGATTAACAGATAACAGGCTCATGCACTTTGAGCCTCATAAGCAGTATATGTTCAATCTTTTAGTACATTAGCATGCTTTTTTTATATTTTAAAGTAGCTTTTCAATATATTTTGAGCAGCAGAAGAAATAGAAGTAGAAAGCTATAAGAATCAAACTTTCCCACAGTAGGGATAGAAAATTGTGTTGTGACAAGTAGTGCCCTAACCTTCTTCCACCATACCTGTAAAGACGAACAACAAGAACAACACCAAAAAAGGCACAACCTTGAAATTGGATCCATGAAGAAGTTCTTTCATGTTTGATTTTAAGCTTATCTCCACTCCCTTGTGAATTGGAATGCTTGGTTTACTCTTAATTACCGGGAGTTTTTGTGTTTGGTTTACCCGTCTCATTGGTGTTATAGCAATTATAATCGGTTTGAGTTAGAGAATTTTTAGAAAAATGAATGTATTTTTAAGGAAGATGATAAAAATATAAAGTTTTAAAATTTTGAGGGTCAAATTAAAGATAAAATAAAAGTATAATAATAGTTTAAGGACTATTTAAGTAATTTATCATTTTTTTATTGTGCCAGATCATCTTTTTATCAATATTTAACGGCACTTAACGTTGGAGTAACCAAAACTTTACATCCCGAAAACGATAGTGACCTTACTGGTCGTTTTTCAAAATCGATGACTAAAAGTGTACTGGGGGTAAACAAAAGTGACTAGCGCAATAGTTTACCCAAATAAAAAATACTAACTTCAAATAAAATAAATAAAATAAAAACGTTTATCATAAAACATATAAACTCTAAACAAATCTGCACATTCTTTACAACAATACCTTAGATCTGAATAGAGCATATAATCTTAATTTGAGTACAATCATCTATTAAAACAAAACATAGAAAAAATATTAAAAAAATACCTTTACTCTGTGCACTCTTAATATCCTTAGCAGTGACTAAGAAAATTAAAGAATTAGTGAAAAAAATATAAATATGCATGCCTATAAATATGGAAGTCTTGCCATGAATAACGGATGTGATATTAGTTGGAGGGAAAAAATAGAGGGAAAAAAGTTGATTTTCATGAATTATAATTGTGTATAATTATAAAAGAATATTTTTATTTTTATTTAAAATTATACAGACTATATTTATTATTATATTTATGTACTATAATTGATATATAATTTATAAATTTGAATTTTCTTATATAAACTACAGATATGAAATTCTTATATAATTTGAACTATACAAAATTTAAAATAATTAAATGAGTTAATAGTTGAAATATATATAAAGAATAAGGGGAGAGGTTACTCGAAATTAAACATGAAATTTAATGTATTAAAAGTATATTACTAATAAATTTTTTTTATCATTTTTTAATAATTATTGGTGTTGAGCACTAAATTACAATTTCATGTGATATATTTAAAATTAATATAAAATATAAGACATATAACAATTAGTATCAAAATATAATTTTTGTCATAATTAAATATTTTTATGATATAAATAAAATATCACATTTTTATCTTATAAATTATGACGAATGAAAATGTTGTAAATTAATATTTTTTATGATGAATTTATAACGTCAATAATTAAAATTGAATTTTTAGAATTATAATTAGTCACTAATTTTTTTATTTTATTTGTGACGATGTCGTAACATCACTAATTTCTTTAAATGTCATTAAAATTTTCCCACCAAAATTTATTTAAGGCGCCAAACATATAGTGACGAAAATAAATGACGTTTTAAATAAATGTCAATAAAATATATCATTATAAATTAACTGAGACGAAAAGAAAAAATCGTCACGTTTATAGTATGTTTTGTGACGTTATACACAACGTCATATAGAAATTACGTCACTAATTGACCATTTTGTTGTAGCACTGAATTCAGAATTGGGAATCCCAAATTTCTAAGATTCGAATTAGGAATTTAGGGTTTTTAATTTGCGGAAAAATTGGGGTGTTACAATTGAACTCTCCAACTCCTACTCCTAGCTACCATGTTTCACCAAAAATTCATAATTTTCAATCTAACTTTCAACCTTCTAACCAACCTTACATTAAATGGAGAGAAAATGAAAGCTCTTTCTTGAGAATTAAGTTAGGTTTGATGAAAATGTTTAAAAAATCTTTTGCTCGTTTATTAAATTCAGTTGATTTTTTTATTTATTAGTGATGTATGGAGCATTTTGATTGGTCCATGTTTTATTATTAACAAACGTTAATAAAATGAGCCAAACAAAATAACGATTTATATTTTAGGAGTTAAAATATCTCAAAAAAATACTTTAGAGACTTGTTCATGAAAAAGTATATACTTTAGACGGCAAATAAACATTTAAGCCTTTTTCTACATAAAATTTAATGGGGTATTCAAAAGGATGTAAATCATATGTCCCTTAATCATACTTCTATTGATATCTTGCCCCATTTTAAATTAGTGAGTTTAGGTTTCAATATTAGGGATTATGGTTAGGGTTTAGAGGATTAGGCGTAAGTGTATTTTTAAGGGTGTAAAGTTTAGAACGTAAAAGATTAAAATTAAAATTTAAAAATTAACTTTTAAATTTTAAATTTTTTTTCGTAAGGGACGTAGAAAGGTATAGATTAGGGTAACCTGATTGAAGAGTTCATTAATTAGGTGGTTAAAATAGATATCCTCAATTAGTTGTATGGTTACTAGAATAGTTTATCCTAAATTTTCTCCCCTTAAACAGATATTACACTACCCGAAACCCAATTTCATACTTATTTTATACTTTTTTTTCTTATCTAGAGGCATAATTAAGTTCCTACATGTGTCGATTTCATACAAAACAAAATACGGAAGCAATTCAATCACAATCGAGCACTCGATTAAACGCATGAGTAAGTTAAGGACCAAAACGTGAATATTTTAAGTTCTAATGGCAAGGTAGCAATCCATTCCATCGAAGTTCAATTAAACATACAAAGAGCACTCATGATAAATTTCAAACCAAATGGAGCGTTCTAACATCACCAATTACATGCCTCACTAAAAGGGATCAAAATGTAAAACTATTAATTTCTAAGGACTACGTCCAATTTAAGTTAGCCAACTTGAAATTAAGTCAAGTTCATGTATAAAGGTGAAATTTCAAACCAAAATAACATTCGTAGCAACCATAATTGAACATAGAAAGATATACGGGACTAAGATGCAATTTCGGCAACTAATAACCCACAATCAGACATGGAGTATTGATACAACTGGGTCTTGTATCGAAACACTGACGTGGAACTAACGATATTAACTACCAAAAGACAAAGGTTTTGAAACTTCCCTTGACAGTTTCAAAACTTTAGTGTCCAGTGAGGTTCAGGTATCGAAACTGAACCCCATGGTTTCGAAACCTAGGCTTGGTTGGCCTTGGGTATCGATACCAGTCATAGCAGTTTCGATACCCCTATGCCTAGAAGCATAAAATTTGCCCTTTTAAGTAGATTTAACTCATTCAAAACACAACCATTGATCACCATCAACTATATGCATAATTCCTAGGCACCGAGAGCAACTTAGACAACCAATTGAAACCATCATAGACCCCGTAACTCTTATAAGCATGTTTTCTAACTTTTTCAAAATATTCATAACCATACAAGAATAAGCATACCTCAAGCAAACACAATAGCATACCAATCTATCCAATTGTAGCGACTCTTTAAAAATTAATAATATTAAAATTATAAATTGAGTGTAGGGTAAAAAAAAGGGGTAGTGATAAAAAAAAAGGGATAAAAAGGGGTCACTAGTGTAAACATCGGGAAAATCGAAAATTAAGTCATGAAAAATAGAATTGAGAATTTAAACCTAAAATTTGGGATTGAAAAATTTAGGGTTGAAAATTAGGGTTTTGATTTCAAAAAGGAATTTGGGGATTTTGAAATTAAAGAAAGGAATTTTGAAAAAAAGGGTGGAGTCGCCACCGGTCAGTTTTGGTAGACCGGATACCGTAAAAATCAGAGATTCGAAAAGATTTGGGTTCGAGATTCAGTTACAATTTAAAACGATATTATCGTTAAAAACCACCCAAAATTGGCACCTTTATCAAAATACTGCTTAATTAATTTTGGAGTTCTCGGTTTAAAGTGGCATTTAAATTTATGTTTGTTTAAATATTCGAATTTATTTTAATTTTTACCGTGTCTTTATCCGAAAGTATACGCGTACGCCGCCACCACTACGTTCGGTGTCGGGCCCGTTACGACCGAATGAAGACGTAATTATTGGATTCATTAATTAAGAAGTGTAAGCGAAAATAAATGATACAATATTTACGAGAGTGGGCACAACAAATATAATGCAAAAATAAAAAAGGTGACAAAAATATGTACAACATGACAACATATAAATAAAAGGGCGACAAATTAAAATGCACAAATAAGTAAAACATGTATTACTAAAAGCGTAATAAAATAAGAAGCATAACAGAACAAGAATGCACAACATGCAAGTAAAATACACCTATGAAAATAAAATATAATATACGACCCACATAATGAAAACATAAATAATAAAGAATGCATGGCATAATAAAGACATAATAAGGCAAAAATATGTACAACATGAGATTATATATGAACAAAATAAATAAAATGTATGATGAAATAAATATGTGAAACATAAAGAAATAAATATGGACGATAATGCAAAAGTAAATAATGTGACAAAAGTAAACAGATATGCTAGTAAAAAAAAGCATAAATAAATAACATATGCACAAAAAAATAAAATAAATAGATAAATAAACATAAATAAAACATGCAAATAAATAAGAAAAAAAAAGCATGAACGATAAATAAATAAATAAAATAAAATGATAAGAAAATTAAATAAATAAATAAAATGAACCAAAATAATGATAATAAAAAGAATCCATGGCAGTGGCCCAAATCGAAAGAAAACAAAACTTTCAGGGGTCAAATCGAAAATAAGATAAAGAATAATTAAGAACAGTGACCAAAATAAAAAGATTTAAAAACATTAAAACCCTCAAAACGTGATTTTGAAGTGAGGAATGGCTGAAAAGTGAGCAACAAAATACGAAGGATCCAAAAATAAATAAACCAATTTTAAAATGTCGATTATAAATGAAACCGGGACTAAATTGAAAAGCCAAAAGAAATTTCAAGGGCTACATGTGTCAGAATGAAAACACGGAGGGATTTATGAACATAATAAACCCATTTTTATTTTAAGACTCAATATAAAACACAAACAAAATTTTTATTATCCTCCTTTTTCATTTTATTCAACTGAAAACAAAGCAAATGAGAGAAACTCTCTCTGTTTTCTTTTAACCAAACCCAGAAAAGATGAACACCCTCGTTTTTTTTCCAGAAAACACCTTAAAACCCAGAAACCGGCGGCGGCCGGCGAAGTAAAAACCAAGCCTTTTCCTTCCGTTTTCAAAGCCTAAACCCGATTTAAACTTTTATTTCGCCAAAAACCGAAACAAAATCTTTATTTTCTCCAAAAACCGATCGAGAAACCCTTTATTTTCAAAATCAAAACGTTTTTGTTCGATTTAAAACCCGAACATCATCTCCTTCTCGTAATCGGTTCACCACAGTGGCCGCGAGGCCGGGAGTTTATTACCGAGAGAAAAGAGAGGACGAAGGGGAGACTCGATGAAGATATCGAAGGTAAGAAAAACAAAACCCTAAACTATTATTTTCGAATACCAAAACAAAGAGAAGTTCTACCTCTAAATTGCTTTGTGTATTGATTCAGAAAGTGGGGGAGAGAGAGCCCTTACATGTGGTTCGAACTCGGTTTATATAACCGAATGAAAATTACAATTAAAATCAAAGGAAAAAATCCTATTGGTTGTGTTGGTATATTCGAATGCATTCTCTGTTGGCTCTGAAATTTTTGTCGAATTGCTCCCTGTGGAATTGTTTTGCCTCTGAAATATGTTGGAATCGTGCCTCTGAAATGGCCAAAAATGCTTCTGAAATTCTCAGTTGATTTGGTGTTGTGGTACTGATATTAACCTTATAAGATTCTAACAATTTCTTTGTTTTTTTGTGTGTGTACGGTCGTCGGAGAAAGAGGGGACCACCGACGAAGCTATCGGCGGCAAGGGGAACGAGCAGTCTACTGGATAGTCGAAGGGTCGGGCGCGTGCCACGCATGCGCGCATGGGCAGATGATCGGTTGGCGCGTGGGGGAGCGTGGGCTTCCAGATCTTTCTTCTTCCTTCATTGTGGACCGTCAGATCTGATCCAGATCTGACGGCTGTGATCGGGCTGCGCCAGGAAAAGAAGTGTAGTTAGGATTCCGGTTTTAATTATCAAATGGGCTCAACTATTGGGTTATAAAAGTTTGTAAATGGACTGATATTTAATAAAGACTTGGGCTACTTAATTTTTTAATTAATTCAGGCCTTTATTTATTCAAATCTGATTTTTATTTATTTTATTTACTTAACTCATATAACAATAGTATGAAAAACCGAATAAAGAAAATAATGATAATTTAATATAATATAATAATAAAACAAATGATAAATGAATGTAGTTAGACGGAAGAAAAATAAATGAAATAACATATAACTAAATAAATAATTTTTGGATTTTTACATAAAGTAAAAAGAACAAAATATTAGTATGTATAATTTTAATCTTTCAAAGTATAATATATTTTTGTAATTTTGAATAAAAGCACATATATAATAATGAAGTAATTTTTGAATTTTTCGGTTTAATAATTACAAACCCGATATTTGATTGAAATTACAAAAATAAAATCGGGTTTAGACCCCGGATAGTGATTACACCAATCAACAAGGAAACATGTTTATAGGTCACTTTTACAACCCTTTTGCTAATTCAAAACAACCTCTCTAAAGAAAAAGGTTTACACATTACCAAGTCTTATTTATTTTGTCAAATCATACAAAAATTAGTAAGGTTTCTCCCCTTGAACTACTTGCTCCAAATTCTATCCCGAAAGCCTTTATTTCTCTACAAGGATGAAAAGAGAGCTTAAGAAAAACATGCTTAGTGAGGTAGCTCTAAAAACAAGTTCATCAATGCAAAATTTAAAACCATTTTAAAACCATAACACGTAACTTTTGTGCTAAGTTAAAACAAGCTTAGACAAATCATGCTCATATACATACTCAAATCAATTCATGAATCATGCATATTGGCGTTCAAGTGACAACTTGTTGTGAACCTTAAGCTCACCGAATACACGGATTCCTCACAATTGGAGACACTTAGTCTCAACATGCATCGATTGGACACATAGTCACCCTTGTATACATGTTATCCCACTACGCACGGTCGGAAACAAAGTCACCCTTGTCTACGTAGGGTCATATATATGCACGGTCGGACACTAAGTCACCCTTATTTACATATAGGCAAACACTACACGCACGGTCGGACACATAGTCATCCTTGTTTACATGTAGGCAACATCAATATTTTCATAATCTTTATAGTGCAATTTGTTGAAAAATAAGTGGTTAATCCAATAATAATAATAATAATAATAATAATAATAATAAAACAATATAAAATTATTATTTAAACGAACAGTAAAATAGAACCAAAAGAAATTAGCATAGATCAAACCGAGTTTGAAAATGATAAGTTGGGAACGTGTTGGACCTATACGATCGCAGTTTCCTTAAGACAGATTTTCTGCAACTCCGATGGTGATTAGTTTATTGATAGTCTGTCTCCCAAGATACAAAAACAAGAGGAACTCCAACAATAGCACTTTTGCTGAGTTCCCAAATTGTTCTTGCCTTCGCCAATCACCGGAAGAAAACAGGAGAGAAAATGTTTATGAGAGATGATGAATGTGATTAAAACTGAGGAATCAATCTCATATTTATAGTGAAAATTAGGGCAACAATGAGTAATCTAAACGAATTTAAAATTCGAAATATTAGGGATAATGCTAATTATCTAGAGTTTAAAATTGAATTAAATTCAAATTTAAACTAAAAATAGTCATTATATCTTCCCATTATCTAAAAATATCCTGAGCAGTTATAACTGAAAACAAACTCCTTTTGAATATTTAAAAAATAAAATAAATTAAGGAAAATATTTACAACGGGTAAAATGTCCGCAAGCCTAAAAAGAGCCCGACCGGTCCGAACATTTGCATCGCCCACGTCGTGCACCCAAACCCAAGAGTTAAGTCATTCAATGAGAACTATGTGAGTAAGTGTATATAAACACTTTCCACTTCATTTATCACATCAATATGGGATAATAAGGTTTCTCATTCCTTACTTTATTTCAACCTTCTTACTTTGAGTATCAATTTCTCATTCATCACCATTGCGTGTAAAGAGGGTTGCGCAATTAGTCCAAATGAACACGTCGCAAGTAATAAAGTGATAAATATCGAGTATCGTCTCCAGAGGGATTGGTATACTTAATATGTTTCCTTTTAATCTTCTCGCTCTACAAAAGAAATAAAGTAAAAACACAGATTTAATTGGTTGTTCCGAATGAAACTAAAATAACTTGAATAATAAACAGAAAATAAAGGATGGAATCAAATTGAGAGAACGAGCAGGACCCAGTTATGTCGTATTATGGATTCAATTAACTTGTTTCTGTCTAATGCAATTACACAACACCGCCTCGGCAGTACTGCAGTCTTACTGCCTCGACAGTAAAGTGTATGTCCGTCGCGGCAATCCCTTGCTCTTGGGTGGACGTAATTAAGGTTCAGCAAAGTGTCCTTGGATGACCAAGCTTATCCCTAAGTCGAAGTACTGTTGATGGCTAGTCCTTGATGATACCTCCCGGCGTGAATCAACTATAACCACCAACCAATCTCGCACTTCTTTTAGCCGCTGAAACTCTAACCTATCCCTAGGCCGAGTTAGTATTTTCCAGCTAGAAAAATACCGTACTTATTTCTTTCGTGAATCTAACTCTCCCGATGCTAGATAAATAGATCTCTCACAAACTTCTCTCCCGAGCTTGAATGCAAGAACAATGAATAAAAAAGAATAATCAAACCTTAATATTTTATTGCATGAAACAAGAAAACAAAGTTCAATATCCTCTCACAAATACTCAACAACTTTCACCTCAACCCTAAGAGAATTTAGAACATAATGAAAAACAAAGAAAACACTAAATTCTATTGTGAACGCTCCTCTCTCTTTCCCTTGGACGGCACATCCTTTATATAGGCTAAAAATAAGGCAACATCAGCCTTGGAGAAGAAGTTTAGTAAGTTTGGACGTTTCCTTCCTTGAAAAGGTAAATCTCTCAATTTGGTACTTTCCATCTTTACACCATCTTCTCGAACTTCAATTGCTCTACAAAGTGTCGAGAAAAATCCAGCTTTTTATGTTCTTCAAATCGATCACCACTTTGACTTTTGGTCTCAGGAAATTCCTCGCCTCGGCAGGATGCATCTGCTGCCCCGGCGGAGGTCTGACTTTGAGTCTGCTTAGCTTCCATCAGTAGAAGCTCCTAACTGTGGCTGGTTCGATCAGGGTCCAAATTTACCTGCAAACGCGCAAAGATGCATTAAAGCTTTTATTTTCTATAAATATCATCCTTATATGTCATGTGGGCATCTTATGCAAATATTACACATTAGGTTTATGCATCAGTCCAAATAGGTGTAGGTTAAGTAATTATTGTCCATTAAAGGTATAAAAGTGATAGTCTTTTGAGGACTTATCACACTCTTAAACTCGAACTATTGCTTGTCCTCAAGCAATGCAAACCATCAAATTTTCAGAACTTATTCCCTATTGGTCTCCTTTGTTCATCTATTCTTCCCACCATGACCATGCCTATTCTAAGTCTTAACCTTTCGGCTACCCAAAGACTTACCCGGAATCGAGCTATAAGATTTTGTGAGTGTGTGAGTTTTTGTGGACAAGTTTGATTAAAGGATTTCTTAGACAAACTTTAAGTTCAAGACAAATAAACTTGGAATTTATGATCTCAACAAATACTTGAGCCAATTTTGGGCACCTCAAGTATTGTGTTTCATCATCAAGTATTGTGTTTCATCGTTTAGTCTTTTCCTTGTAGATCTTGGCATTCTCGTATGTTGCTGCTTTGAACTCTTCTATCTCATTAAGGTCTAGCAGTCGTTTCTGGCCAGCTTTCTCCCATTCCATGTTCAAATTCTTTACTACCCAATAGGCTTTGTGCTCGACTTCCACAAGCAAATGGCATGCTTTTCCAAATACAAGCCTATATGGAGATGTTCCCAAAGAGGTTTTGTAGGCTATTCGATATGCTCATAGAGCATCGTCTAGACGATGAGACCAATCCTTTCTAGATGGGTTTAGCACCTTTTCAAGGATATGTTTTAATTCCCTGTTCGATATTTCAACTTACCCATTTGTCTTTGGATGATAGGCCGTGGCAATTCTGTGGGCTACACCTAGTTTCTTTAGGGTCGCGACAATAAGTCTATTATCGAAGTGTTTACCTTCATCACTAATTATTGCCCGAGGGACTCCAAATCTGGTAAAAATGTTTTTCTTGAGAAATTTTTGCATAGTCTTGGAGTTATTATGAGGTGTGGTAATTGCTTCGACCTATTTGGAAACATAGCAAACCGCTATTAGGATGTAGAGATTACCTTGAGACGATGGGAATGGTCCCATGAAATCTACGCCCCAAACATCAAATAATTCTACTTCTAATATGGGTTGCAATGGCATCTCATTACGCTTAGAGTTATTGCCCGTTCGTTGGCAGCGGTCATAGTTCTTGAAATAAAGTTGTGCATCTTTGAAGAGTGTGGGCCAATAAAGACCTGATTGAAGCACTTTAGTTGTTGTTCTGTTTCCTCCAAAATGTCCTCCACAAGGTGAATCATGACAATGCTGAAGCACTTCTTGTTGCTCTTCCTCTGGAACACATCTTCTTATAACCTGATCTGCACATTGTTTGAACAAAAGAGGGTCGTCCCAGAAATAATGCTTTGCATTACGTTGAAACCTCTTCTTTTCGTTATAGTTAAGGTTATAAGGGATAACACCATTGGCTAAATAATTAACAAGATCAGCATACCAGGGGGTGGTTGTTACTACAGCAAGATCTTTTGTTAATGTTGTCGAGATGTATTCGGTCAGTGCCTCAGCGACACAGTCATACACTGTCGTGGTCTCTGTCTCGGAAGTGTCCTCTACAGTTGCTGCCATATACAATATATGTTCATCTGGGAATGCATCTTGTATTTCTTCAAGTGAGTTGTTCTTTTCTTTTTTCTCTAATATGGAAAGATGATCGGCTACCTGATTTTCTGTACCTCTTCTATCCTTGATTTCAACATCAAATTCTTGTAAAAGAAGGATCCATCTAATCAGTCTAGGCTTGGCATCCTTCTTTGAGAATAATTACTTAATTGTCGAATGGTCAGTGTGGACAGTAATTTTTGTTCCGATAAGATATGATCGGAATTTGTCAAAAGCAAATACTAATGCTAGTAATTCCTTTTCTGTTGTGGTGTAATTAATTTGGGTATCATTAAGCGTTTTACTAGCATAGTAAATCACATGGAACAGGTTGTTCTTTCTCTGCCCAAGTGCTGCCCCGACAGCATGATCACTAGCATCGCACATTAATTCAAATGGCAGGGACCAATCTGGTGGGATTACTATCGGTGCAGTGATCAGCTTCTCTTTGAAGGCTTCGAATGCTTCATTGCATTCTTTATTGAATTTGAATTTCCTGTCTTGTTCAAGCAAGTTACAAAGAGGTTTAGGAATTTTGGAAAAATTAGAAATAAACCTTCTATAAAATCCTGCATGGCCCAAAAAGCTTCGAACTCCTTTCATAGACGGGCATTGCAAAGGCCGAACGACATTTTTCTAAATGCATATGTCCCATATGGGCAAGTGAAAGTGGTCTTTGCCTGGTCTTATGGAGCAATGGCAATCTGATTGTATCCTGAATAACCATCAAGAAAACAGTAATAAGGCTTACCAGCAAGTCTATCAAGCATTTCATCAATGAAGGGTAAAGGGAAGTGATCCTTCTTTGTTGCCTTATTCAACTTGCGATAATCCATACAAACCCTCCAACCGTTAATAGTCCTGGTTGGGATTAGCTCGTTGTTCTCGTTGGTTATGACAGTCATACCACCTTTCTTAGGTACACATTGCACCGGGCTTACCCATGCACTGTCAGAGATGGGGTAGATAATTCTTGCATCAAGCAACTTGATTATTTCCTTACGTACTACCTCCTTCATAGCGTGATTAAATCTCCTTTGAGCCTCAACAGTGGGTTTATGGTCGTCTTCTAAAAGGATTTTATACATACATATTGCTGGGCTTATTCCCTTCAAATCATCAATTGACCACCCAATTGCCTTCTTATGCTGCCGCAGCATCTCTATCAGGGTTTGTTCCTTTTCTGGCAGCAACTTAGAAGAAATAATTACAGGCATTGTATGGTTGGCTCCCAAATAAGCATATTTAAGTTTTTCAGGTAAGGGTTTTAATTCTGTGACCAATGGTTCTTTACTTACAGATTTTTCATTCTTTCCTGGGTAATCTAGAGGTTCGAAGTACTTACCTGGAAGATGTGTTGTCCAGTTTGTTTCCTCATTTTCTTCTGTTTCAACACTGTCTAAAATTCTGCTGTAGCAGTCATCAGTATCACTGCTGAGGCAGACCTGTGGTGTATCGTTAAGATTACTACCGGGGCAGTGATTACTAATACAAGGTATTACACTAACTGCATCTGTATTGTACAGCATCTGGCATTCTTCTTCCGGATCATCATGTCTTTTCATAATTTGGAAAACATTGAGTTGGACTTGCTGATCATTAACCCTCATTGTCAACTCTCATTTTTCCACATCTATAAGTTTTCGTCTAGTGGCAAGAAAAGGTCTCCCGAGAATGATTGGTGCATTATCATCTGCTTCACAGTCAAGGACAAGAAAGTCAGCGAGAAAAATAAATTTTTCAAGTCTTACCAGTATGTCCTCGATTTTTCCGTCGGGTTGCACATATGATCGATCCGCAAGTTGGAGCATCACTGTTTTAGGTTTTGCCCTTCCTATTCCAAGCTTTTGAAAGGCAAATTTGGGCATTAGGTTTATGCTCGCTCCAAGGTCGCATAGGGCTTTTCCTTCATAGTTATTACCTATCGCACAGGGTATGGTAAAGCATCTAGGATCCTTCAATTTTGATGGCATGCGATTGTGTAGCATTGTCATGCATCCTTCGGTAGCAGCTACTGTTTCGAACTCACCTAGTCTCTTTCTCTTAGATACAATGTCTTTCAAGAATTTAGCATAATTAGGCATTTGTTCAATTGCTTCTACGAATGGTAAGTTGATGTGGACTTGCTTTAAAATATCCAAAAATTTCTTGAATTGATGGTCCTGTTTTTGTTTCTTCAACCTTTGTGGGAAAGGTGGTGGTGGTCTCATCTCATCCAGGGTTTCTTTAGTTTGAAATTTAATACCTGGAACCACTGTGTCTGTTGTTGTCTCGGCAAGATGTTCAGGTACTGCCGAGTGCTCTGTTGGGGCAGTGTTATCTGTTAGAACATGATCAGTTTGTTCAGCATCCAAATCCTATTTTTTTGGTTCTGTTGGTGGGACTTGGCCTACTGGAATTCCTATCTTTTCCTTCAACTGTAGACCACTCCTAGTAGTGATTGCCTTACACTGTTCATGGCCTATTACCTTAGCAACTTCAGTATTGCTAGGTAGTCCTCCTTATGGTCTAGTGTTTATATTTTGAGCAAACTGCCCAACCTGAGTTTCTAGTGCCTTAATTGCTGCCTCTTGGTTCTACAACCTCATCTCAGTTCTATTTATGAATGCATCTGTTCTTTTGATGAAGTTGCTATTCTCTTCCATATATGATTCAATTTCAATCATGAATGCTTTTAGAGAATTTTCCAAGGAACTTACAGGTTGCTGCTGCATCTGCGGCGGCGGCATTGGTTGCTGGACCTGCGACAGCAGTAGATGTTGCATTGGTTGCTAGAATCCTGGGGTTTGAGTGGTTGGATTTAAGGCATTGTTAGGATTACTCCATGAAAAGTTTGGATGTCTCTTCCATAAGGGGTTGTATGTGTTGGACATCATATTGTTTCAGTTATAGTTTCCAACATACAGGCTAGATTCTTGATTCTGCATGCATTCAAAAGAATTGTGGACATAAATTGCAAAAAGAATCAATGACCTTAACCTCATGGGTATTTTGCTGTAACTGCATGTTTTGCACCATCTTGGTAAGAGAGGCCAATTGTACTGCCACTGAATTGGATGTTTCTAACTCATTCACTGTGGCTTGGCGTCTTACTCCTCCTCGCCTAGATGTATGGAATTGAAAATCATTCTTTGCGAGTTTTTTCAGTATCTCAATAGCTTCCTCAGGTGCTTTATCAAGGAGTGTTCCATTTGCCGAGGCATCTAACGTCATCCTTGTCGGGGCATTCGTGGCGTTATAGAACATGGTCACTTGTGTCCATAGGGGAAATTCATGCAACGGACACTTGTGCAGTAACTCTATGTAGCGCTCCCATGTCTCGTACATAGGTTCATCATCTGCCTGTCGAAAAGAAGTGATTTCATTACGAATTTGATCATATAGATTTGTAGGATTAAAGCGTGTAATGAAATCTCGACATAATTCACTCCAAGATCCTATTGATCCTGCTGGAATGCTATTTAACCAGGTTTTTGCCCTATCCCTCAGTGAATAGGGGAATAATTTCAATCTCAAGACATCTTCATGGACTCCTTGGATTTTGAATGAATTGCATATCTCCATGAATGACTTGAGGTGCTGCCTGGCATCTTCAGTCATAGACCCATCAAACTGTCCAGTAGTGTTGAGCATATTGAACATGACAGGTTTTAGCTCAAAGTGGGTTGCTTCGATCTCTGGTGTAACGACTCCTGGATTTAACCCATTCAAATCCTCTTCCAAGAAGTTTCGAACAGTAAGCTGCCGCGGCCCTGGTGGCGGCGGAAGACCTCCATTGCCGGCAGGTAAGTTTTGTCCTACCGGATGATCTGCCATAGCTCCTTGGATTTGTCTCCTCAACCTTTGCCGTGTACGTTCGATCTCGGGATCTAGTTCGCACAAAGGGTTGGTTGGGTTGGCCCTAGTCATACACCAAGAAAAACCAAAGTGAAATAAAAATAAAAAGTAAGAAAATAAAGAAAATAAAATTTAGTTGTCAATCCCCGGTAACAGCGCCAAAAACTTATTACGTGTCAAAAGTGCACAAATTGTGCAAGTGAACACGTTGCAAGTAATAAAGTGATAAGTATATCAAATATCATCTCCACAAGGATTGGTCTACTTAATATGCCCTCTTCGTCTTCTTGCTCTGTAAAAAGAAATAAAATAAAGACACAAGTAATTTGGGTTTTGATGAAACTAAATAAAAAGATAAAATCAGATAAAGAAAGTGGCCAGGATCCAGTTGTGTTGTATAGTGGATTCAATTGACTTGTCTCTGTCCAATGCAATAGCACAACACTGCCTTGGCAGTACTGCAGTTTATTGCCTCGACAGCGTTGATGCTTGTCCGCCGCGGCAATCTCTTGCTCTTGGGTGGACTTTACCAAAGTTCGGCAAAGTGTCCTTTGATGCCTCCGCTTATCTCTAAGTCGAAGTACTGTTGATGACCAGTCCTTGATGATACCTCTCGGCGTGAATCAATTGTAATCACCAACCAATCCCACACTTCTCTTAGCCGCTGAAACTCTTAACCTATCTCTAGGCCGAGTTAGTGTTTGCCGATTGAAACACCGTACTTATTCCTTTCGTGAATCTAACTCTCTCGATATTAGATAAATGGATTACTTGCAAACTTCTCTCTCGAGCTTAGATGCAAGAACAAAGAATAGCAAAGAATAAGTAAACTTCGATACTTTATTGCATTGAAACAAGAAACAAGGTTCAATCTCCTCACACTAATACGCTACAACCTTCACCTAAGCCTAGAGAAAATTAGAACATAATATAAAGAAAAGAAAACTCTAAAAGATGAAGTCGGCTAGGTCTATGCTCTTTGTGCCGAAAACTCTCTTCTCTTTCCTCTTGGACGGCTAGGTCTTATATAGGCTTGGTCTAGGGCAAACCTTTCCTAAGTAGGAGTATAACTTGGAGTAGGGTACAAGTCAAGTCCATAATTAAAATATTTCCAAGTTTACTTCAACTAGGATTTGTTTCCGCGTGGCCTTTGACTTGGGCTTTTCATGTGCTACCCAGCTCCGATTCATGCGCTGCTTGTCCAGATACGTCCAGCTCATTTTTCTTTTCAAGTCGCCTACAATATCGCTACTTGTCTTTCGGCTGCTGCCTCGGCATCAGGTCCTGCCTCAGCCACGTTGCTGCCGCGGCAATAGTTTTTCCTGCACAGATGTAAAAATTTTGGTTCAAAAATAATATTTCAAGAACGGATAAAATGATGTCGTTTTGGTGTCATTCAATCAGACCTAAAACAACATTTTTTTATGTTACGACCTGCAAATATAACTTGATTCGATTAGGATCCACACTTTTAAAAAATGAGAAAATTTTTCTCGGTCCCTCCTTATTTTTTTCTTTCACTTTAGTCCAGTTTTAATTTTTTTCTCTCTTTTAATTCATGCTTTTAGTTTTACTTTTAGTTGAGTTTAGTCAATATTTGATTTATTATTATTATTATTATTATTATTATTATTATTATATGTTTATATCTTTATAATTTTTATTATTTGTATTATTATTATATTACTTATTATTAACATTAAATATTATTATATATGTAATATTTTTACTATTTTTAATAACTTTACTAATGTTATTTTAATGTTATTATTACTATTATATTTATTATTATGCCTCCATATTTGTATTATTATATTAGTATTAGAAATTTAAATTTATTATTATTACTTATAACTTAACAATAAGTATTATATATCTATATATATGTCTTGCAAATATTTGTTTTAATCTAATTTTAAATTTAATAATTTTTATTAAGAATTTTCATGAAAAAACGTGCCTCGAACTAAAAGTGACGCTACTCTCCATTAATCTCTATTACGATAAATATTATTTTTAATTCTAAATTATGAATTTTTAAAATATTAGTTTTTTATTCAAGAATCTTAAAAAAGTTATGTCTCGAGCTAAAAGAGGTATAAATTTGTTGTGAATCTCGTATGAAAAAATATTCTTTTTTATATATTCAAGAATCATAATTTTATACGTCCTGGGATATTAATCATTTCACATACATAATCGATTTTTAAACTTAATTTTTAGATCTTTAATTATTTTAAAGTGTTCAAACTATTATAATAACCGACTACAATTATCCTTTCTTTTTCGCCACATTTAAAACAAAGTAGTTTTGTAATAACTTCTTTAGCTCTCGAGGGTGGGACCATTATTACAGCACCTATCATAAAGATTTTTTGTTTTAAAAAGAAGTATTAGATGAACCCTGGTTACTATATTATTTATGATCATAATCAATTAAATTCGTCTATTTAAATTCTTTTAAGTGAATCATCATTTTTTTTCAATATATAATTAGAAAATAAATAATTATTATAAAATAAAAAAAAAAACAAATTAATTAAATTATAAATAACGTATTTCACCTAATAATTTTTCCTTGTTTTGCTTTCACACACTATCTTTTTAACGTATGCTTATCGAATATGAAATTTAAGAAGTCGGACCACGGGCCAAGGTCGAAAAGCGTGTCTCTATAATAGAATCGAAAAGAAAAAGAGAAGGTGACCACATAAAGGAAAAGGTATCAAAATTTATTATCTAGGATTATGACACGTACTTATAAAAATAAATAAATAAAATATTAGTTAAAATAAAATCGAAAAAATGTTTTAATGATAAACCCCCCCTAGCCCATCTTCCATACTTGTGGGTCTCTAGAACTGATTTTGTGAAGATGTCCATGTTAATCTGGGCGGACCCTAGCTACTCACAACCAAAACAAAATGATTACTTCGAAACGTTAATCCATAATCATGGCTCCTCAAAAACTTAAACTATTAGGATGCCTAACTAAATAACTTATATAAACACCAACCACCATTACCATCTACCAAAAAAGAGAAAGAAATGGCGGCCAATTTCTGGACTTCTTCTCACTTGTAAAAACTACATAACAAACTCATTTATCTGATTTTGCAATCCATTGCATGGGTTTAGATTGTTTCAATATTTGCGTTTTTCATGCCTTTCATTTCATTTGATTTTGTTTGTGCAGTAAACAGCTTCTGGACCCGGAAGAGGTGGATGTGGTGCATCAACAAGATAAAGATAAAGGCATCACTCTTGAAGAATTTAAGCTCATTAAGATTCATATGGCGAATTGTATGTTCCCTTTCTCTCTTGCTCTTTTTATTTGTTGTTGTAATTTTTTGTAATCTGGACACTTGTTAATATCAGTATTTTTGTTTAAAAATTTGGGTTTGGTTTTGGGGATTTCTTCATCCATTTGAATCTTCAATCTGCATGTTACGATCTGTGGGAGTTTGTAATTTTTGTATCTTGGGTATTCGAAATCACGGGTACTTAATCATCTTAAGTGCTCGTCTTGTCATGAAAATGAGATTTGTTGGGTTTGGTTGCTTCAAATTCTTACCTCGGGTTTCATGAATAGAAGGGTCCTTCGGTTTTTAATAATAGATTTAATGTTTGCATCTAGCATGGCTGTCAAACAAGTTTGTAAACAGAAGAAAATTTGTAATTCCATAAAATTTTTCTAAACTTTGTGGCCTATTCTTTCGGTGCCTTTTTATTGTATTTAGAGACAGAGAATTTAAAAGGAGATCAGTGGTGTTTTAGATTGCATTTTGCATGCAGACATGCGTTTTGCTTAATTAAATTTAAGAAATCTAATAGTTTTGTTCTATATAACTTCTGGATTAAAGTTGGAGGTTTTGTTCTGTTTCCCCTTCTGTAGATATAATGAAACTGGCTCAACATGTTAAAGTGAGGCAAAGGTTTGATCTTCTCTCTTTGTTTTTTAAGAAATACCATTCTGTTTACTTAAATGGTTTCAGTGATGCCATAGAATATTTTATCTTCTCAT
The DNA here is from genome assembly GCA_035048815.1 of Abelmoschus esculentus. Classification (NCBI taxonomy): domain Eukaryota; kingdom Viridiplantae; phylum Streptophyta; class Magnoliopsida; order Malvales; family Malvaceae; genus Abelmoschus; species Abelmoschus esculentus. Next base: position 11,094,295 of record JAUCBN010000031.1, read on the forward strand.
TTCCTTTCAAAATTGCGTATACTCTTTCATGCTAATGGTGTGTAGTTGTTGCAATTTTTGGAGAATACAAACTAGTTTGACTGCTGATGTGAATAATACCTCTGTTTCATTTAGCTGATTTAGTATGTTTATTCCTGTCATATGGTGATAACCTGGGCTGAACTGGACTATTTTGAGGGTGAATCATCTCTTTTCAATCACTAACTGGAATTCTACTGGAAGCTTAAAAAGTGGAGAAAAAAATAGGTTTCTCATTATGTGCTATGTATATCTGTTAGAGTGCTATTGCTGATTTTAGCTGAAAACTAATTATCACTTGCTCATGCTTGGGCACTCTTCCAGAAACTTCTTATATCAGTTAATCATTTTATTAATGTGTTCAAACACTTTATTTTCTGTAACTGTCATCCCTAACACAATAGCATCTGAAAATAATTGGTTAAAATTTTTTTGTGGAAAATTGTAGCAAGTAATCTCCCAAAGTGTGCCAACAAGTGGTGGATCTAAAAAAAATATTTGAGAGTAAGCACACATGAAATGTTAAAATTTTATGGTGGGTACAACTCATAAATACTAAAAGAAATTAAGGACTAACTCATAGAATTTTAAAAAATTGAAGGTAAATGTATGTAATTTAAAAAGTTCACAGTAGGCCTGGGCCCACCCTACACTATAAGGGCATCCGCCACTGGTGCCAACTGTGAGGAGTTCTTAAGATCATGTATCCTTTATATGATAATATGCTTAAACAGAGCTAATTTCTTTTCATTTGTGAGACAATTGGTTCCTGAATAAGCAGTGAATCTAGCTCGTTTCTTTGCCCAATGAATCTAGCTTATCATCACAAGCACGATGCACAAAATTACTTTGCTGGTCTAGTTTTTGCACTTCTATTAATGCTAAGACATGGTTGATATTTCAGGGTTGTAGCAACTGCCGTTACATACATGAGACGTGTCTATACCAGGTAGTTTGCCTAGTTTAGTTGTCTTATACTTCAATTGTTTTTTTTAACTTAAACTATGAATTTCTTTTGATTTTTCTAGAACACTCCAATTATTTAACATGTTACAGATGTATTGTGAGTTAGTGTCTCCTACTTTATGCAGTTTTCTCTATGTATTTCCATCCTTGAGCTGAAATGATCTGCTACTTCTTATAAAAAGACATTATTCATAGTCATGTATTGATAATTAATTTTCCTTTGTAAATTTAGACACTTATAATTATTTTTCCCACCCTGCAACCATGAATTATTAGATGGGAAGAGATGCATTGAATATACATATATAGAAGCTTTCGTTTTTCTCCATACAATGGGTTATGAACCACTGATCATGGTTTATTTGTCTTGCAGAAAGAGCATGACTGAATATGATCCACGTCTTGTTGCTCCTAGTTGCTTATATTTGGCATCCAAGGCAGAAGAAAGCACAGTGCAGGCTAGACTTCTCGTATTTTACATTAAAAAATTATGTAATCACTTGTTACTAAGCTGGTTGATTTATCCTTTAGATTTCCCTGAATTTTGTTTGTTTACCACAATCCTGCCATATTTTCTTTGTAGCTGCCGATGAAAAGTATAGATATGAAATCAAAGATATACTTGAAATGGAAATGAAGATCTTAGAAGCGCTCAACTATTATTTAGTTGTATTTCATCCTTACCGCACATTGTCCCCGTAAGATTTTATCTTCTTTCCTATGATTTTTATGCACCCATATTTGTATTTAATTTGCACCTCTGAATTTGTGCATGGTTTTCAATTTACTGTTGGAATAAGAAAAGAATAAATGGGGGAATAATTAAAGCTTAACCTTTTCCTTAATAAGTCAGATGACTTAGGAGATCTAATCCAGTAAGGTCATTATGTCTTATCATTTTGTCAAGCTCTCTGTTTAGTGAACGTCTTATTGTCTCCAATTTTTGCTGTTGTTCTTTTAAATCTTTATCATTTCCCAAGTGATATTGATACCTTTTTTCATATGATTAGATTAGCTTTTAATAAATACTTATTTTTATATTCTACAGTTGCACATTTATGATATAATGAATGAAAACTGAATGCAGCCTTATATGATAATCTACAGTCGATATGCTACTTTAAGAATTAAGACAGACCTTGTCTTTCCCAATACCAAATTCATTGGAACTAAGTTACTTTAGATTATTTCAATACTGTGCTTTCTGCTAATTATCATTGCTATTTTTTTTCTCATGTGCATGTATCTCATGAATGTTACCTTGGCAGGTTGTTGCGGGATGCTGGCATTAATGATACCAATATGACTCAGATATCTTGGTAAGTATCAAAATTCCAGCATCTGTACCTTTTGAAGGAACTTACAAAAGTAATTTGCTTTTGGCTTTGCCAACTATTTGTGGACAATGTTGCCTTTTCATTATATATCAGAAGAGTTTATTGAAGATGCATAAACCATCACATGCACAAATACTTAATGGTTAATGGAATGGATAGTATCAAAGATAAACCTGTACTCGTTTGACTGACAACTTTGTATCTTACATCAACAAGTTTTTGTTAGTTGATTTGAGACTGTTCAGTTTTGATTTTTTGAGAATGATGCACTTCTATTTTACCTGGCCTATGGAATTAAGTAGGATCATATTTTTTCTATAGGCCTATAGTGCATGCCATGGAGATTATCTTGTGGCGACTGTTCAGCAATATTTATTGAGAAACTGAGAATGAAAGTTGGATGAGATAAAAGTTCTGGAAAGTTGTATTTGTGAAAACTGATTTATTTTGAATATTTCTCGTATACATGTAGCGAGCTTTCAATTCCATATAGCTACCACACAACAAACTTGATAACTTTGGATACAATACAATTACACAATGGAAATATGTGGAAAGAAAAAATAACTAAAATACCCGAAAAATTGAAAAAAAAAAATGACATGAACATGTCAAAAATCTAAATTAATCATTGGTCCAAATTTGTCTTTTCTTTTTTCTTCTCTTTCGAAGTTCTACTTAACTGAATAAATATTCTACACTTGTGATCTTGAAACAGGGGACTTCTAAATGATACATACAAGATGGACCTTATTCTCACACATCCGCCGTATCTGATTGCCTTAGCTTGCATATACATTGCTAGTGCACACAGGGAGAAAGATATCACCACTTGGTTTGAAGAACTTCGCGTTGATATGAATGTGGTGAGTTTTCTAAAGCTAAATCTGATCCCAAGCATTATGGTTTCTTTCGATACATAAAAACTCGCCATATAATACCAAGAAGAGTCTGCCTTGTAGAAATTTACTTTTCCATTTGTCTGGTGAGGCACTTTTTACCTCCTATATTTATTTTCAACTGGGAAGAAACGCATGCATTTCTTTTCTACTGTAAATTGCATGGTATTTACCGATCACCTTCTCAAGCATCACACATCGCTCCGTAGTTCGAGTTCTTTGCAATTTCCTCCATCATATCACAATTGCAATTACACTTTCAAAACGATGCTTTATTTGTTTAACATTTAAGATTTTACTGAGATTGGCAGGTGAAAAACATCTCCATGGAGATTCTAGACTTCTATGAGAGCAAAATGATAGCAGATGAACGACTTAGTACTGCTTTCATCAAACTTGCTCTTAAGCCTTAGATGGTTGATTGAGTCCGGAACCTGAGAATATTGGCATCCACCACGGCACGTCTCGATATCATTCTCTCGTGGGCTATAAGCAAGGAAACAGGTAACATACCGGAAGATTAACCTACTGGTACACTATACTCAAGTGTTGGTTTTAAGAACACTCTGCAGAGAAACGTATAATAACACTATTGTATTTCATGTATTTGTTTTAGTGAAGTAATTTATAAGTACTCAAACCTGGAACTCTGCATAAACAGATTGATCTACAGCTCGTTGATAAAGGCCTGCAAATGTTTTCAAGATCTGTTGTTTATGCTCAGCTAAGTTTGAAGTGAAATTTATTAAATAGTAACTAAAAGTAATAAATATATATTTAAAACAAAATGTCCTGATGTAGTATCGGTTTATTTTATTAGCGCTTGATACACTTATGGACTAAGTTGTAGAAGGTGTTTATTGTTGGATATTGGATCGGGTTCGATTTATTTTGGATATTTCGATTTTCGGATTGATATAATGATCTGATCCGGGAAAAAATGAATATATGTATATTCAGATATTGGATATTTGGATCGTATATTTGAATATTTGATTATTCAAAAATATAATTGATTAATTTTTTAAATTTAAAGGTTATAGTTATGAAAATTTTGGAATTTCGAATATGATAAACATAAATCATTAAATACTATAAGATTTATATTTATAAAATTTTAATTTTTAAATTTTTAAATATAAGAAGAATTAAATTATTAAATATAATAAGATTAATATTAATAAAAATTTAATTTTTTTTGATAATTTAAATGTTGTGATTTGTATTTGATCCAAAAAATTTAAAATCGTATTGGATATTCAATCTAAAAATAAAAATTGAATTAGATATTCAAAATTTTAGATTAGATTAATGGATAATTTGATCGAATCGATCAGATCAAATCAAATATTTTTAAACGCCGTATTATTTTTTTGATTTAGCTACAGTGATCGAATTGATCAATCACTGTACTGATAGTACTGATACTTAAACACCCTATTGTACTAACCTGGGTAATTATTTTAGGGAGATTTTTTTTTCACGATAAATTCTCTTAAAATCCCTTCCTGACTGAACTTTTGTCTTAACGGAATCAGTATTACTCCCTCCGTCCCACAAATAATGTCTCTTATTGACTTTTTGAAAGTAAAATTTTCTTAAATTTGACTATAATTATATTAAATAATTAGAATTTATAAAATATATATTTGAAATCTAGATGTTTCTAAAATATATTTTTTCATATTTTTATCAATAATAAATTTTAAATAAGCATTAGTCAAAGTTCAAAAAGTTTGACCCAAAAAAGTCAATAAGGAACATTAATTTTAGGACAGAGAGAGTAATAAATAGCACAAACTTTGTTAAATCGGATATCTTACTTGGTTAATCGATTTAGATTTAATTTGATTAAATTAAAGGTACAAAGTCAAAAAAACTGTTTCTAATAGTTAACTGTGAATAAATTAAGAGTTAATTATCGCAGAAGTTATATTTGTTTGCCTCCAGTACAAATTTAGTCACTAATTTTGAAAATTGACTAATATATTCACGTACGTTTTTCGAGTTGTAAATTTATGGTCACTGAGATGTTTGTTGCCGTTAAAATTTAACGGAAAGTTAATCTGTCATAATAAAAAAAATGATAAACTACTTAAATAGTCCTTAAATTATTCTTTTACTTTTGATCTTTAATTTAACCTCAAAATTTTAAAATTTTATATTTTTACCATCTTCTCAAACAAACCCCTTTTTCTAAATATTGTCCTTCCCACCAAAATTTTCTACTTCTTCCTCGTCTTACCCTCGATTTATCTGCACAATTAAATCAAGATTTTTGTGTGAATGCTCGACTAATTTTCCACTCTTATTGCCCTCGATTCCATTCCTAAGGAGTTCAATCTCATACTAATTATCTACTTTAAATTAGATGAAAAGGTTTTTCGTAACAAATAATGATCTCTCGGGTGATATTCCTTCATCTTTTGAACACAGTGATAAGGTAAATTTTACTGAGAATGATCTTTGTGGGGTCCTCATGAAAAGTGTGAAGGGTTGAGTAAAAGGAATTTAACCATTATAATTACAGCTGAAAAAGTTAGTCGTATTGAGTGTCGAATTTTTTTTAGTCGAGTTTGAAATTTAAACGGTGGCTAGAACTTTTTTAAATTGTTTATTTCTTGTTTAATGACTGTGTTATTCTTTCCTCCTCAGCCTTGTCTTGCCTTCCAACAATAAACCGGTGTAGGTAAGGTAATCTCTAAAACCCTAAACTTAATTTAAAGGTTTTTTTACTTGAGTTATGGGGTTTTTAATTGGGTTTGATTGATTTTTTTCATCTTACTACTCTTTATGTCTCATCTCATATACTCATCGACGTAAAAAAAATTTACACCGCTATTGAGGTCTTTAGCGGTGACGGACATCGCACCACCGCTATTTGAAACCCTCACGTTGGAATTTAGCAATTTACTTAGTCCTAAAGGATATTCCTTTAAATATATATTTCTTTCTTAAGATTTTTGTTTGTTTTTTCTCTTTTGGATTTCTTTGGTTCTATAAGATATGTAAGATTTTTTGATACTTTGATTTTCTGTTTATACATTTTTTTTGCCTTAAAACAGACTCTGTATATACGTGTGTATTTCTTTGAATGAATCATATGCAAATTTACAAATATTTTCCTTAACATAATCATTGTTCTTTTTATTTTTTTTATGTTTAAAGATCATTTAAAATTAATTGTTGGTTGTTTGTATTAGGTGGTATCAAATTTAGTTAACATTTTCAACTGTAATTATAATACTAAATTCCTCTTATTCAACCCTACACTATTCAAAAGGATCCCACAAAGATCATTTCCAGCAAAATCTTATTGTTGTGCTCAAAAGATGGAGGAATAGTACCCAAGAGATCATTATTTGTTACAGAAAATTTTTAAACCAATTTAAACTAGATAATTGGTATGGGATTGAACTCCTTAGGAATAGAACCGAAGGCAATGAGAGTGAGAAAATAATCGAATATTCACACAAAAATCTTGATTTTATTGTGCAGATAAATCGAGGGTAAGACGAAGAAATAATAAAAAAATTGTTGAGAATGACAATATTTAAAGAAAGGGGGTTTTGTTTGAGAAGATGGTAAAAATATAAAGTTTTAAAATTTTGAGAATTAAATTAAAGATGAAACAAAAGTAAAAGAATAATTTAGAAACTATTTAAGTAGTTTATCATTTTTTTATTATGACAGATTAACTTCCCGTTAAATTTTAACGACAATAAACATCTCAGTAACTATAAGTTTACAACCCGAAAACGTACGTGACTATGTACCGGAGACAAAAAACGTGACTTCTACGGTAATTAACCCATAAATTAAAGATATAAATTCAAATAACTGTTTTTAATAGTTAATTGTGAACTAATTTAACCTTTTAATATTTTATTTTAAATTAACATAATTTTTTACGAATAAAAATTATTAATTAATTAATATTAAATAACTTAAAATGATTGTACATTTTGATATGATAGTGTTATATAAATAAAGATAATTGTTTAAAAAAATCACATCAATTAAAAAATATTTTTATAAAATTATATAAAATATAAAAATATCACATCAGTTTGTCGTTAAGAGAAAAATATTTTGGAGTTTATTATATATATATATATATTAAAGTTTCGGGAAAAATATATCGGTGATTAATCAGCTATCAATTGAGTTATAAATAGATCGAATATTCAATAGAAAGTTTATTTATTAATAAATATGAACAAGATTTTTATATTTGTTTAATTAAATGAACAAGATTTTTATATTCATTAATTTACGTTTGTCGGTGTTCAATAAATCATTTATTCAGGAACGAAATGTTACGAGGATTAGAGGGAGCTTAGGCCCCCAAACTTTTGGAAATTTTAATATTTAACCCTTTGAAAATTTAAAAATTTTAGTTATACCTACAAATTTTGGATATCTTAATTATGTTTTAAATTTTTTTAAATATTTTTAGTTAAGTTCCTTCTAGATTTTTTTTAAAATTTCTTATTAAGTTCCATTCTAATTTTTTTAGTCTAAATTTCTCGCAATGGATTGAAACAAAAACTTAATTACTTTTGCTTGTCTTCCAAGTTTCACCATCCCTTTCATTTAAATTTATTTATATTCGTTTATTTACGTTCATTTATCATTTTAGTGAACGAACATGAACAATCCATATTATTCCTAAACAACTGAACAAAAGAAATTTTGTTCGTTTAGTTATTTGTATTTGTTCGTTTATTCGATTAAACTTAAACGAACAAATATGAACATACTCTCATTCATGCTTGTTTGGTTCGTCTACAAACCTAAATTGTGAATGATGATACGGTAAATGTGCTTAATTAATTTTTAAAAAAAAAATTAAAATCTTATTTAATATTTAAGAACAAATAAAAATTATTTAAATTATAAAATATTAAAAATAAAAATGTGACACCATCACCCCGGGTTAGGAGATGGGAGTGTCGATCGGACTTGTAAACTTGTTAATTAGACCGGAAGTTGTATTCATTTCGTTGACATTTCAATTATTTGCAATACATTATGAATCAATTATTTCCAATTCATAACTTTTCCATACTTATACAATTAACCATTTCGATTCTCAAATTCCATTCATTATCAATTATAATCTCAATTCAGCTTGATCTAAACCTCTAACCAAATTTTATTCGTTTAATCATCATTAATATTATCTTATTGATTGAGCTAATTTTCATTTTTTTCTTCAAGTTTGAACCAAAATAGCTAGGGGTATCGATACCCCTAATAGGGAGGTATCGAAATAGGGGTATCGAACCCTAGTTCGATACGGGTCAACTATGTTGATTCATTGACCCAGGTTGAAAAGCCTAGTTCGATACAGGTATCGATGCAATTTTGTTACCAGAAGCCCCAGTATCGAACCGGGTATCGATACTAGTCTACCTCGTTAACTCGTTGACTAAGTTTGAGTAGTCTGGTTCGATACTGGTATCGAACCAGGGAGTACACTTTCAAGCTTGGTACTGAACCAAGCATCGATACCATTTTGCTACTGTCAAGGGTGGTATCGATACCCATGTAATTGGTATCGATACCCTCGTTCCAATTTGCAGGTTTCCAGTTTCTAGAACACTTTAGACTTAACAATAGACTTCAATTTTCATCTCATTTCATCCCTTGACCTTATAGAACCATATTAACTTGTTTAGACACCTTATAACTACATACCAATTCTATTGTCCTCATTCCTTGACCATTCATGCCATCACATGCCATTTTATAATTCATCTATCTTTACACCATGCACTTACACTATGACAACTACCATTACCATGTCATGATCTTAAGGTTCACATATCACCCTACTTAGTTCATGTTTATCATGCCAAGGTAATACGTACATATCATATGAATAACACCAAGACTTACTTATACAAATCACAAGCCAAAACTCAAAATATGCAAGGCTAGCCTAAGAGATCATGATGCCTTATGGCTTACACACCGAATACTAATATGATCATATATTTACAAACCATAAATCAGTTGTCAAGATGCATAAGCTAGATTAGCATGATCACTAAGCCACCACAGTCTAGGAGTTAACAAAGCATTACAAAATACCATACATTGCTTGCTTAGTGTCTTGCTCCCGATCAATCTCAATCTAGCTCCTTAGCTCGATAACCTGTTGTTTGAGAAGGAGGAAACAAACGAGTGGTAAGTACGTGCTAGGTACTTAGTGAGGCAACCCTAGTCTAACCATATTAGACATAAATTATATAGTAAATAGCATGCTTAAATCAAACATTATATCAAGTTCATGGCAACAAAGGTGGCATGCTTCAATTAAGCAAATGAGTCAATTATGGCATTAGCATTAATCAATATACAAGGCCATAATTCGTTAAATATCATGCTTGTCACAATTCTAGCTTACAATTCAATTCATAATCTATTTGCTCAAGCCTTAACTAGCATATATTTGATGCATGCTACTCATTAATCAATTTCCATTTCTCAAGCTTTCATTAAACAATTTATATCAAGGGTTACTTATAACCATACGATCATTTCCAATGTCAATAGCCATTTCAAATTCAAGTGCTTCTCATAGCAACAATTACATTTCAATGCTCTTTAACGATACATGATCAAGTACCAATGCTACATAAGCCATTACATGTACATATAATTCACAAGTAATCTTTTAGTCTTTTAATTAAGTTTCGTGTGATGCCTTGGTATAGTAAGACCAGGTCAGCGAGTCAACAAGAGTGTCACGAAGACACTAACAAGAGTGCCACAAAGGCACTAACAAGAGTACCACAAAGGTACGAACAAGAGATACCCATGGTATCTAACAATTGGTGACTAACCACCAAATCACGGTAACCACAGTACCAAACAAGAGTGTCGTAGCACTATACAATGAGCTCGGACTCTATGCATGCCGTACTACCTATGACCAACTATCGACCAAAGCTCAATAATATTTTCATTAATCAATTGATCATTCAATTCATATTAAACGAGTTCGTATCATCAAGAGCAAGTATTTATAACATGCTAATCACAAGAGCATCCATCATGCTATTATCATATTATTCATATCATGTAAACATATAAACATGCATATCATGTCATCAATTCAATGCTCATTTCATTATATACAAACTTCATGCACAGTTCACATACCTGGCATCCGCAACCTCGTGCCGTTACTTACCTCGGCATTTCCGAGCTATGCAAATGCTAAGCTAGAACTAACAATCTAGAAAGCAACTCATATCATCAAACAAGTCATTTAACATTAGCCTCCTTCCCTTTTTACCGAATATAGATTAATCAATTTATATGAAAAATCAAATCAAATAAATAAAAAGGTGGTTAGGACCCTAGGTCCTAACCCTAAGGTTTGCCACACTCACAATTGATTCCAAGCACTTCAAGGATTGTAGATGGCAATCCCCTTGCCCCTTTTTTCTAGCTTGCTCGAGTCTCTCTTCTTCGTTGTCCTCTTCTCTCGGATTCTCTAGTAAACCATATTCATATAATAGTTCATTAGGACACATTCAATCATTTAATCCAAATGATCTTAGACTTAACAAATGTAAACATGTGCATTTGTTCATTAGGGACAGTTTTGCTACCCTATAAAGAATCGGTTACATCTCCTAGCTCCCTTATCCGAATCGAGCTTATTTTATATCGTTAGAAAGCTAGGAAGACCCTCTACAAGTATAGATTAACCTCACATTTTAATTATTTCCCGATCAGTACCAGTTTTTGTTCGAACCAGACCCGTCCAGATTAGGGGCTGCTCGAACAACCCTTACGGAAACGCTTATATCTTTCTCTAAAAAATTTCGATTGAGGTTCCGTAAATTTTCCCTTAAACTAGATATATGGGAGTATCATACTTCAAAATTTCAGCTCCTAACTCCATCAATAACGTCCTAGGGAATGTTTCAAAGATGGCTACTCGGGATAGCATTTCTAGGCATTTTCGGCTAAGTTCCATTCCATATGTTCAATCTCTAATTCCCAATTTATTTTCATAAATTTCCAGCATCTCACATGTGAAATTAACATTTTCTAATTCAGTCTACAGCAATGTATCAAATTAATCAACATACATTGGGCATTTACAAAGTCCCCAAATTCAAGTTCTTGGACCTATTTCTTCATGCTCATCAAATCCATAACTAATTTAGGTGCTAACTTTTGGTTAGATATCTTAACAACCTAGTTTAACACAAAGTATCATGGTATATTCAAAATCCCAAAAGTTTGAACCCATGAAATTTCTGTTAAGGAAAGAAAAGCCTACCGATGTAGTTAGACTTGATTTTCTAACCCAATTTCCTAATCATGCAAAGCTTCCAAGCTTTCCTTCGATGGCTTCTCTAAACTTTGTCTCAAGACTCCCTCTCTTCCAATTTTTTTCTTGTTGCCGTGAATGAGGAAGAAGGGAGGGGTTTGACTCTTTTTTTTGTTTATTAATGAGGGTGAAAGGATCATTTCGCCCTTAATGATATACCTAGACTTCATTTATCACTAGGGGTAGTTTATGGAATCCAGGAATTATCATGCAACTCCCAACTTCCTTATTTAATCCACTCTAGTCACATTTATCTAGTCCTTGTTACATTCATTTTATTTCAATTAAGTACTTCCCTTTATTACATAATTTTGACCCTCAATTGGTCAACTACATTATCAATTGGTCATGAATTCTCCTAATCCATTTTGAGGGTGTTACAATTCTGCCCTCCTTAAAAGAAATTCTTCCTCGAATTTACCTGAAAGGAACAAATATGGATATTGTGCTTTCATCGTGTCCTCAGGTTCCCAAGTGGCTTCTTCCTTCTTGTGATTCCTCCAAAGGACTTTCACCAATGGAACATTTTTGTTTCGAAGCCTCTTAACTTCTCGATCAAGAATCTGGACCGGTTCTTCTTCATAAGATAGATCGAGATTCAATTCTAACTCTTCCGGTTCCAAAAAATGAGAAGGGTCAGATTGGTACTTTCTCAACATCGAGAAATGAAAAACATTGTGTATCTTATCGAACTCACTAGGGAGAACAAGAAGATAGTCCACCGGGCCAATTCTTTCAATAATCTCAAAAGGTCCGATGAACCGAGGGCTAAGCTTCCCTTTTTTCCCGAATCTAAAAAGTTTCTTCCAAGGAAAGACTTTTAGGAAGGCCTTGTCTCCCACATTATGCTGAACGTCTCTTCGTTTCAAGTCTGCGAAAGCCTTTTGTCTATCGAAGGCTTGTTTCAATCGATCATGAATAACTCGAATTTGTTCCTCAGTTTTCCGGATCATTTGAGGTCCCAAAACCTTATTCTCTCCCAATTCAGACCAACACAAGGGAGTTCTACATTTCCTCCTGTACAAAGCTTCAAAGGGAGCCATTTGAATTGATACCTGATAGCTATTATTGTAAGCAAATTCCACTAGGGGTAAGGACTTTTCCCAATTCTTTCCGAAATCTATGACACAAGCTCGTAGCATATCTTCCAATACTTGTATCACCCTTTCAGATTGACCATCGAACTGCGGATGGAAAGTAGTGCTAAGATGCACTTTAGTTCCGAGAGCATTTTGCAAGGATTTCCAAAATCAGGACGTGAAATTCGGATCTCTACCAGAAATGATCGATGTCGGTACACCATGTAACCGAATTACCTCACGGATATACAACTCGGCCAAGGTCTCCGAGTTCATGTTCTTTCGAACCGGAATAAAATGTGTAGACTTGGTGAGTCTATCCACACTCACCCAGATAGCATCATTCCTTCTCGGTGTTATAGGCAAACCAGTGACAAAATCCATTGTTACTCGATCCCATTTCCATTCAGGCAATTCAATAGGCTGAAGCAATTCCGTAGGAGCTCGGTGCTCAGCCTTGACTTTCTGACAAGTCAAACATCGGGATACAAAATTTATGATGGCTACTTTCATGCTAGGCCACCAATAAAAGGATTTTAGGTCTTTATACATCTTAACAGAACCAGGGTGGATCGAGAACGAGCTTTGGTGTGCTTCTTGTAGGATATCTTTTTTCAGTTCCTCGTTATTTGGAACGCATACTCTATCTCTAAAGTAGAGCAGTCCATTCGAATTAAGGGAGAATTCGACATTAGCTTTTGAATCAAGCTTTGATGCAATAGCTTGAAGCTCAGAATCGGATTGCTGAAGATCCTTGATTCTCAAGATCAAATCTGATTGAACCTGGAGTTCAGACAAATATCCTTGCTTTTGAAACATTCGAAGATGAGCATTAATCGAATTCGGGTCTACATGGAAATTTTTATAATTAGACACGAAAATTCAAAGGAAACTTTAACATTTCAAATTTATTAAATAGTTTACCTAATATTGGTTTATGAATGGGCATCGGCCACCACATTGGCTTTTCCGGGATGGTAATCGATGACCAAGTCATAGTCTTTTAGCAATTCCATCCACCTTCTTTGTCTCAAATTCAAGTCCTTTTGAGTTAGGAGGTATTTAAGACTTTTGTGATCGGTGTATAGGTAACACTTCTCACCATATAGTTAGTGCCTCCATATCTTGAGGGCAAATACAATAGCAGCTAACTCGAGATCATGTGTCGGATAATTCAGTTCATGAGGCTTCAATTGCCTTAATGCATAAGCAACCACATTATTTCCTTGCATCAAAACACAGCCTAGCGCCGAATGAGAGGCATCACTATATACAGTAAATTCCTTGCCTGATTCCGGTTGAACAAGAACACGAGCATGGGTCAAAGCTTGTTTAAGCTGGTCAAAACTTCTTTGTTGGTCCTCTGACCATTCAAACAATTGATCCTTTCGGAGGAGCTTGGTCAAGGGCAAAACAATCGTAGATAATCCCTTAACAAATCTCCTGTAGTACCCGGCTAAGCCAAGGAAACTTCTGACTTCTCCAACATTTCTCGGAGGTCTCCAGTCTAGAATGGTTTGCACTTTCTTAGCATCGACTTTAATTCCTTTTGCCGAGATAACATGGCCAAGGAATGACACTTCCGATAACCAGAACTCACACTTGGAGAACTTGGCAAACAATTGACGTTCTCGGAGAGTCTGTAAAACAATTCGAAGGTGTTCTGCGTGTTCCTCCTTATTCCGAGAATACACCAGAATGTCATCAATAAAGAAAACCACAAACTTATCAAGATGAGGTCGGAAGATTCGATTCATGAGATCCATGAATGCATCCGGGGCATTAGTTAACCCAAATGGCATCACTAAAAATTCAAAATGGCTATATCGAGTTCGAAAAGTAGTCTTAGGGACATCTTCCTCTTTTACTCTCATCTGATAGTACCCCGATCGAAGATCAATCCGAGAGAATACCGTAGCATTCTTTAGTTAATTAAACAATTCTTCAATTCTTGGCAAAGAGTACTTGTTCTTAATAGTAACCTAATTCAATTGTTGATAATCGATACAAAGTCTCATTGTACCATATTTCTTCTTTACTTCATGAGGTTTTTAATTACCTTATAGCATAAGTTACCATATTTCTTCTTACATTAAAACACCCTTCAATCCAATTTAAGATCAAGAACGCATTTCGATATCCAGGACTAGTTGGATAAGGGCTGAAACATACGCCAAGGCTTATTTATTGTTTCTCTTGTTTTATACAGGAGAGATAGTAAGAGCTATCGGTTTGAGGTAATTGTATGTTCGAGAATATGAGGCTCTTAAGCCATCCTTAAGTTTCTTCTTATCCCAACCAAATTCAAGTTCGTCCCTTATGACCTTATCAAAAAAACTGAGATTAGTTTCTTTATCCATCAGAAGGAGTGATTGCTTTCATAGCTCCTAGAATTCAAATTTCTCAATCAGGTAATCTACCCAAGCTTTAGGTTTACTGAATCAATCTAGTACTGGAACTAGGTCAATTTCAAAGAGAGTATGACATACCAATCTACAAGAAAATGTACGTTTCGATCAATCATTGGACATGGTTTAGAAGGTAATTCATTTGGTATGTTCCCACTTATAGGGTTCGAAACAATAAAACTTCGTTTAATCTTTCTGGCTTTAACTTCAACCTTTCAATTAAGGGTTAATTTATCGAGAGCTTTTGTTTCAAACAGAAATAGAACTATCATTTACAGAAGCTCTAATTGACTTCCTCATAAGGATTCTGAGATCAATATCCGACATAGTGATCAGAGATTTCATATTAATAACACAGGTGCTACTTAGTTTTGCCCTGACCCGAGTGGTGATTCTAGTAAAACTTACAATTAGAATAGCGGGCAACTTTGGCGGAATTCCTGAACTATCTACAATTATTCGGGCTAAAGACATATTTACAGATTGAGGTTTCAATACAAAGTTATTTTTCTGAGCAGGAATCTAATTCAAAGGGTAATCACTGTAATACTTTGGCTTCATGATTGCCCGCAAGATTTACTATTATTTTAAGATCCTTCATCCCATCAAGAGTTTATACTTTTATACTTCTCAATGACTTGTCATTAAGGGAGGAATCCTTTATCAGACATGAGCCTTAAGCTCCGATGTATTGTTGTTCAAGAAGTCTTATAACAATGCCTAGCATACTAGGCCCACAGGCTTTTATACTGAAGCCTATCTATTACTTCTTTATCGTTGTTTTTATGACAAATCATTCTTTTAAACTTACACTCTTAGGACATTTCAAGCTTTTACCAAGGAAGATTCCTTTTTATCCTCACTCAAACTTCTCATTCGAGGACTTATAGGACTTTCATCGTCCTGAGCCAATCTCGTATCAACCATTCTACAAAGGGTATACAAGAAAATATTCAAATAAACAAGAACACAAGCAAGTACGGTATAAAAATCATAGGTGGCATAGTTCAATCCTATATGATGCATGCACATTCGTTTCGGTCCGAGAATCACGTAACCGAAAGCTCTGATACCATTAAATGTGACACCCTCGCCCCGAGTTAGGAGACGGAAGTGTCGATCGGACTTGTAAACTTGTTAATTAGACCGGAAGTTGTATTCATTTCGTTGACATTTCAATTATTTACAATACATTACGAATCAATCTTATGTAACAGTTATCGATTTTGGGGCCAATTCAAAACTTTTCCATACTTATACAATTAACCATTTCGATTCTCAAATTTCATTAATTTATCAATTATAATCTCAATTAAGCTTGATCTAAACCTCTAATCAAATTTTATTCGTTTAATCATCACTAAAATTATCTTATTGATCGAGCTAATTTTCATTTTTTTTCTTCAAGTTTGAACCAAAATAGCTAGGGGTATTGATACCCCTTATAGGGCGGTATCGGAACAGGGGTATCGAACCCCAGTTTGATACGGGTCAACTATGTTGACTCATTGCCCAGGTTGAAAAGCCTAGCTCGATACAGGTATCGATGCAATTTCGTTACTGGAAGCCCCAGTATCGAACCGGGTATCGATACTAGTCTACCTCGTTGACTAAGTTTGAGTAGCCTGGTTCGATACCAGTATCGAACCAGGGAGTACACTGCCAAGCTTGGTACCGAACCAAGCATCGATGCCATTTTGCTACTGTCAAAGGTGGTATCGATACCCTCGTTCCAATTTGCAGGTTTCCAGTTTCTAGAACACTTTAGACTTAACCAATAGACTTCAATTTTCATCTCATTTCATCCCTTGACCTTATAGGACCATATTAACTTGTTTAGACACCTTATAACTACATATCAATCCTATTGTCCTCATTCCTTGACCATTCATGCCATCACATGCCATCTTATAATTCATCTATCTTTACACCATGCACTTACACTATGACAACTACCATTACCATGTCATGGCCTTAAGGTTCACATATCACCCTACTTAGTTCATGTTTATCATGCCAAGGTAATACCTATATACCATATGCATAACACCGAGACCTACTTATACAAATCACAAGCCAAAACTCAAAATATGCAAGGCTAGCCTAAGATATCATGATGCCTTATGGCTTACACACCGAATACTAATATGATCATATATTTACAAACCATAAATCAGTTGTCAAAATGCATAAGCTAGATTAGCATGATCACTAAACCACCATAGTCTAGGAGTTAACAAAACATTACAAAATACCATACATTGCTTGCTTGGTGTCCTTGCTCCCGATCAATCTCAATCTAGCTCCTTAGCTCGATAACCTGTTGTTTGAGAAGGAGGAAACAAACGAGTGGTAAGTACGTGCTAGGTACTTAGTGAGGCAGCCTTAGTCTAACCATATTAGACATAAATTATATAGTAAATAGCATGCTTAAATCAAACATTATATCATGTTCATGGCAACAAAGGTGGCATGCTTCAATTAAGCAAATGAGTCAATTATGGCATTAGCATCAATCAATATACAAGGCCATCAATCGTTAAATATCATGCTTGTCACAATTCTAGCTTACAATTCAATTCATAATCTATATGCTCATGCCTTAACTAGCATATATTTGATGCATGCTACTCATTAATCAATTTCCATTTCTCAAGCTTTCATTAAACAATTTATATCAAGGGTTACTTATAACCATACGTTTATTTCCAATGTCAATAGTCATTTCACATTCAAGTGCTTCTCATAGCAAAAATTACATTTCAATGCTCTTTAACGATACATGATCAAGTACCAATGCTACATAAGCCATTACATGTACATATAATTCATAAGTAATCTTTTAGTCTTTCAATTAAGTTTCTTGTGATGCCTTGGTATTGTTAGACCAGGTCAGCGAGTCAACAAGAGTGTCACGAAGACACTAACAAGAGTGCCACAAAGGCACTAACAAGAGTACCACAAAGGTATGAACAAGAGATACCCATGGTATCTAACAATTGGTGACTGACCATCAAATCACGGTAACCACAGTACCAAACAAGAGTACCGAAGTACTAAACAAGAGTGCCGTAGCACTAAACAATGAGCTCAGACTCTAGCCATGCCGTACTACCTATGACCAACTATCGACCAAGGCTCAATAATATTTTCATTAACCAATTGATCATTCAATTCATATTAAACAAGTTTGTATCATCAAGAGAAAGTATTTATAACATTCTAATCACAAGAGCATCCATCATGCTATTATCATATTATTCATATCATGTAAACATATAAACATGCATATCATGTCATCAATTCAATGCTCATTTCATTATATACATACTTCATGCATGGTTCACATACCTGGCATCCGCAGCCTCGTGCCGTTACTTACCTCGGCATTTCCGAGCTATGCAAATGCTAAGCTAGAACTAACAATCTAGAAAGCAACTCATATCATCAAACAAGTCATTTAACATTAGCCTCCTTTCCTTTTTACCGAATATAGATTAATCAATTTATATGAAAAATCAAATCAAATAAATAAAAAGGTGGTTAGGACCCTAGGTCCTAACCCTAAGGTTTGCCACACTCACAATTGATTCCAAGCACTTCAAGGATTGTAGATGGCAATCCCCTTGCCCCTTTTTTCTAGCTTGCTCGAGTCTCTCTTCTTCGTTGTCCTCTTCTCTCGGATTCTCTAGTAAACCATATTCATATAATAGTTCATTAGGACACATTCAATCATTTAATCCAAATGATCTTAGACTTAACAAATGTAAACATGTGCATTTGTTCATTAGGGACAGTTTTGCTACCCTATAAAGAATCGGTTACATCTCCTAGCTCCCTTATCCGAATCGAGCTTATTTTATATCGTTAGAAAGCTAGGAAGACCCTCTACAAGTATAGATTAACCTCACATTTTAATTATTTCCCGATCAGTACCAGTTTTTGTTCGAACCAGACCCGTCCAGATTAGGGGCTGCTCGAACAACCCTTACGGAAACGCTTATATCTTTCTCTAAAAAATTTCGATTGAGGTTCCGTAAATTTTCCCTTAAACTAGATATATGGGAGTATCATACTTCAAAATTTCAGCTCCTAACTCCATCAATAACGTCCTAGGGAATGTTTCAAAGATGGCTACTCGGGATAGCATTTCTAGGCATTTTCGGCTAAGTTCCATTCCATATGTTCAATCTCTAATTCCCAATTTATTTTCATAAATTTCCAGCATCTCACATGTGAAATTAACATTTTCTAATTCAGTCTACAACAATGTATCAAATTAATCAACATACATTGGGCATTTACAAAGTCCCCAAATTCAAGTTCTTGGACCTATTTCTTCATGCTCATCAAATCCATAATTAATTTAGGTGCTAACTTTTGGTTAGATATCTTAACAACCTAGTTTAACACAAAGTATCATGGTATATTCAAAATCCCAAAAGTTTGAACCCATGAAATTTCGGTTAAGGAAAGAAAAGCCTACCGATGTAGTTAGACTTGATTTTCTAACCCAATTTCCTAATCATGCAAAGCTTCCAAGCTTTCCTTCGATGGCTTCTCTAAACTTTGTCTCAAGACTCCCTCTCTTCCAATTTTTTTCTTGTTGCCGTGAATGAGGAAGAAGGGAGGGGTTTGACTCTTTTTTTTGTTTATTAATGAGGGTGAAAGGATCATTTCGCCCTTAATGATATACCTAGACTTGATTTATCACTAGGGGTAGTTTATGGAATCCAGGAATTATCATACAACTCCCAACTTCCTTATTTAATCCACTCTAGTCACATTTATCTAGTCCTTGTTATATTCATTTTATTTCAATTAAGTCCCTTTATTACATAATTTTGACCCTCAATTGGTCAACTACATTATCAATTGGTCATGAATTCTCCTAAGCCATTTTGAGGGTGTTACAGAAAAATTTAAAAACATTTATAAAGTATTAAAAAATATAAATATATTCATATTTTTTATTATCTCTTCTCAGTCTAAATCTATTATTATTCTTCGAACATATTTTTTTACATCTTAGTTAATGGTCTCACAACAGAGTCTACTGCTAGTGTTATTCAATATAATTTTAAAGAAAAATATTAGTCAAATGTCAAATGCATCTTGAGGTACTTACAAACTACTTCTGATTATGATATCTGGTTTATTGCACCCAACAACATAAGCACATCTTGAGTTTTTCAAATGTTGACTGGGGTAATGATGAGGATGATATATGCTTTGTGTCTAATCATTTTGTTTTTTAGGAAATCATTTATTTTTTGGGATCTAAAAAAAAGTCAGTGACTCACTCCACTACTGAGGCAGAATACCAAAGTCTTACTAATACTACGTTTGAATTGGTTTGGATTCAAACTATACGAGAATTTCTTGCATTGATCCACCAATTGACTGGTGTAATAACTTCAGCGTTGTTGCCATGTCTACAAACCTACTTCTCATACTAAGACTAAACATGTTGAGTTAATCTTGTATTTTGTTCGAGAAAAAATTCATCAAGGACAACTTTTAGTCAATTATGTTCCAACACAAAAACATGTTGGTCAAGTTACTTCTAACTAATTGTATAATTAATATATTATTGAACTACATAAATCACAGAGGTTGATACTTGTTGGTCAAGTTACTTGATTTCATACTTTTGTAAATTCCCTTTCCTCTAGTCTTCTTCTATATTCTCCTCTCTCTTTTTTTTTTCATAAATGGAGAACTTTCAATATGTACATGCCAAATTAAGAGTGCATTTAATCCCACGAGAATATATTCATCGTATAAAAATATTATAATTGTATCATATTTTTTTTATAAAAATATTAAAATTAACATATTTTATTTATTATAATAATGGCATAGAAATTCTTCCTATCTTATATCTTACTCAAACCCGCTAAAAATATCCACCATATAGAAAATATTAGAATTGCATAAGATTTTTTATAGAAAATATTGAAATTAATCTTACCTGATTTGTTAAGATTTAAAATTAATAATACTTTTTATAATGATATAAATTTATTTTATATATTTTATTTATCACTATGACCGTATTATATAAAATTCATGACTCCGTGACTCGTTAGCTTCTCTCGACTCTTTAAGTGTGATTTTGTGTATTCGTGTGGTGGAAGATCCCAATGGATCCGAGAGATTATTAGGTGAACCTTGTTCACCACGTCATCCATGGTCCATGATTCACTTGAAAAAAAAATTGAGATCAACGATCCTGATTAATTGAAATCATAAATTACGTGGCGAAAAAGTTCACCTAATAATTTTTCCGATGGATCCCTTTTCCTTATGTGGTTCCTAGTTACGTTGGGTGCTGATGTAGATTATATCCACTCAGGCACGTTCTTAGATTAAAACAAGGGAGCAGGATTAGTGAATTTCAATAGCATCTCATGAAATCATAAGCAATTTAGATTCTTGTTTATTTTATGCTATCTATTTCATTATTTTTTATTTTATCCTGAATCTTCATTAATTGAGAAGTGGTGTTAGATTGTCTTAGTTGCTTTAAGATCTGTCTCCCAGCTGTAATGTTGAATAATCGTATCTTTAAAATATTTTTTATTATAAAAAAAATTATTATACTTATTTAATATACAAATAAAGTAATATTTATTTTGATGGATGTATATAATTGAATTAAAATATAAAAACGTTTATCTATTTTAATTAAAATTAAAATTTATTTCGATGTATATTGAATAATTTTTTTATATAAATTTATAAAAAATACTTTAATACACTTTAATTTGTTAATTTTAAGGTTAGGTTATAAAATTTTGATATAAATTTATAATTTATAGTTTAAAATTTAAAATCTAGAAATTATAATTTAAATTTTATAGTTTAAATATGAATTAATGTTGTATAATTTTTTTCAAAAATATTTTTGTAAAAATATACATTACCTTAAAATTCATATTTAAATTTAATATTTATCCTTAATTATAAGTGTCGCACTAATTTTATACTTTTCATCGCCTTTTCCGTTGGTTACTCTGCATTTGGCGACGTGTTCCGTGTGAACGATAACTTAAGTATTGATTTACTTTGATTTTTATATCGATAGTTAATTGTTATCATCATTCAATGGTTCAGAATTAAACGGTCCATAATTGATATAAAATTCCTTAAATTTTATAAGGTATAATTTGATTTCATTCCTATATGAGTTAGGATGAAGTTACAAACTATGTAAAACTTAAAGAATTTAAGAGCGATCCATGATCATTAGATAAATGAAATGAATGGATGCGATTAATAGTAGAAAATGTGAAAATTATAACTTGAAAAAAATAAGAAATTAATATTAGTCATTTATTATCATTATACAATATTCCAAAATTGATAGAAAGCTCTTTAAGTTTTATATGATATAATTTGATCTTAACTCATATATTCATATGTGATATATATTGGGAAAGTTAAGGGACTCACTCAAACTTAAATAATAATATATTAATTACTATAAATTGAGTTATTTAAAATTGTATTTTATAATTTTAACTATATTTGATTTTTAGATGGATCGAATTTATAAAGTCATGATTCAAATTCAAAATGAGTTGAGATTTTTTTGCGTCGAATAGAAAAAATACTTTTTAATTTGAATAGAATTAATTTTTGTTTCGATTGATTGTCACTGTGTCACTGTGATCCTTAGTCTTGTTGATATGATAGTCTATGTGGAAATGATGATGGTGTTGGATGAGCTTGATTATTTTTAATAAAAATTTTAAGATTTATTTAAGTTTTAAATAAAATTATAAAAAAATAAGAAATTTAAAACATAAAACGCTAAAAATATTTTAAAAGACAAATGTTATAAATAAATAATTAGGTAAACAATATCAAGTATCTGTAAATTTTAATATCAATTATAATATTAAATTTAAAATTGATATTATTTTAATAAAATTGATGACGTAAACAGATCGTAATAATTTATGTGCGATGATATGGATAGATTTTGATGATCCAATAATATAATTAAAACCTAAGCTAAAGTCTAATACTAAAATAATATCAATTTTAGTTTAGTGATATATTTGATACTTTGTTTAAAATTCAATGTTATTTGATATAGTTTACACTTTTTATTTTAAATATATTTAAATTTTAAATTTATATACATACATTCACTGCTAATATAAATTTTAATTTACACAAATAAACTCATTTTAAGAGATAGAAATAGGGTTTGCTAATTATTGCAAGACTTTAATGAGTGTTTAACGAGTTGAGCAATTCGTGAACTATTTGAATTCGATTCGATTAAAATTTGATATATATTCGATTCGAATTATTTCTAGTCGAATTCGATTTGAAACCTTAATGAGTTGAATCAAGAAAAGTTTAACTCGACTAGATAAGTTCGCGAACTAACTTGTTAATTTTTTAAATTATTTTTTAATAATTACTTTAAAATTATTTTATTCAAAATAAATCTAAATAATAATTATTAATTTATAATTGTTAATTTAATTTTAATATGAAGCACGATATAGTATTATTAAATTTTAGGCATAAAGATAATTTTCACCCTTAACGTTTATAATTGTTGTCATTTTGGCCCTTATTCTTTTTTGGGATAAATTTAGCCCTTGACCTATGTTTTTTTAACAAATAACTCATTTTTTAACTACCATAATAATTGAACCGTTAAAAATTTAATAATGATAACATGTCATATATATGTAATAATATATTTTAAATGGCATAAAATCTAACCTATCAAATATATGTATATACATATAGAATATAATTTTATTCTAGTATAAAATATAAAACAATTAAAATTTAAATAAAATATTAAAAATTAATTAAATCCAAAATAAAAATTTACTAAATATTCTCAACCCTAACTAAACTAAAATATATTTATAAAACCCTAAAACTCCGATTTAGATTAAAACTAAATCCCTAAATTCTAAACTAAAATAATAAAAATCCAATTGATTATTATCAAAATCTTTTATCTTTAAAGGGTTTCAAATTATGTTCATACTTTTTCAGATAAAATTTTGATTTTACTATAGTTAAGGTTGAGAATGTTTAGTAGCTTTTTGTTTTAGGTTTAATTAATTTTTAATGAATAAAAAATTATTTTTTAATATTTTATTTGAATTTTAATTGTTTTATATTTTTAGATTGGAATAAAATTATATTCCGCGTGTATGTACTTATTATACTAGATGTTAAGTCATTTAAAATATATTATTACATATATATGACATGTCATCATTATTAAATTTAACGGTTCAGTTATCATGGTAGTTAAAAAATGAGTTATTTGTTAAAAAGACATAGGTCAAGGGCTAAATTTGTCCCAAAAAAGAATAGGGGCCAAAATGACAAAAATTATAAACGTTAAGGGTGAAAAATATCTTTATGCCAAAATCTTACTTTTATTTAAAAATAAGGTAAGTTTTTAGTGAGCTAACGAGCAACAAGTTAAGCTTAACGAGCAATGAGTTGAGCTGAATAACAAAATATTTTAACGAGCACGAGTTGAGTACAATTTTAACGAGCTTAATAAGCAACGAATCGAGTCAAACAATAAATTTTTTTAACAAACACAAATCAAGCACTACCTAATTTACAATCGTCTCACTCAATAAACACCCCTAATCCCAATTATTTATTCTCCAGCTTCGTTTGATTTGAAGTTTCTTAAATAATAATAGGAAACAATAGAATCTACTAAAAATCCAATCAAGTGGAATACTATTAATTTGATAATCCACACGTTTTTCATTTGATTAAAACCGATTGACTGCCCAGACCAACCTCGTTCCCAAAGGCCAATCAATCGTCGTACTCCACCAAACACAAATAATATTGATCTTGTCCATTACTGGAGACACAAGATCTAACCTGCCTCAACAAAATCACCAAAGGATCATGGACAATCTATAATATACAGACACATGCGGGTAGGGGTGGTTCAAAGATTTTAAAAGCCCTGTGCGATTTATTAAAATATGACTCTTAAAAGCAAATGTTTATAACTTTCACTAGTTCTAAAAATGTGACCCTTAAAAGCAATTATCCCTTTTTAGGGCCCTGTGCGGTCATTTCTATTTCGACTGTCCAAAACCTCATTGATTCTACAAAAGCAATGGGAATAAGAATAATTAATAAGATTTTATAATCAATTATCACATTTAGGAAATAAATATAACTCATATATTTTAAGAGTATTTTCAAAAAATTTATAATGAATCTCAAGATTAACTGTAACGACCCGGATTCTCGTATCCGAGTGTCAGGTTAACCCGTGGTATTGGGCTTCGGTTTTGGGCCCGGGTTAGTGTAGTTTGGGCCTTAGGCTTGTTGGGTTTAAGATGTGGGCTGAGGACATGTTAGTAATTTCACATTTATGATGAGTTGGGGAGAGGGGAGTTTAATGTGCTGCAGAGAGTGAGGTAAGAGGTTTTAGCTTTTCCTCTCATCTTCTTCCCCTTCTCACACAAGTAAGAGCTTAGCTAAAGGTTGAATCTTTTCTTGTTTGCTTTGGATTCTCGTTTTAGAGCTGAAGGTAATGTTGTAGGGCTGTTAGAGATCTTTTAAAAGAGGTAAATAAGAGAGGGTTTGGCTTTGTTGAAGGTTTAAGTGGGGGGTTTTGGGTTGAGCTCGGGTTTAGGGTTTTAGAGCTTAGAATTAGTGTCTTTTGGTGTTTTTAAGATCTAGGAATCATCCCAAAACGTTTCTGATCGTTGCTTATCTTTCTCTTGTAGAGAAAGAGGCTTGTGAGCCATCATCAAGCTTTGGAGGAAGAAAAGCTTGAAGAGGTGGGGAGCTCGGGTTTGTTGCTGTTGCTTGCTAAGGTTTCTACTCCCAACTCTTCTAATTATCTTGCATGTTATGGTAGAGTGCATAGCATATAAAAATCCATGTATGTATGCTTGATTTGCTTGTAAGAGGTCTTTAATGGTGGAATTCGGATTTATGTGCTAAATGTCTTGAAAATGATGTTAAATTATCCTAAACACTCCTAATAATGTGTAGGAACACTTTAGGATTGATTTGATTGTGTTTGGGAATGAATCCTTGGAATTTTCTAAGTGCAGACCTGCATTTCGTGTAGGGATATCGATACACGGGCCACCGGTATCGATACACATAAATGAAAATAGGCTATATGGGTAGGGTTATCGAACCATGGTTCGATACCGGGGCCTCCAGTGGCATAATGGCATCGATACCAGTATCAATGTTGGAAGGTCCTCTTTTCGTTGACTTTGAAAATGGTCAAAGGGTATCGATACCAGTATCGATACCCATGTTTGATGCCTTCTTTGGGTGGGTATCGAGGCAGGGTGGTTTTATACCCCATATAAGGATATCGATACCCCGTGAAAACTTGACAAGTTAAGTATTGTTTGAGGTTTGATAAGAGAACTAAAGGCTATAATGAATCTTATAATTAATGAAATAAATGGCTAACACAAGTTTGATGATATTAAACCCCGAACGACTAAGTTATGAGGAGTCTTGATATGTTTTGATGTGAAGATCCGAGGTGGATCGTTTATGTGTGTGGAGTCCTTGTTTGATGGAAATCTGGATATCCAAAAGTGTTGCAACACGTCGAAGGCCATCCGATGTAACATTCCGGGTGATGTTTCTGAAGACCATTCCGAATGTAGGATCTCAATGCTGTGTGGACGTGGGCCTCATTCGATGATACTCGATGTGACATTCCGAGTATGAGATTTGGAGGATCCCGATGCTGTGTGGACGCGGGCCTCAAATCCCGGATGTAGGATCCCGATGCTGTGTGGACGCGGGCCTCAAATCCCGGATGTAGGATCCCGATGCTGTGTGGACGCGGGCCTCATCCTTGAGTATGAGATCCCGATGTTGTGTGGACGCAGGCCCTGCTCGTAGTGTAGGATCTCGATGCTGTGTGGACGCGGGCCTCACTACCTTGTGTTGTTGTTTGACATGTATATGCTTTGTGCGTCATTATACATTGTTATGCCATGTGGTAGGCAAGCATGCTAGATCATCATATCATGCACGATATCTTATATGTTATGCTTTACTGCTTATGATATGCATGATGTTGGCCGAGTTCGGCGTATCCACTGAGCTTTCGTAGCTCAGCGTTCAAAATATGTTTTCGTGCGTAGGTTAGGTGAAGCCGGTTCGTGGAGCGCCGTCAAGGTTTGGATTTCAGCATCGACCGTGTTGTCAGAGTACATGTATTAGATCTAGTGGGCTTGTACTCTGTCGAACCCTATGTAATGTAACTCTGTTTATTTTAAATTAGGTCGAATGTTTAATGGTTTGTAATAATTTGGAGCTCCGATTTCTTACTATCATTTTGGGCTATGTTTTAACTTAATGGATTTTATGAATCGTATTTGGACTTGAATTTGATTTTATTTGATGGGCTTTGAAAAGAAATTTTGGAATACAGGTTTTGGGTCGGAGGCCTAATGTGACATCCGGATCGGGTGTTACATTAACATCGTCTAATAAATATAATTTATTAAAATTTTAGGGTCCTAATTTTCAAGGGGACATGTGCAGCCGCTCCTATTACGTTTGTTCAGACCCCCAACCGCATGCAAGATGTTGTTGTATTTTTGGGTTAGACACACATATTTTTGAGCATTCAAAATTTTAAATATCTAAATTTTCAAGAGTTTGATATTAATATGTGAATAGCACATATCGATATTCACTATTCATAAATATTATACGTGTATGAATAATGTCATGAATAACATCAAAATAATATTTTTAGTTTTAAAAGCTTTAAAAACAGTTTTAAACACTTTAAAAAATATTTTAATTGATTAAAAAATATAATTATAAATCAACTAATAACATATATTTTTTAGATTTTAAAACTTTAAAACTTATTTTCTAAATAGATTAGACTTTGAATATTTTTACAATACTTGAATAAGACTTAAAAATGTTTTTTCTTACATTTTTATATTAAAATATTTATCTCAAGGATTTCAAAACGTGCAAAAAAGCGCAATAATGTTAGGAAACAGGAACCGGACACAGCGTTTCAGAATGTGCATAAAATTGCAATAATCTCTGAAAAGTTTTGCATGTGGACTCCATTCAGTTTGTACGTAAAAAATATGAGTTTATAAACTTTTTAATAACTTAAAATGTTAGATTTTTTTATAATATTTTATTTTTTTAATTTTTGGTAAGTTTAAAAATTTATAAAATTAATTTTAAAATTTGTCTTTTTAGGCATAAAGCTAAAAAGAAAATATCTCTAACATTTGACTGAATAATCACTTTGGTCCTATTTTTTTTTTGAGCATTCAACCTTTAATGTTTCATTTTAAATTAAAAAATCATTTAAAAATAAAAAAATGTCACTCAATATTACATTATTAAAAGAATAATTATATAAATTATATAAAATATTTTACCTTCCTAATTTATCATTATTATAAATTGTTTCAAATTGTTTACCGTTAGTTTTTTGATAATTTTTATTTATAAATGAGTTATTTTATCCAAAATAAAATGTTGAGGATTGAATTTAAAAAGAATAGGAACCAAAACAATTACTCATCCAAACGTTAAAGGTATTTTTTAATTTAATTTTTTTAATCACTGACCTAAAATGTGTTGGGACCGCCGACGCACCTCATGACGTAGCGGAACAAAATTATGACGTTCTTTCCAGTGATCCATGTACGTTTAATCCAAAATCGGTAGGAAAAGATGTGGTGACTTACATTGAGTTCCTAGATAAACAACAAAAACAACAACTAGATCTGCTACAATCACGATTGTTCGACAATTCAAATCTTTAGCCTTCACGAGCACATATCGGCCTCTACTCAGTTCACCCGGGTGAGAGAAATGAATCTCGAAAAACTATTTTCGTGTTTTTATGTTTCGGAGTCGGGGATTAGGTTAAGACGGTTGCTAGACCAAAAACCTCCCTTATATATGTGTCACCCTAGTAATTAGGGTTTTTCTTCTGAATTTGTTATAGAAAATAATTACTTTAATTATTTCCTTAAAATTCGAGACCTATATTTAATCCGAATTTGAAAAGGAATACAATTACTTTAATTATATCCTTTGATTAAATTCGAAATTAAATATAATCTACCTACACATATATATTTATTGCTCCTATTCAACCAATGGGTGTGACCCTATAGTCTCATTGTAACGTTAGTAATAATATTAGAACACTTTTTATATTACAAACTATGAGTGACATCTAGCAATATATCATTGTCATATAATTTACAAGAGATCATGATTCGATGTATCATGTACGTGACCAACTCTCTTAATGTATTGTATCCTTTGTGCTTTTATATCTATAATAGGCACAAGTCTTAGAATAGTCACACTTGTATAGCCTATTTAATGTTTCTTGATATGTAGAGTAGACTACTATTAATGAATAGTTTGTGATATCTCATATCAAGTTATTCAAGCATTGCCATGCATTTCTAGTCTCACTCAATCAAGTGGTCTTTGATATACTTTCCTACTATATAGGAAGGACAAATCCTATCTCGATCATTCACATCTCACTACATACATTATAATATGTTCAATGTCAGTTTTTATAGTGTAATCAATTACGAGACACGTTTAACTGCATCAAAACATAAAACAACATATGTTGAGATAGTAATAATCTAAAGTCTAAGGATCATACATGTAACTGGCACTATGAGAATATCGTGACCGTTACATAATAATCCAAGACATACGCTTATAGTGGGTCAAGCCAATATATTATTCTCTAATAATATATTCATGTATTAATTCTGACATTTCTATGTCAATGATAACTCATTGTCATCAATCAATAACATGTTAATCTTAAGTGTATTATTATTGTCCATACCCGTAATAATACTTGACTAAGGATCTTTTAATAATAATACTTATATTATTATATGAAACTTATTATTTCTTACTTTATGTTAAATATTGATACATATATCTGAAAAAAACAATGATAATGTCTTTATTCAATAAAATTGGTAAATAAAAGTATCTTTACAATCATCATATGATTAATTTTTAGGCACACTCTAACGATGTATTTAAAATAATTTTTTAAAATCATTTTATTAGTTTCAAAACTCGTAAAAATTATAAAAAATATTAAAATATTATTAAAAAGTGTTTTAATATTTTGAATTTGATTCAAAAATTAAAATTTATACTGCACCACAAATATTTTTAAACTCTTCATTGTATTTATAACTCAGCACGTGCACTTGGCAGAACCATTTGTATTTCAAGATTTAAGGCAAGTGTATATTTTATTAGGATACCCCAAGAACGAAACTACAAGATCTACTTGATGTTAAGCTTTTAAAGTAGACAATAAGAAATAAATATGATAATGACAAATGATATTCTTTATTATTTGAGCTGAATAAGCATGCATATTTATATACAGTTGTTAAGATTCTAGAAGCTTGTAACCATCCTAACAATCCTAACAGATTACTGATAACATTGGTTGAAATATTGAGGAATTTATGTTGAGTTGATCACACAATTAGATTGACCAAGAGAGGGTGAATTGGTAATTAAAATTTTTGTTCAAAACAAGTTCTACATTTATTACCTTAGCTCTCACTAAGGATTTTCTAACCAATTCACTATAAATTCTACCTTATTCAAGGTTCAAGGGCTAACCTTTATAAACTAGTTAATCTTTATACCCAAAGATTAACTTTCACCTCACAAAGTTTACAAGAAAGATAAGGCTTGACTGGTGATTTAATTAGTTACTTTTTAATTGCTAATTATCCTATTCTGGTGAACTTATCACTGCTAATTTGATTTATTTCGTTTGTTTTTTGTGCAGTGACATGTTTACTAAAATTGATGATTAAAAAGACAATTTCTGCATTTTTCGCGATTGGAGACATGGGCACGACGCCGGTCACGATGAAATGTTGATGTGACAGTTTCTAGAAGACTCGAGAAGATTCTGGAAGCAACCCAGTCAGCAAAATCTGAGAAGATTCTAGAGGTGGTTCAATCAGCAAGATTTGAGAAGATCTTTAGGATATCTTGTTTTTAATTTCAAACTCAAGGATTATCTTTTATATTTTATTTTATTTTTCATTTTTGTTATTTTTAGGAAATTAGAAGCCTATAAATACCTTCCATAGGTAAGGCTTTAGGGGAAACATTCCATCTTTAAATTCTTGTCTTGTTGCTTTTATTCTATAAAATTTCTTTCTTTTCTTTCTTTTAAGTATTTTTATTTTTTGCAAAAATATGTTAAGTATGGTAATTGATATCATGCTTAGCTAATTTTCTTTAAGCCGAGAGCTAACAATGAATCAATTCAATGCATGAGAATTGAATAAGTACTTAATTCCCTTTGGGAAACATTCTTATTTTTCTGTTTTATTAGTTTGGCAATCGACCTTACTTACAAAATTAAAACATTTTCAAACCAAAAAGAGCTCGTTGGTCTGGATGTTGTTTTAATATACAGTGGGAGGAAGGATTTGCCTGTGGCAATTTTGACTTCCTGTGAACACACTTAGCGGCGGTCTGTTAAGGAAAAATGAGATCGGATTCGATTCTCGACGAGACAAGATATCTGAGTCGGGCCTTTCCAGTATTTAATCTGTTTGTTTTAACGATAATATTTGTGGCTAAATCACTCAAGAATCATCTTTCAAAGATAGGCTTGGGAAGATCGATTACAAGAGAGAAAGGCAAGTTACAATGGGTTGGTCCTTGTAAACTGTAACCGACATGAATCCCGGAGTAAAAATCCATTTTAATGATCAACAGAATTGAAACAAAGTTAGCTCGAGGCGATTTCTTCATTGATATTTTTAATTACTATTTCTTTTTCTCAATCTTTATTTTTACATTTAATTTGTTTACTTTAGTTTCTTTATTTTTCATCACAATCTCATCAAACCCGCTTTTAATTAATTGTTTGCAGTATCCTGGACTAGAATCAGCGCAAAATTATATCAGAAATTCTAAATTCCCTGTGGATCAACCCTCTTTACTATACTATCTTTTACTTATTTAATTTAAAGAGGAATATTTTATTTTGACGAGTAAAACGACGTTTGTCAATAAGGCAATGACAATGTTTCTCTCAAATATATATTTACCCCAATAAAGACTAAATCACTCCCCAAACTCAATTGCAAAGGATTAAAATGAAATTACAAGAGTTGGGTGACAAAGATTTGCAATAGAGTGCTCGGAGTTGGATTGAATTGCTTGGATGTTTGCTTGAGGTTCAATAGTTGTTAATGCTGCTTGAAATGCTTGACTTTATACCTTCTCATTGAATTCTAACCGTTGGTTTTGCTGGAATCATAAATATAGACGTTAGAGCTTTATCATTCCACCATAAATGCACTTATGTAACAACCGGTATCGAAACTCAAGGTACCTGTTTCGCAACAGTACAAAAAATAGAAAGAGACTTTGTGCATTTATTACAGGGGTTTCGAAACCATATGTCATGGTATCGAAACGGTTAGCCTCTAAAATAGGGGGTGTATTGAAACGGCTTGTAATTGTATCGATACTGATATGAAACTGTGACACTTAGTATCGAAATGTCCTTGGGGCCGTTTCAAAACAGGTCAACAAACATTTAAAGCTTTAACTGTCACTAACGGTCAAAAACATTTGAACAGAGATAGCCGTTGGGAAACTTTGAAGAGCATCGAAAAGCTGACTAGGCGTATCGAAACGCCTAATAATATTTAAATTATTTTAAAGAAATAAAGCACGGCATCGATACCTCAGTTTATTGTTTCGAACAACAACTTGGCAGATTCAAAATTATATCGAAATGCCTTTAGTGTCGTTTCGAAATTTTTGGTAAAACTTGAGAATTTTATTTATAATTTGATGGTCGTTTTATGATTAATTTTAGGCACTTAAAAACATATATGCATAATAAAACTTATTCAATCCTATTAATCAATAATTCAAGGGTTTTAAAAAAAATTAAAAGCACTTGAAAAATCAGTGAACAACAATAAGATGAAAATAATTTATATTCGAATAAAAAAAATTTGATTTTGAAAAAGTTTTTGTAGGATTTTGACAACCCATACAATAAAAAATCAAAATATGTTCAAAATCTAAATTTTAACATCCTAAAAATCAACGAAATTAAGATTTTTCAAAAAAAAACTTGAATATTGATTAGGAGAGAATGAGAGTTTTGTTGAGCACCAAATTTTGATATAACCTTAACCTTGATGAATTGATTGAAAAACTCAAAGAAAAACATGTGATTTTATGGTGAAAATTGATGAAAAGAGGGATTCTTAAAATAGGTTTTTGGCTAGGGTTTGAGAGGAGGAGTTGTGATTGTGTTTTAATTAGAAAAAAATTAGGTTTAGGAGTTTTAATGTAACCCCCTCGACCTGGTCTAGACAAAACCCGACTCGAACGAGCTACATGGGGAATACCGAAGCTAATCCAAAGACTGGTCTCGATAAACGACCTTAATTTTTTTTCTTTTTATCTTATCTAGATGCCTTATTTTGATCCTACATGTTCATACATAGATTATATTTAGTTACAGCGGAAACAAATAAGAAATGAGTCTTAAAACGTACAAATATGCTTTAGGGACCAAAATATAATTTTATAGAAATTCATGGATTAATTGTGAAATCAAAGTTATCAACCTTTAATTAAGTTCATTACATGCTTGTATGTCAAATTTTGGCTTAAATTAGTACCTAAAACTCTTTTAATTCCATGCACAAGTTTCAAAACATTTTCTAGATGCATATACACCTAAGTAAACATCATCCACATATCATGTATAACTTACTAGATGCATTGCAACCTAAATAACCACATCATAGATTTAACTCAAATTATTCATGCTTCAATATCAAAAACATTCAAATTCACATACAGGGATAACAAGAATCAAATTTGAATATAACTTTATTATAACCACTTATATACTAATAGGTAATTCAAATCCAAGTCACAAAGCTAACATCAACATATATAATCAACAAAGCCATTGAATGAATAATTAGCATAAACATCATTCTCAATATAATATCTCATCCCCATTGCTCTCTCACTATTACTAATGTTATAAAGACATACTTGAACTTTCAATTAGTGGTTACTTGGATCCTTTCTTCCCTTTGCTGCCTCCACATTAAATACTCTGCATTGCAAGGTAAATGAGAAGGTAAGCATAAGCTTAGTGAGTGAATAAAAACATATTTAAAAACACCTTGCAATGCAGTCCATAATATACCAAAATCAAGTATAAAAACCAAGTAAAAAATAATTTGAAAACCAAGTCATGCTCTTTGTGTGAAAAACATTCATGGCTCTCTATGTCACCATATATAAAATCAGCAAGTGTCCATGGCTCACACGCCACAAAACATTTTCAAAACCCTTTTTTAAAACATATACTTATCGAGCATAATCCAAGACTTAAATGCTACCTATAGCAAAGCTCAAACAAAACTCTTATGCACCACACATAAGCTCATGCAAATCCCTTTTCAAAGCAATAATTAAAAACAATTGTTTTTTAAACCATATTGATATATGTGATCCGATTAGTATTACCTCTAAGGCAATAAAAATATTTCTCTCAAACAGATATTTTCCCCAATAAAGACTAAATCACTCCCCAAACTCAATTACAAAGTATTGAAATGAAATTACAAGAGTTGGGTGACAAAGATTTGCAATAGAGTGCTTAGAGTTGGATTGGATTGCTTGGATGTTTGCTTAAGGTTCAATAGTTGTTAATGCTGCTTGAAATGCTTGATTTTATACCTTCTCATCGAATTCTAACCGTTGGTTTTGTTGGAATCATAAATATAGACGTTAGAGCTTCATCATTCCACCATAAATGCACTTATGTAACAACCGGTATCAAAACTCGGGGTAACTGTTTCGCAACAGTACAAAAATAGAAAGAGACTTTGTACATTTATTATAGGGGGTATGAAACAATATGTCATGGTATCAAAATAGTTAACCTTTAAAACAGGGGGTGTATCAAAACAAATTATAGTTGTATCGATACGAATATGAAATTGTGACATTTAGTACCGAAACGTCCTTGGGGACGTTTCGAAACAGGTCAACAAACATTTAAAGCTTTAACTGTCATCAATGGTCAAAAACATTTGAACAAAGATAGCCATTGGGAAACTTTGAAGAGCATCGAAACGCTGACTAGGCGTATCAAAACGCCTAACAATATTTAAATTATTTTAAAGAAATTATTTAAAGAAATAAAGCAAGGTATCGATACCTCAGTTTATTGTTTTGAACCAAAACTTGACAGATTCAAAATTGTATCGAAACGCCCTTAGGGCCGTTTCGAAATGATTGGTAAAACTTGAGAATTCTAGTTATAATTTGAAGGTTGTTTCGAAACCAATTCTAGGTGTATCGAAACGCCTGGAAAAACTCAAGAAAATTCATAAAAAATAAAGCTGGGTTTCGAAACCATTTTTGATGGTATCAAAACTCCTAGAGTAAAAACACTTACAAAGTTATTTTGATGTTTTTGGTTTGACTTGAAATTTTGTTTTTGACTTAGGGACTTAAAAATTTATTTTAAAATAGTCTTCTAAAATATTTGTTATATCAAAATCAATTTTAGTTTTACACGTTAGACACAATTGATGAGGTTGTTTAAAAGTTGTTGAAGAAACTGCATCAATTTATAACTTCTTGACAACATTCACCCCGTTTCTTACCCTTGTTTTTCTTTCATTGCATCTATAAAAGCAACATTGAGCTTGCTTTTAAACTTATCAAATTGCTGAGTTCGTAGTGGTTTAGTAAGCATACCCGCTACTTGATATACTGCTGGAACATATCCAAATTGCATTGTTTGATTCATTACCTTCTCACGAAAAAAGTGAAGATCCAAGTCGACATGCTTAGTATTTGCATGCATTACTGGGTTGGTAACCATTAATTGCCACTATACTGGTGTTATCACACTAGGCTTTTTGTGTATTAGCAGTTCGAATTCCCATATCTTAAAGCAGATTTTGTACCCATACAATTCAGAAGTAGCATCAGCCAAGCTTCTTTACTCGTCTTCAACAGTAGATCGTGAGACTGCTCTTTACTTCTTTGAATTCCACGATAGTAGGTGTCTCTCATAGTATACACAATACTCTAAAATGAAACTTCTATCATCTTCATCATTCCCTCAATCTACATCTAAAAACACTATAAGGGTAACTGGTTTGGTAGCTTGATCAGTGGAGAACCACATTCCATATTCCATGATTCCCTTAAGATATCTTAAGATACGTTTGATGGCACTCTAGTAAATGGTTGTAGAGCATTGAACGTATTGAACTATCTTATTTACAATATAAGGGATGTCTGGACGTTTATAAAAAATATAAATGAGGGAACTAACTATGCTTCTAAACTGAGTGACCTCAGTGAAAGGTTCTCCACTAGTTTGTTTTCAGTTTTTGAGACACAACCATAGGAATGTCAACAAGCTTAGCATTGGCCTTGTTTATTCTACCAAGAAGTTCAGTAATATACTTATTTTGTGTAAGAAACATACCATTATCATTTAAAAGAACTTGTATCCTTAGAAAGTAGTCAATGGTGCCAAGATCCTTGAGAGAGAATTGATTGTGAAGTTTGTTTTTCACTTCAAAGATGTACTCTTTAGAATTTCTATGAAGTAGAATATCATCTACATATACATTATGTAAGTGACTAAGGTGCTTGCAACATACTTAAACAATGAAACATATGTTAAATAATGTTGAAAATTCAGTGTTTCGAGGAATCTTTTGAGTTGAATAAACCAACTTCTGGATGTTTGAAGCAATACATAGAATGCTTTAACTAACTTGCACACTAGTGAAAAACCATTTTGACCAACTTTTTCAAAACTTGGTGATTGGCACATATATACTTCTTCACGGAGATCAACCTTAAGAAATGCGTTATTTATATAAACTTGATGTACTTTCTAGCGATTAGAGACAGTATGTTTGGAACATCATCATTAACCTCAAGGAGATAAGCTTTTGGATTAAATATCTCATGTTTACTTCTAGTGATCATAGAATGTGTGTTGGTAGTGGTTGAAGTAGAATGAGTTGTAGTAAATTCAGTAGTCACAAGAGAGGTGTTTGTAATACGCAGATCATAACTACCATCATTCATTACTGGTTCCAATTCATCATTCACAGGAGAAATGTATGTTATATTTGATTTAAGAGCACCATCATTCACTACTGGTTCCTCAATTGTATAAGGAAGAGAGTGCGATTCATCTACCTCAGTTATGAAAGAAGATTATACCTTTTCTAGAGCAACCATTGGAGAAGAAGAAGACGAGGGCCTTAGAGGTGAAATTGGTCAGTGATGACTTGGTTGTGGTGAGTTTGTATCTGCTGGTAGAGCAACTTTTGTAGAAGGTTACACAATCTGAACTAGTTCAGAGATAAACTCTTTAGTTATCTGCTTGAAATCTGACTCCAACTTTGCATGAAAAGAAGAGACACCTTCATCGAACCTAACATGGAGTGTAACATAGATTCTTCCAAAAGAATCTAGACACTTATAACCTTGATGTTGTGTTGAGTAGACCAAGTAAACACATTTTTTGGATCGAAAGTCAAGCTTGTGGTTATTGTATGGCCTGAGATAGGGGTAGCAAGCACAGCTAAATACTCAAAAGGAACCATAATCCGTTTTCTCTATGTGAGCTTCTCATAAGGAGAAAGTTTATTGAGGAACTTGGAAGGCAGTCTATTGATAATGTATGTGACCAATATCTTAATGGAATCGAAGCTTGAGCAAAAAGGCACAATGCAGTATCAATGATTTGCCTAAACTTTCTCTCTACATCCCTATTTTTTTGGTAGGCATGTGGACAAGTGATACGATGTTGGATGCCAAAAATTTGTAATTTTGGAGAAAAAACTCGAAATTCACCACCACCATCAGTTTGCACAACCTTAATTAACAGAAGAAAACTGATTTTCCACTAAAGCAACAAACACATCAAATACATGAGATGTTTCACTCTTATCCTTGAGAAAGTATGTCTAGCAATTTTTGAAAAACATATCAACTAATGAAACATAATACTTGAATCTAGAAGAAGCTATGGGTTTAGGACCCCAAACATCAATTTCATCAAGTTCAAATGGACTGATATAAACAATAATAGAGTATGGAAATGGACACACATGGGCCTTTCTCATTTGAGATGCTTGACACATTGCATATTGGAGAGAAACTTCTTTGTAGAAGATTGTTTGAAGGATATCAAGAGCTGGATGTCCTATTCTTTGGTGCTAAGTCCAGTAAAGAAAAGAACCCTTATTTGCAAAAGAACTAGAAACTTAAATGGTTTGAACAACTGACTAAAAAGGAAAGTGATAGAGGCCACCCTCTTAAAATCCTTGCAACAAAGCATTGTCTTTCCTTTTATCCTTCATATAACACACATTCAAGTGAAATTCAATAAATAAATCACTATCATTGATGAATTTATACACAGATAAAAGATTACGAGTGATCTGTGGTACTCGAAGTAATCTATCAATAACCAATTATTTCTTAGATGAAATAATTGTAGAATGACCTACATTGGTTATTGATAGAGGAGTATTGTCACCTAAGTAAAACTTACCCTGACCAACATAAATATTGACTAAGTTCATGGTTGTGAGATCATTGGTAACATGATGTGTGGCACTGAAATTAGGATACCACCAGATGACATTGCCTCCCAGTTCTGATATGAACCCGATAGTATGGTCTGAGTCATATATGATATTGCCCGATCATGATTCTAATAAGAACAGATTTCACAAGAATTATTATGCTATAATTTCATAAATATAGAACATAAGAATGAAATAAGAATAATAATAAGAAAATGATGGAATAAAAGATATGGTAAAGGTTTGAAGTGTATGGAATTGTGATGGTTCTAGTGGTTATATGAAATTAATGAAAAAGTGGTGAAAAGATGATGGAAGTGATGGTGAAAGTGACATGGATTTTGCAAGTTGTAAGGATGGTGGATTGTGAGTCGCTAGCTATATCGAGCTAGGAACCAACAATATAACTTTTTGGATTGAAGTGAAGGAATATGGCACGTGACCCTCTAGCTATAAGGAGCTAGGAACCAACGCGATAATAAGATGGAATGGATGAAGACTACAAGCCTAACTTGAAGCTGATAGAGTTCTCGCAAGAACAAAGCAGAAAGCAACCTTTCAAAAGAGTTTTATTATATCAAAGTTGTATCATAAAAATGAAGGAAAGATTCCTATTTATAGTGTTCATAGGAACCATATAAAGAGTCTTACAACAAGAGATGAATGTTTCATCTTTATGGTGATGAATGCTAATGAATGATTTGTTTTACCTTTTATCTTTAAGTGGATGAATGTTCAAGGTATTAGTGACGAATTTGAACTTAATCTAGTCTTAATATAAATATAATTTCGTCCAAATCATGGAAGAACTCTTGGGCTACCTTGTCTTCCTCTTTCATGGAGAAAAAAGGAGTGAAAATGAACATTTGATGTATGTAGACACTTTGGTAGCAAGGTTTAGAACATAATGAAACAAAGAAAACTCTAAACTAATTTATCTCGTGCGCTTGATGATGATTCTCCTTGGTCGGCTATGGTTTATATAGGCTTGACCTAGGGCAAACCTTTCCTAAGTAGGAATACAACTTGGAGTAAAACACAAGTCAAGTAAATAAATAAAATAATTGTTTTATTTCCAAGTTTATTCCCACAAGGATTCTTTTCCGCGTGGCCTTTGACTTGGGCTTTCTGCTCGCTTCCCAGCTCCAATCCTTGCTCTGCTTGTCCAGAAACGTTCACCTCATTTTTCTCTTCAAGTCGCCTACAATATCGTTACTTGCCCTTCAGCTACTGCCGCGGCCTCAAGTTCTGCTTCGGCCTTGATTACTGCCGCGGCAATGGATATTTCTTGCAATTGCATAAAAGGTGCCGTAAAACCTAAATTTTCTATAAATATCATCTTTATATGTCACACAAGCAGAATATCTAAATATCTCACATTAAGTACATGCTTTAGTCCAAGTAGGTGTAGATTAAGTGATTATTGTCCATGAAAAGTGTAAAAAGGGATAGTGAATTGAGCACTTATCAGCATGCTTATTTCTTCATTCAATTTGATATCATGCAACTAATAAAATTTATGTAGGCTCATGCAGAAGTATAAATCACGCAAATGAATGATAGGATATAATGCATAAATGAGCAAGTAGAGAATGAAATATGGTAGAAATCCCTTTGATGATTCTTGGAAAAATTCCAAGGTATGACAAGTATATGTGAAATGATGAGTCTAGTTAGGATCATATCAAGTTCACTGGTGACTAGAGAGTTCACCTGAATTGCGTTCTCAACTGGAGAATTTGTTGTGGGGAATACTAGATCAGGAGCAGGGAAAAAATGGCTCATAGATTTGAGAAAGTTGTTAAGTGTTCCAAATAACATTTGCTTGAGGAGTGGATTCATCATCTCTGTAGGTAATCCCCTTGAATTTTTATCAAATTTATGCCATCAAGTGTCCACAAGGTTACCATATTTAACACAAAGTTAGCACTAGGGCCTGTTTGAGGATCAACCATGCGATCGACCACTGAAAGAAACATGAGAAGAACGCACGCCCTCATTGATATTGAGTTAGATTAATCCTAACTTGAGACTCGATGAAATCGGCGAGTCTAGATTCAACATCTGAAAGAAGAGAAACAACCCCATCGAATGTATAAGGCACTTGACTTGCCGTTATAATTGCAAAAAAAAAAAGAGAGCATATTCTAGTGGAAGGCCATTCAGGATAGTTTCTATATGGTCCAAAGCAGAGACTTTGTGACCTTAGATATCTAACAGATAACAGATTTCCTTAATCTTGGTGTGTACTCACGCATACGAAGAGATCCTTTGCGCATCTATAGAATCTTGCAATGAAGATGCATGAACTTTTTGTTGAAAGCTTGGAGTATAGCCTAGTGAGCATAATTCAGATCTACATCAAGGTTTCAGCGTCGACAAGTTGAGGAAGAATATCGGAACTGACTGTCGAAAGTAAACAAGACGCGAGGAATCTGTCTTGTTTGATAAATTGTTTATATACAAGACTTATTTTGAAAAAAAATACGTAAGTGTTATGAATATTTATCTATATGAATATTTATCATGATAAGAACTTTAACTAAGAGATTTGATTTATTTTATCATTAGTAATATTATCTTCATTAATTAGAGTTCAATGTATTATGTGGTTCTTATGCCTATAAATAAATGATTTAATGAAGATATTGTACACAAGTCTATATT
Source organism: Abelmoschus esculentus (assembly GCA_035048815.1). NCBI lineage: Eukaryota > Viridiplantae > Streptophyta > Magnoliopsida > Malvales > Malvaceae > Abelmoschus > Abelmoschus esculentus. The sequence continues at coordinate 11,135,745 of JAUCBN010000031.1, forward strand.
CAGAGAATAATACAAATCTCCCTCTCTTTACTTTTTTTTAATTTTTATTCATATTTTTTTTATTTTATACACATTGCGTTTAGTTATTTTTATTTTATTCACAATATGTTACCAATTCGAGATTGCTCAGAAGATTTAAGTTATAAATCAGGTTTCTTCAAAGATTTATATGAATATGATTATATGATAGATATAATATGCAAATAATAGTGACAATTGATGTTTAGCGAACGACGCAAGTAATCATACTATATTTAAGCATTTTTTTTATTTAAAAATGTAAGAGAATAATGAGAGCACTATATTTAGAAGTACTAATATTATAGAAGGTTCTGGAAGAGCATGTATGTTATTACCAAATGAAACTCTATTATATATTCACAATGTGTTATACTTTTTAGAGTTGCATATAAACTTATTTAATTTTAAAGATATTCATAAAAATGAATATCATATTGAGAGTATTAATCAAGGAGATGTTGGATATATAGTTCCGAATAAAAATCAAGGCAATAAAAAGTCTTAGAAAAATTACATGCACTATCATGATTGTACTACACAAGAATTAGTACAATTAAAGCTCATGTGGTCACTCTCGATTCGATTATGATACAAAAAATTATTTAGAATTTATGTGGTCACTCATTAAAGAACCAACAAATTATTCAAAGTAATACATTTTCATGTGATACTTGCTCTTAAGGAAAACTAATGATTCAACATCACTTGATAAGATAAATTATAAATCTATTAATTTTTTTTTGGAGTTGGTACATGAAGATATATCTGAGATTATAAACCCTTGTTGTTGACCATTTAGATATTTTATAGTTTTAATCAATAAATCAACTAGATGCTCATATATATCCTTCTTATCAACCCATAACTTGACATTTGCAAGGTCATTTGCTCAGTTGATAAAATTACGAGTAAATTTTTCAGATTCTCTCATAAAGTTAATTTATCTTGATAATGCTGGTGAATTTACTTCTCAGACCATTGATTATTTTTGCATGTCGATTGAAATAAGTGTTGAACATTCCACGGTTTATGTTCATACATAAAATAATCTCGTCTAGTCATTTATCAAACAACTTCAATTAATTTCAAGATAATTATTGATGAAGTCCAATCAATTTATGCTTTGGGACATGCAACATCATTGATTTGCATCAAGCTAGTAAGTTATCATAATCTCTCCCTATTAGAAATGATTTTTGGTCAGGAATCAAATATTTTTTATCTTAAATTTTTTAGATGTGCAATATATGTTCCGATTGCTCGACCATAATTATGTCGGATTTGAATGCCCTCGAGAATTAAATATCTTGAGTCATTGATGGGAAATTTATTTATATCTCGATTTTTCAACTATCATTTTAATGAATCAGTTTTTCCAATATTAGGAGAAAAAATAAAAAAATAAAAAAGAAATAGCTGAAAAAAGAAATAAATTAGAATAAATTATCATTATCTCATTTTGATCCACGTACCTAACAATATGAACTAGAAGTTCAAAGGATAATTCATTTATAAAACTTAAAAAATTAATTGTCAGATGTTTTTGCTGAGCCTAAAAGTGTGACTAAGTCATGTACATTAATTATGAATGCTCTGATAAAAATTAATATCTTAAAAGGATAAACTCTAATTTCTAATGAATCTAACGTATACCTGAAGTGTGATAGACTAATAGGTTCCAAAGAAAATATTCCTCCAAAAAATGAGTTATTACTTGTGATGGTCCGATTGAAAAAACAACGAATTATGAAATATCTCAAGAAGAGATTAAAAGGTATATAAAAAAGATATTAGATATGACTCGATACTTGATAATAATGAGATGTCAATAAACTATATCACATTTGGTAATAAGTGAAACCAAAATAAAATCATCGATAATACTTTTGCATGTAATATAGCACTAGAGATTTTAGATAATAATGTGGATCATGAACAATTATCAACTGGACAATATAAGCAAAGAGATGTTTGACCAAAATGAAAGGAGATAATTGAAATAGAACTAAAATCTCTTTCAAAAAGAGACATATTTGGGTTTATAGTCTTTACACCGAAAGGTGTAAAACCTATGGGTATAAATAGGTTTTTGTGAGAAAGAGAAGTAAAAAAGGAAAAATTGCGAGTTATAAATCTCATTTGGTTGCACAAGAAATTTTACAAATACCTGAAATTGATTATGAAGAAACATATTTCAGTAATGAATGCAATTACTTTTTAATTTTTTAGTTTGACAATAAAAGAAATACTTAATTTTCACTTAAATAGATGGTGTCACAATATATTTATAAGGGGCTATTGATAATTATTTTAAATAAAACTTTTAAAAGAATTTAAATTGTCTAAAACAGTTAATTCAGATTATCAAAAATATTATTTAATCAAATTTAATAGATTCCTTTATGACTTAAAATTATCTGGGCACATATGATATAATCGTCTCGGTGAATACTTATTAGAGAAAGGCTATAAGAACAATCCAATTTTTTTGTATGTTTTTATTAAGAGATTTAACTCTAAATTTTTTTATTATTGTTGTGTATGTTGATGATTTGAATATCATTGCAACTCTTGAAGAGATTTCATTTACATTAGAATATTTAAAAAAAGAATTTGAAATGAAGGATCTCGAAAAAAATAAGATTTTATCTTAAATTACATATTGAGTACTTAAAGGATGAAATCTTTGTGCATCAATCAACATACATAAAAAAACATGCTAAAGAGGTTTTACATGCATAATGCACATCCGTTAAGCATCTCTATAGTTGTTAGGTCACTTGATGTTAATAAAGATCCATTCCTTCCTCGAGAGAAGGATAAAGATTTTCTTGATCCAAAAATGCCATAATTAAGTTCTATTGATGCATTGATGTATCTTTTTAATCACACACGACCCGACATATCATTCGCTGTCAATTTGTTGGCAAGATTTAACTCATGTCCAACTTGAAGAAAACGAAACAGGGTTAAGCACATATTTCATTATCTTCGAGGTACAAAAAAATATGAGATTATTTTTCCTAATCTATCCAAAGTAGAATCAATTGGTTTTATGGATACATGATACTTATTTGATCCTCACAATGCTCTATCTGAGTCTGATTATGTATTTATATTCGGTGGTACAAAATTTTTTTGGCGCTCAATAAGACAAACAATTACTGTCACTTCTTCTAATCATGTTGAGATTTTGACTGTCCTTGAGGCTAGTCATGTATGTATATGACTAAGGTTTATAACCCATCATATTCAAGAAAATTATGGTTTATACTTTGAAAAAGTAGCTCAGAAAAAATTTATATGAGTATAATACAACCTACATTGTCCAACTTAATGAAGGATATATAAAGGGTGATAGAACAATACACGTCTCACCAAAATTATTATTCACTCTCGATCTATAAAAGAATAGAGACATTAATGTCCAATATATTCGTTTATTTGATAATTTGACAGGTCTATTTACCAAGACACTCCTTACTGCTCTAATTGAGAAGTTAATTTATAATATTGGATTGTGTTGTGCTAGAGATCTTATATGATGTATCTATGAGGGAGACTTAAATAAGCGTTATACTTTTTTTTCCTTAACAGAGGTTTTATCCCAATGGGTTTTCCTAGTAAGGTTTTCAATGAGACAACATGTTATGCGTATCAAAGATGCGTGTACTTTTTTTTCTTCACTAAAGTAATTTTTCTCATCGAGTTTTTATCTTAGTAAGGTTTTAACAAAACACATTATCTTTATAGACTTCCAAGGGAGAGTGTTATGAATATTTATCTATGTGGATGTCTATCATGATAAGAACTTTAATTAGGAGATTTGATTTATTTTATCATTAATAATATTATCTTCGTTAGTTAGAGTTTAAAATGTTATGTACTTTTTGTGCCTATAAATAGATAATTTAATGAATACATTTTACGCAAGTCAATATTTAGAGAATAATACAAAACTCTTTTTTTTCCTTTGTTCTTTATTTTATTTATAATTTTTTGTTATTTTATTCACAACACGTTTAGTTTTTTGTTATATTATTCACAACAATAAGTATTTTTTTGAGAGATTTTTTAAAACATTTTCTATACACTTTATAAAAATAATATCAAACTAACCATAAAAATAAAATAATTTTAAAAATAATAATAGTCTAAATCATTAAATATTAAAAAAATGTAATAAATACAACACACCTAAATCATAAAAAGAACCTTAAAAACCAAATCCAAAAAATTATTAAGAAAGAAAATTAAAATATACAACCCAAAGGACGTGACGAGAAAAAGTTGAACATTTTCTTGAATATATTATATTAAAAATCCAACGATTATCGTGAAAAAAAAAACTTTACCTTTTAACTATATTCTATATTAATAAATGAGTAAAGAGAAATATTCTTGCATATTGTTCAATTAACGATTTTGATTATATTAATAAACTATCGTAGAATAAACCTAATCATATTAAATTATTGATATTTTTTATGAGAGGGTATGTTGTGATAATCTTTATACAAATATTAAATTATTATAAAGATTATCATAATTTAAACTTGTAGGGTTTTCTTGGTAAGAAGGATAGAAAATTATAAAGATAGAAAATTGAATTGATAGAAAAATAGGAATGAAATATATTTATTCTTTTTATTGGTGTGTTTGGTTGAAGGATGAAAAATTAGATTGAAAATAAGTTTATTTCCTTGATTGCTCGGCATTATATAAGAGTGACGTGAAAGAAAATTGATCTTTAAAAATTAAACTTATTTTTAATTTTTATAATTTAATCTAATATTTTTAATTTGATTATTTTTATTTATTTCGTCCTTAAATAATTTATTTCATCTAAAATTCACCCGTATTTATTTATAATTTTTATAATTTAATATAATATTTTGAATATTTTTTAAAAATTTTAATCCATAAATTTTTCTTTAATTCAAAATTAATCTATATATATATTTATTTTTTGTAATTGAGTCATGTTTTTAATACGGTTTTAGTTTTTTCCAGTTTAGTCCATAATTTTTTTTATATAATTAGAAAATGTCCTCTATTTATTTCTAATTATTATAATTTAATTTCATATTTTTATTATTTAATTTCGAGAATTTCACTATCAATATATAACCTAATACTTGATACAAACGAATCTTACCCAAATATCGAATGCTACAAACGGCCCATTCTGGCCTAAAACATATTTTAAAACCAAGCATATTAGATTACATAAAAATAAACAATGAGCGTGAACATAAAGCGAACCAATTTATCAAAGTCACCTGGGATAATAAACCTTTCAAAATTTTAGAAAAATAAACAGTTTAACAAAAAAATATTTTGGTAATTTTATAAGATTTAAACCCCAAAAAATTAAAACTTAAATACAAAATTAATATAATTATAAAAATCTTATACATCAATTTTGCTAATAAAAAGATTCTCAAATCGATTTAAATTTATTGAATCGGGGTTTGAAGAATAAAATGTAAATAATTCGTAAGTTGGATTTTAAGTTAAAATTTTAGTTTTAAGTACATTTTAGACTCATTAATCCAAGAGCGTTAATTGCAAAAATCATTGGTTATGGGTTATTTTGAAAACATTCATAAAATATAGGATTTAATTTTTCAAAAATGAAATTAAACTTTCCTTTATGAAATCAATATCACCATTAACATATAGACGAAGTTTTAGGTTAATTCGAGCTAAAATAATCTTTAATTACAATTATAATATTATTATATTCATAATATTAACTTTAATAATAATATTTAAAATAAACAGGGGTAAATTTTAGATTAAATATAATTTTTAGACACTAAAGTAAATAAAAAAGATACTATTATAAAAATTAGATAAAACTCTTAAATATAATTTGATAATTTAATTATTAAAGTATGATATCTTTTACTCTTTTCCTATTTTTCACCTAATTTTGGAAAGAAAACTATGTGTATAGTAGCAAGCAACCATTGAATTTATTTTCTTTCCAATTTTCTCTTCCCTCCGTCCCTTCCATTTTTTACCCATCCAAGTGAAGCCTTATAGTTTAGTGTTTAGGATATCAAATTTCAGATTTAAGTTTAAAGGTTTTGATTTTAAGATTAAATTATTTTTATTTAAAAATAAGCTAAAATTGAAATAATACGTAAATAATGAAGGTTAAATTTATTATTTTTTAATTAAGACTAAATTATTTGAATTATAAAACATATAAAAATTTAAATATATTATTATATAAAATATTTTAATTGTTACGTACTCTTTTATCGTTCACTGATAAGTTTATTGTCAAATTAAAATATAATTAAAATTTTAATAATATTATTAAAATAATTAAAAATATATTTATCAAATTAAATAATTGCTTAAAGTTTAGTCGGCATTTATAACTTTATCCTAAATTCTATTTGAATAGTTGGAACTGTTTTGTAATTCTCCTCTTTATTTTCTTCATAAAAAAAAAAATTAAGAACTTGATTGAAAGTGCCGGAAAAACCTAAAATCTACTATTTCTATTAATCCCCTCTGTGATCCGGTGTTTCATCGCTGTTTTCTGGTCATAATTGAGGCCGGCGATTTAGCATTCCCAGAGAAAAGAAAAGAACGGGCTCAGTGAATTCCATCACACATCCCATCCCTTCTCAAAAAAAATGATTTTGGATTTTTTTATTATTATTTTTCCTTATATATACCATAGGAGAAGATCCACACATTTCGTACACCAACGCCAATCCTAAATCTTCTTCCTCCATTGATATCTTTCTCTTTCGTTCTTTCAGCGTCTAAGTTCCTCGGATTTTATCAGTATTCTAATTTCTAATTGTCTGGTGGGTTTTCGGGTTGTTTCAAGCTTTGGGTTTTCATTACTTTGTTCTTCTGTTCCGAATTAAGTTTGTTTTGTTTGTCTTATTCTGTAGTTCTGTCAATGGGTTCGGTTGAGGATCATTTCTGTATTGAGCTCGAGAATGGAACGAAACTGGGTGGAAATGACCAGGGTTTGGAGAAGGAGCCAAAAACTATAGCCATTGAAGATGCTGTTAAAGTTCTGTTGCAGGGTCTGGGTGAAGATATCAACCGAGAAGGGATTAAGAAAACTCCTTTTCGTGTTGCCAAGGCACTTCGAGATGGGACAAAAGGTTCGTTTCATGCGCATTTGTTTTTCTTTCCCGATTATATAGTTTTATAGTTTATAACATACAGTTAAATTTTACAACTTTGGCGTCTGGTGCAACTTTAAAGTGTAGTAAAGATTTTGTTGTCGGCTAAAAAGTTAAAAACCTGCCACCATCTTCTATGGTGATGAGAGTGATCTGTTTTGTTGTTTATATTTTTCCTGCGTAGGGCTTTGCTCGCTTTAGAGAAAGCTAAAAGAGATTGCATGAGATTTTATTTTTCGTGTAATCTTATATTTTTGTGTTTGATCAAGGTTTTTTTCATTACTGTCTCCAGGTTACGAGCAAAGAGTGAAGGATATCGTTGAGGGAGCTTTATTCCCTGAAGTGGGTTTGCATGATAGAGTTGGCCATGCAGGAGGAGCAGGCGGGCTTGTGCTTGTTCGAGATCTCGATTTTTTCTCGTACTGTGAGTCGTGCTTGCTGCCGTTTCAAGTCAAGTGCCATGTTGGTTACGTGCCATCGGGCCAGAGGGTTCTCGGATTAAGCAAACTGTCTAGAGTAGCTGATATATTTGCAAAACGTCTGCAAGATCCGCAGCGTCTGGCGGACGAAGTATGCTCAGCTCTGCACCTTGGAATCAATCCAGCAGGGGTTGCTGTGGTGCTCCAATGTTTGCACATTCCTTTCCCAAATCCGGACTCAGTCTTTCATGACTTAAAGCATCAAGGATGGATAAAGGCTCTGGTCTCTTCAGGTTCAGGAGTTTTCGAAAACGAAAACTCCGATGCTTGGGGTGACTATATGGGGCTTTTGAAATTCAGAGGTGTAACTGTGGAGAAAATTCCAACGAGGGATTCTATGAGGAGAAACTGGTGCCCTTCCTATACTTCCTCTATGGCAAATGGTTCTTCTGAGGTTGTAGCAGCCAACCCCGGAATGGTAGCTGCAGTAGCTTCTATACTCAGATCTTTGGGCGAAGATCCATTAAGGAAAGAGCTTGAAGATACTCCAAGCCATTTCCTGAATTGGTTGATCAACTTTCGGAATACAAATTTGGAGATGAAGTTGAATGGCTTCACTTGTGGCATAAAAGCTCTTCTTAAACATGATGAAGAATGTTCCCACAATCATCAACAGATACACTCCGAATTGAACCTGCCATTTTGGTCTCAATGTGAGCATCATTTGCTTCCTTTTCATGGTGTGGTCCATATAGGATACTTGTGTCCTCAAGGATCTAATCCCATTGAAAAGTCCCTTTTGCAGTCAATAGTACATTTCTATGGTTTCAAGCTACAAGTACAAGAAAGACTCACTAAGCAAATAGCAGAGACGGTTTCATCGATCTCAGGTCGTGATACCATGGTTGTTGTGGAGGCTTACCACACTTGTATGATTTCAAGAGGGATCAAGAAGTTCGGTAGTAACACGGCCACTATTGCTGTGCTGGGTCGATTTTCAACCGACCCAGCTGCAAGGGCTATGTTTCTTGAGAGGATGCCAAACAGTATCACATCTGGAATATAGTAGTTACAACCTCAAGTTGTTTTCCAGAGGTACATCCTGTCTGTGTGCCTCATTTTCATGCTTTTTTCACTGTGCAGCAATGTGTTCCTATCTGTAATGTATAATTTCTTCCTGGATTGGGTATGTCCTAGTTGCTTGTTTGTCACTCTCAGAAGATCTCAGTCTCGATCTCGATCTTCTTATGTTGTTCTTACTCTGTACAATAATCCCTCTCTGAAAATTTATGGGTGAGTTGCATTTCTTGTTAAGATCTCCAAACACCCCTAGAACACATGGGAAATTTGTCTTGTTAGAATCTTTTCCTGCAACATCTTATCAAACAATCTATGGGACCAAATTTAGAAAACTTCATGAGAAGTTTTAAAAGCTTAATTAAAAGTTTTAAAACAAACGATTGTTAGTGTTTTGTCTTCTTTTTCATTTGATGGGTGGGGTATTTATTTACGTAGTAGATTTTTTTTACATTCAATAATTTTTTATGATTAAAAACGATAGAATTCGAGATTTAAGGTCAAATTATAAAATATTAAAATTATATGAGTTATTCTTTTAATATTAGATAAAATAAATATACAACTTAAAGGCTAAAGATCTCATTATACCAAGTGATATTAACTGCAGCATCCCTCACTGAAAATTAACAACAACGAATCGATTTGATAAAATTTTTAAATTGTGTCTGTTATATAATTTTCAGAATTGGAGGACTCAATAAAATAACCCTATAATGAGGATTATTTATGTAGTTTGCCCAAATAAATCTCTTTGATAATTGACTGATCGATATTTGGCAGTAGCTTTAGATGGGTTCTTTCAATTTTGACAGCAGCATTGATTGGCAAGCAGTTATTGTTTTGGCTTAAGGTTACGTTTAATATTGCATTTTAAATATTTTTTGGGGTCAAAAGCTGATTTAAAACACAGAAATAATATTAAATAATTATTTTTTTAAAAAAATCGTCTAAAAAGTGTTTTTTAACTCAATATAAAAGCTAAAATTTTTAGATTTCATAGTTAAAAAAGTGCTTTAAAGAATCAAATTATAATTTTAACCTTTATTTATTATGTTTTAATATAATTTAATTTTTATAAATACATAATTATATTTAACATAAATTATTTTTTTATTTAAAAATTATATATATTCATGTAGAAATTATACATTTTCTTAAAAACACTTCTGAAGAACACTTTTTAAAAATAATTTATTTATTCATTTATTAAAATTTTTATATTTTATCATAATTTAAATTAATATTATAATACGAAAGAATTTGATTATCATTTAAATATATATTTTTTAAACTTATAATATCATGTCTAAAATAATCTTTTACTTTTTCAAAAATACTTTTTGGCAGCAATACTAAATACATATATTTCAAACAAAAAATTTCAAAAGAACTTTTTCACCACACTTTTTCATCGCACTTTTTAAAAATAATACGAAATTGGTCCTAAATGTCTATTTGTCCTTTAAAATATATTACCTCCGTCTCATTTTATTTGTTCATTTTTTATTTTTTTAGTTAATTTTTTTCTATTTTGACTCATTATAACTTTAAATCTATTATTGATAAAAAATAAAAAAATATTTTAAAAACCTAATCAAGTAGTTTAAAATATATTTTTTTATAGAATTTAATAAATTAAAATATTTAAAATAATTATATTTAAAGTTTTAAAATATTAACTTTTAAAAAATCAATATTGAACATTATAAGTGAGACGGAAGGAATAATATTTTTCTTTAATAGATTCTTAAATTTTTTTTTTTTTTTTATGTTTTGTCCTCAAAGATATAAATAGCTATCCAGTTTAGTCTCGTTAATGAAAAAAATAGACTAATTAAAATACGTTATATGATACTAATAAATAAAAAATCTTTTGAATTTAATAAAAAAAGGGTAAATTGCATGTTAAATCTATATAATTTTTTTTATTAATTTGATTATTTTTTTAAAATTATAAATTAGTCTAATAATTTTAATTTTATGAAATTTTTGTTCAATTTAGTTCTCACAATCTTTATTAACCTACAATTGACCCTTACTATTTTATAATTCTTATAATTTAATCTAATATTTTAAATATAAATATATTTTTATTCAATTTAATCCTAAAATTTAATATTTAAATTGAAATTGATATCTGTTTCTTTATAATTTAGTTAATATTTTAAATATAATCATATTTTTATTTAATTTAGTCCAAAAATCATTGTTAGACCCAAAATTAACCCCAATTTCTTTCTAATTTTTATAATTTAGTCTAAAAATTTAAATAAGTTGATATTTTTTTTTCAATTTAGTCCATAAAACCTTTATATAACCCACGATTAGGGACGGTAATATAATTCAAATTCGATCCAAAGAAAAAAAAACTTGATCCAAATCCGATTAAAAAATCCAAATTCGAATAAAAAAATTTAAGTCCTAATAGGAGGTGGATTGGATATGGATATTGTCATGATCTAATTTGAATTAAATCCGAATCCATATTTAATATGAATATGATCCACATATAAATTCAAATAAAAATATTTAAAATTATTTGATTTAAATATATATATATTAAAATCCTAATTAAGTTTATATAAGATTAATATTTTAGATTATTAATATCTTTTATGATTCTATTTATGTTTCCTCTTATTTTATAAGTTTTTGTTGAGCTTTATTAAAACAATGAAGCTTGGTAGTTAGAAACTTTTTCTGTATGTCAAATGTTAATAGTTGAACATTTGAATTATATTTTTAATTTGTTTCTTTGGATTATAATATTTATTAGACATTTTATAATTGTGATTTGGAAAATAGTTATGTTAGTAGAATAGTAAGACAATAGTAATAAGACAATAGAGTTTTTTAATTGCAGTTTGAGTTATTATTTTAATTTGTTTTATATTAGATTGTAATATTTATTGAGATTCGTTTATGTTATAATTTAAATATATTTGTTTGATAATTTTTTTTTCATTTAAAGATATTTGTTTAAGTTGATACTTTAAAAAAATAATTGGATTTTGACTTTCGGTTTTAGATTTTATATATTTTATTGGATTGGACTTGGATTCAGAATTCAACTTCTTTAAAAGTCTGATTATTAATTGGATTGGACTTTATAAAATCCAATCCATTGTCATCTTTACCTACAATTAACCCCTACTACTTTCTAATTTTTATAATTTAGTCTAATATAATTTTGTCCATAAAAGTATGCATAAACCTATCTAATTCTATCTATTATATCTAACTTACACCGGTGTAAGTTCTATTACTCTATAAAGCAAACTTACCCTAGTATAAATTCTACCAATTTAACTAGTTTAAATTATTTAATCATTCAGAGTTTTGTGATTCGTATCAATAAGAAATCTTTAAGCTATAGTCTTCCCTTGACCTATAAAATGTAAGGATGAAACAAATGATATTAGGACTTTGTATAAACTGTATTTTACATCTAATTAATCAGGGTATTTAAAGATAAGTTAAATATTTTTTTAACTTTTCTTTATTCTTTATTAGTATATAAAAGCTAGGATTGTGTATATTCATAATCATTTTTTCCTTTAATAATAAAAATCCATATTCTCTTTTACCCGAGTTCTTGGTTCCAAAATTTTCAAACTCTGTAAATTCAACATGATATCAAATGGTCGTTCCACTTCTCATTCTTCTGAGAATTCTTCTCTGATTTTCAAGAATGATGACCCATCCTCTAATTTTTACATCCATCCAAATGAAAACCCACATTTGGTTCTTACTTCTTCTTTGCTCGATGTCAGCAATTACCACGGATGGGCACGTGGGATGAAGATGATTTCTATCTCCAAGAAAAAATTTCGGTTTATTGATGGTTCGATTCAAGAACCCAAGAAAGATGATCCGCGTTTTGAAGCCTGGTGAAATGCAACAATCTTGTTCTATCATGGTTGCAGCGGGCGTTGTCTCCAAAAATTGCACAGACTGTAATTTGATTCGATAATGCATCGGAATTGTGGACGGATCTTTTTGAAAGATTCAATCAAGGTGATTTGGTGAGGATATCTGACTTGCTTCAAGAATTTTATGCATTGGCTCAAGGTAGTCTTTCTGTCACATTTTACTTTACCTAATTGAAAGTTATTTGGGATAAAATTTCTAACCTAAGGCCTCTTAGTATATGCTATTGTTCTACCATGAATTACCGTAAGCAAGATTTCTTGCTTAGGGGGATTGAATGAGAACTTTTCAGTTCCGAAATCTCAATTGCTAATGATGAAGCCAGTGCCTTCTGTAAATTAAGCTTTTGCTTTAGTTGTTCAACATGAACGTTCTTTAATGTTGTTACTAGTGAGTCAAACGTTTTATTTGCTTGGAAGCATGATTCCAAACATAATGAATCGTATGTTCGACAAGAAAATAAGTCTTCAGCTTCTAGGAGGTTCTATGGTTCTTCTAATAACAATAAGAGACCTATGTGTGTGTTTTGTGGTTTCTATGGACACACTGTTGATAGATGCTATAAAAAACATTATTTTCCTCCGGGTTATAGGAATAAGCAGAAGACAAATAGAACTAATCAAGTTGAGTCATTCAAGGATCAATTAAAGAATGATTCTGGTTCTGGTAAAAGTTATAATTCTTCTACAATGTTTATCAAAGATCAATATGAAAGTATTTTGTCTCTTCTACAAGAAATAAATGCTTTTGTTCCTGTTCAAGATTCTATTTCGGAATCAAAGATCAATGTGTTGTCTTATGTTTTTTATGATCCATCGAATGATACAGGTATGGCTCTTACTTGCTTGTCTTCACAGAAATTAAATGCTCCTTGGATCTTAGATTCTATAGCAACAGACCATATTGTAACTCTTTTTTAACATATAAATTAGTTTCTAATAAATATGTGAAGTTACCTAATAATGAATTAAAGTAAGTCATGTTGGGATTGTTCAAGTATCCAATTCTCTGGTTTTGGAAAATTTATTCTTCATACCACATTTTGGTTTTAATTTAGTTTCGATTTTTAAACTTTCTAAGGATAGTTATGTATGTTTTATTTTTAGTTTCTAAGGATAGTTATGTATGTTTTAATTTATTCTTCAATGGCTTGTATCATCTTAATGTACATCCTACTGTTTGTAATTTTGCTATTGAGTCTATTACTTGTTCTTCTGTTTCGATCAAGCTTTGACATGATAGACTAGGACATCCTTTTTTTCAAAGGATGAAATGTATTGCTCCTTTAATTAAAGCTATTTCTTCTAATAATCATTTAGATTGTGAGGTTTGTCATTTAGCTAAACAGAAATGAATTTCTTTTCCTTCAAGTGTTTCTGTTACTGATTAGATTTTTGATCTTGTACATATGGATGTTTGGGGACCATTCTCTATAAAAAGCAATTATAGTCATTCGTATTTTTAACCATAGTAGATGATAAGAGTAGGTATGTTTGGATATACCCTTTAAAGTTCAAATCACAAGTTAAAAATTCGATAATTGAATTTTATAATTTAGTTGTCACCCAGTTTTCTAAGAAGATTAAGTGTATTAGGACCGATAATACAAAAGAATTTGACATGTTGATTTTTTTAGTAAGAATGACATAATACATCAGAATTCATGTGCATATACTCCTCAACAGAACAACATAGTTGAACGTAAATATCAATATTTGCTTAATATTGCAAGCTCTATTAGGATTCAATCTAATCTCCCTTTACATTTTTGGCTTGAAAGTATTTTGCATGCTACTTAATAAATATTACTCCAACACCTCTTTTGCACAATAAGACTCCTTTTGAAATTCTTTTTAATAAAGTACCTGATATTTCTCTTTTAAGAGTATTTGGTTGTCTTGTTTTTGTAACCCCCTCGACCCGGTCTAGACGCCACCCGACTCGAACGAGCTACACGGGGAATATCGAGGCTAATCCGGAGACTCGCTCCGATAAACAACCCTAAAAAATTTATCTTTTATCTTTTTTAAATGCTTTAATTATATCCTACATGTTCATGTAAGGACCGAGTTCAATTATAACGGAGACTAAAAAGAAACGAGTCCTAATTTAACCGAACAAGTAAGGTTCTCTAGATGCATACAAGACCCTATAGACATAATCCACACTTCGAATATCATCCCTAGATACAAAGTCACCTAATTCCACACGCAAAACACATAATTTATAAGCATACTTCAACAATAACAAGTATGGTATATCATACTTTAAAATTAACCTATAATAGATCTCGAAATACCTCGTTAACATAAAAGTTTATCATTTATAGTATTCAAGTCAGAATATCCAAAAACACATAGATTCATCAAGTCATATCTTAAGCAATAACAATGTTGATAAACATCGAATATATATAAGCATACGACTACAATAAGTCTTATCATCATATCAATAATCTTAACATGATAATCCATCCCCATTGCTCTCTCACTACTACTAATGTTATAAAGACATACTTGAGCTTTCACTTGGCGGTTACCTGGAACCTTGCTTCCCTTCGTTGCCTCAACATTATTTACTCTGTATTGCAAGGTAAATGAGAGGGTAAGCATAAGCTTAATGACTGAATAAAAACAAGTATAAAAACACCTTGCGATGCAGCCCATACTAAACCAATTTCATCGATTTAAAACATGTCATGCTCTTTATAAAACAAAGCAAACCTGGCTAACAACGCCACTTTTAAAACTCAGTAAGTGTCATCAAATCATGGCTAACAATGCCATCATTAAAATTTAGTAAAAACCACTTTGAAATCACATGCTTTAAAAGCTAAAACACAAGTCTTACATGCTACTCACATAACAATGCTTACACGTGCATCTCAATGCACAAGCTCAAGTCTTACATGCTATCAACATAGCAATGCTATAATCACATGCATACCAATGCACAAAACCCAAGTCTTACATGCTAACAACATAGCAATGCTCATATCACATGCATACCAATGCATAAAACCTCGCATGCATAATCTCATATGCAACAAGTAGAAACCATGACACTTACCTTTAAAAAGTAAAAAAATATATTGGTGCTAGTGATCCGATTTTTACTACTCCAAATCGTTAGGATAAACGGGCAACAGCATGTTAGTACTACTCCCAGAGCATGCCCATGTTGATACTACTCTCAACATGAATTATCTCACCTTGGTGTCCGGTGACAGTACTACTCCGATCAACCCGTATGTGACAGTACTACTCCCATCACATAGCATTAGAATAAAAGGCAAAATGCAACACACAAGGAATTTATACACGTACGACTTTTGAATATTTATAGTGCACTCTAGACCCTATTGATCGATCAACTTATCCCATAAGGTTCATCACTTAACTAGCCAATATATTATCAAAAATCAATGCTCAAAACTTAATTCAAAATAGAATTCAAATCACATGTATCTCACTTTTCACGCATCACTTGCAAAAACTGATAAAACCACTTTTATCTTATTTTTCAAAATAAAACCGTGGGAACATTGAATACATATAAAATCTCTTTAAAAACAGTTTCATGAGCATTTATATACATGCATAATCACATATGCACAATACAACAAGAGCATGACAAATAACATTGTAAAAAAAAAAACAAGGCATAATATGGGAACCTTTAAGAAAGTAAAACTTTAAACTTACTTTCGAGTATAGAGAGGTTTTTCACACCTTCCCTACACCCACAAACCTTTGAAAAAACATTTAAAACCATGCCAAATTGGCAGCCCTCATAATCCACTCACCGATAACCGAAACTTGCTCGACAAGTCACCGATTCGATCCAAAACTTCTTCAAATATGATCACCAACTTCTTGTCCTGTTTCAACCATCAAAAAATAAGGATTTAGTGCTCCTAATTGCACACAACAAACCCCAAGTCGGACCCCCACTCAACAACCCTTAAAACCTATCAAAACCTT
Source organism: Abelmoschus esculentus (assembly GCA_035048815.1). NCBI lineage: Eukaryota > Viridiplantae > Streptophyta > Magnoliopsida > Malvales > Malvaceae > Abelmoschus > Abelmoschus esculentus. The sequence continues at coordinate 11,152,341 of JAUCBN010000031.1, forward strand.
AACCGAAAACTTTCCGAAAACTACCAAACTTCTCCTAAACCTATAGTCCGGGATTATATATGTTTAAAACATGTTATAAACATTATAATACATTCAAAATCATGAATTTAGGATTCCAAAACAGCGGATCAAAATCCTTGAACGAAAATTGAGATTTTTAGTCGAAAAACTGATTTTTATGAAATTAAAGAATTAAAACAAAAACTCCAAGCCAATAACTTGGGAATTTCAGTAAAGAACTTTATTGTTCTAGAGGATTGATGAAATATCACCTCCAAAACTGATCCAATCGCTTTCCAGGTTTTAAAACGAGAAAACGATGAGAAAACAAGAAAATTTAAAGAAGAAAAGTTATTATAATTATTATAAACGAATTTAATTGAAAAATAATGAGTTTTTACCTTGAAAACTTGATGAACGGCTGCCTCCAAAGAGGAAAAACGAAAATTAGAAAAATATGTGATATTTAGGTTAATTAAAAAGGGTTTTAAGAGTTTAAAATTAGGTTTAACTAAGTTATTTAATTTAAAATAGGTTTTGGGTTTAATTAATTAAAATTTGGAAAGCCTAGACCAGCTAGGATTATAATTGGATCAAAGACCCTTAAGGATTCAAAGTTCTGGCTTGTTTTATAAAATTGTCCTCGAAGTTTTCAATTTTTACAAAATGGTCACCAATTTCTAAATCGTAGGGATTTAAAGGTAAATTTTCAAAATTAATTTGACCAAAGTCAAATATATGTTAAATAAGAATTTTAGGATATTTTTCCTCAATTTATTTTGATTAAAAACTAATTTTTAAGTATTTAATCCCGAACTAGGCTAAACCGGCTCACTAACTTCTAAACCCATTTTTGGGGCGTTACAGTTTTTTCCTCTGTTTTGTCTAAGCCTACGACTAAGATGCATCCTAAAGCATGAAAATGTGTTTTATTGGTTTGCCTAAAAACATTAAAGGGTATAGGTTGTACAATATAGAAACTGAAAAAAATTTTGTCTCGAGAGATGTTGTTTTCTTAGAAAATAATTTTTCCATTAAGAATTTAGAGAAAGTACTTGTCGAAAGAGTGATTTTGCCAACACATGATCATGATGTTTTTTTAGAAGAAATCTTGCCTAAATAGAGAGAGTTTTTAAATCAGAATCACAACTCAGATTTTTTAAGAGACTATCCTGTTTCTAGTTGTTCAAATGATTGTCATGATATAATTTCAGGTTCTAACATGCATTTTTTAGAAGAATCTGGTACTATACCTTTTTGATCGACAACAATCTGCTCAACAACATTATGCTCAACATTATGCTCAATAACAATCTGATCAATAAATTATTCAGTAAAAGTCCATTCAATAGCAGTCTGAAAGCCAAAAATCTGATCAGTACAAGAATATGCCAGTAAGGTCAACAAAGCCCTCAAGAGTCACACACCTACCACATAAATATAAGGATTTTCAGGTTTTCTTACCAAAGTCTCGTACCTCACCCCACAACATTATTCAAGTGTTGTCTTATAATTCTTTATCTTCACAGCATCAATCTTATATAAATTCTGCTATTACTTTAGCTAAATCTAGATCTTATAAAGAGGTTATTCTTCATGATTGTTGGAAGAAAATTATGGCTGAAGAAATTTCAACATTAGAAAATAATAAAACATGGGACTTGGTGCCTCTTCTACCTGATAAACAGACTGTAGGATGTAAATGAGTTTATAAGAGTAAGTTAAAATCTGATGAAACACTTGAAAGGTACAATGTTAGGTTGGTAGCTAAAGGTTACACACAATAATTTGGTGTTGATATTTTAAATACTTTTAGTCCTGTTAATAAATTGACTACAGTTAGAACTTTATTAGTTGTTGTTGCTGCTAAAAACTGAAAACTTGAACAATTAGATATTAATGATGCTTTTTTGCATGGTGTATTAAAAGAAGAAGTTTATATGGAACTTTCCCCTGGTTTTAAAATAGAGAAACAAAGATTAGTTTGTAAATTAAATAAGAATTTGTATGGCTTAAAACATGCTAGTAGGCAGTGAAATGAAATGTTAAGTATTTTTTTTAATTTCTCAAGGTTTTAAGCATACTGATTCTGATATTATACTATGGAACTTTTTCATGCTTTTTTGCATGTTAAGTATCTCTTTTTGTGAAAGGTACTGGTATAAATTTTATTGCATTAGCAGTTTATGTTGATGATATTATACTAGCTAGTCCTAGTTCAGTTGAGATATCTAGTATTAAGAATTTTTTACATGATACTTTTAGGATAAAAGATCTAGAAAATATTAAAAAAATTTTGGGTCTTGAAGTTGCTAGATCTTCTAAGGGAATAAATTTATGTCAAAAAAAAGTATACTCTTGATCTTTTTGAAGAAACAGGGTTTACAAACTCAAAACCAGTGTCTACTCCTATCTTGGCAAATAATAAACTTTCAATAAACCAAGGCACACCTTTGAAGGATATTACTTCTTATATAAAACTTATAGGAAAACTGTTGTATCTTACCAACACTAGGCTAGATATTTCTTTTACTGTTCAACAGCTTTCTCATTATCTTGTTGCACCTACTAATGAACATATGATTGCAGTACATAGAATTTTAAGATATCTAAAGGGTACTCCAGGACAAGGATTATTTTTTCCTGCTTTCAACTATATTAAATTGAACGCTTTTTCATATTCAGACCGGGCTACATGCCCTGATACGAGACGTTCCATAACAGGGTTCTGTGATTTTTTTGGTTCTGCCTTGGTTTCATAGAAATAAAAAAAAAACAAATTATTTCTCGTTCATCAAGTGAGGCTGAATATCAGGCAATTGTAGTTATTACTTGTGAAATACAATGGCTAAAATTTTTATTTTCTGATTTGCAAATTAATTTTTCTACTGTCAATTTTTATTGTGATAATTTGTCTACAATTAAAATTGTAGAAAATTTTATCCACCATGAACGAACGAAGCACATCGATATCGACTGCCATTTGATAAGAGAAAATGTTCAAAAAGGGTTGATTACACTACTTCTTGTCTCTACAACTCACCAATTAGCCGACTGCTTTACTAAGGACCTTCATGTTACACAATTCAGGAGCTTCATTAGCAAGTTGGACATACAAAATTTATATACTCCAACTTGAGGGGAGGGTATTAGGACTTGTATATTAGCTGTATTTTATAGCTAATTAATTAGGGTATTTAAAAATAAGTTAAATATTTTTTAATTATTTTTTTTATTCTTTATTAGTATATAAAGGTTAGGATTGTGTATATTCATAATCACTTTTTCCTTTAATAATAAAAATCCCTATTCTTTTTTACCCGAGTTCTTGGTTCCAAAATTCCCAAACTCTATAAATTCAACAAATGATGATCAATTGGCCTTGGATATTCATTTTAGCACTCAATCATTGAGCTTCTACAGATTAGAATATAAGACTAACGTCCCATTTATTTTATCCATCCCAGAATGAATAAATCTTACCTTCATTGTTCCTAGGGCTAGCAGATGGTATGAGCTAGGGGTTGAAACAGTTGCTGAAATGGTTAATACGGTTGTCAATGTTTTAGCTTTCATTGTAATCGATATTCACTATGATTAACAGTGATCGTATATGCTCATATCACTTCAAATTGAAAGCAATGAAGTTATCCATGATCTTATCACATATTTGTTCTGGTTTTGGCATGCAAGAGCTGTTTCGACAGGGAATATATAGGAGGAAGGAAACTTTAAGAAGGCAGATAAGATCAGTCTGTAACTATTTAAGGCCAGTTTTTGGCACTTGAAACGTGGGAAATATCTGGCATGTTAGAACCAATGAAATATTGATATCTAGTCCTCATTCTTGTATTTAGATTATGAGCACATGGGCAGCCACAAAGTGTTGGAGAGTTCTATATTAACTTCACATGCAACACCAAATTTATGCCCCCAGATGCTTACACTTGTGAAAAATGTAAATTAGTTAGTGGCAAATGATACCAAGTGAGAATGACGGCATTATGTCGAAAATGAGATGGACGGTGATGGTTTTATGTGAACGGTGGTTAGGGATGAATGATAAGTAGAACCCAAATGAAACAAAATATAATCTGATTTTTTATTAACAAATGATCAAAGAGGGTGTTTTAACCCTTTATAAATATTAGGCTTATATAACCTATAAACTATGATTAATTGCTAACAATCCAAATGGTTTAATAAACTAATATAACAACTCAACGAATTTTAATAGCTACTAACAATCAATTAGTTATTAATCTAACATTCACCCTGTTTTCTTCCCTCATTAAACTTTTTCAATCTTCTGCATCGAATCAACCTCATGAACAGTAACTAACCAGTGAGTTTGTCGTTCAAACACTTGGGGAAAAATCTTTATTTTTCGTTCTTTCAACAATGCTACACGATACCGTGATGAGCTCGACCAGGAAACACTACTAAACTTGTTGTTGCGTAACTATCTCCATTATAACCTCTATGATCAAGCTGAAAAGTTGAGATCTAAGGCACCAAGATATGAAGTGCACTCAAACCAGCAGTCTTGTAGATATCTTTTCTACCAAGGAAAGATTCGAACAATTCATTTAGACTATATCGATGAAAAAGAGAGTCTACTAGAGGCAGCTCATTTAGCCCCTGTTGCAGCCCGAGGCTTCAGAATTCAGTGTAACAAGTGGGCTATATTAGTACGTTTGCTATTTGGGGAAATCTTCATTTTTTCAACCTGTTGCTAAACTTCTTGAAGTTGTTTCTCAATTAAACAAAAACAAAGTTTACTAATTCTTGGAGCTAGTAGTTTGTGAACTGAAATTCTTGAAACTAATCAACAACAAATGTAGAATTTAGTGGGTTATTGAGAATCAAAGATGTTTTTCATCATTTTGTTCTTCTTTACTCACCTTTAAATCTACAAATTCTTTTATCATCCAACATTCTTTCCTAAATCTATTCTTCATTCAACTTCATTATCTTACTTTGTCGCTTATTCGATCCTTTTTTTGTGGAAGCAAGGCGGTTAAGTTACGAACTCCCGGATGCAATCTAAAGCCCCCTTTCGAGCAAAAAAAAACACCCTCTTATGTTTGGTTAAATAATGTAAGGTTGTTAAACACTATACATTCTCCAGATATTTTTTATCTTCCGAACTTGATTGTTAAACCAAAATTCCATCCATCCATACGAATAAAGTAAAAGGCAATGAAACTCCCAAAGCAATAAACGTAACCAACATTCAAGAGAAATACCAACAAACAGACAAAATCAACTCCAAATCACAGGTCTCACACTAAAGATCAACAAATGATAGCCTTAAGATTTCAATTCAGATCAACCATGAGTATAAAATTACAACCAAACTTATAACTCAACCACCAACTATATGCAGTTAACTATAGTTTCCAATTCATATACGCTAGAGTATGTCACTGGAGATGACACAAGGAGGCAAACACTTTAATCATTGTATTGAAATTTCTTCCCCCATCAAAAGAAATGTGAAGGACAATTAGGAATTGCTTTACCATCAAGATTCAGTGTAACTAGGTTCTTCTAGTAAATCAAAAACAGAAAAATTAAGCTCGCAATATCAACACTTATGCTTCTTGTAATACACGATGCCTCAGAGTAAAAGAAGAATTAACCATAACCATTCAAACAATAGAATCTCACTATTATTTGAATAAAAGAAAATGTTAAAACAATGAGAAACTTCTCGAACAGATTATTGAATCATGAGATGAAAGAAATGAAACGAAACAAAATCATATAGCATTAGCGGAATTAGGCTTTCTTTTCTTCCAGAAAGCAGATTCTTGTTCAATCATTGTTGTAGAAGAGTCAGGTTTGGCAGGAAAATTGAAGGTTTTCCCCACCACCAAAATAAAGGCATCAACCAAAATAGACCTTAGAAAAATAAAGAAGCTTTCGAGCGAAGGATCGACTCTTGGTTTTGGGTTTCAAAACAGAAACGAAATCATGCTTTGCAAAGCAAGCCTTGATCGAGTAGCAGAGCAAAAAAGAAAGAAGATAATGGTTTTAGCGGGAGAAAAATAGGCATGGTAACGAGGACGAGGTGTTGGATTCATGGATGAGAACTGAAGGAGAGAAATGGCGAGTGAAGATTGAGCGAGATCGATAGTGGTAACGGTCTCAAAATCGATGGCGAATGATACCATGTGAGAATGATGGTATTATGCCGGAGATGAGATGGACGGTGATAGTTTTATGTGAACGGTGATTAGGGATGAATGATAAGCAGAACCCAAATGAAACAAAATATAATCTGATTTTTTATTAACAAATGATCAAAGAGGGTGTTTTAACCCTTTATAAATATTAGGCTTATATAGCCTACAAACTATGATTAATTACTAACAATCCAAATGGTTTAACAAACTAATCTAACAGCTCAACTAATTCTAATAGCTACTGATAAGTGCTCAACTCACTATCACTTTTTACACCTTTTATGGGCATTAGTCATCAAATCTACACCTACTTGGACCAATGCATACACTTAATGTGATATATTTAAAGGTTATGCTTATAAAGATGATATTTACAGAAAAGACAAGTTTTACTGCAATTCTACATCTGTGCAGGAAAAACTATTGCCGCGACAGCAACGTGGTCGAGGCAAGACCTGATACCGAGGCAGCAGCCGAAAGACAAGTAACAATATTGTAGGCGACTTGAAGAGAAAAACGATCTGGACGTTTCTGGACAAGCAACGCATGAATCGGAGCTGGGAAGCACATGGAAAGCCCAAGTTAAAGGCCACGCGGAAGCAAATCCTAATTGGAATAAACTTGGAAATATTTTAATTATGGACTTGACTTTATTAAATTTAGTTGATTTTTTTTATTTATTAGTGATGCATGACGCATTTTGATTGGTCTACAATTTTTTATTAACGAACGTTAATAACACGAGCCAAACAAAATAAAGATTTATATTTTAGGAGATAAAATATCCTAAAAAATACTTTAGAGACTTGTTTATGAAAAAGTGTTTATTTTAGACATTAAATGAACATTTAAGCCTTTCTCTACATAGAATTTAATGGGATACTCAAAAGGGATGTAAATCTTATGTCCCTTAATCGTACCTCTATTGATACCTCGCTCCATTTTAAATCACTGAGTTTAGGTTTTAATGTTAGGGATTATGGTTAGGGTTTAGAGAATTAAGTGTAAGTGTATTTTTAAGGGTGTAAAGTTTAGGACGTAAAATATTAAAGTTAAAATTTAAAAATTAACTTTTATTTTTTTTCGTAATAGACGTAGAAAGGAATAAATTAGAGAGAGATTTTTTATTCATTCAAAAGTATCCAATACATCAAATTGATTTAAAATTATTAAATATTTATAATAAAAAATCTAAATTTTCGAATTGAGTATCTGACTCATTATTTTTATAGGTTTTCGAGCTGAGCCTCGATAAAAAAGATCCCTTAAATTACACTACCTGAAACTCAAATTCGTACGTATTTTTATATTTTTATTATTTTACTAAAACTTCACAATTCATGTGGTTTATATAAATTGTACACCCTAAAAAATACACCTTATCCTTAATTCTATAAACCTTAACCACAACCTATAACCTTGAACTCTAAACCTTAAACCTTAATCCCTAAAAATCCTCTCTTTTGAAGCATAAGTATGAATAGAGGCATGAGAAAGAGTCAGACGATTTTTACCCATATTTATTAAACAAAACTTATTATAATATACAAATTCTACGGTTTATATAAATTCACTCTAACAAATATACCTCTTTGATAAAAAAAAAAACTCGAATAAATACCTATAGAAACCATAACTTATTAAAAAAAATACACAATTCAAGTGAGAGCACAATGTTTAACGTCTGCAAATCATGTTTAACAAATATTTTCAAGTCTTGGATCGATTTAAATTATTGTTTCTATGTTTTAGATAAACAGATCTCTCTTATTAGCATACTGAAATATTGCTGGTTAAAATTTTGACAAAAGAAGTAACAGATCTCTATAAAATGAATTTTTTATTATTAAAAATATTGAGTACTCAAATATAAATTAACAAAAAAAATATTTTTTAAAAAAATAAATAGGAAAATAAAAATAAAAAATTCTTCGGGGTGAGTGATAATCGTCCATGCTCACCCTATGTGCCTTTGTCCATGTTTATCGCTTAAAATTAATAAAAATAGTGACATGATTTAGGTTAATAAAAATTTAGTTCAATATATTAATTTAGTCTAAAATTTTATTAATTTAGCTAATATTTTAATTTTAAAATTAAAATTATTTTTTTCTAGTTGAACAATTTTAAAATTTTAGAATGTAACGACCCGATTTTCGAATTAATAAATTGAGTATTGAACTTAAATTATGGCCCAATTTTTGAGACCCCATTAAATAAATTATTAGGCTTATTGAATAAATACTTAATTTGGGCCAAAATGAAAATAAAGGATAGTATTTTTAATATTTTATGAGGATAAAATTTTTGGAATTTAAATAGGGACGAATAGTTGAAAAGTGATTGGTGCATATTATGAGGAAATAGATACGAAAAAAAGAGAATATTATATAATAGAGAGAGAAAATGAGAGAAAAATCTTTAAATCTTAATCTATCGTCGTCTAAACTTTTATTCGTGACTTTAAAATTTAAGTTTGATAATTTCTTTTCATTTAATTAAAATCACATCACTTACCCTTTTTTAAATCATTTTATATTTAATTCATCAAAAATTCCAGCATAAATAATTTCTCTGAACAAATTACATTTAACCTTCCAAGTTAACTACTTCAACCCACATCTCATTCTCAAATCAATCATCAATACTTCAAAATTCCATCAGTCATAAATTAAAGCAATAATATCATTTTCTCAAATATTCAAAACAATAAGTTAGAATAAAAACCAATACCTACTTCCTCCTAGATATCCTAATAACCAAGACCATTGAACTCTCCTACTACTCTTAGCTACCATGTTTCACCAAAAATTCATGCCTTTGAATCTAATTTTCAACCTTCTAACCAACCTTACATTCAATGGAGAAAAAATGAAGGCTCTTTCTTGAGAGTTAGGTTAGGTTTGATAAAAATGTATAAAAAATCTTTTACTCGTTTATTAGATTCAGTTGATTTTTTTATTTATTAGTGATGCATGGCGCATTTTGATTGGTCCATGTTTTATTATTAACAAACGTTAATAACACGAGCCAAACAAAATAACGATTTATATTTTAGGAGATAAAATATCTCAAAAAATACTTTAGAGACTTGTTCATAAAAAAGTATATACTTTAGACAACAAATAAACATTTAAGCCTTTTCTACATAAAATTTAATGGGGTATTCAAAAGGGATGTAAATCATGTTCCCTAATCGTACTCCTATTGATACCTTGCCCATTTTAAATTAGTGAGTTTAGGTTTCAATGTTAGGATTATGGTTAGGGTTTAGAGGATTAGGCGTAAGTGTATTTTTAAGGGTGTAAAGTTTAGAACGTAAAAGATTAAAGTTAAAATTTAAAAATTAACTTTTAAAATGTTTTCGTAAGGGGCGTAGAAAGGTATAGATTAGGGTAACTTGATTGACGAGTTCATTAACTAGATGGTTAAAATAGATATTCTCAATTAGTTGTATGGTTATTATAATAGTTTATCCTAATTTTCCCCCTTAAACGGATATTACACTACCCGAAACCCAATTTCATACTTATTTTATATTTTTATTATTTTATTAAAACTTAAAAATTCATGTGTCTATCTATTGCATCATTTTGAGTACCCGAGTTAATATAACATAATTTAGTAATTAAGCATATTTATAGAAATAACATACATGTTCATATTTGTTAAACAAAACTTATTAAAATATTTAAATTCTGCGGTTTATATAAATCCACCCTAACAAACATACCTCTTTCATAAAAAAGAACTAGAACAAATACCTATAGAAACCAAAACTTATTAAAAAAATGTAGACCATTCTATAACAAAATAAAATAAAATAACACAATTCAAGTGAGAGCACAATGTTTAACAAATATTTTTAAGTATTGGACTCAATTTAAATTATATTTTCTATGTTTCAGATAAACAAATCTCTCGTATTAGCGTATTGAAATATTTTCAGTTAAAATTCAAACAAAAAAAATAGCAGATCTATTAATTTTAATTTTACGTGTATTTGAATAGCAGATATCTCCTTACAATAAAATGAGATTTTGTTAATTAAAAATCTTGAGTACTCGTATATAAACACCCATAATGATCTAAAATCATTGTAACTAAAAAGGAAAAAGAAGTAATTGAATGGCACGCAAACCTAAAGGATAAAGTAAACTGTATGTGTCGGCAAGATTATTTTGATAGACAGTAAACATTGACGGATAGTTTCTGTTCACGTGAATAAGAACTTGCGGGGAAAATTATATATTTAGTATTTTGATTATGTTCATATTATTATTTTTATATTTTAATTATTATTTTTAATAAAATAATATTTAATATTTTTTATTTTGATATTTTTATTATTAAAGATAGATTTAGAATTTAAGGTTGGATAGGACGAAATATAAATATTTAGAAGTGAGGGATAGTTATCCCTCCTCACTCCATGTGCCATTGCCCCTGTTTGTCGTTTAAAATTAACAAAAATGGTGACGTGATTTAGGTTAATAACAATTTAGTTTAATCTATTAATTTAGTCTAAAATTTTATTATTTTAAATAATATTTTAATCTTTAAATTAAAATTAAAAAAATCTCTTTTTTCCAGTCAAACAGATTTTAAAATTTTAGAATGTAAAAACCCGATTTTCAAATTATTAAATTGAGTATTGGACTTAATATGGGCCAATTTTTGAGAGCCCATTAAATAAATTATTAGGCTTATTGAATAAATACTTAATTTGTTCCCAAATGAAATTAAAGGATAGTATTTTTAATATTTTATGAGGTTAAAATCTTTAGAATTTAAATAGGGACGAATAGTTGAAAAGTGAGTGATGCATGTTATGAGGAAATGGATAGGTAAAAAATAAAATATGATAAGATGACGAGAGAAAATAGGAGAAAAATCTTTAAATCTTAATCTATCGTTGTCTAAACTTTTATTCGTGACATTAAAATTTAAGTTTGATATTTTTTTTACGAAAGATTCCAACATAAATAATTCTTTTGAAGAGATTACATTTAACCTTCCAACTTAACTACTTCAACCCACACCTCATTCTCAAACCAATCATCAATACTTTAAAATTCCATCACGATTTTAGTCATAAATTAAAGCAATAATACCATTTTCTCAAAGATTCAAAAACAATAAGTTAGATTAAAAACCAATACCTACTTCCTCTTAGATATCCTAATAACCAAGACCATTGAACTCTCCTACTCCTACTCCTACTCCTAACTACAATATTTCACCAAAAAATCATGCTTTTCAATCTAACTTTCAACCTCCTAACCAGCCTTACATTCAATGGAAAGAAAATGAAGGCTTTTTCTTCCTTATCTAACCGGAAGCCCTACCCTTCAATTGTCTATTTTTCTTTATTCATTTAGAACGATGAATAATTAATTTTCAAGCTGCTCACACATAAAATATCATATACTCTCAAATTTAATTAATTGCTTCTGCTTTATTGTTTATCGTTCATTAAGTTTAGAACGTTATGTTTTATTTTATCACTAACACCTTGAGACTCATATATTCTACTTCATAATTTCTTTAAAATATAACCACTCTACTAATTCGATAATGAATCATTAGCTCAATTAGTTATTTTATCTTAAATTCTATTCTTAATCGATATAAATTAAGTCTTTAGAATTTCAACTATAAATTCTTAAAATATGATTTACCTTGAAAATTCTTAGTCCAATTTTAAGGGCATTACATTGTTTTTATCGTAGGTTGAACATTGGATTCATGGGATCGAGAAGCACTATCTATATGGGATTTCAGTTTTTGGAGTTTTTTCGAGTACGATATTTGAGTTTAGTGGGATATGTATTTATAAGATCTTACGTGGCATAGTCTGTAATTATTATTTAGTATTTTTAATTAAAATTTAATGTTTGATATTTATTTTTTAAATGGAGCTCCTTTATAATATTTTATTTACTTATATTTCAATTATTGTCTTTAATATTTTATTTTAATATTTATAAAGAAAATGAATACGATAAAGGAAATTTTATTATAGCACAAGTTAGTCCATATTCGACTATGTTTGGTAAATAGAATTTTGGATTAAAAATTAAAAAATATATTCATTAAATTTTTTAATTTTTAATCTTTTAGTGTATAGAAGATTACAACAATAAATTAGTGTGAATCTTTTAAAATTAAAAAAAATGTTAAGAAAAATATTCTAAGTTTAAATGAATGGATATAAAAATTTATTATCCAACCAAGTAAACTAAAGTTTATATAATTTTGTATACCAAAATATTTTTCCTTTATACTTCTCACTAATACGAATATTTCTTACAAATAAAATTATCGAAATTTAAATTTTTTTAAAGTAAACATCATTTTTTTCATAATACTACCATTTATTGAATTTAAATTTTGGAGAGATACCACCGACCCTCGATTCGTCCGTGATTGAACCCTGAGTTATTACTCTAAGGTTTTATAAATAGCCCACTATATTACATGTTATGGCGACGACGAGGAGCAGCGAGCAACAAAACAATGGCGCATGAAGCGAAAGAGATCCATGCCGTGATGTTCCCATATTTTGCTTTCGGTCACATCAATCCATTCATTCAACTCTCCAACAAGCTTTCCCTTCATGGAGTTAGAATCTCCTTCCTCACACCACCCGGTAATGTTTCTCAAATCAAAGCTTCATTCCTTGTGTCCCCAAACATCCAAATCATCCCACTCCATATACCTCCGATTCAAGGACTTCCACCAAATATACACAACACTTCTCAGATGACACCCGAAATGCATGAGCTGCTCAAGAAAGCCTTGGATATCATGCAACCTCAAATACAAGATCTGCTGTCAGATCTCAGACCACACTATGTTTTCTTTGATTTCTTCCAACCTTGGCTTCCAAAAATTTGTTCTCAACTAGGCATCATGACGGTTTGCTTCTCGACCTTCTCTGCCGTGTCAGGTGCTTACCTTACTGTTCCCGCGAGGCTTATTGGAGTTGAAACAGAGGAGCCAACGGTTGATGACCTGAAGAAGCCACCGTGCGGGTTCCCGAAAACGTCTGTGACTTCTCTCAAAGAATTCCAGGCTCGAGATTTGACGTATATTTTCAAAAGCTTCGATGGTGGCCCTGGGGTTTACAATAGAGTCATCGACTGTCTCAACAATTGCAACTCTATTGTTATCAAAACATGCCAACAAATGGAGGGCCCGTACGTTGATTTCATGCAAACCCAGTTTCAAAAGCCAGTTCTTTTAAGCGGACCACTTCCTCCGGAACCACCGTCTGGTGTGCTTGATGAGAAATGGTCAAATTTTTTGGCTCAACACCCACCTAAGTCCGTCATTTTTTGCTCCTGTGGTAGTGAAACGTTTCTCCAAGATGATCAATTAAAAGAACTGGCTACCGGTTTAGAACTCACGAGGTTGCCGTTTATTCTAGTTCTGAACTTCCCCGGCGGAGTGGATGGCCAGTCTGAGCTTGACCGGGTCTTGCCAAAAGGGTTCACGGAGGCGATTAAGGGAAGAGGGATTGTTCACATGGGATGGGTCCAACAACAGCTTATTTTAGCACATCAAAGTGTGGGTTGTTACGTTTGCCACTCTGGGTTCAGTTCCGTCGTTGAAGCTTTGATGAACGATTTCCAATTGGTGTTGTTGCCATTAAAGGGTGACCAGTTCTTGAACTCAAAGCTGGTTGCCGGAGACCTGAAGGCCGCCGTGGAAGTGATGAGGAGAGATGAGGATGGGTATTTCTCTAAGGAAGACATACAGGAGGCTATCGAGACTGTGATGGTTGATGTGTATAAGGAACCGGGGATGTCCATAAGAGAGAATCATATGAAATGGAAGGAATTTTTGCTAAATGCTGAGATCCAGAGCCAGTTTATTTCCGATCTAGTCGAAGAAATGAAAGCAATGCTGTAAACCAGGGTCTTAGATATTCACCCTAATAAAATTAGGTTGTTATTGCATCAATAAATGAATATCTTTATGTTAAATAAAATATCATATTTTATGGAGTAACTGGTTATCTACTATGCATCCAAGGCATTTTTTTTATTTTTAAAAAAAATAATATGAGAAAGATTAAAAGTTTAAAATAAATTTTTAGATTCTTAAATTTATCAACATCAAATTTTGTTAAAAGAAATAAATTTTTCTTCAGAATTAGGTTAGTTTTAATAAAAAAAATTATAAAAAATCATTCAGAGTTTTGTGATTCATATTAGTAAACTATAAAACTTACACCGACAAAACTACACAGAAACCTATCTAATTTTATCTATTCTATCTTATACCGATGTGAGTTCTATTACTCTATAAAACAAACTTACCCTAGTATAAATTCTACCAATTTAACTAATATAAATTATTTAATCATTCATAGTTTTGTGATTCGTACCAGTAAAGAAACAAATGTACAGACTATCAATTGGCCTTGGTTCATTTTAGCACTCAATCATTGAACTTCTACAGATTAGAATATAAGACTAACGTACCTAGGGCTAGCAGATGGTATGAGCAGGGGTTTACACAGTTGCAGAAACAGTTAATGCGGTTGTCAATGTTTTAGCTTTCATTGTAATCGACATTCATCATGATTAACAGTGATCGTGTATGCTCATATCACTCACAAATTCAAAGCATTGAAGTTATCCATGATCTTATCACATATTTGTTCTGGTTTTGGCATGCAAGAGCTGTTTCGAAAGGGAATATAGAGGAGGAAGGAAACTTTAAGAAGGCAGATAAGATCATTAGATCAGTTTATGCTCATGAAAAAGTGTATACTTTAGACGGTAAATAAACATTTAATGTAACACCTCGTCCCAGATGTCACATTGGACCTCTGGCCCAAAATCTGTATTTCAATTCTTTTTTCGAAAGTCCAATAATAAATCAACTCAAGTCCAAATGTAATTTATAAAAATCTATTCGAGCAAAAAACATAAGCCCAAAATAAGTTAAAGAAATCGGAGCTCCAAAATATTACAACCCATTTAAAACATTCGACCCAAATTAAAATAAACAGATTTACATTACATAGGGTTCGACATAGTGCTAGCCCACTAAATCTAATAAATGTACTCTGACAACACGGTCGATGCTGAAATCCAAACCTTGATGGTGCTCCACGAACCGGCTTCACCTAACCTACGCACGAAAACACATTTCGAACGCTGAGCTACGAAAGCTCAGTGGGTACGCCGAACTCGGCCCAAAATCATGCATATCATAAGAAGATAAAGCAGAGCATATAAATATCGTGCATGATATGATGGTCTAACATGCTCGTCTAACACATGGCATAAACAATGTATAACATCGCACACAGCATATACATGTCACATCACAAATAACACACAAGAGTGAGGCCCGCGTCCACATAGCATCGGGATCCTACACCTAGGATTGAGGTCGCCCTCAAATCCTATGCCCGGAATGTTACATCGGACATCTTCGAACGAGGCCGCCCAACGTTCGGAAAATAAGGGACGGAGGCCGCCCAACCAATTTCAAGCTCGGAATGTTACATCAAACATCTTCGAGTGAGGCCGCCCAACACTCGGAATAAAGTCTTCAATACATCACCCGGAATGTTACATCGGATGGCCTTCGACGTGTTGCAACACTTTTGGATATCCAGATTTCCATCAAACAAGAACTCAACACACACAAATGATCCACCTAGGATCTTCATATCAAAACATATCAAGACTTCTCATAACTTAGTCTTTCGGGGTGATAACATCAATCTTGTGATAACAATTCATTTAATTATTTATAAGATTCATTTGGACTCTTAAATCTCTTATCGAACCTCAAACAAAACCAAACTTGTCGAGTTCTCGCAGGGGTATCGATACCCTTATGTGGGGTATCGAAACACCCTACATCGATACCCACCCAAAGAAGGTATCGAAACACTAGTATCGATACTGGTACCGATACCCTTTGACCACTTTTAAAGAAGGTATCGAAAGGGGGATTATTGGATTCGATAATGGTATCGAATCGAAGATGCCACTGAAGGGTTTGGTATCGATACCCCTTCCCAATAGCCTATTTTCACTCAGGAGTATCGATACACGGGCCACCGGTATCGATACCACCTGCACGAAACTACAACTTTCACTTAGAAATTTCTAAGGATTATTCCCAAACTCAAACCAATCAATCCTAAAGTGTTCCTACTCATTACTACGAAAGTTTAGAGTGTTTTAACATCAATTTTAAGTCATCTAACACACAAATCCAAAATCCATCATTAATGACTTTTAAGCTTTAAACCAAGCACACAAGTACCAAAATCTATATGAATGCAACTACCATGATATAAATGATGAAGAGAAGAGTTGGGAGTACCAACCTTAAGCAAGAACAACAACAAAACAGCAAACCCGAGGTCCAAGCTCAAACTTAAGATTTCTCCTTCCTCAAGCTTGATGATGGCTCTTCCACTTGTTTCTCTACAAAGGGAAGGATAACAACAACTTAGAACTACCCTAAGATGATCCTCAAAGCTTAAAAACACTTACAAACTAGGATTTAAGCTCTCCAAAAACCAAATCCCGTACTTTACTCAAAACCCCTCTTAAACCTCCATCCTCACCAAACCAACACTTTCTTACCTTGTTCTATAGATCCTTGAAAGCCTTACAACATTCCCTTCAAACCAAAAACGAGATTTCTAACAAAATTGATAAAGATCTTACCTTTTTGCTCTTTCTTTCTCTTGATACTAAGATGAAGGAGGATGAAGAAAAGAGAAAGGATTAAGTCATTCTCTGCAAGAGAATTAAACCCCAAATCCTCTTGTCCTCAACATTAGGCATTTACCAAAATTCCCTTACTAACAAGGCCCAACTCTCAACACAACAAGCCTAAAGCCCAAACTACCCAAAATCGGTGCCTAAAACCAAAGCCCAACACCACGGGTTAACCCGATACTCGGATCCAAAATCCGGGTCGTTACAACTCTCCCCTCCTTAAAGAAAATTTCATCCTCGAAATTTACCTGTCAAGAAGAGATGAGGATACTGAGCTCTCATGTCCTTCTCCACTTCCCGCGTTGCTTCTTCGATTCCGTGATTCCTCCACAAAACTTTTACCAAAGGTATAGACTTGTTCCGAAGCTCTTTAACTCCTATATCTAAATTTTCGATAGGCCTTTCCTCATAAGTCAAATCTGCATTGAATTCGATTTCCTCAAGCTGAACCACATGCGAAGGATTGGAACGGTAACGTCTCAACATAGATACGTGGAACAAATCGTGTATACGTGTCAATTCTAGGGGTAAGGCAAGCCGATAAGCCACTGGTCCAACCCTATAAAGAACCTCATAAGGCTCGATGAACCTTGGACTCAACTTCCCCTTGCGACCAAACCGGATGATACCTTTCCATGGAAATACCTTGAGAAACACTTCCTCACCAAGCTCATACTCGATGTGCTTATGCTTCTTATCCGCATAAGCTTTTTGTCTGTCAAAAGCTGCTTGTAACCTCTCTTTGATGATGTGAACATTTTCTTCGTTTTCCTTAACTAGCTCCAAACCCATTATCTTTCTCTCATTAAGCTTTGTCCAACACAAAGGTGTCCTACACCTACACCCGTACAAGGCCTCGAAAGGAGCCATCTTGATGCTCGACTGATAACTGTTGTTGTAAGTAAACTCTACCAAAGGTAACTCCTCCTCCCAACTACGAGCAAAGTCCACAACACAACACCGAAGCATATCCTCCAAGATCTGGATGAATCTCTCAGACTGTCCATCGTTTTGAGGATGAAAAGTTGTAATGAAGTGTAACTTGGTATCTAAAGCCTCGTGGATAGACCTCCACAACCTCGCTGTGAACCTCGGATCCCTATCTGATATGATCGATGAAGGTACACCATGCAACCTCACGATCTCCTTTATGTACAACTGAGCCAACTTTTCTAAACTGTAGTCCATCCTTATCGGTAAGAAGTGAGCCGACTTGGTCAACCGGTCAACTATAACCCATATAACATCATGCTTCCTCAACGTCATCAGCAACCCGGTGACGAAGTTCATGGTCACTCGATCCCACTTCCACAGTGGAATCTGGATAGGCTGAAGCAAACCTAAAGGAACCTGATGTTCCGCCTTTACCTGCTGGCACGACAGACACCTAGTCACAAACTCTGACACATCTCTTTTCATGCACGGTCACCAAAAGAAAGGAAGAAGATCCTGGTACATCTTGTTACTACCCGGATGCACAGAAAATGGATTACGGTGAGCCTCTCTCAAGATACGATCCCTTAGATACTCTAAACCTGGTGATAAGTTCTCAACTCACTATCATTTTTTACACCTTTTATGGGCATTAATCACTAAATTTACACCCACTTGGACCAATGCATATACTTAATGTGATATATTTAGAAGTTATGCCTATAAAGATGATATTTACAGAAAAGGTAAGTTTTACTAAATTTTTACATCTGTCAGGATAAACTATTGCCGCGGCAGCAACATGGCCGAGGTAGGACCTGATGCCGAGGCAGCAGCAGAAAGACAAGAAGCGATACTATAGGCGATTGGAAGAGAAAAATACAAGGGACGTTTCTGGACATGCAGCATATAGATTGGAGCTGGTTAGCACGAGGAAAAGCCCAAGACAAGGCCACACGGGAAAGCTTTTTATTTGGAATAAACTTGGAAATATTTTATTTATGCACATGACTTGTTCCCTACTCCAAGTTGTATTCTACTTAGGAAAGGTTTGCCCTAGGCCAAGCCTATATAAGACCTAGCCGTCTAAGGGAATAGGGAGAGCCGATTCATAGAGAGTTTACACTAAGACTCAATGTTTTCTTTCTCTCAAATTATGTTCTAAGCTTTCTTAGGGTTTAGGTGAAGGTTGTTAAGTATTTGTGAGAGGAGATTGTACTTTGTCTTTGTTTCAATGCAATAAAACTATCAAGGTTTGCTTATCCTTTGCCATTATTTGTTCTTGCATTCAAGCTAGGGAGAGAAGTTTGTGAGTAATCCATTTATCTAGACTCGGGAGAGTTAGATTCACGAAAGGGATAAGTACGGTGTTTCAATTGTGAAATACTAACTCGGCCTAGGGATAGGTTAACAGTTTCAGCGGCTAAAAAAGTGTGAGATTGGTTGGTGAGTATAATTGATTCACGCCGGGAGGTATCATGAAGGACTAGTCATCAACAGTACTTCGACTTAGGGATAAGCGGAGTCATCCAAGGACATTTTGCCGAACTTTGGTAAAGTCCAACCACGAGCAAGAGATTGCCGCGGCGGACAGTATCGTCGCTGCCAAGGCAGTAATCTGCAGTACTGTCGAGGCAGTGATATACAATTGTGATAAGTGCTTAACACACTATCACTTTTTACTCCTTTTATGGGCATTAAGTACCAAATATACACCCACTTGGACCAATGCATGCACTCATTGTGATATATTTAGAAGTTATACTCGTATAGATATTATTTCCAGAAAAAGGCACGTTTTACTGCATTTTCATATCTGTGCAAGAGAACCAGTGCCGCGGCAGGGACAAGGCCGAGGCAGGACCTGATGCCGAGGCAGCAGCAAAAAGACAGGAAGTAAGACTATAGGCGATGGAAAGATAAAAATCCAAGGAACATGTTTGGACTTGAAGCCCATGGATCGGAGCTGGCTAGCGTAAGGAAAAGCCCAAAGGAAGACCACGCGGGAAAACCCCTTAGCCGAAGCAAACTTGGAAATATTTTTATTATTATGTACTTGACTTGTTCCCTACTCCAAGTTGTATTCTACTTAGGAAAGGTTTGCCCTAGGTCTAGCCTATATAAGGACCTAGCCACCCAATGTTTTAAACAACGAAATACCTAGGGAGAGAGCCGACTTCTACTCTTGTTCTTTCCTCTCCATCATGTTCTAAACCTTCTTAGGGATTAGGTGAAGGTTGTAGAGTATTTGTGAGAGGAGATTGTACTTTGTCTTTCATTCAATGCAATAAAGATTATCAAGGTTTGCTTATTTTTTGTTATTCCTTGTTTCACAATTGAGCTCGGGAGAGGATATTGTGATCATCCATTTATCTAAGCTCGGGAGAGTTAGATTCACGAAAGAGGTAAGTACGATGTTTCAATCGCGAAATACTAACTCGGCCTAGGGATAGGTTAAGAGTTTCAGCGGCTAAAAGAAGTGTGAGATTGGTTGGTGAGTATAATTGGTTCACGCCGGGAGGTATCATCAAGGACTAGTCATCAATAGCACTCTGACTTAGGGATAAGCAGAGTCATCCAAGGACACTTTGCCAAACTTTGGTAAAGTCTGCCCACGAGCAAGGAATTGCCGCGGCAGATAGTGTTATCGCTGCCCAGGCAGTAAACTACAGTGTTGCTGAGGCAGCGATATACGATTGCATTGGACGGAGACAAGTCAACCAATTCCACAATACGACGCAACTGGATCCTAGCCCATCTCTCTCTACTATTTCAACCCTTTACTTTTATTTTAGTTATTTTAGTTTAGATAAACCAAATCAATTTACTTGTGTTTTTATCTTTTTACAGAACAAGGAGGTGAAGAAAACATATTAAGTATACCGGTCCCTGAGGAGACGATAACTCGATAATATACTTATCACTTATTACTTGCGATGTGTCCACTTGCACTGAACGCGCACTTTTGACACGCGACAAATTGCATTGGACAGAGAAAAGTCAATCAATTCTGCAATACAACTCAACTGGATCCTGACCTCTCTCTATTAATCAGACATCATCCTTATTCTTAGTTTCTTTTATTTCAATTTATCTGGTTTCATCAAAACCAAAAATTACTTGTGTCTTTATTTTTTACAGAACAAGAAGATGAAGAAGGCATATTAAGTATACCAATCCCTGTGGAGACGACGATACACGATAATACTTATCACTTTATTACTTGCGATGTGTTCACTTGCACTAATTGAGCACTTTTGACACGCGACAAGTTTTTGGCGCCGTTGCCGGGGATTGGCAACTAAATTTTGTTTTCTTTATTTTCTTGTTTCTTTTTTTATTTATTTTTATTTTATTTTGGTTTTTCTTGGTGTATGACCAGGGCCAACCCAACCAACCCTTTATACGATTTAGACCCAGAGATCGAACGTACACGACAAAGATTGAGGAGACAAATCCAAGAAGCTATGGCAGATCATCCGGTAGGACAAAACTTACCCGCCGGCAATGGAGGTCTTCCGCCTCCACCAAGGCCGCGGCAGCTTACTGTCAGAGACTTCCTGGAAGAAGATTTAAATGGGTTGAACTCATGAGTCGTTACACCGGAGATAGAAGCAACCAACTTTGAACTGAAACCTATCATGTTCAATATGCTTAACACTATTGGACAGTTTGGTAGGTCTGTAACTGAAGATGCAAGGCAGCACCTCAAGTCCTTCATGGAGATATGCAATTCCTTCAAAATCCAAGGAGTCCATGAAGATGTCTTGAGATTGAAGTTATTCCCCTATTCACTGAGGGATAGGGTAAAAGCCTGGTTAAATAGCATTCCAGTAGGATCTATTGGATCTTGGAGTGAACTCTATCGTGATTTTATTACACGCTTTAATCCTATAAATTTATACGATAGAATTCATAATGAAATCACTTCTTTTCGACAGACAGATGACGAACCGATGTACGAGGCATGGGAGCGCTACAGGGAGTTACTGCACAAGTGTCCTTTGCATGGATTTCCCCTATGGACACAAGTTACCATGTTCTATAATGCCACGAATGCCCCGAAAAGGATGATGTTAGATGCCTCGGCGAACGGAACACTCCTTGATAAAGCACCTGAGGAAGCTATTGAGATACTAAACAAACTCGCAAAGAACGATTTTCAATTCCCTACATCTAGGCGAGGAGGAGTAAGATGCCAAGCCACGGTGAATGAGTTAGACACATCAAATTCAGTGGCAGCACAATTGGCCTCTCTTACCAAGATGGTGCAAAATTTGCAACTACAACAAAATACCCGTGAGGTTAAGGTGATTGATTCTTTTTGTGATTTATGTGGAGGTAACCACAATTCATCTGATTGTATGAATCAAAAAACCGGTATGTATGTTGGAAACTATAACCGAACCAATATGATGTCCAACACATACAATCCCTCATGGAAGAGGCATCCGAACCTATCATGGAGCAATCTTAACAATGCCTTAAACCCAACCACCCAACCCTCAGGATTCCAGCAACCAATGCAACATCTGCCACAGCCGCAGGTCCAGCAGCCAATGCCGCCGCCGCAGATCCAACAACAATTTGTAAGTTCCTTGGAAAATTCTCTAAAAGCGTTCATGATGAAAAATGAGTCATACATTGTAGAGAATAGAAACTTCATCAAGAGAACAGATGCGTTCATAAACAGGACTGAGATGAGGTTGCAGAACCAAGAGGCAGCAATTAAGGCATTGGAAACTCAGGTTGGGCAGTTTGCTCAAAATATAAACACTAGACCACAAGGAGGACTACCTAGCAATACTGAAGTTGCTAAGGTAATGGGCCATGAACAGTGTAAAGCAATCGCTACCAGAAGTGGTTTACAGCTGAAGGAAAAGACGGAAATTCTAGCGGGCCAAGTTCCATCGTCAGACCCAGCAAAAGAGGAGGTTGAAAAAACTGACCCTGATAACACTGCCCCAGTAGAGAACTCAACAACTCCTAAACAGTCTACCGAGACAGCAACAACCCCAGTGGTGCTAGGTATTAAATTCCAAACTAAAGAAACTCTGGATGAGATGAGACCACCACTACCCTTCCCACAAAGATTGAAAAAGCAAAAACAGGACCATCAATTCAAGAAATTTCTTGATATTTTAAAGCAAGTCCACATCAACTTACCATTCGTAGAGGCAATTGAACAAATGCCTAATTATGCCAAGTTCTTAAAAGACATTGTGTCTAAGAGAAAAAAACTAGGTGAGTTCGAAACAGTGGCCGCTACCGAGGGATGCATGGCAATGCTACACAATCGTATGCCACCAAAATTGAAGGATCCTGGATGCTTCATCATACCTTGTGCAATAGGTAACAACTATGAAGATGATAATGCACCGATCATATTGGGGAGACCTTTCCTTGCAACTGGACGCACCTTAATTGATGTGGAAAAAGGAGAATTTACAATGAGGGTTAATGACCAATAAGTCAAACTCAATGCATTCCACAATTTCAAAAAATATGATGATCCAGAAGAGTGCAAAGCCATCCACACAACAGACACCAAAATATCCTGCCTTGGCAGCATGCTCGGCAAGTTATTTGGCAAAAAGATCAAGCCCAAAGTGGAAGCAGCATATATGGATGGACATAAAACAAAAGGGAGTGGCCAACATCTGAATTCTAATTTTGGCCAGCAAGAGATAAACACCTTAGGAGATGCATTTGCATGCACTCCTCCAGTGACTTAACCTCTTCCCTTTTCTTTTTATATTATTATATTAGGATTAGTTTAGTTTATATTTATTTTTCTATAATTTTTGTTTTTTCTTTAAGTATTTTTTTGTTGTTTGTGTTTAATTTTTATTTAGGATAATAAGCAAGAATAAATGAGAAGTAGTTCATAGCAGGAATTCTGCCGAGGCAGAAAACAGTGTCAGAGCTGCAGCAGTTTCAACGGGCAGAACAGTTTAACGGCTAGTCTGCCGAGTTATCTGCCGCGGCAGAAAAGGAAACGGCAGTAAAGACTAACGGCTACAAAACGACTAGTGGTTCAAACGGTCACAAGGCCGAGGCCTATATAAGCAACCCCCCTCTTGAACTATTCACTCTTGCTTTCTTGTTTTCTTTAGAATACTCAACAATCTTGCTCTCACAGTACTCTCTGCCTACCCTTCTTGAAATTCTCGAAGTCCTCCAAGAAATTAATCTCTCACAATATTTATGGCCACCTACAAGCGTTTTGCCCCAGCCAATGTTGAAGACCGCTTCAACAGGTCTTTCATCGCCCGACAATTGTGGGAGGAACAAGGGTTCCAACACTCGGATGATGAAAATTATGGCATCGAGCACTATCTGTTCGACAGGATCAAGTACCAAGATTAGGAAATCTTTTGCCTCCAACCTGCCCAGGAAAATGCCACCATCGTGCGGGAATTCTATGCGCACGGGCCAAGCAAAGACTACCTCTTTGTCCACTGTCGAGGCAGGCCTGTCCAGCTTGATGCCGAGACCATCAACCAATTCTACGGCCTCACACCTGACCATGATGTACATGCCGAATTCATGGAGGATATCACTACCGAGGATTACGAGTTGATTAAAGATGACCTTTGCTACACGAATACTCCATGGGAAACCGGTGCCCATAGAGGCTTTGTAGCAAGGTAGAGTCTAAAGCCCGAGGCCAAGCTTTGGAACACCTTTGTCAAGAGACGCCTCATTCCCACATCCCACAACAGCACGATGGACCGAAAGCGATTGGTGCTCATCCAATCAATCATCAACAAAAGGAGCATCAACGTTGGAGAGATCATCTTACGCGAAATTTACGAATGCAGTAAGAAGGATAAAGGACCATTATATTTCCCTTGTTTGATCAATGGTTTGTGTATTGCTGCAGGTGTAATAGTAGAAGACACGGACGAATACACTCCCCAAAGGCGTGGATGGACCAGAAATTTTTGCCACAAAATTATGCAGATCACGCAAGCGGAACCAATCCAATTAATGCCCCAACAGTTCACTGCTGATACTGCTGCCGGGGCCCAATACACGGCAGACATGCCAGACACTGCCCACACCACTGCCGCAGCAGACCCGTACCAGGAAATACTTTAGAGGATGGCAATAATGGATCTTAGGCATCAAAGATACATGGGGTATCAGAGGGACTTCAACAGCACCCTTGCCCAAATGATACTCCATGCCTTTCCAGACCAAGGGGCGTAGTTTCCAGAATTTCCAAGCAACATGTTTGTCACAGCTCCACCCTATACAGAGACTACACTAGCTCCAAGAGGACCGAGACTGTTCTTCCACGCGGGCCCTAACCACAGTTTCATGCTGCCGACCCATCGAGGGCAGCAGACTCTGCCGCAGCATCATCTGCCAGCAGAAGACCATCAAAGCGGAGGGCAGTCTTCAGCACTCCACCACGATCCCCCATCATCATAGGCAGTCTATCAGCAGAGATAGATGCCTATGTACATTAGAGCTCAACCGCTGCCGGACCGAGTACATACCATATCGGGGCAGCCGCAGCAAATGAAGGTGGAGCAGACATCATGATCACCGAAGAGATTGCCGACGTGGAAAAAGGAGAAGAAGTGGATGCTCTAATGCAACGGACACCACCCACAAGAGTCCAACCACCCCGGCAAGCAAAAGCTCAGCCATCGCCCTTACCAAGAACGAAGCAATCAGTAGCACGACCCCGAAGAAAAATTGTTACAAGCAGCTCTTCGGAGTCTCTTTAAAATTTTCATATACTCAATTTTATTTGCTATTGTTTCTTGATATGTTGTTTATTTCTTTCACATTATTGTTGCCCTTCTACTATAAAGCATTGAGGACAATGCTTGGTTCGAGTTTGGGGGTGTAGAGCCACTGCCAAGGCAACAATCTACTGCGAGGCCTTGCCAAGAAAAGGGAGTATTTAAGTGAATTTTTTTATTTTTATGCTCCCCGCCTTACTTGAATCAATTGCCTATACTTTTGCACTGCTTATCATCAGTATTACCTTAGTTTATTCTTTAAGGCTATAGAAATCTTTCTCCTTACCATGGTTAGGTCTTGTTAAGAAGGTTTAACCTTAGGATACTTAAGGATGAAAACTTAGAAGCTTACTATAAGATAAATTTTTAAACACTTTTAGGACTTGTTGGATTATAGGAATTCTTTTAATGAACTTAGGTGATAAAGACTTAGATTTTTGGGCAAAGTGACTAGAGGTGCCTATCACCGGCTCTAGGAATTACTCTTCTTCATGCTAGAGGTGCCCGAAATGGGCTCTAGTATGCTACAAGGAATGTCAAAAAGAAAGAAGGAATTGGTGATGAGAAAAATACAATCCTTGAGGTGCCCGAAATTGGCTCAAGAATTGGTGGTTTAGAAAAGAAAAGAACACTTAACCAAAATCTACTTGTCTTGAACTTAGAGTTTATCTAAGAAAGCCTTTAATCAAACTTGTCCACAAAAACGCACACACTCACCAAATCTTATAGTCTGTTTCTAGGTAAACCCTTGGGTAGCCGAAAGGTTAAGTCTAAAGAATAGGCATAGTTATGGTGGGGAGAATAGATGAAACATAAGACCATGAGAGAATAGAGTTTGGCAAATTGATGGTTTGCATTGCTTGAGGACAAGCAATAGTTCTAGTTTGGGGGTGTGATAAGTGCTCAACTCACTATCACTTTTTACACCTTTTATGGGCATTAGTCAATAAATTTACACCCACTCGGACCAATGCATATACTTAATGTGATATATTTAGAAGTTATGCCTATAAAGATGATATTTACAGAAAAGGCAAGTTTTACTGCATTTCTACATCTGTGCAGGATAAACTATTGCCGCGGCAGCAACATGGCCGAGGTAGGACCTGATGCCGAGGCAGCAGCAGAAAGACAGGAAGCGATACTGTAGGCGACTGGAAGAGAAAAATACAAGGGACGTTTCTGGACATGCAGCACATGGATTGGAGCTGGTTAGCACGAGGAAAAGCCCAAGACAAGGCCACGCGGGAAAGCTTTTTTATTTGGAATAAACTTGAAAATATTTTATTTATGTACATGACTTGTTCCCTACTCCAAGTTGTATTCTACTTAGGAAAGGTTTGCCCTAGGCCAAGCCTATATAAGACCTAGCCGTCTAAGGGAATAGGGAGAGCCGATTCATAGAGAGTTTACCCTAAGACTCAATGTTTCCTTTCTCTCAAATTATGTTCTAAGCTTTCTTAGGGTTTAGGTGAAGGTTGTTAAATATTTGTGAGAGGAGATTGTAATTTGTCTTTGTTTCAATGCAATAAAACTATCAAGGTTTGCTTATCCTTTGGAATTATTTGTTCTTGCATTCAAGCTAGGGAGAGAAGTTTGTGAGTGATCCATTTATCTAGACTCGGGAGAGTTAGATTCACGAAAGGGATAAGTACGGTGTTTCAATTGCGAAATACTAACTCGGTCTAGGGATAGGTTAAGAGTTTCAACGGCTAAAAGAAGTGTGAGATTGATTGGTGAGTATAATTGATTCACGCCGGGAGGTATCATGAAGGACTAGTCATCAACAGTACTTCGACTTAGGGATAAGCGGAGTCATCCAAGGACATTTTGCCGAACTTTGGTAAAGTCCAACCACGAGCAAGAGATTGCCGCGGCGGACAGTATCGTCGCTGCCAAGGCAGTAATCTGCAGTACTGCCGAGGCAGTGATATATAATTGCATTGGAAAGAGAAAAGTTAATCAATTCTGCAATACAACGCAACTGGATCCTGATCTCTCTATATTAATCAGACTTCATCCTTATTCTTAGTTTCCTTTATTTTAATTTATCTAGTTTCATCAAAATCAAAAATTACTTGTGTCTTTATTTTTTACAGAACAAGAAGACGAAGAAGGCATATTAAGTATATCAATCCCTGTGGAGACGATACACGATAATACTTATCACTTCATTACTTACGATGTGTTCACTTGCACTAATTGCGCACTTTTGACACGCAACAGCTGGTACACACAATCGACCTTGAAAGTACAAGAACCTACCATCTCGTACCTCAAAGTCTGACGACTCACCTCTTTGAACAACCTCTAACTGAGCTACCATCTCCTCATCTAGCACTTGTGCTCTCTTTATCTCCTGAAAAAGCGTGGGCTCCACACGCAACTCTGCCAACAAACCCCCATCATCTATCATCCTCAACCGAGCACACAAAGCTCTCAAGTCCGACATGGAATTTCGACTCAAGGCGTCGGCGAACACATTCGCCTTGTCGGGGTGATACTCTATGAAACAGTCATAGTCTTTTAACAACTCGATCCACCGAAGCTGTCTCAGATTCAACTCCTTCTAGGTAAACAGATACTTTAAACTCTTGTGGTTGGTGTAGATGTAGCATTTCTCCCCGTAGAGATAATGCCTCCATATCTTCAAAGCAAAGATAACCGCCGCTAGCTCAAGATCATGTATAGGATAGTTCCTCTCATGGGGTTTCAACTGCCTCGAGGCGTAAGCAACCACCTTACCCTCTTGCAAAAGCACACAACCTAACCCATTTAAGGAAGCATCACTAAACACCACATAATCCTTACCCGATTCCGGTTGTGTCAACACTGGTGCCTCTGTAAGATAAGCCTTAAGCTACTCAAAACTCTGCTGTCTTCTTTCGTTCCACACAAACGGAACACCTTTCTGAAGCAACTTGGTCAATGGTGCCGCTAAGATCGAAAAAACCTTAACAAACCTCCTATAGTATCCGGTAAGTCCAAGAAAACTACGGACTTCCGATACATTCCTTGGTGGTTTCCATTCCACCACAACTTGGATTTTCTAAGGATCCACCCGGATGCCATCCGCTGCAATGATGTGGACAAGAAACGCCACCTCTGACAACCAGAACTCACACTTACTAAACTTAGCGTAAAGACGCCTATCTCTCAACACCTGAAGAACAACCCTTAGGTGGTAATCATGCTTCTCCTCCGAGCGTGAATACACCAAGATGTCATCGATGAATACCACCACAAACTGATCTAGATAGGGCTGAAAGATTCGGTTCATCAAGTCCATAAAAGATGCAGGTGTATTCGTGAGCCCAAACGACATCAATAAGAAATCACAGTGTTCGTACCGCGTCCTATAAACAGTCTTTTGGACATCCTCATCCACCACCTTCAACTAGTAGTACCCCGACCTCATATCTATCTTAGAAAACATACGAGCACCTCTCAACTGATCAAACAGGTCATCGATCCTAGGCAGGAGATAACGATTCTTGATCGTGACCTTATTAAGCTAACGGTAGTCGATGCACATCCTCATCGATCCGTCCTTCTTCTTCATAAATAAAATCGGTGCTCCCCATGGCGACACACTCGGTTTGATAAAACCTCTCTCAAGTAACTCTTGGATCTGCTGCTTCAACTCTCTCATCTCCGTCGGTGCCATACGATAAGGTGCTATGGACACCGGTGTTGTCCCTAGAAACACCTCTATCCGGAACTCTAACTCACAGTCAGGAGGTAAAATAGGGAACTCCTCCGAAAAAACATCGGGATACTCACAAATTGTCCTCAAACTCTCTAAAGCTAAACTTTCAACGCTCACATCCCCCACGTGAGCTAAGAAAGCCTCACAACCCTGCTGGATCAACCTATGAGATGACAAAGCTGACACAACATTCGACAAACACGAGTTCCTCTCACCCCTCACAACAAGATTAGAACCATCAGCTACTCGAAGCTTCAAACTCTTAGATCTGTAACCCAAACTTGCGTTGTGTTCGAACAAACAATCCATTCCAAGGATTGCGTCGAACTCTTGGAAAAGTAACACCATAAGATCGGTCGGGAAGATAGACCCTTGCACCTCGATCGGACACCTCCGATAAACCTTATCCACCAATACATCTAACCCCAACGGACTGTTCACACGAACTCCTACCTCTAGATCCTCCGTTGGTAACCCCTACTGTTGCGATATCCCACTATGGATATACGAGTGGGTAGATCCCGAGTCCACAAGAGCAACTATAGGGACAGAAAACAAACTGAATGTACCTGAGATCACATCTGCCGTAGCACAGTCCTCCTATGCCCTCACCGCAACTGTCTCGCTGGTGCTCTAGCAGTGGACTGAAAGGTGCCTCCTGATGCGTGGCTAGCTCCGCCACGTGAGAACCCACGACCCCTCTCAGCCTGAAACACGGTACTCTAAGCCTGACCTGGTGGTGACGTCACAACCTTTGGAAAGTTCCTCACAAGATGATTCAAAGACCCACACTGAAAACAAACTCTGACATTGCCCTAACACTCTCCTTGATGGGTCCGACCACAACGTCTACAAGTTTGAACACTAACACTCCTCTGTAAACTCTCTGGGCCTCCAGTAGAAGAAGACACAGACTGCCTCATACGTCCCACAGACTCTGATCTTGGGTTCAACCTCGAACCCTGATTCGATGTTTCTCTGTTCTAGTTCCAACGGCTTCTACTCTTGTTGGAGTGAGACTGAGAGTTACTCGCATGACTCTGACTTGCTCCACCGGTGACTCCTGGCCAACAGACGACCCATAGGTCAACCCCTGAACCTGATCTAACGACTTGGCACTAGCAACCAACTCTGAGAACACCTTAGGCGGTGCAGCAGTGAGATAAGTCTGGATCTCCTTCCTCAGACCTATCAAGAACCTCTTACATCTCATCTTCTCCGTAGCAACAAACTCTGGAGCATACCGGCTCATAAGCAAAGACCGAATGATTCCCCTGAATAAGATGGGTAAACCGCTCCCTCAAGGTGTCGATGTGATTCTCACCCACATACTTACTCTTAAAATCCTCAAGAAAGTCCTGCCACTTCGGACGATGAGGATACCAACCCTTCTCAACTGTCTCCCACCACTCTCTCGCGTTGCTTTTCAGAAGTGACAACACACAAGAAAACTTGTCTTCCGATCTCAGCCTCATCTGTCTTATTATCCACCTTGTGTCATGCAGCCACTGGCCAGCCTGTACGGGATTGTCCACCAAAGAAGTCAAAAGCTCCTTGCCTTCGCACCCTCTCCACCATTGCCTCACGAGGCGTAGAAGATGGCCTCGTTATAGCTCTCACTATCCTGCGTAGCGTCTGATTCAACTGAGCAAAGTAGTTGGCCCCCTAACCAACTGCATCATCCGATGACACCTCCTCATCGGGCTCATACTCATAGTCGGAGTCTCTTCCACGAGAACCCCGAATTTCTTCTTGATCCCTCACACGTCTCGGCATACTTAACCACTTCTGCACGAACAACAACAACAAACAAGAGTACACCATCAAAATTTCAACTTTAAAGAGGATGTACTTGTCTAACACCTATATAACACGCTAGACTCCCCTAGGGACTTCCTAGAACCGACTCTACCTAAGCTCTGATACCACTAAATGTAACACCCCGGCCCGGATGTCACATTGGGACACTGGCCCAAAACCTGTATTTTAAAATTTCTTTCGAAAGCCCAACAATAAATCAACTCAACTCCAAATGTAATTTATAAAAATCCATTCGAGTTAAAAACATAAGCTCAAAATAAGTTAAAGAAATCGGAGCTCCAAAATATTATAACCCATTTAAAACATTCGACCCAAATTAAAATAAACAGAGTTACATTACATAGGGTTCGACATAGTACTAGCCCACTAAATCTAATAAATGTACTCTGACAACACGGTCGATGCTGAAATACAAACCTTGATGGTGCTTCACGAACTGGTTTCACCTAACCTACGCACGAAAACACATTTCGAACGTTGAGCTTTGAATGCTTAGTGGGTACGCCGAACTCGGCCCCAAATCATGCATATCATAAGTAGATAAAGCAAAACATATAAATATCGTGCATGATACCCTTATGTGGGGTATCGAAACACCCTGCATCGATACCCACCCAAAGAAGTTATCGAAACACTGGTATCGATACTGGTACCGATACCTTTTGACCACTTTTAAAGTCAACGAAAGGGGGATTATTGGATTCGATAATGGTATCGAATCGAAGATGCCACTGAAGGGTTTGGTATCGATACTTGTATCGATACCCCTTCCCAATAGCCTATTTTCACTTAGGGGTATCGATACACGAGCCACCGGTATCGATACCACCTGCACGAAACTACAACTTTCACTTAGAAATTTCTAAGGATTATTCTCAAACTCAAACCAATCTATCCTAAAGTTTTCCTACTCATTACTACGAAAGTTTAAAGTGTTTTAACATCAATTTTAAGTCATCTAACACACAAATCCAAAATCCACCATTAATGACTTTTAAGCTTTAAACCAAGCACACAAGCACCAAAATCTATATGAATGCAACTACCATGGTATAAATGATGAAGAGAAGAGTTGGGAGTACCAACCTTAAGCAAGAACAACAACAAGACAGCAAACCCGAGCTCCAAGCTCAAACTCAAGATTTCTCCTTCCTCAAGCTTGATGATGGCTCTTCCACTTGTTTCTCTACAAAGGGAAGGATAACAACAAGTTAGAAGCACTCTAAGATGATCCTCAAAGCTTAAAAAAATTACAAACTAGGATTTAAGCTCTCCAAAAAACAAATCCCATACTCCACTCAAAACCCCTCTTAAACCTCCATCCTCACCAAACCAACACTTTCTTACCTTGTTCTATAGATCCTTGAAAGCCTTAAAACATTCTCTTCAAACCAAAAACGAGATTTCTAACAAAAATAATAAAGATCTTACCTTTTTGCTCTTTATTTCCCTTGCTACGAAGATGAAAGAGGATGAAGAAAAGAGAAAGGATGAAGTCATTCTCTGTAAGAGAATTAAACCCCAAATCCTCTTGTCCTCACCTTTAGGCATTTACCAAAATGCCCTTACTAACTCTCAACCCAACAAGCCTAAAGCCCAAACTACCCAAACCCGGGACCCAAAATCAAAGCCCAACACCACGGGTTAACCCGACACTCGGATCCAAAATCCGGGTCGTTACATTTAAGCTTTTCTCTACTTAGAATTTAATGGGGTATTTAAAAAGGATGTAAATCATATGTCCCTTAATCCTACCTCTATTGATACCTCACTCCATTTTAAATTATTGAGTTTAGGTTTTAATGTTAGGGATTATGGTTAGGGTTTAAAGAATTAGGCGTAAGTGTATTTTTAAGGGTGTAAAGTTTAGGACGTAAAATATTAAAGTTAAAATTTAAAAATTAACTTTTAAATTTTTTTTCGTAATAGATGTAGAAAGAAATAAATTAGAGAGAATTTTTATTCATTCAAAGTATCCAATACATCAACTTGATTTAAAATTATTGAATATTTATAATAAAAAAATCTAAATTTTCGAATTGGGTATCTGGCTCATTATTTTTATAGGTTTTCGAGTTGAGCCTAGATAAAAAAAATCCCTTAAATTACAGTACTTGAAACTCAAATTCGTACGTATTTTTATATTTTTATTATTTTACTAAAACTTCACATGGTTTATATAAATTGTAAACCCTAAAAAATACAACTTATCCTTAATTCTCTAAACCTTAACCACAACCTCTAACCTTGAACTCTAAATCCTAAACCTTAATCCCTAAAAATCCTCTCTTTTGAAGCATAAGTATGAATAGAGGCATGAGAAAGAGTCAGACGATTTTTACCCATATTTGTTAAACAAAACTTATTAAAATATGCAAATTCTACGGTTTATATAAATTCACTCGAACAAATATACCTCTTTGATAAAAAAGAACTCGAACAAATACCTATAAAAACCATAACTTATTAAAAAAAATACACAATTGAAGTGAGAGCATAATGTTTAACGTCTGCAAATCATGTTTAACAAACATTTTCAAGTCTTTGACTCGAATTAAATTATAGTTTCTTGTTTTAGATAAACAGATCTCTCTTATTAGCATATTGAAATATTGTTGGTTAAAATTTTGACAAAAAAAGTAGTAGATCTGTTAATTTAAATCGTACGAGTACTCAAATTTTACATGTATTTGAATAAAAGATATCCCATTACTATAAAATGATTTTTTTTATTAAAAATATTGAGTAGTTAATATAAATTAACAAAAAAAATATTTTTTTTAAAAAAATAAATAGGGAAATAAAAATAAAAAATTCTTCAGGGTGAGTGATAATTGTCCCTGCTCACCCTATGTGCCTTTGTCCCTGTTTATCGCTTAAACTTAATAAAAATGATGATGTGATTTAGGTTAATAAAAATTTAGTTCAATCTATTAATTTAGTCTAAAATTTTATCAATTTAATTAACATTTTAATTTTAAAATTAAAATTATTTTTTTCTAGTTGAACACTTTTAAAATTTTAGAATGTAACGACCCGATTTTCAAATTAGTGAATCGAGTATTGAACTTGAATTATGGGCCAATTTTTGAGAGCCCATTAAATAAATTATTAGTCTTATTGAATAAATACTTAATTTGGGCCAAAATGAAAATAAAGGATAGTATTTTTAATATTTTATGAGGATAAAATCTTTGGAATTTAAATAGGGAGGAGTAGTTGAAAAGTGAGTGGTGCATATTATAAGGAAATGGATAGGGAAAAAAGAGAATATGATATAATGGAGAGAGAGAAAATGAAAGAAAAAAATCTTTAAATCTTAATCTATCGTCGTCTAAATTTTATTCGTGACATTAAAATTTAAGTTTGATAATTTGTTTCATTTAATTAAAATCCACTTCACTTACTCTTTTTTTAAATCATTTTGTATTTAATTATCAAAAATTTCAGCATAAATAATTCCTCTGAACAAATTACATTTAACCTTCCAACTTAACTACTTTAACCCACACCTCATTCTCAAATCAATCATCAATACTTCAAAATTCCATCATGATTTTAGTCACAAATTAAAGCAATAATATCATTTTCTTAAAGATTCAAAACAATAAGTTAGGATAAAAACCAATACCTACTTCCTCCTAGATATCCTAATAACAAGATCATTGATGTAACCCCTAAAATTAATATAATTTCTTAAATTAAAAATTAGGGTTTATGCTTATTAAAACTTGTTTCGCAAGTTAGGGTTTTTATAATTTAAATATAATTATCGAATAAATTATTAAATAATTAATAATTTAAAATACTGAAAACTTAACATTTAAAATATATTGAGTTCAACCCATAAATTTAATAAACATTAAATGTCCTAAAATCTTATATAAAATCCAAAATATCCAGAATAAACATGATTATACTGAAATCAGAGTAACATACGTAGTGGTTTTGAAGATATTCCTCCAAGTACCGTAGCCTAGGACTTAGGATCTGAAACAGAAACTGAGAGGGTGTAAGCTAGGGAACCTAGTGTGTCTCTAGTGTGCAGATAAACAGAATCAAAATATAGCAGAGCAGATAATGTAATGCATGTATGATATGCACCTAACATCGTACGCCATCAGAAGAGTAGGTTCCCCCTGAACCATTCTAACTCCGTCACATAGTAGAATCTCGACTCGAAGGTGGAGCTACTGAACAGAAGTGGATACTAGACCCGAAGGTGGAGTCACTGAACAAAAGTGATATAAATCACTAAACTTCCCCGTACAAATAATTCAACCACATGCAATGTTATGAACAGTTATCAGAATTAGAATGCGTGCCTTAAACTAACAGGAGGCATGCATGATAGTTTAGAACCGGATATGTAACTATATAAAACTCAGAATATGACAATAATTCAGAAAATCAGGGGAATGATGCAATGAACATGATCATACAAAAAATATAAGAATCTGCACACACAGTAATAACAAAAAATAGCGGGAGAGACACACCTGAAATAGAAAGCTCAACGTCGAGAATGACTTTTACTAGACTCGGCTCTACCACTAGATCGAGCAGGTGTAGAACCTACAACTAACAAAATATTAGACACACTACTATGCCACTATACCGATAGTACACTAAACAGAAGTAAATCGAATACTCACGAGCGTGTCCTGATGTCTGAGGAACAAGAGGTCGTCCAGGAGGAGGAGGAGGCAGAAACTCAGGGTCTGAATCCACGTCACCTGAACCAAACAGTAACTATTTCAGAATCCGATAAAGATAACTTCCAGATAAATATTCGGACTAAAAAGCATTAAAAAACGACACTTCGGGTTCGAATTTCGAAAAATGAATAGTTCCATTGATCGGGTCTCGGGTCGGGTCACGGGTCAGTTCGGTCGGGCGGTTCGGTTTCCAGGATTTTCCTGGAAAAATCTGGGTTTTCCGGATTTCCAAAAATTCCCAGAAAACCGAAATTTCTATTCTTCTTTCCCCCTTATCCATTTGAATTAAAACAACAAAAACACCAATAAACCCGAAACAAACTTTAACAACAAAACACCCAAACAAAAACGATTGAAAACAAACGGGAAAAACTCTCCCCAAACTCCACTAAACTGAAACGGAAAAAAAGAGACGAAGATTAAATACTTACCCGAACACACTGAAATTGATTCGAATGAAGACAAGGGCTTCTTAGATTGAAAACGAAACAGAGAAAGAAAGAGTGTAATGGTCGGGAAGATTTGAAATGGGAAATAAAATGAGAAATAAAATCCCGAATTGAAACTGAAGCGAGAATGAAGGGAGGGGCGTCAGTTACCAAAATAAATGGTTTAATAACACAATAAGGGTTTGGACTTTTTAGAATTTTAAAAAAATGAACCCTTAAACTTTCATAATTTACAATTAAGCACTACAACAAATTTGCTTATTAGTGAAATTTAAAATATTGTCACTAAAATCTATATTTACATCACAATTTATATTTTGTGACATAAAATTTGGTGTTACAACGTTCGTCACGTTAGGTGTGTCACTAAATGTCAAATATGACAATGTATATTTTTCGTCACATATTATAGAATATATCGTGACGATAATGTAAAACATCACCTTATATTATTTTTTAGTGACACTAAATTACGTCACCCAATGATATAAAATTTGGTCATTGATAATTCATATCGTCACCAAAAATAAAATAATTTTATTGTATAAGTGACGAAAGAACTATATCACATTGTTAGTGACATAGTATATCGTCACTTAATAATAGTATAAATGACAATAATATCAAATGTCACCTCATAATTTATATTCAATGACAACTAAAAACGTCATCAAATTATATAAGAAATCGTTATTAATAAATCTCAACGTCACGGATAATGCTTTAATTTCTATTTTTTGGTGACACAAAAAATACTATCACGTATTTAATAACATAATTGTCACCTAATAGTAATTTGCATGACAATAAAATATATCGTTACCTTTTGATTTATAATTAATATGAAACCTCTTATAATTTATATTTTGTTTTTAATCTTTTAGAAACCATAAAAAATTATTTATGTTAATATTAATGCAAAATCATAATATTGTAAAGTAATAAAAATAAAATATATCATTCACTAAAATAATTATAGTTCCATTATTAATAATATAAAAACATAAATATTTAAAAAATAATAAAAAAATAACCATAACATAACTTCTGGAATAGATGTGAGAATCTCAATTTAAATCTTGAGTTGGTTGCGATCCCATCGATAACGAATTTGATGTATTGTTTGAATCTTCAAAAATATTTAATATAATAATTATTAAAATTAAAATTTTACAATCAAATTTATTTGATTAATTATATTGTTTACTTGAAAATTGAAATGGTGGAATTTGAATTCCGACGGCTAACAAAGCAGATCTCATAGCATCCATTTGAGTTTGAATCACTTCAAAATTCGACTTACAAGCATTAAATTCATCTTCCTTATTCTTCAAATGTTTTTCTCAGTCGATTCTATCTGCATTTGAATTTTTTTGTTAGGCTTGGGCCCATAACCAAGTCCCGGAACGTATCCTGACCTCGTACAAAGCACCTCATCCATTATATCATCAATAGTCATAGGCTCTGCTCCTTCTACTGGAGTTTATTGTAACTCTACCATCTTCTCCTAAAAATCAAAGCATACATACATAAATAAAATAATTATTATATTAAAAATTATATTTTAACTTATTTTATAATTTCTTACATAGGTTGTTTTTGCCTCTACAGTTGTCCATCCTTTAGTATTTGAATAATGAGCTGCCTTGAAGAAATCAATCCTATTTGGTTCTTAATCATCCTTTCACTGAACAATTTCAAAATAAATAATTAGATTTAAAATTTTAAAACAAATAATTTTTTAATAAATCTAAAAATATTACAACTTACCATAGCATATTTACTTGCGAAAAAAATCCGTGAACCTTGGTTAGGTGTTAACTTGACACTTCTTCTAACTCTTGCATTTGTTTCGCATCTCCTCTTCGAATATAAACAAATATAAATCTAAATTATAATTATAATTTATTACATAAAAATATATTATATCAATCAAAGAAATAAAAATATTAAAATCATACTTGATATTTAGTATCGCTAAACAAATCACATAGTTGCTCCCAATTTTTTTGTGTCAAGTTATATTTTGTCGGCTTGTTTTGGCGTGCAACATCAGCATTTGGAAATGTTTTAAAGTGCAAATGAACTTTGTGTCGATGATTTCAATTTTGACATGATTGACATAACAGAACTCTTCACATAATCATCATCTAGTTTCATCTCAAACTTTGACTAAAACATAAAATAATATATAATTATATAAATTAAGAACATAAATAATAAAAATTTAAAAAAAATAAAGGGATTAAACTCACATTAAGTCTCTCAAGGGCATGAAATTTGGCATCGTCCTTTATATCTTTCCATTTTGTCGGTATTGAACAAATTGTCGAGATATAATTCCGATTTTAGAAGATAATTTAGCCGATTGAACTGCATCAATTGGTCGACCCTTGCCCACTGGTATCTCTACTAACAACTTATTCTTACCTTTAATTAGATTTTAGAGTCCCTTACCTCGACTTGGTCCTCGTACCCTTTTATGTGATATATTAACTGGCTCTAAAAAAATAAAAATATTAATTTTATAATAATAACAAACGAAAATAAATTATAATTTGCTAAGATTATTTTCAAAACATGTTACCTGAATGTTCAATGGTTCTATCTGGATCAATTTCTTCATTTGTTTGATTTGGAACATCAGAAATTTCTTGAGATTCATGTTCTTGGATATGATTTAGAACGTCAGATACCTGTTGAAGTTCTTTTACTGATTATCTACCCTTTGGTGTTGAAACTTGACTACAAGTTGATTGAGTTCGAGTCTTTCTTTTAAACGATTTACCTGGTGTCATCCTGAAATTCAAATAAAATCTTTATAAATACTAACATATACAATGATAACCAAATTTAATATTATTAATAATTACCCACAATGTAAACAATATATTCTGTACAAACCTACGATACAAACAATGTATTATGTATAAACATATAAAATTTCTGAACTAAACCAGCGAATTTGGATTTAAAAAGATAAATATATGAATTACTGAAAAAATTTAATCAAATAAGAACATGATGAAAAAAGTAAAAAATTAAATTAAATACTTTATAACAACCAAATTTCTAATCCTATCTACAATATAAAATTAAACAACTTAATAATATATCTAAAATATAATTTACAGATCTAAAATAAAATTTAATAAATCAAAATTAATTAAATTTTTAGAGAAAAAATTATCACAAACATAACATATTTTTTTTGAAATTGAACTAACATTGTCAAACAAAAACAAAGAATAATTGAAGTTAGACATAATAAAAATAAAAAGGATAAACTACTGCGATAGTCACTTTCGTTTACCCCCAGTACATTTTTAGTCACCGATTTTGAAAAACGATCAATAAAATCACTATCGTTTTCGGAGTGTAAAGTTTTGGTCACTCCAACGTTAAGTGTGTTAAATATTGACGAAAAGATGATCTGGTATAATAAAAATTGATAAATTACTTAAATAGTCTTTAAACTATTATTATACTTTTATTTCATCTTTAATTTGACTCTCAAAATTTTAAAACATTATATTTTTACCATCTTCCCAACAAAATTCTATCCCTTATGTGAATATATTTTACCGCCTTCTCCAAAAATAATAAATTACTTTATCATTTTCCCAAAAATATTAAATTAATTTATATTTTTAATTTGACTATCGTTTTCGGTGATCTGTTATGTTTTCTTGTTTATGTTCAGAGGTTTTGAAAATATTTCCATGTTGTTATTTTACAGGACTGCTTTGAATAATTATATGGCGGCAATCAAGAAGATGACGTGCGAGATATTTGAAATGGTGGCCGATGGGCTGAAGATGCAACCTAGGAATGTGTTGAGTAAGTTGACGATGAATGAGTAGAGTGACTCAGTTTTCAGGCTTAAACATTATCCTTCATTCTCAGACGTTCTTCAATCGTTGAACGACAATGCGATTGAATTTGGCGAACACATTGACCCACAAATCATTTTAATTCTAAGATCCAACAACACTTTTGGCCTTCAAATCTCTCTAAAAGACAATTCTTGGATTTCAGTCCCACCTGACCACCACTCATTTTTTATCAATGTTGGTGATTCCTTACAAGTAAGAAAAAAATAACTTTTTTTTTTCTTTTTTCAAAAATTTTTAATTTTTCATTAGTAACTGTGGGTCTTTTGCAAGATGTGGTTTCACTTTCAAGTTTCAAGCTTTCTGTAATGAAGTTTTTTTTTAGATTCTGACCAATGGTAGGTTCAAAAGTGTGAAGCACAAGGTGTTGACCAACAGTATAAAATCAAGATTGTTAATGATCTGTTTCTGTGGTCCCTCATTGAGTGGAAACATAACCCCATTGCCATGTTTGATGAAGGGAGATCAGCAAAGCTTGTACAAAGAATTTACATGGTTTGACATTTAACTACAAAACATCATCTTACACTTCTAGATTAACAGATAACAGGCTCATGCACTTTGAGCCTCATAAGCAGTATATGTTCAATCTTTTAGTACATTAGCATGCTTTTTTTATATTTTAAAGTAGCTTTTCAATATATTTTGAGCAGCAGAAGAAATAGAAGTAGAAAGCTATAAGAATCAAACTTTCCCACAGTAGGGATAGAAAATTGTGTTGTGACAAGTAGTGCCCTAACCTTCTTCCACCATACCTGTAAAGACGAACAACAAGAACAACACCAAAAAAGGCACAACCTTGAAATTGGATCCATGAAGAAGTTCTTTCATGTTTGATTTTAAGCTTATCTCCACTCCCTTGTGAATTGGAATGCTTGGTTTACTCTTAATTACCGGGAGTTTTTGTGTTTGGTTTACCCGTCTCATTGGTGTTATAGCAATTATAATCGGTTTGAGTTAGAGAATTTTTAGAAAAATGAATGTATTTTTAAGGAAGATGATAAAAATATAAAGTTTTAAAATTTTGAGGGTCAAATTAAAGATAAAATAAAAGTATAATAATAGTTTAAGGACTATTTAAGTAATTTATCATTTTTTTATTGTGCCAGATCATCTTTTTATCAATATTTAACGGCACTTAACGTTGGAGTAACCAAAACTTTACATCCCGAAAACGATAGTGACCTTACTGGTCGTTTTTCAAAATCGATGACTAAAAGTGTACTGAGGGTAAACAAAAGTGACTAGCGCAATAGTTTACCCAAATAAAAAATACTAACTTCAAATAAAATAAATAAAATAAAAACGTTTATCATAAAACATATAAACTCTAAACAAATCTGCACATTCTTTACAACAATACCTTAGATCTGAATAGAGCATATAATCTTAATTTGAGTACAATCATCTATTAAAACAAAACATAGAAAAAATATTAAAAAAATACCTTTACTCTGTGCACTCTTAATATCCTTAGCAGTGACTAAGAAAATTAAAGAATTAGTGAAAAAAATATAAATATGCATGCCTATAAATATGGAAGTCTTGCCATGAATAACGGATGTGATATTAGTTGGAGGGAAAAAATAGAGGGAAAAAAGTTGATTTTCATGAATTATAATTGTGTATAATTATAAAAGAATATTTTTATTTTTATTTAAAATTATACAGACTATATTTATTATTATATTTATGTACTATAATTGATATATAATTTATAAATTTGAATTTTCTTATATAAACTACAGATATGAAATTCTTATATAATTTGAACTATACAAAATTTAAAATAATTAAATGAGTTAATAGTTGAAATATATATAAAGAATAAGGGGAGAGGTTACTCGAAATTAAACATGAAATTTAATGTATTAAAAGTATATTACTAATAAATTTTTTTTATCATTTTTTAATAATTATTGGTGTTGAGCACTAAATTACAATTTCATGTGATATATTTAAAATTAATATAAAATATAAGACATATAACAATTAGTATCAAAATATAATTTTTGTCATAATTAAATATTTTTATGATATAAATAAAATATCACATTTTTATCTTATAAATTATGACGAATGAAAATGTTGTAAATTAATATTTTTTATGATGAATTTATAACGTCAATAATTAAAATTGAATTTTTAGAATTATAATTAGTCACTAATTTTTTTATTTTATTTGTGACGATGTCGTAACATCACTAATTTCTTTAAATGTCATTAAAATTTTCCCACCAAAATTTATTTAAGGCACCAAACATATAGTGACGAAAATAAATGACGTTTTAAATAAATGTCAATAAAATATATCATTATAAATTAACTGAGACGAAAAGAAAAAATCGTCACGTTTATAGTATGTTTTGTGACGTTATACACAACGTCATATAGAAATTACGTCACTAATTGACCATTTTGTTG
The DNA here is from genome assembly GCA_035048815.1 of Abelmoschus esculentus. Taxonomy (NCBI): domain Eukaryota; kingdom Viridiplantae; phylum Streptophyta; class Magnoliopsida; order Malvales; family Malvaceae; genus Abelmoschus; species Abelmoschus esculentus. The sequence continues at coordinate 11,195,002 of JAUCBN010000031.1, forward strand.
TAGCACTGAATTCAGAATTGGGAATCCCAAATTTCTAAGATTCGAATTAGGAATTTAGGGTTTTTAATTTGCGGAAAAATTGGGGTGTTACAATTGAACTCTCCAACTCCTACTCCTAGCTACCATGTTTCACCAAAAATTCATAATTTTCAATCTAACTTTCAACCTTCTAACCAACCTTACATTAAATGGAGAGAAAATGAAAGCTCTTTCTTGAGAATTAAGTTAGGTTTGATGAAAATGTTTAAAAATTTTTTTGCTCGTTTATTAAATTCAGTTGATTTTTTTATTTATTAGTGATGTATGGAGCATTTTGATTGGTCCATGTTTTATTATTAACAAACGTTAATAAAATGAGCCAAACAAAATAACGATTTATATTTTAGGAGTTAAAATATCTCAAAAAAATACTTTAGAGACTTGTTCATGAAAAAGTATATACTTTAGACGGCAAATAAACATTTAAGCCTTTTTCTACATAAAATTTAATGGGGTATTCAAAAGGATGTAAATCATATGTCCCTTAATCATACTTCTATTGATATCTTGCCCCATTTTAAATTAGTGAGTTTAGGTTTCAATATTAGGGATTATGGTTAGGGTTTAGAGGATTAGGCGTAAGTGTATTTTTAAGGGTGTAAAGTTTAGAACGTAAAAGATTAAAATTAAAATTTAAAAATTAACTTTTAAATTTTAAATTTTTTTTCGTAAGGGACGTAGAAAGGTATAGATTAGGGTAACCTGATTGAAGAGTTCATTAATTAGGTGGTTAAAATAGATATCCTCAATTAGTTGTATGGTTACTAGAATAGTTTATCCTAAATTTTCTCCCCTTAAACAGATATTACACTACCCGAAACCCAATTTCATACTTATTTTATACTTTTTTTTCTTATCTAGAGGCATAATTAAGTTCCTACATGTGTCGATTTCATACAAAACAAAATACGGAAGCAATTCAATCACAATCGAGCACTCGATTAAACGCATGAGTAAGTTAAGGACCAAAACGTGAATATTTTAAGTTCTAATGGCAAGGTAGCAATCCATTCCATCGAAGTTCAATTAAACATACAAAGAGCACTCATGATAAATTTCAAACCAAATGGAGCGTTCTAACATCACCAATTACATGCCTCACTAAAAGGGATCAAAATGTAAAACTATTAATTTCTAAGGACTACGTCCAATTTAAGTTAGCCAACTTGAAATTAAGTCAAGTTCATGTATAAAGGTGAAATTTCAAACCAAAATAACATTCGTAGCAACCATAATTGAACATAGAAAGATATACGGGACTAAGATGCAATTTCGGCAACTAATAACCCACAATCAGACATGGAGTATTGATACAACTGGGTCTTGTATCGAAACACTGACGTGGAACTAACGATATTAACTACCAAAAGACAAAGGTTTTGAAACTTCCCTTGACAGTTTCAAAACTTTAGTGTCCAGTGAGGTTCAGGTATCGAAACTGAACCCCATGGTTTCGAAACCTAGGCTTGGTTGGCCTTGGGTATCGATACCAGTCATAGCAGTTTCGATACCCCTATGCCTAGAAGCATAAAATTTGCCCTTTTAAGTAGATTTAACTCATTCAAAACACAACCATTGATCACCATCAACTATATGCATAATTCCTAGGCACCGAGAGCAACTTAGACAACCAATTGAAACCATCATAGACCCCGTAACTCTTATAAGCATGTTTTCTAACTTTTTCAAAATATTCATAACCATACAAGAATAAGCATACCTCAAGCAAACACAATAGCATACCAATCTATCCAATTGTAGCGACTCTTTAAAAATTAATAATATTAAAATTATAAATTGAGTGTAGGGTAAAAAAAAGGGGTAGTGATAAAAAAAAAGGGATAAAAAGGGGTCACTAGTGTAAACATCGGGAAAATCGAAAATTAAGTCATGAAAAATAGAATTGAGAATTTAAACCTAAAATTTGGGATTGAAAAATTTAGGGTTGAAAATTAGGGTTTTGATTTCAAAAAGGAATTTGGGGATTTTGAAATTAAAGAAAGGAATTTTGAAAAAAAGGGTGGAGTCGCCACCGGTCAGTTTTGGTAGACCGGATACCGTAAAAATCAGAGATTCGAAAAGATTTGGGTTCGAGATTCAGTTACAATTTAAAACGATATTATCGTTAAAAACCACCCAAAATTGGCACCTTTATCAAAATACTGCTTAATTAATTTTGGAGTTCTCGGTTTAAAGTGGCATTTAAATTTATGTTTGTTTAAATATTCGAATTTATTTTAATTTTTACCGTGTCTTTATCCGAAAGTATACGCGTACGCCGCCACCACTACGTTCGGTGTCGGGCCCGTTACGACCGAATGAAGACGTAATTATTGGATTCATTAATTAAGAAGTGTAAGCGAAAATAAATGATACAATATTTACGAGAGTGGGCACAACAAATATAATGCAAAAATAAAAAAGGTGACAAAAATATGTACAACATGACAACATATAAATAAAAGGGCGACAAATTAAAATGCACAAATAAATAAAACATGTATTACTAAAAGCGTAATAAAATAAGAAGCATAACAGAACAAGAATGCACAACATGCAAGTAAAATACACCTATGAAAATAAAATATAATATACGACCCACATAATGAAAACATAAATAATAAAGAATGCATGGCATAATAAAGACATAATAAGGCAAAAATATGTACAACATGAGATTATATATGAACAAAATAAATAAAATGTATGATGAAATAAATATGTGAAACATAAAGAAATAAATATGGACGATAATGCAAAAGTAAATAATGTGACAAAAGTAAACAGATATGCTAGTAAAAAAAAGCATAAATAAATAACATATGCACAAAAAAATAAAATAAATAGATAAATAAACATAAATAAAACATGCAAATAAATAAGAAAAAAAAAGCATGAACGATAAATAAATAAATAAAATAAAATGATAAGAAAATTAAATAAATAAATAAAATGAACCAAAATAATGATAATAAAAAGAATCCATGGCAGTGGCCCAAATCGAAAGAAAACAAAACTTTCAGGGGTCAAATCGAAAATAAGATAAAGAATAATTAAGAACAGTGACCAAAATAAAAAGATTTAAAAACATTAAAACCCTCAAAACGTGATTTTGAAGTGAGGAATGGCTGAAAAGTGAGCAACAAAATACGAAGGATCCAAAAATAAATAAACCAATTTTAAAATGTCGATTATAAATGAAACCGGGACTAAATTGAAAAGCCAAAAGAAATTTCAAGGGCTACATGTGTCAGAATGAAAACACGGAGGGATTTATGAACATAATAAACCCATTTTTATTTTAAGACTCAATATAAAACACAAACAAAATTTTTATTATCCTCCTTTTTCATTTTATTCAACTGAAAACAAAGCAAATGAGAGAAACTCTCTCTGTTTTCTTTTAACCAAACCCAGAAAAGATGAACACCCTCGTTTTTTTTCCAGAAAACACCTTAAAACCCAGAAACCGGCGGCGGCCGGCGAAGTAAAAACCAAGCCTTTTCCTTCCGTTTTCAAAGCCTAAACCCGATTTAAACTTTTATTTCGCCAAAAACCGAAACAAAATCTTTATTTTCTCCAAAAACCGATCGAGAAACCCTTTATTTTCAAAATCAAAACGTTTTTGTTCGATTTAAAACCCGAACATCATCTCCTTCTCGTAATCGGTTCACCACAGTGGCCGCGAGGCCGGGAGTTTATTACCGAGAGAAAAGAGAGGACGAAGGGGAGACTCGATGAAGATATCGAAGGTAAGAAAAACAAAACCCTAAACTATTATTTTCGAATACCAAAACAAAGAGAAGTTCTACCTCTAAATTGCTTTGTGTATTGATTCAGAAAGTGGGGGAGAGAGAGCCCTTACATGTGGTTCGAACTCGGTTTATATAACCGAATGAAAATTACAATTAAAATCAAAGGAAAAAATCCTATTGGTTGTGTTGGTATATTCGAATGCATTCTCTGTTGGCTCTGAAATTTTTGTCGAATTGCTCCCTGTGGAATTGTTTTGCCTCTGAAATATGTTGGAATCGTGCCTCTGAAATGGCCAAAAATGCTTCTGAAATTCTCAGTTGATTTGGTGTTGTGGTACTGATATTAACCTTATAAGATTCTAACAATTTCTTTGTTTTTTTGTGTGTGTACGATCGTCGGAGAAAGAGGGGACCACCGACGAAGCTATCGGCGGCAAGGGGAACGAGCAGTCTACAGGATAGTCGAAGGGTCGGGCGCGTGCCACGCATGCGCGCATGGGCAGATGATCGGTTGGCGCGTGGGGGAGCGTGGGCTTCCAGATCTTTCTTCTTCCTTCATTGTGGACCGTCAGATCTGATCCAGATCTGACGGCTGTGATCGGGCTGCGCCAGGAAAAGAAGTGTAGTTAGGATTCCGGTTTTAATTATCAAATGGGCTCAACTATTGGGTTATAAAAGTTTGTAAATGGACTGATATTTAATAAAGACTTGGGCTACTTAATTTTTTAATTAATTCAGGCCTTTATTTATTCAAATCTGATTTTTATTTATTTTATTTACTTAACTCATATAACAATAGTATGAAAAACCGAATAAAGAAAATAATGATAATTTAATATAATATAATAATAAAACAAATGATAAATGAATGTAGTTAGACGGAAGAAAAATAAATGAAATAACATATAACTAAATAAATAATTTTTGGATTTTTACATAAAGTAAAAAGAACAAAATATTAGTATGTATAATTTTAATCTTTCAAAGTATAATATATTTTTGTAATTTTGAATAAAAGCACATATATAATAATGAAGTAATTTTTGAATTTTTCGGTTTAATAATTACAAACCCGATATTTGATTGAAATTACAAAAATAAAATCGGGTTTAGACCCCGGATAGTGATTACACCAATCAACAAGGAAACATGTTTATAGGTCACTTTTACAACCCTTTTGCTAATTCAAAACAACCTCTCTAAAGAAAAAGGTTTACACATTACCAAGTCTTATTTATTTTGTCAAATCATACAAAAATTAGTAAGGTTTCTCCCCTTGAACTACTTGCTCCAAATTCTATCCCGAAAGCCTTTATTTCTCTACAAGGATGAAAAGAGAGCTTAAGAAAAACATGCTTAGTGAGGTAGCTCTAAAAACAAGTTCATCAATGCAAAATTTAAAACCATTTTAAAACCATAACACGTAACTTTTGTGCTAAGTTAAAACAAGCTTAGACAAATCATGCTCATATACATACTCAAATCAATTCATGAATCATGCATATTGGCGTTCAAGTGACAACTTGTTGTGAACCTTAAGCTCACCGAATACACGGATTCCTCACAATTGGAGACACTTAGTCTCAACATGCATCGATTGGACACATAGTCACCCTTGTATACATGTTATCCCACTACGCACGGTCGGAAACAAAGTCACCCTTGTCTACGTAGGGTCATATATATGCACGGTCGGACACTAAGTCACCCTTATTTACATATAGGCAAACACTACACGCACGGTCGGACACATAGTCATCCTTGTTTACATGTAGGCAACATCAATATTTTCATAATCTTTATAGTGCAATTTGTTGAAAAATAAGTGGTTAATCCAATAATAATAATAATAATAATAATAATAATAATAATAATAATAATAAAACAATATAAAATTATTATTTAAACGAACAGTAAAATAGAACCAAAAGAAATTAGCATAGATCAAACCGAGTTTGAAAATGATAAGTTGGGAACGTGTTGGACCTATACGATCGCAGTTTCCTTAAGACAGATTTTCTGCAACTCCGATGGTGATTAGTTTATTGATAGTCTGTCTCCCAAGATACAAAAACAAGAGGAACTCCAACAATAGCACTTTTGCTGAGTTCCCAAATTGTTCTTGCCTTCGCCAATCACCGGAAGAAAACAGGAGAGAAAATGTTTATGAGAGATGATGAATGTGATTAAAACTGAGGAATCAATCTCATATTTATAGTGGAAATTAGGGCAACAATGAGTAATCTAAACGAATTTAAAATTCGAAATATTAGGGATAATGCTAATTATCTAGAGTTTAAAATTGAATTAAATTCAAATTTAAACTAAAAATAGTCATTATATCTTCCCATTATCTAAAAATATCCTGAGCAGTTATAACTGAAAACAAACTCCTTTTGAATATTTAAAAAATAAAATAAATTAAGGAAAATATTTACAACGGGTAAAATGTCCGCAAGCCTAAAAAGAGCCCGACCGGTCCGAACATTTGCATCGCCCACGTCGTGCACCCAAACCCAAGAGTTAAGTCATTCAATGAGAACTATGTGAGTAAGTGTATATAAACACTTTCCACTTCATTTATCACATCAATATGGGATAATAAGGTTTCTCATTCCTTACTTTATTTCAACCTTCTTACTTTGAGCATCAATTTCTCATTCATCACTGTTGCGTGTAAAGAGGGTTGCGCAATTAGTCCAAATGAACACGTCGCAAGTAATAAAGTGATAAATATCGAGTATCGTCTCCAGAGGGATTGGTATACTTAATATGTTTCCTTTTAATCTTCTCGCTCTACAAAAGAAATAAAGTAAAAACACAGATTTAATTGGTTGTTCCGAATGAAACTAAAATAACTTGAATAATAAACAGAAAATAAAGGATGGAATCAAATTGAGAGAACGAGCAGGACCCAGTTATGTCGTATTATGGATTCAATTAACTTGTTTCTGTCTAATGCAATTACACAACACCGCCTCGGCAGTACTGCAGTCTTACTGCCTCGACAGTAAAGTGTATGTCCGTCGCGGCAATCCCTTGCTCTTGGGTGGACGTAATTAAGGTTCAGCAAAGTGTCCTTGGATGACCAAGCTTATCCCTAAGTCGAAGTACTGTTGATGGCTAGTCCTTGATGATACCTCCCGGCGTGAATCAACTATAACCACCAACCAATCTCGCACTTCTTTTAGCCGCTGAAACTCTAACCTATCCCTAGGCCGAGTTAGTATTTTCCAGCTAGAAAAATACCGTACTTATTTCTTTCGTGAATCTAACTCTCCCGATGCTAGATAAATAGATCTCTCACAAACTTCTCTCCCGAGCTTGAATGCAAGAACAATGAATAAAAAAGAATAATCAAACCTTAATATTTTATTGCATGAAACAAGAAAACAAAGTTCAATATCCTCTCACAAATACTCAACAACTTTCACCTCAACCCTAAGAGAATTTAGAACATAATGAAAAACAAAGAAAACACTAAATTCTATTGTGAACGCTCCTCTCTCTTTCCCTTGGACGGCACATCCTTTATATAGGCTAAAAATAAGGCAACATCAGCCTTGGAGAAGAAGTTTAGTAAGTTTGGACGTTTCCTTCCTTGAAAAGGTAAATCTCTCAATTTGGTACTTTCCATCTTTACACCATCTTCTCGAACTTCAATTGCTCTACAAAGTGTCGAGAAAAATCCAGCTTTTTATGTTCTTCAAATCGATCACCACTTTGACTTTTGGTCTCAGGAAATTCCTCGCCTCGGCAGGATGCATCTGCTGCCCCGGCGGAGGTCTGACTTTGAGTCTGCTTAGCTTCCATCAGTAGAAGCTCCTAACTGTGGCTGGTTCGATCAGGGTCTAAATTTACCTGCAAACGCGCAAAGATGCATTAAAGCTTTTATTTTCTATAAATATCATCCTTATATGTCATGTGGGCATCTTATGCAAATATCACACATTAGGTTTATGCATCAGTCCAAATAGGTGTAGGTTAAGTAATTATTGTCCATTAAAGGTATAAAAGTGATAGTCTTTTGAGGACTTATCACACTCTCAAACTCGAACTATTGCTTGTCCTCAAGCAATGCAAACCATCAAATTTTCAGAACTTATTCCCTATTGGTCTCCTTTGTTCATCTATTCTTCCCACCATGACCATGCCTATTCTAAGTCTTAACCTTTCGGCTACCCAAAGACTTACCCGGAATCGAGCTATAAGATTTTGTGAGTGTGTGAGTTTTTGTGGACAAGTTTGATTAAAGGATTTCTTAGACAAACTTTAAGTTCAAGACAAATAAACTTGGAATTTATGATCTCAACAAATACTTGAGCCAATTTTGGGCACCTCAAGTATTGTGTTTCATCATCAAGATCTTTTGCTCTTTTTTTAAGCATACTAGAGCCAATTTCGGGCACCTCTAGCATGAAGAAGAGTAAGTCCTAGAGTTGGTAATAGGCACTTCTAGTTATTATTCCAAAAATCTAAGCCTTTTTCACCTAAGTTCATTAAAAGAATTCCTATAGTCAAACAAGTCCCAAAAGTGTTTTTAGAGTCAATCCTATAGCAAGCTTCTAAGTTTTAGTCCTTAAGCATCCTAAGGTTTATCCTTCTAAACAGGACCTAGCCATGGTAAGGAGAATAAACTAGGCAATAATGATGTAAAGCAGTGCAAAAGTATAAACAATAATTCAAGTAGGGTGGTAAAATAAATTCAACATAAATTTAATTTGCTTCCTTTCAGGATAGGGCCGCGGCAATGGATTGCCTCGGCAGTGAATCTACACTCCCAAACTCGAACTGAGCATTGTCCCCAATGCTTAAATACATGTAGAAGACAGGAAACAAACATGAAGATTTATCAAGGAAAAAAATCAAAACAGCATATAGGTATGAAAAGGATTAAAAATCCTCCGAAGAACTGTTGCGGATAACAAGTTTCCTTGGCCTTGCAACTGATAGTTTAAGTTTGGATCCCTGTGCTGGTGATTGCTGAGTTTTGGTTGTTCGAGGTGGCTGGATTCTTGTAGGTGGCGTCCTTTGCAATGGGGCATTGACTTCTTCTCCTTCCTTCTCGTCCCCAATTTCTTCGATTGCCATGATCTCTATCCCACTCGCATCTTCAGCTTCCATGTCATCTTCTCGGGCGGGTTGTGTGTTGGGCCTGACAGTGAAGTAAGGTTTCTGCATAAAGGAGTCCATCTCTGACGAGAAACTCCTAATGATTACGGGAGAGCCTGTTGCTCTCCTCTTGGATGGTCTTCGGCTGGCAGATGATGTCGTGGCAGGCTCTTGTGGCGGAGGTGGGCCTGCGGCGTAGAATGACTGGGATGGTCCAGTGGCGTAGAACGGCTTCAGTCCTCTTGGTGTTGGAGTTGTGTCGGCGTAGGGTGCGGCCGTAACAAACATATCCGGGGGGAAGTCGGGGAACTGCACCCCTTAGTTTGGGAAGTTGGTGACCATCATCTGGGCTAAGGCATTGTTGAAATCCCTCTTGTAATCCATGTACCTTTGCTATCTCAAATCCATGGCTGCCATCCGCTGGAGTATCTCCTGGTAAGTTTCCGTTGGGGCAGTACTGTGGGAGGCAGCAGGTATGTCTGCCGTGTATTGGGCCCCGACAGAGGTATCAGTTGTGCCTGGCATTGGAGTTGCTTGGACTGGTTATGCCTGAGTTATTTGCATAACTTTGTGGCAGAATTCCCTTTTCCACCCGCGCCTATGGACGGTGATTTCATCTGTATCCTCGATTGGGACACCGGTAGCAGTGCAAAGTCCCGTGATTAAACATGGAAAGTACAACGACCCTCTTTCCTTCCAACCACATTCATAGATTTCTTGTAGGATCAAATCTCCCACATTGATACTCCTTTTTTTGATGATGGATTGGATGAGAACCAATCTCTTCTTATCTACCGTGCTGTTGTGGGATGTTGGGATGAGGCGGCGTTTCACGAACGTATTCCACAACTTTGCCTCAGGCCTTAGATTTTGTCTTGAAACGGAACCTTTATGTGATCCGATTTCCCATTGTGTGTTATCATAGCAAAGATCATCTTTGATGAGTTCATAGTCCTCGTTGCTAATGTCCACTAGAAACGCTGCATGGTCATCACGAGCAGGTTGGAGGCCATAGAACAAATTGATGGTGTTGGCATCAAGTTGAAATGGTCTGCCTCGGCAGTGGACATAGAGTGAATCTTCTCTTGGCCCATGCGCGTAAAAGTCTCTCACGATTTTGGCTTTGGCTTGGGCAGGTTGTAGGCAGAATATTTTCCATTCTTGATATGTTATCTTATCGAACAAGTAATGCTCGATTCCATAGTTCTCTGCATCTGAGTGCTGGAATCCTTGTTCTTCCCAAAATTCCCTTGAAACGAAAGATCTGTTGAAGCGTTCTTCAACAGCGGCGGGTGCGAATCTTTTGTAGTCTGCCATTGGTAGATATAAGCAAATAGGGTTGTGAAAGTTGTTAAGAAATTTGAGAGAGATAAGCAAAGAATTCTAAGAAATCAAGAATGCAAAAGTGAATAGTTCAAGGTGAGAATGTGTTTATATAGGCCTTGACCTTGTACTAACGTGTTTTAATCCAACTAGCCATTTTCTAGCCGTTGGCATTAACCGCCATGGCTAAAATTATGCCAAACTAGCCGTTAGATACATCTGCTCGTTGTAACTGTTGCGGCCATGACATTGTTTACTGCTGCGGCAGTGTATCTTCTCTTGAATGTCTTCACTTTCAATCTTGATTCCTGTCCTAAATAAAATAAACATCAATAATAAAAATTAAAAATAAACAATAATAGAAAGACAAATGCTAAAATAAATCTAATCCTAAAAATGTAATAAAATAAAGATAAGATAAAGAAATTAAGTCACGATAGTAGTGCATGCAAGTGCATCTCCTAAGATGATGGTCTCAATAATCCTCATATCATGAAGATCAGAATAGTGCTTCAAGCGTTGGCCATTCACTTTGAACTCATGTCCATCCTTTTTTGATTTGATCACTACTGCACCATGTAGGAGGGCCTGAACAACTTCGAATGGTCCTGACCATCTGGACTTGAGTTTGCCTGGAAATAGTTTGAGCCTAGAATTAAAAAGAAGGGCTTGTTGCCCTGGCAAGAACTGCCTCGGCAGTAGCTTACGGTCATGCCATCTTTTAGTCTTTTCTTTGTAGATCTTGGCATTTTCATAGGTTGCTGCTCTGAATTCCTCTATCTCATTGAGGTCTAGCAGTCTTTTCTGTCCAGCTCTCTCCCATTCCATGTTCAAAATTTTCACTGCCCAATAAGCTTTGTGCTCGATTTCCACGAGCAAATGGTATGCTTTTCCAAATACAAGCCTTTATGGAGATGTTCCTAATGGGGTCTTGTATGCTGTCCTATATGCCCACAGGGCATCGTCAAGTCGATGAGACCAATCCTTTCGAGATGGGTTGACCACATTTTCAAGGATTTGCTTTAATTCCTTGTTTGATATCTTAGCCTGCCCATTTTTCTGTGGGTGGCAGGCCATAGCAATTCTGTGCGTGACGCCTAATTTCTTCAGGGTCGCGGTAATGAGCCTATTTTCGAAGTGTTTGCCTTCATCACTAATTATTTCTCTAGGCACTCCGAATCTTGTGAAGATATTTTTCTTAAGAAATTTCTTAACAGTCTTGGCATCATTATGTGGTGTGGCAATTGCTTCAACCCATTTTGATACGTATTCCACTGCTACTAGGATGTAGAGATTCCCTTGAGATGATGAGAATGGTCCCATAAAGTCTACGCCCCAAACATCAAATAGTTCTACTTCCAATATGGGCTGCAATGGCATCTCATTACGTCTAGAGATATTGCCCGTGCGTTGGCATCTATAACAATGCTTGTAATAAAGTTGTGCATCCTTGAAGAGTGTGGTCCAATAAAGGCTTGATTGAAACACTTTGGCGGCTGTTCTATTTCCTCCAAAATGTCTACCACAGGGTGAATCATGGCATTGCCTTAGCACTTGTTTTTGCTCATCCTCCAGAACACATCTTCTTATAACCTAATATGAACATTGCTTGAACAAAAGAGGGTCGTCCCAAAAATACTGCTTCGCATTATGTAGAAACCTCTTTTTCTCATTATGGTTAAGGTTATAAGGCAGAACACCACTAGCTAAGTAATTGACAAGATCAGCATACCAATGAGTGACTATAACTGCAACAATGTCTTCTATCAATGTTGCCAAAATATACCTAGGTATTGCCATGGCACCACAGTTGTATACTACCAAGGTCTCTGCCTCGGCAGGTTCTTCTGCTACTTCCGAGATCTGCAATATGTGTTCATCTGGGAATGTGTCTTGTATTTCGTCTAACGTGATGTTTTTCTCCCCAGCTTCCAATCTGGAAAGATGATCAGCTACTTGATTTTCTGTACCTTTTTTTCCCTAATTTCTATTTCAAATTCTTGCAAAAGAAGAATCCATCTAATCAGTCTAAGCTTGACATCCTTCTTGGAAAACATGTACTTAATTGCCAAGTGGTCGGTGTGAACAGTCACTTTTGTTCCAATAAGGTAGGATCGGAACTTATAAAAGGCAAATACCACTGCTAGTAATTCCTTCTCCGTGGTGGTGTAATTGATCTGGGCATCATTGAGTGTCTTACTAGCATAGTAAATAACATGGAATACGTTGTTCTTTCTCTGCCCAAGTGTTGCCCCGACAGCATGATCATTGGCATCACACATAATTTCAAAAGGTAGGGCCCAATATGGTGGGACTACAATTGGTGCAATAATCAGCTTCTCTTTAAGGGCTTCAAATGCTTCAGTGCATTCTATGCTAAACTCAAATTTTCTGTCGTGTTCAAGCAAATTATATAGGGGTTTAGAAATTTTGGAAAAGTTAGCAATAAACCTCCTGTAGAAACCTGCATGACCCAAGAAACTTCAAACTCCTTTGACTGAAATTGGTGGAGGCAATTTCTTTATCACATCTATCTTGGCCTTATCAACTTCAATTCCTTGTGATGAGATTTTGTGGACCAAAACTATGCCTTCGTTCACCATAAAGTGACATTTTTCCCAATTGAGAACTAAATTGGATTCCTCACATCTTTGCAGCACCTTCTCTAAATTGCCAAGGCAATGATTGAAGTTGTCTCCAAACTCTGAAAAATCATCCATGAATATCTCCAGGAAGTCTTTGACTATGTCGTGGAAAATTGCCATCATGCATCTCTGAAATATTGTCGGGGCTTTGCACAGGCCGAACGGTATTCTTCTAAATGCATATGTCCCATACCGGCAAGTGAAGGTAGTTTTTGCCTGGTCTTTAGGGTCTATGACAATCTGATTATAACCTGAATATCCATCAAGAAAACAGTAAAAGGGCTTACCAGCAAGTCTATCAAGCATTTCATCAATAAAAGGCAATGGAAATGATCCTTCTTTGTTGCCTTATTTAATTTGCGGTAATCCATACAAATCCTCCAACCGGTCACAGTCCTGGTTGGGATCAATTCATTGTTTTCATTGGTTATTACCTTCATGCCACCTTTCTTGGGTACACATTATACCGGGCTTACCCATGCAATGTCAGAGATAGGGTAGATGATTCCAGCATCAAGCCATTTGATTATTTCCTTACGTACTACCTCCTTCATGGCATGGTTAAGTCTCTTCTAGGCCTCAACAGTGGGCTTATGATCTTTCTCTAAAAGGATTTTGTGCATGCAAACGGTTGAGCTTATCCCCTTCAAGTCATCAATTGACCACCCAATTGCCTTCTTGTGTTGCCGCAGCATCTCTATCAAGCTTTGTTCCTGTTCAGGATGCAACTCAGAAGAAATAATTACGGGCATTGTGTGGTTGGATCCCAAATGAACATATTTTAATTTATCAGGTAAAGGTTTTAATTCAATAACCACTGGTTCCTCACCTGCAGGTTTTGCATCCTTACTTGGGTAATTTAGCGGTTCGAAGTACTTACCTGGAAGGTGTGTTGTCCAGTTGATCTCCTCTACCTCTTGAGTTTCAACTTCATCATCTTTGGGCAAACTGTCCAAGATTCTGCTGTAACAGTCTTTAACTGTACTGCCGAGGCAGCGCTGTGAAGTATTTCTAAGACTGCTGCCAAGGCAGTGGTTGCTTAGACAGGGGGTTGCATTGTCTGCATCTGTGGTGTGAATTACCTGGCATTGCTCTTGATCATCATGTCTTTTCAGCATTTGGAAAACATTGAGTTTGACTTGCTGGTCATTAACTCTCATTATCAATTCTCCTTTTTCCACATCAATAAGTGTGCGTCCAGTAGCTAGAAAAGGTCTCCCCAGGATGATTGGTGCATTGTCATCTGCTTTACAATCAAGAATAAGAAAGTCAGCCGGAAAAATAAATTTATCCACCCTTACCAATATATCCTCGATCTTTCTTTCAGGATGTACATATGATCTATCTGCCAATTGGAGCATCACAGTTGTAGGTTTTTCCCTTCCTATTCCTAGCTTTTGTAAGACAGACTTCGGCATCAAGTTTATGCTTGCTCCAAGATCACATAGGGTCTTTCCTTCATAGTGATTTCCAATTGCACATGGTATAGTGAAACATCCAGGGTCCTTCAATTTAGGGGCATGCGATTATGAAGCATAGCCATGCATCCTTCTGTCGCGGCAATAGTTTCAAACTCACTAAGTCATCTTCTTTTGGACATAATATCTTTTAGGAATTTAGCATAGTTTGGCATCTGTTCTATTGCCTCAAATAATGGCAAATTAATGTGGACTTGCTTCAGGATGTCTAAGAACTTTTTAAACTGATACTCCTGCTTTTGCCTTTTCAACCTCTGTGGAAAAGGTGGTGGGGGTCGCATTTCCTCCAGTGTTTCATTAGTTTGGAATTTAATGCCTGGTACCAATGGTATGTCTACTGGTTCAGCTGTTGGCCGTGGAATTGTCGACTTCTCTGCCGAAGCAGGTTCACTTGGTTCAGCATCTAACTCCGTTTTATCTGGTTCTTCTTGTTCCACTAGTGGGACTTTTGTCTGTCGAACTACTTGTTACTTCTTTAAGTTGTAAGCCACTCCTAGTAGTGATAGTCTTACATTGCTCATGGACCATTCCCCTTGCAACTTCAGTATTGCTGGGTAATCCTCCTTGTGGTCTAGTGTTCATATTTTGAGCAAACTGCCTAACTTGAGTTTCCAGTGTTTTAATGGTTGCCTCCTGGTTTTGCAATCTCATCTCAGTTCTGTTCATGAAAGCATTAGTTCTCTTAATGAAGCTACTATTCTCAGCCATATATGATTCAGTTTTCATCATAAATGCCTTAAGAGAATTTTCCAATGAACTTGCAGACTGTTGTTGAGGCATCTGCTGCTGAGGCGGTGGTTGTTCTCCCTGCTGCTGAGACGGATTCAGAGCATTATTAGGATTACTCCATGAGAGATTTGGATGCCTCTTCCATGCCGGATTATATGTATTGGACATCATGTAGTTCCGGTTGTAATTTCCCATATACAGGCTAGATTCTTGATCCTTCATGCACTCGGAAGAACTATGGTTACCTCCGCATAAATTACAAGAAGAATCTATTACCTTGACCTCATGGGTATTATTTTTTATTTGCATATTTTGAACCATCTTAGTAAGAGCGACTAATTGTGCTGCCACAAAATTTGATGTTTCTAACTCATTTACTGTGGGCTGGCGTTTCACCCCTCCTCTCCTAGATGTAGGGAATTGGAAGTCATTCTTTGCAAGTTTGTTCAAAATTTCTATAGCTTCTTCTGGTGGTTTGTCAAGGAGTGTCCCATTGGCAGAGGCGTCTAACATCATTCTTATTGGGGCATTGGTTGCATTGTAAAACATAGTCACTTGTATCCACAGTGGAAATCCATACAAAGGAAACTTGTGTAACAGCTCCCTATATCGCTCCCATGCCTCATACATCGATTCATCATCTGCCTGCCGAAAAGAAGTAATCTCATTACAGATACGATCATATAGATTAGTAGGATTGAAACGTGTAACGAAATCACAGCATAGTATACTCCAAGATCCTATAGATCCTGTTGGAATGCTATTTAACCAAGTCTTTGCCCTATCCCTCAGTGAATAAGGAAACAGTTTCAGTCTCAAAACGTCTTCATGGACTCCTTGGATTTTGAATGAATTGCATATCTCCATGAACGATTTGAGGTGTTGCCTGGCATCTTCAGTGACTGGCCCACCAAACTGTCCAATGGTATTGAGCATGTTAAACATGACAGGTTTTATCTCAAAGTGGGTCGCTTCGATCTCTGGTGTAACAACTCATAGATTTAACCCGTTCAAATCTTATACCAGAAAATCCGGAACTGTAAGTTGTCGCGGCAGTGGTGGCGGCGGAAGTCCTCCATTGTCAGCGGGTAAGTTCTGCTCTATTGGAATATTTGCCATAATTGCTCGGATTTGTCTTCTCAACCTTTGTTGTGTGCGTTCAATCTCTGGATCTAGCTCGTACACAAGATGGCTTGGGTTGGCCCTGCTCATACACCAGTAAAACCAAAGTTAAATAAAGCTAACTTAAGACGCGAGAAAATAAGATAACAAAATTTAGTTGTCAATCCTCGACAACGGCGCCAAAAACTTGTTGCGTGTAAAGAGGGTTGCGCAATTAGTGCAAGTGAACACGTCGCAAGTAATAAAGTGATAAATATCGAGTATCGTCTCCAGAGGGATTGGTATACTTAATATGTTTCCTTTAATCTTCTCGCTCTGCAAAAGAAATAAAGTAAAAACACAGATTTAATTGGTTGTTCCGAATGAAACTAAAATAACTTGAATAATAAACAGAAAATAAAGGATGGAATCAAATTGAGAGAACGAGCAGGACCCAGTTATGTCGTATTGTGGATTCAATTGACTTGTTTCTGTCTAATGCAATTACACAACACCGCCTCGGCAGTACTGCAGTCTTACTGCCTCGACAGTAAAGTGTATGTCCGTCGCGGCAATCCCTTGCTTTTGGGTGGACGTAATTAAGGTTCAGCAAAGTGTCCTTGGATGACCAAGCTTATCCCTAAGTCGAAGTACTGTTGATGACTAGTCCTTGATGATACCTCCCGGCGTGAATCAACTATAACCACCAACCAATCTCACACTTCTTTTAGCCGCTGAAACTCTAACCTATCCCTAGGCCGAGTTAGTATTTTCCAGCTAGAAAAATACCGTACTTATTTCTTTATATAGGCTAAAAATAAGGCAACATCAGCCTTGGAGAAGAAGTTTAGTAAGTTTGGACGTTTTCTTCCTTGAAAAGGTAAATCTCTCAATTTGGTACTTTCCATCTTTACACCATCTTCTTGAACTCCAATTGCTCTGCAAAGTGTCCAGAAAAATCCAGCTTTTTATGTTCTTCAAATCGATCACCACTTTGACTTTTGGTCTCAGGAAATTCCCCGCCTCAGCAGGATGCATCTACGGCCCCGGCGGAGGTCTGGCTTTGAGTCTGCTTAGCTTCCATCAGTAGAAGCTCCTGACTGTGGCTGGTTCGATCAGGGTCCAAATTTACCTGCAAACACACAAAGATGCATTAAAACTTATATTTTCTATACATATCATCCTTATATGTCATGTAGGCATCTTATGCAAATATCACACATTAGGTTTATGCATCAGTCCAAATAGGTGTAGATTAAGTAATTATTGTCCATGAAAGGTATAAAAGTGATAGTCTTTTGAGGACTTATCAATCACTCATCAAATTTAAGCATATGAGCTACCGTTGTAAAGATCTCGCGGAGTAGAATAGGAATCAATAATTTCCTTATTCGAATCCTCATCTTTACACTTCCAAAAAATGATTCAAAGATGGTCATTTGCTCACTATTTTTCAACAATCCCCCACATGAATGAAATTGATGTTTTTTTATCAAAACATTTTGGCACAATGTGGTGATAGGCTCTACGATTGATAGATGCATAGGATAGGTAGGTGTCCACCTTTGAACCTTCCCTTGTGAAAGTATATTTACTTTACTAGCTAATCAGTAGACGCGATGTCCTTGAACTATCAGCCGTTGGTGTAAACGATTACATACTTCACACACCTATCTCTCTAATAAGAGTATCATCTCTCATGGTTATGCCCTTATGACCGTGGACATCTATTGGTTCTGCGAAAGTATGAAAGAACTATGCCCAATAGTCTTTTTGAAGCGGCCCCACTTCACTTTAACATAGGTGACTTATGTTGCTCGGCTCACCGAAACACACAATGGTCATTAAAAGACTTTGCTTAAACTTTACCAAATTCGTGTCACTGTTCACATCATAGGAATGGACTTAGGAGAGGAACCCCCACAGTGACCGCATAGGTCTATGCAATTAGGTTGTCCCTTTGAACCTAGATCTTGGGATCTCCAGTCAACTAGGTCAGGTTTTTCCTTCACATAGCGCCTTTATTTTTCATGGGCTTTAGTCACATTCTTTTAGATGTTTTCTCAACTTGATTTCAATTTAACCCTTAGGTTATTGGATCCACAATGTTATCCTATGATTTTATCAAATCAGTAAAACGATAACTCTATTTAAGATCAATTGTCTAACGGTATTAAATTGATGACCCATATGTCTCAAATTATCGTTGTTCATAAAACTATGTGCTCTACCAATAAACATTGTTGGCACATGCTCAGGCCATTCATGAGTATCCTCCAAGATATTTTAAAGTCATTTGACTTTTTCCAGAATTGTCTGGATCTCAAACTCAGATTCTATTTTTAATCTGGTTGTAAACGTTTGTCTTGAGAAAACACATGACATAGCTTATTCATTCGATGTGAACATATTCACTTATATCGAAGAATATTTATGGAATAATGTTTTACACTCTTGAGTATCTCTGAGATATCTCAAAATTTTCACAATTATTATCCAGAGTTTTGAATTTGGATTATTTTGTGAATCTGCTTAAACTGTTCACAGTAAAAGCACAACTTTGTCTAATACAATACACTTTACTAATCGGTTTGACAAATCATCCTTTGTCACACTTATCATGACAATATCTTTATTTCAACCATTTTTTGAACATGTGGACTATTTCCTATATCCATAGTTCGTTATACGAAACTTGGATCAACTTCTGTAGGAAGTACATTTAAAGAATGAGTCATTCTTTTTCATTATCATATTTTCTACAAAAATTGATATTCGTTGCTATGTTTCACATAGCCAATACAGTCCACTTATTTTCATTTTCTTTGGTAATGGAATATTACCTTGGTGTGTGACACCCCTCACATTTTTATGTAGTTGTAGGAAGACTTTATTTCCTTCCATAACTCATTTGGTGTCTTACACTTAGTTGATAGACAATTCTTCCACATATTAGGCACATTTTGAAGATTTAATTCTTTTAGAAGTTATCTTTAAAATCATTGTACCTTTGGATGTTGCAACATTACTCACATAGAGTTTCCCCTCTAATTAATCAATTTGGGTTTCAACATCCTTCTAATAAGGAATAATTTTCTTATATCAACTTTGCTTTTAAGCTAAGCAAAACTAAATTGTTCTATCATGAAGGTAATAAATTTCCTTCAAACAATTGTTCGTTATATCAATTATTATGATAAATTTTATCATACTATTGATCTCATTTGGAAGTACATAGTCCAAAGACTTATCCATATCTCATAACAATAGAAGCATTTCCTCATGGAATTCAACTTCTTGAGATATACCACCTACTTTGCGGCTTGAAGTCATTTTTGACTTTAATATATTTGCTCTAGCAATATTTTCATAGTAATATTTGCTTTAGCAAAATATGGTAAACATATTTACCTCATCCTCTCTAGCATTAGGAAGATCTTCTTTTGATCAAGTTCATCATGATCAAATATACAACATCTTTGTTGTCACATTTTGAAATTCTTCCTCATGAATTTCATTGATTGTGTCATATAGTCACAATCAAAATATTATAAATTTGTTACACATCATAAATTTAGTCAAAGACTAAAAATCAGAAACAAAATTATAATTTCCAACTTTAGTTAGACGATAGGATTTTAGTAAACTAGAATCCTAAAACAAAAGTTCACATGGTTTTGATTGAAAGAATAATAATAAACAATACACCAGGTAGGTAACTTATGATAAGAGAGGTGGTGCTAGGCGCACTTAAGAACCAAGTCTTTTCAAAGAACCAATCCTAGACATGCATGTTTAAATTTCCTTTCAATCTCCCGTTTATGGAAGTTCTTGAAATCTTTCAAGTATGAGTGATCAATTAAGTCACTACCTTTGATTCATCATAATTTGGAATCAACATCTTCTATTTACGGTCCAATGACCCTCATAATTCTTAAGCCAATTTTAAACATTGTGTATTTCATAACATACATCAGAATAGGCTTTAAGAAATTTGACATAGAGAACAACTTTCTTCTATGCTTTGATTCAAGACCTTGGTTGAATCAAACGTTGTAGAATTAGTAATCAATGTTACTTCTACTAACAAATTATGTTAAAACAGATTTGTTCACTTTGGGTAGAGTAAATCCGTTATAACGGCAGGAATTAAATTCCTGAAAACAAATTTATTTATTGTATCTCAATTTTCAAACTTCGCATGAAATAAATTCACTGATTTATTTCAAAGTTAGAATCATGAAAGATTCTCAAGAAAATAAATCTGGAAATTAGAATCAACACAAGATTCTATCAAAGAAATAAATTCATTGATTTATTCCTCTTAAATATTGGGATTAGTGGCACTAAAACCCAAACATAGATAAAGATTGTTCTTTGGAAGATCAATTACATCCGTTAAAACGGTAAGAAATAATTCCCAAAATGAATTATTTACGAGATCTTTGTTTCCAAACCAATCAAAACATTCTTTGTGTTTACACTTTTTCAAGAAAAATTATTAATTAAAATAATAATCCAAAGTGTTTTCAAACAAACATAATAATCATCCCAATAATTATTATTTCACATAAAAGGATATTCCTTTTCATGTCATACAACAATAAGGTCAATATTATTTTTGAAATAAATAAATTGCCTTATCGATTTAATATCATAATTTATGATATTAAAATTACCATAATACATGCACACATATATTTATTAAATCATTAAAGATTATTACCTTAATGAAATATTCACTTATATGATATTATCACAAATATCATAAAACTTATTTAAAGAATCCACGATTACCTTAAATTTATATATATGGTTTTAATATTACCATATATTATATCAAATAAACAATTTAATCATATATTGAATAAATGCTTTATTTGATCAATAGACAATATTGTCTAAAGCCAAACCTTTATTTCCACAAATAAGGTTTTACCAATACATGTAATCATGTATTCACATAAGGTAAAATTAAATTTACCATATCCATTGTTTCTCTTTTAATAAAGAAAACAAACCCGAAATTAATTATAATTCCAATAAATCAAAAATTAAATTTTCGTTTATTTGATTTTGGTATTTCACAAAATTCATAACCTCGGTTACTTTTCATGACAATTTCTGTAAAACAGATTTGTCCCAATTTGAGATTTTTAGCAAACCCGTTTAAAAGCGGCATAATAATTCCTAAAACAAATGGTTTGTTTTCTCATTTTTATTTTGAGGAATAAATTCACCGAACTCGGTTTAAAAATTATTTAAACCACCCGTCAAAATCGTGATCAATTTTAATTGACCATGGAAATAGGTTTCCATTTGCGGGGCCCATAACCTTTCAAAACAGTGTGGCCGAGAATAAAGGTAATATGCCACTATACCACATTTCGTAACCAATTTTTGGTTGGCCGAAATTCATGCAATTTCACCATTTTGATGACAGTGCACCACTTTGATCATTCCAACAGCACTGTTGAAGAATTCCAAAAATGGAATGTCCTTAACGTGGAAATTTACGAATTTCCAATTCACTGAAACGTGAATTTCATGGTTGCAATGAATGCAACATCACGTTCGCAACATTAGGTTCGCCAGAATTTGATTCATCCGGCATCCTTCGTCGTGGTTTAAACAGTATGATCTTTTTGTCTTGGATTAAACTCAAACTCTGTTATGATCTTTTTGTCTTGGATTAAACTCAAACTCTGTCTTAAGATTGTTGGACAATAAGTGATTAATCTAAGAAAAATAATAATAAAATAATATAATATAAAATTATTATTTAAACGAACAGTAAAATAGAATCAAAAGAAATTAGAATAGATCAAACCGAGTTTGAAAATGATAAGTTGGGAACGTGTTGAGACTTGTACGATCGCAGTTTCTTTAAGACAGATTTTTTGTCACTCCGATGGTGTTGAGTTTATTGGTAGTATGTCTCCAAGATACAACAACAAGAGAAACTCCAACAATAACATTTTTGCTGAGGAATCAATCTCATATTTATAGTGTACATTAGGGTAACAGTGAGCAATGTAAACGAATTTAAAATTCGAAATATTAGGAATAATGCTAATTATCTAGAATTTAAAATTGAATTAAATTCAAATTTAAACTAAAAATAGCCATTATATCTTCCCATTATCTAAAAATATCCTGAGCAGTTATAACTGAAAATAAACTCCTTTTGTATATTTAAAAAATAAAATAAATTAAGGAAAATATTCACAACGGGTAAAATATCCGCAAGCCCAAAAAGAGCCTGACCGGTCCGAACATTTGCATCGTCCACGTCGTGCACCCCAACCCAAGAGTTAAGTCATTCAATGACAACTATGTGAGTAAGTGTATATAAACACTTTCCACTTCATTTATCACATCAATATAGGATAATGGGGTTTCTCATTCCTTACTTTATTTCAACCTTCTTACTTTGAGCATCAATTTCTCATTCATCACTCAACAAATTAGAGCATATAAGCTACCGTTTTAAAGATCTCGCGGAGTAGAATAGGAATCAATAATTTTCTTATTTGAATCATCATCTTTACACTTCCAAAAAATGCTTTAAAGATTGTCATTTGCTCACTATTTTCCAACACACTTTATCCTTATGACATGTTATTTGTATTCGAAACTATAATTAGTGTCACTAAGCCAATATCATTCCGATCATGCATGTTAACTTGCTGTTTCACAATGCATTCAAAATATGTTCATCAAGTGAGCCAAAATTATGCTCAACGGCTTAATCAAAGGTAAGACAATTAACCACATTTTGTTCCAAATCATTCTCTTGCTTTCAAAATCCAAGAATACCATTCTAAACCATGCATTTACAGCAACTAACACATGCATGCATCATTTCAAAATCTAATTTATGCATTCGAAACATTTCTATAAAAGCATCTTCTACAAATCCAATGCAATATAGCCAAAACATGGAAATGCTTCCGAAACCATAGAAATCGCTTACTCTTGAAATATGGAAAGCTTTTACACTATTCCATAATTCCCAAAATAGAACCAAACGTTTGCGAATCGCTTTTAACCCAAATTCACTCACCGACAAGCAAAACAAGCCTTCGTCGATGTTCCAACAGCAACGCCAATGCACTAGCCCCTCAAGAGTCTTCTTGTAACTCCTCTACATCACCAAAACAAAGCATATACATATTAAAATATGCTCAAGACAGCAGCAACACTAAACCTTCACTAACTCCACCGAAAACCAAGCCGAAAAAGTCGAAAACTAAGACAAAACGTCCGAAAACTACTTCAACCACTAACCTAACGAATCTAACTCCTAAAACTCATCAAATATGAACTATAAACACATTAAACCTTCCTTATACCTCCAGCAAAAACAGAGCATCAAAAATAGCCCATAAAACCACTCGAAAACTACTTCTAACAACACCGATTCATTTATTCCAGGATTAAAACTATATGAGATCATTACAAGACTCATTTACTCATCCAAATAAGTATAATTTCATAAAAAATCATCCTAATTACAGCCTTAATCAAGATCTAATGTATTTTTCTTGAAAATCCTTTAAAACTCCAAAATCTTTAATTAAAACACAAAATCAAGTTAAGATTAATGATTAGTAAACCAATAGCTTGGGAATATCAAATAAAGAACCTTGGAATTGAAAAGAAAAATAAAATTACCTTTGAGATGCTTCCACCAAAATTGACGTGAATTCTTCTCTTGATTTTTCTTGAAATTGGCTTTGGATTTTGTAAAACAAATTGAGAGGTTTTGATGAGGATAAAATGCTGATTAAAATGAGATGAATCTTGATAAATATTTTGTAGATCCAACCACGTAAACTAAAGTTTATATAATTTTGTATATCAAAATATTTTTCTTTATACTCTTCACTAAGACGAATATTTCTTACAAATAAAATTATTGAAATTTAAATTTTTTAAAGTAAACATCATTTTTTTCTTCATAATACTACAATTTATTGAATTTAAATTTTGGAGAGATACCACCGACCCTCGGTTCGTCCGTGATTGAACCCTGAGTTATTACGCTAAGGTTTTTTTATAAATAGCCCACTATATTACATGTTATGGTGACGACGAGGAGCAGCGAGCAACGAAACAATGACGTATGAAGCAGAAGAGATCCATGCCGTGATGTTCTCATATTTTGCTTTCGGTCTGTGAGAATGCAGCCATGGTGGCTGGAGATGGAGGTTGGCGTGAGTGTAGAAGAGGTGAGAGTTTTGGAAAAGGTAAAACAGAGAAAATAAAGTGAACTGTTTTTTTTATTGAACTTGAATGAAATCTCTGTATTTCTCAATACAAGTGATGGGTTTATATAACCCAAAGCTATAACAAAATATTTAACAAACTAACCTAAATGTTAACAAACTAATAATAGAAATTAAACAACTAATTCCAATATTCTCTAATATTCACTCTACTTTCTTCATCTTCTTCTCCTACTTTGATTCTTGAATGCTCTCCAATGAACTTCGAAAAACTTCTACATTAACACCCGTAAAGAAAACTTCTACATTAACGCCCATGTTAAGACCAAAGCAATATAACACTCTCCAAACGGCTCAACAACTCAAAACTCCATATTCACTAGCTCAATGCCAATAATCAAACCAATTATAAAGAACAAATTCTCCAACTACTTAGAACATTTAAACTCTCAAGTGCATGGTACCAAAATCAACTGAAATGAACCTTCTATCGATTGTCAAGTAGAACAAACCTCGGTCAATCATATAATCACAATTGTTGAATTTTGATGAATCTGGATATCCTTCGACCATCAACAAATCAATATAACCAACTTTTTTTTAACTTTTCAACACAGAATCTTCATTGTTCTTCTTCACTTATTTGGACAAGTCTTTTTGTTGAAAACAAGGTTGTTAAGCTTCAAGTTTTCAGATGCAATCTGAAGCCCTCCTCCGAGCAAGATGACACCCTCTTATGTTTGGTTAATGAAAAGTAAGGTTGCTAAACACTTAACTCTTCCTAGAAATTTTCTACAATGAATACTATGAATACTTGGTTGTTAATCTCAAGTTCCATATGTACCTTGTGAGAACAAACAATGAAGCAATGCAAAAAACTAGATTGTTCTTTACCATAATCTCATCCTTCATCAATTTGTAGTAGCAATATGGAGAACCAAATTAATCGAATAACTGACCAATAAGAACTTCAAACAGACATCGGAAGAAAGAAACCAATTAAGATGCTCATAACCAGTAGATATCATATTCAACCAAGCAACATAGTGGAGAAAAGAAATGCAGTGTTCCAACTGATCCAGAACAAGATAATGTTTCCAATATATCAAAGAAAATTATAATTGATAATGCTTATTAAACAAAATCAACCAAAACAATAAGCACCTTTCTTGGCAAGCAACCAATGAGCAACGAACTAGATTCCAAGAGAGCAGAGCTTTCCACAGATTACAAACAATATTAACACCCAATATTGATCAATCCATTGTGTATCAATCCAATATGTTGCTGAAATTCTTCAACATCCAATGAAATTCCAGCAGAAGACAACAATCGGCCAAAAGATCAACTGAAAATCGTTGAGGAAAAAAAAACTCAACCAAATAACAAACTTAAGATTCAGATTGAACGAGGAAAAGCCTGAAATGAACCAACGAAATAAGATTTTTTGATCCAAGAACCAGATTTAATGAAATGTCAACAACAGAAAGTGATGAGTAGATCTCACAATAAGCAGCCATGATGATGGAACGACAACAACAATCTCAGGTGAAGAAGCCATTCCTTCCTCGGACGACCCAAACAAACCCACCTTCGGTTAACAGACCTACGACGGCGTGATCGTGGGTAAGGTGTCGGATTGGAACTAAAAAATAGTCGAAAAAGCAGCGTGTGTCAGCAAAACACGTGAGTGGAAATAGGCCGAGTCTAGAGGAGCGCAAAAATCAACTGACGGCAGCGGAACAAGAATCCAGGATCTTTAATGGCGAATGATACCATGTGAGAATGCAGCCATGGTGGCTGGAGATAGAGGTTGGCGTGAGTGTAGAAGAGGTGAGAGTTTTGAAAAAGATAAAATAGAGAAAATAAAGTGAACTGTTTTTTTTTATTGAACTTGAATGAAATCTTTGTATTGCTCAATACAAGTGATGGGTTTATATAACCCAAAGCTATAACAAAATCTTTAACAAACTAACCTAAATGTTAACAAACTAATAACAGAAATTAAACAACTAATACATTCATTCAACTCTCCAACAACCTTTCCCTTCATGGAGCTAGAATCTCCTTCCTCATACCGCCCGATAATGTTTCCCGAATTAAAGCTTCATTCCTTGTGTCCCCAAACATCCAAATCATCCCACTCCATATACCTCCGGTTCAAGGACTTCCACTAGATATACACAACACTTCTCAGATGACACCTGAAATGCATGAGCTGCTCAAGAAAGCCTTGGATCTCATGCAGCCTCAAATACAAGATCTGCTGTCAGCTCTCAGACCACAGTTTGTTTTCTTTGATTTCCTCCAACCTTGGCTTCCAAAAATTTGTTCTCAACTAGGCATCATGACGGTTTGCTTCTCGACCTTCTCTGCCGTGTCAGGTGCTTACCTTACTGTTCTCGCGAGGCTTATTGGAGTTGAAACACATGAGCCAACGGTTAATGACCTGAAGAAGCCGACGTGCGGGTTCCCGAAAACGTCTGTTACTTCTCTCAAAGAATTCCAGGCTTGGGATTTGACGTATATTTTCAAAAGCTTCGACGGTGTCCCTGGGGTTTACTATAGAGTCATCGACAGTCTCAACAATTGCAGCTCTATTGTTATCAAAACCTGAACAAATGGAGGGTTCGTACGTTGATTTCATGAAAACCCATTTTAGAAAGCCAGTTCTTTTAAGTGGACCACTTACTCCGGAACCACCATCCGGTGTGCTTGACGAGAAATGGTCCAATTTTTTGGCTCAACACCCACCTAAGTCCGTCGTTTTTTGCTCCTTTGGTAGTGAAACGTTTCTCCAAGATGATCAATTAAAAGAACTGGCTACCGGTTTAAAACTCACGGGGTTGCCGTTTATTCTAGTTCTGAACTTCCCCGACAGAGTGGATGGCCAGTCTGAGCTCGACCGGGTCTTGCCAAAAGGTTTCACGGAGGAGATTAAGGGAAGAGGGGTTGTCCACACGGGATGGGTCCAACAGCAGCTTATTTTAGCACATCAGAGTGTGGGTTGTTACGTTTGCCACATTAGGTTCAGTTCCGTCGTTGAAGCTTTGATGAATGATTGCCAATTGGTGCTGTTGCCATTCAAGGGTGACCAGTTCTTGAACTCTAAGCTGGTTGCCGGAGACCTGAAGGCCGCCTTGGAAGTGATGAGGAGAGATGAGGATGGGTATTTCTCTAAGGAAGACATACAGGAGGCTATCGAGACTGTGATGGTTGATGTGTACAAGGAACCGGGGATGTCCATAAGAGAGAATCATATGAAATAGAAGGAATTTCTGCTAAATGTTGAGATCCAGAGCCAGTTTATTTTCGATCTAGTTGAAGAAATGAAAGCAATGCTGTAAATCAGGTCTTAAATATTCACCCTAATAAAATTAGGTTGTTATTGCATCAATAAATTAACATCTTTATGTTAAATAAAATATCATATTTCATGGATTAATAGGTTATCCACTATGCATCCAAGGCATTTTTTTTATCTTTAAAAAGAAATAATATGAGAAAGATTAAAAATTTAAAATAAATTTTTAGATCCGTAAATTTATCAACATCAAATTTGTTAAAAAGAATAAATTTTTCTTGAGAATTAGGTTAGGTTTGATAAAAAAATATAAAAAATCTTTTGTTCGTTTATTAAATTCAGTTGATTTTTTATTTATTAGTGACGCATGATGCATTTTGATTGGTCTATGTTTTATTATTAACAAACGTCAATAACACGAGCCAAACAAAATAACGATTTGTATTTTAGCAGATAAAATATCCCAAAAAATATTTTAGAGACTTGTTCATGAAAACGTATATACTTTAGACGGCAAATAAACATTTAAGCCATTTTCTACATAAAATTTAATGGGGTATTCAAAAGGGATGTAAATCATATGTTCCCTAATCATACTTCTATTGATACATTGCCCCATTTAGTGAGTTTAGGCTTCAATATTATAGATTATGGTTAGGATTTAGAGAATTAGGCGTAAGTATATTTTTAAGGGTGTATAGTTTAAAACGTAAAAGATTAAAGTTAAAATTTAAAAATTAACTTTTAAATTTTTTTTTCGTAAGGACGTAGAAAGGTATGGACTAGGGTAACTTGACAGACGAGTTCATTAATTAGGTGGTCAAAATAGATATCTCCAATTAGTTGGATGGTTACTAGAATAGTTTATCCTAAAAAAAATTCCCTTAAACGGATATTACACTACCCGAAACCCAATTTCGTACTTATTTTATATTTTATTATTTTATTAAAACTTAACAATTCATGTCGTCTGTCTATTGCATCATTTTGAGTACCCGAGTTAATATATCATAATTTGCTAGTTAAGCATATTTATAGCAATAACATACCTGTTCATATTTGTTAAACAAAACTTATTAAAATGAGTAAATTCTGCTGTTTATATAAATTCACTCAAACAAATATACCTCTTTAATAAAAAAAAATCGAATAAATACCTATAAAACCCAGAACTTATTAAAAAATATTACAGACCATTCTATAACAAAATAAAATAAAAAAATAATAAAAATACACAACTCAAGTGAGAGCACATTGTTTAACAAATATTTTTAAGTATTGGACTCAATTTAAATTATATTTTATATGTTTTGGATAAACAAATCTCTCGTATTAATATATTGAAATATTATCGGTTAAAATTTAAAAAAAAAAATTAATAGATCTGTTAATTTTAATTTTACGAGTATTTAAATTTTACGTGTATTTGAATAGCAGATATCTCATTACAATAAAATGAAATTTTATTAATTAAAAATCTTGAGTACTCACATATAAACACCCCTAATAATCTAAAATCATTATAACTAAAAGGGCAAAAGAAGTAATTAAATGGCACGCAAACCTAAAAGATAAAGTAAACAGTAAGTGTCAGTAAGATTATTTTGGTTGATATTAGACATTAACTAATAGTTTCTGTTCACGTGAATAAGAACTTGCGGGGGAAATTATATATTTAGTATTTTGATTATGTTCATATTATTACTTTTATATTCTAATTATTATTTTTAATAAAATAATATTTTTATTTTTTATTTTGATATTTTTATTATTAAGGAAAAATTTAAAACTCAAGATCGGATAGGACAAAATATAAATATTTAGAAGTGAGATAAATTCTTAAAATTCTTCCGACGTGAGGGATAATTATTCTTCCTCACCCCATATGCCTTTGTCCCTATCTGTTGTTTAAAATTAATAAAAATGGTGGCGTGATTTAGGTTAATAACAATTTAGTTCAATCTATTAATTTAGTCTAAAATTTTATTATTTTAAATAATATTTTAATCTTTAAAATAAATTAAAAAAATCTTTTTTTAGTCGAACACGTTTTAAAATTTTAGAATGTAACGATCCGATTTTCGAATTATTGAATTGAGTATTGGGCTTAAATTATGGGTCAATTTTTGAGAGCCCATTAAATAAATTATTAGGCTTGTTGTATAAATGGGCCAAAATGAAAAATAAAGGATTGTATTTTTAATATTTTATGAGGATAAAATCTTTGAAATTTAAATAGGGAAGAGTAGTTGAAAACTGAGTGGGGCATATTATGAGGAAATAAATAAGAAAAAAAAAGAGAATATGATATAATGGAGAGAGAAAATAAAAAAAATCTTTAAATCTTAATTTATCGTAGTCTAAACTTTTATTCGTGATATTAAAATTTAAGTTTAATAATTTTTTTCATTTAATTTAAATTCACATCACTTGCACTTTTTTTAAATCATTTTATATTTAATTCTCTAAAAGTTCCAGCATAAATAATTCTTCTAAACAAATTATATTTACCCTTTGTTTATAACTAACATCAATGCTTCCGACTCAACTACTTCAACCCACACCTCATGTTCAAATCGCTCATCAATACTTCAAAATTCCATCATAATTTCAGTCATAAATTCCAGCAATACTACCGTTTTCTCAAAGATTCATAAACAATACCTACTTCCTCCTAGATATCCTAATTCCTAATAACCAATATCAATCAACTCTCCTACTCCTAGCTACCATATTTCACCAAAAATGAAGGTTTTTTAATATAACTTTCAACCTCCTAACCAGCTTTACATTCAATGGAGAGAAAAAGAAGGCTCTTCGTTCCTCATCTACCCGGCAGCCCTACCCTTCATTTGTCTATTTTTCTTTATTCATTTTGAATGATGAATATAATTAATTTTCAAGCTGCTCACACATGATATATATCATATGCTCTCAAATTTTAACCATCATACATGCATGACACGAAACGTCTTCTTTTAACAAGTTAGTCACTCCACAAGATCATCACGAGTCCAGTTTTCTTGTAATTCAATCCTTATTAATTTAATTTATATACTAAACTAACACCTTGAGACTCATATATTCCCCTTCATAATTTCTTTAAAATATAACCACTCTACTAATTCGATAATGAATCATTAGCTCAATTACTTATTTTACCTTAAATTCCATTCTTAATCGATTCAAATTAAGTCTTTTGAATTGTAATTATAAATTCTGAAAACATGATTTACCTCGAAAACTCTTAATCCAATTTTAAGGGCGTTACATTGTTTTTATCGTAGGTTGACTATTGGATTCATGGGATCAAGAAGAACTATCTATATGGGATTTCAGTTTTTGGAGTTTATTCGAGTATCGATATTTGAGTTTAGTGGGATATGTATTCATAGGATCTTACGTGGCATATTCTGTAATTCTTATTTAGTATTTTTTTAATAAAAATTTAATGTTCGATATTTTATTTTAAATGGAGCTCCTTTATAATATTTTATTTACTTATATTTTAATTATTGACTTTAATATTTTGAAAATGATTCATTGGGCTAAATCCGGTTAGAAACTTTATGGTTTTGGTTTAAGGTTCAATTATGACATTGAGGCCGAGTGTGTTATATAGAGTTTAAAAATAGATTATGGATAGTAAAAAATTTAAGATTTGAAGATCAATGAGGAGCTAATTAGGGGTCCACCCATTGGAGGACCAAACTTCACGGTTGGGATACTGGCGAGAATACAAGGGGTGAGAAAGGGATGAGGTAAAAATATTTCAAAATTAAGATGATATTTTACCCTAAAATTAAGATGATATTTTAAGTTGATGAAATTTAGAGTAATTGATAGTATATATAATTTTTTTTTTATTAAAATCGTAATTATATCAAATTAAATCATCATCTTCGTTCGTTTTAGCAATCTAGATACCAAACAGAAAAAAATATTAGATATTATTTTATTAAAAATAATAATAATATACCAAAATAATAACGTGAGTATAATTAAAATACTACATATAATTTTTCTCTTAAATTATTGATGTGATAATAAAAAATATATAACGAATTTGATTAATTTATGCCAGACAAAATAAAAGGCTTGTCTTTATATTGAATATTATTTTAATTTTATTTTATTACATAATCTCATTTGTAAGAACTAATTAAGGGAATTATCATATTACTCGATTACTTTTATCATATACTTTGTAGGATAAAACAATTAAACAATAAAATAATTAAATTTTATCAATTACTAAATTAAAAGTTCAAGGATAAACATGTCAGGGATAGTAACAACTTGTACAAATCGTTTACAATTTTAACATAATATATTTTCGTCCAAAATTAAGTTATTGAAGTTAAAAGATTTATATTTTATAATTTAAATTTTATTTATTTATTTATTTTAATTCAAGTTTATAAACTTTGAATGAATTCAAGTTTTTTTTAATTTAATAATAAATATTTATAATGTTATGGTAGTAATTAGTTTCAATTTAAATTGTTTTTATAACCATTTTCAATATATATATATATATATTTCTTCGTATTATTTCATATATGATATATATATCAAACATAATTAAGAGACTCATTTAAACTTTATTTTAAATTTAAGTTTTTGAGTTATTTAAATTTTTATTTTATAATTTAACCTTATTTGAATTATTTTTGGTCAAATTAAGTTTACGAAATTATAAGCATAGCATTTTTTATAAGTCGAATTGAATAATTTTATTTTTTATTTAAATAATTTGAATACTTTTACATATTTGTGATTCCTGGTTAATTTGCATAAATTATTCTTATAATGAGTCCTGCTTAGTATTTCTAGTATAATTTATGATCTATAAATTAATTTTTTTTATCATACAAACTATTTAATTTGATCATTTGAAATCTTGTGATAAGTAGTTGTAATTCGGCGTCCTGATGTTGCCACGTTATGCCTCTTTTGGCCATATGATTTTATAAAGAAAATGAATAGGATAAAGGAAATTTTATTATAGCACAAGTTAGTCCATATTTGACTATGTTTGGTAAATAGAATTTTGAATTAAAAATTAAAAAATATATTCATTAAATTTTTAATTTTTAATCTTTTAGTGTATAGAAGATTACAACAATAAATTAGTGTCAATCTTTTAAAATTAAAAAAATGTTAAGAAAAATAATCTGAGTTTAAATGAATGGATATAAGAATTTAAAAATTTATTATCCAACCACGTAAACTATGTTGTGAATAAAATAAAGAATAAGAATAAAATAGGAGAACAAAGATGAGAGACAAAAGAGAGATTTTTATTATATTCTCAAAGTAGGGTTGTGTACAATGTTTTGTCCAAAAGTATGGATATCCACAATGAATAAATATATTCATAACACTCCCCCTTAGATATCCATGAAGATAATGTGCCTCGTTAAAACCTTACTAAGATAAAAACCCAATGAGAAAAAAAATCCTTAGTGAAGGAAAAAGAGTACACACATCTTTGATACGCATAACATGTTGCCTCATTAAAAATCTTATCAGGAAAAACCATTGGGACAAAACCTCGGTTAAGAGAAAAGGAGTGCAACACGTATTTACTCCCCCTCATGAAAATATCACATAAGATCTTTGAATCTTCATAATTCAATATTGAATACAATCTTCAAATGTTGAAGTAGATCATGCACTAGTGGATAAATCTTTTAAATCATTGCTTGAAATGATTCATTGAATACTATTCATCTGAAAATCATGAGGGACGAAACTTGAAGAAATATGTTTTATTTTATCATATTTGATATATCCATCTTGAGATATAAATTTTGTATTATCTCTGTGCAAGATAGCTTGCATCTTATCTTGCGAAAAACATTCATATATCTTCAGGATATGTTTAGCCAAACACATATTTCGGCTTTGCCTCATGCATAAAAATTATTTAAAGGTAATGATCTCGTAGAACTTAAATAATATTTCTGGATCAGCTAAGATATAATGCTTCCAGATCAAATAATGTGTATATTGTGCTTTAGACCAAGAATATCATTACCCTTTTCGTGAGGCGAAATAAATCTTTGTTTACAGTAAGAGACCTAGCAATAACCATAAGGGTGATCAATAGATATGCATGTAAAGTCTCTTTCAATATTTTTTTATATGTCGATTGATGCACAAGGATTTGAGAAGATCTCTTCACGAGTCTCAACGATATTCAAATCATTGACATACACAACAATAAAAATTCAGAGTTAAACCTCTTAATAAAAATGCTCAGGGAAATAATTCATATAGCATTATGCTAATAAGTATTCAATGAGGCGATTATACCAAATACGCCTAAATTGTTTCAAGACATAAAAAGATATATTCAATATGATTGAATAATGTTCTCGAGAACTTGAATGAACTGCTTATGGCAATCTAAATCTTTCCGGAAGTTTCATATAAATACTACTATCAAGAGGCCTATTCAAATAGGATGTAACAACATCCATTAGGCAGAAACTGAATAATTTTATTTATTGTCAGGCTGATCAAAAGTAGTTGCATCCACCACCAAGGAATAAATTTTCCTCATAATCAATTTCATGTCTTTGTGAGAATTCTTGTGCAACAAAATGAGCTTTATATCATGATTTCCCCTTTTTATTTCTCTTTCTCACAAAGGCTCGTTTATATCCACGAGCTTTACACATTTCAATATACAGGCTATAGGCCCAAATACTTCTCTTTTCAAAAGAGATTTTAGTTTCACCTCAATTGCCTCTTTCATGTTGGCCAATCATTTCTTTGTTTACATTGCTCAATTGACAATGATTCATGATCCACATCATCAATTAAAATCTCTAGTGCTATATTCCATGCAAATATATTAACGACGTCGATTTAATTTTAGTTCCACTTATTACCAGACATGACATAATCTATTGAGATCTCTTTATTATCAGGTACCTGAGTCATGTCAATGTCTCTGTTGGAGACCATTTAATCTCTTCTAGAGATTTTCATTATCATTGATTCCTCGATCAGACCATCATAAAATATAGCTCTTTTTCTTTTTCGAGGATATCTTATCTTTGGAACTTACTTGTCTACTACGCTTTAAGCGTAAGTTAGACTCATTAGCAACTAGAGTTTTTCCTTCCATGACATCAAATTTAATTGGAGCATTCATAGCTGGTATACGTGACTTAGTCACTCTTTTAGGGTTAGCAAAATCATCTGGCAATTGATTCGCTAAATGAATTATCCTTTGAACTTATAGTTCACATTGAGTAGTACGTGGATCAAAATGAGAAAAATGATAATTTATTCCAACTTATTTCTTTCCCCGGCTATTTATTTCCTCCTCCTAATGTTGGGTAAACTAACTCATTAAAATGATAGTCAGTAAATCGAGTTGTAAATAAATCCTCTATCAGAAGCTCAAGATATTTAAATCTGATATATATTCCCAACAAAACTCATCTTTGTGCGTTGTGGTAGAGCAATTAGAACATATATCGCACACCCAAAAAAAAATCTAAGATGAGAAATATTTGGTTTCTGGCCAAAAACCATTTATAATGGGGAGAACTTATGATCATTTATTGGCTTGATGTGAAATGGTGATACTACATATAAAATGACATGTCATCAACATTATCAAGACCGATTGTCTTTATAAGATAATCTGGAAAATGTGCTCGTAATTTTATCAACTGAGCAAGTAGCCTCGCAAACACAAAGTTGCGGGTTAATAACAAGGATACATATAACCATCTAGTCGATGCATCGATAAAAATCGTAAAATATCTAGATGGTCTTTAAGAAAGGTGTTGGGCCCATATATATCACCTTGTATTCGTTCCAGAAAATTAATAACACTCTATCTTAGATGTTGATGATTGAATAATCAAATTGCTTTCATCGCAAGTATCACATGAAATATTATCATAAAGAAAATCTTAGTTTTTCAATAAATGACCACATGAAAGTTTCAGCAAATTTTCGCATCATAATTGAACCGGGATGGTCTAACCGGTCATGCCAAATAAAATTATCAGTAAACATCTAGTTTACAATAGCATGAGCTTCAATTTGTACTAATTCTTATGTAGTACAATATGGATGAAAGTGCATGTAATTTTACCAAGATTTCATTATTGTCTTGAGTTATACTCGTAATATTGAGACAATCAACATCCCCTTGACTAATATTTTCAATATATTTTTGCAAATATCTTTAAAATTCAATAAGTCTCTTTGTGACTTTGACGAACATAATGCAATGTAAATATGAGATAAAATATCATTTGGCAATAACATATTTGCTCAACAAGCATAATGCACTGTAAATATGAGATAAAGTCTCATTTGGCAATAACATATTTGCTCAGTCGGAGCTTTCTGTGATATTAGTACTTTCGGATATAGTACTCATATTATTCTCTTGCATTTAAAATGGAAAAATATGCATAATTATGCACCTTTTAATACGTGTTTTATTTTATTCACTTAGTGAAATGAAAAATATGTGCTTTGTATCATTCACTTTGGGAAATGGAAAAATATTAAAAAATAGCACGTCATATCAAATCGGATCAAAGATAAGTTCTCAAGAGCTCTTCCGAAGCACAGATATTTTAGTATTTTGAGATATAGTACTCATATTTCCCTTGTATTTAAATGGGAAAATATTTCTGATGCTTAAGTATTGTATGAGTACTTGCACTATCTACTAAGCATAAATCGCCATAAATTATTGCATATTTTATTCTGGAAGTAATCATATTCTTTTAAAAAAAATTAACATAAAAGATAAATAAATAATATATAAAGTAAGTTAACATAAATAAATAATAAATAAAAGTAAATTAACATAAATAAATAAATTAACATTAAACAAAATAAATTAAAGATCAATTATTCCTTTTAGAATTTATAAAGGAAATAAATGGCGAATTATTCCCTTCAAGGGTTATGAGAAAATTATCAATATCCAATTGATTTGGATCAATAACGCCATTATTTTCGCCACAAAGAAAATCTGATTATATTTTTTTTAATTTATCATTCATGATTATGAATAAAGTCCATAATACTCCGGCGATTGACAAGTACGAGATCAATGGTTTGTACCATCGCATTGATAACATAAAGATTTTGATGTGATCTCTATCACTCTTGTCATGTTTATAATTCCACTTCTTGTGGATATAAGCATTCTCAAAATAATCATCTTATCCATGTCTATTTTATGATCTCAATCATGACCACAATTACTAATGTGACATTTATTTTTTCCGCTATAAAATATCACACACTTCAGAGAATAGAGCGGAGACTGATAGGTATTTAAAACACTTGTATGATATTGTGTCTGTAAGATAACATTAATGTGTGAAAAGTAGAGTATGTTTTTCTAACATATCATCATCAATGATACTCTGACACATAATTGAGTTTTATTCACTTACCATATAGTGAATTATCACGTTTGCATTCACTTCAAGGAATGAAACAAATTCAATAATCGCATGGAATAAACATCATGCTTGCATTCACTTCAGGGAATGACATAAATCAAATAATCTCATGGAATAATCATCATGCTTGCATTCACTTCAAGGAATGTCATAAATCCAATAATCGCATGGAATAATCATCATGCTTGCATTCACTTTAAGGAATGACATAAATTCAATAATTGCATGTAATAAGCATCATGCATGCATTCACTTCAGGAAATGCATCCCATAAAAATTCTTTGATCAAGACGATTTTCGTAACTTAAACTTGGGAGAAGTCTATAATCGAGTTTTTCGACAAAAAAAATATTGCTTCTTAGCAAATATAGACTTTATAATCTTCATACTATTAAATAGTAATTGATCAACCGATATATATATTCAATATATACAAGGAACAAAAATTTAATCCTTATATGCGGCGTTGTTAAACCAGTTTACAAGGTCCTTTAAAAAGAACCTCCTTTGAGACCAGTAGCCTCGCAGAATGGGATGTCCAGCCAATATACTCGGATTAAACCAACATAGCAAAGAACATATTAATTAATTAAAGGTTAATATTTGTTCTAATATCATATAATACTTAGAACATGATTAAAACATAAACTTTCGTCATAATAATAAAATAAACAAATATTGGTTTTAAATATATGGAAAGTTTAATCACCAATATTTTATTAAAATCCTTTTCGGGAATTGTCGACAAGCACCACGGTAATTGAACCACTTTATCGCTACACAAACACCAAACAACCAAATTTTTTTTAAAAAAATAAAAATTTAAAATAAAATCAAAAATCAAGAAAGACAAATAAATCGAAAATTAAAATATAATTGAGGAGGAAGAACATATCTTTGATTCATGCTAGTAATAATTTTTTTCAATAACTCCTTTAAGATTTGAACGACAAATACATTCGTTGGTTAGAGTCTCGTGCTGATAACGTGTTGTGAATAAAATAAAGAATAAGAATAAAATAGGAGAACAAAGATGAGAGACAAAAAAGAGATATTTTTATTATATTTTCAAAGTAGGGTTATGTACAATGTTTTGTCCCAAAGTTTATATTTATAGGCATAAGATGAAAACCCTAATTCCAATAGGTATTAAACCCTAATAATAAAGCCTATTAAACTTTAACTTAATATATGGATATCCACCATGAATAAATATATTCACTAAGACGAATATTTATTACAAATAAAATTATTGAAATTTAAATTTTTTAAAGTAAACATCAATTTTTTTATACTACCATTTATTGAATTTAAATTTTGGAGAGATACCACCGACCCTCGGTTCGTTCGTGATTGAACCCTAAGTTATTACGCTAAGGTTTTATAAATAGCCCACTATATTACATGTTATGGCGACGACGAGGAGCAGCGAGCAACGAAACAATGGCGTATGAAGCAAAAGAGATCCATGCCGTGATGTTCCCATATTTTGCTTTCGGTCACATCAATCCATTCATTCAACTCTCCAACAAGCTTTCCCTTCATGGGGTTAGAATCTCCTTCCTCACACCGCCCGGTAATGTCTCCCGAATCAAATCTTCATTCCTTGTGTCCCCAAACATCCAAATCATCCCACTCCATATACCTCCGGTTCAAGGACTTCCACCAGATATACACAACACTTCTCAGATGACACCCGAAATGCATTAGCTGCTCAAGAAAGCCTTGGATCTCATGCAGCCTCAAATACAAGATCTGCTGTCAGATCTCAGACCACACTTTGTTTTCTTTGATTTCTTCCAACCTTGGCTTCCAAAAATCTGCTCTCAACTAGGCATCATGACGGTTTGCTTCTCGGTCTTCTCTGTCGTGTCAGGTGCTTACCTTACTATTCCCGCGAGGCTTATTGGAGTTGAAACAGAGGAGCCAACGGTTGATGACCTGAAGAAGCCGCCGTGCGGGTTCCCGAAAACGTCTGTTACTTCTCTCAAAGAATTCCAGGCTCGGGATTTGACGTATATTTTCAAAAGCTTTGACGGTATCCCTGGGGTTTACTATAGAGTCATCGAATGTCTCAGCAATTGCAGCTCAATTGTTATCAAAACCTGCAAACAAATGGAGGGTCCGTACGTTGATTTCACGAAAACCCAGTTTCAAAAGCTAGTTATTTTAAGCGGACCACTTAATCCGGAACCATCGTCCGGTGTGCTTGACGAGAAATGGTCCAATTTTTTTGGCTCAACACCCAACTAAGTCCGTCGTTTTTTGCTCCATTGGTAGTGAAACGTTTCTCCAAGATGATCAATTAAAAGAACTAGCTAACGGTTTAGAACTCACGGGGTTGCCGTTTATTCTAGTTCTGAACTTCCCCGGCGGAGTGGATGGCCAGTCTGAGCTCGACCGGGTCTTGCCAAAAGGTTTCACGGAGGCGATTAAGGGAAGAGGGGTTGTCCACACGGGATGGGTCCAACAACAACTTATTTTAGCACATCAGAGTGTGGGTTGTTACGTTTGCCACTCTGGGTTCAGTTTCGTCGTTGAAGCTTTGATGAACGATTGCCAATTGGTGTTGTTGCCATTCAAGGGTGACCAGTTCTTGAACTCTAAGCTGGTTGTCGGAGACCTGAAGGCCGCCGTGGAAGTGATGAGGAGAGATGAGGATGGGTATTTCTCTAAGGAAGACATACATGAGGCTATTGAGACTGTGATGGTTGATGCGTACAAGGAACCGGGGATGTCCATAAGAGAGAATCATATGAAATGGAAGGAATTTCTGCTAAATGCTGAGATCTAGAGCCAGTTTATTTTCGATCTAGTTGAAGAAATGAAAGCAATGCTGTAAACCAGGGTCTTAGATATTCACCCTAATAAAATTAGGTTGTTATTGCATCAATAAATGAACATCTTTATGTTAAATAAAATATCATATTTTATGGAGTAATTGGATATCCACTATGCATCCAAGGCATTTTTTTATTTTTAAAAAGAAATAATATGAAAAAGATTAAGAGTTTAAAATAAATTTTTAGATCCGTAAATTTATCAACATCAAATTTGTTAAAAAAATATTTTTTTTCTTGAGAATTAGGTTAGGTTTGATAAAAAAATAATATAATTTTTTTTGCTCATTTATATTCTTTTAAAATTTGATGTCTTTCACGCCAATTAAATGATTAATCTTACTATAATAACTAAAGTTGTCACTTCATGTTACAAAGCAATAAATTGAATTAATTATAATTTCAATAAATCAAAAATTGAATTCTCATTTATTTTGATATTTTATATAATTGTTTTACATAAATCAAATATTAAAGATTCACATAATTTTTTTTCCTATCACTTCAATCATGAATTTTTTTTTATCTGTATCATTTTTAGCCAACTCTTCGTTTACATTGTTATTTTAATAGGAGCAAAGTTACCCATTGATTTACTTAGCCCATGTATGTATTCTAATTCCTCGTAGACAAGATCAAATTGAACCATGATTTGACAATATCATATTTTTAACTAAATTGAAGTAATTTTAAAATATTAAGGGTTAAATTTATCGAATTATTTTGAGTTGAGATCAAATTAATAGAATATATAAGTTTTTAAGATTAAATTGTTAATAAAATATCAAAACCACGAATAAAATTAAAGTTCAGGTACCAACTTTAAAGCAAAAATTCTTTAGGTACCAACTTGAGAGAACATACCTAATTTAGGTACCAAATATATACTTAAGTCTTTAATAACAATGAAAATCCTATTCAGTCGCATACAACTTGTAAAATATTGTTTCCCAAGTGAAAAACAGTATACATTATTTCTAGGTCTATCTACTTTAATATCTCCATGAATGTCTAAAACCCTCGGCATCCCCAACTACTTGAGGTAGGAAACATATTCTAACATCAAAGACACCATCCACTTTTCAGAGAAAATCAACCAGGAGATGAAAAGAATTATGTATAAGGACTATTTTGTAATAAATTTTTAAGTCCCTAAGTCAAACTTTTGATTTCAAGTCAAACCAAGAACTTTGAAATAAATTTTCTAAGTGTCTTGATACGAGAGTATCGATACCATTGAGACCGGTATCGATACCGATCTGCATTTTTAAAGCTTTGTTCTTGAAACTAAGAACAGGTATCGAAACATGGTTCGATACCAATACCTTACTGCCAATGCCTGTTTCGAACCACGTATCGAACCACTTCGAGGATTTTAATTATTTTAAAATCATTTAAAATTATGACTCATGGTATTGATACCAGTATCGATACCCCATTTAATTCCCAATGACTATTTTAGCATTTAATGAGTTGACCGTTGGTGGCAATTAAAATTTTAAAAGATGGTTGAGATGTTTCAAAACATGGTTCGATGCCCACCATTACAGTGTAGTAATGACATCGATACCTGTTTCGATACACCCCCTATTAAATGCACAACGTCTCTTTCTTTTTATAGGTTGTTTCGAAACCGGTTCTTCGTGTTTCGATACCGGTGTCTGCAGAAGTGCATTTATGGTGGGAAGATGTGGTCCTAACGTCTTTATTTCAAGTCCCAACAACCACAACGGTTAGAAATCAATGAGGAGGTATAAAATGAAGCAATTCAAGCAGCATTAACTACTATTGAACCTCAAGCAACATTCAAGCACAAAAATCCAACTCCAAAGTACTTCATTGCATATCTTGACTCCCAACTCTTGTAATTTCAATTTGATTCTTTGTAAGTGAGTTTGGGGAGAATTTGTTTGTATTTGGGGCAATTATCCATCATGTGAGAGATTTCAATTTGCCTTTCTTTCATCTTTTATCTTGTGAGGTTGAATCAATTCTTGGGTAGAAGAATTGATTCGAATTGTAACGGTTATCCCATGAACCGAGAAAAAGGTCGAATTCTCTTAGTGAATAGATTTCAAAATCCTTAGTGAGAGCTAAGGTAGTGGATGTAGAGCTTGTTCCGAAGCTTGAACCACTATAAATCTCTTGTTCTTCATTTTTCTATTTTTACCGAAAATTTTCCACAAAAATTTTAAATAGCCAATTCACCCCTCTCTTGGCCAATTATCAAGATCGATCAACTCAACAGATAATAATCTACCATTTTGACAAACTTGAAAATTTCAAGTGCCGACACTAACTCATTCGGCAAAGTCATTTGCAACACTTTCAGTTCCGAAAAAAGATCATCTGCATCAACATTAGATAAATCATTGTGAGAAAAAATAGTTTTAAAATTCATGCAAGATTTTTTTAATTCGATATTATCTAAAGATTTTAACCTTTTAGAATCAAATAAAAATCCAAAAATATTATCAAATAACTCTAATCGTTCAAATCTATTTTTTAAAGAAGTTATAAATCAACAATCACAAAAAAATAATTAACTCTAAAAGATTTTTGGATGATTGTACTTCTTCACCATCATCATTTTCGTCAAATTGTCTTCTTCTAAACACATGACTATCTTATTGAATATGATGGTTCTACATTCATATCAAATGCAAATATTTTGACAATATCCATGCAAGACTCAAACCCTTTATTTTTATATTTCTTAAAAAATAACATTATACTTCCTATTTCATTAATTGTAGTTCCAATACACATAGATTTAGATTGTAATTTCTTACTCACTTTATTAATAATAAATAAAATATCATACCAAATTACCAAGCTAAGTAAAAACTCAAAATTTGTAAGAGAATTAGTTAAACTTTCTGCTTCACTTTTTGTTTTGGCATCTTCATTATTAGAATTGTACAATTCTAACAAAGCTAATTTTATTTGAGATACTTAAAATCTAATAGCTTTAACACTTTTTATTCGACTCTCCCATCGAGTATTACACAAAGATTTCAATGTAAAATCCTTAACATTATCAACTAAATTTTTTCATTTTTTAGTAGAACTTGCAAACAATGTGTATATGCGTTGTACAATTCCAAAAAAAAAAAGAAATAACTTTCGCACAAGAATATGTCATATCCGAGAAAGTAAGATTAAGACTATGACAAGCATATGACATATATAAAGCTCTTGGATTTATTTCAAGTAACCCCCTTTGAACCCCTTAGTGTTTTTCTTTCATATTAGAACTATTATCGTAACCTTGACCTCTAATACTATTAACATCTAAATCAATTGATTTGCATGCACCTAATAATCCATTAAAAAGTTCTAATCCATATGTATCATATGCATTTAAGAACTATAAAAAAAT
This sequence comes from Abelmoschus esculentus, assembly GCA_035048815.1. Classification (NCBI taxonomy): domain Eukaryota; kingdom Viridiplantae; phylum Streptophyta; class Magnoliopsida; order Malvales; family Malvaceae; genus Abelmoschus; species Abelmoschus esculentus. The sequence goes on from JAUCBN010000031.1 coordinate 11,238,402, forward strand.
TCATCTATTTTTATTTCATTACTTGGTACATTAATAAATCTCACTATTAAACTGATTTGTTATTGATGGCTTACATCCGGGGTACAATGAAGGATAATAGTAAAATATTTTAACTCTTTAATAATTTTTATCATAGAATTTCTAACACCGTGTGTCAAAAGAGAAATAAATTCATTTTGGATTTTTATTTCATTACTTGACGGAAAACAATAATTTTTAAAAGTATAAAGTACGATAGAAGTACATCATATAAATTAAAATTAAAATTTTAAATAAATATAAAAATCATAAATAATTAATAAAGTTTATACTTTTAAAAAATCATTTGAATCAACGTAAAATATTTCTATAAAATACAAATCGTAATTTTGATATTCAAACTAAGTTTTAAAAAATATATTTTTTATAACCAATTCAATTTCAAAAATTATTGAAATTATATTAAAAACTAATTATGACGCGTCTGGTTGGAAACATAATATCTAAAGCATATATACTCAAATAAATACACGAGAAAAAAAACTTATATAATTTTTATATAATATATATATTTTTTTAAATTTATATTTACAGATAAAATATAATCCTTAATTTTATGGGTACTAATATTTTATAATGAAATATAATAAATGTCGTTTAATATTTATAAATATTCGTTATAAATAAAGATATTTATAATAAATAATAAAGAAAATTTTACAACGGGTGTCGAACACCACTGAACATCATTAATGTTGAACATTGTTGAACACCATTAAATTAATTAATAAAAATTTAAATTTTCAAGGACTCAATATGTAATTAATAAAAGAGTTGTAAACTCGATATAATTAATAATTGTATGATTATCTTTTAAATTTTTATTCTTTATAAATTAATTTAATAATGTTCAGCGGTGTTCAACATTAACGATGTTCAACGGTGTTCGACGCCCGTCATACATTTATAAAACCTTATAAAAAAATTAAAATAAAAATAACTGACAATTAATTAAAGAGGGAGATTTTTCGTTGATTAGCCTTTAAAATGAATTAAAACAATATGAAATTCGCTCAATATTCAAAATGGTCAGGCCCTTACATAAAAATGAGGCCTTGAAAGAGCCCACGAAGAAAATCATCTCAGCTCTCTTCATATTGTTCTCGTTTATATAAATCAACGCCGAAACTCACACAACTCGGGAGAGAGAATCTGAGTTCAGCGTTTGGAATTTGACAGTGAAACAAAATGAGTCTCAGCCGCGTGTTCAAGGTTTCTCAGATTCTGATTCTGCTTGTTCTTTTCGCAGTAGGTAAGTTCATTATCTGCTCAATTTGTTTTCGTCCATTAATTATACGGTATCATCATTTCCAGATCTGATCCAGTGTGGAAGTGTCTCTCGTCTTTTGATTTGATCTTTTTTTTCCCTTCATTTGTAAGCCATTCAGCTTCCTTACGCTTTAATTAATCATTGGTTTCATTTTTGTATACTTAAAATCGTCAGCGAATGCCAAGAAGTCCGGCGATGTGACCGAGCTGCAGATTGGTGTCAAAGTATTTCTTTACCCCTTTTTATTCGCTATTTAATTACATTTTTGTGTATCTTTTACTAGTCGTTTGACCGGAGATAAATCAAACTCTGTGAAATGCATCTCTCATTAGCTCTGATATCATAAATTGTATTTTGGAGAATGTTAGGTCTGACTGAGTGGTAGTGTTTTTCTTCATATACATAGGAATGTTGAATTTGTTACTTTGCTCGTGAAATCTGAGATGCAGAGTTAAAATACAGAATGATGTTTTACTGTTTGCTGTTTAATTTTATGGATTTAGTGCGTTTCATAACCTTTTCCGCCAATTCTTGGTTGGGTCATTGTTGTTAAATTTTATTTGCAGATAAATTAGTTAACTTCAATTTATTGTTTCTGGGTTTTTTGTGGTCTCTTTTCTGTTTGCTTTTGTGATCTTATTATGTGTTTCTTTCTCACCTTTTTCACAGTATAAGCCTCCATCATGTGAATTTCAAGCTCACAAAGGGGATAAAGTAAAAGTACACTATCGGGTATGTTTTATCAGCTTCATCTAGATCATGTGCGTTTTATATCTTATTTCTTGAGCCTTAAGCTTATATGATGAATATTTGATTGCCCCCTTTTTCCCTGCCAAATAATTTTGAGGTTTCTGTATGTCGGTTGCTTTTGACTTTCTAGCTTGTTCATTTGTTCGATTGTAGAAATAAGAGTTCGGTTTAGATAATTTTCTTACTTTTATTATATAAGGGTGCACTAATTTGTATAGTTTTGTGGGATTTACTTATCGGGGGATATATACACTCACACATATGGATTTATGCTTGTTATGAATATCATCTTGTTTAAGAACAAAAAAGAAAAGAAAATGATTTGTTTTTAATTTTTGTGGTTAAGAATAGATTCCTCTCAAAACGTTTTATGGTTAGACTTAATCGTTAACTATATATGAGTATCTTGGCTTATAAAAAAAAATATCATTCATTTTTTTGCAGGGGAAGCTCACTGATGGAACAGTTTTCGATTCAAGTTTTGAAAGGGGTGATCCCATTGGATTTGAGATTGGTAGTGGACAAGTAATCAAAGGTTATTTCCCCTTGACAACTACCCAGCCTTTTACTATTACTCCGAAAACGAACCATTTGCTTTTTCGACCAGAGTGTTAATTGGCATGAGGTTCATTGATGCCTGAAAATGAATATGCTATGTGCAGGATGGGACCAAGGACTGCTGGGGATGTGCGTTGGCGAGAAGCGCAAGTTGAAAATACCCTCAAAGCTTGGATATGGTGAGCAGGGTTCGCCACCCACCATCCCAGGTATTAATTCATTTTTGTTCGTTGTCCGTGATCGAATCCGGGACCTTAACATCACTTGTGCTTGTTTTTTTCACTAGGAAATAAAATACCATGACATATTTGTGGTTGTGCCAATCTTACCAGGTGGAGCAACTCTAATATTCGAAACAGAGCTTGTTTCAGTCAATGGGAAGCCGTCGAGTGGCGGGGATACAACTGACGATGAGCTATAGATTAGTCACTCGCAGATTGACGGTAACATACCGTTTGTCGGGAAAGAATGTAGCTGGATAACTGATAAAAGCCCTGCAATTTTTATGTTGGGCATTTTCAATGGCAGACAAGCTTTAATTTCGAATGTAGCAACAACTTCCACGGTTCACAAAAACTTGACACCTGTAGCTAGTGGTATGCATTCGGTTAATAGGTCGGTGACCGAACCGAGTTAACCGAAATTTTTAAAATCTTAACCGTTAGTCAAATCGAATTACTTTTAATCGAATTAACTAAACTGAAATTATTTCGGTTAATTAGTCAAGTTAATCGAAATTTATTATAAATTTTAGTTAAATTAAATAATAGGTCATTAAATTGTGCTAAAATAGTTTTTTAGTCACTAAATTTATATTTTATGATAATTTAATAAAAAATTATTGACCATTTTATAATATAAAAAAATTTAATCTAACATTTTATAATTTTTTAAAAGTTAAATAATTAAAAATAAATATATACAATATTTAATATTTAATATTTAATAATTTCAGTTAATTTGGTTAATTAACCAATTTCGAACCGAATTAATCGATAACCGAATTTTTAAAAAAATTAAACGTTAACTGAATTTATCAAAATTAAACGATCAAATTAATCGAAATAATTTCAGTTTAACCGAATTGAATGCACACCCCTATTTGTAGCTTTAAGAGCATGATACATTTAAAATAAAAATATTATTGTTCGTAAAATTTCGAAAATAGATATCAAATTAAACCCCGAAATAAAGTACAATAATAAAAAATCTATTTAATCATAAAATTATCCCCCAAAGAAAAGAAAAATAAAACATGTTGATTTAAATAAAAAAAATCTTGAAGCACCCCAACCCTTAAAAACAATAGTTTAAATATACATAAATCTATTATAAATATTAAATACTATAAATATTATTAAATTAATTAATAAAAATTAAAAATATAAAATATTAATATATAATTAATTTAATTAAAATTTTATTTTAAATAATTTATAATTATATAATAATTCATTAACATTATTTAACTTTAATAATGCTTAATGGTATTGGACTTAAGCTGTGTTTTTTGTTTGTTTTGACAATCTTTTCTCAAAATTAGTTTTCAACTCTAATGACAAATACTATCTAATTTTTAAAATTATGCTTTTATACAATATTTTTAAATTCATTTTTATAAATGTATTTTTAAAAATCAATGCCAAAGCCTTACAATTTTTCATCAAGTATCGATCACGTTTCTCCTTCAACCCTATAGTTTGGAAGCCTCTAGAACCTACACTCTCCCGTAAAATCCCTTTCTTTGCGGTTTATTTAGTTGCTTCTCAAAGTTCATCGTTCACGCGCTCCTCTTCAATTTCCACGCTCACATTCTTTACCTACCTCTAGATTCATCCATTCAAAATGGATGAGGATTTCGATATCCCGGCAGCAGGCGATATGATGAACGACGATATAGATCTCCCTGACGAGGCTCCCATTATGAAGGTCGGAGAAGAAAAGGAGATCGGAAATCAAGGCTTGAAGAAAAAACTTGTTAAGGAAGGTGAAGGTTGGGAAAATCCTGAAAGCGGCGATGAAGTTGAAGGTATAAATTATACACTAAACGAGGAAGTGAAAGCAGAAAATGAAAATGAAAAAAAAAACTCTGAAAATGTTTCGGTTGGAGTCTGAGTGGTTGTTGTTGTTGTTGCAGTTCATTATACGGGGACGTTGATGGATGGAACCCAGTTTGATTCGAGCCGTGAGAGGGGGACTCCTTTCAAGTTCACTCTCGGTCAAGGTAAACGAAGATCGTCACTTTCACTTTTAGGAATTTCTGAAATCAATTTCAATTTGGTCTATATTGAATTTGGAAGGAAATTGTTGAAGCTGGAAACCGGAAGTTTGATTTTAGCGTTTTGCTCTATTAATCAACATAGAAACATTTGTTTTGAGTAACATGGGGACTAATGTTAAAACCATTTCGAGTTTCTGAAGTAAAACTTGTGTTCCTGCTGTTCAAGTTACTAACTACGACCAATTGTTGATAACTTGCTCATTTGGAATGTAATGCATGAAAGGAGTTTCTATGAATCTTCGTGTTTGTTCCGTTTAGATATTAGTTGTATGAAAATACAAGGTTTGTAGATTTTTTAACCGTAGTTAATTTGGTTGATTCATTGAGTTATCTTTTGAATAATATGTTGGTATGTCATTGTAAAGTTTCTGCTTATATTGTACTTTTAAGGGATTTATTAAAAGTGAGAAACTTCCTAATTGGTATTAGGCATTAATATGATTTTCTACTTCCTTTTAATGTTTGCAGGACAAGTTATTAAAGGATGGGATGAAGGTATTAAGACAATGAAGAAAGGAGAGAATGCTATTTTTACCATTCCTCCTCAACTGGCATATGGTGACTCCGGATCATCTCCAACCATTCCTCCTAATGCGACACTCCAATTCGACGTTGAATTGCTATCATGGACTAGTGTCAAGGACATTTGCAAAGATGGGGGGTTATTTAAGAAGATACTCACTGAAGGAGAGAAGTGGGAGAATCCAAAGGACCTTGATGAAGTGTTAGGTATTATATTCTTTCCCTTGTTTTAATATTTATGATAATATTATTTCTGCATGAGTGGCTGTTTGATTGAACTAGGTTTAATGATGGGTTTGTATCTTGAATACAGTTAACTATGAAGCTAAGCTTGAGGATGGAACAGTGGTTGCAAAAGCTGATAGCAAGGAGTTCCCGGTCAAGGATGGTTTGTATTGCTGATTCTTCAGTTATATCCTTATTTGTCTAGTGTAATTCCTTAATTCCTGTTGTTGCTTCTCCTTTGAATAGGTCATTTCTGTCCTGCATTGGCTAAAGCTGTTAAAACTATGAAGAAAGGGGAGAAGGTCCTTCTCACGGTGAAGCCACAATGTAAGTTATTCTCAATATTTCATCTAAAGAATGAAGATAAATACCTTTTTTCATGTTGTTAACCCCATTTCCCACGATAAAGATGGCTTTGGTGAGAAGGGGAAGCCAGCCGCTGGTGCTGAAGGTGCAGTGCCTCCAAACGCCACACTCCAGATTACGCTGGAATTGATTTCATGGAAAACTGTTACCGAGGTCACTGATGACAAAAAGGTTATAAAGAAGATCCTGAAGGAAGGGGAGGGATACGAACGCCCGAATGAAGGGGCTGTTGTCAAAGGTTGGTGTTATATCATATTGAAAATAATTTCAGTTCTCTGCATACCGCTTGCTTGAAACTTGTCATTTAAACATGTATTTTCTATAAACCATTTGCTAGTGAAATTGATTGGGAAACTGCAAGACGATACAGTTTTCTCAAAGAAAGGTCATACTGAAGGGGAAGAGTTGTTTGAGTTCAAGACAGATGAAGGTAACGAATGTACAGATGCCATCCTCGTCTACTCTTGGACTCTAGTTCAATGATTTTAGTTGAACAGCCTCTCTGAAATTTTCTTACAGAGCAAGTCATTGATGGTCTTGATAAAGCTGTGATGACAATGAAAAAGGGTGAAGTAGCACTGCTGATTATTGCACCCGAGTATGCGTTTGGGTCATCTGAGTCTAAGCAGGAGCTGGCTGTGGTACCCCCTAACTCAACTGTGTTTTATGAAGTTGAGATGGTATCATTTATCAAGGTTAGTGGATCAGTGTGCTTGAATGATTTTAGCTCATTGTTGTGTATCTGCAAGGTACCTATTTGGGAATGAATTAAAACTGAAAGTGGCTTTGATAATTTGCTTTTACAGGATAAAGAATCATGGGATATGGACACCCCAGAAAAGATTGAAGCAGCTGGTAAGAAGAAGGAAGAAGGAAATGTATTGTTCAAGGCGGGTAAATATGTGAAAGCTTCAAAGAGATATGAAAAGGTATACAGTATAATGCAATTGTATTGGGTTGTGAAAATTTGCCTTCCTATATCTTGCGATTTAATTGGTGTTTGTACGTGCAGGCTGTAAAGTACATTGATTATGATACCTCCTTCAGTGAAGAGGAGAAAAAGCAGTCCAAGGCATTGAAGGTTGCTTGCAATCTGAACAATGCTGCTTGCAAGCTGAATGAAGGATTACAAGCAAGCTGAGAAATTGTGCACCAAGGTCTGAATCATCTTTCTCAATTGCCTTCATAACAATTAGCTCTATCTTGTAGTAAAATTAACTTTTGTATGTATGCGCATGCAGGTTTTGGAATTAGAAAGTTCGAACGTGAAAGCCTTGTATAGAAGGGCTCAAGCATACATCCATCTGGCAGATTTAGATTTGGCGGAGTTTGATATCAAGAAAGCTCTTGAACTTGATCCTGATAATAGGTAATTTGCTATTGTAAGCTGCTTAAAATTTGTTTTTCCTGTGTGGCTCATTTTGTCAATGTGTGGTATTAGGGAGATTAAGATGGAATACAAAGTTTTGAAGGATAAGATTAAGGAGTACAATAAGAAAGAATCCAAATTCTATGGCAATATGTTTGCCAAGATGAATAAAGTGGATCCTGCCAATGTAAGTACCTGTATGGATTTTGGGCTCCTTGCACTGATGAAGTGAAGTGATTTATTAGTTGATATATATTTGTTTTTGTTTGTTTTTGCTGCAGAAATCAGGTTCCAAAGAAGCTGCCGCAGTGAGCATAGATAGCAAGGCTTAGCGGCGGGACTGTTGGAGGACGGCATCAAGGGTTGATGCCTAGTTTTAGTATTTGTTTGAACTACTTTTGGTTTATTTTTTGTATGACAAGCATGTTTTTGACAACAGATGAGTGTAATGCAATGCATTCTTCTGTGTCTTTAGCTTGATTGAGGATGGCATATTTGTTTCTGAAAATAATTATATTTCATATAAGGAGGGACTTTTAGGTTTCCTTTTGTGCTTGATAGAGTTATACATTTGATTGTGGTTCATTAGCTTGCCGATGTCTTTTACTTGAATTTAAAACAAGATTGTGAAAGTGGGTATATTTTGGTAATCTGATCTCTTTGGGAGTAAGGAAATGAGTAGGGATGGTGAGAACTGTGAAGTTATGCTTCTAAATTTAGTTCATATGACAAACAATATAAATTTATTGAGGGATCATTATGGTAAAGAATGACCTTTTAAGTGATTTAGGTTTAATTTGGGTTCGTAGGACATGGGGATATTTTTTCTTTTATTTATTTATTTGAAAAATAACTTTCTTTAAATTTTATTTTAAAAAACAATCTCTTTTTTATATATGTATATGTAATTCACATCTTATACATAAAAAATATTATTTCGCATCTTGAAGAATACGAAATTAGGATGATGTGAATATCGTTTTTTAAATAATTTATAATTTTTATAATAAAATTTATATCGAACATTTATTTTATAAATGTTCACGATATTTATGGTGATAAATTAAATATAATTATTCGAGATTCAATTTCTAAACTATATTCAATAGGTATCGTTAAGTTGAGTTTTCTTGTTATTAGAGATTCAAATCTTTTAATTTTTCTTCTTCTATACTGCAGTATATATTCATCTCTTTAAAATAGTTAAAAAAACTATTTATAATTTGTATCGTTAGGGGCATAAAATTCATGTTTAAAGAGCTATTTTGACATATTTCTTTATAAATCCCATTATAACATGAGCTTGTACTCATGTTTTAATGTGAAATTGTTCTAGTTTATTAATTTTTTTCTTGTAAATTAATTTTTATGTTGAAGTATATGAATACATAAGTATATTGGTTAATAAATTTGAGGATATAAAGTATCTTAAATGGATAGAAAAATTTAGAGAAAACATTATCTACCATGATAACATGGGTCTATACTCGTATTTGATGTAATATTGTACTAATTTACTGATTGTAACGAATCCCCTAAAAATTAGATATTTGTGAAAAATTGTTCATGTTGAAAAATGGTGGTTATGAAAAAAAATATGGTGTTGTTAAAAAATTTATTTTATTGTGAAAATTGAGATTATTTGAAAAAGATCAGGAATCTAGATTTAAAAATTAGGGTTCAAAATTGGTGGATTGAGATTTAAAATTGTTTAAATTAGAAAATTCAATTTGTTAATAATTCTATTAGTTATTTACAAAAATGAAGAATGTTTAAACAAATGAGGATTTATGAAAAATTAATGAATTTGAAGATTTATTAGAAATTGGGTTTAATTAATAAATGCTTAAAAATTAGATTAAAATGGAAATTTTGAGGAATTTAAGAAAAAATGAGAACTTTATTTAAAAATTAGAGCTTTAAAGTATTTTAAAAAAATAGGGTTTGAAAATAAAAGAATTTGGGTTTATTTTGAAAATAAAATTAGAATTTATGTTGGAAAAGACGAGAGTTGTCGCCGATCACTTTGGTATGCCGAACACCGTAAAAATCAGAGATTTTAAAAATAGGTTCGGAAGTCGGTTACGGATGAGATATATACCTCAAACCTCCGAGAAATTGGTACCTAATCATATACATTTTGCCCGAAATTGGAAATTTACATGTTCACATTTTTATTAATTTATTATCTATTTAAGAATGCAAATATATTTTAAAGATCTCAATATTCGAAGATAAGCGCCCAAACTACCACCATTACGACTGATACCGACTCCGCTTACGACCGAATATTGAGATACGCATTTGTTAATAAATTTTATTAGATGCCACATTATAAATAAAATAAACGAACATATGTACGAAGAAATAATTCTAACATGTGCAAATAAATAAATAAATAAATAAATAAAGCGAGAAATAAAAGTTCACAAATTAAATTACAACAATTTTGTATGAGAAATTAAGAGCGATAAAATAAAATGTGAGAAAAAAATGTTAAATGGGCCATAAAGTATAGATCCTTCCCTGTTACGAGTCACCGTAAAGCCCACGATGTAAAAAAAATAAAAGACAAAAATAATATATAACAAAATAAATAAATAAAATTCATACATGACATATAACATATAATATATAGTATGTATAACATAAAGTGTAAAATAATATATAGTATTTAAGCATGAAGTATACATTACACTATAAATAAGGGACTGAAAGCAAATAAAACAAAATTTTGGTTCAAAACATAAAAACAGAAGTTAAAATGGGATCAAAATAGGCTAAATTGATAGGAAAACAAAGTTTGGAGGTAAGATTAAATGAAATCATAAGAAAATCAAGTAAAAAGGATGAAATTGCGATTAAAAAAAATTAAGGGACTGAAGGAGATATTTCCTTAGAGCAGAAATCGAAAAGACTATAAACTTGAAGAACCAAAGTCACAATTAGCTCACAATTGAAATATGCGCGGATCCTTCCCGGATTCAGGTCACCGCTCGGGTCTTAGATGCCTTAAACGACATCGTTTAGGGAGTTGCTTATATAGCAACAATGAAGGCTAAAATTAACATTTAGCCTCATTTGTTGCTTTCTCCACTGAAACCAAAGAAAAAAAGAGAGAAAACTCTCTTTCTCTTGTTCGTGAACCCAGACCCCTCTTTATAAACCAAGAAATCAGCCGCCTCTAGCAGCGGTTGAAGGCGATAAAAAACGTTCAAAAACCCTTCTCGAAAACTTATTTCAAACTGAAAGGTAATCTTTGTTGTGAAAATATCCAAGATCGCAACAAAAAATGCCACCTTTATTTCAAATTTGAATTTTGAAAATCCCTTTTTAGATTCGAAAAAAATGAATCCCTTTTGTTAAACCCCCAAAACTGAGAAGACAAGAGGGAAGAAGATGAACGATGTCGGCGACAACATCTGACATTCTTTTCCGAGGTAAAACCTAAACCTAATTTGTCTTAAGAAAACTGCGTTCATGCAGGCCTCAACACGATTCCAACTTCTCAGATTTAATTTGATTTGAGTTTTCTAGATTTTATTTTGAGATTAATTCTTTTCTTTTTGATTTTATCGTCAGGATTAATTACTTTGTAACAATACTTGATTTGAGCAATTCAAAAAAAAAATTGAGTGATGAAAATGTTTAAAATTTTTGAATATTTGATTTGATCAATACAATTTCAAAATATGAGTTATAGATTCGACTACGTAAGGTATTATGAATACACAACCCATTAAATATATGTGACTTACTCTAACAAACATTGCTTGATGGAATCACGTACTGATAGTGTTTCTGAGTCCCACAATGTACGATCAAGTTACACATGGAAATAATTATTCCAAGTCTTGAGCTTATAAAGCTCAGTAGTGCACATCTACTCTACTATACTTCATACTAATTAAAAAAACATAAATATGCAAGCTAGTACTAGCAATAAGGAGAGAATAATAAACATATGATGTTATCACTAGTTAGTCGCCTAAACACATGCTCTCATCATGCAAAACATTATACGTGGCACACAATCCCCAATCGTACTTAGGATCTCACTAAATCATTCGAGAAAAACACATAAAGTCATAACTATAAACCTAAAGTAAAACCCGGTGTCACACAATTCTGTGTCATTCACATTTCAATTTTTTTATTATCTTATTATTTGGATGTACTTTTGGACTTAATATTTATGTTCTTTATATTTAATATTTTATTATTTGGATGTAAGATTTGATAAACCTATACATAATGGTGTTGATCTAGGAAATATGTGCGAGGGAGGCCTTTAGTTTTTCTACATTGGTAAAACTTTATGCATATTTTAGTGTTTTGTGTCCATGTTTTATGACACATACTATTAATCGTTAAAGTTGTTTCTTTCTTGTTATTTACTTTCTGATCTACATTAGAAAAACAAAAAAACTAAGGATTTAGAGAGATTGCTCTTGTAACGTCCTAAAATTGGGCCTAGAAGTTTAGTGAACCGGTTCCATCGGTTTAACCTAGTTCGAGATTGAATACTTAAAAAATGAGTTTTTAATAAAAATAAATTTTGTAAAAATATCCTAAAATTCTTATTTGTGTCAAATTTGACTTAGTTCAACTCAATTTCGAAAATTGACCCTTGAATTCCTAAGATTTTAAAATTAGTGACTATTTTGTAAAATTTGAAAACTGGAGGACAATTTTATAAACTAAGACAAACCTTTGAATCTTTAAGGGACTTTGATCTAATCCTAATCCTAACTGATCTAAACCTTCCAAAAGCCTATATAAATAACCTTTAATCTCTTGTTTTAACCTAAGTAATCAAAATTCCCTAATTTTAATCCAAAATCTAAAAATTCACTTTTAAAAAAATATTCATTTTCTTTATTCCGGTTTATTCTTGTTCAAGAGTATGTCTTTATAACATTAGTAGTAGTGAGAGAGCAATGGGGATGTGATATCATATTGAGAATGATGATTATGTTAATTATACTTTTAATGCCTAGAATGATTATTCATAGGGCTGTAAACGAACCGAACGTTTGGTGAACCGTTCGTGAACCGTTCGGCGGGAAGTTCATTTATGTTCGTTTATTTATTAAACAAAAGAACATGAACAAGATTTTTCGTTCGTTTAATTAAACGAACGAACATGAACAAAGGACTCGTTTGTTCATTTATGTTCATGAACGTTCAGTAATCTATTCGTTTATATTTGTTCATTTATGTTCATTTAAATTTATTCACATATATCTAAGGGTGAGCATTAGATCAAGTAAGTCGAGTCAAAAAATTTTGAGTTACTTGAGTTGAGAAGTCTTATATTATGATTCGTTAAAAACTTCCTTGTTATAGGCTAGAGGTGTTCATTATTCTGTTAAACCGAGTTAGATCGAACCAAAAGGTTAATCAATTAAATTTTAGGTTTCGTCTAATAATTAAGAGTTTTTTTAATTTTAATTATCGATTAATTCAGTTTAAAATCAATTAATTAGCTGTATTAATCGAATTAATCTAAAATATTAAATATTTAGCATATTATATATGTTATTTATGTTCGTTCGTTTACGTTCGTTTATTTATGTTCATTTAAATTCATTTATGTTCATTCGTTTACATTCGTTTATGTTCATTCATTTACGTTCGTTTATGTTCGTTTGTTTACGTTCGTTTATCATTTAAATGAACGAACATAAACGAACATGAACAAGCTATAATCCTTAACGAACAAGCACAAACAAGAAAATGTGTGTTCGTTTATGTTCGTGTTCGTTCATTTGTTCGGTTAAAGTTAAACAAACAAACATGAACATATCCTCGTTCGTGTTCGTACGATTCGTTTACAGCCCTAATTATTCATGTTGATGTTAGCTTTTTAACTTTGACTTGAATTGCCTATCGGTATTCCTTTATTTATAATAAAATTATATTGGATTTTGATTATTGTTATCCCGATGTGTAAATTTGAGTGTTATTGACAACGAAGCATGACTATTTTTGAGTTGAATCTATGATGTGGTTATTTAGGTTGGAATGCATCTAGAAATCATGTTGAGTATATTGAGGTGATTCTTTTATGTGTTTATGAAAATGTTGATAATGAAGCATTTTTGGATTTGATTTATACTTCTATATTGTTTAATTGTGATGATTTTTGATATTTAAGAATGCATATAAAAATATGTGTTTTACTCATGGAACTAGGATGAATTGCATCTAGTGAATATGTTGTGAAATATGGTTTATGCCCTTTAGGTAAAAATATGCATCTAGAGAATACTTGAATACGTTTTAGACTTAAAATCTGGAATCCTATAGCTTTCTGGGCAGGTGGTATCAAAACTGTACCTTAAGGTTTCGATACCCTGACCGTTAAGTCTGTTATAGGTTGGAACATAGTTTAGATTATTCATGTTTTAGTCCCTAAGCCTCGAGCATGCAATTAAATGACTTGTAGACCTCATTTTAAGCTGAAACTTGAGACTAAGCATATAATGAACTTAATTAAAGAATGATAACTTTAATTTCACAAGTAGTCCTTGAATTTTTTGAAAATTACATTTTGGTCCCTAAAACAAGTTTGTACATTTTAGGACTCGTTCCTTATCTTTTTCTGCTACAATTGAATATAATCTATGCATAAACATGTAGGATCAAAATAAAGCATCTAGATAAGATAAAAAGAAAAAAATTGGGGTTGTTTATTGGGGCGATTCTCTAGATTAGCCTCGGTATTCCTTGTGTAGTTCATTCGAGTTGGGTTTTGTCTAGACCGGTTCAAGGGGGATACATTTGTTGGTATCAGAGCCTAGGTTATACTAGGTTTGTTAGGTTGATGAAAATTCGTGATGCTTTGCTTGGTTGTTATGTTATTGTGTGGACTTATGCTTAGATTTTGCTTAAACACCGTGCTTGGATGTTGTCTATATTTGTGGTTGTTGATAAAGCATGATATGCTTAGGTGTTTGCAAGAATGATTAAATTTTGATGTGCTTGGATGTTTTCTATATGAACTATTTGCAAGCATGATGGAATCTTGTTGCATTATTATGACATTAGTTATATGGAGATGTTTTGACCATGTTTTAAGGTTGTCTTGCATATGAAATTTATAAAAGAAAATATGTTTAGATTTTAAATGTTGCATGCATTGCTGTCAATTGGTTTTAAAAATGATTTATAAGTTGAATATCTCATGAGATTTTTGGTTTTTAATATGCCATATAGCATAAGAAACTAGTTTGAATTTGCATTGGTTAATGCATGAGATTTTGGAATGATTTTATATGATGCTTAATGCATATTATGGAAAATGCACTTGTTACATGGTTATATATTCTTGAAGCTAATCATAGTTGATGATTGTGCTATGTGATGATTGAGTATATATTGTTGGAGTTTATTTTGAGGTACTAATTGCTCTAACTACTATTAGGAAATTGTTTTATATTGTACTTGAGCTACTTGGAACTTGTTTCGCACTGACCTCACAAGTTTTGCAAAATGTTTTTGCATTTTAAAATTGTTTTTCTATTTTATTGTGCTTGGTATGGGACCAGATAGAAAGCTAAAACTTGTTAATAGAGGAGTTGTGGAGATCAGAAAGTGTAGACAAATTTGTGTTGTGATGTTGTGATATTTGATCTTGATTCGACTGGGTCCTCGATCGTGTTTTAATGAAAAGTGTCTTTGAATCAGTTTAGTCTGAGAGTTTGTTGTGTTGGTGGTTAGTAGGTGACTACATCACTGAGAATACCCTTGAGAGTTTAAAGTTTTTTGTGTGAAAGGTGAATCGAACATGTTGGAAATGTTTGGGTTATGGTGTGATTGTGTACTCTTGGGATGCTTAAGGGTTATGTCTTGAAAGATATCGGTTTAGTGGAGTAAGTTAAGAGTGTTGTGAAGTCAAGAGCAATGTTGGCTCGATTAAGTTTATCGAAGTGTGTTGGTCTAGTGACAGAGTTGTAGGTGAGACTTTTCAAGGTTAAGATGTTCTAAGGTTAGTTACCATTGGTTGTTTGGTGGAGCTGTGTGTGCGGGGTAAAATTGAGGTTATGTTGATGGGTTTTAGTTGTGATGATGAGTGGTGTAAGGATGAGACTGAATTCTTTCTTTGCGAGATGTATGTTGAGATCTTTGCTTTGGTTAGTAAACTTCCTTTTGTTAAGGTCATCATGTGGGTTAGAAAGTTTTAATGATATCATGGTGTTTAGAAAGTCACGTAGGATAGAAAAGAAGTGGGTGAAAGAGCAATTTCCTTACCACTTTCCATGGTGAAAATTTCGAGGATGAAATTTTTTATTTGGGGAGATTTATAACACCCCAAAATTAGGCCTAAAAGTTTAGTGAACTAATTTTGTCGATTTAGCCTAGATCGAGATTGAATACTTAAAAAAATGATTTTTAATGAAAATAAATCTTGGAAAAATATCCTAAAATTCTTATTTGATTCAAATTTGACCTAGGTCAACTCAATTCCTTATACTTGAATTCCTAATACACCCATAGCTCTACGCTGATTACATCATCTTTGTCGAAACAAACACTCAATTTCAGGCACTATAGGATAGAGAAGTATGTCAGTAGACCTTCTAGACATGCACTGAAAAGAAAAACAAACAAAACAAGTAAAATTGAACTAATAAAATAAACTAAGTAAAACAAAAATGCCAAGATAAAAATGACCAACTTTACTCTAAGTAGATCCCCGACAATGGCGCCAAACACTTGGTGTGTTCTGTGTAGTGCTATAAATGATGTATGTGAACACACATATATGTGCAAGTATACACATTCATACAAGTAATAATAGGGTGAGTGAGTTTCGTTCCCACGAGGATCTCTGGTAAAGTGCAAGGTAATTTTGTCAAGGCAAAAAGGTGTCACTAACTAAAAAGGAAAAACAAGGGAAAAGATATAAACAAGAGAAAATGGATATGTACGGTGAGGTGTTATGTAGAAATGCTATGGCAATTCTAGAATGCTAGCACCTAAAATATGCCAAGGCAGAATGGAATGGATGATGATGGCAGGGTGGATGTATGGAGTGGTGTGTGAGGGTATAGTAGTGTGATTGCAAGATGACAAATAAAATAAAGAAAGCAGTTTGTAAATGCTGAGGCAAAAGTAGGATGCAAGAACACGTTAAGCAATACTGGTGGTGACTCCTATGAACTTCTTACCCTCACTCTTATGAACATAAAGCAACTACGGTGTATATCTACTCGACAGAGATTTATAAAAGTATTCCCGCTCTTCCGAGTCATAGGAACCTAACAAACTAAAATGCCATGGCATCTCGTGTCACTCGAGTAGCACTAGTCTATCAATAAAGCACACTCCTTTTAGTCGTTGAAACCCTCACCTACGCCTCTTCCGAGTGCTCTATGCTTAGATTAGGCTTTATTTTCAGTCTAGAACCCATTGCTCACGTAGATCCTCCCTTAGCTCCTTCCGGATTATCTAAGGATCTATAGCTACGCCTCTTCCGAGTTCTCTAGCATGCACCTAAACACGAGACACTTTCGTGCCTCTTACAATGCATAGATGATTATCAACAATGAGCAAAGCAAATATACAAACACATGGAAGACAATATATTAATAAAAGCAAAGGATAATCATCCACAAAAGCAACCACCTAAACAAAGCTCACATGGTGGTGCAAAATGTTAAATGTAATATCATCCACATAAAACCTTAACATTTAACAATCATCCTCATAAAATATGAAAAATAAAGCAAAGAAAGGAGGACTAGAAGGCACCCTCGGTTGCGCAGGCCGCCGACTTCTTCAACCACCACGAGACGCCTTGGTGTGCTAGCCCCTTCCGGGTGCTTAGCACACCACTCCCTTCGAGCTCTATCAATTGAGGTCCCTTCGGTCGGAGTTTGGAGGAGAAAGGTGGGAGCTTTCCACCGCCGTAAAAACCACTCCAAAGGTCCTCTTTTTCTGTGTTTTCTTGCTCCTCAAAGGTGCCTCCTTTTCTTGTAGGTCACCATGTCCTTAAAAAGGGTGAAAAAACCTAGAAAATAGTAAAAATCCCATTTCTGCCCCCTTCACGTGATGGCATTTCTGTAGGGCTGACAGTGGCGACAGTAGTCCCCTACCGAGGTGGCTTGCAATCAGGCAATATTGGTTGTGGTCCCCTACCAAGGTGGGTGTGGCCATGCTGTAGTTGTCCTGACCGGTTGTAATGGCACCAGCTGGGATTCTTATCAAAATATCTTCTTTTCGTCTAGTCCAGCACAGGAGTCCTCCAGCTTTGCCATGACATTTTCCCATCGCTATCCTTCTATGAATGCCATGACAAATTGCCTCAACTTCCATTTTTGCTTTACCTGCTCAACACAATTAAAAAGAACTACCTTTCCCATTAAATAGCACCCATTGCCACATAAAAATGTCAAGGCATAACTACAAGACTACATGCAATGTTATGAACCTAAATGCAACTAAATGAACCTATATGAGCCTAAAGACATTCAATAACTTAAGTAAAAAGGGCTAAAATATAGCCTTTTTGCGGAGTTATCACACCCTCAAACTTAAGCTATTTCTTGTCCTCAAGTAATGAATAACAGGTAGCAGAGAATAAATGTCATGACAAAGTTCAAGAACTAGGCAAGCAGATGGTTAGAGTTTCAGCACTCAGAAAATGTCATGGCTTAAACATATAAGACTCGAGGAAATTTCAAGAACGCTACCCTAGGATAAGGTCGGATGTGAGTATGTGTGTGCATGAGTGAGTGTATCTAAACTATACTTAGTTATATTAGAAAAATTCTAAGTAATGTTGACTATCCTAGCAAGCATATTTTCTCATATTTAAGCACAATTTACTACTCTCCATATATATAATTTTTTTCATTTTTTTTACAAACATGCTCGACATACTACTACAAGAGGAGCCAGCCTGTCACACTACCTTCTACTCATGCCATAGCTGCCATTTATTTAAACACAGTATCCAGGAAATGCCATGACACGTTAAAAGTGTATCGTCACCCTGTGCCTCTTTTAGTAATTCATATGCACATTGATATGCCATGGCATAGCGGAGTATCCCTCTACAGATATGTCCAGGAATTTATTCAAAACTTTTATACTAACTAATGGGGGTTCTCTATTAACAAGTAAATTCATTACGACATGCAGGCTATTTAAGTTTACATTCTATAAAAATTTCCTAGCTTCCCTAAGCATGGAAGACATACACTCGTGTAACAATAAGATAAGCACAACCACCAAGTCCTAGAACAGGTTCTATCCACATCTCAAGTCATGCATATTCAATTCAAGCATTGGCCATATAAGGTATATCATCATCGGGCATCACAAACTATAATCCTATAAACTTAACCTAAAACTTGTACAAATGTCATGGTATTTTTCTACAACTTCTTCTATCATACACATGCAAATGAAGTAGAGAACGATACCTCCCTCAAACTTGAGGCAAGCATTGTCCTCAATGCAACTAAAAGAAAAACTAATTAAAATGTCATGCAATGAAATGAAATGCAATGTGATGTACCTTGGCTATGCTGGTGGTGTGGTGGCAATTCGGCGCGATGTTCGGCGCTTCAATGGGGGCTGACTATCTTCAGGATCAGACTCATCATCTACTCCCCGTCTTCTAGATTTCTTAGTAAACAAGAGATGGGGTTGATTGTCTCCCAGCCGACATCTTGAGTCATCGTTTAGATTTCTTCCTCTTGGGAGAGGGCATTTGTGATTCCTCTTGTGGGGTTGCTGGCTGGGGTTCTTCTTGTTGTGTTGGCTGGGTGGACGGATCTTCAAACAATGAGGAAATAAAACTGGCTTCATGTTCCTTTGCAGCAGAAGGGTCTGGTTGATCTTGTGACTGGGCTCGCTCCTCTGAAAATGCCTTGACATTTTCAGGAGTTTGTTCTCGTGTAGGTGACTGGGCTTCCTGATCTTGCTCCTCGGTTTCAGGTTCCATGGGCCTAACTTCTTCGGATGGTTCAGCTGGCGATGGTACCTGATTTAAATCAGGTGTAGCTGGTCTAGTCGGAGTTGAGGCAGCTATAATTGCTGAGGCATTTCATGATGCATTGGGTGTATAAACTCTGGAAACGTAGGGAACTCTTGATCCAATGGAGGAAGCAGCTCTGCCAAGTAGGCTTTGATGACCTCGTCTCTCTTCTTTGTGTAAAAGAAAAATTCTTTTAGATCTTTTGACAAGTCATTAACTTTTTCCATGGCATTTTTGGATAGCTCCAGTGCATCATCTTTTTCCATCGGGATTTTTTCTTTAACCGAGGCAACATGTGATGCCTCTGGCTTCTCTTCGACGTTTCCCATAAGTGTAGTCACTTTTTCAACAGATAACCCTTTCATTCCTTCAAAAATTTCATCAAAATCATATTCTGGAACATTTTTCATCCGACATAGTGCGGTGATTAGGTTTGGAAATATGAGGGGGCTCTTGGGCCGTTTCCAACAAGCATGCGTCTCATGCACAATTATCCTTCCTATGTCCATTGGGCAGTCAAAGAGAATAGAATGTAACAACATGAGTCGAGGTAAACTCACAGTAGTATGATGCGAAGTGGGCATCAGCTTGTATCGCATGAAGTGGTTCCACAACTGGGCATTGGGAAGCAAGTGCTCTCGGTTCACCGTTCGCCTCAAAGTTTGTTGACCATTCCACTAGGTCTCGGGCAGACATAAATCCTCCTTCATACCTTGATATGTTTCGTAATCAGACTCTTCTTCTTTCTTAGCATGCCTATCCACTTCTTGAGGGATTTTGAAGAAGCGATTGATAGCCGTGTTTGTGAAATGGATATTTTTGCATCGTAAATATATGGATTTCTGGTCTAGGTTGTTAATATTGGCATAAAACTCACGCACTAATGTTGTGTTGATGGAGCCTGGATGAGCAGCAAACTGCTCTCAATGGTGGTGCGCCACCACATCCTTCACCTCTGGTCCCAACTCGTCGAAGAGGATGAAGCCAAGTTCAAAGAAAACTTTCCAGTTTTTGAGAGTTTTAAACCTCTCTTCCTTCAATTCATCAACAAAAATAACAGGAAGTTGTTGTGCGGATCCAGAGGGTCTGGTTCGTGCCATCTTTAAGTTGAAAGAGAGGAGAGAAAGTAGGAAAGCTTGAAGCTTTTCTCTAATGGACGGGGGTGTTTTTCGGCTATGGAGGTTGGAGATGAGGAAGAATATGGAGAGTAAAGGTTAAAGAGAAAAGTAATAAAGGTGAGACCTTTATTTTCTTTAGTGGGGTGTGGGAAAGAAACGTGTGGAGGGGGTTGATTGGGTGTGGGAATAAAGGTATCAGGCAATTAAAGAGAGGAGAGAGAGGGTTGGTTTTTGAAATTCAAAATAAAATAATAAAAAGAATAAAAACTCCCCCTTTTTGTCTTTTTGTCGCCCAATACTTTCAAGGTAGGGTTTCCTACTTTTCTCCTTCTTTTTCCTTCAGCCTCCAAGGGTGTATATTAACCTAAAAAAATAAAAGAAATGATTAAAAAGATTAAGCATAATAAAGCAAATAAAATAAACATCTATAAGATATGTGGTAGGTTTATCCCGCATCATGTGGGCTCTAATGTAGATCTTTAGGCGCTGGCCATGGACTTTGAAAATTCTCCCACTATCAATGTCTTTGATGTCCACATCTCCATGGGGGCACACATGATGTATTTCAAATGGCCTGGACCACCTCGATTTAAGCTTCCCAGGGAAGAGCTTCTACCTTGAGTTGAATAGGAGCACTTGTTGTCCCGCAGGAAAATGTCGTGGCAAAACCGCTTGATCATGCGATCGTTTGGTTCTCTCCTTGTAGAGTTTAGCATTCTCATAGGCTTGGGTCCTGAATTCTTCCATCTCATTTAACTCTAGAAGTCTTCTTTCACCAGCTAAATCGGCATCAAAATTGAGTTTCTTGATTTCCCAATAAGCCTTATGCTCTAGCTCAACCGGGAGGTGACATGCTTTGAAATAGACTAACTTAAATGGAGACATCCCTAGGGGGATTTTGAATGTTGTTCGGTATGCCACAACGCTTCATCAAGCTTTATTGACCAATTCTTCCTTCTTGGATTCACTACTTTTTCCAAGATTTGCTTGATTTCACGGTTGAAAACCTCGGTTTGCCCATTGGTTTGGGGATGATATGCCGTGGCAATTTTGTGTCGCACCCCATATCTTTGCAATGCCTTGGCAATTAACTTGTTGTCAAAGTGGGTGCCTTCATCACTGATTATAGCCCTTGGTGTGCCAAATCTTGTGAAAATGTGCTTATGAATAAATTTAAGCACGATCTTTGAATCATTCCTTGGCGTCACAATGGCTTCTACCCACTTGGATACATAGTCCACTGCCAACAGGATATACAAATCTCCATATGAAGATGGGAATGGTCTCATAAAGTCTATGCCCCACACGTCAAACAACTCTATCTCCAAAATATTTTGTCGTGGCATTTCATGACGTTTGGAGATATTCCCAGTCCTTTAATGTCAATCGTAGGCTTGGTAAAATGCCTGGGCATCTTTGAATAAAGTAGGCCAATAAAAACCTGATTGGAGGACCTTAGCAGCAGTCCTCATTTCTCCGAAGTGTCCACCACATGAGCCTGAGTGATAGTGATGCAGAATAGCTCTTTGTTCCTCTTCTGGAAAACATCTTCGGATAATTTGATCGGCACAATGCTTGAACAGATACAGTTCATCCCAGAAATAGAACCGCACGTCATGTCTAAATTTCTTCCTTCCCTGGCTAGTCATGTCAAAAGGCAAAATACCACTGACAAGAAAATTAACAAGGTCAGCGTACCACAGAATTGCCGTGACATAAAGAATTTTCTCATCAGGGAATTCATCATGTATTTCAATTTTGTCATGACATTCCAGGTTAACTTCTAGCCTAGACAAATGATCAACAACTTGGTTCTCGGTTCCCTTCCTATCTACCACCTCTAGGTCAAATTCTTGCAACAACAATATCCATCTAATGAGCCTAGGTTTAGCATCCTTTTTAGTCACTAAGTACTTAATTACTGAGTAATCGGTGTGAACAATGACCTTAGTGCCTATAAAGTATGACCTAAACTTGTCAAATGCAAATACCACGACAAGTAGCTCTTTCTCTGTGGTAGTGTAGTTAAGTTGTGATTCATTTAAAGTACCGATAACATAATAAACAACATGAAAAATTTTACCTCAACGCTGCCCCAAGACTGCTCCCACGACGTAGTCGCTCGCATCGCACATCAGCTCAAACGGTAAAGTCCAATCTGGGGGAACAATAACTGGTGCAGTGATCAGAATTTTATTCAGCTCTGTGAAAGTGCCATGACATTTTTGATCGAACACAAAAGGCTGGTTCTGCTGCAACAACATTCACAAGGGCTTAGAGATCTTGGAGAAATCCTTTATAAATCTCCGATAGAATCCCGCGTGTCCAAGAAAACTTCTTATGCCCTTGACATTTGTTGGCGGTGATAGCTTCTCGATCACCTTGATCTTATCTTTGTCTACCTCAATACCTTTGTGTGAGATTTTATGGCCCAACAAAATACCTTTTGTCACCATGAAGTGACATTTCTCCCAATTCAGCACAAGGTTAGCTTCTTCACATCGCTTCAAGACCTTTGCTAAATTGCCAAGACATTTTTGGAAACTGCCTCCAGAAACAGAAAAGTCTTCCATGAAAATTTCAAGAGAGTCTTCAACCATATTAGAGAAGATAGCTTGCATACAACGCTGGAAAGTTGCCTGGGCATTACACAATCCAAAGGGCATCCTTCTAAAAGCGTAAATTGTTGTCACTGTTTCAAACTCACCCTTCCTTTTTCTTTTAGATATCATGTCTTTCAAGAACTTAGCGTAATTAGGAATCTGTTCAATTGCCTCAGTTGCTTCCACTGTTTCAAACTCACCCAACCTTTTTCTTTTAGATATCAAGTCTTTCAAGAACTTAGCGTAATTAAGCATCTGTTCAATTGCCTCAACGAATGGCAAGTTGATGTGGACTTGTTTTAGGATGTCTAAGAATTTTTTAAACTGGAGATCCTGTTTTTGCTTTTTCAACCTTTGTGGGAAAGGTGGTGGTGGTCTCATCTCCTCTAGGGTTTCAAGAGTTTTGAATTTAATACCTGGGACCACTGGATCTTTTACTGTCTCGGCAGTTGGTTGAGTTGCTGTTGGTTTGTTCGCCTTGGTAGAGTTTTCTGCTGGGATTTCTGAGGCCTGACTTTCTGGTTCAGCATCTTGGTCTTCCCTATCTGATTCCTCTTGTATTACCTGTGGGACTTTGTTTGCTGAACTGCTTAGTTTTTATTTTAAATGTAGACCATTTCTGGTTGTGATCACTTTACATTGCTCATGGCCTATTCCCTTAGCAACTTCAGTATTGCTAGGTAATCCTCCTTGTGGTCTAGTGTTTTATCTTTGAGCGAACTGAACAACTTGAGTTTCTAGAGTTTTAGTAGTCGCTTCTTGATTTTGCAGCCTCATCTCTGTCCTATTCATGAAAGCATCCGTCCTTTTGATGAAATTACTGTTCTCTGCCATGTATGATTCTGTTTTCATCATAAAGGCCTTGAGAGTGTTCTCCAACGAACTTTCGGACAGCTGCGGCGGCATCTGTTGTATATTTTGCTGCGGTATCGGTTGCTGATAACTTGAGGTCTGATTAGTGGGATTTAAGGCATTATTAGGATTGCTCCATGAAAAATTTGGGTACCTTTTCCATGCCGGATTATATGTGTTAGACATCATATTATTATTCCAGTTGTAGTTTCCTACATAAAAACCAGTTTCTTCATCTTGCACATACTCAGAAGAATTGATCGTTTTAACCTCATGAGTATTTTGTTGTAATTGCATGTTCTGAACCATCTTGGTTAGAGATGCCAATTGTGCCACCACTGAATTGGATGTTTCGATTTCATTCACTGTGGCTTGGCGTCTCATTCCCCCTCGCCTAGATGTAGGGAACTGAAAATCATTCTTTGCGAGCTTAACCAGGTCTTGTCCCTGGTGGAATGCTATTTAACCAGGTCTTGGCCCTCATCCAAGATCCTATTGATCCTGCAGGAATGCTATTTAACCAGGTCTTGGCCCTATCCCTCAGTGAATAGGGAAACAATTTTAATCTCAAAACATCTTCATGGACTCCTTGAATTTTGAATGAGTTACAAACTTCCATGAAAGATTTGAGATGCTGCCTGGCATCTTCAGTTGCAGACCCACTGAATTGTCCAATAGTATTCAGCATATTGAACATGACAGGTTTGAGTTCAAAGTGGGCTACTTCTATTTCCGGTGCAACGACTCTAGGGTTTAATCCATTCGGATCTTTCACCAGGAAATCTCTAACAGTTAGCTGCCGCGGCAATAGAGGCTGCGGTAGTGGTTGTTGCGGCAAGGGTGGCTGCTGAAGTCCTCCGTGGCCAACAGGTATGTTTTGATCTACTTGATTTCCTGCCATTGCTTGTTGGATTTGTCTCTTCAACCGATTCCGTGTATGTTCGATCTCTGGGTCTAACTCGTACAAAGGATTGGTTGGGTTGGCCCTGGTCATACACCAAGAAAAACCAAAGTAAAATAAAAATAAAAAAGAAACAAGAAAATAAAGAAAACAAAATTTAGTTGCCAATCCCCGACAACGGCGCCAAAAACTTGTCGCGTGTCAAAAGTGCGCAATTAGTGCAAGTGAACACATCGCAAGTAATAAAGTGATAAGTATTATCCTGTATCGTCTCCACAAGGATTGGTATACTTAATATGTCTTCTTCGTCTTCTTGTTCTGTAAAAATAAAGACACAAGTAATTTTGGTTTTGATGAAACTAGATAAATTGAAATAAAGGAAACTAAGAATAAGGATGAAGTCTGATTACTAGAGAGAGAGGTCAGGATCCAGTTGCGTTGTATTGTGGATTTGATTGACTTGTCTCTGTCCAATGCAATTTTATATCACTGCCTCGGCAGTACTGCAGATTACTATCTTGGCAGCGATAATACTTGCCCGCCGTGACAATCCCTTGCTCGTGGGTGGACTTTACCAAAGTTCGGAAAGTGTCCTTGGATGACTCCACTTATCCCTAAGTCGAAGTACTATTGATTACTAGTCCATGATGATACCTCACGGCGTGAATCAATTATACTCACCAACCAATGTCACACTTCTTTTAGCCGCTGAAACTCTTAACCTATCCCTAGGCCGAGTGTCACACCCTAAAATTCATCCCTTATTTAAAGTCAAAATCCCTAATTTTGTGCCCTAAATTTGGGGATTTAAAATTCTGAAAATAATGACTTTTTTGTGATTTTTGAAAACTTGAGGGTCTGTACTTAAATTCTGAAAAACTCTGAAACCCTAATGTGTAATTTTATCATTTCTAAATGGTAACATTTTCTTCTTTCCTGAAAACCCGACTGTCTTTAAGTTAATTGATACTCTCCTTTTATTTTATTTTTTTCTTTTAATTTCAGTTAAATCTTTTTATTTGAATTTCTGAATTTCCTTTTACAATCGTGAATTTCTTTCTCTCTTTTCCGTCCTCATTTTGTTTTCTTTCGATCCAAGTCTGGTAAGTTTTCGAACCCCTTCTTTTGGTTTCTGTTCAATTTATTTCGGTTGTGTTGTGGAGAGAGTTTTGTTTAGTTTGTTTCTGAGATGTGAAGTTTATATGAGTGTATTCTTTTGTTTCGGTTCTAAGTGTAGTGGTGTAAGGGGAGTTCTGTTTTGTGTACAACCGATTGAGGTAAGGGGTTTAATTCGATTTTAAAGTGGTTTGAGTGTTGGGTGTGTTTGTATTCGAATCAGAAGCATGTTGAATCGGTTTTAGAGTCGTTTTAGGGGGGTTTTGTCTGAAAATTTATGTTAGGGACCTAGGAAAAATCTGGAATTTTTACAGATTTTCCCGGAAAATCTGGAAAACCCAGATTTTCTCGGGAAAATCTGGAAATTCCAGATTTTCTCGGGAATTTTCTGGGTAACCCAAATCGCCTGTCTAACTCCAAGCCCACCCGAGCCGCCTGGTCCAACCCCAAACCCAACTCGAACTTGACCCAACCCGACCCAAACCCGACCAATGACCCAACCCGGCTGACGTCACTACTGACGTCATCTGTTGACGTCACTGCTGACGTCATCTGCTGACGTCAGCAATTAACTTTTCCCGACCCAGTCTTACTTTATGTTTTTCGACGTCCTAAGTCCGATGGCACTGTCCGTTTTTCGAAATCCGAACCCGAAGCATCATTTTTAGGGCTTTTTGTTCGAATGCCTTATATGGAAGTTATCTTTAGTGGTTTCAGAAACCGTTACTGTTTGCTTCAGGTGAAGTAGATTCCGATCCCGAGCATCTACCTCCTTCTCCTTCTCCTGGACGACCTCCTGTTCATCAGCAACCGGGACCCGCACGTGAGTATCGGTTTAATTCTGTTTACTATATTTTTCGGTATAGTTGCATAGTAGGGTGTCTAATATTAATTGTTATTCGTAGGTTCTACACCTGCTCATTCTAGTGGTAGAGCCGAGTCCAGTCGACGTCAGTATCGTCGTTGAGTCTTCTGCTTCAGGTGTGTTCTCTTCTGTTAATTTTGTTATTCTATGTGTGTAAATTTCTGTTAAATCCCGTATGACCATGCATCATCCTGACATTATATTTTGATTATGAAATGGTCATGTATGCCTCATGTTAGATTATTAGGCATGCATTCTGATCTTGTATCTGCATTTAACATTGCATCTGGTTAAATTTTCTGTGAAATTTCTAAGTGCAGACCTGCATTTCGTGCAGGGGTATCGATACACGGGTCACCGGTATCGATACCCATAAGTGAAAATAGGCTATGTGGGCAGGGGTATCGAACCATGGTTCGATATCGGGTCCTCCAATGGCATAATGGCATCGATACCAATATCGATGCTGGATGGTCCTCTTTTCGTTGACTTTGAAAATGGTCAAAGGGTATCGATACCAGTATCGATACCCATGGTTCGATGCCTTCTTTGGGTGGGTATCGAGGCAAGGTGGTTCGATACCCCATATAAAGGTATCGATACCCCTGTGAAAATTTGACAAGTTAAGTATTGTTTGAGGTTCGATAAGAGAATTAAATGTTATAATGATTCTTATAATTAATGAAATGAATGGTTAACACAAGATTGATATTTTAAACCCCGAACGACTAAGTTATGAGAAGTCTTGATATGTTTTGATGTTAAGATCATACGTGGATCGTTTATGTGTGTTGAGTCCTTGTTTGATGGAAATCCGGATATCCAAAAGTGTTGCAACAAGTTGAAGGCCATCCGATGTAACATTTCGGGTGATGATTTTGAAGACCATTCCAAATGTAGGATCCCGATGCTGTGTGGACGCGGGCCTCATTCGATGATACTCGATGTGATATTCCGAGTTTGGGATTTGGAGGATCCCGATGCTGTGTGGATGCGGGCCTCAAATCCCATATATAGGATCCCGATGCTGTGTGGACGTAGGCCCTGCTCTTAGTGTAGGATCCCGATGCTGTGTAGACGCGGGTTTCACTACTTTGTGTTGTTGTTTGACATGTATATGTTGTGTGCGTCATTATACACTGTTTATGCCATGTGGTAAGTGAAGCGGTTCGTGGAGCACCATCAAGGTTCGGATTTCAGCATCGACCGTGTTGTCAGAGTACATGTATTAGATTTAGTGGGCTTGTACTATATCTAACCCTATATAATGTAACTCTGTTTATTTTAATTTGGGTCGAATGTTTTTAATGGTTTGTAATATTTTGGAGCTCCGATTACTTACTATCATTTTGGGCTATGTTTTAACTTAATGTATTTTATGAATCGTATTTGGACTTGAATTCGATTTTTATTTGATGGGCTTTGAAAAGAAATTTTGGAATACAGGTTTTGGGCCGGAGCCCCAATGTGACATCCGGGTCGGGTGTTACATTTAGTGGTATCAGAGCTTAGGTTGATTCGGTTCTAGGAAGTCCCTAGGGGAGTCTAGTGTGTTATATAGGTGTCAGACAAGTACATGCCCACGAGTCGATAACGTACTTTCTTTAAAGCTAAGATTTTGATGGTCTACTCTTGTTTGTTGTTGTTCTTTGTGCAGAAGTGGTTGAGTATACCGTGACATGTGAGGGATCAAGAGGAAAGCCGGGGTTATCGTGGAGGAGAACCAGACCTTGCGTAGGATCGTGAAGGCTATACCGAGGCCATCTTCTACGCCTCGAGAGGCATCGGTTGAGAGGGTAAGAAGGCAAGGAGTTGTTGACTTATTTGGTATGGGACATGATAATCTCGTACACGCTGATCAATAGTTGTATGACACAAGGTGGATAATGAGACAGATGAGGCTGAGATTAGAAGATAAGTTATCCTGTGTGTTGTTGCTTCTGAAAGGCAACGCGAGAGAGCGGTGGGAGACAGTTGAGCAGGGTTGGTATCCTTATCGTCCTAAGTGGGAGGACTTCCTTGAGGAGTTTGAAAGCCAGTATGTGGGTGAGACTCACATCGACACCTTGAGGGAGTGGCTTACCCATCTTGTTTAGGGGAACCGTTCGGTCTTTTCTTATGAGCAGGAGTTCCTTCAATTGAGCCGGAATGCTCCAGAGCTTGTTGCTACAGAGAAGATGAGATGTAAGAGGTTTTTGAGAGGTCTGAGGAAGGATATCCAGACTTATCTCACTGCTGCACCGCCTAAGGTGTTTTCTGAGTTGGTTGCCAGTGCCAAGTCGCTAGAGCAAGTTCAGGGGTTGACCTATGGGCCATCTGTTGGTCAGGGAGTCACCGGTGGAGCTATTCAGAGTCATGCGGGTAACTCTCAGTCTCAATTCGGTAGGAGTAGGAGCCGTTGGAATCAGAGTAGAGGAGCATCGAATCAGGGTTCGAGGTCGAACCAGAGATCAGAGTCTGTGGGACGTAGGAGGCAGTCTGTGTCTTCTACTACTAAAGGTCCAGAGGGTTTGCAGCGGAGTGTAAGTGTTCAGGTTTGCAATCAGTATGGCCGGAATCATCGAGGACCATGTTGGGGCAATGCTAGGGTTTTCTTTTAGTGTGGGTCTTCGGAGCACTTTGTGAGGGACTGCCCAGAGGTTGTGACATCTCCACCAGGCCGCGCTCAGAGGACTGTGTTCCAAGCCCATAGGGGTCGTGGGTTTTCGCGTGGCGGAGCTAGCAATGCGACAGATGTTATCTCAGGTACATTCAGTTTGTTTTCTGTCCCTATAGTTGCTCTTGTGGACTCGGGATCTACCCATTCGTATATCCGTAGCGGGATATCGGAGCAGTAGGGGTTACCAGCGGAGGATCTAAAGGTAGAAGTCCGTGTGACCAGTCCGTTGGTGTTAGATGTGTTGGTGGATAAAGTGTATCGAAGGTGTCCGATCGAGGTGCAAGGATCTATCTTCTTGGCCGACCTCATGGTTTTGCCGTTTCAAGAGTTCGACGCAATCCTTGGGATGGATTGGTTGTTCGAACACGATGCAAGTTTGGGGTGCAGATCCAAGAGTTTGAAGCTTCGAGTGGCTGATGGTTCTAAGCTTGTTGTGAGGAGTGATAGAAACCCGTGTTTAGCGAATTTTGTGTCAGCTTTGTCAGCTAAGAGGTTGATCCAGTAGGGTTGTGAGGCGTTCTTAGCTCACGTGGTGGATGTGAGTGTTGAGAGTCTAGATTTAGAGAGTTTGAGGACCGTTTGTGAGTACCCCGATGTTTTTCCGGAGAAGTTGCCTGGTTTACCTCCCGACCGTGAGTTGGAGTTCCGGATAGAGGTGTTTCCAGGGATAGCACCGGTGTCCATAGCACCGTATCGTACGGCACCGGCGGAGATGAGAGAGTTGAAGCAACAGACCCAGGAGTTGCTTGAGAGAGGTTTTATCAGACCGAGTGTGTCGCCGTGGGGAGCGCCGGTTTTTTTGTAAAGAAGAAGGACGGATCGATGAGGATGTGCATCGACTACCGTCAGCTCAACAAGGTCACGATCAAGAATCGTTACCCTTTGCCTAGGGTCGATGACCTGTTTGATCAGTTGAGGGGTGCTCGTGTGTTTTCTAAGATAAATCTGAGGTCAGGGTACTACCAGCTGAAGGTAGTGGAAGAGGATGTCCAAAAGACCTCTTTTAGGACGTGGTATGGACATTATGAGTTTTTAGTGATGCCGTTTGGGCTCACGAACCTGCAGCTTTTATGGACTTGAAGAACCGGATCTTTCAGCCGTATCTAGATTAGTTTGTGGTTGTGTTCATCGACGACATCTTGGTGTTTTCACGCTCGGTGGAGGAGGATGACTATCACCTAAGAGTGGTTCTTCAGGTTTTGAGGGATAGGCGTCTGTAAGCCAAGTTCAGTAAGTGTGAATTCTGGTTGTCTGAGGTGGTGTTCCTTGGCCACATAGTTGCCGCGGATGGAATCCGAGTTGATCTCCAGAAAATCCAAGATGTGGTGGAGTGGAAACCACCGAGGAATGTACCGAAAGTCCGTAGTTTTCTTGGGCTTGCCGGATATTATAGAAGGTTCGTTAAAGGTTTTTCGATCTTAGCGGTACCTTTGACAAAGTTGCTTCAGAAAGGTGTTCCGTTTATGTGGAACGAAAGGAGACAGCAAAGTTTTGAGCAGCTTAAGGCTTATCTGACAGAGGCTCCAGTCTTGACGCAACCGGAACCAGGGAAAAATTATGTGGTGTTTAGTGATGCTTCCATGAATGGGTTAGGTTGTGTGCTTATGCAAGAGGGTAAGGTGGTTGCTTACGCCTCAAGGCAGTTGAAACCCCATGAGAGAAACTATCCTACACATGATCTTGAGCTTGCGGTTGTCGCGTGTCAAAAGTGCGCGTTCAGTGCAAGCGGACACATCGCAAGTAATAAGTGATAAGTATGTTATCGAGTTATCGTCTCCTCAGGGACTGGTATACTTAATATGCTCCCTTCATCTTCTTGCTCTGTAGAAAGATAAAAACACAAGTGAATTAATGTGATTTATTTAAACTAAAATAATTGAATAAAATAAAGAGTCGAAATATTAGAGAGAGATGGGCCAGGATCCAGTTGTATTGTATTGTGGACTTGATTGACTTGTCTTTATCCAATGCAATCGTATATCTCTGCCTCGGCAGCACTGCAGTTTACTGCTTGGGCAACAATAACGCTGTCTGTCGCGGCAATCCCTTGCTCGTGGGCAGACTTTACCAAAGTTCGGCAAAGTGTCCTTGAATGACTCTGCTTATCCCTAAGTCAGAGTGCTGTTGATGACTAGTCCTTGATGATACCTCCCGGCGTGACCCAATTATACTCACCAACCAATCTCACACTTCTTTTAGCCGCTGAAACTCTTAACCTATCCCTAGGCCGAGTTAGTATTTTGCGATTGAAACACCGTACTTACCCCTTTCGTGAATCTAACTCTCCCGAGCTTAGATAAATGGATTACTCACAAACTTCCCTCCCGGGCTTGAATGCGAGAACAAGGAATAAAAAAGGATAAGCAAACCTTAATAATCTTTATTGCATTGAATAAAAGACAAATTACAATCTCCTCTCACAAATACTCCACAACCTTCACCTAAACCCTATGAAGGTTTTAGAACATGATGGAGAGGAAGGAAACAAGAGTAGAAGTCGACTCTCCCTAGGTATTTCGATATATCATACATTGGGTGGCTAGGTCTTTATATAGGCTAGACTTAGGGCAAACCTTTCCTAAGTATAATACAACTTGGAGTAGGGAACAAGTCAAGTACATAATAATATTATATTTCCAAGTTTGAATTCGGCTAAGGGGGCTTTCCCGCGTGGTCTTCCTTTGGGCTTTTCCTTGTGCTAGCCAGCTCCGATTCTTGGGCTTCAAGTCCAAACACGTTCCTTAGATTTTTGTCTTTCCATCGCCTATCACTTTGCTTCCTGTCTTCCTGCTGCTGCCTCGACATCAGGTCCTTCCTCGGCCTTGTCGCTGCCGCGGCAATGGTTTTCCTGCACAGAAATAAAAACGCAGTAAAACGTGCATTTTTCTATAAATATTATCTATTTAAGTATAACTTCTAAATATATCACATTAAGCACATGCATTGGTTCAAGTGGGTGAATATTTGGTGATAAATGTCGATAAAAGGAGTAAAAAGTGATAGTGTGTTGAGCACTTATCAGCGGTGGTTATCTTCGCTTTGAAGATATAGAGGCATTACCTCTACGGAGAGAAATGCTACATCTATACCGACCACAAGAGTTTAAAGTATCTGCTTACCCAGAAAGAGTTGAATCTGAGACAGTGTCGGTGGATCGAGTTGTTAAAGGACTATGATTGTTGATAAGTGCTCAACTCACTATCACTTTTTACACCTTTCATGGACAATAATCACTAAATCTACACCCACTTGGACCAATGCATGTATTTAATGTGAGATAATTAGATATTCTGCTCTGGAAGCATATAAAGATGATATTTATAGAAAAGGCGAGTTTTACTGTACTTTTGTGTCTGTGCAAGAAAAACTAATTGCCGCGGCAGCGACTGAGGCCAAGGCAGGACCTGATGCCGAGGCAGCAAGGACAAGTAACGATATTGTAGGCGAATTGAAGATAAAAATGAGCTGGATGTTTCTGGATAAGCAGCGCATGAATCAGAGCTGGGTAGCACATGGAAAGCCCAAGTCAAAGGCCACGCGGAAAAGAATCCTAGTTGGAGTAAACTTGGAAATATTTTATTTATGGAATTGACTTGTGTCTTACTCCAAGTTATACTCCTACTTAGGAAAGGTTTGCCCTAGACCAAGCCTATATAATACCTAGCCGTCCAAGAGAAGAGGAGAGGAGAGTTTTCGGCACAAAACTTAGCATCATAGAGAGAGCCGACTCCACCTTAGATTTTAGATTTCTTTTTATTATGTTCTAAGTTTCTTTAGGCTTAGGTGAAGGTTGTAGAGTATTAGTGAGAAGAGATTGACTTTCGTTTCTTGTTTAATGCAATAAAATATCAAGGTTTGCTTATTCTTTGTCATTTTTTTTTCTTGCATCCAAGCTCGAGAGAGAAGTTTGCAAGTAATCCATTTATCTAATATCGAGAGAGTTAGATTCACGAAAGGAATAAGTACGGTGTATCAATCGGGAAACACTAACTCGGCCTAGAGATAGGTTAAGAGTTCAGCGGCTAAGAGAAGTGTGTGATTGGTTGGTGATTATAATTGATTCACGCCGAAAGGTATCATCAAGGACTGGTCATCAACATTACATTGAATTAGAGATAAGCAGAGTCATTAAAGGACATTGTGCCGAACTTTGATAAAGTCTACCCAAGAGCAAGAGATTGCCGCGGCGGACAAGCATCATCGCTGTCGAGGCAGTAATCTGCATTATTGCCGAGGTAGTGTTGTGCGATTGCATTGGACAGAAACAAGTCAATTGAATCCACTATACAACACAACTGGATCCTGACCACTTCTTTAATCTGTTTATCATCTCTTTATTTAGTTTTCTTTATTTAGAATTGATGAGTGCCTAAAAGTCCTATTCTTTATACCAATTTCTCACTCGATTATTGCTGATAAAGGACAGATTTAATGGCAATATTGGATAATTCTACTTATTTCCATATTTTAGCATCCCAATACTTAATTCATGAATTAATCTATTATTTGGCATAAAACAGGTACGGTTAATGGTTTCTTCTCTTAGACAGGAAACTACCACATAGGTAATGCCAGATAACATGATGGATGCTGGAAACCAAAGCTGGAATGCAGATTAGTACCCGCCTCGGCAGCACTTGATGGCCTCGGCAGCACTTGGAGGTCGCGGCAGCATCGAAGGCCGCGACAGCACCTGGAACATAAAAGTTGATATGATAGGCGATCTGAAGAGAAAAATAAGGTGAACGTTTTAAGACAAGCAGCATAGAAATCGAAGCTGAAGAACACACGTAAAATCAAGGTCAAAGGCTACGCGGGAAAAGAATCCTTATAGGAATAAAACTAGAAAATAAAATAAATATCTTTTATTTATGTACTTAACTTGTGTTTTACTCCAAGTTGTATTCCTACTTTGGAAAGGTTTGCCTTAGTCCAAGCCTATATAAACCATAGCCTATGTAGAGAGGAGATATCTTGAAATCAAGTTTCATAGAAAAACCCTAAACTCCTCCATCGTCCCCTTGGGGTTTAGGTTAGATTGTGGAGTAGTTGTGGAAGAAAATTGTACTTTGCTTTCTTGTTTCATGCAATAAAATATCGAGGTTTGCTTATTCTATGCCATTCATTGTTCTTGCATTCAAGCTCGGGAGAGAAGTTTGTGAGAGATCTATTTATCTAGCATCGGGAGATGTAGATTCACGAAAGGGATAAGTACGATATTTCAATCGCGAAATACTAACTCGGCCTAGGGATAGGTTAGAGTTTCAGCGGCTAAAAGAAGTGTGAGATTGGTTGGTGGTTATAGTTGATTCATGCCGGGAGGTATCATCAAGGACTAGTCATCAACAGTACTTCGACTTAGGGATAAGCGGGGTCATCCAAGGACACTTTGCCGAACATTGATTAAGTCCACCCAAGAGCAAGAGATTTCCGCGGCGGACAGGTATCGTTGCTGCCAAGGCAGTAATCTGTAGTACTGCCGAGGCAGTGATGTACAATTGCATGAGAAAGAAACAAGTCAATTGAACCCACACTACAAAACACTCTAACCTACCCCACTTTTCCATCCTTGATTTCTTGATCATTTATCTTTATTGTTTTCATTAGTTTCTTTAGTTATAATCCAACTCAATTATTTGTGTCTTTAATTTTTCATTGTACAGGAAGAATAAATTGCGTAAGTAAAGCCAATCCCTGTGGGTTCGACATCTTAAATACTACAATCTGACAAAGGTGGAAGAACGAATGCTTCATCATAAAAGAAGGACTTTCTAGCCTCCATCAGATTTGGCGTCGTTGCCGGGGATTGGCGATTTCCAAATTTCCTTTTTATTTTTCTTGCACTACTATATTAGGAAATTAGTTTAATTATTTTTGAGTTATTTGTTTTAGGAAATAAGTTTAATTATGTTTCAGTTATTTGTTTTATTTTAGGAAGGAAATTCAAGAAGGAGAAGCCATGAAGCACATAAAACAGTCCAAAAATCAAATCCACCGTCCCACCTAAGACACGGCCACGGTGGTTGGCCGCCCAAACGCAAGTGACGGCGGGTTTGCTGTTATCGAACTTCATCTCCCCTGTTTTATTTCATACTTTTTCGCGTGTCAAAAGTGCGCGTTTAGTGCAAGTGGACACATCGAAAGTAATAAGTGATAAGTATTTTATCGAGTTATCGTCTCCTCAGGGACCGGTATACTTAATATGCTTTCTTCACCTTCTTGTTCTATAGAAAAAGTAAAGAACACAAGTGAGTTGATTTGATTTATCGAAACTAAAATAACTAAATAAAATAAAGAGTTGAAATAGTAGAGAGATGGGCTAGGATCCAGTTGCGTCGTATTGTGGATTTGATTGACTTGTCTTTGTCCAATACAATCGTATATCACTGCCTCGGCAGCACTGCAGTTTACTGCCTTGGCAGCGATAATACTGTCTGGTGCGGCAATCTCTTGCTCGTGGGCAGACTTTACCAAAGTTCGGCAAAGTGTCCTTAGATGACTCCGCTTATCCCTAAGTCAGAGTGTTGTTGATGACTAGTCCTTGATGATACCTCCCGGCGTGAACCAATTATACTCACCAACCAATCTCACACTTCTTTTAGCCGCTGAAACTCTTAACCTATCCCTAGGCTGAGTTAGTATTTCGCGATTGAAACACCGTACTTACCCCTTTCGTGAATCTAACTCTCCCGAGCTTAGATAAATGGATGATTCACAATATCCTCTCCCGAGCTCAATTGTGAAAACAAGGAATAACAAAGGATAAGCAAACCTTGATAACTTTATTACATTGAATCAAAGACAAAGTACAATCTCCTCTCACAAATACTCGACAACCTTCACCTAATCCCTAAGAAGGTTTAGAACATAATGGAGGAGAAGAAAACAAGAATAGAAATCGGCTCTCTCCCTAGGTATTCCGTGTTTTGTACATTGG
Organism: Abelmoschus esculentus; assembly: GCA_035048815.1. NCBI lineage: Eukaryota > Viridiplantae > Streptophyta > Magnoliopsida > Malvales > Malvaceae > Abelmoschus > Abelmoschus esculentus. The sequence continues at coordinate 11,274,825 of JAUCBN010000031.1, forward strand.
GTGGCTAAGTCCTTATGTAGGCTAGACCTAGGGCAAACCTTTCCTAAGTAGAATACAACTTGGAGTAGGGAACAAGTCAAGTACATAATAATAATAATACTTCCAAGTTTGCTTCGGCTAAGGGGTTTTCTCGCGTGGTCTTCCTTTGGTTTTTTCCTTGCGCTAGCCAGCTCCGATCCATGGGCTTTAAGTCCAAACACGTTCCTTGGATTTTTATCTTTCCATCCCCTATAGTCTTGCTTCCTGTCTTTCTGCTGCTGCCTCGGCATCAGGTCCTGCCTCGGCCTTGTCCCTGCCGTGGCACTGGTTCTCCTGCACAGATAGGAAAACGCAGTAAAACGTGCCTTTTTCTGTAATTATTATCTATATGAGTATAACTTCTACATATATCACATTAAGCACATACATTGGTCTGAGTGGGTGTATATTTGATGATTAATGCCCATAAAAGGAGTAAAAAGTGATAGTGTGTTGAGCACTTATCACACCCCCAAACTCGAACTATTGCTTTTCCTCAAGCAATGCAAACCATCAATTTGTCGAACTCTACTCTCTCTTGGTCTTACATGTCCATCTATTCTCCCCACCATAACTAGGCATATTCTTAAGCCTTAACCATTCGGTTACTCAAGGGTTTACCTAGAAACAAACTATAAGAATTGTGAGTGTGTGCGTTTTTGTGGACAAGTTGATTAAAGGCTTTCTTAGATAAACTCTAAGTTCAAGACAAATAGACATTTGTTAAGTGTTCTCTTCTTTTCAAACACCAAATCTTGAGCCAATTTCGGGCACCTCAAAGACTTTTGTTTTTCTTTTCACTAAATTCCTTCTTTCTTTTTAATATTCCTTAAAACATACTAGAGCCAATTTCGGGCACCTCTAGCATGAAGAAGAGATTTTCTAGAGCCGGTGGTAGGCACCTCTAGTTACTTTCCAAAAATCTAAGTCTTTATCCCCTAAGTTCATTAAAAGAACTCCTATAATCCAACAAGTCCCAAAAGTGTTTAAAGTTCTTCCTATAGTAAGCTTCTAAGTTTTCATCCTTAAGCATCCTCGGCCTTGCTGCCGATTGCTTTGTGCTTGGTGAAGGCAATGGTTGTGCCTTTGCTTGTCGGGGTGGTTGGACTCGTGTGGCCGGTGTCCGTTGCATTGGGGCCTCCACCTCTTCTCCTTCATCTACATCAGCCATCTCTTCGGTAAGCATTACGTCCGTTCCTCCTCCCATTGCTGTTTCTCCTCTGGTGTGGTGTGTGCTTGGGCCGGCGGCAGTGGAGCTTTGGTGCACATAGGCATCTATCTCGGTTGATAGACTACCCATGATAATTGGTGATCTGGGTGGGGTGCTGAAAATGGCCCTTCGCTTGGATGGCCTTCTGCTGACAGATGAGGCCGCGGCAGAATCTTCTGCCCTAGATGGGTCGACAGCCTGGTATCGGGGCTGAGGGTCCGCATGGAAAAACGGTCTTGGTCCTCCCGGGGCTGGTGTAGTCTCGGTGTAAGGGGCGGATGTAACGAACATGTTGCTGGGAAACTCCGGAAATTGTACTCCTTGGTCCGGGAAGGCGTGCAACATCATCTGGGCTAAGGTGCCATTGAAATCCCTTTGGTACTCCATGTACCTTTGTTGTCGGAGATCCATCGCTGCCATTCGTTGCAAGATCTCCAGGTACGGGTCTGCTGCGGTAGAGGTGTGGGCAGTACCAGGCATGTCTGCCGTGTACTGGGCCCCGACAGTAGTAACGGCAGTGAACTACTGCGGCGTTGCTTGGACAGGCTCCACTTGCGTTATTTGCATGACTTTGTGGCAGAAGTCCCTGGTCCATCCTCGTCGTGGGGGCGTGTATTCGTCCGTTTCTTCAATAGGTACACCTGCAGAAACACATAAACCCGTAATCAAGCAAGGGAAATACAATTGTCCCCTATCTTTCTTACCGTACTCGTGAATTTCCCGAAGGATGATCTCGCCAACGCTGATGGTTCTCTTGTTGATGATTGATTGGATCAATACCAATCTTTTGCGATCTACCGTGCTGTTGTGCGATGTGGGGATGAGCCGTCGTTTGACAAAGGTGTTCTACATCTTGGCCTCGGGCTTAAGGCTTTGTCTTGTTATGGATCCTCGATGGGTACTGGTTTCCCATGGGGTGTTCGCGTAACAAAGATCATCTTTGATGAGCTCGTAGTCCTCGGTAGTGACGTCTTCAATGAATTCAGCGTGGATGTCACTGGCAGGGGTGAGGCCGTAGAAATTATTGATCGTCTCGGCATCGAACTGGACTGGCCTGCCGCGGCAGTGAACAAAGAGGGAGTCTTTGCTGGGCCCGTGCGTGTAGAACTCCCGGACAATCGTGGCATTCGCCTGGGCAGGTTGAAGACAGAAAATTTCCCTATTTTGGTACTTAATTCTGTCGAAAAGGTAGTGCTCAATACCGTAATTCTCTTCATCTGTATGCTGGAAACCTTGCTCTTCCCATAGTTGCCGAGCGATGAAAGATCGGTTGAAGCGATCTTCAATGTTGGCGGGGGCGAATCGCTTGTATGTTGCCATCAAGATTGAGAGATGTGATTTCTTGGAGTTTTTCTTGAAAAGAATCTGGAGTTTAGCGAAGATTAGTAGCAGAGAGTAATGTGAGAGAGAGATTCTTATGAATACTAAAGAAAACAAGAAAGCAAGAAAGCAAGAGTGAATAGTTCAAGAGGAAGGAGTTACTTATATAGGCTTGGCCTTGTGACTGTTAAAATCACTAGCCGTTTGTAACCGTTTCCTTTTTCTGTCGTTTCCTTTTTCTGTCGTGGCAGAAATCTCGACAGACTATCTGTTACACTGTTCTGCCCGTTGGGAATGCTGCGGCCCTGACATTGTTTTATTGCCTCGGCAGAGTTCCTGCTGTGAACTATTTCTCCTTTATTCTTGCTTTTTATTCCTAAATAGAACACACAAAAGAAAAATACTGAAAGCAAAAATAATTAGAGAAAATAAAAATAAAAATAAACTAACTAATCCTAATATATTAATAAAGAACGGGGAGGAGATCATGTTACTGGTGGAGAGCATGCAAATGCATCTCCCAAAATTATTCTCTCCCTTAGGCCCAAATTGTGAATCGGTTGTGGGTGTATCCATGAGGGTGCGTCCAGTTGCAAGGAAAGGTCTCCCAAGGATGATCGGTGCATTGTCATCTGCTTCACAATCAAGGACAAGGAAGTCAGCAGGAAAAATAAACTTATCTACTCTTACCAGTATGTCCTCGATTTTTCCTTCGGGTTGCACATAGGATCGATCCGCTAGTTGGAGCATCACTGTTGTAGGCTTCGCCCTTCCAATTCCAAGCTTTTGAAAAACTGATTTGGGCATGAGATTTATGCTTGCTCCAAGGTCGCATAGGGCCTTACCTTCATAACTCTTACCTATCGCACAAGGTATAGTAAAGCAACCAAGATCTTTTAACTTTGGTGGCATGCGGTTATGCAGCATTGCCATGCAGCCTCGGTAGCAGCCACTGTCTCAAACTCACCTATTCGTTTCCTCTTTGACACCATGTCCTTTAGGAACTTGTCATAGTTCGGCATTTGTTCAATAGCTTCAACGAAAGGTATGTTGATGTGGACTTGCTTCAAGATGTCGAGGAACTTCTTGAATTGCTGGTCTTGTTTTTGCTTTTTCAAACTTTGTGGGAAAGGTGGTGGTGGTCTCATCTCATCCAGGGTTTCTTTATTTTGAAATTTTATACATGGCACCACTAGAGTTGTTGCTGCCTCGGCAGGCTGCTTAGGAGCTGCAGTGCTCTCTTCCGGGGCAGTGTTGTCAACTTCAGTTTGCTCGGCCTCTTCTTTTGCTTGATCCGATGATTGAATTTGGCTCTCTGGGATCTTTTCCTTCAGCTGTAGACCACTCCTAGTAGTGATTGCCTTGCACTGTTCATGGCTCATTACCTTAGTAACTTCAGTATTGCTAGGTAGGCCTCCTTGTGGTCTAGTGTTTATGCATTGAGCAAACTGCCCAACCTAAGTTTCCAGCGTTTTAATGGCCGCTTCTTGATTTTGCAACCTTATCTCAGTTCTATTCATGAAGGCATCTGTCCTCTTGATGAAATTGCTATTCTCTGCCATGTATGACTCAATTTTCATCATGAAGGCCTTTAGCGTGTTTTCCAATGAACTTACCGGTTGCTGTTGCATCTGCTACTGCGGCATCGACTGCTGGGCTTGCTGTTGCGGCATCGGTTGCTGAAATCCCGAAGGTTGGGTGATTGGATTTAAGGCATTGTTAGGGTTACTCCATGATAGGTTTGGATGCCTCTTCCATGAGGGTTTGTATGTGTTGGACATCACATTGTTGCGGTTGTAGTTCCCAACATACATACCAGTTTCTTGATTCATGCAATCAGAGGAACTGTGGTTACCTCCACATAAGTCACAATATGAATCAATTACCTTGACCTCACGGGTATTTTGTTGTAACTGTAGGTTTTGCACCATCTTGGTAAAAAAGGCCAATTGTGCTGCCACTGAACTTGATGAGTCTAATTCATTTACCGTGGCTTGACGTCTTACTCCTCCTCGCCTAGATGTAGGAAACTGGAAGTCATTCTTTGCGAGTTTATTCAATATTTCAATAGCTTCCTTAGGTGCTTTATCCAGGAGTGTTCCGTTTGTCGAGGCATATAACATCATCCTTGTCGGGGCATTCGTGGCATTGTAAAACATTGTCACCTGTGTCCATAGGGGAAATCCATGCAAAGGACACTTGTGCAATAGCTCCCTGTAGCGTTCTCATGCCTCGTACATTGATTCGTCTTCTGCCTGTCGAAAAGAAGTAATTTCATTACGGATTCTATCATATCAATTACTAGGATTAAAACGAGTAATGAAATCACGGCAAAGTTCACTCCAAGATCCAATAGATCCTGCTGGAATGCTATTCAACCACGCTTTCTCCCTATCCCTCAGTGAATAGGGGAATAGCTTTAATCGCAAGAAATCTTCATGGACTCCTTGGATTTTGAAAGAGTTGCAGATTTCCATGAAGGACTTGAGGTGCTGCCTTGCGTCTTCAGTTGCAGACCCACCAAATTGTCCAATTGTATTTAACATATTGAACATAACAGGTTTTAGTTCAAAATGGGCTGCTTCAATCTCCGGTGTAACGACTCCTGGGTTTAATCCGTTTAAGTCCTCTTCCAGAAAGTCTCTGACAGTGAGCTGCCGCAGCCCAGGTGGCGGCGGAAGTCCTCCATTGCCGGCAGGTAAGTTTTGTCCTGTCGGGTGATCTACCATGGCTCCTTGGATCTGTCTCCTCAACCTTTTCCTTGTTCTTTCGATCTCTGGATCTAACTCGTACAAGGGGTTGGTTAGATTGGCCCTGTTCATACACCACGAAAAAACAAAAGTAAAATAAAAATAAAAATAAACAAGAAAATAAAGAAAACAAAATTTAGTTGCCAGTCCCCGGCAACGGCGCCAAAAACTTGTCGCGTGTCAAAAGTGCATGTTTAGTGCAAGTGGACACATCGAAAGTAATAAGTGATAAGTATTTTATCGAGTTATCGTCTCCTCAGGGACCGGTATACTTAATATGCTTTCTTCACCTTCTTGTTCTATAGAAAAAGTAAAGAACACAAGTGATTTGATTTGATTTATCGAAACTAAAATAACTAAATAAAAATAAAGAGTTGAAATAGTAGAGAGAGATGGGCTAGGATCCAGTTGCGTCGTATTGTGGATTTGATTGAGTTGTCTCTGTCCAATGCAATCGTATATCACTGCCTCGGCAGCACTGCAGTTTACTGCCTTGGCAGCGATAATACTGTCTGGTGCGGCAATCTCTTGCTCGTGGGCAGACTTTACCAAAGTTCGGCAAAGTGTCCTTGTATGACTCTGCTTATCCCTAAGTCAGAGTGTTGTTGATGACTAGTCCTTGATGATACCTCCCGGCGTGAACCAATTATACTCATCAACCAATCTCACACTTCTTTTAGCCGCTGAAACTCTTAACCTATCCCTAGGCTGAGTTAGTATTTCGCGATTGAAACACCGTACTTACCCCTTTCGTGAATCTAACTCTCCCGAGCTTAGATAAATGGATGACTCACAATATCCACTCCCGAGCTCAATTGTGAAAACAAGGAATAACAAAGGATAAGCAAACCTTGATAACTTTATTACATTGAATCAAAGACAAAGTACAATCTCCTCTCACAAATACTCGACAACCTTCACCTAATCCCTAAGAAGGTTTAGAACATAATGGAGGAGAAGAAAACAAGAATAGAAATCGGCTCTCTCCCTAGGTATTCCGTATTTTGTATATTAGGTGGCTAGGTCCTTATATAGGCTAGACCTAGGGTAAACCTTTCCTAAGTAGAATACAACTTGGAGTAGGGAACAAGTCAAGTACATAATAATAAAAATATTTCCAAGTTTGCTTCGGATAAGGGGTTTTCCCGCGTGGTCTTCCTTTGGGCTTTTCCTTACGCTAGCCAGCTCCGATCCATGGGCTTCAAGTCCAAACACGTTCCTTGGATTTTTATCTTTCCATCGCCTATAGTCTTACTTCCTCTCTTTTTGCTGCTGCCTCGGCATCAGGTCCTGCCTCGGCCTTGTCCCTACCGCGGCACTAGTTCTCTTGCACAGATATGAAAACGCAGTAAAACGTGCCTTTTTCTGTAAATATTATCTATATGAGTATAAATTCTAAATATATCATATTAAGCACATGCATTGGTCCGAGTGGGTGTATATTTGATGATTAATGCCCATAAAAGAAGTAAAAAGTTATAGTGTGTTGAGCACTTATCATACTTCTTCATTATTGTTTTCCAATGCAATTTTTAGTTTCTTTCTCAACAAACTCCACACAAACTGATGACCCTCAGGATACAAAAGAGGCCAAGACGCGACATATAAATATTGGTTTATCTTTTTCTTGTCTCTTAATTTTTTCTTGTCTTTCATTGTTGCCTTACGTTTAGATGCATGCATTGAGGACAATGTATCCCTCGAGTTTGGGGGAGAATTGATCCAATTTTCTGCCTTATAAAAATATTTGCCATGTATGGAAATTATTCGGATTATCCTACTATTGCCTTAAATTTTGTCTTTACAACAATTACAGTTTTATGTAAATTTTTTTTAAGTCTGCTAAATTTTATTGAAACTGCCTTGGCAACAATATATTCTCCAGCTGCCGCAGCAGTATGCACCATTCACCAGACTTGAATTCGAAAAGGTCTCTTAGGATTAGTACTTAGGATTAGACTATGAGCCTTAAATCACATAAACACTGCTAGTCTTAGTTGATTTTAGAAGTTCTTTTCTTTGAAAAACAATAAGGACTTAGGCTTAGATTTTAACTAGAGGTGCCTATCACCAGCTCTAGTATAGTTCTTAGAGGTGCCCATCACTGTCTCTAAGACTCAACCTTTTTCCCACTTACTAGAGGTGCCCGAAATTGGCTCTAGTAAGAGTAGTTAACACTTGAGGTGCCCGAAAACTGGCTCAAGCAGTATAAGTATATAGAAATCTTGCCTTAGTTTATTCTTCAAAAAAATTTATGTCCACCACCTTACTTGAATTGTTGTTTATGCTTTTGCATTGCTTTTCATCAATATTGCCTTAGTTTATTCTTTAAGGCTATAGAAATCTTTCTCCTTACCATGGTTAGGTCCTGTTAAGAAGGTTTAACCTTAGGATACTTAAGGATGAAAACTTAGAAGCTTACTATAAGATAAATCCTAAAAACACTTTTGGAACTTGTTGGATTATAAGAATTCTTTTAATGAACTTAGGTGATAAAGACTTAGATTTTTGGGAAAGTGACTAGAGGTGTCTATCATCGGCTCTAGGAGCTACTCTTCTTCATGCTAGAGGTGCCCGAAATTGGCTTTAGTATGCCAAAAAAGAATATCAATAGAAAGAAGAAAGTATCGATGAGAAAACACAATCCTTGAGTTGCCCGAAATTGGCTCAAGAAATTTTGTTTTAAGAAGAGAACACTAAACCCAAATCTACTTGTCTTGAACTTAGAGTTTGTCTAACAAAGCCTTTAATCAAAATTGTACACAAAAACGCACACACTCACTAAAACTTATAGTTTGTTTCTAGGTAAACCCTTGGGTAACCGAAAGGTTAAGGGTTAAGAATAGGCATAGTTATGGTGGGGAGAATAGATGGAAACATAAGACCAAAAGAGTGTAAGGTTTGGCAAATTGATGGTTTGTATTGCTTGAGGACAAGCAATAGTTCGAGTTTGAGGGTGTGATAAGTGCTCAACTCACTATCACTTTTTATAACTTTCATGGACAATAATCACTAAATCTACACCCACTTGGACCAATGCATGTGCTTAATGTGAGATAATTAGATATTCTACTTTGAAAGCATATAAAGATGATATTTATAGAAAAGGTGAGTTTTACTGTACTTTTTTGTTTGTGAGGGAAAAACTAATTGCCGCGGAAGAGACTGAGGCTGAGGCAGGACCTGATGCCGAGGCAACAAGGACAAGTAACGATATTGTAGGCGACTTGAAGAGAAAAATGAGCTGGATGTTTCTGGACAAGCAGCGTATGAATCGGAGCTGGGTAGCACATGGAAAGCCCAAGTCAAAGGCCACGCGGAAAAGAATCCTAGTTGGAGTAAACTTGGAAATATTTTATTTATGGAATTGACTTGTGTCCTACTCCAAGTTATACTCCTACTTAGGAAAGGTTTTCCCTAGACCAAGCCTATATAATACCTAGCCGTCCAAGAGGAGAGGAGAGGAGAGTGTTCGGCACAAAGCTTAGCATCATAGAGAGAGTCGACTCCACCTTAGATTTTAGATTTCTTTTTATTATGTTCTAAGTTTCTTTAGGCTTAGGTGAAGGTTGTAGAGTATTAGTGAGAAAAGATTGACTTTTGTTTCTTGTTTAATGCAATAAAATATTAAGGTTTGCTTATTCTTTGTCATTCTTTGTTCTTGCATCCAAGCTTGAGAGAGAAGTTTGCAAGTAATCCATTTATCTAATATCGAGAGAGTTAGATTCACGAAAGGAATAAGTACGGTGTTTCAATCGGGAAACACTAACTCGGCCTAAAGATAGGTTAAGAGTTTCAGCGGCTAAGAGAAGTGTGTGATTGGTTGGTGATTACAATTGATTCACGCTGAGAGGTATCATCAAGGACTAGTCATCAATAGTACTTCGACTTAGAGATAAGCGGAGTCATTAAAGGACACTTTTCCGAACTTTGATAAAGTTTACCCAAGAGTAAGAGATTGACGCGGCGGACAAGCATCATCGCTGTCGAGGCAGTAATCTGCAGTACTGTCGAGGCAGTGTTGTGCGATTGCATTGGACAGAAACAAGTCAATTGAATCCACTATACAACACAACTGGATCCTGGCCACTTCTTTAATCTGTTTATCTTCTCTTTATTTAGTTTTCTTTATTTAGTATTCATCAACCCCAATCGTACTTGTGTTTTTATTTTATTCCTTTTCAGAGCAAGAAGACAAAAGAAGACATATTAAGTAGACCAATCCCTATGGAGACGATATCTGATATACTTATCACTTTATTACTTGCGACGAGTTCACTTGCACTATTTGCGCACTTTTGACACGCAACAACTGTGTCATAAAGTATCACCCCAGCAAGGCGAATGTGGTCGTCGATGCCTTGAGTTGGAAGTCCATGTCAGACTTGAGAGCTTTGTTTGCTCAGTTGAGGATGACAAATGATGGAGGTTTGTTAGCAGAGTTGCGTGTGGAACCCACGCTTGTTTAGGAGATAAAAAGAGCACAGGTGTTAGACGAGGAGTTGGTAGCTCAGTTAGAGGCTGTTCAGAGAGGTAAGATGTCAGACTTTGAGGTACGAGATGGTGGGTTCTTGTACTTTCAAGGTCGGTTGTATGTGTACCAGCCTTAGAGGATCTAAGGGATCGTATCTTGAGAGAAGCTCACCGTAGTCCATTTTCTGTTCATCCAGGTAGTAACAAGATGTATCAGGACCTTCGTCCTTTCGTTTGGTGGTCGTGCATGAAAAGAGATGTGTCAGAGTTTGTGACCAGGTGTTTAGCGTGTCAGCAAGTGAAAGCGGAACATCAGGTTCGTTCAGGTTTGCTTCAGCCTATCCAGATTCCACAGTGGAAGTGGGATCGAGTGACCATGGACTTTGTCACCGGGTTACCGATGACGTTGAGGAAGTATGATGCTATATGGGTTATAGTTGACCGGTTGACCAAGTCGGCTCACTTCTTACCGGTAAGGATGGACTATAGCTTGGAAAAGTTGGCTCAGTTATACATAAAGGAGATCGTGAGGTTGCATGGTGTACCTTCATCGATCATATCGGATAGAGATCCGAGGTTCACGGCGAGGTTGTGGTGGTCTATCCACGAGGCTTTAGATACCAAGTTGCACTTCAGTGCAGCTTTTCATCCTTAGACCGATGGACAGTCTGAGAGAGTTATCCAGATCTTGGAGGATATGCTTCGGTGTTGTGTTGTGGACTTTGCCCGTATTTGGGAAGAGCAGTTACCGTTGGTAGAGTTTGCTTACAATAACAGTTATCAGTCAAGCATCAAGATGGCTCCTTTTGGGGCCTTGTACGGGCGTAGGTGTAGGACACCTTTATGTTGGACAGAGCTTAATGAGAGGAAGATAGTGGGTTCTAAGCTTGTTAAAGAAATCGAAGAAAAAGTTCAGATCATCAAAGAGAGGTTGCAAGCAGCTTTTGACAGACAGAAGGCTTATGCAGATAAGAAGCGTAAGCACATCGAGTATGAGCTTGGTGAGAAAGTGTTTCTCAAGGTATCTCCGTGGAAAGGGATCATCCGGTTTGGTCGTAAAGGGAAGTTGAGTCCAAGGTACATAGGGCCTTATGAGGTTCTTCAAAGGGTTGGACCGGTAGCTTATCGGCTAAATTTACCTCCAGAGTTGGAACGTATACACGATGTGTTCCATGTGTCTATGTTAAGACGTTACCGTTCCGATCCTTCGCATGTGGTTCAGCTTGAGGAAATCAAAGTCAACGCAGATTTGACTTACGAGGAGAGACCTATCGAAATCTTGGATAGAGGAGTTAAGGAGATTCGGAACAAGTGCATACCCTTGGTAAAGGTTTTGTGGAGGAATCATGGAATAGAAGAAGCAACGTGGGAAGTGGAGAAGGATATGAGAGCTCAGTATCCTCATCTCTTCCTAACAGGTAAATTTCAAGGATGAAATTTTCTTTAAGGAGGGGAGAGTTGTAACGACCCGGATTTTGGATCCGAGTGTCGGGTTAACCCGAGGGGTTGGGCTTCGGTTTCGGGCCCCGAGTTTGAGAGTTTGGGTCATAGGTTTTCGGGCTTGCTCGGTTATTATGCTTTAGTTTTGTGGATGGAGAGTTGGGCTTTGTTTGTAGGGGTGTTTTTGTAAATGCTCAAGTTGTATGAGGGGGGTTTTGGGGAGGGGGAGTTTGGTCTGCAGAGGTGAGATCATCACTTTTTTTCCTTTTCTTCCCCATCTCCTTCATCTTGGTAGCAAGAAAAGAGGTAAGTAAAGATTAGATTTTTAAGGTTTATGTTTGGAATCTCATTTTTATGGTAGAGAAGATGTTGTAGGGCTGTTGTGGATCTATAGAACAAGCTAAAGAAGTGTTAGTTTGGTGGGAGAAGGGTTTATGTAGGGGGTTTAAGGTGGAGTACGGGATTAGTTTTGGAGAGCTTAAATCCTAGCTTGTTGGTGTTTTTAAGCTTTAAGGATCATCCTAGAATGGTTCTAAGTTGTTGTTACCTTTCCCTTTGTAGAGAAACAAGTGGAAGAGCCATCATCAAGCTTGAGGAAGGAGAAATCTTGAGGTTGATCTTGGAGCTTGGGTTTAGCTGTTTTAGCTCAAGGTTGATACTCCCAACTCCTCTAATCATTATGCATGTCATGGTAGATTGCATAGCATATAGAATCCACATATGTATGCTTGATTTGCTTGAAAGAAGTCTTTAATGGTGAAATTCGGATTTATGTGTTAAATGTCTTGAAAATGATATTAAATTATCCTAAACACTCCTAATAATATGTAGGAACACTTTAGGATTGATTTGATCAAGTTTGGGAATAAATCTTTGAAATTTCTAAGTGCAAACCTGCATTTCGTGCAGGGGTATCGATACACGGGCCACCGGTATCGATACCCATAAGTGAAAATAGGCTATGTGGGCGGGGGTATCGAACCATGGTTCGATACTGGGTCCTCCAGTGGCATAATGACATCGATACCAGTATCGATGCTGGAGGGTCCTCTTTTAGTTGACTTTGAAAATGGTTAAAGGGTATCGATACCCATGGTTCGATGCCTTCTTTGGGTGGGTATCAAGGCAGGGTGGTTCGATGCCCCATATAAGGGTATCGATACCCCTGCGAAAATTTGACAAGTTAAGTATTATTTGAGGTTTGATAAAAGAATTAAATGTTATAATGATTCTTATAATTGATGAAATGAATGGTTAACACTAGATTGATATTTTAAACCCCGAACGACTAAGTTATGAGAAGTCTTGATATGTTTTGATGTGAAGATCCTAGGTGGATCGTTTATGTGTGTTGAGTCCTTGTTTGATGGAGATCTGGATATCCAAAAGTGTTGCAACACGTTGAAGGCCATCCGATGTAACATTCCGGGTGATGATTTTGAAGACCATTCCGAATGTAGGATCCCGATGTTGTGTGGACGCGGGCCTCATTCGATGATACTCGATATGACATTCCGAGTATGGGATTTGGAGGATCCCGGTGCTGTGTGGACGCGGGCCTCAAATCCCAGATGTAGGATCCCGATACTGTGTGGACGCGGGCCTCATCCTGAGTATGGGATCCCGATGTTGTGTGGATGCGGGCCCTGCTCGTAGTGTAGGATCCCGATGTTGTGTGGACGCGGGCCTCACTACTTTGTGTTGTTGTTTGACATGTATATGCTGTGTGCGTCATTATACATTGTTTATGCCATGTGGTAGGCAAGCATGTTAGATCATCATATCATGCACGATATTTTATATGTTATGCTTTACTGCTTATAATATGCATGATGTTGGCCGAGTTCGGCGTACCCACTGAGCTTTCGTAGCTCAGCGTTCAAAATATGTTTTCGTGCGTAGGTTAGGTGAAGCCAGTTCGTGGAGCACCATCAAGGTTCGGATTTCAGCATTGACCGTGTTGTCAGAGTACATGTATTAGATTTAGTGGGCTTGTACTATGTCGAACCATATGTAATGTAACTCTGTTTATTTTAATTTGGGTCGAATGTTTTTAATGGTTTGTAATATTTTGGAGCTCCGATTACTTACTATAATTTTGGGCTATGTTTTAACTTAATGGATTTTATGAATCGTATTTAAACTTGAATTCGATTTTTATTTGATGGGATTTGAAAAGAAATTTTGGAATACAGGTTTTGGGCCGGAGGCCCAATGTGACATCCGGGTCGGGTGTTACACAATTAGATTAATATTACATATTTCTTAAAGATACAATACTAATTACCTCCATAGGGAAATAAGGTATCCCACCTAAAAATTTTTGAATATACGATATTACGGAGAAAAAAAATTAATCAACTACGGCAATATCTACAGTGTCAAAGGGAGAACGCCACTTTGTCTTGGCGTTCTCTATTTTAAACTAATTACCTTCATAGATAATTACATCTTCATCTGAGAAGTCAACTTATTGATAAATTACCTCTATATGTAATTACACTATTAGTTAAAATAAATTAGTTTAAAATAGAGAACGTCAAGAGAAGTGACATTCTCTCCTTGACACTATATAAATTGTCGTAGTTCACTATTTTTTTCCCGTAACACCATATATTCAAAAAATTTTGGATGGAATACCTTATTTCTCAAAATTTACCTTAAAATATTGTTATTGAGTTTATTGTGTTTATTTTGTTATTTGGGTTGGGAAATAAGAATAGTTATTGGGTTTTGGTGTAGAATTTATTTGGGCCTCAATTAAATAAATTTTAAGCTTTAGTTTTGGTCTAACTTAGTGATTTAAATTCTGAATTGGATAAAAAATAATGGCACCAATTAATTCAGGGTGGGCACCAATTATATTCAGGATGGGCACTAATATATAAAATAAATATTTAACAAGTTAAATTTAAATTTTCAGGGCCCACCCTCACCAAGCAATACATCTGTCACTGTAAAAAATAATATCACTTTTTAGGTGAAAAACTGAAGATGTTTAATTTTTAGATGTTTAATATTTAATTTTTTATTGTTCAAAAAGATAATCTAATAATATTTTTATATTAAACTAATATTTTATAGAAAAATTATATATTTTGAATAAATTACATAGAACCAAAAAAATCTTTGAAAATAATAATACTTTTAATAAGGTAATATAATCTCATTTTAAAAATTATAAAGACCCAAAATCTTTGAACCACTCTTGGATTCGACGTCTCATGTCCAAATTCTTCATCTCATGTCCAAATTCGGTTATACCCATTACCTACATGCAGATCAAGCACACCACCTCTTTTTTCGGTCTAAAAAGATAAACGTTACACCAGTCGGATCAAATACTTTCTTTGTACGTGTCAGATTCTCTTAGATAGAAATAAAATGCATGTTTATTACAAATTTGTAAAGTGCAATACAGACAAGAGTGTATTTCCAGCGAAGGAGAAGAAAGTAAGAAAGAAGGAACAATGTGCAAATGATGGGTATACAAATACTAAACACAAAAGCAAGGCAAAGGAAAGGAAAGAAGCTTTGAAATGCAGGGAAAAAAACATAAACATAAACACGGTTACAGTTGTAGGGCATGAAATTATGCACTGTTCTGTTTGGTTGGTGAAACAAATCATGGTGGAGGATGGATGATTGATACTCATCTTGTTCCTTCTCATCAACCAATCAAAATTAATAACAATTGTGTTGTCAACTCACCTAACACTCATCATGGGAGTTAATAAAATAGTATCAAAATCAATGACTAATTATAAGAATTGTGGTTTTGTTACACGAATGATAAAAAATTCGACATTTATTTATAGTGAATTAAATTTAAATTTTATAACGTTAATTTTAATTGAGATTATTGTGATTATCAGATATCAAAGACATCGAAAAATAAAGAAAAAGCTTTCTAAAAGAGGGAAAGGATAGTGTGAATTACTATGTTAATGGGAGACATGACCTAATCAACCATATAATATTCCCTAAAATGGCAACCAAATGGGCTCCTAGGAAGCATCTGTCCTCATTCCAATCACTTGATTTTTTTTTAGAAAAGAGGGTTAATTAGGGAAAATATTAGGGTAAAAATTTTTATTATTAAGAATTTTTTATTATTTTTATAAGAATTTATGTAGGGTGAGTAAGAATTTGTGTAGATTTTATCCTAGGTAAAAATTTATGTAATTATGCAAATTCTTATATTATTACTTAAGTTTTTATTATTCAGATAAGAATCTATGTAAATCCGTTTTATTGTAACCTTACTCTAATTCCAATTTATTTTCGATTTTTTATTTATTAATTAGGTGTTGTGGAAGACTCTAAAAATGTCTTTTCTTTATCCGTTGAGCACATGGATTTGGGGTTTTGATTAAGACCATTTACCAACAAATTCCATTAAAAAACTTGTATGAATAGATATATAATGCTAGTCGTGTAGACCCGTTAAAAGATGAGACGACTCATCTTATGAAAGCACACAGGAACAAAAACAACAACGTACCATCTATGGAATAAACCTCAAATCTAAAAGACGAATTTTTTCAAATATATTTAAATTGAATTTATAACGCTACGTATTATTAAATCTTAATTTAATTGATATTATTATAAAATATTAAAAATCATAAATTCAAATATATTTAAATTTTATATCAATATAAAATTAAATTTAAAATTGGAAGAAAAAAAATACGACATGTCGCTAAATGTTTGGCATCTAATTTTAACTTTATTTATAACAAGGCCTTTGTGTGACCAACACTGCCACATGAAACTTTGTACGGCTATTTTATTTTTACAAAGGCATCTTTCCGGTGATTAAACAAAGTCTAATCTGTGAACCCAATTATTGACCTTTGATTTAAATATTAAATAGAAAACAAAAAAAATTAGGAAAATTGAGTTATGAAAGCATCTTTCTAATATAAATACCAGAATTTCCACTACAAATAATTATCCTGATTAAAAAATAAATAATAATATTATAATTGAAAGATAATAAAGCTCAGTGATTCATTGGTTGTCGTCAGAATCTCAGCCATGCCAACCTGGGATTCTTTTGATGCATAAAATAATATAAGAAAAGGAATTAATTAAAAAAAGTTGCATACATAATCAAATGGGTGGTTATAACCTTTTAATCTTTTGGTTATGCTTTAATTAATTAATTAATTACTTTTTGTCACAATAAAGAAAGAAGAAAGGGACATGAGGGTCTTTTTCTGGTTAATCTAATGGGGTGAAATGGCAAGAATTAAGGGTTGAAGCCAGCTAAAAGATAATCAAGGTCTTAATCGCTCTAAATTACACTTTCATTTCTTTGAGAGAGAAACAAATACAGCTGGTTAACACTTGGAAACACTAGTAAGGATTAAATCAAGAAGATTACAAGATCTAGCAAGACATTAAAAAAATTTGGGTGTGATGGTGACCCATGCAAACAAATTTTCAAGAGAATTCTGAAAAATTCAAATAGCATGTTTAGATCGAGTTAAAAAATAATAAGTTTTAAAATTTGTTTACTTAAAATGTTAATTTTTTTATAATATTTTATATTGATTTTGATAAAATTTAATTTACTGTTTTTTAGTTGCACTTCAGACTCACGCATCCGAGATTAATAAAGTTGAATGTCCAATAGCGATGAAAGTGAAAGCTGCTTAATTAGCATTAATTGATTAAAATACTATTATCTTACAAATGTTGGTGCTTTTTTACTATAAAGATCTTTGCACCATATTGAATACACAGATTTTACATTGGATAAATCGGTAAGAAAAAAAAAAAGAATTATAAGCTCAAAAAGATAACCCTAAAATTAAAATATTTTAAGAAAAAGGGAAAAGAATCCTCCACTTTAAACCTAAGCATAAATGGCTAGTAGCCTAGTTATGGTAGTTCATGCACAGGTCCAATAATAAGTTCATTTTTTTATTTACAGCAGCAATTCTTCTCTGCTTTAAACCTTTAATCCAGGACCAAAGAATGGTGTTATTAGAGCTCAACTTTCATGTCAGACACTTGATTTGACCCTGCAATTACAAGAATAATCAATCAATCATTAATTAGTCTGGTTTAATTGGTTTCTTAATTTATTATTATTCAGCATTTCTTTGATTCTTTCCTTACCCTGGAAGTTCTGTGAATGTACTGCCATTTCTTGGCCAAACCCCATCTGGACTAGGGTTTCCAGGTCACCTTCACAAAATGCTGGGTACTGAAAAATGATTTTGACACCCAAATTTAGATGTCTAGGCCTATGAAGAAGGAGAAGATAAAGATAGATAAACCATGAAAATGAAATTCACCTGTGGACCAATTTCAGTAAACTGGTTAATCTGAGGCAAATGGGTGCTAATCTTGGGACAGATGGCAGTATCTAAAGGGTCCACCGAGGGTTGAGTCATTGTCCCATTGTCATGTATTGGTGGGTTTTGCTGGGGCTGGTTCCCCAGAAAAGATGAAACTGAGGAGTTCATTGGGAATATTGGCTGCAGAGAAGTGTTGTTTGATTGAAATATCTGCAGAAAAGAGAAAAAAGGGGTAAATTTCCAATTCAAAGATTTGAAACATTATTTATTGTAAAAAAATGAACTTTTGAAATAAGAGGTTTAGACTTACATCCTTTGACATTAAACTCTCCACGTTGAAGTCCAGCCTGGTATTCACTGAAGCTAACTTCATTGAGAGGAACTGCCAATAAAAAAAACAATGAAAACTTGTATGCCAAGAAATCGATCACCACACGTTCATCAATAAAAAAGTTGGTAATAATTTTACCTCAACTTGTCGTTGCAATGATTGAACATAGTTTATAATTTCGTCCAGCATCAAGGCTTTTCCAGTAACCTATAATTTGAAACCCCCAACAACCCATTATTTTTAAGAATTAAAGCAATCATTTTTGATTTATTTGATTTAGAACAGAGTCTGTTTTCAGACCTTGTTGCAACCGGGAACAAGATTTTGCAGAAGCTTCATTCTCTCACTGATTTTCTCCCTACGGACCTGATCAAAGTGATAGGTATTGATAACCAGTGTTAATGCAAGAAACCCCAGTTTTGAATTCAGAAAAAAATGGGAATTATGGATATGATTCTCACTCTTTCTGCTAAACTATGGCTGTCAGTGGCTTGACCCCTTCTTGCTCTAACATGAATGTAGTCCTTGGGAGGCTCTGGAACCTTTGTGTTGCTTCCTTTGGCATCTTCCTCTGCTTGACCAGAGCCATTTTCGTTTCCATTGCTCTCGGATAACTTGCATCGCTTTTCATTTGATGTTTCGTTAGGTTCGGTCACCTGGAAATTGATAATTACAGAATGTTAAGAGAGAATTTTTCTCTTCAAAGAAAGTTACGAATTTGAACTCTTTTCAAAGTCTATACCTTTGAAGCATTTGGCGATGGGGACGATGAAGTTTCCTTTGTTTTTGCTTTGGGAATCGCTTTTCTTTTCCTGGAATTCGAACCTTTCCAGTCAGGCTCGGGGTTTTGGTCGGAAACGGTGGTTTCCTCTTGAGATACGATTGCTTTTATAACAGGACTACTGGAAACACGCGGTAGCTTGGCGTTTGCCGCCGGCGGATAAGATCTATAAGCAGCGGTTTCGCCATTGTCTTTGGGACCAAACTGGGTCGTTCGACCATTAAAACTCCTGCTTCCGAAGCAAGAGAATTTCGCAGCTCTCTCTGCGAATCCTGGATCAGCTGAGAAATCCGCCACACTGGAATTCAACCCCATTGGTTTCGGCAATGGCAAGTTCAATTCAGGTGGGGAATTCAATGGAGTGGTGTAACAAGAAGAAGCCGCCAACATGGGCTGAGAATGGTGGGGGATCTCACCACCGGAGTTACTAATGTTCCCCAATTTCCCTATTAATTCCCTGATCATTAAGCTGTCACCGGAGATATTGCAATTCGAAACAGCCGGGGAAGACACCATGGAACTTAAGGCTGACTCGTACTGCAAACCATAATCTGTTGTCGGGAAACAATCTCGGGATTCAATTTCCAAGGCTGAAGACAGAGACTGCCAATCTGACATCGTCGACGATGATAAAAACGACCCAAACTGCAATGGAGGAGCTTGCGGTGGGATTCCGGCGTTAAGAAAAAACTGGTTCTCCATTAATCAAATTCAACGTCAAAATCCAGATTAAAAACTGGATTCTTTATAGTTCCAAACCAAACGGCAAATGAGTGGGATTGAATGAATTGTGGGATCAAAATGATTGCTTTTTCTCATAAAAGAGATGTGGTTAGAGGAAAGGTACGTCGGAATACAAATTTGGTGAAGAAATGCAAATGAAAAGCAAAGGGAAAAGAGAGGGAGAGGGGAAGGGGAAGAACTGGGTTGGGTTGCCATGGAGTTATATAGATGTAAATCAATGTTCCTTGTTTGACCTTTTTTATTTATTTTCATTGTTTTCCAGAACACTTTCTTTTTGTTATAATTAAACAATTTTTTCTTTTACTTTTGTTAAATATTTTTATAATAATGATGATATGTGCTACTAGAATTAATATTATATTAAATTATATTATATTAATAATTTTTTAATAAGAGAAAAAGATTATTTGAAATCTATATCATGACTTAATTTCAATTAAGACTAAAGCAATGTCCTTTACTATACACTACTACGAGTTTAATTAATGAAATTAATAGCAGTAATTACTATTTATAAAATTATGTTTGGATTTCATTTAATATTCATAAATCATTAAATAATTTACAGATGTAGTAACAATTACATTTATATATTACATAAATAAAAAAATTATTTATCGAACATAAAAAACTATGTAATTCTTTTAAATATGTACATTGAATTAGAAAAATAATGATATATACAATTAAACCATAATCAGAATTACATGTATATGATTACGTTTAATTAAAATTTATATATTATATTATACATTTAATCGTAATTTATGTATCATTTAATATTCATAAACAAATTACTATAAAAATTACAAAGATATTGTTTTGATATTTTTGGAACCCAATTTCTTTAGTCAAACAATGCATTTGTTGCTTGTCCAATCGTAATCTTTTGGGTATTTTTACATTTATTAATGAAAATAACTCGTGCATGTACAAATGATTAATCTTTCATTTCATGGGATTAGTCTTTTTACGAAAAATAAAGATATATTTATTTAATGATATAAAAATAAAATTTTATTATTTAAAGAATAAAATAATTTTTTATTAAATAAAATCACGTAACAAATTAAACTCATTTAATATTTTTTTATTTAACCTAACCACCGAATAAAATCATTATTAAGATGGGTTAAACAAAATATTATACTCGTTTGTATTTGGATTAAGAAAAAATCAATCATCTGTATCAAAATAATAAAAGATACTAAATATAAATAAAAAATAAAGAATTATTAATTAGGGTAAATAACATGTTGAAATTATTGGTTTAAAGGTATAGTAAGTCCTTAATTTTTTTAGGAAATCAATTAAACCCTGATTTTTTTACACTCAATTAAGTTTTTATATTCTAAAATTTTATCAATTAGGTTTTTTGACTATTTTTTAAAGATATTATTATTATATGATACATTATAGTTCTGTCATGTAATATTTATATTTTTTAAATTATTTTTATAAGTTTTTGCAAGTCTTCTAAAAATATTTAAAGAATTTTTTAAATAAAATAAAATAAATTTGAAAATGTCAAGTAATAATACTGTAAATCTGGAAATATAATATAATGTATATATAAACGAGTAAAGTTCGAATTTATCAACTCGAATAAATAAATTTATTATTTTATAATAAATCTTAATTTTTTTACTATGATTCCCTAATTCTTTTTTGAAAATAAAGTTTCAGGATTGAAATTTAGGAATTAAGTTATTTGATTTAAGAATATAGTGAATATAAATGTATTTTATTTAAATAATAATTATATTTAAAATATTAAAAAAATAAAAAAATGGGAAACGGGTACCTGAAAATTTTCAATATTGTAACTCGATCCCGACCTAGGAAATGATGGGCCGGGTACCCAAACTGAACCTAAAAAAATTTCCCGTTAAATACCTGATTATTTATGTTCGGGTAATCGGGTCGAGTCAACCAAGTCGGATATTTTTTAACACCTCTAATTGTAATACGATATATTGTCCCAATTGATCTAAAGAACTATTAGATTTAACGGTCAATATTAATCAAAAGATAAATTAATAAATTTTAAAATATAAAGGTTTAATCACATAAAAAAAATTTAAAACTTAATTAATTATTTAAAAACTTTTTATACCTTAAGCCTAAATTATTTCATTGTTCTAAATAACCATCCTTATTAATTACTGTGTTGAAAAGAAAAAATGAGTAATCAAGAGATGGCATGGCATATTTCATTGTAAACATCACACATGAATCATAAATAGTGTTTTCAGGTTAACCTAAATTTGAAAAAGTAGAAAGTTGGCACCGTTACACGTATGCACATGAATCCCCCATGGCCATGGAGTTGAATGTAAATGCATGAACGATGAGCTAAGTCATGGGTCATGGGTGGTCATACATTCAGAATCACCCTGTCTTCCTCTTACTGTCAAACCCTTGTAACTTTGGTTTGCTTGTTTTTGACTTTAGATTTCCAGTTTTATCCACTAGTTTCTGTATTTGGTAAACTTTGACCCAACAGAGCTCCAGAAGTGATAAATGGGTAAATCGGTTTAAGCTTGGGTTGAAACATTTTGATTTTAATTATAATCGGTTTAAATTCGATTCAAATTGATTTAAATTTAGTTTAATTTTTTGGTTTTAGTTCGAGTCTATATAAACATAATTATACTCGATACTTGTTTAAATAATTTACTAATTATTAAAACTTTTTAGCTACTAATATTAATTAAATTATAAAAATATTTTTTAATATAATATTGCTAAATATATTTGAACATCTATATATTAATTTATTTTTTACATAACTTTTTAATAAATTTAATTAACTAATTTAAATAAAAATATAAATGTGTATGGATTAAAAGAAAAAAAATAAAAATATTACTTTATAAATATTATAATATAAATACATGAGAATAAAGAATTAAAATAAAAAATGTTAAATTTAAATTATTTGAACTAGTTTTTATAACTCTTATATCAAATTTCTAATTTAAAAAACTTTATATTATCATTTTTTTTATAATTAAAGGTTTTACCCTAATTCGTTATTCATCAAACATTTAAATTAATAGATTTGATCAATCAAACTTTTATTTTTGGCTCAAATCGTTAATTTTACCAACTCAGGTCATAATTAAAGAGTTATTATCCTATACATAGACGATGATATTTTTTATTTTTACAAGCACTTTAATTTTATGGGTTTAAGGTTTTAGTTTAGAGTTTTTAGTATAGGGATTTAAAACTTAGGTTTATGGTTTAAATTTAGATTTTATGGTAATATGGTTAATGATTTACATTTTAACTTATAAACTCTAAATTTTAACCCTAAATCTAAAATTTTATCAATAACTCTTTAATTTAAAATTACTACACTTAAATCAACTCTAAAACCAAAACCCCAAAAGAAACCTATAAACCTTAAAACTAAAATACTTTTATAAACAATTTTTTAAAAAAACTTATGTATGAAATAGTTACCAATAATTAAACAGATGTAATGTGCAGATATAGTTACATTTATAAAATAATTTATAATTATATCTAGGAACGAAATCATGAAAGGTAAAATATAATTGATTGAAAGGGATAAATTTATAAATAAATAAAATTTTAAAAAAAAATTAATAGAGGAATAAAGATAAAAAAAATTCGGGAGTCGGGGTGATTGTTCTTCCCACCCTCACATACCTCTATCCCTAATTATATGATATATCTAATATAAAAAACTAAATTCGGATCGAATCTAAATTTAACCAAAAAAATATAAATCTAAAGTATTAGTATAACACTAAAATAGCAAAGTCCCAAATCGTTTCGAATCCACACAATTGCTCCCTCCGGTCCTTATAAATGTTAGATTATCTCATTAGATATCATTTTGTGTCTCTAAATATAATTATCTTATACACCAATTTAACTTAAAAAACATATTTAATCGTTGTAAATTCAAGTCCAGTTTAATCCAGCTTACTTTAAAAACTAACGATTCAAATCTAAATTAACATAATGTTTAGTTTATTTAATTTAAAATTAGACTCGTTGACTTTGATTTGAACTTATAAATATAACTCAATTAATCTAAATCTAAATTAAATTTTATCGAATTTTAATCATGATAAATTAACAAATCCAAAACAATCTAAATTCAATTTGATTTAAATTAATCATCCAAACTTAAACTAAATATAACTTTCAAAATATAATTTAATTTATAACTTTTAAATTCTAATTATATTTTTTCTTAGCATAAAACATGCAATTTTAACTTGAACATATTTTTAGGGTAGATTAAGATAGAATGATTTATTAACTATTTTAGAAAGATATTGGATGCACAAACAATAATTAAAGATAGAAGGGAAAAGAGAATATATTTTGAAAATTATCACAATTATTACGGTAAAGGGGATAACGCCATGTGCACACGACGTTACCCTTTAAATTATTATTCTTTATTCTTGTAAACAATTAATGAGTCACGCATAATTTAAGGGGTAATGCCATATGCATATGGCGTTATTCCTTTTACTGTAGTAATTATCGTAATTTTTAAAATATGTCTTCCTTCTGTTTATAATCGTAATTTATTAAAAGCCAAGTTTTTAAAAAAATTATTACAATTTAACATTAATCTAATATTTAAAGTAAACATGTTATTATCATTTATCAATAGTGATCTAACGTTTTAACTTTTAATGGACACTTTTTTATTTAACTTTTTGTTCTTTTAAATTTACTAAGAATAATTTAAAATTTTTATTTATTCATTTATTTTAAAGAATTAATTTTTAAATATATTTAATAAAATATTTAACACAATAAAGTTATATTTTAAATTTTTGACCTAAAAACAAAAACAACGAAAAATTTATTAAAGGGATTAAGTATATCAACAGTAAAACTAAAGATTCAAGGTTTAATTAAATTAATCCAATATCGAAATTTAATAAATCGAGTTTAAATTGCCTCAATATAATTAGTTAAGTTGTAATTGACTTTTCTCGCTATTATATGTAACGAGATCAACGATTTCATATAAAATATTTATTTACATGTTAAATTTTAAAATTTTATGTGTCAACAAATATGATTTAATTGTAATATCTTTAATGTCAAATTAAAAATACATGACTTAAACTTATAAATACCTTTGAATTTAATAACATACTAATTAAAATAGTTTTTAGGTTAAATTTAACTCGAATCACTCAACATAAAATAACCATAATTCAAAATGACCTAAACTCATCAATATAAATTTTTTAATCTCTTCTAATTTAGTCTGATTCGAATCCAAAATTTAAAAAATAATTCGAACTTTGAGCATTCTGATCTAAAAAGTACAAACCATACACCATTTCCTCTTCTAAGATAATTTGTATTGTAATGCTAAATTAAAATCGTTACCTGTCAGTCCAACTTTATAAATCATGGCCTTGTTCATGAATAGTTGTCGTGTGCTTATATAATATTAGTGTTATAAAACCAAACTCAAGCACTTGCCCAGATTAGTTTTGTTTGTGTTGGTAAGAAAGGACCACGGCAGTACCACTGGAATTGATTTAATTACTCAACAAGGTCTTTTTCTCTCAAGATTTTCAATGCAATACAGACGAAATACGAGGGATAAACTTAAAGAGTATTAAGATGCAATCGTATCCTTAAAAATTTTAAATTCGTGTTTGTAACTACTCTGAAATTCTGAGCAGCATTTGCCGTGGGGGGTTTGGACGGCATGTTGTAACAACAGTATTTATTAATTAAGACATCAAATTGATGGCAACAAACCAATTATAACTTATATTATAATACAAAAACAATAAAAAATAAATATCATTATTATTTTCATTTTCATTTTCTATTCTAATTATCAATGACATATTTTTTAATATATATTTTAGGATGATTGCTCACGTACACGTATACAGAAGTAATATAAAAGTGGGTAATAAATTAGGATTCACTAATTACTTTAGTGATTAAAATAATCATATAAAAGTGAATGATAAATCAAAATATAATATAATTCGATTTAATAAAAGAAATAGTGATAAAACAATATAACATCTTTTTATTTTATAAAAAATGTGGGTGGTATATTGAAATTGGAGTTGGCTCAGTTCATTGAATCATAAACATTTGTTGAATTTATTTGTGATCACAATAAACCCACTCAGAATAAAGGTTTTTTTTTTTTTTTTTCAGAATTAAATTTTAACCACTGGAACTAGGATATTAAAATTAGTAATTATTGTATATTACTATAAATTACGTAAAATTGTATCATAATCATTAGGGTGTTCAAACGAGTAATTCGGTCGGTGATCGAACTAAATTATCAAAAAAACAAATTAATTGAACTTTTAAAATCTTATACCATTAACCAAACATTTTAAAAAATTTAAACCACTCACCGATCAAGCAAAGTTCGATGATCGACCGTTTAACTGAATTAATTTAATTTAATCAATTAATTCGATTTACCCGACCATTTAAACACCCTGAGAATCATTAGTAAATTATATTAAAATATGGAACGTATGAACTATAATTACTGATCACCGGCTTTGGAGAAATTAATAAATGAATCTTATTTTTAACGTTATTTATAGTTAATCTAATAATATTTATCTATTTTACTATAAATATTTACTCTTTAGTTCATATAAGAAAGATGTGAAGATTCACTTTAAAAAGTAACATAAAAATATTATTATATATGATTATAAATAACGTGATAATTCATTTTTCATTTAATATTTTTTCTGGGATTAAAATAATAGAATATAATTTTTTTATATAAATTTAAATTCTATTTATAATTTTATTTACGGGCGAGGAAAAAAAAAGAGACTAGAGTAAAAAATAAGTATTCTTAATAGTATATAATAGTTATCTTCGACTTTCGCAACCAATATATAAATTTACGGTGGTAAATAATTCTTTTATTGATTTACGTAATAAAATTTTAATAGTAAATAGCAAAGAATAATCGATTGATTTAGTAAAATAAGATATTAAATTTTATATATAAGATAAAATATTTATATCTTAATATTACAAATAAAAAATTAAATTTTAAAATTTATTTTATACTAAATTTTTTTATAAAATTAGATTCGAATTAATTGATTAATAATCAATTACCGATAATATATAATTAATATATATATCAGAAGACAACGAGAGATATGCTATCTAATTTGTCCACCCACAATTAATTCAGCACTACCCAAAAAGGTAATGAAATTAAAAATAATAGAATGACCAAAATCATTTAAAACGATTGAACTCAGCATTACAATGTATATCATTTATTAAAATCGTGTTCTGCATTGGAATTTATACCATTCCATTCAACGACATTTGTGCAACCAAAGCCACCATCTATTTTTGTTTTTTTAAATAAAATTTTCATTTTAATGTATCATACGCCTAGAGGCCGTAAAATGAGTCCGAGAACAATAGTTTGAATTTGCACTAATGTAAAATTAATTTAATAAAAATATAATTTGAATACAAACATACTTAAATTTGATAAAAAAAATAAAAAAATCCAAACTTAGAAAGATCTAACTTAAACTAGAAGTGTTTATTGAACGAGTCGTTTGTGAGTTGGGTAGTATTCGACTCGTGACCGTTAAAAAAATTGTTGCTCAAATAGACTCTTTGATCTTTAAGTTCGATAAAATTGTGATCGACTCGTGCTCGTTAAAATATTTTGTTGCTCAACATGATTCGTTGTTCATTAAGCTTGATTCGTTATTCGTTGAGCTCAATAAAAAATTTATCTTATTTATAACTAAAAAGTAAAATTTAATAATGCAATATGAGGCTAATATTAATATAAGTTAATAAATTTAACCAAAAACGATCAAAATAATGTATAAAACACTTTCAAAATCTAAATTCTAAACTAACGATTCACAAATACACAAAACTAACGTATTAAAATTAAAGTATTAATCCATAAATTAATAATTATTATTTAGATTTACTTTTAGAATAAAATAATTTTAAAATAATTACTAAAAAAATACTTTAAAAATTAATGAGTTATTCGTGAACTTATCAAGTCGAGTCAGACATTGTTAAGGTCTTGAATCGAGTTCGAATTATATAAATCTAATTCGAATATTTACAAAATTTTGATGAAGTTGAATTCAAATAGTTCATGAGCTACTCAACTCGTTAAACGCGATAACTCATACCCATCCAAACTGTCACATCGATATACACCATACAAGCCTTTTCTAAAAAGCGGAATGTTAATTGCCAACTAAAAAAAGACTGAACTTTTGAGTCCGTTGGATGCAACCAAATTAATATTGACTCTTTGATTAAAAAAAGAAAGATAAAGGTAATTGGTTACCCCGGTTACAAACCCAAAAACTATATTGACCCGATAACCCCTTTTTTTCTTCAGAATCACCCTTCTCCAAGCGGGAAACCTAACCCTTAAATTTTCAATTGAAAAGAGATATTTTTGATGGTGAGTAGAACGTGAAAGGAAGCTCAATTTTGAGTTAAGTTTTATGTTGTTATTCTTTGTTCAAAATCTTAAAATATTTTTTTTTCTGGGCTTAAGATTTTGTAATAGTTATTTTTGTTCTAGGTTTAGGACTTTTAATTATTGGTTTTTGTTTCTGGGTTTAGAATTTTGTTCTTATTTTGTTGAATCCAAAACGTGGTAGGGAGAAGTCATGGACAACGATAATTTGATAATGATAGAAAAAGACTATATTCTTTTTTGTAATGATTTCAAATTTAAAACTGAAGTTGATGAAGAAAATTCTATTGTTGCTTTAGTTCTCTCCTTATAATCTAGTAGAGTAACATTCTTCAGTATTTTTAATGATCTGCTTCTTAAACTTGTATTAATCATTTACCTTTACTAGATTTTTCAATTTTCTATTTTTCTCATAAATTGTGTTATTTTTCTATTTAAAGGTATATAGAGATTTAATCAACAATTGTCCTTTACTTGTTCTCACTAAGAAGATATTGATGTTTTTATCCTTGATTTGTCCTTATAATTCGATCTCTTTAAAAGATATTAACTTGAGGTTAAATTAGTTGAAACTGAAGTAAAAAAAAATTAACCAATGAAAAATTGATGGATCATCTTACCGAGGAAGATGTAGAAAGTGTACAATAGGCACCCAAAATATTAACATCATATCTTCACTTCTAGTAAGTTAAATTGGAAAGTAATTGACATTGTTGAAATTATTATTTGGTTAGCTTATTGTGTTGTGTACTCTAACTCTAAAATTAATCTTGTACAATAAATGTACACGACTGAGAGATGATAAGAAAAAATGAACAATAGTGTAAGTTAAAAAAATGAATACTATTGTATGTTATGTATTAGTTTGTAATGTTACATATCATTCCAAATTAACAAGTGTTGGATTGATACGGATGAAGAAAGCACTAGGTTTGCGATGGGCTAAAATGAATGATACAGAAGAGAAGTTTTATATTAATAGATATGAGAAACAGAACCAGACTCAATATGAATGGATATCGAAAGGCAAGTTGAAGGAAATATTGAAGAAGAAAGAAGAAGAATAGGTAAGTGAATGTATATATTGTAACACCCCAATCCCGATCCAGATCCGAAGTGCCACATTCGAGTCACCCAAAACCCGACCCATCAAAAATTCTTTTAAAATCACATGCCCAAATACTTAAATTATCACATTTCATAAAATTCACGTTGATCAAATAAAATATAATAAGTTGTTATACAAAACAGGAGCTCCTTTAAAAATACATTATCCAACTTAAAATAAAATCGAAAGTAAAGATACAGACTCGATATGTGGTAAGGTCCTACGAATACATTAAGTCCTACTAAAGATCAAGTATTGTACTCTTAAAACGGCTCCGTTGCTGGGAAGTCCTTCCTCGATGTGTCCCTCCAAAGCTATCTGTCACCTACGCACGAAAAAACCACAATTCCGCACGCTGAGCAAATAAGCTTGGTGGTACATCTCAACTCTAACAATTCATAAGTATCATAAAACGAGCAAGCAAGATAGTATAGTAAAGAGTGCACAGAGAAGCTTCTAAACTAAGGTTCATCTCCTATTCTACCTTAGCTAGAGTTCTCAAGTTACTATCTCAAGATATCAACATATAGAAAGATCACATGCCATACCAGGCTTATCTATTCGGTCTCACACAGCCAATCGAGTTGCATCGAGATCACACAGCTCTACCAAGTTACATCGAGATCACTCAACCCATCGATTATATGTACCTTACCCCACTCACACAGCTTTAGGGTATTAAGGTCATTAACCACTGATATCAAGATATACGCATATGCATGCAACATCCATAACTACTAGCCAAGCGTAGCCCTACTATACCCGTGCTCACATAGCCGTCGGGTGTCCCCGTGATCACATAGCCTTTGGGTTGGACCATATCTGGATCAACATAGCCACAGATACGTCCAGGACATACTTGGATCAACATAGCCACAAGCAGTCCATCCCTGAGGTCACACAACCCATCAGGTTACATAAGTTCACATAACCCATCGAGTTTCTTGATGCTCACACAGCCCATCAAGTTATATTCCTTATCCAGATCAACATAGCCACGGATAGGTTCAAACTGCATCCAGATCACATAGCCCGTGCATACGTCGGACATACTTGCTCACACACCCCAAAGCACATCTCCCCTTAACTAAGTTCCCATGCACTGACTCTAGGATATTTGGATTCCTTTTTTACCAAGACATAAATAAGACATGCTTCTCGAGCACACACACACAAATACACCATTCAACGACACAAGTCAACCATTTACAAGATCCAAGGCCTTCTTCTAATATTCCAAGCCATCTCTCATAATTAAGGTTAGATACTCGATCCACTAGTCATCTACAAGATCATCTTTAAATTATTTTATTATCCATAACCCCCTCGATTATATTGGTGTCCTATCAGCACACAATAAGGTCCATAACCATCACGCGTTATATTTTGATCTACCTGGGATCCTAAGGGAAACATGATAATAATTAAGTCCTCTATCTTTTATTGAGCTATTCGTCATAAGTTCTCGTGTCGGGACATTAAGCTCGTTCTATTTGTTTTATAGTTAATTTTATAACTTAAACGACCCATAGGACCCCTTAGAGTAACGTTATGAGACTTTCCAATTTTCGCTTAAGAACTTGTGCAATTTACTCAGGGGTATCGATACTCTTACATGGGGTATCGAAATACCCTGTATTGATACCTTCTCCAAGGGGTTATCTATATACACTGTATCGATACAGGTATCGATACGCCTTGACCAACTCTAAGGTCAATCCGAGGTGGGCATATCCGATTCGATACGGGTATCAAATCGGGGATGCCATTGTGAAGACCCGTATCGAAATAGGGGATGGCCATTTCGATACACTTGATAATTACGCCTACGTTTTTTACTACAGGGTATCGATGCACCTCCCCTGTGTATCAATATTCCTACGCGAACTTACCCTTTTAAGGCTGTAAATCACCAAGATTTCTCTTCCCACCTATATGGTTAATCTCCAAATTATTTTTACAAGTTTAGTAAAGCTTAGGGGTGATTTCCTAATAAACTTTACATCCATTAAACACTTAATACGAATCCTACCATTTTTAGGGTTTTAAACCATCCCAAACCCCCATCTCAAGCATTCAATAACCAACAATCAAGCTAAACACGAATTTATGAAGCACATGAAGTATAAGAGTCAGAAATGTACTAACCTTAAGGAAAAACCCGGATTCAAGCTTCCCACAAGCTTTTCTCACACTTTCCCTTTACTTCAAGCCTCTAAGCTCAATCCCCACCAAAGCCAACGACATGCACCTTGATTGATAGATCTCTTCGGGCTGAACAAAACTCCCTTGATGACCAAAACGGGATTTCTACTCTTCACCAATAAGATTCCACCTTTTTCTCTTTGACTCAAGCAAGAAAAGAAGGAAGATGAGGAAGGAGAGATGTTAATCTCCTTAAAACCCTTTTCTTCCTCTATTGGGGAAATTACCACTTTACCCTTCTTCATCCAACATAACTTAAAGCTAAGCCCAACAAGCAAGCCCAAAACAACCCAAAAGTCCCACAAGCCAAAACCGAGGCCCACAAGGATCCCACACAATCCCACGAGCTCAAAAACGAAACACGATTTGATGATCCATGGCCCGAGTCAACTCTCAATTTTGACCTCGAAAAAACCGGGTCGTTACAACTCTTCCCTCCTTAAAGAAATTCCGTCCTCGAAATTCAAATGGAGTAAGGAGGTGTAACCACAACGATCTAACTACACAACTCTTCTAAGAACAACCCAAAACGAGCATTTTCCCTTCAACCATCTTATAACAACCACACACTAAACTAACTAAAACTGATCAACTCTCAAAGAGATTCTAAAAATCTAACCACCACCACTTGTATCCTTACAAGAAACTGCAAATCGTCTCAAACTGAAACGATACACTACTACCACAAGGTAAACCAAGGGCGTGACTCACCTTTTCCCTCTAAACTGCACTATTTTGGAAAAAGCCAAAGCTGACAACCTAACTCCTTGGTCTCATCCTGACAAGATATGGCTTAACACTTTGCTTAACCAACTTGTCGTCACCACGACAATTACTACTTTCAACACACAAGGTTCCAACATTAACATCTTTCATGATTAGGTACTACTATTGCCACAAACACATCCTCTTACGCAGCTAAGCCATCAACTCTAACCTCAAAGGTTCAAACCTTCCCTCTTTAACTACTTCCTCGTCCGATCTCAACTAAACACATACGAACCTGTCTGACAAAACCCATAGACTCTGGTAGCTTCTTTATCCAAA
The DNA here is from genome assembly GCA_035048815.1 of Abelmoschus esculentus. Taxonomy (NCBI): domain Eukaryota; kingdom Viridiplantae; phylum Streptophyta; class Magnoliopsida; order Malvales; family Malvaceae; genus Abelmoschus; species Abelmoschus esculentus. Next base: position 11,307,069 of record JAUCBN010000031.1, read on the forward strand.
TCTGTTCCTACGGTCAACGTCTAGATTACTCACAACCTAGATGTTAACTACTCAAAAATTGTTGCACCACATACAACACCTTTCTTGACCATGCACCACCTTTATCCTAAACAGACTTACCAAACTACCACCAAGCTACGATCCACTGACTGCTGTGAATCTAAAGAACCAAATAACAATCTTTCATTGTTACCCTAAGGCTCAACTCCCAACCCAATCTACTAAGAGACAACCACTAGCAACCGAATCAACCTTACCTTAATCGTAGTCCAAACCATGATTCAACGATAAAGTCAACTGTTCTCTAAGGGTATTTCCACCTACCCCTAACACTTCTAAACCTAAAGACCAAGAACTCAAAAATTTCGCAATACTTTGCACCACAACAACATCTCACTGCAAGAAACTCGTTAAACCACCACTACAAAACACGACATTACTCAAAGAGATAAAGATCTCACGCACTTACCACCAACAACTAGGTACAAACAAAGTAAGATCTTAAGACTTCACACTCATACCCATTTCTACCTCTTTGTGTTGTTAACGACATTCTAAGCAACATGTAACCACTGGGAAGTCAAAGTAACTACAACAAGTCCGCTAGAACTCTTACTTTCATTTTCTAACCCCATTTACGATAAGGACTTTCGAACAACAGGTACCACGCTAACTATTGTTCAAACCCAACTTACTTAAGATTCTACTTAACACATGCTCAACCAAGACTAACTTATCACTCAACAAAGGATTGACAAGATAACAAACAACAACTGAAACAGGGACAAAACACAGTTACCTACCAACTCCTCGGTGGCAAAACTATCATCCTCAATCTGGATAGTAGACTATCTAGCAACCACTCGTCCGTCAACTCTAACGGTGGACCTCATAGGACCTTCACCACGGTAAGCTGATTGCACTCTAGCTCTACCTCTAGTAACCCTCTGAACATGTCGCGAAGAACCCACTCTCGGAGATCGATCCATCACACTCTCATCCAACAATGGACAGTCTCTCACCACATGCCCTGGTTCGCGGCACCGATAACAAACCCTCCGAAGTAGAAAACAAACTCCAAGGTGATGCCGACCACAGTGGTCACAAGCCGGTGGAAGCGGCGTTCCAACTGATCCAACAGTACTCCCTGCTGGAGTAGATGACAAAGAACCTTTACGGATCCTTGGTCTAGAGCTTGAACCAACCATCGGTAACTGTTCAGAAGCAACCCTCTTCGAACTCTTCAAAGTAAAAAGATTCCTGTGCGGAAACTAAGAAGATTCTATAACGTCCTGGGTCTCCAAACCAAGATCCTGTGGATTCTCCACCCTAACAGGTGTCACATCCTGAACACTTTCTAAAGCCTTCGCACAGTTGGCTAACTCCGCAAAAGTCTCGAGTGGACCCGCTGTCACATGTTCCTGGAGCTCAACTCTTAGCCCTTGTCTAAACCTCTAACACCTCAACTCCTTGGTAGAAACCAACTCCGGAGCATAGTGGTTCAACCGCAGAAAACCTTGCTCATAAGCAAACACTAACCGCTCTCCTTGAGTTAAATGCAGAAACTGATCTCTCATTTCATCCATGAGTACCTCACTAAATTACTTCTTCTGAAACTCTTCCAAAAAGGTATCCCAAGTCGTGAGTTCCGGTTCCATCCCAAGCTCAATGGTCTCCCACCACTCGTGTGCATTGCCCTTTAGAAGGGAAACAATGCAATTGAGGTCATCCTTCGAGGTTCCCCTCATCTATTTCAAGATTCTTTGCGTGTCACGCAACCATTGATCAACCGTTATTGGATTATCCTCACCCAATCCCTCAAAGATCTTAGGCCCATATCGATGAAGCCTCTCAACAGGGGTCTTACGAGGCATCTCAGATTGCCTCAAGATAGCTTGCACCACTTGCAAAAGAGAAGCGGTAAAGTCACGAATGTGAATTACCCCATCACTACCATTTCCACCTTCCATCAACCTTTTTCTAAAACACAAAAAACAAGGCAACACATTAGGATTCCTAGTCTTGTAAGTACAACTCAAATTTAGGGACTTGTATTCACTAGACACCTTACCACAACCATTATACCACCCTCGGGTTTCCTAGAACCGACTCAACCTATGCTTTGATACAACTAAATATAACACCCCGATCCGGACCTATCAAAAATTCTTTTAAAAGCACGTGCCCAAATACTTAAATTACCACATTTCATAAAATCCACGTAGATCAAATAAATATAATAAGGTGTTTTACAAAACAAGATCTCCTTTAAAAATACATTATCCGACTCAAAATAAAATCCAAAGTAAAGATACAGACTCGATATGTGGTAAGGTCTTACGAATACATTAAGTCCTACTAAAGATCATGTATTATACTCTTAAAACAGCTCCATTGCTGGGAAGTCCTTCCTCGATGTGTCCCTCCAAAGCTACTTGTCACCTACGCACGAAAAAACCACAATTTCGTATTCTAAGCTAACAAGCTCATGGTACATCTCAACTCTAACAATTCATAAGTATCATAAAACGAGAAAGCAAGATAATATAGTAAAGAGTGCACAAAAAAGCTTCTAAACTAAGGTTCATCTCCTATTCTACCTTAGCTAGAGTTCTCAAGTTACCATCTCAAGATATCAACATATAGAAAGATCACATGCCATACCAGGCTTATCTACTCGATCTCGCACAGCCCATCGAGTTGCATCGAGATCACACAGCTCTACCAAGTTACATCGAGATCACGCAACCCATCGATTATATATACCTTACCCCACTCACACAGATTTAGGGTATTAAGGTCATTAACCACTGATATGAAGATATACACACATGCATGCAACATCCATAACTACTAGCCAAGCGTAGCCCTACTATACCCGTGCTCGTATGGCCGTCGGGTGTCCCCGTGATCACATAGCCATCGGGTTGGACCATATCTGGATCAACATAGCCATAGATACGTCTGGGACATACTTGGATCAACATAGCCACAAGCAGTCCATCCCTGAGGTCACACAACCCATCAGGTTACATAAGTTCACATAGCCCATCGAGTTTCTTGATGCTCACACAGCCCATCAAGTTATATTCCTTATCCAGATCAACATAGCCACGGATAGATTCGAACTACATCTAGATCACATAGCTCGTGGATACGTCGGACATACTCGCTCACACACCCCAAAGCACATGTCCCCTTAACTAAGTTCCCATGCACTGACTCTAGGATATTTGGATTCTTTTTTTACCAAGACATAAATAAGACATGCTTCTTGAGCACACACACACAAATACACCATACAACGACACAAGTCAACTATTTACAAGATCCAAGGCCTGCTTCTAATATTCCAAGCCATCTTTCATAATTAAGGTTAGATACTCGATCCACTAGTCATCTACAAGATCATCTTTAAATTATTTTATTATCCATAACCCCCTCGATTATATTGGTGTCCTATTAGCAAAAAACAAGGTCCCTAACCATCACGCGTTATATTTTGATCTACCCGGGATCCTAAGGGAAACATGATAATAATTAAGTCCTCTATCTTTTAATGAGTTATTCGTCATAAGTTCTTGTGTCGGGACATTAAGCTCGTTCTATTTGTTTTATAGTTCATTTTATAACTTAAACGATCCATAGGACCCCTTAGAGTAACGTTATGAGACTTTCCAACTTTTCCCTTAAGAAGTTGTGTAATTTACTCAGGGGTATCAATACTCTTACATGGGGTATCGAAACACCTTGTATCGATACCTTCTCCAAGGGGTTATCTATACACACTGTACCGATACAGGTATCGATACGCCTTGACAAACTCTAAGGTCAATCTGAGGTGGGCTTATCCGATTCGATACGGGTATTGAATTGGGGAAGCCACTGTGAAGACCCGTATCGAAACACGGGATGACCGTTTCGATACACTTGCTAATGATGCCTACGTTTTTGCTTATAGGGTATCGATACACCTCCCCCGTGTATCGATATGCCTACGCGAACTTACCCTTCTAAGGTTGTAAATCACCAAGATTTCTATCCCCACCTATATGGTTGATCTCCAAATTATTTCTACAAGTTTAGTAAAGCTTAGGGGTGATTTCCTAATAATTTTTACATGCATTAAACACTTAATACGAATCCTACCATTTTTAGGGTTTTAAGCCATCCCAAACCCCCATCTCAAGCATTCAATAACCAACAATCAAGCTAAACACGAATTTATGAAGCACATGAAGTATAAAAGTCAGAAATGTACTGACCTTAAGCAAAAACCAGGATTCAAGCTTCCCATAAGCTTTTCTCAAACTTTCCCTTTACTTCAAGCCTCTAAGTTCACTCCCCACTAAAGCCAACGACATGCACCTTGATTGATAGATCTCTTCGGGCTGAACAAAACTCCCTTGATGACCAAAACGGGATTTCCACTCTTCACCAACAAGATTCCACCTTTTTCTCTTTGACTCAAGCAAGAAAAGAAGGAAGATGAGGAAGGAGAGATGTTAATCTCCTTAAAACCCTTTTCTTCCACTCTTGGGGGAATTACCACTTTACCCTTATTCATCCAACATAACATAAAGCTAAGCCCAACAAGCAAGCCCAAAACAACCCAAAAGGCCCACAAGACAAAACCGAGGCCCACAAGGATTCCACACGATCACATGAGCTCAAACATGAGACCCGACTTGACGATCCATGGCCCGAGTCAACTCCCGATATTGACCTGGAAAAAACCGGGTTGTTACATGTACTTTTTCTTAAAGAAAGTGATTAGGGTTGATACATTTCCTAACATGATATATTTAAGTGTAACATAATAATAATTATTGTTGTATTAAATATTGTATGAGATGTCATTGAGATGTAGTCTGAAGAAATTATACATTCTATTTAAAGAGATATAGAAGTTGAAGATTGACAGTGTTGTTAATGATTTAGGGTTTGGCCATTTAATTGGACTGAAATCGGGAGTAATTCATCGCGATTTAGTGAAAAAGTTTGATCTTGAAATCTTCACGATTGAATTTAGTGGACACAAGATTCCTATTTTGGTAGAAGATGTGAAATTAGTTTTGTTTTTTAAGAATGAAGGTTTAGATGTGTAGAAGACCACAGAAAAATTGAGTGAAAAAGAACTAGCACAAAAGTACAAAATCAGTCTAAAGGCTATCTATCAACAAATTTTGGGTGTGATACTGAGCGAAGCTTTTGAGGGAAATGACTTGAAAGCTCATGCACTTTTGTACATTGTGGGTGTGTTCTTTTGTCTCAACCTCAACCTTGTTCCTTCCATGGAATATTTTAAGTTATTGTGTTCATTTGGGTTGAGTGCAAACTCAATTGGCTTATATGTCCGGATGCATTGTGATCCTCGAGGTAATGTATTATTTAATCATGTATCATTTATAGTGTATTACTTTATTCCTCCAAGTTTGATTTTTATTGTAATCTTATTATTAATTTAAAATATAGGTTAGGTTATTTGATTATTGGAGTGTAATTTCTTGTAGAGGATATGATATCGCTGATGGGCGTGCTTGAATTCATACGTGGGCGAAGGAGGTCAACAAGATTGTAAACCGACTAAAGGGAGAATGACCTGCCAAAAAATGAAAGTAAGTGGTTTACTAAATTTTATATTGTATAGGGTTTGTAATGTCATGAAATGAAAGAATAATAATGCTTGTAAGTACTTGATTTTGATGATGATTGTTATGAGGGGGGAAATGAAGGTGATAGAACGGATGGTAGTAATGATATGCTTACAAACCTATTGGAGAAGTTCATTTTAGAAATGTTTGAGATCAAACAGAGTCTCAACTATCGTGTGGATAAGGAGAATAAAATAGAAGAGAGTTTAAAGACTCTAAATGCTGAATGTAAAAACGTTATTGAGCAGGTTTTCGGTTTGAATGCTAATATGATGTATTTGAAGAAGGATTTGCGTATAATAGATTTAAAATTTGAAATTGGCCTTGATAAAGAGGAGAAAATGGAGGATAAAATAGAATTTGAAGAGTCAAACCTAGAAGATATGATTTATGTTGATTCTGTAGAATTGGTAGAGGAGGTTATCTTGTTTAAAGAAAACAATGTTTTTGTTTGCATGAAAAAGAAAATAAGTAAAAGCATGCAAAGTTTTAAATTTTTATCAATGTGTCAATATATGTTAACGTACTACAATTTTTATTTTGCTATTCAAATCATACGATAAAATCCCTATGATCAAACTTATGTCAACTTACAAATTGTCCCCATTAATGAAAACGAAAATCATTGGTACACATGTGTGATGGATTTTAAACGTGGGGAAGCGAAAATACTAAAAAACTTTCCTATAACTAGAGGCAATAATGCAAGAGTGTCTATGGTAAAGAAGTTAGTAAAAACACAAACTTAGAACTATTTAATAATCTTTTTGATGTTACACATTATATAAAAGTCTTAGTGTTTGTGAATCTACCTTAATATGTTAGGTCAATGTATTTCGGATGCAAAGTTTGTCGAAGTGTTTGGCTCACCATCTAGGCCATTGACCAAACTCCGTGTAATAGTGGCTAAGTCAAACATAAAGATAATGGATATATAGTTGTGGAACTATAGATATTTATTATTTGGTTTTTACCATTTGTAGAATCTTGAGTGATAATTTGATATTAGAAAAATATCTTTGAATAAGAATAACTGTAGGATGTTTTGCATTACGTGGATGCAATATTTAAATAGGAAACGTGTAGAGGATGTGGTACGTGCAACTTTTTTCCATTACAAGTAAATTATTTTGGCATTTATACAAATAATTAATCATTAATTATTGCATATATTGTTAACATTTATTGAACTAAACTGTTGGGAATTGAGACCGAATGTTTGTTTTTATGATCTTGTCAATAACGATAAGAATATGAGGAGGCACAAAATTTTTACTACTGTGAGTCACATGTTTTACAGCTAAAATCACATTTGTTCATAAAACCATGCAAGCATTTGTCATCCTAAGTGGTAAGTGTGTAGTGACATGGTTTATGATTATTTAATGTTTGCTATTTAAGTAGTTTTCAATTTGCATGTTTTTATTAATGTTGATTATTTAATGACACTTGCTTTGTTGGTTACAAACAATTGTGCATTGATTGAGCTATTTTTGTAACTAACTTTTTGAGAATTTATAAGATGTAATGTTAAAGTTATTTGTTGGTTACAAATAGATGTGCATTGGTGTAAGTGACATTGCTCTATTTTTGAATGGGACAACAATAAGCAAATATAGATGAATACTTGATAATGTTAATGTTCTTGTTTTGAATAAGCAAATATAGATGTATAGTTGATAAGGTAAATGTTCTTTTTTTTAATGTCCACTTGTAATTGTGCAACAATCATTATCCATGTAATATGATAATTCATTCAAAATGTGACATATAAAATTTTACTACACTGATTGTACAACATAATGTTAACATACTAAAACTTGAAACGTTATATCAAACCGTGACATCAAAAACTATCATGATAATTATGAAACATAATGCTATCATAGAAAAACTTGACAGAGAGAAAACACGTATGATTCCACTTACATTTAAGCATTGTCCCTTTCATTTTTAGTTCTGCCTCAACATAATCTAACTCCAAATGTTTAAAATCTGTAACACATCAATGTATTTAATGTAGAGACGAATGAAAGATCTTCTCAACATATTTTACTCTATATATAGCAAGTTCATTATCGTAATTCAAACGAATGACATGCAAGAAATATTGACTCACGTTGTTTCTTGCATGAACATGTTGTCTTCACTTGTGTTCTCTATTTCGTCTTCAAATAAATTTAAAGTTGTATCAAATGTCAGGGTTTGAAGTTATAACTTCAAACATGAGCATGTGTTTTTATTATGTCCCCCAATATTGCAAAATGAACAGTGATAGTTTCGTGATATTGGGAATTGCTTTTTGATTTTCTGTTTGTGTTTTAATTCTTTCTTATACAAGTATCGAACGTTGTGCTTTCTTTCTTTCTTGGATGATGGCTCAGTATATAGCAGATTCGGTTGATCAAATTCAATTGTTAATCTAAATATCTTATCTTTTGTGCTTTTAAAAGTTTCTTCAGTTTGAGAGACAAAGTAGAACAATCGTGAAGACAATCATCTGAGAGAGTCTAATTGATACATTTGTTTCAATTCCGAAGGCACGTTGGAGGCTACAAACGATGGATCTAAAAGCGTTGCATTTTTTTCCACCGAATGAGTATTAAAGATTCTGGGATCTTTAATAAGTCTTCCAACTTAAGAACGTGCAATTTATGACGACATAGAAGTCCAACTGTCTTAAATTTCCTACACAAACACGTTAGGTTATGCATTTCAACATCAAACACCACCTCATACATTTATTTAGGATCCTTATACTTGGTTAAACGATATATCCTTGGTCTTCCCACTTCAATAATAGGATGTATAGGATGATACAATGTCTCATGTTTAAGTTTTGTCTGAACTATTTCAAATGATGCACGGATGTACAGGTCAGACGCATTCCCTTAAAGGTTATTCAATATTGTCATTTGGAAAGGCATCGACTGTGAACTAAAGAAATCTTCCTTCAACTCTTTAATTCGTATCTCATTATTCTCATTTTCAATTTCATGAACAAAATCTAGATATGTCTTCTTACATTTAACACAACAGCAAGTGTAACATTTATAGCTTCACACCTTTGTATTAACCGCACATTGGCAAAGAAATGTCTTGTAAGATAGATAGGCTTGGGACCACATATGTAAGGTTTGATCCTTCTCTACAACCCATGGATGGTTTTCGACGTTAAACTGTTGAGTAATTGATCTCCAATATTGATAAAATTCGTTAATTGTCCACCAAGCTGACATGCATCTACTAAACACAAAAGCGAAGTTCTTAATCACTTATGTTTTTTTGATCATTTCGAGATAGATGCTATGAACATATGCGATGTCGAGCAAGCAAAAAAACCATTTTTATATCCCTATACAAGGTCCTATCACTATCTTTCACGACCGAAATCAGAGTCTTGTTACACATAACCTCAAAAAATGCACACAAAACACATTCAAAAGTCTCGTCAGTTAGAAGTGCAACACCGAAGATAATAGTTTGATGGTGGTGATTCAAACCAACTATAGGCATTAGAGGTCGCCCATATGCATTTTCTTTTTACGTTGTGTCAAATGCAATGACATCACCGAAACATGCATAATCAAACCTTGACGTTGAATCAAACCAAAATATATTATGCAATCCCGCTGAGTCATTAACATTGTACTGAATATATAACCTGACATCTTGCTCTTTCTTGAAATCAAAGTAAGTGAGGAGGCATTTACATCACCGTCACGAATTTCAGCATCCGCAAATTTTTATAATTCGTTGTACAGGTCTTTCCTTATGAAACCAACATTATGGAAACCACCTAATTGTTGCGTTAAAAAAATAATTATTTGTGATGTTTTGACACTGACATTATTCAATGCTCTTTATTTAAAGATATCATCTTTATTCACTTGTCTATTCGATAGAAGAAATGATCGTATAACAGGCGGACATAAAGGGTGATAATGTTCAGTTTGAGAAAATAATATGCTCCACTTAACAAAATCTGTACACTTAACAAAAACTTTGGCCTTGCACCCGATCCGTGTGATAGCATGGGACGTACGTTTTCGTTCTAAATTATTAAAAGTTGACATTCTTAAGCCTCCTCGTGAACAATAAAATTCTTGTGCATTCAAATTCTTGTGCATTCTTGTACAACCATCAATTGAGTAGTTTTTAGTATCCTTTTCCAATGTGTCCGCCATGTTCCAACCTCGATGTTGAACAAATTCTACGAAAAATAAATATCATACTTATGCAAAGGATATCCTTGGTAAATTCTTAATATGAAGTGAATAAAAAACGTACCATTACCTTACTCTGTTCTTATATTTAATTGTGTTGAACATAAAAGTTATTGAAGCTATTGATTATAAAATTGTTGAGGGTTATGAAAATTCTTGAACAACAAATTTAATAGGAAATTTGATGAAAAGAAAATGTAATTACGTGGGCAAATGGTCGTGAAGGGTTAAACAAAAACCTAGCTGGTTGGTGTGAGAATTAATGGATTCAATAAATTTGTTAGCAAGGCAGTTGAAGCAAAATGAACCAATAATAATTTCACGTGTGAAAAATGCTCAATAATTTTATATACATTTTCTCTGGCATTTTGATACACCTATTGTTTGTTTTGATACAACATGTATAGTTTCGTTGATTATTCTTCAAGATTTTGTAGGTTTTTCAAAACGATTTTGTACCACTTCGATACAGTTTGAAACTATGAATTTTGGGTTAGATACATCCCTAAATTCGTTTTAAAACCGTTTTTAGCATGTTCAAAATATTTCAAACATCTCTATAGATGTTTCAATATGGCCTTCTTTTAAAGTGTAACATGTTTCAATACAAAAAATGAGTGTATCGGTATATACCGTTTTGAAACAGTAATATCGAGTATCAATACTGGCGAAAGTAGAATTATGGTAATGGCACTCTAATTATAACCTACTTAAAACACTTTCACTTCCTCCTCCCTAAACCCTAACCGAAAATGATATAAAAAATCCCACAATCAAAAAATATTTTCACACAAAAATCAAGTTTTCTTGAGTTTTTTCATCGAGACATCAACGCTAAGGCTATATTCAAAGGTTTTGCTCAGAAAATACCAATTTCTTCCAAATCCATTATTAAGGTAATTTTCAAAAAAATATTTTCGTTTGATTTTAGTTAGTTAAAAATCATTATTTGCATATATTAATCTTGTTTTATTTATGGTTTTCAAAATACAACAAAACTTTTTCAAAAATCTAAAATTTTTTATTCTAATATAAAAAAATTGGCACATTTTTTTTTAAAAATTGTTTTAATTTTAACAAACATTGAGTTATTGATTATAACTTGATGGAATAATGTTATCTATGCATATATGTTTTAGTGCCTAACATACTTAATGCTTTTATCTAGATCATAACACCTAAGAAAAGACAAAGAATCGAGGTTGGAAGTTCATCCAATGTCGAAGAGGACTTAACTCATCCGAATCTTCCTTATATCTATCAACAATAATTTATCGACCATGGATCCTACGAGAACTATAACAAATATCGCAACCATAAGCCTAAGAAGGAGCAGTGTGTGGACAAAACTTTATGGACTCCGACATATTTCAATTCAGATATCTTCATCTTTTTCAATGTTGGAAGTTCCTGAAGTTCCTTTCTTTACCCGATATCTTTTTTCCCAATTTTGTCATTATCTTTTATGCTAACGCCACTTGTATTTTGTCTAAAGATAAATATCAAGTGGTGGCTATCGAATCTTTCCTCATGGTATTTTGGTTTCGTGTCGACATCAAGCGTCTTTGTGATTCTTTTGGATTTGAAGATGCGGGGATTGAAGATGAAAATTCTATTGCTCATAACCTCACCGGATCCGTCATCAACCTTAATGTACATGATCGGTTTCTACACTTGATCATATCTTGGTGGATCCGTCCTTCGAATGACAAGTAATCTTAGGTTCAACATGTTGATAATTTTTTGATTACTTGCTTTTACCAAGAGAAACGCCCAAATCTTGCGAAGATGATCTTTACGAAACTAGTATGACAAGTTCAGAACTGTCACACAAAGCAATGCTTATCTTTCTCCTATGCTTGTGTCTTAATTTCTCTTTTTTACACTTGAAGATAAATTACTTGCACGATATTCCAAAATCGATAAAGGAGCCGATAGGTGAGACCTCCCTCAATCTCTCATACTTCCAATTTATTGGAGGTGAATGGATTCTTTGAGAGGAACCTTCTACTCAACTTATTGATCCCGAGCCGGTTAATCAAGTTGCTCTTAATGATGCTCTCATGGTATTCCTCAACGAACAGTTTGCCGGAATCAACAACTGTTTCGACTACATTGAAGGTCAACTTGGCTCTCTCAATATTCATGTGACAAACCTTGAAGGATAACATCTTTTGAGTATGTCCATTGGAGCCTTTCATGATGAATAGCGTCGTACTAGAGCTCCACATGTTAATGATGAAGAAGAGGAAGACGATGGTGGCGAGGAGTAGCTATTTCATGTTTTAGGATTGGTATCATATCATGTTTTAGGATTTCAAACTTATGCATCTTATTATGTTTAAGTATTATGCTTTGGTTTCTTGTTGGATTTCTATTTCATGTTTAATGCTATAGATTATGATTTTAATTTTTATATTGGTATTTCTTGATTTCTTAATTTTGATGTTTTATATATGTCTTTATCTATTTGATTTTGATCTAACAAAAAAGGATAAACTATTTAAAACTTAATTTTTAAACATATACACATATTAAGGGGGAGTTTCGATTTGCAATTTATTTTGGATTGTGTTATATCAATAAGGGGAGATTGTATAACAAAATTGGATTTTGGTATAACAAAAAAGTTAAAGGAACATTTTATAAATAAATTTATAAGGTCATACTTAATTGACAACTCGAAGAAAATTTTTTAAGTTAGAACAATAACCCAACATCATTTTTCCTTACGTATTTTCAAAGCCAAAACATTCATATTTTCCCAGGCGTTTCGATACCAATCTAAAAGGTATCGATATCAAGTTCCTATTTTCGATGAATGTTCTAAAGTTTTCATAGAAGTTTCGATACAAAGTTGGACCATTTCGATGCCATTTGAAATTGTGAATTTTGGTTTCGAAACTTCTTAAATTGGTATCAATACGATAGAGTCCTTCAAAGTTTTGATACCATTTCTTCTAAATTAAAAACTTTTCGATACAATTATGTAGTTATTTTGATACGAACTTGTTTTAAATAATAACTCGTTTCGATAACATGACCTCACGTACTAATACACCTTACTAAATTATTGTAAGGAATACCGTTTTTTATTACAACTTCTGTAAGTAATTGTGTATACTTTGTAATAATTTATGTACATACACAAATCCTTATATTTCTTGTACCATATTACGTTATCTCCTAGGAAATTATGTATGTACACAAATTCTTATCTTAAGTTAAGCCTTCGTGAGTATGTGTAAGAAATTTGGTACATACACTTTTTATTACAACTTCTGTAAAGGATTGTGTATACTTTGTAATAATTTATGTGCATTCAAAAATCCTTACATTTCTTTTATCATATTATGTTATCTCGTAGGAAATTATGTACGTTCACAAATCCTTATACTAAGTTGATCCCCTAAAGGTCATGGTGAGTAGGTGCAAGAAATTCAGTATACCGTTTTTCTTACATAATTTGTAAGGAATTATATTCTTTGTAGTAATTTATGTACATACACAAATTCTTACATTTATTGTATCAAATTATGTTTTATCTTAGAAAATTAGGTATGTCACAAATCCTTACACTAAGTTGAGCACCTATGGGCCATGATGAGTATGTGTAAGAAATTCAGTACATACATTTTTTCTTACAAATATTGTAAGGATTTGTGTATACTTTGTACTAATTTGTGCACATACAAACAATCTTAAAATTATTGTCCCAAATTATGTTTTCTCATAGGAAATTATATGTACACAAATCCTTATACTAAGTTGAGATCATTTACTCCATGGTGAATAGGTGTAAGAAATTCGGTATATATCATTTTTCTTACAAATTCTGCAAGGATTTGTGTATTATTTATAGTAATTTGTGTACATACAAAAATCCTTATATTTCTTATATTATATTATATTTTCTTGTAGGAAATTAGGTATGTACACAAATCCTTACACTAAATTGAGCTCATTTAGATCATGGTGAGTAGGTTTAAGAAATTCAGTATATATCATTTTTCTTACAATTTTTGTAAGAATTTGTGTATTCTTTGTAGTAATTTGTGTACATACAAAAATCCTTACATTTATTATACTATATTATGTTTTCTTGTAGGAAGTTTGGTATGTACACAAATCCTTATACTAAGTTGAGTTCATTTAGGTCATTGTGAGTAGGTGTAAGAAATTCAGTATATACCGTTTTTCTTACAATTTTTGTAAGAATTTGTATATTCTTTGTACTAATTTGTGTACATGCAAAAATCCTTACCTTTCTTATACTATATTATGTTTTCTTTTAGGAAGTTAGGTATGTACACAAACTCTTACACTAAGTTGAGCCTCTTTGGGCCATGGTAAGTAGATGTAAAAAATTCGGTACATGCCATTTTTCGTACAACATTTGTAGGAATTTGTGTATACTTTGTAGTAGTTTGTTTATATAAGCAAAACCTTACATTTTTTGTACCATATTATGTTTTTTTTGTAGTAAATTACGTATGTACATAAATCCCTACACTAAGTTGAGACCCTATGGGCTTTGTTGAGTATGAGTAAGAAATTCGGTACATACCTTTTTTTTTACAACTTTTGTAAGAGTTTGTATATACTTTGTAGTAATTTGTGTATATACACAAATGCTTATATTTCTTGTAACAAATTATGTTTTCACGTAGATAATTATGCATCTGTACATATCATTACGTTGTAATATTTTATGTATATATCGTTTTTCCTACAATTTTTATAAGGATTTATGTATATATACAAATCCTTACGTTTGTAACATTTTACGTATATACATTTCTCTTAAAAATTTTATAAGAAATTATGTACATACTTTATAATAACTTATGTACATAAATTGACCCGATTAATCGATGAATCTCCGTTTATCCTATAACTAGTGGCCATTTTCCGGAACCACCGCACCATACATTCAAATTTCAAACAGGAGAAAAATTATACTCCATGACTGCTGACCCGACAGACCCACTGTTAGAAAAACACGATTTTAACTTCTTAATTCTCTTAACAATTAAGTAATGGATAAAGGCCGCAAAGTTGGCTGAATAGTTGGAAGCTCCCTGAAGAGATTAGTGTCATGGTTATGACAACAAAACATGGCAGCAATTGAATAGCTCGGCGGCATAAATCCTTAGGAATGAAGCAATTCTATTGGCGGAAAGCATTAGGATATGTTTGGCAGAAAGTAGAGAATTCTTCTTAAGCGGTTTAGAACACTATAAATACATGTGATGCGTTGTTACTAAGAAAATGCGAGTCAAGAGAAAACACGAAAGAAAGGAGTGAAGAGAAACTAGCAGCAGCTAGGGTAAGAAAGAAAATTTTATGGACTTGTAATTTGGTTTGTTTGTGTAATAATATTTGTGAATTATAAATTATATCTGTGGGAAATAAGGTAATGCTTGAATCCCACATTGATAACAAATACCTTTGGGAAAGGGTATTTATTAAGGCATCCCTCCACTTCCTTGTTGAGTGATAGAGAACAAGGGAGTCCTTCGCGCACCGCTGCCGCCGTCCGTCTGTCCGGCTCGTACTCGCGGTAACACGTGTCTTCGAGCGAAATGCGAAAGGTTTCTTCTGCAGTTACTCTCCTCTATTTATAGGCTGTATGGATGTTGTTCTGATTGATTTAAAATTCTATTTGATTAATCCGAGATTTTAATGGATATATAATCTGTTAACCACGATTTTATCTGTTAACCGAGATTTTATCTAAAAATAAACAGATTATCCGAGATTTAAATGGATTCTATCTGTTATTTTTAGTATATTTCAAATTTAATCATTTTAAATTTGAAAAAATAAATCAGATAAAATCTGATTTTTGGACGGATATACCCTCATGTCCAGCCTATAAATATGAAGCAGATTTCTCAATTTTCATCGTCCCATTCAGTATTCACTGTCTTATTTCTAAGAGAAAATCTGAGAGCTTCCCCTTCTCGACTTTTCTTCCTGACGAGCGTTTCCTCCTAAGTCCACTCCAAACTTTGGGTGTACACTGTTTGGAGGACCGTGCTAACCTTCGGGGGACAACCGCCTAACGTAGCGAGTACACACATCGGGGCGATTTGTTTCTAAGGCAGTGGCCTCCATACCACGACACGGTCAATTTATTTTTCTTCGTTATTTATTTCCTGTCAGTGCTAACGCCCCGTTTTGCAGACTTTATTTTTCCAACAATATCGAGCTTTCATTCAATGTTTTTAATACTTAAATGTTTTATTATGGGATAATATTAGGTGTTTTTAATACTTTTGTATATATTTTGGGTAAATATTTTCTATATTCTAATATAGAAAATTATACAACTATATTCATTTTTAAGTTAAAATTTAAAATCTAAATTTTTAACTATTTCTTAAAATATTAACCTATAACCTAAACCTTAAATTTTAAACAATTAAACTCTATCACATAAATCCCTAATATGTAAATCATAGACCCATAAATAACATTAATTATAGAAATTTCATTTTTCACAGTTAATGTATAGAATAATAATTCATATGTTTTTACTGAATTCAATGAGAATGATTTCACGAACCCATTGATTGATTTTAATGAAAATAAAATGTTTATCCCAAGAGATTTATATTTTAGTTTTACTATAGAGATTTATATTAAAAAAATTTATCCCAAAAGATTAAAAAATATATAAATATATTTAGACTATTAAAAATATTATATAGTGAACCCGTGAAGTATTCAATAGTAAAAATGATATAATTCGTCTAAATAATTCAAATTCAAATATTATATACATATGTATTTTATTAAAAATTAAAAAATTAAACCTATATTATTTATAATCAAATATATTCAAAAAAAATGTTCCATAGATGCTGATTTAGATTTTCTCCGACCCTCGTGCATTTATCACTTTATATATCACACTAAAAATAGAAGTTTTCCATCATTTATCGCTCCATCAAAAACAAAAAAATCAAATAAACGTGAGGATAATCAATGCATTTTCCTGCCTGCATGGCTGTCTATGAATGAGTGGTCAAAATTCAACAACTGCTGCAATATTGATTCTTCTGCCTTCTGGCACCACGAACAGATTCAAACATTTTCTAAAAATTGTGCAAACTTCATCTTTAATTCCTTTGCCAACTTTTCAAACCCTATCAATAATCTGTGGCCAGCTGGGCTTTCGAGCTGTTAGAGTAATATGAATGCAAGAAAGAAAAATGTGAAAGCAAAGCACTAGAAATGGAGTTTCCGAGAGAGATCCATATATTTAAAATTATGGGAAGTCAAACATAGTTGCATGCCAGTACTGATAGATTTATTTCTTTGATATGGTACAAAATTTTCTGCCGAACTAATTTTTTTTTGTAATCTTCATTTTTTCAAGACTTGGATCTAATTAATTTAAAATGACTCGCATCACACACATGATTTTGACGGATGAATTCTCAAATAGGTATTTCTGTATTCATAATATTTTGAAATTGAAACAATGTTTTTAAACGATTCTAAATTATTTATAACTTTGACTAATCTCATAGATTTCTTCTCTACTAAATTTATACATTTAATACTCAATCATATAAAGCGTATCCCAAAGAAAGTGACATTTTTTAAAAAAATTCCAATCAACTGATCTATTAAGTTTTAATTAGGTTGACATGACTGTTATAGTGATATTTAGAAAGTCTTCAAGTACATTTTAAACATGTATCATACTCTTATAGGAATGTTACATTCACCCACTTGATCATCTACCCAGTTAGTGACATATGGCAGGGTAAATAAAACGGACATGAATAATTAATACAAAGATTATAAATTAAAATATTTTTTAGAAGTTTGACAGGATATAATACAAATTAATTAGTTCTTTTACCAATAATCAATTCTCAAGACTATAAACACAATGCAATTAACACATTTTTTTTTATTGAAAAAGGAAAAAAATTATTACAAGTCTTATTAAAAAATTTCATAAATTTAAATACAGAAAAAGAATACTAATACTAATACTGACATAACATTATTACTCATTTTAACAATACAAACCATTAAAAATAATAATTATTTAAAATTTATTTTATTAAGTTATTTTTTATAAAAATAAGTGTTTTAAATTTTTATTTTATTATTATTTTAAAGTCAAACTATTAACATTCGTTTAAAAACTACACGATATGGCATACATACAATAACGCACCAATAATGCTACAATAAGTATAGGGGTAGGTTGATTGTTTCACTCTTGTATCTTCTAAAATGAAAAAAAAAATTGTTGGATAAAATTCAATAATAATGGATATATATGTATACTAACGGACAATTCTCACAAATATGGAAGAAAAAATATTGAACCCTCAAAAATATTTCCCAAAGTATTGATATTTCTACAATAAAATGAAATTTGGATTCAAAAGAATCCAACTATGAACAGTAAAATAATAAAATAACAGTGAACAGTGCAAAAGACAGTGAACAGTGCAGTGCAGTGGAAAGTTATTGTGCAGAGTCGGATTCTAAAGAATCCTTCTTTG
Organism: Abelmoschus esculentus; assembly: GCA_035048815.1. Classification (NCBI taxonomy): domain Eukaryota; kingdom Viridiplantae; phylum Streptophyta; class Magnoliopsida; order Malvales; family Malvaceae; genus Abelmoschus; species Abelmoschus esculentus. The sequence goes on from JAUCBN010000031.1 coordinate 11,325,486, forward strand.
TTTATTTTTTTTTTTTTGAATTCATTGTTCATAGTCGGATTCTTTTGAATCTGACTTTCATTTTATTATAGAAACATCAATACTTTGGAAAATATTTTTGAGGGTTCAATAGTTTTGGAAATAAATATTTTTTCTTCAATATTTGTGAGAATTTACCGTATACTATATATTGTTATTATAAAGTTTTAACATATAATTAAGTGACAAATTAATGTTATACTTGTTATAGGTATTAAATTATCATGAAATTAAAAATATAAATACCGTAAGCTATATTTTTAACTTAATGAAAGACAGAATTGTAAATATTAATAAATTATCTTAATTAATAAATATTAATAAATACCGTAAGAGTTAGGTTAATTTTTATATCTATTTTTTTCGTCTGAGAGTTGTGTGAAAAAAGATATCCAAATTTATCAAAAAGTAAAACCATTTGAAAAATCTTCATCAATAGATTCAGGTACACTTCTACAAATCTAATTTATTTTTCTTAATGGTCTGACATATTTGAATTTTAAGATTATATTCATATTGAATATATTTTGGTTTTAACTTGCATCGGAAATAAGATTATATCAAATATTAAGATCTAAAAATAGTTTTACGTCCATTGAATTTCCGTTTTCCATGGATTGAATTTATTCAAATGGATTTACGTTCATTGATTTCCAATTTTAATGAATTTTTTACGTCTATGAATTTGCGATTATTTGCCCTTAATTTGTAATTCGTTTCCTTTTTTAAAATTTACAATCGACAAGCCTCAATTTACAATTGATGTTGCTGTATGCGTTTTTTTTTAATTCCATTGATTTTGGATTTTGGCAATTATTATTATTATTTGATATATATTATTATTAATTTATAAATTATATATTTTATTTAAAAATATATTTAATTTGGTTGAATCAAAATTTTAGTTTTGATCGTTAGATATTATGTTAAACCTTTATAAATAAATTCATATTTTAACTATATCTAATATTTTTGTAGGTTAATTAAAACACAATATCATCAAAGTGACATATTCTACGTAGATTAACTTATTTAAAAATATCAAGATGTTTGTATTTATATAATTTATGCGTTTATTAATTGATCAAAAAAATTAATATTTGATCGAATTTCAATAACATCTATGATAATAAATATGTGATAATTATAAGTTAATTTATGTGTGAAATAGGTTATGCCAAAGATTAATATGTTCGACATAGTTTATTGTTAATGTTTGATTGCTACAACAAGAGTACCACATACAATTAATATTATTGTCCAAAAACTTGATATTAATATTGTATTTAACATCTTGAGAAAAATTAATCATTATTTTAAATTTATTTATTTATTTATGATATATTGGTGTGAAAATATTTATTTATTAATTATTTTTTTTCTATATTCAACTAGTTTTTCTTCTATCATCCGTTAATGTCAATTCTATACCCAAACTTAATAAGACAAATTTTAAAAAATGAAAAAAAAAAACATTTATTGATAGTGCTTTGTTGTATAGACATAAACCTTACATTAACGGAAGAACAAATTGTATCCCTCGTTATAGTAAGCACCCCTAATTCAAAAAGGGGTTTTGAGAGATGAGAACGTTTTAACCATATGAGTCTGATGATCATAAAATACAATATTTCAAAAATTTTTGAGGGTGCAAAAAAATAAAAAGATTATTCGAAATAAGAATTTTCTAGACAATAATGAATAACATTTTATTAAAAATAGATACAAAATCACTAAAACTCGATGATAAAAGGTAAAAACTAATAACAAATATCATTAAAAATTATATATTATAATAATAAAGTACATTGATATTACGATAAATATTATAATTCAATCACGGATAAGAACGATGATAGTAAACTCGTATCTAAATTTAGTTTAAAATGCCAAATCAAATAAATTAATAAAATAACAAAAGGAATGATAATAATTATAGATTTTATGACTTAAAATGGAATCTATGTACCAAATAAATGAAAAATATATATTTTGTAAATTTACTTTGAAGAAATGAATATCGTAGAAAGGTAACATGTGAGGTATTAAATGAATTTAATGGATATGTTTGATTTTTAGATAATATTTTTAAGTATTTATATTTAACACATATATTAAAAATAACAAAGTTTTATGAGAATCTTAGTTTTTAGGTTTATGATTAAATTTTTAAAGTTTAGATGATATATGTTTATGTTTAGGGGTTAGAATTTATAAGTTGTGGTTAGAATTTGAGATTTAGGGCTAAATTTAGGATTTATAATTTAGTGTAATATAACTACAAATTTAGAATTTAACCTTACATCATAAAATTATAACCCAACCCTGAATTTCTAATTACAACCTATCAATTATAAATCACTAAACCTTAAACGCAAACATTTAAATTTTAAAATTTAACCCTAAATCTTAAAATTAAGTTTCTTATAGAAAGTTTTTGTTTTCACCTTCTGTCTATGATATAATTACCTTAATTTTAATTATTTTATATAAAGATTAAATAAAAGTATGAAATGATAAAGGAAATAATTTTAAGAAGGTAAAATTTTACACATTCGGTGTAAACTTGTATATTTAGATTAAAAAACTCAAATACTAAATTTCTAATCCTAACCATAAAATATAAAATTATAAATCTTAAATCGTATATTATAAATTCTAAACATTAACTTTAAATACTAAACCTTACAACCTAAATCTATAAAATTTAAACCATAAACTAAAACTTTAACTTTTAAAAATAAAATACACGTATAAACTTTACTTTATACAATTTGTGTATAATTTTTTTTAAAATAATAATTATTTATATTGAAATTATCACCTCTAAGCTACTCATAATCTTTAACCCTTGAATGAAAGCAATTAAGCTTAAACGTTGTTGATTAATAGTAATTGTTGACATTTTGTATGTTTTAATTTGAACGACGTGATTAATGATAAAAATAAAAGAAATGAGAGAGGAATGTGAGGATGGAGAAGATGATATCTCCAAGAGGAGATTTCTGTCCCCTTTTATCTCATGCATGTGGGAATATATTTCTCCTTCAAAAATTGTGGATATATATTACCCTTAGTAGATAGTTAGTGTTAGAGTTGATGACTATCGATGTTTGAGTGTTTAAAATCGTCTCAATGAGTATTTAACGATCAATAAACTCATAATGTAAATTAAAAAAAATAATAAGATATTAAAGTATAATAATAATATAATATTAATATTAAATTTATTAGACTATTATATACTTATTTAGTCAATTTTAAACGCCCCTAATTAACACAGTAGGTTAACAAAATAAAATAAAGTACAATGAACACCGTAAATGTTACAACAATATGTTCATCGATTTTTTGTTTAATCAACTACTAAATAACTTTTAAAAATAAAAAGTCTGTGCTTTTGTTGGACGAGAAAGCTGCTTTTTCAACCATGTTGTGTGTTGTACTGCAAATGCATGTGCACCCAAAATCTTTGCAAACAAGGATACTTAGGTATAGAATCCCATCATTGATTCATTCTCATTAACAAACAAAACCCACAAAATTAAAAAAAAAATAATAATTGTTAACAACAATAATTAACGAGTAGAAATCTTCTGCTTTCTTCCCATGCTTTTTTTTATGTCTCTTTTGAAAATTTTCTAAAATTTTAAATTTTAAACTCTAATCTTTATTTTTTATATCTTAAATCTTAAACTCTACACCCTAAAAGATATACCTTATCCTTAATTCTCTAAACCCTAACTAAAACCCCTAACCTAAAACTCTAAACCTTAAACCTCTAATTTAAAGTGTAAATATAAATAGAGGTATAAAAAAATAGACGATTTACACCCGTAATCAACACTTCGAAATTACTAAATACTATAGCAGACTTTTGGCATAGAACCCACCCAATCTAAGGAAACTACTGCCATTGGCTTCCAATACAACAGGCAGTGGCAGTGCAGTCCAGCTTGATGGATGACGATAGTGAGCACCTGAGCTTCCCTTTCACCATTTATAAATTTATTAAGCTTGTATCTTTGTACCATTTTTCCGGTTTTTCTGTTTCTTGTCTTGTCTTTGGCATCACACGACACGACATGACAATGGTTTTTAGTAAATTAAAATGTTTAATCAAATTTCATTTTTAAATATCAATAAAATTCTAACCCCACGGGAAAGGGTAAAGTTAAGAAAAAAACGAAATGAAAATGATATTTAATTTTGGAAAAGCGTGAATTAAAGATGATGAAGCATTGCTGATTGGTGCTTTTCTCTCTTTCTTTGCTTGGGATATTTTAATACTCGTATGATGGCTTATTTTATTTGTTAGTATTAAAATAATTGAAATGGGCGGTGCGTTGTACAAAACCAGAAATTGTGAAAAACCAACGGCGGGCAAGGGAGGATTAAACCGACAATACTGGGGATTAGGATTAATAATTATCTTTAATTTTAATCATTCAAACGATTCATTCAGATAATTGATTCAATCAAATTTTTAAAATTTTATTAACTGATTTTTATTAACCGTTAATTAAGTCTAAAAAATTTAAAAAGTTAATTAAACAAAAAAAAATTAGTTAATTTGATTAACTGAATTTATTAAAAAATTTTGAGTAAATTATACGAATAGTCATTAAACTATGTTAAAATAATCATTAATTATTAAACTTTTGTTATAAAACAATCATTAAACTTATCAAATTATTATTGATTCATTAAGTATTATAAACTATCAGTAAATATTAAAAATTTTAATAATTATTTTTTAATAATTTAATAAATTTAATGATAATTTTATATTAATTTCATAAAATTTAATGATATTTTATAATATATTCAAATATTTCAATATTAGTTTTGGATTCATAAGTTAAAAAGCATCATTTTTTTACAACAAATTGAAGTAAATTTTATATTCAAAGATGTTCGATTAAAGATCAATATTAAGACCTTTACGAGTTTTATACAATACAAAATCATTATTTTCTTTCTAAAAACGTGTTTAATAATTAAAAAAAATATATATTGTTATTATTTTTATACATTATAATATTTTATTTTTTCAATGCGAAATTAATATACTATCTTTTAAAAGGTGACCTATACAACATTTAATCACTAAAAATAGTATTGATACTAAGGATGGCACGAAACCCGTATTCGACAGGTTTCGATTCGATTCGATCTAATTCAATCGAGTCGAATTTTTTAGTAGAAAATTCGGATTTGAATTCGGGTCGAGTTCTATTTTCTTCAAGGGTGATTTTGGTTCGGGTTGGGTGCGGATTTAGGGTTAAAAAAGTTTGATCCGACCCGACTCGGGACTAATAATGTAATTTTTTCATATATATTTTAGGGATATTTGCAATAATGATCTATCTTTATATATTTTTATACAATTAGGTCACTAAATTTTTTTTTATAATTAGATCCCTAAATTTTATTTTTTTATAATTAAGTCCCTAAAATTTTAATTTTTTTAATGATTCGGGTCGGTTCAGATTTTTAAGCATAAAAATTGGGTCGGATCGAGTTGATTGACGGGTAGAGGGTATATTTTTTGAGTCGGGTGCAGGCCGAAAATCCGACCCGTGCACATCTCTAATCGATACTAACCGGTTGAATTTGCTTCATGTAATAGTTTTATATTCAATTTGGTTTTATTTTCATAAACTAAAAACCGCATAAGAACCGAATTTTTTAAAGTAGTTCCGAAGTCCGAACCGAGCCGTTATGACATCTAATATCGAAATCGATATGGTTCATAGAACTTGGGCCTTTGGATCAAGTTTCATGGCTGGCTTAGCTTAGCCCGGTTTAAGAAGTTTCGTCTGAGAAAGGGTTTGAGTATGAATTAGCAAATTTAAACTTTGTCGGCTACTTATAATAGCTGACTAATTGGGCCAAACTCAAAGTCATGCCGAGTGTACAGCCTCATTTTGATGACACAGAAATTGGGAATCATACAAGAATAAATACAGGGTTATTATTCCATACACATATAGTAAATTAAAAAAAATATATGTATTTAATTTTAAAGATTTAATTTAGATTTTAGTTTATATAGGTTTACAGAGATTATGATTAGAATTTAGTGTTTATATATTAGGGTTCTATCTTACAGTTTATGTTCGGGGTGCAAAATTGTCCCTCTCAATAATATCGTCTCCAAGGTTTGAACTCATGTTCTCTCATTAGGAGTACAATGTGACTTACCAATGCACACAACACTTGTTGGTAATATTTACATAGAATATAATAAAGAAAAAATATAACATTGAAAATATATCATGCACTGACAATAGAAAACGAGTTTTCACAAATGTACTGACAATGAAAACAAAAAATCTCCATATGTGCCTTAGTTTTAGGGATTAGGGACATGATTTAAGGTTTAAGTGTATATATTAAAACTTAGGGTTTTGTGTTGTAATTTAGGGTTTAGGGTTATAACTTAAAGTTTAGAGGCTAGGGTTTAGTTTTTGGGTAATATGATTAGGGATTTAAGTTTTAACTTACAAACCCTAAATTTTAACCATTAAATTCAAATTCTAATTGCATCCCCTAAATTTAAAACTTGTACATTTAAACTCCTAAACAATACTAAATAAAATCCTTAAATCTTAAAATTAAAATATACATAAAAATAAAGTTTACGTTGTACATAAATAATTACTCATATAACATTGTAATAATAAAACTTGAATCAGTTTCGAGGTGCTAAAGTTTTCTCTAAGATAGATATGAGATCTAGTTACAACCAACTCAGAGTTAAGGATTCAAATGTCTTCAAGACAACTTTCCGAACACGATAAAGTTATTATGAGTTTCTCGTAATGCCTTTCGGATTAACCAATGATCCTACAAAATTTATGGACTTGATGAACAGAGTGTTTCAACCTTATGTTTCTAAGACACATTTTGTCAGTTAAAGTTATTAAGGTAGATCTGGAAAAATTGAAGCTATAATGGGATGAAAGCAACCTAAGAATATTTCTTAGATTCATAGTTTTATGGGTTTAGTAGGATACTATCGGAGGTTGGTGGAATGGTTTTTGATCATTGCGACTCCGTTAATCAAACTTTTGAGAAAGAATACCTTTTTTGTTTAAATTGAGGCCCAACAGACCAGCTTTGAGAAACTAAAGACAATGTTGATTAAAGCCCCAATTTTGATAAAACTTGAGTCTGGGAAGCCTTATACCGGTTACAGTGATGCTTCTCATACCGGTTTAGGTTGTGTGCTTATGAAGGATGATAAGGTGGTAGCTTATGCATCCCGACAGCTAAAACCACATGAGTGTAACTACCCTACACATGAACTTGAATTAACTGATGTGGTTCTTCCTCTCAAAATCTGGAGGCGCTATCTCTATGGGTAGAAATGTTATATCTTTATCGACCACAAGAGTTTGAAGTATTTACTTACTTAGAAAGAGCTTAATTTGAGACAACGTCATTGATTAGAACTTCTGAAGGACTATGACTGTGAGATTGAGTATCAACCTGGAAAGGCTAATGTGGTTGCCGACGCTTTGATTCGTCGTGTGATTACGAATCTGAGTGCTCTTTTTGCTCATTTGAGTTTATATGAGGATGATAATATTCTAGCGGAATTTTAGCTTTTCCCTACTATGATCTCTGAGATTCATTCAGAATAGCCGAACAATGTATTCTTGATGTATCGTAAGAAAGAAGTTGAGGAATATACTTCGAGAGACTTTTCTATTGATCAAAATGGTGTTATTTGTTATCGAGGTCGGTTTTGTGTTCTGAAAAACTCTGATTTGAAACACTATACTTCGTGAGGCTCATGATAGTCCTTACTCTATGCATCTAGGTGGGGATAAAATGTATAAGACTCCTCGGGAACGGTATTGGTGGAAAAGAATTAAGAGAGATGTTCTAGATTATGTGTCTAAGTGTCTGACTTGTTAGAAAGTGAAGGCGGAACACCAGCGACAATCTGGGTTGCTACAAAATATCGAGATTCCTTAATGAAAGTGGGAACATGTAATTATGGAATTTTTTGTTTGACTTGTTATAAAGTGAAGGCGGAACACCAAAGACAATCTGGGTTGCTACAACATATCGAGATTCCTCAATGAAAGTAGGAACATGTAATTATGGAATTTTTTAGTGGTCTTCCTTTGACTCCGACAAAGAAGGATTCTATTTGGGTTATCGTGGACCGTCTCACTAAGTCAACACATTTTATTCCGGTTCGAGTTAACTACCCCCTTAGTAAATTAGCTTGTTTTTTATATATCTTAGATAGTAAAATTTCATGAAGTGTCGGTTTCTATAATATCTGATCGTGATCCAAGGTTTGCAACCAAGTTCTGGAAATCTTTTCACACTTCTATGGGTACTCGACTGAACTTCAGTCTGAGCGAGTTATTAAGATTCTTGAGGACATGTTGAGAGGTTGTATAGTTGACTATAATGGTAGTTGGGAGAATTTTCCACCACTAGCATAATTTGCTTATAATAACAAGTATTATGCAAGTATTCAGATGACATCTTACGAAGCTCTGTATGGTTGTAAGTGTCGCACACCCATTAGTTGGACAAAGTTGACTGAGCACAGGTTATTGGGCCCATATATTGCTCAAGAATCTGAGGAAATAATCAGAATGATCAGGGACAAACTTAAGGCTTCTTTTAACTGAAAAAAAATATTATATTGATCTGAAGCATCAAGATTTGAGTATGATGTGGGAGATAGAGTTTTTCTAAAAGTATCTCTATGGCGAAAGGTACTTCATTTTGGTCAAAAAGGCAAACTGAGTCCTCATTTTATCGGTCCTTATCAGATTCTACGGAGAGTGGGGCCAGTGGCCTATCAACTTGAGTTACCTCTTGAGATACAACGTATTTATGATATGTTCCACGGTTCTTTGATAAGACATTATAGATTTGACCCATACCACATTATTCAAGTTTAGAATATAGAGGTTCAACCTGATGTGGGCTTTGAAGAAGAACCAATTAAGATTCTAGAAGAGGAAAAAAGAGTTATTAGGTTTTGTGTAGTGTCTGGTTGTTGGTTTTGTTACTTTTATGCTGGAGGGGGGTCGATGAGGGTAGGTTTTGTGCAGTCTCTGGTTGTTTTTTTATGGGGAGAGGATTGTTTTTAACCTTGTTTTTGGTTCGGTATGTTAGCTGGTAGATGAGGTGTGGTGGTTGTCCACCGAGTTAACCATCATCATCGTCGTTAGGGATCTTCATATTGATGTCAGTGAAGGCTGCCGTTGGCAATAGAGTGAGGCTAAACTTCAACGTTCGGTTTGAAGATGATTATGGAATTGTTAGGTCGTTTTAGGTTAGATTTTGTGTGAACTATGAGAGATTGAATGGTGGGCTAGTGTGTGTATGTTGGGTTCGAGTTAGTGGGTATTGAGCGTGACTTAGAGGGAATTAAGAAGTGGTCTGAGTCGGTTGGATAACCCAAACCGAACCATAACCCGTAATCGAACATGTGAACCTGACCCGAACCATGACTTGACCTATTTTTAAGACCCGACCCGTGAAACGATTAATGACCGAATCTGTGATGTCAACAATGACGTCATCCGTGACATCATCGATGACTTCAATAGTGACATCATTGTTGACCTGACCATTTACCGTTGATCTGAACATTTATCTTAACTTTATCGTTGATTGTTGACTTTGACTAGAGTTTACTATTTTTTTCGAAAAAGCCTATCTTAACCTTTCTCGACGTCCTCAGTCCGATTTTGCAGTCAGTTTAGCCAAATTTAAACTAGAAAGACCTATTTTGATCATTTTAAATTATAAATTGAGTAAATAAACTTGAAAAAGATTTTAATTAGAATTTTGTTAGTCTTTTCAAACGACGTCAATTCTGAAGAGGACGTAATACCTCCACTGCCTCTGCCTGTTCAATCAAATCCTACGAATACTGCTCAAGTTAAACGTGTGTTCTTTTTAGTTTATTCACGTGGCATAGTACTATTTTAGAATGTGATTGATTATTAGAACTTCATCTATAGGTTCTGATTCAACTAGACCAGGATCTAGCTTAAACCATGAAAAATGCTCATGTCAACATTAATTCTTATGCGAAGAGATGTGCGTTCTCTTCATGTGATAGATTTTTTGTGTTCTGTGAATAATTATTTACTGTGATCATGTGATATTGTAACATATTCTGTGATATTGTGATTTCTATGTTACACTGTGAGATTGTGATCAGATTATCTGAGTTGTGTGCTTCGTATACTATACGAATATCTATGATGTGACTTTTGAGAACTGTGGCATTGATTGCATAACATGTGCTTGGGGTGGGATTATACGGAGAAAGGTAGTTCTACCACATTGTGTTGGAGAAATAAAGGGTGAGGAGTTTTGGTGAACTACTTCCACAGCGATCCGTTGGCTTGACCACCACTGAATTTGGCGTTCGAAATATAGGATTGCATTCTTTGTGACATTATATTCATTATTCTTTGTGTTTAATTATTGCGATAATATATATATATTATATCTATGATTGTGAACTGACTGATATTATCATGTTTGACTGCACTTTAGAGAAACATTGTGCTTTATAGCTCATTCTTTTATTTTATTTTATTCAGATCATTGCCCCCTAAGAGTTAGTATTCAGAGATCTTAACCGGACAACGTTTTCTTATTATTTTCAGTATGGTTAATTAAAAATATTTTTATTTCAGTTTTTTTATCATTAGGGTTTTAGATGTTTTTAAATTTTATGCATAAACCGTTTATTCAAATTACTCTATTTTATTATCAGAATATTTATCTTTTAAATTATATTATTATCATTTGGGTTAAAAGTTTCGTTTTGAATCACTTTTTCTTTACTTGACATTGAAGTTTTAAAAGTAACAATTTTAACCTACCATACACCTCAAGTCAAGATTAAGAATTCCATTTCTACTTCTGCTTTGTACAAACATCAGGTTAAGTTGTCTGTAGTGTTCAAGTCTTCTTAATAAGTTTTTTTATTGTTGTTTGTTACTGTTTTGTTTGTTATTATTTTAGTTACTACTTGTTTTACTTTATGTTTTGGATTGTGTTTTTGTGTTGTTTTTTCTTGCAGGTTTTCAGTGGTAAAGTTGTCTACAATTTAGGACTTATCAGGGGAATGTTAGTATAAAATAGTGTAACATCCCGGTTTTAGGTCTAGGAGTTTAGACCGGATATAATTTCAAGTTGGTTTTTCAAAATTTATGTTTTAGGACCCATTTAAAATAAAAATGAATTAAAAAGGGGTTTTGAAAGAAAAGAGAGGTAATGGGGGGACCACTTATGTGATTTCCCCCAAAACACCCATGGAAGACATAAAATTTAACAAAAAAAGGGTTTTCATTCAAAAGGAGACACCTTTTTACTCTTCATCTTTTCCAAAAGGTTTTCCCCATTACAAGAACAAGGTTTCTTCTTCATAGGAGTGATTTTGAAAAGGTAAATCATTCTTTAACTTAGGTTTCTTGTTCTTCACATTATTATAGCATGGATTTTGTTTTTATACCTTGAGATTTTAGTTACATGTTGGAAATGGGTTTTGAAAAGGAATTTTCGGATGGGTTTTAAATGGGTATTAAAAAGGGTGTTTTTAAACTTCTTTTGGTGCCAAAATATGTTTAAAAGTTGGGTTTTTAATGGTATTCCCGAAAAGGTTTGTTATGGGTATTTTTGGAGGTTGAAAACTTGAGTTTTTAGTTGGATTTTGTTGAAAATAAATGGCTGGAGGTATATAGAACTTTGTTAGGTGTTTTTAGAATGTTAAAGGATGGATTTTGAGTAGTTAAATGAGGTAGATGATGGAATTCCCGAAGTGGTTGCAGTAGGTAATTTTTAAAGGTGAAAAATGAGTGTTTTTGGGGTGTTTTAGTATGGAAATGAAGGGCTGATGGTTATACTATATATGAGTGATGTTTTGGACATGTTTTGAAGTGTTTTAGGTGTTTAAATTGAAGGGTAATGGCTGTGTTTTGCTTAAGTACGAAAATGAGAATATTTGGGATGAATTTGGCTTTGAATTGTTGAGAAAATATTGTAGATTTGTGAGCTGATGTAAAACAGTGATTTTGTGGTTGATTATGAGGTTAATACTTTAATTTTGATTGGTTTGAAGCAGCACATTTTGTTCCGGGTGATTCGAGCACAAATCCGGAAGGTTCGGGATCGATTTGGCTACCGTTAGAGTTGTGTGGTGAGTGGAAAATGTTTTGAACTTGGTTTTGGTTCAAGGAAGATTTTGGGAGTTTGGATTAAACTTGATAAGCTAATCCAAACTCAAGAGTAAGATTTACCCATTTTTACTTACCTTGTATGCTTGTTAGATGGTAAAAATTGGAAAGCATGTTGTGTTTAATTGTTGTCGATGACATGTTAATTGTTATGTTGAGTTGTGTTGATTGTCTATTGATTAATGACATGTTAATATGTCATGTGAGATATTTGTAAGATGTTGCAGGTTATGCTTGTAAGTGGTAAGTAAGACCACTCGAGTATGGTAAGAAATATAGCTGGGTGGCTATGTAAGACCGGTAAGAGGTGTAAGATCTAAGATTTGTAAGATAATATTATGGTAATGATGTTGGCATTCATTGAGCCATACCGGGTATAATTGGTCGACCAATAGGATGTAAGAATAGTGCACTATGAGACAAAATTCGCATACGTGTCAGATAAATTCGGTCGTGTCAAACAAAATTCATATACGTGTAAGATAAATTTGATCGTGTCAGATAAATTCGTATGCGTGTAAGACGTTTCCGCATATCCGTGTATAACAACCGAGTTTGCTAACATACTTATCTTAATTGTTATGAATATGTGTTTTTATGTTATGTTGTGAACTTTGATTGCTCTCGTAAGTTGTAAGATGCTATGATGTAAGATGTACGAAATGATGTTATTCTTTATTTTCAAATAAAGCTTGAACCCTGCATTGTCGTAGTTACGTTTTTGAGTTCTGCTCACTAAGCATTTATGCTTACGCTCTCGTTTTCCGACAATGCAGATCGTTAGCTCGGGAGTTAGCACGGTGCGAGGAAGGGCGTCCAAGCGTGTTGCTCTTTAGCTCAAGTATGATTTAGTTACAGTAATGTATTAGCTAGCAATGGGATATGCTATGTTGTTTAAGAGCATTGTTTGACTCCTATGCTGACTTATGTTTTGGATGATTTCATGCATGGTTTATATTCGCCATGGTTGCCTTGAGTTAGCATGTTGATTTATGTTTTAAAGTTATGGTTATGTGGATATTATCTTTGATGTTGTTTGAACTCTTTTATGTATGAATTCTATGTCTTGTTGCTTGAGCATGATTCGAATGGATTTGTATGAGTTTCAAGCATGTGTAACCTGATCCTTGAGTTCTATAATGTCTTATGCATGTTAAGTATGCTTGTATGTGGTTGTTGGGTTAGTCCTTAACTGTTTGTGCTTTAAAATTCATCTAGATGCAAGGGCTTTCGGTTTCATCTTGTACCGATATGCCAATTTCGTTTTGAGCCTTCGGGCTTTTGGCAAGCCCAATAAGGTTGGTTTAGAGCCTGTGTGCAGATACGTTGGTCGTTTGGGCTCGGAAAGGCTTTCTAGGGTTGGTTATTGGAGTCGGGTCTTCGGACTTGACTTCAGTAATCCCCGTGTAGCCACCTCGGGTCGGCCTTGCGACTAGGCCGGGTCGAGGGGGTTATAAATAGTGTTAGTTAATGAGTGCAGCTAAGAATGGTTGTGTTGTACCATTGCTTTTAAGTCGGTTGAAGTTGATTGCTTCTAAGGCTTGTATAAATAAGTTGATCTTCAGTTGAAGATTTTAAAGTTGAATTTAATAAAATTGAGAGTATTCTTTCTCTTCCTTAGGTAAATAAGAATCTAACAAATATATATATTTTAATTTTTAATTTAATTATTTCTTATATTAATATTTAGTGTCACGTCATTTTTTTATTTGATTTGATTGACGATGATAACATCAATTTTAACGTTGATTATTAATATTTTTTATTTTAGTTTAGGGTAAGAATAATTGTTTTTTTATAATCTTATATATATTGTTCTTTTTAATTTTTTTATATTTTAAGATTAGATTTGACGTCATGTTTATTGATTAATATGATTCATATTTGATTATCCTACAGAACTTTTCTGTTTTGGACCCTCATATTGCATTATATAATTTGTGTTTGTGAATAACTTTTTTATGACGTTTGTCTCTAATTTATAATTGTTACTGATCTTTCAATAGTTTGATTATCTTTCATTGTTTGTTGATATAATTATATTTATATTTATCTACATTTTGTTCGAATCTTTTAATTGAGTTTTAAATTTTTTATATATATGATCTCTATATAATCTCAAATAATTAATTTTATTTTATCTTAATTATAGAAAAAAAATCCTCATTATGTGTTTAGTTTATGATTATAATCATAAACTTGTTATAAATATATTTATTCATGATGGATATCCATATATTAAGTTAAAGTTTAATGGACTTTATTATTAGGGTTTAATACTCATTGGAATTAGGGTTTTCATCTTATGCCTATAAATACAGACCTTTGGACAAAGCATTGTATACAACCCTACTTTGAGAATATAATAAAATCTCTCTTTTTGTCTCTCATCTTTGTTCTCCTATTTTATTCTTGTTATTTACTTTATTCACAACACGTTATCAGCACGAGACTCTAACCAACGGAGGTGTTTGTCCTTCAAATCTTGAAAGAGTTATTGAAAAGAATTTGTTACTGGCATAAATCAAAGATAAGTTTGTCTCCCTCAATTGTATTTTAATTATCGATTATTTTTCTCTCTTGAACTTTGATTTGATTTTTAATTTATTAAAATCTTTGGTTGTTTTATATTTGTGTAGCGATAAAGTGGCTCAAATACCGCGGTTCTTGTCGACAATTCTCGAAAAAGATTTAAACAAGATATTGGTAGTTAAATCTATCCTATATTTAAATTAGTGGAAAGTTCGGTATGTTTTATTTATTTAATTTGAGATTTTTTATCTTTATTTATAATCAATATTTGTTTATTTTATTATTATGATAAAAGATTATGTTTTAATTATGTTTTAAGTATTACATAATATTAGAACAAATATTAAACATTTAATTAATTAATATGTTTTTTTGTCATGTTAGTTTAATCCGAGTATATTGGCTGGACATTTCGTTTTGCGAGGCTACTGGTCTCAAAGGAGGTTCTTTTTAAAGGACCTTGTGAACTGGTTTAACAACGCCTCATATAAGGATTAAATTTTTGTTCCTTGGATATATTGAATATATATCGGTTGATCAATTACTATTTAATAGTATGAATATTATAAAGTCTATATTTGCTTGGAAGCAATATTTTTTTGTGTCAAAAAACTCGACTATAGATTTCTCCCAAGTTCAAGTTACGAAAATCGTCTTGATCAAAGAATTTTTATGGGAGACATTCCCTGAAGTGAATGCATACATGATGCTTATTCCATGCAATTATTGAATTTATGACATTCCTTAAAGTGAATGCAAGCATATGATTATTCCATGCGATTATTGGATTTATGACATTCCTTGAAGTGAATGCAAGCATGATGATTATCCCATACGATTATTTGATTCCCTGAAGTGAATGCAAGCATGATGTTTATTCCATGCGATTATTGAATTTGTTTCATTCCTTGAAGTGAATGCAAACGTGATAATTCACTATATGATTAGTGAATAAAACTCAATTATGTGCCAGAGTATCATTGATGAGGATATGTTAAAAAAACATACCCCACTTTTCACACATTAATGTTGTCTTATAGACACAATATCATACAAGGGTTTTAAATACCTATCAGTCTCTGCTCCATTCCCTAAAGTGGATGTGATATTTTATAGCGGAAAGAATAAATGTCACATTAGTAATTGTGGTTAGGATTGAGATCATAAAATAGACATGGATAAGATGATTATTTTGAGAATGCTTATATCCAAAAGAAGTGGAATTATAAAGATGACAAGAATGATAGAGATCATATCAAAATCTTTATGTTATCAATGTGATGGTACAAACCATTGATCTCGTACTTGTCAAACGCCGAAGTATTATGGACTTTATCCATAATCATGAATGGTAAATTAAAGAAAATATAAACAGATTTTCTTTGTGGCGAAAATAATGGCGTTGATCCAACTCAATTGGATATTGATAATTTTTCTCATAACCCTTGAAGGGAATAATTCGCCATTTATTTCCTTTATAAATTCTAAAAGGAATAATTGATATTTAATTTATTTTGTTTAATGTTAATTTATTTATTTATGTTTAATGTTAATAATTGATATTTAATATATTAATTTACTTTTATTTATTATTTATTTATGTTAACTTACTTTATATATTATTTATTTATCTTTTATGTTAATTTTTTCTTTAAAAGAATATGATTACTTTCGGAATAAAGTATGCAATAATTTATGGTGATTTATGCTTACTAGACAGTGCAAGTACTCATACAATACTTAAGCATAAGAAATATTTTCCCATTTAAATACAAGGGAAATATGAGTATTATATCTCAAAGTACTAAAATATTAGTGCTTCGGAAGAGCTCTTGAAAGCTTATCTTTAATCCAATTTGATATGATATGTTATTTTTTTAATATTTTTCCATTCCCTGAAGTGAATGGTATAGAGCACATATTTTTTATTTCCCGAAGTGAATGAAATAAACCAGATATTAAAAGGTGCATAATTATGCATATTTTCCCATTTTAAATGCAAGAGAATAATATGAGTATTATATCCGGAAGTACTAATATCACAGAAAGCTCTGACTGAGCAAATATGCTATTGTCAAATAAGACTTTATCTCATATTTACATTGCATTATGCTCGTCAAAGTCGCAAAGAGACTTATTGAATTTTAAAGATATTTGCAGAAATATATTGAGAATATTAGTCAAGGGGGTGCTGACTATCTCAATATTACGAGTATAACTCAAGGCAATAATGAAATCTTGGCAAAATTACATGCACTGTCATCCATATTGTACTACGTAAGAATTAATACAAATTGAAGCGCATGCTATTGTAAACTAGATGTTTACTGTTAATTTTATTTGGCATGACCGATTAGACCATCCCGGTTCAATTATGATGCAAAAATTTGTTGACACTTTCATGTGGTCATTTATTGAAGAACTAAGATTTTCTTCATGGTAATATTTCACGTGATACTTGCTATGAAATTAATTTGATTATTCAATCATCAACATCTAAGATAGAGTGCTATTAATTTTCTGGAACGGATACAAGGTGATATATATGGGCCCATACACCTTTCTAAAAGACCATCTAGATATTTTATGATTTTTATCGATGCATCAACTAGATGGTTATGTGTATCCTTGTTATTAACCCGTAACTTGGTGTTTGTGAGACTACTTGCTCAGTTGATAAAATTACGAGCACATTTTCCATATTATTTTCTAAAGACAATCAATCTTGATAATGTTGATGACATGTAATTTTACATGTAGTATCACAAATTCGCATCAAGCCAACAAATGATCATAAGTTCTCCCCATTACAAATGGTTTTTGGTCAGGAACCAAATATTTCTCATCATAGATTTTCTTTTGTGCGATACATGTTCTAATTGCTCTACCATAACGTACAAAGATGAGTTTTTTGGGGAATATGTATCATATTTAAATATCTTGAGCTTCTGATAGGGAATTTATTTACAACCCGATTTATTGACTATCATTTTAATGAGTCAGTTTACCCAACATTAGGGGGAGAAAATAAATAGTTGGGGAAAGAAATAAGTTTGAATGAATTATCATTTTTTCTTTTTGATCCATGTACGACACAATGTGAACTATAAGTTTAATGGATAATTCATTTAGCAAATCAATTGCCAGATGATTTTGCTGACCCTAAAAGAGTGACTAAGTCACGTATACTAGCTATGAATGCTCCGATTAAATTTGATGTCATGGAAGGACAAACTTTAGTTGCTAATAAGTCTAACTTACGCTTAAAGCGAAGTAGACAAGTAAGTTCCAAAGATAAGAGATCCTCGAAAAAGAAAAGGAGCTATATTTTATGATGGTTTGATCAAGGAATCAATGATTATGAAAATCTCTAGAAGAGATTAAATGGTCTCCAATAGAGATATTGACATGACTCAGGTACCTGATAATAAAGAAATCTCAATAGATTATGTCATGTATGGTAATAAGTGGAACTGAAATTAAATCGACGTCGTTAATATATTTGCATGCAATATAGCACTAGAGATTTTATTTGATGATGTAGATCATGAATCATTGTCAATTGGGCAATATAAACAAAGAAATGATTGGACAACATGAAAGAGGCAATTGAGGCGAAACTAAAATCTCTTTTGAAAAGAGAAGTATTTGGGCCTATAGCCCGTACATTGAAATGTGTAAAGCTCGTGGATATAAACGAGCCTTTGTGAGAAAGAGAAATCAAAAGGGGAAATCATGAGATATAAGCTCATTTGGTTGCACAAGGATTCTCACAAAGACATGAAATTGATTATGAGAAAAATATATTCCTCGGTGGTGGATGCAACTACTTTTAGATTTTGATTAGTCTGACAATAAATAAAACTACTCGATTTTTGCCTAATAGATGTTGTTACATCATATTTGAATGGGCCTCTTGACAATAATATTTACATGAAACTTCCAGAAAGATTTAGATTGCCATAAGCAGTTCATTCAAGCTCTCGAGAACATTATTCAATCATATTGAATATATCTTTTTATGGCTTGAAACAATTTAGGCGTATTTGGTATGATCGCCTCATTGAATACTTATTAGCATAATGCTATATGAATTATTTCCCCGAGCATTTTTATTAAGAGGTTTAGCTTTGAATTTTTATTGTTTTGTTTGTTGATAATTTGAATATCGTTGAGACTCGTGAAGAGACCTCCTCAAATCCTTATGCATCTATCGACATACAGAAAAATATTAAAAGAGACTTTACATGCATAACGCATATCTATTAATCACCCTTATGATTGTTGCTAAGTCTCTTACTATAAACAAAGATTTTTTTCGCCTCACGAAAAGGGTAATGATATTCTTGGTCTAAAGCACAATATACACATTATTTGATCTGGAAGCATCATATCTTAACTGGTCCAAAAATATTATTTAAGTGCTAGGAGATCATTACCTTTAATAATTGTTATGCATGAGGCAAAGCCGAAATATGTGTTTGGCTAAACATATCCTGAAGATATGTGAATGTTTTTCACAAGATAAGATGCAAGCTATTTGTACAAAGATAATACAAAATTTATATCTCAAGGTGGATATATCAAATATGATAAAACGAAACATATTTCTTCAAGTTTCGTCCCTCATGATTTTCAGATGAATAGTATTCAATGAATCATTTCAAGCAATGATTTGGAAGATTTATCCACTAGTGCATAATCTACTTCAATATTTGAAGATTGTATTCAATATTGAATTATGAAGATTCAAAGATCTTATATGATATTTTCATGAGGGAGAGTAAATACGCGTTGCACTCTTTTTTCCTTAACTGAGGTTTTGTCCCAATGGATTTTCCTGGTAAGGTTTTTAATGAGGCAACATGTTATGCGTATCAAAGATGTGTGTACTCTTTTTCCTTCACTAAGAATTTTTTCCCACAGGTTTTTTATCTTAGTAAGGTTTTAACGAGGCACATTATCTTTATGGATATCCAAGGGGGAGTGTTATAAATATATTTATTCATGGTGGATACCCATATATTAAGTTAAAGTTTAATGGGTTTTATTATTAGGGTTTAATACTCATTGAAATTAGGGTTTTCATCTTATGCCTATAAATATAGACTTTTGGACAAAGCATTGTATACAACCCTACTTTGAGAATATAATAAAATCTCTCTCTTTTTGTCTCTCATATTTGTTTTTCTATTTTATTCTTGTTATTTACTTTATTCACAACAAAACTTTTATTATAATTCTAAACTATTTTTTAATAAAAAAATTGCATTCTATATTAGTTTCATATTTAAATTATTTATGATCTTACTTTTATTTTATTTTTATATATAGAAAATAAGATATGTTTATGTGCAATTTATCGAAAAACTAATACCTTCAACTGAATGTCAGTCATGTAAATTTGTTGTATCATTTGTTTGGTATTTTGTTTCTTTAAATACAATATATAATCTTCGAACACAACTTCTAAGGTATTTTATCATCTTCTACGCTTAGGAACATAAACGAATCGAATGTTCAATAACCGTTTGGTAGAAAGTTTGTCTATGTTTATTTATTTATTAAACGAACGAATGTGAACAAGATTTTTCATTTGTTTAATTAAACGAACGAACATGAATAAGATTTTTCATTTGTATAATTAAACGAACGAACATGAACAAAGGGCTCGTTCGTTCATTTATGTTCGTGAACGTTCGATAATCTGTTTGTTCATTTATGTTCGTTTATATTCGTTTAAATTTATTCACATGTGTCTAAGGGTGAGTATTAGATCAAGTGAAGTCGAGTCAAAAAGTTTTGAGTTACTCGTGTTGAGATGTCTTATTTTATGACTCGTTAAAAACTTCTTTGTTATATGTTAGGGGTGTTCATTGTTCTATTAAATCGAACTAAGCGATCGAACCAATACAAAATTAGTCAATCAATTAAATTTTAAGTTTCGTCTATGATTAAGAGTTTTTTTTAATTATCGATTAATTTATTTTAAAATCAGTTAATTAGCTGAATTAATCTAAAATATTAAATATTTAGCATATTATATAGTTTATTTATGTTCGTTCATTTATATTTGTTTATTTATGTTTATTTATTTTCTTTCGTTTAATAAACGAACAAACATAAACGAACACGAACAAGTTATAATCCTTAATGAACGAACACGAATAAAATTTTTTTTGTTCGTTTATGTTCGTGTTCGTTTATTTGTTCAGTTAAAATTAAACAAACGAATATGAATACATCCTCGATCGTGTTCATTCAGTTCATTTACAGCCCTATACCACACTAATCATCTCTCTGAGTTTTAAGGTGGTAGTTTAGAGTAAAAATCATTTATTTTATCTTGATATTTTATTTATATTTTATTATTAAAATATTAGATTTAAAGTTTAGAATTAAGATTAAAGATTAAAGTTATGATTTAAAGTATCAAATATAGGATATAATTTTAAGATATAAGGTTTAAAATTTAAATTTTTTAATTTAAAATTAAGACAGATTTAAAATTTTAATATTAGACGTAAAAAAAGCTAAAAGATTTTGGTGCGATGATTTCAATATAATTGTAGAGGTGATTTTTTGTGGTCCTCATAAGATTGGAAACTTGAAAACTGTGGATTTATTTTCCTCACTTGCTTCGACTTATATAAGAACTCTTAATAGAGAGATTTTTTTTTTTTCATTTTACGGATATCTTATTCTAGAGGCATAAAGTAAAAAAATAATAATAGTTATTTTGGTTTTTATATTTTTTTAGAGTAATTTATTTTTTAATATTTTTTTGGGTCAAAATATTTGGATAAAAATTATTAAAAAATTAATGAAAAAAAATATAATGAGTGACATAATGATAAATTAACAAAAAATTATTTTATATTTTATATAATTTTATAAATTTATATTTTTAACTGATGTGATATTTTTCTAAAATCAATTATTTTTTATATGTTCTATGTTAGCCAGTATTGTCATATAATTTTGTTATGTCATTTTAAATTATTTATTATCAGTTTTTATTAGTAAATGATACTTTTTGACCAAAAATTAAATGTTGATAATTGAATTATTAAAAAAAAGAGTATTTTTAGCTTTATATCTATTCTAGATTATACTTTACACTTGTTCAATAAAAATCTTTATTTAAAATACACTAATTAACCGAACTATCAAAAATACTTATATTACCCTATTTTATGTAAATTCGAATTTTGATATATAGCTTATAATATCTCTTTAGTTAATTAAATAAAAAATTGTTTTATAAAGTATTATTGGTCGAAAACTTAGTACTGTTTTATTGACTTTTCATGTTTGGAAAGAGTCTTTGACCAATTTTTTAAAAAATAAAATGTACATCAATTAAGAGGATAATTTTAAAGATGTTAATTATTTTTATCATGATAACTATTGAAGATATTAAAAATGATTTTTTTAAAATTTCAAAAAGTTATAAGACGGATTTAGTTTATCACATGATTTATAATCTCATTCAATAATATTTTATTTTATTTTTTAATAAAAGTTGTTAATTTTATTAAACGAGAAAATACTCAATATTACAATAATGATTTACAATTATCATTGTAAACTAAATATATAATTTGGACATTTCTTAAAACTAGTCACTTTAGATCATACAAGGACCATACATGGAAAAAGTTAAAAAAAAATTCATCCAAAGACTCGATCGAAAAAATAGACATGAACAAATCTGACTGGATCGGTAAACGAACCACAAAAGAGGATTAATCTATTGAAAGACCACCGAGAATCGCAAATAAGAACTGAGCGTCGTGATAAACTATCCATGAGCGCAAACCGCGTATTCAAATTCAATCCGAGGGTCCAAAGCAAGGAAGATCATCATGATAACAAATAAGCGCCATCTTGATCAGTTGTGGCGTCGTCAGATCCAACCTTAATAAAAACAAAAGAAAAGAAAAAATATGCCAAACGGCAAAAAAAGTACCAAAAGGTAGAGTGGATCGTGCCACAAGAGCAAAATAATTTATTAAAAACTAACAAATAATATAAGCGAAACGATAGATTTCGACGATCGGCGACCAATATTAAAATTGGTGCCAACGGCGGCACATAAAGTAAAAGAAAAGCAAGGGAGGTTACGGTTTTGTTAGACTTATTTTGATATAACTTAAAATAAATTTTCAAGGACTAATTTATAAAAAATTGTAAAATATTTTTCTCGAAATAAAATTTTCAAAAACTCAATTTAAAGTTGTCAAAATGGTTTATAAAATGCTTGACTTTTTATCCATATCGAATATACATTTAAAAGTCAACAAAATGGTCAAAAATGCTTTTCAAAGCCAAAGTCTCGAAACCTTGTTAAAGGTTTCGAAACTTTCAGGACAAAATGACCTGTTTTTGAAACCTTGACAAAGGTTTCGAAACCTTTATAAAGGTTTCGAAACTTTAGAACTGTAACGACTAGTTTTATTTAAAATTCTTAAAGGTTTCGAAACCTCTGGTAAAGGTTTGCTAGTTTGCTCATTTGTACTAGTGTTATTTGGGTGTGTGAGAGAGCTTAAATTGTGCAAACACTTACCTTGTGAGGATTTTCTAGTTTGCTCATTTGTACTCAAATTTGGGGATTGATTCAATAGACTTTGAGATATAAGTCTATTGAATTGTGTAAGGTTACTCCTTATCCTTAAAGGAAAGATAAATTAGTGAATTTGTGGGAAATCCTTAGTGTGGTCAGGTAGTAGATGTAGACTTCATTGAGGAAGTTGAACCACTCTAAATCACCTTGTAATTTCCTATCTTTGCAATTTGTGTCCACCACTCTTTAAAAATCCAATTCACCCCCTCTTGGCGTTTTTCGATCGATTGCAACACTCATCAGGTTTCTATTTTATTTTATTTTTTAAAAGATGAATCTTTACCTTTTTTTCTCTTACAATGTGAATAATTATCTCTTTCCTATACATATCTTTAAATAGATTAATTTTATTAGATGAGACTATAGATGATGTGGTAAGTTGAGATCATATAATAATTTCTCTTAAAGTTAATTACTTGTTTTGTAGAATAAATTAGAGAAGTCGAAGAAATTATTACAAAGTTTCGACTCATCACGTCATTTATGTTTATATCTAAATAGATTTTATCTATTTAATGATATATAGGAAAGAGATGGAGATTCACCTTGAAAAAAAGTAAAAATTCATCTTCAAAATATGATATAAAACTATTATTAGATGAAACCATGAATGACGTGGTGAGTCAAACTCATCTAATAAATTTTCAAAAAAGTTGTTAATGCGCGAATCACAACCTAACAAAAGAATAAAGATCTCTTTTCCCCTAATCATGCCCTACCTTAAAAAAATTTAAATTAAATTTTAAATCTTGGCCTTAATTTTCATATATTAAACCCTATACCCTTAAAAATATGTCATATTTCTAATTTTTAAACTCTAACCACAATCTCTAACCTTAAAACTTAAACCATTAATTTAAAATAGTGTACCAAAAATAGCACAATAAAAAATAAACGATTTGAACACTTAATAAAATTACTCGAGCATTTCTCCTTAAGGTAATCGATCATCTGTGTTATTGGGTCAATTTAGTGGAATAATAGAATTGGGGGAAAATTTTGAGAAAATAAATATGTTTGAAAAATATTTAGTAAAATAGGTCGAAAGGAATGATGTTCCTTAGACCTCGCCACCTCCATGTACACCGTTGAATTTCATATATTCCCAGTTTAATCCAACGGCTTATATACCTCGTCACCCGCAGATGACGAGGTTCGGGCATCTTACTACCTACAGATGACGAAATCCAAGCAAAACTATAATTTTAACTTATTTCCCTAAAATTACTCTAAACCCACTTATTTTCTTAAATATAATTTTATTTATCATTATTTCTCTAAATTTTCCGTGTTATTGACTCGTTAATCTTTACGTTCCAATTCATTTCACCTAACATCCAATTTTTGGTTTGTTTGATGTACACAATATTAAGAGTTGTTTATGTTACCTTTTAGAGAGGTAAGAAGATCAATAGTACATTAAAAGAAAAAATATATATTAAACATATATTTTTTAGAAAATAATAATAAGTCGTAATAAACGATGTTATGGCTGATCGATTTTATATCAAGTATTCAGCGGATGAGAATATCCTAATGAATACCTTTGACACTTTCACAAAGTTACCAAATAACAGCTAAACATGTTAAGTCGTAGAAAGCCTTCTCGTATCCAGAAAATCTCGACTCTCAAATTTCGATGGCTGTACACTATATCAAATTTACTGCTTTAAAAATAATACAATCTCATAGACCTGGAGAACACATGGTCTTTGAAAACCAACGTATCCCAATGGAAAGTGTGCAAGTAGGGACTATGATAAATGTTCCAAGTTTGAACGACCCATGGGGTTTAAGTCAGAAATGAGGTACAGTTGCCTTTCACTCTCCTGAAGAGGCAAAACCACACCTTTCGCATTCCTATGGCACAACTCGTCTGTCACATGTTCAGTCATACCAGATGAGGCTTATCCACAACAACTAACTTCAATAACACTTCAAAATAAAGCTTTTTCAACCCGACTACAAGTAGTTGTAATCACTCTGTTATACCAAAATCAGGACTTAATCACTTATTTTTATTTCTCAGAATTTGATTATTTAACTAAAGATGGTAAAAGAATCTAAAGTTTACAATTTAAAACATAAATATTTGAAAGTAAAAAATAAATTTATAAATAATTTATTTTTTAAAATTTATAAATAATCTATTTTTTAAAATACATATATGTGTGTGTGAAAACAAAGAAAAAAAATAAAGGTGAGAGATAATTGTGCCTTCCCCCGTCAAAGAGTTTTGTCCCTCTTTTAACCTCGTAATGTTACTATTCTTTTTTTTTTTTTTTTTGAGAAAGTAATGTTACTATTCAAGTAGGTATAAATTGATAAACAATGTTATGGGTGAATTTTTCTAAGTAACTTTCGGTACTCAAATGACTTTTAACTTAAAAAGGTGGAGACTCGTTAATTAGAGGTGTTTAAAATTATTTAGTTTACTCATTTGATTTGAAAAAAATTGGATAATATTTTAAAAATACCATAATTGATAATAATTGAGGTAGATTTAGAATAATTTTTTAAATATCAGGTACTCGACCGGATAAATTTTAATATATATTTTTAATTTTAAATTATATTTTTATTTTAGTTTTCTTAATATTTGCATCTAAAGTTAAATTTAAATCTTTAAATTAGTTCTGCATTTTTATTATAAACTTTTTAAGTTTTAAAAATTTCAAATATATTTTTATTAATTTATTAATACCAAAAGAAAAAAAATAATATTTTTAATATCTTTCTAACAATAAAATTTAATATATATATATCCAAATATTCTAAAATTAACTTTAAATCACAAATTTTTATATTTATCCGTATATTATAAAATTTTAAAATTTGTGTTTAATATATAATTTTTAAAATTATAAAATCCAAAAAAAAATTATAAACCGAGTATATGTTACTTGATTAGACAGGTATTCGATAGTGGGTACACAATTTAAATAGACCGAGAGGCAAAAATAAATACCAAAAAAATTGAATATCCAATTTTTTTAGATACCCAAAAATTAAATACCCGATAATAAACAATTCTATCGTTAATCACACTCTAAATATAAAGAGTTCAAATAATGTCAAATTATAAATGGATTAAATTTTAAAATTCTACATAATAGAAGGGTTAGAAGTAGAATTACACCTTTGATATGAAGGGCTTTGTAGCTTTGGATCAATAAATGCTAGCGCTAGCGCGCAATTGGTTAACTCTTTCCTAAAGTTTGCCCATCGTGGGGACAAACACTCGGTTGCCTCTTGAAGATGAAAAAGAAAGTCTTAATATAAAAAGTGTCCGAATTATATCTCTCATAAACTTTACGTACCTAAGTTATTTTTCTAATAATAAGAACTGTCTAATATTTTATTTTTATTAATTTTAGGTGTCCAATAATTAATTATTGTTAAAAAAATTTATTAATTGATTAAATTTTCATATGTGATATTATTATTTAATTATTTTTATTTTTAATATTTTAAAATCTTTAAAAAAAACTTGAAATTTTAAAATTCTTAAATCACAAAATTGTTGTTGTTGAGTTCACTTATTTAACTATCAAATCAAAGCAACCATTAATTTAAAATTTATTGTTATCGAAGATGGACGAACAATGTATCAATTAAAAAATAAATAATAATTATAATTGATTGTCATATTATTCATTAATTTTCAACGATAAAAAATTAAGAAAATGATCGATTGAATTTGAAGATCGAATGGGTAAAGTAAACGATAATAATTGAGTGTGACAATGTTGAGGATTAGTGAGTTTTATGGATTATAGACTTATTCATATATTTTTATAATTTTAGGAGTTTGTATATTTTATAATTTTACGACAAGCAATTCAATAAGGTACAATGCATGGAGTTCGAATTACTCGTAGTGCCCCTTTGCTTACCCACCTTCTTTTTGCTGATGATAGTATTATTTTTGGGAGGCTAATGTTGTTGAAGGAACTAATCTAAAAATTATACTATCTGTCTTCTCACAATGCTCAGGTCAAATGATAAACTATGAGAAGTCAAGCATTTTCTTTAGTTCAAATGTTAGCGCAAGAAACAGCATAGAAGTCTGCAACATTCTTGCTACATCGAGACAAATGAATCCGAACACTTATCTAGGTTTGCCATCTATGGTTGGAAGGAACAAGAAACAATCTCTGATGAACCTCAAAGAAAAATGCATAAAACACCTTACAAACTGAAATTCGAGGAACTTTTCAATGGGGGAAAAGAAATTTTTATCAAATCCGTTTTACAGTCCATTCCTCTTTATGCTATGTCTGTGTTTCTACTTCCTATCTCACTATGCCATGAATTGGAAGCTTTGTTTGAAAGATTTTGGTGGCAGAAAAATCAAAATAAAAGAGGTATTCATTGGTGTAGCTGGAATAATATGTGTTTACCGAAAGAAAATGGTGGGATGGGCTTTCGAGAGCTTGGCAAGTTTAACATTGCTTTTCTAGCTAAACAAGGTTGGAGATTAATTTCAAATCCTGATTCATTGGTGGCAAGATTATTGAAAGCTAAGTACTACTCTCAAGACTCTTTTCTTAAAGCGAATCTCGGTTTCAACCCATCTTATATATGGAAGAGTATTTGGAGTTCTAGAAAGGCTTTTGAGCTTGGACTTTGTTGGAAGATTGGCTCTGGTTCTTCTGTTCCCATATGGAACGATTTTTGGCTACCCAAAAAACCAATTCAATTGTTATCATCTCCTCAAGTTAATGGTATATCGAAGGTAGCTGATCTTATTGATCAAGATCGTAAACAGTGGAAAATTGGACTCATTCAAGCATCATTTTCAAATGAAGAGGCAAAGGAAATTTTATCGATTAGACTTTCAAACACATATCAGGCAGACATTCTAGCATGGGCTTATGAACACACTGGACAGTATACAGTGAGAAGTGGATATCGAAGACTCTTTCAAGATCAGATTAACATCGCATACTCTAGTCAGTTTTTTAAAACTTTATGGTCTTTGAATTGCCCATCAAAAATTAAGATTCAAATGTGGAAGTTTGCTTTCAATTATGTTCCCACGATGAAAAATCTCTACACAAAGAGAATTGCTATAAATTCTTTTTGTCCCAGATGCTCGAACATAACGGAGGATCTAAATCATGTCAGCAGGCAATGTTACTTTGCGAAACAAGTTTGGAGTTCTATGGATTACAATTGGTCTATAAATATAGATCAACTTGAGTTTTGCGATTGGCTAGAATTTTTGTTCAGCAAATATAACAAACAACGACATGCTGAAATTATCACTATTATTTGGTCCATTTGGTTTGCTCGTAATAAACTGGTAAACGAAGGTATGAGACAAGAAGTTACCTATGTTGTCAATTTTGTCAAGAGTTTCTTGTTTGAATTAGGTAACTTATCTTATCAATTAAAGCATCCTAATGCTAGAGAGTATGTAACATGGATTCCACCAGCAGCTCCTTCCGTCAAATTGAATTTCGATGCTAGTTTTTTTATTACGGAAAAAATATCATGGTCAGGTTTCGTTATCAGAAATTCAAAGGGTGAGATCATGGGATCCGGATACAGAATGAATCAGGGAATTATTTCTATTTTTGAGGTTGAAGCAATTTCAATTGTTCAAGGGCTAGAGTTTGCAATTGATTTGGGGTTTCAGGATATAATTGTAGAAGTGGATTCAAAATCAATAATCAAGAAAATTACTTCTAGAAATGAAGATTTTTCTGTCATTAGCCCCATCATAGCCGATATAAAATACCTTTCGAGATCTTTCTTAAATTGCAGTTTCAAGTTCATAAGAAGAAATGGAAATAAAGTGGCGCATGCAATGGCTTCATCTGGGAAATCAAATAATGAGAATAATTTCTGGGTAGAGGATGCTCCGACTTCTGTTCTTTTATTTGCAGCTGAAGATAAACGTTTTCTGGAGTCATCTTAGAGTGCTTCACATATCATGGCTTGTTTAAGAGCTTTGAATTGGCTCGATCATTTTGGTGTTTGCTCAATTTGTTGGATATAAATCTTCACCAACATGAGTTTGGATCATCTGAGTTTTCCTTTTGTTGTTTAAGTTTTCTCTTGTTTTAATTTTCATTGTTATGCTTTTGGATGTTTTGGATTTTTAAACTTTAAAATAAATAAATCTCGGATGGTACCTATTTTTCAAAAAAAAAATTGAAATTATAAAATTATTTTTAAAAATTAAAACATGTCAAATATTATTGAATAACATACTTTTAAGTTTTTTTTAATGATTATACATTTAAAGTAGTTTAATCACATACAATTAAAAAATCTACTCATTTAAATACTTATTTATATTTTAAGCTTCGTTAAAAACTAACTATAATACTTTTGCAATACTTGTTAAACCCATCAACGTGACTGAACAATGAATTCAAATCGAGACCGCACACGTCACCGAATGAATAAACCGTCTGAATGGATAAATAGAGATATGAATGATCTATCTTTTCCTACTGCTTTATTTATTTAAATTTAAATTTCTTTCGAATATTCCTCCCTAAAACTTCAACTCCAAATCTCTTTCTACTTTATCCAAAACGATTTCGTTTCGAAGATTATAGGATATTCCTTTCCTCTGACCTCTTGTTCAGATCTAATTTAACTCAAACAAAAACCTCTGTCCTCTTCAAACACAAAGAAAGAAAGAAAGAAAGAAAGAAAGGAATGGCTGGTTTTAGTACAAGGGTAAAACGAGTCACTGACCCGCTAGACGACAGAGTCAAGGCGCAACTCGTCGGTGACACTGCCAACAGCAGCGAAGGCGTACATTCTGCGACCACCCAAGATGATTCCCCATGCCTCGCGGAACTCGTTCATAGTTTCATGGAAGACGATTGTGAGGCTGCAGAACAAACCGGTTACAACTCCGACTCTGACCGTGTCGACTCAAGCCTTGATGCGACTGAATCGCTCGAGAGCATGATCAAGTTAACCTCTCTTAAAGGCACCGATTCTTACAGAAATCTGCTCTTGGCTCACGTTTCGAATGCGATGCAAATGCTTTCCTTTTTCAGGACGGATAAAGCTATTTTCAGGTGTAAAGTAATGGCTTATCTTCGTCAGGTTGGCCACAATGCAGCGATCTGCTTTACGAAATGGAGTTCCTCTGGTGGCCTCACCGCCGGAAGCTACGAATTCATCGAAGTGGTGCAATCGGTATCGCCGATTCGGCAAACCAGGTTCTTCGTTGATCTCGATTTTGCGTCCGAATTCCAGATCGCGAGGCCGACGAGCGAGTACTTGAGGCTATGGCAGTATTTGCCTAGAGTTTTCATTGGCAAAAGCGAGGAATTGAAAAAGATTGTCAAGGTAATGACCGATTCGGCGAAAATATCGTTAAAGAGCAAACAGTTATCCCTCTCTCCGTGGAGAAAAAACCGTTACATGCAAAACAAATGGTTCAGTCCGTACCGTCGGACGACGAAACAGATCCAAGCGAGCAACACCAAATTGACTCCAGCGACGACCCATCCCGGGAATACCGTCCAATGCCGTTACGTTGGCTTCGATGACGCCGTCAACGGCGGTTTGTTCGTCCGTACGAGATGACCATTTTGAGAAACGAGAAAATAATACTACATTGTTTTTAAAATAAGGGTAAAGTACTGAGCTAATCAATTTCATTTATTTCCAATATATTTTTAGTTATTGATTTTGAAAAACGACCAGTAAGATCACTATCGTTTTCGGGAGTAAAGTTTTGGTCACTCTAACGTTAAGTACCGTTAAATATTGACGAAAAAACGATTTAGTATAATAAAAAAATGATAAATTACTTAAATAGTCCTTAAACTATTAATATATTTTTATTTAATGTTTAATTTGACTCTTAAAATTTTAAAATTTTCACCATCTTTTCCAAAAAAAAACCCTAACCTAACCCTTATCCCAACCTCTCATATCCTTACTCAAATAACATTAAAATAAAAACTCCATTATTGTCCTTCGACCCTAACCAGAATCTGATTCTAAAGGAAATCTTACTACGAAGAGGAGTTGACCAAACCAGAAAAATGTGCCCCTGTTTAATCAAGAGTTGAGGGTTTGCACTTATTGTTTCTTGTTTTCCACGTTTAAGCATAAAACCCACCGCAAACCTGATTTTCCCTGAGCATGAAAAGAAAGGGCGAGTATGTTTTGGTATATATGGATTTAAACTTGATAACATCACAAAAGCAGATAAAACGTAACATCATGGGTTAGGATATTCTAATTTTAAAAAAAGCTAAGATATTGTTAAATTATGTGATGCAATCTATTAAAAAAAATAAATATTTTCCCTACATTTTAATTTACACCATTTTCAGTAGAAAATAATGGTATTGTGAATTTGTGATGCTTTAAGCTTGAATTATAATAAATTTTTTTGGCTCATGGTTGGCAGCTCTTTTTGTTCTGACCCATTATAAAAGATAAAGTAAAATATGGTCCTTTCCTTCACTCACTTTCTCTTTGCAAAGGAAGGAACTCGACGTAGCGAAAGGAACTGGACGACTGATTCTGGGAATAGCAAAAGCGATTTGAGCCATGAAAATGAATACGGTAATCCAAGCCTTGAAGAACCGACGTTGAGTTTAGGGTTTGAAATGGCGGATTTGGGTTCTAACCGTCTACATCAACCAAGAAACCTTCACCATCAGCTGCAATAACATTATCAGACTCAAATCTACGATCGTGATTTCAAGAGAAATACAAGAATGACCAATGAATGTGTGAAAAGAAGCGTAAGAGCTCCCAGAATGAGATGGACTACAACACTCCATACCTATTTTGTTCATGCAGTCCAGCTGCTTGGAGGTCATGAAAGTAATAAATTTACTGTTTTTTTTTTCTCATTTTCGTGTTAATGCAAAATACCAAAAAAAAAAAAAAACATAACAAAGCTTACATATTTGTATTGACAACTACCAAATTAGACAACAATGAAGGATTGAGAAAAATCGTCGAAGATTTGAACTTAAAACTTAGAGTTGATGAATGTGAAGGATTTAACCCTAGCTCATGTGAAAAGTCACTTGCAGGTGGGGTTACTGTGGAAAATATTCATTTCCTTGAACTTGTGATATTTCTTATTTTATGATTTCCCCATAACTGTTTTTGGCATCTTTTTGTATTTCTAAATGATTCAACTGTAGTGGGTGTGGACCGGAGAAACAAAGGGTGAGGATAAACAATGTAGAACCAGATTTTGGTTGGGGTCTAGGGACAACGATGGAGTTTTTGTTTTAATATTATTTGGGTTGAGATTTTAGGTTTGGAATAAGGGTTAGGGTTAGCATTTTTTGGAGAAGATGGTGAAAATATAAAGTTTTAATTTTTTAGAGTCAAATTAAAGATGAAATAAAAGTATAATAATAGTTTAAGGACTATTTAAGTAATTTATCTTTTTTTATCGTGTCAGATTATCTTTCCATCAATATTTAACGGCACTTAACGTTGGAGTGACCAAAACTTTACACCCCAAAACGATAGTGACCTTACTGGTTGTTTTTTAAAATCGGTGACTAAAAATATACTGCGGGTAAACGAAAGTGACTAACACAGTAGTTTACCCTTAAAATAATCGTTCTTGTATATTTCTTAATTGTTTTCAACGCGGCAAATACACATCGCGTACAAAACGAGGTTAACTATGTATATAGAAAGAAATGTTATCCTCTTTTTTTTTGTTATTTTTATATTCTAATATTAAAAGCATTATATGTATATATAGTACATTTTTATATTCTTATATATTATCTGTAGTATAGATATATATAGAAAGAAATGTTATCACTTTTTACACCTTTTATGGGCATTAATCATTAAATCTACACCCACTTGGACCAATGCATATACTTAATGTGATATATTTAGAAGTTATACTTATAAAGATGATATTTACAGAAAAGGCAAAGTTTTACTGCATTTTTACATCTGTGCAGGAAATACTATTGCCGCGACAGCAACGTGGCCGAGGCAGGACCTGATGCCGAGGCAGCAGCCGACAGACAAGTAGCGATACTGTAGGCGATCGGAAGAGAAAAATCCAAGGGACGTTTCTGGACATGCAGCATATGGATCGAAGCTTGTTAGCACGAGGAAAAGCCCAAGACAAGGCCACGCGGGAAAGCTTCTTAGTTGGAATAAACTTGGAAATATTTTATTTATGTACATGATTTGTTCCCTACTCCAAGTTGTATTCTACTTAGGAAAGGTTTGCCCTAGGCCAAGCCTATATAAGACCTAGCCGTCTAAGGGAATAGGGAGAGACGATTCTTAGAGAGTTCACCCTAGGACTCATTGTTTTCTTTCTCTCAAATTATGTTCTAAGTTTTCTTAGGGTTTAGGTGAAGGTTGTCAAGTACTTGTGAGAGGATATTGTACTTTGTTATTTGTTTCAATGCAATAAAATATCAAGGTTTGCTTATCCTTTGCCATTCTTTGTTCTTGCATTCAAGCTCGGGAGAGAAGTTTGTAAGTAATCTATTTATCTAGACTCGGGAGAGTTAGATTCACGAAAGGGATAAGTACGGTATTTCAATCGCGAAATACTAACTCGACCTAGGGATAGGTTAAGAGTTTCAGCGGCTAAAAGAAGTGTGAGATTGGTTGATAATTATAATTGATTCACGCTGGGAGGTATCATCAAGGATTGATCACCAACAGTACTTCGACTTAGGAATAAGCGGAGTCATCCAACGACATTTTGCAAAACTTTGATAAAGTCCACCCAAGAGCAAGGTATTACCGCGACGGACAAGTATCGTTGCTACCAAGGCAGTAATCTGCAGTACTGCCGAGGCAGTGATGTACAATTGCATTGGACAGAGACAAGTCAATCAAATCCACAATACAACATAACTGGATCCCGCCCTCTCTCTTAATCAGATCTCATCCTTTTACTTAGTTTTATTTATTGCAATTTATTTAGTTTAATCAAAACCCAAAGTTACCTGTGTTTTTATTTTATTTCTTTTTACAGAGCAAGAAGAAGAAGGAGGCATATTAAGTAGATCAATCCCTGTGGAGACGATACACGATTATACTGATCACTTTATTACTTGCGATGTGTCCGTTTGCACCAATTGCGCACTTTTGACACGCAACAAGGTGTATCAAAACGGGTAATCCTCCTTAATTGACTTTGAAGTTTGGTCAAATTATATTGATAGCCCTTGGTGAGGGTATCGATACAGGGTGTTCCGATACTCTATATAGGTGTATCGAAATTCCTGATTGATTTAATCCAAATGCAAGATGTTGAGCTCGAGGTTTCTATATTTGTAACTAGGGGTTCCCAGGGATCATTAAGTTATAAATGGATTGTTAAAACTGAGATTAATAATATTAACTCCGATAGACTAGGATATGATGAGTATTAGTACATCTTGATGATAATATCCTAGGTGGATCGTTTGTGTGTGATTGAGTCCTTGTGTTATGAAAATTCGGATATCCAAAAGCGTTGCAACAAAAACAAGGTCATATGATTTAATATTCCGGGTGATGTATTGAAGACTTTTTCTGAATGTAGGGCGGCCTCAATCGAAGATGTTCGATGTAACATTTTGAAAATAGGATTGATTGCGCGGCCTTCATCCCATTTACTTATTCCGAACATTGGGCAGACTCATTCAGAGATGTTCAATGTAACATTCCGAGTATAAGATTTGAGGGCGACCTCAATCCTAAGTGTAGGATCTGGATGTAGTGTGAATGCGTGCCTCACTACTTGTGTTTGCTTTTGTTGTGACATGTATATGTTGTGTGCATTAGTATACATTTCATTTATGTCATGTGGTAGGCAAGCATGATAGAATCATCACGTCATGCATGATATTTATATGTTTTGCTTTACTTATTATGATATGCATGATTTTGGGCCGAGTGACAGCGTACACACTAAGCTTTCGTAGCTCAGCATTCGAAATGTGTTTTCGTGCGTAGGTTAGGTGAAGACAGTTTACTTGGAGCACCATCGAGGTTGGGATTTCAGCATCGACTTGTGTTAGAGTACAATTATTAGATGTAGTGGGTTAGTAATTGTTGCACCCTATGTATTTTGTACCTCTATTTATTTATTTGAGTTGAATGTTTTTAAACGGTTTATAATATTGGGAGCTCCAACTACTTTACGCTTCTGGAAATTTTCCTTTATATTTGAATCTGAGTTTATGAATCTACTTTGGACTTGAAATTGGATTTACCTTGTTGGTTTTTTGAAAGAAATTTTGAAATGTGGGTTTTGGGCCGAAGACGCAATGTGACACCGGTTCGAAGGTGTTACATTTAGTAGTATCAGAGCTTAGGTTTAGTCGGTTCTAGGAAGTCCCCAGGAGAATCTAGTGTGTTATATAGGTGCCAAACAAGTACTTGCCCATGAGTCGATACCGTACTTCCTTTAAAGCTAAACTTTTGATGGTGTAATCTTGTTTGTTGTTTGTGCAGAGGTTGACCATGTTGAGGCGTGTTAGAGAGTGTGAGGAAAGTAGGGGTTCTCGGAAAGGAGACTCCGACTATGAGTATGATCCCAATAAGGAGGTTCGATTAGACGATGTTGTTGGTCAAGGGTCCAACTACTTTGCTCAGCTGAATCGTACCCTACATAGGATAGTGAGGGCTATACCGAGGCTATCTTCTACGTCTCGTGAGGTACCGGTTAAGAGGGTGCGGAGATAAGGAGCTGTTGACTTCTTTGGGACGGGTCAAGTTAATCTTGTACTTACGGATTAGTGGTTGCATGATACAAGGTGGATAATGAGGCAAATGAGGCTGAGATCGGAAGATAAGTTGTCGTGTGTGTTGTCACTTTTGAAAGGCAACTCGAGAGAGTGGTGGGAGACGGTAGAGCAGGGTTGGTATCCTCATCTCCCAAAGTGGGAAGACTTCTTTGATGAGTTTGAGAGTAACTATGTGGGCGAGACTCACATCGACACCCTAAAGGAGCGGTTTACTCATCTTGTCCAAGAGAACCGTTTAGTCTTTGCTTATGAACATGAGTTCCTTCAGTTGAGCCAGTATGCTCCGGAGCTTGTTGCTACAAAGAAGATAAGATGTAAGAGGTTCTTGAGAGGTATGAGGAAGGACATCCAGACTTATCTCGCTACTACACCGCCTAAGGTGTTCTCAGAGTTAGCTTCCAGTGCCAAGTCGTTAGAGCAAGTTTAGGGTTTGACCTATGGGTCATTTGTCGGCCAAAGAGTCTCTGGTGGGGCCAGTCAAAGTCATACATGTAACTCTCAGTCTCACTTCGATAGAAATAAGAACAGTTGGAACCAGAACAGAGGAACATCGAATCAGGGTTTAAGGTTAAACCAAAGATCAGAGTCTGTGGGGCATATGAGGTAATCTGTGTCTTCTTCTATTGGGGGCCCGAGGGTTTGCAAAGGTAATTGACAAAAACAATGTTATCCTCTTTTTTTTATATTCTAATATTAAAAATATTATATATACATAAATATATTGTATTATTTTTATATTTTTATATTATCTATAATATATATATTATTTAAAAAACTAAAAATATTTATAAAAAATAATATATTTATATTATTAATAGTATATAAAAGATAAAAATAATATTTTTTTATATTTTTATATATATGTAGAATATTTTATATTTTTATATATTAACATTATTTATGTTATTATTTAATTTTTAAAATAATTTAAATTAATCG
This sequence comes from Abelmoschus esculentus, assembly GCA_035048815.1. Taxonomy (NCBI): domain Eukaryota; kingdom Viridiplantae; phylum Streptophyta; class Magnoliopsida; order Malvales; family Malvaceae; genus Abelmoschus; species Abelmoschus esculentus. The sequence continues at coordinate 11,362,577 of JAUCBN010000031.1, forward strand.
TATGTAGTTCAAGATATATAATATTTATAATAAATTATAATATAATATTTATGATAAATTATAATACAATATAATATTATAAAAATAATTTGGTTTAACCAAGTGGATAAACTTATATAATTTAAATAAAAATATCTTATTTTTATATTTTTATATAACTTTCATCATATAAATATATTGTTTTTTTAAAGAAATATTCATAAACTAATATATAAAAACTAATAAACTCTAAAATCTAAATTCTAAAGTTTAAGGTTTAAGTTTTAGGATCAGATATTGAGGTTTATGGTTTAATAGTTTAGGGGTTTTATATATTAATAATATAAATATATTTTTATATATTTTAGTTTTTTTAAATTAATATATATATATTATTAATAAATAAATATAAAAATAATTGTAACCCCCTCAACCCGGTCTAGACGCCACCCGACTCGAACGAGCTATACGGAAAATTTCAAGGCTAATCTAGAGATTCGCCCCCGATAAATGAACCTATTTTTTTAAAATTATCTTATCTATATGCTTTAATTAGATCCTACATTTTCATGCAAGGACTGAGTTCAATTGCAGCGGAAATTAAACGTGAAACGAGTCCTAATTAGGCTGAACAAGTTTTAGGGACCTAATTATAAATTAAGGTTATCAATATTAAATTAAGTTCATTACATGCTTATGTCTTAAATTTTAGCTTAACAAGAGGTCTACAAGTCACTTAATTGATTACTAGATATTCAGTGACTAAAATTTGGAGATTTCAAGTTGCCTATAACGACTTTAACTGACAGAGGTATCGAAACGCCTAGTCACAATATCAATACCGAAGTGAATAAAGAAGGGGCATCGAAACAGGATTTAAATGTTTCGATACGCCTTCAATAACTCAACCGATGCCCTGCGTGACAAGCCTGTGTTTCGATAAAACAATGACCCCGTATTGATACGATTTGAAACTGTAAAACTTTGTACCGATACCAAATTCAAGTGTATCGAAACACCTGCCTGTTTTCATCAAACTGTTTCGAAACCATTTCATTTGGTTTCGATACCTAGGCTAATTTTTCTAGAAAACCGTCGTGTTTTTGCTTAGGTATCGATACCCTATGAATAGGTATCGAAACTTTTACCCAGAAAATGCAGATTTCACATGTTTCATGCCTTAACCGAAAAATTAAGGTTCTCTAGATGCATATAAGACCCTATAGGCATAATCCACATTTTAAACATCAACTCTAGATGCTTAGTTGCCTAATTTCATATATAAAACACATGATTCACAAAATAATTCAAACATAAAAGATCATAGCATAATATAATCCAAATTGTCATGTATTAAAGCTCAAAATATCTCATGCATATAAAAATAACTAAAACCAATTTGTCCAAAACAAAATCCAAACTCAAAAATTTTCTATTCCATTGATCTCACCTACCTAGGTTCATAATTTAAGAAAAAGCATACTTGAGCTAAAGTAAATACTAAATAGGCACGTACGACGCCTTTGCTTTCCGGTTGCTTCAAACACTTACTTATCTGCATTGCAAGGAAAGAGAGAGGTTAAGCTTGATGCTTAGTGAGGGTAATAAAATATTTAAAAACATCACTTGCAATACAACCCATAAATACTCAATTTTATCAAGGTAAAACATGTCATGCTTCTTTAAAATAATGTAAATATGGCCATCAATGCAAACAGTAAAACAACAAGTGTTATCAAAAATCATGGCTCACATGCCAACATAAATTATCGATAAATCACTTTTAAAAGTTATCTCATGCTTTCAAAGCAAAACAAGGCTAACATGCTAATTACCTAGCAAAGCATAAAGTTCACATAACACTTGCAATTACAAAATGAAAAACATAAATTTATTTTGGGGCTAGTGATCCGATTTGTACTACTCCAAATCGTTAGGATAAACGGACAACCACATGTTAGTACTACTACCAGAGTATATACATGTTGATACTACTCTCAACATGAATTATCTAAACTTGGTTTCCGGTGAAAGTACTACTCCTATCAATTCAGATGTGTCAATACTACTTTTATCACACAACGTTAGACTAAAACCAAAATGCAACACACAAGGAATTTAAACACGTACGACTTTTGAATATTTATAGTGTACTCTAGACCCTATCGATCGATCAATTTATCCCATAAGGTTCATCACTTAACTAGCCAATATATTATCAAAAACCAATGCTCATCTTAATTCAAAACAGAATTAAATACATGCATCCCATTATTTCAAGTTTCAAAACATAAACCGATAAAACCACATTTATCTCAATTTTTAAAATAAAACCATGGGAGCATCAATTGTATATCAAAACCATTATAAAACTGTAACATGAGCATTAAATCATCATGCATAAACGTCTATGCAAAATCAAAAATAAGCATGACAAAGTTCATCATAAAAACATAGAGTAATATGGGAACCTTTGTGAAAACTTAAACTTTTACTTAATTCTGAGTATAGAGAGGTTTTAACACCTTCCCTACACTCCCAAAACTCTGTAAAATAAGTTTAAAACACTACCGAATCAGCTACACTCATAAACCACTCACCGAAAACCATTACTTTCTCGCCAAGCCACCGATACGAATCGAAACACCTTCAAACCCGATTTTCTAAATTTTTTCTTGTTTCAAGCATCAAAAATAAGGGTTTTAATCCTCCTCAAGTCGGATCCCTACATAGTAACCCTTAAAACTTAACGAAACCTTAACTGAAAACTTTCTGAAACACACCAAACTTCACCTAAGTCTAAAATACGAGATTATATATAATTAAAAAAATGTTATAAACATTCTAATAGATTCAAAATCATGAATTTAGGATCCCAAAACAGTGGATCAAAACCCTTGAACGAAAATTGATATTTTTGCCGAAAAACAGATTTTTATGAAATTGAAGGATTAAAACAAATATTCCAAGCCAATAAATTGGGAATTTAAGTAAAGAAATTTTTTTCTAAGACCGAATGCTTCCAATCCGTCTTCAAACAGTGAAATAATAAAACATTGAACATTGTTCAAAGATGAGTTGAAAGCAACCCGTCTTCAAATAGTAAACAATTTAAATTTGTACTTTGTTTGAAGACGGGTTGCTTTCAACCCGTCTTTGAACATTTTCCTTTACTTTTTTTATTGTAGGAATGATACGTGTCGAACAAAGGGGAGGGTGTCCACTGTTCAAAGACGGACTGCTTTGCCCCTCGACTTTGAACAGTGTTCGAGTGGGAGACAGTCTATCCGAACAGTGTGCAGGGGATAATGATGCAACGGTAGGGTGCAATGAAGCAGGGTTTTTAATTTGTAGAAATATATTTAAATTGTGTGGTTGTAAATTGATGAAGTTGGTGTTAAATAGGAGAAGTGTTGAAGTTGAACGAAAAAATTGAAATAGAAGGAGAAGGAGAAAGGAAAAAAAAAAGGGAAGAAGAACATAATATTTGATTATATTGTGTAAGTATTTTTTATTTTAAAAAATTATATAATTAATTTTTTTAGCTATAATGTTTTATTATAATTTTAGTTATTTTTTACATTATAGTTGATTTAGTGATATAATTTAAATTATTAAAGTTAAAATTTAAAAATAATGATTGATTTAGTGATTTAGTGGTTAATTTTCATTTTATTCTTACATTTGAGCAAAAAAATTGTAAAAGATTTAATTACTAGTTATATAAATAGTTTATAAAAATTAGTGATTAGTTAATTTTGTTTAAATTTTATGTAGCAAAATAATAAATTTCTCATTATTTTTTAAAATTTTTATTTAGTTTATTTTTGTGGGTTTAATTATTTTTGTAAATTAGTAACTAATATTATTTTTATAAATTAGTTTCTAGTTTAGCAAAATAATTAGTTTTGTAAATCAGTGATTAAAAAAATATCTCCAACCATTTTTTTTGAAAAACTCCAAAAATTAGTGAATAGCTTATTTATTTATTTTTGATTTAATTTTTAGTTTTTTATGTAACAAAAAATTTAATGCCTATTTTTGTAAATGACTTTTTAAATATGTGTGAACATTTTTATAAAATTTAAAAATAAAAATTATGAAGCATAATTAGTAAAATTAGTAAAAGGTTTAGTAGTTTTTGAAAGAAAAAAATTCATAAAAATATTTAGTATTTTTTTTAAAAGAATGTTAATGTGAAAATTCATAAGTAATTTGAAAAAATTCAAAAAATTAATTTTGAAAAATCGTCTAAATTTAGTAATTTTGAAGGCAAATAGTAAAAATAGGTAATTTGTAATATATTTTTTTTGTCCTGTAGAATGGCTGAGCAAGTTCATCTATTACGGTTACAAGATCAACACATTAGTAGTTTGTCGATTCTTGAGATGATATATGATAAGTGCTCAATTCACTATCACTTTTTACACCTTTTATGGGCATTAATTACTAAATTTACACCCACTCGAACCAAAGCATATACTTAATGTGATATATTTAGAAGTTATGATTATAAAGATGATATTTACAGAAAAGGCAAGTTTTATTGCATTTTTACATGTTAAGGACTAGTCATCAACAGTACTTCGACTTAGGGATAAGCGGAGTCATCCAAGGATACTTTGCCGAACTTTGGTAGAGTCCACCCACGAGCAAGGGATTGCCGCGGCGGACAAGTATCGTTGCTGCCAAGGTAGTAATCTGTAGTATTGCCGAGGCAATGATATACAATTGCATTGGACAGAAAGAAGTCAATCAAATCCACAATACAACGCAATTGGATCCTGACCTCTCTCTATTAATCAAATCTCACTTTTTTACTTAGTTGTTTTATTTCAATTTATTTAGTTTCATCCAACCCCAAAATTACCCGTGTTTTTATTTTATTCCTTTTTACAGAACAAGAAGACGAAGAAGGCATATTAAGTATACCAATCCCTGTGGAGACGATACACGATAATACTTTTGACTTTATTACTTGCGATGTGTTCACTTGCACTAATTGCGCACTTTTGACACGCGACAAGTTTTTGGCGCCGTTGCCGGGGATTGACAACTAATTTTTGTTTTCTTTATTTTCTTGTTTCTTGTTTTTTTTAATTATTATTTTACTTTGGTTTTTCTTGGTGTATGAACAGGGCCAACCCAACCAATCCTTTGTACGAGTTAGACCCAGAGATCGAACGTACACGGCAAAGGTTGAGGAGAAAAATCCAACAAGCTATGGCAGATCATCCGGTAGGATAAAACTTACTTGCCGGCATTGGAGGTCTTCCGCCGTCACCAGGGCCGCGATAACTTACTGTCAGAGACTTCCTGGAAGAGGACTTCAATGAGTTAAACCCAAGAGTCGTTACACCAGAAATAGAAGCAACCCACTTTGAACTGAAACCTGTCATGTTCAATATGCTCAACACTATTGGACAGTTTGGTGGGTTTTTGACTGATGATGCAAGGCAACACCTCAAGTCCTTCATGGAGATATGCAATTTCTTCAAAATACAAGGAGTCCATGAAGATGTCTTGAGATTGAAATTATTCCCCTATTCACTGAGGTATAGGGCAAAAGCATGGTTAAATAACATTCCAGCAGGATTTATTGGATCTTGGAGTGAACTCTGTAGTGATTTTATTACACGTTTTAATCCTACAAATTTATATGATAGAATTCGTAATGAAATCACTTCTTTTCGATAGGCAGATGATGAACCTATGTACGAGGCATGGGAGCGCTACAGGGAGTTACTGCACAAGTGTCCTCTGCATAGATTTCCCCTATAGACACAAGTCACCATGTTCTATAATGCCACGAATGCCTCGACAAGGATGATGTTAGATGCCTTGGCGAACGGAACACTCCTTGACAAAGCACCTGAGGAAGATATTGAGATACTAAACAAACTCACGAAGAACGATTTTCAATTCCATACATCTAGACGAGGAGGTGTAAGACGCCAAGCCACAGTGAATGAGTTAGACACATCAAATTCAGTGGCAGCACAATTGGCCTCTCTTACCAAGATGATGCAAAATTTGGAACTACAACAAAATACCCGTGAGGTTAAGGTGATTGATTCTTTTTGTGATTTATGTGGAGGTAACCACAATTCCTCTGATTGTATGAATCAAGAAACCGGCATGTATTTTGGAAACTATAATCGAACGAATATGATGTCCAACACATATAACCCCTCATGGAAGAGGCATCCAAACCTTTCATGGAGCAATCCTAACAATGCCTTAAACCCAACCACCCAAGTTTCCAATTCCAAAAGCCGATGCCGCAGCAGCAGATGCAGCAGCAATCTGTAAGTTCCTTAGAAAATTCACTAAAAGCATTCATAATGAAAACTGAGTCATACATGGCAGAGAATAGCAACTTCATCAAAAGAAAAGATGCGTTTATAAATAGGACTGAGATAAGGTAGCAGAACCAAGAGGCAACAATTAAGGCATTGAAAACTCAGGTTGGGCAGTTTGCTCAAAACATAAACACTAGACCACAAGGAGGACTACCTAGTAATACTGAAGTTGCTAAGGTAATGGGCCATGAACAATGTAAAACAATCACTATTAGGAGTGGTCTACAAATGAAGGAAAAGAAAAACACTCTAGCAGGCCAAGTTCCATCGTCAGACCCAACAAAAGAGGAGGCTGAACAAACTGATCCTGATAACACTGCCTCAGCAGAGAACTCAATAGTTCCTGAACAGTCTGCCGAGACAGCAACAACCCCAGTGGTGCCAGGTATTAAATTCCAAACTAAAGAAACCCTGGACGAGGTGAGACCACCACCACCCTTCCCCAACGATTGAAAAAGCAAAAACAGGACCATCAATTCAAGAAATTTCTTGATATTTTAAAGCAAGTCCACATCAACTTACCATTCGTAGAGGCAATTGAACAAATGCCTAATTATGCCAAATTTTTGAAAGACATTATGTCTAAGAGAAAAAGATTAGGTGAGTTCGAAACAGTGGTTGCTACCGAGGGATGCATGGCAATGCTACACAATCCCATGCCACCAAAATTGAAGGATCCTGGATGCTTTATCATACCTTGTGCGATAGGTAACAACTATGAAGGTAAGGCCCTATGCGACCTTGGAGCAAGCATCAATCTCATGCCTAAATCTGTTTTTCAAAAGCTTGGAATAAGAAGGGCAAAACCTACAACAGTTATGCTCCAACTTGCAGATCGATCATATGTGCAACCTGAAGGCAAAATCGAGGACATACTGGTAAGAGTTGATAAATTTATTTTTCCCGCTAATTTTCTTGTCCTTGATTGTGAAGCAGATGATAATGCACCGATCATATTAGGGAGACCTTTCCTTGCCACTGGACGAACACTAATTGATGTGGAAAAAGGAGAGTTGACAATGAGGGTCAATGACCAACAAGTCAAACTCAATGCTTTCCACAATTTGAAACGGCATGATGATGCAAAAGAATGCAAAGTCCTTCACAACACAGATGCAGGCACAACGATATCATACTTCAACAACCACTGCCTGGGTAGTATGCTCGGGAGGAAAATGGAAATACTTTATGGCAGAATATTTGGCAGGAAAAGTAAGGCAGATGTGGAGGAAACCAACAGGACAACACATTGCCCAAACAAAAGGGGTGCGGTGCGGATCAGGAAAAACAAAGATGGACATAAAGCCAATAGCCAATACTCGAAGAATCGATGTGACCAGCAAGAGAGAATCATCTTGGAAGATGCATTTGCATGCGCTCCACCAGTAGCATGATCTCTCACTTTCTTTTTATTATATTAGGATTATTTTAGTTTATATTTAGTTTCTATAATTTGTTTTTTTGCTTTAATTATTTTTCTTGTTTGTGTTTGATTTTCATTTAGGATAATAAGCAAGAATAAAGGAGAAATAGTTCACAGCAGGAACTCTGCCAAGGCAGAAAACAGTGTTAGAGCCGTATTAGTTTCAACGGGCAGAACAGTGTAACGGCTAGTCCGCCGAGATTTCTGCCACAGCAGAAAAAGGAAACGGCAGTAAAGACTAATGACTACAAAACGGCTAGTGATTCAAACGGTCACAAGGCCGAGGCCTATATAAGAAACCCCTCCCTCTTGAACTATTCACTCTTGCATTCTTGTTTTCTTTAGAATACTTGATAATCTTGCTCTCACAATACTCTTTGCCTACCCTTCTTGAAATTCTCAGAATTCCTCCAAGAAAATCTCCAAGAACTTAATCTCTCACAATCCTTATGGCCACATACAAGCGCTTTGCCCAAGCCAATGTTGAAGACCGCTTCAACAGGTTTTTCATTGCCCCACAGTTGTGGGAGGAACAAGGGTTCCAACACTCGGATGAAGAAAATTACGGCATCGAGCACTATCTGTTCGACAGGATCAAGTACCAAGAATAGGAAATCTTTTGCCTACAACATGCCCAGGCAAATGCTACCATCGTGCGGGAATTATATGCGCACGGGCCAAGCAAAGACTCCCTCTTTGTCCACTGCCGAGGCAGACCTGTCCAGCTTGATGCCGATACCATCAACCAATTCTACGGCCTCACACCTGACCATGATATACATGCTGAATTCATGGAGGATATCACTGTCGAGGATTACGAGTTGATTAAAGACGACCTTTGCTACATGAATAATCCATGGGAAACTGGTTCCCATAGAGGATCTGTAGCAAGGCAGAACCTAAAGCCCGAGGCCAAGCTTTGGAACACCTTTATCAAGAGACGCCTCATCTCCACCTCCCACAACAGTACGGTGGATCGGAGAAGATTGATGCTCATCCAATAAATTATCAAAAAAAGGAGCATCAACGTTGGAGAAATTATCCTACGCGAAATTTACGAATGCGGTAAGAAGGATAGAGGACCATTATATTTCCCTTGTTTGATCACTGGTTTGTGTGTTGCTGCAGGTGTACTAGTAGAAGACACGGACGAATACACTCCCCAAAGGCGTGGATGGACCAGAGACTTTTGCCATAAAATCATGTAGATCACACAGGCGGAACCTGTCCAGACAACGCCCTAGCAGTTCACTGTTGATACTGCTGTCGGGGCCCAATACACGGCAAACATGCCAGACATTGCCCACACCACTACCGCAGCAGACCCGTACCGGGAGATACTTCAAAGGATGGCAACGATGGATCTTAGGCAGCAAAGATACATGGAGTATCAGAGGGACTTCAATAGCACACTTGCCCAAATGATGCTCCATGCCTTTCCAGACCAAGGGGCGCAGTTTCTAGAATTTCCAAACAACATGTTTGTCACAGCTGCACCCTATACAGAGACTACACCAGCTCCAGGAGGACCGAGACCGTTCTTACACGCGGGCCCTCAACCACAGTTTCATGCTGCCAGCCCATCTAGGGCAGCAGACTCTGTCGTAGCAACATCTGCCAGCAGAAGACCATCAAAGACGAGGGCAGTCTTCAGCACTCCACCACGATCCCCCATTATCATGGGCAGTCTATCAACAGAGATGGATGCCTGTGTAAACCAAAGCTCAACCGCTGCCGGACCTAGTACACACCATACCGGGGCAGCCGCAGCAAATGAAGGTGGAACGGACATCATGATCACCGAAGAGATTGCCGACGTGGAAGAAGGTGAAGAAGTGGATGCTCTAACGCAACGGACACCACCAACAAGAGTCCAATCGCCCCGGAAAGCAAATACTCAGCCATCGTCCTTACCAAAGACGAAGCAATTAGCAACACGACCCCGAAGAAAGATTGTTACAAGCAGCTCTTTAGAGTCCCTTTAATTTTTTTCAATATTAATTGTTGTTTGTTTCTTTATATGCTGCTTATTTCTTTCATATTTTTGTTGCCCACTATTCTCTTTTAATATAAAGCATTGAGGACAATTCTTGGTTCGAGTTTGGGGGTGTAGATCCACTGCCGAGGTAATCTACTGCTGAGGCCTTGCCAAGAAAAGAGAGTATTTAAGTGAATTTTTTTTAATTTTTTACGCTCCTCGCCTTACTTGAATAGATTGCCTATACTTTTGCACTTTCCATCATCAGTATTGCCTTAGTTTATTCTTTAAGGCTATAGAAATCTTTCTCCTTACCATGGTTAGGTCCTATTAAGAAGGAATTCTTTTAATGAACTTAGGTGATAAAGACTTAGATTTTTGGGAAAGTGACTAGAGGTGCCTATCACCGGCTCTAGGATTTACTCTTCTTTATGCTAGAGGTGCCCAAAATTGGCTCTAGTATGCTATAAGGAATATCAAAAGAAAGAAGGAATTTGTGAAGAGAAAAACACAATCCTTGAGGTGCCCGAAATTGGCTCAAGAATTGGTTGTTTAGAAAAGAAGAGAACACTTAACCCAATTCTACTTGTCTTGAACTTAGAGTTTATCTAATAAAGCCTTTAATCAAATTTGTCCACAAAAACGCACACACTCACCAAATCTTATAGTTTGTTTCTAGGTAAACCCTTGGGTAGCCGAAAGGTTAAGTCTAAAGAATAAGCATAGTTATGGTGGGGAGAATAGATGGAAACATAAGACCAAGAGAGAGTAGAGTTTGGCAAATTGATGGTTTGCATTGCTTGAGGACAAACAATAGTTCGAGTTTGGGGGTGTGATAAGTGTTCAACTTACTATCACTTTTTACACCTTTTATGGACATTAATCATTAAATTTACACCAACTCGGACTAAAGCATATACTTAATTTGATATATTTAAAAATTATGATTATAAAGATGATATTTACAGAAAAGGCAAGTTTTACTGCATTTTTACATCTGTGCAAGAGAAACTAGTGCCACCACAGCAACGTGGTCGAGGCAGGACCTGATGCTGAGGCAGAAGCAGAAAGACAGGAAGCAATACTGTAGGCGATCGGAAGAGAAAAATCCAAGAGACGTTTCTGGACATGCAGCACATGGATCGAAGCTGGTTAACACGAAGAAAAGCCCAAGAAAAGGCCACGCGGGAAAGCTTCTTAGTTGGAATAAACTTGGAAATATTTTATTTATGTACATGACTTGTTCCCTACTCCAAGTTGTATTCTACTTAGGAAAGGTTTGCCCTAGGCCAAGCTTATATAAGACCTAGCCGTCTAAGGGAATAGGAGAGCCGATTCTTAGAGAGTTCACCCTAAGACACATTATTTTCTTTCTCTCAAATCATGTTCTAAGCTTTCTTAGGGTTTAGGTGAAGGTTGTTAAGTATTTGTGAGAGGAGATTGTACTTTGTTCTTTGCTTCAATGCAATAAAATTATCAAGGTTTGCTTATGCTTTGCCATTCTTTGTTCTTGCATTCAAGCTCGAGAGTGAAGTTTGTGAGTAATCCATTTATCTAGACTCGGGAGAGTTAGATTCACGAAAGGGATAAGTACGGTGTTTCAATCGCGAAATACGAACTCGGCCTAGGGATAGGTTAAGAGTTTTAGCGGCTAAAAGTAGTGTGAGATTGGTTGGTGGGTATAATTGATTCATGCCGGGAGGTATCATCAAGGACTAGTCATCAACAGTACTTCGACTTAGGGATAAGCGGAGTCATCCAAGGACATTTTGCCGAACTTTGGTAGAGTCCACCCACGAGCAAGGGATTGCCGCGGCGGACAAGTATCATTGCTGCAAAGGCAGTAGTCTGCAGTACTGCCGAGGCAGTGATATACAATTGCATTGGACAGAGACAAGTCAATCAAATCTACAATACAACGCAACTGGATCCTGACCTCTCTCTATTAATCAAATCTCACTCTTTTACTTAGTTGTTTTATTTCAATTTATTTAGTTTCATCCAATCCCAAAATTACCTGTGTTTTTATTTTATTCCTTTTTACAGAACAAGAAGACGAAGAAGGCATATTAAGTATACCAATCCCTGTGGAGACGATACACGATAATACTTATCACTTTATTACTTACGATGTGTTCACTTGCACTAATTGCGCACTTTTGACACGCGACAATATCAATTTATTTATATTTTATTTAATAAAAATTTAATTATGTTAATAATAATATTTGTTATATTTTTTAATGTGTTACATGATTATGAGGATACATTTAAGCATCATTTGACCATAGCCCATAACCATACAGACAATTGAATCATAGACTAGTTAAAAGTTTCTGGATTTTATTATGCGACCTTCATTCGTGGGTACAAGTTGGTTTACGGGTTGATAGCCTCCCTAATTGGGAATTGGAGTCTTGAAACCTATACGTTCCATATGTCATGTGGGGAATGCACGATCGTACTTGAAGATGTGTTCATGCTTATTGGTCTCTTAGTAAACATGTCACCATTGATCAGAGAAATATTGACTAGTGACTCGATCATCGACAATGTGAAAGCTACACCTGAAACCATTTGCTCATTTTACCTTTTACAGGTTGTGGATAAATCAAATTTGAAAGGAGATTGTGTAAAATTGAGTTGGTTGCAAATTAATTTTCAATTGGGTGAATATAGCTTGGTTGCTCCGATTTATAACGTCAGTCGAGCTTATATTCTTCAACTAATTGAAGGTATATTATTGCCAGAAAAATCTGGTAATGTTTTTCATAGATGGTATTTACGATTTTTGAGGTATCCGTGAGAAGCTGTCAACTATAATTGGGGATTAACTGTATTAGCGTTCTTGTATTGTGAGTTGTGTAAGGGAGTTAAAATAGTAGATGATCATAAGGTTCGGTGTATCAGTGAAAGTTTTTTGTTGTTACTAGCGTAGGCTTGGCAACGTTTACCTTTTTTGACATCAATTTAAGAAAAGTAAGATAGATAGGAAAAGTACTTCTGGAATATTTCAATTCTTAGGTAGTATGCTCATATCTTGGTTCTCTAAGAAACAAAATAATGTTGCTTGTTGTGTGTAAAAAGAATGCGTAATTGGTGCAAGTGTACACGTCTCAAGTAATAAAGTCATAAGTATTATCGGATATCGTCTCCACAGGGATTGGTATACTTAATATGCTTTCTTGTGTCTTCTTGCTCTATAGAAGGATTAAAATAAAAGCACAAGTGAATTGAGTTTGAGTAAACTAAATAACTTGAATAATAAAACAATCTAAATAAAGAGAAAGTAATCAGAATGAGAAGATAGCTAGGATCCAGTTGTGTTGTATTGTGGATTCAATTGACTCAACTTTGTCCAATGCAATCACATAACACTGCCTCGGCAGCACTGCAGTTTTACTGCCTCGACAGTGATGATGTTGTCCGCCGCGACAATCCCTTGCTCTTGGGTAGACTTACCAAGATTCGGAAAAGTGTCCTTTGGTGACTCCGCTTATCCCTAAGTCGAAGTACTGTTGATGACCAGTCCTTGATGATACCTCCCGGCGTGAATCAATTATACTCACCAACCAATCCCACACTTATTTTAGCCGCTGAAACTCTAACCTATCCCTAGGCTGAGTTAGTATTTTCCAGCTAGAAAAATATCGTGCTTATCCCTTTCGAGAGCCTAACTCTCCCGATATTAGACAAATAAATCTGTTATAAACTTCTCTCCCGAGCTTGAATGCAAGATCAATGAATAGCAAAGAATAAGAAAATCTTGATATTTTATTGCATTGAAACAAAAGACAAAGTTCAATCTCTTCTCACAAATACTAAACAACCTTCACCTAAGCCTAAAGGAATTTAGAGCATAATGAAACAAAGAAAACTCTAAACTAATTTCTCTCTTGTACGCTTGTATGATTTCTCCTTGGTCGGCTATTGTTAATATAGGCTTGACCTAGGGCAAACCTTTCCTAAGTAGGAATACAACTTGGAGTAAAACACAAGTCAAGTGAATAAAATAATTGTTTTATTTCCAAGTTTATTCCCACAAGGAATCTTTTCCGTGTGGCCTTTGACTTGGGCTTTCTGCTTGCTTCCCAGCTCCAATTCTTGCGTTGTTTGTCCAGAAACGTCCACCTCATTTTTATCTTCAAGTCGCCTATAATATCAGTACTTGTCCTTCAGCTGCTGCTGCGGCCTCAGGTTCTGCTTCAGCCACACTTACTGCCGCGACAGTGGTTATTCCTGCATTTGCATAAAAGATGTCGTAAAGTCTGCATTGTCTATGAATATCATCTTCATAAGTTACAAAAGCATAATATCTAAATATCTCACATTAAGTACATGCTTTAGTCCAAGTAGGTGTAGATTAGGTGTTTATTGTCCATGAAAGGTGTAAAAAGTGATAGTGAATTAAGCACTTATCATTGCTTTTTCTACCACCGAAGGAGTACATATCCTTAGGGAGTTGTTGTGCTCAAGTCCTTTGGATAAAGCAACAACTCTTAGATTATGACATTAGAGTTGAGACCATACCTCTAAAATGTGATAACACTAGTAAAAATAGGTAATTTGTAATATATATTTTTTTGTCCTGTAGAATGACTAAGCAAGTTCATCTTTTACGGTTACAAGATCAACACATTAGTAGTTTACCGATTCTTGAGATGATATCAATTTATTTATATTTTATTTAATAAAAATTTAATTATGATAATAATAATATTTGTTATATTTTTTAATGTGTTACATGATTATTAGGATACATTTAAGCATCATTTGACCATGGCCCATAACCATACAAACAATTGAATCATAGACTAGTTAAAAGTTTCTGGATTTTATTATGCGACCTTCATTCATGGGTACAAGTTGGTACACGGGTTGATAGCCTCCCTAATTGGGAATTGGAGTCTTGAAACCTATACGTTCCATATGTCGTGTGGGGAATGCACGATCGTACTTGAAGATGTGTTCATGCTTATTGGTCTCTTAATAAACGTGTCACCATTGATCAGGGAACTATTGACTAGTGACCTGATCATCGACAATGTGAAAGCTACACCTGAAACCATTTGCTCATTTTACCTTTTACAGGTTGTGGATAAATCAAATTTGAAAGGAGATTGTGTAAAATTGAGTTGGTTGCAAATTAATTTTCAATTGGGTGAATATAGCTTGGTTGCTGCGATTTATAATGTCAGTCGAGCTTATATTCTTCAACTAATTGAAGGTATATTATTGCCAGAAAAATCTGGTAATGTTTTTCATAGATGGTATTTACGATTTTTGAGGTATCCGTGAGAAGCTGTCAACTATAATTGGGGATTAACTGTATTAGCGTTCTTGTATTGTGAGTTGTGTAAGGGAGTTAAAATAGTAGATGATCATAAGGTTCGGTGTATCAGTGGAAGTTTTTGTTGTTACTAGCGTGGGCTTGGCAACGATTACCTTTTTGGACATCAATTTAAGAAAAGTAAGATAGATAGGAAAAGTACTTCTGGAATATGTCAATTCTTAGGTAGTATGCTCATATATTGGTTCTCTAAGAAACAAAATAATGTTGCTCTTTCTACCATCGAAGGAGTATATATCCTTAGGGAGTTGTTGTGCTCAAGTCCTTTGGATGAAGCAACAACTCTTAGATTATGACATTAAAGTTGAGACCATACCTCTAAAATGTGACTATATGTCTTACCAAAAATCCATTCAACATTCTAGAACCAAAAACATAGAATTTATACATAATTTTATTAGAAATCATGTGTCTAAAAATGATGTTGTTCTAGAGTCTGTTGACAACTTAAACCAAATAGCGAATATTTTCACTAAGCCTTTATACAAAGAGTGTTTTTGGACCCTTAGAAGAGAGTTAGGTCTAACTAGCTTAAGTTAAACCTTTTTGTCTTACTTTTGTGCAAAATATGCTTGAATCTTGATTGAAATATGCCTTATATTGTTATGCATCTTGATATTTTTATGCATGTTGCTAGGGGGAGTATGAACTTGTTTGTGCTTTTTAATTATGTTATATCATCATATAAATGCATTTAGGGGATTTAGAGAACCATATCTAGAACTTTAGAAGTCTAAAATGTAGAGCTTAGCTAAGTGGTATCGAAACAAGTTTCAACGATTTTGATACCTTCTCTTAGAATTCATCTTTAGGACGTTTTTAGCTAAGGCTGATATCAAATTTAAACTAATCCGAAGTAGTTTAATTTACAATAATATTTAGGGTAAATATTATATAATATTATATTCATTTAGTGTTTAAGGCTTGGCTTTTGTATTTGAAAGTTTTGTGTTCAATACATTTAAATCACAAGATTTTAATATTTTTCTTCCAGTAAGACGTTATTTTGGCTACATTAAGTTTCAAAATAGTTGTACTAAAACAACGTCGATATTTTTGAGTCAAAAATTTTAGTTTAGTATTAGATTTACAGTTTTTTAAAGTTCAGTGACATTTATAAGTAATGAGCTATAGTTAAGTGGCATCTAGTCAAGTTTGCCCATTTTTATTATATAAAATTTATTAACTAACATTACATGTGAGTAATACTCGATTTTTTTTTTTTGATTTATTTGTAATTATTCGAGTTAATTAGAATTAATTTTGAGTTTAGTTGATCTCAACTTGACTATTCAAAAAATAAATAAATAACTTTTATAGTTTAGGGATTTAATCATTGATTTCCTTTTTTTTCCATTATTTTCTCATTCATCTTAAATTTACTTTTACCAAATTTTAATAGAGATCTTAAGTCACTTTTTGCATTTTAGTGCGTCAACTTTTTATGAATTCATCACTTATTTACTTTCTCCTTCCTTGTAAATCTATTTTGACCAAATTTAACACCACATCCTCCTACACCATCATAGTATATCTATTTAGTTTCAATTTATATTTTTAAAATAATTTTTTTTATCAAATTTGAAATACATGCACCACTATCATTGTAATATCCTGAAAATCGATGTAGCTGTAGATTGAATTCCAGTGATTGCAAATCCTTCATCGACAAGTCAAACCATAGTAATGAATTTGGGTTAAGTGATCAATTGTGCAAGTATTGAACTCAATTGAAGTTAACTAATTGATTAAGGGCCATTTTAAAAAGAATTAAAGTTCAAGAACCATAGTTAAGTGACCATAATAAAAAATTGAAACTATTGGACCTAAAGTGTAAAGTACCATATATTAGATGGCCAAGGCCATGATTTATCTCTTTTTCATGAGTCACCTACGTGTTTACCTTCCCTCACGTGAAGATGTCAAAGTCTTTATTAAAAAGTGAGAAAAAATGATAACACTAATAGATGGGAGTTATTAAATGGAAAGGATAAAAAAAAAAAAAAAGATAATTAAGGTTATTATATTGTTTTACTCTTCGAAAAGGAAACCTCCAGAATTATTTAAATATCACAAATAAGCACACTTTTACCATTTCTCATTTTCACCAAACATTCTATCTTCGTCTTGTTTCTTGTGCAACCAAGCACATCCCACCTACAACCAAGTAACTCTATTTTTATCTAGCTTTATTTTTAAGTTGTATGTTTCAAAAAGTTGTGTGACATCGAGTCTCACTCAAGGTTATTGATATTAATTGTGTAATGATGGATAGATTATTGATGTATTTGTATGTTGTATAAGTCTATAGGTCCATGCTTGTTATATGTTTAGGCGGATATAGTAACATTAAAATTATCTTGTCATGATACTTTATGTATTGTATTGTTTTTATTTATGATTTACATAGAGCGTGATTGAATGATTGTGTATTCACTGAGATTTGTGATCTTAATATTCATAATTGTTGTTTCCATTCGTATGTAAGTAGATTCGTTGTGCGGCTTTAGAGGAGTACCATTTAAGGCTAGGATTTTAACATCTAGTGTTGTTGTTGAGCATAATTGCTAGATGTAATGATTATGTATTCGTGGACCTTATGTATAATAGTAACTATTTTTATTATCTCGTATCAGTCAAATGTTCGAATATTTATATTTTGGAGCATTTATTATCGTTTTTTGAATATTACAAAATTTATTTATTTTATGAATGACTAGGCTTATGGTTTATTTGATTTGTTATGTTTTAGAATTTGAAAAATATTTTTTTATAATAATAATTTGAGATTAAGATTAAAATGTAATATTCGGATCGAAATTTTATATAAAATTTTATAACTGAGTTACTGGAGGTTTGTAACATCCAGAAACCAACTTAGTCATAAAACTGAATTTTGGTGATTAGAAATATCATTCTGATAAGTCAAACTTTAATGTTGATCTGATCAAATAGTCAAATGTGCCCTTAGTAAGTCTAATTTGAGCTTAACGGGGGATTAAGGGTTATATTGAAAGAAATTTAAATGCCATAGTTTAATGACCAAAATATAAAACTAAACTTTAATGCGAAAAGCGTAAGCTTCTTAAAATAAACTCAAATTTTATAAATTTAATTCGAATAAAAAAATTAAATAAAATTTAATTTATAAAATATGACATGTCAATTCAAATAACTCTTAATTTTTAATCGACTCGACTTGATCCAATCGAACACTTACCCCATTGGGGATAGTTGTATTTCTTAAGATAAATTATAATAGAGGTCACTAAATTATGGTTAAAATTATATTTAAATCACTCAATAATTAAAAGTTATATTTGAATCACTCAGTTAATAGTATGATTATATTTAGATCACTCAACCGTTTAAAACCCGTTACAAATTGTTTAATTGGGTAAAATGATTATTTTAGTACTCTAAACTTCTATATTCTATTAATTTAATTCTAATTCTAATTCAAAATAATTAATTTTTTTTTATATTTAAAAAATATCAGTTTAATATTTCAATCGCCAACTTCTCACTTTTAATTTGGCTGTGCAGTGGAAGACAAGAAAGCAGCTGATATGGAAGATGTTGAAGAATTGTATGATAGGGGAAAAAAGAAACGCCACTTGAATGTCGTGTTTATTGTTCATGTCGGTAGGTATTACTGGTTCACAATTATAGTTTGATTAAATAATATTTTGATTTTTGTTTTTTAATTAATTTAATCCTTCAATATTTATTTTAAATTAAAAAGATACCTCTTTGAATAAAAGTTATTAGTCAAATATCGATAAATAACTTAAAATGATTTAATAGAATGATATATCAAAAGAAAAAAAATATTTTACATTTTATATGATTTTATAAAAATATTTTTTTAATGATGTGTCATTATATAAAGTCAATATATTTATTTATATGACACTGTTATCGTGGCGTACACAGTTATATAAGTTTGTCATGTCATTTCAATTTATTTTAAGTTATATATCGTCTACAAACTAATATTTTTCATCTGTATAGAGGCAATTTTGACCCCAAATAAAACATTGGGATTAAATTGATTCAATTAAAAGTGTAAATATTAAAATAATCATTCAATCAAACGTTAGAGACATTTTTCTAGTATTATTCCTTCATAATTTTGATAAACTTGAGTAGCATTATTGTATAAAGACAATTTTGACCCAAAATAAAATATTATGGTTAAATTGATTCAAATAAAAGAATAAACGTTAAAATAATCATTCAATCAAACTTCATATTTTTTTATATTATTCCTTCATAATTTTGGTAAACTTGAGTTGCATTACATGTTCATTCCATTATATGAGCAGTCTATGCTAGGCTGGGAAAACAGTTCAAAATTGACCTCAGAATAAACTTAATCAATACGTGTGTTGTTTCTATTTGATTTGATTCATAGATGCCATTGAGTCAACAAATGGAGGCCAAATACTCTTTCTCAGTGATCTTGTAACACCTAAAAATTAAATTATGAAAAACCCGTTATAAAAAGAAAAAACAAATAAAAAACCCTAATTTTAGAACTGGGGTTATTTTCGATTGAGGATCATTTTGTGAAGTTTTAAAAATACAATAGCTGTTGTGCAACTCGAGGAAAAGTGAAGACTTATTATGATAAATTGTCCTATGTATGCGAGTATATAATTATATTTTTAAACCCTAATCTATCCATCCATATCTCAATATAGTTTTCAGTGGAAGGAAAAAAGAAAAACAAAGATTTCGGTGAACGTTGAAAAAACAACAACAATGGAAACGAGAACTGCGAAGCGAAAGAAATTTTGGCTTGAAGCGAGATTGAGTGTTATGATCGAAGCTGAAAAAGGGAAATTGAAAAAATTAGGGCACTCAATTGAGAAATTGGGAATTAACAAAGCCATTGAAAAATTGGGAGAACCTGATGTTGAGCTCGTTTGAATGAGGAAGGACATGAGAGCTTATCCAAGGGCAAGCTGGCAGTAGCATGTGAGGAGGATGAGTTGAAATTACCGTTAGTACTTGACTCAGGAGAGGATGACACCTGTCAATAAAAATGGACTGTCCTTATTATATGCATTGTTGTTTTTTCTTATTTTTCTAAGCTTGAATTTGATGTAAAAACAATTCTGAATTCTTTGAAACTTAAAATGAAAATGGATGAGGAGAACTCACCTATCCACCAGCTAGCAGACCTCCTATTCAATCTTCCTATTTAGGTAACCCTAAAGGTACCACCTTTAAACCTAAGCCAAACCTTCCTATGTTCGATGGTTTTAATCCTAGGGGATGAATAAAAAAATGCCAAAAATATTTTCTTTTATTGGATATTTCTGAGGACCAAAAGATGGAAGTAGTGACAATGCATCTAGAGAGAAAAGCTGAGACATGGTTTAACGGCTATTTATGCAGAAACACAGAATTTCTTGACAAAAATTCACTGCTGATCTTTGCCATAGATTTGGGGGCAGAACCTACATGAATGTCATCGAAGAGTTCAATAAGCTGATCCAAAAATCTATTGTGGAAGAATATCAAGAACAATTTGAAGCAGTAACAACCCTACATCTTCCAACAAAACCTCTCCCAGGTTGATTCCTATATTGTCTCTAGTTTCCTAAGTGGGTTAAAACAAAAGCTCAGACACAGAGTTAAAATCAACCAACCTCAATCCTTACATGAAGTTGCTAGACTAGCCAAACTCCACGAGCTATCACTCGAAATTAAAAGCAAGAGACTTAAACAAAAACCCTTTCCTTACACCTCTACACCACCACTTACCAAAAATTGGCAACCACCACACCAAACATTACCAAAATCCACTCCCCAAAACCTACCCAAACAAACCTTACTGGAATATTGAAGGGCCAATAATTTGTGCTTCAAATGTGGGGAGAAATTTGCCCCAGGCCATCAATGTAAAGTGAAGCATCTTAATTCTATGGAGGAAGATGTACTTGAAGACCTTGCTGACACAAAAATAAGTGAGACACCAGATCAGTCTCTTATCATACCAGTAGAGGAAGAACTTGAAATTTCCATCAATGCCTTAACAAGGAGTGTAGGTCACAGTACCTTAAGGATTCAGGGCTCAATTAAAGGCAAATTTCTCAGTATCTTTGTTGACAGTGGCAACACCCACAGCTTTGTAAATTCAGGGTGGGCAAAAGAAGGACTGAAAATTATCCCTACCAACCCTTTAGTGATCACTGTTGCCAATGGAGAGAAGCTTTACAGAAGTTTTAAAGCAAAAGAGTTATAATGAAAAATGCAGGGATAACCTTCCAACATGACTTCAGAGTGTTAAGTATGGGTGGAAGTGACATGGTCCTAGGAATTGACTAGATGCGAAAATACAATCCTATTAGATTGGATTTTAAACTGATGACTTTGAGTTTCTCGAGAGATAATGAGTTAATCACACTCAGAGGAGATAATAAGCAAGCTAGCTTTCAAATTATCTTAGGGGACAAATTTCAGAGGATGGAATTGAAAGAGAAAGACCTGGCTGGAGAGATATATGTCTCGACTTCTGGCAGTGAAGACGTTGAAACACGCCCTGATATTCAAATCCTACTAGACAAGTTTGCTGATGTCTTCCAAGAACCTAAAGCTATGCCCCCTACCCGAGAGCAAGATCATGCCATTATTCTAAAAGAAGACACTCCACCATTCAACTTAAGATCCTATCGTTTTCCCCACATCCAGAAAACTAAGGTGGAAAAACAAATTTTAAAGATGTTGGCCAATTTCATTATCCAGACTAGCACAAGCCCTTTTGCTTCCCCCTACTTATTGGTAAAAAGAGATGGGTCTTGGAGGCTTTGTGTGGATTACAGACAACTTAATGTTGTCAAAGTAAAGAACAAGTTTCCTATTCATGTTGTGGAGGATCTACTTGATGAGCTTACATGGAGAATTTTTTTTCTAAAATTGACCTATGTTTTGGTCATTGACAAATTCGAGTCAAGGAGCAAGATATCTATAAGATAGCATTTCGGACACATCATGGTCACTTTGAATTCAAAATGATGCCATTTGGACTTACAAATGCACCAGCCACCTTCCAATCTCTTATGAACTCAGTATTTGGCCCTTATATGAGGAGGTTTGTTCTTGTCTATTTTGATGACATACTCATTTATAGTGCTTCTTTTGCTGAGCATTGTACTAATATTTAGCTTGTTCTTTGTAACCCCCTCGACCCGTTCGAGATGCCACCCGACTCGAACAAGCAACACGGGGAATACCGAGGCTAATTTGAAGACTCGTCTCGATAAACGACCCTAATTTCTTTTTCTTTTATCTTATCTAAATGATTTAATTAGATCTTATATGTTCATGCAAGGACTGAGTTCATTTGCAGCGGAAAGAGATGTGAAGTGAGTCCTAATTTAACCGAATAAGTAAGGTTCTCTAGATGCATACAAGACCCTATAGGCGTAATCCACACTTCGAATATCATTCCTAGATGCAAAGTCACCTAATTCCACACGCAAAACACATAATTTATAAGCATACTTAAACAATAACAAGCATGGTATATCATACTTTAAAATTAACCTATAATAGATCTCAAAATACCTCGTTAACATAAAAGTGTATCATTTATAGTATTCAAGCCAGAACACATAGATTCACTAAGCCATATCTTAAGCAATAATAATATTGATAAACATCAAATATATATATAAGCATACGACTACAATAAGTCTTATCATCATGTCAATAATCTTAACATGATAACTCATCCCCATTGCTCTCTCACTACTACTAATGTTTTAAAGACATACTTGAGCTTTCACTTGGCGGTTACCTGGATCCTTGCTTCCCTTCGCTGCCTCAACATTATTTACTCTGCATTGCAAGGTAAATGAGAGGGTAAGCATAAGCTTAGTGAGTGAATAAAAACAAGTATAAAAACACCTTGCAATGGAGCCCATACTAAACCAATTTCATCGATTTAAAAACATGTCATGCTCTTTATAAAACAAAACAAACATGGCTAACAATGCCACTTTTTAAAACTCAATAAGTGTCATCATACCATGGCTAACAATTCCATTATTAAATTTTAGTAAAACCCTATTTAAAATCACATGCTTTAAAAGCTAAAACACAAGTCTTACATGCTACTCACATAGCAATGCTTACACATGCATCTCAATGCACAAAGCTCAAGTCTTACATGCTAACAACATAGCAATGCTTAAATCACATGCATACCAATGCACAAAAGCTCGCATGCATAATCCCATATGGAACAAGTAAAAACCATGACACTTACCTTTAAAAAGTAAAAAACATATATTGGTGCCAGTGATCCGATTGGTACTACTCCAAATCGTTAGGATAAACGGGCAACTGCATGTTAGTACTACTCCCAGAGCATACGCATGTTGATACTACTCTCAACATGAATTATCTCACCTTGATGTCCGGTGACAGTACTACTACGATCAACCCGTATGTGACAGTACTACTCTCATCACATAGCATTAGAATAAAAGGCAAAATGCAACACAAGGAATTTATACACGTACGACTTTTGAATGTTTATAGTGCACTCTAGACCCTATTGATCGATCAACTTATCCCATAAGGTTCATCACTTAACTAGCCAATATATTATCAAAAATCAATGCTCAAAACTTAATTCAAAATAGAATTCAAATCACATGTATCCCACTTTTCACGCATTACTTGCAAAAACTGATAAAACCACTTTTATCTTATTTTTCAAAACAAAACCGTGGGAATATTTAATGAATTTAAAATCTCTTTAAAAACAGTTTCATGAGCATTTATATACATGCATAATCACATATGCACAACATAACAAGAGCATGACAAATAACGTTGTAAAAACAAGGCATAATTTGGGAACCTTTAAGAAAGCAAAACTTTAAACTTATTTCCGAGTATAGGGAGTTTTTTCACACCTTCCCTACACCCCCAAACCTTTGAAAACACATTTAAAAACATGCCAAATCGGCAACCCTCATAATGCACTAACCAATAACTGTTTCTTATCCGAAAAGTCACCGATTCGATTCAAAACTTCTTCAAACGTGATCACCAACTTCTTGTCCTGTTTCAACCATAAAAAACTAAGGATTTAGTGCTCCTAATCGCACACAACAAAACCCAAGTTGAACCCCACACAACAACCCTTAAAACCTATTAAAACCTTAACCGAGAACTTTTCGAAAACCACCAAACTTCTCCTAAACCTATAGTCCGGTATTATGGAATTTATAAACACATTATAAACATCCTAACATGATTAAAATCAACAATTTAAGACCCCAAAACAGAGAGTAAAACCCTTGAATGAAAATTATAGGTTTTGATCAAAAACCGATTTTTCTTAAATCAAAAGAATAAAAATGTTTTTACCAAGCCAATAACTTGGGAATTTCAATAAAAAACCTTTTAAAATCATAGGATTGAATGTTTCTCACCTCCAATTCTGACCCAACCAACTTTCATGGTTTTGAGAAGAAAAACAAGTGAAAAACAATGTTTTTGAAGAAGGAAAAATTATAAATAATTATTAGAATGAAAATTAATGAAATGAAATCGAGTTTAACTTGAAAAGACGACCTTTCTCAGCCTTTGGAAGAGGGGAAATGAAAATAATAAAATAAGGGTTTAGGTTTTGATATAAAATAGATTTTTAGGAATTAAATAAAGTGATTTGGGTTATTAATTAAAATTTTGGGTTAAGTGTTAATTAAATAAGCTCATGGAAGTTTAATTCAATTAGAATTTGGATTGGATCAAAGCCCCTTAGAGATTCAAAGTTTTGACTTAGTTTATAAAATTGTCCTTAAGTTTTTGATTTTTACAAAATAGTCACTAGTTTCAAAATTCTAGGGATTCAAGGGTCAATTTTCGAAATTGAGTTGACATAAGTCAAATATATATTAAATAAGGATTTTAGGATATTTTTTCATAATTTATTTTGATTAAAAATCAATTTTTAAGTATTTAATCCCGAACTAGGCTAAACCAACAAAACCGGTCTACTAGACCTCTAAACTTCTAGGCCCAAATTTAGGGTGTTACTTTCTTTCTATTCTAAGAACTCACAAATTATTTGCAAGGAGAAAAAAGTGTTTTTTGGTCAGGTTCAAATTGAGTACCTTGGCCACACCATCTCAGCTCAAGGTGTTGCTATTGATACATCTAAAATTGCTGCCATGCAAAACTGGCCTATTCCAAAGACTATTAAAGCTTTGAGAGGTTTTTTGGAGCTCACTGGATACTACAGACGCTTCATCAGAAATTATGATTCTTTGAGCAGGCCATTAACTTCACTGCTATAGAAAGACAATTTCCATTGGTCCCCTGCAGTAGAATCTGCTTTTCAAGCCCTAAAGAAAGTAATGTGTCAAACCCCAGTACTAGCTTTACCTGGTTTTTCTAAGGTTTTCTACCTAGAAACAAACGCTAGTTCTACTGGAATAGGGGTTGTGCTATCACAGGAGGGTCGGCCAATTGTCTTTCTCAGCAAGGCTCTAAGCCCTAGACATGTTGATCTCTCCATCTACGAAAGGGAATATCTAGCTATTCTACTTGCAGTTACTAAGTGGAGATATTACTTGGAGGGGGCCCCTTTATCATCAAAACAGACCATGAGGCTCTTAAACACCTTTTGGAGCAAAAACTTACAACAACAATTCAATAAAAAAAGGTCTGACTAAACTATTTGACTTGGATTATACAATCCAATATCGAAAAGGGAGGCATAATGTTGTGGTTGATGCTCTTTCTCGACAGCTAATGGAGTTACAAAAATTGACTGTCATTCTAATTATTCCTTCATGAGTTCACGAGGTGGAGGCTACCTATATAGATGATGCTTTTGCTTATGACAAGATACTTGCTGCTTCAAAAACACCAATCTAGAATTTCCCTAGACTTATTCTCAAGGAATACTGCGGCATCATAAAAAGGTTTATATTAGTTCTATTGGGAACCTAAGGAATACTTTACTACAACAACTCCATGACTCACCCTTAGGAGGCCATTCGGGAATTCAGGCAACCTACCATAGGCTGAAATTGAGTTTCTACTGACCTAGTATGAAACGAAAAATTAAAGACTATGTCCTACACTGTGATGTTTGCCAAAGAATCAAGGATGAACATGCTCCTTATCCTGAACTACTCCAGCCTATTCCAGCTCCTAATCAGGCTTGAGAGACAATCTCTATGGACTTCATTGAGGGCCTTCTACCCTCAAAAAAATTCAGTGTCTTTTGGTGGTGGTGGACAAGTACACCAAATATGGCCATTTTTTGCCTCTGTCCCATCATTTTTCTGTAAAGGATATTGCTTCTCTCTACCTAGACAACATCTACAAGTTACATGACAGCCCTAAGTTTATCATTTCTGATAGAGATAAAATTTTTACCAGCAATTTCTGGTAGGAACTTATCAAGAAGTTAGGCACCTCCTCACATTTCACCTCAGCCTACCACCCACAATCAGATGGTCAGACTGAGCACCTGAATCAGTGCCTCGAATTGTACTTGAGAGCATTTTGTTTCCTATGACCAAACACTTGGGTCACCTAACTTCCTCATGCTAAGTGGTGGTATAACACCAACTTTCACACAACACTTGGTATTACACCCTTCGAAACCTTTTATGGATCTAAACCTAATGCTATAGTGGTAAGAAGACTCTTCAGTACAGTCGATTAATGATCTTATGACTAGCAGGGAATTTACAAGAAATCTTCTAGAGGAAAATTTACAAAAGGCTCAATACCGCATGAAGTTTTATGCAGATAAGAACAGGTCTAATCAAGAATTTCAGGTTGGAGACTCTATTTACCTTAAATTGCAGCCTTACCTCCAATCATCTGTTGCCCTTCACAAGAACCTGAAGCTCACAGCACGCTATTATGGCCTCTATCCAATCATCAAGAAAATCGGCTCAGTGGCATATGAATTACAGCTCCCACCAACTTCAAAAATCCACTCGATTTTTCATGTTAGTCTCCTTAAAAAGAAGATTGGAGATCAAGTACATATCTCCCTTGACCCTCCTGTTGTTAACGATGATGGTCAACTTCGCATTTATCCCCTTAAGGCTCTGGACAAAAGAATCGTCAAACGGAACAATCTGCCGGTCACTCAACTTCTCATCTAGTGGGCGAACATGGGTTTAAAAAATGCTACATGGGAGAACTTCGTTGTTCTTCATTCGCAATTTCCAGCTTTTGATCCTTGGGGACAAGGATCGACTAGTGGGGGTGGTATTGTCATGATCGAAGCTGAAAGGGGAAATTGAAGAAATTAGGGCACTCAATTGAGAAATTGGAAATTAACAAAGCCATTGAAAAATTGGGGGAACCTAATGTTGAGCTCGTTTGAATGAGGAAGGACATGAGAGCTTATCCAAGGGCAAGCTGGAAGTAGAACATGAGGAGGATGAAATGGGTACCTGATGAGCTGGAATTACCGTTAGTACTTGACTTAAGAGAGGGTGACACATTTCAATAAAAATGGACTGTCCTTATTATATGCATTGTTTTTTTTTTTCTAAGCTTAAATTTGATGCAAAAAAAATTCTGAATTCTCTAAAATCTTATCTTCTTCCCTTCTGAAATCCCCTTTTCTTATTAAATTTCACTGCACAACCATCACATTGGGATCGACAGGATCGGTCATCTTTCTTATATTGTTCTTCATCAAATCCTTTTCCATCTACCGATCAAAACTATAGCACAAGCAAGCGTGTTGCAAACTATAGACAAAAGGTGTTGTGCTGGCTGTCGAGAATCATATTTTTTCATCACTTTTAGAATCCAACAGTGTTGAGAAAATCATGGAAATTGATAAGCATTTAGGATGTGCCAGGAGTGGGTTGATTGCCAATGTGCGCACACTTGTTCAACAAGCACGAGTTGAGACTTAGAACCACAGATTCTCATATGGTGAGCCTTTCACACCCTGAATTTTAATTCCCAAATTAAGTCAAAATCCCTAATTTTGTGCCCTAGAAATTGGGAATTTCTGATCTTAATTTCGGTGACCCATTTGTAATTTTTTCGAAAATTTAAAGGTCTGAGTGTGAAGTCTCTTTTTTAGTAAGGTCCTGATGGGTATTTTCGCCTTTTCTTTCTTACATCTTTTCTTTCCTTCTTCTTCCCGATTCAGTTTTATTTCAATGATTTAATTTTGTTTTTCTTTCCCTTAATATCTGATATATATTCCTTAATTTAATCGATCCTTATTAAAATTATTATTTCTTTTTCAACCGAGTTTTATTCTTGGACCTTGTATCAACCGAGTTTCTTTCTTTTCTTTTTCGAATCTGTGGGTTTAGTGTTTACCGTTTTGCTTTGTTGGTAAGTTTTCAATCTTTAATCGTTTTGTTTTTCGATTCAATCTATTGGTTTCGTTAGGGAATCTGGTTTTGATAATCGGTTTTATTTCTAGTGTGTGGTGGCTTGGGTTTTTGTTTTTGAAAGCAACAATGGTTCGGTCTTGGTTTTAATCGATTCTGGTTTGGGTGTTGTTGTTTTTGTTGTTTGTTTGATTCGATTCTAGATGGTGGTGTTGTAATCATTTGTGTTTGAACCAAATCGGATCTTTTATTGTTTGAATCGAATAGAAAAAAAAGGGGGTTTTATTCTGAAATTTCTGTTTGGGATCCGGGAAAATTCTGGAATTTTCCAGATTTTCTCGGGAGTTTTTTTAGACCGAACCGCCCGATCGGTCTGAACCGACTAGCCCAACCCGAGCCACCCGAGATCGAACCGGCCTGGCCCATAACCCGTGACCCGACCCGACCCGAACCTGACCTAAACCGACCCGAACCTGACCTGACCCGACCCAAGACCCGACCCGGCTGACGTCAGCTGCTGACGTCACTACTGACGTCAGCGTTGACCAATGCTGACGTCAGCAGTTGACTTTTTCTGACCCGGTCCCACTTTATGTTTTTTGACGTCCTGAGTTCATTGGCGCAGTCCGTTTTTCGAAATTCGAACCCGAAGTGTCGTTTTTAGGGCTTTTATGTTTGAATGCCTTACTTGAAGTTATCTTTAGTGATTTTTGAAATCGTTTCTGTTTGCTTCAGGTGACGTGGATTCCGACCCCGAGCAACTACCTCTTCCTCCTCCTGGACGACCTCCTGTTCATCAGTCCTCGGGACCCGCACATGAGTTTCGTTTTATTTCTGTTTTGTGTACATATCTGATAGTGGCATAGTAGTGTGTCTAACATTATGTTAATCGTAGGTTCTACACCCGCTCGTTCTAGTGGTAGAGCCGAGTCCAGTAGACATCGTTCTAGCCGTTGACCTTCTGCTTCAGGTGTGTTCTCTACTGTAAATTCCGTTATTTTTGTGTATACAGTTTCTGTCACATATACGTATGTACATGCATCATTATGCCATGTTCTGTTAATCAGTTACATTTATGACCCTGATAATTTTATGCATGCCTCCTGATAGAATTTAAGGCTTGCATTCTGACTCTGAATCTGCATATGACATTACATATAGTTAGAATATTGTTCGGAGGAAGTTAGTGAATTATTCACTTCTGTTCAGTGGCTCCACCTGCGGGTCGAGTTCCACTTCTGTTGGTTTGATGGAGTTAGAGTGGTTCAGGGGGGAAACCTACTCTTCTGATGGTGTTCGGAGTTGGGGTGCATATCATGCATACTTCATATCATCTGCATACACTGTTCTGTAATCCTGTTATCTGTACACTAGAGACACACTAGACTCCCTAGCTTACACCTTTTCAGATTCTTGTTTCAGATCTCAGACCTAGTCCACGTACGGTACTTGGAGGATCCTGAGTCAGTTTAATAATTTCGTATGTTTTTACAAATTTTATTACCGGATTATAAACTTTTATTGGATTATATTTTTGTAATAAGGACTTGGGACTTTTTCTCGGATTTTTCTGAATTGTTATTAAATATTTGGTTTTGGATTGTTTATTATTATGGGGTTGAACTTGATATTTTAATTGTTAAATTTTATTTTTAGTATTTTAAATTATTAATTATTTATTTAATAATTTATCTGAATATTATTATTTTATTTATAAAACCCTAACTTGTGAATCAAGATTTAATAACGTAAACCCTAACTTGTAATCTAAGAAATTAGGTTAATTTTAAGGGTTACATTTAACGGTATCAGAGCCAAGTTAAACCTCGGACTGTGAGGACTAAAATGATTTTTGACCTGAAAATGATTTTGTTAATTTTATCTGAAAATTCGAATTCTTGTTTTGACTTGTATTTTGAATTTTCTGAAATATTTTGAATGATTCTCCAAGTACCGATTCTAATGTAGGATTCCGTCTGTCATTCTGTAGATATACTATTATGCCACCGCGTCGAAGTACACGCTTAGCGTCTGGTAGAGGTCGTGGCCGAGGCCGTGGCCAAGGTCGTTCTGCTGTTTTTGTTAGTGATGTTCCGCCTCCTGTGGACCCGCCACAGGATCAGAGTTTGGCATAAGATATAGGAGGAGTGGATCAGCCCGAGTTACAGACCGAGGCTCAGCAAGCCGAGGTTGATCAGCCGGTTCAGAGTGAGGGACCATTTTTTTCTGGGGATAGTGAGACTGTTGGTTTGGATTCTGTGACCATACAGAGAGAGCTGCTCAGATACTTGAGGTAGAATGAGGGTGCTAGGAAACTTATATCTACGGAGTTTTTGGGTGCTGAGATGACCATGTTCGATGGTAAGACTGGGACGGACCCAGCTGATGCAGAGTACTGGCTGAAGAAGCTTCAACGTTTATTTCTGGAGATGGATTACCCCTCTGATAGGAAACTGAGGGCGGTTGTTTCATTGCTTCAGGGAGAGACCATAAATTGGTGGGAGGTAGAGGAAAGAGTAACTGCTTCGGATAAGATCGACTGGGAGTTTTTCAGGCAGGCATTTGAGGATCGGTATATGGGTCCAGAGTACTTAGCTAAGTGTCGAGAGGATTTTCTGAACCTGTAACAAAACGATATGTCTGTTAATGATTATGAGATTGAGTTCCTCCGTCTGCTGCAGTATGCCCCTAGTATTGTGACTACTGAGAAACAAAAGTGTGATCAATTTTTGAAGGGACTCCGGGTACCGTTGAAGATTGCAGTTGCCACTCACCACGACACGGAATATAAGATGATCACTCGGCGTGCCAGGACAGCCGAACGTAATGATAGCTTGAGAGTTCAGCTAGAGTCTCAGGTTCAGGATAGAGGTAGACGATAGCCTACAGCATCTTCACAGCATAGTCAGGGTTTTCAGTCCCGGAAGAGGGGCCATGATGAGTTTGAGCCACAGAGTTCTGTACGATCTAGACCAGTTGCATTTGTTGTTCCTGCTGCTAGTGGAGCTGGATCCACTAGTACTCGAGCCTTACCTCAGTGTTCCTTTTGTAAAAAATGGCATTCTAGAGAGTATCGGATGAGGAGCGGGGCTTGTTTTCGATGTGGTTCTTTTGATCATCGTCTCAGGGACTGTCCAGTGTCTCCACAGTTTGGTTATACTCAGGGGTAATCACAGGCGTCAGTTCAGGCCCCAGCTGGGGGAAGAGGTCAGGGTAGACCTGCTGCATCCGGTACTGGTAGTAGAGGCAGACCTAGGCAGTTTAGAGGAGCTGCCATATCAGGGGGATCCCAACCCGGCTTGGTTTATGCTACAAGGAGGCATGAGGACCAAGATGAGCTAGATGTCATTGCTGGTACTTTTTCTGTTCATGCTATCTCTTTATTTGCACTTCTTGATAATGGGTCTACACACTCCTATGTTTCTAGTTCTGTATCGGGTTATTTGGAAATTCCTATAGAGGATGTGGGTAGCTCTGTTTCTGTTTATACTCCTGTAGGTAACCCTGTAGAGGTTACCAAAGTTTATAAGAATTGTCCTCTTGAAGTTCATGGGGAAATCTTTCCGGCTAATTTGATGGAGCTACCATTCGGGGAGTTTGATCTGATTCTGGGGATAGATTGGTTGACTGCTCACCGAGTCACTCTAGACTGTGAGCGTAAGAGGTCAACTCTGAGGACCTCTAATGACCGTGAGATAACCCTTATCGGTGAGCGTAGAGGGTTTCTGTCCAATCTTGTCTTTGCTCTGAAAGTCGAAAGGATGATCAGGAAAGGATCCATTGCCTATCTTGCCTATATTCTTGATCTAAGGGAATCTGATTCCGGGATGCATAAGATTCGAGTTGTATGTGAGTTTCCGGATGTTTTTCCAAAAGAATTACCAGGTGTACCCCCTAAGCGGGAGGAAGTGGAGTTTGGTATTGAGTTACTTCCGGGGACTACTCCAGTGTCTATGGCACCGTACCGGATGGCTCCGAAGGAGCTTAAGGAGCTCAAAGTTCAGCTACAGGAACTTCTGGATCGAGGTTTCATTCGACCCAGTGTTTCTCCGTGGGGAGCTCCGGTTCTGTTTGTTAAAAAGAAAGACGGGTCACTTCGTCTTTGTATCGACTACCGTAAGTTGAACAAGTTAACGGTTAAGAACAAGTACCCTCTACCCCGCATTGATGACCTGTTTGATCAATTCCGAGGAGCCTCTGTGTTTTCTAAGATAGACCTGAGATCTGGTTACTACTAGCTCAAGGTTAAGGATTCTGATGTATTCAAAACAGCTTTCTGGACTCGTTATGGTCTTTACGAGTTTCTAGTTATGCCCTTCGGTCTTACTAATGCCCCTGCTGCATTTATGAACATGATGAACAGGGTGTTCTGACCCTATCTGGATCAGTTTGTTGTGATTTTTATTGACGATATCCTGGTCTATTCTAAGTCTGAGGCTGAGCATGAACCACATCTCCGTATTGTGTTGCAAACTCTGAGAGAAAAATAGTTGTATGCTAAGTTCAGCAAATGTGAGTTCTGGTTATCTGAGGTTGTTTTTCTAGGGCATGTGGTTTCAGCTAAGGGTATTCAGGTTGACCTGAAGAAAATTGAGGCTGTTATGGAATGGAAACAACCTAAGAATGTGGCGGAGATCCGAAGCTTTCTGGGTTTAGTTGGTTTGTGGAGGGTTTTTCTTCTATTGCTGCTCCGTTGACCAAGCTTCTGAGGAAAGATGTTCCGTTTATCTGGTTTGAGGCTCAGCATGAGAGTTTTAAGAAGCTAAAATCAGTTTTGACACAAGCACCAGTTCTGATACAGCTACAGTCAGGGAAACCTTATACAGTTTACAGTGATGCCTCGTACACCGGTCTGGGTTGTGTTCTGATGCAAGACGGAAAGGTAGTGGCTTAAGCTTATCGTCAGTTGAAATCGCATGAGTGTAACTATCCGACTCACGATCTGGAGTTAGCAGCAGTGATCTTTGCTTTAAAAATCTGGAGACACTATCTCTATGGAGAGAAGTGTTACATCTTCACAGATCATAAGAGTCTGAAATACCTTCTCACTCAGAAGGAGCTCAACTTGAGACAACGACGATGGTTGGAGCTTCTGAAGGATTATGACTATGAGATCGATTACCACCCTGGTAAAGCTAATGTCGTTGCGGGTGCTCTGAGTCGCAACGCCATTTCTGATCTGAGAGCTCTGTTTGCTCGGCTGAGTTTATTTGAGGATGGTAGTTTTTTGGCTGAGCTCCATATGGTTCCTACCCTGATATCCGATATTCGGGCTGAACAACCCAATGACCCTTTCTTGGCTCATCGTATTGCAGAGGTCAACGAGGGAACTTCTCAGGACTTTTCCATCGATCAGGATGGAGTTTTATGTTTCCGGGGTCGATATTGTGTTCCAAGGAACTCTGATCTGAAACAAGTTATCCTTCAGGAAGCCCATGAAAGTTCGTATTCTATGCATCCTGGTGGTGTTAAGATGTACAAGAATCTCCGGGAAAAATATTGGTGGAAGGGTCTCAAGCGAGATGTGGTCAGTTTTGTATCTAAGTGCTTGACTTGCCAGAAAGTCAAAGCAGAACATCAGCGTCCGTCTGGACTCCTTCAGCATATTGAGATCCCTCAGTGGAAATGGGAGCGTGTGACCATGAATTTTGTCAGTGGTTTACCTCTGACTCCGTCAAAGAAGGATTCTGTTTGGGTAATCGTTGATCGGTTGACTAAGTCTGCACACTTTATTCCGGTTAAGACTATTTACCCTCTGAGTAAGTTGGCCCGGTTATACATCTCTGAGATTGTTCGGCTACATGGAGTACCTTTGTCTATTATATCTGACCGGGATCCGAGGTTCACATCTAAGTTCTGGGGTTCTTTGCATAATGCTTTGGGTACTCGGTTAAACTTCAGCACTGCATATCACCCTCAGACCGATGGTCAGTCTGAACGAGTGATTCAGATCCTCGAGGATATGTTGAGAGGATGTATGCTGGATTTTAGAGGCAGTTGGGAGGATTTCTTACCATTGGCAGAGTTCACATACAATAATAGTTATCAGGCCAGTATTAAGATGGCACCTTATGAGGCTTTGTATGGGCGTAAGTGCCGCACTCCTATTGGTTGGACTGAGCTTAATGAACACCGTTTGTTGGGCCCAGATCTTATACATGAGGCTGAGGAGACTGTGAGGTTGATTCGGGATCGGCTTAAAGTCGCTTTTGATAGACAGAAATCTTACGCTGATTTGAGGCGTAAGGATCTCGAGTTTGAGGTTGGTGATGAGGTTTTCCTGAAAGTATCTCCGTGGAGGAAAGTACTCCGTTTTGGCCGTAAGGGTAAACTCAGTCCCCGCTATATTGGACCCTACCGTATTCTCAGGCGAGTTGGGCCTGTAGCTTACCAGCTTGAGTTACCACCAGAACTCAAGCGTATCCATGATGTCTTCCATGTTTCTGTTTTGAGGCGCTATCGAGCTGATCCGTCTCATGTTCTATCTGTTGAGGAGTTTGAGATCCGTCCAGATCTGTGTTATGAGGAGGAACCTGTTAAGATTATTGCTCAGGACCAAAAAGTCCTTCGGAGAAAAACCATTAAAATGGTTAAGGTTCTCTAGCGTAACCGAGGTTATGATAAGGCTACGTGGGAGCCCAAATCTATTATCAAAGCTCAGTATCCGCATCTCTTTGATCCAGGTAAATTTCGAGGACGAAATTTCTGTAAAGAGGGAAGAGTTGTCACACCCTGAATTTTAATTCCCAAATTAAGTCAAAATCCCTAATTTTGTGCCCTAGAAATTGGGAATTTCTGATCTTAATTTCGGTGACCCATTTGTAATTTTTTCGAAAATTTAAAGGTCTGAGTGTGAAGTCTCTTTTTTAGTAAGGTCCTGATGGGTATTTTCGTCTTTTCTTTCCTACAGATTTTCTTTCCTTCTTCCCGATTCATTTTTATTTCAAGGATTTAATTTTGTTTTCTTTCCCTTAATATCTGATATATATTCCTTAATTTAATCGATCCTTATTAAATTTATTATTTCTTTTTCAACTGAGTTTTATTCTTGGACCTTGAATCAACCGAGTTTCTTTCTTTTCTTTTTCGAATCTGTGGGTTTAGTGTTTACCGTTTTGCTTTGTTGGTAAGTTTTCAATCTTTAATTGTTTTGTTTTTCGATTCAATCTATTGGTTTCGTTAGGGAATCTGGTTTTGATAATCGGTTTTATTTCTAGTGTGTGGTGGCTTGGGTTTTTGTTTTTGAAAGCAAGAATGGTTCAGTCTTGGTTTTAATCGATTCTGGTTTGGGTGTTGTTGTTTTTAGTGTTTGTTTGATTCGATTCTGGATGGTGGTGTTGTAATCATTTGTGTTTGAACCAAATCGGATCTTTTATTGTTTGAATCAAATAGAAGAAAAAAGGGGTTTTATTCTGAAATTTCTGTTTGGGATCCAGGAAAATTCTGGAATTTTCCAGATTTTCTCGGGAGTTTTCTTTAGACCGAACCGCCCGACCGGTCTGAACCGATTGGCCCAACCCGAGCCACCCAAGACCGAACCGGCCTGGCCCATAACCCGTGACCCGACCCGACCCGAACCTGACCCGACCCGAACTAAACCGACCCAAGACCCGACCTGGCTGACGTCACTGCTGACGTCATCTGCCGACATCACTACTGACGTCAGCATTGACCTGGTGACGTCACTACTAACGTCAGCGTTGACCAATGCTGACGTCAGCAGTTGACTTTTTCTGACCCGGTCCCACTTTATGTTTTTTGACGTCCTGAGTTCATTGGCGCAGTCCGTTTTTCGAAATTCGAACCCGAAGTGTCGATTTTAGGGCTTTTATGTTCGAATGCCTTATTTGGAAGTTATCTTTAGTGATTTCTAAAATCGTTTCTGTTTGCTTCAGGTGATGTGGATTCCGACCCCGAGCACCTACCTCCTCCTCCTCCTAGACGACCTCCTGTTCATCAGTCCTCGGGACCCGTACGTGAGTTTCGTTTTATTTCTGTTTTGTGTACTTATCTGATAGTGGCATAGTAATGTGTCTAACATTATGTTAATCGTAGGTTCTACACCCGCTCGTTCTTGTGATAGAGCCGAGTCCAGTAGACATCGTTCTAGGCGTTGACCTTCTGCTTCAGGTGTGTTCTCTACTGTAAATTCCGTTATTTTTGTGTATGCAGTTTCTGTCACATATATGTATGTACATGCATCATTATGTCATGTTCTGTTAATAAGTTACATTTATGACCCTGATAATTTTATGCATGCCTCCTAATAGAATTTAAGGCTTGCACTCTGACTCTGAATCTGCATATGACATTACATATAGTTAGAATATTGTTCGGAGGAAGTTAGTGAATTATTCACTTCTGTTCAGTGGTTCTGTATAATACCATTTCTGTTCAGTGGCTCCACCTGCGGGTCGAGTTCCACTTCTGTTGGTGTGATGGAGTTAGAGTGGTTCAGGGGGGAAACCTACTCTTCTGATGGTGTTCGGAGTTGGGATGCATATCATCCATACTTCATATCATCTGCATACACTGTTCTGTAATCCTGTTATCTATACACTAGAGACACACTAGGCTCCCTAGCTTACACCCTTTTAGATTCTTGTTTCAGATCTCAGACCTAGTCCACGTGCGGTACTTAGAGGATCCTGAGTCAGTTTAATAATTTCGTATGTTTTTACAAATTTTATTACCGGATTATAAACTTTTATTGGATTATATTTTTGTAATAAGGACTTGGGACTTTTTCTCGGATTTTTCTAAATTGTTATTAAATATTTGGTTTTGGACTGTTTATTATTATGGGGTTGAACTTGATATTTTAATTGTTAAATTTTATTTTCAGTATTTTAAATTATTAATTATTTATTTAATAATTTATCTGAATATTATTATTTTATTTATAAAACCCTAACTTGTGAATCAAGATTTAATAACATAAACCCTAACTTGTAATCTAAGAAATTAGGTTAATTTTAGGGGTTACAAAGCCAGTCATAGTTGAGTCCACAACACAAGTTCTTTGTGAATTGGCCTTTAGATTTGGTCACGGAGATGGTAATCGTAGAATGGATTTCAGGCCAGGTATTGTTAAAATCGGATACAAGTCATTTCAGGTTGATTTGATGTTTTGAATCGATTCGGGTTGAGTGCGGGTTCTTTTCAGGTCGGGTCTATTTCAGGTCAGTTCTATTTTAAACGGTTGGGGTCCAAATCAAATAATTGACAGGTCCATTTCAGGTCGGGTAGATTTTAGATCGGGTTCATTTCAGTTCGGTTGTATTTCATGTCGGGTTCATTTCAAGTCGGTTTTATTTCAGGTCGAATTAATTCGGATTTTAAATTCATATTAATTAAAATTATTAAGTTTGAGTTTGGTAGAAATAAGTAGTTAAGTAAATAATCAATAGACTTTGGGTTGGATGATTAATCATTCATTTCTAATTAATTATTTAATATCTAACGTCTTTAACTAGCATGAATCTCATTAAAAATAAATATTACGCATTAGACTAAACAAAAATATCATCAAATGATTCATATCTTAAAAATTGGGATAAATTACAAAAATTAAAAATTAATAAGAAATAAACATTAGACTAGAAAGAATAAAGTTTTAAATTTAAAAGGATAAACATTAATAAAATAAAATATCATTTTATTAAAAACACTAAACTAAATTAAAAAAATAAATAGTAGTCAATTTAAAATAAAAATAAAGTTGTGTACTAAATTATAAAAAATATAAATTAATAATAGTTAAATTCAGTGAAAATTTTAATTTTAATATACTTTATTATATTATAATTTACACCTATACAATATAGTTTAATAAATTTCAAAAATGTAAATATGAAATTTATATTAAATATAGAATGTATTTTATATATGAAATTTATACTATATATATATAGAATATATTCTATATATAGAATTTATATATATGGTATGATACTATATATGAAAATATGAAATGTATAATACTATATATATAAAAAATATGTATTTATGTGTACGTGTAAGTATATGTATACTTATATACTATATAATATACATTAATTTATCGAATAAAAAATAAAATTTAAAACTTAATTTTTAAGTGATCATAATCAAATTGAAAGAATTGTAAAATAAGGTATAGAGCAGTGCGAGATTTGATTTTTTAGGCGTGACCTATATAAAAATATGCGTAAGTTTTTACTTGACCTAGAGCAGTGTCAAATGAATATCTAAATCTAATCTTTATTTTTATATAGTTTTAATTGATTATATTTAATCAAAGTTTATAATTTAATTATATTTAATAATAATAATAATAATCCAAAATTTACTATATATATTAATTCCCTCCAAAATTTTGTTTGTTTTCCTCTTTTTTTATATAATAATCAAAATTTATTTTTAATTTTATTCGTCCAAAATTTTTTCCTCTTCTTTATATCCCTCCCAATTTTTTTATAAAGTAAATTAATCTCAAACTTAAAAAATGAGTAGCTTATTTCTCTCCAAAATGTTATCTTTTCATTTTTTTTATCAATTGTCTTTTCTTTTCATCTAAAATAATTTAATTTAGTCATAATTTAGATTAATTTAATAAAAATTTATATTTTATTTTAGAATTCCTTTAATTATATTTTTAATTTATGTTTTTATATTTTAATTTATTTTAATTAAAATTTAAGTTCAATAAATTAATTAAACTTAATTAAATGTTAATTTAAAATCATAATTCTTAATAGAATATTAATTTAAAATTATAATTTTTAATGAAATATTATTTTAAAATTATAATTAAAATTAAATACATTAAAACTAAATAAAATAGTAAAAAAATTAATTTAATTAAATATTTAATATTAAATTTAAATATTAATCCATAAATTAATTCTCGTGTCTAATTCTACTTTTTAAGACTAATTATATTTATCAATATTTTATATTCATCTAATTATAGATATACTTAATTATATGTCATGTAAATATTAAGTCTTGTTAATATTATTTAAGGTCAATAACAGGTCGTGTTCAAGACAAATCGGGTTATTTATCAAGTCTAGTAAAATCAGGTTTTTGGTCGATTCAGTCGGGTAATATCGATTATCTGTCAGGTCAGAATCGGGTTTGAGTTTGTTTCAGTCGGATGCATGTAGGGTTTCGAGTCCACTGTAACAGGTTGAAATCGGGTTCGGGTCATTCTCAATCGGATACAGTTCGGGTTCGGTTACTATAGTAACAGGTCTAACTCGGGTTCGGGTCAACAATAGTCGGATACAGATCAGGTTCGGGTCATTACATCCCCGGGTCAAACCATGTTCTGACTCAAACAAGTTTCAGTCATATTTTTAGGTCGAGTCAGCTTTTTACAACTCTAATCTCATGTATGACATCGCTAGGATTTTGGTGAATTAGATTCGAATCAAATTAGTATAGAATCAAATCCATTTTTTTTAACCTAGCGTATATTTTTCTGAATTTAATTTATGAAAGAACTGCATAATTTTGCGAATTAAAAAATATTTAAAATAAAATATTAATTCAAATATTTTTTTCAGCGTTAATACTTGTGCGAAGAGAGGTTAGTTCTCTACCTGTGTTGTTTGTGATTAATTAATTATTATGATCTTGTGCTATTGTGAAATACAATGAGATACTATAATTGTTGTGACTGTGATAATCAGATTATTTTGAACTGTGTGTTGCGTATATTATACGAATATTTGTGATGAGATTTTTGAGAACTGTGACATTGCTTGCATTATTTTGGGTCATTTAAAGCATGTTAATTCTCATGCAAGTATTACACATCGAACAAGTAATAAAGTGTGTGAGTGAGATCGTTCCCACGAGTATTGAGTAGGATATTTTAAAAATAGTTAACATGCACAAAAAATAAGAAATCCTTTGTATAAACATATGCTAAAGCAATTCTGCAATTGTCACCAAAATACTGTAACAAAATAAAGTTTTCACAAAAATACGGTAGCAAAATAAAACTGAGAACGGAGTAGTAGATAAAGTTGCACAAACACAACACATAGGAGAATTCAAGCTTAAGAAAGGCTAGGCTTGCTATGGAAAGAACTTCACTGTTTTCCTGAAAACTTATTGTTCTACTGATTTAGCAAGTGTTCGAAAGAGTTTACTAAAAATACCACCACCAAAGAAAATACCCTTTAAAGCAACATCTTTTAAAATAAAATAGAAAATAAAATAAAAACCTAATCTAATGCAAATGCAAATGAAATGCAACTAAATGTGATGAGAATGAACTTCAAATCAAACAAAACCTTAAGTAAAAAGGTATAAAATATACGTTTTTTAGAACGTTAACACATAACATGTACATGAGGTGCGATTGTACGGAGTAATGTGATTTTACCACACACTATTTGGTAAAATAAGGGGTGAGTAGTTTTGGGGAATTACATCCACTATGACTTGTTGGTTTTATTACCACTGTATTTGGCGTTCGAAGTATGAGATTTCATTCTTTAGGACATTGCATTCGTCATTCTCTGTGATCTATGACTGCACTTTAAAGATATATTGGGTTTTAGTTTAATTTTAAATTAGAATATTTAATTTTTAACTATGTTCTTATTTTTTTTAATTAATAAATTTGATTTTGAATCGATTATTTAACATGAGAATTTTAAAAGTAATAATTTTAATTTACGGTACTTCTCAAATCAAAAATTAAGAGATTACAGGTTTGACCGATGAACGTACAATCCAGAAGTATTGATTATAGTTGTGCTGGAAAAAAGACCTAGTTCTGCATTAGCAGGTATGAAATTATGATTATTCTTTTTAATGTTGATTCTGATTTACACGCAGAAAATGTAACATGTACGGCATGAATTCTAAGTCAATATGCAATCTACTTTAGACGTTTCAGATGTATATCAGAATGTCTTTTTCATTTGCAATTCGTAAAGTCATTTTTGCGATTTCTCTTATCAGACATTCCATCACTTCACTTTCTTATAATTACTACCATCAGTCTTACAGTTTTTTAATGAAAAAAAATAATTTTATTAATGTTAGAATTATTTTTTTGTCTAAATTTATTGAATTGTTTTAAATTATGATTAAATTGATAAAATATATAAATTTTGAGACTAAAAATTTTATTTTATCCAATTAAATAATAACTTTTAATGGTTAAGTGACTCAATTTATAATCATACTATCGATTATTGATTTAAATGTAACTTTTAATAATTGAGTGGCCCATATATAATATTATTAACCATAATTAAGTGATCTATGTTGTAGTTTATCGTATTGCTTATAATAAATTATTGATAAACTATAAGAAATGTCACTCAATTATAGATAATATTATATTAAAGTCATTTAATTATTGTTATGATTATATTTATGTCACAAAATTAGTATTATATTTACTTTTAAATTACTAGATTAATATTATGTTTACAGTAGAATCATTCATTTTTAAAATTTTATAATTTAATTACATGTAACTACAGTTTTCATCCTTAAAATTTTATTTAATGTTTAATGGATTTTAAAGAGTCGTATTTTAATTGACCAGAAAGAAAATAGATTAACGGTGTTAGAAAATAGAGTAATTTACATTTTACATCACTAAACTTAGCATTCACTTTCATTTACATCATAAACCTTTAATTTAATCAAATTATATCATTCAACTTTCATTATTTATAAATTAAGTCACTTATATTGGTATCATTAAATATCTCTAATGAAAAAAATTGAAATTAATATTTTTATTTAATATATTTTTCATATATCATCCATAAATGATATTTAATTAGTAATTTAATTTTTTTAAATTTACAAGAAATTTTGTTATTTTTCTTTTAAACTTATTTAAACGAAATAGAAAAATTTCACATAAAATTATTAAAATTGTGAATTAAACATTATTTAATAGTGATATGTGAAAAATATATTAAGTAATAGTACTAATTTATGTTGTTGTTGTTGTTGTTAAAATTATTTAATTGTGTTAGCATAAATGATTTAGTTTATTAATAATAAAAATTGAATGATGTAATTTGATTAAATTGAAGGTTTGTGATGTAAATGAAAGTGGATGTTAAGTTCAGTGATTTAAAATGTAAATTACTCTAGAAAATAGGGTTACATAGGCAATGATTTAAAGTTTTAAGAGATAAAATATTCCAAAAACATTTTAAAGGATAACTCGGTTCAAAATGCATACTTTAGGGGCTAACGCCTAACGGTGCCAATAAGCCGAAACGAATCGACAAAACACCTACAGTAGAGAAAAACTCACCCACGGCCATCCACTCATCGCTGAACCGAGAGCCTCCTGACAGCCTCAACTCAATCCCTTACCCCACTTGCCTAAACTCAATCTTATATCCCAAGATGCTATGATTTTAGGATTTATTACCAGAACTTTGGTTTGCTGGAAACTAAACAAGCGGTTCCTTTTCTATGGAGTCGGTCTTTGTGGAGAAAAAACTTGAATCTGTGGAAGAAGAAACCGAGTCCCAAGGGAAAGGTAAATCAGAATTTAAATACTGCATATCTTTCAGGTTGTGTTGATGATCAGTATTTGATTCCTTTGGGGTTGGAAATGGCCGAATCTGCTCTAACTGCATAGCAACTTCTTTCATGGTTGGTCGCTTCTTTCCGCTTAAATTCAAGCATCGGTAAGCCAATGTAGCTACCATTAAAACTTCTTCAACTTTTGCCTGATTCACAATCCGTATATCAACAAGCTCCAGCACTCGGTTTTCTTCCATTGAATCAATGAAATGTGTGGCTAAACTTCTACCTCCTTCCGACAGTTCTTGTGAAATCGGTTTTTCACCGGTCAGTAACTCCACAAGGACAACCCCGAAACTATAGACGTCGCTTTTTTCCGTGAACTGACTTGATTGAAAATACTCAGGGTCTAGGTACCCGAATGTACCTTGCACATGTGTGGTCAGGTGAGTCTGTTCGATAGCAATCGACCTTGACGTCCCGAAATCTGAAACTTTTGCCCTGAACTTTTCGTCCAGCAAGATATTTGTAGACTTGATGTCGCGATGATAGATCGGAATGGAGGCCGAGGAGTGCAGATACGAGAGGGCTTCGGCAGCTTCTCTGGCTATTCTTAATCGTGTCTCCCATGATAATGGGAATTCCTCACTCCGGTCATGCAGATACTGGAAAAGCGTACCATTGGAAATGAATTCATAAACCAGTAATGGGACCTCGGTTTCCAAACAACATCCTAATAACTTAACCACATTCCTATGGTTAATCTGAGAAAGAATGACGACTTCATTGATGAATTCATCAACTTTCTCTTCAGCCATTGCTTTGGACTTTTTAACCGCAACGATTCTACCGTCAACCAACATTCCTTTGAAAACAGTGCCTTGTCCACCTTGGCCGAGCACTCTATTGTTGTTGAAATTGTCTGTAGCTTTGTCCAACTCCTTGGAGGTAAATATCTTGGTTTTCTCTAAACTACCTTCATTGGAATGTACCTGTTGTTGTAATAATAATCCACCATTACGTTTAAAGAACTTTCTCTTCAGTTTTGCTTTCCTCCTTTTCTTTAGAAACTTGTACAACAACCATCCCACAATCACTAAACACAAAACCCCAAAGCCTACTCCAAGACCTGAACATCCAAAAATCTAGGCTTAATAGAATGGACTGTGAATATATCAAAAGAGAATAGAGGAGAAAGAGTTGATTACCAAGAGCAATAGCCCACGTTTTGCTTCCTTCACAGGTATAGTACCC
This sequence comes from Abelmoschus esculentus, assembly GCA_035048815.1. Lineage (NCBI taxonomy): Eukaryota > Viridiplantae > Streptophyta > Magnoliopsida > Malvales > Malvaceae > Abelmoschus > Abelmoschus esculentus. The sequence goes on from JAUCBN010000031.1 coordinate 11,406,786, forward strand.
TGGTTTATTCACACAAGTCCTGCTCCCACAAATTGTCTGGTAGTGTTGGTCCAGGCATTCATTAATATCTACATCACAACATCAGAACAATTTTAAGAAACAATCAAAACAAGGCAAGGTATATATCAGACATGGGATTGCAAGAGAATTTCATGTTTCTTTTTACCTCTGCATCCACCAGGAAGATATGGATTCCCTTGATAACCATATTGACAATAACATCTCATGGACCTGTTATTCCCTGTGCTTGAGATAGAACAAAAAAATTCTTGTCCATTTGTACTATTATATATGTCAGAGTCCAATGGTACTGACCAATCAAGCCAAGCTGGAACATACTCCATATTCTGCAAATCTGTGGGGTTTGTTAAATTGAAGTCCAACCATTGTTGATCAGCAAGGAAAGCCAATTTACACCCTTCGGATACTCCCTCGAATGTGGCACTAAACATATCGAGAGACGATGGAATCACAGTCTCGCAACACGTAGTACCATTGCAAGTTTTATTAGGAATACAGGTACCGAAGAGTGTATCTCCATCGATACAATCAGAGTCACAGCCTACAATTTTTGGCTCAATTCCTGCCATTAAAGCTCTGCTGTTGCAACCTGCGGCTATGAACTTATTCCTCGTATCCGAATACCAGAAAGGACTGCCTCTCAAATCCACCGTTCGGTTGTCCTCGGTTGCCCTGCCCGAACAATTCATGAAATTATGTAGCTGTTGACTCGAAGGTCGAGGTAATCGTCTCTATCATAAGAAAAATCCAAGACCTCCATGTTTATTGTTTTCAATAGAATTGTTGGATGGGATGAAGTTTCGTTGCAAGTGACCTCAAACCATGAATCCATGGAACAATCAGGTCCGATTCCAAAAGGGAAAGGAACACTAACATTTCCGCAGCTGCCTTTACACCCAGGTATTGCTGTAGGGAATAGCTGTATAATTAACTGCTGCTGCTGCTGCAACCTGGGTCGTTAGCAGAAGCAAGAGAGTGAAAGTTGAAGCAAATCTCAAAACCATGTGCGCTTCTTTTGCTCCTATTCAGATCATTAGGTGAATTTTATAGAGGAACAAGACGATGTTTCTTCGCAGTTTCAGAGGTTAATCAGCTTGACCCGTTCCTTAAACTATTAAATTTCAAAAAAAAAAATTCTCTTCATAATCATAAAACGTTTGTTTTGTGCCCAGCCACCTTGGCCCTGTTATTTATCGTTTTTCAAAAGTATTTTAATGTCAAAAATAATATAGATATATTTTTATGCAAAAAATATTTTTAGTTTAGTTAAAAAAATATTTTTAAAATTTAGAAATTTTTATTTTTTAAAAAAATTATAATTATTTATTTATTTATATTTATATTATAAGTTCTTTTATATTTATAAAAACATTGCATAAATATTTTTTATTTACTTAAAATTATTTTTATAATAAATAAATAATTTTATTTAAACCAAACAGTACATAAATACTTATTAAAATAATTTTTTAAAAGTAATTTTTTTATCGTGGTATCCAAAAATAATATATAAGAGGGACTGAAATATTAATTTAGTGACTGATTTGAATTATATTTTTTTAATTATATTTTATTTAAAATAAATTTTGTTATATTTATTTTTGTCACCTTAAATACATTTTTTTTTACCTTTTATATATCTCCAAAATGATTTAATATTAATATATTTTTATTTATTTTTGTTTAAATGATAATGTATTTGCTTTTATGTCATCGAGGTATACAAAAAACGCATATAAAAAAGAAAGGACTAATAATTATATATATTTTTCTATTTTATTTTTTTAAGAATATTACACATATCATTACTTAATTATTTTCTCACCCCTATTTTGATCATTCTATTTTCCAGATTTTCAATTTAATAATTAAATTTTTGAATTGTTCCTATTTTATTCACTCTAAATTATTTTATTAATATTTTTATAATATAACATATTTTTTATTATTAAAATATAAAAAATCATATATTTATTATTAAACCTTTAATAATTATATTTTATATTTAAACCCTTAACCTCAAATTATAACTCAAACCTTCTTCACGTCCATGATTTGAGGGGAGCGGTTTGGGATGGGCATCAAAAAGGAAGGAGAAAGTGGAATTGTAGTGAGGTGTAGGTAGGGTTGAGGTGAATTTGGGTATAAAATATAATTGTTTTTTATTTAATAATAAAAATATAATTTTTATTTTAGTTTAAATTATTTTTAGATATTAATAATAAAATAATAGACCATGTCAGTATGACTAAAATATGACTAATTTGAAAGTTTAATTATTAAATTGAAAACTTTAAAAATTGAATGATTGAAATAAAAAATATAATTGAGTGATGATATATGTATTTTATTTTTTTAATATCATTTTAAATAGATTTTCTTAACCTAAAAGCATGTCATTAAAAAAATTTAGGAACCAAATAACATTCTTTATTCCATATTTACTTTTCTATCTATTTGTTCTATTATTTTACAATTTTCATTAATTGACTTGTAACATTAATCTCAACTTTTGACAAATTTATTTATATAATTTTCAAAGTATACAGAATGTTCTTGTATTTTTGTGTTTTTGACAAATTATTTTTTATCAAAAATATGAATTTTCAGTTTTAATGGCAATTTTTTTCAATGATTTGACTTTTTTATGTGATACATTATATTCAATAGTTAGATACATATTTTACGCGCTTAAAAAAGTCGAAAAGAGAAAAATATAGAATATTATACTATTTTCCTTGAAACGTCGAGGTCTAAAAACTGAATAGGGCATGGATGTAAAGATGAGAATATTACGAATTATTTGAGTTTAATTCTGTTAAAATTTAATTAAGATTTAATTTTGATTAGTTTTAATTTGAGTTTAAAGTCAACTTAAATTCTTAACGAACTGTGCTACATAATATTAAATTACTCAAAATATTATAAATATATATATATATATTAATTTTTAAAATTAAAGTGTTAGAAAAACATGATAAATACAAATTTTGAGGTATATTTTCTATAGTAACAATAAAGATTCAAATAATAAATTTATAGATTTATGTTTAACTCCATAGGATCTTGATATTTTATATTTTCCAAAATGATTAAATAGTAAATTAAAATTTGATGTTCAAATTAGGGTACTTGTTTGTAAACCCCGAGTCCGACTCACTTGTTAATCATTGAATTTCTTGAGTTGAGATTGTGTCTTGTGTTTAAGTATAGGGTGGTGTAAATTGGAGATCGTTGAACCGTTGCAGTTGGGATGCACTTGCATGTGAGTGACTGAAATGTTTAGGATCTTTGTGGATTTATAAATATTTTACTCATCATAAATTATTTTTTCTTAAATGTGGCAATTTTTTTAGAATATTATGAATTAAATATATGATAAGATATTATATTAATGATTCAATATTATTTGATATTATCTTAAAAGTTACTGAATATATATTTAAATGAGAAATTATACCATAGACCCGGTCTACCACCTAGGATATAGGCCCAACCACTAAAAATTTTACATGTCATTAGTTTTTAACATGTCATATTTTACATGTAAAATTTTAGATCATAATCATCATTAATTTTTAGCCCTAAATATTAAATAAAAAAAAGGAAAGAAAAAAAATAAAAGAAACGACTACTCCCAAACACAAAATCCCTATTTTTAATTCTACGAATTTCGCAAACACCGAATTTTGGTTTTCCCAAACAAGAATAACAAGAATAACACCGATTAACACTGATTTTCAATTCAACAACAGTTTGGTTTTCTGGAATAATTTCGAAAGCTTCAACAGGATGGCTCAAGGTTCGTTTCTTTTTTTCATTCTTACAAAATTTCTCATGGTTATTGATTATATTGGTGCTACTGTTTCTATTCTGGGTTTTGGAATTTTGGGTTCGTTTCTGGAGTTATTGATTTAATTGGTTATTCTGTTTCTATTCTGTGTTTTGGAATTTTGAGATCGTGTTTTAGAATTTTGGGTTCGTTTCTATTCTGTTTTCTGAAATAGTTTCAAAAGCTGAAATATTAGATATTCTCTAAACAGAAGTACCAGGGAACTTTAACAGAACTCTTCTAGTGGCAACGTGAAAATTTCATGTTAATGAATATTAATTATTTAGTGGCTTTAGTTTATTTGCTGAGTATGCTTTTATTGAATTTAACAATTGAGAACAGCTTTGTTATTAAATTTTCAAATAGTTTTCAACAAACTCTAAGTAAATATTATACATATGCATGTCTATGTATAGATTGAACCAGTTTTAAGCATTGATATTGATTTTATATTGTTTTAACATATATTTTTACTCGTTCATAAATTACTAATTTTTATTATAATTTTTTTATATTTTTAATAAAAACTAATGTTATGATAATTTATTTTGCAGACATGGTACCTAATAACGGTGATGAAAATTTAGAAGATTCGAACTGTCTAGGAAGAAAAGAAAATAAAAGTATTATTAGTTTGATGGGAGTTACGGTGGATAGTGAAGACGCAGCTTATGATATGTATAAAACTTATGCTCATAGTATAGGTTTTAGTGTCCGAAGAGGAAAAAACAAGTATGTTTTTGGCACCAAAGATATTCGTTGCAAAGATTTTTATTGTTCTAAAGAAGTGTTTAAAGTATTTGACGATGATATCAATACGAAACAATATAATAAATTAGAAACTAGAACTGGATGTCCAGCGATGGTTCGTTTTGCGGTACAAGATAACCATTGGACAGTCATTCGTTTTATTTCAGAGCATAATCATGAATTGGCAACTCCTTCTAAAAGACATTTACTTAGGTCATCGAGATCTCTTTCGATTGCCAAAGCTGGTGTGATTAGTTTAATGGTTAGTGCTGGAATACGTCCTACAGATGTTTATTCTTACTTATCAAAGGAAGCATATGGATCTGAAAATATTGGGTTTACTAGGAGAGATTGCTATAATTACGTAAATAAGCAAAAAATGATGGTTATTGAAGCTGGAGATGGTCAAAGCTTACTTAATCACTTTAAGGTTAGAGCTACTGAAGATCTGATGTTCTTTTATACAGTTCAAGTGGATCAAGAAAATAGAATGACAAATTTTTTTTTGGAGAGATGGTAGATCAAGATTTGATTATGACTCTTTTGGTGATATTGTGGTTTTTGATACAACTTATCGTACCAATAGATATAACCTGATATGTGCTCCTTTTGTAGGAATTAATCATCACCGACAGACTGTAATGTTTAGTTGTGCTTTTCTATTAGATGAGACAATTGCATCTTTTGTATGGTTGTTCAAGTCCTTCTTACAGTCAATGGGAAATCAATCACCAAAGATTATAATGACAGATCAGGATCATGCAATTAGTAAAGCAATCGAAGAAGTATTTCCTGATTCACGTCATAGGTTATGTCTATGGTATATTTCTAAGAATGCTCCTTCACATCTTGGTAGTCTCAATTCAAATACGGAATTTCATGCTTTATTTTATAAATGCATGCAAGGTTGTGAATCAAAAGCAAAATTTGAGGAAAATTGGACAAAAATGATAAATGATCACAAGCTTCATGATCATCGATGGTTAAAAGGTTTGTATAAATGTCGTGAAAAATGGAGTACTGCTTTTAGCATTGATATCTTTTCTTCTCAAATTAAATCATCTCAGAGAGCTGAAGTCACAAATAATGTTTTACATGGTATTTCGAAGGCCACTACTTCTCTTACAGAATTTATTTTAGAATTTGAGCATTTAGTTGCAAGATGACGTTCTTCTGAAGGTGAGAAAGATTTTCAATGCAAAAATGGATCAGTTATGTGTGCAATTAAAAATTGTGGTATTTTGATTCACGCATCGAAAGTTTATACTCATGAAATATTTAAGTGTTTTTAGAAAGAATTTCTTGATGGGATTCCCTTGACATGGAAAGAAGTTGCTCAAGATGGTCCAATGTGTACATATGCAATGATGATGGAGGAGAATGTTTCAAGAATACGAATAGTAGAATTTAACACATCTACCCTGGACATTCATCGTTCTTGCAAAAAGTTTGATTTTTGCTTATATCTTTGCTCTCATGCCTTGCGAATTCTTAGTGTTAAAAACATTAAGAAAATTCCTGAGCAATATATTTCTAAAAGATGGACCAAAGATGCTAAGTAGAACGCACATGTTGACAATGTTGGCGAGTTCTCACAACAGCGCACTACTAAAATTGACAGTGAGTGTGTATTTTGTAATCGCATGATTCGATTTGCTTATGACTTTGTTATAAAAAGTCAAAAAAATGAGAAAACTAGAGAACTCTGTCAAAAGATTTTATATGAAGGCGACTTGAAAGTTGAGGAAGAATTGAGAAAGTTAGATGCTAACCATGATTTTGAGCTCACAAAAGATAAGACGAGAGCACCAAACGTAATGACACGAACAAGTAAGTTCTTATACCTATAAATTTAGTTTATTTTATGTTTTTTTAGATGTATGATAATAATTTTTTTATGTAGGAAATGTAAGAAGGTCATTAATTGAAGAATTACCAAATAATGGTGATGAGATTAAGAAGATATGTGAAAATAATAATTCTACTGCCTTAGATCCTCCGTGTGTTAGGCCAAAAGGAGTTTCTAATGCTTGACTTAAAGGTCATCTTGAGAAAAGAAAATCAAAAGCATCTTAGTCAATCAAACAAAGTAAGATATTATTTTTTGTTAAAAAATTACTTATGTTTTAAGCTATATTTATTCTGTTATGTTTGTGCATTTGTAGAAAAAATAAAACAATCGAGAACTGAACAACCTTTAGATGCTTCGGTTCGCACCACTCCAAGTTATGAGAATTTTGTAAGTATAAGATTATTTAGTAGTTTATTATCTTTAATTATTTTTGTTTTTACAACTTATTATAATTTTCTGTTATTTTATAGATCGTTCCTCCAATGATAATGCCAGCAAACAATATTTATAGACCTTCGTATCAAATACAATGCAAATTTTTAATACGGTAAGTAACTATAACACTCAATTTACATTTAGTTACTCCTAAAATACATTTCAATGATTTTATTATTGTTTTTTAGGGTTCAAATAATGGTTGGCATTATGATACTTTCAACTTACCTCATAGAATTCTAGAACAAAATAATGGGATAGCTACTCTAAATTTGAGTCAGGTATTTTTTAAATTTAAAATAATAGTTAATGTCATATTTATCTCAATTTTAACTTATTTTGATTATTTTTAATTACAGACACCTAGTGAATGGAGAGTGGATGAACCAAACATGTTTTATGCACACAATTTTAATTTTACACCAAATACACAGGTAAATATATAATTTTGTTATAATATCTTGTTAAAGAAGTTTAATTTTTTAAGTTTAATTTTGTTTTATATTAAATATAGGGATCTTACGGAAGTCATGAAGGACATCCAAAATAATAAACATGGGTTAGTTATTTGTTTTAAAAAATGTATAATGTAATTTCATGTTTAATTTTATTTTTTTATTGAATTTATTTTACACAAGTTTAACAATATTTTATTTCTTTAAATGATGCAGGTTAGAATTTTCGTATGAACTAGGGGCGAAAGTACATGAGTTATGGAGGGGTAATCGCCTCAAATTCTAAGCATTTAAGTTTTGCCCCAAACCTTAAATCTTGGTTTTGTCCTTGATATGAACATTTATAGATGTAATACATCATCACGTTAAACTTTAGAATTTGATGAAGTTTTAAATTTCTTCCTCCTTTTAGTTAACTATACAAGCATAATTAAATTTAATTGTGAAGATCATATTTTGTTTATTATTTTATATTTTTATAAATAAACGGTATATAATTTTAATATATTTTTTTTATCATCAAACATATGACTTGATTTTCATGTAATGAAACTTGAAATTTAATAAAATGATTTAAAATCGATAATAATTTATGATAAAAACTATTACAATATATAATAAGCAACCACATAATGAGTTGAACATACATAAATAATAATGATATTATAAAACGTTGCTCTTAAATAGTACTACATATCTCATTTTCACCTTTATTTTTACAAATAACATCCTCATTTTTATTCAACAAAATAACATACATAGAATTCTAAGAGGTTACTAACATTATCAGAGTTGATCTAAACTAAAAATAAATAAAAAATTATCTTGATTTGATCAACAAACCACAAGGTAACAATAATAGAGAATTTTTATCTTTAAAGAAATCAAATGCCCTCTTTGGTGAAACATGGAGTCAAAATAAAGTTGCAGCACTAAGCACAATCTTTGGAGGTCTACATGGATTATCTATACTCTTTCATGTCATCACCCTCACATCGTCGGACCCGGTTTCCAATAACACCATCCATGTGTGAGCGGTCGAGACATTCACTCCGTCATAGAAACTAATTACCATTAGTTCGATTAGTTTTAACATACTCTTTCTCCCATCTGGATTTGTTATGACTAGGTAAATACATTTCAAACATAATTTAAACATTATAATTTAGTTTTATTCCAACACATACACAATTAAAAGAGAAGTGTTTCAACTATAATTTAATATTTTTTATAAGAAAAAGCAAAACAAAAAACTTATATCAAATCTATAACATGAATACTTCATTATAAATCGGATAATTCAATGTTGACATCATTCATTAAAATATATGTTAAGGTTGAAGTAAAACAAAACCAAAAACATACATTTTCCACAAGCCTCTGTGTAGATGTTAAGGCAACCCGTGGCTCAGCTGAGACATCTTCATTTTGTTCATCTGAAGTAAAATATGTTTCAACAACAGTTTCGGGAGCAGCTTTTATACCTTTTTTTTCAATATCCATTAGACAGTTCTTGAACCAAACAACCTCCTGTTTTATTTCAAAAACCTCGAGATTAGCCTTACTCGAACACAGGTAAACCGTCCAGCCCACACTCAAATCCCTGTCAACAATCTTCTTTTCATCTATCGTGTTGCTCTCCTCTATTGAGAACCCCGATCACGAGCAGAACTCTATCAAATATTAACGTAATTAGGTAGGATTTTCTCAAGGCGTAATACGATTTTTCACCAAGGGGTGGATTAAAGCAATTGCTGCGAAGAATCGATTTAAAACGAAACACATCATCTATTGCCATTGTCGAAAGGATAGAATATAATCCTAATCGTTCTTCTCGGATCGTTCTAGTACGATAGATTAAAGGGGTTTGGGTCTGGCAGGTCTTCTTCTGCATCTGAACTCGGGTGAATATTATCCAAGAAAACATCAACCATGGCCCAATTTCCATGAAATTTATCAATGTTGACATGAAATTTTCACGTTGAATTCCAAAACAAATTATTCCATAAAATAGAATAGATCAATGATGTTGAATTCCAAAATAAACCAAGCACCAATATAATCAATAACCATGAGAAATTTTGTAAGAATGAAAAAAAGAAACGAACCTTGAGCCATCCTGTTGAAGCTTTCGAAATTATTCCAGAAAACCAAATTGTTGTTGAATTTAAAATCGGTGTTATTCTTGTTATTCTTGTTTGGGAAAACCAAAATTCGGTGTTTGCGAAATTTGTAGAATTAAAAATAAGGATTTTGTGTTTGGGAGAAGTCGTTTCCTTTATTTTTTTTTCTTTCCTTTTTTTGTATTTAATATTTAGGGCAAAAATTAATGATGATTATGATCTAAAATTTTACATGTAAAATATGACATGTTAAAAACTAATGACATGTAAAATTTTTAGTGGTTGGGCCTATATCCTAGGTGGTAGACCGGGTCTATGATATAATCTCTCATATTTAAATATAAACGATATTAATGATTCATTTATGAATTTATTCTGATACAATATTAATATTATTAATTTTGGAATGTATTATTTTTAATTTAAAACTCCTACAAATACTTTTAACCTAGTACTAGGTTAGAAATGTTTAATTGCTTTTACTGTGTCATTTTTTTTTGGGACATGAAACTATTTCTTTTATATGATTCTATCAATAATGAAATTGTAACACACCTGGTTTCGGGTGTAATATTTGAGCCTCAAGCTCAACCCTGAACCTAATTTTTTAAATCATTTCTAAAATTCAAAAAAAAAATGTCCATAAACTCAAACTAATTAAATTATGATAATTAAAACATAAATTTAGTTTAAAAAATATTAAGGAGCTCCAATTTAAAAACAATAACATTTGATCAAATACAATTAAGATTTAAAAGAGTTACAACAACTTAAATAGGTCATAGAATACATAGCTCATTCTATCTAAGTAGTGTACTCCTCCATGATCGATACTGAAACCTACCACAGATGTGCTCCTCGAACCGAAACGTCACCTCCAAACCTATGCACGTTAACAACGATTTTGAATGTTGAGCTAATGAAAATTCAATGGATACACCTCCACTCAACCATGATTTATTCAAATCATAATTTCAAAGCATAATTAAACATTTCAAGACATTTAATCCACGTTTTCCTATTTAGGCCATACACATTGTTAAAGTTTTCATCTTTTAGTTTTACTATTTATTTTAGGCATAAAGGGACTCACTAAGGCTATTTACATGAATTGTTGACCCTCCGTACTCAAAGGCTAAAATTTGGACCAATTAACTTGCGTGTACCGATATACCTATATAGGGTACTTGTACACCCCTAACCAGTATCAGTACCCCTCCATTTTGTATTGATACCCAAAATGCATTCAAAAGATATAATTTATTTTTATTATCCTGTATCGATACGCCTATATAGCGTACTGGTTCCCAATACGGGTATGAAGATCATTCGTACCGATACACGACCTCAATAGAATAGTGGTATTGATACGTGCCCACGTACTGGTACATTTAAATGATTATGTAATTGCTTAAAATGAAGGGGTAACTATACATGGTGAGTTGTATCGGTAAAATCTCCCTAAAATATCTATTTTTCCTTTCTCGTGTACCATTATGGGTACATTTTGTACCGATAAACGAACCCAAATTTCAAGGTCTAGAGCACAAAAAATACATCTTTCTCTACTCAAAATCATCCTAAAACCTCTTAAATCTCTCATAAAAACTTAAATCTCAAAATTTATCATTATCATCTTCAAGCTACCAAACCAAGCTCAACCATACACAAATATACCATAACACTATTATTATGATTTCTATATACACACAGGGGTTAGAAGTGTACTAACCTTAATCCAATAGCTACCAAAACTTCCAATCCTTTCAAGCTTTGTCCTTCCTTTTTCCTTGGTCCTTTGATGATTCTTTATCTTTTTTCACTACAATAAGAGTTGAAATGATTAACACATCATTGTTGGATGATGAAGTACATTAAAATAAAATATAATATTGGATTTAGGGTTTCCAGCACCTAAACTATTTCTCCTTGCTTAACCCCCAACAAAACATTCATTCTCACCATTTCAACGCATTTTTTCCTCAACTTAAAGATCTTTTTCCGATGTAAAACCTTCCCTTCTTCTTCTAACCGAAATTATTATTCTAAAATTCAAAGTTCTTACCTTTAATTAACACACCTTGGGAGGGAACTAATGGTAGAAGAAAGGAAAGGTTGGAAGTAGGTGATATCATCCATCATAAAGAAGATCTGCAAAGATTTTCATCCATTTTTCCTTCCCATTAGACCCAAAAGACTTATTGTAACGCCCCAAAAATGGGCTTAGAAATTAGTGAGCCGGTTTAGCCTAGTTCGGGATTAAATATTTAAAAATTAGTTTTTAGGGTTTAGGGTTAGGGTATAAATTCCTTGTGTGTTGCATTTTGCCTTTTATTCTAATGCTATGTGATGGGAGTAGTACTGTCACATACGGGTTGATCGGAGTAGTACTATCACCGGACACCAAGGTGAGATAATTCATGTTGAGAGTAGTATCAACATGCGCATGCTCTGGGAGTAGGACTAACATGCGGTTGCCCGTTTCTCCTAACGATTTGGAGTAGTACAAATCGGATCACTAACACCAATATATGTTTTTACTTTTTAAAGGTACGTGTCGTGGTTTCTACTTGTTGCATATGAGATTATGCATGCGAGGTTTTATGCATTGGTATGCATGTGATATGAGCATTGCTATGTTGTTAGCATGTAAGACTTGGGTTTTGTGCATTGGTATGCATGTGATTATAGCATTGCTATGTTGGTAGCATGTAAGACTTGAGCTTGTGCATTGAGATGCACGTGTAAGCATTGTTATGTGAGTAGCATGTAAGACTTGTATTTTAGCTTTTAAAGCATGTGATTTCAAAGTGGTTTTTACTAAATTTTAATGATAGCATTGTTAGCCATGATTTGATGACACTTATTGAGTTTTAAAAGTGGCGCTGTTAGCCATGTTTGTTTTGTTTTATAAAGAGCATGACATGTTTTTAAATCGATGAAATTGGTTTAGTATGGGCTGCATTGCAAGGTATTTTTATACTTGTTTTTATTCACTCACTAAGCTTATGCTTACCCTCTTATTTACCTTGCAATGTAGAGTAAATAATGTTGAGGCGGCGAAAGGAAGCAAGGATCCAGGTAACCGCCAAGTGAAAGCTGAAGTATGTCTTTATAACATTAGTAGTAGTGAGAGAGCAATGGGGATGGGTTATCATGTTAAGATTATTGATATGATGATAAGACTTATTGTATTCGTATGCTTATATATATTCGATGTTTATCAACATTGTTATTGCTTAAGATATGGCTTAGTGAATCTATGTGTTTTTGGATATTTTGACTTGAATACTATAAGTGATACACTTTTATGTTAACGAGGTATTTTGAGATCTATTATAGGTTAATTTTAAAGTATGATATACCATGCTTGTTATTGTTGATGTATGCTTAAATTATGTGTTTTGCGTGTGGAATTAGGTGACTTTGCATCTAGGGATGATATTCGAAGTGTGGATTTACGCCTATAGGGTCTTGTATGCATCTAGAGAACCTTACTTGTTCGGTTAAATTAGGACTCACTTCACATCTCTTTCCGCTGCAAATGAACTCAGTCCTTGCATGAACATTGATAAGTGCTCAACACACTATCACTTTTTACTCCTTTTATGGGCATTAATCACCAAATATACACCCACTCTGACCAATGCATGTGCTTAATGTGATATATTTAGAAGTTATACTCATATAGATAATATTTACAGAAAAAGGCACGTTTTACTGCGTTTTCATATCTGTGCAGGAGACCCAGTGCCGCGGCAGGGACAAGGCCGAGGCAGGACCTGATGCCGAGGCAGCAGCAGAAAGACAGGAAGCAAGACTATAGGCGATGGAAAGATAAAAATCCAAGGAACTTGTTTGGACTTGAAGCCCATGGATTAGAGCGGGCTAGCACAAGGAAAAGCCCAAAGGAAGACCACGCGGGAAAGCCTCCTTAGCCGAAGCAAACTTGGAAATATATTATTATTATTATGTACTTGACTTGTTCCCTACTCCAAGTTTTATTCTACTTAGGAAAGGTTTGCCCTAGATCTAGCCTATATAAGGACCTAGCCACCCAATGTACAATAGACGGAATACCTAGGGAGAGAGACGATTTCTACTCTTATTTCTTTCCTCTCCATTATGTTCTAAACCTTCTTAGGGATTAGGTGAAGGTTGTCGAGTATTTGTGAGAGGAGATTGTACTTTTTCTTTGATTCAATGCAATAAAGTTATCAAGGTTTGCTTATCCTTTGTTATTCCTTGTTTTCACAATTGAGCTCGGGAGAGGATATTGTGAATCGTCCATTTATCTAAGTTCGGGAGAGTTAGATTCACGAAAGGGGTAAGTACGGTGTTTCAATCGCGAAATACTAACTCAACCTAGGTATAGGTTAAGAGTTTCAGCGGCGAAAAGAAGTGTGAGATTGCCGCGAGTAAGGGATAAGCGGAGTCATCCAAGGACACTTTGCCAAACTTTGGTAAAGTCTGCCCACGAGTAAGGGATTGCCGCGACAGATAGTATTGTCGCTGCCAAGGCAGTAAACTGCAGTGCTACTGAGGCAGTGATATACGATTGCATTGGACAGAGACAAGTCAATCAAATCCACAATACGACGCAACTGGATCCTAGCCCATCTCTCTCTACTATTTCAATCCTTTATTTTTATTTAGTTATTTTAGTTTATATAAATCAAATCAACTCACTTGTGTTCTTTACTTTTTCTACAGAACAAGAAGGTGAAGAAAGCATATTAAGTATACCGGTCCCTGAGGAGACGATAACTCGATAAAATACTTATCACTTATTACTTGCGATGTGTCCACTTGCACTAAACGCGCACTTTTGACACGCGACAAACATGTAGGATCTAATTAAAGCATTTAGAAAAGATAAAAGATAATTTTTTTAGGGTTGTTTATTGGATCGAGTCTCCGGATTAGCCTCGATATTCCCCGTGTAGCTCGTTCGAGTCGGGTGGCGTCTAGACCGGGTCGAGGGGGTTACATTTGTTGGTATCAGAGCTTAGGTTTACGAATCCTTTTGGAAAGTTTTGTTTGGTATGTTGTAGAGTTAAATTTGTTTTTAATGTTTCTTATGTACGAGTTTGAAAATTTTATGTTATTGTTTGAGATGCACGGTGTTTGGTATATGTGATTGAATTGTGTTGTGACATAGTAACTTAAGGGTTTGTTTTGCAAGCATGATTAAATTTTGATAGGTACATATTCTACTACATATAGGTGATTATTTGTAAGCATGATGAAATCTTGTTTCATTGTTATGACATTAGTTATATGCAAATGTGAACATGTTTGTGAGTTTCTTGACTTAGTGATTTGAATGTTATGTAACATAGACTACTGTTTGACCATGTTTTAAGGTTATCTTGCATGTGAAATTTATAAAAGTGAAAAAAAGTTTAGATTTTAAATATTGTATACATTGCTGTCAATTGGTCTTAAAAATGATTTATAAGTTGAACATTTCATGAGATTTATGGGTATTGATACGTCATGTAACATAGGAAACTAGTTTGAATTTTCATTGGTTAATTCATGAGAATTTGTGATGGTTTTATATGATGCTTAATGCTATTGTGGAAAATACATTATATGGTTATATGTTCTTGATGCTAATTATAATTGATGATTGAGTATATAATGTTGGGGTTTATTTTTGGGTACCCATTGCTCTAACTACTACTAGAAAATTGTTTTATATTATACTTGAGCTACTTGGAACTTGCTTCGCGTTGGCCTCACAAGTTCTGCAAAATGATTTTGCATGTTAAAATTATTTTTCTATTTTATTGTGCTTGATATGGGAGCGAAAAGAAAGCTAAAACTTGGTAATAGAGGAGTTGTGGAGATCAGAAAGTATAGTTAGATTCGTGTTGTGGTGTTGTGATATCCGATCTTGAGTTGACTGGGTCCTCGATCGTGTTTGAATGTAAAGTGGTTTTGAATCAGTTTAGTCTGAGAATATGTTTTGCTGGTGAGTAGTAAGAGACTAAATCACTAAAGTGCCTTTAGGAGTTTCAAAGTGCTTTGTATGCAAGGTGAATCGAATGTGTTGGAAACGTTCGGGTTATAGTGTGGTTGTGTACTCTTGAGTGCTAAATTTCTATGGTTCTGGACGTTGAAGAGATAGAAAGTTGAAGTTCCGGAGTGGAGGATGTTGTTTGTGACTATGGACAATAATCATGCATAGTATAGGAGCACCTACATGCATACACATTAAACATCTTAGGACATGCATGCATTCTTGAGCATGACATTAGATTGTATTTGCATGCACTTGCATAGGCATCTAGGGTGACATATAGGACTCATGCATACATTGTCCATATCTACAAATGTTTCCCTCTTGAAAATGAAAGTTATATTGTGATCAATCTTGTAGGGAGAATGTGTAGGTTTAAAGAGGTGTCTGAAGGGTGCTCTTGTTGGAGCTGAGCCTATTGTATAGTGAGTTGAGTTACTTTTCTGGTTGGGAAATAATTCTTGTTAAAGATTGGCTAGATGGGTTGGAGTTGTGAATGGTTAAACCGAGGATAAATGATTTTAGTTGATGAGAGTTGGGGTTGGTTGTTAGTGAAGCAGAAGATTGAGTTTTGCAAGGTTCCTTTGGCAAAGGTTCAGTTTGTGTAGGAGAAGTTGTTTTATCATCATGATTGGTAAAATTACTGCTTGGCATTTTCTGTTTGGTATGGTTTAGAAGGTTGTTAGGTCAAGTGTGTAAATGATCTAGTGTTTGTTTTAGAAAGTACTAGTTGGGTTTTTGGAAAAGAAATGAAAATTTTGGAAAACGATTTAAGGTGATGAAGGATGCATAACGGACTTGTGTGGACCTTAAGAGGTGGTGGTTGTGTCGTTTGACTTAGCTTTTGCATGACGGATTCATAAAGAGTTGTGTCAGGTTTTGCTTGGGTATGGTCAGGTTGTTAAGGAGGTTTTGGATGTAATCCTTGGATATCTCTGCATGGAGATGTTGTGTAATGAGGAACATTGGGTAGTTTGTAGCCATTATTGGTCAAACAATTCTATAGACTCCTTTTATCGTCAAAAGGTGTTGCGAGCGGCTGTGTTTGTTGAGTTTTCTATTTATGGTTGATTTTTCTCCTTTGTTGTTATTGCTTAATGTTAAGAAGTATGTTAAGGTTAGTGGACGGAGGAGTAACATTAAGTTTGGCTAAGTTAGAGAGGCACAAGTTTGAGTTTGGAATAATCTAAGTGAAATAAGAGTTAATTGACTATAGTGTCGTGTTGTTTAATGGTCCAGCTAGTGAGTTATTGTTTGAGAAAAGTTGTGTGTGTAGTTCATCAAGGTTGTTAATGGTGCGTTGCTGAGTTGGAGATGATGATATAGTCTTTAGAGGAGACATTGTCTTTTGGATAAGGATGATGTTGTGTACTGACACAAAAGGGTTAGAAGTGTCTTGTATTGCATGATGGGTTGAATCTGAGTTGCTTAGCGTGACTTGGGTTGCTTAAGAGTTAGGTCTTGACAAGTGTCGGTTTAGTAGCGTAAGTTAAGAGTGTTGTGAAGTCGAGAGAAGTGTTGGCACGGTTAAGTTTATCAAAATATGTTGGTCTAGTGATAGAGTTGTAGGTGAGACTTCTCTTGTATAAGATGTTTTGAGGTAAGTTGTTATTGGATGTTTGGTGGAGCCACGTATGCAGGGCACACAGTTGAGGTTGTGTTGCTGGGTTTTAGCTGTGGTGTTGGTTGTCTTTTATGTCTATGTGGTACGTGGTTGTGTTGTATGGTGCTATAAGTTAGAATGCTATCTTAATCAAAGTTTGTGATAGTTTTTTTTATACATTTGGAAGTAAGGAGTTGTGAAAGGAGTTTGTAAGCTTGTTTGGTGGACTTGTTTTGGATGAGGATGATTTGAAAGTGAATGCTTATTTTGCTGGTAAGTTGAACTTGAGAGTCAGTTTGAGAATGTTGTTGTCGTCTAAGGTGCTAAAGTAGAGGTGTGTTAACAAATCTCCGTAAGTTTTGTGACGTGGTTTCTTGGCAGTTAAAAGAAAGTGTTTTCTTTGAGAACGGTTGGAGTTGTTGAGCAGTATGCTTTAAGGTGATAAGGTTTTGAGATAGATGGGTTTTCAATTGAGTTTGTGGGTGTTCTCTCATTAATAGACATGTAACCGATATGAGTGGGTTATTCAGGTTTGGAAAGGTATGTTAAGGTGTTGTGATATGAATCTTCGGGGTTCTTAGTGAAGTTGCTATCGTCGGTAGATTTGTTCGTAGCTGTGTTCAGTAGTCGTGTGTTTGGGTGCTATTGTTTAAGATTTTCTATTGGTGGAAGTTGTTATATGTTGTTGTATTAAGCGAGGCTCGGTGGAAAGTTTTGATTTTTGCCTTGTATATTGGAATATGCTTGGGAAAGTTAAGCTTGTTAGTGGCAGTTGGAAATTGTAGCAATTTGTCGAAAGTCGGTTACCAATCTTGAATAGGGAGAGGTTAGGCCTTCAAAAAAAAGGTTTTGCTTTTATCTTGAGGGTGCAATGAGTTTCGAGAAGGACCATGATGTTTTTAGTGTACCGTTGTTTTATGTAGCTTTTTAAGTTGTGATAAAGGGTGGTGTTAGGACGAGAGTGAATCTTGCCTTTATGAGATGTATGTTGGGATCTTGGATTTGGTAGCAAAGGTCCTTTGTGGTAAGATCCATGTGTTATCAAAGTGTTCTAGTGGCGTAATAGTGTTTGGAAAGTCACGTGAGAGTGAAAGGAAGTTGTAAAGGAGGAGTTTCCTTAACTTATTTCACGGTGAAAATTTCGAGGACGAAATTTCTTAAGTGGGGGAGAGTTGTAACGCCCCAAAAATGGGCTTAGAAGTTAGTGAGCCGGTTTAGCCTAGTTCGAGATTAAATATTTAAAAATTAGTTTTTAATCAAAATAAATTGAAGAAAAATATCCTAAAATTTTTATTTAACATATATTTGACTTTAGTCAAATCAATTTTGAAAATTTACCCTTAAACCCCTAGGATTTAGAAATTGGTGACCATTTTGTAAAAATTGAAAACTTTGAGGACAATTTTATAAAACAAGCCAAAACTTTGAATCTTTAAGGGGCTTTGATCCAATTATAATCCTAGCTGGTCTAGGCTTTCCAAATTTTAATTAATTAAACCCAAAACCTATTTTAAATTAAATAACTTAATTAAACCTAATTTTAAACTCTTAAAACCCTTTTTAATTAACCTAAATATCATATATTTTTCTAATTTTCGTTTTCCCTCTTTGGAGGCATCTGTTCATCAAGTTTTCAAGGTAAAAACTTATTCTTTTTCAATTAAATTCGTTTCTAATAATTATAATAATTTTTCTTCTTTAAATTTTCTTGTTTTCTCATCGTTTTCTCGTTTTAAAACACGGAAAGCGATTGGATCAGTTTTGGAGGTGAGATTTCATCAATCCTCTAGAAAAATAAATTTTTTTACTGAAATTCCCAAGTTATTGGCTTGGAGTTTTTGTTTTAATCCTTTAATTTCATAAAAATCAGTTTTTTTGACTAAAAATCCCAATTTTCGTTCAAGGATTTTGATCCGCTATTTTTGAATCATAAATTCATGATTTTGAATGTATTATAATGTTTATAACATGTTTTAAATATATATAATCTCGGACTATAGGTTTAGGAGAAGTTTGGTAGTTTTCGGAAAGTTTTCGGTTAAGGTTTTGATAGGTTTTAAGGGTTGTTGAGTGAGGGTTCGACTTGTGGTTTGTTTTGTGCGATTAGGAGAACTAAATCCTTAGTTTTTTGATGGTTGAAACAGGATAAGAAGTTGGTGATTACGTTTGAAGAAGTTTTGGATCGAATTGGTTACTTATCGAGCAAGTTTCGGTTATCGGTGAGTGGATTATGAGGGCTGCCAATTTGGCATGGTTTTAAATATATTTTCAAAGGTTTGGGGGTGTAGAGAAGGTGTGAAAAACCTCCCTATACTCAGAACTAAGTTTTAAGTATTGCTTTCTTAAAGGTTCCCATATTATGCCTTGTTTTTACAACGTTATTTGTCATGCTCTTGTTATGTTGTGCATATGTGATTATGCATGTATATAAATGCTCATGAAACTGTTTTTAAAGAGATTTTACATGCATTCAATGTTCCCACGGTTTTGTTTTGAAAAATAATATAAAAATGGTTTTATCAATTTTTGCAAGTGATGCGTGAAAAGTGGGATACATGTGATTTGAATTCTATTTTGAATTAAGTTTTGAGCATTGGTTTTTGATAATATATTGGCTAGTTAAGTGATGAACCTTATGGGATAAGTTGATCGATCAATAAGGTCTAGAGTGCACTATAAACATTCAAAAGTCGTGCGTGTATAAATTCCTTGTGTGTTGCATTTTGCCTTTTATTCTAATGCTATGTGATGGGAGTAGTACTGTCACATACGGGTTGATCGGAGTAGTACTGTCACCGAAAACCAAGGTGAGATAATTCATGTTGAGAGTAGTATCAACATGCGCATGCTCTGGGAGTAGGACTAACATGCGGTTGCCCGTTTCTCTTAACGATTTGGAGTAGTACAAATCGGATCACTAGCACCAATATATGTTTTTACTTTTTAAAGGTAAGTGTCATGGTTTCTACTTGTTGCATATGAGATTATGCATGCGAGGTTTTATGCATTGGTATGCATGTGATATGAGCATTGCTATGTTGTTAGCATGTAAGACTTGGGTTTTGTTCATTGGTATGCATGTGATTATAGCATTGCTATGTTGGTAGCATGTAAGACTTGAGCTTGTGCATTGAGATGCATGTGTAAGCATTGTTATGTGAGTAGCATGTAAGACTTGTATTTTAGCTTTTAAAGCATGTGATTTAAAAGTGGTTTTTACTAAATTTTAATGATGGCATTGTTATCCATGATTTGATGACACTTACTGGGTTTTAAAAGTGGCGCTGTTAGCCATGTTTGTTTTGTTTTATAAAGAGCATGACATGTTTTTAAATCGATGAAATTGGTTTAGTATGGGCTGCATTGCAAGGTGTTTTTATACTTGTTTTTATTCACTCACTAAGCTTATGCTTACCCTCTTATTTAACTTGCAATGTAGAGTAAATAATGTTGAGGCAGCGAAAGGAAGCAAGGATCCAGGTAACCGCCAAGTGAAAGCTGAAGTATGTCTTTATAACATTAGTAGTAGTGAGAGAGCAATGGGGATGGGTTATCATGTTAAGATTATTGATATGATGATAAGACTTATTGTAGTCGTATGCTTATATATATTCAATGTTTATCAACATTGTTATTTCTTAAGATATGGCTTAGTGAATCTATGTGTTTTTGGATATTCTAACTTGAATACTATAACTGATACACTTTTATGTTAACGAGGTATTTTGAGATCTATTATAGGTTAATTTTAAAGTATGATATACCATGCTTGTTATTGTTTAAGTATGCTTAAATTATGTGTTTTGCGTGTGGAATTAGGTGACTTTGCATCTATGGATGATATTCGAAGTGTGGATTACGCCTATAGAGTCTTGTATGCATCTAGAGAACCTTACTTGTTCGGTTAAATTAGGAATCACTTCACATCTCTTTCCGCTGCAAATGAACTCAGTCCTTGCATAAACATGTAGGATCTAATTAAAACATTTAGAAAAGATGAAAGATAATTTTTTAGGGTTGTTTATTGGGGTGAGTCTCCGGATTAGCCTCGATATTCCCCGTGTAGCTCGTTCGAGTCGGGTGGCGTCTAGACCGGGTCGAGGGGGTTACACTTATTTTCCCTTCATTAAAATCCTTAACCTAAATAATTATAAATAACAAGTCCAACAAGATTTCTAAGGGAAAACTACGAGACCCAAGCCCAATTTAGACAAAACCTTCAGATCTTGGTTAGAATCCAGTTCGTTACAAAATCATGCAACTTAATCAAATAATATTGTTCTTGTTGTTATTATTAGGTGGAGGAAGATGAAGGGGAGGAGGAGGAGGAGGTTTGTAAAAGAAATGAGATAGATCACGAGTTATTCAAGTCCGACTCAGTCAAAGTTTAGTCAATACTTGACTCGAGATCTTAACGAGTCAAGTTGAACACACACATCCAAGCTTGAATCAATATCGAACTCGGACTCAAAATTACTCAGTTTCGACATATCTCATTTACACCCCTCGTAAATCGACGTTAGGAGACTCAGTAATTAAAGTTAAGTATGCAACAGGAGTCAATTCATATTGATCAAAATAAAATCCTAAAGATTTGAGAATGCAACAAATTTTTTATTTAAATTAAATTATAAAATATATTGTAAAATAAATTTGATTATGATATAATAAAGAAGTTAAAGGAATATTTTGTAAATAAATTTTTAAGGCCAAAATAAATTAACAAATCAAAAATAAATTCTAATTCAAAAAAATAACCCAAAATTACTTTTTCTTAAGATTTTTCAAGCCAAGACATTCAAAATCTTCTAGGCGTTTCGATACCATCCTTAATGGTATCGATATCGTGCTCATATTTTCAAAGAATGTTCTTGAGTTTTTCCATGTGTAATGATATGGGCTAGGACCATTTAGATACCATTTGAAACTGTGAAAATTTATTTCGAAATATTTTCAAAATTATATCAATATCACCCTTTATATAAAGATTAATTGAAATATATTAAAGCAATATCGATTCTACACCTCAGCGTTTAGATACTTGGGTTATTTTTTCAAGGATTTTAAAGTATTAAATATTTTGACCATTGATTGTCAGTTGGTTTTCAAAAGGTTGTTAACTAGTACCGATATGCTTTATAGGCGTTTCGATACCAATTTTGGTAGATTGAAAATGTTTCGATACAACAAAGAAGTTGTTTCGATACCCCTTATTTTAAAGACAAACCAGTATCGATACCATAACCTAAGGTATCGATAACCCTTATTAAATGCACATAATGACTCTTTCTATTTTAGTAGCGTTTCGATACATGTTCCCCGAACATCTATACCAGTAGTTGCATAAATGCATTTAGGTGGGAAAATAAAGTCTTAACGTCTATATTTTTTTATTCCAACCACTCAAAAGGATAGAAATTAATGAAAGAGTATAAAACAAGCATTCAAAGCAGTAACAACAACTATTGATCCTCAAGCTAACATCCAAGCATTCAATCTAACCTCAAGTGCTCAAATTGCCAAATTTATACACTCACTCTTTGTACTTCATTCATATCTTTTGTAATTGAGTTTTGGGAGTGTTGTACTTGTAATTGAGGAAAATCTTTCTGTGAGAGAAACAATTTTATTGTCACTCTTCTTATTGGTAACCTTGTGAGGTTAAGACAATCTTTTGGTAGAAAGATTGACTTTTTGTAACAGTTATCCCTTGAACCGAGAAAAGGTCGAATTCAATTATGAATTGGGTAGAAAATCCTTAGTGAGAACTAAGGTTGTGGATGTAGAGATTGTTCGAAGCTTGAACCACTATAAATTCTTCCTTTCTTAATTTTTCTATTTTTTCAAACATTCCATAAATTTTTAAAAGTTTCAATTCACCCTCATCCTGGCCATTTTCAATTGTTTGATTCACTCAATAATTGGTATTAGGGCTAGACTCTTTAAAGGTCTTAACATACAAAAGATAAGATCCTAAGGATTATTGATCATCTACAATTAAATTCACGATATCCACTTCTGGGCAAAATATGTACAAGTCTCAATCCATCACCAAGTCTTCCTTCTTCACTAATCATATTGGAAAAATAGGATAAGATCGTTCTTCAACTCTCATGATTATGTCATTTGAGATATAATCAAAGATTGTCTATTCATTCCTATGAAGCAAGAAGGAGATCGGCAAGTACCAAAGAAGAGAAACGAGATGACCAAGGAAGAAAGAAGAAAGATGTCAACAAATGGTAAGGCATTGCACATACTATTTTTTGCACTTGACCCCAACATTTATTCTAAAATAAAATATTGCAAGAGTGCCAAAGAAGTGTGGGATTCTCTAGAGACAACCTATGAAGGACTAATGACGTCAAGGAGACTAAAATTGGCCTTCTAAATTTAACTATGAGAATTTGAAGATGGAACTAGAAAATGATATCACCAAGATGTTTGATCAATTCTACGTAATCTTCAACGGACTCAAAGGATTTGGTGAAATCATTCTAGATGATAAACTCGTTCATAAGCTCATTTAGTCTCTTCCCGAGTCTTGAGATAGCAAGAAAATCGCTATTATAGAAACAAAGGATATCAAGATGTTAAAGCTAGAAGCTCTTGTGAGATCTTTTCTCACCCATGAGATCACGAAGAAAGGAAGGGAAAAAAACAGAAGAAGGTTGAGTTGAAGATTTAAAACTAAGAAATGGAAAAGAAGAATCAAAAAATTGTTCTTAAAACTTCAATACCTCAATAGGAGGTAAATACAAGTGAAGAAGAATTAGAGGAATTGGCTATGTTAGCCAAACGATTCAATCGACTTATGAGGGCTAACTGAAATAAGAGATTCTAAAGAAAAAAAGATTTCAAGGGAATGATTTTAAGGAATCGGCTATGAGTGCAAGAATGTAGAATTGATGTTTTGATATAATATTTGAAAAATAGTTTTGGACTAAATTGAAAATATTTCAAAAACGTTTATTATGTCCAAACAACTTGAAAATATATTTAAGAGGTTTTTGAGAGATTTAGAATGTGTTCAAAATGATTTAAAGAAGCCAAAGAAGAGATTTTAACTCAGGCGTTTTGATACACCTCCTAGGTGTTTCGATACCGATATATTTTTCAAAGAAAAATTACAAAGTCGTTTAGATACGGTCTTGGACCGTTTCAATACTATTTACCACTTTGATTTTTGATTTCGATACAGTAAGCACCCGTTTTGATACGTGAGTATCGAAACTTATTTTAGGTGTTTCAATACAACTCCAACGGATTTATAAACCCCCAATGACTTTATAAAACCCTCCAACATCTAGAAGCCTTATCGAACGATACGATGAGCTAAAGGTTTCGATACGCCTTTTAGGCATTTCAATACTGGTTTTAAATGCAGGTTTAACGGCTATTTCCCAAAGTGGCAGTATCGAAACGGTTACCACGCGTTTTGATACCACATGCACCAGAAGTAGAAAATAGAATAAAAATCAGCATCAAACGTCTCCAAATCAATCACAACGGTAATCAATGGCTATAAGCTAAATTGGGATGATAAAAGGAAGTCTCAAGCATCAAGAGAAGACTAATGCTTCAATTGTAACAATATTATGATGAGAAAATTATCTTAGAGTTAAATTCTAATATTTGGGTAGACAAAACACTTGTGAGCTTAATGTATATGTATGATCAATTGTATTAGGATTGGGTGAGTGCTTAGAGTGGAAACATATAACCTTATTAGAAGGATTAACAAGTTTGCTTAATTATTTCTCTTTTTTGAAAGGATTCCCAAAGTTCGGGTTGTAAACTTTGGATGCTTGATTTGGGGTTAGAATCAAGGTTGTAAGGTTAACCCTTTGTCCTCAAAAGGTTGAAATTCTTAGTGAATTTGGAAAATCCTTAGTGTGAAGCTAATTTAGTGGATGTAAGAATTGGTTTAGAAGTCTGAACCACTCTAAATCCTTTGTTTTCATTATTTACTTTTTGCTTCCACCATTAACCACCCAAATTGTTGTTTCTCCACCACTTGACAAGTTTAATCGGTTCTACATCGAGGCCTTTCAAGACTAACAATTGATATCATATAGAGACTCAATTGAAGAGGACTAACATCCTATTGAGGCGATTCGGCTAGCTCGACCAATGTCAGACCATCTGATGATTCATGGCTCTTTCCATTAACAAGCCACCATTCTTCGAAAGGTTCAATTATTCCCAATGGAAGAAAGGATGATGTATTTCATCAAATAAAAGTACTAAAAGCTTTGGAATATAGTTGAAGATGGTCCTTTCGTGCCAAAAGGAACAAAGGCGGAATGAAACGTGGAAGATCGCAAGAAGATGATGCTAAATTGTAAAGCATTGCACATCATCTATTTTGCATTCCATCCCAAAATCTATGAGAAGATTTCCTCTTTCGAAGATGCCAAGAAAGTTTGTGACAGTCTTAAAGTTACATACGAGGGGGGAAAAGGTTAGTTAAGAGGAAAAATAGAACTTTAGAGGAAATGACTAGAATCATATTTTTTGAAAATAATTTACCTATATACTTTTGGGTGGAAGCCACAAACACTTATTGTTACATTATAAATCGTGTAATGATTAGGTCAATTTTTAAGGAAACACCTTATGAGATTTTAAAATCCAAAAAGCATAACATTAGTTATTTTCATCCTTTTGGGTGCAAGTGTTTTGTTTTAAACAATCGAAAAGACAATTTAGGTAAATTTGATGCAAAAAAGTGATAAAGCAATTTTTTTTGGTTACTCTTAAAATTCAAAGTCTTATAGAGTTTTCAACAAAAGAACCTTAGTTTTAGAAGAGTCTATACATATGGTTTTCAATGATAACCTCCTTACTAGGAAGGACTCTTGTGATGATGATGTAAGAATCATTGAAACCATTGATGATGGACAAACATCAAAGTTGGATAGGGTTCCAACCAATGAAAAAGAAAAACAAGATCCTCCAATAGAAGCTTTAGGAGACGTAAAGCTTGAAGAAAAAGGAAATGAGCTACCCAAGGGAATTTAACTATGTTAAGAGTGGTGAAATCTTGGTGATCCATCAAACGGGGGTAACTACTCGTTCTTTTCTTAAACTTATGAGTGATATTGATTTTATCGCATTCATAGAGCCTAAAAATATCAATGAAGCCTTAGAGGATGATTTTTGGATATTGGTTATAAAAAAAAGAATTAAATCAATTTGAGAAAAGTAATATATGGACATTAATTGACAGGCCTAGTAATAAGTCTACTATAAAAACTAAATGGTTTTTTAGAAACAAACTAGATGAGAGTGATAACATTTAGAGAAACAAAACTAGATTAATTATTCAAGGTTACACTCAAGAAGAAAGAATAGATTTCGATGAAGCTTATGCACTTGTAGCTAGGATGGAAGCCATTATGATGTTGCTTGCATTTGCTTGTTATCATGATTTCAAGCTTTTTCAAATGGATGTAAAAAATGTTTTTCTAAATCGCTTTATAAATAAAGAAGTGTATGTTGAACAACCTAAAGATCAAAAATTTCAAAACCATGTCTAAAGCTTTTTATGGTTTGAAACAAGTTTCTAGAGCTTGATATGAAAGACTTTCAAACTTTTTGATTGAAAAATGCTTTGAAAAAGGAAAGGTGAACACTACACATTTTATAAAAAGATTTGAAAATGACATCTTAACAATACAAATTTATGTTGATGATATAACTTTTTGTTCTACTAATAAATTTTATTGTCAAGAGTTCTCAAAGATTATGTATGGTAAATTTGAGATGAGCATGATGGAGGAATTTTCATTCTTTTTGGGACTCCAAATCAAGAAAAGGAAGGATGACACCTTCATAACTCAAGCTAAGCACATCAAGGACATGATCAAGAAGTTTGGCTTGGAGAATGTGAAACCTCAAGCCACTCCTATGATCTCATCAACTAAGCTTGATAAGGATGAAATAGGTAAATGTGTTGATTCTAAATTGTATAGATCCATGATAGGTTCTTTGCTTTACATTATTGCAAGTAAACCAAATATCATGTTTAGTGTTTGCTTGTGTGCTAGGTTTCAAGCTAGTCCTAAAGAATTACACTTAGTTGTCATTAAGGGAATTTTTAGGTACCTTAGAGACACACATTATTTTGGTCTTTGGTATCCTAGAGATACCTCATTTAATCTTCATTCTTATTTGAATACGGATTATGGGTATGTAAGATAGATAGAAAAAGTACTTCCAGAACATGTCAATTCTTAGATAGTATGCTCATATCTTGGTTCTTTAAGAAACAAAATAGTATAGCTTTTTCTACCACCAAAGTGGAGTACATATTCTTAGGGAGTTGTTGTGCTCAAGTCCTTTGGATAAAACATTAACTCTTAGATTATGGCATTAGATTTGAAACCATACCTTTAAAATGTGATAAGACTAGTGTTATATGTCTTACGAAAAATCTCATTCAACATTCTAGAACTAAACACATAGAAATTCGACATCACTTCATTAGAGATCATGTGTTTAAAAATGATGTTTTTCTAGAATATGTTGACACCTTGAAACAAATAGCGGATATTTTCACTAAGCCTTTAGACATAATGTTTTTGGACCCTTAGGAGAAAGTTAAGTCTAACTAGCTTAACTTGAACCTTTGTGTCTTACTTTTTATGCAAATTTTGCTTAAATCTTGTTAAAATCATGCCTATTTTGTTTTTTATCTTAATGTTTCTATGCATGTTGCTAGGGAGAGTATGAACTTGTTTTTTTTTCTTTCTAGTTATGTCATTTTATCATATACATACATTTAGGTTATTTAGAAACTCATCTCTAGACTTTTAGAAGCCTTCTTGACACGCGTCGTATAGTGTCAAAATAAAATGCCTTATTCTCAAATAATAAGGAAATTAAAAGTAGTAAGGATCGATCCCACAGGGACTAGAAACTTCTTGATTATGCTTTTTTGATTGATGATTCAAGAAGAAGATTGAATAGTGTTTGAGTAAAAAGAGTGGGTTTGTCGAATAAAAACTAAGTAATTGAAGATGAAATAAAGAAGTAATTAAATAAAATAAAAAAAATATCCTTAGGCTCTCGCTTTGACTCGATTTTAATTGATCATCGGAAAAGAATTTTTCACTTCAGGATTTTATGTTGGTACTTATCCTTCAAGGTTCAATCCTTGCATAAAATCTTTCAAACCGAATACCCAAATGCTATCTTTGATATTGATTTCATGGATTAATCCACCAACTTAATGTTTGTAGATAAAAACATTTAAATCATTAAAAGCGACTTGGATTATGTTATTGCAATAATAACTGATCTAATCTTAGTTTTCTCTTAGCAATCAATTTGCTAAGTGTGTTCTTAGAAAGTCGAATTTGCTTCAATAGCCGATCTTTCCTCCATACAAGTAATCAAATCAACGTCTTGACTAAAGTCAATCTTCAGTTTTGAAATCAATTTAATTTTATAATTAAGTTCAAAAGAAAACTGAAAGAAATAAAAAATGAAGTTGTTGATGTGTTTTTCAATCCTCACGTTTGGATCGAGTCATTGCTTAAGCCCTTAGCTATAAAGAAATTAATCAAGCATAATTATGGAAAGAATTATGCTTGACATAAAAATAAAATAAAAATAAGAACAAGAAATATAACGAAAGAAAACATTTATAAAAACTAGAATAAAAGATGGAAGATGAGATATTGGAGATCAATTTAAGGCTTACCCAAGATGGGTATTTATAGCCTTCTAAAAACCCTAAAATAAAGAAATAAATCTAAATAAATCTAAAATTATTTAAATTCAAATAAAAAAGATAAATCCAAATTTGAAATTCAAATCTCGGCTCATAAGCTATTCGAAATACGGTTGATAAGCTATCAGGCGCTTGCTAACATCATCTTCTAGAAGTTGTTGACCAAGTGTCACGTCAGCTTTTTCATGCCCAAAGTCATGTCCACTAATCCATACTTGATCCAGAAAATAAAAAACTTCAAAAATCAGCCATTTAAGTGCACTTTCCAGCATTCACAATCTTGCATGAAAACACACGAAAACACCAAGATCAGTAACATAATTCATCGAATCAAGGAGTAATCAAACACAAAATAGTAACTATTTTGAGCACTTTTCACTTAGCTATAGAGCCTAGCTAAGTGGTATCGAAACGGAGTGGAACGGTTTCGATACCTTCTCATAATAGTTTTCTTCATTAGGTTGTTTCTGGGTAAGCTGGAATCAAAACACCTCAAAAGCGTTTCGATACACCTCTGATTTCGATACGGGTAAAGGCTATATCGAAATGTTTTTCTCGTGTACCGATACCTGCGTATTGATACCACTTTATGGGGTATTGATACTCGCGATGATAATTGTGTTTTAAGAGCTAAAAAACTAATTCTAACCTAATTAAAACATAAACCCTTCTTCCTCAAAATCCTAGGCCGTTTTTTCTCTATAAATAACCCCTTCAATCAATCATTTCTTCACACCAAACCTATTTTTTCTTGAGGGTTTTTAATCAAAACATCAATCCTAAGGTTATATCAATAATTCGTGCTCAGAAAACTCAAATTTCTTCCTAAATCTCTACTCAAAGTAATTTAGAAATTCTTTATTTTCATTTGATTTTAGTTAATTAAAATTTAATATTTGTATATATTTTAATTGTTTTATGTATGGGTTTTCAAAAATCCATAAATTTTTTTTCAAAAATCCATAAATTTTGGTTTGAATATAAAATCTTTTGTTCGTATTTTTGTTTACTGTTTTTCAATTTTTTTAATCAATTTTATTTTTAAACTTTGATTTTAAATTTCAAAAATCTTGAGTTATTGATTATTATAGGATTGAATAAGGTTATCTATGTATATATTGTTTTAAGTGCCTAGTTAATCCTTAATTGTTTATCTAGATTAATGGCACCTAAGAAACGACAACGTACTGAGGCTGGAAGTTCATCGACTACCGAAGAGGATGCCTCTCGACCGGACCTTCCCAATATCTACCAAAAATATTGTATCGACCGTCTCTCCTACAAGAACTTTCAACTATATCGCAACCACAAGCTCAAGAAGGAGTATTGTGTCGATATAAATTTTATGGACTCGGAAGAGTTCCAATTCCATTATTTCCATATCTTCCAACTTTGGAAGTTCATGAAATTTTTATCCTTGTCCGGTATCTTCTTTCTCACTCTAGTTATCATCTTTTATGCTAACGCCACGTCTATTCTTTCAAAGGATAAATCAAAAGTTGTGGCTATCGAATCCTTCCTTCAATTTGAGGATGTGGGAATGGAATATGAGAATTCTCTTGGACATAATCTCACTGGATTTGTCATCAACATAGATTTCCATGATCGGTTACTAAATTTGATCATATCCTGGTGGATTTGTCCCTCAAACGGTAAGTACTTGGGGATTCGACATGTTGATAGCTTTTGGATTACTTGCTTTCGATAAGGGAAGCATCTCAATCTTGCTAAGATCTTTTGTGGAGCTCGTGCGGCAAGTTCAAAACTTTCACACCAAGCAATATCAATCCTTCTCCTAGGCTTGTGCTTTAAGTTCTCTCTTTCTACATTTAGAGATCGATTGCTCGTATGATCTTTAAGTCCTCACCAAACAGTTCATCGGACTCAATAACCGCATTGACACCCGCTTCGACACCCTCGAAGGTCATCTCGATGATTTAAATAATCGTGTGATAAACCTTGAAGCTTAACACCTTTCCATGAGTATGTCCATTGGAGCCTTTTATGATGGATAGCGAAAATCCCAAGCTTCCCGAGATGATGATGATGATGACGAGAATGACGATGGAGAGGAGTAGCTTTGTTAGCACTTTATGCTAGTTTGCTTTTGGCTCTTAGTATTAGTTTTCATTTTCATTCATGTTTTAGCATTTTAAAACCTTATGCACCTATTATATTTTAAGTACTATGCTTTGATGAATTCTATGTTGGATTGCTTTTTAATTTTTAATGTTATGGATTATGAATTTTATGTCTTTATATATTTTGCTTGCACTGTTATCTTTTATCTCTTTATCTATCTTTGATTTTGATCTAACAAAAGGGGGGAGAAGTCTTTAAAAATATTTTTAAAACCTATGCACGTATTATGGGGGTGTTTTACTTAAAAATTTATTTTTGGTTTTGTTATATCAAAAGGTGGAGATTGTAAAACTAAATTTGATTTTGATATAACAAAGAAGTTAAAAGATTATTTTGTAAATAAATTTTTAAGGCCAAAACAAATTAACAAGTTAAACAAAATTTTCTAAGTCAAAACAATAACCCAAAATTACTTTTAGTTAAGATTTTTCAAGTCAAGACATTCAAAATCTTCTAGGCGTTTCGATACCATGTTCATATTTTCAATGAATTTTTTTAGTTTTTCCTTGCGTATCAATACGGGCTAGGATCATTTCGATACCATTTGAAACTATGAAAATTGGTTTTGAAATATTTTCAAAATAGTATCGATATCATCCTTTATTTAAAGATTAATTGAAATATACTAAAGCGGTATCGGTACCACACCTCAACTTTTAGATACTAGGTTATTTTTTCAAGGATTTTAAACTATTAAATATTTTGACCGTTGATTGTAAGTTGATTTTCACAAGGTTGTTAACCAGTATTAGTATGCCCTGTAGGCGTTTCGATACCAGGTTTGGCAGATTCAAAACGTTTTGATACAGCTCAGAAGTTGTTTCGATACTCCTTGTTTTAAAGACATACCAATATTGATACCATGACCTAAGGTATTGATACCCCTTATTAAATGCACATAACGACTCTTTCTATTTTAGTAGCATTTCAATACAAGTATCCAAGTATCGATACCAATAGTTGTAAAAGTGCATTTATGGTAGGAAGATGATCTTCTAACGTCTATATTTATAATCCTAACCACTCCAAAGGATAGAAATCAATGAAAGGGATTAAAAACAACCATGCAAAGCAGTAGCAACAACTATTAATCCTCAAGCTAATGTCATGGGGCCATTACCCTCTTCCTAAAATACATGTCTGATAGGATGTGCAGTGCCACCGTTTATATACCTCAAGACCTCCATTTTCCTTTCCGATGTGAGATTAATGCTACTTGCCTATTTTCAGGCGTGACATTCTCCCCCCCCCACTCAATCTCGTGACGCCCTCGTCACGAGCTTCCGCTCTCATGATTGGCCTCTTGTCACGGTTGTTCACCTTGCCTACCCCTCTCATGGGCGTTCGGCGTGAAATCGGGCAATCAAAGGGTTGCTCTGATACCACTTGTCATAGGGTCATTACCCTTTTCCTAAAAGACATGTATGATAGGATGTGCAGCACCACCGTTTATATACCCTCAAGACCTCCCTTTTCCTTTCCGATGTGAGATTAATGCTCCTTGCCTATTTTTAGGCGTGACACTAACATCCAAGTATTCAATCCAACCTCAAGTGCTCAAATTGTCAAATTCATGCACTCACTCTTTGTACTTCATTCTTATCTTTTGTAATTGAGTTTGGGAAGTTTTATACATGTAATTGGGGCAAATCTTTCTGTGAGAGAAATAATTTTATTGTCACTCTTCTTATTTGTAAACCTTGTGAGGTTAAGTCAATCGTTGGGTAGAAAGATTGACTTGTTATAACGGTTATCCCTTGAACCGAGAAAAAGGTCAAATTCAATAGTAAATTGGGTTGAAAATCTTTAGTGAGAACTAAGGTAGTGGATGTAAAGCTTGTTCGAAACTTGAACTACTATAAATTCTTGTGTCCTTAAGTTTTCCAATTTTCTAAACATTCCACAAATTTTTAAAAGTGTCAATTCCTTCCCCCTCTTGATCATTTTCGATTGTTTGATTCACTCAAAATATATAAATTATAAAAAATATTTTTAAAATTTTATTTTTCAAAGGTCTTATCAGTTGTAATATAACTATTGTGTTTTGGGTAAGGTTTTTTACTATCTAAATATAATTTAATCCGATAATAAATAATTTGAAAAGAAAATAAATTAAATTAATTTTGCAAATGATATATAAATTTCTCACAATGACATAAAATTATTTTTAACATCATAATTAAAGTTTCATTTGGAAATCTTTATACAAATTAAAATTTTATTGATAAAAAACATCATTAAGTACAATAATTAAAAATACACATTTTATGAAACAAAGATATTTAAAAAACACTTTATATATTATTTATATGTAGGGATGGTAAAAATTAGGGAATATTTAAAAACCGACGAGATAAAAAATAATTTAAAATTTTATCTAAAAGAATAGAGACAAAAGAGAAGTTTTATAACCGAAGTTTAGATGAGAATAAGGATAATTATTACTATATTTAAACCAGGTAAATAATTAAACTTTAACCATATAAATAATTTTGAAGATATAATTTACTCTCATTTACTTACCTCATTATTAATATTTTAGTCCATCATAATATTTATGTCTTTTGTTTACACCTTATTAAGTTTGGACCTCCTCTCTAATAATCTATCATTTTTTGTTAATTAAGACTATATAATTTATTTATCTCTCTATTTCTGTCGTTTATGTTAGACAAAAATCTTGTTCTCCTCCATTCTTATGTTTAATTGTTTTAAGTATATGACTTATAAATTAAAATCGATCATATATTTTTATTAGTAAAATAATAAATTTTATTTAATGGGGATTTTCCGAAACTAGTGAGTATACAAATAAAGACAAAATATTACCGAAGCATATAATAAAGATTACAAAAAATCTTACTTACAAGTGTCAAGAATACATAGAGAATACAAAATCATTCGACATATTCTCACCCCTATATATTGGAGCATAATGAAACGAAGACTAATGAATTTATGATTCCAAAAAATATTATAAATTAATTCTTTTAAACAAAATTATATTTTTAACTCTTAAAGTATATTACTCTAGGGAGGTAAACGAATTGAGCTTGAACGGACAAGAGTATGTTCGTGTTCGTTTATTTATTTTTGAAACTCGGTTCGTGTTCATTTAAATTTTTAATGGTATGTTCAAGCTCAGTTCGTTTATTTTTCGGTGCGTTCGGACTTGGTTCGTTTAACGTTCACGAACATGTTCATTTAGTGTTCATGAACGAGTTCGTTTGTATATATTCATCAACTTGTCCATTTAGTGTTCACGAATATGTTTGTTTAGCGGTCATAAACATGTACGTTTAGCGTTCGCGAACAAGTCCGTTTAACGTTTGCGAACATGCTCGTTTATGATTTCTACGATTTTAATTAAACAAACATACACGAATTAAATAAAATAAAATTAAACAACATAAATATATAACGTACCGCAACAACAAAATAAAAACTTAAAAAATTCAAATTAAATCATTAGTTTAGAAATATCACAAATATTTTCATCCTAAAACATCCATAAAAAATCCAAATATAAAAGTTCTATAACCGATTTTTTGACTTATCCAATAACCATACCAAACAATATAATTGGACATAAACGAGCTAATAAACGAAATATGGTTTATATAGTTTGAATTTAGTGTTATTAAAATATATAAACGAGCTAATAAACAAACTTATAAATGAGTATATAAATGAACGTAAACAAGCCTATAAACGAGTTTATAAACAAGTATATAAACGAGTTTGTTCGTGAGCATAAACGAGTCAAACGCACTTATGTTTATGTTCGTTCGTTTATTAATCGAACATAAAATATTTGTTCATACTCGTTTATTTAACTTAATAAACGAATAATATACGTACGATTCATGAACACTTCATCGAACATTCTCTTCATTTACACCCCTACTCATTGTTTAATAACGTTGAATTCTATATGCAACATAATTTGAAATCTCTTTTTGTACTCGAAGACAATTCGGTCAACCTTTTAAAAAGTACAATTAGGACAAGTCCTTGGAGTCGGTCAAGTATAATGTTGCTAAAAATGAACACCTAACTCTTACGTTGTTGACAGATTCAGAGGTACCATTATCTATCACCATCGCTTAAGATTAGTGTTTAATTTGAAAATATTTATATTTAAGATCTATTATATTTTTATAAGAAAACAAACAATTTAAAAAGGAAAATTTACATTTAATGGTGAGAAAAAAATTCTCAAAATATTTAAAAATAATTCTCCATCATTAATATTTTGAGATTTTTTTTTCATCATCAATATTCATATAAATTTTCCAATAGGTTTTGTATAGCGAAACAACGAGGTTCTAACTTCGCCTAAACACAACATGGTGCAGAACCGACGAGATTGTTGAAAGAATGTCCTATCCACTGCTATAATCAAGAAGCAAAATCTGTCTGAAATGAAAGAATGGACACGAATGTAGGATTCATTACTATTAAAGTAACACACACATCTTGAGAGTTGTAGCAAATAAAAAATCCGAACATTTTTGTTTCTAAAAAATTATTTTGGAATTTTTTTAAAAGATCATAATTTAAAATAACATTTAAAAATCATTATCGATCATTTAAATAAGGTAGACCAAACATCAAAAATAATTAGAGATAAAAAAAATAATTTTAGTTCAATAATTGGTTACAAGTGAGGAAGATTCACACCCGTACCTAGGGGTGTTTATCGAGCGAGTCGATCGCAAGTTGTCTATTGTTCGACTCATGATTGTTAAAAAATTTTATTGCTCGACTCGTGCTCGTTGAAAAAATTTGTTGCTCGACTCAACTCATTGCTCGTTGAGCTCGTTAAAATTGTGTTCGACTCGTGCTTGTTAAAATATTTTGTTGCTCAGATCGACTCGTAGCTCGTTAAACTCATTAAAAAACTTACCTAATTTTTAACTAAAAATAAAATTTAATAATATTATATGAGACATAATGTAAACATAAATTAACAAATTTAACCAAAAATATCAAAAGAGTGTATAAAACACTTTTAAAGTCGAAATTTAAAAGTAATAATTCATAAATACACTAAATTAGTATATTAAAATTAAAGTATCAATTCACAAATTAATAATTATTATTTAGATTTATGTTTTGAATAAAATAATTTTAAAGTAATTATTAAAAAATATTTTTAAAAAATTAATGAATTGCACGCGAACTTATCGAGTCGAGTTAGATTTTACTCGATTCAACTCGTTAAGGTATCGAGTCGAGCCAATCCAAATCAAGTATTTATCGAGTTTTAATTGAGTCAAATTTGAGTAGCTCACGAGCTACTCAACTCGTTAAGTACCCTACCCGCACCACTTCCGAAAATCAATTGTATTTTGTTAAGAAAAATAAAAGTTCAATTAAATTTAATTATTAATCCTTAAGATGCATGAATGAACGCATAATCACATCTTAGATTAATGAATATAACAAAAAAAAAAAAAATAACACACGAAGACCTTGAACGATACTCGCACTAAAATACCAAAACAAAAAGACCTAAAATTGCATGCAACATATTGAAGGAATGAACATATCAAAATACTAACAAATAAATACAAGGTACAGCCAAAATAAATATCTAAACATTAGCTCAAATAAACATGAATATTAAATTTTAATAAAAATATGCGACCTACAATAATTAAATATACATAGCTATGCATATATTATGATAAAAAATTATATATTATATAAAACAATTATACCACTATTACAAACATTTATACCATGCGATGAGAGGAGTTAGTCCCTCGTCCCTCTCAGGAAATTTTTTTAATACCTTTCATTCTTTATATTTTTTAAAAAGTTAAACTAATTATAAATTTGTTTATGCTCTTAAATTTTAGTTTCATCCAAACAAATAAGAACAATAAATAAAAAAAAAGTTATTCTAACGTGAACCAAGTTCAAATAAAACAAACATGAAACGAAACCAAAATTATTACAAACAAACAAGAATACTAAGTAAAAGAATAAGTTTTTCTAAAAAATAAAACATTTTAATATATGCCAAAGTTTTTATACTTTAAAAAATTTTAAACTTTCTATAGCTGAATCAAAAAAAAATTTAAACTTTTTATAAAAAATTCAACACATACAAAAAAATTAATACCAAAATTTTTATAATTTTTATAACAATTTTATTTCTACAATATTTTAACCCATCTCACTCTAAAACTTAAGAAAATAAATAACATCAAAGGAGAGACACATCAAGTCTTGAAGGACATGAAAATTGAAGCAAAGAAAACAAGAGCCTACAAGGTCATCTCTATCTGCATGCCATTCCGAAAATCACCAGACCATAAAACAGTGATAGAAATGCAGTAAGATGTGTCATCAAGAACTATTGTGTCAAAGATATGAGGTCGACGATGAATGATGGAAAAAATAAAAGAGTTAGGCCGAAGATCCATAATAAGTGTTTAATCGACGAAAAAGAGAGCTCAAAAACGGTTTGGAAAGAGTCGAATCAACTTGCAACAACGACCACCAAAAAGGAGTCAAAATAATACTTAAATTCATTTCATCCAAATTGCAGCAAAAATCCCTAAACGATAAAATATTACACCAAAACACGACATCAGCAACGCGAGAGGGATGTTTACTCATCCTCCTGGCTGCGCAACCTAGCCAATTTGTTGGTCACAACAACATCCAACTGTGCCGCGCGTTCAACAATTTCCTTCCTCTTCTTTGTTGAAACATCATGGGCTATCTCAGCGCAGTAAGTCCTACATATGCATCAACGATCAGCAACAAGCACGAAAATCATCATTGACAAGATTGTAGAAAAGGAGGTAAACATATGATATACCTGTTGTGCATCATGAGAAGTTCCAGCTCTTGGACATTATGAACGACAAATTTCTTAAACCCATTGGGAAGATAGTGGCGAGTCTTCTTGTCTGAGCCATAACCAATATTGGGCATCAAAGTACATCCCTTGAACTTCCTCCTAACGCGGGAGTCAATACCTTTAGGCCTTCTCCAGTTTGTCTGTCAATATGCAAACAGGTCATTAACATCACTACAGGGGAGGTTGACTATGACTTTTACCTAAATGAGAGATCATCTAAGCCAAAATACATGAAAATTTAACGAATTTACAATTCATGATAACAGGACATACAAGCAAAAGCATAAAATCCAAATAAGACATAAGCATTATTGCATGAAAGAAATCAAAGAGCTTAGTTTCAACACTGCACTGAAATGAAGAGCAGAATCAAGTTTCAAGTATCAACTCAAGAACTAGAGAAGAAAAATGTCCAGGAGTTGAGATAGATATCCAGTGTGATTGTGAGGCTGATAATACGCATCCATCCAAAAAATTTAACCAAAATAATTTCTTACCACCTAAAAAAATGATTTCTTACACTTGTCTAAATTAAGATCAATAACTTAGACAAGGTCATAAACAAAGATTGGTGATCTGAAAATATCTTCCATACAAAACATGACTCGCATGAAAAGCCACTCAAACTTCAGGAGACCCTCAAAGACAACCCAAACCGTGAAAACAATGACCATGTCCCAGTCTCACCAGCAACCCCAAAGGCAAAATCTAGCATTCAAATACTTGACAGCAAACTCCCAAAGTATAAAACTAATCAACACATCATGCACTGGTAAAAACTAGATCTCCCAAACCATAAATAATTTGTCATGATTCAATATGATTATAAAGTTGAAAGGTATAAAAACATGAATTTTAAATTCAACACTAAATATACATCCAACAAATACAAAAATTTGAAACAAGCATGAATATCACATTTATATTTGCTTTATCAAACTATTTTTAAAAATGAATTCCTAAATGCAACATAAAGCATTTTCATAAAAGAAGAACAACTTTTTACTGCTATTGGAACCTAGCTACTAAGTTATTTAAGAGAAATGAACCAAAGTAAAACCAATTGCAACTACTAAGCTTTGAATAAACGGGTACTAAAAAGAATGCGTCTTTGAAAAAAAAA
This sequence comes from Abelmoschus esculentus, assembly GCA_035048815.1. Lineage (NCBI taxonomy): Eukaryota > Viridiplantae > Streptophyta > Magnoliopsida > Malvales > Malvaceae > Abelmoschus > Abelmoschus esculentus. Next base: position 11,445,770 of record JAUCBN010000031.1, read on the forward strand.
TTAAGTAAATAACAAGGCAAAACCTTGACGGAGATCTTGCGATCACTTTGGGGTCTCTTGAATTTCTTGACACGCTTCTTCACAATCTTCTTGGACAGCAAAGAGACCGCCATTTCTTCTTAATAACAAATTTACCAAAGGCCAACCATGTAAGAGAAACAAAGCTTCTGATTTGGACAAGAAATGCCTTTGAAATAATATATAAAATCGAAAAAAATACCTGATGGAGATGCGGCTCGTGTAAACCCTAAGAGATGAAATAAGAGAAACTAGGGTTTTGCGTTTTTATATACGAGGAAAGAACTTAAGCTTTCGTTTTACATTTCAGCCCAATATTTATTGGTTTTTATTGAAGCTCGTTGGACCCCGAATTTTCAAATTGGCAATTTCTTATTATATTTTTAGTATTTGATTAAGGAGGAGTTACATAAATATTGTGTTTTCAATTCTTTTTTAAAAATATGGTATCTCATAAATTATTTTCATTAATATGATTAGTAATTTAAAAGTCAGATTCTTTTTTTCGTCTTCATTATAATGATCTTCATTATAATGATCGAATAAAAAATTTAACACTATTCAAAATCGAAGTGATTTTTACTCAACTTTAAACAGTGTTTTTATAAAATCATTTTCATTAATTTTTCTTTTGACTGGGGAACATAGATTAAGACTATGAGAGGAAAAGGGTTGCTTTCATTACTTCAAATATTTAACTCATTTTTTAAAATCACTATTTGAAGTAGGATGAAAATCAATTCAACTTTAAATAGTACATAACTTTTTATTCGATCAATGTTTGAAGATGGAAAAAAATCCGATTAGATTATTATATTTGTATTTAGATACATTTTTATTTATATTTAGATTAAATTATTTGTATAACACCCACTACCCTGTTTAGGAGTAAACCAGTTCGAGAGTGTTATCGGAACATATAAGACATGAAAATTTACACCAGAAGATGACATTTACACCAGACTGTAAGGTACATAAAGTATCAATCGTGTTAAAATGTATTTACACCACAAGGTGACAATTACACCGGACTGTAAGTTACACCGGACCATAAGGTACACAAAATACCATCATATAAAGAAATCAAGATGAACTTTAGACTCTAAGTATCCCTTACTACTTAAGACCAACTAACAAATAAAGACTTATAAAATCCTTTAATTTTTCTTATTATCATATCAATTCTTTATAGACATACTTTATAAAAATCAGCAACATGATAAACAATTTATCATCATATCAATCCAACTTATAAGCATCATGTCTTTTTTTTTCCAAAAATATCATATTATCAAGCAAGCAAATCAGTTTTCAAGCTTTCAAGTTCATTGAGTAAACGAGAAAACATCATTTCTTTAGTACAAGATTTATGCATGATTTACGTACCTTGCATCTTAGCAAGTAGCGTGGCATATACATACCTTGGCATTTCCATGCAATGCAAACATGAATATGCATTCATTCATAACATACTACCAAGCATAGACAAGTATATAATATATAATTAATCATGCAAGCAGTCATGGCATCAAACAATCTGTCAAGCATTTTATTTCTTCTTCCCTTATTATTACCAAGTTTAAAATTAGTCCAGTTACATGGCAATTTAAACAATCAAAGATCGGTTAGGACCTAAGTCCTAACCCTAAGATAGTTACACTCACTTCTTATCCCGATGTTACGGGATACCTGAATCCATGATCTACCCAAGCTCCTCATCTAACTCTTCCATACAACGTCATGTACCTCAAACATAAAAGCAAGTCATAAAGTATCAATTCAATCTAGTTAAATATTCATTTATTTACTTATATTCTTAAAATAGCCCAAGTTACATGTAATTGTTCATTAACATCAATATCCAATTTAAACAGTCCTTATATTTCCATTGTAGATCTTAGACAAGTTTAATCATATATGCTCACATGTAACACATATCAGAAGTTCATCTTCTTTTAGATTTACTCAAGACAATGTCCTATATCTTATGTACACTAACTTATATCCAAAACAACCTTCTTAACTCATGATCAACAAAACAGTCTACTAGGCAGCTTGCATACCATTCACTTAAATTAGCATAACTTTTAATTTATAAGTCGTAATTTCGTTTAATTTATATCGTTTTAAAGCTAACGAGATCCTCTTTAAATCTATATAGGCCTTTCAATTTATTTCATGGCCAATTAATAAAGTTTTAACTTTTCTACAGGGTATTTACCATTTTTGGACAGCTTGCACTACCTAGCTTTAATCATTTTCAGATTCTAGCATACAGTTCCAAATTGAATCTTGTTTTCTACTAGTTAAAATAGACATATTAAGGACCATTCCATATAAATTTTATCTCATAAATCATTATACACAATTTATAGTGAATTTTTAGAGTTGTTGTCGAGAACAAAACATTCTGGACATATTACACTAGTTTACTTTTCTAGCTTCACTACTTAACTAGATGACATCTCTAGCATGTTTATTCAACACACATATATTCTCTTACATGTCTAAGTTAGTATCTAATATCATTTCCCTGTTTTTACCCTAATTTACCAGCTCTTAATTAACCAAATCAGTCTCAAGAATTATTTATACATTTACATACCCAAAGCATCCCAATATCAACTTACATATATACATACAATTCAAAAAAACTTGCATGCTTTTATAACATGTTAAAACAATCCTTTAACCAATCAATTGATGCAAGGTAATTTATTACCACAAATACCAAAGTAACATACTGAAATTTTCAGCATATTGATCAGTTTATAGACATGTACTATACTAGTTTTCCAGCAAAAGAACAGTCCTTCGCTAAACATATTATAGTTCAACAATCCACTTACAAGTAGCATTTAAATTCTAATAATTTTAAATAGTATGTATTCAGGCCATTACATGAATTTTTAGCATCTTTAAATTACATACAGGTAGTTAAATAATTTTCCAGCATTACTAGTTTACATTCAAGCGATTTCATCAAATTTCCAGCAATACAAGATCTTTTAATTCAATTTTTCAGCTCTTAATTCATACAAAAACAGTCACATTTTATACATGCTCTTATACACATTCAAACATACTTACTATGCTTTTCTAACATGCCATGATAATACATACAGATGTGTGCTATTATAATTTTATAGAAGACAGGAAAGCTTGTTTTCAGTGTGTTCCAAACAGTCATATTATGATCATTTTCATATACAACAGGACACATTTACCTACAGAACAATCCAGCATGCTTTCACTTAACATATGTATCAATCGGTTCAATACATGAACAATTACATTGTCCTTATTCAACTCATAATTTCCAGCAATGTTTAACCATTTTCCCACCAAATTCTAGCAAGATTTAATCGAGTAAGCAATCAAATTTCTAGTAATATAATCTTTAATTTTTTCCAGCAATATCATACATTCCATGCAAATTTTCAGAATATATATTTAACCATATTCAAATTTTCCAGCAGAATATGCACTATAAGATTTTCCCGCATTCATTCAAGAATTTACTATTTAAATTAGAGCCTAAATTATAGGGATTGAAAGAGTATAATCACCTCCTTCAAGCTTGCTCAATCCTAGCTCAAGAAATGACCATGGGTAAAGCCGCAATCAAGCTTTCTCTCTAATGGTGACCGCGGCAAGGAGGTTGATAAGGAGATAATTCCTTATCCAATTTCTCATTCCATTGCAGCCAGCTTCTCCTTCTCTCCTTTCTCTTCTCATGGATCGACTAGCTCTTGGAGGAGATGGAGATGAATTCTTTAATTACACTCTTGAGCTGTGTGCCATGACATGCTCCCTTCAAGCTCTATTGTTGACTTCCCATGAAATTCTCTATCTGCCCCATTTCCTTTGTTAATTTTTGTGTAAGAAGAAGAAAAATCAGAAGAGTGATTCTTTCTTTTCTACCTTAATTGCCGGCCACATAGCATGGATTTTGTGTCAATTGCTTTAATTGACCACAGGTGTTTATTTCTTACATGCAAATCTATTAATTTTATATTTATTTGATTGGGTCATAACTTATAAATTATCAAGTTCTTTCTTTATTTCAATCTTCTTCTAATATCCTTTGATTGTTTAATTTAGTCATTAATTTCAAGTTTTTTAGTTTTTTTAAATGATTTTAAATTTAATTTTTCAATTTAGTCTTTAACGCAATGAGTATTTCTTCTTTTAATTTAATACTTTAATTTATTAGTTATAACATTTAATCCTTTAATGATTAAAATGGCATCTTGTTCTTGCTTTTAATTTGGTCTTAATTCTTTCATTCTTTCGTTTCATTAACTTATTCAATTGACTCCAATTTGAATCTTTAAAATTTTAAATATAATTTTTCAATTACTATTTTCCTCTTAAAATTTCTAATCCGATATTATAACTTAATTATATTTGTAAGTATAAAAGGAAAAGGAAAAAATATTGAATTTAGTTTCAAAATTTGGCCTCATTTTTTATTTTAAATATTGTATTAAACTACAACTTGAAATATTCAGGTTTACATTCTCATTCTCCGTAAAATATTTAGGTTTGAATCTGATTAAATAATTAAATTTATTAAATTAAAATTATAATTAAATTAAAAATATGTAATAAATATATTTTTAGGTGATTCAGATTTGAGTTTTATATGTATACGGTGTGTGTTTATTATTAAAAGAATAAAAAATTAAGCAGATATTATTTTATAATTACATCAATATATTAAAAAAACATATAAATAAAGACAATTAAATGTGTAATCATAAAAAAATAGTTGTAATGTGAGGAATTTCATTAACATTTAGTGCGTCGTGCATGAAAAGACCATTATCTAGCTTTAAAGAGTAAAAAAATTATTATTATTTATATGGTCTTGGTTTTAAATTTTTAACTTTTAATAAAATTTATATATATAGTTTGAATTCGAATCTTTTAAGAACTATTTTTTATCATGTCTAAATTTTATTAAGTTAAAAAAAAAAATTGTTTTATACGAAAAGCTTATATAAACACTTAATTTTAGGATTTTAGAACTCTATTTATGGTTTAAGATTTAAGTGTAATAGTTTTAAACTTACAAGTTGTTCACAAAACTCATGATTTATAGGTTAATCTTAAACCCTAACCATATTACCTTAAAAAACTAAACCCTAATCTTAAATCATATAGATAACTTAACATAAAAACCTAAATTTTAAATTTATATGAAAACTTCTACATTAAAACCCACCTTAAGTAGGGGTGTACTCGGTTCGATTTCAGTTTAATTCAGTAAGCTATTTTAGTAACCAATGATTTTCGGTTCGGTTATTTTCGATTTTTGGGTTTTTCCATATTAACGTTAATTTTTTAAATTTTATATTTTATCTAGACAAAATAATTTTATTTTATAACTTTTAAATATTAGAAGGTAAAAATTTTGAGATACTTTTCAAAAATATTTATTACAAATCTATTTTTACTTTAAGATAATTTATCTTAAGATAATTTATATTTTAATCATGCTCAACCCTCACCTTAAGATAATTTATCTCTTGAGTGTTGGATTCCTTTGTATTGTGGTTTTATTTCAAATTTACTTTAAGATCTATGGACTAACAAAATGAGCGAAAGAAAAAGCAAGACAATGAACCATTAGAAAATGCGCATATGATACCACTACACTAGACGCGCCCTTCAATGCCAAAGAGTCCAGATGATATTATTAAACCTTTTCCAGTGGACAAATAAACTAAACTATACCGCACCAGACTTTGTTTTTTTAGTTTCCTTACACAAATTACATCTCAGATTTTTTTTTACACTAATCCTTAAATGATTCTGTGAAACAAAATCAACCAAATACATTGCTGATTGCACACCATACATCAAATGCTTATGTGCAACTTGTTGACACCAAGAGCACTATAGGTCTGCAACAATAGTTTATGAATGACGACACCAACAGAAGGAATACTCTATCAGCATCCCAACTCTCTTTAAATATCAACACAAATAGAGACGGTTAAAAAGTTTATAAAGTCTTATATAATTTATTAAAATGATAATTTTTTATATTATATCTAATGACGGATTCATAAAAATATTTAAGGTGGACACAGTTCATAAATATTTAAGGTGAATGTGTGAACTTTAACATTATACATACACCGAACCGTCATTTATACCCTTAATTAATGTCTCGTTGTTTATAATATCAAGATTTGAGATGTCCAACATTTAAATTGAGGTAGTGACCTAATCTTCTTCCTCAAAAAAACGTCGTTTATTATTGATAAGAAAAGAAGGAATACTACATTAGCATCCAAACTCTTTTCAAATATTAAGCTAAGTGCACTTCAAAAGTTTACGAAGTCTTATATAATTTACTAAAACGTGACACTTAAATTTATAATTTTAAAGATATATAAGATTTTTTTAAAGATATTTTTATCTTAGTAAAATATATATTATGTCCTTTTTAATGTTATTCTTTTCTCGTAACTTATTAAACTAAAAATATTTTTTTTCCTCTATAAGCATTTAATATAACGTATTTTTAAGAGCTCTTTGCGTTCATCTGTCTCGTACGTGTCTAAAATACTCCGCCGAAACTAACAACTTCTAATCGTACTTCTATCTAGAATTTAAAAGAAATAAACATCTACTCGTGTGGACTCTTGAACGACCGTACCGTATATGATGGTGACCACTCCATACGGGACGAACGGCCAACTTATGGCAGCTTCAGAGTTTCCTCAGACAGTCACACAGACACACAAGTTCAAGCTCATTTAATCCTATAGGCTATAGACAATAATCATAATACCAATATAAGGACCCTGAATTTTGATGTATCAGGCATCAAGCAAATAACCAATCAAAAACCATGGCAGGATCGTCCATTACCCTTTTTGTCGTACTGTTTCCAGGAACCCTGGGCGTAGAATCTGCAAATCCTTTAGGAATTTGAGGTATATTTCGGAGGGATGATATTCAATGCCTCACCATTGTAGTTGGAGATCTCTCCATAACCAGCAACCAGAAAGAACACATAAATATCACAGATATGGTTCCCTTATCTTGACTGATTAAATTAAACATGGAAACAACCAGTATTCTACGAGATTTGCAAGCCGAGATGGTTGCTTTTCATTTCATAAATTCTTCTGCTTCATTAATTGTGTACTTTGTATCAACAACAATGATTTATTTCTTGGGTGTTGCATTTACTATATCTGTTAACAGAAGCTGTTTCTCTCTTCTGAAACACAAGCAGGTTGAAACTGTTTATTTTTTATGAACTTCAATGTTCTCTCTTAGTTGTTGGCTTTGCCATGACTTCTGGTAAAGGGAATTACATCTCGGATATCGGTTAGGCCAGTGACGAGGAGAACTATCAGGTCGAACCTTAGGCTGAACCCGGAGTGTTTGACTGTTCCATGCCGACGAAGATCCAGGTACCATTCATACTGATCTTTTGACAGGTCAAATTCCTTGATCCTGAATTCAAAAAACAATAACAGAGAATTATAAATTGTCCTTGCAAATTAGTTAAGTATTTTGCACTGTAACATACGGCAAGGGTAACATCATACCTTGTATTTAGAATGTCAAAGCGCTCTTCGTTTTGGCTCCCTGTAACCACTGTTCCGATCTGCATAAGATTATCAAGCTTTATAGCCATTCTAAAGCACCAGCAGCATTTTGATGCCTGAAGATATTTGTATTAAGATGTTCTTCATCAATCATCACTTAAGAAAATTTTAGACTTACCTGGGGTACGACCATCTCGAATGCAGCAACTGTTTTTCGGTCATCATTCAAGCGTATATAAAACGGCTTAACTGCTCTTGGATAATCATAAATAATTACAGGCCTCCTGTAGTGATCATCAGCCAAGTAACTGCCATAGAGTAAATGGATATAGTAAGAACAACACAAATCAGAAAACGGTTCCCCTGCAGTTCATTAGTTATAATAGCTACATTATACATACCTTAGATGTTCATCTGTCAAAGGTACACCCCACTGAAGTTGTGTATCAAAAGCCTTATCCGTGACCTGTTGACCAAGAATGAAAAACTGTCAGATGGAAAACAGTTGATATGACGGCTTGGATTAATGTATGGGAATTACATGTTATCCAAGTTCACCTTTCTCAAAATTTCCACTGCTTCTCTATAGGAAATCTTTTCGTAAGAACTCGATGCCATATATTCAAGACGATGAACGACAATCTTGTCGATCCTTTTCGAGATAAATCTCATGTCATCTGAACATTTATCCAATATCCATCTGCATAGAAATTTGAAATAGTCCTCTGCACATTTCATTGCATCCTGGAAACTCCCATGAAAGACGTGCACCAGGTATTAGACATGCTACAAACACAGAATAACTTGAACTACCTAAGTACTGGCTGAAGAGCTAAATGATAAGAATTGAAATATTAATCTAACATGACCACGGAATTACATATATGTTTGAGCCTCTAAGATTCGAAGGCTTACCTCTAACTGTGTAAAAGCCATTTCGGCCTCAGCTGTCCACATTTCAGCCACATGTTTTGCGGACACTGTTTTATTAGCTTGAAATCTGGGTCCAAATGAGTAAACATGTCCAAGAGCACATGCATAGCTCTCCAGATGAAGGAGGCCCGAAACAGTTAAATAACTCTGCCGACCAAAGAAATCTGCATTGAAGTTCACCAAGTCGGGGTTCACCGCTGTTACTGGTTTGGATTTTTCTCTTGTTTCAATCTGTTGTGCCAATTCATTTGTTTTTCTCAGGTCCTGAATAGCAGCAGCAAGTGCTTCTCTATTGCTGTCACTTCTCTTAAGCTTCTCAACTAGACTTGATTTCTCCTTTATGACAGCCGTAACTGTTTCCAGGCTAACACCATCGGAATCACTAACACCGACCGATGCCTCCTTCTTGCTTGTTTCTCCTAGAAGAGTTGTGACCTGAAACTTTTCACTGAACCCTTCAGGGTCAGTAGTTGTGATAATTGGCACTTGCACATGTAAAAAACCATGGTTCTGGAAGAAAGTGTGGGTCGCGAAATCTAAGGCATTGCGGATTCGTGTGACAGATGCTACCTGCAACATAAAACATAACAATCAAAGAGTTTATTAGGTTCAATATTAAGGTCTTCTTTTCTTATGACAAAAATGTCCAGAAAATAGCAATGTATGCGAAACATACCGTAGTTGTCCTAGGACGAATATGAGGATAATCCCTTAAGGAATCAAGGGGTAATCTTTTCCTTGACAAAGGATACTTATCTTGCTCTACTGTCCCAACATGAAGAATCTTCTCAACTTTAAGCTCAATGGTTTGTTTTCCATGTGCTGATGATTTTTCCAAAACACCTTGGGCTAATACACATGTTCCAGTTGGTAGAATCTGGCCTGAAGGCAATGGAACTATAGCTGAATCTATCACAACCTGAGAAATTCTTAATGTCAATTAGGAATTTGCATGATCAAGCCATATAAGTAATCACTTCCATAGAAAAAAAAGGATTTGAAGGTTACCTTCAGACATGAAATACAAGAGCCATCATTAATTTCTAAAATGAATGTAGAAGGAGGTGGTGGTTTGGGAATCAAAGACTCAAACTTTTGTCGAACAGCTGGCGAACTAGCAGAGCCGCCCAAAACCCTGATAATGGTGCTGAAAAATGGGATCCTAGATTGAAGGATTTCCACACAACTAACGTCTTTAGTCCCTACAGGAGCAGCACTGCGAGCATCGGCTGCCCTTGGTGGCGATGGTAGGGGCGATGATGATGGCCGTGGCACAGGCTCCTTCTTCACTTCCTTGGAAGATTTCACCCAACCACCAACCACCATTGTGGTACCAACGAACCCCGTCTCCGCATCACTACCTTCAAGTATGTTTTTCACCAGTACCCGAATCGAGTACATCAAAGGCATCAAATGGGACTTTGTAACATTGGGTTCTTGAGATTCCATCTTTTGCAATGTAAAAGAAGAAGAAGCTGAAATAGGAAGGCGATGAAGAGTTTGAAAATGGTGATAGGCAATGTCATGGTTAAGGGTGAAGATATATTGGGAGAAAAAATGTTATTTTCCTGGAGAAGGAAGAGAATGGAAAGCAAAGGAAAGGGATTGTTTGTCTCCATAGACATGGAGTGATGGTGGATGATAATGGCGAAGGTTAAGCTGAAGGGACATAAAACAGCAGAGGAAGGCTTGGCGGCAAGGTTAGGTATTCTTCTGACGCGGGAAAATCTAAACTTGGCATCACACGTATTCAAATTAAGATTTCATTTTAAATTAATTTTTAACTTTTAAAATGTTATACTTTGATTCCTAAATTAAGGTTTTGATCCTCAAATTTTTAAAAGTTTTAATTTTATCTTTAAACTATAATTTTTATTTTGAATTGATCTCTATCTTTTGAGTATTTCACAAGGTAGAGAAAAGTGTATGAAAAATAGATCATACATATTAAAAAGATAAAAAATGATTTATAGGAATAAAATTTTTAAATATAAAAATTAGAAATAACGAAAATAAAACAAAAAAAATTAAAAATATTATCGAGGATCGAACATCAATACAAAAACTAATTATACTGCCATTCACACAAAATAAAATAAAATAATTACTATGGCGAGAGGGGAAAAGGGACATCGGCTAGGATTATTACTATTTAAATTATAATTTTAAAATTTAAATTTTAAAATCTTAATTCTTAAATTATATACATTAATCAAAAAATTTAAATTAAACTTTTGACAAATATCACTAAATTTTTATTAAATCTATAAAAATATTATAATTATATCGCAATCAAGAAGAAAAATAATTGGATTAAACAATCCAAAGATTTTTACAACTCAAAACAAAGAAAAATATTTTTTTTTTATGGAAATAAGCATACCAATAAAATTCAGAAGTTTCCTGAATCTCATTATTTCTATCCAAACGAGACACATAACGATGGAAGAATTGTAGGCGATCTAAACTGTCATGTAAAAAGTATCGCTACCGATGATTGATTTCATCGGTAAACAACCATCAAACGAGTGGGAATAAATCTTTTCAACTGACCACCGACAAAACAAAAATCAAAAATTAGAATCGATTAAATCTTTGTGAGAACAACAATTGATCGTTAGAGTATGTTGAAACATGCCACAAAGACAGATGAATTAAATCACAAAATAAAAACAAAAACACGTCAGAAAGACAAAAAAATATGTCACAAAGATAGAAAAAGCTTGCTATAGAAACAAAAATTCTTATTAAAATTAAAAGGCTTAACTCAGTAATAGGTGCCCAAAGTATACATTTTTTCTGAAATAGGTGCCTAATGTTTTATTTGGCTAAAATAAATACCTAAACTATATATTTTTCTGAGATAGGTGCCTAATGTATTTTTTGGCTGAAATAGGTGCCTAAAATTTTATTCCCTTAGTGTTTTAAGGTAACATTGTTAAAAGAAAATTGTTTAATTTATAAATAAGTACCTAAACTATATATATTTTTTAAAATAGGTGTCTAAAGTATTTTTTATTAAAATAAATGTCTAATTTTTTCTTATAAGTAATTTATATTTCTTATAAGATATAAAATTATTTATATCATCGTTTTAATCTATTAAATTATTTATTATAATTGATTAATAATTTATTTAAATTTGATTTATATTATTTATATATCACTGTTCTCTTTGAATTGGTTGCGAAAATCTGGGTTTTCTTCACTTCTTGAATCCATATGAATTCCATGATTCGAATTTTTACAAATGAATTATTTTCCTGAATTGGGCTTCTCTTCTTCTTCTTCTTTAGGTACTCTGTTTTCTAGCTCGTTTCTTCATTTGTTCCATAGCTTTCTAAAGGAGACTCCAAATTCTATAAGTTAAAGAAGATTTGTACGGAGCAGATCGAGAACGTGTTAAAATCACAACATTTTTCGGCGGCAATGAACAAGAAGATTAAAAATCCTTAGCTTCCACTTTATTTAAACGTTACATCTAAATAAACATACATATTTAAACATTAATCAATAATTTAATAAATCAAATTTAAATAAATTATTAATCAATTATAATAAATAATTTAATAGATTAAAACGATGATATATAAATAATTTTATATCTTACAAGAAATATAAATTACTTATAAGAAAAAAAATTAGAGATTTATTTTAATAAAAAATACATTAAGCATCTATTTTAAAAAAATATATAGTTTAAGTACTTATTTATAAATTAAACAATTTTCTTTTAACAATGTTACCTTAAAACACTAAGGGAATAAAACTTTAGGCACATATTTCAGTCAAAAAATACATTAGGCACCTACCTCAAAAAAATATATAGTTTAGGCACACCAAATAAAACATTAGGCACCTATTTCAGAAAAAGTGTATACTTTGGGACCTATTATTGAGTTAAGCCAAATTAAAAACAAAAACAAAGAAAATAATAAATTCGGTGGTCAACAACCAATATTAAGATTAATTGTCGACCACCGATCAAATGGATTGATAAAGTGAAAGACGGATATGAAGTAATTTGAGAGAAAAAGAAGAAGCAAACTTATATGAAGTAAACTTTATATCATCCCTGTCCCTAAATATTTTTTCATAAAAAAGTCAAATATCTAATATATTCATAATTTAATTTGGTATTGATTACAACAATTCATGTGGGCTGAGATTAGAAGAAATTAACCAACATTCTCGAAATTATGGATAAATCTGTTGAGCCCCAATTGTAGTCATGCAGTTTCTGCTAGGCATAAGACTATAACTTCAGATTCACAGTAACATAATCCAAACCCTTTCCTATTAATAGAAAAAGCAATGGGGATGTTTGTAACTTGAAAGATGGGAATAAAATTCTTTTTAAAAAAATATTTTACTTGATTCGATGTAAAGAAATCTAACTCGTTTTGATTTAATTTATAATTTTATAAACTTAATTAAAAAATTTTAAAATAAAGTTTGAGTTATAAAATAAAAAATTTGAATAACTTTAATAACTCAAAAATTTTAATAATTAGTTGATATTTTTAAAGTTCAAGTCGAGTCTCTAAATTCTTTATGATGTATCATGTATATCATGTGAAAATATAAAAAAAGCAAACATATATTTAGAAAATAATTTAAATTATAATAATTTATATTATAACATTATAAATAATTATAATAAATTTTGTACAAAAATTTGACTTGACTTTAATTTTATAAACTCGACTCAAATAAATTTATTTTAATAAAGCTTTAATCGTAAAATATGACTCACAAATTCAACTAACTCGAAATTTTTTAATTCGATTCGATCAAACGCTCAACAACTCTCAAAGTCTCATGGTTTAACCACCCGCCTTGGTGTTCTGGGAATGTGTCAACCGAATGATTCGCCACTCAATCCTTTTGTATATATTAAGTGTGTTCATTTCGGCCCATGTCTCGGCTTATTTAAATCGGGTATTTATATCGGATACTCATAAGACTTAAGTACTTGGCTAATCGAATAACGGGTATCAGATTCATATTTTTTTAGTATTTTCCCTTCAGTCAGCTGCTTGGTTGAGTATCAAGCTGCCTGAGTACAACGCCATATTTTCTTAGTGGAAGAGAACGTTAAGTGCTCTTGGTGTTATCCCTCACCTGCACTGCAACAACATGCTTGGATTAGGTTTATAAATTTTTTAAAGGTTTATTCTAGAGGTATATTTATATATTTATTGAATTGATTTTAAAGGTTTCTATTTATAAGATTTTTTTCAGCTCTAATTACTGTTATTAAATTCGAGGTTTTTTTAAGATTTTGCAGGGTGAGAAGATTGAATCTGAAACATCCATGCATTGAAGCTGAAGCTCTTGCAGGCAGGTGCAGGTGCAGGTGAGGATAACGCCAAGAGTACTTAAAGTCCTCCTCGATCATGACACTAAGAAGACATTGACTTTGTGTTCAAACAGCTCGATTCAAATAAGATTTTAATCATGCAGTTGGCTGAGGGGGAAAATATTATTTTTAAACTCAAGAACTCTAAGAAAAGATGGCGTTCTCACCGTATATTGTGGATTTTATCGTCTTCTCCAAAATATTTATCTTAATTATCTCCCTAATTTATTTTATGAAGAACAAAATCTCCCTAAATTTACTGTTTTTTCTATGCGTGGACCCATTAAAATGTTTCTTTAATAAAAATATTACTCCATTCGACAGTTATTATATTTTATTTTTTAATGTTTTATCAGTAATTTTTAGTATTTTCATTAATAAAATTTTAAAGTATTTTATTAAAAAAATAATATTAGTTTTTTAATTTTTGTTAGTAATTTTGTTTTATAATTATATATAATTTTATTTTTTATTTATCCTATTCTTATTGTATTTGCACTAATTGAATTTTATTTTAATTCAAAAAGTAATTATTTTTTAATTTATTAAAGAGTTTAATGAATTTTTTATAATATATTTATTTTATATTTGTCGTATTTCTATTATACCTTATTCTATAATTTTAAAAATTACGATTTTTCGTTTTTATTTTCGTATCTATATCGCTACAACATAGCTTGTGACTATACAAACCTTTACAATCCAGGCTATAGAGTCTGCACAGCAGCTTTGAGTACTGTTCCTTTCTACAACCGATTCAATTGTTGTTCTTGTTTTGAGATCAAATGCACCAGTGATCTACAATAGTGTTATTCTGTCAGTAGGGGTAGAGTTAAGAATTCATCCAAGGGTATCGTTTTTTAACGATATTTAAAAAGAGTTAAATTATTTATAAAGAGACATCATATAAATGAATGTAAATTACATATATTTTTAGATTGTTATATAAAAATTATATAAAAATATAATTTTTCAAAAATTTTAAGTATCAACAGAGATCCTAATTTTTGCCTTTTAAATTACACCCATGTCTGTCGGCCTTTCTATTTTCATCATCATGACTAATTTTTGCCTTCTAAATTACACCCTTTCTAGCGATAATGGCAAGTAAACAGGAACGGTTTAAAGATTTTTAGGGCCCAGTACAATTAATTAAAATATGGTGCTTAAAATTAATTGTCCATGACTTTTATTAGTTACAAAATTGTAGCTCTTAAAAATAAATATTCTTTATAAAGACTCCTGTGCGATCGTTTTTATTGCGTCTGTCCAACACCTCACTAGTTTTATTAAAGCAATAATAATAGTAATAATCAATAAGATTTTATAATCAATTGTCATATTTAAGAAATAATTATAACGTTTTAATAATTATAACTCATATTTCTTAATAACGTTTTCAAATTTTTTTAATGAATTTCGAGATTAACATCATCTAATGTAGTTTATTAAAATTTGAGGTCCCTCTTTTTCGAAAACCCTGTACAATCGCTCTTATTGTACCTATCCAGAACCCCACTGCTAGCAAGTTGTGTAACTCATGTAGTTGAAGTCATCACCCTGACTAAGGTTTTAAAAGTTATCTGCCTTTTGAGACTTTAGAGAAAGCCGAGAGAGCAAGAGGATTATTAATGTTATATAATACTTTTATAATAAGTTTACTGTAGAATAGGAGAGGAAAAAAAAAAACGAATAATGCATTGTTAGACTTTAATTCTCCATCTTAAATACAAAAAGAAAACAGAGGATTGTCCATTTTCATCCTTGCTTTAAATCACACTGCTATTTTCAGTTTTCAAAATCCCTTTGCTTCTATTAAAGAAAAAACAAACAAAGGATTGCACGTTTTCATCCTGTAAAACTTCTTGTTCATTTCTACTGCACTTTACTCTTTGAATTTTAGGTTCAAGGCTTCATCTTTAAAAGTTTTCACCAACCTACATGGTATTGTCTGAAAAGAATGTTCTTTCACTTTCAGACATTGTGGATATGTCTGATGATAAAGAAGATTTGTATGAGGGCATAAGTTTAGCGATATCTTAGTTCTTTAGAGAAATAGAGTCATGTATATAA
Organism: Abelmoschus esculentus; assembly: GCA_035048815.1. NCBI lineage: Eukaryota > Viridiplantae > Streptophyta > Magnoliopsida > Malvales > Malvaceae > Abelmoschus > Abelmoschus esculentus. The sequence continues at coordinate 11,461,733 of JAUCBN010000031.1, forward strand.
TTGGGAAGTCTAGTATCGGTATTTTAAAATATTTTAAAAATATATTTTTATATAATTTATATATAAAATTTTTAAAAATATAATTGACACCATTCATAAATAATTAACTTTTATTAAATATTAAAGTAAATTTTTAGCTTCGTCCATGTTTTCGGTAAATTAGACGGCAAACTTGCTTAGCTTTTCTTTCGTCATCATCACGGCCGTAATTGTCACTTCTTCATCTTCATCATCTTCTTCTTCCTTGAGGACATCCTCGTTTTCGGATTTGAGAAACGGTGTAGCTGATAAAAGGTCAAAGAAAGCCGGAGAAATGGAAAGTGAGAACGAGAATAAGAAAAAAAGGAGTAGTGACAGTTAGTGATGGTGGTAATTAGTAATAACTAATAGGGTAAACTATTGCGCTAGTACTTTTGTTTACCCTCAGTACACTTAAATACCGTTAAATATTAACGAAAAGATGATCTGTCATAATAAAAAAATGATAAATTACTTAAATAGTCCTTAAACTACTATTATACTTTTGTTTTATCTTTAATTTGACCCTAAAATATTTAAAACTTTATATTTTTACCATCTTCCAAAAAAACTCTAACTTGTGTCTGAAATCAAGAATATGGCTTGGAACAATACCGACAACCGAAATGGCTGCTCGTGCTCATGGTGTAGCTGCACTTGCCATTAAAGGTCGCTCGACTCACCTTAATTTCTCTGAACTTGAAAAGGAATTTCTACTCCCTGACAGTACGTCTCCCAAGGCGAAAGCCAATCAGTAAAGCTCGCTTTTGAATCCTCAACTTTGTGTTTTTCTTTTCTACTTTAGTTCGGAGAGATAGAATGGTTAAATCTATATAACAATGAGATTAATACTGGGGGAGTGTAGTTCGTATTGATTGTATACTTCAACTTAAGAGCTGTTTAAAAAAATTCGATCCAAATAATCTGATTTGTTTATTTGATAATCCAATCCGAAAAATTAGATATTTGATCATTTTTTTTAATTTTTGAATAATTTAGATCAGATATCTAAGGAAAAAATCGAATAATCAGATTAAATACAAATCAAAAAATTCGGCAAAATCTGGAAAATATTGACAAAAAAAATAAAAATTCCAGATATATTGATATCTGGAAATTATTTCCAGATCTATTGAAGGAATAGTAAACACTAAAAGTGGTTCATTAGAACCCGACTTTAAACAGTGTTTAGGCTAAAAATTAAAAAATAAAATAAAATAATATAATATTGGCTCATGAGAGCCCAACTTCCAACAGTGTTATACACTGTTCAAAGTCGGGCTCAGCTGAGCCCTTATTTGCTTCTGCACCGGGGCAGAGGGTGAGCATAGGGATGCAGGGGAGAGGGGCAGAGGGGTGCAGGGGAGGGGTTTAGGGGCAGCTTTTTAGTTTGAAAATTTTATGGGGTAGTGGGAAAAATTAATTTAGGGTATTTTTGGGATAGAAATTTTGGTTATAAATAGATGAGAATGTTAGATGATTTTGTGATTTGTAGAGTTAGAGTGTTGGAAGAAGTTTAAAATTTGTAAGTATTTTATTTATTTTTATTATTTAATTGTATTATTTTTATTTTAAGTTGATAGATTTTATTTTATTTTTTTATTTTGTTAGTTTAGTTTAGTTTAATTTTTTTATATTCTATAATTTTATGTTTTTTTTGTTGAATTTTTTTTGAATTATTTTATGATAGTTTAGTTTAGTTAAATTATTTAGTGATAATGTAAGTTGATAGTTTTTTAATTATTTTATGATAGTTTAGTTTAATTTAGTTTGGTTTTAGTTGAATTATTTTATGATATTGTAAGTTGATATTTTTTTGATTTTATTTTGATAGTTTAGTTAAATTTGTTAGATTATGTAGTGATATTTTAGTTTATTTTGATAATTTTTTAAACAATTTTTTTATATTCTGTAAATTTATATTTTTTTAATTAGTTTATGATAGTTTAGTTTAGTTTTAGTTTAGTGTAGTGTAGTTTAGTTTTAGTTTAGTTTGGTTTTAGTTGAATTATTTTATGATAGTGTAAGTTGATATATATATATTTTTTATTTTGATAGTTTAGTTAAACTTGTTAGATTATGTAGTGATATTTTAGTTTATTTTGATAATTTTTTATGTAATTTTTTTATATTCTGTAAATTTATATTTTTTTTAATTAGTTTATGATAGTTTAGTTTAGTTTTAGTTTAGTTTTGTTTAGTTTAGTTTAGTTTAGTTTAGTTTAGTTTAGTTTGGTTTTAGTTGAATTATTTTATGATAGTGTAAGTTGATATATATATATTTTTTATTTTGATAGTTTAGTTAAATTTGTTAGATTATATAGTGATATTTTAGTTTATCTTGATAATTTTTTAAGTAATTTTTTTATATTCTATAAATTTATATATTTTTTAATTAGTTTATGATAGTTTAGTTTTAGTTTAGTTCAATTATTTTATGATAGTGTAAGTTAATAATTTTTTTTAATTATTTTATGATAGTTTAGTTTAGTTTAGTTTATTAACTAAAAATATATTTTATGATGCTAGTGAAATTGAAGGTATTTATATGAAACTTGATTTTTAGTTTTATTTATTTACATTTTGAGTATATTTTATTATAGTTTGTTATAATTTTATCTTTTATATTGTTCAATTTTTTATATTAATTTATTTTTTTAATTTGATTTGAAACAGAAAATGAATCAGAATAAATTTCTGACAATTATCCATTATAATGGAAAAATTGTGAGAACGGATGTTGGAATTATATTTGAAGCTGAAAACACCACAAAAATGCAATTTGAAAAGGAAATCACGCTTCAACAGTTGAAGGGGAAAATATCTCAAAAGATTGGAAGAGATATTCATGGTTTGCGTTACCGGTGGCTTACATGTGAAAATCCGGTAACATATTGTGCAATCAATCTTGAAGATGATGATGATGTTGCAATGATGATTGCTGAACATGAATCTGTGGAGACTCGATATATCGAGTTATTTGCGGAGATTTTTGATGTTCCGAACCCTTCTAGAACTTTCATTGGAGAATCTTCTCAAATGAATTACGTTAGTGAGACTGAACTACCTGGAGGCAGTTTTCTCGCAATGTTGTCTGGTGGTACAGCTAATGAATTTAATCCAGTTGACACTTCAACAGATAATATGAACAACCTACGTGGTCGATGGGGAGAAGCTCTTGACGATTCTAGCGAGGATGAAGATATTGATGATGATGATTTATTTCTGGATGATGTTGGTAATGCCCCTAATTATGGTGTGGGAGAATTTGTGCCACCCGCAGGAGATATTACATTTTATGAGCCTCCTACTCATATGGTGTCATTGGATTTTGATGCTATGAGAGCTGCTGAATTCCCGGATGTTTCTCGATTAACTTATACTGGCTCGGATGAATTATCGAATGGCCTTCAATTTGAGGATAAGGATCAAGCTACATTGGCAGTGAAAGAGTATAGCATCAAGAATCACGTTGACTACATTGTAGTAGAGTCCAGCCAGAAGACATTCTTAGCCAAGTGTGTCAAGTATGAGCAAGAGTGCAATTGGAAGGTTCGAATTACCAAACGTAAGAGATCAAATCTGTGGGAGGCCAATAAGTACAGTGGAGATCATACATGTTTACGAAGTTCCATTGCACAAGATCACCGAAAATTAGATACAACTATAATAAGCCATCATGTGAAGAATCTGGTCGAAATAAATCCAAGGGTCCCCGTTTCAACGATTCAGGCAACCATTGCTCAAAAATTTCAATATCAACTTACTATCAAAATAAAATAAAAAAATATCAACGTACAATATCATAAAGTAATTCAACTAAAATCAAACTAAACTAAACTAAACTAAAATAAAATAAAGTAAACTAAAATTAAACTAAACTCAAATAATTAAAAAAATATAAATTTACAGAATATAAAAAATTATTTAAAAAAATATCAAAATAAACTAAAATATCACTACATAATCTAACAAATTTAACTAAACTATCAAAATAAAAAAAAATATCAACTTACAATATCATAAAATAATTCAACTAAAACCAAACTAAACTAAACTAAAACTAAACTATCATAAACTAATTTAAAAATATAAATTTACAAAATATAAAAAAATTACTTAAAAAATTATCAAAACAAACTAAAATATCACTACATAATCTAACAAATTTAACTAAAACTAAACTACACTACACTAAAACTAAACTATCATAAACTAATTAAAAAATATAAATTTACAGAATATAAAAAATTATTTAAAAAATTATCAAAATAAACTAAAATATCATTACATAATCTAACAAATTTAACTAAACTATCAAAATAAAATCAAAAAAAATATCAACTTACAATATCATAAAATAATTCAACTAAAATCAAGCCAAATTAAACTAAACTATCATAAAATAATTAAAAAACTATCAACTTACATTATCACTAAATAATTTAACTAAACTAAACTATCATAAAATAATTCAAAAAAAATTCAAAAAAAAAACATAAAATTATAGAATATAAAAAAATTAAACTAAACTAAACTAAACTAAACTAACAAAATAAAAAAAAATAAAATCTATCAACTTAAAATAAAAATAATACAATGAAATAATAAAAATAAATAAAATATTTACAAATTTTAAACTTCTTCCAACACTCTAACTCTACAAATCTCAAAACCATCTAACATTCTCATCTATTTATAACCAAAATTTCTATCCCAAAAATACCCTAAATTAATTTTTCCCACTACCCCATAAAATTTTCAAACTAAAAAGCTGCCCCTAAACCCCTCCCCTACACCCTTCTGCCCCTCTCCCCTGCATCCCTATGCTCACCCTCTGCCCCGGTGCAGAAGCAAATAAGGGCTTAGTTGAGCCCGACTTTGAACAGTGTATAACACTGTTGGAAGTCGGGCTCTCATGAGCCAATATTATATTATTTTTTTTTTAATTTTCAGCCTAAACACTATTTAAAGTCGGGCTCTAATGAACCACTTTTAGTGTTTACTATTCCTTCTTCAATAGATCTGGAAATAATTTCCAGATATCAATATATCTGGAATTTTTATTTTTTTTGTCAATATTTTCCAGATTTTGCCAAAAAATTCTTTATTTTAGATTATCTGAAAATTCGAAAAAATTAAAGGTCCACAAATAATTAGTACTCAGTCCAGAAAAATTAATGGACTACAAAACAATTAGTACTCAGTAATTCACTATACTCAATACACAATCAAATCTTACTCCTTCAGACCTTTATTCCTTCACTCATCACATCACAACCTATCTAAAGTTTGAATTCTCAAAATGGCTAGCTAAAAACCTCACTTTAGATCTGGGATAAATTCAGTTTCATGAACTTATGTAATTTTTTACAATAAAAATTTCAAAGAATAATTTTTCTTTTATCATTGAGGACATGTATTATAAAAATAATATAAAAGTTGTTTGTTTACAAAATATTTTAATTTGATAATGGATGAAGATAATTCTCTTAATAAATAGATAAGTCAAACATTAAAAGAAAAAAAATAAATCTCTTCAGATGTTGCTACAAGGAAGAAGAAAAAAAATCCAAGTAGTGGACTCATTATTCAGATATAGAAGATGTTGGTCATAAGAATGTAAAAGTCCTACTTAGTAGGATTTGTCGATTAACATAAACTCCTACTTAGTAGTGAACTCTATCTTTTAGGAGTTTGTTATTCTATTAGTCTAATTTATCTCTTATCTTAGTAAGAGATTAAAGACCTATCTAATTAGATTTTTTAAGTCTTGTAAACTCTTGTAAAGAAGTCTATAAATACAGACTTTCAAATTAATAATAAAACAAGTAACAAGTCTAATATCATGTTAGAGCGATCTAAATTTCGATTTAATTTCTCTCAATTTTTGAAATCAGTTTTATTTCTCTCCATATTTTTTCCCTCTCATTTCTTCTTTCTTTCATGGTTTTTGGGGAAATTGTCTATTATGTTTTACCAAACAACTACAAAAAATAAAAATGTTAGTAGAGATACTTATTTAGTGCTGATAATACATCGGGGTTATTGAGAGTTAAAAATCACATTAAAGATCTCAAACAAAAAGACCGTAGAGTACTTTGGAATCCTAAACAAATATCGGAAGTTAATTGACTTGTATGAAAGAAATGAGTGAAAGTACCAAGACGACAGCTACTTCTATAGCAGATATAAAAATCAGAAGAGAATATTTTAATTTTTATCCCGATTAAATGAAGAATTTGATGGAGCAAAAGGAAAAATTTTGACTACCAAACTTCTTTCTTTGGTTCGATAGATTTTTTTAAAAAATAAGGAGGGAAGAGAGAAAAAGTCCCTAAACACTCACCAGGATGTTCTCCTTCCATTTTCAACATCACCGATTCATTACTCTCACCGAAAACATGAGCAATTGGAAAATTCTACTTAGATCTAGGGTTTACTACTATTTTTAGGTTAAAGTTGTTACTTAAACTACTTTAGTACAAGAAAACAATGTAAAAGAAAAGCTGAATTACCTTCTAAACGCTCCGTTAATTTTCAGTGATTCCTCCGATGGCTTTTCGAGCTTCCGATTGAATTTTCGGTGATCTCCAACACCTTCTCCGGCGACTTTCAAACTTCTTCCTTAGCAAGTAAGTGTTCTCCTTTTCTCTCTCTCTGTAATTATGGCTTAATTATTGACCAATCAATGACTAATATTTGCGGTCAGTAATTAATGTCGTTCAACTTTCTTTTTCTTGTTATTTATAGCAAGACTTCACATCTCATCAATCCTGGTGAAAAAGGAGGTAACCAATATACAAACGCCACATGGCCCCTTGTGAGCGGGAAAAAGAAATATATTTGTTTCTTTGGGCTTGGTATTCGATTTTAGCACAAATTTGAGCGGGAAAGGATTATCTTTTGGGCTTAAAAATTTATATTGGCGTTCAAGAATTTTGAATGAAATATGAGACATTTAATAGGTAAAATGGGTATTATCTATATATTTTTATATTTATCATGGGGATATTATTTATTTTTTTGTTTATTTATTATTTAATATTTATTTATTATTATTATATATATGACCTTATTTATCATAAAAAATCCGGATGAAATTCGAGTATTACATTAATGAATAATGATAACTACGAGGCAACACTCAAATGGAACGAGTCACGACTTCTAAAAATCTAAAAAATCTAAAAAATATTGAAGTTATGATAATGATAAAATTTTATTTTTTAAAATATAATTTATATTATTAGTTTTTTATGTTTAAATATTTTTAAATAATTTTCTCAATAAATAAGATTGATCTTTGTCATTACAGGAAGTGTTTTCTGGTACATGAATCGAATATTTTAGATTTTACAGGATCCCTAAACCCAAATCGTAGTCAATTCTTATTTACTATACCCATTAACAATGTCACCACCGAAACGTCAAAAAATTATTGACTCAACATCATCTTTTGATGCCTTCTGTCTTAGAACCGAGGATGAAAGAGATCAAATTTATATACATTTTTACAATAGTCAAATTCATAAGGAATTTGTTGCGGACATAAATTTTTTTTAGATTCCAGACTATAACTTCAAAATAAGGATCTGTTTGTTTCATTAAAAACTGTTTTTAAAAAATGAATTCTGAAAAATAAACTATATTTTTTAGAAAATTGATTACATAAGATATTTTAGGTGTTTGGATGAAACTGTGTAAATTATTTTCTTTTGTTTGATAATTTTTTTTCTGAAATTGTTTTCCAAAATCTTTTTTTAGTAAAACATAATGAATTTTTTATTGAATTAATTTCATTATATTTTATGAAGTTTTAAATATGATATAATATTTTATCTTTTAAGTATAAAAATTTAAGTAAAATATAAATATAATACTCAGCAAAATTATAAATATAATAATCAACAAAGCACAATTATAAATTTACCTTAATAAACAAAATGTGATTGAAAAGCTTAGAAATATGGATAAAATTTTAGCACATTTTAATTAAGTTTACAAGCTGACTTTTGCAGCATAATCCCTACCTCATTTGCAACAAACAAAGTGGTTGGACAAGCTCAGAAATATGGATAAAAGTTAGTCAGCAAATACATATATTTAAACAATTTATTTGATTTTAAAATGATCATACAGTAACACAATTTATTTACATATTCTACTGCATTTTTATTCATGATCAAATTTAAATTACAATTGAATAATTCAAATATTACATAATCAAAATCAGATAACAACAATACAATTCACTCCTAAGAGAATGCCAAAAACACTAGAGGTGCCTATATTGCATAACAATGTTGCTTGCGCGAGAAAATCATCTCAATTTGTAAAATATAATCCAAAAAATATTGATCTGTTTAGAATTCACAATAGATCAAAATATATAGTGAAAAGCATGAGTCATTTTGAAAATAACATATACTAAAGATGGTACAAGTAATTACAGTCTAAAAGAATTATAAACATATCAAAAGAGTTTTTTATAACTTCAGCCAAATTTGAAATATGAATGGCATAAAATAAGTTTAGAATATGCTTGAATAAACAAGTAAAGTAAACTCTATGATTTTGATCAATAAAATTTAAATTGTTGTCTATATTGATAGGTGGTCTGTCAAAAAATAATTTAACCTTGAAATTATTGCGAAAAATAGACTTGACCTAAACATAAACTAGATGAAAACATCCTAGATGTTGCAGAATTAACAACGATATCATAGTGAGAAATAACCCCCTCTTATTTATTGATTAGATAAACAAAATTTGACAAAATATACTCAAAAATCATAGTACAAGCATTCTCAAGAATAGATAAAAAGTTATACGCGAAATTTTCAAAGAATATTTAAGAAATTATAGCACCAATGCTTAAAGCTGCATGAATTTTAGAGACTTGTCTAACCTTTGCACAATAATCCTAATTTCAAAATTACCCAAGGATTTAAATACCAGAAAATTAATTGTTAAAGAAGCAAATTAACATGAGAAAACATAATATATCATTTTATCATAAGAAATTAATTGCACAATAATCTTATTTAGTTTTATTACAATTTGTTTAGAACCTTGATTTAGATTTTCTAGAACTGATAGTTTAACAAATCAATTGCTAAAGAAGCAAATTAACATGCTAAATCAAATATTACCCATATCACTACTTAAGTTAGAAGAGAAAAAGAAGATTTGAAGAAAAAGAAGAAGAATAGATTTTTGTGTTTATAAGTAAAAAAAAGAGTTAAAAAAATTGAAACTATGAAAAGAATAAAGAGAAAAAAAATTGAGACATGTTACCTGCGAAGATGAATGGTCTAAGTGATCGGCGACGAGAAGGGAAAGATTCGATGTTGGTATGTCTTGGATGTTGGATTAAAATTCAATAATAATGGGCACACATGTATAATGTATATTGCTATTATAAAGTTTAACACATAATTAAGTGACCAATTATGTTACATGTGTTATAAGTATTAAATTATCATGAAATTAAAAGTGTAGATACCATAAGGTGTATTTATAATTTGATAATGGGCAAAATTGTAAATACTTAATAGTTGGTTATTAAATCAACTACTAGTTGGTTATTAAATCAACTATATAAAGGGGTTATGGTCCCTAAGAATTAGGTCAACTTGCATATCTCTTTTCCTCATCTGAGAGTTATGCCGCAAGAGAAAACCTAACTTCTTGGAAGATCAAACCCTTTGGAAAATCTCCATCAATGGATTCAGGTACGCTTCCGCATTCAGTTTATTTATATGTTCTTGATGATTTGACATGTATAGATCTTGGGTTTATATTCGTATCGAATATATTTTTTAATTCTAACAAGTGGCATCAGTGTCAGAATTATGTCGAATCATTGAGATTTATCGATCGTTTTTACGACCATTGGGTTTTTTCGATTCCAAGGAATTGATTTATAATTTTCTTCCACTGTTTTCAAATTCAATGGACTCATTATTTTTAGCCTTCATGAATTGCGATTGGCTTTTTCTTTTTTTTTTTCCCATCGGGCCAGGGGGTCTTTAAATTATGCAACTTAATTACTATCCTAATATCTCATCAAAAATTGTCTTTGTGCTTTCCGTTAAGCTATGCACGTACTGTATCAGTATATTTAAGATGGTGGGAATCTGTAGGATAACTCTTTGCTCTTGAATTAATGATTTTAGAAGATATGCGTAAATTAAAGTATTGTTACGTTTATTCTTTCCATTATTTTTTATTAACAATTATTATCATTGTTTATTTGATATATATTGTTATTAATATATAGAATATATATTTATTTAAAATATATATTTATTTCGGTTGGATCAAAATTTTAGTTTTGATCATAAGGTATTATATTAAACCTTTAGAAATAAATAAATTCATATTTTGACTATGTCTAATATTTTTGTGGGTTAATTGAAACATATTGTCGCCAAAGTGACCTCTTATGCGTAGATTAATTTATTTAAAAATATCAAGATGTTTGTGTTTTTGTAATTCATGCGTTTATTAATTGGCCCAAAGGAAAATTAATATTTGGCCGAATTTTAAATAACACCTGTGGTAATAAATGTGTGACAATTATAAGGTAATTTTATGTGTACAACACGTTACTCCAAAGATTAACCTGTTGTTCGACATAGTTTATTGTCAGTATTTGATTACTACAACAAGAGTACCGTTTACAGTTAATATTACTGTCCAAAGACTTGATATTAATGTTGTGTTTGGTATCTTGAGGGAAATTAGTCATTATTTTGAATTTATTTATTTACTTATGAAATATTGATGTGAGCATATATATATATTTATTTATTTATTTATTTATTTATTTTCTATATTCAGTTAGTTCTTATGTTGCCACAATATCTGTTAATGTCAATTCCATACCCATGCTTATTGGGACAAACTTTAAGGATAGGAAAAGGCACTTACTGATAGTGCTTGGCTGTATGGACATGGACCATGCATTAAGGGAAGAACAACCTGCACCTCTTACTGTGGCAAGCACCCCTGATGCAAAAAGGGATTTTGAGAGGTGAGAACGTTCTAATCGCATGAGTCTGATGATCATGAAACACAACATTCCGGAAAATTTTAGAGGTGCAGAATCTGAAGATATTAAACGGGCTAAGGATTTCCTTGACAATATTGAACAACGTTTTGTTAAAAACGATAAAGTTGAAATGACATCACTTTTAAATTCTTTGATGTCTATGAAGTATAAAGGTCAAGGAAATATAAGGGAGTACATTTTGGAAATGTCTCACATTGCTTCAAAACTTAAGGCACTTAAATCGAGTTTTCTGATGATTTACTCGTACTTATGGTTTTGGTTTCGCTTCTTGCATAGTTTAACCAATTTAAAATTAGTTATAACTGTCAAAGGGAGAAATTGACTCTAAATGAGCTCATTTCTCATTGTGTTCAAGAGGAAGATAGGTTAAAGCGTGAGAAAATAGAAAGTGCTCATTTAGCCAGTACCTCTAAAGATAAGGGCAAGAAAAGGAAATTTCAGAATGAAGCTGCTAAGGGTCCACCTCAAAAGAAACAAGAGAAAGTTCCAAATAATTGTTTCTTGTGTGATAAATCTGGACATATGAAGAAAGATTGTACCAAATATCACGCATGGCGTGCAAAGAAAGGTATGAATCTTACTTTTGTCTGTTCTGAGATTAATTTAGCTTCAGTACCTAGAAACACTTGGTGGTTAGATTTTGGTGCTACTACTCACATAAGTGTTTCTATGCTGGATTGCCTCAGCTACCGGAAGCCAAGTGATGGTTAAAGAAACATCTTTGTGGGCGATGGAAAATCGGTAGAAGTGGAAGCAATTGGACATTTTAGGTTGTTATTAGGAACTGGTTTTTATTTGGATTTAAAAGGCACTTTTGTTGTTCCGTCTTTTAGGCGAAATTTAGTTTCTGTTTCTTTACTGGACAAATTTGGTTATTATTGTTCATTCGGAAACAATCAGTTTTCTTTGTCTTTAAATTCAAGTATTATTGGAAATGATTATTTAAATACCTATGACAATTTTTATTTGTTGGATACAATTGCATCTTATAATGAAACCTTGCATGTGGAATCACGTGGTACTAAGCGAAAATTCAATAAAGAAAATTCAGCATCATTATGGCATAAACGCTTAGGTCATATTTCAAAATCCAGGATTGAGCGTCTTATGTCAAATGGTATTTTAGAGTCCCTTGACTTCATAGACTTTAATGTTTGTGTTGATTGCATCAAGGGAAAATAGACCAAAACTAAGAGATTAGGTGTCAATCGTTCTACAGATGTCTTAGAATTAATTCACACTGATATTAGTGGGCCATTCCCTACAACATCTTGGAATGGTCAACAATATTTCATAACATTCATAGACGATTACTCACGTTATGGGTACTTATATCTCATTCATGAAAAAATCTCAGTCTTTGGACGTGTTCAAATCTTATAAAGCTGAAGTTGAGAATCAACTCAACAAAAGAATTAAGAAAATTCGATCTGATCGTGGTGGTGAGTACTACAGTAGATATGATGGGTCAGAAGAACAACGTTATTCTGAACAGAGTACCCACTAAAGCAGCTGAAAAAACACCTTATGAACTTTGGGTAGGTAAAAAACCTACTCTAAAGCACTTTCATATTTGGGGATGTCCAGCTGAGGCAAAACCTTATAGGCCACATGAAAAGAAATTGGACTCCAAAACAGTAAGCAACTCCTTTATTGGTTATTCTGAGCGATCTAGGGGCTATAAGTTTTATGATCCCACAATTAAGAATATTTTTGGGACAAGAACTGCAATATTCTTTGAGGATGTTGAGTTTGGAGGAAGAAATAAGGTTAGAGACATTGCTTTTGAGGAAGAATTGAGTTCTAACTCAATTCCTACTATCACTTTTGATGATGTTTAGGTTCATATACCCATCGTCAATCAAGAAGTGAATCCAAATCCTCAACAAGATAATGTCGAACAACTTCTTCTTATTCAGAATGAAGTAATTGTTCCGGAAGAACAACCTCAACAACCTCAAGAACAAGTGCCATTAAAGAGATCCACGAGAGAAAGGAGAAATGCTATTCTAGATGATTATATTGTGTTTCTCCAAGAAAATGAGGATGACAATGGAATGATGGAAGATGACCCAAACAACTTTCATCAAGCCATGAAAAGTATTAACTCTCAAAAGTGGATTAATGCCATGCAAGAAGAGTATAAATCCATGCAAGACAATAAAGTTTGGGAACTTGTCTCATTACCTGAAGGTGCAAAACTAATTGGTTGTAAATGGATTTTTAAAACCAAATGAGATGCAAATGGTAATGTGGAGAGGTATAAGGCGCGTCTTGTAGCTAAAAGGTATACTCAAAAGGAAGACATTGATTTTTCAGAGACTTTTTCTTCGGTTTCATCAAAAGACTCTTTTAGGACAATCATGACACTTGTAGCTCATTTTGATCTTGAGTTACATCAGATGGATGTCAAAACTGCGTTTCTTAATGGAGACATTAAAGAAACTATTTATATGGTGCAACCAGAAAACTTTGAGTTGGAGACCCAAAGAATATAGTTTGCAAATTAACAAAATTCATCTATGGACTCAAGCAAGCTTCTCGTCAATGGTACCATAAATTTCATCAAGTAATTGTCTCGTTCGGTTTTGAGACGAATATCGTTGATGATTGTGTGTATCACAAATTTAATGGGAGTAAACATATATTTTTGATTTTATATATTGATGACATTTTGCTTGCTACAGATGATATAGATGTATTGCATGAAACCAAGAGATTTCTTTCTAAGCATTTTGAAATGAAAGATCTTGGGTATGCTTCTTTTGTTTTAGGAATTCAGATACATCGAGATCGATCTCGAGGTATTCTTGGATTATCACAAAAGAACTATATTGATAAAGTACTTAAACGATTTGGCATGCAAAATAATAAACCAATAGATACCCTTGATAAAGTACTCAATGCCCTAAAAGTAATCTTGAAATTCAAGAAATGCATAAAATTCCTTATACATCAGCTATTGGGAGTTTAATGTATGCTTAGGTATGTACGCGTCCGGATATTGCGTACATTGTCGGGATGTTAGGCAGATATTCAAGCAACCCTGGTATAGACCATTGGAAAGCAACCAAGAGGGTTATGAGGTATCTTCAGAGAACAAAAGATTACATGCTCACATACAGAAAATCAGATCATTTGGAGGTCATAGGGTATACGGATTCTGATTTTGTTGGATGTCAAGATAGCAGAAAATCTACATCAGGTTATATCTATTTGTTAGCTGGTGGAGCTATATCTTGGAAAAGTGTCAAACAAACACTTGTAGCTTCTTCTACTATGGCAGTATAATTTGTAGCATGTTATGAGGCATCAAATCATGGAATATGGTTGCGAAATTTTGTCACTGGGCTGCGTATTTTGAAGAATATAGAAAGACCACTTAAATTATTTTGTGACAATAAATCAACAGTGTTGTATTCCAACAACAATAGGAGTTCTTCTAAGTCAAATCACATTGACATTAAGTTCCTAATTGTAAAAGAAAGAGTGCAAAGTGGACAAATATCTATAGAACATATTGGAACAAAATTTATGATAGCGGATCTGCTCACGAAAGGTTTACCACCCAAGGTCTTTCATGAGCACACTGTTCATATGGGTGTTACATCATTTGAGGATATTATTGTTTGAGTGGGAGTTTGTTATTTGTTCATTTTACGCTTATGTTTATTTTCAGACATTTATGTATTTGGTTATTTTCTGATCAGAAATTAAGTATTCAGTTTATTCACTCTTTTCTTATTTTGGATAAAGACCTCACTTAAGTTTAGAGAGGACCAGTTGGAAATAGGCATGTTCGGTTCACATTTACATGTAATTTCCATGCTACGCATCCATGATAGATCTATGTCATTTGATTATGTTTGTATACGTGACCATTGATGGGTCCAGTCAAGATTGATATGATGAAGACCTCTTTGATCCTATATCTATATAATTGATGGACGAGATTGATAAGTGCTCAACTCACTATCACTTTTTACACCTTTCATGGACAATAATCACTAAATCTACACCCACTTGGACCAATGCATGCGCTTAATGTGAGATAATTAGATATTCTGCTTTTGAAGCATATAAAGATGATATTTATAGAAAAGGCGAGTTTTACTATACTTTTGTGTCTGCGCAGGAAAAACTATTGCCGCGGCAGCGACCGAGGTCGAGGCAGGACCTGATGCCGAGGCAGCAGCTGAAGGACAAGTAATGATATTGTAGGCGACTTGAAGAGAAAAATGAGCTGGACATTTCTGGACAAGCAACGCATGAATCGGAGCTGGGTAGCACATGGAAAGCCCAAGTCAAAGACCACGCAGAAAAGAATCCTAGTTGGAGTAAACTTGGAAATATTTTATTTATGGACTTGACTTGTGTCATACTCCAAGTTATACTCCTACTTAGGAAAGGTTTGCCCTAGACTAAGCCTATCTAATCCCTAGCCGTCCAAGAGGAGAAGGAAGAGGAGAGTTTTCGGCACAAAGCACTTAGCATTATAGAGAGAGCAGAATCCACCTTAGGTTTTAGATTTCTCTTTTATTCTTTATTATGTTCTAAGTTTCTTTAGGCTTAGGTTAAGGTTGTAGAGTATTAGTGAGAAGAGATTGACTTTTGTTTCTTGTTTTAATGCAATAAAATATCAAGGTTTGCTTATTCTTTGTCATTCTTCGTTCTTGCATCCAAGCTTGAGAGAGAAGTTTGCAAGTAATCCATTTATCTAATATCGAGAGAGTTAAATTCACGAAAGGAATAAGTACGGTGTTTCAATCGGGAAACACTAACTCGACCTAGAAATAGGTTAAGAGTTTCAGCGGCTAAGAGAAGTGTGGGATTGGTTGGTGATTACAATTGATTCACGCCGAAAGGTACCATCAAGGACTGGTCATCAATAGTACTTCGACTTAGAGATAAACGGAGTCATCAAAGGACACTTTGCCGAACTTTGATAAAGTCTACCCAAGAGCAAGAGATTGCCGCGGCAGACAAGCATCATCGCTGTCGAGGTAGTAATCTACAGTGCTGCCGAGGCAGTGTTGTGCGATTGCATTGGACAGAAACAAGTCAATTGAATCTACTATAAAACACAACTAGATCCTGGCCACTTCTTTAATCTGTTTATTCTCTTTTTATTTAGTTTTCTTCATTTAGTATTCATCAACCCCAATCTTACTTGTGTTTTTATTTTATTCCTTTTCAGAGCAAGAAGACAAAAGAAGGCATATTAAGTAGACCAATCCCTGGGGAGACGATATCTGATATACTTATCACTTTATTACTTGCAACGTGTTCACTTGCACAATTTGCGCACTTTTGACACACAACAGAGATTGTTATAAAATACTTATTATATGATAGCAAAATTTGAGCTCATAAGGTTATACATTTGTCAGGAAACATATGTTGCCCAAGTGGGAGATTGTTGGATTAAAATTCAATAATAATGGGCACATATGTATAATGTATATTGCTATTATAAATTTTAACACATAATTAAGTGACCAATTATGTTACATGTGTTATAAGTATTAAATTATCATGGAATTAAAAGTGTAGATACCATAAGGTGTATTTATAATTTGATAAGGGGCAAAATTATCAATACTTAATAGTTGGTTATTAAATCAATTACTAGTGGGTTATTAAATCAACTACTAGTTGGTTATTAAATCAACTATATAAAGGGGTTATGGTCCCCAAGAATTAGGTCAACTTGCATATCTCTTTTCCCCATCTAAGAGTTGTGCCGCAAGAGAAAACCTAATTTCTTGGAAGATCAAACCCTTTGGAAAATCTCCATCAATGGATTCAAGTACGCTTCCGCATTCAGTTTATTTATATGTTCTTGATGATTTGACATGTGTAGATCTTGTGTTTATATTCACATCGAATATATTTTTTAATTCTAACAAGTGGCATCAGTGTCAGAATTATGTCGAATCATTGAGATTTATCGATCGTTTTTACGACCATTGAGTTTTTTTGATTCCAAGGAATTGATTTATAATTTTCTTCCACTGTTTTCAAATTCAATGGACTCATTATTTTTAGCCTTCATGAATTGTGATTGGCTTTTTCTTTTTTTTCCCATCGGGCCAAGGGTCTTTAAATTATGCAACTTAATTACTATCCTAATATCTCATCAGAAATTGTCTTTGTGCTTTCCGTTAAGCTATGCACGTACTGTATCAGTATATCTAAGATGGTGGGAATCTGTAGGATAGACTCTTTGCTCTTGAATTAATGGTTTTAGAAGATATGCGTAAATTAAAGTATTGTTACGTTTATTCTTTCCATTATTTTTTACTAACAATTATTATCATTGTTTATTTGATATATATTGTTATTAATATATAGAATATATATTTATTTAAAATATATATATTTATTTCGATTGGATCAAAATTTTAGTTTTGATCATAAGGTATTATATTAAACCTTTAGAAATAAATAAATTCATATTTTGACTGTCTAATATTTTTGTGGGTTAATTGAAACATAATGTCGCCAAAGTGACCTCTTATGCGTAGATTAATTTATTTAAAAATATCAAGATGTTTGTGTTTTTGTAATTCATGCGTTTATTAATTGGCTCAAAGGAAAATTAATATTTGGCCGAATTTCAAATAACACCTGTGGTAATAAATGTGTGACAATTATAAGGTAATTTTATGTGTACAACACGTTACTCCAAAGATTAACCTGTTGTTCGACATAGTTTATTGTCAGTATTTGATTACTACAACAAGAGTACGCTTACAGTTAATATTACTGTCCAAAGACTTGATATTAATGTTGTGTTTGGTATCTTGAGGGAAATTAGTCATTATTTTGAATTTATTTATTTACTTATGAAATATTGATGTGAGCATATTTATTTATTTATTTATTTATTTATTTTCTATATTCAGTTAGTTCTTATGTTGCCACAATATCTGCTAATGTCAATTCTATACCCATACTTATTGGGACAAACTTTAAGGATTGGAAAAGGCACTTACTGATAGTGCTTGGCTGTATGGACATGGACCTTGCATTAAGGGAAGAACAACCTGCACCTTTTACTACGGCAAGCACCCTTGATGCAAAAAGAGATTTTGAGAGGTGGGAAGGTTCTAATCGCATGAGTCTGATGATCATGAAACACAGTATTCTGAAAAATTTTAGAGGTGCAAAAATCGATTTCTGTACAAAGCGATTTCCACTATATTATGAATCGTCAGAACTCTAGACATTAGAAATCGCTTTGCACAAAAATGAAGTTGAATGGGGTATATTATTATAATAAAATTATAGCGACCCTCCCGCTAAATTAATAAAATAATAATTTCTAAGTCTTCAAAATTGAAAATATCTTAAAATTTAGGAATAATGTTTAAATTGAAAAATTAGGGTTTAAAATCTAGGGTTTCAAAAAGGAATTAAGGATTTTAAATTGAAAAGGGAAATTTTAAAATTAGGGTTTGAAGAAAAATTAGGTTTTGGAATTGGGGATAAAAATTGGGAATTAGTGAAAAATTGGGAATTTGAAAAGAAATGTTTAAAAACAAATTAAAAAGTTTGATTTTTTTTTTAAAAATAATTGGAAAATGGTTTTAAAAAAAGGGTTAGAGTCGCCACTGGTCATTTTGGTAGACCGGACACCATAAAAACCAAAGATTCGAATAAAGTCGGGTTCGAGAATCGGTTACAATTAAAAACGGGATTAGCGTTTAAAATCGCCCAAAGTTAACACCTTTACAAAATATCGTTTAATTAATTTTAAATTTTCCGAATTAAAGTGACATTTAAATTAAGACGTTTAAACATTCGAATTCAAATTTATTTTTACCGTATCTTTATTCGAAGGTAAACGCATACACCGCCACCATTACGCCTGGTGTTGGGTCCGTTACGACCAAATAAAGATGTATTGTATTAGGTTAATTAATTAAAGAGGTGTGACGTAAGAAAAATTAAATATGTAGCAAAATAAATAAAGTACGTAACAAAGATAAGAACAAATATATGTACAAGTATAAATAACGGGAAAATAAATATAAGCATGAACAATAAAATAAAAACAAATAAATAAATGGTGCATGACATAATAAAGAGCATAATAAAGCAAATATATACATCAACATGCATAATAAAAATAACCATAAACATAAATAAATAAAAAGTAAATTAGAACAAGATATGATAAAAAGGTTAATGGCAATGAACAAAATTAATATAAAACAAATTTAAAAACCAAATTTAAAAGAAGGAGAAGAGCTAAAGACTTCTGGGATGGATCAAATTGAATGAAAGAGAAACTATAAGGTGAAATTTGAAACAAATGGAAATTTGTTATCTGGTCAATGACCAATGATGAGTGCCCAAAAGTTCTATTTTCTATACCATTTTCCCACTCGATTATTGTTAATAAAGGACAGATTTAATGGCAATATTGGATAATTCTGCTTATTTCCATATTTCAGCATCTCAATACTCAATTTATGAATTAATCTATTATTTGGCATAAAACAGATGCATTTGATGGTTTTCTTTCTTAGACAGGAAACTGCATCATAGGATTGCCAAACAAGAAGATGGATGCTGGAAACCAAAGCTGCAATGCAGATAAGTACCCGCCTTGGCAGCACTCTGATGCCTCGGCAACACTCTGATGCCTCAGCAGCAATTGAGGTCGCGACAGCGCCCGAAGTGCAAATGTTGATATGACAGGCGATCTGAAGAGAAAAATAAGGTGAACATTTTAAGAAAAGCGACATAAAAATCGGAGCTGAGGAACACACGAAAAGTCAATGTCAAAGGCCACGTGGGAAAAGAATCCTTATAGGAATAAAGTTGAAAATATTTTATTTATGAAAATTATTGTAATTCTACTCCATGTAGTATTCCTACTTTGGAAAGGTTTGCCCTAGGCCAAGCCTATATAAACCATAGCCTATGTAGAGAGGAGGATATCTCGAAATCAAGTTTCATAGAAAAACCCTAAACTCCTCCATCGTCCCCTTGGGGTTTAGGTTAGATTGTGGAGTAGTTGTGGAAGAAAATTGTACTTTGCTTTCTTGTTTCAATGCAATAAAATATCAAGGTTTGCTTATCCTTTGCTATTCTTTGTTCTTGCATTCAAGCTTGGGAAAGAAGTTTGTAAGTAATCTATTTATCTAGACTCGGGAGAGTTAGATTCACGAAAGGGATAAGTACGGTATTTCAATCACGAAATACTAACTCGGCCTAGGGATAGGTTAAGAGTTTCAGCGGTTAAAAGAAGTGTGAGATTGGTTGATGATTATAATTGATTCACGCCGGGAGGTATCGTCAAGGATTGATCACCAACAATACTTCGACTTAGGGATAAGTGGAGTCATCCAAGGACACTTTACCGAACTTTGATAAAGTCCACCCACGAGCAAGGGATTGCCGCGGCGGACAGTATCATTGCTGCCAAGGCAGTAATCTGCAGTACTACCGAGGCAGTGATGTACAATTGCATCGGACAGAAACAAGTCAATTGAACCCACACTAC
Source organism: Abelmoschus esculentus (assembly GCA_035048815.1). Classification (NCBI taxonomy): domain Eukaryota; kingdom Viridiplantae; phylum Streptophyta; class Magnoliopsida; order Malvales; family Malvaceae; genus Abelmoschus; species Abelmoschus esculentus. The sequence continues at coordinate 11,482,348 of JAUCBN010000031.1, forward strand.
GAAGCACTCTAACCTACCCCACTTCTCCATCCTTGATTTCTTGATCATTTATCTTTATCGCTTTAATTAGTTTCCTTATTTATAATCCAACTCAATTACTTGTGTCTTTAATTTTCCATTGTGCAGGAAGAATAAATTGCGTAAGTAAATCCAATCCTCGTGGGTTCGACATCTTAAATACTACAATCTGAAAAAGGTGGATGGACGAATGCTTCATCATAAAAGCAGGACTTTCTAGCCTCCATCAACCAAATTGAAAATATTTGAAAACTTTAAGCCCTCGAAACACTATTTTGAATTGAGGAAGGGCTGTGGAGAAGATTTAGAAAATGCGGAGGGACTTAAAATAGATAAAACCATTTCGAAATGAATGAATACAACTGCATCAATGACGAAATCGAAAGAAAAAAAATAAAGTTTCAGTGACCTTGGGACTCATTTCCTCCGCACGGAGGGTTTTAAATGTAATAAAGCCATTTTCGAGATGTTAAGGGGTATAAAACATACTTGAAATTAAAAATAAACCCTTTTTATCATTTTCTCTCTTCAACCGAAATCAAAAGCCCCTTTCTCTCTATGTGTTCATCTGGAAATCCCAGATGAATTAAGTACACCAAGTGTTCTTCTGGGAATTTCCAGAAAACAATGAAAACCGTCGTGGCTTCGCCACAAAGCCTAGATTCCGCCCACTGTCCACGGTGGTCGGCGAAAAAAATGAGTTTTTCTTTCTCTTTTCAAAACCAAAAAAACAAAACCACCTCCCTTTTCGATGTTAAACATTGAAACCAGTTGAAAGAAATTAATTTTTTCTTTAAAACCCAAAGAGAAAGCCACTTTGCTCGAAAAGCAAGAAAAAGATAAGAGACTTTTCCCTCTCTTCGGCTCACTAACAACACCCTAAGGTACGAGGATTCTCGCCGGCGAAAGAGGAGTGTCAATGACAACTGGTGTTAACCGTCTCAAGGTAAAAAATGATTCGAAACCTAGCTATTTATTTTTATGTAAGTAAAAACACAGAGGTTATTACCTCCAAAGATAGTTCTCTATTGATTCGAAGAAGGGGAAACCCCGATTACATGTTTTGTTTCGGATTTTATAACTAATTCATTACATCGATTTACATATGGGAAAAAGATTGAAAATTCCTATTGGTTGCTATTGCTATTTTGTTTGATTCCGTCTGAATATCTCTGATTTTTGCTGCGAATTGACTCTGATATTCTCTAAATTTGACAGAAATTCTTCTAGAAATTCTAACATTTTGTTTGCACAAATCTTATACGAATTCTGGTATCTAGTGTTTATCTGACATGGATTTTTTTTTGTTTCTTTGTGCATGCGTGACCGTCGAAATGGTGATGATCATCGTCGCCGGCGAAGAAGCGAAAGGATCTCTCGGGAAGTCGAATGGTCGGGGTGTGTGCTGCATGTGCGCGTGTTGCAATTGAAAAGTCGTGCGTGGGGCGCATTTATCTTCCAGAGGCTTCCTCGATTTCCATCAGAACCGTTGGATCTAAATTAGATCCAACTGTCACCAAATAACTGCGCAAAGAAAAGAGGATAGTTAGATTATTAGGGTTTTTGTTATCAATTTGGGTATCCGGTTGGGCTCAAGGGTCATGAGCTTGTAATTAAAATTTTTTGGGTTTTTAATATTTGTAAATGGGTTGTTAACCGGACTTTAATGAAGTGTAAATGGACTGTATTAAATAAATATTTGGACTCTTTATTTATATTGGGTTTTATTTAACTTGTTTTATATATATGTTATATATATAATAATAATAATAATAGTAATAATGAAATAAACTAATAATGGACAAAAAACGAGAATAGAAACAAAATTTATTAAAAAGAAAGAAGCAAACAAAACTAAAATGAAATTATTAACATTACGTAATTTTTTGATAATGTAGTATGTTTATATATTTTATTTTATAAAACACTGTACATGATCAAATTAATATGGTAATAATATTTTTAAATTTTGTATTAAACAAATAGCATTATTTAGAAAGCTAGTATGTACAATTTTAAATCTTTAGAATAGCCCTTTATTCAAATTGAATAAAAATTAAATCGGATTTAACTTTACGAATAAAATTAATAATTACAAAAATATTAAAAAGAGAATATTAATATAATATTATCTTTTACATACGAGTTGTAAACTTTTTTGTTCTTAATAATAAAATTTTCAAAATTAACGTACGTTTCAAATGTCATTTAAATTATTATATTATAAATAATTATAAAAATAATAAAATAATATAAAGATTCTTACAGTATGCTTAATAATGCTATATTAAAAAATAATTTAGATAATTTAATTAATATTAATGGGTAAAAAGATACTAAAAAATACTAAATTATTTAAATAAATATCGAATATGATTATATTCTTATATATTATTTTATTTATTCAAATAATAAAATAGTTATTAGTTAATTTTATAAAACACATTTATATAATTTGTTAATGTAATCAATTATCATCTATTAGTTAATATAATCTACTATTAGTTATCCGTTAATTGTTAAATATGACCATATAAAAACCTTTGATAAATAATTGTATACATATCTATAAATTAAGACATGCATAAAGAATATATATATATATTAAATTAAATATATATATATTCATAATGTTAGACTAAATTATTAGTTTGATCTTTATTTTTTTATTAAATAAATTTAACTTTCAACGTTTCATTTCGATCAAAATAATTCATTTATGGTTAAAAAATATTATTCAAGTAAGTATAAATAACTTAAATAGGATAAATCTATATGATAATATACACTGACATGATAATATCATATAACAAAGATATTGAATTAAAAAACTATCGCATCAATAAAAGATTTATAAAATTATATAAAATTATTTTTCTAATAACGTAATATTCTTTCAAATCTTTTTAATTATTTAATATTTATTATTAATTGATTAATAATTTCATCTATAAAAATAATTTTATCTAAAATAAAATATTACAAAATAAATTATTTCAAAGAATAAGAAAAAAATAATTATTCATTCAAAATTCAGATATTTTTAGCATTAAAACCACTAAGATAAAAATAAAAGTTGTGAATATCTAAATAAGAGTTATTTTTATAAAAATAAATTATTAAAAATAAATTATCTTAAAATAAAAATAATTATTCATTAAAAATAGGAGAAATTATATAATGGATAAGTCTCACCACGTGTACATGGGACCAACCACTAAATTTCATCTACATCATTATTTTTTTCATGTCATCTATTTTTTAAAGTGAATCTTCACTTTAAAAAACTATTTTTAAAATGAATTAACAAAAAAAATATGAGTGAAGATTCACTTTGAAAAATATATGATATGGAAAAAATGATAATATGAATATTTTTTAGTGGTTGATCTCACGGATGACGTAATGAATCTTACCCATGATATAATTTCTCAAAAGTGAGAGATATTTTTTGTATTATACCACTAAGATAAAAATAAAGTTTTTGAATTAAATGTACAACTCTTTTACACGGGGAATTATATTATGAGACAGTCTTGTTACGTCATCTATGGAACCGGCTAATAAAAAACATCTATGTAATTATTTTTTTACCTTATTATTTTTACCAAGTGAATCTTCACTAACATTTATTATAATTTAAGTTTAAAACATTTTTTATCAAGTGAAGATTCACTTGATAAAAATGATAAAGTAAATAAAATAATTACATGAATGCTTTTTATTGACCGATCTCATAAATGACGTGGTGGGTCTTTCTGATAATATAATTTCACCTTTTACACAATAGAACATCCCTTTGTTATCTGGTTTGTTTTCCCCACTCTCTCTGTATTAAATTACTTCCAAGAAAACTGCACCTGCTCTTGTCGCTATACTCTCTCTCAGTTCCTCCCTTTACCAATCCATCTTTCGGTTCTTTACTTGTTCCTTTCTTCTTTTTCCTACCAGCTTTGCTTTTACTTTTTTTTTTTACAATTAAACAAAGAGACTAAAATAGCAAATGATGACTGGGGGAATTCAGGAAGCTGATCAAAGCGTGAGTCTTGATCTTCTTAAGCAGAAAATGGCCATCTTTGCAGAGGAAAGGGACTGGGATCAGTTCCACAGCCCAAGGAATCTCCTTTTGGCACTGGTATGTTTCTTAAAAAAAGCTTCAAGATGAAGGTTAGCTTCTTCTCTAAATCAAAAAACATGGTTTTGCACATCTGCAAGGTTCCCTTTTTCTGGTTTATCTCTTATCACTTTACTCCTTTCCTTGATTTTCAAGTTAGGGTTTCAAATGTGATGATTCATGTAGGTGGGTGAAGTAGGAGAATTGTCGGAGATATTCCAGTGGAAAGGGGAAGTGCCAAAAGGGTTGCCTGATTGGAAAGAAGAAGAAAAAGTTCACCTGGGTGAAGAACTCTCCGATGTTCATGTTCTACTCTACCTCGTACGGCTGTCTGATATCTGTGGCATTGATCTGGGGAAAGCTGCTTTACGCAAAGCTGAACTCAATGCTATCAAGTACCCGGCATCCAACAACTCCCGCGCAAACAATGGCATTACAGACAGTGCTTGATCATTACCTATTTGAATGTTTAATAATTTGTATTTTATATTTCCCTCGTAGATCATAGGTGGGGTGGTGGGCTGCTTTAGGTGCATGTATTTCCCATAGATTTTTGTTACTGTTTTCTGAATCCAATCCTTTCTGACAGATGATATATGTAGAGATATGTTTGAAAAAAGGTTCGCCTTTTAGCGTATCTTCTGTTTTGGCCTACTGTATTTCAGAATAGTTGAATCCAATCGTAAACCACTCACTCTAAACATGGTCGTATGGGGTGTGAAACTGAGAAACTTGCTTCCATTTATCAAACCTTTTAACCCATCTATCATTCAAATTTCAATTTTCAGACCAATAGGGCGACCCGCACTAGATCTGTGTTTTATCCTAAAATGTCAAATCAATTGCTGCACCTACGACTATGAGGCACAAAAAGAATGCGCTCCTCGTTGCCATTAAATTACTCGTGGGAATATGGATGATTGCATCTATGAGTCATTTACTAGTACCTCAAAGCTTAGGAATATGAATCAAGCTTTATGCTGAACTCATTTTACTCGGTTAATATTTTAAGTCGAGTTTAAACTCAAATTATTTTCAAGGAGTCTGAGAAATTCGAGTTCGAATCGACTCATTAAGAATTTAAATCGAGTTCGAGCTTGATTCAAGCTCAATCAAGTCAAGTTTTGACTGATATTTCATCGTATCGGATTCGAGTAGTTCATCATTTGTCAGTCTCATTTAAAGTTCTGTCATGAAAAATTTTTGATATACAAGTTGGGTAATCTCAAGCTTGTTAATTTTAAGGTATATGGTGTTAGTTTAGGGTTTAGAGGTTTATGTAGTTGATTTTGGAATTTAGGATTTAAATCTTTGGGTTTAGACTTATGTTTAAGGTTTATATTTTAGGGTTTTAAGTTTAGGAATTTAGATTTAAAAAAAATTAAAAATTACTATATTATATTTTCGAGTAGCTCACGAGCTTTTTTATTCGAATCAAGTAGCTCGTGTAACATCCCGAGATTTCCCCTAATTTAGAAAACCTAAATTCTAAAATTCCTAAACTGAAAACCCCTTTAATTTGTAAAATTTTGTTTTGAACCCTAATTTTAATTAGGGAATAAATTATTTTAACTTAAAAGTTTGGTACTTGTTTCGGAAGTTCAGTGACCATTTCGTTTATCTGGTAAAGTTATGTGTCTGTTTTATAAACCCTAGTAAGTTTATTAAGGGTGCACCTCATGTTTTACCCATTTTCCTTGGGCTTATATACGTCTTTTTTGTTGTGTTAAGAGGTTGGATAACCCTTATTTTTGTTGTTGCGCCACTCATCTCTTATTCTCCCTCTTGCAATAACTCTCACCCCTTCGTTAGTCTTTTTTGTTATGCTTTGACCCGTCCCATTTCAAACTTGGACCCATGGAACCCAACACAAGATTTTACCTGTTTGACCAAGTTGACCGAACCACTTTCACCTTTGATGGGTTGGACCTTAAACTTTGACTTGGATAGTTGATCAGTTTGACCTTTGACTTGGACCTTTGACCGTTGACTTTTGACAATAAAGTTAAAGTTAACTTTAACTAGTTGACTTTGACTTTGACCAAAAGTTGATTTTTTTGACAACTTTCATCTTGACCTTTTTTAATGTTTTGCATATGAATTCGTTGCTTTTTTTTGTCAAATTTGAATATAAAAGCCTCATTTCAGTGTTTTCTTCTAATTTATTAAGAATATGATGAGTTATTTAAATGGAATCTAATTCAAAATATTCCTCTATTCATGTAACTACGTTTAAAGGTCTATTGAGTTACCTCCTATTGTTCAGACTGATTGGGTACGTTCTTCGAGATCATCCTGCGGGTAAGCTTTTGGATCAGTGTTATGTTTTAGTTGGTGGCTTGGTGTTAGTATTGAAAAGTAATTTAGTTATTTACCTCGTAGGTCCTATTTAAGCTAGATTGGAACACGAGATGCATCTTTCTAGAAAATATAGCTACGGTTGGCTAAGGTGTATCTCTTCTTGTGATATATAAATATATAATTGGGGCTAAATTCTGCTTCAGATCAATGTTTCTACCTTTCGGGCTTAGTTTCACTTTAGATGGTGACGATGAAGAGAGTAGATTCTGGGGAATCTTACTCTTCGGGTTATCTGATATTTAGATAGTGAGTCTTGCATTAGATATCATATCATCATGATTCAGATTCACTTGCTTTCGTAAAATGTTTTATTGTAAAAAAAGTACGATTTTTTTGTGTTTGCTTTTTTCATGTCTAGAGAAACATTAAGCTCTGTAGCTTACACCCCTTTAGTCTTCTTTTAGATTCTCAAACCTGTTTAGTTGATTTAGTACTTGGAGCACCTCGCATTTTACTTGGACAAATTATTATTTAGTATGAAACCTTTTTATTATTTTAGTTAATGATTTTTATTGATTCTGGAATATTTTGTATTTTAGATGTAATGCCCCAAAATAGGCTTAGAAGTTAGTGAATCGGTTTTGTCGGTTTAGCCTAGTTCGGGATTAAATACTTAAAAATTGGATTTTATTTAAAATAAATTATGTAAAAATATAATAAAATTCTTAATTGACATATATTTGACTTTAGTCAATCCAATTTCGAAAATTGACCATTGAATCCCTAAGATTTTGAAATTAGTGAATATTTTGTAAAAATTAAAAATTTAAGGACAATTTTATAAACTAAGCTAAAACTTTTAATCCTTAAGGGAATTTTATCCAATTTTAATCCTATACGATCTAAAATTTCCAAGAGTTTATTTAATTTGCCCAAACTTATATTTTAAATCAAATAATTAAATAAACCCAAATTTTAATACTAAAACTCTTTTTAACATTAAAAACAAAACCTATTAACCTTATTTTCATTTTCCCCCGGAAGACATTCCATTAGTTTTAAAGGTAAAAATATTATATTTTAAATAGATTTTGTTTGGATTAATTCTTAAAACATTTCTTCCTTAAAATTTTCAGTTTTTCTATCATTTTCTTGTTTTAAATCTTGGAAAGAGATTGGATAAGTTTTGACGGTGAGATTTATTCAAACCTATGAAACCCTAAATTTATTTATTGAAATTCATTGGCTTGGTATAATTATTTCTAATCTTTTATTTCAAGAAAAAACGGTTTTTGGTCAAAAACCATAATTTTCTTACAAGGGTTTTAACTCACTGTTTTTGGATCCTAAATTCATGATTTTGGACGTATTAGGATATTTATAACATGTATTTAATGAATCTAATACCGTACTTTAGGCTTAAGTGAAGTTTGGTGAGTTTCGTAAAGTTTTCGGGTAAGGTTTTAATATGTTTTAAGGGTTGCTGTGTAGGGATCCTAATTGGGGGATGTTAGTGTGTGTTTTATTACACTAAATCCTCTGGTTTTGATGCTTGAAACAATACAAGTTTTAGGAGATCAAATTTGAAGGAGATCGATTCTTGTTGGTGGCTTGCCAATCAAGTAACGATTATTGGTAAGTGGATTTTGAGAGTGGAATGATTCGAAAGTGTTTTAATTATATTTTCAAAGGTTTGAGAGTGTAGGAAGGTTTGAGATGATTCACTTCTATTAGCCGCATCGATTACCTTTATATCCATAGGCGTCAATCCTTCGTAAAATTATTGGAGAAGTGTTTTTTCAGTTAAGTCGTGTTGTGGATAGTTCACACATAGCTTTTTGAAACATTCCCAGTAATCATATAAAGTTTCCGTATCCTTTTGTCGGATACTCAAGATACATCGTCTTAGTTCGTTTACCTTAGCTGCTAGGAAAAGCTATCAAGAAAAATGAGAGTTATATCAGTCCAAGTTGTAATAGAATTGAAAGGTAAATCAAATAATCAGTCGTTTGCTATATCAACTAAAGAAAAAGGTGTAACCCCCTTGACCCGGTCTAGAAGCCACCCGACTCGAAAGAGCTACACGGGGAATAACGAGTCTAATCTTGAGACTTTCCTCGATAAATGACACTAAAAAACTTTTATTTTCTTTTTATCTTATCTAGATGCTTTAATTATATTCTACGTGTTCATGCAAGGAATGAGTTCAATTTACAGCGGAAGCTAAAGAGAAATGAGTCCTAATTTTAATCAAACAAGTTTTAGGGACCTATTTGTAATTTTCTAGAAATTATTAATCAGATGTTAAGTTAAACTTATCAATGTTTAATTAAGTTCATTTCATGCTTGCATGTGAATTTTCAGCTTAAAAGAAGGTCTACAAGTCACTTAATTGCATACTAGATATTTAATGACTAAAACGTAAAGAATCAGAATTATCGATACATATGCCTTGTTTCAAGTTGTTGTTTCGATACTAGTTCATGTGGTATCGATACCCAAGCTAATTTCCCCAAAAATCCTTCACGTTTTTGCATGCATATCGATACCCTATGAAAGGGTATCGAAACCCTCTGCCAGAAAAGCAAATTTCACTAATTTTCATGCCTTAAACGAAATCTAAAGGTTTACTATATGCATATAAGTTCCTAGAGGCAAATTCCACGTCTCCCAACTAGTTTCATCAACATAAATAACACAAACAAGGTAATAATCAAATTCAAAACCTCATTGTCATAAAAACATGCCAATACGTAAGTTCATATAATTCTGAAAATATAACCTCATAAGCATAATCAACTTCTCAATTTCAATGTTCGATAATAAGTCATAGATAGTATAAGTTCTCTATCTCCATTGCTCTCTACTATATAAGGTTCAACGACTCAAAATAACATAATATTAGCTAAATATGAATTAAGGCACTTTATATGGCTTCCCTTGTTTCTTTGGACGAACGTCTTACTTATTTATTTGTATTACAAGGAAAAGAGAGGGGTTAAACAATTGCTTAGTGAGGAAAATATAAAATATTTTAAAACTACTTGCAATGCAGCCCATAGCATACTTAAAACATTTGCAATAGGAAAACATTTCATGCTCCTTAAACACACATGTGGCTAACAAGTAAAATTCTACAAGTGTATCAATTCGTGGAACTAATCCACCAAAACTCAAGACTTACATGCTTCACATAGCAAAGCTTATAAATGTTTGAAAATCAAAATAAACACCGACATAATATATTTGCCATGAAAATCAGTAAAAATATATCACTTGTGTTTTCTCGTGTTGATATTAGTGATTCGATTAGCTTACATCTAATCATTGGAATAAACTGAACAGACAAGCATGGGTTCAATCGCCAACATGCCACGTATAAGATCCAAACCGCTACTCATATCACGTATGAAGACTAAATCGTCTACTCATACCCTTGATGGATTACCTCCAATCATGAAATCTCACCTTAGCATCCGGGATAAGCAACACTTTAAATGTAATACAACACATATACCACATTTTAAGTATTAACTCTAATGCATCACTAAGACATTTAATACACGTACATATTTTATAATTATAGTGCACTCACATCTTATTGATCGATCAATTTATCCCTAAATAACATCATCTTAATTACCAACACAAAACAGTACCGATGCTCAAGTTTCTCACTTTAAAAACAATATATAAATCTCATGCTTTTCACTAATCCTAGTAATAAGTAAAAAACCGATAAAACCACATTTAACATATTTTATAAAACAAATTGTGGGATAATTAAACCATCATAAAAATAGTCCCTTGAGCATTCAAAATCCATGCATAAACCATTATGCAAAACATCAAACGAGCATGACAATTATCATAGTAAAATTAGCATAGTATGGGATAAATCTTTTAGAGAGCAAAAGTTAACACTTACTTTCGGAGTATAGGCAGGTTTCTCATACCTTCCCTAAACTCCCAATACTTTGAAAAACTAAGTAAAATATTATCGAAGTAGCCCACTAACAAATCCACTCACTAATATTCGTTTCTTGTTTGACAGGCCACCGATTTGAACCAAAAATCTTTCAAACGTGATCATATAATTCTTTTCTTCTTTTAAGCATAAAAAACTAAGGATTTAATGTTTTTAACTGTACACAACAAACCCCAAGTCGGATCCCTACACAATACCCTTTAAAACCTATCAAAACTTTAACCAAAAACTTTCTAAAACCAACCAAACTTCTTCTAAACCTTTAGTATGGGATTAGAGATCTTAAAAACACGTTATAAACATCCTAACATTATTAAAAATCATCCAGTTAGTATCCAAAAACATTGAGTAAAAACCCTTGAACGAAAATTATATATTTTTGACCGAAAACCGATTTTTCTAAAACAAAGGATTAAAAATATTTTTACCAAGCCAATAACTTGTTAATTTCAATAAATAACCTTTACAAATCATATTATTGAATGTTTCATAATCCAATTTTGACCCAACCAACTTCCATGGTTTTTGAAGAAGAAAACGATTAAAAACAAGATTTTTGAAGAAAAAAGTTATAAATATTTATTAGGACGAATTTAATTGAAAAGAATTTGAATTTACATTGAAAATACGGCTGTTCTCTTCCTTCGAAAAAGGGAAAACGAAAATAATAAAATAAGGGTTTAGGTTTTGATATAAAAATAAGGTTTATGGGTTTTAATTAAAGTTATTTGGGTTTTGTGTTTTAAAACTTTGGTTAAGAGTTAATTAAATAAGACCATGGAAGTTTAAATCAATTAAAATTAGGATTGGATCAAAGCCCCTTAAATATTTAAAGTTTTGGTTAGTTTATAAAATTATCCTCAATTTTTTAATTTTTATAAAATAGTCACTAATTTCAAAATTTTAGGGATTCAAGGGTAAATTTTAAAAATTTAGTTGAATAAATTCAATTATATATTAAATATGAATTTTAGGATATTTTTCCAATATTTATTTTATTTAAAAACTAATTTTAAATTATTTAATCCCGAACTAGGCTTACCCGACTAAATCGGCCCACTAATATCTAAGCCCATTTTTTGGGAGTTGCAATAGTAAAGGTGCAAAGTTTTATTTTTTCTTCAGAAACCCCCTGTGGTTTTTTACTTATGCAAACCTTATGAAATTCCTTGAGGTGTTTATGGTGATTTTCACTAGGTAAGCCGTGAAAGGTCGGTAGGAGATGTATTAATCCTGTCTTAAGGGAGAATGGTGTATCAAAATTTGGTAATGTTATACACTTCGGCTGGTACTCATCAGGTGCCGCATTTATTTGTTGGATGGTTTGATTTTTTTTCTCCTATCGTAACTCGTTCTCTCGGATTTTCCTGGTCAAAAATCAAACAAATTAATTCAGTAACTTTTTTGTAGACCCCGACAATGATGCCAATTTGACACGCATCATGTAGTGTCAATATAAAATGCATTATTCTCAAATTAATTCAGTAATGGTCGATCCCACATGGGCTAAGAAACTTCTTGATTATAGTTGTTCAATCGTTGATCCTAGAAGAAAATTAAATGATGTTTGAGTAAAAAAGGGTTTAAATAAAATGGGCAATTGAAGAAAGAAAATAAAATGATTAAATATGACAAAAACTAGTCTTAGGCTCTTACTTTGACTCGATTTTACCGGATCATTAGGAAATGATTTTTCACTTCGGGATTTTACGTCAGTACTTGGCCTTCAAGGTTCAGTCCTTGTAGCAAAACTTTCAAATCGAATATCCAAGTGTTATCTTTGATATTGGTTTCATGGATTAATCCACCAACAAAATGTTTGTACATAAAAGAATTTAAATTATTAAGACAGACTCGGATTATGTTGTTGCAATAATAACTGATCCGATATCAGTTTTCTCTTAGAAAACAATTTGCTAACTGTGTTCCCAAGAAGTCGAATTTACTTCAATAGCCGATCTTTCTTCCCACACAAATAATCAAAACAATATCATGACCAAGTTCAATCTTTGGTTTTTGAAATCATTTTGATTTTAGAAATAAGTTTAGAATATTGAAAGAAATAAAATCGAAGTTGTTGACGCGTTTTTGAATCCTCACGCTTGGATCGATTCATTTCTTAAGAACTTGGCTATAAAGAACATAGTCAAGCATGATTATGGAAAGAATCATGCTCGACATATTAAAGATAAAGTAAAGTAAAGAAAAAAAAGAACAAGAAAATAAAGAAAGAAAGCTTTTATAAAACTTTAAAAACTAGTACAAAGAGATGGAGATGAGAGATATTATATATGTTCTAGGCTTACCCAAGTTGGGTATTTATAGCCTTCTACAAACTTTAAAATAACAAGAAATAAACCTAAGTAAATCTAAATTATTTAAATTCAAATAAAAAATATAATTCTCAAATTTAAAATCTAAATGGCTTATAAGTTATCTGGAACATAGCTGATAAGCTATCAAGTGTTGTTAACGTCATCTTCTAGAATTTGCTAACCTACTGCCACATCAACTCTCATGACCAAAGTCAATCCCACTAATCTAGGCTCGATCCAGAAAAAAAAACTCTTCAAAACTCAACCATTTAAGTGCAATTTCCAGCATTCGTAGTCCTGCACAAAAACACACGAAAACACTTAAATTAGTAATATAAATCATCGAATCAATGAGTAATTAAAGATAAAATATTAACTATTCTGAGCACTTATCACCGGTTTATGCACTCAATACATGAAATAGTGGGATGCATGTGGTTAATTCTGTTTTGAATTAGGTTTTAAGCATTGGTTTTTGATAATATATTGGCTAGTTAAGTGATGAACCTTATGAGATAAGTTGATCGATCAATAGGGTCTACAGTGCACTATAAACTATTCAAAATTCATACGTGTGAAAATTCCTTGAGTGTTGTATTTTGGCTTTTAGCCTAATACTGTGTGATGTGGGTAGTACTGTCACATCTGGGTTAATTCTATTTTGAATTAGGTTTTAAGCATTGGTTTTTGATAATATATTGGTTAGTTAAGTGATGAACCTTATGGGATAAGTTGATCGATCAATAGGGTCTAGAGTGCACTATAAACTATTCAAAATTCATACGTGTGAAAAATTCTTGAGTGTTGTATTTTGGCTTTTAGCCTAATACTGTGTGATGTGGGTAGTACTGTCACATTTGGGTTGATAGGGGTATTACTGTCATCGGAAACAAAGGTGAGATTATTTTTATGTTGGGGTAGTACCAACATGCACATGCTCTGGGGGTAGTACTATCATGAGGTTGCCCGTTTATCCTAACGATTTGGGGTAGTACAAATCGGATCACTAGCACCAATATATGTGTTTTGATTTTTTTAATTACAAGTGTTATTTTTATTTGGCTTTGCTAGGTACATAGCATGATAGCCTTGGATTTTGCTTAACAAAAATGTGATATGTTTTAAAGAGATATTACTGAGATTTATGGTGGCTTGATAGATCATGATTGTTAACACTTGTTGAATTTACTGTTGCGTTATTGGCCATGTCTTTTACTTGGTTTATAGAGATTATGATATGTTTTACTTTGTCATGATTGATTTGATATGGGTTTATTGTAAGTGACGTTTAAAATGTTTTTATTCCCTCATTAAGTTTCGAGCTTATTCTCTCTTTTTTCCTTGCAATGTAGAGAAATAAGTGTTAGGAGCAACCGGAAAGCGAATAAGTCATATGATAAGTGCATAAAAGTCCTATTTTATAAGCCTCTTTTACTATAATTATTGTTAATTTTTGAGTCAATTAAGTGGGATTATGAGTCATTTCTACATAGTCTATACAGTTCAGCATTAATGCACTTATATAATTTATGAAATATTTGGGAGAAAAAGACATTGTTGTTGTTTTTATGCCCTAACAGGTAAAATGCCTTAGCAAAAGGTAGCCACGGCGGAAGGTTGCCTCGGCGGCAAGTTGCCAAAGCAGTAAGATGACAAATAAAGTAGAGATTTGTCACTAGAAATTTTAGAGACATGTTACTCTGAGGAATGAGCAGATAAAACCAAGCAAAGATAACTGTACTAACGCAGTTTCAAGTCGAGGAAAGTACAACAACCATTAAGACAACAACCCACTGTGGCAACTGATGTCGAGGCAGCACTTGAAAAAAAAATGTTGATATGATAGGCGATCTGAAGAGAAAAACAAGGTGGACGTTTTAAGACAAACGACATAGAAATCGGAGTTGGAAAATTCATGAAAAGTTAAGGTCAAAGCCATGTCGGAAAACAATCCTAATAGGAATAAACTAGGAAATAAAATAAAGATCTTTTATTTATGTACCTAAGTTGTATTTTATTCCAAGTTGAATTCTTACTTTGGAAAGTTTTGCCCTAGGCCAAGCCTATAAATATCATAGCCTATATAGAGAGGAAAGCATCTCAAAATCAAGTATTCATAGAAAACACTAAACTTCCTCCATCACCCCCTTGGGGCTTAGGTTAGTTGTGGAGTGGTTGTGGAAAAAAGTTTGTAATTTGTTTAGTTCTTGACATGCGTCGTGTAGTGTCAAAATAAAATTCTTTATTCTCAAATAATAAATAGGAAATTAAATATAATATAGGAGAAGTAAGGGTCGATCCCACAGGGACTAGAAACTTCCTGATTATGCTCTGTTCGTTCAAGAAGGTTGATCGAATTGTTTTCGAGTAAAAATGGGGGTTTGTCGAATGTAATGAAGCTAAATAATTGAACAAAATAAAATAAAGAAATTAATTTAAATATAATAAAAACTAGCCTTAGGCTTTTGCTTTGACTCGACTTTAGTAGATCATCGGAAAAATATTTTCACTTCGGGATTTTACGTCGGTACTTAGTCTTTAGGTTCAATCCTTGAAGCAAAACGTCTAAACCGAATACCCTAGTCTACCTTTGATATTGATTTCATGGATTAATCCATCAACTCAATGTTTGTATAAAAATCATTTGAATCATTTAAACCGACTTGGATTATGTTATTTCAATAACAACTAATCCAATCTTTAGTTTTCGCCTTAGCAAACAATTTGCTAATGTTTTCCCAGGAAGTCGAATTTGCTTATTAGTCGATCCTTCCTCCCACATAAATAATCAAATTAAAGTCTTGACCAAAGCCAATCTTTAGTTTTGAAATCAATTTGATTTAAAGATAAATTTAAAAGAAAACTCAAAGAAATAAAAAGACGAAGTTGATGATGTACTTTTTCAATCATCACGTTTGGATCGAGTCCTCGCTTAAGCCCTTGGCTAATAAAAATTTAGCCGAGCATAATTATGAAAGAAATTATGCTCGACATAAAAATAAAATAAAAATAAAAATAAAAGAAAGAAAACTTTATAAAACCTAGAACAAAGAGATGAAATTCAAGAAAATGAAGGATGATGTTCTAGGCTTACCCAAGATGGGTATTTATAGCCTTTTACAAACCCTAAAATAAATAGATAAATCTAAGATAATCCTAAAAATATTTAATTCAAATTACAAAAGATAAATCCAAATTTGAAATTCAAAATGTGGTTGATAAGTTATCTGGAACGCGGATAAGCTATCACGCGCTTACTAACGTCATCTTTTAGAAGCTGCTGACCGAATGCTTACGTTAGATTTCATGCCCAAAGTCATGCCCACCAATCCAGACTCGATCTAGAAAATAAAAAAAACTTCAGAAATTGGCCATTTAATTGTATTTTCCAGATTCAGAGTCCTGCACAAAATCACACGAAAAACAACAAGATCAATAACATATTTAATCAAATCAAGCACAAAATATTAACTATTCTAAGCACTTATCAGTTCTTATTATTGCAATTTCAAGTTTCATAGTTTATTCTCTCTTAACTTTCACACTTCTTTCAATACGAGCTCGAAAGATAAGTTTGCGAGGAAAAATCCATTTCTCAATACTAGTGATAGTTAAGTTCAAGAAAGAAGAGAGTACGGTCTTTACTCTTGGGCATTAGCTAATCCAACTAGGATTTCAGAGACTAAAAGGAAACATATTATCGGTTGTTCTTTGCCCTTGATTTACGTCGGGAGGTATTATCAAGATGTGGCCCTCAATAGTAATCTGAATTAGGGATAAGGAGGAGGCAATACAGGATGCTCTATCGAACTATAGGTTTTTGATTTGTCAACGATGCATAACCCGTTGAGGCATCTAAGGCGACCCTTCAGCGACCCGCCGAGGCGGAACTTCAACCTATTAAATTATAAGAACGAGATAATTACAATTTTTATCCACACTAAGAAGCAATTTAACTTGGCCCAATTTTCCATATTAATTTCTTGATCATTTATTTTTATTGTTTTAATTATTTTTCTTAGTTTGTTATCATACAAACCAAATTACTTGGGTTTTTCATTTTCTATTGTGCATGAATAAGAAATTGCGTAAGTAACGTCAAACCTCGCAAGTTCGACATCTTAAATACTAAAACTTGGCAAAAGGTGTATGCTTCATTGCAATCGCATAAGACTTCCTAGTTGTCATCAAGTTTGGCGTCATTGCCAGGAATTGATGATTCCAACTTTCCGATTTATTTTTCTTGCACTACTATTTTGTTTTGCTTTAGGAAATTAATTTAATTATTTTTGAGTTATTTATTTTAGGAAGAAAATCCAAGAAAGAGAAGTCATGAAGCACATAAAACGACCCTGAAATCAAGCCTAATGTCCCACCCATGAAGCGGCCAAGACGGGTAGGGCTGCCCAAGAGCAAATGATGGTGTGTTTGCTGCTAAAGAACTCCATATCCCTTATTTTGCTTCATACTTCTTTATTATTATTTTCCATTACGGGTTTTTTTCTTCCACAAACTCCATAGAAACTAATGACCTTCAGGATACACAAGAGGCCAATCGCGATATGTATGTAACTTTCTCATCTCTTTGTTTCTAATTTTTACTATTGTTGCCTTGTGTTCAGATTCATGCATTGATAAAAATTCATCCTTGACTTTGAGGGAGAATTTTCAATATTCTTATAATCATATATGCCAAGTCTCAATTGCCTTTTAATTGGTTCATTTATGCAAAAAATATATAATTAAGTTTTAGATTTTTATGAAGAATATTGTCTTGACAGTAAAATGTCAACCTAGCCGCAGTAGTAGAGTGCACCCTTCACCAAGCTTAAAATCATATAGTTTTCAAGGAATAGTACTTAGGAATAGACTACGAGCCTGAAAAATCTAAACACTGCTAGACTTGTTTGATTTTAGGAGTTCTTTTAAGTTTAGGAAAAAAATCTAAAGGGATAAATATCCAAGTTGGAGTCTTGAGCTAGAAAAATATTAGAACTCATAAAACCAGTTTTTTATAGCTATGCATACACTCACGAGACTCATAATCCAGTTTTGAGAAAATCCTAGAAGCCAGAAAAGAAAGCAAAAGAACGGAACCCCGCTGCGGCAACTAGGAAAGCATATTGCCATAAAAATTATTAACTTATTTTATTTTGCATTGCTTGAGGACAAGTAATAGTTCGAATTTGGGGGTAATTGATAAGTGCATAAAAGTCCTATTTTATAGGACCCATTTACTATAAATATTGTTAGTTTTCGAGTCAATTGAGTGAGATTCTAAGCTATTTCTTCATTTTCTCTATAGTTTAACATTAATGCACTTAAATATATAATTTATGCAATATTTGCGAGAAAAAGATATTGTCGTTATTTTTAAACCCTGACAGGAAAAATGCCTTAGCAGAAGGTTGCCTCAGTGGAAAGTTGCCAAGGCAGCAAGATGGTAACTACAATCGAGATCTATCACCAGACATTGCAGAGACATGCTACGCTGAAGAATGAGCAGATCAAACCAAACCAAGAGAATTGTACTAACACATTTCCAAGTCGAGAAAAGTACAACAACCGTTATGACAGCAACCCGTCGCGGCAATTGATGTCGAGGCAACACCTGGAAAACAAATGTTCATATGATAGGCTATTTGAAGAGAAAAACAAGGTGGACGTTTTAGGACAAGCGACATAGAAATCGGAGCTGGGAAATGTTGCATGTCAAAAGTGCGCAAATTGTGCAAGTGAACACGTCGCAAGTAATAAAGTGATAAGCATATCAGATATCGTCTCCACAAGGATTGGTCTACTTAATATGTCTTCTTTTGTCTTCTTGCTCTGAAAAAGGAATAAAATAAAGACACAAGTAAAATTGGGGTTGATGAAACTAAATAAAGAAAACTAAATAAAAAGAGAATAAACATATTAAAGAAGTGACCAGGATCCAGTTGTGTTATATAGTGGATTCAACTGACTTGTTTCTGTCCAATGCAATCGCACAACACTGCCTCGGCAGTACTGTAGATTACTACCTCGACAGCGATGATGCTAGTCCGTCGCGACAATCTCTTGCTCTTGGGTAGACTTTACCAAAGTTCGACAAAGTGTCCTTTGATGACTCCGCTTATGTCTAAGTCGAAGTACTATTGATGACCAGTCCTTGATGATACCTCTCGGCGTGAATCAATTATAATCACCAACCAATCTCACACTTCTTTTAGCCGCTGAAACTCTTAACCTATCTCTAGGTCGAGTTAGTGTTTCCCGATTGAAACACCGTACTTATTCCTTTCGTGAATCTAACTCTCTCGATATTAGATAAATGGATTTCTCACAAACTTCTCTCTCGAGCTTGTATGCAAGAACAAGGAATGGCAAAGAATAAGCAAACCTTGATATTTTATTCCATTGAAACAAGAAACAAAAGTCAATCTCTTCTCACTAATACTCTACAACTTTCACCTAAGCCTAAAGAAACTTAGAACATAATAAAAAGTAAAAGAGAATTCTAAAATCTAAGATGAAGTCGGCTCTCTATGATGCTAAGTGCTTTGTGCCGAAATCTCATCTCCCTCTTTCTCCTTAGACGGCTATGGCTTATGTAGGCTTGGTCTAGGGCAAACCTTTCCTAAGTAGGAATACAACTTGGAGTAGGACACAAGTCAAGTCCATAAATAAAATATTTCCATGTTTATTCCAACTAGGATGTTTTTCCCGCGTGGCCTTTGACTTGGGCTTTCCATGTGCTACCCAGCTCTGATCCATGTGTTGTTTTTCCAGAAAAGTCCAGCTCATTTTTCTCTTCAGCTTGCCTACAATATCGCTACTTGTCCTTCAGCTGCTGCCTCGGCACCAGGTCCTGCCTCGGCCTCAGTCGCTGCCGCGGCAAATGTTTTTCCTGCACAGACACAAAAGTGAAGTAAAACTTGCCTTTTCTATAAGTATCATCTTTATATATTACAAAAGCAGAATATCTAATTATCTCACATTAAACACATGCATTGGTCCAAGTAGATGTAGATTTAGTGATTATTGTCCATGAAAGGTGTAAAAAGTGATAGTGAGTTGATCACTTATCAGGAAACTCATGAAAAGTTAAGGTCAAAGTCACGTGGGAAAGTAATCCTAATAAAAATAAACTAGGAAATAAAATAAAGATATTTTATTCATGTACTTAAGTTTTATTTTATTCCAAGTTGAATTCCTACTTTGGAAATGTTTGCCCTAGGCATAGCCTATAAATACCATAGCCTATGTTGAGAGAAAAGCATCTCGAAATCGAGTATTCATAGAAAATCCTAAACTTTCTCCATCACCCTTTGGGGTTTAGGTTAGTTTGTGGAGTAGTTGTGGAAGAAAGTTTGTAATTTGTTTAGTTCTTATTAATGCAAGTTCTTGATTTATAGTTTATTCTCTCTTAGTTCAAACTCTTTCTTGCGTACGAGCTTAGAAGATAAGTTTGCAAGGAAAACCCTATTTTTCTAGACTAGGGATAGTTAGTCTCATGAAATGAGAGAATATAGTCTTTGCTCTTGGACATTGTCTAATCCGACTAGGATTTTAGCGACTAAAAGAAGCATAGCATCAGTTATTGTTCTCCCTTGATTCACGCCGGGAGGTATTATCAAGACGTGACTATCAATAGTACTCCAAATTAGGGATAAGGAGAAGGCAATAAAGGATGCTCTGTCGAACTATGAGTTGTTGATTTATCGACGAGGCATAACCCACCGAGGCAGCTAAGGCGACCCTTTAACCTATTGCATTATAAGAACGAGACAATTACATTCTGAATCCACACTACGAAGTAATCTAACATGGTTCACTTTTCAATCTTGATTTCTTGATCATTTATTTTTATTGCTTTAATTATTTATATTAGTTTAGTTATCATACAAACCAAATTACTTATGTTTTTAATTTTCTATTGTGCATGAATAAGAAATTGTGTAAGTAACATCAATCCTCGTGGGTTCGACATCTTAAATAATACAACTTGACAAAAGGTGGATGTTTCATCGCAATCGCATAGGACTTCCTAGCTGCCATCATCTTACATTCCTGTTTTTATATTTTTCTTAGCTCAAGTATGTTATTTTCAAAGTTATGAACCTTAGGTAGTAGAAAGCAATGGGATAGTGAAACTATGTGTTTTGGTTATTTCGTTACTTAAATTTCTTATTTGGTATACTCTTATGTTAATGAGGTATTTTGAGATTCAATTTATGGTAATTTTAAGTTATGTTACGTCATGTTTCCAATGTGGAGGTATGCACATGTGTTGTGAGTTTTGCTTAAAGAATTAGGTGATGTTGCATCTGGAAAGGTTGCTATTATATGTGCTTTATGCCCTTAGGTGATATTATGCATCTAGAGAGTCTTTGAAATTCGTTTAAAGCATGAACCTGAGTAATTTTCAGTTTCTGGACAGAGGTTTTCGATACCTCTTCATAGGGTATCGGTACACAGGCACAAATGTGAAGGAAATCTGGGAAATTTAGCTTGGGTATCAATACCACATAAATTCGCATCGAAACAGAAGCATGAACGCAAACAAGCGTATCGATACACTTGACCATGGTTTCGATACCGGTTTTTATAGTTTCAAATAGTATCGAAACGAGTCACCTGTTGTATCGAAACACGAGCTTGTCACGCAGGGAATTGACTGAGTAATCGGAGGCGTATCGAAACACTTAAGAATCTTTTTGATAAATGTTTTAAAATGACTTATAGATTTCGTTTTAAGCTGAAATTTGAGAATTAAGCATGTAATTAACTTAATTAAGGATTGGTGATTTCAATTTCATGATTAGTTCTTAAATTTATGGAAAATTATAATTAGGTCCTTAAAACTTGTTTGGTTAAATTAGGACTCGTTTCTTATCAGTTTTCGCTACAATTGAACTTAGTACTTGTATGAAAATTTAGGATCTAATTAAAGCATCTAGATAAGATAAAAAGAAAAAAATTAGGGTCGTTTATCGGGGCAAGTCTCCGGGTTAGCCTCAGTATTCTCCGTGTAGCTCGATTGAGTCGAGTAGTGTCTAGACCGGGTCGAGGGGGTACATCATACTTTAGAGAACTTTTAATTCATGATTTTGACGAATATATTTTCAGATGACTTAATTGATAATTTGAAACAATGTTTAAAGCTTTTACTGTACAAGAAAGAAATATTTAATAAGATTTACCCAATTATCAAGATAACCCTAATTTTAAATTATTTAAACCTAAAATACTTACTTGAGGAAAAAGTTCTGATAACTTGACTTCCAAGTTTTGACCTAAGATATTAGGTTGAATTTGGGGTTATAACTCGACCCATCTCGTTAAAAACTCGAGTTGAATTCGATCAAATATACCTTTAATCAAGCTTTGATCGAATCGAGCTCGAGTAACTCATGATTTATCTCATCTCATTTATAGACCTAGTTACGAATGGAGTTTTGTTTCCTCCAATTACATGGTGAATCGCAAGAAAATGACTCAAGGTGAGGTCAACTATGAATCTGTTGTTTGGTAAATTTAAATAAGTTATAAATATTGAGATTCAAATTCAAAATCATACCCTTATAGATTGTATTGTATTATACTTCAGATGCAATGATGAAAAAAAGGAAAATTAAGCTCTAATTATGAAAAGCGAAAGATGAACAAAAAGATATTAAATAATAATAGAGCATAATTGGATTCCTTGATGATTGGTGCCTCTCACCAACTTTTACTTTGAATTCATTTGAAGCCTTGATCAAGCAACCCATCTCTTCTAATCATGACGACCGCAAGCCTCATTTTAAAAGGAGAATGAAACCCTTCCTTAATGAGTTTTTTAATCAATTTTATCATCAGCATTAGAGCGTCATGATTATAATAACGAACGGCCATAATGACCGTCATGATGAATCAAACCCTGATCTATCTTTACACTCACTATATAAGAAACCGGGTTGCGAATTGACCGAAACACTTGGCCACCAGAACCAGCACCAGCACCAATACCAACCGGTCTTCTTTTTTCAAGGATGCTGAAAAAAGGTTCTATGACCATATCGATGTTTCCAAACTCGACTCTGTTGGTGTCGTGGTGCCGGGGACGGAGGCGTCTGAAGAGGAGGCGAGGAAGCACCATACGGCTCGGGAATAAGGCTAAACGTCGAGGGTTCTGGTTAGGTTCCCGTCCGGTGGTACAATGGAGTGTCATGGTTGGTCCTCTGAAAATGCTGAAGAAGATCATTTCGGAGATGACGGTCAAGGAAAAGTTCATAGAGGCCTATTATATGTACTTGCCCTTCTTACGACCCCAATTATTCCCCCTGTGTTGATGTATAATTTGGATACTGTTTTTGTACTTGTTACGGTGCCTAATCAGCTGATCTCGAACGTCCATTATGTTGTACAGATTCAGATATGTATTTGATCTCGGAAGATCATAGAAATCTGTATCTGAATTTTTATAGAGACCTATTTAATTCTGCCTTAGAGTTCTGGGAATCTTGAAAAAGTTCTAAAACAAACGATTTCAGTTTCCTCTTTTACCATACAGTTCCATGACTAAGCAAAGCAACTTTTTATTCAATATCTTCGGTTCATTACTGGCGAAAACAACTTAAATCCACGCTCAATAATGCATTGTAATGTTCTTTTGTCGTAGTATAAAATCGGTAATTAAATTTAGTAACTTTGATCAAAGTAGGATTTGATTTTCTTTAGTTCAGATTGTTACTTAAATTTAAATTTGAAAAAAAATATCTCAAAACTAGTATATACATGTACAAATGATAAAGTCATGGAGTATTATAAATATTAATTTTAATGTTGATCATTAAACATCAATATTTTTACTTTTTTTGGCACGTTTATTTTTTTATCATTTAATAGTTTTTTTTTTAGTTTTTAATGAGTGGATTAAACAACCACGTGAATAATTAAAATGAGATTTATTTGTTATCATATTGATTTTTTTATTTTAATTTTTTAGATTCGATTTGGATACGTAATTGTGTTGTGGTTTATACATATTTTTAGTCCTTGACGATGTACACATTTTATAAACAAAACAATTTAAAACCGAATTATTTAGGATTCACATCAATTACCTTTTTACTATAACGACTTGTATCGCGTGAACAAAATAATATTGATGGTACTAATTAAGATGGTTTAGATTCCGTTAAAGTTATCCTTTTTATAATTTTTTTTATTATTATTAGGTGTATTTTTTTAGGTTAAAATATGTTTTAACGAAACATATGTTAATAATTTTTAATTATTAAAAAATGAAAAATAATCAAATAACTCTATTAAATGATCAAAGTTAAAATTGTTTGATATGACTAGGGATGTAAAAAGTTGACCCGACCTGAAAACTCGACTGAAACCTGTTCGAGTCAAAACATGGTTTGACCCAGAGATGTAATAACCTGAACCTGATCTGTATCTGACTGTTGTTGACCCGAACCCGAGTTGAACTTGTTACTATAGTAACCGAACTCGAACTGTATCCGACCGAGAATGACCCGAACTCGATTTCAACCTGTTAATGTGGACCCGAAACCTAACCTGCATCCGACTGAAATAAACCCGAACCCGAGTTTGACCTGGCAGATAACCGATATTACCCGAATGAATCGACTCGAGACCTGTTTTGAACCCGACCTGATAAATGACCCGACTTGTTTTGAACCCGACATATTATTAACCTGAACTAATATTAACAAGACTTAATATTTACATGACATATAATTAAGTTTATCTATGATTTGATGAATTTAAAATATTAATAAATATAATTAATCTTAAAAAAATAAAATTAGACATGAGAATTAATTTAGGGATTAATATTTAAATTTATATTACATATTTAATTAAATTAATTTATTTACTATTTTATTTAGTTTTAATGTATTTAATTTTAATTATAATTTTAAAATAATATTTGATTAAAAATTATAATTCTAAATTAATATTTCATTAAAAACATAGTTTTAAATTAATATTTAATTAAGTTAAAATAACTTATTGAACTTATAATTAATTAAGCTAAATTAAAATATAAAAACATAAAGTACAAACATAATTAAAAGAATTCTAAAATCAAATGTAAATTTTTATTAAATTAATCTAAACTCAATTAAATTAAACTAAAATAATTGATAAAAAAGAAAAAGACAATTGATAAAAAAAAAGAGTGAAAAGACTAAATTTTGGAGGAAAATAAGCTACTCTTTTTTTAAGTTTGATATTAATTTACTTTTAGTATAAAAATTCTGGAGGGATATAAGTTATCTAAAATTTTGGAGGGAATTAGAAATAAATTTTGATTATTATATAAAAAAGAGTGAAAAAATAAAATTTTGGAGGGAAATAAGCCATTAAAAAAATTTAAGTTTGATATTAATTTACTTTTAGTTTAAAAATTTTGTAGGGATATAAGTTATCCAAAATTTTGGAGGGAATAAAAATAAATTTTGATTATTATATAAAAAATAAGAAAAAAAATATTTGGACTGAATTAATATATATATATATATATAATAAAGTTTGGAGGATTATTATTATTATTACAACTTATAATCAAATGATAAACTTTGATTAAAATATAATTAATTAAAAATATAAAATGGAGATTCGATTTAGATATTCATTTGACACTACTCTAGTTCAAGTAAAAAAATTCACACATTTTTATATAGGTCGCGCCTAAAAAATCGAATATTGCACCTATCTACACCTTATTTTACAATTATTTCAATTTAGTTATGATCACTCAAAAATTAAGTTTTAAATTTTATTTTTTTATTCGATTGTATCCTTATTTAATTAAATCAAATTATATATTTTAAAATTGTTTTAGTTTGATTATAGAGAATTAGTTTAGTGATTGAAAATTTGATCTTAGAGAACTAATTTAGTGATTTCGGTTTAGGGGATTCATGTTGAACTTAAAGAATTAATAATATATATATATACATTAATTAAATACATATACATACATTAATTCATAAACATATTAAATACATATATTAGTATACATTTAAGAAAAATATATTATATATAAGTATATATACATTAAATTATATTATATATATAGTATATATATTAATGTATATTATATATATATTATATAGATTATAATATATTATATATATATGCATATATATAAAAGTAATAATATAATATATAAGTATAGATACATACATACTTATATTATATATATATATATATACATACATATATACATATTATATATTTATAATATTATACATTTTATATTTTCATATATAGTATCATACCTTATGTAATATAAATTCTATATATAGAATATATTTCATATATAGTATAAATTTTATATTTCCATTTTTGAAGTGTATTAAACTATAATATGTATAAATTATAATGTATTGAAGTATATCAAAATTAAAATTTTCACTGAATTTAACTATTATTAATTTATAATTTTTGCAATTTAGTTCTTACAACTTTATTTTTATTTCAAATTAATTATTATTTATTTTTATAATTTATTTTAGTGTTTTTAATCAGATGAAATTTTATTTTATTAATGTTTATCCTTTTTAATTTAAAATTTCATTTTTCGGTCCAATGTTTATTCCTTATTAATTTTTAATTTTTGTAATTTAGCCCAATTTTTAAGATATGAATCATTTGATGATATTTTCGTTTAGTCTAGTGCGTAATATTTATTTTTAATAAGATTCATGCTAGATATTAAATAATTAATTAATATCGATTTAAAACTCAAATTAATTTGACCTGAAATAAAACCGACTTGAAATGAACCCGACCTGAAATGAACCTGTCAATTATCTGATTTGGACCCGAACCGTTTGAACCGACCTGAAATAAACCCGACCTGAAATGGACTCGCACTCAACCCGAATCGAGTCAAAACATCAAATCAACCCGAAATAACTTGTATTCGATTTTACCCGACCTGACAGTACCCGACTTGAAACCCATTCAAATAACTGCTTTTACATCCCTAGATATGACATCCAAACGACATTTGTGTTTAAAAACTCTTTTTTAATAAATTATGTTTAAACTCATTTGAATCTACAACTTTTTTAAGATGTAAATTAAATTAAGATTTGATCAATAATTTTATTAAATATATTGATGTGTTTATAAATTGAAATTTAATTGTTAGATATAAACTTTGAATTAAAATGTATACTTTCAATTCAATCGGAAATCAATTAATACCGTCACCGATTGGACAGTTCGAAACAACTAGATGGGTGAATTCCAAGAAGATAGGAATAAATGTTTCAGAGTCTAAAGAGTACAAGGACCCAAAGATCATGCTAAGTACGAGTCTGCGGAGGAGGACGATCAAGATTTTAACCCTTACAGGTTTCTCCTTGCTGGTTTCTTCCTCGTGCTTTGTTAATTAATCTTGTAGGCAAAATACTTTGACACATTTTAAGGTAGATTCCTTTCCATTTGTAAACGTTAGATATCTTGATTAACAATTTATTCATTTGGCGTCACATGTTAATTTTTCTAAGGATTCAACTCGAAATGATATGTTTAATCATACTCCTTATGTTTCGTCTTATAGGAGCAGGGGACCCCGTGCTGATCTCATGAAGGTGTGAATTTTTACACGATTTGTTGGTGGCTTAACTTATGATATTACACTGAATTTGATCAGATCATGGTCATGCCATGCTGAATACATGGAACTTTTTCCTTCTTGTTATTATTTCGGAATTCTTATTATTATTATTAGGGGTGAGCGTTCGGACGAGTTAAGTCGATTTGCGTTAAAAAGAATCGAATTATTCGAGTTGAGTTATCATATTTTATAACTTGAATTTTTTTGAGTCCAGTCGATTTTAGCGAGTTCGAATTGATTCGAATTTTCGAATTTATGTACAAATTTTAATTTCACTTTTCATAATACTATAATATAGTTTGATTGCAATTTAAATGATTTTCTCTTTACATCTACATACATATTTTTTATATTATTTCTTACATATATAAATAAGATTTTAAATTATTATTATTATTATTATTATTATTATTATTATTATTATTATTATTATCATCATCATCATCAAATAGTTTAGTTATATATATGTCATTTCATTAAATTACATGTTTTGCTAAAACCCTTCTTATCTAGGTAAGGCCAAGACTAGAATAAAAATATGATAAATCAAATACAAAATTAAAAAAAAAAACATAAAATAAATAGTATAATATAAAAGATATAAATAAAAATTACATTAAATAAAATAAAAATAAATTTAGAAAGTGACCGGATTGTTAAGAAAAGAAAATTAAGAGGTAAAAAGAAGAAAAGGGCTGAAAATAAAATTATAGGGGTTAAAGGTACAATTAGTCGAGAAATTATTCTATGGACTGGATCCACCACGTCATCCATGGTTCCTAACCACTAAAAATTTTTTAGCCAACTAATTTTATATTTTCTATATCATTTTCTCAAGAGTGTGAATCTTTAATTTTTTTCAATTTTTTATTATCATATAAATAGGTAGTGGTTAAGGACCATGGATAATTTGGTGAAACCGGTCTATAGAATAATTTCTCCAATTAGCCTTTGTAATTATTAAAAATTTTGAGTTATTTAAGTAATTCGATTTTCATTTTACAACTTAAATTTTATTTGAAATTTTTTCGAGTTGAGTTTATAAATTTCGAATCGAGGCAAAACAAGTCCAATTTTTTTTTTCTTGAATTAAGTTGAAGAATTCGTTTTTTCGAATCGTGTCGAGGTTTGCTCACCCTCACTTGTTGTTACGTTGATTTGTGTATTCTGTCTGCAGGATCAAAGTTTTGTGAGGAATAGGCAAGCTGATAACATCGGAAAGTTGATCAGTTTCGGGATAAGTTTGAATTTGATAGAGAAAAAAGAATGAGAGAGAAAGGGATGTTAGATTTTTTAAAATTAATTTATGTTTTATACAGAAATTTTGAGTTCTGCTTATGCTTCTTTTCTATAGATCTAGAGGCAGTAAAAGCTGAATTGAACCACTCAACTGCATTACACATATCAATGGAACTGAATTTACTAGGGAAGACAATATCGTGAATGTCGTGCTCTGACCTGAAACTTACATGATTTGAATCAAAAGTTCCGAACTTGATCCTTATATATAACTGCTGTAGATTAAAATACATCAAAAGTAATGTATAGCATGCGGATATCGTATGTGATGTATTATATTAGCTTACATGCAACACCCATGTACATGTATCATGCAGAAAACTTATATCTTTTAGAATTAAAAGATATTTAATACGAATATAAACCTAAGATTTCATAGGGTTTGATCTTCCAAGAAGTTAGGTTACCTCTTGCCACACAACTCTTAGACGGGGAAAAGAGATATGCAAGTTAACCTAATTTTTGGGGACCGTAACCCCTTTATATAGTTGATTTAATAATCAACTATTAAGTATTTATAGTTTTGCCCCTCATCAAATTATAAACACACCTTATGGTGTCTACACTTTTAATTCCATGACAATTTAATACTTATAACATGTGTAACATAATTGATCACTTAATTACGTGTTAAACTTTATAATAGCAATATACATTATACATATGTGCCCATTATTATTGAATTTTAATCCAACAATATTAATAAACTGCATTTACTAGGGAAAACATTTATCTTGAGTGTCGTGCTCTGTATTAGAAAGAGAGGAAGCTGCAGATTGTTACAACAAACTTCCAGCTAACCATGGTTACAGTTGGTAGTCTGTTAGGGTTTGCGTCAAAATCTAATAGTGTTTCTCCTTTATATAAAGCATGTTATTCATCTTGTAAAAGCAAGCCATTGAAATATATATTTTCCAGACTTCCATTTCTATTTTATAAGTTTATTGTCTAGCTAACATGGTAAATATCGCCATGTCTTTTATGATTCAATAAGCTTTCACTGCTACCGTCGTCGTTATGGCAACGACTGATTATGATGGCTCCTCTGATGATGTCTCTTCCCAGTCTTTCTCCAACAAACAAATCAACGTAAAACTCGATGATCATAACTTTCTTCTATGGCATCAACAAGTGCTGCTCATGGTTCGTGGACAAGGCTTGGACCATCATCTTGACAGTGAGTTCTCTCCACCGATGAAATTTCTTTCCAATAGTGATGGTACGAAAGCTCCAAATCCAGCTTATCAGAAGTTTATTAAGCAGGATAGTTCTCTTGCTTCCTGGTTACTCTCCACTGTAAGTCTGTCTGTTCTTCCTCATTTGGTTGGTTGTGACTCATCTTCCTCCATTTGGTCTATGATTTTTCTTCGTTATTCCAAACTTTCTACTACTTGTGTCATGCATCGTCATTGCAAATTATGATCTCTGAAAAAAGGCACTTTAACTATTCATGAATTTGTTACTCGCATCAAGGAAGTTTGTGATCTTCTCGTTGTTTGTGGTAGTCCTATTTCTGAAATTGAGCAGGTAGCTACGATTCTCAATGGGCTTCCATCTGAATTTGAGTCCGTTGTTGCTATGATCTCGGCAAGCAAGGAATCTTACACCTTTGATGGAGCAGTATCTCTACTTGTCGATGCAGAAAACAAACTTGAGGATCCTTTTCGCTTTGCCGTTGGTGTTAACAATATTGTTGTCAACTCATCTCTTGTACCTCAAGATTCGCAACAAGATTTTGGTTATTCTCGTGGAGGTCGTTCTGGAACAGCTGGTAGATTTAAAGGTCGTTTTTAGCTCCAGTGTTAGATTTGCGGAAAACTTGGTCATCTAATAGATCAGTGTTGGCATCGATTCGATCAGAACTATCAACTTTAGGCTCTTCCAGCTGGGGACTCCCATGCCTTTTGTTGCACCCATGATAAACCACAGGGTGCTTATGATCCTTTTGACCCATCCGATACTCAGTCTTCTCCTGCCGAAGACTCTCCCCAAGTAAATGCTCTCGTTGCTTCCCTCTCTACTTGGTACCCAGACTCGGGAGCAATGCATCACGTCACCAACACCCCCTCTCATGCGACTACTGCTCAAAAATATACAGGTCAGGGTAAAGTTTACATTGGTGATGGCTCTTCACTTTCTATTTCGCATATTGGTGAATCATTTCTTGCTTCAAATACAAGATCCTTAGCTTTTCATAATCTTCTACATGTGCCTAACATCACACGTAATCTCATGTTTGTGTCAAAGTTTACCACTGATAATAATGTTTATATTGAGTTCCATTCATCCTACTGTGTTATTAAGGATGAATAGACAGGTGCTGAATTGCTAAGGGATGTTCAGAATGATGGTTTGTATGCTCTTCCTCCTACCTTTGAAGTTACTGCAGTAGCGTATTCCCCTTTCACAAATGATTATTGGCTTTGGCACAACAGAGATGCCATCCTTCTTCTGAAATAGTTAGTTGCATTATAAAAAAGAAGTTTCCCAAGAGTGACATTGCCCTTTGCTCAGCCTGCCAGCTAGGAAAAAGTCACGCTCTTCCTTTTGAATCCTCTACTTCAGTTTACTCGCAACCTTTTCAGCTTGTTGAATTAGACATTTGGGGTCCTGCATCAGTTTCTTCGAATGGATACAAATACTACATGTCTTGCATTGATTTGTTTCCCAGAAATGTTTGGTTGTATCTCCTTAAAAAGAAATCAGATGCTTGTTTGGCCTTCCAATTGTTCTATGCTCTAATAAAAATCAGTTTAATACCAATCTCTTTGCTGTTCAAGTTGATGGTAGTGGAGAGTTTAAATTTCTAGAAAAATAGTTAGCTAAATTAGGTTTCCAATTAAGGGTTACTTGTCCACATACTTCTCAGCATAATGGTATTATCGAACGAAAACACAGACACATAATAGAAACTGCATTGACATTGTTAGCACGTGCTTCTTTACCCATGAAATATTGATCTTATGTTGTTGTTAGTGCCACCTACTTGATCAATAGAATGTCATCAGAGAGTTTAGATTACAAGTCACCTTTTTGGCTTTTGTTTAACAAGCTCCCTGATTATAGATTCTTGAAGGTTTTTGGCTGTCTATGTTATCCTCACTTACGACCATTCAATCATCACAAGCTTGCTTTTCGATCGAGTCTTTGTATCTTTTTGGGTACTCTTTTACTCATCATGGCTATGTTTGTCTTAATAAGAAGAGTTCAAGAATTTTTATTTCTCGAAATGTGGTCTTTAGTGAAACAGTGTTTCCCTACAAAGATCAGGTGACAGAGAGAGTCTTCAATGATGATCTATCTTTACCACTTCGTGTTTCTGCTTCTGATCCTAATATGCCAAGTTTTGATCCTTCTAGGAATGTTCCTAATGTTCTTACTTTCAGCTCATCTTCCGTACCTATTGTTGACCCAGAAGAGATCCCAAAAAATCCACCATCTGCACCCATGAATGTCTCCGAGGATGCTTCAACTAGAGTTCATGAAGATAACTCAAGTTCACCACCTCCTGGTCTTGAAGAGCTCCCAACTGATATTCCACAAATGACTCCAGTAGCTACAGAGACATCCTCTGATGGATCAGTACCTCCAGTTACTAAAATAAAAGTGCCAATAACTACTGAATTACCACTTGCATCCTCAAATCCACCGACAAATGTTGTTGATGATACCAATATACCAGTACCTGTTGCCACTAACACACACAGCATGAGGACAAAAAGTAAGGATGACATTTTCAAACCCAAAGTGTTTCAGCTTCAATCAGGTGAGATTCCAATTGATATTTATTCAGCATTACAAAATTCAGATTGAAATGCAGCTGTGACTGCTGAGTATAAT
This sequence comes from Abelmoschus esculentus, assembly GCA_035048815.1. NCBI lineage: Eukaryota > Viridiplantae > Streptophyta > Magnoliopsida > Malvales > Malvaceae > Abelmoschus > Abelmoschus esculentus. Next base: position 11,514,858 of record JAUCBN010000031.1, read on the forward strand.
ACTTTAATTGAGAATGACACTTGGCAATTAGTAGCCTTACCTTCAGGAAGGAGAGCCATTGGCTGTAAATGACTTTTTAAAATTAAAAGACATCCTGATGGTTTTATTGCTCGTTATAAAGCACGTTTGGTAGCAAAAGGCTACTCCCAACTTGCAAGGCCTGACTTCAGAGAAACCTTCAGTCCCGTTGTTAAATCATTTATAGTGAATTTAATTATTTCATTAGTTGTTACCAACAGTTGGTAGATTTGACAAGTAGATGTGAATAATGCATTCTGAAAGGGAGATTTACATAAAGATGTTTACATGGCACAGCTTGATGGTTTTCAAAAGCATACAAGTGGTGGAAGTGTTCTTGTTTGCAAGCTCAAGAAGGCTTTTTATGGCCTGAAACAAGCACCCAGAAACTAGTTTACCAAACTTCAATCCTTTTTGAATGGTTTAGGTTTCAAATCCTCAAGTGCTGACGCTTCTCTTTTTGTTTACAATAGAGATAAGGTGCAAACATACATGGTAGTGTATGTAGATGATATTATTATCACTGGATTATCACTTGATCACATCAACTCAGTGATAACACAACTAGATTGTAGATTCTCTCTTAAAGATTTAGGACAGTTGAATTATTTTTTGGGGATCGAGGTTAAAAGTATACATGATGGCATGTTCTTAACACAACAAAAATACATTGCTGAACTTCTCGTGAAAGCTGATATGCGAGATACAAGAGTTGTGCCTACTCCTATGGCAGCCAATCTCAAATTAAGCAAGACTGATGGTGAATTGCTACTTGATGTTCAACAGTATAGGAGTATTGTCGGATCACTTTAGTACGTGTGTCATACAAGGCCTGACATTTCATTCTCTATGAATAAACTAACTCAGTTTATGCAACAACTCAGTTACCAAATTACCACCTCTACGTAAATCCTTGGTTACAATTTGGCTGAAGGGTGCCCATATTCTTTGATAAATTAATGGAACTAAATCTAGAATCAATAGTTGTTTGAGCTATTTTGTCTATTGCTTGTTATTGAAATGATGAAATATTTAGCCCAAGTTCCTTACTAGCTAAAAAAAGTAAGTTTCGTGTATCTCATAATTTTTCTTGGAAGGCTTACAAATTTTTTATGCCACTTGAGAACAAAATTCTATTTTATCCCTTCTTTCATGTCTTCTTTTATTGGATTTTTTGTGGCCTATCAGGTTATAGTTTGGATTGTTATGTTACTTAACTAATGAAAATGCAATGAACTTGTTGCCAGTTGTTTGATGTAGAGTGTTGCACATAAACTGCATTTTTCTTCAATATGCACTTTCAACTACCTGATAAATTATTTCTTGTGTTTGATTTACGGGGACTTTCGTTTACCGTGTGAATATCTTTAAAACCCATGCAAAAATTTGTTTTACTTAGTAGGAATATAAGATAACAATGTTTGGTTGATAAAATATAAAATTACTTGAAGGTAAATTTTACCAGATTATCCTTATGAATAATTTATTTTTAATTATTTAAATTTATAATATTAAATTAAAAATATTTATATTAAAAATCATACAATTATTTTTGTTAGAACAATTAAATTTAACAAAAATATTATAGTTAACCACATATTATAAATGTAATTAATATCTTAAATAATATTTAATAAATTATTATATATATTATATTTATTTTTATCGTAATATATAATAAGAAATTTAGTTATTTTTTAGTGATTAAAATAATTATATAAATCATTAAAAAATAGTTTACGGTTAAAAACTCGTCCTAAGATTATATATTTTTGTTAAATAAATATTATTTTATTAATAATTATCGAGTTGTTAGTGTCCATAACTATTTTTTTCAATCTAAAATAAGTTAATTTTATAATTTTAAGTTTTAATTCATTTATTGTAAAACCAAATTCAAGTAAACTTAAATAAATTATAGTTTCATTTTCATAAACTTGAAATTCGGAATCTCGCATCAAAATAAGAAACCTAAATTTAAATTATTTTTTATTGGTAAGAAATGTTTTTATATAAAATCAACTAACAATGTTAATCTAATGCCTTTATTTAGATATTTTATCAAATATTTTTATAGTTATAATTTTTTTCTTTTATTTAAACATTAAAATATTTTTTAAATATGTATAAAACTATTTTAATATTAAATTAATATAAAATAAAATTATTTAATAAATTTATGTCATTTAAATATGTTACAAAGAATCTAAATTAAGAAAATCTATTATTTTATGGGTAAATTTGTCTAAGGTGACGAAAATTAATAAATACCTAAGGGAATGATGGGAATCACATTTTCATAATGTTGACAAAAAAAATATTACTATTGATAACAATCTTTTCCGAATTAATGAGAATAAAAACATTTCAAATATGAAAATAAAATTCAAAAAAAGATTATTACCAATTTTACCAACTTTCTTACCAAAAATTATTAAATTCTTGGGATAAAAATATATTTAAACTCAAAATCTGAGCCTAACCGAGAGAGAGCAAGCAAAGGTCACAGCTTGTCTGTATATTGCAGTTGTATCTGCTGCCACACCATATTTTCTGATGCTGCAAATAAAACTGTTGCCTTGGGAGTCATGTTCCGTGTGTTGACTTCATCTTCATTAACAATTAAAACATCATTTTCTTTTCTTTTAAAAATTTTAACTTTTTCGATTTCAGCCAGTCTCTTGTGTGCACAAAGCACCAGGTTTTTTACTGGTAATGCGTGTGTGCTGTGTGGGGTTAAAAAGGAAAAAGGAAAGGCCAACCCCGAGACTTTGCTTCGAGATTTGAGGGAAAAAAAAACATATAAAAACAAAAGAGAAAACAAGCATCAAGCATTGGAATATACATCTTGATCAGCGACAAAGTAGGGTGCAGACAAGTTGATAAAGGCAAAGTTAAAACATAATAGAGGTTGTTTTTAAAAAGATTAACTATTACTTAAAATATTAGTTCAAATAATATTTTTTTAATAAGTATCTAAAATATATTTTAATTAAAATAAATGTAATAACCCATTTAAAGAAATCCATTTTATTATTATTCAAACCCATGTTACAAATACCCACTGACCCAACAAAGCCCACAAATTAAACCCAACCCAAATCTGAAACAAACCCTAATTACCATCTAATTGAACCCTAACCAAACAGCCATTACCAGAAACCAGCCGCCGACCTTCTGTCTTCCAGCAGAGCGCGCGTGGCTGCCACGCGCGCGAGTGGTGGTCACGCGCCCTCTGATTCGCCCGAACAAACGGCCACCGCCCCACCGTTCCGGATCTACTTCACATCACCTGCGAAAATTAAAGGAAAAAAACGTGAAAATGCAGAGATTTTTTCATGTTCTTTATTATAAAAAGATGGGTATAAATACCCATAAAGAATCAATGTAAACGGAACAATGAATGGAATAAAAAATCCATATTCGAACAAAAAAATTACAGAGCATTATCGAACAAAATAAGCAAAAGAAAAGAGAGAAGATCGGAGTCATATTCGAGCCAAAAAAGGTAAAAAAAAATGAGGTTCGAAACTTATCTCTTCAGATATACTCTTGTACGCTCATTTTCTCGAAAATCTGAGTCCGGATTCGGAATCCTCACATCAAGAGGAGTCGAAAAGGGGTCTCCATTTTCGATTTGCACCACCGGCGCGGCGGCCGTGTGCGACGGCCGGAGAAGGAAGGGCAGCCGGACCATAGAGAGCTCCTAAGTCTCTGTTTTCTTTGGTCTAAAGAAAAAGAGGTTAAATGAGATTGAAGCTAAAAAAAAATAAAGGATGGTTATTTAAACCGAATCCAAAACGGCGCCGTCGCACGAAACCACTCCTTCGTGAGGTTCCGCCTCCGTGTAGGATGGTGAATTGCTTTCGGGATATTTTTTTTCTTTGTCTTCGTGAGACCTACGTCTCCGCATAGACTTAGAGAAACGTATCCCCCTGAATCGTATTTATTATCCTTAGTAGGATAATAAATTTCGTTCGGGTACCTTTTAGAACCAAACCACATATAGTGAGCCCTAGAAGCCTACCCTTAGAGCCGTCATGCTGAACCTCTGCCCGATTAGAGAGTCACCCTGTAGGGTTTTTTTTTCTTTTAGAAAGAGAGCGAGCGAGGGGGTTATGTTTATTTACGCCCTTAATTTCTGTTATTTATTTTCATAATACATTTGTCATATGCATAGTCATGCATAATAAAGCATGCACGTTCATTTTTTTATCTAGTTCGATACTAATATTTTTGCATCCTTATGTTGCATTATTTCTCGTTTTTGCATTCACACTTCTTCATAAAAAAAGAAGAAAAAAAAGTGTTCATGCAAGTACAACCGTTAAAAAGGTTTAGCCACGCAGAACCGCTTTCTAGATAAGGTGGGGGGCAACCGGATGGGCTCCACAGATGGTATCAAACATCATAGTTCGAGATAATTCGTTCCAGAAATAGTGGAAGGCTCACCTCGACCAGAGGCAGGATTAGATCGCACCACGATCAAAGCCTTAATACAGGTCCAAAATGTTCGAATATCTACGGATTCTAGATGTTCGAACCGATTTTTATTTTTGGGGCAAGACGCCGATAGTGCTTTTCAAGAAAGCCAAATTTCGAAGATGAAGGCCGAACAAGACCCACTTTACGTAGAGAAAGCTTCGTCCCTATTCGAGCTTCCTTTTCAAAGTTGTACTGAGTCAACACCTTTTTATAATATTTTGTAGCATTTTACACATGCATGACATCATTCTAGTTGCATCAAGCATATCATTTTGCATCATTATTACCATGATTCTAACACCAAGGGGGCATTCCTGTTGCAGTCTTTCTAAGCAACATCCTCGTCTCGTAAAAAGCAAAGCCGAAGTAATGGAGGCAAGATTGGCCAAGATTGAGCAAGCACATGAAGATATCAAGCGGGACCTCGAAAATAGGTTGGAAAAAGCGCAGTCAGATACTCGCGCTCATATTTCACAGTCACAAAATGATTTGTTTGAAAAGATATCCAATTTGTTGGCAGACAAAGATCCAGGAAAACAGAAGGGAATGGTTATTGGCCCAAGTGCAATGGCGAATGACTCAGGAAATCCCCTTCAAACTTGTATATCAGTTGATACATCCGAAGTACAAAGCAATCAAGCCGAGTCCTCACTTCTAAGAGGGTTGGTAATTCACGACTCAAAGAAATACATGATGTCTGATTTTGACGGAAAGGGCAAGTCAAAAGTCGAGTTATACAAGAAGCTTGAAGACCGATGTAGACAACTCGAAGAAAAGTTCAAATCCATGGAAAACATCGACCAGTTCCCGGAAATAGAAGCAAGAGACTTAAGCCTAGTCCCAGATCTAGTGCTGCCACCAAAGTTCAAGATGCCAGATTTTAAAAAATATAACGGGACTACATGCCCAGAAGCTCATCTCACCATGTATGTCAGAAGGATGACAGGCTATATCAACAATGATCCCTTGTTGGTACATTGCTTTTAGGATAGTCTGACCGGATCAGCATCCCGATGGTACAACCAGTTGAGTCATTCCGAAATAGATTCATGGAACGTCCTAGCCCAAGCCTTCGTCAGGCAATACAGTCACGTCATCGACATAACCCCTAATCGGGTTACTTTACAAAATATGCAAAAAAGACATGATGAGAGCTTCAGACAATATGCTCAGCGCTGGAGGGATGTTGCTTCCCAGGTGCAACCTCCATTATCAGAAAAGGAAACGGTGACACTCTTTGTGGAAACATTAGACAAGCCTTTCCTCGATCGAATCTTGGGAGGCATCACGAAGGACTTTTCAGACATTATAATGAATGGTGAGATGATTGAAAACGCTATTCGAAGCGGAAGACTTGAAGTTGATGAGGTCGATGGTACCAATGTCCATAATGTCGGCTATTCAAAGTCGCTGACAGTGGGGCAAGAAAAAGTCACAGCCTCAAATACACAGAATTTCACGCCTATTCCGATATCTTATGGTGAACTGTATAGGAATCTGTACGATGCACATGTGGTATCATCGTTTTACACGAGCCCCATACAACCACCTTAACCCAAGTGGTACGATCCCAATGCTCAATGCGAATACCATGCTGGAGTTGAGGGGCACTCCATTGAGAATTGTATCGGTTTTAAGAAACATGTTGAGAAGTTCATCGACATAGGAGTCATACGATTCAATGACCCTACTGGATCTAATGCAATCGAGAATCCTTGACTAAGGGATTCAGTCACCTTACAACTGCTCTGAATAGTTAGAGTGTTAAAGAGTTTCCTACGGTTTTTTGGGACCTTTCTAAGTTATGTAAAGAAGAACTCTTACCACTTTAGTCCGGTAGTAACAAGAGTCTTTTTGTAAAAGGGCTTCAGTTTGTTACCCTACGATAATGAAATGAAACTTTTTGTGCTACATACAACAAGCATTTTTGTTTCCTTTCTGCACATAAATTCGAACCACTACTCATCATTATGACCGAACAAATGCTTCAGGTCCAGAGATATTGAATTATTGAGCAACACCGAGAATGATCCAGAACACATTCTCGAGAAAATTGTTTCTGAACAAACTTCTAAACTGTGGTGATAATTAAGATCTTGATCCACTTTCTGATCCGCAAATAAGAATGACAAATTCTGCCACAACAAGAATCTACAAGAAGGGGCATGATAAGTCTTCCCTCATTCTACATCACTTTGAGCTTCTATCGGGGCAACCTCTTTTTCCCTAGTCTAGGGGATAAATGCGATGTTACCTGTAGAAATCTAAAATCATAGAAGGGGAATAAGAATCCCTCATTCACCCTGCACTAGTCAAAACTTCTATCGGGGCAACCTCTTTTCCCTAATTCATGGGATAAACGTTATATTACCTGTAGAGGTCAAGAATCTCTCCAGCTTGGAGTTTGCCAAGATCAAAACGAGATGAAACATAATTCTGTAATACAAGGAGAATTTTCACTCAAAGCTTTCAAGACACAAATTGGCTCGCTAAATCGATTCTATCAAGCTCATGGGGTATCACATTTTGAACTGAGAGCCAACTTTATTCAGAAAAAGATTTTTCTTCAAGAATACAACTCAAAAGGAAAACAATCACTCCATAAATAGAATGGGGTCAGATATTTTGCCCGAAGAAAGAAGCACGACTTTCAGAGTATTAACAGGCAATCAGATCAATCAACAGAGCCAATCTCAAAACACAATCATCATCACATGCATCTTGCATTTCATGCTAGGATCATGCATGCATACATCATACATGTTAGGATTAGAATCATGTGGTACATGCTAACCATAACAGTTTAAATCTATTTGCGAAAGTGTTACAGATCTTGTCTCTTCAGCAAGCAATGAAATAGACGAACGTGGCATCGTCATCAAAGGCACTTCGATAGAATAGTGCACCTCTACTCCAGATTACAACCCTTCATCGGGGAGTGCAGGTAAGTATCCTTATCCATTGCACTTACTGTTACTCATTAGATACATCACTTGGTAAAAAGTGGAACCAACCGATGAGGACTATTCAAATATCCATTGAAATCCATTTTCACGAATGGTCAAAGGAAATCGATCCCTTTGAATAAATCCAATCGCAGGATTGGTACCAACTAATTGTACCCAGGAAAATGGTACAACTAGCCCGGGGCAAACGACCACCGGTAAAGGCGAGTCAAATTCGTTGACCCCTGTGCATTTGGGAAAAATGCATTAAGAAGGACTATTCGAATGTCCATCAAAATCTATTTTCACGAATGGTAAAAGGAAATCAATCCCTTTGAATAAAGCCAATCTCAGGATTGGTACCAACTGATTGTACCCAGGAGAATAGTACAACTAGCCCGGGGCAAACGGCTACCGGTAAAGGCAGGTCAAATCCGTTGATCCCTGTGCATTTGGAAAAAATGCATAAAAGAGGATTATTCAAATATCCTTTAAAATCCATTTTCAAAAATGGTCAAAGGAAATAAATCCTTTGAAAAACTTCAATTTCACGTTCAATATTAACCAATTGTGCTCAAAGGAATAGTATAACTAGTCCAAAGTAAACGGCTACCAGTAAGGATCACGCTTCTTCGTCAGTGTAGCAACATGCAAACTTATTCTCAAATGGTGCTTCTTCGTCAGTGTAGCAGCATTAAAACTTTGTTAGATGATGCTTCTTCGTCAGTGTTGCAGCTAATTTGAGTGTCAGAACTCAACGTCCTTAGATCTCGCTTCTCCGGCAGTGTTATAAGTGGATCAAAAGGTTTCCCATCTCAGCGTCAGTGTTGTAGATGGATCAGATAAGATCATGCTTCTTCGTCAGTGTTGCAGCTAAATTGAGTGACAGAACTCGTCGTCAGATCTCGCTTCTCCGGCAGTGTTGTAAGTGGATCAATTGACATTTCCCATCTCGGCAACAGTGTTGTAGATGGATCAGATAGATCACGTTTCTTCTTCCGTGGGGCAGCTAAAAAGAGTGACAGAACTCGTTGTCAGATCTCGCTTCTCCGGCGGTGGTTGTAAGTGGATCAAATGACACTTCCCATCTCACGGCAGTGTTATAGATGGATCAGACAAACCATGCCTCTTCGTCAGTGTTGTAGTTTAAGAATGACAGAATTCGTCGTCAGGTCTCGCTTCTCCGGCAGCGTTGCAAGCAGATCGGATGTTATCCCCAATCTCAGCATCAGTGTTGCAGATAAACCAAATAGATTGTGCTTCGTCAGTGTTGCAGTTTAATCGAGCATCAAAACTCTTTGCCAGATCTCGCTTCCTCAGTGGTGAAGCTAGATCATACATCAGTGCTCGTACCAGACCGTGCTTCTCCGACAGTGTTGCGGCCAGGTCAAGTCTTCGACAGAAAGGATAGCATCATCAGCTCAAGTTTTGTGACGTCTTCTCCAACAGGTCCTCAAGTTTTGAAGATTTTGTCGACAAGGACGGTGGAGTAGATCAAGTTGAAGCTCCAGAAGGAAAGGCGGTGGTCACCGAAAACCAAAACCTTACCTACAAGAACCCAACCTTACCAAAGAAGAACCCCTAAACCATACCAGATGAAATGGGTTATTCTTTATCTTTGCTCTATTGTCGTTACACAACAATGAGCAAAGAGGGGCAGCTGTAATAACCCATTTAAAGAAACCCATTTTATTATTATTCAAACCCATGTTACAAATACCCACTGACCCAACAAAGCCCACAAATTAAACCCAACCCAAATTTGAAACAAACCCTAATTACCATCTAATTGAACCCTAACAAAACCAACCATTACCAGCAACCAGCCGCCGACCTTCTGTCTTCCAGCAGAGCGCGCGTGGTGGTCACACGCCCTCTGATTCGCCCGAACAAACGGCCACCGCCCCACCGCCCCGGATCTGCTTCACATCACCTGCAAAAATTAAAGGAAAAAACGTGAAAATGCAGAGATTTTTTCATGTTCTTTATTGTAAAAATATGGGTATAAATACCCATAATGAATCAATGTAAACGGAACAATGAATGGAATAAAAAATCCCTATTCGAACAAAAAAATTACAGAGCATTATCGAACAAAATAAGCAAAAGAAAAAAGAGAAGATCAGAGTCATATTCGAGCCAAAAAAAGTAAAAAAAAAGTGAGGTTCGAAACTTATCTCTTCAGATCTACTCTTGTAGGCTCACTTTCTTGAAAATCTGAGGCCGGATTCGGAATCCTCACATCGAGAGGAGTCGAAAAGGGGTCTCCTTTTTCGGTTTGCACCACCGGCGCGTCGACTGGCGGTCGTGTGCGGCGGCCGGAGAAGGAAGGGCAGCCGAACCCTAGAGAGCTCCTAAGTCTCTGTTTTCTTTAGTCTAAAGAAAAAGAGGATAAATGAGATTGAAGCTAAAAAAATTAAAGGATGGTTATTTAAACCGAATCCAAAACGATGCCGTTTTGGTGCCGGTTCAAAGGGCCCAAAACGGCATCGTTTAAGGCTCCAAATCGGTGGATCGACCCGTTGCCAGATCCAGACCCGCGTGTTAACCCGGAAAGGAGGGAAAATTGCACGAACAGTCCCTAAACTCTTAGCGCGCCTGAGTTTTGGCCTTCTAGTTCGCGTATCCTTGCATTTTAGTCATTGTTTTCATATTTTAAGTTTTATAATTTTGTTTTTATGCAATTTGGTCACAATTTTGGCTTATTATTATTATTATTATTAATAGTAATGTTTTTTAGTACTATTTTATATTATAATTAATATTATTTTTTGTTGTTATAATATTTTTGTCTAATGTTATTAATCATTATTAAATCATTTTTAATTAAAATAACTTAAATGGGATCACATTGTAAAAATTAAAATCGAGTTTAATATTTTTCGTTCATATAAAATATTGTGTAACTGACAGGTGCCAATTTTGGGCGTTGTAGGGGTGCTCACCCTTCCCTACGCGTAATAGACTCCCGGATCCAGCTCTGATTTTGCAGACACGTTTTGGTGATCCAATCGCACCGTTAAAAACGATTGGTGGCGACTCCCCGGACGAATTCCGGTGATTACAATAAATATTTAAAATTTTAAGTTTTACTGAAATATATATATCTAAAATATTTTGTATACTTATTTTTATGAGAAAGTTAGGGTAATAATGAGGTTTGAAAATATTAAGGTAATAAGTTTAGTTTGAAAATATTTGAAAATTAGGCTAAAAAAACAATATTCCTTAAAACTTGACACCTTTAAATGATAAGTAAGGGAGGTTCAAAGATTTTAGGGGTCTTGTATAATTTATTAAAATGTGGTCCTTAAAAGTAATTGTTCATAAATTTTACTAGTTCTAAAAATGTGTCTATTAGAAGTAATTATCGTTTTTAGGTGTCATGTGAGATCACTTTTATAGTGTTTGTCTATAACCTTATTAGTTCTACGAAAACAATAGTAATAGGAATAATAAATAAAATTTTATAATCAATTGTCACATTTAGGATATAATTATAACGTTTTAACAATTATAGTTCATGTTTCTTAAGAGTATTTTTAAAATTTTTACAATGAATTTCGAGATTAAAATCATCTAATGAATATAGTTTATCAAAATTTTGGGTCCTCTTTTTTAAGGGGCCATGTGCGATCGCTCCTATTGAGACTTTTCAGAACCCACTAATGATGAGGTATGTATAGCTATTGAAATAGTAAAAAATTATTATATTTTAAATTAAATCTAATGACTTACATGTACCTCCTCATTCGAAAATCTAAAAAATATATTATTTCTTTTAGTGTATTTTCCCAAAACTATTTTAAACAAACTCATTAACTTAATATTTTTTAAAATCTTAACTCCTTATAAAAAAGCAAAGCTAATAACCATGTTTTAGTAGTTTACCCGTCTTGTCTCTCTTCTCTGGTTTTCAACTTTTTTACCTTACCTCTTTGTCCTTTTGTCTGCTACTGTGAGTTCCTTTTCCTTTTACCTACCAGAAATTTTATTGCTCTGGATCCCTACTTTACCCTATTCCCTTCTTTCTTTTTCCTAGCTCCTCTTCCCCCTTTTTAAACTTCTAGAATTCCATAAGAAAGTCAAGTCATTCTCCAACATATTAATTCTAACACTTGTCTCTTTCTCTCTTTGTAACAATATGGATGTAAGTAAACTCATCAGTTTATCTATTCTTCAAACTCATCAGTTTAATGTTTGGTTTTATACATGTGTCGTTGTTGTTCCTGATGAGGTTTGTGTTGATGTAGGAATTCTATACAAGGAGCCATGTTCCAGCTTTTGGCAGCTGGGATTGGAACAACGATCTCCCTTTCACACAGTGTTTCGAATCAGCAAGGCAAGCCGGGTTGCTTCGTTACAGCTACTCCGAGGATCGTGATCTGTATGTTGCCGGCGATCTTTATGATAATGACGTTGTTCCTCGTAGAAGGGTAAGATTCTAACAACAACAACAAACCTTAAAAACCATGTCTGTTTCTTTTACACTCATGCATGTGCATTAACTTAGATTTTGGTTCCACGTTACAACAAAAGGGTCAAAATGTCATAAAAGTAGAAGAAGATTGCATGTGAGTGGTTAAACATGCATTGATCATACGACTATGAATGGAATATTTTTGGTAATAAAGATGAAAGTAAATTTTTCAGACAAAAGTACGAGGGTCTAATGTTAAAGAAGGGAAAAGGCAAAGCTGGGAGATGAATGACGTGAAGGAATCATCAAGTCCCACTCCAATCCACCATCAGCCAACACCCAAACCAGTTGATGAAGACCTGTATAAAATATCCCCACATCTGCTTTACGCAAAACCCAGAAAAGTATGGTCCAGTTTCTTCCATTTGTGTTGTTAAAATCGGAGCATTATTTAAAATCCCACTATAATCCTTTGTCTCCTTGATGCAGAAGAGAGGTTTGAGCTTCTTTGCGAGCTGCATGGTTCCTGCATGTGTGTTGTGAAGCTGCTGAATTGCCCATTGCCAAAGTGCACGAGTTTTCATGTATAGGATGAAGCAAATATAGGATGATCACTGATCAGAATGGGATAAGGCCATGGGAATGTCTACTTCACCTCAATTTGGATATTGAGGGGATTATTGGGTTAAGAAGAGAATTATTATAGTTTTTTTTCACCATTGTAGGCGTTACCACTTACCATTATCCAATGGGTGTCATGACTTCCCCTTTGCCTATCCCATATTTTATAATTCTAAAACACCTTTCAATATCCATGAAAGTCTCTAAATAGTAAAAACTTCTGTGTGATTAAAAAAATTTATAGTTGTGACCACTTATTGTTTTTCTTTTTGTTGTGATCTGCTAACATAAAAAATACTATTACGATCACCGTGATTGATCATCATCGTACATAGGGTCTAGAGATCTTAATTGATTAGCCCATGCTTCTTTCCCAAAGCAGATTTAACTTTCTTTTTCACTGGAAGTAAATGTGATTTGAAGTTGAAAAAGATTCCATATTGAACTTTGCATTGACATGATCATAATTCATAGTTATACTGTTATAGTGCTAAGATTCCAAAATGAAAAAGGAAAAAAAAAAGAAGAAATTTATAGCAAACTAAATGGTCGTGAAAGAAGGAATTGTGAATATGTGCAGGCCAATCCAACCCAACCCAGCTTTTATTAATCTATCAAGGATTGTTGCATCTTGTAGCAGCTACTGTGTTTGCTGCAGGGGACACCAGAAACCAGTACTGCTGCAACTCAAAATGAAAAACTCCAGCAGCAGTGGCGACAGTTGTAATCCATTTCTTCCAGCTCCAGGCCCTCCGGTCCTACTAACATTAATGCGTCAACATTCCAAGTTTTAAAATCGGGACTCCATTAATGCTTACTTATTATCCTTTGAATATCATCAATGTGTTTTGCAGTGCAACAGCTGAGATGCAATTGAATTATCATAAGGTGAGAATGTTTCATCAGACTTTGGATTTGCATTTGCACCTAATAAATTATTTCTCAGGATTTTATATGATTCAGAGAGACCCACTTATTTTCAGGCATCGGCCAGGACATTGATTTCATCTACTTTTTATTAACCCCACCCTACCCCACCACACACACCTTGAAGGACACATTTTTTATGAACAACAATCCTAAATTCTTTTTTTCCTCTTTCTATTTTTGTAAAATTTAATTGTTGTTATATGTTTTTTTTAATATTTCATAAGTATTTTGGATTTAATATTAGAAGTTTAAATGATTTAAAACAAAATATTTATAAGAATAATTTGATAAAATTTGCTTCCAAGTAATCTGATATTTATCAATCAAATATTATTATCTTATATTCCTACTAAATAAACCAAATATGATAAAGTAATATTTCCAGTAATATATCAAGTACTACTACATTTTGAGAATCTCATTCCCAATGATGAAATCAAAAATATAGTTGAGGGTGGGTACAAATAAAATTTTAAAATTTTAGAAAGGACACAAACCTTAAATATTATAAAAAATTAAGAATTATTATAAAAATTTTAAAAATAAGGGTAAATGTATAAATTTAGAAAAGTTTAGGTAAGGTCTGTCCCTACCTTATGTCCAATATACATCCGCCACTACTCATTTTCAAAAGTAATCTTACATTCCGTAAACCAAACATACCCTTCAAATTTTTTTTCTCCCCTTTAGGTAGGATTTAGATTAGACTTTATTAAAAAATTTATCTATTAATATTAAATTAATTATAAAAAATAATTTTTAATGTCGTTACTATGCATATATGAATGAGGTATATATTAATTTTTTAGTTGTGAAATTATTTTTTTTTTTTTATTAAATTTATATTTGATTTTGGTACAATAATGACTTAATTGTAAATAAATAAATTTTTAGGGTACTTGTATTTACTCACTAAATTGACAAATATTTAAATTTAAATATTTTTTATGTCAATTTTTGAATTCTTAAATATTTTTTTAAGTATTTTGGTACTCATCTAGCCAATTTGGTAAACAAAATATTGATACGTAATATGATATATCTATATGATTTTTTGTTATTGAAAATTGTTCTTAAAGTTTATTTACTTAAAAGTATCAATACGATTATACGTGTACTGATATAACTTTTTGAATCTATTAACTAATTTATATTATGAGTATCGATATGATCTATGACATATTGATACAATATTTAATAATTTTAAATTATGTTTTGAACGTTGAACTTATCAATTTTTTAGAATTAAAAATTAAAGATTTTTTTAATTTAATAGATAGATGAAAAAATATCATATGCTTCGTTAAAAAATCTCTCTAAAACTAAATAGAGAAAAAAGAGTGCATATGATAATTTGAACAGAGGAACAAATTGTTCTCCAACATTATCTACTCACCAACATTATCTACTCAAGACAAATAAGCAAAAACAACAAAGGAACCATACCTAAAACTTAAAACATAAAAAAGAATATATCTTTTTCGATAAAAAACTAAAAAAAATTATTTTTAGAGGTTTAATATTTAAGAATATCACTTTTGTTGCTCAAGAAGAAAATCTAATAATATTTTTCTATTAAGGTATTTTTCAAAGAAAAATATTTATATATTTTTGAATAAATTACACAAGGCATAAATCTTTGAAGATAATAATATCTTTATTAATTAAGGGTCTAGTTTACACAAAACCCCTAAATCTTTTAACCGTCACTGCATACCGATACGCCTTCTCGCGTACCAATATCACCTTATTGCAACAACTATTTTTATTTTATACATGTGCTGATACTAATGCTTGTCTATCGATACTCAATGTTGTCAAGACACATTTCTTGCGTGAGATTTATATCTCAAGTGTGTAATGTATTAGTCAACTTTATTTGTGCATATAAATTACTTTGTGAGACATTTTATAGTACTTTCTTTGTTTGTGCTCATCTTTGATGGAAAGGGATCACAAGATTTTAGGGATAAGTTTAAGTTTGTGAGGTTATCATCTTTGATTGTTTATTTGTGCAATGTACGTTAGATGAAGATTACACTCGAGATGAAGAAAATACATGTTTTGAGAGCATAAAGTATTTCAATGTAGTTGCATGTTTCATGGAAAAAGAGACATTCAAATGAAAGTTTAAGAAGTGAATTTCTCAAAATTCAACCAAAATTGAGCCTGACTCGAGGAAACCTATGAATCCTAGTATTCAAAGCTTAGCTTCACTGTCTGTAACTCTCTATCATGTATGAGAGAAGACTCATACAAAATCATTATACTCTTACTCACTATCAGAAAAGTATCTCCGAGTGTCAAATGGCTGGTTCCATATAAGCAATATAATACATTGCAAATGATATTTGCATACTATACATAACTGAAAATCTCATCCATTTTACATGACATGAAGTGAAAATTATTTGTTGACGAGTCCAACACATATGGGGAATAAATTTATTAACGAGTTCAAGGCATATGGGGATTTCATGGTTACATTTTAGGCTCAAGTTTTCTCAAATATAATTTTATATTCTGTGTACCAAACGTACTCAATAATAATATACTCTCCTTGTAAATGCTAAATATTTATGGATATATCAGTAATCCAGTGGTAATCTTTTTTTACCCAAAGTGAAAATAAATGCTTGTTTTTCTTACATCCTAAGAGTGTAGAAGAACCCTATAGAGTAGGTTTGAAGGAAAACCAATAACCAATTACAGAAATATATTGAACCTTGAAAACGGTTTTTTAAAGTACCGTATATAATTTAGATTTTTTTTTATATGAACTATCATCATCGAGAGTGAACCTATAAGGGTGATCATCTCAAAAATTTAAAAATTTATAATTTTAAAAAAAAAATATATATTTTATTTTTTAATCTTTTTAAAATTATTAAATAAATATTTATTTAAATAAATTACATTTATCCTTCCGATTGAGGGTATTATTCAAAAAACGAAAAAATTATTACACTTCTCCATCTCATTTTTTTCAAGGTAAAATTATCATCTATTTTTCATATATAATTAATAAATAAGAGTATTTATTAAATAATTATTTAAAAATAAAATAATCCTAATTGCTTCAACCGACATTTACAATCTCTCACAAAACACTAAAGATCACAAAATCCTATTGGAAGAACAAGTGTCTCTCACACAGCTCTGCCCAAAAGCTATAGCATTCCAAATTTCTAGGACTAGTGTCGATTAATTTTGTTTTTTTATATAATATGTCGATTGAATTTATTAGAAAATTTAAAAGCAAATATTTTAAACAAAATGAAAATATAGTAGAAAAATAAAAGTACAAAAAAATCTCTTTTAAAAAGATTAAAGAATGAAACACCATTAGACCTATAATTTATTAAAAAAAAAAGAAATATTAGACTAATAAAACACATTGAACGAATTATAACAACAAGAAAAAGATACTAAAGAAAATAAGTAAAATATAAATCTTTGTCTCTATCGACTTACCTACTTAAAGATCAAAATAGGAAAATCAAATCAGAATCTAATCTGTTGTTCATATCTGATCGATAATATTGTAATGTTTTTTTTTCCTTTCAAATTTCCTGACTAGATTATCTGTCTCTTGATGAATCCTATGGCCTAAATATTAAACTGTATTATCTTTTAGTAATAGGAGATTAGGAGTGATTGGTTTGTATTTATGAGGTTGGTGTTATTTTCTAGGAGCTGTCGTGTCTGATTTTGCATTGAGATTTTGTTTATATTTTAGAAATAAATTCAAACCAAAAAGGGACTCGACGAGCAGGCATTGATTGAGGGAAAGAGAGAGGTATGGTATGGTTAGGGGCGGAAAAAAATTCAATTACCCGATCTCGGTACTGGATCCGATAAAACCCGATAGATTTTTATCTGGTATTAGTTTTGGTAAGATTGAGACTGGATTCAAAATTTAGGTCCCGATCGTAATCGTGATCGGGACTGGATCTTGATTTTTTGGACCCAGTATCCGGTGGGTATCAAGTAGGACCGGGACCAATACCAAATATTTGGTATTAGTTTTCTTTTGTTTATATTTTTTATCAAACTTTTTCTTTATGTATGAATATTATGAGTATGATTAGTTTTAAAAACTTTAATTTTCAAGTCTACAATATTCTAATTTTATTATTTAATATTATTATTGGTGGTTGAATTTTTTTCTCCAATTACTCAAAAAATTTTAAGAATAAACTAATTAACCGAGTACGCGGTATTGAAATCGGACCCGCCAGTAACGGGACCAGTTCTTAAAATTTAGGACCCGGTGTGACCTGGACCGAGACTGGTTCCAATTTTTAGGAACTGATAATTACCAGAACTAGGACCAATTTTATTCAAATTAATCGGATACCCGATCTTGTCCACCCCAGGTATGATCAATTATAAAGATTCTTGACTTTCCATCGGTTTGAAACTTAGAGGTCGGTAATAGAGATGCGTAAAATCGGATTTAATTAATTATTAATAAATTATTTTGATTAATGGATAAATTTGAGTCACTTAATTATTAATCTTAAACTATAATCATTCAGTTGATTAATTAAATAATCAATTATTAAAATATTCAATTTAATTTAAATATTTTTTTATTTTATTCGTATATTTTAACTATATTAAAAAGTTATAAGATTTTAAAAATAAAACTGTGTGCAATGTTTAAAACACTTGTACTTCATAAAATATTAAAAACACTACAACCACGTAATCTCTCACAAAACACTAAAGATCACAAAATTAAATATACAATATCATAATTCATACACAAACATCGTTACATAAAAAACATAAGTCCATAACCATAATTATAATCAAATAAACATGGTTAGCCGACATAAAAATAAAACCATAGTAAAACATAAAATTATTCAATTACAACTTACAGGCCTAACAAATATTAAAAAAAAAATACATAACATTAGCGGGCAGTAGCATAAAATAACAAAGGATGTCTCACATTAAAAAGTAAAATGAAGTAATCGAAAACAATAATGAACTTATCATTGTATAAGTTTAGAATCTATATATCTTTAATAATTGCAACATTTATTAATAAAATTTAAAGAAATTAAAAAATAAAATATTAGTTAGTTAAATAAAAAAAATTAATAGAAAAAAAAAGTGAAGAAAAACAGTTGTGAAATTTTTTAATTTAATTTAAATTTTTTCAAGGTGTTCAAGTATCTCCTCCGTAAAAAATAAGAATGTGAAGTTCTCAATCAATAATGAGAACAAATTAATGTCTCTATCATTCTAGAACTCAATGAACTATTGAATGGGTTAAGAATTCGATTATTGATACTAAATATCGATTTAGATATAATTATAAAGATAGACATAGGTAAAACATCCTTGGTCATTCGAGAAATAATAAAAAGTCTTGCGACATGTTTTCTCCACCAATCTAATATATCATAAGTTTTATTAAAAATTTCTTACATTTTTCAATTAGATAATTATCTAACTTTTTATCTTTTTATCAAACCACCATAACCTATACTTTTTATTCTTTTTAATAACAATAAACCTTTCTTTTTTTTTTTTCAGGAAAATTATGGGTCGATCGTGTGCATTCGTTATGTCCTATAATTTTGATTTTTTATTTAAAGGGTTATGTTTTTGATACAATATAATTTGCTAAGAAGGCTTTCATTGATTATGTCGAATCTACAATAAAGGTAAAATATCTTGCATAGAAGTGTGACTACAAAAGAACTTAATTATGGACATTAAGGGGACTTTTAGGGACGTTTTAGATTGTAGGAAAGATAGTGTAATGAATGTTTAAAGATGATGAAAATGGTCGCTAAAATTCTGGTTAAGGTTGATGGGTAGATAGGTTAGAAAACAGAAATAAAATAAGAATTTATACTACGAAGACTATAAACTTAACCTTATATGTTTATTGCTCGAAAGATTTGAATCTAATGATTAACGAATCAAGAATTATAAGTATCTGGTAGATGCAACAAGCAACAATCTTGAAAAGTCTGAAAAGTTCAATGAAGAACTAAAGTTGAGAAAAATTCTCACAAAATAAAATTTATTCATTAAGTCTCGATAATACAATGAGTTTAAACTATTTATAACAAAGTACATACAAAATTATATTTGAATTATTTATATAAATAAATAATTTAAATTCAAATGAAAACTACTTAATCTTATCCACTAGTGGCACAATGGGTGATTAAACATGTGGGAAAGTATGATTTTTGAAGTAATTTTCACATGTGAAATTTGAAGTAAATCAAAATTCAAAATTAGCCTTATCTTCATGATGTCGCCATGCTTAGTGTAGAGAGAGAAATTTTAATCCCAAATCTTCCTTTTTAAGCCTTGTTAGACGCCACCTATGTTGGAGCTTCACCTTGTTATACACGTGATGTAGGACACTCCCTTTAGTATAGGCATATATCCCAAAACTTTTGAGCTACATTTAGACTTGTGAACTGAAGTTGAGCTACATAAATTGAAGGTGAATCGAATGAATTAAAGATGAATTGGACTGAGCTGATTCAAGATTGCTTGAGCTGGAATGAGCTGAATGATAAGGTGTTGAGCTGCACACTTATTGTTAAGCTGCATTTGAGTTAACATTAACGTCCTTAAGCAATCTATACTTTGTTATTCTCTTGAAAACATAAATAAACACACATAAACACACTTTTAACATAGCATATAATATACATATGTATAAACTAAGTTATATAGTATGTCTGTCATATACCAACATATAACACATTATATATCTTATTGTTTAAGGTTGAAACATTAAGAAATGAATGGAAAGCTTGAATGCATTTAAGTGAAAGGACTTCTTCGAATAACTTAGCATTAGAACGAGCAATTGATCTTGCTGGTATGATCTCCGGATCAGTGGTAGATGTACTCACATCAATTATGGCGCGAGACTAATGTGTTGTTTGCTTATTTAAGCAAATCTATCGAGAGAGAAAAATAATTTGATCTCAAAAAATCTTTTCAAGTGTCGCACGGTTTAGCAACTGAGTGAACTAAAGGATAAGAATGAATAAAAAACTATTTGTTTTTTTCTTACCTTAATTTATGTCTCATATTTAAAAAAATGAATTTATAGTTTAAGATCAAAATTTAGGATTAGAGTTTAAGGAATTGAAGTATGATATATTTTTTAGGATTTAAAATTTGAAATTTAAAATTTTTAGTGTTGAGTATAAAAAAAACACCTAACATAATCAGGAATTTTTGTTTTCTAGGAAGTTCATGTCTTGATTGCAGAAGCAATGTATATTTAATCTTATCGACGTCCATGACCGAGACAGATTATCTTTCAGATTCGAAGTTTCGGTTACAGAAATGGAAACACGCCCAGCAAAAAGCTAAAAAGCATCTCAAATAAAACCAATGGCCAATTGATAAATCCAACAAACCCAGTGGGCCGGGAACCACCCGTGACTCCGAATCCCGACAATTCTCTTTCACGAGTCCAGAATTCGTGGTGCCAACCTCTAATTCCCCCACCTTATAACCCATCACCACCACCAAAATATGTTCGCAACACAACCTCACCCATCACCACTTTATACTAGACTGCTAACAGTTATGGCGACAGGGAAACTAGTTGTTTTAGTGCTGGTAATGGCGGGTTTCATGCTGGAGTGGTCGAGCGCAATAGACTTGTGCGACATGAACGACGAGGGTATTGCCGCCTGCAAGCCCTCAGTGACCCCGCCGAACCCAGTTGATCCAACGCCTGTGTGTTGTGAGGCTCTTAAAGGTGCTAACCTCTCATGCTTGTGTTCTTATAAGAATTCTATATGGCTGCCTTCACTCGGGATCGATCCAGCACTTGCCATGGGTTTACCCGCAAAGTGCAACCTCGAGATGCCCCCTGATTGCTGATGAAGGTAATTAAACATCGTCTCTTTCGGATAAAAATTCTCTGTTCCTTTTTCTTTCTTACAAACATTACATGTATGTTGTTTCATGGTCATGAACCATGAACCGGCTTCCATGTTTTATCAGCCTTTCAGAACCTGTAATGTCTTTTTTTATTGTGAGTGTAAAGTTAAGTTTGCAAGCCTTCTAATATGTGTATTTGGTTTATCAAAGTTTGTATGAACAAGTGGATGGTATTGGAATTCGCCTTCTGCTTCACAGTTACTGTAAAGATTGAAGTATTATAATAAAATCAAAATTCAAAGGAAATCTGTGAAAAGTAGAATAAGTTTAAGCTAATCGTACTAAACAATATTTTTGGGTAAAATACATAAATAGTCACTAAACTATCTTAAAAATATAAAATAGTCACTAAACTTTAAAAAAAATACAATAGACATTAAACTTTAGTTTTTGTTATGAAATGGTCACTAAGTAATTAACTGTTATTAAGCGAATGATGCAATAATTATGCATATTTGATAATAACATATTTAATTTTTATATTCACACATTCAATCAATTTAGTCTCAATTTAATCATTGTTATTGATGTTTAAATTGAATGAACGTGTAAATATTGAGAATTAAATATATTGTTATACAAAATTTTTCAATTGACAGGTCACCCAGTTAACAACAGTTAATGACTCAACGATCATTTTATAACAAAAATTGAAATTTGACGCCCATTATATAATATTTGAAAGTATAGTGACCATTTTATATTTTTTAAGATAATTTGATTTTTGGCCGTGTAGTTTACCCATATTTTTTTAAAGACATCAAAGGGTCAATGAATAATAAAAACAAGATTATACACAGAAAGGCTAAAAAACTCAATCTAAACACCAAAAAAAAAAACACAAACAAACAATATTGTCATAAGCGAAGAGTATGCACCATCAATACTAATATAAAAATGGATATACGATGATAATATATTGATAATATTATCATAACTCAAACTTATTGTGAGTATAAGGGGTGCTTATCGAGTGAGCCGATCGTGAGTTGGGTAGTGCTTGACTCGTACTCATTAAAAAAATTTATTGCTTAACTCGACTCGTTGCTCATTGAGCTCGTTAAAATTGCGCTCGACTCGTGCTCGTTAAAAAATATTGTTGCTCAACTCGATTCGTTGCTCGTTAAACTCGACTCGTTGCTCGTTAAGCTCACTAAAATATTTACCTTATTTTTAACTAAAATTAAAATTTAATAATACTATATGAGGCTTAATATTAGTATAAATTAAAAATTTTAACCAAAAAAATATCAAAAAGAATGTATAAAACACTTTTAGAATCCTAATTTCAAACTAACAATTCACAAATAAACCAAAATAGTATATTAAAATTAAAGCATTAATCCACAATTTCTTTAAACTAACATATTAAAACTAAAGTAATAATGCAAAAATACACCAAACGAACATATTAAAAGCATTCTTGAAAAAAATCAACAATACATAATCAATCTTGAAAATAAGAAAATCAACATCTATTCACTTCACTCATTGTTGCTTGCAATCACCAAACTATTGAAACTACCATCACCATCATCAAACACAAGAATAATGTAAGAATCAAGTCTAAATATATATGATTATTAAAAAAAGACATTATTAAAAATTAAACTAAACTATTTAACAAAATAAATAGAACGGTTAGAGCAAACTAACATGTCATGGTTGCCGAATTAGAGAAAAAATTGAGATTCAATGTTTTACAATTTAGAATTTCACAGTTCGAAAAAAAAAAAGAAAAGGTTTGTGAGGGAGACGCAAGTAAAAATAAGAATTAGATTTAATTTTAGATTTACTTTTTTAATGAGACTTTTTAAATTAATTATTATTTAAATTTATTTTTTAATGAAACTTTTTAAATTAATTACTAAAAAAGTATTTTAAAAAATTAATGAGCTGCTCGTGAACTTATCAAGTCGAGTTAGACTTTGCTCGATCAACTCGTTAAGGTCTCGAGTCGAGTTCTAATTCGAGCTGAGCAATTCGAGTCAAGCATTTATCGAGCTTTGACCGAGTCGAGTTCAAGTAGCTCACGAGTTACTCAACTCATACCTCTAACGAGTATCTATTGATATGGGAGAATTAATCTTAGAGTCTAAATATGATATAAACTTAATATAATAAAATAAAAGCCAAGTAGATAATTACTATCAAATCCAACTTAAAAAAAGTGTTATATAAAAAATATTTACTATTTTCGATAAATAAAGGCTTAATAAACATAGTCACACATATTAAAATGATAGTCAGTAAATCGGATTGTAAATAAATTTTTTATCAGAAGCTCAAGATATTTAAATCTGATATATATTCCAACAAAACTCATCTTTGTGCGTTGTAGTGGAGCAATTCGAACTTATATCGTACACAAAAAAATCTAAGATGGGAAATATTTGGTTCCTGACCGAAAACCATTTATAATGGGGAAAACTTATGATCATTTGTTGGCTTGATGCGAATTGGTGATACTACATGTAAAATTACATGTCATCAACATTATCAAGACCGATTATCTTTATAAGATAATCTAGAAAATGTGCTTGTAATTTTATCAATTGAGCAAGTAGCCTCGCAAACACCAAGTTACGGGTTAATACATATAACCATCTAGTCGATGCATCGATAAAAATCGTAAAATATATAGATGGTCTTTAAGAAATGTGTATGGGCCCATATATATCACCTTGTATCCGTTCTAGAAAATTAATAGATTTACACTCTATCTTAGTTATTGATGATTGAATAATCACATTGCTTTCATAGCAAGTATCACATGAAAAATTACTATGAAGAAAATCTTAGTTCTTCAATAAATGACCACATAAAAATGTCAGCAAATTTTCGCATCATAATTGAACCGGGATGGTCTAACCGATCATGCCAAATAAAATCATCAATAAACATCTGGTTTACAATAGCATGAACTTCAATTTGTACTAATTCTTTTGTAGTACAATATGGATGACAGTGCATGTAATTTTGTCAAGATTTTCTTATTGCCTTGAGTTATACTCGTAATATTGAGATAGTCAGCATCCTCATTGACTAATATTCTCAATATATATATATTACAAATATCTTTAAAACTCAATAAGTCCCTTTGTGACTTTGACGAGTATAACGCACTGTAAATTTGAAATAAAGTAACATTTGACAATAACATATTTGCCCAGTCAGAGCTTTCTGTGATATTAGTACTTCCATATATAGTACTCACATTGTTCCCTTGCATTTAAAATGAGAAAATATGCATAATTGTGCACCTTTTAACATGTGCTTTATTTCATTCACTTCTGGGAATGAAAAATATGTGCTTTATACCATTCACTTCGGGGAATGAAAAAATATTAAATATAGCACATTATATCAAATCGGTTATCTATCAAAGATAAACTCTCAAGAGCTCTTCCGAAACATTGATATTTCGGTACTTTGAGATATAATACTCATATTTTCCCTTGTATTTAAATGGAAAAATATTTCTTATGCTTAAGTATTGTATGAGTACTTGCATTGTCTGCTAAGCATAAATCGCCATAATTTATTGTATATTTTATTCCGGAAGTAATCATATTCTTTTAAAGGAAAATTAACGTAAAACATAAATAAATAATATGTAAAGTATGTTAACATAAATAAATAAAAATAAATAAATTAACATAAATAAATAAAAATAAATTAACATAAAACAAAATAAATAAAAGATCAATTATTCCTTTTAGAAGTTATAAAGGAAATAAAATAAATAGCGAATTATTCCCTTCAAGGGCTATGAGAAAATTATCAATATCTAATTGAGTTGGATCAATAACGCCATAATTATTTTCGCCACAAAGAAAATCTGTTTATATTTTCTTTAATTTATCATTCATGATTATGGATAAAGTCCATAATACTTCGGCATTTAACAAGTATGAGATCAATAGTTTGTACCATCGCATTGATAACATAAAGATTTTGATATGATCTCTATCATTCTTGTCATCTTTATAATTCCATTTCTTGTGGATAATAAATATTCTTAAAATAATCATCTTATTCATGCTTATTTTGTGATCTCAATAATGATCACAATTACTAATGTGACATTTATTCTTTCCGCTATAAAATATCACATTCACTTCAGGGAATGGAGCAAAGCCAATAGGTTTTTAAAACCTTTTCACGATATTGTGTCTACAGGACAACTTTAATGTGTGAAAAGTGGAATATGTTTTTGTAACATATCCTCATCAATGATACTCTGACATATAACTGAGTTTTATTCACTAACCATATAGTGAATTATCATGTTTACATTCACTTAAGGAATGAAACAAATTCAATAATCGCATGGAATAAACATCATGCTTGTATTCACTTCAGGGAATGTCATAAATTAAATAATCGCATGAAATAATCATCATGCTTGCATTCACTTCACGGAATGACATAAATCAAATAATCGCATGAAATAATCATCATGCTTGCATTCACTTTAAGGAATGTCATAAATCCAATAATTGCATGAAATAAGCATCATTAAAAGGGAATGACATGTGACAATTTTGGATGCAATTTATGGTTGAATAAATTTATTCAAAGGGTTTTTTCATAAAAATAAAATTATAGTTTTAAGTAACTGTGTAATTTAATTTTTTAAAATTAAGTTATACATTACTTTATATTTTTGTAAGTAAATATGAGCCTTAATTTTTTAATGTAAAATAAAAATAAAGTTTTGTTATACAACAGTGAGATCTATTTAAAATCTACTAAATTTTTATAATTAGAGCATATTTTCTTTTTAATAGAATCTATTAAGAATTAATTTTAGATATAATTAATACTCAACAAAAAATATTATTTAATTAATTATCTAAAATAAACATAAAAAATGGGACACTTGAATATCGTTTAAACCTTAAACTATAAATAATATATAATAAACCCTAAACCTTAAAATCTATTGATAGTTTATAATTATATACTCTTAGTTGTGATTAACCCTTTCATATTCTAATTATAGTTTTATAGTTTGATTTTAATTGTGAAAATTATTTTATTTTGATATAACAGATGAAATATAGATGCGATAGTGAAAATTAGCTCGAAAGTATATTTTTATCTTCTCATGCGAAAATCAAATCGTTTGAAATAAAGTGTGATGAGGCAGAAGCTTATCTTTGATAAGGCATGACTACACCTTGTGACTAATGCAAAGCTGATGTCTAACATGAAAATCCAGGCCTTTAAAGCCAAATTGATGTGAGCACATCTATACCACCAACCATGATGATGCGTTCTAAGGCAAAGAAACTTAGGAAAGTTCTTTTCCTTACTTGTGCTACAATTCTAAATTCATTTGAACATTTTTATGCCTTAGAACATAGGTTTTATAATGTGTTGCATGTTGATATGTGACATATTAGACTATACTACTTATTATATATGTTTAAGTATATATATATATATATATATATATATATATGCTATTAAGCGTGTTTTAAGGAATGATTTGATAGTGTTTGTTATGTTAAGTTTATAAGTGTGTTTAGAGGTTATTTATAGCTTGGTGTGTCTTAAACAATAAGAATGCAATGTGTCTTTAACTTATTTGATTGTTTTCAATAAGTTTGCAATGCTTGTGAAAGTGTTGCATTTGTTTCATATAGGAACAATAAAGGACAACAACTTAAGGACCTAAACTTAGCTTGGAAGAAGTTTAACGGAGTGCATAGCTCACCTTAGCTCGAGACAGCTTAGAGGCTTATCTCCTAGCTCAATTCAGCTCCTAATACTCTTAGTAGCTTGTTTCAGCTCAACTCTATTTCCAGCTCAACTCAACTCAACTCAGGCTAAAGTGACATACGATAGCTGAAACCTATCCTACACTAAGGGAAGGTGTCCTATGCATGTGCTATGCATGTGAGACACACATGGCAGCCTTGTGCACATGTGTGGGCATTCAAAGCACTCCAAGCCAAACAAGGCCCTTGCTTTTGAAGTCCAAATGTCCAAGGAGATAAGAATGAGTGGTTATTGTTCAAAATTCAAACATTAAACACATGTTTAATGTGTTTTAAGTGTCATTTTCGTTCAAAATATGTGGCTAAGAAAGCATGGCTGCCAAAAGGAGTTATTTTTATTCAAAATTAATTTTTAAAATTCTTTAATATTAGCCACACATGTAATTTCGGTTTGACACTCTTTTTTCTATATATTTGTACTACAAACATTGTAAAAAGGATAGACACCTTGAAATAAAATTATGCTTGAGAGCTTTTCTCTTTTTTGGTTCTTTTTAGAATTTTTTGACTTTCAAACTTATTTTGATTGTTAAAATTTTGATACTTCGGGTTCCTAGATTGCTATCTAGAGGGTCCAAGTCCTTTGACATTAAACAAGTTCGATTCGGGCTTGCTTAGTAGACTGTGCAGGTTCTTTCGAGTTTAGTGTTTCATTTTTATTCCAATAACATAATTCACCATTGTTGAACGTTCGAGTTGCTACCATGGATGTTTCTTGA
Organism: Abelmoschus esculentus; assembly: GCA_035048815.1. Classification (NCBI taxonomy): domain Eukaryota; kingdom Viridiplantae; phylum Streptophyta; class Magnoliopsida; order Malvales; family Malvaceae; genus Abelmoschus; species Abelmoschus esculentus. The sequence goes on from JAUCBN010000031.1 coordinate 11,542,735, forward strand.
AGCATTCATCTTCCTCATTTTGAAATCCATCAAAACGCCAACTTTTTCTTTCTTTCATTTTTATTTTCGTTTTTCCCTTTTATTCTTAATTTCATCATGAATATAACTTTGATTCCTTTTTGTTTTCATGTTGTTCTTGTTGCAGGAACGTGCTTACAACAATCCTAGATCCCTAACATACGAAGAAAGACCATTTTGACAAGCTACATCGTATCACAAATCCATGATGAAACCCATTTTTATGATTATTTCAAGTATTTTGAAGTATTGTACCAAGAATCAATCTTTTTATTAATTAAGACTTTATTTATTTATTTATTTTTCCTTTATCATACTCCCTCCGTCCCATATAGAATGTCCTTTATTGACTTTTTGGGGTCAAACTTTTTTAATTTTGACTCATGATTGTTTAAAATTTATTACTGATAAAAATATATTTTAAAAACCTCTAATCGAGTAGATTTTAAGTATATATTTTATAAAATTTAATTATTTAAAATATTTAATATAATTATAGTCAAACTTTAAAATATTTGACTTCAAAAAGTCAATAAAAGACATTATATATGGGACAAAGGTAGTATCTTTTATTATCAGATAAAAACTCAATTAAATGAAAAATATCATTTTAGGTTTAGTGTTTTTCTCTTTATATAAAAAGCTCATTAAATCCTTTGGAAATCATTCTTTTGACGGCTCTTATCTCTTATATTCTTAAACTATTAGATGTAGTTAAGTTTTTTAATATCGATTCAAGAGCAAAGTGATTCAGATGTAAATTTGTGAGGCTTGTATTAAACTAATATTTCTTTTTTAATCTAAGTAATCTTTATTTCTTGTTTTTACCTTTATAAATGTTTGATTTGATTAATTTGACGCCTTAATTTAATATTCAATGTTCTACCTGTTAGGCTCAAATTGATCAATCAAATATATACCAAGAGAGGTAAGAATCATCTTTTGAGTGATTGAAATGGAATCTATAAAAAAAATTAAAAATATACAATATTTAAAGTAGCTTGAGCTTCTAAGTTCTATATTTGTTATCTTAGCTTCCTACTTAGAATTTTTTTCAATTTCACTCTAAAATTCTTTATTTCTCTAAGCTTAAAGGGATAATCCTTATGCACCAAGATCTCAAAGTCTTGATAAACCCTCTTAAAAAGAGAAAAGTAAATAGCAAACAAAAAAAAATCATAATGCAAATTTGTTTGCAAATTAAGCATGCCCCAAAACCTAACAATTGAGCAATATGACAATTAAAAATAACATGTGTATTCTATAAAAAAATATAAAAAAAAAATCACCAAGACATTTTTTTATCATTGAATGTTGGTAGTTTGTTTCATTAACTTTTTATAGTTGGTTGAGAATGCCTTTTACACCCTCTCACGATTTCATGATCGTTGATAGTCATTGATGTTGATGGAGAGCCGTTAAGAATTTTTATTATAATATTAATTGCTCTTTTGGTGTATGGGATATAGATAGTGTTGAATATTGCTATCTACTTTAAATAGAAAAAGTTATTAGACAAAAAAACCAAACAGGTATGAGTACTCGATACAAGCTTATTGGTACCTAACCTTGGTTATTAATATTGAGGCTTTAGTATTGATACTCAAAATGCTAAGTGAAATTTGTTTAAAATCAAGCGTATAAGTACTCGACTTAGTCGTACATGTATAAGTCACTCTAGAGATAGGACACTACAAACAAAATGACATATAGCGACGAATAAAACTCGTCGGTAAAATTGTACATATCCTTCGGTATATGGTCTAAAAATCTTTACCGACGGAAAAAGAAAAATTTCAAAACAAACCCAAGAATCAAAAGTTCATTCTCTATTCAGATTGTATACTTTGAGTCATGCTCAAAAAGGATCGAAATATTAATAAATAATAATAAGGAATTAAAAAAGTCATATAGAAAGAAAATACTTAACATAGAAACAAAACTAACCGATTCCAAACCCGAGGGAGCAGATCGGTTGGGTCTTAGCGGCCTACTCCAAATATCGTTAATGAATGCCATAAGAGTCCTTGCAAAAAATCTTGGCTCCAACGGTAGTATGGTATACACAAACCTTGGTTCTCCGAAGCAAACATTGTATACAACTCCGAAAAGAATCAAAAACCAAGAAAAGCACTTGATACAAAGAGAAGAATAGATCTCATAATAATAAACGAAAAGAAGAAAATAAAGATATATAGAAAGAAATGTAATGATTGAAGATATGGAAGAAAGAAAAAGCCTAAACGGTTTGGGTGTCATTGTGATAGCTACTTCCTCTCCCAATGGCGTCGGCATGGTAAATGCGTTGCACAAAATGTTAAACTTACGAGTGCAACCCAGACAAGGTTCAATGGTAAGGAAAACAACCATGAAACTTTGAAACCAAGAAAACATGATCTTGGCATCAAGAATGACTTGAAAAAATAGATCTAGTGTCGGATCCACAACGGCAAATCCTTCCTTGAAACTTCTTGGTGCAAAAAGAAAATACAAAATATGTTGATGAATATATATGAATAGCCGAAGAGAAAAATGATCAAGAAAAGATTGAAAAATAGAAGTAATAAAGAGAAGATGTAGAAACATCTTCTCCCATGGCTGCCATGGTGATGAGGAAAATGATAATGACCTCCATGTTGATAAAAGAAAAAATGTGCATATTTCTTGTCAAGGAGAACATAACCAGTTAGCATATTGGTGAAAAGAACACCTTTAAAGGTGTTAGATGGATCCCTTTGCAAGGGTGGTAATTGTAATAAATGGATTAGCTCCATAGCCTTCGTGAGTGAACCTTCACAATGGTTTTGATAATGGTGGTTGTTGTAATAGCATCTTCAAATCGTTGAAGTTTTGGATCAACAAAGACTCCATCATCCAAATATCTTCTAAATAAAGAAAAAAAGAAAATGAAACAATGGAAAAACAGTGGAAGTAATCTAAACGATCAACGGGGGAACGAAAAGAATAAAAAAAACAAGAAAAGAACAAGAATGACTTATCTCAGAGGATTGGAATGGAATGGTTGTTGAATCTTCCTCTCCCAACGTTGCTGGTAAATCCATGGAGGTGGTGTAGTAGAAAAAGTAGATCTCCAAAACGTGGAGAAAGAAAAGCAAAATGTAAAAAGAAGAAGAAGGCATGGAGGAGGGCGAGAGAAAGGAGAGGGAGAGGAGAGAGTTCAACAACAACCCATTAGAAATTTATACGAGTAAAATACTCTAAAATTTAGATTGTATTGTATAATTTTGTTTAGAAGCTCATAATTAACTATTTGAACTCATGAAATTTGATTTATACTTATTTTGTGACCGTTTTGTTAGGTTTAAAGTGTGTAGATCTAATTAGATTTACACATTGAAATTTAAACTGAGTAAAGTGCTCTGAATTTGATGGTTTAATCGTATTCAAAATCCCATAATTAACAATTTCAACTCATGTAGTTTGATTCAATCTCATTTTATGGTTGGTTGGTTCGATTTAAAGCGTGCATATCTAACATGGCTTTTTAGTGAACCCGTTTGAAATTTAATCGAGTAAAATGCTAAAAAATTGAGATTAAGTTGTATAATCTGATTTAGAAGCCCATAATTAACTATTTGAACTCATGAAATTTGATTTATCCTTATTTTGTGATTGTTTTGTTAGCTTTAAAGTGTATATATATTGAGTTTTAAGGTAAACACATTGAAATTTAAATTGAGTAAAGTGCTCTGAAATTGAGATTAAGTGGTTTAATCATATTCTAAAGCCTATAATTAACAATTTCAACTCATGTAGTTTGATTAAACTCATTTTGTGGTCGGTTTGCTCGATTTAAAACGTGCATGTCTAATTCGACTTTTTAGTTAACCCGTTAGAAATTTAAACGAGTAAAATGCTCAAAAATTTAGATTAAGTTGTATAATTTGTTTCAAAAACCCATAATTAACTATTTGAACTCATGAAATTTGATTTATACTTATTTTGCGACCGTTTTGTTAAATTTAAAGTGTGTATATCTAATGAGTTTTAAAGTAAAGACATTGGAATTTAAACCGAATAAAGTGCTCTGAATTTGAGATTAAGTGGTTTAATCATATTCAAAAACCCATAATTAATAATTTCAACTCATTTCGTTTGATTCAATCTCATTTTGTGGTCGGTTGGTTCGATTTAAAGCGTACATATCTAATTGGGCTTTTTAGTCAACCCGTTAGAAATTTAACCGAGTAAAATGCTCTAAAATTGAGATTAAGTTGTATAATTTCATTAGAACACCATAATTAACTATTTGAACTCATAAAATTTGATTCATACTTGTTTTGTGACCATTTTGTTAGGTTTAAGTTGTGTATATCTAATGAGTTTTAAAGTAAACACTTTGGAATTTAAACGAAGTAAAGTGCTCTGAATTTAAGATTAAGTGGTTTAATCATATTCAATAGCCTATAATTAATAATTTCAACTCATGTAGTTTGATTCAATATCATTTTTGATCTGTTTTTCGATTTAAAGTGTGCATGTCTAACTAGGCTTTTTAGTAAACTCGTTAGATATTTAACCGTGTAAAATACTCAAAAATTGAGATTAAGTTGTATAATTTGGTTCAGAAGCCCAAAATTAACTATTTGAACTCATGAAATTTGATTTATACTTATTTTGCGACCATTTTGTTAGGTTTAAGATGTGTATATCTAATGAGTTTTAAAGTAAACACATGGAATTTAAACCGAGTAAAGTGCTCTGAATTTGAGATTAATTGGTTTAATCATATTCAAAAGCCTATAATTAACAATTTCAACTTATTTAGTTTGATTCAATCTCATTTTTAGTCGGTTTATTGGATTTAAAGCATGCATGTCTAATTAGGCTTTTTAGTGAACCCGTTAGAAATTTGAACGAGTAAAATACTCTAAAATTTAGATTATGCTATATAATTTGGTTTATAAGCCCATAATTAACTATTTGAACTCATGAAATTTGATTTATATTTATTTTGAGACCGTTTTGTTAGGTTTAAAGTGTATATATCTAATGAGTTTTAAAGTAAACACATTGAAATTTAAACCAAGTAAAGTGCTCTGAATTTGAGATTAATTGGTTTAATCATATTCAAAAGCCTATAATTAACAATTTCAACTTATTTAGTTTGATTTAATCTCATTTTTAGTCGGTTTGTTCAATTTAAAGCGTGCATGTCTAATTAGGCTTTTTAGTGAACCCGTTAGAAATTTAAATTAGTAAAATGCTCTAAAATTTAGATTATGTTGTATAATTTGGTTTAGAAGCCCATAATTAACTATTTGAAATCATGAAATTTCATTTATACTTATTTTGTGACCGTTTTGTTAGGTTTAAAGTGTGTATATCTAATGAGCTTTACACATTGGATTTTAAACTGAGTAAAGTGCTCTGAATTTGAGATTAAGTGGTTTAATTATATTCAAAAGCTTATAATTAACAATTTCAACTCATGTAGTTTGATTCAATCTCATTTTTTGGTCGGTTGGTTCGATTTAAAACGTGCATGTCTAACATGGCTTTTTAGTGAACCCGTTTGAAATTTAATCGAGTAAAGTGCTCAAAAATTGAGATTAAGTTGTATAATTTGGATTAGAAGCCCATAATTAACTATTTGAACTCATGAAATTGGATTTATACTTATTTTGCGACCGTTTTGTTAGGTTTAAAGTGTGTATATTTAATGAGTTTTAAAGTAAACACATTAGAATTTAAAACGAGTAAAGTGCTCTGAAATTGAGATTAAGTGGTTTAATCATATTCTAAAGCCTATAATTAATAATTTCATCTCATGTAGCTTGTTTAAACTCATTTTGTGGTCGGTTTGTTCGATTTAAAGCTTGCATGTCTAATTTTACTTTTTAGTGAACCCGTTAGAAATTTAAATGAGTAAAATGCTCTAAAATTTAGATTAAATTGTATATTTTTTTCAAAAACCCATAATTAACTATTTGAACTCATGAAATTTGATTTATACTTATTTTGCGACCGTTTTGTTAGGTTTAAAGTGTGTATATCTATTGAGTTTTAAAGTAAACAAATTGGAATTTAAACCGAGTAAAGTGCTCAGAATTTTAGATTAAGTGGTTTAATCATATTCAAATGCCCATAATTAATAATTTCAACTCATGTTGATGTGAGTACATCTAGGCCACCAACCATGATGATGCATTCTAATGCAAAGAAACTCAGGGAAGTTCTTTTCCTTACTTGTGCTACAATTCTAAATTCATTTGAACATGTTTATGTCTTAGAACATAGGTTTTATAATGTGTTACATGCTGATATGTGATATATTAGACTATAGTACTTATTATATATGTTTAAGTATGTATATATGCTATTAAGTATATTTTAAGGATTGGTTTGATAGTATTTATTATGTTTTTAACTTATTTATAAGTTCATGTATGTTATTGAATAAGTTTGCTAGTGTTTATACCTTGTATTTACGTTTCCATTGAGTTTACAATACTTTGATGGATTCTTGTGATGTTTACATGTAGGAACATAGGATAACACCAGCTTAAGAGAGTGTATGTAGCTCAACTCCAGCTTAAGAGAGTGGATGCAGCTCAAGCGAGTGTATACAGCTAAACACCAGCTCAAGTGAATTATATTCATCTTTGAAGAAGCTCAACAGAGTGCACGCAGCTCACCTTAGCTCGAGGCAGCTCAGTGGCTTAGCTCCTAGCTCAAGTCCGCTCCTAACACTCTCAGCTAGCTCGTTTCAGCTCAACTCAATTTCCAGCTAGCTCAACTCAACATGAAGTGACCTATGATAGCTGAAACATATCCTACACGAAGGGAAGGTTTCCTAGGCTTGTGCCATGCATGTGGGACACATATGGCAGCCTTGTGCACATGTGTGGGTGTGTAAATGCAAGCAAGACAAACAAGGCCCTTGTTTTTCAAGACCAAAACGCCCAAGGGATTATAATGAGTGGTTATTGTTCAAAATTCAAACATTAAACACATGTTTAATATGTTTTAAGTGGCATTTTCCTTCAAAACATGTGGCTAAAAAAGCATGGATGCCAAAAGGAGTTATTTTCATTCAAATTTAATTTTTAAACTCCTTTAATATTAGTCACACATGTAATTTCAGTTTGGCTCTCTTCTTTCTATATATTTGTAATACAAACTTTGTAAAAAGGTTAGACTCTTTGAAATAAAATTATACTTGAGAGATGTTCTCTTATTTGGTTCTTTTTAGAACTTTTCTGACTTTCAAATTTGTTTTGATTGTCATTTTGATACTTCGGGTTCCTAGATCGCTATCTAGAGGGTCCAAGTCCTTTAACATTAAACAGATTCGATTTGGCTTTGCTCAGTAGATTGTGCATGTTCTTTCGATTTTAGCGTTGCATTTTGATTCCATCAACAAAATTCACCATTGTTTAATGTTCAAGTTGCTGCCATGGATGTTTCTTGAAGTATTCATCTTTCTCGTTTTGAAACTCATCAAAACGCCATCTCTTTCTTATTTTTCTTTTAATTTTCGTTTTTTCCTTTTATTCCTAATTTCATCATGAATATAACTTTGATTCCTTGTTGTTATCATGTTGTTCTTCTTGCAAGAACGTGCTTACAACAATTCTAGATCCGTAACATACGAAGAAAGTCTGTTTCGACAAGCTACATCGTATCATATGGTAACAGAGCTTAGGTTTGGATTTGTAGAAATTTTCCTGCAATATAGTAAATAAAAGAAATACAGAAAAAAAATTAAAAATTCAAAAAAAGGTCAAAGTCAAAGTTTTACCAAAAATTCAAAGTCAAAGTAAAAAAAAGAGAAAATTTCGGAAAAAATTAGAATCGAATTTTAAAAAATAAATTGAAAAAATAGTGTATTTTGTTGTTGAAATCATGATGAATGTACAAGTTCTTGTACTATGTGATTCGAAGCGCTTGGAAATCAAGCGAAACGAATTATTCTTGTTTGTTCAGTGATAGGAGCGTTGTAAAACACTTCTTTATAGTAAGAATTACTATTTCCATCTTTTCATTTTCCTTTTTCATCAATTTCCAAACCCTTTTATTTTGTTTCTTCTTTTTCTTGATTTTATCTTTATTTGTGTTTCTTTTTAGTAATACATTTGTAACAGATTTGAAAACGTTGGATTATTCCTTTAAAGAACTAAAAATAGAGAAATTGTGAGAGAAAAAGGCACTGAGTGTTGTGAGAACAGAAGGGGAGACAAAAAGAGCCATTCAAGCATTCTCCCCGAGTGAAACACGAGCGCTGAGTGTTACATTTTGAATGCACAATTTTTTTGGAGTGAAACTGAGAGGTTTTTATGTGTGTGCTGTGAGAACTTTTACTTTCGTTTTACTTAACTCGTTATTCGCGCTTCTTTGTGTTTTCTTTTGTTTAAATATGATAGGATCAGAAGATCATAGTCATGATGGAGATCGGCCACCAAATCAGCATATAGAGGACCTTTGCCCGTGAAATTTGAAGGATATTAAATGGTGAATTTGAGCCATTTCAATCCCGATTGGACATAATTGTTGGTGGTTCCCAAAACAACACAAATGGTGAACAAAATGATGAAAACGATGTGGATCAATCACCACGATTGAACATTCAAAGGAAACAAGTGTGTTTGCAACAAGTTGACGATAATTTGACTAACACTAAAGATTTTATTCCTTCTTTTCAGAGACTAACAAATTCTGATGCGTATTTGCCATGGGAAAACAAAGTCGAAATGTATACAAAGGGTGAAGCACTTGATGTCAAGAGAAGCTTGAATGCACAACCAATTCAGGATGAACAACAGCGAGAGAACATCTTTCAAACAAGATTTTGTGTAAATGATAAGGTATGTGTTGTGATTATTTATAGTGGTTGTTGCACTAATTGCTAGTTCTTTTATGGTTGACAAGCTAGGTTTAAAGACGACAAAACATCTCAAACCGTACAAATTGCAAGGGTTGAATGACAATGGAGAACTTAAAGTGACAAAACAAGTTATTATACGATTTTCCATTGGTAAGTACAAGGATGAGGTTTTATGTGATGTTTGTCTTATGGATACTTGTCATTTGTTGTTAGGGAGACTATGGCAGTATGATAAAAGAGTTTTACACGATTGTTACACCAATCGATACTCTTTTACTCATGAGGGTAAGAAAATTATTTTGGCTCCTTTGACACTGAGTCAGGTGATTGAAGATCAAGCGAGCTTAAAAAAGAGTAAGAAAGCTGCAAAGGAGAAGAAAAAGATTGAAGGAAATATTGTGGATGAAAAACGACTTGAAGTTGAAAATGTACAATCTAAAATGGAAAAGAATGATAATGATGATAAGGAGGAAAAAGCACATATATTATCTAATCCTACTTTTTCTCTTATTCCTAATTTTGTTTTGCAGGATAAATCAAGGGACGTAACTTTCCAAGATGATGGGAATGAATGTGGAAAAGAGGAAGAGAATTCAAAGGTATAATCTGATTGTACATTTTCTTCTACTTCTTCTAAATTGCAGGTTAATAACATGATGACATGTGAAGTTTCCAAGGTTGCTAACGTTGATATGTTTGGAGCATTTATGTAATTTTTAGATATTCATCAACCTTCTTTACCACGATTTGATGTTCCTTTTCATTGTGCTATTGGATTTTCATTTATATATGATGATTTCTATGGATGCACATCGGATTGTGTACCATCTTGTGTTGTGATTCCGGTTGAATTTCGAGGAGACAATGATTATTCTTTGGAGTTGTCTTTGTATATGAGGGTTTGCAGGATTATGGATGTACAACGTGCATTGTCTATTTATATGTTGTGCATTATTCGAAAAGGTACAAGAATGAAGGCACATCTTGCACTTTCAAATTTTTTTGTGTTTGAAACAAACAAACTTGTACCGAGCGAATGACATTTGTGCCGAGTAAGAAGAATGAGGAAGTTCTCCTCCAAGCGGAAGTCAAAATTGTTTTCCTTTGTAGTGATCGTCGATTTGAGGACAAATCGCTTTAAAGAAGGGGGATGATGTGAGCACATCTAGGCCACCAACCATGATGATATGTTTAAGTATGTATATATTCTATTAAGTATGTTTTAAGGATTGGTTTGATAGTATTTATTGTCTCTTGTAGTTGCATAACTCCATGTCTTACTCATAACAACAACTCCATTATTTTGAGTTATTAAATTTTTTTCTCTTCTAGTTTTATGTATTAGGTGTTTAAGTACGTTAATTTATTACCCTTTTTAATCATGTTATTATTAGACTTAGGCACATTATTAGTTGTATTATAGTGATTTCATGCATTTTCATTTGATTTCTTGAGTTGTCATATTTATTTCTTGTGTTGGTTGAAATATGTGAAAAAAGATATTGACTTGGTGTATTTCCTTGTTTGCATGAATCAATCATTTTATGATTAGATACCGAATTGGACGAAAATTCTAGAAGATAATTTCAATGTTCGAAGACAAGGAAAAATTTGGAGAATGGCGCATTGTGTATCTCAAATGATAAAAATTGTTTTTTATTACGTCACTTAATCTCTTGTTCTTGTGTCCTAAAAGAAAAAAATAAAAAGATTATAATCCAATTGGAGTTAAATATATATTAAATTGAAAGAAACTTACTTTATGTATAGAGATACTTTCTTTGAATTAAATAACACATATTGATGTGCTTACGATAATCCATTTTCTTCAAGCACAAGTCTTGAAACCCTTTTAAGCTTCTTGACATGGAAAGTAAATTATTTTTTCTTTTCTAATGGTCTTCCAAAAGTAGAAAATATTTTGAATTCAGAACCAAGACAAAGATTTTCACTATCATAATTAAAACCAAGTCGATTGAATATAGTCTCAACCCCCTCCAAATATTGAGAGCAAAAAGTCAAACACTCATACAATAAGTAACCTTCCGTAATAGATCTTTCTGGATGAGCGTTGTTGTGTCCAAAAGACTTTAGTACAGACAGATACCTATTTTATTGGACGAAAAAAATTATATATCAGTAAACATCTTAGTAAATATTTTTATATTTCCACTTCTAATAATAAATTTAAAAATTGTACCTTTGAAACGGATACATCACCAATAAGTGAATGGACCACAATTTTAGCTTCAGTTGCTAGATGAATTAGTAAGTGCATCATGATTGTGAAAAATGATGGAGCAAAAATCTTTTTAAGATCACATAAAATTAATACAGCCTTTAACTCAATTCTATCAAGTTCACTTTCCTCAATAACCTTAGAGCAAGGATCTTTAAAAAAATTGTACACTTCAATAAGAACTATGTAAACCTTTTTATTTAAATTTCTCATAATAGCTATAGTAAGAAAATCTTGTAATAAGAGATGACAATCATAACTTTTGAGCCCAAGTAATTTTCATTGTTTAAGGTGCACAGAACGTCAGACATTGAAAGAATACTCATCAAGGGTTTTCATTTTCTTGAGAACTTTTAAAAAAGAATTTTTCTTACTCAATGTCATTTGATAAGAAGCTTGAGACAAGTACAAATTGCTACGGCCAATTTGAGTATATAGATGAATAACACTCCTTATACTCATTTCGACAAGGTCTAGTCGTGATTTATAAGTGTCTTTATTCTTCCCCTCTTGTTCAATTAATGTTCCAAGAATATTATCACAAATGTTTTTCTCTATATGCATCACATCAAGGTTCTACCACAATAGTTGATGCTCTCAATATAGTAAAAAAAAATAATTTTCTTTCTTTCAAGGTCCATATTCGTTCCCATTTAAAGTTTCTAATTGACTCAATACATTTCTACTTGTGAATGATGAAGGATTTGTTCTATGTTCTTCAGTGCCATCAAAAGAATGTTTTTTAGTTTGAGACCTGTGATTAGTATATAAACACCTACGATTACATATATAGCAAAATTTTCGACTATGTTTCAACTACTTAGAAGTAGTATTATACACATAAAAAGGATATGCATACTCTCCTCTAGTATTCCACGAAGTTGAAATATTTGATTCGTTGCATCATCAAAAATTTCAACACTAACTTTTTTTAGCTCATGTAATTTTGAAACTAAAGGTTTTATGTATACATCTTATTATTTCTTGGATCTTTCATATTAGAAATGAGCAAAGAGAGTATAAAATTTGTCTGCTTCATACATATCTACGATGGAAAATTATAAGAAAATATGATAACAAGCCACGTACTATGTGTCACACTCAAAGTTCTAAATGGATTAAAATCATCAGATGCAAGGCCTAAGCGATTGTTACAAGGATCTGAAGGAAGCAATACTTGAATACATAAATAATCTTTGTAATCTTAAAATGAAAAAAAAATCAACGAAAAATCTTTGCAGTTTGTTTCTCTTTTTTTGGAAGATGTGTTAATATCCTCATCTTTAACACTACTTCTGATTTCTTTCCATCGAGAGGCTCTACATTTCAAACAAATATCTCATTTTTATTTTTTTTTAAAATAACATACAATCATTTGGGCAAGCATGAATCTTTTCATACCCTAAACCCAATTCACGAATAATCTTTTTCATTTCATGATAAGTCCTTAGTAATGTATTATCATCCGAAAATGTAATTTTTAACATCTCTAGTAAAGAATTGAAAGACTTATTTGTTAACCCATTAAAATATTTATTGTGGAACAAATAAATGATAAATGATAACTTTAAAAAAAAATTACAGTTCGGATAAAGTGATATCTCTATATCTTTCAGCAAATAATAAAACTTGTTTCCTTGAAATTTATGATTATGATCCTCAAGTTTTGTACTTGTATCTACGAATGGTTTTTACGTTCATCATTATTCATAACTCGTTTTGTCATCATGTCATGCAAAAGGTAATGAATATCGTGTTCAAACTCTATTTTACATTAGTTGGAATTGATTAGATAGACACATCATATCGCTCCCCATGAAAAATCCAATGAACATAACCCTTAAGGAAGCCATCACATATTAAGTGATCAAATGCTTCTCTCCTAGATACTCTATAAGTGTTTACACAATTTACACAAGGACATCAAATTTTTTTATCTATAATTCTCTCAAAAGCAAAGTTTAAAAAACTAATAACCCCTCTAATATATTCTTCACTTGCTCTTGATATAAGATTGATCCACGCCTTATCCACCAATGATACTTGTATTAGCAATGAACTAATGGTATTTTAATTTTGATTTATTTTTCATTGATTTCAAAAAAAAAATAAAGACATGTAACTACCCTCCCAATAGGTCAAAAGTTTAATTCCATATAGACCAAAAAAAGACTTAAAAAGAACATAATAAAAAAAACTTAAATCATGGCAGATAGAAATATGAAGTTTAATTAATGAAGTTGTTGTCTTCGAGGCTTATGAAGCTACCCGTAACGCTTAGTTTCGAGTTTTTTGATGCTGATGTTTATGTTTTCTTCACAAAAACAGTTTGTGAATTTTACTACAGAAATAACCCATCTGAAGAAAAAAAAAGATAAACAGAAGTCAATGAATAAAGACCTTAATTCTTTTTTGTTAACTTTTAGCGTTATACAAATTGAATGATTAGTACAATAAAAACACAAAATCATGATTTTTAAAAGTACGTGAACCTTTTCGAGCCTTCAACAAGTATGTCCAAGTACTTAAAAAATCTTTTAGTGTATTAATTAATAGCTAGAAAAGATTACTCCTCATATATTCAAAGGTTAATTAAATGTAACATCGCAAAAGAAAGTAAAAAAAAAAAAAAAACATACATGCAGATAGCTAGGGCATAAAATTTTCTAGCCAAATCTAGATTGACAAAGGACACACTACAGTTCACAGTCGATGAAAATTAGTCATGCAGTGATTGCCTGCTAGAGGTGATTTTTGGCATGTAATGCAACTGCAACTGAATATTGAAGTGGAATGGACCTTCAACACCTCTTATTTACTATACGCATATGAGTATAAATTATCTCTTCTTTTTGGCGTTGATACAAGGATTTTCCATTAAATTATTTACTATACGTATATCCCAAGTATAAATTAAATTGCGTAAAAGTAAATAGAGAAGAGCAATCATAGATATCTCGTCTAGTTCACCTAGGGTATCTGCATGGCTCTAATAGGGTGGGTAGTCTAGTTCTCTATGCAGTGATGGTGCTAAAAGGGATCCGAATTGTCCGAGTTGTCCTCTACTAAGAGTAGCAAGGCCCTCAATCATCACCCATTATAGGCTCATTTTATTCGGGTTCAGTTCAAGGGACATGTTCGCTTATCCCTATACGAAGGAACGATATCCTTACGAAAGCATAAGGTAGTGGATCCCCGAAGGTACTTCGGCTAGGGCCTACAGAGGAGAACAATATCTCCATGAAAGTATTAGCCTTTTCCCCTCACTTAAAAAGGACGGGTTTAGATGTCAATTTTAAATATGGAAAAATAAAAGCAAAAATTCAATTGAACAATAATTCAATATTCTCTTTATTCCGGAACCTTTAATATTAGTGAAGCGGTAATCGTTTTAAAAGCTCGACTCTCTTTTTAATTTTAGAAAACAAAATTTGTCCCTAGTGGAGTCGTCATCTGTAGCAATCTTAAAAAATCACTAAATAAGGTATTCATTGAAAATATTCTTTTTATCGAGTTGGAAAACATTTTGTTGTGTTCGTTTTGAAATTTAATGTCTTCCACGTGAGGGGTTTTCTGTTAAAAATGTTATTTTGAAAATTGGAGTCGCCATCGGTCGTTCTGGTAGACCGAACACCATAAAACCAGAGATTTTGAAAATTGGGGTTTGTGAGTCGGTTACGGATGTAGAAGGATTAGCACCCGTAAACCGCCCAAAATTGGTACTTTATTTAATTACCGCTTCAATAATATTAAATTTTCCAAGTTAAATTGACGATCGAATTAATTTTTAAATGAATGCGCGCAATTATTTTAAAGCACCTAAACCCGAAGGTAAGCGTCCGAACCACCACCACTACATTGGAGTTGTCTCGCTTACGACCGAATTTAGGGACCCACATTAACAAATTAAATAATCATATAACTTAAACATAGTAAAAAATTTAATACATCACATAAAAATAAATACATAAAATATAAATACTAATTTAACGAATAAAATATTAATATAAGACATAAATTTAAAACATACATAAATTAGTTTAAAACATAATTAATCTAAAACATAAATAAAATCTAAATACCAACTAAATTAATAAACAACTACTTTTATTAAAAACATCCAAAATACAAAATAAATATAAAGAAAAGAAATTATACCTAAGAGTTCGAACGGCTAATCCCGAGTTGTCCTCCCCGAAATCTACTACGACCATTCTAAAATTTTTAACTAGATAAGATCCTAAAAATAAGACCCTGATCGAATCACCCAAAATTCAGGGAGAGCTAAGCTCTCAAATTAGGATCATAGAGTACTACCCTTACCCAATTGGTTCTTCCTACAAAGGCTCACCTCACCTCCTTTTATAGGCATTTGGAGAGAGGAAAATGAGGTTTCTCATCAATGTGAGATTCTAATCTCACATCAACTTTTCCTTTCATTTCCTTCTCCTTCTTTCTTTTTTTCATTTTTTTCTCTTTTTTCTTCTCTTTTTATTAATAATATGATTACTACAATAATACTACAAATACTAAAATCCGATTAGAAATGAGTGATTATACCGACAGAAAATTAACCATCGATATAAAGTACATCTATACACATACACATAATCAACCATCGTTATAAATTATATCTATATCGATGCTTTCTTGTTATTCGTCAGTATAAATGTTATATACACTGATGAATTGTTATCTCTCGATAAATGATCAAAATTTTTATCGATTGTTCAAGATTTCGTCGTTATATATTTTATATACCAACAACTTTGGTTTGTCGGTATACGTAAGCGTCGGCATATGAATTTTTTTGTAGTGGGGTATCGATATGGATGGTTAATTTTTTTACTTTTAAAACTCTTTAAAAATCTTTGTTCAATTCAAAAAAAACCTTTAAAAGCATTTTAAATATATTTTTCAAGTTATTTGTATTTTGAATTATTCTTACAATATTTAAATTAAGCCTAAAAATATTTTTTTATATCAAAACAAACATCTCAATACTATCGTTATCCATAACACGAGTCACAAAGACTAAGGCTCATGTTTTGTGTTCATTAAAATACACATCATGCATGATAGCCCTTGGAGAAATAAATATACAATATCAATTTTTGATTTTGCTTATGGTTCTCCTGAATATGGATACTATCATTGATTTTATTTAATGTTAAGTTTTGGTTTGAATGTCTATTATCAAATTTCTAGTCTGATGAAAATCACACCTTTGAATTGAAAACTTGGTAAATTAATCTCGGTTATTTTTATTTTTAGATTTTAGTTATTATCTTGAATTTAAGCTTGATAAACAAAACCCCTCAATTTTATATTTTTAAACTTTGATATTCTAATTTTTAACTTTCTTGAGATTTGATCCAATTTCACTATTACTATAATTTAAGTCATCAATCAGTTTTTATTTTGCAGGACTTCAAAAATCATATCACCCATCTCATAAACTCTAAACTTAAACCTTACCTGGTAAACCTCAAATCACACATCATAATCTTAAATTCTAACTTATAAAACATAACCATAAATTCTAAATCATTAAACACTAAACCCTAAGTCATAAATATAAACCTTAAAACCTTAAACTTATAAAGAAAAAAATCATAAACCCTAAATAGTGTAACCTAACCCTTATAATCACATAAATCCTTAATCATAAACCTAAAAACCCTAAACTCTTTTAGATACGTATTTAGTTACATTAAACACCTTAAATTAATGAAATATAATTTTTTTAAGAATATAATTATTTTTTTAATCGATTCTATAAAAAAATAAAATAAGTAATTACTACTGATAACAATCTTACTGGTTCTTATATATAATCATTAGCATTACGTATAACAAAAACCTTAAAAATAAAATAGTTAATATAAAAGTATAAACATTGGTTTAAAATATTAGATACAAATTTATATTGATCGAAATGTCTCAAAATACGATAAAATTTTAATTATAAACCTTAAAGTATTTAGTCCTAGTTCAAAATCACAACAGTGCCGATACTATAAACAGAATCCATTTGGATTGTAGTCGTTTTTACAGTTATTTCTTGGGTTGATTTATGTTTGCAGGAAAAGAAGGAAAATAAAGAGAGTGTTAGTGACTTCAGAACTCATAACCTAAAAAGATTAGAATAAATAACTTTATCAAACATACATATATATATATATATAAAAGTATATTTAATTAATCAAACATAATAGTATAACTTGTGCTGAGTTCCCTGTCTCCTTTCGTTTCAATCCCACAATATTTCATAAAGTACTTGGTTCTCGATTCACCTCCGTTAACCTTTTGCTGCAACCCAGACCCAGTCATTGATTTGTGCTTTAAGACATTTTACATTTAAGTGACTTCCTAGTATCGTTTACGTGTTTTTTCGAAGTACAACAGAAACATAAGAAGTTTCAGGAATTGTTGTATAAGAGAAACAGACTCAAGTCCTCGTTTGGGGACACAACAGATGAACCATTTGCCAAGACTTGAACTACAGGGACGACTGCGTACAACATGCTACTTGAGTCCAGGACATAAATACCATTCCTCACAACGACCAACATTTCATTACACTTCTACCCACTCAGTTCAGACTTCAACAGGATCTTTAATTAAATATCCAACAGGAGCAAAGACATTAATTTTTTTTTTTTTTTTTTGAAAAGAGCCAAGATAATTAACGTGGTAACAGAGGGGAACAAACGAAACCCCCCCAATGAAAAGACACCCTTACCCTCCCTGCTTCGCGCAGTAACGAGACACTTGATGGGTCTCGAGGTTTCAACAGGACTACCATTAGTACTACTGCTAACCAAGTCAATAAATATGTAGTAATAACAAATAAAAATAAAGAGACTAAAACACTGGTAAAAGTCATTGAAGAGCAACTGATAGCTGGAGATCAATGGGAAAAGTATCACTGTATCACGACAGTTACTACACCCCATCCATCATATATATAATCCTACTGGACAAAAACATTGTTTTACTGACAAGGTGCCCACCCGTCATACAGAAACAAAAGATGAAAAAGTAGATCAAACGGTATCTAAGCATCCACGTCTGCGCACTTCTGGGCAGGGGAGCAGATAACCCAAACATATCCATATGGATCCTTCACCTTACCCACGCGACCACCGCAGCACGCGCCGTCGCCCTCAGTTATCTCACCCTCCGCAACCCCTCCAGCGCTGACGGCCATGGAGATTGCAGCTTCGACTTCCTCAGTCTCGAGGCAGAGAACACATCCAGTACCATCGTTTTTCACCCTAAAAAATGAAAGCAAACGATTCAATAATGGAAACTAGACAAGTGGTAAAAATGATGATTCAACTAACATGTTGCAAAACTCACGCTAAAGAAACAGTAACGTTAAAACATTTATATAATCCACGTTAATATTATTTTAGCCGGAAAAAAAAAAGAAAAATCAGTTGAAGCCAATCAGATTGAAGAAAATATCAGGAAAAAAAACGACATAATATCTCGTAGTGATATTTAAATTCCAGTTTCACAGATCTAAGAAACGGGAGCACTAAACAAACATACCGCAAAAGCAGGAGTCAAAAGCAAAATAATAAATAGAAAATGATAGAAAATACGAAAAATAATTTTCTTGCCAAACAAGAACATAAGCTAAACAGACTATCCTTTCCGCGACATAAGAGAACCCTAACATAGACTGTAATATTCAACAATGGCAGTACGCAAACGGTAGCCAGGGGAAATAACCAAAAGATTAACAGTCAGAGAAAGTGTAAAAGAAAACTACTAAAAACAGAAAATAGTGAGAGGAAGAACGTACGGAGCAGAGCTCTCAGTGATGTCCGAAACAAGAATGGTAGAGCCAGCTAGCTCAAGTTGAGCCGAGATAATGTGAGGGATCTCCTGCTCGGCTTTGCGCTTAGGGTGCAGAGTACGGCTAACCTCAACAGCGCCGAAAGCGGACTTATAGAACTGCACTGCATCAACTGCCTTGGGTGCCTCCATCATCAGCTGGGGTTTCACCGCCGTGAACGTCACCGCCGCTACCTTCTGGGCTCCTCCGTTCTGAACCTCCTCCTGTGCCATTGATGAAGCTGAAACAAAAAGACTTCCGCAGAAAATCCAAAATCCTATGAAAGAGAAAGCGACAAAACAAACTCGAAAGCAAAGAGAGAGAGTGCAATGAAGTAGCTGAAGAAGCGAGTGTTGGATGTACTTATAGAAGCGGGGATCAGGAACCGTTTAAGGATAAGATTGGTATTTTATATAATTTTTTCGATTCCGATTTTGTCCTGTTGTTTCAGTTTTATATTTTTTTCAAGACTAAAATACCCTTGGCGTGTCATTTACTCAAAGCTCAGTGAGAGATTTAACGTTTCCTCACCCGCTCACGATCTTCTACAGTACTTCCATTGGACTTGCAATGGGCTCGCTTAAAAATGAAATCCAAATTAAATTTAGATTGGGTTTAGAGCCCAATCAGAATTTTGGGTTCTATCTGTTGAAATTTTATTAATTTGTTTTTTCGAAGAAATTTTTTGTTTAATGAATACATTCAAAAGAATTATTTGATTTCGATTTTTAAATCAACACTGTCTACAGAGGAAAGCCGGGGAAAAAATCTGATCCAAATTGAGTACTTTTAAGAGATTTGAAAGTACTTTTACATTTTCCTAAGCCGAAACCACACTCTCAGCTCCCGTCTCTACCGGTCTCTAATTCACCCAAAGTTTATTATTTTAGGGTGTGTTTGGATGGAGGAAATGAGTATTATCGGTTGAAATACTTTTTTCTAGAATTAGATACCTATGTTTGGTTGGTGAAATTTTTTTTTATCCGGTAACAGAAAATTACCTATAATAGCTTTACAGTAGCATTTTTTCAAGATTTATCCAGGAATCTCATTCCTTCCTATTTCTTTAGTATTGTAGAATTCCTATCATTTAGGATAAAATTGCCCCTAGAATTCCTGTCATTTAGTGCTACAAAAATGTCTCGTTGCAATATTAAGGAGGGAAATGTATATTAGTTGAATTAATAATAAATTAATTTTTATATAAAATTTAAATAAATATAATATAAATAATTTTATGAGTACAAATATTTTATTTTTAATATTGAAAATTTCTCTTAAATTTAATTTAATATTAAAAAATAAAAAAAATTATATTTGAAAATATAAAATTTAATAATCTTAATATATTTATAACATTATAAATAAATTATTATCGATAGGGATGGCAATGGATCGGACTTGGATCGGACTTTATAAAATCCAAGTCCAATCCAATTAATAATCGGACTTTCAAAGAAATCCAAGTCTGAATCCAAATCCAAATCCAATCCAATAAAATATCTAAAGTCCAAATCTAATTATTTTTAGAGTAATAACTTAAATAAATATCTTTAAATAAAAAAATACATGTTTTATCAAACAAATATTTTAAATTTATAGCACAAACAAATCTCAACAAATATTATAATCCAATATAAAACAAATTAAAGTAACAACTTAAAATTTTTAAATATAAAAATTTTAAATATTTTTATTCGGGTTTATATATGGATCGGATTCATATCGGATATGGATTCGGATTGAATTCGGATCGGATCTTGGCAATATCCATATCCGATCCACCTCCTATTAAGACTCGGACATTATTTTTAGATTCGGATTCGGACTTTTTTTAATTGGATTTGGATCGAATTTTTTTCTTCGGATCGAATTCGGATTATATTGCCATCCCTAATTATCGATAGAAATAATCTTAAAATCAATCAATTTGCACACTTTCAAGACATTTTACCTATATAGATATATTGGTTTAAATAAATTTACTCTAAAGCTTGAATACTTACGTAGGTATAAAGGGTTAAAAAAAATTATAATTACAAGTCATATTACCTATACAGGTAAACCATGTTGAAATTATATTAAAATCCAAAATACTTTTTATTTTTTAAACTCAACTTTACACTATGATTTTTTTCATAAATATAATATTTATAAAATTTATTTAAAAATATAAATTCTTAATATTAATTATATTAAAATTATGTTAAATAAAAAAATTCTATGAATTTTTATTTTAATATTTTTTATTTATCGATAAAAGTTTAACTGGTTAGAAATAAAATATATCATAGATATTATTTGGTAAAAATTACTTTCAAGTAATCTAATATTACCCAACCAAACACTGTTAACTTACATTCTTGTCAAACAAATCAAACAAAGTAATATAACATTTAATATACCAGGCAATGATATATTCCAATAATCTTATTCTCAAAGGTAATCATCTTTTTCGTGAACCAAACGCACTTTTAGGATAAATTACATAAATGATTTTTTTGATTATACCTCAAATATCTTTTATTATTATTAAATATTATAAATTGATCTATTAACTAATTTTTTAAATACAAATTGATCTTGCTTGGTTAAAAAACAGATAAAAAACTTATGTGAACGATAACTTATTAAGTTGGTTGTTGAATAGGCTAAGATAATCAACATCTTCTTTCATTCATCCAAATGCATTGACTTCACTAAGCGCTTACCTCCCATGGCGACCACATCTACCTGGAGAAACCGAACCCTTTCCTCTGTTTTGGTTCCGAACATTCCGGACAATCTTCGACTGACCACGTCTCGGACTCATAATGGGCGGTGGCTCAATATTCAAGTTCCGACGAGGTCCAAGTCTTGATCGATAACTTGAAGGAGGCGAATCTTTGTCAATCCTTCTGACGGCTGAAGTCGGTGATCTTCCCGATTTGATAACGACAATCGGAGATTGTTCATGCTGATAAACAAAGTTCGTGTTATTCGCTAGGTTTGTTTGTTTCTAGTGTGTAAAAGGCCTTTGAGCTTCAAAGCTTCGAGAATTTGCTTTAGAGTTTCTAGATCTTTCGATGGCTCATCGATTTCTCTAATCCTAAGACGTTTTTCAATCTCTCTGTTTACGGAAATGACCAATTTTCTCACCGAAAAGAAATTTGTTGTCTCGTAGATACATTTTCTTCGGTCCATTCCTCGAGCTGGAGCTTGATCCGGTTCAACTTTAGCATTTCTTAAGCTTTTTGATCTGTTTATGCTAACACGATCTTGTTTGGTTCCATTTTCTCTTATGGCATTGCTCGAACCCCCTCCACCTTGGAAATCAACTCCGTCAATTTAATGATGCTGAAACAGATCTCGATCTCTTGCTTCTGACGCAGATCTTCGGATCTTCACTTTTCTGGCCGGTTCAGGATTTGAATACGATAACAATTTCAGTCCCAGGAGCTTCGCGATTACACTCGATGACCGTTGTTGTTTTTCATATCATCCGCCTCATCTTCTTTCCTGTTACTTTTGCACCGATTGACAGATAATATGGAGGCGTTCGTACGGATCTCACGGGGCTTAAGCCTTCCTTTAGCATCAACGACAGCTCTACCATCAAGTGACAGTCGTGGAGCATCCTTGGAGAATTTCCACGGTGACCTTGCGCTACCTTCTTTGAATTCAAAAATGGAAAGGGGAAGAGATGGTTTGCTCTGATTATCCGTCAGCAAGGCACATTTTGGCGCCAGAGATAGGAGGTCCGATATAATCGAAGATTCCTTCGAACGATCCGGCGGTGTTGCTACTCGACCTTGTAGATGCTTATCTAATTCTCTCAACATTGTCTGTGTCTCAATGGTCTTCTTTTCTTCCGTTATCACTTCACTTGTTTGAAGAAAAAAATCAATAAAACAAGAGAAACCAATGTAAAAAAAATCTAGAGATTTCCAAAAATGAAAAACCACCGTCATCGCCGTGGGAGGTAAGCGCTTAGTGGAGTCAATGTGTTTGGCAGAAAGAGATACGGTTATCTCAGCCTACTCAGCAATCAACTTAATAAGTTAACATTCATGTATATTTTCCGTCTTTCTCTTAAAGAACGAGATCAATTTATATTAAAATAAACCAATTTATAATATTTGATAATTAAAAATATAAAGTAACTAATGTATAATCGATGAATTATTTATATAATTTATCTTATTATTATTTGTATTTCGAAAATAATTGAACCAAACTTCGTCTTCAAGTAAACCTTGTATTTAGGAAAAGAGTCAAAGGCGACCCAACACAACTGAAATAGCAATATTTTCGGAACACATTTGATCACAAGATTAATGCCGAAAATGAATAAACCATTTAGTGAAAATTTGATTATATTTGTTTATTTTTTAAATGAATAAACCCTGAAGAATTTTTTTAGTTTAGTTAAATGAACAAATATAAACAAAGAGTTTATTTGTTTATTTATGTTCGTGAACAGTAACTTGTTCATTCATGTTCATTTAAATTTATTTATATATGTTTAGGTATATTCATTGTTCAATTAAATTAAACCAACCAAACCAAAACAAAAATGGTTAATTTATTAGATAAGTTTAGATTTATACTAATGATTAAGTTTTTTTAATTTTTATTATCTATTATTGGTTTAAAATCGGTTAATTAATTACATTAATCGAAGTAACCCAAAAATTAAATATTTAACACATTATATTTGTTTGTTTGTGTCTGTTTATATTTGTTTATCATGTTAACGAACGAACAATCTACATTCTTTAATGAATGAACATGAATAAAAAAATTATATTCGCTTATATTCGTGTTTGTTTATTTAGTTAATTAAAATTAAACGAACGAACATAAATACATCCTCATTCGTATTAATTCGATTCATTTACAGGCCACGTAAATTAATGTATCGATTAAAATATGGGATCGTTTATTATTTCATTAAATTATATGTTAAAAAATAATCATTTGCCATATTAAAAAGGGTTAATTAAAGATAAAGTGATAATTCTGTTTTTATCAATCTTGCCACGGTAATAAACTTTCAGCAGAGACATGAGGTCATACGATGGCAGGGCAGTGGCGTTGTGTGTGTGGAGAGTTGGAGGCTTGGAGCCGTTGATATTTTTTCTTAAACCATTTAGAGAGATTAGGGTAATATTTATTTTAGAATATACTTTCAATCGTTAAATATTAATTGTTTAATTATTATACTATAATACTAATGTTCGAACTTATAACCTCTAAAAATTATAACCGTTCTCCCCTTAACTATTAAAGCAAGATGATTCGTACTAAAACCGTTGATTCATTACTAATTACTTATCAAGGGTGTTCAAGTTAATTATACTCTTTAATTTAAACGATTAATCTATTTTTATACTCTGTAATTATTATTTTTTAAATAATTAAATATTTTAGTGAATAATTGTTAAAAAATAGTTTAATTACAAGTTAACATTTAATTTATTATAATTTTTTAAAAATATTTATTATTTTTATAATTATAAATTTATTTTATAAATATTATATAAATATTTAAAAATATTTTAAAAAATATTTTTTTAATAAATTATATGTCCATTTTATCATGGTTCATGTTTGTAATTCATGATTCTTTTTCCCAAAAATATTTTCTTCAAAGTTTAAATCTAAATCCTTTTCTTAAGAGAGTAATATGTTTCGTTATTGTATACAAGATAAAAAATATTAAAAAATTTAAACATAAATTCCATAATTAAAAAAGTATATATATATATATATATTAATTAACCTTTAACTATTTCTAATAATTTAATTAACTGAAATTATTTAAATTTTAATAGTTAAATTAATTTATAAAATAAATAATTGTATCAATTCAAGATTACGGTCGATTGTTTTATTTTTCACACCCTACTATTATAGACAATGCTGAATAAGTTGTGTGGAGATCAGTGTCACAGTCTAGCTTTTGTTTCTCCCAGTTACTTTTTTCTCGGGCGAGGCTATTAGGTTCGTGTTTTAGGGTTTTACTTTTCCCCCTCCACATATTTGTTTGCATCTGTCACACTATTCTTGGTGAGTGAAAACACCGTTTACTGTCCACAGTAAAACTACTTTATCCAATAACAAAAACAGTTTAGCCTTGGGGGAATGGAATGGACTGAAATCAGTTACCCACCGTACATAAAGCTCGTGCCGGCCTTGGGAGAAAACATCCCAGTGTCTTTCATGGGCGTGATTTTTTTTCTTAAACTCGGAAATAAATATTTAAATTATACAATTTTTTAAAATAATTGTTTAATGTTTTTTTATTAAAATAAATATTTGAGTTATATATTTTTCTAAAATAGGTGTTTAATATTTTTTTCTTAAAATATGTGTCTAAATTTTCATTCTTTTAATGTTTTAAGGTAATACCGTTAAAAAATTATTTTTTAAAATATCTATTAAAAAGATATATTTAAATAATATATATTTTTTATCATTAAAATTATCACACATTATTTTTTTTTTTAAAATTTAACTACAATTTTTAACTGCAAATTTTTAACTTTAAAATTATCACACGTTAAAATTATTACATGTTTAACATTTTTTTAACTTTAACTGCAATTTTTTAAATGATTTAATAAATAAAAATTTATAAAATTTATTTGATTTATTTTAAATAATAAGATATCAAAATTAAAAAATTTCAAAAAAATATATTAACTTGTTGTTCTGAATAAAGTAAAGAACAAGAATAAAGTAGGAGAATAAAGATGAGAGACAAAAGATGGAAACCCTAATTTCAATGGGTATTAAACCTTAATACTAAAGCCCATTAAAGTTTAATTTAATATATGGATATCCACCATAAATAAATATATTTATAACACTCCCCCTTGGATATCCATAAAGATAATGTGCCTCGTTAAAACCTTACTAAGATAAAAACCCTGTGGGAAAAAAAATTCTTAGCGAAGGAAAAAGAGTACACACTTCTTTGATACGCATAACATGTTGCCTCATTAAAAACCTTACCAGGAAAAACCATTGGGACAAAATCTCGGTTATGGGAAAAAGAGTGCAACGCGTATTTACTCCCCCTCATAAAAATATCACATAAGATCTTTGAATCTTCATAATTCAATATTGAATACAATCTTCAAATGTTGAAGTAGATCATGCACTAGTGGATAAATCTTCCAAGTCATTGCTTGAAATAATTCATTGAATACTATTCATCTAAAAATCATGAGGGACGAAACTCGAAGAAATATGTTTCGTTTTATCATATTTGATATATCCACCTTGAGATATAAATTTTGTATTATCTCTGTACAAGATAGCTTGCATCTTATCTTATGAAAAACATTCACATATCTTCAGGATATGTTTAGCCAAACACATATTTTGGTTTTGCTTCATGCATAACAATTATTTAAAGGTAATGATCTCTTAGAACTTAAATAATATTTCTGGACCAACTAAGATACGATGCTTCCAGATCAAATAATGTGTATATTGTGCTTTAGACCAAGAATATCATTACCCTTTTCGTGAGGCGAAAAAATATTTGTTTACAGTAAGAGACTTAGCAACAACCATAAGGGTGATCAATAGATATGCGTTATGCATGTAAAGTCTCTTTCAATATTTTTCTGTATTTCGATAGATGCACAAGGACTTGAGGAGGTCTCTTCACGATTCTCAACGATATTCAAATCATCGACATACACAATCAATAAAAATTCAAAGCTAAACCTCTTAATAAAAATGCTCGGGGGAAATAATTCATATAGCATTATGCTAATAAGTATTCAATGAGGCGATCATACCAAATACGCCTAAATTGTTTCAAGCCATAAAAAGATATATTCAATATGATTGAATAATGTTCTCGAGAACTTGAATGAACTGCTTATGGCAATCTAAATCTTTCCGGAAGTTTCATGTAAATATTACTGTCAAGAGGCCCATTCAAATATGATATAACAACATCTATTAGGCAGAAACCGAGTAATTTTATTTATTGCCAGATTGATCAAAATCTAAAAGTAGTTGCATCCACCACCGAGAAATATATTTTCCTCATAATCAAGGAAATGAGCTTATATCTCATGATTTTCCTTTTTGATTTCTCTTTCTCACAAAGGCTAATTTATATCCACGAGCTTTACACATTTCAATGTACGGGCTATAAGCCCAAATACTTCTCTTTTCAAAAGAGATTTTAGTTTCGCCTCAATTACCTCTTTCATGTTGGTCAATCATTTCTTTGTTTACATTGCCCAATTGACAATGATTCATGATCCACATCATCAAATAAAATCTCTAGTGCTATATTGCATGCAAATATATTAACGACGTCGATTTAATTTTAGTTCCACTTATTATCAGAAATGAAATAATCTATTAAGATCTCTTTATTATCAGGTACCTGAGTCATGTCAATGTCTCTGTTGGAGACCATTTAATCTCTTCTAGAGATTTTTATGATCATTGATTCCTCGATTAGACCATCATAAAATATAGCTCCTTTTCTTTTTCGAGGATCTTTTATCTTTGGAACTTACTTGTCTACTACGCTTTAAGCGTAAGTTAGACTCATTAGCAACTAGAGTTTATCCTTCCATGACATCAAATTTAATCGGAGCATTCATAGCTGGTATACGTGACTTAGTCACTCTTTTAGGGTCAGCAAAATATCTGACAATTGATTTGCTAAATGAATTATCCTTTGAACTTATAGTTCACATTGTGTAGTACGTGGATCAAAATGAGAAAAATGATAATTCATTCTAACTTATTTCTTTCCCCAGTTATTTATTTTCTCCCCCTAATGTTGAGTGAACTGACTCATTAAAATGATAGTCAGTAAATCGGGTTGTAAATAAATCCCCTATCAAAAGCTCTTATATATATTCCCAACAAAACACATCTTTGTGCGTTGTGGTGGAGCAATTAGAACATATATCGCACATAAAAAAATCTAAGATGAGAAATATTTGGTTCCTAACCAAAAACCATTTGTAATGGGGAGAACTTATGATCATTTGTTGGCTTAATGCGAATTTGTAATACTACATGTAAAATTAAATGTCATCAACATTATCAAGACTGATTGTCTTTAGAAAATAATCTGGAAAAATGTGCTCGTAATTTTATCAACTGAGCAAGTAGCCTCGCAAACACCAAGTTGCGGGTTAATAACAAGGATACACATAACCATCTAGTCGATGCATCGATAAAAATCGTAAAATATCTAGATGGTCTTTTAGAAAGGTGTATGGACCCACATATATCACCTTGTATCTGTTCCAGAAAATTAATAACACTCTATCTTAGATGTTGATGATTGAATAATCAAATTGCTTTCATAGCAAGTATCACGTGATATATTACCATAAAAAATCTTAGTTTTTCAATGAATGACCACATGAAAGTGTCATCAAATTTTCACATCATAATTGAACCGGGATGGTCTAACTGGTTATGCCAAATAAAATTATCAGTAAACATCTTGTTTACAATAGCATGAGCTTCAATTTGTACCAATTCTTATGTAGTACAATATGGATGACAGTGCATGTAATTTTGTCAAGATTTCCTTATTGCCTTGAATTATACTCGTAATATTGAGATAGTCAGCATCCCTTGACTAATATTCGCAATGTATTTCTGTAAATATCTTTAAAATTCAATAAGTCTCTTTACGACTTTGACGAGCATAATGTACTATAAATATGAGATAAAGTCTCATTTGTCAATAACATATTTGCTTAACGAGCATAATGCACTGTAAATATGAGATAAAGTCTCATTTGGCAATAACATATTTGCTCAATAGGAGCTTTCTATGATATTAGTACTTCCGGATATAGTACTCATATTATTCCCTTGCATTTAAAATGGGAAAATATGCATAATTATGCACCTTTTAATATGTGCTTTATTTCATTCACTTCGGGAAATGAAAAATATGTGCTCTATACCATTCACTTCGGGGAATGGAAAAATATTAAAAAAAATGGCACATCATATCAAATAGGATCAAAGATATGCTCTCAAGAGCTCTTCCGAAGCACTGATATTTTAGTACTTTGAGATATAGTACTCTTATTTCCCTTTTATTTAAATGGGAAAATATTTTTTATGCTTAAGTATATGAGTACTTGCACTATCTGCTAAGTATAAATAGCCACAATTCATTGTAGATTTCATTCCGGAAGTGATAATATTCTTCAAAGGATAAATTAACATAGAATGTATAAAATAATATATAAAATAAATTAACGATAAATTAACATAAAGTGTAAATAAAAAATATGTAAAATAAATTAACATAAATATATAATAAATAAAACAAAATAAATAAAGATCAATTATTTCTTTTAGATGTTATAAGGGAAATAAAATAAATGGTGAATTATTCTCTTGAAGGACTATGAGAAAAATTATCAATATCCAATTGAGTTAGATCAATAACGCCATTATTTTCTCCATAAAGAAAATCTGATTATATTTTCTTTAATTTATCATTCATGATTATGAATAAAGTCCATAATACTTCGGCGTTTGACAAGTACGAGATCAATGGTTTATACCATCACATTGATAACATAAAGATTTTGATATGATCTCTATCATTCTTGTCATCTTTATAATTCCACTTCTGGTTGATATAAGTATTCTCAAAAGAATCATCTTATCCATGTCTATTTTATGATTTCAATCATGACCACAATTACTAATATGGCATTTATTCTTTCCGCTATAAAATATCACATTCACTTCAGGGAATGGAGCGGAGACTGATAGGTATTTAAAACCCTTGTATGATATTGTGTCTGTAAGACAATATTATTGTGTGAAAAGTAGAATATGTTTTTCTAACATATCCTCATCAATGATACTCTGGCACATAATTGTGCTAAAATTTAATATCATACAAGGGTTGTGTACAATGCTATGCCAAAATTTTATATTTATAGGTATAAGATAGAAACCTTAATTTCAATGGTATTAAACCCTAATACTAAAGCCCATTAAAATTTAATATATGAATATCCACCATAAATAAATATATTTATAACACTTGTGATAATTTTAATAAGACAAAAAAATATATATTATTTAAACATATCTTTTCGATAGAAATTTAAAAAAAAAATAATTAATGCGTGTCCGGATTTCTTGAAAAATTGGTGTCTGTTGTACGACGCGTGGTAGCGGATATTTCAACGAATTTCTCGGTAAAAGGTCAACGGTCAGCAAGGGATTTAGAGCGCTGGGCGCGTGACTCACACACGCATGTGGAATCATGCGTAAAAGACCAAGAATTAGAATCTATTTGATCACAGCCATCCGATCCAATCTAATATGATGTTTCTCTTTGAGGGACTGCAATCAGAAATAATGAAAGGATATTAGGTCTAGTTTATTTTGCTACTGATGGGCTGCTCGAATTGGGCCTGAAATATTATTATTTGGACATGTAATATTTTTAGTGGGCTTTTCAGATTTGTAATATGGATTGGATTTTTGGAATTATTTTTGGAATTTAAATATTAATGCATTTTAAATAGGCTGTTATTATATTTTAATTATAATAATAGAATATGATAACATATTCATGCAAATAATAAATATATTTATACATACCACATGATAAATAGTACTAATGCTAGTATGCCAACACACATGATAGAAATATAGATTACACACATATATAAACATATAAAAAACCAAACACATGAATATGCGTACACACACGATCTAATTAAATGGCACATGCAATATATTATAACATGCTTATATTACGAATTAAATGAAACCCAAATTAAAAATCCTTTATTTAAACATAAGAATAATGTGTTAGATTCGGACAAAAGTGGTGATTACAAACTTAGATCAAATGAAGTTACGAACTAACTATAAGCTCTTCGGGAGGTCTGAGCAGCTCCTTTTCTGATTCAGATGTATCCCATTCTATGTTGCGCTCCTTAGCTATTTCCTTCATCACTTTCAATTTTGCCTCACCTGTAGGTGTTTTCACTGAGAGCTTGTCAATTAGCTGTAGGAACAGAGACAGAGGCAAGTCATTGTCAATAGCTATTCTGTTCCAGTGATATTTCAGATGGAACAGTGATTCATATTTTTTGTTCAATATTGTATTTGAAAATATATATCAAATAGAGTTGGTTCGCTTAGTAGTTTTTGTTATGGCTTTTGGTTCTACAGGACGTGGATACAATTCTTCCTAATAGCAAAACATTAGAATTTGATGTTTTTTCATTTAATGAGGTGGTGTCGGAAAAAATATTATAATAATGTTACATAGACCGATGATTAAGAGAAAAAATAGAAAATTAATAAAAAATATTATATTATACGTCAATTTAAAAATAAAATATAACGTTAGATACAATTTTATTAAAAAATGGTTAGATATTAAAAAAAAAATAGGCTTAAATAAGAAATTAAATATGTAGTTATCTCAAAAAAAATCTGTTAGGGCCTAATTTTTTATATTAAATATTAGAATTCAATTTTTATTATTAGATATTTTTTAAAATTTATTTTTTAATATTTATTATTATAATATATTTTCTAATATTTGTTAACGATAAGGGTATATTCTTAAAAAAATTATATTTATTATTAGGAACTCAATTTTTCTCAATACAAATTATTAGAGGTCTAATTTTATCAATAATTTTTATCAGGTGTCTATTCTTTTCAATATTTGTTATTAGAAAGATACTTTTAAAATTTATTTTTTCCAAATACATGTTATTAGAGGTCTAATTTTCTCAATACTTTTTATTAGAGACTTATTTTTTCAATATTTTTTATTAGAGATATATTCTTAAAATTTCTTTTTTGCCCAATACTTATTGTTAGAGAGCCAATTTATTCTAATATGTGTAATTAGAGGCTTAATTTTTTTCCAACATTTGTTATTAGATTTAGGGATATACTTAAAAGATACAATATTTTACTCATATTTGTTATTAAGGGTCAAGATTTTTCCCATACTTGTTATCATGAACACAATTTTTTTCTAATATTTTTATTAGAGACATGCTCTTAGATTTTTTAATATCATACTTTTAAAAAATATTTTTTTCAATATTTATTATTAAAGATTTAATCTTTAGATTCACCTATAAATTATTAAAATTTTAGGAATGACTCTGCTCATATAAAAAGACTTTCTCTATTTATTATTAAAAATTTAGGTTTAAAGGGTAAAAAAATCTTTGTACTTTTTGAGAAAAATAATCCTTTAAATTTTATTTGCATCTAATTAAACTCTTAAATCAAAAAATTTAATTAATTAAGCCTTTAAATGTACGAATGAATCAATTAAGTCTTTTACTCAATTTTCACCATCTTAATAATTTTTCTTTAAATATTATTGACACATGATACATTATAGTTCTATCATGTTGTATTTATAGTTTTTTTTTTCAAAAATATTCATTTTATATATTTTATATGTATTTTTTATTTTTAATTTTAAAAAATAAATTAAATAAAATTTTCTTAAAATATAAAATAAAAAAACTATGAGACGATATATTGTACTAACATATTAAAAATTCTTAAAATTTAATGGTCAAACTTAATCAAAAGATTTAGTTAACTCAATATCTTAATTCAAGGCTTCTTACTCTATTAGGCCAAAAAAATAATAACTAATTATTGTTTCAAAATATTTTATTTACATCAAACAACAACCCCAACTTAGTGGTAGGGTTATTATTGTTAAAAACATAACTTGGCATCCACTTTCCATCCCAGCCGTCTTAGCTCATCCGGTAGAGTGCATGGCTTTTATCCATGTGGTCGTGGGTTCGATTCCCACACCGGCGTTCATATTTTATCGCTATTTCCACCTGCTCATTTGTTCCAAGCTCCGATATTTCCAACTTATATGTTTCGTCTTCTCCAAAACCAGAAATGTTTAGACTGCCTTTCAACTGCAATTCCAGTGTTGTATTTGCTGCTATGAAACGATGAAAAAAGGCACTGCTGAAGAAAGGGATTATATATTATTTATTATATTATATATAATACATCCATGCAAATGTCAACCCTAATGGCCCTCTTTTCCGTCTGCATTCTCAGGCCTTGGATTTGAAATTGGTGTACATATCTGAAATGTTTCGAACATATCATCTGCTTGATGAGCCTTGAAGGTGGATCTTTATGTTTGACCAAATCATGAACTTCCTCTGTTGTCCTCTCTCCCTTACATCGCATTCACTGTTTAACATGAGAGCATTTGATGTGATTTTGATGCATTCACAGACTATAAATTGTTGACCGTA
Organism: Abelmoschus esculentus; assembly: GCA_035048815.1. Taxonomy (NCBI): domain Eukaryota; kingdom Viridiplantae; phylum Streptophyta; class Magnoliopsida; order Malvales; family Malvaceae; genus Abelmoschus; species Abelmoschus esculentus. Next base: position 11,575,986 of record JAUCBN010000031.1, read on the forward strand.
CTTTGTGGATCACCCTCTAGGTGTTTGGTTATTGATTCACAACTTTGGCTAAAAGCTATTGCACTGTATGCTATGATGAGTCCACGAGTCACTCTTCTAAAAGATGAAGAACTAACTTTATCTTAAATCAAGGTTTATCATGTTTTAAACCCCCCAAAAGAAGAAAAAAGACCTCAATGTTGACTCAAGATTGTCTTTGGTTTCATCGGTCATTGGAAATTTTGTTCTTGATTTCATTTGAATAACCTATTTGTCTGGTTCGATCGATAAAACCCAAAACAAATTAAAATAAAAAACAGTGGATACCTTCTAGGTTTAATTTAGAGATTTTTAATTCTTTTAGGTGAAAAGTTCAAAAAAAAAAAAAACCCTCTGGGAATGCATGTGCAGACCACATGTCATCCCAAAACATTTTTGAAAAATCAACAAACGTCTCCATATATTTTGATCATGTCCCATTATTGTCGGACATCCCTGATACGTCCTCTGACCATATCTGTACCGAAAACATATCGAGGACTTGAAACGTTGTTATTAGTCATCCCCGTACTTCTTAATGTTGAGCATGGAACAAGTTTGATTGTATCATATAAACTCGCGATACGGTATCGTTTCAAAAGGGGACATCGGTTTTTAAGAAAGCTTTAGAGGGTGATATTCTCTTTATTGATGAATATATATATATATGGAATCGAAATCAAATCAGGTAAAGACTAAATAATGATGAAGATCTATAATATCCAGTTAACAATGGCGGATTACCATGTGTGGAAAGATCCCACACTTGATCACCGTAGCCATTGGCAATGGCATATGCTATAAAACATAAGGATGATGGAAGAAGGTTTTGTAATAATTTTGGGATGCCTTTTCCTCCACTAAACCACTCTCTTCCTTTGCCTTTTTGGTAAAGCAGATATATGGTCTTGGTGTGTGAAAGAAACTCCAACCATATAGGATTAGTGCAGCACGCCTTTCCTGTAGGGATGAGTCAGCCACCCCTACATTGCCCTACCTAAGCTGTCCTCTCATGGTCATTGTCCCTCTTCTTGTTCTTCTTAATCTTCTTTTAATAAACCAATTAAATAAAGAAAAATGGAGTTTGGATTTTATCCAAAGGGAGAAGTTTGTTCAAATTTGTTGTCAACGCTTGATTTAAACTTGTTCTTGTTTCTCTTTTAATATTAGAGCCATTTATAATTTAAATCATTAAACTTATCTTTTACTTTCGTATAGGTCACAAACCTTTAAATCAGATTAAATCATTAAACTTTTATTATTAACAAATTAAATCATTCACATTAACATCATTAAATATTTTAATGAAAAAACTGACTCAATAATCCTATTAGACATATTTTTCTATGTCAGCAAGTTGATATTAATTAAAATTAAAGTAAAAAGATATTTAAAATCTTTTTTTATATTAAATTATTAAAGAAATTATGGTTCAATGCAATTTTTTTAATAATTTATCGTAAAAAAAGATTTTAAATATATATTTTTTAATTTTAATTAATATGAACTTGTTGACATGGAAAAATAAGTCTAGTAGGATTATTGAGTCAACTTTTTCGTTAAAATAATTAACGGTGTTAGTGTGAATGATTTAATTTGTTAATAATAAAAGTTTAATGACTTAATCTAATTAAATCAAAGGTTTATGACCTATACGAAAGCAGAGAGTAAGTTTAATAATTTAAATTGTAAATAGCTGTTAATATTAAGAATTGTTGATAACTTAAACATCATACCACATGGAGATTAAATTTGGGTGTACTGTAATACTTTCTATTTTTGGCAACTTTCTAAGCTTTTTACTTTGATAATCTCTTAATAACAATTTGATTATTCTGTTCGGTAAGAGTATGCATAGTATACTGTGTGCGTCGAACACTATTAAATATCATTAGCGTTAAACATTATAAATTGATTAATAAAGATTAAAAATCTTAAGAATTGAATATATAATTATAAATTATTTTTCATGTATATTATATATTTTATTTTTTAAAATAAAATAAAAAACTTTAAACCCTAAACTATAAATCCAAAATCCTAATGTAACACCCTAAATCCGGGTGTCATATTTGGGCCACAAGCCCAACCCAAATCCATAAAATTTCTAAAATCAAGTCAAAGTCAAACCATCAAATATGACATAATTTAAAACGATATTAAAATCTAAAGTAGTTTCACAAATCCAAAATATCATTAGAGCTCCAAATACAAGTTTAATAAAAGTATTTGACCTTAACAATTAAAATAAAATAGAGTTACAATTACAACAATGGTCCTACGAATACATAGCACACTAATCTAGCAATTGTACTCTACTAACCGGTCAATGTTGATGTCCTACGTTGATGGTGCTCCGCAACGTCCGTCTACTTACCTAAGCATGGAAACAAATTCCAAAACCCTAACCTACTAAAGCTCAGTGGGTACACAACCTATCGACTGTGCTTTCAAGTGAATCATAACTAAAAACATGCTAGATGAGATAATATGATGATATGATAAGGCTAATGCAACCAAAGCATAAAATAAACAAATCAGAAGTGAGGCTCACTACCAACCCGACATTGGGGGACTCACCCGGCCTAAAATCTCATATCAGGCTGCTCGAAATCTCACATCGAGATAATATACTCAAAATCTTGCATCGAGTATTCACTCAGAATCTCACATCGAGTGGGGCTTGGAATCTCACATCGAGCAAAGTCATCATCCGGAATCTCACATCGGATGGTCTTCGATACATCACCCAGAATCTCACATCAGATGGCTTTCGTTATGTTGCAAAACTATCACTCACTAGGTATCCGGATCCCACCAAACAAAGAATCAACCAAAATAAGGTGATCCACCTAGAATCTCATAACAATTAATACCACAACCAAGCATACCAAGCATAACTCCTCATATCTATTTCCATATTACAAATTTCAAGTTTCATTAATTATTTTATGGCTTAAGCAACCCATATAAACCCATAACACGGATTATGGAACCTCCAAACTCAACCTTAAAAACTTGGGCAGATTGCCCAAGCGTATCGATAGGCCTGCATAGGGGGTATTGAAACGCCTTTGTATCGAAATGCTTCCCTTGCGTTTCGATACGCTATGACGATGGCTTAAGGCCAAGGGAGACTAACCCTTACCGATACACCTATATGAGGTATCAATACGACCCCCTGTTTTGATACGTCCTAGAGGGGGTATCGAAACGATTTGCCACTGAAATTTTTGGTTTCGATACACGGGCTCAACGTTTCGAAATGCCTGCCTTTCAAGCCTTATTTTTCCTCTCAGCGGTATCGATACCCCAACCAAGGGTATCGGTACCCCTGCACAAAAATGTTGGTCTACAACTTAAAATGCTTAAGAACATTAACCAAAATCGAATCAATCGATCATAAAACGTTCCTACACATTATTGAAGTAGTTTAAGTGAGTTTCTAGTCAATTTTACCAATTATCATCAACTATAATTCAAACCACCATTAGAACATGCATAGGCTCTATCCTAACCAAACCATCACAAACACATCAAGCATGCCAAGAATGATGATGCACATGAAATGTAAAGGTTTTGAAAGTGTACCAACCTCCAAAACGAGCTAAAGAAACACCACATAAAACCTTAGACTTTTTCCTTGCCCAAGCTTGAAGAAGGTCCTCCTTGCTCTCCAACTATAAGGAAGATGACCACTAGATTACTACTATATTTTAAACGATTCTAAGAAGCTAAAACGAGCTCTTGACCAACCTAAAACCTCCCCAAACATAAAACCGTTCTTACCTTAAACACCCACAAAAAATCTTACCTCCACCACTTTAAACCACACTTACCTTGAAAGATAAATCTTCCCAAGCTGGACAAACTTCCTTCTAGCCTCCAAACGTGATTTTACCAGCCAACACTTAAAAATCTTACATTTGGGGATGGATTTGGGAGAAAAAATGGCTTTGGGAAAGAATGAGGAAGACAATAATGGGTGGTGATATCATTCTCTACACCATGCAGAGAAAATCAGCCCCTTTACCCCTCATAACTTCTTATTTAGCCAATTACCAAACTACCCCCAAGACATCATCCTAGCCCAAGCCCAACATCAACCTCTTCAGCCCAACAAGACACTCAAGGCCTAAACACGAGGCTCATACCTTGGGTTAACCCGACTCCGAGTTTCGAAACTCAGGTTGTGACACCTAAACTATAAACCTTATAATTTGAAACCCTAAATTTTATTTATGGTTTATGGTTTCAAGTTTAAGATTTAGAATTTCATGTTTTATTTTAGGGTTTAGGGTTTTGAGTATAGAGTTTAGGATTTTTATTTTATCTTAAAGATTAAAATATATAATATATATAGAAAATAATTTAAATTTAATTTTTATTTTAAATAATTTATAATTATACGTTGAGTTTTTGAGATTTTTAATCTTTATTAATTAATTTAATGATGTTCAAATTAGTTATGTTCAACAATGTTCGATACTCATTGTAGAATTTTCCATACATTTAACGATTTCCGTTAATTTAGTTTTTAAATATTAATAAACCGGTGAGGGTTGGGTGCAAGGATAATGTATGTTGTTCTCTCAAGGAGAGAATTCATATACGAATCTTCAAGACCACATTATTAAAAAAATCATAGATTTAGAAATATAAACCATAAAATAAACGTATATTATAAAAAAAATAAAGCAAGTCTATTCAAAAAATAAAGCAAGCAAGTCAAATTAATACTTTTCTAATATTTATTTATATATAACAATTGGTTTTGTTAAATTAAACATTTATACACAATTAATTAGATAAATAGATTGAATATTTTCATATTTTGATTTTATTTTATATTTAAATTAAATTAATTAAACAAATACATGTTATTTATTACTCGAATTGAATTTTTAAATATACTAAAAATCATTAAATCGATTCAATTTATTATTTTATTTTATTAAATCGACTATTTATTCACTATATTACCCTCTCCATAGAAAGACATCAACATGTTGAATGAATCACTATGTTAAATTATATATATTTAATTAAGTAGATAACTTTTACCTTTAAAAGGTAAATTTTATATTTTTAAACCTATATGAGACAACATAAAAACGTTTAACTACTCAATCAATTAATAAATTATTAAATTATATATTTTAATTTATGTTTAAATTAATTATATTCGTATATAATATTTGAACTATCAAAATCTCTCATACTTAAATCACATGATGTCGCATTTGATCGATTTTATGTTCTTTTATATTTATATAAACAACAATACTAATTGGGTTAAGCTCATTTGACTAAATTAATTGCATATTTTTTTTTTATTTTTAGATTATAATATGGATTTTTTAATTATTTGGTCACGATCAAAATCACATAAACTTTTATTTAAAAAAAATAAGAGTTATTAATAATCAACTTACATATCAATTAAATATATATATATATTTATTTTTTAATACTAACTACAATGTCACCAATTTAATTATTCATTTGAATTTTAGGCTAACAATGATTATATCATAAAATAAAATATCAAATAAAACCAAAGGGATTGTTATTCTAACATCACATGTAGAAAAGAAATTATAAGTTGATCTAATAATCTAAATATTAATTTTTTAAATAAAATTTAAAATTTAAATCCTAATATTATAAATAAAATGAATCAAAAGATTAAATTATCCTTTTAATAATTTTTTTTAATATTTAATTTAAATTATTTGATTAATAAATTAAATATCAATTATTATAATAAATTAATAAGAATAAAGAGAAGCTTAGCTTAGTTTTGATAAAGGTCGATGGAATGTTATGGATCTACTTTTTGCATTTTTTTTAAATTAATTAATAGTGATTACAATAATATCTGTTTTAAAATATATTTTTCATCATTTAATATTAATCGTTCAATCACTTTACTAATATGATAGGTGTTTGAACCTGTGACCTATAGGAACAATAACTATTCTTTTAACCATTTAGACTAGAATGCTCGTGTAAACTATTTACATTTATCTTCTGAGGATTGGGTTAAGCAGTGGATAATCAACGGTTTAAAAAGGAAAACCTTCTTAATTATTTCATGAGAAAGTTGATGATCATAACATATTAAATATTCAAATTAAATTCACTTGGTAATAAATTAAAAGGTAACTGTATTTTTACTCATACAATTATTGCATATTTCCCGTTTTAGTTCTATAATTTTTTTTTTCCAATTTTGTTAGAATATTGTGAAAATTTATATGTTAATCTATCGTTTGTTAATATAGTCGTCTCGAATGTTTTTAATACTTTGTGTGAAACTTAAAAATCAATTTTTATAGATTAAAAATATATTTGATTATTTTGAATAATTAATTTAATATTTTATTAATAAATTATAAAAATATGATTAAATTTTATAAAATAAATTATTTTTATTGTTTTGTTAACAGAATTTGAAGGAATTGAACCGTAAATAAATGAGTATGATATAAAGCTCGATTTTGAAAAAAAAATAATTTTTTGAAGAATATTATATCTGTTGCGTGTAAAAAGGGTTGCGTAATTTGTGCAAGTGAACGCGTCGCAAGTAATAAAGTGATGAATATCGAGTATCGTCTCCACAGGGATTGGTATACTTAATATGTTTTCTTTGCTCTTCTCGCTCTGCAAAAGAAATAAAGTAAAAACATAGATTAATTTGGTTGACTTGAATTAAATGAAAACTTGAATAGTAAAAAGGAGAACATAGAATGGAAATAATAATCAGATTGAGAGAATGGGCAGAATCCAGTTATGTCGTATTGTGGATTCAATTGACTTGTTTCTGTCTAATGCAACTACATTACACTGCCTCGGCAGTGCTGCAGTTCTACTACCTCGACAGTGAAGGGTACGTCCGCCGCGGCAATCCCTTGCTCTTGGGTGGACTTATTCAAGGTTCGGCAAAGTGTCCTCGGATGACCCCGCTTATCCCTAAGTCGAAGTACTGTTGATGACTAGTCCTTGATGATACCTCCCGGCGTGAATCAACTATAATCACCAACCAATCTCACACTTCTTTTAGCCGCTGAAACTCTAACCTATCCCTAGGCCGAGTTAGTATTTTCTAGCTAGAAAAATACCGTACTTATTCCTTTTGTGAATCTAACTCTCCCGATATTAGATAAATAAATCTGTCACAAACTTTACTCCCGAGCTTGAATGCAAGAACAATGAATGACAAAGAATAAGCAAACCTTAATATTTTATTGCATGAAACAAGAAAACAAAGTTCAATATCCTCTCACAAATACTTGACAACTTTCACCTAACCCTAAGAGAATTTAGAACATGATGAAAAACAAAGAAATCTCTAAAGTCTATTGTCAACTCTCCTCCTCTTCTCTTGGACGACACATCCTTTATATAGGCTAAAATTAGGGCAACATCAGCCTTGGAGAAGAAGTTTAGTAAGTTTGGATGTTCCCTTCCTTGAAAAGGTGAATCTCTTAATTTGGTTCTTTCCATCTTTACACCGTCTTCCCGAACTCCAATTGCTATGAAAAATGTCTAGAAAAATCCAGCTTTTTATGCTCTTCAAATCGATCACCACTTTGACTTTTGGTATTAAGAAATTCCCCGCCTCGGTAGGATACATCTGCTGCCTCGGCGGAGGTCTGACTTTGAGTCTGCTTAGCTTCCATCAGTAGAAACTCACATCTGTGGCTGGTTCGATCAGGGTCCAAATTTACCTGCAAATGCACAAAGATGCATTAAAGCTTATATTTACTATAAATATCATCCTTATTTGTCATGAAGGTAAAACATCCATGTATCACACATTAGGCTTATGCATTAGTCCAAATAGGTGTAGATTAAGCAATTATTATCCACGAAAGGTATAAAAGTGATAGTCTTTTGAGGACTTATCACACCCCGAAACTCGAACTATTGCTTGTCCTCAAGCAATGCAAACCATCAAATTGCCATACCTTATTCTCTATTTTTCCTCTATTCTCCCCACCATAACTATGCCTATTCTGAGTCTTAACCTCTCGGCTACCCAAGGACTTACCCGAAATCGAGCTATAAGATTTTGTGAGTGTGTGAGTTCTTGTGGACAAGTTTGATTAAAGATTTTCTTAGACAAACTCTAAGTTCAAGACAAATAGATTTGGGATTAATGTTCTCTTCTTATAACAATAACTACTTAAGCCAATTTCGGGAATCTCAAGGATTGTGTTTCATTATCAAGATCTTTTTTTCAAGCATACTAGAGCCAATTTCGGGCACCTCTAGCATGAAGAAGAGTGAGTCCTAGAGCCGGTAATAGGCACCTCTAGTCATTATTCCAAAAATCTAAGACTTTATCACCTAAGTTCATTAAAAGAATTCCTATAATCAAACACGTCCCAAAAGTTTGTTTTAGAGTCAATCCTATAACAAGCTTCTAAGTTTTAGTCCTTAAGCATCCTAAGGTTAATCCTTCTAAACAGGACCTAGCCATGGTAAGGAGAAAGATTTCTATAGCCTAAGGAGAATAAACTAGGCAATAATGATGTAAAGTAGTGCAAAAGTATGGACAATATTTCAAGTAGGGTGATAGACGAAAAAAATTTCAAAATAAATTTAAATTGTTTTCTTTCATGACAGGACCGCGACAATGGGTTGCCTCGAAAGTGAATCTATACCCCTTAAATCGAACTGAGCATTGTCCCCAATGCTTAAATATATGCAAAAGACAGGAAACAAACATGAAGATTATCAAGGGAAAAATAAAAACAGCATAGAGATATAAAAGAATTAAAAATCCTTCGAAGAACTGCTGCGGATGATGAGTTTCCTTGGCCTTGCTGCGAACAGTTTAGTTTTTGATCCCTGTGCTGGTGATTGCTGAGTCTTGGCTGTTCGGGGCGGCTGGATTCTGGTAGGTGGCGTCCTTTGCAATGGGGCGTTGACTTCTTCTCCTTCTTCCTCGTCCCTAATTTCTTCGGTGGGCATTATTTCTGTCCCGCCTGTATCTCCAGCTTGCATGTCATCCGCTCGGGCAGGCTGAGTGTTGGGCCCGACAGTGAAGTGAGGCTGCTGCATGAAAGAGTCCATCTCTGACGAAAAACTCCTAATGATTATAGGAGAGCCTGCTGCTCTCCTCTTTGACGGCCTTCTACTGGCTGATGATGCCGCGACAGTCTCTGTTGGCTGAGATGGGTCCGGTGCATGGAACGGTTGCGATGGTCTAGGGGAATAAAATGGTTGTGGTCCTTTTGGAGCCAGAGTTGTTTCGGTATAGGGAGCAGCCGTGACAAACATATTAGAAGGGAAGTCGGGGAACTGCACCCCTTGGTTTGGGAAGTTAGTGATCATCATCTGAGCTAATGACATGTTGAAATCTCGTTGGTACTCCATGTATCGTTGCTGTCATATATCCATGGCTGCCATCCTCTAGAGTATCTCCTGGTAAATATCTGTTGTGGTAGTGCTGTGGGAAGAAACAGGCATGTTCGTCGTGTACTAGGCACCGGTAGTTGTATCGGCAGTGCCTGGTTGTGGAGTTGTTTGGACTGGTTCTGCCTGGGTTATTTGCATGACTTTGTGGCAGAACTCCCTTGTCCAACCGCGCTTGTGGACAGTAATTGCATCTGTATCCTCGATTGGGACACCCGCGACAGTGCAAAGACCCGTGATTAAACATGGAAAGTACAATGACCCTTTTTCCTTCCTACCACATTCGTAGATTTCTTGTAAGATCAACTCTCCCACATTGATACTTCTTTTGTTGGTAATGGATTGGATGAGAACCAATCTCCTCTTATCTACCGTGCTGTTATGGGATGTTGGGATGAGGCATCGTTTTACGAACGTGTTCCACAACTTGGCCTCGGGCCTTAGATTTTGTCTTGCCACGAAGCCTTTGTGGGATCCGGTTTCCCATTGTGTGTTATCATAGCAAATATCATCTTTGATGAGTTCGTAATCCGTGTGGCTTATGTCTTCCATAAATGCTGAATGGTCATCACGAGCAGGGTGGAGGCCATAGAACAAATTGATGGTGTTGGTATCAAGTTGAACTGGTCTGCCCCGACAGTGGACATAGAGTGAATCTTCGCTTGGCCCATGGGCGTAAAATTCTCTCACAATCGTGGAGTTGGCCTGGGCGGGTTGTAAGCAAAAGATTTGTCATTCCTGATATGCTATTTTATCGAACAAGTAATGCTCGATTCCATAGTTCTCCGCATCTGAGTGCTGGAATCTCTGTTCTTCCCATAATTGCCTTGCAATGAAGGATTTGTTGAAGCGTTCTTCAACAGCGGCGGGTGTGAATCTATTGTAGGCTGCCATGGGTAGAGATAAGCAAAGAAGTTTGTGAAAGTCGTTAAGAAATTTGATAGAGATAAGTAAAGAATTCTAAGAAATCAAGAATGCAAGAGTGAATAGTTCAAAGTGAGAATGTGTTTATATAGGCTTCGGCCTTGTACTGCCGTGTTTAACCCAACTAGCCATTTTCTAGCCGTTGGTATTGACTGCCACGGCTAAAATTACTCCAAACTAGCCGTTATGTTGTTCTGCCCGTTGATAACTGCTGTGGCCCTAACACTGTTCACTGCTGCGGCAGTGGATCTTTTCTTGAATGTCTTCACCTTCATTCTTGATTCCTGTTCTAAATAAAATAAACATCAACAATAAAAGATTAAATAAAACAAGAAGAGAAAAAAATGCTAAACTAAATCTAATCCTAAAAATGTAATAAAATAAAGATAAGATAAAATTAAGTCACGATAGGAGTGCATGCAAATGCATCTCCTAAGGTGATGGTCTCAATAGTCCTCATATTATGTAAGTCAGAATAGTGCTTCAAGCGTTGGCCATTCACTTTGAACTCATGTTCATCCCTTTTTGATTTGATCAATACTGCACCATGTGGATAGGCTTGAACAACCTCGAATGGGCCTGACCATCTGAACTTGAGTTTGCCTGGAAACAGTTTAAGCCTGGAATTAAAAAGGAGGACTTGCTGCCCCGGTAAGAACTGCCTCGGTAAGAACTTATGGTCATGCCATCGTTTAGTTTTTTCTTTGTAGATCTTGTCATTTTCATAGGCTGCTGCTCTGAATTCTTCTATCTCATTGAGGTCTAACAATCTTTTTTAGCCAGCTTTCTCCCATTTCATGTTCAAATTTTTCACTGTCCAATAAGCTTTGTGCTCAATTTCCACGGGCAAATGGCATGCTTTTCCAAATACAAGCCTGTATGGAGATGTTACCAATGGGGTCTTGTATGTTGTCCTATATGCCCACAAGGCATCATCGAGATGATGAGACCAATCCTTTCGAGATGGGTTGACCACCTTTTCAAGGATTTGCTTTAATTCTCTGTTTGATATCTCAGCCTGCCCATTTGTCTACGGGTGATAGGCTGTTGCAATTCAATGTGTGATGCCTAATTTCTTTAGGGTCGTGACAATGAGTCTATTGTCGAAGTGTTTACCTTCATCACTAGTTATCGCTCTAGGTACTCCAAATCTGGTGAAGATATTTTTCTTGAGAAATTTCTGAACAGTCTTGGAATCATTATGTGGTATGGCAATTGCTTCGACCCATTTTGATACGTAACCCACTACTACTAGGATGTAGAGATTCCCTTGAGATGATGGGAATGGTCCCATAAAGTCTATGCCCCAAACATCAAATAGTTCTACTTCCAATATGGGCTGCAATGGCATCTCATTACGTCTAGAGATATTGCCTGTGCGTTGGCATCGATCACAGTGCTTGTAGTAAAGTTGGGCATCTTTGAAAAGTGTGGGCCAATAAAGGCATGATTGAAGCACTTTGGCAGCTGTTCTGTTTCCTCCAAAATGTCCACTACAAGGTGAATCATGGCATTGCTGGAGCACTTCTTTTTGCTCGTCCTCTTGAACACATCTTCTTATAACCTGATTTGCACATTGCTTGAACAAAAGAGGGTCGTCCCAGAAATAATGCTTTACATTATGCTGAAACCTCTTTTTTTTCATTATGGTTAAGGTTATAAGGCATAACACCACTAGATAAGTAATTGACAAGATCAACATACTAGGGAGTGGCTGTGACTGCGACAATGTCTTCTACCAATGTTGTCGAAATATACTTAGTTACTGCCATGGCAACACATTTGTATACTGCCACAGTCTCTGCTATGGCGGATTCTTTTGCTATTGCCGAGATATGCAGGATGTGTTCGTCGGGGAATACGTCTTGTATTTCTTCTAATGGGATGTTTTTCTCCCCAGCTTCTATTCTGGAAAGATGATCGGCTACCTGGTTTTCCGTTCCTCTTTTGTCCTTAATTTCTATGTCAAATTCTTGCAAAAGAAGAATCCATCTAATCAGTCTAGGCTTGACATCCTTCTTGGAGAACATGTACTTGATTGTCGAATGGTCGGTGTGGACAATCACTTTTGTTCCAATAAGGTATGATCAGAACTTATCAAAGGCAAAGACCACTGCTAGTAATTCCTTCTCTGTGGTGGTTTAATTGATCTGGGCATCATTGAGGATTTTACTAGCATAGTAGATAACATAGAATAAGTTGTTCTTTCTCTGCCCAAGTGCTGCCCTGACAGCATGATCACTGGCATCACACATTATTTCAAAAGGCAGGGCTCAATCTGGTGGGACTACAATTGGTGCAGTGATCAACTTCTCTTTGAGGGCTTCGAATGCTTCAGTGCATTCCTTGCTAAATTCAAATTTCCTGTCCTGTTCAAGCAAATTACATAAGGGTTTAGAAATTTTTGAAAAATTATAGATAAACCTCCTATAAAAACCTGCATGACCCAAGAAACTTCTAACTCCTTTGATTGAAATTAGTGGAGGTAATTTCTTTATCACATCTATCTTAGCCTTATCAACTTCGATTCCTTGTGATGAGATTTTGTGGCCCCAAACTATGCCTTCATTCACCATAAAATGGCATATTTCCCAATTGAGAATTAAATTGGATTCCTCACATCGTTGCAACACCTTCTCTAAATTGCTGAGGCAGTGATTGAAGTTGTCTCCAAAGACTGAAAAATCGTCCATGAATATCTCCAAGAAGTCTTCTACCATGTCATGAAAAATTGCCATCATGCATCTCTGAAACGTTGCCGGGGCATTGCAAAGGCCGAACGACATTCTTCTAAATGCATATGTCCCATACGGTCAAGTGAAGGTGGTTTTTGCCTGGTCTTTAGGGTCTATGGCAATCTGATTATAACCTGAGTAGCCATCAAAAAAGCAGTAGAAGGGCTTACCAACAAGTTTATCAAGCATTTCATCAATGAAAGACAACGGAAAATGATCCTTCTTTGTTGCCTTATTTAATTTATGGTAATCCATACAAACCCTCCAACCGGTCACAGTCCTAGTTGGGATCAACTCATTGTTTTCATTGGTTATTACCGTCATGCCACCTTTCTTGGGTACACATTGTACCGGGCTTACCCATGCACTGTCAGAGATAGGGTAGATGATTCCAGCATCAAGCCATTTGATTATTTCCTTACGTACTACCTCCTTCATGGCTTGGTTAAGTCTCCTCTGGGCCTCAACAGTGGGCTTGTGATCTTCCTCTAAAAGGATTTTGTGCATGCAAACGGCTGGGCTTATCCCCTTCAAGTCATCAATTGACCATCCAATTGCCTTCTTGTGCTGCCGCAGCATCTCTATCAAGCTTTGTTCCTGTTCTAGCTGCAACTCAGAAGAAATAATTACGGACATTTTGTGGTTGGTTCCCAAATAAACATACTTTAATTTTTCAGGTAAAGGTTTTAATTCGATCATTAAGGGTTCCTCACTTGAAGGTTTTTCGTCCTTACCTGTATAATTTAGAGGTTCGAAGTACTTACCTGGAAGGTATGCTGTCCAGTTAACTTCCTCAATCTCTTGTGTTTCATCTTTATCAATTTCAGGCACACTGTTCAAAACTCTGTTATAGCAGTCATCAACTGTACTGCCGAGGCAGATCTGTGATATATTGCTGCCACTGTTGCCGAGGCAGTGGTTGCTGAGACAAGGTATTCGGCTGTCTGCATCTGTGGTGTGAATTACCTGGCATTCCTCTGGATCATCATGTCTTTTCAGCATCTGGAAAACATTGAGTTTGATTTGTTGGTCGTTAACCCTCATTGTCAACTCTCCTTTTTCCACATCAATAAGAGTGCGTCCAGTAGCTACAAAAGGTCTCCCCAAGATGATCGGTGCATTGTCATCTGCTTCATAATCAAGAACAAGAAAGTCAGCTGGAAAAATAAATTTATCCACCCTTACCAATATGTCCTCGATTTTTCCTTCAGGTTGCACATATGATCTATCTGCCAATTGGAGCATCACGGTTATAGGTTTTGCCCTTCCTATTCCAAGTTTTTGGAAAACAGATTTAGGCATCAAGTTTATACTTGCTCCAAGATCACATAAGGCTTTTCCTTCATAGTGGCTTACTATTGCACATGGTATAGTGAAACATCTAGGATCTTTCAATTTAGGGGGCATACGATTATGAAGCATGGCCATGCATCCTTCGGTTGCGACAATGGTTTCAAACTCACCAAGCCTTCTTCTTTTGGACACAATATCTTTTAAGAATTTAGTATAGTTTGGCATCTGTTCTATTGCCTCAACTAATGGCAAATTAATGTGTACTTGCTTTAGGATGTCTAGGAATTTTTTAAATTGATAGTCCTGCTTTTGCCTTTTCAGCCTTTGTGGAAAAGGTGGTGGGGGTCGTATTTCCTCTAGTGTTTCATTAGTCTGGAATTTAATGCATGGTATCACTGGTTCTTCTGCTGCCTTGGCCACTGGGCGTGGGATTGCCGACTTCTCTGCCAAGGCAGTGCCTTCTGCTGGGATCAATTTGTCTACTGTGAAATGATCACTTAATTCAGCATCTATGTCCTCTCTATCTTGTTCTTCTTGTTCCATTGTTGGGACTTTGTCTGCCGGACTGCTTGATATCTTTTTAAGTTGTAGGCCACTCCTGGTAGTGATTGCCTTACATTGCTCATGACCCATTCCCCTTGCAACTTCAGTATTGCTGGGTAATCCTCCTTGTGGTCTAGTGTTCAGATTTTGAGCGAACTGTCCAACTTGAGTTTCCAGTTTTTCAATGGCTGCCTCCTGGTTTTGCAACCTCATCTCAGTTCTGCTTATGAAAGCATCAGTTCTCTTAATGAAGTTACTATGCTCAGCCATGTATGATTCTGTTTTCATCATAAAGGCTTTAAGAGAATTTTCCAATGAACTAGCAGGCTGCTGCTGAGGCATCTGCTGCTGCGGCAGTAGTTGCTGTAACTGCTGCTGTGGTGGATTTAAGGCATTAGTAGGATTACTCCATGAGAAATTTGGATGCCTTTTCCATGCCGGATTATATGTATTGGACATCATATTGTTATTCCGGTTGTAGTTTCCCACATAAAGGCTAGATTCTTGGTTCTGCATGCATTCCGAAGAGCTATGGTTACCTCCGCATAAATTACAAGAAGAATCGATTACCTTGACCTCATGGGTATTATTTTGCATTTGCATATTCTGAACCATCTTAGTGAGAGAGGCCAATTGTGTTGCCACTGAATTGGATGTTTCTAACTCATGTACTGTGGTCTGGCGTCTCATCCCTCCTCGCCTAGATGTAGGGAATTGAAAGTCATTCTTTGCAAGCTTGTTCAGAATTTCTATTGCTTCCTCCGGTGGTTTGTCAAGAAGTGTCCCATTTGCAGAGGCATCTAACATCATCCTTGTTGGGGCATTGGTTACATTGTAAAACATAGTCACTTGTGTCCATAATGAGAATCCATGCAAAGGAAACCTATGTAATAACTCCCTATATCACTCCCATGCCTCACACATCGGTTCATCATCTGCCTGCCGAAAAGAAGTAATTTCATTACGTATACGATCATATAGATTAGTAGGATTGAAACGTGTAATGAAATCACGACATAGTTCACTCCAAGATCCTATGGATCCTGCTGGAATGCTATTTAACCAGGTCTTTGCCCTATCCCTCAGTGAATAGGGAAACAATTTCAGTCTCAAAACATCTTCATGGACTCCTTGGATTTTGAATGTATTACATATCTCCATGAACGATTTGAGGTGTTGCCTGACATCTTCAGTTACTGACCCACCAAACTGTCTAATGGTATTGAGCATATTAAACATGACAGGTTTTAGCTTAAAGTGGGCCGCTTCGATTTCTGGTGTAACAACTCCTGAATTTAACCCATTCAAATCCTCTTCCAGGAAATCCCGAACTGTAAGCTGCCGCAGCATTGGTGACGGCGGAAGCCCTCCATTGCCAGCAGGTAAGTTTTGTTTTACCGCTTGATCTGCCATAACTACTCGGATTTGTCTTCTCAACCTTTGGCACGTGCGTTCAATCTCTGGATCTAGATCGTACACAGGATTGCTTGGGTTTGCCCAGGTCATACACCAGTAAAAACCGAAGTTTAATTAAACTAACTTAAAATGCGAGAAAATAAAGATAACAAAAATTTAGTTGCCAATCACCGACAACGGCACCAAAAACTTCTTGCGTGTAAAAAAGGTTATGCAATTTGTGCAAGTGAACACGTCGCAAGTAATAAAGTGATGAATATCGAGTATCGTCTCCACAAGGATTGGTATACTTAATATATTTCCTTTGCTCTTCTCGCTCTGCAAAAGAAATAAAGTAAAAACACAGATTAATTTGGTTGACCTGAAGTAAATGAACAACTTGAATAATAAAAAGAAAAACAGAGAATGGAAATAAAAATCAGATTGAGAGAATGAGCAGGATCCAGTTATGTCGTATTGTGGATTCAATTGACTTGTTTCCGTCTAATGCAACTACACTACACTGCCTCGGCAGTGCTGCAGTTCTACTGCCTCGACAGTGAAGGGTACGTCCGCCGCGGCAATCCCTTGCTCTTGGGTGGACTTATTCAAGGTTCGGCAAAGTGTCCTCGGATGACCCCGCTTATCCCTAAGTCGAAGTACTGTTGATGACTAGTCCTTGATGATACCTCCCGGCGTGAATCAACTATAACCACCAACCAATCTCACACTTCTTTTAGCCGCTGAAACTCTAACCTATCCCTAGGCCGAGTTAGTACTTTCCAGCTAGAAAAATACCGTACTTATTCCTTTCGTGAATCTAACTCTCCCGATATTAGATAAATAAATCTCTCACAAACTTCTCTCCCGAGCTTGAATGTAAGAACAATGAATGGCAAAGAATAAGCAAACCTTAATATTTTATTGCATGAAACAAGAAAACAAAGTTCAATATCCTCTCACAAATACTCGACAACTTTCACCTAACCCTAAGAGAATTTAGAACATGATGAAAAACAAAGAAATCTCTAAAGTCTATTGTCAACTCTCCTCCTTTTCTCTTGGACGACACATCCTTTATATAGGCTAAAATTAGGGCAACATCAGCCTTGGAGAAGAAGTTTAGTAAGTTTGGATGTTTCCTTCCTTGAAAAGGTGAATCTCTTAATTTGGTTCTTTCCATCTTTACACCGTCTTCCCGAACTCCAATTGCTATGAAAAATGTCTAGAAAAATCTAGCTTTTTATGCTCTTCAAATCGATCACCACTTTAACTTTTGGTATTAAGAAATTCCCCGCCTCGGCAGGATGCATCTGCTACCCCGACGGAGGTCTGACTTTGAGTCTGCTTAGCTTCCATCAGTAGAAGCTCCCATCTGTGGCTGGTTCAATCAGGGTCCAAATTTACCTGCAAATGCACGAAGATGCATTAAAGCTTATATTTACTATAAATATCATCCTTATTTGTCATGAAGGTAAAACATCCATGTATCACACATTAGGCTTATGCATTAGTCCAAATAGGTATAAATTAAGCAATTATTGTCCACGAAAGGTATAAAAGTGATAGTCTTTTGAGGACTTATCAATAGCATTTAGTTTTTTATCATTAAATTGTAGAAGGATAAAGAAAAAATAAATTTATTATTTTTTAATTTTAATCATTATATTCAATTTATTGACTTTTAAGTCGGATATTGTAAAAACTTAAGACGATCCTCTCAATATAATAAATTAAAAATACATTTTAAAAATAAAGATAAGTATTTTTAAGAATCGTAAATTAAATGGTGGGTTTCTGAGTGATTGCTCTTGGTACTCCCCTGTCGGCTGACATTGTTCGTTAAACATGTATTGAAATGGTGATGTTAATGTAAACCAATTTTTAGTTTAACTTTTTTTTTTCTTCACATGGATGCGCCACTTAAATTTCAAAATTTCATCTATTTTTCAAATTTTTTTATTTGGATGATTAAAATCAAAACATACAATAGTTAAAGGAGTGTAAGTGTAATTTATCATAAATAAAAATATTCTCTAATATGAATGAAAAGGAAAAAATAACAAGTGTTGGGTGCAATAGTAAGATACATTATTCTCCCAAGAAGAGGAACTGAGTTTAAACTTTGAAAAAAAACATTACTAGAAAAGAGAGTCACGAATCCAAAAAATAAATCACCATAATATTAACATATAAATCGAATTTTAACGTTATAAACGAAATAACTCAATTTAAATTAGTTACTAAACAAATTAAATCTAAATAATTATAGAAATGGTAGAAGATAACAATACAATGTTTTATCATTATACTATTATATTTACATATTCTTAAACCTTTGTTCAATTGTCCCACATCACATGAGATGGTGCTTAATGCAGAAACAAGGCAGCCGCCCAGAATTTTCCATCACTGCCATGTCCAATGTCCATGTGCACAACCTCTTTCCGGAGACAATAACTTATTGTCTTGGTAATTCAATCAGGAAATTTCTCATCCATAAAATGTAAAGATTTTTTTAAACAGAAAACGTCCTTATACTTGCCCAAGACATGTAAATTTATTTGACAAATTCAAAAAAATTAAATATAAAATAAATTCTGGTGCCTGAAAACGACTTCCTTTATACAATAAAATACTCGGATGTGTTTTTATTACAGAAAAATAAATAGATGGGTCATTGACTAAATTTTCTTGTACCTTCTTTGTCTCTAAATTTGCTTTTATAATCCATCCAGGATTGATTTTTTTTTTATATAATACAAGATAGGAACTATACGTTAAAAAGTAACTACAATCTAATTATGACGATCGTTATGTAAGATGACCAGCGTTTCATCCGACGGATAATAATAAATTTGGCTCTACGAATCACCTGTCGAAGATAACTTTGTCGTATTATTTATTAGGATGTTATTGAATTGAGTTGAGTAGTTTTTTTTTTTAATTAGTTAAATTGAAGAATCATATTTTATAACTTAAACTTTATTTGAAATATTTTCGAGTCGAATTGAGTTTATAAAATTTGAGTTGACAAAAGTTATTTGAGTTTCTATTTAAATTAAACTGTAAAATATTTTTAATATTATGGTACTAATAATTAATTTCAGTTTAAATGATTTTTTTATAATAATATTACATATATAACATATATATATTTATATTTCTTCACATGTCATATATATAGAAAAGAACTGAAAGATTCAACTCAAACTTGAAAATTGATCCACTAATTATAAAAAAATTTAAATTATTTAAAATTTCTTTTTATGATTTAAATTTATTTAAAATTTTTCGAATCAAGTATATAAAATATAGTTCAAATCAAGATAAATCAAATATCTTTATATCGTGTTGTATCGAAAATTTAAATTTTTTAAATCAGATTTTATACACCCATATTATCAGTAAGCTGATTACCTTCCTGACCCAATAGGGGTATGTTTTTAATTTAAAATATCATGTTTGGGGCGGGGTTGAGTTTATGGTAAAATTCTTCGACTTGATATATTTATATATTTCTATTAATTTTTTATGAGTTGTGTTGGGTTTAGTCATATTTTTATTAATATATTTGATTCACATCATAGATTTTATTATTTTGAATCCTGTTGGATCAGAGAAATATACATTAAGGTCGAGTCGGGTCAGATCAGACGAATATTAAGACTTTCAGGTTGAGTCGGGCAACCAAAAACTCTTCTCAACCCGACTCGTTGTATCCCTACTATACTATAAATATAATCTAGAATCATGCAAAAAGTTCACCTTCAATTATAAAATTTTAGTGTTTAATATTATTATCAAAAGATTTTTTTTAAAACTTAAACTATCTATTTTAGATATTATATTTTAAAGTAATATTAAATAAATATAAGTAATGTTTAATTTTTTTATTGTAAAATATAAGAATATCATTATTTTTATCAGACTTCCTTTAAAAAAAAAATTATCATTTTGTCATAAAAAAATCGACAAAAAATTATTGATTGTACCATTTGCGAACTTCCAATAATAAATAAAAAAAGTTCGATTGAGTTTCAACAGATGGGTAAAGAAAGGATGACAGATGTCAAATGGTAAGGTACATGACACTTTGGACGATAAATGGTGAACTACCAATTTAGGAGGATGTCGGACGATAAATAAGATATAATTTGATGTTTTGATTAAAAAAAATAAAGTTTTTGGTTATTTTAAAGAAATTTAGATTTTTTTTAAAAAATTCAAAATATATAAAAAATATACCACATATCATATTTTTTTTAATTAATAATTTTTTTAATAATGATAAAATTTTTAAATGAATTACATAATAAAACGTTAAACAAGTATCTAACTAAAATATAATTTAAACATGTTTAAGAATATATGATTTGAACATTATTTAATGGTTAAACGATAACAAATATATTTTTTTTTATAAATGCTACTGAATTTTTATTAAATCCATAAAAAAAATATAATTATAACGTAATTAAGAAGCAAAATAATTGGATTAAAAAATCCAAAAATTCTTACAACCCAAAAACAAAGAAAAATAAAATTTCTATGGAAATAAGCATACCAATAAAATTCAGCAGCTTCCTGAATCTCTTTGTCTCTGTCCACACGAGACGCATAGTGAAGGAAGAAGGAGTTGTAGGCGATTCAAACTGTCGTACAAAAAGTACCGCTACCCAGGACTAATTTTATCGGCAAACAACCATCAATCGAGTGCGGATAAGTCTTTTCAAGTGACCACCGACAAAACAATAAATCAAAAAACTAGCATCGATTGAATCTCTGTGCGAACAACAACCGATCGTTAGGGTATGCTGCAACATGCCATAAAGACAGACGAATCAAACCCCAAACCAAAAATAAAAAACATGTCACAAGGACAGATAAAAACATGTCACAAAGATAGAAAAAAGAGATCCTTATTAAAATAAAACAAGAAAAAGAAATAGATTCGGTGGTCGACAACCAACACTAAAATTGATTATCGACCACCGATCAAAGAGAACGATCAAAACGAAAAACTAAAAAAGATGAAATTTAAGAAGGAAAACGACAACCGAGGGATTGAGAGAGAATTAGATTTTTAATTTAGTTAGATAAAAACAAAAGGTGATGGTCGCGTGTCAAAAGTGCGCGTTTAGTGCACGTGGACACATCGCAAGTAATAAGTGATAAGTATTTTATCGAGTTATCGTCTCCTCAGGGACCGGTATACTTAATATGCTTTCTTCACCTTCTTGTTCTGTAGAAAAAGTAAAGAACACAAGTGAGTTGATTTGATTTATCTAAACTAAAATAACTAAATAAAAATAAAGGATTGAAATAGTAGAGAGATGGGCTAGGATCCAGTTGCGTCGTATTGTGGATTTGATTGACTTGTCTCTGTCCAATGCAATCGTATATCACTGCCTCGGCAGCACTACAGTTTACTGCCTTGGCAGCGACAATACTGTCTGCCGCGGCAATCCCTTGCTTGTGGGCAGACTTTACTAAAGTTCGGCAAAGTGTCCTTAGATGACTCCGCTTATCCCTGAGTCAGAGTGTTGTTGATGACTAGTCCTTGATGATACCTCCCGGCGTGAACCAAGTATACTCACCAACCAATCTCACACTTCTTTTAGCCGCTGAAACTCTTAACCTATCCCTAGGCCGAGTTAGTATTTCGCGATTGAAACACCGTACTTACCCCTTTCGTGAATCTAACTCTCCCGAGGTTAGATAAATGGATGATTCACAATATCCTCTCCCGAGCTCAATTGTGAAAACAAGGAATAACAAAGGATAAGCAAACCTTGATAACTTTATTGCATTGAATCAAAGACAAAGTACAATCTCCTCTCATAAATACTCGACAACCTTCACCTAATCCCTAAGAAGGTTTAGAACATAGTGGATAGGAAAGAAACAAGAATAGAAATCGGCTCTCTCCCTAGGTATTCCGTATATTGTTCATTGGGTGGCTAGGTCCTTATATAGGCTAGACCTAGGGCAAACCTTTCCTAAGTAGAATACAACTTGGAGTAGGGAACAAGTCAAGTACATAATAATAATATATTTCCAAGTTTGCTTCGGCTAAGGAGGCTTTCCCGCGTGGTCTTCCTTTGGGCTTTTCCTTGTGCTAGCCAGCTCCGATCCATGGGCTTCAAGTCCAAACAAGTTTCTTGGATTTTTATCTTTTCATCGCCTATAGTCTTGCTTCCAGTTTTTCTGCTGCTGCCTCGGCCTTGTCGCTGCCGCGGCACTGGTTCTCCTACACAGATATGAAAATGCAGTAAAACGTGCCTTTTTCTGTAAATATTATCTATATGAGTATAACTTCTAAATATATCACATTAAGCGTATGTATTGGTCCGAGTGAGTGTATATTTGGTGATTAATGCCCATAAAAGGAGTAAAAAGTGATAGTGTGTTGAGCACTTATCACCCCCCCAAACTCGAACTATTGCTTGTCCTCAAGCAATGCAAACCATCAATTTACCGAACTCTACTCTCTCTTGGTCTTACATGTCCATCTATTCTCCCCACCATAACTAGGCCTATTCTTAAGCCTTAACCATTCGGTTACCCAAGGGTTTACCTAGGAACAAACTATAGGAATTGTGAGTGTGTGCGTTTTTGTGGACAAGTTGATTAAAGGCTTTCTTAGATAAACTCTAAGTTCAAGACAAATAGACATTGGTTCAGTGTTCTCTTTTTTTTCAAACCCCAAATCTTGAGCCGGTTTCAGGCACCTCAAAGACTTGTGTTTTTCTTTTCACTAAATTCCTTCTTTCTTTTTAATATTCCTTAAAACATACTAGAGCCAATTTCGGGCACCTCTAGCATGAAGAAGAGACTTTCTAGAGCCGGTGGTAGGCACCTCTAGTTACTTTCCAAAAATCTAAGTCTTTATCACCTAAGTTCATTAAAAGAATCCCTATAATCCAACAAGTCCCAAAAGTGTTTAAAGTTCTTCCTATAGTAAGCTTCTAAGTTTTCATCCTTAAGCATCCTAAGGTTAAGCCCTCTTAACAGAACCTAAACATGGTAAGGAGAAAGATTTCTATAGCCTTAAAGAGTAAACTAAGGCAATACTGATGATGAGTAGTGCAAGAGTGTAGGCAGTTAATTCAAGTAAGGCGGGGAGCATAAAAAATCACTGGAATACTCCCTTTTCGGCAAGGCCGCGGTAGTAGATTGCTGCCTTGGCAGTGAATCTGCACCCCCAAACTCAAACCAAGCATTGTCCTCAATGCTTTATATTTGAAGAGATAAGCGGCAAAACAAAATATGAAAAAAAAACAGCAAATAGAAACAGTAAAGCAATTAATATTGAGTTAAGGAAAAAGAAATTTAAAGCGACTCCGAATAGCTGCTTGTAACAATTTTCCTCCGTGGCCTTGATGCCAAATGCTTTGTCCTTGGTGAAGGCAATGTTTGTGTCTTTGCTTGTCGGGGCGGCTGAACTCGAGTGGGTGGTGTCCGTTGCATTGGGGCTTCTACCTCCTCTTCTTCTTCTACATCAGCCATCTCTTCGGTGAGCATTACGTTCGTTCCTCCTCCCATTGCTATTGCTCCTCCGGTGTGGTGTGTACTTGGGCCGGCGGCAGTGGAGCTTTGGTGCACATAGGCATCTATCTCGACGGATAGAGTGCCCATGATAATTGGCGATCTGCGTGGAGTGCTGAAAACAACCCTTCGCTTGGATGGCCTTCTGCTGACAGACGAGGCCACAGCAGAATCTGCCGCCCTAGATGGGCCGACAATCTGGTATTGGGGCTGAGGGTCCGCATGGAAGAATGTCCTTGGTCCTCCCGGGGCTGGTGTAGTCTCGGTGTAAGGTGCGGCTGTGACGAACATGTTGCTTGGAAACTCCGGAAATTGTGCTCCTTGGTTCGGGAAGGCGTGCATCATCATCTGGGCTAAGGTGCCATTGAAGTCCCTTTGGTACTCCATGTACCGTTGTTGTCTAAGGTCTATTGCTGCCATCCGTTGCAAGATCTCTTGGTACGGGTCTGCTACGGCAGAGGTGTGGGCAGTACCAGGTATGTCTGCCGTGTACTAGGCCCCGACAGTAGTATCGGCAGTGAACTGCTGCGGCGTTGCTTGGACAGGCTCTGCTTGAGTGATCTGCATGACTTTGTGGCAGAAATCCTTGGTCCATCCTCGTCGTGGGGGCGTGTATTCGTCCGTTTCTTCAATGGGTACACCTGCAGAAACACATAAACCCGTAATCAAGCAAGGGAAGTATAATGGTCCCCTATCTTTCTTATCGCACTCGTGAATTTCCCGTAGGATGATTTCTCCAACATTGATGGTCCTCTTGTTGATGATGGATTGCATAAGCACCAATCTCTTGCGATTCACCGTGCTATTGTGTGATGTTGGGATGAGGCGTCGTTTGACGAAGGTATTCCATATCTTGGCCTCCGGCTTTAGGCTTTGTCTTGTTACGGATCCTCGATGGGTATCGGTTTCCCATGGGGTATTCCCGTAACAAAGATCGTCTTTGATGAGTTCATAGTCCTCGGCAGTGATATCTTCTAAGAATTCAGCGTGGATATCACTGTCTGGGGTGAGGCCGTAGAAATTATTGATCGTCTCGGCATCGAGCTGGACTGGCCTGCCACGACAATGAACGAATAGGGAGTCTTTGCTGGGCCCATGAGTGTAGAACTCCCGCACGATCGTGGCGTTCGCCTGGGCAGGTTGCAGACAGAAAATTTCCCAATTCTGGTACTTAATTCTGTCATAGAGGTAGTGTTCAATGCCGTAGTTCTCTTCGTCCGCATGCTGGAAACCTTGCTCTTCCCAAAGTTGCCTAGCGATGAAAGATCGGTTGAATCGATCTTCAACGTTGGCTGGGGCGAATCTTTTGTATGTTGCCATCAAGATAGAGAGATGTTAGTTCTTGGAGGTTTTTCTTGAAGAGAATCTGGAGATTTTACAAGAATTAGTAGGCAGAGAGTAATGTGAGAGAGAGATTGTTATGAATACTAAAGAAAACAAGAAAGTAAGAGTGAATAGTTCAAGAGGAAGGAGTTTCTTATATAGGCCTCGGCCTTGTGACCGTTGAGACCACTAGCCGTTTGTAACCGTTTCCTTTTTCTGCAGTTTCCTTTTTCTGCCGCGGCAGGAATCTCGGCAGATTAGCCGTTACACTGTTTTGCCTGTTGGGACTATTGCAGCCCTGACATTGTTTTATTGCCTCGGCAGAGTTCCTGCTGTGAACTATTTTTCCCTTATTCTTCTCTTTTTATTCCTAAATAAAACACACAAAAGAAAAATATTGAAAGCGAAAAGAATTAGAAAAATAAAAAATAAACTACTAACCCTAATATAATAATAAAGAAAAAGGGAGAGGTCATGTTACTGATGGAGAGCATACAAATGCATCTCCCAAAATTATTCTCTCCCTTAGGCCCAAATCGTGAATCGGTTGTGGGCCACTCCTTTTTGCTGTCTGTCCATCCACCTTGGGCTTAATCTTCTTGCCGAATATTCTGCCGAGCAGACTGCCCAGGCAGGATATCTTATTATCTACTATGTGGATGGCCTTGCACTCCTCTGGATCATCATACTTCTTTAAGTTGTGGAATGCGTTGAGTTTGACTTGTTGGTCATTGACCCGCATTGTCAACTCTCCTTTTTCCACGTCAATGAGGGTGCGTCCAGTTGCAAGGAAGGGTCTCCCAAGGATGATCGGTGCATTGTCATCTGCTTCACAATCAAGGACAAGGAAGTCGACAGGAAAAATAAACTTGTCTACTCTTACCAGTATGTCCTCCATTTTGTCTTCAGGTTGTATATAGGATCTATCCGCTAGTTGGATCATCACTGTTGTAGGCTTCGCCCTTCCAATTCCAAGCTTTTGAAAGACCGATTTGGGCATGAGGTTTATGCTTGCTCCAAGGTCGCATAGGGCCTTACCTTAATAACTTTTACCTATCGCACAAGGTATAGTAAAGCAACCAGGATCTTTTAACTTTGGTGGCATGCGGTTATGCAGCATTGCCATGCATCCCTCGGTAGCAGCCACTGTCTCAAACTCACCTATTCGTTTTCTCTTTGACACCATGTCCTTTAGGAACTTGGCATAGTTCGGCATTTGTTCAATAGCTTCAACGAATGGTATGTTGATGTGGGCTTGCTTCAAGATGTCAAGGAACTTCTTGAATTGTTGGTCCTGTTTTTGCTTTTTCAACCTTTGTGGGAAAGGTGGTGGTGGTCTCATTTCATCCAGGGTTTCTTTAGTTTGAAATTTTATACATGGCACCACTGGAGTTGTTGTTGCCTCGGCATGCTGCTCAGGAGCTGCAGTGCTTTCTGCCGGGGCAGTGTTGTCAGATTCAGTTTGCTCGGCCTCTTCTTTTGCTTGATCCGCTGATCGAATTTGGCTCTCTGAGATCTTCTCTTTCAGCTGTAGACCACTCCTAGTAGTGATTGCCTTGCACTGTTCATGGCTCATTACCTTAGCAACTTCAGTATTGCTAGGTAGTCCTCCTTGTGGTCTAGTGTTTATGCATTGAGCAAACTGCCCAACCTGAGTTTCCAGTGTTTTTATGGCCGCTTCTTGATTTTGTAGCCTCATTTCAGTTCTATTCATGAAGGCATCTGTCCTCTTGATGAAATTACTATTTTCTGCCATGTATGACTTAGTTTTCATCATGAAGGCCTTTAGCGTGTTTTCCAATGAACTTACCGGTTGCTGCTGCATCTGTGGCGGCGGCAATGACTGCTGGGCTTGCTGCTGCGGCATCGGTTGCTGAAATCCCGAAGGTTGGGTGATTAGGTTTAAGGCATTGTTTGGGTTACTCCATGATAAGTTTGGATGCCTCTTCCATGAGGGGTTGTATGTGTTGGACATCACATTGTTACGGTTGTAGTTCCCAACATACATACCAGTTTCTTAATTCATACAATCAGAGGAACTGTGGTTGCCTCCACATAAGTCACAATATGAATCAAATACCTTGACCTCACGAGTATTGTGTTGTAACTGTAGGTTTTGCACCATCTTGGTAAGAGAGGCCAATTGTTCTGCCACTGAACTCGGTGTGTCTAATTCATTTACCGTGGCTTGGCGTCTTACTCCTTCTCGCCTAGATGTAGGAAACTAAAAGTCATTCTTTGCGAGTTTATTCAATATTTCAATAGCTTCCTCAGGTGCTTTATCTAGGAGTGTTCCGTTTGCCGAGGCATCTAACATCATCCTTGTCGGGGCATTCGTGGCATTGTAAAACATTGTCACCTGTGTCCATAGGGGAAATCCATGCAAAGGACACTTGTGCAATAGCTCTCTGTAGCGTTCCCATGCCTCGTACATTGGTTCGTCTTCTGCCTGTCGAAAAGAAGTAATTTCATTACGGATCCTATCATATAAATTAGTGGAATTAAAACGAGTAATGAAATCACGGCAAAGTTCACTCTAGGAACCAATAGATCATGCTGGAATGCTATTTAACCAAGCTTTCGCCTTATCCCTCAGTGAATAGGGGAATAACTTTAATCGCAAGACATCTTCATGGACTCCTTGGATTTTGAAAGAGTTACAAATTTCCATGAAGGACTTGAGGTGTTGCCTTGCGTCTTCAGTTGCAGACCCACCAAATTGTCCAATTGTATTTAACATATTGAACATGACGGGTTTGAGTTCAAAATAGGCTGCTTCAATCTCCGGTGTAACGACTCCTGGGTTTAATTCGTTTAAGTCCTCTTCCAAGAAGTCCCTAACAGTGAGCTGCCGCGACCCAGGTAGCGGCGGAAGTACTCCATTGCCGGCAGGTAAGTTTTGTCCTGCCGGGTGTTCTGCCATGGCTCTTTGGATTTGTCTCATCAACCTTTGCCTTGTTCTTTCGATCTCTGGATCTAACTCGTACAAGGGGTTAGTTGGATTGGCCCTGGTCATACACCACGAAAAACAAAAGTAAAATAAAAATAAAAATAAACAAGGAAATAAAGAAAACAAAATTTAGTTGTCAGTCCCCGGCAACGACGCCAAAAACTTGTCGCGTGTCAAAAGTGCGCGTTTAGTGCAAGTGGACACATCGCAAGTAATAAGTGATAAGTATTTTATCGAGTTATCGTCTCCTTAGAGACCGGTATACTTAATATGCTTTCTTCACCTTCTTGTTCTGTAGTAAAAGTAAAGAACACAAGTGAGTTGATTTGATTTATCTAAACTAAAATAACTAAATAAAAATAAAAGATTGAAATAGTAGAGAGAGATGGACTAGGATCCAACTGCGTCGTATTGTGGATTTGATTGACTTATCTCTGTCCAATGCAATCGTATATCACTGCCTCGGCAACACTGCAGTTTACTGCCTTGGCAGCGACAATACTGTCTGCCGCGGCAATCCCTTGCTCGTGGGCAGACTTTACCAAAGTTCGGCAAAGTGTCCTTGGATGACTCCGCTTATCCCTGAGTTAGAGTGCTGTTGATGACTAGTCCTTGATGATACCTCCCGGCGTGAACCAAGTATACTCACCAACCAATCTCACACTTCTTTTAGCCGCTGAAACTCTTAACCTATCCCTAGGCCGAGTTAGTATTTCGTGATTGAAACACCGTACTTACCCCTTTCGTGAATCTAACTCTCCCGAGGTTAGATAAATGGATGATTCACAATATCCTCTCCCGAGCTCAATTGTGAAAACAAGGAATAAAAAAGGATAAGCAAACCTTGATAATTTTATTGCATTGAATCAAAGACAAAGTACAATCTCCTCTCACAAATACTCGACAACCTTCACCTAATCCCTAAGAAGGTTTAGAACATAGTGGATAGGAAAGAAACAAGAATAGAAATCGACTCTCTCCCTAGGTATTCCGTATATTGTTCATTGGGTGGCTAGGTCCTTATATAGGCTAGACCTAGGGCAAACCTTTCCTAAGTAGAATACAACTTGGAGTAGGGAACAAGTCAAGTACATAATAATAATATATTTCCAAGTTTGCTTCGGCTAAGGAGGCTTTCCCACGTGGTCTTCCTTTGGGCTTTTCCTTGTGCTAGCCAGCTCCGATCCATGGGCTTCAAGTCCAAACAAGTTCCTTGGATTTTTATCTTTCCATCGCCTATAGTCTTGCTTCCTGTTTTTCTGCTGCTGCCTCGGCATCAGGTCCTGCCTCGGCCTTGTCGCTGCCGCGGCACTGGTTCTCCTGCACAGATATGAAAATGCAGTAAAACATGCATTTTTCTGTAAATATTATCTATATGAGTATAACTTCTAAATATATCACATTAAGCGCATGCATTGGTCCGAGTGGGTGTATATTTGGTGATTAATGCCCATAAAAGGAGTAAAAAGTGTTAGTGTGTTGAGCACTTATCAGTGATACAATGACAAATATATCTATAACAACTTATTCAATATATGTAACAACCAAATGTAACTGGCCCCTACCGTGTAAAGTGTAAACCATATGGAAAAAGGTAATCCACTTCTACACTTCAAACTGAAAAATTAAATTTAAAAATTAGTGAGTTATTTTAAGTGTAAACCATATGGAAAAATGTAATCCACTTCTACACTTATTCAATATCATTGATAAATTTTAGTTTCATCTTATATAAATTTTGTTTAGATTAATTTTAAGTTTTAGTACCATACAATTTGAATTCAATTGAAAGTTGCAATCACGATATAAAAGATATAAAAGATATAAATTTATATAATTATATATTATTTTTCGATTTATAAGTGGATTTGGACGTAAAAACTGTAAACTATTTTAGTTATCATTAAAATTATATGTGTGTACTTATTTTAGTGTTCGAATTATTGAATTCGTCAGTCAAACTATTAAATTTATTAAATCGATTTATTTTGTTCAAATTGATATAATATGTAAATAATATAGACTAAATGTGTAATTTTATAAAATTCTGTTAATTGTCACATTATCAGTCTGCTTTTTTTCCTTTAAATTTTTAATGATAATAATTAAAATATATTAATTTAATAAATTTTATAACTTAATTAATGAGTTCAATAATTTAATAATCAAAATAAATACACTTCTATAATTCTAGTGATCACTGGATCGAAGTAGTTTATCCTAAAAATTACCACGCGCCTTTTCAAACCATAAATTAGGCACTAAATTTGAGTTCTCAAAAGCAATATTCCACTGTTTAAGCTAAAAGGGCCCGCTAGTACAAAGGCCCACACTCACCACTCATTTCAAAATAAAAAATAAAAGGAGAGGACAAAATGGTCATAATATGAATTCTGAAGAGACCAACTCTTGAAGGTTTGTCTTGGTTTTCTTTGATGATATTTTGGTTTACAGTCCAACTCTTGAGTTACATGTTGAGCACCTAAGGAAAGTTCTACAGACTCTGAAGAAACACAAATTATTTGCCAAAAGAAGCAAGTGCTTTTTTGGCCAGAAACAGGTAGAGTACCTGGGGCACATAATCTCAGCAAGGGGAGTTGCTACAGATGCTTCTAAGATTGAGGCAATGAAGGAGTGGCCACTGCCACAGAACATCAAATCCCTGAGAGGATTTCTGGGCCTAACTGGTTATTACAGAAGGTTCATAAAAGGCTATGGAAGTATCAGCAAGCCCCTCACAGAAATGCTAAAGAAGGATGGGTTCAAATGGGGTGAAGCATCTATGGAAGCTTTTAGGAAATTAAAAACTGCTATGTGTCAATCTCCAGTGTTGGCCCTACCAGATTTTACTCAGACATTTTACTTGGAGACTGATGCTAATGCTAAGGGGGTAGGAGCTGTCCTAAGCCAGCAAGGAAGGCCTATTGCCTATTTAAGCAAGGCTTTAGGGCCTAGGGAGACAGATTTATCAATTTATGAGAAGGAGTATTTGGCCATTTTAATGGCAGTTACTAAATGGAGACACTACCTGGAAGGAAGACAATTTGTGATCAAGACTGACCACGAGCCCCTAAAGCATCTCTTAGATCAGAAAATTACAACTACCATACAGAAGAAGGGGTTGACTAAATTGCTGGGGTTGAACTATGTAATACAATATAGAAAAGGGAAGCATAATGTGGTGGCAGATGCTCTCTCCAGGCAGAATGAATTCGAAGCTAGCTTCGAAGAAAGGACTGCTACTCTGGTTACACCTAGTTGGGTGAAAGACATTGAAAATAGCTATAATGATGATGCTAAAGCTAAAGAGGTGATTACTGCCTTGACAATACATACAGAGGAAGGTAGTGATTGGACATTTAACAAAGGCATCTTGAGGTATAAGGGAAGAGTGTACATTGGGGAGCATGGTGAGCTTAGAAAACAGATTGTGCAATCTCTGCATGACTCAGCCCAAGGGGGACATTCAGGAATACAGGCTTCCTACCACAGAATCAAGCCTTACTTTTACTGGAAGGGACTGAAGGCTATGATTAAGGAGTATGTTCAGTCCTGTGATGTGTGTCAAAGGACTAAAGGGGAGCATGTAGCCTCACCTGGGTTGCTACAACCCCTACCTATTCCTAATCAGGCTTGGGAGTTTATAACCATGGATTTTATAGAGGGTTTACCAAACTCTGGGAAGTATAATTGTGTTCTGGTTGTGGTGGATAAGTTTACAAAGTATGGGCACTTTATGGCTATCTCACACCCTTATACAGTGGTGGACATAGCAAAATTGTATCTGGATCAAGTCTACAAGCTGCATGGGCAGCCTAAACTAGCACTGTCAGACAGGGACAAAATTTTCACAAGTGTTTTTTGGAAGGAACTTTTGAAACAGACAGGGACCACAGCCCTTTTCAGCACAGCCTACCATCTAGAGACAGATGGTCAGACTGAAAGGCTCAATCAGTGCATTGAGCAGTACCTAAGGAGTATGTGTTTCCTCAAACCCACTAGTTGGGCTAAGTGGCTACCTCTTGCTGAGTGGTGGTATAACACCAACTATCACACAACAATAGGAATTACACCATTTGAGGCCTTATACGGGTATAAACCATCACTACTGAGTTGGGAAGCAAATTCGTGTGTGCAAGGTGTATAGGAAGAACTCACAGACAAGTATCAAATGCAGAAACAACTTAAGGAACACTTAGAAAAGGCACAAAACAGAATGAAAATGTATGCTGACAGGAGAAGATCAGAGAGGGAATTCCAGTTAGGAGATGATGTTTACCTGAAACTTCAGCCGTACAAGCAAACTTCAGTGGCACTCCGGAAGAATTTGAAGCTGGCAGCAAGGTACTATGGGCCCTACAAAATAATTCAAAAGTTAGGAGCAGTAGTGTACAAACTACAATTACCAGAGGAAGCCAAGATTCACCCTGTGTTTCATGTCAGTTTGCTTAAGAAAAGAGTAGGAAAAGATGCTGTTACCTCGAGGGATCCACCAGATGTGAGTTCGGATAGGCAATTGAAGGTATATCCAGCAATGGTTCTGGATTCTCGAATGATCAAGCGACAGAACCGAGCGGTCACTCAATTGCTGATACAGTGGTCAAATTTGGGGGCTGAAAATGCGACATGGGAGGATTATAATGTTCTTAAGGCTCAATTTCCTGATTTTGATCCTTGGGGACAAGAATCAAGAAAAGGGGGCGGAAATGTCATGGCCCTAATTGAAGAATCGGGGGAATTAGGGATTTCTGAGAAAGAATTGGGGAAAACTAGAGGAAGAAAGATTGGAATGGGTGATGAGGACGCACGTGAGAAGAGAGGAGCCCTGCTCAGTGGGACAAATGACACCGTGTTGGCTAAGGGAGATTATTTGACACGTGAGGAATTAAAAGAAGCACGGGAGGCAAGGAACCGAACCAGTAAAGGTGAACCGAAGTGAACTGGATGCAAGGGGGATTATTATAGTTTTGTAGTAGCGTATTATGAACTCTAGGAAGAAATATCCAGCTGTCCATTAACATTGTACACAGTGGATATAACAGAAAATTGTACCAGAATTGTTTTTTATCCTATGAATGAAAATACATGAAGTTTTTCTCCTCTGAAACCTATCTTCTACCTCTAAAATCCTTTCTCATTTCTACTATTCAATCAAGTAACATTACACTTAACTGCAAAGGATATTGTGGATGGTTCCCCAAATCTTAATCTTGCTTTTGTCGCCCATATTTTCCAGCACAGGTGAGACTTGATAGACTCCTTTCTTCTTTCCAGCAATGATTCTTAATTTAAATATAAAGTGAATTTCTTTTGTACTTTTAATATTTACTGTTCTATGTTGACCTTTATCATCCTTCATTATGTTATATGTTCAATTTGGCAGTTTAGGAAAGCTACCTTAATTTCTTCCAAGACATTGTTTCCAATACAAGTTCTATCATTTGGAACTTTTAATAATTTGCATTTTGAGCTATAAAGTTTCAGACTCATCAAAACTTTTATCTAGCAATTATACTGTGTTATATGGTATATTGCCACACACGTCACAACAATTGTGGATGAGGTTTGATTTGGTAAACAGGTTTTCTTTTTCTCAAGTTTATAAACGTAGTTTTTTCTATGCTTATGCATTCATCTTCTTCCTCCATATAGTTCTTGTAGAATATGTCAACTCTTATGTGGCGTCAATTGACATGGATGTGAACTGTCAAAAAATCATTTGAATATTTCATATATTCAGAAGAATAGAAACTGGATGGCTCATGATGTTTTGTTCAGTAAGTATAACTGGTAACGAGTTCAATATATAACAGCTAAATATTGGTATATGTTAATTGCAGGAATGGCCTTTCAACTGAAACAAAACAAATATCTTTTCTGGAAACTCTACCGGATGATGCCCAAGTTTCTAGAGAGGAAAGAGTATTTCGCTTCTGGATCAATAGTCTTGGAAATTCAACCTACATCAACAATGTCTTTGAAGATCTCAGAAATGGGTACGCATTTGCATAAATCATACTAAATTCTTTCACGGTGCATTATTCTGAGCCCTTGAAAGGAATAAGACTTCATAGTGTTGGTGCTTTTGCTTTCTGCATTTCTTATCTTTTTCCTTGTGCTTTGTAAATGGCAAAAACATCAGATCCTCTATTTGATGGGTAAAATTGTACTGTTATTTTTTTTTTGTTTCAAGTTCCAACGTTTTAATACACTGAGATATAGCTCTGCAGGATTGCAATATCTATAAATATTCTATTTAAAACCTTATTGTGGTTTACATATATATTCGTCTCTTATATGTTAAAATAGTAAATCTTTCGCCTTTTTAAGTCTTCATTTTAAATTTGATGCTCAGATGATGAAGTGACTAATATGTTCCTCTGCAGGTGGATACTTCTTGAGACCCTTGATAAGGTGTCACCTGGAATTGTTAATTGGAAGATTGCTAACAGGCCTCTTATCAAGTTGCCATTTAAGAAAGTAGAAAATTGTAACCAAGTTGTTAAAATAGGGAAACAACTAAAATTTTCCCTGGTTAATGTTGCTGGAAATGACATTGTGCAAGGAAATAAAAAACTAATATTGGGTATGTTATCTACCATGATAATCTGAATTTTCATTCCTGTTGTGAAAGTATTTCAAATACATTTTTGGCATTCTTGAACATGCATTGCCAACCAGTTTAGTCTTGTCCTGACTGATTGAATGTTGGTTTTTCTGTTCAGCTTATTTGTGGCAATTGATGAGATACAGCATTCTTCAACTCCTGAAGAACCTGAGATTCCATTCACATGGAAAAGAAATTACTGATGTTGATATTCTTAGGTGGGCTAATACAAAAGTAAGCAATTCAGGAAGCCAGAGTCGCATGGATAGTTTCAAGGTATGCTTCCTATTGCATTGCTTAAGATCAAGTGGGGCTTGAATGACTTTAACTGGACTTAGGACCCGTTCAGCAATGCTTTTCCAACTGGACTTGGCCACAATCATTGCCGAAGGAAGCCTTAGTGAAATGATCCTAGGATACACTACTATTTATCTCATTGATTTCCATTTTTCAGGACAAGAGCTTGTCGGATGGCATATTTTTCCTTGAGCTTCTAAGTGTTGTTCAGCCTACATCTGTAAATTGGAGTCTTGTTACTAAAGGAGTGACCAGTACGTTTCAATTGTTCTTTGATAAAGTTCTTATGTTCAACTTACCTTTATTTTCCCTTTTGACCTGGGAAGGTTATGCATTATTTGACATGTTGGTGTCTTCAAACTTCAGCAATGCTAGTTTCTTCAAAGTTTCAGATTATTTCAATGAATCTATAGAGGCTCATTATGCCTAATTAAAGTCCGTGCATCCCGCATAACTTATGGTTTTATGCTAATAATTTTACTTGTGTTTCCTCCGACTTTTGAATATTGCAGATGATCAGAAAAAGATGAATGCTACCTACATCATTAGTATTGCGAGGAAGCTTGGATGCTCGATATTTTTGCTTCCCGAAGACATAACTGAGGTATCTTTTCCCCGTTGATGCAAGCTTCTTCCTATTATTTCTCTAAACTAAACACACACAATGTAGTCATGAGGTATCTACGGAAGTTGACTTCACAAATGGATACATTGGCTTTTGAATATCTTCTGCAATATAGCTGTTGAATTCCCCCTCTTATCCTATTACCAAGAAACATGAACTGGTTTCTTCCGTCTCCCATACTACAAAACCAGAATTTGATCATTTCTTTTCCTTCAATTTCTAACATACCGGGAACATCGTATTTCAGGTAAATCAAAAGATGATCCTCACGTTGACGGCGAGTATCATGTACTGGTTCTTGAAACAACCTGTTGAAGAGAAACTATCCTCAACATCAGATAGTGAAAACGGAAGCCAAGTGGAAACCATTTCTAATTCTACAACTGACGACTCGGCATCCGAGTCATCAGTAGAGTAGGATTAGTATGTATAAGGAAGTGGTGAGACCTTGTTTCCTTTTCCCTGTTTCTCCTAAACACTCCCGTTTTGGATTGTTTTTGATTTCGAAGATTGTTGTATGACATTTCAGAAACCGGGGTGTTTCAAGCAAATTTTGCAAAATGCATATGTATATGTGAATAGCATTTCGTTTGATCTACTTCCTGTTCTTCTAGCAATCTGTTCTATTAGTGAACTCAAAACGTTACCGTCTGAATAGTGGGTATATGGTCTCAAAAATCCCTCAATGTGAGCATCAGATTTTAGATTTCTTTCAATTAGGCCACCTTAGTCTCCATAATTGATCAATAAGCTTTGAATTGCTCTCAAACTTTGTTTTCCTCTCAATTCGGTCACTTGGAGTTAGTATTTGAACGTTAGGATTTGTAATTGTTGCAATTAGGTTAGCATAATTTTATAATTTTCTCATTTCAGTCACAAGTTAATAAAATTGATGTTGGGCATTTGTTTCTTTATTTTAGCCTTCAATTAATTTGTTTATATTATTCCATGATTAATAGATTTACCATGTCATATTTGATTGCATATTAGAAGTAAATATATGTTAAAATAATTAATTAAACTTGATTGTAACACCTCAAACCCGGATTTCACATTTGGGACACAAGCCCAACTCGTACCCATAAAAGTTTTACATTTTCCCATAAAATCCAAACCATAAGTCAACCATGAAAAAATAAATTTAAAACATCATTAAGTATCGAAAGTGATTAAAAAAATCCAAAACAATATTAGAGCTCCAAATTCAAGTTTGATAAACATTTGACTTAGACAACTTAAAAGAAATAGAGTTACAATTACAAAAATAGTCCTACGAATATATAGCCCACTAATCTAGCAATTGTACTCTACCAAACAGTTAATGTTGAAGTCCTACGATGATGGTGCTCTTGGTGCTTTATCTAGGAGTGTTCCGTTTGCCGAGGCATCTAACATCATCCTTGTCGGGGCATTCGTGGCATTGTAAAACATTGTCACTTGTGTCCATAGGGGAAATCCATGCAAAGGACACTTGTGTAATAGCTCCCTGTAGCGTTCCCATGCCTCGTACATTGGTTCGTCTTCTGCCTGTCGAAAAAAGTAATTTCATTACGAATTCTATCGTATAAATTAGTGGGATTAAAACGAGTAATGAAATCACGATAAAGTTCACTCCAGGAACTAATAGATCCTACTGGAATGCTATTTAACCAAGCTTTCGCCATATCCCTCAGTGAATAGGGGAATAGCTTTAATCGCAAGACATCTTCATGGACTCCTTGGATTTTGAAAGAGTTGCAGATTTCCATGAAGGACTTGAGGTGCTGCCTTGCGTCTTCAGTTGCAGACCCACCAAATTATCCAATTGTATTTAACATATTAAACATAACAGGTTTTAGTTCAAAATGGGCTGCTTCAATCTCCGGTGTAACAACTCCTGGGTTTAATCCATTTAAGTCCTCTTCCAGGAAGTCTCTGACAGTGAGCTGTCGTGGCCCAGGTGGCGGCGGAAGTCCTCCATTGCCGACAGGTAAATTTTGTCCTGCCGGGTGTTCTGCCATGGCTCCTTGGATTTGTCTCCTCAACCGTTGCCTTGTTCTTTCGATCTCTGGATCTAACTCGTACAAGGGGTTGGTTGGATTGGCCCTGGTCATACACCACGAAAAACAAAAGTAAAATAAAAATAAAAATAAACAAGAAAATAAAGAAAACAAAATTTTGTTGCCAGTCCCCGGCAACGGCGCCAAAAACTTGTCGCGTGTCAAAAGTGCGCGTTTAGTGCAAGTGGACACATCGCAAGTAATAAGTGATAAGTATTTTATCGAGTTATCGTCTCCTCAGGGACCGATATACTTAATATGCTTTCTTCACCTTCTTGTTTTGTAGAAAAGTAAAAACACAAGTGATTGGAGTTGATTTATCTAAACTAAAATAACTAAATAAAAATAAAAAGTTGAAATAATAGAGAGAGATGGGCTAGGATCCAGTTGTGTCGTATCGTGGATTTGATTGACTTGTCTCTGTCCAATGCAATCATATATCACTGCCTTGGCAGCACTACAGTTTACTGCCTTGGCAGCGACAATATTGTCTGCCGCGGCAATCCCTTGCTCGTGGGTAGACTTTACCAAAGTTCGGCAAAGTGTCCTTGAATGACTCCGCTTATCCCTAAGACAGAGTGTTGTTGATGACTAGTCCTTGATGATACCTCCCGGCGTGAACCAAGTATACTCACCAACCAATCTCACACTTCTTTTAGCCGCTGAAACTCTTAACCTATCCCTAGGCCGAGTTAGTATTTTGCGATTGAAACATCGTACTTACCCCTTTCGTGAATCTAACTCTCCCGAGCTTAGATAAATGGATGGCTCACAATATCCTCTCCCGAGCTCAATTGTGAGAACAAGGAATAACAAAGGATAAGCAAACCTTGATAACTTTATTGCATTGAATCAAAGACAAAGTACAATCTCCTCTCACAAATACTCGACAACCTTTACCTAATCCCTAAGAAGGTTTAGAACATAATGGAGAAGAAGAAAACAAGAATAGAAATCGGCTCTCTCCTTAGGTATTCCGTGTTTTATACATTGGGTGGCTAGGTCTTTATATAGGCTAGACCTAGGGCAAACCTTTTCTAAGTAGAATACAACTTGGAGGAGGGAACAAGTCAAGTACATAATAATAAAAATATTTCCAAGTTTGATTCGGCTAAGGGGGCTTTCCCGCGTGGTCTTTCCTTGGGCTTTTCCTTGTGCTAGCCAGCTCCGATCCATGGGCTTCAAGTCCAGACACGTTCCTTGGATTTTTATCTTTCCATCACCTATAGTCTTGCTTCTTGTCTTTCTGCTGCTGCCTCGGCATCAGGTCCTGCCTCGGCCTTGTCGCTGCCGCGGCACTGGTTCTCCTGCACAGATATGAAAACGTAGTAAAATGTGCCTTTTTCTGTAAATATTATCTATATGAGTATAACTTCTAAATATATCACATTGAGTACATGCATTGGTCCGAGTGGGTGTATATTTGGTGATTAATGCCCATAAAAGGAGTAAAAAGTGATAGTTTGTTGAGCACTTATCAGCCAAACATATCTTGGTATGACCAAGCAAAAATATCTTTGTATTCTTTTTAGAAGTTCTATTAATTTTTCCTGTGTTTCTTTAATGATCGTGGTGCCAATCTTTACTTTTCGTCTTCCTTCCTCGGTTCCATGATTTAACACCTCTAATTCTTCTTTATGAAGCAAAATCTGTTTCTTTTCACTTTCCATTATCCTTATCAGATCAGTAGGTAGTTCGTATTCTTGTTCATCGTCGTAATTTTTAACTTCTTCTAAGCATATGGGTAGTTCAAAATCAGTTTCTGAGCCTGATTCTGGGTCATTTATACCATTAATATCTGGAGACCTACAAAGGAAATGTTTGAAAGGATACATAAAAGGATACCAAATGAAAAGAATGAATGAATGTAATGAATCAATTTTTGTTTTTCTTGTTTGTGTTTTTTTGCATTTTTTTGTTAACGATTTTATTTACAGGTACATGTTTGACACAATAGATTTATTTAAAAAATATATTTATTGAAAATAGAACCATAGAGGTTTAACATAGGACCTTTACAAAAGATCCCTTGTTGTCTTCGGGCCTAAGACAAAAGGGTGATTTTGAGAATTACTCTATAAATGATTTAAAGACTACAAGAATTTCTTCAGCAGTCCAATTGTTAAGCTCAAGGCAAGGACTAATCTTGGACAGGTACACATTCTGTTCTTCCTTATCCATTATAACATTGATGCTTAAATCCTTGAATATCTTCTTAAATTCGTTCTTTCATTTCTCCTCCTCATCCATCATTTTCTCGGGATCAATGAATCCTCCTGACCGAAAGTTATAGATCAAAGGTGGGAATTTCATCATTTCCCACTCGATTTCTTCCCCATTTAACCTAGCAGTCCTCCTTCTTGTTTCCTATTCATTGTAGCCTTTCTTTGTTGGGCATTAAGCTTGAAACCCAGTCCAAATTGATCTCTCTTTTCTGGGATGATTACAGGGTATAACCTTCCTTGAAGTTGCTTTCCAAACCTTTTCCAATCTTGTCTCCCTTTCCCAACGTTTCTTTTACTTTCATTTTAGAACACTTGGAAAAGCCTAGATTAGGGACTTTACTCCACTCAATAATAAAAGTGGCATTGATCAGCTCAAGTTTTCTAAAATGACATTCAAGTGAACCTTCGTCGATCTCCATATAAGGTGCATTAGTAGTTATCGAAGCAATTATGACCTCCTCTATTCCGATAGTAACCAGTTGACCCTCAATCATGAACTTCAACTTCTGATGTAGTGTAGAAGGGACTGCGCCTGCCACATGTATCCAAGGGTTTCCAAGCAAACAACTTTAGATGGGTTTGAGGTCCATCACCAAGAAGTCAACATCAAAGATAGATGATCCGTTTGTAAAATCACTTCTATTTTCCTTAACACGTCCTTTTGGGTTCCGTAAAACGCTCTCACATTATTCTAATAAGCTTTCATATGAGAGCTTTCAATTGGTAAACTTTCTAATATTGCCAATGGCAAGACATTTAAGGCTGACCCATTATTAATAAGGACTCCTGACAACATATGCCCCTTGCACCAGGTAGTGATATGGAGAGCTTTGTATGAATCTCTCCCTCCTTTTGGTATTTCTTCAATACTGAATGAGATAAATTTATCCACTACGATATTGTTGACTAACCTATCCATCTTGTCAGTCGTTATTTCCTT
Source organism: Abelmoschus esculentus (assembly GCA_035048815.1). Classification (NCBI taxonomy): domain Eukaryota; kingdom Viridiplantae; phylum Streptophyta; class Magnoliopsida; order Malvales; family Malvaceae; genus Abelmoschus; species Abelmoschus esculentus. Next base: position 11,616,877 of record JAUCBN010000031.1, read on the forward strand.
AGGCACAAATATTTAATTTAAAACTTTTAAAAGTGCATCACGGTGTCCCTCAAAACTTATCAACAAGGATAACATAGAGATTCGTGTTGGGAGCCTATGAAGCTGTTCAACCACACTATATTCACTGTGTTTCAGTATCTTCAGGAACTCTTGAGCCTCTAAATCTTTTACCGACTCATGATACATTGGTGGTCGTTCTAAAAAGAAATCTTTTTTAATTTCTTATTTTGGTTCATTAGCTGCAACCCTCCTCTGGGTTGAATCTCTATCTTCCTTTTGTTGGGGTAAATAACACCGCCCACTCCTTGTGAGATGATCTACCTCATTAATCGGTTTTTCTCCTGACTCTTCATCGGTCGAAGTGTTTCCTGGGGTTGTTATTGTACAAGCGTAGTTCCAAGGTACTTGCTTGTTATCCTTATATGGGAAAGGAGCTGGTGTCCTTATTATTACTTGCGGGGCCACATTCTTTGATGATTCGTTGACTCTCACCTTGGTCTTGATCACTAAGGGCTTAACCTCCATAAGAATTTTTTTGACTGGAAACTCCTCTGATGCATATATATCCAACACATGGTTCATGTTTCTCTTCTCGAAGAACTCAAGTTCTCCTCTATTCATCATGATTTAGACCAATACCATAATGGATATGGGGGTGAGAAAGGAGGGACGTGTCGAGGTAGCACCATACGTGCTTCAAGTAGCTCTGCGAACAATTCTGCATGTCATGAGAATAGGAGAGAAATAGGGCTTCTTATTTTCTTGGTACTTTTGTTCCTCTTTGGGAGGATTTGAACTCGGGGCTGGAACACTAGGCTTATTAAGGACCACCCCTTTCGAGTAATTGGGGTTATAGACACTTGTCATACTAACTTCATTATCCTTCTTCTTGTAAGGTTTCTTCGTGTCACACTAATCAAGTTTCCCACTTTTTATGGCTGCTAGAATTAATTCCCCGTTCATCAGCATATCCGCAAAACTTTTGGTTTCATGATGTATCATGCGATCATAAAAATGACATTTCAAAGTTTCCACGAACATAGGTTAAATTTCATTCTCCAACAATGAGGTTGAACTTGGGCAGCCACGTCTCGCCATCTTTGTGCATACTGACGAAAACTCTCATTATTCCTTTTTTCCATCCCTGTGCTCCCTTCTTAGAAGGCTTTGAGGATCCCTTCCAATTTTTCATAACGATCTTCCCATTTTTTATCATTCTTGACCCTATCAGCAGCTTCATCGAGGTCAGGCACCTCATAATCTTGGGTCTCTTCATGATTAATTATTTGTTAACTTTAGGCGCTAGCTAAAGTTCCACTGAGATTAATTTGGAATTTAGCCTTGGATGGGGTAGATTTATCCGGAGCTCCTAGAAGAGTGTAAGAAATTCCTGGATAATGTGGTAATACATCTATACCTTCAACAACCTTTCCCCTATCTGGATCTCTAAACCCAAGCATGGTTGCTATCTGGATGACCTATTCTTCTATGCCAATGCAATTTCTTCTTTCAAATCCTTCTCTATTTTTTCCAGTCTATCCTGAGTACTCTTATGATTGATTTCAAACGTGGTCACTTTATCTTCCATGGCTTTTGTTTTAGAGCGGGTACCATAACTGTGTGAAGTTTTATCTATTTTGAAATTTCTGTCATATAATTTTTTTGGTTAATCTCTTGTTATATGTATGCATGTAATGATGCAAAAAAATGTAAATAAACAAAATGCAAATGCATGAATGCAAACGAAGGGTCATCAATTCCATAAATAGTTGCTCTTAAAACAAGCTTGGATGCCAAAGGTCCTTATTACAAATAAAAATTTAGTAAGTTTATGAATACATCTCAGCTCAAGCACCTAGTTCTTTGATCTCCTCTATCAACCATATGAGTCTTGGTCCCACTTCCCCTACTGGCTTGATGTACTGGCAAAGACACGTGGCTAACTTGGATAACATCATCATGTGTTTGGCTACATCTTAAAGCTGGATCATGACGTATCTATCGAACTCATCCCTTTCTCGGAACCTCCTAGCATTGTCCTTGAGTCGAGTGAACCAGTAATCATTGCCTCCTTCATTGATATCTTCAAGAACTAAAATCTTCGTTCTATACTCCTGAATAATATTTTTCATAGCCTCTACTTGCTTCTTCAGCATCTCATTCTCATTTTGGCTAGCCTGAAGCTCAGTGTAAGTGTGACGATTTTGAAGCGTTCGAAGAGATTGATTTCAGTCTACTACCTTGGCTTGCAGCTCAGCCACGATAGTCTGGCTTTGCTATAGCTTGTCACTGGTTGTATCACACAAAGACTACACCTCTCCCACGCACATTTTATTGTCATTGGCTTTTCTCTTCCATGCAATTACATTCTTATTCTCCCCTTCACAGACTCGTTTGTTACCGCCGACTTGTTTTCCCTTCTTCTTCTCATTTATCAACATTTGTTTTTATTTTTCAATTTCCTTCACGCCACACTCTTTTTCATTTTCTACAACTTGCTCAATCTCTTGCTTCCACTGCTTAAGAGTCTTCCTCAGATTTGTATTTCGGACTGTTGTTTGGAACTTGAGAAAATCAACTTTTTGAATCTCAAATTTCTCTTCCAAGTCCTTGTATAACTTTAGCATTCAGTTTGTCTTTCCCTTTTGCTTTTCTACATCCAAACTTGCCTCGTACAAGTCTCTCGCGTGCTGTTCTTGTAGGGATTCTATCTTAACCTTAGATCTTTCTAGTTCGGCTCTTAAAATATCAACTTCAGATCGGAAAAACTTCAAGTGCTCTTCTATAGGCTTGGCTTGGCCAGTGAGTAATAAAATCTGATCATTTACCCTTACCCGTCTCCAAACATCATAGTCAAGGGTAAACATGTGTTCACTATCATACTCTACCTTCATGATATAGCAATGCTTCCATGAATCATTGATAGTTTGGATCTTTTCTTAGAACTCCCCTTGAAACTCGAATTCAGATGAATCAAGACCTGTAGTGAAGGGGATAAATTGTCTTGAGCTATACTGTCAGGAGACTAATAAAGGAGAGCAAACAATTTCACCCCATAAACCTAACAACATCAGATGATTATATTCTCCAGACTTGTACAACACCTTAACATGACCCATCCAAGGAACCCTCCACACGATGTCCTAATCACGACGGTATTTAAATATGTTAATCCACTTATTTTTCTTAAATATTGATCATTCTTTGTCTAAAAACTCTAAGAGCGGAGAGAAGTTTGGAGAGGACCTATTTGGTATTGTTAGCGTTGGGAACTTCCAGAAATGAATAAGAGCCCAAACTTGAAGCAATGGAGCACATATAATAAAGCGTACACCCTCTAATTTCCTACATGCATTCAAAGAAATAAAGGTCTCTGCTAGTACTGCTGGTACTAGGTTAACTCCCCTTTTCAACAGCTTAAAGAAATCTAATAAAGCAACATCAATATACCCGAGGACCCTTGGAAATATGACCAAGCCTTAGATCACTATGGCTAAAAGATCTACCCTTTTCTCTTTATCTGGATGAGCAAAGATTATGTTTTGAATACGAGACTAGGGAAAAGAAAAGTTTTCTGCTTTCTTCCGTATTTGGCCTTTAACCTATCCATCACTAATATCGGTAAAAGACATGAGCCTTTGGTGAAGATTTTTATTCTTGGGTGGTTTGGCATAGACCCAGTTCTTATTAATCTTACGTAGATTCAATAATGTAAAATACTCTTCGAACGTTGGCATCATGTTCTCCCCATTGAAAGTGAAGCAACAATACCCAAGATTCCAAAATTTAACTAAAGCTTTGAGGAATGGCTCGTCTACTTTCACATACAAAAAGTAGGCTTTGTCTCCATAAGTTTCAAAGAATAATTTCTTAGTGGCATAGTCCATCTGATCCCATATCTCTCTTAACTCATATATCCTGTTCTGTTTGATACTGATGTGGGTTTCCTTCGATGTCTATATCATATGATCAACAGTCAAAATATCCCCAAACTCACGCTTATTGACCTTAAACCAATGACGCACTCTTCCATTTTCTTCTTCCTTTCTTAGATACCTTCCATCCATTTTCAAAATTTGTTTTCTAATTGAGAAAATATCTTGAGAATAAACCCCTTATAATATTGAGATGATGACGCAAGTAACGAAATATGCAAAACAATAAAAAAATTGATTAGCAAAAAAAATAAAACTTAAAAGGTCCAAAATAATTTCATTGTATAATAATAACTAGGCAGCGTATTCCAACATTTTTGGACATGTCTCCACTGACTATTTCTACGAAATCATTTTGACCAAATTGTAAATCTAAGATTTTCCACCTGGCTCTAATGTGGTAGGTTTCTAAATTCACACACACGATTTGGCTCTAGAAAGGTCCCCAAGCTTTCTTCACCGTCCCCTACTAAGGGTAGCAAGGCCACTGATTTTCACCCATTATAGGCTTCCAAAGAATCAAGTTCAACTTAGGAGGACTCATTTTCCTAGGTTTATGCAAAGGATAAATATCCTTACCAAGACTTAGGCCATATGAGCCCCAAAGGTACTTAATAGGCCCATGCGGAGAATTAGATTCTCACGAGAGAAATAGCGTGTTCCCTTCACTTAAACGACCGAGACAAAGCTCGGGTATAGAGCTTGAAAATAAATTTTAAATGTGTAAAATAGAATCAAATTCATAAATTCACAATTAAGTTAAATTTTATTTAAACTTGCAAATTCCTGACATTAAAACATGATGTAATCGGCTTGTGGTTTGACTAACTTTTTTGTAAAAAAAAAGTCCCAGTGGAGTCGCCAAGCTGTTTTAACCCCATTTTTTAATTTTTTTAAAAAGGCTCTAACTATGACATTTAAGTACCTAATCCTATGGCTTTTATTTAAACTAATAAAAGATAACATATATTAAAACGGATAGTAAAAATAATAAAAAAATAAAAAATATTAAAAAAATATAATAAAGGTAAAAAATATTAAGACCAAGATTGCAATTTATTCTTTATTTTTTATTCTTCTTAAAAAAATGATTAATAAAAAACTTGATCTAATTTTTTTAAAAAAATATTAGTGTTCATATAAAAAATTATAATTAAAGGTTATATTTTTTTAAAATAAGATGATAATATTAATAAAAAAATATTTATTTGAATAAATAAATAAATAGAATGTGTTCTCAATAAAAGTGATTGGGTAATTTTAAAATATATGTTTATGAAAACCCAATTTTAAACAACTCAAAACATTTATTTCAACAAAAAATGAATAAAAAAATCATTTTTAAAAATTCTTTCAAAAGTTCTTGGTGTTCTTCAAGAATGAAGAACACCAGGAATAAACCACCGTGTTGGCCGCCTTTCGTCGGTGCCGACTTTCATTGCCGACGGTGGGAATTGAAAAATCTTTTTGTTTTAAAACATTAAATACAAATCTCACTTTAAATCTAATAAATAAAAATAAAAATGCTCAAAAATCCGATAATAATAATGATATTTAAAACTTTTAAAAAAGATAAATTTTATTATTTTTTATAATATACATCTAATAATAAACAAATAAAAGCAAATCCAAAATAAAAATAAATAAATAAATAAGAAAGAGGTACCTCAAAAAAAGCTTCCAATTTCTTATTCCAACACAAATCCAAATACAACTCGGATTATTCTCTAGAGAATTTTCGTGTAAAGTCTCTTGTGCAAGTTTTGTGTTTCAATCGTGTGTTACAAAGGTGATAGAGATGCTTTTTATAGTGAAAACTCTACCAAAAATACATGAAATTCAGAATAAATAAATTCTGATTTTTGGGTGATTCTTTCCCCTTCCATTTGATACAAAGTTGGAAATAACATGGATCTGATTTCATCCTAATTTTGGTTCAAATCTGAGCAAAATTTGAGGTTGATTATTACCTTTTTTCTTTCCATATTCTATTGGGACCGCCGGCACACCCCATGGCGCAGCGGAACAAAATTACGACGGTCGTTCCAGTGATCCATGTACGTTTAATTCGAAATCGAGAGGAAGAGATGCAATGACTTACATTGGGTTGCTTGATAAGCAAAAAAAACAAATGGATCTACTACAATCACGATCGTTTAACAATCCGAATCTTTAGGCTGCACGAATATCGTCTTGGACTCTACTCAGTTCACTCGGTTGAGAGAGGAAATCTCGAAAAACTATTTTCGTGATTTTAGGTTTGGGAATACGAGATTCTCTGATGTGTGGCTGCTAGACCCAAAGATCCCTTATATATATATATGTGTGTAACCCTAGTTATAAGAGTTTTAATCCGAATTTGTTATAGGAAATAATTTCTTTTATTATTTCCTTAAATTTCGAAATCTATATTAAATTCGAATTTGAAAAGGGATAGAATTACTTTAATTATATCCCTTGTTTAAAATTCAGGATTAAATATAATCTACTAATACATATATATTTTTACTCCTTTTCAGCCATTGGATGTGACCCTGTAGGATCATTGTAACGTTAGAAATAATATTAGAACAATTCTAATATTACAAACAATGTGTGATGTCTAGCAATATATTATTGTCATCTAAGTTACAAGAGATCATGATTCGATGTATCATGTCCGTGACCAACTCTCTTAATGTATTATATCCTTTTGTCCTTTTATATCTTTAATAGGCACAAGTCTTGGAATAGTCACACTTGTATAGCCTATTTTAATGTTTCTTGATATCTAGAGTGGACTACTGTTTAATGAATAATTTATCATATCTCATATCAACTTATTCAAGCATGGTCATGCATTTCTAGTCTTACTCAATCAAGTGGCCTTTGATATATTTTCGTATTATGTAGGAAGGACAAATCCTATCTCGATCATTCACATCTCACTACATATATTATAATATGTCCAATGTCAGTTTTATAGTGTAACTAATTACGAGACACGTTTAACTGCATCAAAACATAAAACAACATATGTTGAGATAGTAATAATCTCAAGTCTAAGGATTATACATATGGTTGTCATCATGAGCAATATCGTGACCGTCACATAATAATCCAAGACATATGCTCACTGCGGGTCAATCCAATATATTATTCTCTATTAATATATTCATGTATTAATTCTGACATCTCTATGTCAATGAAAACTCATTGTCATCAATTAATCACTTGTTAGTCTTAAGCGTATTATTATTGTCCATACCCATAATAATACTTGACTAAGGATCTTTTAATAATAAAACATATATTATTATATGGACCTTATTGTTTGTCAGTTTATGTTATACATTGACACATATATCTAAAAACAACAATGGTGATGCCTTTATTCAATAAAATTGGTAAATAAAAGTATCCTTACAATCATCATATGATTGGTCTTTGGGCATACTCTTAACAATCTCCCACTAGCACTAAGACCAATCACTCAAATATCTAATACCGAGTGACTTAGTGTGACGATCATGCTTCTATTGCGTTAGAGGCTTCGTCAAGGGATCAACAATGTTATCATCCGTGTGTACTCTGCATATCTCTAAATCTTCTCGATCTATGATCTCTCGAAGGAGATGGAAGCGTCTAAGAATATGTTTGGATCGTTGATGAGATCTGGGTTCCTTTGCTTGTGCATTGACTCCATTTTTTTCACAACGGAGTTCTACAACATCTGATATGATTAGAACAACCCCTAGTTCGGATATGAACTTTTTGACCCAAATAACCTCCTTTGCTGCTTCATTGGATGCAATATACTCAGCCTATGTCGTAGAATCAACTACTGTGTCTTGCTTAGAACTTTTCTAGCTTACAACACCTCCGTTAAGGCAAAACACAAATCCAGATTGCGATCTTGAGTCATCCTTTTCTGTTTGGAAACTAGCATCAGTATAACCTTTTATACTAAGCTCTTCTTTGCCTCTATAGACAAGAAATGTATCCTTAGTTCTTCTCAAGTACTTAAGGATGTTTTTGACTGCTACCTAGTGACTTTCACCAGGGTTTACCTGATATCGACTTGTCATGCTTAAGGCATACGATACATTTGATCGAGTACATATCATGGCATACATGATAGAACCAATAGCCGAAGCATATGAAATCGTACTCATTCGTTCTCTTTCTTTGGGAGTTGAAGGATACATTTCCTTCGAAAGAGATCTACCATGTCTCATAGGTAAGAATCCTTTCTTGGATTCTTTCATACTGAATCTTTTTAGAACTTTATATATATATACTTTGACTCAAACCTAGAAGTCTTCTAGATCTATCTCTATAGATCTTAAACCCTAAGATATATGCTACCTCACCCAAATCTTTCATAGAGAAACAACTACTTAACCAAGTCTTAACTGACTTTAAGGTAGGTATGTCATTTCCTATAATAAGCATGTCATCTACATACAATATTAGGAAAGAAATAATGTTCCCACTTGTCTTCTTGTAAACACAAGGCTCATCTTCATTCTTGATAAAACCAAACTCTTTGATCGCATCATTGAAACGAAGATTCCAGCTTCGAGAAGCTTGCTTCAGTCCATAAATGGACCTTCGTAGCTTACAAACCTTTGCTACATTTCCTGGAGCGACAAAACCTTCTGGTTGTGTCATATACACATCCTCTTCAAGTTTTCCATTAAGGAAAGCGATTTTAACGTCCATTTGCCAAATTTCATAATAATGGAATGCAGCTATAGCAAGCAAGATCCAGATGGATTTAAATATAGCTACAGGGGAGAAAGTTTCTTCATAGTCAATACCATGAACTTGTCGAAAACTTTTAGCGACTAGTCGCCCCTTTTATGTTTGTACGTTTCCATACATGTCGGTTTTCTTCTTGAAAACCCATTTACACCCTATATGTTTTACCCCTTCAGGTGATTCAACCAAAGTCCATACTTGGTTGATTGACATGGATTCCATCTCAGATTTCATGGCCTCAAGCGATTTCTCAGAGTATGGGCTCGATACTGCCTCTTGATAAGTTCTTGGCTTATCTTGATCCATAATAATAACATCTCCATGCATGGTAATGAGAAATCCATATCTCTCAAGTGCATGGCGTTCTCTTGTGGAATTGCGCAGTGATTGTGTTTCTAAATCTGTTGACTGTTCCTCAACAATTTGTGGAACATGCTCTATCTCAGGCTCAATGAATTGTTGTTCTTGAACTTCTCCAAGTTCAATGTCTCTACACTTCCCTTTATTATTGAGAAATTCTCTTTCGAGAAAAACTCTTGTTCGAGCAACAAACACTTTGTTCTCTTTAGGGCTAAAGAAATAATATCCCTTAGTTTCTTTGGGATATCCAACAAAATTACACTTATGAGATTTGCGTTCGAGCTTTGTAGACATCTGATGTTTGACATATGTTTCGCAACCCCAAATCTTCATAAAAGACATACTAGGACGTTTTCCAATTCATATCTCATATGGTCTCTTTTGAACAGATTTAGACGGAACACGATTTAAAGTAAAAACAACTGTTTTGAGTGCATGTCCCCAAAAAGAAGTCGGAAGATCACTATGAATCATTATTGATCGAACCATGTCTAAAAAAGTTCGATTCCTCCTCTCAGACACTCCATTCCACTATGGTATACCTAGTGGAGTAAGCTGTGAGACAATCCCACATTCTTTAAAGAGTTCATCAAATTCTATGCTTAAGTATTCTCCACCTCGATCTGATCGAAGTTCTTTAATACTATTACCTAGTTAATTTTGTACTTCATTCTTGAATACTTTAAACTTTTCGATAGCCTCAGATTCATGGCGCATAAGGTAAATGTAACCATATCGACTGAAGTCATCAGTGAAAGTGATGAAGTACTGAAATTCACCTCTAGCTTGTGTGTTCATTGGTCCACATACATCACTATGTATTAATCCCAATAAATCACTTGCTCACTCACTTTTACCATTAAAAGGAGCCTTAGTCATTTTTCCTAGTAAGCAAGATTCACATACATCCAGTTGTTCGAAAATAAATGAATCTAAGAATCCATCTTTATGGAGTTTTGATATGAGTTTCTCACTTATATGGCCTAAACAACAATGCCAGAGATAATTTTTATTTGAGTCATTTGTTTTTGATTTTTTGGTATTTATGTTATATATGAAATTTTTTAGATTTAAAATATATAAGCCATTAATCAATTGTGCGAAGCCATAAAAAATATTATCGAGATAAAAAGAACAATAATTATTCTTAATAATAATCTCAAAGCCAATCTTGTCCAAACAATATATAGAAATAATGTTTTTTGTCAAACTAGGCACAAAATAACAATCTTCTAAATGTAAATCAAGTCCACTAGGTAAAGATAAAACGTATGTTCCTATAGCTAATGCAACAACTCTTGCTCCATTTCCCACTCGTAGGTCTACGTATCCCTTAGCTAGATTCCTTATTTTTTGTAGTCCCTGTACAAAAGTAAAAATGTGAGAACCACAACCAGTATCTAATACCCAAGAAGAAGATATTGACAGATTGAAATCAATAACATAAATAACTGAAGCAGATGCACCATCCGCTTTTGCCTTCTTGACCTCTTTAAGGTATATGGGGCAATTTCCTTTCCAGTGTTCGGTCTTATTGCAATGGAAACATTTTCCTTCCTTGCTAAATCCCCCTTTGGGTTTCAATGCATCCTTTCCTTTGGACATAGGCTTACCTTTACCCTTGTACTTTGCCACTGCTTTTCCGTTTCCTTTGTCCTTGTAGACCATCAGAATGGTCTTAGGTCCAACCTTAGTCATATTTTTCTTAGTAGTTCGTAACATGCCAACTAACTGTGACAAAGTTTTTTTAATTTCATTCATGTTGAAATTAAGGACAAATTGATTAAAGCTATTCTGAAACGATTACAGAATAACATCAGTAGCCAATTCATCCTTAAGAGGAAAACCTAGCTTTTCCAACGTTTGGATATAGCCCATCATCTTGATGACATGAGCTCCTACAGGAGATCCCTCTACCATTTTGACTGAAATAGAGCTTTAGAGGTCTCATAACTTTTTTGACGTGCTTTCCCCTCATATATTTCCTTAAGATTTTGAATCATATCATATGCAACCATGTCCTCATGTTGCTTCTGAAGATCAGGAGTCATGGTAGCAAGCATAAGACATCCGACATCTAACATGTCATCCATATTTTTCTTAAACTTGTCTTTGTCAACTCTAGAAGAATTAGCTGCCGGTTCATTTGGAACAAGTTCTTCAATGACATATTCCTTTCTTTCCTGTTTGAGAACAATTCTCAAATTGCGGAACCAATCAAGGAAGTTTATGCCATTGAGTTTCTCCTTTTCAAGGAGTGATCGCAGTGATAAAGTGTTGTTTTCCATTTAGATCTACAACAATGAAAATACATAAAGTAAATTTACCAATTATAAATAGGTCTTTGTTTATAAAATACTCCCACTATTTTTCGCATGCATCTCATGCATCTCAGTTTATGTTATACATTGACACATATATCTGAAAATAACAATGGTGATGCCTTTATTCAATAAAATTGGTAAATAAAAGTATCCTTAATATCATTATATGATTGGTCTTTGGGCATACTCTAACATATTCTAACCAAGCTTTGAACTTTTTTTTTTGATTTCTTTCAACTTTAAAATGCACTGCAACAATTCCTTCCTTTCTTCAATTGCAGTGAGGAAATTGGCATGGAGGGGAAATCTGTGTGTGGCTCACACACTAGGTGTTGACCAACTCTCCCGTTTTGATCCAATTTGGACCATTGGATCTTATTTGGATCCAATGGTTAATAATTAGTTGCACAAAGAGATAAAATAAATAGTTAAGATTTTTATTTGGGCCAAATGGATATCATTTAAAAATTAAATGGACCACTATTTTATTGGATAAAAAATATATGTGAAAATTTAGTGTCAACACATGCAAGATTATATAGGAGATTCATCAGGGATTTCTCTAAGATCTCCAAACCCTTGTTCATTTCGTTGCAACAAAATCAACCTTTTGTGTTTGATCAAAATTGTCATGACGCATTCAAAAACCTGAAGCAAAGCCTCGACACTACACCTATTTTTGTTCCCCCGAATTGGAAATTGTCATTCGAGTTGATTTCTGATGCTAGTGATTATGTTGTGGGAGCAGTCTTGGGGCAGCGCCAAGGTAAAATCTTTCATTTTATTTATTATGCTAGTCGAACATTGAATGATGCACAACTTAACTACACTACCACAGAAAAAGAGCTACTTGACGTGGTATTTGCTTTTCATAAGTTTAGGGCATACTTGAAAAAAAAAACTAAAGTTATTGTTCACACTGATCACTCAGCTATTAGATATTTAGTAACTAAAATGAATATCAAACCTAGACTTATTAGATGGATATTACTTTTTCAAGAATTTGATTTAGAGGTGGTAGATAAGAAAGGAACGGAAAATCAAGTTGATGATCTACTATCTAGGCTAGAGATTAACCATGAATGTCATGACAAATAGGGGTGTTCAAACGATTAATTTGGTCGGTGACCGAATCGAATTACCAAAAACCGAATTAATCGAATTTTTTAAAATCTTTAACCGTTAACCGAACTGAACTTTTTTCAAAATATATTAACCGAACCGAAAAAATTTCGGTTAATTCGGTCAATTTTCGAATTAACCAAAATTTATTAATTTTCTTATTCAAAGTTATTACACAATAAAAATCATTTAAAATATTTTTTTAATTTACGAAGATAAATTGACATTTAATTTAAATAATATCTAAACATAGATAAAAATATTAGAATTTTAGATTAAACATTACTATAAGACAAAACAAGTTGGATATGGGCTTAATAATAATAATATATATATTTAATATTCATTATATTTCGGCTAATTCGGTTAATTAACCCGTTTCGAACCGAATTAACCGTTAACCGAACTTTAAAAAAACTTTAACCACTTACCGACCGAACAAAGTTTAGTGGCCGACCATTTTAACCGAATTAATTCGGTTTGGTCGGTTAATTCGGTTTAGCCGACCGTTTGAACACCCCTAATGACAAATTGAAAATTGACGATGAATTCTCTAACGAGAAAATTCTTTATGCTATGGTAATTCCGTGGTACGCTGACCTTGTTAATTTTCTTGTTAATGGTGTTTTGCCTTTTGAAATGACTAGCCAGGAAGAAAGAAGTTCAGGCATGATGCATGGTTCTATTTTTTGGATAAACCATACCTATTTAAGCGTTTTACCGATCAAATTATTCGACGATGTGTACCTATAAAGGAGAAAAAAGAGATTTTACACCATTTTCACACAAGCCCGTGTGGAGGTTACTTCGAAGGGATAAGGAATGATACAAAGGTCCTCCAATCAGGCTTTTATTGGCCTACCTTGTTCAAAGATGTCCAAGCATTTTACAAAGCATGTGATAGATGTCAAAGGACTGAGAACATCTCCAGATGTCATGAAATGCCATTATAAAATATTCTGGAGATTGAGTTGTTTGATGTATGGGTAATAGACTTCATGAGACCTTTCCCATCTTCATTTGGAGACTTATACATCTTATTGGCAGTGGACTACGTGTCCATGTGGGTTGAAGCGATTACGACGCCTATAAATGACTCTAAGACTGTACTTAAGTTCCTTTTTAAGTAAATTTTTACAAGGTTTGGCGCAACAAGAGATATCATTAGTGATGAAGACACTCACTTTTACAATAAATTAATTGTCAAGGCATTACATAGATACGAGATAAGACACAAGATTGCCACGACATATCACCTTCAGACCAATAGGCAAGCCGAAGTCTCAAATTGTGAAATCAAGCAGATATTAGAGAAGGTGGTGAATCCGAGGAGAACAGATTGGTCACCTAAGCTTGATGAAGCTTTATGAGCATACCTTACTGCATTCAAAACCCCATAGGTAATGTCTCAATTTAAATTGGTCTATGGCAAAACATGTCACCTCCCATTCGAACTAGAGCACAAAGCTTATTGGGCAATTAAGAAGCTCAATTTTGATGCCCAATTCGCTAGAGAAAGAAGTCTCTTAGAGTTGAATGAGATGGAAGAATTCATAGCCCAAGAATATGAAAATGCTAAGCTCTACAAAGAGAAAACAAAAAAAAATGGCACGACCAAGAGGTTTTGCCATGACATTTTCAGACTGGTTAACAAGTGCTCTTATTTAATTCGAGGTTGAAACTTTTTCCTGGGAAGCTGAAATCAAGGTGGTCTGGGTCATTTGAAGTACACCATGTTTATCCCTATGGAGAAGTAGATATCAAAAACATTGAGGATGTGACAATCTTTAAAGTTAATGGCCAGAGTTTGAAGATCTACATTGGAGCCCCTATGATGCGTGACAAACTCACGTCCTATCTTCAGGATGTTTGACATTCAAAAATTCCATGGCATTTTTAATTTGCTGCTCTTCATAAATAAATTATTTTATTTTATTTTATATGCATTATTTCGTTAAGTTTTTCTCGTTTTGTTTTAGGTTTATTATCAAGCCATGCAAGCCGACGACGATGAAGGGAACACTCAAGAGGATGAAAAACCATAAAACCCTATTGTTTTAGGTTTGAGCGGCAAAAAGACAAAAATGGGGGAAATATCACCTTTTTAATTATTTTAATTATTTCTATTCCCTTCTCTCTCCTTTATTCAACTTCTTCATCTTCCCTCTCCAGCCGTGCGCCTCTATAGCCAAAAGCTTTCACCTTTTTCTCATTTTTCTTGTTCTTTTCAAGCTAAAATGGTACGATCAAGACCCTCTGGTTCTTCTCCTCCCTCTCCAGCCATTTTTGTGGATAATGAATCCGAAGAAAGCTTCAAAACTCTAAAGAACCGAAAGCTCTTCAAGCTAGGGTTCGTGTTTTCCGGTGAAGATTTTGGGAAGGAGGTCAATGAAACGGTGCAACAACAACACTGGGAGCGATTCGCAGCTCATCCGGGTAATGTGAATGCCACCCTTGTTAGAGAGTTCTATGCTAATATTCACCACCCGGACCAAAAATCAATTTATCTCAGAGGTAAAAATGTTCATTTTTTGAATACTTCTATTAACCGATTTTTCAAGATTCTGTAGGGAGTAGATCGACATAACAAATGAGAATAAGATGCCAACTTTGAAACTTATCAAGTAGTGAAGGAAGATTTATGCTTGACGGAGACATATTGGAACGACCAACTAACCTAATGGCGATCGGTAAACGTTGAGCGGTTTTTGCCAAAGGCGCGACTGTGGGATCATTTTCTACGCCATAAGCTCATGTCGACTTCCCACCACAACACGTTCAACATGAAAAGGATGATGCTACTCCATTCTATCATCTACGTTTTTTCGATCGACGTGAAAAAAAATATTTTCCAAGAAACTCATGCTTGTTTGAACGGACCAAGGAGTGCTCTCATCTTCCCAGATCTGATAACTGCCCTATTTCGGAAGAAGAAGAAGGTCACAAAGCTTGAGTATGACGAGATTTTAGAAGGAGTTAAGGGCATCACGGTTGAGAAAGTGCCAGCTTTGATGGTAAGTATAGAAGAACAGAATAAAATTTCCTAGGCGACAGCTGCTTGCGGAAAAGCCGTGGCAAATTAGGCTGAAGTGGTTGAGTCTTCTCAACATGCCATGGAAAAATTGGATACCTTAAGAAGTGACTTGCAAACATTCTTTGGGTATATGAAGCGAAGAGATGAGGTTATCTAATTCTACTTGGTAGAGATGTTTCCTGATCTGATTCATGAGTTCCCGCCGTTTCCAAATTCCATCTTGCCAACTACTAAAAATGCCTCTACATTTCCTGCTGATTCACCTGTTGCCCTCAAGATGCTGAACATTTTCCTGAGGAACCTGCACCAGCTGAGCCTACTAATAAAGCTCAATCTATGGAACTTGAACCTTCTTAGGAAGCTCAACCCACACAACCAGAACAAGAACCAAAGAATATCGTGGCATTTTCTGATAAACAAGCCCATTCCCAGCAATCTCAACCTTTCATGCCCGTTTAGCAAGAGCCGAGCACTACTTCTGCTATCTTTGAAGAACATCTGTCTGAAATGATCGCACAACCAGAAATGCAGCATGAACCAGCAAGAATGCACTCGCCAACATGAAGGTCTAAATGTCGTTTGAAGATATCTATTGGATGCCAAGCAAGCCCACGTCATGCTGCTATTGAAGAATCACAACCGCTTGATGATGATGAGTTCGGCCGAGAATTGAGCCCGCCCTCGTTGAGGCGAAGAACTACCCGCTGCACCACCGCCACCGCATCACCACCACCGTAAGCTAAGCTACCTTGCATACATATCATTGCATTGCATGTAGATTATTTTTTCCTTATTTAGTTGCATTGAGGACAATGCCTACCTCAAGTTTGAGGAAGTATTGTTCCTTACTTCATTTTGCATGATAGCTTTAGCTAAAGAAAAATGTCATGACAAATTAGTAAGTTTTAAGATAGGTAGATTGGAATCAAGTTGACGATACCCGATGATGATGATATTTTTATATATATGGCAATCGCTTGAAATGAATATACATGACTTGGGAGTTGGATAGAACTTGCTTTAGGACTTGGTTGTTTGTGTTTATGGCTACATGGGTGTATGTTCTCCAGGCTTAGGAAATTTAGAAAATTTTTATGGAATGAAAGCTTGAATGACTTATCATGTATTAATAACAATGGACTTAAATGCTGATATAAAACTCTGGTTGGTTTAATTAATGAAATTGTGAATAAATGCTTTGTCATAGTTGTAGAGGGATACTCCGCTATGTCATGATATTGCCTGGATACCACATTTCAATACATGACAGCCATGTGCATATGAGTTAATGTAAGAGGCACGGGGTGACATTGCACTTTTACCTTGTCATGACATTGCTTGGATACTGCGTTTCAATAAATGACAGTTATGGCATGAGTAAAAGGTAGTGTGACAAGTAGGCTCCCCTCATAGCAATCTATATATGTTTAAAAAAAGGAGTATTGAAGTTACAGTTAAATGAGTAACCATGCTATGTTAGGATAATGGATTTTCTTCAGAATTTTTCTAACTTAACTAAGCATAGATTAGATACACTTACGCACACAAACTTGCGAATGATCTTGTCCTACGGTAATATTTTTGAAATCTCCAAAAATCTTATGTGTTTATGCCATGGCTTTTCTGAGGGCTGAAACTCTAACCCTTTGCTAATCTTGATCCTGAAAATTTTCATGACATTTTCACTACGGGTTTCTATCCATTGCTTGAGGAAAAGCAATATCTTAAGTTTGGGCGTGTGATAACTCCGCAAAAAGGCAATATTTAGAGCCTTTTCACTTAAGTTATTGATCGTTTTTTTAAGTGTATGTATAACCATTTAGATGCATTTAGGATCATGACATTGCATTTGGTGGTTATTTATACCTTGGCATATTGGGTGTGGTAATAGATGCTATTTTACGGGGAAGGTTGTGTTGTTGTCGATGTTGTGCTAGTAAAACGATGCAGGGGACTATGAAAATTTTTCATGACATTTGCAGAAGGATAGAGAAGGGAAATGTCATGAAAAAATGGAGATTTACAGTGTTGTAGAAAAAGACAAAAACTGAGAAGATATTTTTATAGAGAATTGCGAGCTAGACCCGTACGTGAGGATGGCTGATAACCACCTTGGAGGGGACCACTGTCACCTGGTAGGAAATCAATTTCATGTGAATGGGGGTGTACCTTAGGTTATAAAGGGAATTTTCCTAAAACCTAGGATATTCCTCCACCATTATAAATGGAAAAGGTAACCATAAAGAAGAACATTCTGGGGAGAGAGAAATTTTGGGAGCAAGAAAGAGCTAGAGGCGGGGGAAAAAGCTACCAACTTTTCTTCCCTTAATGGTTTTTCAAGGTTTCCTCCATTGACGAGCTTGAAGGGAGTGGCGTGCTAGGCACCCGAGAGGGGCTTGCACGCTAAGGCTTCTCCATGGTGGTTGAAGATCCTGTGGCAGCGCGCACCAAGGGTGTCTTCCAGCCCTTTTGCTTTGCTTTATTATTATTTCTTGAGGGTTGTGGTTGAATGTTATTTCAAATACTTTGACCCCATCATGTTTTATGCTATATTTGATGGGTATTTTTTTGGATGATTAATCTTTACTTTTATGAATATATTAGATGTTTATATATCTTTTCACTTTGCTCATTGTGTTTAATTATCTAAGTTTGTAAGAGACATGAGAGTTTCCTTTGCTTAGGTAGTTTTCTAGGTGTTCGAGAGAAACTAAGGGAGGATCGACATGAGCAATGGGTTTTAGATAGTAACTAGAGCCTAATCCGACCTTAGATGCTCGAGAGAGACTTAAGTTGAGGGTTTCAACGACTAAAAGGAGTGAGTTTTTTTAATAGGCTAGATGTCATTACTGAGACCGAGAGGAAATGTCGTGACATTTTAGGCTATTAGGTTCCTTTGACTCGAGAGAGCAGGAACATGTCAGAAAACTCTGTCGAATGAATAGGCCATATAGCATTTAATTATTCATAGGAGTAAGCTTAGGAGTCCATAAGAACCCATCATTCATTCCCAGTAGAGTTTCCTCATTTCGTTTTCTCATTTCGTTTTTGTTAATTCATATTACTTACTCTCGTTTTCTCATTTCGTTTTTGTCTTGTCATTTATGAAGTGTTTCCTCTGTTTACTTGCTTACTTGTAATTACATTTTCATACACCTCACACTGTCCTCATAATTCTACATAGCCATCCACATCCATTCCATTTTCAATTGCTGCAATATTATACCCTTACCATACTCCATCGTACATCTATACCATTTTCACTACATTTCCAATTGTTCATATCATTATCTTTATTTCCTTTTTAGTTAGTGTTCTTTTTGCCTTGACTAAATTGATTTGATTTCCACCAAATCCTCGTGGAAACGATATTCACTCACCCTTTATTACTTTGCTCGATTGTATATACTTGCACATATTTTCACATAATTTAAAGCATTACACAACGCGAACCACCGCCTTTCTTCTTATTTCTCACCTCACTTTTTCTCTCTTTTAAAGCTCTTTTCAAATCTTCTCCGAACTCCCTTTCTAATGAATATGAAGCTTGGTATTTATAGGAGGCTTATAGGGTTTTGTTCCCTAAATATGCAAGGGAATATTCTCTAAAATCTATAGAGAATGGTAGGAAATGGTAGCTGGACTGAAATTCACGAGCAGGGACAGGACAGTGTATCTTTGAGTCTGATCCAACACTGAATATGTTATAGCATCTCTTCTATTCTTCAGCTTTGTCCCAGCAAATTTGCATCACGCCAACAGAAAATACATTTCAAAACAATTTTTTTTGTAAAATAAAAACCTAATCTAATGCAAATACAAATGAAATGCAACTAAATGCAATGCAAATGAGCTTAAAATCAAACAAAACCTTAAGTAAAAGGGTATAAAATATACGCTTTTTAGAGCGTTAACAATAACTCCTCAGGAAACGCATCAAAGAGCTCAAAAACTATTCGAAGAATCCCCAAAGCTGGAACCTCAACCCTCGTATCAACCACATGAGCTAAGAAAGCCTTACACCCTTGTTGTATCAACTTTTGTGCTGCCAAAGTTGAAACAAAATTAGGGATGCAAGGATTCCTTTCTCCTTTCACCACTAGCTTGGATCCTTTATTCTAATTCCTAAAATAACTCTTCTTTCAGCATTTGACTTTGACCAGGTGATGAGTACCTAAAAGTCCTCATCTTTTATATCATTTTCCCACTCGATGACTATTAATAAAGACAGATTTAATGGCAATAATGAATAATTCCACTTATTTTCCATATTTCAGCATCCCAATACTTAATTCATGAATTCTTTAAAAAGCAATAAGGACTTAGGCTTAGATTTTAACTAGAGGTGCCTATCACCGGTTCTAGTATAGTTCTTAGAGGTGCCCATCACTAGCTCTAGAACTCAACCTTTTTCCCACTTACTAGAGGTGCCCAAAATTGGCTCTAGTAAGAGTAGTTAACACTTGAGGTGCCCGAAAACTAGCTCAAGCAGTATAAGTATATAGCAATATATATTTATATACCAAACAGGGAAAAGGAAAGAAAAATAATTGAAGAAAAATCTTAGTCGAAAGTCTTGAGCTAGAAAAAGGTTTAGAACCTATATAATCAACTTTGACACAGCTATGCACACACTCACCAAGACTCATAGTCCAGTTCCGAGGAATTCCTAGAACCTAGAGGAGGCCGAGTTAAGAAAGGAATTCTGCGCGGCAGGCAGGACGGTATATTACTTTAAAATTCCTTACTTAAAAATCTATCTTTTGCATTGCTTGAGGACAAGCAATAGTTCGAGTTTGTGGGTGTGATGAGTATCTAAAATTCCTAATCTTTTATTTCATTTTCTCACTCGATGACTACTAATAAAGACAGATTTAATGATAATAATGGATAATTCCGCTTATTTTCCATATTTTAGCATCCCAATACTTAATTCATAAATTTATCTATTATTTGGCATAAAACAGGTGCAGTTAATGGTTTTCTCTCTTAGACAGGAAACTACCACACAAGTAATGTTAGATAGCATGATGGATGCTGGAAACCAAAGCTGAATTGTAGATAAGCATCCGCCTCGGCAGCACTTGCAGGCCGCAGCAGAACCGGAAAAGAAATTGTTGATATGATAGGCGATTTGAAGAGAAAAATAAGGTGGACGTTTTAAGACAAGCGGCATAGAAATCGAAGCTGAGGAACACACGAAAAGTCAAGGTCAAAGGCCACGCGGGAAAAGAATCCTTATAGGAATAAACTAGGAAATAAAATAAATATCTTTTATTTATGTACTTAACTTGTGTTTTAATCCAAGTTGTATTCTGATGGAGGCTAGAAAGTCCTGCTTTTATGATGAAGCATTCGTTCTTCCACCTTTGTCAGATTGTAGTATTTAAGATGTCGAACCCACAAGGATTGACTTTACTTACGCAATTTATTCTTCCTGCACAATGGAAAATTAAAGACACAAATAATTGAGTTGGATTATAACTAAGGAAACTAATTAAAGCGATAAAGATAAATGATCAAGAAATCAAGGATGGAGAAGTGGGGTAGGTTAGAGTGCTTCGTAGTGTGGGTTCAATTGACTTGTTTCTGTCCAATGCAATTGTACATCACTACCTCGGCAGTACTGCAGATTACTGCCTTGGCAGCGACGATACTTTTCCGCAGCGACGATACTTTTCCGCCGCGACAATCCCTTGCTTGTGGGTGGACTTTATCAAAGTTCGACAAAGTTTCCTTTAGTGACTTCGCTTATCCCTAAGTCGAAATACTGTTGGTGATCAATCCTTGATGATACCTCCCCGCGTGAATCAATTATAATCATCAACCAATCTCACACTTCTTTTAGCCGCTGAAACTCTTAACCTATCCCTAGGTCGAGTTAGTATTTCGCGATTGAAATACCGTACTTATCCCTTTCGTGAATCTAACTCTCCCGAGCTTAGATAAATGGATGACTCACACTCTCCTCTCCCGAGCTCAAATGTGAGAACAAGGAATAACAAAGGATAAGCAAACCTTGATAATTTTATTGCATTGAATCAAAGACAAAGTATAATCTCCTCTCACATATACTCGACAACCTTCACCTAATCCCTAAGAAGGTTTAGAACATAATGGAGAAGAAGAAGACAAGTATGAAGATCGACTTACAAACTTCTCTCCCGAGCTTGAATGCAAGAACAAAGAATGGCAAAGGATAAGCAAACCTCGATATTTTATTGCATTGAAACAAGAAAGCAAAGTACAATTTTCTTCCACAAGTACTCCACAATCTAACCTAAACCCAAGGGGACGATGGAGGAGTTTAGGGTTTTTTTATGAAACTTGATTTCGAGATATCCTCCTCTCTACATAGGCTATGGTTTATATAGGCTTGGCCTAGGGCAAACCCTTCCTAAGTAGGAATACAACTTGGAGTAAAGCACAAGTTAAGTACATAAATAAAAGATCTTTATTTTATTTTCTAGTTTATTCCTGTAAGGATTCTTTTCCCATGTGGCCTTTGACGTTGACTTTCCATGTGTTTCCCAGCTCCGATTTCTATGTTGCTTGTCTTAAAACATTCACCTTATTTTTCTCTTTAAATCGCCTATCATATCAGCATTTGCACTTCAGATGCTGCCGAGGCATTAAAGTGCTGCCGACGCAGTAAACTGCTGTCGGGGCATGAAAGTGCTACTGAGGCAGTAAACTGCTGTCGGGGCATCAAAGTGCTTGTCGCGTGTCAAAAGTGCGCGTTTAGTGCAAGTGGACACATCGAAAGTAATAAGTGATAAGTATTATCGGATTATCGTCTCCTCAGGGACCGGTAGACTTAATATGCTTCCTTTACATTCTTGTTCTGTAGAAAAGTAAAAACACAAGTGAATTGAGTTGGTTTATCTAAACTAAAAGAACTAAATAAAAGTAAAGAGTTTGAATAATAGAGAGAGATGGGTCAGGATCTAGTTGCGTTGTATTGTGGATTTTATTGACTTGTCTCTGCTCAATGCAATCGTATATCACTGCCTCGGCTGCACTGCAGTTTACTGCCTTGGCAACGACAATACTGTCTGCCACGGCAATCCCTTGCTCGTGGGTAGACTTTAACAATGTTCGGCAAAGTGTCCTTGAATGACTCCGCTTATCCCTAAGTCAGAGTGCTGCTGATGATTAGTCCTTGATGATACCTCCCGGCGTGAACCAATTATACTCACCAACTAATCTCACACTTCTTTTAGCCACTGAAACTCTTAACCTATCCCTAGGTCGAGTTAGTATTTCGCGATTGAAATACCGTACTTATCCCTTTCGTGAATCTAACTCTCCCGAGCTTAGATAAATGGATGACTCACACTCTCCTCTCCCGAGCTCAAATGTGAGAACAAGGAATAACAAAGGATAAGCAAACCTTGATAATTTTATTGCATTGAATCAAAGACAAAGTATAATCTCCTCTCACATATACTCGACAACCTTCACCTAATCCCTAAGAAGGTTTAGAACATAATGGAGAAGAAGAAGACAAGTATGAAGATCGACTCTCTCCCTAGGTATTCCGTGTATAGTACATTGGGTGGCTAGGTTTTTATATAGGCTAGACCTAGGGCAAACCTTTCCTAAGTAGAATACAACTTGGAGTAGGGAACAAGTCAAGTACATAATTAAAATATTTCCAAGTTTGATTCGGCTAAGGGGGCTTTCCCGCGTGGTCTTTTCTTGGGCTTTTCCTCATGCTAGCCAGCTCCGATTCATGGGCTTTGAGTCTAGACACATTCCTTGGATTTTTATCTTTCCATCGCCTACAGTCTTGCTTCCTGTCTTTCTGCTGCTGCCTCGGCATCAGGTCCTTCCTCGGCCTTGTCGCTGCCGCGGCACTGGTTCTCCTACACAGATATGAAAATGCAGTAAAACGTGCCTTTTTCTATAAATATTATCTAAATGTATATAACTTCTAAATATATCACATTAAGCACATGCATTGGTCCGAGTGGGTGTATATTCGGTGATTTATGCCCATAAAAGGAGTAAAAAGTGATAGTGTGTTGAGCACTTATCACACCCCCAAAATCGAACTATTGCTTGTCCTCAAGCAATGCAAACCATCAATTTGCCGAACTCTACTCTCTCTTGGTCTTACATGTCCATCTATTCTCCCCACCATAACTAGGCCTATTCTTAAGCCTTAACCATTCGGTTGCCCAAGGGTTTTCCTAGAAACAAACTATAAGAATTGTCAGTGTGTGCGTTTTTATGGACAAGTTGATTAAAGGCTTTCTTAGACAAACTCTAAGTTCAAGTCAAATAGAATTTGGTTAAGTGTTTCTCTTATTTTCAAACACCAAATCTTGAGCCAATTTCGGGCACCTCAAAGACTTGTGTTTTTCTTTTCACTAAATTCCTTTTTTCTTTTTAATACTCCTTAAAACATACTAGAGCCAATTTCGGGCACCTCTAGCATGAAGAAGAGACTTTCTAGAGCCGGTGTTAGGCACCTCTAGTTACTTTTCCAAAAATCTAAGTCTTTATCACCTAAGTTCATTAAAAGAACTCCTATAATCTAACAAGTCCAAAAAGTGTTTAAAGTTCTTCCTATAGTAAGCTTCTAAGTTTTCATCCTTAAGCATCCTAAGGTTAAGCCCTCTTAACAGGCCCTAATCATGGTAAGGAGAAAGATTTCTATAGCCTTAAAGAATAAACTAAGGCAATACTGATGATAAGCAGTGCAAAAGTGTAGACAGTTAATTCAAGTAAGGCGGGGAGCATGAAAAATTAAAAAAAAAAATCACTGATATACTCCTTTTTTGGCAAGGCGGCAGTAGATTGCTGCCTTGGCAGTGAATCTGCGCCCCAAACTCAAACCAAGCATTGCCTTCAATGCTTTATATTTGAAGAAATACGCGGCAAAACAAAATATGAATATAATAAACAACAAATGATGACAGCAAAAACAAGTAATATTGAATTAAGGATAAAGATTTTAAAGCGACTCCGAAGAGCTGCTTGTAACAATTTTCCTCCTCGGCCTTATTGTCGAATGCTTTGTCCTTGGTGAAGGTGATGGTTGCGCTTTTGCTTGTCGGGGCGGTTGGACTCGTGTGGGCGGTGTCTGTTGCATTGGGGCCTCTTCTCCTTCTTCTACATCAGCCATCTCTTCAGTTAGCATTACGTCCGTTCCTCCTCCCATTGCTGTTGCTCCTCCGGTGTGGTGGGTACTTGGGCCGGCGGCAATGGAGCTTTGGTACACGTAGGCATCTATCTCGGCTGATAGACTGCCCATGATAATTGGTGATCGGGGTGGAGTGCTGAAAACGGCCCTTCGGTTGGATGGCCTTCTGCTGGCAGACGAGGCCGCGGTAGAATCCACTGCCCTGGATGGGCCGACAGCCTGGTATTGGGGCTGAGGGGCTGCATGGAAGAACGACCTTGGTCCTCCTAGTGCTGGTGTAGTCTCGGTGTAAGGGGCGGCTGTGACGAACATGTTGTTGGGAAACTCTGGAAATTGTGCTCCTTGGTCCGGGAAGGCGTGCAGCATCATCTGGGCTAAGGTGCCATTGAAATCCCTTTGGTACTCCGTGTACCTTTTTTCTCGGAGATCCATTGCTGCCATCCGTTGCAACATCTCCTAGTATGGGTCTACTGCGGCAGATGTGTGGGCAGTACCAGGCATATCTGCCGTGTACTGGGCCCCGACAGCAGTATCGGCAGTGAACTGCTGCGGCGTTGCTTGGACAGGTTTTGCTTGCGTGATTTGCATGACTTTGTGGCAGAAGTCCCTGGTCCATCCTCGTCGTGGCGGCGTGTATTCGTCCGTCTCTTCGATGGGCACACCTGCGGCAACACATAAACCTGTGATCAAACAAGGGAAATACAATGGTCCCCTATCTTTCTTACCGCACTCGTAAATTTCCCGAAGGATGATCTCCCCAACGTTGATGGTCCTCTTGTTGATGATGGATTGAATAAGCACCAATCTTTTGCGATCCACCGTGCTATTGTGTGATGTGGGGATGAGCCGTCGCTTGACAAAGGTGTTCCACATCTTGGCCTCGGGCTTTAGGCTTTGTCTCGTTACGGATCCTCGATGGGTACCGGTTTCCCATGGGGTGTTCGCGTAACAAAGATCATCTTTGATGAGCTCGTAGTCCTCGGCAGTGACGTCTTCCATGAATTCGGCGTGGATGTCACTGTCAGGAGTGAGGCCAAAGAAATTGTTGATTGTCTCGGCATCGAGCTGGACTGGCCTGCCGCGGAAATGAACAAAGAGGGAGTCTTTGCTGGGCTCGTGCGCATAGAACTCCTGCACGATCGTAGCATTTGCTTGGGCAGGTTGGAGACAGAAAATTTCCCAGTTTTGGTACTTAATTCTATCGAAGAGGTAGTGCTCTATGCCGTAATTTTTATCGTCCGCATGCTGGAAACCTTGCTCTTCCCACAGTTGCCGAGCGATGAAGGATCGGTTGAAACGATCTTCAACGTTGGCGAGGGCGAATCCCTTGTATGTTTCCATCAAGATTGAGAGATGTGATTTCTTGGAGTTTTTCTTAAAAAGAGTCTGAAACTTCACGGATATTATGAGTAAGTAGAGAGTAATGTGGGAGAGATTGTTATGAATACTAAAGAAAACAAGAAAGCAAGAGTGAATAGTTCAAGAGGAAAGAGTTTCTTATATAGGCCTCGGCCTTGTGACCATTGAAGCCACTAGCTGTTTTGTAACCGTTTCCTTTTCTACCGTTTCCTTTTTTGCCGTTTCCTTTTTTGCCGGGGCAGGAATCTCGGCAGACTAGCCGTTACACTGTTCTGCCCGTTGGGACTGTTGCGGCCCTGACATTGTTTTATTGCCTCGGCAAAATTCCTGCTGTGAACTATTTCTCCTTTATTCTTGTTTATTATTCCTAAATAAAACACACAAAAGAAAAATAATTAATGCGAAAATAAATTTAAAAAAAATAAAAATAAACTAACTAATCCTAATATATTAATAAAGAAAAGGGAAGAGATCATGTTACTGGTGGAGAGCATGCAAATGCATCTCCCAAAATTATTCTCTCCCTTTGGCCCCAATTTTGAATCGGTTGTGGGCCACTCTGTTTTGCTGTATGTTCATCCACATTGGGCTTAATCTTTTTGTCGAATATCCTGCCGAGAAGACTGCCCAGGCAGGATATTTTAGTGTCTACTGTGTGGATGGTCTTGCACTCCTCTGGATCATCATACTTTTTTAAGTTGTGGAAGTCGTTGAATTTGACTTGTTGGTCATTGACCCGCATTGTCAACTCTCCTTTTTCCACGTCAATTAGGGTGCGTCCAGTTGCAAGGAAAGGTCTCCCAAGGATGATTGGTGCATTGTCATCTGCTTCACAATCAAGGACAAGAAAGTCAGCAGGAAAAATAAACTTATCTACTCTTACTAGTATGTCCTCGATTTTGCCTTCAGGTTGCACATAGGATCGATCCGCTAGTTGGAGCATAACTGTTGTCGGTTTTGCTCTTCCAATTCCAAGCTTTTGAAAGACTGATTTGGGCATGAGATTTATGCTTGCTCCAAGGTCGCATAGGGCCTAACCTTCATAATTCTTACCTATCGCACAAGGTATGATGAAGCAACCAGGATCCTTTACCTTTGGTGGCATGCGGTTATGCAATATTGCCATCCATGCATCCCTCGGTAGCAGCCACTGTCTCAAACTCACCTATTCGTTTCCTCTTTGACACCATGTCCTTTAGGAACTTGGCATAGTTAGGAATTTGTTCAATAGCTTCAACGAAAGGTATGTTGATGTGGACTTTCTTCAAGATGTCGAGGAACTTCTTGAATTGCTGGTCCTGTTTTTGCTTTTTCAACCTTTGTGGGAAAGGTGGTGGTGGTCTCATTTCATCCAGGGTTTTATTAGTTTGAAATTTGATACCTGGCACCACAGGAGTTGTTGCTGCCTCGGCAGGCTGCTCAGGAGCTACAGTGCTTTCTGCCGGGGCAGTGTTATCAGAATCAGTTTGCTCAATCTCTTCTCTTGCTCGATCCGCTGATTGGATTTGGCTCTCTGGGATCTTTTCCTTCAGCTGTAGACCACTCTTAGTAGTGATTGCTTTGCACTGTTCATGGCTCATTACCTTAGCAACTTCAGTATTGCTAGGTAGTCCTCCTTGCGGTCTAGTATTTATGCTTTGAGCAAACTGCCCAACCTGAGTTTCCAGTGTTTTAATGGTCACTTCTTGATTTTACAACCTCATCTCAGTTCTATTCATGAAGGCATCTGTCCTCTTGATGAAATTGCTATTCTCTGTCATGTATGACTCAGTTTTCATCATGAAGGCCTTTAGCTCTCTAATGAACTTACCGGTTGCTGCTGTATCTGCGGCGGCGACATTGACTGTTGGGCTTGCTGCTGCGGCATCACTTGCTGAAATCCTGAAGGTTGGTTGATTGGGTTTAAGGCATTGTTAGGGTTTCTCCATGATAGGTTTGGTGCCTCTTCCATGAGGGGTTGTATGTGTTGGACATCACATTGTTGCGGTTGTAGGACCCAACATACATACCGGTTTCTTGATTCATGCAATCAGAGGAACTGTGGTTACCTCCACATAAGTCACAATATGAATCAATTACCTTAACCTCATGGATATTTTGTTGTAACTGTAGGTTTTGCACCATCTTGGTAAGAGAGGCCAATTGTGCTGCCACTGAATTTGACGTGTCTAATTCATTTACCGTGGCTTGGCGTCTTACTCCTCCTCGCCTAGATGTAGGAAACTGAAAGTCATTCTTTGCGAGCTTATTCAATATTTCAATAGCTTCCTCAGGTGCTTTATCTAGGAGTGTTCCATTTGCCGAGGCATCTAACATCATTCTTGTCGGGGCATTCGTGGCATTATAGAACATAGTCACCTGTGTCCATCGGGGAAATCCATGCAAAGGACACTTGTGTAGTAAATCTCTGTAGCGCTCACATGCCTTGTACATTGGTTCGCCATCTGCCTGTCGAAAAGAAGTGATTTCATTACGGATTCTATCATATAAGTTTGTAGGATTAAAACGGGTAATAAAATCACGGCAAAGTTCACTCCAGGAACCAATAGATCCTGCTGGAATGCTATTTAACCAAGCTTTTGCCCTATCCCTAGTGAATAGGGGAATAGCTTTAATCGCAAGACATCTTCATGGACTCCTTGGATTTTGAAAGAGTTGCAAATTTCCATGAAGGACTTGAGGTGCTGCCTTGCGTCTTCAGTTGCAGACCCACCAAATTGTCCAATTGTATTTAACATATTGAACATAACAGGTTTAAGTTCAAAGTGGGCTGCTTCTATCTCCGGTGTAATGACTCCTGGGTTTTATCCATTTAAGTCCTCCTCCAGGAAGTCTTTGACAGTAAGCTGTCGCGGCCCAGGTGGCGGCGGAAGTCCTCCATTGTCGGCAAGTAAGTTTTGCCTGCAGGGTGATCTGCCATGGCTCATTGGATCTGTCTCCTCAACCGTTGCCTTGTTCTTTCGATCTCTGGATCTAACTCGTACAAGGGGTTGGTTGGATTGGCCCTGGTCATACACCACGAAAAGCAAAAGTAAAATAAAAATAAAATTAAACAAGAAAATAAAGAAAACAAAATTTAGTTGCCAGTCCCCGGCAACGGCGCCAAAAACTTGTCGCGTGTCAAAAGTGCGCGTTTAGTGCAAGTGGACACATCGAAAGTAATAAGTGATAAGTATTATCGGACTATCGTCTCCTCAGGGACCGGTAGACTTAATATGCTTCCTTCACCTTCTTGTTCTGTAGAAAAGTAAAAACACAAGTGAACTGAGTTGGTTTATCTAAACTAAAAGAACTAAATAAAAGTAAAGAGTTGGAATAATAGAGAGAGATGGGTCAGGATCCAGTTGCGTTGTATTGTGGATTTGATTGACTTGTCTCTGCTCAATGCAATCGTATATCACTGCCTTGGCAGCGACAATACTGTCTGCCGCTGCAATCCCTTGCGCGTGGGTAGACTTTACCAAAGTTCGGCAAAGTGTCCTTGAATGACTCCGCTTATCCCTAAGTCAGAGTGTTGTTGATGATTAGTCCTTGATGATACCTCCCGGTGTGAACCAATTATACTCACCAACCAATCTCACACTTCTTTTAGCCGCTGAAACTCTTAACCTATCCCTAGGCCGAATTAGTATTTCGCGATTGAAACACCGTACTTATCCCTTTTGTGAATCTAACTCTCCCGAGCTTAGATAAATGGATGACTCACACTCTCCTCTCCCGAGCTCAAATGTGAGAACAAGGAATAACAAAGGATAAGCAAACCTTGATAATTTTATTGCATTGAATCAAAGACAAAGTACAATCTACTCTCACATATACTGGACAACCTTCACCTAATCTCTAAGAAGGTTTAGAACATAATGGAGAAGAAGAAGACAAGTATGAAGATCGGCTCTCTCCCTAGGTATTCCGTGTATAGTACATTGGGTGGCTAGGTCTTTATATAGGCTAGACCTAGGGCAAACCTTTCCTAAGTAGAATACAACTTGGAGTAGGGAACAAGTCAAGTACATAATTAAAATATTTCCAAGTTTGATTCGGCTAAGGGGGCTTTCCCGCGTGGTTTTTCCTTAGGCTTTTCCTCATGCTAGCCAGCTCCGATTCATGGGCTTTGAGTCCAGACACGTTCCTTGGATTTTTATCTTTCCATCGCCTACAGTCTTGCTTCCTGTCTTTCTGCTGCTGCCTCGGCATCAAGTCCTACCTCGTCCTTGTCGCTGCCGCGACATTGGTTCTCCTGCACAGATATGAAAATGCAGTAAAATGTGCCTTTTTCTGTAAATATTATCTAAATGAGTATAACTTCTAAATATATCACATTAAGCACATGCATTGGTCCGAGTGGGTGTATATTCGGTGATTAATGCCCATAAAAGGAGTAAAAAGTGATAGTGTGTTGAGCACTTATCAATGCTGCCGAGGCATTAAAGTGCTGTCGGGGCATCAAAGTGCTTCTAAGGTAGTAAACTACTGCCAGGGCATCAAAGTGCTGTTGAGGCAGTAAACTGTTGCCGGGGCATCAAAGTGCTTCCAAGGCAGGTGCTTATCTGCATTTCAGCTTCAGCTTCCAGCATCCATCATGCTATCTGGCATTACCTATGTGGTAGTTTCCTTTCTAAGAGAAGAAACCATTAACCGTACCTGTTTTATGCCAAATAATAGATAAATTCATGAATTAAGTATTGGGATGCTGAAATATGGAAATAAGCAGAATTATCCAGTATTGCCATTAAATTTGTCTTTTATTAACAATAATCGAGTGGGAAATTGGTATAAAGAATAGGACTTTTAGGCACTCATCACACCCCAAACTCGAACTATTGCTTGTCCTCAAGCAATGCAAAAGATAGATTTTTAAGTAAGGAATTTTAAAGTAATATACCGTCCTGCCTGCCGCGGCAGAATTCCTTTCTTAACTCGGCCTCTTATAGGTTCTAGGAATTCCTCGGAACTGGACTATGAGTCTTGGTGAGTGTGTGCGTAGCTGTGTCAAAGTTGATTATATAGGTTCTAATCCTTTTTCTAGCTCAAGACTTCCGACTAAGATTTTTCTTCAATTATTTTCTTTCCTTTTTCCCCTGTTTGGTATATAAATATATATTGCTATATACTTATACTGCTTGAGCCAGTTTTCGGGAACCTCAAGTGTTAACTACTCTTACTAGAGCCAATTTCGGGTACCTCTTGTAAGTGGGAAAAAGGTTGAGTCCTAGAGCCAGTGATGGGCACCTCTAAGAACTATACTAGAGCCGATGATAGGCACCTCTAGTTAAAATCTCAGCCTAAGCCCTTATTGTTTTTCAAAGAAAAGAACTTCTAAAATCAACTAAGACTAGAAGTGTTTATGTGATTTCAGGCTCATAGTCTAATCCTAAGTACTAATCCTAAGAGACCTTTCCGAATTCAAGTCTGGTGAATGGTGCATACTGCTGCGGCGGCTGGAGAATATATTGCTGCCGAGGTAGTTTCAATAAAATTCAGCAGACTTAATTTTTTTTTGCATAAAACTGTAATTTTTGTAAAGACAAAATTTAAGGCAGTAGTAGGATAATCCGAATAATTTCCATACATGGCAGATATTTTTATAAGGTAGAAAATTGGATCAATACTCCCCCAAACTCGAGGGATGCATTGTCCTCAATGTATGCATCTGAACGTAAGGTAACAATAAAAGACAAGAAAAAATTAAGAGACAAGGAAAAGATAAACCAATTTGTATATGTTGCGTCTTGGCCTCTTCTGTATCCTAAGGGTCATGGGTTTGTGTGGAGTTTGTTGAGAAAGAAACTAAAAACTGCACTGGAAAACAATAATGAAGAAGTATGAAATAAAATAGGGGAGCTGAAGTTCGATAACAACAAACCCGCCGTCACTTGCGTTTGGGCAGCCAGCCACCTTGGCCGCGTCTTAGGTGGGACGGTGGATTTGATTTTTGGACTGTTTTATGTGCTTCATGGCTTCTCCTTCTTGAATTTTCTTCCTAAGATAAAACAAATAACTCAAACATAATTAAACTTATTTCCTAAAACAAATAACTCAAAAATAATTAAACTAATTTCCTAAGATAGTAGTGCAAGAAAAATAAAAAGGAAAGTTGGAATCGCCAATCCCCGGCAACGGCGCCAAATCTGATGGAGGCTAGAAAGTCCTGCTTTTATGATGAAGCATTCATTCTTCCACCTTTGTCAGATTGTAGTATTTAAGATGTCGAACCCACAGGGATTGGCTTTACTTACGCAATTTATTCTTCCTGCACAATGGAAAATTAAAGACACAAATAATTGAGTTGGATTATAACTAAGGAAACTAATTAAAGCGATAAAGATAAATGATCAAGAAATCAAGGATGGAGAAGTGGGGTAGGTTATAGTGCTTCGTAATGTGGGTTCAATTGACTTGTTTCTGTCCAATGCAATTGTACATCACTACCTCGGCAGTACTGCAGATTACTGCCTTGGCAACGACGATACTTGCCCGCCGCGACAATCCTTTGCTCGTGGGTGGACTTTATCAAAGTTCGACAAAGTTTCCTTTAGTGACTTCGCTTATCCCTAAGTCAAAGTACTGTTGGTGATCAATCCTTGACGATACCTCCCGACGTGAATCAATTATAATCATCAATCAATCTCACACTTCTTTAGCCGCTGAAACTCTTAACCTATCCCTAGGCCGAGTTAGTATTTCGCGATTGAAATACCGTACTTATCCCTTTCGTGAATCTAACTCTCCCGAGTCTAGATAAATAGATTACTTACAAACTTCTCTCCCGAGCTTGAATGCAAGAAAAAAGAATGGCAAAGGATAAGCAAACCTTGATATTTTATTGCATTGAAACAAGAAAGAAAAGTACAATTTTCTTCCACAACTACTCCACAATCTAACCTAAACCCCAAGGGGACGATGAAGGAGTTTAGGGTTTTTCTATGAAACTTGATTTCGAGATATCCTTCTCTCTACATAGGCTATAGTTTATATAGGCTTGGCCTAAGGCAAACCTTTCCTAAGTAGGAATACAACTTGGAGTAAAACACAAGTTAAGTACATAAATAAAAGATTTTTATTTTATTTCCTAGTTTATTCCTGTAAGGATTCTTTTCCCATGTGGCCTTTGACGTTGACTTTCCATGTGTTTCCCAGCTCCGATTTCTATGCTGCTTGTCTTAAAACTTTCACCTTATTTTTCTCTTCAAATCGCCTATCATATCAGCATTTGCACTTCAGGCGCTGCCGAGGCCTCAGAGGCTGCCGAGGCATTAAAGTGCTGCCGAGGTAGTAAACTGCTACCGGGGCATCAAAGTGCTGTCGAGGCAGTAAACTACTTCCGGGGCATCAAAGTGCTGCTGAGGCAGTAAACTGTTGTCGGGGCATCAAAGTGCTGCCGAGGCATTAAAGTGTTGTCGGGGAATCAAAGTGCTGCTGAGGCAGTAAACTACTGCCAGGGCATCAAAGTGCTGCTGAGGCAGTAAACTGCTGTCGGGGCATCAAAGTGCTGCCGAGGCAGGTGCTTATCTACATTTCAGCTTCAGCTTCCAGCATCCATCATGCTATCTGGCATTACCTATGTGGTAGTTTCCTGTCTAAGAGAAGAAACCATTAACCATACCTGTTTTATGCCAAATAATAGATAAATTCATGAATTAAGTATTGGGATGCTGAAATATGGAAATAAGCAGAATTATCCAGTGCTGCCATTAAATCTGTCCTTTATTAACAATAATCGAGTGGGAAATTGGTATAAAGAATAGGACTTTTAGGCACTCATCATATTCCTACTTTGGAAATATTTGCCCTAGGCCAAGCCTATATAAACCATAGCCTATGTAGAGAGGAGGGTATCTCGAAATCAAGTGTTCATAGAAAACCCTAAACTCCTCCATCGCCCCCTTGGGGTTTAGGTTAGTTTGTGGAGTAGTTGTGGAAGAAAATTGTACTTTTGTTTCTTGTTTCAATGCAATAAAATATCAAGGTTTGCTTATTCTTTGCCATTCTTTGTTCTTGCATCCAAGCTCGATAGAGAAGTTTGTGAGTAATCCATTTATCTAATATCGAGAGAGTTAGATTCACGAAAGGAATAAGTACAGTGTTTTCATCGGGAAACACTAACTCGGCCTAGAGATAGGTTAAGAGTTTCAACGGCTAAAAGAAGTGTGGGATTGGTTGGTGATTATAATTGATTCACGCCGAGAGGTATCATCAAGGACTGGTCATCAACATTACTTCGAGTTAGAGATAAGCGGAGTCATCAAAGGACACTTTGACGAACTTTGGTAAAGTCTACCCAAGAGCAAGAGATTGTCGCGATGGACTAGCATCATCGCTGTCGAGGCAATAATCTGCAGTACTACCGAGGAAATGTTGTGCGATTGTATTGGACAGAAACAAGTCAATTGAACCCACACTACGAAGCACTCTAACCTACCCCACTTTTCCATCCTTGTTTTCTTGATCATTTATCTTTATCGCTTTAATTAGTTGCCTTAGTTATAATCTAACTCAATTATTTGTGTCTTTACTTTTCCATTGTGTAGGAAGAATAAATTGAGTAAGTAAAGCCAATCCCTGTGGGTTCGACATCTTAAATACTTCAATTTGGCAAAAGGTGGAAGAACGAATGCTTCTTCATAAAAGCAGGGGTTCCGACTTCCTTCAACACCAGGGCTTGAATCCTTTAATCTGTTCCGGATTTCTCTCTTTTTATGTCCGTTTGAATCAACATCTTTTTCTCTATCTATCGAGCACCAGTTGTCATCTTCAATCTGCTACCGCGGCATCCAAAGTGTTGCCTTGGCGGGTGTTTCATCTGTATTTTCAGCTTCTTTTCCAGCATCTGTCTTCTTGTTTGGCCATTCCTATGATGTGGTTTCCTGCCTAGGAAAGAAAACCATCAAATGCATATGTTTTATACCAAATAATAGATAAATTCATGATTTAAGTATTCGAATGCTAAAATATGGAAAATAAGCAGAATTATCCAATATTGCCCGTGAATCTGTCCTTAATTGGCAATAAATGAGTGGGAAATGATATAAAAATTAGGAATTTTAGAAACTTATCAAATACTCTCAAACTCGAACTATTGCTTGTCCTTAAACAATGCGAAAAATAGATTTAAGTAAGGAATTTTAAAGTAATATACCGTCCTTCCTGTCGCGGCAGAATTCCTTTCTTGATTATGTCTCTTCTAGGTTCTAGGAATTCCTCGGAATTGGACTATGAGTCTTAGTGAGTGTATGCGTAGTTGTGTCAAAGCTGATTTTCTAAGTTCTAATCCTTTTCTAGCTCAAGACTTCCGACTTAAATTTTTATTTGAATCTTTTTCTTTTCTTTCACCCTAATTGTATATAAATATATATTGTTATATACTTATATTGCTTGAGCCAGTTTCGGACACCTCAAGTGTTTAACTATTCTTACTAGAGCTAATTTTGGGCACCTCTAGTAAATGGGAGAAAGACTAAGTCCTAGAAGCCAATGATGGGAACCTCTATGGACTAAACTAGAGCCGGTGATAGGCACCTCTAGTTAAAATCTAAGACAAAGTCCTTATTGTTTTTCAAAGAAAAGAACTTTTAAAATCAACTAAGACTAGCAATGTTTAATTATTTTCAAGCTCATAGTTTAATCTTAAGTACTAATCCGAAGAGACCTGTCTGATTTCAAGTCTGGTGAATGGTGCATACTACTGCGGCAGCTGGATAATATATTGTTGTTGAGGCAGTTTCAATAAAATTCAACAGACTTAAAAAAATTTACATCGATTATAAAAACTTTTAAGGCAGAAATTAAGGCAGTAATAGGATGATCTGAATACTTTCCATACATAACAGATATTTACATATTACAAAAGGAGCAATACTCCCCCAAACTTGAGGGATACATTGTCCTCAATGCATGTAAAGTAAACAGATAAAAGAAAGCCGAAAATAAAAAAAATAAAAAGAGAAAAAGAAAAAGACTACCGCCCTTTTCATAATATCGAGGAGGCAAAGGAGTCCTCGGAGTCTTTGCTGATGAGAAGCTTGCAGTGAGTCTTTGGTGGTTGCTGAGTAGATGTCTTTGGTGGGCTGATCATTGGTTGTGGAGTTTATGAGGAAACCCAAAATAGAAAGGACTAAAACCTAATATTAATAAAAACTGTGAAAATATTAAAAATTCTGAAAACTAAATTGCAAAAATTGAAATCTTATTCCTAAATCTGAAAACTTAAAATTTAATTCCTAAAACATAAAAGTAAAATATGAAGATTAAGGAAAAATTAGGTTATTGAAGGAGTGCAATTAATTGCATCATCCAGAGTAACCATCTTCCCCTTTTTATTGTAGGATGATTTGATTATCCATTCAGAGCCTCCTCATCAGGTGGTTTCTTCCTTGTGTGCTTCAACTCATGGGGTATGCCGCCTCGGCAATAGTTGCCTTGGCGAGTCTTGTCTTGGCAGTCCGTTTCTGTATCGAAGTTAAATTCAGATTTTACCTCGATTTGGTGACACTGGTCTTGTTCATCTAGATGCCTTAGAGCTTTAAATACATTGATCTTTACTTGTAGATCATTCACCCGTATGACCAATTCTCCTTTTTCTTAATCGATCAATGTTCTGCCTGTGGCTAGGAACGGCCTTCCCAAGATGATTGGGGCATTTTCATCTGCTTTACAATCAAAAATCAGGAAGTCAACAACAAATATGAATTTATCCACTCTTACCAGAATATCTTCTATCTTTCCTTCTGGTTGCACGTAAGAGCGGTCTGCCAATTGCAACATCACCGTTGTTGGTTTTCTTTGCCCAATGCCTAACTTTTGGAAAACTAACTTAGGCATTAGACTAATGCTGGCACCTAAGACGCAAAATGCCTTGCCTAAATATTTATCTCCGATGGAACAAGGTATGATAAAGCTGACAAGATCTTTTCTTTTGGTCGTGACCTTGTTGTGCAACATTGCCACACACCCTTCTGTTGCGGCAATAGTTTCAAATTGTCCAATTTTGGTCCTCTTGGATATGATATCCTTAAGGAAATTGGCATAGTTGGGATTTGTTTAATTGCCTCTACCATAGGTATGCTATATGTACTTGTTTAAGGATGTATAAGATTTTCTTAAACTGGTACTCTTGCTTTTATTGTTTCAACCTTTGGGAGAATGGTGGTGGTAGTCGCAGATCCTCGATCCTTTCAGAGCATTGAAATCGTATTTTTGGTGCGGTTGCGACATCATCTACTGCAGTATCGTTGTCGGTAGCGTCTGCTGGTTCCTGTGCCTTAGGTTTTTCTTCAATAGCTTCTTTTGGGGTTACTGTCTCAGGACTCTTACTTACTGTCTGAGCAAGTATTTCAGGGTCCTTTAGTTGTAATCCACTTCTGGTGGATATGGCCTTACATTGTTCATGAGGACCGGTTCTAGCGACTTCAGTATCGCTAGGTAAACATCCTCTAGGTCGGCTTTTAATTTGCTATGCCATCTGTCCTACTACTATTTCCAGCGTTTTGAGAGTAGACTCATTGTTTTGCATTCTCATCTCTGCTCTGTCCATGAATGTATCGGCTCTCTGGATGATTTTGTTGATATCTGCGATGTATGCACCAATTTGAGACATGAATGTTTGCAGCGTGTTTTCCAAAGTTTGAACATCTGTTGGTTGCTGCTGCGGTAGTGCCTGCTGCGGCATCTGTTGCTAAACAGTTCTGTTCTACTGGAATCCAGTGTTTTGCACAGTTTGATGTTGCGGATTCAGTGCATTGTTAAGGTTACTCCATGAGAAGTTTGGGTGTTTTATCCATGCAGGGTTATAATTGTTGGACATATTATTCCTGTTGAATTTCCCAACCTAGAAGGTTGATTTTGGATTCTGTGGCCAAGCGTTCGAGTCATGATTGTCACCCTATGTTTCAAAAAAAACAACGATTGCTTTTACTTCTCAAACATGGCTCGGATTTTGCAGATCCTTTACCATATTTGTCAAGGCTGAAAGTTGAGCTAGGATATAATCTAAAGAGTCAGAAGTTGTCTTGCCTCGCCTAGTGGTTGGGTGCTGATAATCATTCTTTTTTAACCTATCCAGAATCTCTAGACTCTCATGGGGTGGGCGGTCTAGTAGTGTGCTATTGGCGGAAGCATAAAGCATCATTCTCGTTGGGGTGTTAACTACATTATAGAAGATTAATACTTGTGTCCACTCGGGCAAACCATGCATGGGGCATTTTCGGTATAGTTCTCTGTATATTTCCCAAGCCTCATACATAGATTCATCTTCATCTTACCTGAAGGATGTGATATCGTTTCTCAGCTTATCAATCATGTTGGTGTAACTGAAGCCGGTAAGGAAACTTCGACATAGTTCTGTCCATGAGTTCAACGATCCAGGCTGGAGATTGTTTAACCAAGATTTTGCCCTATCCCTCAGTGAATAGGGAAATAATTTTAATTTTAGGATGTCGGCAGAGACTCTCGACAACTTGAATGAATTGAAAATTTCCAAAAAGGACTTAAGATGTTGTCGAACATCTTCATTGGCAGATCCCCCAAACTGGCCTAGAGTTTTGATCATGTTGAACATGACCGATTTTAGTTCAAAATGTTATGCCTCTATATCAGACATAACTACGACAGGAGTTAATCCATCCAAATATTCCTCTAGATAATCACGGATAGTGCGTGCTTGCTCCTGTCGAGGTAGATTGGTAGGATCAACAACTACGAATGCGCCTTGGTTGTCTGCTGCGGCATCATTCATACCAGCGTTCCCCTGTTGGCCAGGTGCTGCGTTCATCCTTTCGCGGAGCCTTTGTCGTAGATGCCTTGCGGTTCTTTCGATTTCAGGATCAAAAGGATAATTGTCTGCAGATGGATTGGACTTGGTCATACAACAGGAAAACCTTTTAAGAAAATTAAAAGAAATAAATTAAAAATAAAAATAAAAGGGTTGCAAAAATAATTTGTAGTAAAGTTGAGCGCCAATCCCCGACAACGGTGCCAAATTTGGTAAAGGCTCAGAAGTCCTATGATAATTCCAACTTTTGTCAAATTGTAGTATTTAAGATTGTCGAACCCACAGGGATTGGTTCGACTTCACCACTTCTTAGACCTGCACTTAATAAAAGTAAAAACACAAATAGATGATGAGTTGAGATAACTAAGATAACTAAATTTACTATCTTAAAAACTAAATAAAAGAAGAGAATAATAATGAATGAAGTGCGGCCAGGTTGAGTGCTTTGTAGAGGGGAATTCAGTTGCACTTATTATCCACTTATTAATGCAATGGGTTGATTCGTCGCCTCGGCGGGTCGCACTAAGGATCGTCGCAGCTGCCTAGGCGAGGTTATACCTTGTCTACAAATCAACTTTTCATAGTTCGACAGAGCATCCTTGTATGTCTCCTCCTGATCCCTAAGTGAAGAGCATTGTTGAAATCCACATCTTGATGATACCTCTCGGCGTTAATCAAGGATGAATAACAACCAAACACATGCGTCCTTTTAGTCGCTAAAATCATAGGCGGTTTATCTCTAAACCGGATTAGTCAATGCTCTTGAGCAAAGACCGTATTCTCTCGTTTCGTGAGCCTAACTCTCCCGAGCTTAGACAAATGAGTTTTTCTTCACAAACTTATCTTTCGAGTTCATAAGTCAAAAAGAGTAAATACCAAGAGAGAATAAACTATAAAAAATAAGTTTTCATTAATAAATATTAAAATAAGTCACAACTTTCTTCCACAACTACTCCACAAATAACCTAAACCTCCGAAGGGTTTTAGAACATGATGTAGTCTGCGGCTTAATGATTTTTACTATGGGAATCTGACTCTCCTCCTCCGTATATGTCTAGCCCAAATGAGTGGCTTATATAGGCCAAGCCCTAGGTTAAAATTTTCCATGCAAGGAAAGAGTTCTAAAAGAAAAAGAATACAACTCATAATTGAACTAGGATACTTTATTCTAATTCCTAAAATAACTCTTCTTTCCCGCGTTTGACTTTGACCAGGGCTTGACTCCTTTAATTTGTTCTGGTTTTCTCTCTTTATGTCCGTTTGAATCAACATCTTTTTCTCTATTTATCGAGCACCAGTTGTCATCTTCAATATGCTCTCGTGGCATCCAAAGTGTTGTCGTGGCGGGTGCTTCATCTGCATTTTCAGCTTCTTTTCTAGCATCCGTCTTCTTGTTTGGCCATTCCTATGATGTGGTTTCCTGCCTAGGAAAGAAAACCATCAAATGCATCTGTTTTATGTTAAATAATAGATAAATTCATGATTTAAGTATTCGGATGTTGAAATATGGAAAATAAGCAGAATTATCCAATATTGCTCGTGAATCTGTCCTTAATTGGTAATAAACGAGTGGGAAAATGATATAAAATTAGGACTTTTAGACACTTATTAGTCCTAATAAATTTAAACATTACTCATGGAGTTTCTAAAAAGAATATTCGATGCCCATTTTTAATTTAGAATTAATAAATGACTTAGACTTAAAATTAAAGCCCGATTAGAATTAAAACTTTAAAATTAGAATATATTAGTCTAATTGAATTTTACCTAATTTTGAGGTCTCGTACCGATAATACCATAATGGAACTGAGTGTTGTTAACATACGAGTTTCGAATTAGGTAATATTCGAATACCAAATATAAAATGCTAGACCATTTTTAGATTAGGGCATTAAAAATTACAAGACAATAAAACGTCATGCCTAATCCTTTCGGTACGGGTAATGTTTTCTCAAGATATAAATAAGGGTACCATGATGAAACTAAGTGTCTTTACTTTATATTTGAATCAAGAGAATATTTTCTACATGGATCGAATATTTCTATTTTGAATATAAGTTCAATTAATAATTAAAAGAATAAAATATATTCAAATTACCATTAATTAAATTGCCAAATATGCCACGCAAAATTTAAGGTACTATTATCGGGCGTTCGTAAGGGTCTTCCCTATGCGTAAATGAATCTCGAACCCAATTTTAAAAAAATAGAATGTATGATTTGTTTTTATGGTGTTTGGCCTACCAAAGTGGCCGGTGACGACTCCAAATTGTTTTCTAATCGAATAAAAGGGTAAAATTGTAATTTTCTCAAGATAATTATTAAAATTTTAAAATTAATTAAAATAAGAACAGTTTTAATTTAGAAAACATAATTTTCAAGATTGATAATTAAAAATAGTAAAAATTTATTTTTTAAAATTCAACCGTCAGACTATTTTTACACTCGATTTTTAAAATGGTGACGAAATTGTCTTATAAATAAGAAATAAATTCTAAGCTTTATCTTTTGTTCTAAGAAGATATGCCTTTAGTTTTGTATATCTTGAAAATTCATTTACATAGGTTAGGTTAGGTTAGGTAGTAGTGTTTAACTCCCTTACACTCAAAGTAGTTAAAATCTGTTAGATCAATATAAATAATTTCTAGCAGTTTAGTTTTTTTTCTTAGAAATAGATTTTAGAAAAAAGTTTTAGCATGCTTGAATTCTATACAAATATCATATTCGTTAAATATATTATCGTTTAGATTAAGAAGTCGATTTATTTTAATAAATTTCTTAAGAGAGTGAATATTCACATGTCCTAATCTAACAAGTCACATATCTAAAATCTCAACGATATAAACAGAAGTGATAATTTTATTGCTTTTGTTAAACTAGGTTTCAATTATAAATAAACATTTACTTAAATAATATTTCCTTACATAATTACCATTATGAGAAAGTATGAGTTTATATACTTCATAAACTTAATGTTTATCTTATTTAATAACTCACCATTAATAAGATTTCTACACAGTGTGAGTACATAAATAAGATTACTCACCGTAAAGATTTACTGGATTTTAACTTTAGTAAACCTTTTATTTGCCTAGGACTTCCGGAGCTTCTAGAGTTTTTTTATGTACACTTGTACACCATTTTTCACATCTTCGAATTCGGTATACAACTCTCGTTTGATGTAGAAATGTTTGAAAGCGTCATTTTCTACAATTCACCTAGCATTGTTCTCTACTAGATTGACTTTAGAAACCACACCTGCTATGACATTATCAACAGTCTCATCAATATTTAGTTCTGGTTTGTTTTCATTATGGTGGTTTGACCATTTTTTGACTTTGGTAAGCTTTGTGTCTGACTTGTCCGTAAACATAACAGTTAAAAAGCTTTGATGTTGTCTTTTCCTTCACATGCTTCTTGAAGTTTATAGTCTTTTGGGTTTTAACCTTCTACTTTTGACACCCTTTCTTTTAGGATTATTAAATTTAGACCATGAAATAGACCTAGATTAAACCATGTTAACCTTAAAAGAAAGATTATTAGAAGAAATCAACTTATCCTTAAGTCGATTGACTTTTTTTTTTTATCTACATATGATTCACTTACTCCTCAATTGTGAACACTCTCTTCTTGTGTTTTAGAGAGTTATAATAATCAGACCATGAATTGGATAACTTCTCAATGAGGAAATTTGCTTGCATGACTTTCCACATCTTCGTACCCTTTGCTAGAATGTCAAAAGTCGACTTATCGTAATCATGAACTTAATCTATGACCGGCTTGTTACTAGACATTTGGAATTTGAGTCACTTACCGATGTGCTTTCTTATTCTGGCGTCATCAACTCTATACTTGTTATCAACGAATCTCATATAGTGTTTGCACTTCTCTCCTTTAAAAAATATGTCAAAATAGTTTGTTGGACATGTGACTTAGGTGAAATCTATGAACAATCTTGCTGTCCTTGTATTTTTCAATTGACATTTTAGCAGGAGCAAGAATAATAGAGTGGCTTCACCACTAACAATGTTGAAAGTCGCGTCATAGGACAATGAAGTCGACGATGACTAAGGCCGCAGCTTGAGCAACACATAGTCAAGATCATATTGCTCGAAGAATATTTATTATTCGTTGAGATTACCACGATGTGTGTAATCAATTCAGTAGGCAGTCATACCTGAGATGTCTGTTGGAAAAACAATAAGAAATATATAATTTTGAGCAATTTTTTTTTTGGAGAAGTAAAGATAGAGATTCGAAAAAAATTATTAATTCTTAATTTTACTCCGTGAGATCTTTATAACGGTATCTCATAGGCTCAAGAGTCAATTCAGTAGGCAGTCATACCTGAGATATCTGTTGGAAAAACAATAAGAAATATATAATTTTGAGCAATTTTTTTTTTTGGAGAAGTAAAGATAGAGATTCGAAAAAAATTATTAATTCTTAATTTTACTCCGTGAGATCTTTACAACGGTATCTCATAGGCTCAAGATGGTTGAGTAATGAATGAGAAATTAATTATCAAAGTCGGAAGGTCAAGAATAAATTAAGGAATGAGAAACCCCTTATCCCACATGGATGATATAAATAAAGTGGGAGGTGTTTATATACATTTACCCACATAAATGAAATTGAAATACTTAAAGATGACTTTTTGCGAGGTGCAAATCCAATCTCATTCAAGTTGGGGTGAACTTGCACGATATAGGGGACGTGAATCTTTGAATTGGTTGGGCCCTTTGTGGCCTTACAGATATTTTACCAATTGTAAGTATTTTTTTATTTATTTTTTTTAATATCAAAAAAGAGTTTGTATTCTACTAAAATACAAATTAAGGAGAAATTGAATTTTCCTTGAATTACGAATATTAATCAGATAATGCGAAGATAATGTTTATTATCTTCTGAATATTCGAATTTAATTTGTTTTAAAATCAGATAATGCGCATCATCCTCTGAATATTTGGATTTAATTCGAATTAAACTTCTCACTCGTTGCCCTAATTTTCCCTATAAATATGAATGAAATTTTCAGGTTTTAAATCATCTCTCAAATAATTTTCTTCTCTCGTTTTCTTTTGGTGATTAGCAAAGGAAAGAAACAACTCGAGATCTCTACAGTTGTGTATCTGTCAAAGATCCTCCTGTTGTATCTTGAGAGACAAAAGACCAAAGAACTCAAATAGCTTCGAAGTGGCCGAAAATCTATCTTAAGGAAATTGAACTGGTCAGGCCTCAACACGATTTCAACTTATCAATTTTAATCGGTTTGATTTTTTGTTTCTATTTATTTTGAGATTAATAAATTTCTTTTTGGATTTTTTTATCGTCTAGATTTGTTACTATGTAACAATCTTAAGATAGATCTCATTCTATTTTCTTAATCTGAGGCGACTTAATTGTCAAAGAGATAGCAAACAAATTGGTTTCAAAATTTATCCCACCGTCTTAACGGGTTTGCTAAAATCTCAAATTGCGAAAAATTTGTTTTATAGAATTTGTCAATATTAAACAAGATATTTAATTATTTTTACTACAGTTAATTGTAATTTCATTTGTTCTCTTTATAGAAAAAATGACTTAAGATGACTTTGTGCCTTGCGTGTAGGGGGTGCAAATTCAATCTCATTCAGGTTGGGTATACCTACACGATATAGGGGACATGAATCTTCAAACTGGTCGGGCGCTTCGTGGCCCTACAAATATTTTACCAATTGTAAGTATTTTTTTTAATTTATTTTTTTAATATCAAAAAAGAGTTTGTATTCTACTAAATTACAAATTAAGGAGAAATTGAATTTTCCTTGAATTACGAATATTAATCAGATAATGCAGAGATAATGCTTATTATCTTTTGAATATTCGAA
The DNA here is from genome assembly GCA_035048815.1 of Abelmoschus esculentus. Taxonomy (NCBI): domain Eukaryota; kingdom Viridiplantae; phylum Streptophyta; class Magnoliopsida; order Malvales; family Malvaceae; genus Abelmoschus; species Abelmoschus esculentus. Next base: position 11,661,541 of record JAUCBN010000031.1, read on the forward strand.
TTTAATTTGTTTTAAAATCAGATAATGTGCATCATCCTTTGAATATTTGGATTTAATTCGAATTAAACATGTCACTCGTTGCCCTAATTTTCCCTATAAATATGAATGGAATTCTAAGGTTTCAAATCATCTCTCAAATAATTTTCCTCTCTCATTTTCTTCTGGTGATTAGCAAAAGCAAGAAACAACTCGAGATCTCTACAGTTGTGTATCTGTCAAAGATCTTCCTGTTGTATCTTGGGAGACAAAAGACCAAAGAACTCAAGTAGATTCGAAGTGGCCGAAAATCTATCTTAAGGAAAATGAGTTAACCTCAACATGATTTCAACTTATCAATTTAAATCGGTTTGATTTTTTGTTTCTATTTATTTTGAGATTAATAATTTTTATTCGATTTTTTATCGTCTAGATTGATTACTATGTAACAATCTTAAGATAGATCTCGTTTTATTTTTTTAATCTGAGACGACTAAATCGTCAAAGAGATAACAAACAAATTGGTTTCAAGATTTATCCTATCGTCTTAATGGGTTTGCTAAAATCTCAAATTGCGAAAAATTTATTTTACAGAAATTATCAATATTAAACAAGATATTTATTTATGTTTACTAGAGTTAATTTTAATTTAATTTGTTCCTTTCATAGAAAAAATGATGGTTGGATATTCTGAAAATTTAAAAGTATCAGTACCTGCACAGGATTCCAAAGAAATCTAGAATATGTGGAAACAACGATAGTGAATATGAATCGAAATGAGAAGCCAACCAAATTCTGCGGATATAATTTCAAGGCATAATAACAAAAGATTTTATTCTACTTTACCATGTTAAATTTGAAAAATTAACTCAAAGAAGAAACCCCTATTGTCATTGTAGGGGGTGGAGAAGGAAAGATGGATAAAATCACCGCCTTCAATATCACTAGGGAGTGAGAAAATGATGATTTTATGTGTCGAAACTACATCCTCAACGGATTACAAGACTCATTGTATCCAATATACAATGTATATAAAACTACAAAACAGTTATGGATAGCTTTGAAGAACAAATACAAAACAAACGATGTTGGGCTAAAAAGTTTTTAGTCGCAAAATTCTTGAACTTTACTATGGTTGATTCAAAATCAGTACTAAGTCAAGTAGAAGAATTTTAACTAATCATTCATGAAATTCTTACAGAAGGGTTGGTCATCAACGATTCCTTCCATGTGCTGCCATCACGAAAAAGTTGTCTCCCGGATGAAGTGATTTTAAGAGTTATTTGAAGCACAAGAGAAAGGAAATATCAGTATAAGAACTGATTACTAGAATCCTAATTAAAGAAGACAACGGAGCAAATGTCAGGAAACCTTTGACTAAGAAGGCTAAGAAAAATGTTGTCGAAGCCCGAAGAGAAAAACAACTGCAAAGGCATCAAGCTAAACCAAAGCTGAGGCCAAGTGGTAGAGTCTTCAAGAAAGTGAAATTCAAGGAGTTGTGCTTCAACTGTGGAAAAGTGGGACATAGATCCTATGAATGTAGGCTTCCAAAAAGAGCTAAAGCCATGGAAGTCAACGTTGTGAAAGATGAAGATCTAGTTGTTGTGATCTTTGAAGTCAACATAGTTTACTTCAATCCAAGAGAGTGGTGGCTAGATACAGGAGCCATACACCATATTTTTTGTAACGAGAACTCATTTCATGAGTTAACATCATGTGATGATGGAGAGAAACTTTATATGGAAAATGTTGCAACTTCCACGATAAAATGGAAGGGAAACATGGTGTTGAAGATGACTTCTGAAAAAGAACTCAAGTTGCAAAATGTATTGTATGTAACTGACATACAAAAAAACCTTATTTCTAGAACACTTCTAAATTTTTACGGATTTAGGATGGTCTTTGAATCCCAAAAGTTTATTTTGTCAAAAGGGGAAATGTTTGTGGGTAGGGGATGTGTATTGAATGGAATGTGGAAACTCAATGTTATCTCAGTAAAATCCAAAATAATAAATAAGAATGTAGTTTCTTTTATTTATATGCTTGAGTCATTTAATTTATGGCATGATAGACTTGGACATGTTAATTATGATACCCTACGAATGTTAATTAACTTGAAACACATTCCTTGATTTTAAATTAATTATAAGAAAAAAATGTAAAATATGTGTTGAAGCAAAATCAATGAGATCTTCATTCCAAACTATTGAAAGAAGTAAAAAAAATCACTTGATCTAATTTATAATAATGTTTGCGACTTAAAATTCGTCCAAACAAGAGGGGGAAATAAATTTATTATTATCTTTATTGACGATAGCACGGAATATTTCTATGTATACTTGCTTAAAAGCAAAGATGAGTCTATCGGGAAGTTTGTAATCTATAAGAAAGAAGTCGAGAACCAACTTAATAAGAAAATTAAGATGGTAAGAAGTGATCATAGTAGTGAATATGTTAATCCATTTCGTGAATATTGTTCTCAAAATGGTATTATTCACGAAGTAATATAACCATACATTTGGTGAAGTAACATAATCAAGAACCGTTTACTAGAGCACAAAATTTTATGTATAACGATAAGTCGAGACATATGCGACGGCGACATAATACTGTTAGAAAATTGATCTCAGATGGAGTTATCTCCATTGATTTTATAAGATCAAAGCATAACATTGTGGATCCGCTAACCAAAGGGTTAAACCGAGATCAATTTAAGAAAACATCAAAAGAAATGGGACTAAATCCATGAAAAATAAATGTTTTATGTGAAGGAAAATCCTACCCAATTGATTGGATATCCCAAGATCTAGGTTTAAAGGGTTAACCTAATTGCATAAACCTGTGCGGTCACTGTGGGGTCTTTTCCCAAGTTCATTCTCATGATTTGAACATTGAAAAAATTTGGTATAGGTTAAGCAAAGCTTTTAATGACCATTGTGTGCATCGATGTTCCGAACAACATAAGTCACCTATGTGAGAGTGAAGTGGGGCCGCTTCAAGGAAACTATTGGGCATAGTTCTTTCAAACTCTTGTAAAACAAGATGATGTCCACGACCATACGAGCATAACCATGAGAGTTGAAACTCTTATCAGAGAGATGGGTGTGTGAAGTATATCATCGTTCACACAAAAGGCTGACAGTTCAAGGACATCATGTCTACTGATTAGTTAGTAAAGTAAATATACTTTCACAAGGGAGTGTTCAAAGGAGGAAACCTACCTATCTTATGCACTTATCAATCGTAGATCTTATCACCACCACATTGAGCCAAAGTGTTTCGATAAAATCATCAATTTCATTCATGTGGGGGATTGTTGGAAAAACAATGAGAAATATGTAACTTTGAGCCATTTTTTGAGAAGTAAAGACAAAGATACGAATAATAAATTTATTGATTCTTATTCTACTCTATAAGATCTTTACAACGATATCTCATAGGCTCAAAATGGTTGATTAATGAATGAGAAATTGATGCTCAAAGTAGAAAGGTCAAGAATAAAGTAAGGAATGAGAAACCCCTTACTACACATGGATGGGATAAATGAAGTGAAGAGGTGTTTATATACACCTACCCACATAGTTATCATTTAATAGCTTAAGATGACTCTTTGCCTCACGTGCAGGGGGTGCAAATCCAATCCCATTCGGGTTGGGGCACACATGCACGACGTAGGCGACACGAATTTCTAGACCGGTTGGGTCCTTCGTGGGCCTGCGGATATTTTACCCGTTGTGAGTATTTTTTCTTTAATTTATTTTCTTAATATCCAAGAAGAATTTGTATTATGCTAAAGTACAAATTAAGGAGAAGTTGAATTTTCCTAGAATTACGGATATTAATCAGATAATGTAGAGATAATATTGATTATCTTTTGAATATTCGAATTTAATTCGTTTTAAAATCAGATAATGTGCATTATTCTCCGAATATTCGAATTTAATTCAAATTAAACTTCTCACTCGTTGCCCTAATTAAAATATGAATAGAATTCTCAGGTTTCAAATCATCTCTCAAACAATTTTCCTCTCTCGTTTTATTCTGGTAATTGGCAAAGGCAAGAAGCAACTCAAGATCTCTGTAGTTGTGCATTTGTCGAAGATCTTCTTCTTATTGTATCTTGGGAGACAGACAACCAAAGAATTCAAGCACCTTCGGAGTAGCCGAAAATATGTTTAAGGAAAATACGTTGGTGCAAGTCTCAATATGATTTCAACTTATCAATTTAAATCGGTTTGAGTTTCTTTTTCTACTTATTTTGAGATTAATAAAAAAAAATTGATTTTTTTATCGTCTGGATTAATTATTATGTAACAATGCCAACACGGTAGCTCCAAATAATATTACACTCAAAGATTAAAAAGGACAACAGTGTTAATTGCTTTTCTCACCGAAAGAAAAAAGAAGTTTAGAAGTAGAGAATATGGTCAAAGCAAATGTTGTAGTTGGTTAAAGATAATTTAAGAATTTTGAAAATCCTCTTTATTTATAAGCTTTAATTAGGGGTTAAAACGTCAAATTGAATCAGTCATAAATACTGATTTAATTTTTGAAATTAACAATTGATTAATTGCTGTAATTAATCTGTTTTAGCTAGCTGAATTTGGCCTCAATATTGTCCAGATTTGTTCAAAAAAAAATAGTTGTTAAGACTTAAGACAGCTTTTATATCATCAAGTCCAAATTCTGGAACTAAGCCTCGTGAATTAGCTAATAAAAATCAAGAACTAGTCTGCAGTCTACTGCATTGAAGGGTTAAATCTAACCTCAAAATTATCTAGATTCATCAAGTGGAAAACCAACAGAAGAATTATAGACTAATTAAAACGTTTCAATTTTAATATTTCGCCTATAATTTAAAAAAAATCGAATTCAAAAAATAAAAAATAAAAAGCATACAAACGTATCGAAAATATATATTTTCATGACCACGAACTGACCGGACGACGACGATGCGTATGTGCGTTTAACCAGATCTAACAAGGAAAGATACGGAATTGTCTTTGAATATCCCTCCCATTATAGGATATTACCAACAATAGATGTAGGAAGAGTACCTTTCATATCATTCCCGTCCAATTGACATTCATACTCATCATCTTTTTATCCAGAAAAATTTAACTAAAATTTATATTAAATTAAAATCAAAATATCTAATTAAAAGGGATATAAATTCAAGATTTATCTTTGTGTACAACTAAAAATTAAACATAATCATTAACGGATAGAATATTGTTGACCTATATTATTGCTACTAACAATTTCGGTCAAATTTAATTTCGAAAAGCTGGACCTCATCTACAGAAATATAGTAGATAATGAAATAAACAAACAAAAGGAAATTAATTAAAAGAGTTTAATAATAATATTTTTAAACAAACAATTTAGTTTTGGAAATTGGAATCATAACCCCAAAAGTAATAATAATAATAATAATAATAATAAAAGAAAAAGAAAAAGGAAAAGTGGTCCTAACAAAAAGATAAAGTAGGAATTAAATTAAGCAAAAGCATGTGGATGGATGGTGATAATATGAAACTAAACAAAATTATGAGGTGGTTAAAGAGTCTAATCCTAAAAAACTTGAATGTAAATGATTTAATAACTTTGGTGGTCCTTAAATTTTGTAATTTTTGTCATACTTGGTCTTTTCATCAATGGAAGCCTAAGTTATTTTGTTATATTGTAAAAAAAACATTTCAAAAGAAAAGTTTAAAATATAATATTAAAATTTCTAAAAAAAATTTTTTAAATTTTAAATTTTATAATATAATTTTTTATGCATTTTACATAAAAATGAAAAAATAGTTAAGGTCTATATTAATAAAAAGATAAGATAAAGGATGTCAACATAACGACTCTATCACTTTTTGTCAGTTTTGGACAATTTTAAAAATATATAAAAATTTGAAGGGGCAAAAGGTTTCTTATGCCAATGTGAATATCAACCTGTAGACAAGGCGAAAAGGTTGTAGCCTGTAGGCGTAGCCCCACCATGTTCTTGTTTAGTTGCCCAATTGAAGGCTAACCTTAAAATGATAAATGAAACACAACCTCACTCCATCAATTACACTTACTTGTCTCTCACTTTATTCCTTTTTTCAGTTTTGTTATAGTTAGTTTATGTTATCAATTTAATTCTGAGAATATATTCATTCCATGCACTGTGAAATTTTTTTTATAAGCGGGTTTATTTTAAATTTAAAGAATTAATTTAAAATTTAAAGTTTATGAGTTTAGACGTCGTAAGTCACAAACGATCAATTGAATGTATTAATGAATTGAATTTTTTTGGTGAATGAAAAGTTAAGAAATAAAAATCGTGACATTATGATTTATAGCGACTCGAGTTTTTAATCAAAGTTTACATCCATATCCTTAGTTAATCCACATTAAAGATTTTCTCAAATTCACTAGATTTGTTTGCTTTTTTCTGTGTTCAAGGAAATACCCCTTTAAACACCAAAACGTATACCCCTCTTGTAAAAAAAACAAATAAGCAAACAAATGAAAACTCTTACAAGGTAAATGTGTTTGTAATTTAAGCTTTCACCTAAAAATCTAAGACTCGAGCAAATATAACAATTAAGCTTACAAGTGTTCTACAAAAATAATTGACAATTATAGCACAAAACACTTTATCTATAAATGGATGCTAGCAATGATGTTTCTTATTGTTCCATGGATTTATGGAGAGTTTAAAAAACTCTCCAAGGAGTTTGTGGCCATCACCAGTTGTTGAGGTTGATTTGGAGACGTTGGAGACTTTATTTCCAATATTAAATATAGTTATTGGCTCATTGGTATCGGTAAGTGACCATTGGTATCGATATATATGCTTTAAATAAAAAGAGCCATTGAACAAAATTGTATTAGGTATTGATACAAAATATATATGTATCGGTACACGATATATGTGTATTGGCATACCCCTTATATATTGGTATGGCTGAAGTCGTATCGATACCTAATTTTGCTAATAAAAAATCTAAGTTCTTGGAGATTAAAGGGTGTATCGGTACACAACTTAACTATAACAATACGATTGATTATATAACACCTTAAACTTGAATGTCACAATTAAACCCTTAAATCCAGTGCATTTTCATAAAAATTCTCAACTCAATTTAGCCTAAACAAGTTATTTTCCAAAAACAAAAAACATTAAATCCTATCCAATAGTTAAAAACATATATAAACAATTTAAATTGTTATAAAGAATCTCTAATTTATTTTAAAATATTTAAATTTTAGACTTGATTAATACAAATTTAAAAGTAAAAATTAAAGATCCCATTAAACACAAGTATAATTCTCTGAAATTCATTGTATGCTAGAATCTTATACCGATAGTGCTCCTCGATCCCATGATTTGACAATCAACCTACGTACGAAAATAACGATTCTGAGCGTTGAGCTTATAAAGTTCAATTGTATAAATCTATTCCATTATACTTCATGCTAATCATAAATAAGCATACAAGCTAAGATGAACAAAATTGAGAGATAAATAAATATATGATGATATCATAAGTTAGCTAAACACATACTCTCATTATAGCAAAGCATCATGCATGACACACAAGACCCAACCATACTAGGTATCTCACCAGATAATTCAAGCAAAAGTGCACAAAGTTATAACCATAAATTTAGAGTAAGGCTCATGTCAACTAAACATCGGGTTCAAACACTCTAAGTGATGTTAGTGTCCAGTAAGCATTACGATTTTATACCCATGGTCAGAATCTCTCATCAGACATCTTCAAATAAGATCAATGACCATTAAGCATCGAGATCATACATTCAAGAATCTTTAAGCATATTGTTGCAACACACTCTTTCACTCACAAGGTATCTAGATCTAAACAATCAATGGAAAATTAACAAAATAAGTTCCTATTAGGGTTGTAAATGATACGAGACAAATTACAAGCTACTAAAGATTGACTCAATCAAATCTCGACTCGATTGGACTCGACTTGAGCTTAAATTCGACTTGTGTTCTAAATGAGCCGAGTTAAGCTACTCCATACTCAACTTGAAAAGCTCACGAGCTACTAAAAAATAATATTTAAATATTTTTATTTTTAAAAATATGAGATTAAAGATCTTTAATTTTAATTTTTTAATAATTAAAAAATATTTTATTAATAATAGACATGATAATTGAGATTTTCAATAATCAAAATTAAATATAAAAATAATATTTATTATTATCTACTTAAAAATTTTACTTTAATAAAATAACATTTTAATAAAAATAAACTAATAAATTAAATGGGTGAGATTTAAAAGACTTAAAGAGGCAGATCTCTACCGTTTATTTAAAATCTAGACCAAAAAAATAAATCTAAGGCCATTTATTCTCATCTCCATCAAATGTATTTTTTCCTTCTCAATTTTCTTTGAACCCTAAATTCTATGATTTTCTAATCTTTTAAACAACGCGTCGATCTTTGTATAGAGTCCTTTTTTTGTTTTTAGAAAAATCTTTGTTGAGCTTTACTACTAATTTTTTATTTGTTCCTCTCCCCCAAAGGATTATTCTTAAGGGTACCTACAAAACAAACCCTCACTGAATATCTATCGTTTTTGTAATCTTATAATTGTTTGTTCGTTTTTATTAGATTTACCTAGTTTTTTATTAACTTCAGATCTGAATTGTTTTCGAATTTCTTTATAACGCTTTTTATTTTTATATGTTATGTTTGGATTCTCGTATTTTATTTTTAATGTATTGTACTCTTTTTTAAAACAATCAATTTGATGTTCTACATAATTTAATTGTCAATCCATTTTCAGTTCAAGTACGATATACTCAGTCACAAATCTAATATGATTTCTTTGGTTATTACGTGATGTAAGTGTTGAACACTATGAACGTGTTCATGTATGATAAGTGTAAAATAATCCTATATTATATGTTCCTTTTACTATAATTGTTGCTTGTATTTGAGATAATTAAGTGGAAAAACTAGACATTTTTGCATATTTTCTATAATTCAGTACCCATACATTTAACTATTGATTTTATATAATATTTGGTGAAAAAAGGTATTGCTATCGGGGGATTTCTCTGATAGGTAACATGCTGCCTAGGTATAGTGTAGCAACAAAGACAAAGGCCGTCTCTACTTTTTATGCCTAATCACCAACCTCTTTCATATGAAGAAGGTCCTTTCACTTCCTACCGACATCAAAACCTTCGCAAGGAAAGGTTGGACGCAGATAGAGTACATGAGGAGAATACAGATCTCAGATGCCACCTCAGGCTTTTGTTGAGGCATCTGCCTCTGATTATTAGGCACCCATATTGCACCAGCCGTCACGGCAGATGTCCTAATAGACTTGTCTCAGCAGCTAGAGAGGATGGAAGCAAGGCAGTTGGCTTTCATGCAATACATCTGAAATTTCAACAAGATTATTTTTAACACAATTATGAAGAAATTCCTAGATTGCACCATCGTATTCCTTCACTTCGAGGTCTATATCTTTGCCTCAGCAAAAAGAGATCCTCTAGTAGTCTCAACATCAGTATCAGCACAGTGCCAATGTCCAACTCACCCATCACCGCAGTAATCGAGCCTTTAATTTCCACCTCAAACTCATTGGCAAACTTTCACAGAATGAATATCTCAGACAAGGGAAAGAGAACAACATAGGACTCCTCAGATCCCTTCTATTGGAGCAACTCAATAAGCCATTTTGATTCCACCATGATAGAGGTGGAGGCCCTATTTAGCAAGTTGTGGTTTAACAGAAAGCGGAAAGCAACACCCTCTATCTCTATCAACATAGATTAGATGAGGTAGCACAACCAAAGCCCACACGTACCCGCGTTAAGCTGCCTAGGTCTACCAAGAAGCCAAAAATGGCAGTGAGAAGGAAGTTGGTCATAGACAGTAACTCCGAGGACTCTTATGAGTCACTATCCATCTAGGGCAGTGGTTTCTTTTATTTTCCTTTGTTTTTCTTTTTTTTCCTTTTGCTTGTTTTTATTTTCGGTCTTTATTTTCTTCTTATGGTTCATATATTGAGAGAAATACATCCCTTGAGTTTGGGGGAGTATTACTCATATTTTGTAATTGTCAATGATAGAAATGTAAGCCCCTTAGCCCAGCCTAGAAGGAACCGGCACTAATGTGTTACACGGGGGAATATCGAACCAAACCCGCAAAGGTCCGATTTGATAAACAACCCTGAAACCGATATGTTTTTTTATTTCTTAACTAGATGCATAATTAAGTTCCTATGTGTGTCGAGGTCATGCATAACGAGAGTGGAGACATTCGGTTCACAATTGATCAATCAATTTGCATATAAACACATAAGGACCATAAAGAAAATAATTTTAATTCCAACTATAAACCGGAAATTCAATATACCATAGTTCAGTTAAACATGTATAGCATACTCACAACAAAATTCGGATCAATCGGATCATTATAGAATCATCAATCTCATGTTTCATTAAATAGGGACCTAATTGTAAAGCTTACAAATCATAGGGACTAAAACCAACATTAAGTTACCAATACGAATTTAAGTGAACATCATGCATCAAGGTGATATTACCACTCAAAATATTATTCATTGCATCTATATTCGATCGTGGGAAGACGGCCAATCCTACACGAAAATTTCGGCACTTAAAATGTCATTTTTGGTCAGGGGTATCGATACCTTTGGTCTGGGTATCGATACCCTAACGTGGAACGAGCCTCGTTGCACTTCGAAAGTCAGGGGTATCGATACCTCCAAATGTGGTATCGATACCACAGTGACCAGTGGGGTAATTGCATCGAATCATGCTTCGGTACCACCCCAAATTAAGCCTTGGGTATCGATACCCTTACTAGAGGTATCGATACCCCCTGTGCAATTTAACAAGTTTGAACATTCTAAGTTAATTCCACCCATTCAAACATCGCCATTAATCACCCCTAATTATTTGCATAATTTCCTAAGCATAAAGAACAATTTAAAGCACACAATTACCAACAACGTGGACCTCAAAATTATCTATAGGCATGCTTCCTACGTTATGATTGAAAACAAGAACGTTCATGCATGTACATGCTTCAACCAATTCCAAACAATATCAAAATTCATCAAACCAAAATCAAGACAATATAAGGTCTCATTACAAGTCATTAACCAAAGTAAAACACACTCTCATATGGGTAGGTTTACACATTGCCGTGCCCTTATTTATTTGCCAAATCATACCAAAATTGCGAGGTCTTTTCCCCTGGTTTCCCTTGCTCCGAATGTAGCCTCGAATATCACTATTTATCTGCAAGTATGAAAAGAGAGAGAGCTTAAGCACAACATGCTTAGTGAGGAAGCTCTAAACAAGTTCAAAAATCATTTACAAAAAATCATACTTGCATCCTTCATGCTTATTTGAAATATGTAAAACCAAATCATACTTATCAACATTGTCAAATCATTTCATGTGTCATGCACAAGTATATCATTTCATTTCATGTATGCATATTGGCTTTCTAGTGATCACTTAATATGAACTTTTAGTTCACCGAATACACGAATTCCTTTTTTCATAATTGGAGACACTTGGTCTCAACATGCATCGGTCGGACACATAGTCACCCTTGTATACATGTTACCCCCACTACGCACGGTCGGACACAAAGTCACCCTTGTTTATGTATGGGTCAACTATATGCACGGTCGGACACAAAGTCACCCTTGTTTACAAATAGGCAAGCTCTATACGCACGATCGGACACAAAGTCACCCTTGTTTACGTGTAGGCATCATCATTATTCTCATTATTTTTATAGTGCACTCAATCCTAATGACATGTCATTTCTATTCGAGTATAAGGTTAGTTTCACTAAGACAATATCAATTACAATCATGCATGTTAACGTGCTGCTCATAATGCACTCATTAAATGTTCATCATGTGAACTAAAATCATGCTCAACGGCTTTATCAACATAGGGCAAATAACCTCATCATATTCCAAATTCTTTTTCATGCTTACATAAGCCATGAATGCCTTTATAAACCATGCATTTTCAGCAATTAACATATGCATGCATCATTTCAAATCAAAGATATGCTATTTCAAAATCTTATTGAAACATTGTTCACAAATATGCCATTACCGAAATAGCCGAAACTTGAGATAATGCACCAACATCATTTAAAACACTTACTCTTGAACTATGAAAAGTTTTCACACTATTCCATAGTCCCCAAAACAGAACCGAACCAATGCGATTCACTTTAAAACCGAAATCACTCGCCGACAAGCAAAACGAGCCCTTGTCGATGCTCCAACGGCAACGCCAACGCACCAGCCACTTATGCACCTTCTTGCACTACCTCTAAAACATTAAAAACAGAGCATATTCACATCACAACATGCTCAAAACATCAGCCACAACAAACCTTCACAAAACCATCGAAAACCTAGCCGAAAAGACCGAAACCTAGCCGAAACGCATCCGAAACATCATCAGCCCAAAACCTAATGAATCTAACATCTAATCCACTTCAAATATGAACCAAAAGCACTTCTAAACCATCCTTATACCTCCAGCAACATAAGAACACCTAAAACAGCCCCTAAAACAACCGAAAACCACCTTAAAACACCACCGATTGCATTATTCCAGGATTAATTTGATATTAACTCATTACAAGACTCAATCAATCATTTAATTGGCCTAATATCATAATTAAATCAACCTAAATCCATCATCAATTGAGATCTCAAAAGATTCCACAAAAACTATCATAAAACTCATAGATCTTGAATTAAAAACACAAAAATTAAATAGCAATTGTTGATGAACAAGTCAATACTTGGGAACTTCAATAAAGAACCTTAGAAAAAGATTAGAAATCAGAATATTAACTTTGAGACTAAATCCACCAAAAAGATGAGAAAACCTTCCTTGATTTCCTTGAAATGATGTTGATTTTGCAAAAATTGATGAGTAGGTTTTGTAGAGAATGAAAGGATTAATAAAATGAAGTAAATCTTGTAGAAAATGATGAAGAAATCAGCAAGTAATTGGAGAAATTTGGAGAAGAAGAAGGAGAGAAAATGGAGAGAAAATCTTGAGAGAAAAGATGGGAAAATGGGAAGTTACAAAAGAAAATGAAATTATCATCTAAAATAAAACCATTTAAAAACAATTTTGATGGATAAATCATTAATTAAAAATAAATTGGATTTATGGTCCTCTAAGGATTCTAAGTATGGCTTGCTTTCCAATTTAGTCACTAAAAATCCTTATTTCCGAAAATTATTAATTAAATCCCCAAAACTTTTCCAAAAATTACAATTTAGTCACTAGTGCATAATTATACTTAATTAAAATCAAATTAAAGTTCAAATAATATTCCTTTAACTTTAAAACACCATTTTAGTATTTTAAGAACCATTTCATAAAATTATTACTTATTCGATTAAAATATTATTATTTTAATTTTTCCCAGAATAACGAACCCTAGGAATCCGATTCGACCCGAATCGAATTTTCCCAACTAACACTCCAGCTACTAACCCCAAAACCAGGATGTTACAAGAAATGTATGGAACCAATAATTGTCTAATTATCCTTAATTTTATTCCTCTTATGCAATTTTTTTTAAGTTTTTAAAGTTTTATGAATAGGTTTGTCTCGACTGTAATTTGTCAATCAACCCGCCGCGGTAGAGTGCACCTATCACCAAGATCTAATTGTAATGTTTTCAAGGAATAATACTTACAAGGATCTGACCTAGGCTTAGCCTATAAATACCATACCTTAGGTAGAGGGTAAGGCATCATCGAGAGTTATTGAAAAACCCTAAATGATATTTATCCCCATCATGTTCTAAATATTCCATAAGGCTTAGGTTATTTTGTAGAGTAGTTATGAAAGATAATTTGTAATTTGTTTAGTTCTTATCAATGCAAGTTTGAATTCAAAGTTTGTTCACTCTTGTTTCGTACTCTTTCTTACTTTAAAGTTGGGGAAACAAGTCTGTAAGAAAAAATATATTTATCTAATATCGGAAGAGCTAGACTCACGAAATGAGTAAACATGATTTTTATCTACTTCAGTAAAGACTAATATGACTTAGGGATAAGTTAGGATTTCAACGAATAAAAGGAACGTAACATCGATTGGTGTTCATCCTTGATTTACGCAATAAGGTATTATCAAGATGTGACCATCAATAGCACTTTGAATTATGGATAAGGAGGAGTCATCAAAGGACGTACTGTCGAACTATGAATAGTTAGCTTGCCGTCAAAGCATAACCCTGTCGAGGCAACCATGAAGAACCTTCAGCGAACCGCCAATGCAACAATATTGAATTTGAATTATAAGATCGAAACAATTATATTTGAATCCACACTACGAAGCAATCTAACCTGGTTTATTATTCAATCTTGATTTCTTGACTTTTTACTTTTATTGCTTTAGTTAATTTCTTTAATCACAAAACAAACAACTTTACTTGTGCATTTACTTTTCATTGCGTAGGAATTATAAAATACGTAACACCAGTCCTTGAGGCATCTACATCTTTTATACTATAACTTGAAAAGTGTATACTTGTACTATAAGAGCGTAGAACTATATACGCGCGGTAATGTAATTATAATAGCAAAATGAGTCTCTATTGTCAAGTCGTGAGTGTATTCTTTTTGGCAGTGAACCAATGTGCCCTTGTTCTTGACGATAATCACAAGTTACAAGTGAGTGAACTAAACCAACCATTTTACATTACAATTAAAATTTAATTTAATAACACTTGAATTTTGTAACAAGTAATATAAATAATTTTGAGCAATACTCAACTAGTTTTAATAGATAGGGGAAAGAAATTCAATTTATCAGTGATCCATATGCTCGATAAAGGGTACAAACATGTAGTATACATCTCAGGGTGAATGTTATAAGGTTGTTATAACAATTTGATCGTTCTTAGTAACCTCAATTGAGATATTGAATTACAATTTATGCTTTTGCCTAAATTATAATTGAGATACTAAAGTTTAAAAAGTAGAGTATTTTCTATAGATTCACTGTGTATACTGGACTTTGATATGTGTAAGATATGAACAAATAGTTGGGGGTGAGTAAAATTTAATTTGATTCGAAAAATAAATTTTTTACTTCATGTTTATAATTATTTCATACTTTTATATAGCATAATTTATCATTAACTATTATCGTTTATATTTATTTTTGCAGGTATTACTCGTGGAATTATGGCTTATAAAATGTTATTGGTTTAATAATCGTAAATTTCTTGTTATATTTTTTTTAGAATTTTTTAATCACCTGAGACATTTTTATCGCATTATTTGTTTTACAATGTGACATTGGTTTATTAGAGTGAAAAAAACATTTATATTTTTTATATAAAATTTTAAGTGTTCATGCACTTAAGGCTTATGGTCGATTTCAATCTTGAATAGAGCTCCTAGATAAATTTGAGAATGTTTCAAGTTTGAGCTTTTGGAATTCGAGCTTTTGAATTCTAGTTTTTCGAGTTTGAATTCTAATTTCGATTTCAATTTCAAGCTTAATAATTTTAAGCTCACAAGCTTTTCAAGATCGAATTGACTTGTTTATACCCCTAATGCCCATATTTGACACACAAAATCAAACAATCCTCCAACGATTTTACAGTTATTATTACAAATATGTAACCCAAGACTTTGCCAAATTAATATATTATGAAAGTGTAAATTAATCATCCTCATTAATTATCTCCATTAGTTTATATTAACTTACTAATATTTTTGGTCGGGTTCAAACGGTTCAGATCAAAATCAGTAATTGACAGGTTCATTTCAGGTCGACAGATTTTAGGTTGGGTTCACTTCAGGTCGGATAGGTTTTAGGTCGGGTTAATTTGAGATTTAAATTCATATTAAGTTTGAGTTTGGTACAAATATTGTGTTGATCATTTATTCGAATGAATTATTTAACATATTTCACGAGCATGAATCATAATAAAAATAAATATTATGCACTAGAACAAGCAAAAATATCATCAAATGATTCATATCTAAAAAATTGGAGTAAATTACTAAAATTAGAAAACAATAAAGAAAAATTTCGGAGTTAAATAAAAATATCATCACATTAAAAATACTATACTAAATTACAAAAAAATGAATAAGGGTCAATTTAAAATAAGAACAAAGTATTAGGGACTATAATGAAAAAAAATATAAAATTGAAATGATAAAAATTTGACTAAATTATAAAAAAATATATGAATGGTTTCAATTTCAAATAAAATATAAAGTTTTAGGAACTAAAAAGAATAAACATTGGACTAAATTACAAAAAATAAAAATTAATAATAAGTAAATTTTTGTTTAAAATTAAAAGAAAAACATAAATAAAAAATAAAATATCATCATATTAAAAGTACCAGATTAAATTAGAAAAATAAATATTAATCATGTAACACCCCCAACCCGGGTGCCACATTTGGGCCATAAGCCCAAATCAGTGGCCATAAAATTTCAAAGTCAAACTCAAGTCAAAGCATGATATAAGACATAATTCAAAACAACATTTAAAATCCAAAGTGATTTAACAACTCAAAATAACATCGGAGCTCCAAAATACAAGTTTGATAAAATATTTGACCTAACAACTAAATAAATAGAGTTACAATTATAACAGTGGTCCTACGAATACATAGTCCAAATAATCTAGTAACCGTACTCTACCAACCGATCAATGCTGAAGTCCCAAAACGATGGTGCTCCGCCACGTCCGCCCGAACGTCCGTCTACTTACCTACGCATGGAAACAAATTCCAAAAACGCTGAGCTACGAAAGCTCAGTGGGTACACAACCTATCGACTGTGCTTTCAAGTGAATCATAACTATAACATACGAGATAAGATAACATGATGATATGACATGCCAAATGCAACCAACGCATAAAGTAAACAAATCAAGAGTGAGGCTCACTTCCAACCCGACACTGGGGAACTCACCCGGCCCGGAATCTCACATCGAGCTGCTCGGAATCTCACATCGAGCTAATATACTCGGAATCTCGCATCGAGTCTTCACTCGGAATCTTACATCGAGTGAGACTCGGAATCTCTCATCGAGCAAAGTTATCACCCAGAATCTTGCATCAGATGGCCTTCGATACATCACCCGGAATCTCACATCGGATGATCTTCGTTGTGTTTGATAAGTGCTCAACTCACTATCACTTTTTACACCTTTTATGGGCATTAATCACTAAATTTACACCAACTCGGACCAATGCATATACTTAATATGATATATTTGTTAGAGTATGCCCAAAGACCAATCATAGGATGATTGTAAGAATACTTTTATTTACCAATTTTATTGAATAAAGGCATTGTCATTTTTGTTTAAGATATATGTGTCAATGTATAACATAAACTGAGAAACAATAAGGTCCATATAATAATATATGTATTATTATTAAAAGATCCGTAGTCAAGTATTATTATGGGTATGGACAATAATAATACGCTTAAGACTAACATGTGATTAATTGATGACAATGAGTTGTCATTGACATAGAGATGTCAGAATTAATACATGAATATATTAATAGAGAATAATATATTGGATTGACCCACTATGAGCATATATCTTGGATTATTATGTGACGGTCACGATATTGCTCATAGTGAAAACTATATGTATGGTCCTTAGACTTGAGATTATTACTATCTAAACATATGTTGTTTTATGTTTTGATGCAGTTAAACGTGTCGCGTAATTAGTTACACTATAAAAACTGACATTGGACATATTACAATGTATGTAGTGAGATGTGAATGATCAATATAGGATTTGTCCTTCCTACATAATAGGAAAATATATCAAAGGCCACTTGATTGAGTGAGACTAGAAATGCATGGCCATGCTTGAATACGTTGATATGAGATATCACAAATTATTCCTTAAAAGTAGTCCACTCTAGATATCAAGAAACATTAAAATAGGCTATACAAGTGTGACTATTCCAAGACTTGTGCCTATTAAAGATATAAAAGGAAAAAAGGATATAATACATTAAGATAGTTGATAACGGACATGATATATCGAATCATGATCTCTTGTAACTTAGATGACAATGATATATTGCTAGATGTCACTCATTTTTTGTAATATTAGAATTGTTCTAATATTACTACTAACGTTATAATGAGCCTACAGGGTCACACCCAATGATTGAAAAGGAGCAAAAATATATATAAGTATAAGAAGAATATATTTAATCTCGAATTTTAATAAAGGATATAATTAAAGTAATTATATCCCTTTTAAATTCGAACTAAATTATCTCCTATAAACAAATTTGGAATCAAACTCTTATACCTAGGGTTACACCTATATAAAGGATCTTTGGTCTAGCAGCCAAAACATAGAATTCCGAATTCCAAACCCTAGAATCACGAAAAACAGTTTTTCGAGATTTGCTCTCTCAACCGGGTGAACTGAGTAGAGGCCAAGACGATATTCGTGGAGGCTAAAGATTCGATTGTTGAACGATCGTAACTGCAACAGATACCGTTGTTGTCTTTGCTGTTTATCAAGGAACCCAATGTAAGTTATCGCATCTCTTCCTCCCGATTTCAGATTAAACGTACATGGATCACTGGAAAGACCGTCATAATTTTATTCCGTTGCGCCATGGGGTGTGCCGGCGGTCCCAACAGTGGTATCAGAGCCACTTGTACGATTCGTAATAGGGTTAAATACTTGGGTGATGCGATATGTATGAGATGCATGATTTGTTTTACTATATCGGCGATATAAATATTGATATTGATAGTCGATTAGGGATACGATTAATATATGTTTATCTGTTAATTACAGTCGCCATGTTGCTACAAGGGTTTTACGATAATCATATGTCAATGGTTGACATAGTGATCGGCGGAAGTGCGATAGCAGATCGCATCAAGGAAAAAGGAATAATTGTTATTCCGATATGGAAAAATCTAAGGGATTTAAAAATATCGAAAACGCGATTCTGTTGATAAATCTTATCAAATCGTGATGTTTTTCCATAGAAAATAGTATATATGATATGTTTGCTTTGCACGGTGTTCGACATGCATGTTTATAGCCCTTGCTTTTACAATAGTTGTAAATTTTAAATACGGCCTGCGTGCCGTGCCTTTCTCTATCTCTGTTGTACTTCTCTTCTCATCTTACTCCCTCGTATGTAAAATGAGTTTCTATAATTGTAATATTATTCCAAGAAGCAATCGAGACATTTGGAGCAAAGGCGAGAAAATGCTTGAGAAGCAGTTTTAGTGTAGAATTAGGTTTGTAAGGTTCTCCCATTGGCTTGGGATGGGCCACCTTAATTCTTTATTTTGGGCTATAACCATTGCAATCTTATTGTTTTATATCTATCATGTATGTGATGCAATGTATGATATATATCTTCTACTCGTATATATTGATGAGATCAATAAGGGCCAAATTAAAAGAAATAACGATGAGATAGTTAAAGTTTTCCCTCAAATTAATCTAAGTTAAATTTAGTCGTCCAATATTTGCCCTCGTTAAGGCCTTGATCGATCTTATGTGGGCTTTGCCAAAGCATTGACACATAAGTCCATCTTGGTTAAACGCGAAGAATAAGCAAGTGATATTCGTTGGTCGAAATATTGGTAATAACTTAGGTTATTCTAATAGGATTAGAAACCTAAAGGCTAAGTATTTGGTTAAGTCATGAGATGACTGAACAAGAGTTGTTCACCAAATGGAGGAGTTACATAAGATGTAATTAGTAAAGGATTACTTACCTAAATAACCTATATCCTAAAAGAAAAAGCCAAAGCTGATTTAGGAAATTGGTGAATTATGGATCCTCGCTCACTAGAAAAATTTTCGTCGAATTTTTCCGAAATTAAAAACGAGAGGGGTTTTTAATTTTGAACAAAATAGTGGGAGTATTTTATAAACAAAGACCTATTTATAATATTTCAAATTGGTAAATTTATATTATGTATTTCCATTGTTGTAGATCTAAATGACAAACAACACTATATCACTGCGATCACTCCTTGAGAAGGAGAAAGTCAACGGCATAAACTTCCTTGATTGGTTCCGCAATTTGAGAATTGTTCTCAAACAGGAAAGAAAGGAATATGTCATTGAAGAACCTGTTCCTGATGAACCTAATGCTTCTAGAACTGACAAAGACAAGTTTAAGAAATATATGGATGACATGTTAGATGTCGGATGTCTTATGCTTGCTACCATGACTCCTGATCTTCAGAAGCAACATGAGGACATGGTTGCATATGAGATGATTCAAAACCTCAAAGAAATATATGAGGAGCAAGCACATCAAGAGAGGTATGAGACCTCTAAAGCTCTATTTTAGTGCAAAATGGTAGAGGGATCTCCTGTAGGAGCTCATGTCATTAAGATGATAGGCTATATCCAAACGTTGGAAAAACTAGGTTTTCCTCTCAAGGATGAATTGGCTACTGATGTTATTCTGCAATCGTTGCCGAATAGCTTCAACGAATTTGTCCTTAATTTCAACATGAATGAAATTAACAAAACTTTGCCACAGTTACTTGGCATGTTACGAACTGCTGAGAAAAATATGTCTAAGGGTGGACCTAAGCCCATTCTGATGGTCCGCAAGGACAAAGGAAAGGGAAAGGCAGTGGCAAAGTACAAGGGTAAAGGTAAGCCTATACCCAAAGGACATGATGCACTAAAACCCAAAGGGGGAGTTAGCAAGGAAGGAAAATGTTTCCACTGCAATAAGACCGGACACTGGAAAAGAAATTGCCCCATTTACCTTGAAGAGGTCAAGAAGGCAAAAGCAGATGGTGCATCTGCTTCAGGTATTTATGTTATCGATGTGAATCTGTCAACATCTTCTTCTTGGGTATTAGATATCGGTTGTGGTTCTCACATTTGTACTTCTGTACAGGGACTGCAAAAGAGAAGGAATCTAGCTAAGGGAGACGTAGACCTACGAGTAGGAAATGGAGCAAGAGTTGCTGCATTAGCTATAGGAACATACGTTTTATCTTTACCTAGTGGACTTGATTTACATTTAGAAGATTGTTATTTTGTGCCTAGTTTGACTAAAAACATTATTTCTATTTCTTGTTTGGACAAGATTGGCTTTGAGATTATTATTAAGAATAATTGTTGTTCTTTTTATCTCGATAATGTTTTTTATGGTTCGGCACAATTGGTTAATGGCTTATACATTTTAAATCTAGAAAATGGCATTTATAACATAAATACCAAAAGATCAAAAACAAATGACTCAAATCAAACTTATCTCTGGCACTGTCGTTTATGCCATATAAGTGAGAAACGCATATCAAAACTCCATAAAGATGGATTCTTAGATTCATTTGTTTTTGAACAACTGGATGTATGTGAATCTTGCTTATTAGGAAAAAATGACTAAGGCTCCTTTTAATGGTAAAAGTGAGCGAGCAAGTGATTTATTGGGATTAATACATAGTGATGTATGTGGACCAATGAACACACAAGCTAGAGGTGGATTTCAGTACTTCATCACTTTCACTGATGACTCCAGTCGATATGGTTACATATACCTTATGCGCCATAAATCTGAGGCTATCAAAAAGTTTAAAGTATTCAAGAATGAAGTACAAAATCAACTAGGCAAGAGTATTAAAGCACTTCGATCAGATCGAGGTGGAGAATACTTAAGCATAGAATTTGATGAACTCCTTAAAGAATGTGGGATTGTCTCACAGCTTACTCCACCAGGTACACCACAGTGGAATGGAGTTTCTGAGAGGAGAAATCGAACTTTGTTAGACATGGTTCGATCAATGATGAGTCATAGTGATCTTCCGACTTATTTCTGGGGACATGCACTAGAAACAACTGTTTTCACTTTAAATCGTGTTCCGTCTAAATATGTTCAAAAGATACCATATGAGATATGGACAAGAAAACGTCCTAGTATGTCTTTTATGAAGATTTGGGGTTGCGAAGCATATGTCAAACATCAGATGTCTACAAAGCTCGAACCCAAATCTCATAAATGTAATTTTGTTGGATATCCCAAAGAATCTAAGGGATATTATTTCTTTAACCCTAAAGAGAACAAAGTGTTTGTTGCTCGAACAGGAGTTTTTCTCGAAAGAGAATTTCTCAATAAGAAAGGAAAGGGTAGAGACATTGAACTTGGAGAAGTTCAAGAACAAAAATTCACTGAGCCTGAAATTGAACGTGTTCCATAAATTGTTGAGGAACAATCAACAGATTTAGAAACACAATCACTGCGCAGGTCCACAAGAGAACGTCATGCACCTGAGAGATATGGATTTCTCATTACCACGCATGGAGATGTTCTTATTATGGATCAAGATGAGCCAAGAACTTATCAAGAGGCAGTATTGAGCCCAGACTCTGAGAAATGGCTTGAGGCCATGAAATCTGAGATGGAATCCATGTCAGTCAACCAAGTATGGACTTTGGTTGAATCACCTAAAGGGGTAAAACCTATAGGGTTTAAATGGGTTTTCAAGAAGAAAACCGACATGGATGGAAACGTACAAACATACAAAGGGTGACTAGTTTCTAAAGGTTTTCGACAAGTTCATGGTATTGACTATGACGAAACTTTCTCCCCTGTAGCTATGTTTAAATCCATCCGGATCTTGCTTGCTATAGCTGCATTCCATGATTATGAAATTTGGCAAATGTACGTCAAAACCGCTTTCCTTAATGGAAAAATTGAAGAGGATGTGTATATGACACAACTAGAAGGTTTTGTCGCTCCAAGAAATGCTGGAAAGGTTTGTAACCTACAAAGGTCAATTTATGGACTGAAGCAAGCTTCTCGAAGCTGGAAATTTCGTTTCAATGATGCGATCAAAGAGTTTGGTTTTATCAAGAAAGAAGATGAGCCTTGTGTTTACAAGAAGACTAGTGGGAGCATTGTTTCTTTCCTAATCTTGTATGTAGATGACATACTTATCATAGGAAATGCATACCTACCTTACAGTCGGTTAAGACTTGGTTAAGTAGTTGTTTCTCTATGAAAGATTTAGGTGAGGCAACATATATCTTAGGGGTTAAGATCTATAGAGATAGATCTAGACGACTTCTAGGTCTGAGTCAAAGTACATATATAGAAAAATTTCTGAAAAGATTCAGTATGGAAGAATCCAAGAAAGGATTCTTACCTATGAGACATGGTATATCTCTTTCGAAGGAAATGTGTCCTTCAACTCCACAAGAAAGAGAACGAATGAGTAAGATTCCATATGCTTCGGCTATTGGTTCTATCATGTATGCCATGATATGTACTTGACCAGATGTACCGTATGCCTTAAGCATGACAAGTCGATATCAGGTAAACCCTGGTGAAAGTCACTGGGAAGCAGTCAAAAACATCCTTAAGTACTTGAGAATAACTAAGGATACATTTCTTGTCTAAGGAGGCAAAGAAGAGCTAAGTATAAAAGGTTATATTGATGCTAGTTTCCAAACAGACAAGGATGACTCAAGATAGCAATCTGGATTTGTGTTTTGCCTTAATGGAGGTGCTGTAAGCTGGAAAAGTTCTAAACAAGACACAGTAGCTAATTCTACGATAGAGGCTGAGTATATTGCACCCAGTGAAGCAGCAAAGGACGCTATTTGGATCAAAAAGTTCATATCCGAACTAGGGGTTGTTCCAAGCATATCAGATGCTATAGAACTCCGTTGTGACAACAATGGCGCTATTTCACAAGCAAAGGAACCTAGATCTCATCAACGATCCAAACATATTCTTAGACGCTTCCATCTCATTCGAGAGATCATAGATCGAGGAGATGTGGAGATATGTAAAGTACACACGGATGATAACATTGCTGATCCCTTGACGAAGCCTCTGACACAACAAAAGCATGATCGTCACACTGAGTCACTCGGTATTAGATATGTGAGTGATTGGTCTTAGTGCTAGTGGGAGATTGTTAGAGTATGCCCAAAGACCAATTTTATTGAATAAAGGCATTGCCATTGTTGTTTTCAGATATATGTGTCAATGTATAACATAAACTAAGAAATAATAAGGTTCATATAATTATATATGTGTCATTATTAAAAGATCCTTAGTCAAGTATTATTATGGGTGTGGACAATAATAATTAGCTTAAGACTAACATGTGATTAATTGATGACAATGAGTTGTCATTGACATAGAGATGTGAGAATTAATACATGAATATATTAATAGAGAATAATATATTGGATTGACCCACTATGGGCATATATCTTGGATTATTATGTGACGGTCACGATATTTCTCATAGTGAAAACTATATGTATGGTCCTTAGACTTGAGATTATTACTATCTCAACATATGTTGTTTTATGTTTTGATGCAGTTAAACGTGTCGCGTAATTAGTTACACTATAAAAGCTGACATTGGACATATTACAATGTATGTAGTGAGATGTGAATGATCAAGATAGGATTTTTCCTTCCTACATAATAGGAAAATATATCAAAGGCCACTTGATTGAGTGAGACTAGAAATGCATGGCCATGCTTGAATACGTTGATATGAGATATCACAAATTATTCCTTAAAAGTAGTCCACTCTAGATATCAAGAAGCATTAAAATAGGTTATACAAGTGTGACTATTCCAAGACTTGTGTCTATTAAAGACATAAAAGGACAAAAGGATATAATACATTAAGATAGTTGGTCACGGACATGATATATCGAATCATGATCTCTTGTAACTTAGATGACAATGATATATTGCTAGATGTCACTCATTGTTTGTAATATTAGAATTGTTCTAATATTACTACTAACGTTACAATGAGCCTACAGGGTCACACCCAATGGTTGAAAAGGAGCAAAAATATATATAAGTACAAGAAGAATATATTTAATCTCGAATTTTAATAAAGGATATAATTAAAGTAATTATATCCCTTTTAAATTCGAATTAAATATATAGATTCCGAAATTTAAGGAAATAATTAAAGTAATTATCTCCTATAAACAAATTCGGAATCAAACTCTTATACCTAGGGTTACACCTATATAAAGGATCTTTGGTCTAGCAGCCAAAACATAGAATTCATAATTCCAAACCCTAGAATCATGAAAAACAGTTTTTCGAGATTTGCTCTCTCAACCGGGTGAACTGAGTAGAGGACAAGACGATATTCGTGGAGGCTAAAGATTCGATTGTTGAACAATCGTAACTGAAGCAGATCCCGTTGTTGTCTTTACTGTTTATCAAGGAACCCAATGTAAGTTATCGCATCTCTTCCTCCCAATTTTGGATTAAACGTACATGGATCACTGGAAAGACCGTCATAATTTTGTTCCGCAGCGCCATGGGGTGTGCCGGCGGTCCCAACAATATTTAGAAGTTATGCTTATAAAGATGATATTTATAGAAAAGGAAAGTTTTACTGCATTTTTACATCTGTGCAAGATAAACTATTACCGTGGCAGCGACATGGCCGAGGCAGGATCTGATGCCGAGGCAGCAGCAGAAAGACAGACAGCAATACTGTAGGCGATTGGAAGAGAAAAATCCAAGGGACGTTTCTAGACATGCAGCACATGGATCGGAGCTGGTTAGCACGAGGAAAAGCCCAAGACAAAGGCTACGCGGGAAAGCTTCTTAGTTAGAATAAACTTGGAAATATTTTATTTATGTACATGACTTGTTCCCTACTCCAAGTTGTATTCTACTTAGTAAAGGTTTGCCCTAGGCCAAGCCTATATAAGACCTAGTCGTCTAAGGGAATAGGAGAGCTGATTCTTAGAGAGTTCACCCTAAGACTAAATGTTTTCTTTCTCTCAAATTATGTTCTAAGCTTTCTTAGGGTTTAGGTGAAGGTTGTTAAGTATTTGTGAGAGGAGATTGTACTTTGTTCTTTGTTTCAATGCAATAAAACTATCAAGGTTTGCTTATCCTTTGCCATTCATTGTTCTTGCATTCAAGCTCGGGAGTAAAGATTGTGAGTAATTCATTTATCTAGACTTGGGAGAGTTAGATTCATGAAAGGGATAAGTACGGTGTTTCAATCGCGAAATACTAACTCGGCCTAAGGATAGGTTAAGAGTTTCAGCGGCTAAAAGAAGTGTGAGATTGGTTGGTGGGTATAATTGATTCACGCCGGGAGGTATCATCAAGGACTAGTCATCAACAGTATTCCGACTTAGGGATAAGCGGAGTCACCCAAGGACACTTTGCCGAACTTTGGTAAAGTCCAACCACGAGCAAGGAATTGCCGCGGCGGACAAGTATTATCACTGCCAAGGCAGTAATCTGCAGTACTGCCGAGGCAGTGATATACAATTGCATTGAACAGAGACAAGTCAATCAAATCCGCAATACAACGCAACTGGATCCTGACCTCTCTCTCTATTAATCAGACCTCATCCTTTTACTTAGTCTTCTTTATTTCAATTTATTTAGTTTCATGAAAACCACAATTACCTGTGTTTTTATTTTATTCCTTTTTACAGAACAAGAAGACGAAGAAGGCATATTAAGTATACCAATC
The DNA here is from genome assembly GCA_035048815.1 of Abelmoschus esculentus. Taxonomy (NCBI): domain Eukaryota; kingdom Viridiplantae; phylum Streptophyta; class Magnoliopsida; order Malvales; family Malvaceae; genus Abelmoschus; species Abelmoschus esculentus. The sequence continues at coordinate 11,688,079 of JAUCBN010000031.1, forward strand.
CCTGTGGAGACGATACACGATAATACTTATTACTTTATTACTTGCGATGTGTTCACTTGCACTAATTGCGCACTTTTGACACGCGACAGTGTTGCAACACTATCACTCACTGGGTATCCGGATCCCACCAAACAATAAATCAAACCACACAAGATGATCCACCTAGGATCTTACATCAAATACTATTCAACCAAGCCAAAACCGAGCATGCAAGCATAATTCTCATAGTACGACTCTTATCACGACTTACTAACTTAACCTTTGAGGTAAACCCATCAACAGTGATTTACGACTCATTTCATTGATATGATTTATATTTGCCTTTAATTATCCTTATCGAACCTCATCTACTACTTATCTTGGAAAAAGTTCACAGGGGTATCGATACTCCTATATGGGGTATCGAAACACCCTACATCGATACCCACCCAAAGAAGGCATCGAAACATGGGTATCGATACCAGTATCGATACCCTTTGACCATTTCCAAAGTCAATGAAAGAGGAACCTCCAGCATCGATACCAGTATCGATGCCATTATGCCACTGGAGGATCTAGTATCGAACCATGGTTCGATACCCTTAACCAAACGTTCACTTTCCTCTTAAGGGTATCGATACCGGTAGCCCGTGTATCGATACCCCCTGCACGAAATACAGGTTTGAAGCTTTAAAATTTTAAGAACCTTAATCCAAACTAGTTCAATCGGTCCCAAAACATTCCTACTCATTTATGAAGTAGTTTAAGTGAGTTTCTAACCCATTTTACTCATTACAATCAACTCTAAATCAAGACACCATTAAAGCATGCAAAGGCTCTATCCTAGCCAAACCATCAAACAATCAAACAAGCATGCTAAAATGATGATGCACATGAAATGAAAAGGATTTGAGAGTGTACCAACCTCAAAAACGAGCTAAAGAAGCTCCACAACCAGCCCTCAAACCTTCTCCTTTCCCAAGCCTCTTGACGGCTCTCCTTGCTCTTCAATTACAAATAAGATGACCAACGATTACAACACATTCTAGATGATTTAAGGAAGCTTAAACAACCTTAAAATCATCCTAAGACCTGCCCAAAACTTATTCTCGTTCTTCCACAAAACTCCCCACTAAAACCTTACCTCCACCATTTAAAACAACTCTTACCTTGAAAGATAGATCCTTTTGAGATGAACAAAAAACCCTCTTACCTTAAAACGAGATTTCACAAGCTTCACTATCAAAAACCAACCTTTGATGATGATGCTTGGGGAAAGAAATGGGTGGAGAAAGGACGAAGAAGGAGTTAAAGAGAAGGTGATATCATTCTCTACAAAATGCAAAAAATTAAACACCTCTTTTCTCCTTTCCATCATCCAATTAGCCATTTACCAAACTACCCCCAATCCATCCTTCAAACCCAAGCCCAACAACAAGCCTTTGACCCAACAAGGCCCCAAAAGCCCAACAACGAGGCTCACACTCTCGGGTTAACCCGACTCCGAGTTCCGAAACTCGGGTCGTGACAACTCTCCCTTCCTTAAAGAAAATTTCATCCTCAAAATTTACTTGGGGGAAACAAGTGCGGATAGAGCAACCCCATGTCCGCTTCGACCTCCCACGTAGCCTCCTCAACTCCGTGGTTTCTCCAAAGCATCTTAACCAAAGGGATACACTTGTTCCGAAGCTCTTTGACTCCCTTGTCAAGCACTCTTACCGGTTCCTCTTCATAGGTTAGATCCGTATTAACCTCAACATCCTTTGAAGATAACAAATGCAAAGGGTCTGAATGGTAACGCCACAACATCGACACATGGAACACATTGTGGATGCATGCCAAGTTTGGAGGCAAAGCTAACCGATAAGCCACTAGCCCAACTCTCTCAAGCACCTCATACGGTCCTATAAACCTTGGACTCTACTTGTCTTTTCTTCCAAAGCGGATGATCCCTTTCCATGGTGAAACCTTTAAGAACTCTTTTTCTCCAACTTCATACTCGATATGCTTCCTTTTCTTATCTGCATAAGCCTTCTGACGATCGAAAGCAGCTTGTAACCTTTCCTTGATTATCTAAAACTTTTCCTTTGTCTTCTTAACTAGATCGGATCTCACAATCCGTCTTTCATTGAGCTCGGTCCAACACAAAGGTGTTCTATACTTGCGTCCATACAACGCCTCAAACGGTGTCATCTTGATACTTGACTGATAACTGTTGTAAGCAAACTCAACCAACGGTAGTTTTTCCTCCCAACTACCCTCGAAGTCTACAACACAACACCAAAGTATGTCCTCAAGAATCTGAATGACCCGTTCAGATTGACCCTCGGTTTGTGGATGAAAAGCTGTGCTGAAGTGCAACTTGGTATCCAAAGCACTGTGGATCTTTTTCCAAAGCCTTGCCGTGAACCGCGGATCCCTATCCGATATGATCGAGGATGGTACTCCATGCAATCGCACGATCTCCTTGACGTACAACTGAGCCAACCTTTCTAAACTGAAGTCCATGCGCACAGGCAAAAAGTGAGCAGACTTGGTCAACCGGTCAACTACGACCCATATAGGATCATGCTACCTTTGAGTCAAAGGTAACCCTGTGACAAAGTCCATGGTGACCCGATCACACTTCCATTGTGGAATCTGGATTGACTGAAGTAAACCCGAAGGAACCTGATGTTCCGCCTTCACTTTCTGGCAACCTAAACACCTTCTCACAAACTCTGAGATATCCCTTTTCATACAAGGCCACTAATAGAACGCTCTTAGATCTTGGTACATCTTGTTGCCTCTCGGATGTACTGTATAAGGGCTACAGTGCGCCTCCCTCATGATACGATCCCTCAGATCCTCTAAAGCAGGAACAAACAAACGTCCCTTAAAGTACAAGTAACCACCATCTCGTACCTCAAAGTCCGTACTCTCACCCCTCTGAACTGCCTCTATCTGAGCTACCAAGTCCTCATCCAAAACTTGGGTCCTCTTTATCTCTTGTACCAACATTGGTTCCACTCGAAGCTCGGCCAAAAAACCACCATCATCTGTCAACCTCAAACAAGCAAACATAGCTCTCAAGTCCGCCATGGACTTTCTACTCAAAGCATCTGCCACCATATTTGCTTTACCTGGATAGTACTCGATCACACAGTCATAGTCCTTTAGCAGCTCTATCCAACGATGTTGTCTCAAGTTCAACTCCTTTTGAGTAAGCAGATACTTCAGGATCTTATGATCCGTATAGATGTAGCATTTCTCCCCATAGAGATAATGCCTCCATATCTTCAAAGCAAAGATGACTGCGACAAGTTCTAGATCATGGGTAGGGTAGTTCTGTTCATGCGTCTTGAGTTACCGTGAAGCATAGGCAACCACCTTCCCATCTTGCATAAGAACACACCCTAGACCATTCAACGATGCATCACTGAAAATAACATAGTCCTTTCCTAACTCCGGTTGAGTCAACACTGGTGCCTCGATAATATAAGACTTTAACTGCTCAAAACATTGTTTTCTCTTCTCATTCCAAACAAAAGGAACTCCTTTTTGTAACAACTTAGTCAACGTTGATGCCAAGATTGAGAAACCTTTCACAAACCGTCGATAATATCCCGCAAGCCCAAGGAAACTACGGACCTCCGAGACATTTCTAGGTGGTTTCCACTCCACTATAGCTTGGATCTTTTGAGGATCAACCCGGATCCCATCGACTGTCACGATGTGACCCAAAAACGCAACCTATGAAAGCCAAAACTCATACTTGCTGAACTTAGCAAAAAGACGTCTATCCCTCAACGTCTAAAGCACCACTCGAAGGTGCTCATCATGCTCTTCTTCCGACTGAGAGTAGACCAAGATGTCATCTATAAACACCACCACAAACTGATCCAGATAAGGCTGAAAGATTTGGTTCATGAGATCCATGAAAGCTGTCGGAGCATTGGTAACTCCAAAAGGCATTACCAAAAACTTGTAGTGGCCATACCGCGTCCTAAAAACAGTTTTCTGAACATCCTCCTCAACTATCTTCAACTGGTAGTAACCAGACCTCAAGTCTATCTTTGAGAACACACGGGCACCTCTCAAGTGGTCAAACAGATCATCGATCCTAGGAAGAGGGTAGCCTTTCTTTATCGTTACCTTGTTAAGCTGCCGGTAGTCGATGCACATCCTCATTGACCCATATTTCTTTTTCACAAACAGAACTGGAGCACCCCAAGGTGAAACACTCGGTCGGATGAAACCCTTTTCAAACAACTCTTGTATCTGACTCTTTAACTCTCTCATCTCTGTTTGTGTCATACGGTAAGGAGCGATGGACACCGGTGTCGTGCCTAGAAACACCTCTATACGAAAATCAAGCTCTCGATCTGGTGGTAAACTCAGTAACTCCTCTGGGAACACATCGGCAAATTCACAAACTGTCCGAAGACTCTCCAAAGCCGGAACCTCAACACTCACATCCACCACGTGAGCTAAGAAAGCCTCACAACCTTGCTGTATCAACCTTTGTGCCGCCAAAGCTGAAACAACGTTAGGAATACAAGGATTCCTTCCACCTCTGACCACTAGCTTAGACCCATCAGCAACTCTCAACTTCAAACTCTTGGTTCTACAACCCAAGCTAGCGTCGTGCTCAAACAACCAATCCATACCTAGGATTGCGTCAAACTCTTGAAAAGGCAAGACCATAAGGTCCGCTGGAAAGATTGAACCTTGCACCTCGATCGGACACCTCCGATACACCTTATCTACTAACATATTCAAACCCAACGGACTCGTCACTCTAACCCCTATCTCAAGATCCTTAGTCGGTAAACCCCACTGTTCTGATATCCCACTACGGATATAGGAATGCGTAGACCCCGAGTCCACTAATGCTACTATAGGTACAGAGAACAAAGAGAAAGTACCTGAGATAACATCAGTGGGCTCACAATCCTCTTGAGCTCTGACTGCATACTGCCTCGTTGGTGCCCTAGCGGTAGATTGAAACGTGCCCCTACTCTGATGGCCAGTAGTCTGACTCGTGCCTCCCCTAGAGAACCCTCAACCCCTCTGAGCCGGATAAGAGGTCCTCTGTGTCTGAACCGGTACGGTGGTAGCAGCAGCAGGATAGTCTTTCATAAGATGATCTAGAGATCCACACTCAAAACAAGCTCGGCTCGGTCCCCAACACTCACCACGGTGCCTAAGACCACACTGATTACATATTGGCATACCTGTACTCCTCTGAGAACTCTCGGGACTCATCAGGGATGATGATGAAGGCCTCCCCTTCCCTGACTCCATCGGTTCCTGTCCCTCCTAGACTGAGACTGAGAGGTATGAGAGGACTGATTCCTCCCACTGGCATTACCTTGTCCTCCCGCAGAACCATACGTCAAATCTTGCACCTCCTCTAAAGCCTTATGTCACGGGGCTAGGGTTCGACTAGCAGAACCGTGCGGCCTTAGTCACGGATCTCTTCGATGGTGCGGCTAAGTCAGCCTAAAAATCCAAGGAAAATGCTTGGATGAGCAGCAGAAAGAATTGCAAGGAAGAAAAGATGAGAGAAATGTTGCTATCTCTTGTATTACTCAAGAAAATGTGAAAGTGAAAAATGAATTACAATGAAAGGTTAAGCCTCTATTTATAGGATGGCTAGCTACGATCTAATGGTTACATACGAATCTAATCAAGGGCTAGGATTAGCCTAAGACAAATAAGAAAGGAAGGAGAATCATGGTTGGTGGACCTTCCTTCAATAGATGGATGAGTATGGATGGATTCCATAAGTGTTGGGAGACACTTTCCTCGAATTAGGGGATTGGGTTGGTGGCTCCTTTCCTTCAATGATCCGGTCAACTAAGCATTCTCCAAGGGAGTTGGCCGAATGGGCTTGAGAAAGGCCCAAGAGATCGAACAGAAGTACTTGGGCATATCGCAAGGTGTCGGGCTCGGTCCTCGGGTCCGTCTGGGTGGCATGGCCCTTGGACCCCGGGTGCTCTTTGATGGTGCGGGTGCTGGGATCCCCCCTCGGTTGCGCATGAGTGATGCTGGTGTCGTCCCGCACGGGTGGATGAGTGGTGCGGGTGTTGTGTTCGTCTCCTTGGTGTGCACGTCGGGTGCTGTCCTCGGCTCCATGGTGTGTACGTCAGGTGCTGAGTTTCGCCCCATGGTGTTGGGCAGGAACTAAGGTGTCCGACTCGGCCCCTAGGTGTGCGGCCTTCTCGGTCATGTTGGCCCCTTGGTGTGCAGCCTGGTGGCGGGCTGTGACATTCTCCCGCACTGAATTGAGCGACTCCCTCGTCGCTCGGCTTTGATGGAACTCGGCTATCTTGTCGCTGAATTGCCACAAGTCTTCGGCAAGTTCCCAACTACCCTCTGTTTCGGGAAGTCCGTTCCAAAGCACAAAGTACTCGTGCCTTGGTCTATGGCCAGGTCGTCGGATGACTTGATCCGTAAGGATGTCTTGCGCCTCCTTCGCGTAGGAGACCTTGACTCCAACTGGTGTTCGGCTGGATGTGCTCCTCTCTGGGTCATCAGCATCCTCGTGGAATGGCTTTAGCATGCTGATGTGGAAAACAGGATGGGCTCGAAGCTTTTGCGACAACACCAACTTGTAGGCCACCTTGCCTACTCGTTTGGCCACCTTGTATGGTCCCTCGTATCTCCTCACGAGCGCCCTGTGAACAGAAGAATTGCGAAGTGTTAGGTTCAATTTTGCAAGAACTAAGTCTCCTACCTGGAACTCCATGTCTCTACGCTTTTGATCCGCCCACTTCTTGTTCCTCTTTTGAGCCTTGTGCAAGTAGGCTTCGGCTAAGTCTCGTTTCTCTTGCCAAGCCTTTGTGAAATTAAAGGCTGCGGGATTTGGACCCTCATATTTGGTCGCAATCGCATCAGGAGTGTGCGGTTGTTGCCCATTTACTATCTCGAATGGGCTAATATTGGTTGCCTCGGTTCGTTGCAAGTTGTACGAAAATTGGGCCACATCCAATAGCTCTGACCAGTCCCTTTGCGTAGCACTTACATAGTGCCTTAGATAAATTTCGAGCAGTGCATTGACCCTCTCTGTTTGCCCGTCTGTTTGCGGATGAAAGGCTATTGAAAAGTTTAAGTTGGATCCCATCAACTTAAACAACTCGTTCCAAAATCGACCGGTGAAACAAGTGTCCCTATCGCTTACGATAGTCTTCGGAATTCACCAATACTTTACCACATGTTTGAGGAATAAGCGGGCTGCCTCCTCTGCTGGACAAACCTTGGTTGCTGGTATGAATGTTGCATATTTCGAGAACCTGTCAACTACAACCATAATACTCGAAAAATCCTTAACATTAGGCAAACCTATAATAAAATCAAGGGAAATACTCTCCCATGGCTTCTCCGGAACTGGAAGCGGTTAAAGCAAGCCCATTGGTTTCTTTGCATCCACCTTGTCTTGTTGGCACACAAGAAAAGTTTTGACATAAGCCTCCACATCGTTTCCCATTTGTGACCAATAATACCTTTCGGCTAGCAAGGCTAAGGTGCGATGCATGCCTGGATGACCCGTCCATCTCGAATCATGGCACTCTTTCAAGAGTTGCTTGCGTAGATTGTTGAAATGTGGGATGTGTAGGCGGTTTCCTCGAGTATAGAGCAAGTCCTCTTAGATCCAAAATCGTCGGGATTTGCCCTCCTTTGCATACTCAATAAGACCCTTTGCAGTAGGGTCGTGGGAGAGCCCCTCTTTGATGCTCTCGAGCAAGGCTCCCTCGGGTTTGCTGGTAGCGGCAAAAGTTGACCTATGACTTAGTGCGTCGGCCACAAGATTGGCTTTACCTGGCTTATGTTCCATGGTGAAGTCAAACTCGGCTAGAAAATCTTGCCACCTAGCCTGTTTAGGAGACAACTTCTTTTGGGTTAAGAAATAGCTAATAGCACTATTATCAGTAAAGACAACAAACCTCGAACCCAAAACATAGTGCCTCCAAGTGCGCAAGCAATGCACAACGGAGGTCATTTCTTTCTCTTGGATAGTGTACCGCCTCTCGGTCTCATTTAGCTTTCTACTCTCGAAAGCAATTGGATGCCTTTCTTGCATGAGCACCCCTCCGATAGCAAAATCTGATGCATCGGTGTGAATCTCAAATTCCTTGGTGTGGTCGGGAAAAGCCAGCACCGGCTCACTTACCATGTCTTGTTTCAGCTCCTCGAATGCCTTTTGGAAACTTGGACACCAATACCACTCGTTGTTCTTTTTGAGCAACTCGGTTAGTGGAGTGGCAATGTTGGAGTAACCTTTAACAAAGTTACGGTAATAGTTGGCTAGGCGAAGGAACAAACGAAGCTCGGTGACCTTGGTCGGTGGATCCCACTCATTGATGGTATGGATCTTACTCTGGTCCATTCGGATTTTGCCTTCTCCGATTATATGCCCCAAGAAAGGAACTTCTCGTTGGGCAAAAGCACATTTCTCCTTCCTGATGTACAACTCGTTGTCACGGAGAACCTGCAAAACCTTTCTCAAGTGCCTTATATGCTCCTCAAAAGTGTTGCTATAGATGACTATGTCATCGAGATAAACAACTACAAAGCGATCAAGAAAAGGATGCAATATGTTGTTCATTATGGTGCAAAACGTTGCTGGAGCGTTGGTAAGGCCGAATGGCATGACCAGGAATTCGAACGACCCATACCTTGTTACACAAGCGGTTTTAGGCTCGTCTCCTTCGACAATCCGCACTTGGTAATATCCCGAGCGCAGATCAAGCTTGGTGAACCATCTCGCACTCCCAAGCTGGTCGAACAAGTCTGTGATCAAAGGTATCGGGTACTTGTTTTTGATAGTGAGCTTGTTTAAAGCCCGGTAGTCGATGCACATTCTTAGACTACCATCGTGCTTCTTTTGGAACAGCACGGGTGCACCAAAGAGTGCCTTGGATGGCCTGATGTAGCCCGCATCCAAGAGCTCTTTAAGTTGCCTTCGAAACTCCTCAAGTTCCGGTGGTGCCATCCGATATGGGGCCCTTGCTGGTGGCACGGCATTCGGATATAACTCGATCTTGTGATCGACCTCTCGCTTTGGTGGTTGCACCTTTGGTAACTTGGAAGGCATAGTGTCCTTAAACTCTTCAAGGACTTTTCCCACGGCATCGGGGATCTCCATGGACTCCATGGGTGCATCCTCCTTGAACACGGAAAGTTAGGATGTCTCGTCTCTACGCACTCCTTTATTGAATTGGATAGCGGATAACACCTTGGCTCGCACACCTGCCTCTCGACTCACCGGGACAACACATTGATGTTGGCGGTCGAGGATACACAAACAATCGGCAAAAGGCAAGAGAAGTGCATTAATCCGATCCAAAAATGATAAACCAATTACCAAATCATAATCGTCTAAGGGAATTACCTTGATGGACTCTTTACCTGTCCAACTCCCAAGTTGAAGCTCGACTCATTTTGCCACTCCGGCAATGGGCTCCTCCTTAGAGTTGACTGTTTTGATCCATCCGCTTGCCTTCTCCACATGAAGGCCAAGCTTCTTGGCAGCCCCTTCGGACATGAATAGCTCAGAAGCTCCGGTGTCCACTAGTGCGCTCAATTGCTTTCCCGCAATTGTTACTTCGACATACATAAGGCCCTTGTTCCTGCGAGTAGACTTAGTTTGAAGGGAACTAATGATGGAACTAAGTTTGAACCTTACCTCAGATGACTCTTCATCCGTTTTGATGGCCGAAAGGCTGGCCTTCTTTGGGCAATCTTTGATGTAATGAGGCCCATCGCAATGGAAGCACTTGACAGGACCATGGTCCCTCCTTTCCCATGATCGAACAAACCTGTTGGGCTTGTTGTTCGAAGAATGCTTCCAATCTTCATTGGAAGACTTGTCTGATCCACTTTTGGACTTCTTGTCCCGATCCCAACCATTACCTTTATACTTGGGTTTTGGCTTGGAAGACTCTCCCTTCTTCTCGAATTTGGCTATGGCTTCGGCCTCATCCAAAGCCTTGGAAAGATCGGTAACTCCACGTCTTTCCAACTCTAAGTTGGCCCATCGTTGAAGACCGTCCATGAAGTTTGAAAAACCTTCATCTTCTCCCAAGTTCGGGATTTGAAGTTTGACGTCTGTAAACTTCTTCACGTACTCTTGGATGGTGTCGTCATGCTTGAGTTGTCGAAGTTTTGTTCGCAATTCCCTTTGGGCGTTTTTGGGATAGAAAGCCTCCTTGACTTCAGCTTGGAGTTCTTCCCAAGTCTCGACTGGAGCATCTTTGCTCTTCTCCTCGGTACACCTGCGACGCCACCATAAAAGAGCGGTGTCAGTAAAATAAGCGGATGCAGTATTTACCTTTGTGGACTCTTCCACAATGTTCATGCGACGGAAATACTGATCCATGCTCCAGATGAAATTCTCCACATCTTGAGTATCTCTCGATCCCTTGAACGGCTTCGGTTTAGGGACATCGGCTAGCACCTTGGTGGGGCTAGTGATCACACCACTTGACATGGCGCTTTTATACATGAACAGATCGGACTTCAACACGTCCACAATCTTCTTGAGATCATTCAATTCGGACTTGAGTGATGCATTCTGCAACTCCAAGTTCTCCATTGTATCATCGATGAGGCTTTGGAAATCTTCTTTGAGACTGTCCCCCTTGTTTTCCAACTCATTCAGTCGGTCGTCTACCACATAGAGTCGCTCCGTTGAATCCCTTGTGGAATTCTCCAAGCGGGTGACTTTGTCTTGCAAAGAAGAAATTGCATCTCTCGAACTAGCCCTCTTGGCTTTGTCTGAACGAGTCTCTACAGTTTTGGCAACAACTTCACTCGGGTTCATCATCTTTTGAACGGATCCTTGCTGAAAAACTTGGCTCTGATACCACTTGTCACGGAGCTAGGGTTCGACTAGCAAAACCGTGCGGCCTTAGTCACGGATCTCTTCGATGGTGCGGCTAAGTCAGCCTAAAAATCCAAGGAAAATGCTTGGATGAGCAGCGGAAAGAATTGCAAGGAAGAAAAGATGAGAGAAATGTTGCTATCTCTTGTATTACTCAAGAAAATGTGAAAGTGAAAAGTGAATTACAATGAAAGGTTAAGCCTCTATTTATAGGATGGCTAGCTACGATCTAATGGTTACAAACGAATCTAATCAAGGGCTAGGATTAGCCTCAGACAAATAAGAAAGGAAGGAGATTCATGGTTGGTGGAACTTCCTTCAATAGATGGATGAGTATGGATGGATTCCATAAGTGTTGGGAGACACTTTCCTCAAATTAGGGGATTGGGTTGGTGGCTCCTTTCCTTCAATGATCCGGTCAACTAAGCATTCTCCAAGGGAGTTGGCCGGATGGGCTTGAGAAAGGCCCAAGAGATCGGACATAAATACTTGGGCAGATCGCAAGGTGTCGGGCTCGGTCCTCGGGTCCGTCTGGGTGGCATGGCCCTTGGACCCCGGGTGCTCTTGGATGGTGCAGGCGCTGGGATCCCCCCTCGGTTGCGCATGAGTGATGCTGGTGTCGGCCCGCATGGGTAGATGAGTGGTGCGGGTGTTGTGTTCGTCTCCTTGGTGTGCACATCAGGTGTTGTCCTCGGCTCCATGGTGTGCACGTCGGGTGCTGAGTTCCGCCACATGGTGTTGGGCAGGAACTAAGGTGTCCGACTCGGCCCCTAGGTGTGCGGCCTCCTCGGTCATGTTGGCCCCTTGGTGTGCGGCCTGGTCGCAGGCTGTGACACTTAGCACTAGCTATCAACTTAGAAAACACTTGCGGTGTGTTAGACGTCAAATAGGTCTAGATCTCTTTCCTCAAACCTCTCAGAAACCTCTTGCATCTCATCTTCTCGGTAGCTATCAACTCGGGTGCATACCTACTCAACTGTAGGAAATCCTGCTCATACTCAAAGACTGTACGGTTACCTAGCACAAGGTGGGTGAACTGATCTCTCAACCGATCGATGTGAGTCTCGCCCAAAAACTTTTCCTCAAACTCATCCAAGAAGTCATCCCATGTCGGCTGATCGGGATACCACTCCATATCAACAGTTTCCCACCATTCTCTCGCGTTTTCCTTGAGCAGAGAAAGAACACAAGACAACTTATCCTCGGACCTCAACCTCATCTGCCTCATGATCCTCCGAGTATCACGAAGCCACTAATCTGCCTTCACAGGATTGTCTTGGCCAGAGCCCAAGAAATTCATAGCACCCTTCCTAAGAACCTTCTCGATAGGTGCTTCACGTGGGGTAGGTGCACGCCTCGGGATAGCCCTCACTATCCGATCCAAAGCACGGTGCAGATGGGTGAAATAATTCGCCCCTTGCCTAACCCTTTCTTCTAACTCATCCACCTCGTACGTGTGGTCCTCATCAAAGCTCCCCTCACGGAATCCCAAACTCTACTTAATGACTCTGGCCCTCCTAGGCATGATTCACTTCTGCACAGTCAAACAAAAGGATTACACCATCAGAAATCAACTTTTCAAGTACTACTAAGACTCAGGGGCATGTATTCGCTAGACACTTGTAATAACTCCCGACTCTTATCCCCGGGGACATCCTAGAACCGACTAAACCTAGGCTCTGATACCACTAAATGTAACACCCCAACCCATGTGCCACATTTGGGCCATAAGCCCAAACCCGTGACCATAAAATTTCAATGTTAAACTCAAGTCAAAGCATGATATAAGACATAATTCAAAACGACATTTAAAATCCAAAGTGATTTAACAACTCAAAATAACATCGGAGCTCCAAAATACAAGTTTGATAAAACATTTGACCTTACAACTAAATAAATAGAGTTACAATTACAACAGTGGTCCTACAAATACATAGCCCAAATAATCTAGTAACCGTACTCTACCAACCGGTCAATGTTGAAGTCCCGAAACGATGGTGCTCCGCCACGTCTGCCCGAATGTCCGTCTACTTACCTACGCATGGAAAGAAATTCTAAAAACGCTGAGCTACGAAAGCTCAGTGGGTACACAACCTATCGACTGTGCTTTCAAGTGAATCATAACTATAACATGCGAGATAAGATAACATGATGATATGACATGCCAAATGCAACCAACGCATAAAAGTAAACAAATCAAGAGTGAGGCCCACTGCCAACCCGACACTAGGGAACTCACCTGGCCCAGAATCTCACATCGGGCTGCTCGGAATCTCACATCGAGCTAATATACTCGGATTCTCGCATTGAGTCTTCACTCGAAATCTCACATCGAGTGGGGCTCGAAATCTCACATCGAGCAAAGTCATCACCCGGAATCTCACATCGGATGGCCTTCGATACATCACACGGAATCTCACATCAGATGGTCTTCGTTGTGTTGCAACATTATCACTCACTGGGTATTCGGATCCCACAAAACAATGACTCAAACCACACAAGATGATCCACCTAGGATCTTACACCAAATACTATTCAACCAAGCCAAAACCGAGCATGCAAGCATAATTCTCATATTACGACTCTTATCAAGACTTACTAACTTAACATTTGAGGCAAACCCATCAACAGTGATTTATGACTCATTTCATTGATCTATGATTTGTATTTACCTTTAATTATCCTTATCGAACCTCATCTACTACTTATCTTGGCAAAAGTTCACAAGGGTATCGATACTCCTATATGGGGTATCGAAACACCCTACATCGATACCCACCCAAAGAAGACAAAGAAACATGGGTATCGATACCAGTATCAATACCCTTTGACCATTTTCAAAGTCAACGAAAGAGGACCCTCCAGCATCGATACCAGTATCAATGCAATTATGCCATTGGAGGATCTGGTATCGAACCATGGTTCGATACCCTTAACCAAACATTCACTTTCCTCTCAAGGGTATCGATACCGGTAGCCCGTGTATCGATACCCCCTGCACGAAATGCAGGTTTGAAGCGTTAAAATTTTAAGAACCTTAATCCAAACTAGTCCAATCGGTCCAAAAACATTCCTACTCATTTATGAAGTAATTTAAGTGAGTTTCTAACCCATTTTACTCATTACAATCAACTCTAAATCAAGACACCATTAAAGTATGCAAAGGCTCTATCCTAGCCAAACCATCACACAATCAAACAAGCATGCTAAAATGATGATGCACGTGAAATGAAAATAATTTGGGAGTGTACAAACCTCAAAAACGAGCTGAAGAAGCTCCACAACCAGCCCTCAAACCTTCTCCTTGCCCAAGCCTCTTGAAGGCTCTCTTTCTCTCCCACTACAAAGAAGATGACCAACGATTACAACACATTCTAGATGATTTAAGGAAGCTTAAACAACCTTAAAATCATCCTAAGACCTGCCCAAAACTTATTCCCGTTCTTCCACAAAAAACCCCATTAAAACCTTACCTCCACCATTTAAAACAACTCTTACCTTGAAAGATAGATCCTTTTGAGATGAACATGAAAACCTCTTACCTTAAAACGGGATTTCACAAGCTTCACTATCAAAAACCAACCTTTGATGATGGTGCTTGGGGAAAGAAATGGGTGGAGAAAGGATGAAGAAGGAGTTAAAGAGAAGGTGATATCATTCTCTGCAAAATACAGAAAATTAAACACCTCTTTTCTCCTTTCCATCATCCAATTAGCCATTTACCAAACTACCCCCAAGCCATCCTTTAAACCCAAGCCCAACAACAAGCCTTTGACCCAACAAGGCCCCAAAAGCCCAACAACGAGGCCCACACTCTCGGGTTAACCCGACTCCGAGTTTCAAAACTCAGGTCGTGACAACTCTCCCCTCCTTAAAGAAAATTTCGTCCTCGAAATTTACCTAGGGAAACAAGTGCGGATAGAGCAACCTCATGTCCGCTTCGACCTCCCACGTAGCCTCCTCGACTCTGTGGTTTCTGCAAAGCATCTTAACCAAAGGGATACACTTGTTCCGAAGCTCTTTGACTCCCCTGTCAAGCACACTTACCGGTTCTTGATCATAGGTTAGATCTGTATTAACCTCAACATCCTCTGAAGATAACCTCAACTTCTTATCATCCGCAGACGAATGGGCAGTCCGAAAGGGTTATTCAGGTTTTAGAGGATATGTTGAGGTGTTGTGTGATAGATTTTCAGGGATCTTGGGAAAACTACTTGTCATTGGTTGATTTATCTTATAATAAAAGTTATCAGGCGAGTATCCAGATGACTGTATTTGAGGCTCTTTATGGTAGGAGGTGTTGTACTCCTTTGTTTTGGGCCGAGACTGGAGAGAAGTTTGTGACTCTAACCAGTGTTCTTGAGGATACTAATGATAATTTTAAGCTCATTAGTGATCGGCTGAAGGTTACATTGGATCGTCAAAAGTCTTATGCAAATTAGAAAAGAAAAGAGATAGAGTATGTTGTTGGCGAGATAATTTTCCTAAAGATATCTCCGTGGAAGAAGGTGATGTGTTTTTGAAAGAAAGGGAAGTTGAGTCCGAGGTTTTTTAGACCGTTTGAGGTTTTACAAAGGTTGGACTAGTGGCTTATCGTATGAGGTTACCATTCGAGCTTGAGAGGATTCATGATGTGTTTCATGTGTCGATGCTTCGGAGATACAGATCGGATCAATCGCATGTGTTTTCGGTGGATGATGGAAATGTTAGCATCATATTCCAAGTTTCTTCGTGGTAAGACCATCAAGTTAGTGAAAATGCTTTGGAAACATCGAGGTTTAGAGGAAGCCACGTGGAAAAGAAAGTCAGACATGGAAGAGCAATTCCCTTATCTGTTCCTAACAGGTAATTTCGAGGAAGAAATTTCTTAAGTGGGGGAGAGTTTTTACTCCCAAAAATGGGCTTAGAAGTTAGTGAATTGGTTTAGCCGGTATAGCCTAGTTTGGGATTAAATATTTAAAAATTGGTTTTAAATCGAAATAAAGTGATAAAAATATCCTAAAATCTTTATTTAATATATATTTGACTTTTTTTTAAAATCAATTTTGAAAATTAACCCTTGAATCACTAAGATTTTGAAATTAGTGACCATTTTGTAAAAAAATAAAACTAAAGGAAATTTTATGAAACAAGCCAAATCTTTGAATCTTTAAGGGGCTTTGATCCAATTTTATTCCTAGCTAGTCTAGGCTTTCCAAATTTTATTTAATTAAGTCCAAAACTTATTTTAAATCAAATAACTTAATTAAACCTAATTTATTTTAATCCTAAAACCCTTTTTAACATATAAAACTTAATTTATTTTCTAATTTTTGTTTTTCATCATTAAAGGCAGTCGTTCTACCACTTTTCAAAGGATAAGAGTTAGGAGATCATGTTTGAAGGAGATCATATCGTTTTGGTGGCTTATCGGACAAGTAACGGTTAACGATGAGTGGATATGAGAGTGGGTTGCTACAAAAATGTTTATAATAGTTTTATAAAGTTTTAGGAGTGTAGGGAAGGTTTGAAAACCTCATTATACTCGAAAGTAAGTAGAGATTTAAGCTTTCGCAAAGGTTCCCATATTACGCTATATTTTTACTATGAACTTTTCCATGCTTGTTGATGATTTGGCATAGATTTTTACGCACGATTCTTAATTCTCATGTTACTACTTTATAATTGTTTTGATATATGTTTAATGTTCACATGGTTTTATTTCAAAAACGAGATATATATTATTTTACCAGTTTTGCATTGGATGCAAGAAAGAATGAGATGCATGGGGTTTGATTCTATTTTGAATTAAGTTTGAGCATTGGTTTTGATAATATATTGGCTATTTAAGTGATGAACCTTATGAGATAATTTGATCAATCAATATGGTCTAGAGTGCACTATAAACATTCAAAATTCGTACGTGTGAAATTCATTGTGTGTTGTATTTTTTTCTTTCATCTAATATTGTGTGATAGGGGTAATACGGTCACATTTGGATCATTAAATCCAATATAAATTTGTGTTTTCATTTCGCAATTGAAAGTGTTACGCTTTATTAGGCTTTGCTAGGTGAACAACATTTAGCCTTGGTTTTGCTTTGAAAGCATGTGGTAACTTTTAAACAGTTTTACCGGTAATTTATGTTGGCTTGCTAGGCCATGATTTCTATTAACACTTGTTGGTTTTATCGTTGAAGTTTTTGGCCATGTGTTTAAAAGGTTTAAAAAGAAGCATGACATGATTTACTTTTACATATTTGAGTTAATATGGGTTGCATTGCAAGTGACGTTTTAAATGTTTTATTTTATGTCCATCACTAAGATTTAAGCTTAACCAATCTCTTTTTCCCTTGTAATCTAGAGAAATAAGTATTGGACGAAACCAGAAAGCAAAGTGTCGCATGTCAAAAGTGCGCGTTTAGTGCAAGTGGACACATCGCAAGTAATAAGTGATGAGTATTTATCGGATTATCGTCTCCACAGGGATTGGTATACTTAATATGTCTTCTTTGTCTTCTTCTTCTATAAAAAAGAAATAAAATAAAACACAAGTGATTTGGGTTTGGATGAAACTAAATAAATTGAAAAACTACTAAGTAAAAGAATGAGATTTGATTAATAGAGAGAGGTCAGGATCCAGTTGCGTTGTATCGTGGATTTGATTGACTCGTCTCTGCCCAATGCAATCGTATATCACTGCCTCGGCAGCACTTCAGATTACTGCCTTGGCAGCGACGATACTGTCCGCCGCGGCAATCCCTTGCTCGTGGGTGGACTTTACCAAAGTTCGGCAAAGTATCCTTGGATGACTCCGCTTATCCCTAAGTCGAAGTACTGTTGATGACTAGTCCTTGATGATACCTTTCGACGTGAATCAATTATACTCACCAACCAATCTCACACTTCTTTTAGCTGCTGAAACTCTTAACCTATCCCTAGGCCGAGTTAGTATTTCGCGATTGAAACACCGTACTTACCCCTTTCGTGAATCTAACTCTCCCGAGTCTAGATAAATGGATTACTCACAAACTTCTCTCCCGAGCTTGAATGCAAGAACAAAGAATAGCAAAGGATAAGCAAACCTTGGTAGTTTTATTGCATTGAAACAAATACAAAGTACAATCTCCTCTCAGAAATACTAAACAACCTTCACCTAAACCCTAAGAAAGCTTAGAACATAATTTGAGAGAAAGAAAACAAAGTGTCTTAGGGTAAAATCTATGAATCGGCTCTCTTTCTCGGTATATATCTAATACATTGGACGGCTAAGTCTTATATAGGCTTGACCTAGGGCAAACCTTTCCTAAGTAGAATACAACTTGGAGTAAGGAACAAGTCATGTACATAATTAAAATATTTTCAAGTTTAATTCAACTAAGAGGCTTTCCCGCGTGGCCTTGTCTTGGGCTTTGCCTCATGCTAACCAGCTCCGATCCATGTGCTTTATGTCCAGAAACGTCCCTTGGATTTTTCTCTTCCAATCGCCTATAGTCTTGCTTCTTGGCTCTCAGCTGCTGCCTCGGCATCAGGTCCTACCTCGGCCATGTTGCTGCCGCGGTACTGGTTCTTCTGCACAGATATAAAAATGCAGTAAAACTTGCCTTTTCTGTAAATATTATCTCTATGAGCATAACTTCTAAATATATCACATTAAATACATGCATTGGTCCGAGTGGGTGTAAATTGGGTGATTAATGCTCGTAAAAGGTGTAAAAAGTGATAGTGAGATAAGCACTTATCACACCCCCAAACTCGAACTATTTCTTGTCCTCAAGCAATGCAAACCATCAATTTGCCGAACTCTACTCTCTCTTGGTCTTATGTTTCCATCTATTCTCCCCACCATAACTACGCCTATTCTTTAGACTTAACCTTTCGGCTACCTAAGGGTTTACGTATAAATAAACTATAAGAATTGGTGAGTGTTTGCATTTTTGTGGACAAGTTTGATTAAAGGCTTTCTTAGATAAAGTCTAAGTTCAAGACAAGTAGAATTTGGTTAAGTATTCTCTTCTTTTCTAAACAACCAATTCTTGAGCCAATTTCGGGCACCTCAAAGATTATGTTTTTCCCTTCACTAATTCCTTCTTTCTTGTAAATATTCCTTAAAGCATACTAGAGCCAATTTCGGGTACCTCTAGCATGAAGAATAGTACTTCCTAGAGCCGGTGATAGGCACCTCTAGTTACTTTCCCAAAAAACTAAGTCTTTATCACCTAAGTTCATTAAAAGAATTCCTATAATCCAACAAGTCCCAAAATTGTTTGAGAAATTCATCTTATAGTAAGCTTCTAAGTTTTCATCCTTAAGTATCCTAAGGTTAAACCTTCTTAACAGGACCTAATCATGGTAAGGAGAAAGATTTCTATAGCCTTAAAGAATAAACTAAGGCAATATTGATGATATGCAGTGCAAAAGTATAGGCAGTTAATTCAAGTAAGGCGGGGAGCATGAAAAAAAAAATCACTTAAATACTTCCTTTTCTTGGCATGGCCTCGGCAGTAGATTGTTGCCTCGGCAGTGGATCTACACCCCCAAACTCGAATCAAGCATTGTCCTCAATGCTTTAAATTAGAAGAAAATAGCGGGCAACAAAAAATATGAAAAAATATGCAGCATATAAAGAAACCAGCAGCAAATAATATTGAATTATATGAAAATTTTAAAGAGACTCCGAAGAGCTGCTTGTAATAATTTTTCTCCTTGTTCTTGTTGTTGATTGCTTCGTTCTTGGTGAAAGCGATGGTTGAGCTTTTGCTTGCCGGGGCGGTTGGACTCTTGTGGGTGGTGTCCATTGCATCGGAGCTTCCACTTCTTCTCTTTCTTCCACGTTGGCCATCTCCTCGATGATCATGATGTCCGTTCCACCTTTCATTGTTGTGGTTGCCCCGGTATGGTGTGTACTTGGTCCGGCAGCGTTTGAGCTTTGGTTCACATAGGCATCTATCTCAGCTGATAGACTGCCCATGATGATTGGGGATCGTGGTGGAGTGCTGAAGACTGCCCTCCGCTTTGATGGTCTTCTGCTGGCAGATGATGCTGCGGCAAAGTCTGCTGCCCTAGATGGGTCGGCAGCATGGTACTGTGGTGGAGGGCCCGCGTGGAAGAACGGCCTCGGTCCTCCCAGAGCTGGTGTAGTCCCGGTATAAGGGGCGGCTGTGACAAACATATTGCTAGGAAATTCTAGAAACTGCGCCCCTTGGTCTGGAAAAGCATGAAGCATCATTTGGGCTAATGTGCCGTTAAAGTCTCTTTGATACTCCATGTATCTCTGTTGCCTAAGATCTATCGTTGTCATCCTTTGCAGTATCTCCTGGTATGGGTCTGCTGCGGCAGAGGTGTGGGCAGTGTCTGGCATGTCTGTCGTGTATTGGGCCCCGAAACCAGTATCAGCAGTGAACTACTGGGGCGTTGCTTGAACTGGTTCCGCCTGCGTGATCTGTATAACTTTGTGGCAAAAATCTCTGGTCCATCCACGCCTTTGGGGAGTGTATTCGTCCGTGTCTTCTATTGGTACACCTGCGGCAACACACAAACCAGTAATCAAACATGGGAAATACAATGGTCCTCTATCCTTCTTACCGCGTTCGTAAATTTCGCGTAAGATGATCTCTCCAACGTTGATGCTCCTTTTTTTGATGATCGATTGGATGAGCACCAATCGCTTTCGGTCCACTGTGCTATTTTGGGATGTGGGAATGAGGCGTTTCTTGACGAAGGTGTTCCAAAGCTTTGCCTCGGGCTTTAAGCTCTGCCTTGCTATAGATCCTCTACGGGCATCGGTTTCCCATGGAGTATTCGTGTAGCAAAGGTCGTCTTTGATCAACTCGTAATCCTCAGCAGTGATATCCTCCATGAATTCAACGTGAACATCATGGTCCGGAGTGAGGCCGTAGAATCGTTGATGTTCTCGGCATCTAACTGGACAGGCCTGCCTCGGCAGTGGACAAAGAGGGAATCTTTGTTGGGCTCGTGCGCATAGAATTCCCGCACGATGGTAGCGTTCGCCTGGGCAGGTTGAAGGCAGAAGATTTCCCAATCTTGGTACTTAATTATGTCAAAGAGATAATGCTCGATGCCGTAGTTTTCGTCATCCGAGTGTTGGAAACCTTGTTATTCCCACAATTGTCGGGCAATGAAAGACCTGTTGAAGCGGTCTTCAACATTGGTTGGGGAAAATCGCTTGTAAGTGGCCATAAAGATTGTGAGAGATTGATTTCTTGGAGATTTTCTTGAAAGGAATCTGAGAATTTCATGAAGAGTTGTGAGTAGGCAAAGAGTATTATGAGAGCAAGATTGTTAAGAATTCTAAAGAAAACAAGAATGCAAGAGTGAATAATTCAAGAGGGAGGGTTTCTTATATAGGCCTCGGCCTTGTGACCGTTTGAATCCACTAGCTGTTTTGTAGCCGTTATTCTTTACTGTCGTTTCCTTTTCTGTCGCGACAGGAATCTCGGCAGACTAGCCGTTACACTATTCTACCTGTTGAAACTGCTGCGGCTCTGACACTGTTTTCTACCTCGGCAGAGTTCCTGTTGTGAACTATTTCTCCTTTATTCCTGCTTATTATCCTAAATAAAAATTAAACACACAAAAAGAAAAGTACTTAAAGCAAAAACGAATTAGAAAAAAAATAAATAAAAATAAACTAAATTAATCCTAATATAATAATAATAATAATAAGGAAAAGGGAGGAGATCATGTTACTGGTGGAGTGCATGCAAATGCATCTCCCAAGATGATTCACTTCTGTTGGCCAGAATTATAAATCAGTTGTGGGCCACTCCCTTTTCCTGTGTTTTCATCCACTTTGAGCTTAATCTTTTTGCCAAATAGCCTGCCGAGCACACTGCCAAGGCAGGATATTTTGGTGTCTGTTATGTGGATGGCCTTGCACTCTTCTGGATCATCATATTTTTTTAAGTTGTGGAATGCATTGAGTTTGACTTGTTGGTCATTAACCCTCATTGTCAATTCTCCTTTTTCACATCAATTAAAGTGCGTCCAGTTGCAAGGAAAGGTCTCCCCAAGATGATCAGTGCATTTTCATCTGCTTCACAATCAAGGACAAGAAAATCAACAGGAAAAATAAAGTTATCGACTCTTACCAATATGTCCTCGATTTTGCCTTCGGGTTGCACATATGATCGATCCGATAGTTGGAGCATAACTGTTGTAGGTTTTGCCCTTCCTATTCCAAGCTTTTGGAAGACAGATTTGGGCATTAGATTGATGCTTGCTCCAAGGTCGCATAGGGCTTTACCTTCATAATTTTTACCTATCGCACAAGGTATGATAAAGCAGCCAGGATCCTTCAATTTTGGTGGCATGCGATTGTGTAGCATTGCCATGCATCCCTCGATAGCAGCCACTGTTTCGAACTCACCTATTCATTTTCTCTTAGACACCATGTCTTTTAAGAACTTGGCATAGTTAGGCATTTGTTCAATTGCCTCTACGAATGGTATGTTAATGTGGACTTGCTTTAAAATATCAAGGAATTTCTTGAATTGCTGGTCATGTTTTTGCTTTTTTAACCTTTGTGGGAACGATGGTGGTGATCTCATCTCATCTAGGGTTTCTTTAGTTTGGAATTTAATACCTGGCACCACTAGGGTTGTTGCTGTCTCGGTAGACTGTTCAGGAGCTGCAGTGCTTTCTGCCGGGGCAGTGTTATCAGGATCAGTTTGCTCAGCCTCTTCTTTCGCTGGGTCTGCTGATGGATTTTGGCTTGCTGGAATCTTTTCTTTCAGCTGTAGACCACTCCTAGTAGTAATTGCTTTACATTTTCATGGCCCATTACCTTAGAAACTTCAGTATTGCTAGGTAGTCCTCCTTGTGGTCTAGTGTTTATGTTTTGAGCAAACTGCCCAACCTGGGTTTCTAGCGTTTTAATAGCCGCTTCTTGATTCTGCAACCTCATCTCAGTCCTATTCATGAAAGCATCTTTCCTTTTGATGAAATTACTGTTTTTTGCCATGTATAATTTTGTTTTCATCATAAAGGCTTTGAGAGTGTTCTCCAAAGAACTTACCGATTGTTGCTGCATCTGCGGCGGCGGCATTAGCTGCTGGACCTGCGGCAGCGGCAGATGTTGCATTGGTTGCTGGAATCCTGAGGGTTGGGTGGTTGGGTTTAAGGCATTGTTAGGATTGCTCCATGATAGGTTCGGATGCCTCTTCCATGAGGGATTGTATGTGTTGGACATCATATTGGTTCGGTTGTAGTTTCCAATATACATATCGGTTTCTTGATTTATACAATCAGAGGAATTATGGTTACCTCCACATAAATCACAAAAAGAATCAATCACCTTAACCTCACGGGTATTTTGTTGTAGTTGCAAATTTTGCACCATCTTAGTAAGAGAGGCCAATTGTGCTGCCACTGAATTTGATGTGTCTAACTCATTCACCGTGGCTTGGCGTCTTACTCCTCCTCGCCTAAATGTAGGAAATTGAAAATCGTTTTTTGCGAGTTTGTTCAGTATCTCAATAGCTTCCTCAGGTGCCTTATCCAAGAGTGTTCCGTTTGCTGAGGCATCTAACATCATCCTTGTCGGGGCATTCGTGGCATTATAGAACATGGTCACTTGTGTCCATAGGGGAAATCAATGCAAAGGACACTTGTGCAATAACTCCTTGTAGCGCTCCCATGCCTCATACATAGGTTCGTCATCTGCCTATTGAAAAGAAGTGATTTCATTACGAATTCTATCATATAAATTTGTAGGATTAAAACGTGTAATAAAATCACGACAGAGTTCAATCCAAGATCCAATAGATCCTGCTGGAATGCTATTTAACCAAGCTTTCGCCCTATCCCTCAGTGAATAGGTGAATAGCTTCAATCTCAAGACATCTTCATGGACTCCTTGGATTTTGAAGGAATTGCATATCTCCATGAAGGACTTGAGATCCTGCCTTGCATCTTCAGTTACAGACCCACCAAACTGTCCAATAGTGTTAAGCATATTGAACATGACATGTTTCAGTTCAAAGTGGGCTGCTTCTATCTCCGGTGTAACGACTCCAGGGTTTAGTCCATTTAAATCCTCTTCTAGGAAGTCTCTAACAGTGAGCTGCCGCGGACCTGGGGGCAGCGGAAGACCTGCATTACCGGCAGGTAAGTTATGTCCTGCCGGGTGATCTGCCATAGCTTCTTGGATTTGTCTCCTCAACCTTTGCCTTGTTCGTTCGATCTCTGGGTCTAACTCGTACAAAGGGTTGGTTAGGTTGGCCCTGGTCATACACCAAGAAAAACAAAGGTAAAATAAAAATAAAAAGAAACAAGAAAATTAAGAAAACAAAATTTAGTTGTCAATCCCGGCAACGGCGCCAAAAACTTGTCGCGTGTCAAAAGTGCGCGTTTAGTGCAAGTGGACACATCGCAAGTAATAAGTGATGAGTATTTATCGGATTATCGTCTCCACAAGGATTGGTATACTTAATATGTCTTCTTTGTCTTCTTGTTCTGTAAAAAAGAAATAAAATAAAACACAAGTGATTTGCGTTTGGATGAAACTAAATAAATTGAAAAACTACTAAGTAAAAGAATGAGATTTGATTAATAGAGAGAGAGGTCAGGATCCAATTGTGTTGTATCGTGGATTTGATTGACTCGTCTCTGCCTAATGCAATCGTATATCACTGCCTCGGCAGCACTGTAGATTACTGCCTTGGCAGCGACGATACTGTCCGCCGCGGCAATCCCTTGCTCTTGGGTGGACTTTACCAAAGTTCGGCAAAGTGTCCTTGGATGACTCCGCTTATCCCTAAGTCGAAGTACTGTTGATGACTAGTCCTTGATGATACATCCCGGTGTGAATCAATTATACTCACCAACCAATCTCACACTTCTTTTAGCCGCTGAAACTCTTAACCTATCCCTAGGCCGAGTTAGTATTTCGCGATTGAAACACCGTACTTACCCCTTTCGTGAATCTAACTCTCCCGAGTCTAGATAAATGGATTACTCACAAACTTCTCTCCCGAGCTTGAATGCAAGAACAAAGAATAACAAAGGATAAGCAAACCATGATAGTTTTATTGCATTGAAACAAAGACAAAGTACAATCTCCTCTCACAAATACTAAACAACCTTCACCTAAACCCTAAGAAAGCTTAGAACATAATTTGAGAGAAAGAAAACAAAGTGTCTTAGGGTAAACTCTATGAATTGGCTCTCTCTCGGTATATATCTAATACATTGGACGGCTAGGTCTTATATAGGCTTGACCTAGGGAAAACCTTTCCTAAGTAGAATACAACTTGGAGTAGGGAACAAGTCATGTACATAATTAAAATATTTCCAAGTTTAATTCAACTAAGAGGCTTTCCCGCGTGGCCTTGTCTTGGGCTTTTCCTCATGCTAACCAGCTCCAATCCATGTGCTTTATGTCCAGAAACATCCCTTGGATTTTTCTCTTCCAATCGCCTACAGTCTTGCTTCTTGTCTCTCAGCTGCTGCCTCGGCATCAGGTCCTGCCTCGGCCATGTTGCTGCCGCGGCACTGGTTCTTCTGCACAGATATAAAAATGCAGTAAAACTTGCCTTTTCTGTAAATATTATCTCTATGAGCATAGCTTCTAAATATATCACATTAAGTACATGCATTGGTCCGAGTGTGTGTAAATTCGGTGATTAATGCCCATAAAAGGTGTAAAAAGTGATAGTGAGATGCGCACTTATCACAAAGGAGTTGTATGTGCCTATTTTAGTATTTTTCTTAGCTCAAGTATACTATCTTTTAAAATTATGAACCTTAGGTAGTTGAGAGCAATAAAATAATGAACTTATATGTTTCGGAATATGTTGTTATTGGATTCATTGTTTGCTAAACTTTACATGTTTGAGTTATTTGAGAATTGATAAGAAATTTTGAAGTAGGTTATGCTTTGTACATTGTTGATAAATATTGCTTGTGAATTATGTGTGTTGAGTATGGAATAGGGTAACTATGCATCTAGAGATAATGTTTGAAGTGTGGTTTATGCCTTTAGGAACTTATATGCATCTAAAGAACTTTATAATCTCGTTTAAGGCATGAAACTTGTTTAATTTGCATTTTCTGGGAAAAGGGTTCCGATACCTCTTCATAGGGTATCAGTACCTAGGTAAAAACACGAAGGATTTCTGGAAAATAACCTAGGTATCGAAACCACATGAACTGATTTTGAAATGGTAATATGAAAATGAGAAGGTGTATCGATACGCTCTGACCTTGGTTTCGATAATGGTTTTTGCAGTTTCAAATGGTATCGATACCAGGTCTTGGTTGTATCGAAACGTGAGATTGTTACGCAGATAATCGGGTAAGACACTATAGGCGTATCGAAACATTTAAGTTTTGTCCCCGTGTAACTCATTCGAGTCAGATGGCATCTAGAACGGGTCGAGGGGGTTGCAGTAGTATTTTTTCTAGAATATAATCTCGACCATTTGACATTGATCTCTCGATCACTAGCATCACTGGTGCTCGAACCCGTGACCTCTAGAAACAACAATTGTTCCTTTAACCACTTGGGCTAAAGGGCTCGTGCCTTAAATATGTATAATTTAATGTATATATATGTATATAATATATATTTTAATATATAATTAATTATCAAATCATTATACAATAATTAAATCAACTTTAAAACAAATTAAAAGGTTTATTAATTAATTAATTTAAAAAATGACCTAATTGAATGAATCTAAAGAAATTAAACTAATAGTTAGGATTAAAAAGAAACAAACTAAAACTTAAAAAAACCTAGACCATAAGCATTTAATTAAGGAAGGACCTAATGGGTGACTAAACAAAAGAAAGACAGAAGCTTTCCCCCTTCAATTGATTCTACGGTTGTAAATGAACCGAACGTTCGGTGAACCATTCATGAAACTTTCGGCCGGAAGTTCGTTTATGTTCGTTTATTTATTATACGAACGAACATGAACAAGATTTTTCGTTCGTTTAGTTAAACGAACGAACATGAACAAAGGGCTCGTTCGTTCATTTATGTTCATGAACGTTTGATAATCTGTTCGTTTATGTTCTTTCATTTATGTTCGTTCATTTATGTTTGTCTATGTTCATTTATGTTCGTTTAAATTTATTCACATATATTTAAGGGTGAGCATTAGATAAAATAAGTCGAATCAAAAAAATTGAATTACTCGAGTTGAGAAGTCTTATTTTATGACTAGTTAAAAACTTCCTTGTTATAGGCTAAGGGTGTTCGTTTTATGTTAAACCAAGTTAACAGATCGAACCAAAATAAAATTGGTTAATCAATTAAATTTTAGGTTTCATCTATCAATTAAGACTTTTTTTTAATTTTAATTATCAACTAATTCGGTTTAAAATCAGTTAATTAGTTGAATTAATCGAATTAATCCAAATATTAAATATTTAGCATATTATATATGTTATTTATGTTAGTTTGTTTACGTTCGTTTATGTTATTTTATTTATGTTCGTTTACGTTCATTTATATTCGTTCGTTTCTGTTCGTTTATCATTTAAACGAACAAACATAAACGAACATGAACAAGTATTTTCCACCTAGAAAATTTGTGTTCGTTTATATGTTCGTGTTCGTTCATTTGTTCGGTTAAAGTTAAACGAACGAACATGAACACACCCTCGTTCGTGTTCGTTCGGTTTGTTTACAGCCCTAGTTGATTCATTTTGGTGGCAACTTTCCTCTACCAATCAGAAAAAAAGCTTTCCCTCACTAAACTAAAAAGTATTTTCCACTAATTTAATAGTTATAATTATTTTTTAATAAAATATTTTTTAGTTTAACGATCATAATTAACAAATTGATTTAAATTTTGAATAATTTATTTTAAATTCATCAATCACAAATTACCAATTTAATGAAACTTTTAAATTTTGAAATTTTTTTAATAAAATAAATTTAAGTATGTTAATTTTTATTAACTTCACAAATAATTTATATTAAATGAGTTAATATTAAGTATATTGAATTATTTAACAAAATTTAACATTTAGTACTGTAAAATGAATATCTAAATACAATCTTTCTTTTATATATATATTAAATTGAATATATATGTATATATATAATAAAAAGATTATTGAACAATTTAAATTAATTTTAAAAAATTAATAGTTTACATTTATGGATACTTTATACTTTACAATTATCAACAATTTACAATTATCAACAATTAACTTCACAAATACTTTATACTTTATACTTTACATTTATGGATACTTGTCAGTTAAATATCAAGTCAGGTTAAAAAAAAAAGTTTCGTTCAAAACAGGTCGGGTAAAATCAGGTCTCAGATTGATTCAGTTGGATAATATTAATTATCTATCAGGTTAGACTCGGGTTCGGGTTTATTTCAGTCGGGTACAGGTCAAGTTTCGATTCCACAACAACATGTTTAAATCGGGTTTGGGTCGTTCTCAGTCGGATGTAAGTCGTGTTCAGTTACAATAATAACAAGTCTAACTCCAGTTCAGACAATAATAATCGGATACAGATCGAGTTCAGGTCATTACAATCTTTGATCAAATTAAATTATAAATCGAATAGATTTCAGCAAGATATTTAGGTCGGATCAACCTTTTATATCTCTAATTATTACAACGAATATCGACCAGCGTAATAAGGTAACATCACAATTTTAATGATTTGAAATTGTAAGTAACACTGCAACGCTTCAATATATTTTAAATGATTCAAAATTTAAACTCTACATATAAAATACTTAAATATTTTTAATTTTAATTATTAACTATACCGATGCAACATCAATTGATAATTAACATCATAAACTATGATGATATTGTTATGAATATTTATCTATGTGGATGTCTATCATAATAAGAACTTTATCATTAGGAATATTATCTTCACTAATTAGATTTTAATATATTATGTACTTCTTATGCCTATAAATAGATGAGTTTATGAAGAAATTGTACACAAGTCAATATTGAGAATAATACAAATATCTCTCTTTCTATCTTCTCTTTGTTCTTTCATTTTTGTTCTTTATTCTTATTTTAGTTCTTCATTATTTTATTTATAACATGTTATCAGCACGAGACTCTAACAAACGGAGGTGTTTGTCATTTGAATCTTAAAGGAGTTATTGAAAAAAATTTGTTATTAGCATAAATCAAAGATAAGCTATTCTCCCTCAACTATATTTTAATTACTAATTATTTTTCTCTATTGATCTTTAACTTGATTTTTAATTTTAAAAATATTTGGTTGTTTGGTATTTGTGTAGCGATAAAGTGACTCAATTACCATGGTTCTTGTCGACAATTCCAGAAAAAGATTTTGGTTTAATCTTTTCCCTTTCAATCCTTTGGCTTGATTAATAAAGATGTTGAATAATAAACTGGTAAAATTTGTTGCAGGCCAATGGAAAATAAGCTATTAAGTTGGGCAAAAGGTAAAAATCGATCACTATGGTAAAAGCCAATTATATTCTAATTAATTAATATGTTTTATGTTATGTTAGTTTAATTCGAGTATATTGGCTGGACATCCCGTTCTGTGAGGCTACTAGTCTCAAAGGATGTTCTTTTTAAAGAACCTTGTGGACTGGTTTAACAACGCAACGTATGAGGATTAATTTTTTGTTCTTTATATGTATTGCATATATATTGGTTGATCAATTACTATTTAATAGTAAGAATGTTATAAAGTCTATATTTGCTTGAAAGCAATATTTTTTGTGTCGAAAAACTCGATTATAGACTTCTCTCAAGTTCAAGTTACCAAAATCGTCTTGATCCAAGAATTTTAATGGTAGGCATTCCTTGAAGTGAATGCATTCATGATGCTTATTCCATGCAATTATTGGATTTATGTCATTCATTGAAGTGAATGCAAGCATGATGTTTATTTCATGCGATTATTGAATTTGTTTCATTCCTTGAAGTGAATGCAAACGTGATAATTCACTATATGGTTAGTTAATAAAAACTCAGTTATATGCCAGAGTATCATTGATGAGAATATGTTAAAAAATATACTCCACTTTCCACATATTAATGTTGTCTTGTAGACACAATATCATGAAAATGTTTTAAATACCTATTAGTCTCCGCTCCATTCTCTGAAGTGAATGTGATATTTTGTAGCGAAAAGAATAAATGTCACATTAGTAATTGTGGTCATGATTGAGATCATAAAATATGCATAGATAAGTTGATTATTTTGAGAATGTTTATATTCACAAGAAGTGGAATTATAAAGATGACAAGAATGATAGAGATCATATGAAAATTTTTATGTTATCAATGCGATGGTACAAACCATTGATCTCGTACTTGTAAAACGCCGAATTATTATGGACTTTATCCATTATCATGAATGATAAATTAAAGAAAATATCTACAGATTTTATTTGTGGCGAAAATAATTATGGCGTTGTTAATCCAACTTAATTGGATATTGCTAATTTTCTCATAACCTTTAAAGGGAATAATTCACCATTTATTTTATTTTCTTGATCTTTTATTTATTTTGTTTTATATTAATTTATTTTTATTTATTATTTATTTATGTTAATTTTATTTTATTTATTTATTTATGTTAACTTATTTTACATATTATTTATGTTGTATGTTAATTTTTTTCTTTAAAAGAATATGATTACTTCCGGAATAAAATATGCAATAAATTATGGCGATTTACGCTTAGAAGACAGTGCAAGTACTCATACAATACTTAAGCATAAGAAATATTTTCCCATTTAAATATAAGGGAAAATATGAGTATTATATCTCAAAGGACTAAAATATCAATGCTTCAGAAGAGATTTTGAGAGTTTATCTTTGATAGATAACCGATTTGATATAATGTGCTATATTTAATATTTTTCATTCCCCGAAGTGAATGGTACAAAGCACATATTTTTCATTCCCCGAAGTCAATGAAATAAAAAAAAACATATTAAAAGGTGAATAATTATGCATATTTTCCCATTTTAAATGCAAATGAATAATATGAGTACTATATCCGAAAGTACTAATATCACAGATAGGTCCGACTGAGCATATTGTACTATAGAAGAATTAGTATAAATTGAAGCTCATGCTATAGTAAACCAGATGTTTACTAATAATTTACTTGGCATGACCGGTTAGACCATTTTGATTCAATAATGATGCAAAAATTTGCTGACACTTTCATGTGGTCATTTATTGAAGAACTAAGATTTTCTTCATGGTAATTTTTTATGTGATACTTGCTATGAAAGCAATTTGATTATTCAATCATCAACATCTAAAATAGAGTGTAAATCTATTAATTTTCTGGAACGGGTACAAGGTGATATATGTGGGCCCATACAAGTTTCTTACAGTCCATCTAGATATTTTTACAATTTTTATCGATGCATCGCCTAGATGGTTATATGTATCCTTTTTATTAACCCGCAACTTGGTGTTTGCGAGGTTATTTGCTTAGTTGATAAAATTACAAGCACATTTTCCATATTATTTTATAAAGACAATCGGTCTTGATAATGTTAATGACGTGTAATTTTATATGTAGTATCACCAATTCACATCAAGCCAACAAATGATCATAAGTTTTCCCCATTTCAAATGGTTTTTGGTCAGGAACCAAATATTTCTCATCTAAGATTCTTTTAGTGTGCGATATATGTTCTAATTGCTCCACCACAACGCAGAAAGATGAGTTTTGTTGGGAATATATATCAGATTTAAATATCTTGAGCTTTTGATAGAGAATTTATTTATAACCCGATTTACTGACTATCATTTTAATGAGTCAATTTACCCAACATTAGGGGAGAAAATAAATAGCTGATGAAAGAAATAAGTTGGAATGAATTATCATTTTGATCCACGTACTACACAATGTGAACTATAAGGATAATTCATTTAGCAAATTAATTGCTAGATGATTTTGCTGACCCTAAAAGTGTGATTAAGTCACGTATACCAACTATGAATGTTACGATTAAATATAATGTCCTGGAAGGAGAAACTCTAGTCGCTAATAAGTCTAACTTACGCTTACAGCGTAATAGACAAGTAAGTTCCAAAGATAAAAAATCCTCGAAAAACAAAATGAGCTAAATTTTATTATGGTATGATTGAGGAATCAATGAATTATAGAAATCTCAAGAAGAGATTAAAAGGTCTCCAACAAAGACATTGACATGAATCAGATACCTGATAATAAAGAGATCTCAATAGATTATGTCATGTCTAATAATAGTGGAACTGAAATTAAATCAACATCGATAATATATTTTCATGCAATATAGCACTAGAGATTTTATTTGATGATGTCGATCATGAACCATTGTCAATTGGGCAATGCAAACAAAGAAATGATTGGCCAACATTAAAGAGACAATTGAGGCAAAACTAAATCTCTTTCGGAAAGAGAAGTATTTGGGCTTATAGCCTGCACATTTAAATGTATAAAGCTCGTGGATATAAATGAGCCTTTGTGAGAAAGAAATTAAAAGGGGAAATCATGAGATATAAGCTCATTTGGTTGCATAAGGATTCTCACAAAAACATAAAATTGATTATGAGTAAAATATATTCCTCGGTGGTGGATGCAACTACTTTTAGATTTTGATCAGTTTGACAATAAATAAAATTACTCAATTTCTGCCTAATGGATGTTGTTACATCTTATTTGAATGGGCTTCTTGATAGTAATATTTAGATGAAACTTTCGAAAAGATTTAGATTTCCACAAACAGTTAATTCAAGTTCTCGAGAACATTATTCAATCATATTGAATATATCTTTTTATGGCTTGAAACAATTTAGGCGTATTTGGTATAATCACCTCATTGAATACTTGTTAGCATAATTCTATATGAATTATTTCCTCGAGCATTTTTATTAAGAGGTTTAGATTTGAATTTTTATTGTTATGTATGTTGATGATTTGAATATCGTTGGGACTCGTGAAGAGATCTCCTCAAATCCTTGTGCATCAATCAGCATACAGAAAAAATGTTTAAAGAGACTTTACATGCATAACGCATATTCATTGGTCACCCTTATGGTTGCTATGTCTCTTAATGTAAACGACTCATTCGACCCTCGAGAAAAGGGTAATGATATTCTTGGTCTAAAAGCACAATAATACATTATTTGATCTGGAAGCATCGTATCTTAGCTAGTCTAGAAATAATATTTAAGTTCTACGAGATCATTACCTTTAAATACTTGTTATGCATGAGGCAAAGCCAAAATATATGTTTGGCTAAACATATCTGAAGATATGTGAATTGCTTTCACAAGATAAGATGCAAGCTATCTTGTGTAAAGATAATACAAAATTTATATCTCAAGGTGGATATATCAAATGTGATAAAATGAAACATATTTCTTTAAAGTTTCGTCCCTCGTGATCTTCAGAACAATAGTATTCAATGAATTATTTCAAGCAATAATTTGGAAGGTTTATCCACTAGTGCATAATCTACTTCAACATTTGAAGATTGTATTCAATATTCAATTATGAAGATTCAAAGATCTTATGTGATATTTTCATGAGGGGGAGTAAATACGCGTTGCACGTTTTTTCCTTAATCGAGGTTTTATCCAAATGAGATTTCCTAGTAAGGTTTTTAATGAGGCAACATGTTATGCGTATCAAAGATGTGTGTACTCTTTTTTCTTCGCTAAGAATTTTTTTCCCACAGGGTTTTTATCTTAGTAAGGTTTTAACGAGGCACATTATCTTCATAGACATCAAAGGGGGAGTGTTATGAATATTTATCTATGTGGATGTCTATCATAATAAGAACTCTATCATTAGAAATATTATCTTCATTAATTAGAGTTTAATATATTATGTACTTCTTATTCCTATAAATAGATGAGCTTATGAAGGCATTGTACACAAGTCAATATAGAGAATAATACAAATATCTCTCTTTTTATCTTCTCTTTGTTCTTTCACTTTTGTTCTTTATTCTTATTTTAGTTCTTCATTATTTTATTTACAATAGATATAGCTTTGTGCACTGACTTGTTTTTTAAGTTATGTAAAATAAATTTTTCATGTTAAAATATACGATGAGTCTATAACGGGCGTCAAACATCGTTGAATATCGTTATTGTTGTACACCGTTGAACATTATCAAATTAATTTATAAAAAAATAAAAATCTAAAAGACTAATTATACAATTATTAATTATATGTTGAGTTTATCACTCTTTTATTAATTACATATTAAGTCCCTGAGATTTTAAATTTTTATTAATTAATTTAATGATGTTCAACAATGTTCAATATTAGTGGTGTTCATCAATATTCGACGACCGTCGTAGAATTTTCCTAAAGTATAACATTATTCTATACTTTTACGTTTTTAATATGATATTATTTATATATTATTTATTGAAATTATTATTGTTATCATTTATTATTTAGTTTTATAATATTTATATAATTTATAGATTTAATAATATTTTATTTATAAATTAAAATTTTAATTTTATAAATTAGATAAAATACATTAAGTATAGCATATTAATGTTAAAACATTTAAATTGGATTAAAAATGTATCTCTATAATATTTTAGAAAAATATAATTTTTTAAAAATATATCTCGACCATCGACAAGGTTATTTTAAGTGGTACGCAATTTGATTTTATTTAAGTATGTAATGTGAATCAATCTTAATCCTATATACAATTATTGCGCGTTATGTAACGTTAAAATTGCCGTTGCACATTTCGTATTATCTGCAACGTTTATAACTGGGCACTGCAATTTAATCCTATATACAAATCAAATAAAACCAATCCAAACGATGCAAATGCAATCAATGTTGGTAGACTTTCTGTTTAGCTTATAGTTGATAAGCAAAATATAGATATAATACATCTAGTTAATCAATATTTATTATTATATTAAAATATAATATTTTATATAGAATAATGGCAAACCAGATAACTCTGTCACCCCATTCTTTGTCGATTAAATTTAGAAAACAGAATTGCTTCATATTTCCGCTTTCAAATTTTTTAACAATCCAAACTACTTATTAGTTAAAACTTAGACCAACTTTATAAAACTAAAACCGTCCGCCACCGTTAGTGCTGCAAAACTTCCTCTTCTTCCTCCACCCCTCGGCCTTAGACGTGGCCAAGCATTATATAGATAAGATATAGTTGAGTAATGTTAACGATATACACATCAATTAATATAGAAGGAAATGGTGATGAGTGATGATAATAATGATTTTGGAGCAAAAGAAGAAGAAGACAAAGATGGATGTTATAATCCGTTCCAAGTTGTAATGATCCAAAACCAGTCCTTTGCTTTGCTTGGCTGGGAACAGGTCACTTTCCTCACACATGCATGCACCAACTTGATTGTGGTCCACATTCCTCACACACCCTCTATACAGGATAGAAACCCTTTTCTCTTTTTGGTGTCTTTTATACCCAACAATATAAACTGAGTTTAAGATTTAGAGTTTGAGTTTATAATTAAAATTAATGATATTGACTATAAGGTATATATTTAGGGTTTAACTTTAAAATCTAGAATTTAACTTTTTATTGTTGGGACATATAAAGAGACACCAAAAAAAGATAGATGATTTTTGTTTCTCTAACTATATCATTCTATTTATTTTTAAGAATGAGAGAATTCTGACTTTTGCGGATTTTCTCACCCCTCTTTTATTTAATGCTATATTGCTATACTTCAACATTTCTACACATATATTTTGCCCCCAATATTGTTCCAAGTTATCCTCAACAACTTGAGTTGTCCTGTGTCATGCAAATACTAGCTTATGTTGAGTACACTGGATAGAATATTTGATCAGTTCCCTGCCCCTATCAAATTCAATATGTCCATTGATTCTTTTCTTGAGAATCTCTTGGCATTGTTTTTCTAACTACCAACATGGTACGTAGAACACTGTTTATGAATGGGAACACATTGTTTGTAAAATAAATAAAACTATTTTAGATGGATGGGGACAAAAATGGAGGATTTTCATAGGACCGAATAATGGATAGAGTGAGTGAAGAAACGGACGACCATACGACGAATCACCATCCGTACATTCAATGAGATTTTGGACGAATGCAGACATCACAAACCTTAATTGTTCACTCACGCATCACATCAGTACATGTCCTCTATGTAGGAAGGCTAGGATTCATTTCTACATATTTTTTGAAACGTTACGCAAAATAAATGATTGAGATTTTTTATATATTTTTTTAATAATGATTTATTAATTTTATTAAATAAAGATATATTTGAAATTATAATGACTTTAAAACTTGATCAATAAAACACTTAAATTCAAATATATATCTAATAAATAAAATTAGCATCGGAAGATTATAAGAGGACCAAACATGAAAAAAATAAGAACCTAATATAAAAATTCAAAATAAAAAAGAAACAAACATCGTCAAAATCAACGATGATAAACAAGAACATCAATAAACAACAACAAAAAAATACATATAACAATGAACGTAGGTTGACAACAATGACATTATCTCAATTCAATTGCGAAAAATAAACGGTAGATATAATCGTGTACTCAAATCTAATTCGTGGGTTCGAGATATGGAGATTAATAGCATAATTGAAGGAACGTCATCTTGATCAGTTGTGTGTCGTCGGATTCACCCTAATAAAAAATTAAAAGAGAAAAGAGAAAAACGTGTCAAATAACGAAGGAAAAACGTACTAAACGGTAGAGAAAAATTATGTAACAAGAACATAATATTTTATTGAAGATTAAAAAAATAAACGAAACGATAAAATCTAATAGTTCGCGATCAATTTTAAAATCGATCGGTGTCATAAAAAAATTTTTAAAACGATAATCTTTATATATCCTATTATTAAAATTTAAAAATATTTACGTTGCGTTAACAATTATATATATATATATATATATATATATTATTTCCTCCATATTCACCACAATGAATGTATCCCATCCATGACATTTGTCCGAAATGGCCAACAGTGCGAGGAAATTTAGTGTGTAATTAATGATCATTATACCAACATTAATACCCGTCCACTCATACAACCAAAAAGTTTTGCAACATTCAACAACTTTGGCGAAGGGGTAGAAATCTCGCTAGGTTAAAATGGGGTAGAGAGTGGAGTGGAGCGGATTGCTTATATATTATTTAATTTAGATACACCTATTAATAAATTAAATATTGATAATTATATTAAAAAAATTATTGTATGAAAAATAAATATGAATATATAATAAGATATCAATAACTATTGATATAATTTTTTGTATCTTTTAATTTAACTATTGATATAATCAAGGATAGAAGATTGAAGCTTGACATGGGCCAAAATATTAAATTAAAAAAAATTTATTAAGTATTTAAACTCTAAATTCATGATATGATATTTATTTTATCTAATATTTCAATTTATAAGAACATAAATTGTTATGGATTAAAATTTTAGAATATATATACTCATTCTTCTCTAATTTAATCCCTAATTGATTATATATTAAATAATTTTTTGTATTTTTTAATTTAAATATTTATTTTTATAAAAATAAAATTATTATTTAAAATTTATATTTTATATAGACTAAATTATTATTTAATTAAATTTTATAACGTGAGTCAAGGCGTCCTTAAAGCACAAAGTAACTTTGTACCTTAACATAATTTTACAAGTTTATATTTCAATGAGAGAATTCAAATTTTAAAGCTATAAAGATATTATTGGAATCAATATTCAAGAATCCAAACAAAACAATATTATTGAATGAACATTCACGACCCAAAAAGAAAACAACAATTATAAAACAGTTGAAAATTATGTTTGGGAGGAAAAAATGAGAGTAAATGATAGAAATAGAATGAAAAACAAAAGTCCCCACCAGTCTCAGTAGGAGAATGGAAGCATGTGCAGTCATCTGGTGATTGGGTATTTCATCCTCACTTTTCCTCTCCATTTCCTAAAACCCAAACCGAAATCCAGACATAAAACGTGTGATGCAATTATAAATAAACAACACATCTCCTAGTCCTACACGGATTAACTAAAACACATGTATGTAATAATAATGCTTCGCAAAGGGGGATGATTCCTCCTTAATCTTCACACCTACTCTCACTTTGGGGTTTTTTTCTTTTCTGAAAATTCCCAAGTTCCCTTTTCAAAAATAAAACATCTCTATCTTTCTTGATGTCCGGTTGGTCTTTATAGATACTGTGCCAGAAAAAAAGTTTGAGATCTTGTCCCTTGAGAGATCATTTCTGAACAACTGGCCCCCCTTTGTGTCAGAAGATCAAAATTTTACCTTCAATTCTTTCTGATCCATCCAAAAAAAGAAAAAAAACATAGTTGGTTAATATATCTCCTTAGCCATTTACTCGTATCAAAACAAACCCTACCCCCCATGGATTTGTAGAACTTGAACCCTAATTCTCTTAAATCCAGGTTCGCCACAAGGTTCTTTCGTGCTCTGAATAGAATCAATGCCCAGAAACCCATATCATCATCTTCTTTTCCCAGATAGATCTTCCTACGTTACAGAAGAATCAAGGTTGCAGTCGACAAGTCCATGGCGTACTCGGTAAGTTCGAGGAGAATTTGGAGTAGGGCAACCCTTTTGAGGCTCTGAACTCGATCACGCCGTCATCGGTTAGCCTCTTTCGGCCGAAGATCGTCGTTCATGACCCATACCACTACCGCGGCATCTCATCCAGCCGCCGTCGTCGAAAAAACTAGCCATGAAAAAGAAAATAAGGAAGATCACGGTGGTGTTGAAGTGGAAGAGCTACGAGAGCTTGTTCCTGGCGGTGAATCCATGGATTTCTGCAACTTGTTGGACGAAACTACGCATTACATAAATTGTCTCACCACCCAGGTACAGGTGATAAGAACAATCGCCAATCTCTACTCTCTTGAGTAATTATATATACATATAAATCAAGAGGAACATATTGTTGAAAGGGAAAACGATTCATATACGGAATTGATAAGTATTTTACTTTCTATAGAGATCAGATATATTATAAGCCATATTTTTTAATCATAGGAACTTGCATAATCTCTGGGATTTTTCTACTTTTATAATATGTTTATATGATATAAAGATTTAATCCTACTTCTAATGTTTTGGTCCATAAATTATGATTTTCTAACCTTTTCCTTTCTATCTTTGAAACTTTGATATCTTAGATTGACAAGAGTGTACATCAAGATAGCTATAGAATTAAGGCGAGATTATTAATACGAGTATCCGTTTCAGTCATCCATTTTACATAATCGACTTTAAATCTAAAACATTTGTTTTATAGTATAAAACTCTATAAGTTTTATATTTTTTTCGGATAGTTGTATCAACCACGTGAGCTAAGAAAGCCTCACAACCTTGTTGTATCAACTTCTGTGCCGCCAAAGCTGAAACAACGTTAGGGATACCAGGATTTCTTTCTCCCCTCACTACTAACTTGGACCCATCGACAACTCTCAACTTCAAACTCTTAGCTCTACAACCCAAGATACCGTCGTGCTCAAACAAACAATCCATACCTAGGATTGCTTCAAATTCTTGAAAAGGCAAGACCATAAGGTCCGCTGGAAAGATTAAACCTTACACCTCGATCAGACACCTCCGATACACCTTATCCACTAACACATCTAAAACCAATGGGCTTGTCACTCTAACCCCTATCTCTAGATCCTCAGCCGGCAAACCCCAATGTTTCGATATCCCATTATGGATGTAGGAATGCGTAGACCCCGAGTCCACTAATGACACTATAGGTACAGAGATCAAAGAGAAAGTACCTGAGATAACTTTGGTGGGCTCGCACTCCTCCTGAGCTTTGACTGCATACTGCCTCGCTGGTGCCCTAGCAGTAGACTAAAACGTGCCTCTACTCTAGTGGCCGGTAGTTTGACTCGCACCTCCCTTAGAGAACCATCGACCCATCTGATCCAGATAAGAAGTCCTCTTACTTTGAACCGGCACGGTAGTAGCAAAAGTAAGAAAATCCTTCACAAGATGGCCTAGATATCCACTCTCAAAGCAAGCCTGATTCAGTCCCCAACACTCACCACGATACCTGCGTCCACATTGATTACAAACTGGTATACCTGCATTTCCCTGAGAACTCTCGGGACTCATCATAGAAGATGATGAAGGCCTCCTACGGAAAACAGACTCTGACCTGCGATCAAACCTCAAACTCTAACCCTCCACCAGTTTTTGTCCCTCTTAGACTGAGACTAAGAGCAGTTAGAGGACTGATTCCTCCCACTGATATTTCCTTGTCCTCCCGCAAAACCATAAGTCAAACCTTGCACATTCTTTAATGCCTTAGCATTAGCTGTCAACTCAAAAAACACCTGCAGTGTGTTAGCTATCAGATAGGTCTGGATCTCCTTCCTCAAACCTCTCAGAAACCTCTTACACCTCATCTTCTCGGTAGCTATCAACTCGGGTGCATACCTACTTAGCTGTAGGAACTCCTGCTCGTACTCAAAGACTGTACGATTACCTTGCACAAGGTGGGTGAACTGATCTCTCAACCGATCGATGTGAGTCTCGCCACATACTTTTTCTCAAACTTATCCAAGAAGTCGTCCCATGTCGGTTGATCGGGATACCACTCCATCTCAACTATTTCCCACCATTCCCTCGCGTTCTCCTTGAGTAGATAAAGAACACAAGATAGCTTGTCCTTGGACCTCAACCTCATCTGCCTCATGATCCACCAAGTATCACGAAGCCACTGATTTGCCTTCACAGGATTGTCTTGGCCAGAACCCAAGAAATCCGTAGCACCCTGCCTACGAAACCTCTCGATAGGTGCCTCACGTGGGGTAGGTGTAAGCCTCGGGATAACCTTCACTATCTGATCCAAAGCTCGGTATAAATGGGTGAAATATTTCACCCCTTGCCTAACCCCTTCTTCCGACTCATCCACCTCATACGTGTGGCCCTCCTCAAAGCTCCCCTTACAGGATCCCAAACTTTCCTCGATAACTCTGGCCCTCCTAGGCATGATTCACTTTTGCACAGTCAACAAAAGGATTACACCATCAGAAATCAGCTTTTCTAGTACTACTAAGACTCATGGGCATGTATTCATTAGAAACTTGTCACAACTCCTGACTCTTATACCTGGGGACATCCTAGAACTGACTAAACCTAAGCTCTAATACCAATAAATGTAACATCCCAAACTTGGGTGCCACATTTTGGACATAAGCCCAACCTGTGTCCATAAAAATTCAAAATCAAACCATGTTTATCATCAAATACGATATAAAATTTAAAACGTAATTAAATAGCAAAAGAGGTTTAACAAATTCAAAGTATAAATGGAGATCCAAATACAAGTTTACTAAAACATTTGACCTCGCCAAATAAAATAAAATAGAGTTACAGTTACAACAATGGTCATACGAATACATAGCCTAAATAATCTAATAATTGTACTCTACCAATCGGTCAATGCTGAAGTCTCTAAAAGATGGTGGTCCTCCACGTCCGCCCGAACGTCTGTCTACTTACCTACGCATGGAAACAAATTCCAAAATGTTGAGCTACGAAAGCTCAGTGGGTACACAACCTATCGATTTTGCTTTCATGTGAATCATAACAATAAACATGCGAGAAAGGAATATGATGATATGATATGCCAAATGCAACCAAAGAATAAAGTAAACAAATCAAAAGTGAGGCTCATTGCCAACCCGAAATCGGAGAACTCACTCGGCCCAAAATCTTACATCGGGCTGCTCGAAATCTCACATCGAGCTAATATACTCAGAATCTGGCAAATCCACAGGAGGCGGGACATCGCTCGTAGAAACAGCAGAATGAACTCGGCCACAACCTCGACCATGACGTCTCCTGGTCGCAAGATGTGTACTCCTACGAGGTGGCATAGTAGTATATCTATAGAAGGATAGCTAAAACCCTATATTAGAATCGGTACTTGAATTATTATTCAAAATATTTCAAAAAAATTTAAATGCAAGTCAAAACGAGAATCTGGATTATCAAATAAGGTTACAAAATTATTTTTGAATCAAAATCATTTTGGATCTCATAGTCCTTGGTTTGAACATGGTTCTGATACCACTAAATGTAACCCTAAATTTAACTTAATTTCTTAGATTAAAACTTATTGCTCAAGTTAGATTTTCATTAATGAAATTGCTGAAATTTGATAAATTAATTAAAATAAAAGTATTTGAAATAATGTTTGTTACATAAAAACATAATGTAAAAGAACAATCCAAAATATAAATATCAATTCCGAAATCCAAATAAATGTTCATAGTCCATTACAGAAATTATCAACTAAAAATTTAAAATAAGTCTAAATCATTAAAACATATGGATCATAAGTTCATAGTCAACAGTCCTCCAAGTATCGTAGCCTAATATTGAGTATCTGAAACAAAAACTGTGAGGGTGTAAGCTAGAGAGCCTAGTCTGTAGATAAACATTATGATAGTACAGAGCAGAACATATTATGTAATGTATGCATGAAATGCACCCAACACCGAACGTCATCAGAAGAGTAGGTTCCCCTAAACCACTCTAACTCCATCACACCATTAGAAGTGGAAACTCGACCCAAAGGTGGAGTCACTGAACAGAAATGGAAACTCGACCCGAAGGTGGAGCCACTAATCAGAAGTGAAACTCACCAGAAGGTGATATCACTGAAATTCCCCGTACAAATAATCCAACCAATGCAATAACATGAATAGTTTATAGAGTCAGAATGTGTGCCGTAAAAACTAACGGAAAGCATACATGATAATTTCGGAATCAGATATGCAATTATAAAACTCAAAGCATGGCATTATGAATTATTTAAGAAAATCATAGGAATAATGCAGTCAACACGATCATAGAGAAATAACAAAATTTGTACACACAATAGTAAACAGAATTATCGGGAGAGACACACCTGAAACAGATAGCTCAACGTCGAGAATGACGTCTACTGGACTCGACTCTAGCACTAGGTCTAGTGGAAGCAGAACGTATGTGTACCAAAGTCTGAGGAGTATAAGGTCGACCAGGAGGAGGAGGAGGAAAATACCCGGGATCCAAATCCACGTCACCAAAAACACCAGAATTGAAAGGCAAAGCAAAAATGAATTGAACACTAAATTTCTTTGGTTTGAAAAAGAAATTGATAATAAAGAATACAAATTAAAGAGAGAAATAAAAACAAAAAAATAACCGAAGCAAGAGAAGGGGATGGGAATTGATTCCAAAAAGAAATTGGTCAAATGACCCAATAAGGGTTTGAAATTTTAAAACTTTCCAACTAGACCCTTAAATTTATAGGAATTGCAATAAGCCACTGAAAATCCCTAAATTCTAGGGTTTCGAATTAGGGATTTTAGTAGAGATTAGGGTTTTTTATTTGGGGGGAAATTGGGGTGTTACATTAGTTACAGAAGAATCCTTTTTGGCAGCTGCTACTTAGGAACAAGAGTGGACAAATTTGACGCGGGTTTAAAAGAATATTCATGGCATGCTTACAGGTAAAAAATGTTATTTGAATATATACATAAAATTCTAAGGCTCGAAAACAATCAATTAAAGAGAATCAAGATCATGAACATGAGAATATTAAAATTAGGTTTCTATTAGGAATTCTCGCTTACTATTAGAAAAGTAAGTTGGGTGGATGAGAAGCAATTTTTTAGTATAATGCAGTGTAGCATTAAATGTTCTTGAAGATTAAAATGAATTTTTTAAGAAAAGAGACAAACTTGACCTCGTTTCTGTTCATTCAAATTTGGTGGAGCAGAAACGAGTTCGAGCTAGAATCTAATACAAATAAAAAACAAAACATGATGTTAGAAACAAGGTTGCAAATTGGCAGAAAGATAGAAGACCATCATGAATAGTAAGCTACCTGCATTCTATTCATAAAGTCAGGACTTATGGACCCAAACTGTAAAGATAATACTTGAGATGCATCTCCTGGAATTAATTCATAAAAACAATTCAAAAAAATATAATTAGTAACATCATCTTAAAACTAAAAATGGTATCATGGTATAAAAACAACCACAATACAAAATGCTACTCCACAAGTAAATTGAAGATCCTCAAGTTTTCACATAATTGAAGTAGCTTAACCTTATATGCTTATAATACCAAGCACAATAGAAACATACCCTTTGTGGGAGTTGCAGGCATATTATTATAAGAAGATTTAGAAGTAGGAAGCTTCGGATTTTATTAGTTGAAGAAACAAAAAGAAAGAAAGAACTTATTGATTTTAGTGGGAAAAAAACTCGCATTCCTGGAAGATCTTGAAATTCTTGAATCTTGTCATACTCAAGAACTATATTGAAAGAGAAGAGTGGACTTTTTTCAATTTTTAGATACTATAATCGAAGAAATAGAAGAGAATTTTGAAGAACTTATAGGTTTAAAAAAATTAACGTATAGTGGTATCTCGAAATCTTTGAATCTTGGACAGTGAAAAATTATGTTAGAAGAGAAGAGCGAAACTGGGGTTCTATGATGGGTCTTCGATATTTGCAGCAATGGAGAAATATTTGGATATGAGGACTGCGGCAGTAAAGAATATTTGGAGGAGAAGATGCAACTAATATTTGGATATGAAGACGTGCGACAATGAAGAATATTTGGAGGAGAAGACGCAACCCTAAAATTAATTCATGTCCTTTTCTTTTTAATTTTAATATATTTTAATTGGAGAGATGATTTGAGAATTAAAAATTTGAGTGTATAAATGATGTTTAAAAAGTAATGACGTGGATTTTTTTTATTATTAAGGACCATGAATGACGTGGTGAAATCGATCCGTAGAATAATTTATCGTTCTTTGCATTGTTAGCTCTAGTAGTTCGAGAATTACTCCTTCTTTAAGAATCGGTTCCCTATATTTACAT
Organism: Abelmoschus esculentus; assembly: GCA_035048815.1. Taxonomy (NCBI): domain Eukaryota; kingdom Viridiplantae; phylum Streptophyta; class Magnoliopsida; order Malvales; family Malvaceae; genus Abelmoschus; species Abelmoschus esculentus. Next base: position 11,732,833 of record JAUCBN010000031.1, read on the forward strand.
CGGTCACTCTCGAGAAATTATTACATGAACCCGTTCCACCACTTAGGATATGGTCCCCAACCAATTAAATTAAGACACATCATATATTTTTTTCATATCATATTTACACATAAGCATTGTCCAAATCATCCAATTTAATGTCTTTGATTTAAAAAAAGAAAAAAATATTACCAAAGATTTCTTGTGACATCTTTCTCTTTGTTCTTTAAAATTTTTCTCAATTATTTTTTTTCTTTTTTTATAGATTTAAGGTTTAGGGTTTAGATTTTAGGGTTTATGTATAGGGTTTATGTTTAGGGTTTAGAGTTTAGGGTTTATGGTTTATGTTTAGTATTTAGGGTTTAGGGTTTAGGGTTTATGGTCATGATTTAGGGTTTAAGGGTTAGGGATAGGGTCAGGGGTTATAAAAAATAATTAAAAAATTGAACAATAAAGAGGAAGACAACATAAAAAATCTTTGATGATATATATTTTTTTTAAATCAAAGGTATTAATGTAGATGATTTGGATAATGCTTATGTATGAATATGATATGGAAAAAATATATAATGTATCTTAATTTAATTAGTTAGGAACATATTTTAGATGATAGAACGGATTTATGTAATAATTTCTCAGTAACTCTCGTATATTGTAACAGCGCCCCAACAACATATTCTCCATCGCCAAAGATGACGTCACGTCCAACACCTTTGAAATCAAAGGAGCACTCGTGTTTTTTCTGGTAACGGTGCTCGCCACAGAAGGTACTTCCACAACTGCACTTAAACCCGATTAATACAACCTTCTTTCTGTAGATAAAACACCTTTTTGTCAGCTTTGGCTCAACCGATTCATCAGCGGCAACAACAACGACCGCTTGTTGCTCAATAGCTTTTAAAGAGGAGGTCGCATGAGAAGGCTCCTCAACATGCTCAAATTCCTTTGGAATCACTTCTTCTACCTTTGTTTCAACACAAAGAGATTTCTCCATTGCAGCTTTCGCCTTCACAACTTGCTCCTCCCCAGTCCGGAGGTTACGGTAGCACTTGGAGCAGAGGTTCATATTCAACGTTGTGCCAAAAAAATCACAGTCGTTGGCACAAAGCTTTTGTTGGACGGCGGGGAGATGGTTCCCTCGTTCTGTTCAGAACTCGTGATTACGTTGAAACTATAAAATTTTAAAGGTGAAATTAAAGATAAAATAATTATTTAGTGATTAATTAGGTAATTTATTATTTTTTATTGTACCAAATCGATTTTCACGTTAATCTTTAACAGTTTTTAACGTGGAAGTGACCATAAGTTTACAACTCGAAAATATAAAATTGGTGGCTAAATTTGTATTGGGGATAAACAAATGTGACCTCCGCAGTAGTTAATTCTAATTTTTTTAATTTACCAATCGAATTTAATTAAAATAATATTATCACTAATACAATATATAAAAGGATATATTAAATATATTTAAGTGTTTAATATCTTACTATTTATGGACACATAGGGATATGGGTATTATAATAAAACTATGTTAAAAAAATAAATAAAAAACTAGCCTATTTTTATTTGAAAATGTATAGATATCACTAAGTCCCAACCTATCAAATGGTCGTAATTGCAAAATAATTCTATGAAAAATACCTTTTCCCCTGGTAGATATATATGGTAGATATATATAAACAGATGTGATGCAGTGATTGATCATCAATTATTTTAATTATTTATCTTTTAATAAAAACACTTACGGTGAAAGACTTAATCAATATTATGAGCAAATAAATAAATAAAAAATTGAGAGCTTTTACCACGATTTTTTTCATATCTTGCTTTTCATTTTCCTGAAAGACATGAATGTGGTTTGTTTCCGATGGAGTTGAAAGACGACATCAAGATGGAAAATGGTATTTTTCTAAGTCTGATATTACATTTAATTTGACTTGCACGGAATTAAAGTTACCATTAAACTAGAAAATTATTTAAAAGAACTTAGAGAAACAACCCCTAGTTTTATTTGTAGCTTTCATTGCCCAGAAAATCAAGTAGTATTGCCGAAAGGAAATACAATTAGGGATGTAAAAAGTTGACCTGACCTAAAAACTCGTTTGAAACTTGTTCGAGTCAAAATTTGGTTTGATCTGAGGATGTAATGACCTGAACCTGATTTGTATCCGACTGTTGTTGACCCGAACCCGAGTTGGACCTGTTACTGTAGTAACCGAACCCGAACTGTATCCGACCGAGAATGACCTGAACTCGATTTCAACATGTTACTGTGGACTTGAAACCCGACCTATATCCGACTGAAACAAACTCGAACCCAATTTCAACTTGTTATTGTGGACCTGAAACCCGATCTGTATCCAACTGAAACAAACCCGAACCCGAGTCTGACCTGGCAGATAACTGATATTACCCAACTGAATTGACCCGAGACCTAATTTTACCCGACCTGTTTTGAACCCGACCTGTTATTAACCTGAACTAATATGAACATAATATTTATATAAATAATTTATATAACATACTTATATTATATTTTTAATCTCAACATAAATACGTAGTAATTTATATAACATACTTATATTTCTATTTATTATTAATATACTTATTACAAATATGTAATAATTTTATATATAAAATACTTGTTAATTTTAAATTATATAATAAAATTATCTTATATTATTCTTATTTTTTAAGGGAAAGGAAAAAAAAATAAAATTTTGGAGTTCTAATAAATCATCAATTTTTAAAATTGTGGATTAAATTACTTTTAGTGTAAAAATTTTGGAGGGATAGAAGTTAGGAAATTAAAAATAAACTTTTATTATATAAAAAAGGAAAAGAAAAATTTTAGAAAAAATTATAATAATAAATTTTAGAAGAATATTATTATTCTTTAAGTATATATTAAAGTATACAGTTAAAGTATATATTATTATTATATATTATATACTAAAATATATATTTGAGGAATTTTAATATATTAAAGTATATATTATATTTAATTATATATTATTATTATATATTATACACATATACATTAATACATATATATTAGTGGTCAAGGATGTTTATCATGCTCCATCTTGTAAGGGTTCGAATCCCTGTATGGGAAAAAATTTATAATATCTCTACTTAATAAAAAAAAAATATACATATTAAAATATATATTTTAATGTATACATATTTAAGTTATAAAAATTAAAAAGTAAGAAAATAATTTTTGAACTAATGGGTAAGATAATAAGGAAAAAAATATCTTTTGATTTGAATTCTGACAGTCACCGATAAGAGTGAATGGCGGCGGGTGGTGGTATATACGTGTGTTGAAATAGGAAAGTGTATAAAATATGAAAATTGAAAAGAGCGAAATTTGGTGAAAAAATCTCTGCTATTTTTTTCATTGATGCAAAATATGAAAGTTGAATTTGGTGAGAAAGTGTCCGCCATTTTTTTTTCATTGAAGCAACTTAAAATTGAATTTGATGGGAAAGTGTCCACCATCTAATATATATACATACATATAACATATATAAGAGTATATATTAATGTATATTATAATTTATATAGTATATAAATATACATATATTAATATATACATATAATATATATTATATGCACATATATATATAATGTATTATACATATACATACATACTTATATATATATTATATTTATATATTATATACATCTAATATATTAATATATATATTAATGTATACAATATATAATATATATATATACATGTACTATATACTAATACATATATTAAAAATTAATATGTATGTTAACACTTAACATGAATGATATATGTATAATATATATTATGTATATACATATAACATACATATATATAATACATATACATATAACATACATGATACATATATATATATATTCGTTTTTTTTTAATTTTAAAATTTAATCTTTAATTTTATAGTCTAATATTTATTATTTTTTACGTATTTATACAAAATCAAAATTAATAATTTAAATTATTAATTAATTCGACCTGAAATAAAACCGACTTAAAATGAACCCGACCTGAAATGAAACCGACTTGAAATGCAACCTAACTGAAATAGACCCGACCTGAAATCTACCCGGCCTAAAACAAAACTGTCAATTATCTTATTTGGACCCGAACCGTTTGAACTCGACCTAAAATGGACCCGACTTGAAATGGATCCGACCTGAAATGGACCCGCACCCAACCCGAATCAAGTCAAAACATCAAATCAACCTGAAATGACATGTATCTGATTTTACCCTGAAACCCATCCGAGTAACTGTTTTTAAATCTCTAAATACAATCAAGTAGTATTCTTCAGAGTTTTACCCTGATTAATAAGATCGATGTATATCGTATATTTGATATTTATGGGTGAATTTTTTAACGATATTTTTTTACATACATATCTTAAAATCGACATCTACTTAAACGATAAAAAATTATTTATCATTTGAATCAACACGTGGATAAAGATGATTTTTAATATATATTCATTACATATGCATTTACATGAAACTCACTCAAAGAAAACATGAAACAAGGGAATAATAGGAAGAAGCGGAGTATATAACAATGGAACAACTTACGATTGCCGACTGTCCATTTCGAAAGGAAATGCAATCAATTAGTATTCTCCATAGTTTTACCTTCATTAATTAAGATTGATGTGTGTCTTATATTTGATTTTTATGGGCGATTTTTTTAACGATATATTTTTTTTGCATGCATGCCTTAAATTGACATTTACTTAATAAAAAATTATTTATCATCTGAATCAACATGTCGATAAAGATGGTTTTTAATATACATTCATTACATATGCATTTACATGAAACTCACTCAAAGAAAACATGAAACAAGGGAATAATAGGAAGAAGCGGAGTATAACAATGGAACAACTTACTATTGCCGACTGTCCATTTCGAAAGGCTAAGGCTAAGATCCGATATATAAGAAGTTTCCTTCTTTCTACGGACAACGGCCGGCAACAAATATTAAGCCTGAGATCGATGAGTGTGAATTCAAAGCAGAAATATTTATTCTGCAGAGGTTGAAACGAAACGATAATATAAATACAACAGTCGGATTCATAATATAATTGATCTGAAAATAACTGCCGGTTAAATATAGGTAAACCGGAGAATACATCGATAGCTACCGGCAACAAATGTTACTCGCCATGCTTGAGACTCTTCACAAATCATGGTCCTTTAATTTTTTCTCTAGGCAACTGGAAAAGAATAGCACATTTCACTTCTCTTTGAGTACCCTACCTCATTTACGGTCTCTTTAGTTGCCTCATAGTTGGCTTGTTTAGGGATTTTGACCAATGATAGTCAAAGAAAAGGGGTAACACAAAACGGTGTCGTTGGAAAAACAAGCCTTACACCAGTTACTGCTGAAAAAGGGAGGAGCTTGTTGGGCCTGGAATCTATCTTAATAGCGAGCCTAAGTTTGGAATTAATGAAGAAAACATCCAGGAAGAGTGAGCTGGCTAGTATCTGGCTCAACGAAGAGTGAGCTGGCTAGTATCTGGCTCAACAACCGTTTGATGATTGAGGCCGTTGAAGGAAAAATGATATAGTGAGTGATTCTCATTTATGGGACCAATCAATTAAATATATCTATTATATTATTTTTTTATTTTAGTATGAGTCATTTCCGTTGAAAAGGAGAAACTATATCATAAGTCATTCTCACTACATCATCCATGGGCCAACTAATTAAATAAATGTGTAAACTACATAAATGGTCCCTTGACTATATCTCAATTATCTTTTACATTCCCTGACTATCAAATATTATAAATTGTTCCATTGATTAACTTTTTTGATACAAAGTGATCCTGCGCCGTTAAAAATTTGACGGGAAACTGATGTGGACGTTAGCATGTTGTCTTGGATTATAGAGATAGGGGATGCCACATGGTTATCCAAGTCAGCATGTTAACGTTTACATCAGTTTTTTGTCAAATTTTTAATGGCACAAGGTCAACTTATATCAAAAAGTTAGTCAATGGACCAATTTATAACATTTGATAGTCAGGGGATGTAAAAGATAATTGAAGTATAGTCAAGGGACCATTTATGTAGTTTATCCCAAATAAATCTATTTTATTTTTTTTTTCATCTATTTTTTTACCAAGTGAATATTTACTTGGTAAAAATTATTTTTTAACTTTATTCTATAGTAAATACTAATAAAAATTCGAATGACGAACTGAAAATAACCATATAACCATGATATAATTTCTTGTTGGAAAGAATTCTAGAAATTACCACATGTAAACAAATAATACGTTAGCTTTATTCTTAGCTGGTATTAAAGGAAAAGAATAATGTAAAAGATGGATATGCTTAATGTGAATGAAAACCTATCTTCTTTTCAACAAATTTTTTATCTGAAATCCCAACATTCTTAATTTCATAACAAATTTAAGTAAGGTCCTGACAATGGATAAAAAACTCATTTTACTTATTAGTAAAAATATTGGGGAGGCCAATACAACAAGCCATTCCGTCACTATATCAGAGGACTAAAATTCTGTTATTAGTTTATATTGTGTAAGGTACAAATTTAATATTTATATTTTAATTTGATATTTTTAATTTTGTCTCTGGTTGATTTGAATATCGATAATTATATAAAAAAAAACACTAAAAACAAATGTGTTTTATATCTCATAATTAAAGCAGCACCATTGCTTCTTTGAGACCTTACACAGCATCCGGTAACGGTAGAAATGTAAAAAGTTGATCCGACCTGAAAATTTAACTGAAACCTATTCGAGTCAGAATCTATTTGACCTAAAGATATAATGATCTGAACCCGATCTGTATCCGACTGTTATTGACCTAAAACCCGAGTTCGACCTATTACTATAGTAACCGAACCCGAACTGTATCCAACCGAGAATGACCGAACTCGACTTGCATCCGACTGAAATTAACCCGAACCCGAGTCTGACCGACCTGACAAATAACCGATATTACCCGACTGAATCGACCCAATACCTGATTTTACCCAACCTATTTTGAACCCGACCTGATAAATGACTCGAATTGTTTTGAACCCGATATGTTATTGACCTGAACTAATATTAAACTTAATATTTTAAAATTGTTTCAATATGGTTATAGGGAATCAGTTTAGTGATTGGAGAATTGATCTTAGAGAAATAATTTAGTGATTTGGGCTTAGGGGATTAGTGTTGGGCTTAAAGAATTAATAATATACATACATTAATTCATAAACAAATTAAATACATATATTAATATACATTTAAGTATATATAATATATACATTAAAGTATATTATATATGTATTAAACTATATTATATACATAGTATATATTAATGTATATTATATACATATAATAATAGTATACACACACATATTATATTTATATATATATAGTATTATATATTTTATATTTTTCATATATAGTATCATTCCATATATAGTATAAATTTCATATATAAAATATATTACAGTATAAATTTTATATTTTCATTTTTGGAATGTATTAAATTATATTGTATAGGTATAAATTATAATGTATTAAAATACATTAAAATTAAAATTTTTACTAAATTTAACTATTATTAATTTATAATTTTTGCTATTTAATCCTTCCAATCCTTCCAACTTTATTTTTATTTCAAATTGGCTATTATTTATGTTTTTTAATATAGTTTAGTATTTTTAATAAGATGATATTTTATTTTATTAATGTTTATCATTTTTAATTTAAAACTTTATTCTTTCTAGTCCAATATTTATTCCTTATTAATTTTTAATTTTTATAATTTAATCTAATTTTTAAGATATGAATCATTTGATGATATTTTTATTTAGTCTAGTGCGTAATATTTATTTTTAATGTGATTCATACTAGTTAAAAACGTTAGATATTAAATAATTAATTCGAAATAAATGATAAACCATTTAACCCAAAGTCTATTGGTTATTTACTTAATTACTTATTTGTACCAAACTCAAACTTAATAATTTTAATTAATATGAATTTAAAACCTGAATTAATTCGACCTGAAATAAAGCTAACTTAGAATGAACTCGACCTGAAATGCAACGAAATGAACCCAACGTGAAATCTACCTGACCTGAAATGAACTTGTCAATTATCTGATTTGGAACCGAACCTTTTGAACCCGACCTGAAATGGACTCGACCTGAAATAGACCTAACCTGAAATGGACCTGCACCCGACCCTAATCGAGTCAAAACATCAAATCAACCTGAAATGACCTGTATCTGATTTTTCCTAACCTAACAGTACCCGACCTGAAACTCATCCGAATAACTGTTTTTACATCTCTAAGTGACAGAAGGCAAGTGCTAATATATGCGTACAAAAGCATAGAAATAAAGAAAAATTAGACACTGGAATTCTTACTCAAACATCATCCTCAAATCATAGCTACATGAACTAATTGAATTTTAACTCCTGATTGTATAAATTTAAACTATAAGTAGAAAGCTAGTCTAAAACATAAACAAAACACCAGAGACAAAAAAAAAATAAAATGATAAGAGTCGAAGAGTGTATAAAACAAAAATGGCTTTATTACAGGGTCACATTTTTATACACGCATTTTAAACTATGTATCTCATTTAAAGAATGCATGCAATGTCAAGATGATACTAATTGATACGAAGGTTCAGAGACATTCTACGGAAGTGAAAGCCTATATCTTTACCTAATAGTAGTAGTAAATAGTATTTCAGAGACGATGCATGTTCTCCCACAGTTAATAAAATGCTAAAACCTTTCTTATCCTAATAAACACCGTAATATAATAACAGTTCAGCATTATGCATCACAATGCCGTGTAACCTACAAAGCTTGGCGGTCAACCCCGCCAATCCATTCTTCTACCCAGTTGATTCTTCTCAAGTCAGGGATCTGTGTTGCCAACACAATCAATAATTTCATGGTCATCTTAATAATAACTAAGAGATACTTCCATAAGCTGTTAAGGAGATGCTCCTATAAGCTGCGGCTTAGTTGGAGAAATAATGGGAAAACAAGGCATGTGCACCTGAGATACTATTATAACTTCACATAAATGAGAGATAAAAGGAGTGCATTAGCACAACAATGGTGGAGTGTCCATATCAAGTCGGAAAGCAGAGGAGAAATCTGCAACTAACATGCAGAAGAGTAGCGTGTTCTTGAATGTAGGGGGGGGGGGACAAATCTAAACATGGTCCATTGTGTAGTAATTCAAAGCCATTTGAAAAGGATTGGATAAAGCCTCTAAAACCAGTAAAGGCAAACCACAAATTTCACATAATGGAAACATTCACAGATGAAACATTCAAAGCTGAACATGTCAAAGAATAGGTATATTCACTACCAAGTTATTCAACGCAAAAGAATGATTTCTTACAAGACTCTTGTGCATCCAGTCACCCTATGACAATCTACACATGCATTTAAATATAGGCTGGGGACGTGGGGGTGGCTAAGGATGAAGAACATACATATTATACACTTAAAAAGATTCAGAGTGTCTCACCAAGCTCCATGCTGTAGATACTAGATAGCTTCACTCGACTATACTGTGTACCCAGTGATTCATGGATTCTGGATTGAATAACTTAGATGCTAAAACAAGATATTTCCCAAAGCTTCTGAGTTCTCACTACTTCATTGCATGACTTATACGCATACAACCTTACAGCCCATCCAGAAGATACCCAAAGTTTCACTAATTTTGCAAAGCATCCCTTACCGAGGCCAAAAAAATATAACAAAAAGGAAACTCAAACTTTAACCCCATGACCATCACCACACAAAGTAAAGAAGAAAAACATGGTCAGATTCTTTGACAATGGAAAGAAATCCATTGAGTTTTAGACCCGAGGATAACAATGCAAATATAAGTCCCTTAAAGAAAAGTTAAAAAATAAACAGAAGACAAATCAGATAATAATGTCCTCAGTGTGCCGACCATTTTATCTGCATTTCACTCATCGCTGAAATGATGTATCTGATTATATATTACTATATAACGCTGAAACATAATATCCGAGCATACAAGGGCCGTTCAAAGTTAACAAAGCAAGCTATCAATAATGGAAATGAAGAAAGACACTTATTATTCAACTCAACATCATGATCAATTCATGAAGGTCTTCTTGTCTCATCAATCTATTTTTTTATTACAACAAAAAGAGACTCAATTTAACAACCATGCTTATATTCATGATACAATGAGATTTTAACATATGAATAAAATTTCGGAGATAATATCACCTGAAATCGTCAAACAAATGCTCCCATCTCCATAGAATAAGCCAACCAACGATCATCACAATACAGCTTCCCAATCTTCCACTTTCTCCGCATTGCTCATCCCCGTACGCAGACAGGAGCCAAGTGGAGTTGGCATATCGACTGACTCAGTGGTAAATAGAACAAAGGGAAAAAAGACAAGCAAATCACACATGATGGATGCGTAAGACCACCTAGAGCATACTCCCCGACCAAAATTTACAACAAAGCGGGACCGCAGCCCCTAAAATATGCTTGACAGTAAACTGATTGAGCTATTGCGCAACTTCTTTTGTACACATTTCTACATCTGGTTCCTCCCAAGACTTTCTTGATCAATTTCATATCGAAGATTCGCAGATCGTCTCTATAAATTGTGTACAGAAACACAATTAGCATATACTTCACAAAGTATTAATCAATTAGAAGTAAAGGAATTATACAAATTGAACCTTGTCTATTGCTTCAGCAAACAACTTGCCATCTCGAATCGAATCTGTGAACGGAGAATCACCAACCACCATACAATCCTTGGGCGTCTCAAACATCGATAATGGATACTGTTTGTAAACGAGACCGACGTCAAAATGAATAACACCTGAGCTCGGAACATCGACCCAAACCCCTTTAACCTGAAACCAAAGAAACAACTCTTGAGCCGAAATCCCCGATAACTCCCCGATCTTCCCGTAACTCAAAATCCCGGACACGTTCATGTCGTAATGCAACACGCTCTCAAACTGGGCATTGCAGGCTTGATCCAAATGAACCTCGAACCGGCCGGTATTGTCGAAGTCAAACCGGGTTATCCCCTTCGGAAGCAGCCCCATGGGAAGGCCATGTTCCTTTAGTATACCGTAAATAGAATCGTTCTTGCCGTAAATAGAATCGTTCTTGCCGTTGACAACCACGGCGATGAAAAGAATGTGAAGAAATACGGAAAGGATCAAAGGAATCATAATTTCTTCGGGTTTTTTTTTCTGTGCTTTGTTGGAGTATTTTTTTATGTCATAACATGGGGATCGAGAATTCTTTCTAAGGGTCTATACAAGAGGAAGAGAAAGGGGGAATTTGGGATTAGGGTTTAAGGAACAATCTGGGGAATCGGAACGAGACAGTGCTGGTGTTGCCAGCTTGAGTACATACAGGATGAGGAGAACGATCAATTATTGGTCGCAAAGTAGGTCCCCATGTATAATTTTTTTTTTAAATAGAGAAAAAATTATGAACTAATAATTCAAGCAAAAATATTTGGTACATGGTTTTTTGTTTTTCTATTTTTTACCAATAATTACAAATTATTATTCTATATATTATCAGTGAAAAATAAAGTTTTTACAAGCAAAATTACTTAGGAGTTTAAAGTTTTAGTTAAGATATAAAGACTAGATTTTAAGTAATAGGATTTAAAATTATAATTTTGATTCAGTGTTTAAGTTTTGGGTTAGAATTTTAGGATTAGAAAATTAGATTTAAAATTTTATCTTAAAAGTAGGTATGCTTGCATAATTTTTTTTATATCCGACAGTGTATTAAATATTTATTTAACACCAAAAAACAAACCTAGTTGAAATTAAATTTCGACAATAAAATTTTTATACCAGAAAATCAAAATATTATGTTAACTTTTGAACAATCGATCAATTATTAGATTATTAAATTTTAATTAAGTATTATTATTAAGGACCGTATTGAAATTATTGAAAGTTATCTTAGTGATTAAATTGGAAAATGAAAATTTAAGAGCAAAAGTATAGAAGATGAAGAATTGATGGATTAATCTTGTGATTAGCCCCTCGACTTATTAGTCATAAGAAGAAAACTTTAGTAATTAAATTAGAAAGAATGTATGAACGAGGGAACTTACCGGTTAGAAATTCCTCCACAAAATCAAGTGGTTATTCATCATCTTCAACTTTCCACCGCAATCCAAGATTTATTTTCTTTTCTTGGTCCTAACTTATAGCTATTGATCGACTAAGCAAGAACCCTCAACTTATTCATTGATTTCATGGTTAATTCATGTTCTAATTATTGTTTAAGAACTATGAGCTTCAAGGAAATTGTCCATGGATATCAAGATTTATTTTTTTTTATTTTTTTATCTAATAATTGTTATGAAATTTATTATCAATATTAAAATTATTATAAATTTTGATTTTTATGTAGCTCGAACTAATCAAAATTGAAGAATTGTTAAATTCACTAAATTTTATCAAATTAAAAAAAATAAAAGAATAATTATCTGGGAATCTTTGAAAGGCTCAAAAGTATTGATGAGTGTAATCAGAGTCTCAGGATTAGCTATGTGTTTTTTTCTGATTTTATTATTATTCTTTATTACATTCTCATCATTGATTTCTGTGGTACGTAGGATGTCCTACACCTATTTTGATGCAAGCGCATATCTTATCAAGTTATAGTATTTAAGATGTCGATCTTACAAGGACTGATTACCTTCGCAACTTATTGGATCTTGCACAATGGAAAAACAAAAACACAAGTAATTTGGATTGATTTATAATTAAACTAAGGGTAAACTACTTAAATAGTCATCGAACTTTTAGGGTAGATTCATTTTGGTCACCGAACTTTTAAAATATTCGATAAGGTCATCCAACTTTTAGTTCGTATTCGATAAGTTTACCCAACTTTTAATTTGCATTCGATACAGTCCCTACCATTAAATTCCGTTAAAATCACCGTTAAGTTTTATTCTTCTTTAATAAAAAATGGGTAAATTACAACAATCATCATTCAACTTTCTTCTCACTCTTATTTTGGTCACTCTTAAATTAAAATTAGTGACAATTTTCATATTTTTTGTCATAATTAGTAATATTTTTATGACTATATTTTTTTGACACAAATAATTTAATGGAGATTTTATATTTTGGTCCACAAACTTTTAACTTTTCATTTGGTAACTGAAAGTTAATTCTATATGATGCAAACATTCATATCTCAATTTTAATAAATAAATGCAATGCATGGCTTTAAGGAAATCGAACTTGAAACCTTAAGCACATGAGTACAATACATATCTACTAGGCTAAAAAAGAATTTTAATATTATTTTAAAAGAAAATAATATTTAGGTTAAATTTTAATTTAAATTAATTTTACTTATTTTTAAAAAGTATTTTTTATTTATAATATTAATTATTTTAATAATAATTTAACTTTTTATTGTTTCTTATACGAAATACGTATGTTGAAGAAATTAATTATATTTTTGAAAAAAAAATCTATGATATATTATGCTATAATTATATATTAGTTTTTGAATTTTAATTTGGTCACTTTAAGTTTTTGTACATTTTAAATTTTGAAATTATGATTTTGACATGAATTCTAGTATTTAAATATGTTAAGTAAACATTTATAGTCAATTTTTTATACAGAAGTTTGCTTATTTAATTTTTCTTTAATTTGATAATTTTTAGTCCTTATAATTTAGTCATATTACTAGTGTCCCGTTAGGATTAGGATAAAAAAATTTAAAATTTTAAAAATAGAAAAGTTTATCAAAATAGATTGACTATAACAATAATTTACACATAATAAAAACTAATAGAATATTTTTATGTTTGACAAACTAGTTCATGATAACTTTAATTTTTTTATAATTATAAAAATATATTTTTCATTAATTTTAATTTTATTTGTGACAAAATTTATTACAACAAAAATTAAAATTTTAAGTGATAAGTAATTTCATTTTCACAACAAATACCAAATAATAGTGACCACTTCACATATCGTCACTATCATGTGTCAAAGTTTTAGTGACAATAAATTTTGTGTCACAATTATAGACTTTTAGTGATAATTTATTTGTTAAGATTATAATCATCATGATTACTACTATTATAGTGACCAAACAAAAAATGATGTAAAACTAAAATTGATTTTGATATAACAAAGAAGTTAAAGGACCAATTTTGAAATAAATTTTTAAGTCGTTCAGTCAAACAAATAATTTTAAGTCAAACCAAAAACACAAAACAAATTCTCTAACTTTTTCAAAGCCAAACTTGTATTTTTATTATAGGTTTTTCGATGCACCTTGAATTGGTTTCAAAACGTCCTTTAAAGTTTTAAATTAATTCTTTAAATTTTAAAAAGCATTTCTATACGGTCTACGATCGTTTTGATACAATTTGAAACTATAAAAATTTATTTTGGAAACAATTAAAGTTGGTATCGAAACAAGTGTTTCGATACAACCATTGACCGTTTCGATATCGTCCTGTATTTTATGGAAATTAATTAAAAATTAAAGGCATTTTGATATTGCCACATCATCTTTTCGATACCGATCAATTTTTCTCAACGGCTATTTAAGATTTAAATGTTTTTGACCGTTGTTTGACAGGCAAAATTTAAATGTTTGGTAACCCGTTTCGAAATGGCCCTAGGGGAGTTTCGATACCATTTTTCACAGTCCCGAAATGTTTCTATACGACCTTCAAATCGTTTCAATACCCTTGTTTTTAAAGAAAACTTGTTTCGATACGCTTACATTGCGTTTCGAAACCCCTATTAAATGCACAAAATGTTACTTTCTATTTATGTACCTTTTTGAAACATTTAGCCCGCGTTTCGATGCCGGTGTTTGCATAAGTGCATTTTTGGTGGGAAGATGAAGCTCTAATGTCTATATTTATTATTCTAACAAATACAACGGTTAAAATTCAATGCTAAGGCATAAAAATAAGCAATTCAAGCAAGGAATTTGTACGGAAGTTCATATACTCTCTTCCCGAGTCTTGGGATAGTAAGAAAACGACCATTATTTAAGCTAAAGACCTCAAGAATTTGAAGCTAGATGCTCTTGTGAGATCTCTTCTCACCTATGAGATCATGAAGAAAAGAAGAGAAAAAGAGAATATGAAAGATGAGTTGAATCTTGAGAAGAGAGAGATAGAAAAGAAGAAGCAAGGAATTTCTCTAAAAGCTTCAATGCCTCAAGAGGAGATAGATTCTAGTGAAGAAGAAGAGCTACAGGAATTGACTATAGTATCCAAAAGATTTACTAAACTCATGAGGGCAAATCGGAATAGGAGATTCCAAAGAAAGAAAGAGTTTAAAGAAAAAAGCAAGGAATAAGAGAAGGATCAAATGATTTGTGTCGCGTGTCAAAAGTGCACGTTTAGTGCAAGCGGACACATCGCAAGTAATAAGTGATAAGTATGTTATCGAGTTATCGTCTCCTCAGGGACTGGTATACTTAATATGCTTCCTTTATCTTCTGGCTCTGTAGAAAGATAAAAACACAAGTGAGTTGGTGTGATTAATTTAAACTAAAATAATTGAATAAAAATAAAGAGTTGAAATATTAGAGAGAGAGATGGGCCAGGATCCAGTTGTATTGTATTGTGGACTTGATTGACTTGTCTTTATCCAATGCAATCGCATATCTCTGCCTCGGCAGCACTACAGTTTACTGCCGGGGCAGCGATAACGCTGTCTGCCGCAGCAATCCCTTGCTCGTGGACAGACTTTACGAAAGTTCGGCAAAGTGTCCTTGAATGACTCCGCTTATCCCTAAGTCAGAGTGCTGTTGATGACTAGTCCTTGATGATACCTCCCAGCGTGAACCAATTATACTCACCAACCAATCTCACACTTCTTTTAGCCGCTGAAACTCTTAACCTATCCCTAGGCCGAGTTAGTATTTCGCGATTGAAACACCGTACTTACCCCTTTCGTGAATCTAACTCTCCCGAGCTGAGATAAATGGATTACTCACAAACTTCCCTCCCGGGCTTGAATGCGAGAACAAGGAATAACAAAGGATAAGCAAACCTTGATAATCTTTATTGCATTGAATAAAAGACAAATTACAATCTCCTCTCACAAATACTCCACAACCTTCACCTAAACCCTATGAAGGTTTTAGAACATGATGGAGAGGAAGGAAACAAGAGTAGAAGTCGGCTCTCCCTAGGTATTCCGATCTATTATACATTGGGTGGCTAGGTCTTTATATAGACTAGACCTAGGGCAAACCTTTCCTAAGTAGAATACAACTTGGAGTAGGGAACAAGTCAAGTACATAATAATATTATATTTCCAAGTTTGAATTTGGCTAAGGGGGCTTAACCGCGTGGTCTTCCTTTGGGCTTTTTCTTTTGCTAGCCAGCTCTGATTCTTGGGTTTCAAGTCCAAACACGTTCCTTAGATTTTTTTCTTTCCATCGCCTATCACTTTGCTTCCTGTCTTCCTGCTGCTGCCTCGGCACCAGGTCCTGCCTCGGTCTTGTTGCTGCCGCGGCAATGGTTTTCCTGCACAGATATGAAAACGCAGTAAAACGTGCCTTTTTCTATAAATATTATCTATTTAAGTATAACTTCTAAATATATCACATTAGGCACATACATTGGTTCAAGTGGGTGAATATTTGGTGATAAATGTCGATAAAAGGAGTAAAAAGTGATAGTGTGTTGAGCACTTATCACACCCCCAAACTCGAACTATTGCTTGTCCTTAAGCAATGCAAACCATCAACTTGCCGAACTCCACTCTCTTTTGGTCTTACATGTCCATCTATTCTCCCCACCATAGCTAGGCCTATCTTTAAGCCTTAACCATTCGGCTACCTAAGAGTTTACCTAGAAACAAACTATAGGATTTGTGAGTGTGTGTGTTTTTGTGGACAAGTTGATTAAAGGCTTTCTTAGATAAACTCTAAGTTCAAGACAAATAGACATTGGTTAAGTCTTCTCTTATTTTCCAAACCCCAAATGTTGAGCCGGTTTCGGGCACCTCAAAGACTTGTGTTTTTCTTTTCACTAAAACCCTTTTTGTCTTTTCTTTTTGATATTCCTTAATATATACTAGAGCCAATTTCGGGCACCTCTAGCATGAAGAAGAGATTTTCTAGAGCCGGTGGTAGGCACCTCTAGTTACTTTTCCAAAAATCTAAGTCTTTATCACCTAAGTTCATTAAAAGAATTCCTATAATCCACAAGTCCCAAAAGTGTTTAAAGTTTTTTTTTCTATAGTAAGCTTCTAAGTTTTCATCCTTAAGCATCCTAAGGTTAAGCCCTCTTGACAGAACCTAAACATGGTAAGGAGAAAGATTTCTATAGCCTTAAAGAATAAACTAAGGCAATACTGATGATGACCAGTGCAGGAGTGTAGGCAGTTAATTCAAGTAAGACGGGGAGCATAAAAATTAAAAACTCACTAGAATACTCCCTTTTGGCAAGGCCGCGACAGTAGATTGCTACCTTGGCAGTGAATCTGCACCCCCAAACTCAAACCAAGCATTGTCCTCAATGCTTTATATTTGGAAGGAATAAACGGAAAAACAGAATATGAATTATATGCAGCAAGGAAAAATAGTAAAAGCAATGAATATTGAATAAAGGACAAAGAATTTTAGAGCGACTCCGAAGAGCTGCTTGTAACAATTTTCCTCCGTTGCCTAGATGCCAAGTGCTTTGCCCTTGGGGAGGGCGATGGTTGCGTCTTTGCTTGCCTCGGCGGCTGGACTCGAGTGGGTGGGGTTCTATGCATTGGGGCTTCTACTTTTTCTCCTTCTTCAACATCTGCCATCTCTTCGGTTATCATCACGTCCGTTCCTCCTCCCATCGCAGTTGCTCCTCCGGTGTGGTGTGTGCTTGGGCCGGCGGCAGTAGAGCCTTGGTGTACATAAGCATCTATCTCGGCGGATAGACTGCCCATGATAATTGGCGATCTTGGTGGAGTGCTGAAAACGGCTCTCCGCTTGGATGGCCTTCGGCTGACAGACGAGGCCGCGGTAGAATCTGCTGCCCTAGATGGTCCAGCAGCCTGGTATTGGGGCTGAGGGTCCGGATGGAAGAACGGTCGCGGTCCTCTTGGGGCTGGTGTAGTCTCGGTGTAGGGTGCGGCAATAACGAACATATTGCTTGAGAACTCCGGGAATTGTACGCCTTGGTCCGGGAAGGCGTGCAACATCATCTGTGCGAGAGTGCCATTGAAGTCCCGCTGGTACTCCATGTACCGTTGTTGTCGAAGATCCATCGCGGCCATTCGCTGCAAGAGTTCTTGATACGGGTCTGCTGCAGTAGAGGTGTGGTCAGTACTAGGCATATTTACCGTGTACTGGACCCCGACAGCAGTATCGGCAGTGAACTGCTGCGGTGTTGCCTGGACAGTTTCTGCTTGTGTGATCTGCATGACTTTGTAGCAGAATTCCCTTGTCCATCCTCTTCTTGGGGGTGTGTATTCATCCGTTTCTTCAATGGGTACACCTACAGAAACACATAAACCCGTAATCAAGCAAGGGAAATACAATGGTCCTCGATCTTTCTTACCGCACTCGTGAATTTCCCGTAGTATAATATCTCCAATGTTGATGGTCCTTTTGTTGATGATGGATTGGATAAGCACCAATCTCTTGCGATCCACCGTGCTGTTGTGTGATGTTGGGATGAGGCGTCGTTTGACGAAGGTGTTTCACATCTTGGCCTCCGGCTTCAAGTTTTGTCTTGTCACGGATCCTCGATGGGTACCGGTTTCCCATGGAGTGTCCGCGTAACAAAGATCGTCTTTGATAAGTTCATAGTCCTCGGCAGTGATATCTTCCAAGAAGTCAGCATGGAGATCACTTTCCGGGGTGAGGCCGTAGAAGTTGTTGATCGTATCGGCATCAAGCTGCACTGGCCTGCCGCGGCAGTGAACAAAGAGGGAGTCTTTGCTGGGCCCATGAGCGTAGAACTCCCGCACAATTGTGGCGTTTGCCTGGGCAGGTTGCAAACAGAATATTTCCCAATTCTGGTACTTTATTCTGTCGAACAAGTAGTGTTCAATGCTGTAATTCTCTTCATCCGCGTGCTGGAACCCTTGTTCTTCCCACAGTTGCCTTGCGATGAAAGATCGATTGAATCGTTCTTCAACGTTGGCTGGGGCGAATCTTTTGTAAGTTGCCATCAAGAAAGAGAAAATTGAGTTCTTGGAGGTTTTCTTGAAGAGAATCTGGAGATTTAAAAGGGATTAGTAGGCAGAGAGTAATTGAGAGAGTGATTGTTAATAATACTAAAGAAAGAAAGTAAGTAAGAGTGAATAGTTCAAGAGGAAGGAGTGTCTTATATAGGCCTCAGCCTTGTGACCGTTGAGATCACTAGCCGTTGTAACCGTTTCCTTCTTCTGCCGCGGCAGGAATCTCGGCAGACTAGCCGTTACACTTTTCTTCCCGTTGGGACTGCTGCGGCTCTGACACTGTTGTATTGCCTCGGTAGAGTTTCTGCTGTGAACTATTTTTCCCTTATCTTTGCTTTTTATTCCTGAAAAAATTAAACACACAAAAGAAAAGTACTGAAAACGAAAATAATTAGAAAAATAAAAATAAACTACTAACCCTAATATAATAAAGAAAAGAAAAAGGGAGAGGTTAGGTTACTGGTGGGGAGCATGTGAATGCATCTCCCAAAATTATTTTCTCCCTTAGGGCCAAATTATGTATCGGTTGTAGGCCGCTCCTTAGTGCTGTCTGTCCATCCGTCTTGGGCTTGATTTTCTTGCCGAATATCCTGCCGAGCAGACTGCCCAGGCAGGATATCTTATTGTCTATTATGTGGATGGCCTTACATTCCTCTGGATCGTTATACCTTTTTAAGTTGTGGAATGCATTGAGTTTGACTTGTTGGTCATTGACTCGCATAGTCAACTCTCCTTTTTCCACGTCAATCAATGTACGTCCAGTTGCTAGGAAGGGTCTCCCAAGGATAATTGGTGCGTTGTCATCTGCTTCACAATCAAGGACAAGGAAGTCGACAGGAAAAATAAACTTGTCAACTTTTACCAGTATGTCCTCGATTTTGCCTTCAGGTTGCACATAGGATCTATCCGCGAGTTGGAGCATTACTGTTGTAGGCTTCGACCTTCCAATTCCAAGCTTTTGGAAGACTGATTTAGGCATGAGGTTTATACTTGCTCCAAGGTCGCATAGGGCCTTTCCTTCATAACTCTTTCCTATCGCACAAGGTATAGTGAAGCAACCAGGATCTTTTAACTTTGGTGGCATGCGGTTATGCAGCATTGTCATGCATCACTCGGTGGCAGCCACTATCTCAAACTCACCTATTCGTTTTCTCTTTGATACCATATCTTTTAAGAACTTGGCATAGTTGGGCATTTGTTCAATGGCCTCAACGAATGATATGTTGATGTGGACTTGCTTCAAGATATCGAGGAACTTCTTGAATTGTTGATCCTGTTTTTGTTTCTTCAACCTTTACGGGAAAGGTGGTGGTGGTCTCATCTCGTCCAGGGTTTCTTTAGTTTGGAATCGTATACCTGGCACCACTGGAATTTTTGCTGCCTCGGCAGACTGCTCAGGCGCTGCAACGCTTGCTGCCGGGGCAGTGTTGTCAGTCTCAGTTTGCTCAGCCTCTTCTCTTGGTTGATCCGCCGGTTGGGTTCGGTTCTCTGGGATCTTCTCTTTCAACTGTAGACTACTCCTGGTAGTGATTGCCTTACACTGTTCATGGCTTAGTACCTTAGCAACCTCAGTATTGCTAGGTAGGCCTCCTTGTGGTCTAGTGTTTATACATTGAGCAAACTGCCCAACCTGAGTTTCCAGAGTTTTATGGCAGCTTCTTGATTTTGTAGCCTCATCTCAGTCCTATTCATGAAGGCGTCGGTCCTCTTGATGAAATTACTATTTTCCGCCATGTATGACTCGGTTTTCATCATGAAGGCCTTTAACGTGTTTTCCAATGAATTGACCGGTTGCTGCTGCATCTGCTGCGGCGGCATCGTTTGTTGGACTTGCTGCTACGACATTGGCTACTGAAATCCCTATGGTTGGGTGATTGGGTTTAAGGCATTATTTGGATTGCTCCATGATAAGTTTGGATGCCTCTTCCATGAGGGGTTGTACGTGTTGGACATCACATTGTTACGGTTGTAGTTCCCAACATACATACCGGTTTCTTGATTCATGCAATCAACAGAACTGTGGTTACCTCCACATAAATCACAACATAAATCAATTACCTTGACCTCACGGGTATTGTTTTGTAATTGTAGGTTTTGCACCATCTTGGTAAGAGAGGCCAATTGTGCAGCCACTGAACTTGATGAATCTAATTCGTTTACCGTGGCTTGGCGTCTTACTCCTCCTCGCCTAGATGTGGGAAACAGGAAGTCATTCCTTGCGAGTTTATTCAAAATTTCAATAGCTTCCTCGGGTGCCTTGTCCAAGAGTGTGCCGTTTGCCGAGGCATCTAACATCATCCTTGTCGGGGCATTCGTGGCATTGTAAAACATTGTCACTTGTGTCCATAAGGGAAATCCATGCAGCGGACACTTGTGCAATAGCTCTCTGTAGCGTTCCCATGCCTCGTACATTTGTTCGTCTTCAACCTGTCGGAAAGAAGTAATTTCATTACGAATTCTATCATATAGATTAGTAGGATTAAAGCGAGTAATGAAATCACGGCAAAGTTCACTCCAGGATCCAATAGATCCTACTGGAATGCTATTCAACCAAGCTTTCACCCTATCCCTCAGTGAATAAGGGAATAGCTTTAACCGCAAGACATCTTCATGGACTCCTTGGATTTTGAAAGAGTTGCAGATCTCCATGAAAGATTTGAGATGCTGCCTTGCATCTTCAGTTGCAGACCCACCAAATTGTCCAATTGTATTTAACATGTTGAACATAACAGGTTTAAGTTCAAAATGGGCTGCTTCAATCTCGGGTGTAACGACTCCTGGGTTTAGTCCATTTAAGTCCTCCTCCAAGAAATCTCTGACAGTCAGCTGCCGCGGCCCAGGTGGCGGCGGAAGACCTTCATTGTCGGCAAGTATGTTTTGTCCTGCCTGAACCTCTGCCATGACTCCTCGGATTTGTCTCCTCAACCTTAACCCTGTTCTTTCAATCTCAGGATCTAACTCGTATAAGGGGTTGGTTGGATTGGCCCTGGTCATACACCAAGAAAAACAAAATAAAAATAAAAATAAAAATAAAAATAAACAAGAAAACAAGGAAAACAAAATTTAGTTGTCAGTCCCCGACAACGGCGCCAAAAACTTGTCGCGTGACAAAAGTGCGCGTTTAGTGCAAGCGGACACATCGCAAGTAATAAGTGATAAGTATGTTATCGAGTTATTGTCTCCTCAGGGACTGGTATACTTAATATGCTTCCTTTATCTTCTGGCTCTGTAGAAAGATAAAAACACAAGTGAGTTGGTGTGATTTATTTAAACTAAAATAATTGAATAAAAATAAAGAGTTGAAATATTAGAGAGAGAGATGGGCCAGGATCCAGTTGTATTGTATTGTGGACTTGATTGACTTGTCTTTATCCAATGCAATCGCATATCTCTGCCTCGACAGCACTGCAGTTTACTGCTGGGGCAGCGATAACGCTGTCTGCCGCAGCAATCCCTTGCTCGTGGACAGACTTTACCAAAGTTCGGCAAAGTGTCCTTGAATGACTCCGCTTATCCCTAAGTCAGAGTGCTGTTGATGACTAGTCCTTGATGATACCTCCCGGCGTGAACCAATTATACTCACCAACCAATCTCACACTTCTTTTAGCCGCTGAAACTCTTAACCTATCCCTAGGCCGAGTTAGTATTTCGCGATTGAAACACCGTACTTACCCCTTTCGTGAATCTAACTCTCCCGAGCTTAGGTAAATTGATTACTCACAAACTTCCCTCCCGGGCTTGAATGCGAGAACAAGGAATAACAAAGGATAAGCAAACCTTGATAATCTTTATTGCATTGAATAAAAGACAAATTACAATCTCCTCTCACAAATACTCCACAACCTTCACCTAAACCCTATGAAGGTTTTAGAACATGATGGAGAGGAAGGAAACAAGAGTAGAAGTCGGCTCTCCCTAGGTATTCTGATCTATTATACATTGGGTGGCTAGGTCTTTATATAAGCTAGACCTAGGGCAAACCTTTCCTAAGTAGAATACAACTTGGAGTAGGGAACAAGTCAAGTACATAATAATATTATATTTCCAAGTTTGAATTCGGCTAAGGGGGCTTTCCCGCATGATCTTCCTTTGGGCTTTTCCTTGTGCTAGTCAGCTCTGATTCTTGGGTTTCAAGTCTAAACACGTTCCTTAGATTTTTGTCTTTCCATCGCCTATCACTTTGCTTCCTGTTTTCCTGCTGCTGCCTCGGCCTTGTTGCTGCCGCGGCAATGGTTTTCCTGCACAGATATGAAAACGCAGTAAAATGTGCCTTTTTCTATAAATATTATCTATTTAAGTATAACTTCTAAATATATCACATTAAGCACATGCATTGGTTCAAGTGGGTGAATATTTGGTGATAAATGCCGATAAAAGGAGTAAAAAGTGATAGTGTGTTGAGCACTTATCAATTTGCTATGAATGCAAGAAACCGGGTCACATAAGGACCGATTGTCCATAATACAAGAGGAAGGGTTTTGAGAGAAAGAAGAAACAAAAAGCTCATTTTGCCACTTTTAGTGATGAGAGTCATCATCCGATGAGGATAATAAAATGGTCAACCTTTGTCTCACGGCTCTTGATGAGCCTAAGTTAACCCTTGAACCATCTTGCAATAATCGTACTTATGATGAACTATATGATGTATATGATTAATTACAAGATGTTTATGATGAATTTGTTTTAAAATTCAAAGAATCAATTTTGAAAATCAAGAAAACGATTTCCTATTTGAAAGAAAAAATGATTCTTTTTCGAAAACAAGTTTGGAGCTTAAAGAAAAGGTAGTTGGTTTAAAGGATGATTTGAATTTTTTTCATAATAAATATGTTAGTTTAAACAACCTTATTTTTAAATTGAGTGAGGATCACCAAAAGATGGTGAATGAGCTTAAGGAACAAATAAAAGTGATTGGAAGTTCAAATTTTGAGAAAGAAAGTACTTCAAAATCCAACCATGTGAAAAAGAATTTTCAAAACGACAAACAAAGAAAATTTCAAAGGCATGTTAGACCTAAAAGAACTAGGAGTATATGGGTTTCTAAGGAATTTGTAATTTCTAATAATATTCATGCCTTTGCATCTTGGATTCCTAAGGGAACCAAATATTTGGGAGCTAACTCACATGGATCCAAAATGATTTTGGTACCAAAAGTCAAAAACTAAATCTTTGTTTGTAGGTTGAGCATTGTTTTAAGGCCAAAGCTTCAATTCAAAACATATAGTACCTTGATAGTGGATGCTCAAGACATATGATCGGAGACAAGGGAAGATTTAAGGAGATAAAGCTCAAAAGTGGTGGAGTAGTGACTTTCGGTGACAACTCCAAAGACCAAATTGAGAGTATTATCCTTATTGGTAATCACCCCTCTATTCTTATTGAAAATGTCTTACTTGTTAATGGTCTTAAGCATAATTTTTTGAGCATTAGTCAATTATGTGATAAAGTTTTTTATGTCTCATTTGATAGATGTGGTTGCAAAATAATAGACATAGAAACTAATAGAACAATGTTCATTGGTCATCGCATAAGAAATATATACATGGTGCATCTATATGACATAAATCTTTCACATGCATGCTTAGTTGCTAGTGTTGAAAATGATGCATGGTTATGGCATATGAAACTCGGACATGCTAGCATAAGAGTTTTAGAGAAATTAGTTTCCCAAAATCTAGTTAGAGGTTTACCCAAGCTTAAGTTTTCTTTAGACAAGATATGTGATGCATGTGCTAAGGGTAAACAAAAATGTGTTTCCTTTAAGTCCATTAATGATGTTTCAACTAGTAGAGTTTTACAATTGATCAATATGGATATCTTTGGGCCAATTAAGACTACTAGTTTGGGTGGGAAATCATATGTATTTGTTATTGTTGATGACTACTCTAGATACACTTGGGTTCTATTTTTAAGTACAAAAGATGAAGCCTTATAAAAATTCATCACATTTTCAAATATTTCTCAAAATGATCTTGATCAAAGAATTTCTCATATTAAAAGTGATCATGGAACTAAATTTCAAAATCTAGGTTTTGAGAATTTTTGTAACCAAAATGGGATTAACTATAATTTTTCGGCTCCTCGCACTCCTCAACAAAATAGGGTAGTTGAGAGGAATAGAATTTTAGAGGAAATGGCTAAGACCATGCTTTGTTAAAATAATTTACTTAAGTATTTTTGTGTAGAAGCCACAAACACTTTTTGTTATATTATAAATTGTTTAATAATTAGATCAATTTTAAAGAAAACTCCTTATGAGATTTTAAAATCCAAAAAGCCTAACATAACCTCCTTTCTAGGAATGATTCTTGTGATGATGGTGATGTAAGAATCATTGAAACCATTGATGAGGGACAAACATAAAAAATGGATGGGGTTCCAACCAATGAAGAAACACAAGATCCTCCAATAAAAGCTTTAAGAGATGTAAAGCTTGAAGAAAGGGAAATGAGTTACCCAAGAGAGTTCAACTATGTCAAGAGTGGTGAAATCTTGGGTGATCCATCTGAGGGGGTAACTACTCGTTCTTCTCTTTGATTAATAAATCATATTGCATTTATCACATGCATAGATCCTAAGAATATAAACGAAGCTTTAGATGATGATTTTTTGATATTGTCTATGCAAGAGAAATTAAATCAATTTGAGAGAAGTAATGTTTGGACATCAGTTGATAGGCCTAGTAATAAGTCTACTATAGGAATTAAATGGGTCTTTAGAAACAATTACATGAGAGTGGTAACATAGTGAGAAACAAAGCTAGATTAATTTCTAAATGTTACACTCAAGAAGAGGGAATAGACTTAGATGAAACTTATGCACCCTTAGTATGAAAGCCATTAGGATGTTACTTGCATTTGTATGTTATCATGATTTCAAGATTTTTCAAATGGATGTCAAAAGTACTTTTCTAAATGGTTTTATAAAAGAAGAAGTGTATGTTGAACAACCACTGAGTTTTGAAGATACAAAATTTCCAAACCATGTTTTTAAATTAACTAAAGTTTTGTATGGTTTGAAACAAGCTTCTAGAGCTTGGTATGAAAGTCTTTCAAACTTCTTAATTGAAAAAGGTTTTGAAAAAAGAAAGGTGAATACTAAACTTTTTATAAAAAGATTTGAAAATGACATCTTAGTAGTTCAAGCAATGGACTTAAGAAGTTTATATGATTTATAATATAATAAGAAGTGTTTGTGGCTTATGGGATGACGTTCAAGCAATGTCGCTTCCCAACCTACCCGAACCAATCTTCAACACATCTATGAAGAGTTTTTTGAAGATCCCTATAAATTTAAGTATTTTCAACAATACCATAATTGTCGCGTGTCAAAAGTGCGCGTTTAGTGCAAGTGGACACATCGAAAGTAATAAGTGATAAGTATTTATCGGATTATCGTCTCCACAGGGATTGGTAGACTCAATATGTCTTCTTCGTCTTCTTGTTCTGTAGAAAGAAATAAAGTAAAACACAAGTGATTGAGTTTGGATTAACTAAACTAAAACATCTAAGTAAAAGTAAAGAGAATTGAATATTAGAGAGAGATAGGTCAGGATCCAGTTATGTTGTATTGTGGATTTGATTGACTTGTCTCTGCCCAATGCAATCGTATTTCACTGCCTCGGCAACACTACAGATTACTGCCTTGGCAACGACGATACTGTCCGCCGCGGCAATCCCTTGCTCGTGGTTGGACTTTACCAAAGTTCGGCAAAGTGTCATTGGATGACTCCGCTTATCCCTAAGTCGAAGTACTGTTGATGACTAGTCCTTGATGATACCTCCCGGCGTGAATCAATTATACTCACCAACCAATCTCACACTTTTTTTAGCCGCTGAAACTCTTAACCTATCCCTAGGCCGAGTTAGTATTTCGCGATTGAAACACCGTACTTACCCCTTTCGTGAATCTAACTCTCCCGAGTCTAGATAAATGGATTACTCACAAACTTCTCTCCCGAGCTTGAATGTAAGAACAAGGAATAACAAAGGATAAGCAAACCTTGATAGTTTTATTGCATTGGAACAAAGACAAAGTACAATCTCCTCTCACAAATACTAACAACCTTCACCTAAACCCTAAGAAAGCTTAGAACATAGTTGAAAGGAAGAAAACAAAGAGTTTATGAATCGGCTCTCTCTCTAGGTATTCGTGTTTCATACATTGAACAGCTAGGTCTTTATATAAGCTAGACCTAGGGCAAACCTTTCCTAAGTAGAATACAACTTGGAGTAGGGAACAAGTCATGTACATAATTAAAATATTTCCAAGTTTAATTCAACTAAGAGGCTTTCCCGCGTGGCCTTGTCTTGGGCTTTTCCTCATGCTAGCCAGCTCTGATCCATGTGCTTTAAGTCCAGATACGTCCCTTGGATTTTTCTCTTCTAATCGCCAACAGTCTTGTTCCCTGGATCTCAACTGCTGCCTCGGCATAAGGTCCCGCCTCGGTCTTGTTGCTGCCGCGGCACTGGTTCTCCTGCACAGATACAAAAATGCAGTAAAACTTGCATTTTCTGTAAATATGAGTTCTATGAGCTTAACTTCTAAATATATCACATTAAGTGCATGCATTGGTCCAAGTGGGTGTAAATTCGGTGATTAATGCCCATAAAAGGTGTAAAAAGTGATAGTGAGTTGAGCACTTATCAATAATCACAAGCTTAATAAAGAACGTTGCGTGGATATTGCTTTCATGGATTCTGACAAGTTCTTGTTCCACTATCATCACCTTTTTGGTCGATGGAAGTTCATGAAATTCCTATCTCATACCTGCAAGTTTTTTTGACCCTCGTCCTTATATTCTATGTTAATGCCACTAGTATCTTTTCGAAGGACAAATCACAAGTGGTGGCTCTTGAGTCTTTATCTTATGGGATGACGTTTCCGTGTGGACATCAAACTAATTTGTGAGGTTTTCGTACTTGAGGATACGAGAATTGAAGATGAAAATTCCCTAGGTACATTCACCGGATCCTTCATCAGTCTTAAGGTCCATGATCGATTCTTGCATTTGATTATCACTTGGTGGCTTCTTCCATCAAATGGAAAGTATTCATGGATTCGACAAGTTGATGAGTTTTGGATCAATTGCTTCCATCAAGCCAAACATCCCAATCTTTCCAAAATCATCTTTTTCGATTTAGTTTGGCAAGTCCAAAACTACCATACCCCACAGGTTGGATCGTTCTCCTATGATTATGCTTTAAGTGCTATCTTTTTGCATTTGGACATAGATTGCTTGTATGAACTTGTGGAGTCATTGAAAGAGAAATTGGTGAGACCTCCTTCAATCGTTCTCATTTTCAATACATTATACATGAATGGGTTTGTGGAGAGGCACCTCCTCCTCAACCCGTTGATCCATAGCCGGTCCATCAAGTTGCTCCTAATGCCGAACTCATGGATTTTCTCACTTCATAATTTGAAAGCTTGGGCACTCGTATGGAAATCGATTTTCAAGTCATTAACAATTTGTTCAACACTATGGATGGTCGCCTTGATACCATGGACACTCGCTTAACCGATATCGAAACTCAACATCTCTCTTTGAGGATATCTCTTGGAGCTTTTCACAATGAGTGGCGTCATGCTAATGCTCCAAAGAATTGTGAAGATGAGGATGATTTTGGTGAGGATGGTGATGGTGAGTATGAGGATGGTGATAGAGAGGATTAGCCTTCTTTACTATCTTTAGGTTTTGCTTATGGATTTCTTAGGACTAGTTATGTTTTTAGGTTTAAGTCGCATTTTCATTCAATGTTTTATGTTTTAAGAATTTATGCACCTATGTTATTTCCTTTCAAGTACTATGCTTTGACATTATGTTATATTGGATTTTATGATTAATGTTATGGTTTATGTTTGAATTATAATTGTTTGCTTGCTTTATTATTCATAGATACGTTGTTTATCATTGATTTTGATCTAACAAAAGGGGGATAAATCTTTAAAACAATTTTTTTTCAAACCTATGCAAATATTTAGGGGGAGTTTTGGTTTCGATACACCTTAAATTGGTTTCGAAATGACCTTCAAAGTTTTAACTTAATTCTTCAAATTTTAACAGGCATTTTGATAATGTCTAGGACCATTTCGATACGATTTAAAACTGTAAAATTTGGTTTTTAAACACTTAAATTTGGTATCGAAACAGGAATTTGGATACAACCATTGGTTGTTTCGATACCATCTTGTATTTATGAAAATTAATTAAAAATTAAAGGTGTTTCGATACTCCACATCATGGTTTCGATATCGGTCAAGTTTTCCCAATGGCTATTTTAGATTTAAAAGTTTTGACCGTTGTTTGATAGGAAAACTTTAAATTTCTGCTAACCCATTTCAAAACGGTCCTAGGGGTGTTTCGATACCATTTTTCAAAGTCCCGAAACATTTCGGTAGGACCTTTAAGCCATTTCAATACACCTTTTTTTTAAAGACAACTCGTTTTGATACGCTTACATAGAGTTTTGAAACCCCTATTAAATGCACACATCTCTTTTTATTTTGGTACCGTTTCGAAACATGTAGCCCGCGTTTCGATATCAGTGGTTGTAGAAGTGCATTTATGGTGGGAAGATGAAGCTATAACGCCTATATTTATGATTCCAACAACCATAACGGTTAGAATTCAAAGAGAATGTATAAAACAAGCAATTCAAGCAGCAACAATAACTATTGAACCTCAAACAAATATCCAAGCATCCAAATCCAACTCGAAGCACTTAATTGCCAAAATATTGTAACTCACTCTTTGTAATCCATTCAAATTCTTTGTAATTGAGTTTGGAGAGTGTCATACTTGTAATTGGGAATATTTTTATGTTGAGAGAAACTTTTATTGTCATCTTTCATCTTTGTAAACATTGTGAGGTGTAAGTTAATCTTTGGGTAGAAAGATTAACTTGATTGTAAAGGTTAGTCCTTGAACTTAGAAAAATTGTTGAATTCTTTAGTGAATTGGTTAGAAAATCCTTAGTGTGAGCTAAGTTAATGGATGTATAGCTTGTTTCGGAGCTTAAACCACTATAAATCTTGTGTCTTCAATTTTTTTTTTACCAAATCTTCCAAACAAAAATTTTAATTTTCAATTCATCCCCTCTTGGCTTATTGGATTGATTGATCTACTCAACAAATAAAATATTAAAAATAACATATTTAGGTTACCGGAGGAGAAAATTAATTGCATATCTTGAAGGAACCATTATACCCTTTTTATTTGGATGAGATATTGGAAAAGTAAAAATACAAGTAATTTGGATTGAATTATAATTAAACTAAAATTAACTAAAGAAATCAAGTAAATAATTAAAATTCAAGAGATGAAAAAAAGGCAGGTTAAATTGCTTCATAATGTGAATTCCAATTGTAGATTATTTTTTCTTATTAATGCAAAGGTTGAAGTTACCTCCTCGACGGGTTGCTAAAGGGTCGCATTGGTTTCCTCGACAGGGTTATGCTTTGACGGAAAGTCAACAACTCATAGTTCGATAGAACGTCCTTTATTGAATCCTCTTTATCCCTAATTTAGAATACAATCTTCTTCCACAAATACTACACAAATTAACCTAAAGCTTATGGAAGAATTAGAACATGGTATGAGAGATGAAAGTTAGGGTAAAGAATGGGAGACTCTTTTTTACCTATGCTCTTCATAGGGTTCGGTATATATAGGCTAAGTCTAGGTCAAATCCTCCCAAAATTAGGAATACAACTTGGAATAAAATAAAAATTTAATAATTAAATAAAATACCTTTATTTTATTTCCTAGTTTTATTCCTATTGGACTCTTTAATCTCGTAGTTTTGACCATGGCTCGCCTTGCTTTCCTTTTCTTTGTTCTTTATCATGCTTTTTTCAACAGCTTCAACTCTTTATTCTCTTTCTATCGCACCCTATATGTATTCATTTCAGTTCTGCTATGGCGGCTAGGTCTACTACCACGGCGATACTGATATGCATTTTGTCCTTGTTTCGTCCGATCTGCATCTTCCTTCATCCAACATCTTTCAGTGATATATGATATCTAGGTGGCATAATTCTTGTCTAAGAAAAAAAATATAATCGTACCTGTTTTCTACCAAATATTTTATAAAATCAATAATTAATTGCATCGATGCTAAAATATAGAAAATATGCAGATTTTTCTATTATTACCATCTAAATCTATTAAATACAAGTCATAATTGAGTTAAATAGGGTATAAAATATAAAATTGTTGTACACTTATCAATTTCAAGGTATGGTTACATCAAAACCTTGTAATAGGTCTTATTGGTAAGCTATGGTAAGCCTAGACATATTTTTTATTGTCCCATTCTATAATTATTGATATCACTAAAACATTATTAAAGGTCATATTGATTATTGTACATTATTATTGATACATATATATTGTTATTACTATCATTATCATTATCGATATTGTTATTAACTTAATTACCAAACTTTGAATATGAATGAAATTAGATACAATTTACATGCCATAGAATTCAAGAGCTCATTGGTATAGAATAGACTACGGTCCTTGAGATAAGACTTTATTTGACGACGTTGAAATGTGTTAATTTTGGTTATATTGACGATGTTGAATGAAATTGATCTTTCATTGTTTGGCGATATTGATTAGAATTTGTGTATCCACTATCTCATAACGATCCAAGGGTTAAACTATTACAATTATTTCTAAAGCATGATTTTATAAGCATTTACAATGAAATGCATGTTATTGGGATCATTATCATTTTTTTTATTATAGCTGACTATCTCACTAGGTTATATAAGTCTAATACATCTCATTTTCATGCACACATTTTCATGTTAAAGAATTTTCAGATCAAGGATTGAGAATCCCAATATGTTTTTGAAACAAGTCACAAAAGGTTATTGTAATGTAAATCTTACTTTTAACACCTAGTATGTTGGTAGAGTTAGACATGTTAGTTTAGTCCATTTTGATTGTATGTATTTTCTTGTAACTGTGATAGGCTAATATGGTAAATGTGACATGTTGCATATTTGCATAAGTGATAAAAATAGCTTAAAATGCTCAAACAAATGAAAATATATTAAATAGATTCGAAATAACATAAAATTAGACATGCATATAGATTTAGTGTTTATAAACTTACTGGTAAAACTTGGTAGTCATTTGACAAGATTAAGGCCTTCAGTTTACATGAAAACCAAATAAAAAAATATTACAGGTTAAAAATATTAGGCTATATAAATCTAACGCATCTCATTTTTATGCATTTTTAGGTTAAAGAATTTTTAGATCAAGGATTGAGAATCCAAATATGCTTTTAAGTAAGTCGCATGAGGTTATTATAATGTAAATATTACTTTTAAGTCCTAGTATGTTGACATAGAGTTAGATATATTAGTTTAGTTCATTTTGATTGTATGTATTATCTTCTAAGTGTGATAAGCTAATATTGTAAATGTCACATGTTGCATATTTGCATAAGTGGTATAAATGGCCTAAAATGCTCTAAAAATAAAATTATAATAAATAGATTCAAAATAATATAAAATTGGACATGCATATAGATTTGGTGTTTATAAAATTATTGGTAAAATTTGGTAATCATT
This sequence comes from Abelmoschus esculentus, assembly GCA_035048815.1. Taxonomy (NCBI): domain Eukaryota; kingdom Viridiplantae; phylum Streptophyta; class Magnoliopsida; order Malvales; family Malvaceae; genus Abelmoschus; species Abelmoschus esculentus. Next base: position 11,765,651 of record JAUCBN010000031.1, read on the forward strand.
GAACAAGATTAAGGCCTTTAATTTATACGAAAACCAAATAAAAAATATCTTTACAAGTCCAGATATATCGATACGAGTGGTGCCATACCAATATTGATGAGTATCGTTGGTTATGTTTAAAACGAGTTGACTGGTATGGATAATGTTGCACCAATATTGATATGCGTATTTGTAACACCCCAATTCCCCCAATTTTTATACCCTAATTTCAGTTAAATTCCCAAATCAAAAACCCTAGAATTTAGGAATTTTTAGTGGCTTAATTGCAATTTCTGAAAATCTGAGGGTTCACTTTTGAAAATTTCAGACCCTTAATGGATAATTTTATCATTTTGTTTGGTAACATTTTTCTTCCCTCTTTCCCGTTATAGTTTCGGTTTTAAATTCTCTTTTATTACTCTTTTATTCCCATGTTTAATCTCTTTCTCATCTGTATAAACAACCTAGTTTTATTCCTTATTTTGTTTTCAAACCGAGAATTGTTCCTTCTATTTTGATCTCTATTTTTTCGGTTGTTGTTATTAGGTGAGTCTCCGATCTTCTTCTCTTTCATTTTGTTCGGTTATTGTGCTACTAGAATGACCTTGTTTAAGTTTAATATGTCAAGGGTTGTTGTTGGCTGAGTATGTTGGATCGATTCTTTTTGAATTTGTAAAATTGTTTTAAGAAAAGGTTTCAAAAGTAGGGGTTTTGCTCTAGTTTAATCGATTTTGGAGGAGGGTTTTGTTTCAGTCTTGTTGAAATTTTGTTTAGAAAATGGTTTAAATCGATTTTGGTTTAAAGGTATTACAATCGGTGTAAGGGGGATCGAATTCTAGAGTTTATGCGAATTTGGGGAATTTTTTGGATTTCCCAGATTTCCCCAAAAAATCTAGGAAAATCCATATTTTCCCGAGAAATCAGGAAAGCCTAGATTTTCCCAGAAAGTCCAGAGAATCTGTCCGTGACCCGACCCGACCTGACCGTAACCCGACCTAACCCAACCTGTGACCCAACCCGTGAAGTCACTACTATCGTCATCTGTTGACATAGTGCTGAAGTCATCTGCTGACGTCACTGTTGACGTCATCTGTTGACGTCAGTGTTGACCTGTTGATGCTAGCATTGACAAGTGCTGACGTTAGCGTTGACCAATGTTGACGTTAGCGTTGACTTTTTCAAACTCGGTCCCACATTATGTTTTTCGAAGTCCTTAGTTTGATGATACGATCTGTTTTTTAAAATTCGAACCCGAAGTATATTTTTAAAGTTTTTTAGTTCGAATACTTTAATCTGAGGTTATCTTTATCAGAATCTGAAATTGGTTTGCCGTTTGGTTCAGGTGACGTGGATTAGACCCCAATCATCTTCCTCCTTCTCCTCCTGGATGACCTCCTGTTCCTCAGACATCAGGACACACACGTGAGTTTCTATTTATTTCTGTTTAGTGTACTTTCTTATTTAATGGCATAGTAGTGTGTCTTACGTAATTATTATTCGTAGGTTCTGCTTCTACTCGACCTAGTGCTAGAGTAAATTTCAGTAGAAGTCACTCTCGACGTTGATTTATTTGCTTTAGGTGTGTCTCTCCTGACAACTATGTTTACTATTGTGTGTTCAGATTCTATTAATTTAGTATGATCATATTTTTCTGCATTATTCCTATGATTTTCTGAAATAGTTCATCATGCTATACTCTGAGTTTTATAATTACATTTATGATTCTGAAATTATCATGCATGCCTCCTTTTAGTTTTTAAGGCACGCATTCGGACTCTGTATTTGTTCATGTCATTGCATTGGTTGGATTGTTTCTACAAGGAAGTTTAGTGATATAATCACTTCTGAACAGTGGCTTCACCTTTGGGTCGATTTTCCACTTCTGTTCAGTGGCTCCACCTTCGGGTCGAGTTTCCACTTCTATTGGTGTGACGGAGTTAGAGTGGTTCAAGGGAACCTACTCTTGTGATGGTGTTCGGTGTTGGGTGCATATCATGCATACATTACATCATCTTTTTTACTCTGTTCTGTGATCTTGTTTATCTGCACACTAGAGACACACTAGGCTTTCTAGCTTACACTCTCTCAGTTTCTGTTCTAGATTCTTAGACCTAGGATTTTTCTATTGATCAGGATGGAGTTTTGTGTTTTCGAGGCCGATATTTTGTTCCAATGAACTCTGAAATGAAAAAGGTTATTCTTCGGGAAGCTCATGATAGTCTTTATTCGATGCACCCTGGTGGGGATAAGATGTATAAGAATGTACGAGATAAATATTAGTGGAAAGGTCTTAAGTGGGATGTCGTTGGTTTTGCATCTAAGCATTTGACTTTTCAGAAAGTCAAAGCAGAGCATCAACGTCCGTCTAGGCTTCTTCAACATATTGAGATTCATTAGTAGAAATGGGAGCGTGTGACTATGGACTTTGTCAGTGGACTACCTTTGACTCCATCAAAGAAAGATTCTATCTAGGTCATTGTTGATCGGTTAACTAAGTCTGGGCACTTCATTCCAGTCAGAACTACTTATACGTTGAGTAAGTTAGCTCGGTTGTACATCTTAAAGATTGTTCAGTTGCATGGGGTGCCTCTTTATATTATATCTGATCAGGATACGAGGTTTACGTCAAATTTCTGGGGTTCTCTGCATTCTGATCTGGGTACTCGGTTGAACTTCAACACTACTTATCACCCAAAGACCGATGGTCAGTCTGAGCGGGTGATTCAGATCTTAGAGGATATGTTGAGAGGATGTATTCTGGATTTCCGAGGTAGTTGGGAGGATTTTCTACCGTTTGCAAAGTTTGAGTACAATAATAGTTATCAGGCTAGTATAAGATGGCATCTTATGAGGCTCTCTACGGGCATAAGTGTCACACCCCTATTATTTGGACTGAGCTTAATGAGCACCGATTATTGGGACCAAATCTTGTACATGAGGTCGAGCAGACTGTTAGATTGATTCAGGATCGGCTTAAGGCTGCTTATGATAGACAAAAATCATACACTGATTTGAGGCATAAAGATCTTGAGTTTGAGGTATGCGATGAGGTTTTTTTTAAAGTATCTTCGTGGAGGAAGGTACTCCGTTTTGGCCGTAAAGGCAAGCTCAGTCCCCGTTATATTAGACCTTATTGTATTATCAGACGTGTTGGACCAATAGCTTATCAGCTTGAGTTACCGTCAAAGCTTAAGCGTATTCATGATGTCTTCCATGTATCTGTACTAAGATGCTATCGGGTTGATCCGCCTTATGTCCTGTCAGTTGAGGATTTTGAGATCCGTCTAGATTTATGTTATGAGGAGGAATCGGTTGAGATCATTGCTCAGGATCATAAAGTCCTTTGGAGGAAAACCATTAAAATGGTTAAGGTTCTTTGGCGTAATCGTGGTTATTATGAGGCTACATGGGAGCTCAAATTTGTTATCAAAGCCCAATATCCACATCTTTTTTATCTAGGTAAATTTCGTGGATGAAATTTCTGTAAGAGGGGAGAGTTATAACACCCCAATTCCCCCCCCCCAAATTTTTAAACACTAATTTCAATTAAATTCCCAAATAAAAAAACCTAGAATTTGGGAATTTTTTAGTGGCTTAATTACAATTTCTGAAAATTTAAGGGTTCACTTTTAAATTTTGAAAACTTCAGTACCTTAATGGGTAATTTTACCATTTTGTTTGGTAACAGTTTTCTTCCCTTTTTCCTGTTACAATTTCGGTTTTAAATTCTCCTTTATACTCTTTTATTCTCATGTTTAATCTCATTCTCATCTGTATCAACAACCAAGTTGTATTCTTTATTTTGTTTTCAAACCGAGAATTATTCCTTCCTATTCTGATCTTTGTTTTTCCGGTTGTTGTTATTAGGTGAGTCTCCGATCTTCTTCTCTTTCGTTTTGTTCGGTTATTGTACTATTGTTAGAATGATCCTGTTTAAGTTGAATATGTCGAGGTTTGTTGTTAGCTGAGTATGTTAGATCGATTCTTTTTGAGTTTGTAAAATTGTTTTAAGAAAATGTTTCAAAAGTGGGGGTTTTGCTCTAGTTTAATCGGTTTTGAGGGAAGGTTTTGTTTTAGTTTTGTTGAAATTTTGTTAAGAAAATGGTTTGAATCGATTTTGGTTTAAAGGTATTTGAATAGGTGTAAGGGGGATCAAATTCTGGAGTTTATACAAATCTGGGGAATTTTCCAGATTTTTCAGTTTTTCCAGGAAAATCTGGGAAAATCCATATTTTCCTAGAAAATTTGGAAAACCCAGATTTTTCCGGAAATTCTTGGGAATCTTTCCGTGACCCGACCGTGATCTGACCCAACCCGAATCAACCTGTGACCCAACCTGTGACGTCACTACTAACGTCACTGTTGACGTCATCTATTGACATCACCTGTTAACGTTAGCTACTGACGTCAGCGTTGACCTACTGACGTCAGCGTTGACCAATGTTGACATCAACGTTGACTTTTTCCAACTCGGTTCCATATTATGTTTTTTGACGTCTTGAGTTCGATGGCACGATCCTTTTTCGAAATTCGAACCTGAAGTTTCGTTTTTAAGTTTTTTTAGTTCGAATACTTTAATCTAAGGTTATCTTTATTAGAATATGAAAATGGCTTACCGTTTGGTTCAGGTGACGTGGATTCGGACCTCGATCATCTTCCTCCTTATCCTCTTCCTGGAAGACCTCCTGTTCCTTAGACATCAGGACAGGCACGTGAGTTTCTATTTATTTCTGTTTAGTTTACTTTCTTATTTAGTGGCATAGTAGTATGTCTTACGTAATTATTATTCATAGGTTCTGCTTCCCCTAGACCTAGTGCTAGAGTCGGTCTAGTAGACGTCACTCTCGACGTTGAGTTATTTGCTTCAAGTGTGTCTCTCCCGACAAATCTGTTTACTACTGTGTGTTCAGATTCTGTTAATTCTGTATGATCATGTTTTCTGCATTATTCTTGTGATTTTCTAAAATAGTTCATCATGTTATACTCTGAGTTTTATAATTACATTTCTGGTTCTGAAATTATCATGCATGCCTCTTGTTAATTTTTAAGGCACGCATTCTGACTCTGTATCTGTTTATGTCATTGCATTGGTTGGATTGTTTGTACGGGGAAGTTTAGTGATATAATCACTTCTGATCAGTGGCTCCACCTTTGGGTCGAGTTTCCACTTCTGTTCAGTGGCTCTACCTTCGGGTCGAGTTTCTACTTCTGTTGGTGTGACGAAGTTAGAGTGGTTCAAGGGAACCTATTCTTCTGATGGCGTTCGGTGTTGGGTGCATATCATGCCTACATTACATCATCTGTTTTAATCTGTTTTGTGATCCTGTTTATCTGCACACTAGAGACACTAGGCTTCCTAGCTTACACTCTCTTAGTTTCTGTTCCAGATTCTCAGACCTAGGCTACGGTACTTGGAGGATCCTGATTTCAGAATATTTGTGTATGTTTTATAGTTTTCAGAATAATAACACTTTTTCGGATATTTTATTATTTTGTATTGAACTTTGGACTTGGTATTTATTTCGGATTTCAGGACAGTCAATGTTTATTAAATTTATGGGTTGAATCTCAAATTATTTATATGTTAATTTTTTCAATATTTTAAATTATTAGTTATTTAATAATTTATTATAATTCTTATATTTAATTCATATAAACCCTAACTTGCAAAATAAGTTTTAAAAGCGTAAACCCTAAGTTTTAATATAAGAAATTAGGTTAAATTTATGAGTTACAGTATTTCTTCTTGAATAACAAGGCGTATAGATACTGATATAGTGGTAATGATAAGAAATTTAACACTGAAAATTTCTTGTAGCACCTGTATCAATACTAGTCTCACTCGTATTGATACCAATGTTGATCCAATTTAGGGATTAAGATTAGCATACTGATATGATTTAAGGACTATATTGATACGAATTATTATGGACTTAGTATAGATATAATTTTATCTATATCGATACTATTCCTTTGCTCATTGTAACGAAAATAATTGTCAAGACATAACTGTATCTATATAATCTTTCGAGTACCAATACTAATACAAGTATGTTATTAAAATGATAAATGATGGAACCCTTAAGATTAGAAAGTTGATAAATAAAACTTATATGCTATATTAACTAAGCTTTCATAAATTCATTCTCTCATTGAACTGCAAAATCAATGTTGAATTATCGTTTATCGATTAAATCACTGATTTTATTGTTCCAATCATCACTTTAGTATTGATAATGTTTTTCGATCTACATTTCTATTAAATCATAAAGGATGTTAAAATCTTTCTTTAAATTATTATAAAGAAGTTAAGAAAATTTTGACAAATACATTAATCAAACGGTTAAAATTATATCCATCACAAGATAAATGATTGTCGGATGTCTAAACTAAATACGTAAACAATATCATGATATGATATAATATCAAAAAATATTTTAAAATGTTTGACTGGATAATTATTTAAGTTTTATTTTTTTTAAAATAATTTAACCATCATCGATTTATTTTTGATTAAAATTATCTCTCCGTGAATAAAAATTATTAGTCAACTAACAATAAATAACATGAAATAACTTGACATAATAACACGTCAGTATGAATTGTCATGCAGATCTGTCATGCCATTTCACGTAATTTATCGTTAGTTAACTAACAATTTTTATTCACATAGATTTTTTGATCTAAAATAAAACATAAAGATTAAATTATTTTAAAATAATAATTATGAAAGCCACAGTTGCAAATTCAATCACCATTTCTTCATTCTTTGGAACAAATAGAGGTTGATTACCAGGACTGGCATATGAAACCCCCAAGAGTTGGGTTTTCAGCTAAAGGGCATGTGGATGCCGATTGGAGTCCATAATTATCAACACCACCAACATGTCAGTTGGAACTCAAAAGTAGCAACTGGTGTGGAGCACCACTGCCGATAAATTCAATGTTCATCTTTTGCCCCCAGTGTTCCTCGGGACTTGGTAAAATAATGTGAATAAGTCTGAAGAGAAGCTCCGGGCATTGCAATTGCTGGCATCGCTTCAATCTCCTTCAGTTATCCGTATTTTTTTGTATTTTTCTCTTGACGCATAATTGTTGTTAGTGCAAGCTATTGATCCATTTGTCACACACCCCAACCCAGAATACAACCACGAAGAAGACAAGGAAGCTAAACACACACCAACAAAAAAGGATAAAATTGATTTAGGGCAAAATTGATTTGGATAATGGAAAGATAATTTCTAGGGTAAAATCAAAATACACCGTTTTGATTATAGATAGTGTGGAGGTCACGTCGATATCCCAATCAATAATTTAACTTTTATATGTCTTTCGTCAAATTCTTAACGTAACGAGACCAATTTATATGAAAAGTTCAATCACTGAACTAATTTGTAACATTTAATAATCAAAAAATATAAAAGAATTAGGGTATAATCGAAATATCATTTATATAGTTTACTATAAAAAAAATATTAAACATAATCGATTTTCACATTTTATTGTATCATACCAACAACAGTATTAATAAGTAGAACTCATACATATCTTTTATTTAACAAACAATAGGACTTTATTGCAAAAGCAAGCACACACAAACAAAACAAAAGAGAAAAATGGTATTTTGAAATTGTTTGATTACTTAAATAAATAAATGACATATAAAGAAAGGATCTATTTAATACTTATTTAAAAAGTTTACTAGCTATCAATATTTTGTATTTATTAATAATTTAATATTAATTAAATTATAAAAATTAATTTTTATATGATATTACTAAATATATTTGAAGGATCTATGTTTTAATTTATTATTTATATAATTATTTTTAATATATTTTATTAATTATTAATGAAAATGAAAATAACATAGATTAACTTTAGGTTATTTAGAAAATATTTAATTGAAATTTTATTTTAAGTAATTATTAATTATATATTGAGTCTTTAATATTTTTATTTTTTATTAATTAATTTAATAGTGTTAAGTGATGTTCGATGCATGTGCTATATTCATTTTTCACCCAATCTACTATTACAATCACCTATTAACCAAATATCTAAAATAACATATTTAATTAATTTAATCTCTAATTTTAATTTAAAACGTTATTTACTAAATAAGATAACAATTCTATTTATTTACTATAAAAATAAATAACTATTATTTTTTAAAAACTAATAAAATTGAATAAAGATCAAAATTATATGTGCAGAATTGAAATAAAATTAAAATTCTAATACTACTTTGAAATTGAAAGTTTAATTTCAACTAGAAGCTGAATTACTGCAAAGGAGTGTCGAGCATTTCCTGCCTAGGGCACTGCAGGCTCCCTCTACCACTTCTCCCAAAATGGCGATTTCGACGCTACAAAAACTAACCACCCAAATCCACCGTATCCCGTCATTCTCCTCCCAAATCCTCACCAGATCCTCCGCCACCTTAACCTCCCCCGCATCCTCCTCCAAAAAAGTTGCCGACCGGATCGTCAAGCTCTTCGCCATCGACCCTGAAGGTCAGAAGCGTGAGGTTGTGGGCCTAGCGGGACAGACCTTACTTCGCGCCTTGACTAACTGTGGGATGATTGACCCAGCCTCTCACCGCCTAGAGGAGATCGACGCCTGCTCCGCTGAATGTGAGGTCAACATCGCCCAGGAGTGGCTGGAGAGGCTTCCGCCGCGTACCTACGACGAGGAATATGTGTTGGTGAGGAATTCGAGGGGTCGTATCTTGAACAAGCATTCCAGGCTTGGATGTCAGGTCGTGCTCACGCCTCAGCTCCAAGGTATGGTCGTCGCTGTCCCTGAACAGAAGCCCTGGGATATTCCATAATGTTTATAGAAAAACAAAAGGTGAATGAGCTCGGTTTTTAATGCATTTCTGTTGTTTTGTGGAAGTAATAATAACTTTGTTAGTTGAAATAAACGAATTTTATTTCTGATTTTTGTGCATTGCTGCCCCATGTTACTTGGGTGCGTTGGAATTTATATGCAAGATATTTTATGGTTTTCAATGCTATTCTGCATATTCTTCTTGATATGCTTTATCAAATTGCTAGAAAATCTGGAACCACATGAGCCCTTTGGGGGCAAATTTCAGGAAACTGTGATTCTTTTTCTCAAGTAGTGAATACTGAATAGTAGGTCACCCACTCACCAGGTTGAATTTCTAGAGCTGTAGAAAATGAAATACATCTTTTTTTTTTTTTTCCTTCTTTTGAAGGTGTTTGATTTGTTAACTTGAGGTATTGCAGTTGTTTGAGGCGGGTACTTAGAAACATAGGGTTTAGGGTGTTCTCCCTAAACAGTTTACCTGATATTAATCTTAATTAGGCTGTTCACAATTAGTTAAAGTCATAGAAAGACATGGAATAGCTTAATTATATCTGATGGGTTGGAATGATATAGCTTACTAACAAAAGCTCCTAAATAAGTTTGATTGCTTGGGTATTCTAAGTTAAAGACCATCATTTCAGATGCACTTTAATTCGAGTTCATGCTTTGTTTTTGTAATCCTAATATGAATCTCTATTCTCAGGAAAAGTGGGTTATCTTTTACAAATTACATTAGGTTTAATTTCTTTAGTTAATTTAGTGGAAGTCATTCTTTTTCCATTCAAAAAACTATACTAACTTTGTCCCGAAATTAGACAAATGCTTTAACGTATACCTTTCTTGTGAAGTGCACCTTAACACGCCATTCATTTTGTGATGTCTTTCATCATAGCTTGCTTGATGCATTTTGTAGGAAAGTAAAAAGTGTGAATGGAGCATAATCATATAGTTTGGATTCACAGCATACTTTAGTTCTAGAAAGCTTTGTTTACAATAATGAAATTACTGAAATCCATTCATAGTACACGTCCCTCGTGTTATTATCTCCTATATTCAGTAATTATATTGGCCATTTAGATTGTTGTCCAAGTAACACCTGCACCTCACGAGTTCTGCATTTGCTGATTTCTGATATTCTAATGGTGTAGTTGATATGCTTGTAAATTGTAACAAGTCTGGATCAAGTTTGCATAAAATTGCAGTTTGTGTAAACTAGTTGCTAATCCAAGTCTTGAATATTTTTTCGTACTTTCTAAGGAAAGATTTTGCATAATTTAGAAGCAAGACAGCTTCAAGATATTAAGATAGCTAAGGCATCGTTTATCATTTCTTTTCAAAAGTGCTTTTACTGTCAATAACACCACCACAAATTGGTGGCGGATCCATCCTATAAGAATCTCGTAAAATAAAATATGGTTAGCTTCCGTTGGTGCAAAGGTAGAAGCTATAGCCATGAAAGAAATAGGCAGGAGTCCAACAGTTGCAAATTATGTGTTATCTCTGCATTAGAACATGTTCTTCCTGATGCTAACGACAAACTTGAGGGTCTTTTAGTAAATATTGCCTTTTAGTTGAACTTTTAGGGATGTAAGGTACTTTGTCCTATAATTAAGGATTTATGACAAAAATTATAGAAATTTGAAGACGTCACTTGCATTTGACTTTTTTTTTTGAATATTTTATTAATAAAATTTCAATGAAAATGCCGTGCAAGTGATGCTTTGACCTAAATTATGAAATTTGAGACGTGAATTAGTAGTTAGACCATATGCACATTTTATCTTATAAAGTAATTTAGCTCAAGTGACATCTTCATTAAAATTTAATTTTATTAATAAAAGATTTAAAAAGACGTCATCTTCAAATTACTGTAATTTTTATCATAGATTCTTAATTATAAAACACTGTTATATCCCTAAACTTTAAACTAAAAAAAAGGCAATATTCGCCTAAAATCCCAAAACATAAGTTTGTATACAACATATAAGATCCCTGGAATCTGGATTGCATTATCCAGGTGGAGTTGCTGGCAAACAATATTTCTCAATTAACTATGCAACTATCAAATCAACAGGGTTATCAAGTTGAACTTTCCTTAACGATATTAACGACCAAACCAGTTAATATACTTTTGTAAAATAAATATAGTTAACTTTAATCTCAATTTAACCCTAAAATATTTTATTCTCACTTATGTAACGAGTTGTCTTAGTTTGGTGTAGTGGTTGTGGATAAAATAGTTTATTTTAAATCTCGATGTTTGAATTCCGTTTTTAAAAATTTAAATCTTTTCTTATTTTACGGTTAACTAAATAATGATACGTTTCTACGTGTTATTAAAAGATGACAATAAGAGAACTTATTCAATCAAACACTCCATTAAGTTTGACGGTACATGACAAAAAAAGTTATTTTACTAGCAATAACTATATTAATTGCGACACTTTTTTTATAAATACCACCTAAAATTTAGATGATTTAATTAAAAGGAGTTTTACTAGTGATTAAATTGATATCTCTTAAAAGTTGGGTAATCAATCATTGATCCATAAAAAAGTAGATAACGTTTATTTTAAAAGATTTGAATCAAATCGTTTTGTCTACAAGATGTGTGTTCCTTATTAAAGGTTATGAATATCCATGAACATATAATGTCTTATATCACCTTCGATCTATTAAAAAAATATATAGTTATATTAAGTGGAGTATCATATTCAGTTAAAATCTTAGCCGATAAACAACGAACTTACTCCCCAAAGACACTAATTTTAGACCTAAACTAATAGCCATTAATTTTTCATGCAACGTTCTTTTACTGTTTTTAGTGTGGGATTTGGATGCTTAAAATCCCATTTCCTTTTCCTCCATCGCCAACTGATTCTGGCTTTTGTTCATATCATTGTTTGTAAATCCTTTAATCCGTGGGAATTTTCCTTGTTAAGAATTAACTTTCCCATCTCCCATTTCAATCTCCCCCCATCCAAACACTTTTTTTATAATCAAAACCTATTCTTCAATGGAAGAAGGATCAGATCCAGGTGAGCTTCGCCGTATGTTTCAGATGTTCGATAAAAATGGAGACGGAAAGATCACAAAAAAAGAGCTAAGTGAATCATTAGTAAACCTCGGTATTTTTATCGACGAACAAGAATTAAACCATATGGTCGATAAAATCGATGTTAATGGAGACGGTTTCGTAGATATTGATGAATTTGGGGCATTGTACCAAACAATAATGGACGAGAGGGATGACGAAGAGAACATGAAGGAAGCATTTAACGTGTTCGATCAGAACGGAGATGGATTCATCACGGAGGAGGAATTGAGATCGGTTCTAGCCTCGCTGGGGCTGAAACAAGGAAGAACGATCGAAGATTGCAAGCAGATGATAAAGAAAGTGGATGTGGATGGAGATGGCATGGTTAATTTCAAGGAATTCAAGCAGATGATGAAAGGTGGTGAGTTTGCCGCATTGAGTTTAAGTTGACAGTCCAGGGCAAACAAAATTCCAAAGAGAAAAAATAAGAAGGGTTTCTAGAAACTCTCTTATATCCCGAGAAATTGCAATGTTTTCTCTATATATTATTATTGGTTTCATATTACATTTTTTTCTAAATATTATTCAATTCAATCAACTTCTTTAAAACTTTCATTGCCAAGTTAAAGCAGATAATTTGGAGAACAAATGCTAAGTTTGTAACCCCTCGATCTGGTCTAGACACTACCTGACTCGAACGAGCTACACGGGGAATACCGAAACTAATCCGGAGACTCACCCCGATAAACGACCCTAAAATTTTAGAGCTACTTTTTATTTATTTTTTATTTTTTAGATGCTTCAATTAGATACTACATGTTCATGCAAGGACTGTATTTATTTGCAGCGGAAACTAATGAGAAACGAGTACTAATTTTAATCGAATAAGTTTCAAGGATCTAATTATAATTTTCCAGAATTTAAGAACTAATTAAGAAATTAAAGTTATCAATCCTTAATTACGTGTATTTCATGCTCGCACATGAATTTTTAGCTTAAAATAATATCTACAAGTTAACTAATTGCTTTACTTATGTTTGGTGACTAAAACGTGAAGTTTCAGAGTTCATTTCAGCCCTTGATGACATTAACCTCCAGGGATATCGAAACCCCTTGGTGCTGTTTCGATACCATTGAAAAATTAAAGTAGGTATCAAAATGGTGTTCAACTATTTTGATAAACCTTCGAATACTGAGACGATGACATGCGAGACAAGCCCGCATTTCGATATAGTTGAACCCCCGTTTCGATACGATTTGTTTTCGTAAAATTAGGTTTCAGAACTCGAGATGAGCGTACCGATATGCCTGCTCAATAACATACTACTGTTTCAAAACGATTTCATTTGGTTTCGATACCCAAACTTAATTTTCCAGTAATGTTTCATGTTTTTGCCTGGGTATCGATACCCTATGAAGAGGTATCAAAACCCTATGCCCAGAAAGTGCAGATTACTAAGGTTTCATGCCTAAAACGTGCCCAACAAAGTCTATATGCATAATTTCACCTAAAGAGTCATAGAACACGTTTCTCAACAAGTTCTCTAGATGTGATTCACCCTAATTCATACAAGTATCATCCAACATGTGAGTACATCCAAAAATATCAAGTAGCAACATGGATAGACATAGAGGCTTAAGAATTCCAAATCCAAGTACTTTATTAATCTTATAAGTAACAGATATGCAAGTTTATAAATTAAACTAAGGAAGTTATGGATTCAATAACATGTTCAAGAACCACTAAATATCATCGTTCAGTAATAAATCATAAATAGCATAAGGTCTCTAGCTCTATTGCTCTCTACTACCTAAGGTTCAATTGAAAATAACATACTTTAAACTAAAAAATGTATCAAAAGCGTAAAATATGACACTTTTTGCTTCATTGGACGAATGACTCACTTATTTCTCTACATTGCAAGGAAAAGAGAATGGTTAAGCAATTGCTTAGTGAGTGATGTATAAAAATAGTTTAACTACTTGCAATGCAACTCATATTATACTGAAATCATTTTATAAGAAAATCAGTTCATGCTCTTAAAAGAATCATTTGTGGAAAAACAAATATATTATGGGAAAACCGTTTCCGAGAGCAACTTAAAACTTACTTCAGAGTATAGGAATGTTTCTCACACCTTCCCTACAACCCCAAACCTTTGAAAACGTAAGTAAATCACTTTCGTAGCAGTCCACTCTCAAATCCACTCACCGATAACCGATTACTTACACAACAAGCCACCGAACCGATCTAAAACCCTTTCAAATGTGATCTAAAAATTCTTGCCCTGTTTCAAGCACTAAATACTAAGGATTTAGTCCTCCAAATCACACATAATAAACCCTAAATCGCTTCCCTACTCAACAACCCTTAAAACCTATCAAAACCTTAACCGAAAACTTTTCGAAACTCCCCAAACTTCACTTAAACCTTTAGTCTAGGATTAAGGAATTTAAAAAGATATTATAAACATCCCAAAATGTTCAAAATCAACAATTTTGGATCCAAAAACAATGAATCAAAACCCTTGGATGAAAATCTTAATTTTTGGTCGAAAACCGATTTTTTTCTCAAATCAAAAGAGTGAAAACGTTTTTTTTACTAAGTCAATAACTTGGAAATTTCAATAAAGAACCTTTAAAAATCAGAGGATTGAATGTTTCTTACCTCCAATTTTTACCCAACCTTTTTCCATGGTTTTTGAGGAAGAAAATGAGAGAAAAACATGAATTTTTAAAGAAAAATGTTGTAAATATTTATTCAGACGAAATTAATTGAAAAGAAAGTGATTTTATCTTGAAAAGACATTTGTTCTCTGCCTTGGGAAAAGAGAAAACGAAAATTAGATAAAGGGTTTAGGATTTGATATAAAAATAAGGTTTATAGGTTTTAAATTAAGTTCTTTGGGTTATTAATTAAAATTTTAGGTTAAGTATAAATTAAATAACCCGATGGAAAGTTTAAATCAATTAGAATTAGAATTAGATCAAAGCCCCTTAAAGATTCAAAGTTTTGGCTTAGTTTTATAAAATTGTCATCAAGTTTTTCATTTTTACAAAATGGTTACTAATTTCAAAATCTTAGGAATTCAATTGTCAATTTTCAAAATTGAGTTGACCAAAATCAAATATATATCAAATAAGGATTTTAGGATATTTTTATATAATTTATTTTGATTTAAAACTAATTTTTAATTATTTAATCTCGAACTAAAATTAACCGGCTAAATCGGTCCCAGTAACTTCTAAGCCCATTTTTGGGGCGTTACAACTCTCCCCCGTTTAAAGAAATTTCGTCCTCGAAATTACCTGGTGAAAACAGATAAGGGAACTGGTTTTCCATGTCCGACTTTCGTTCTCACGTGGCTTCCTCAACACCTCGATGTCGCCAAAGAACCTTGACCAAATCGATGGTCTTACCACGCAGAACCTTGGAATCTAATGCTAAAATTTCTATCGGCTCCTCGTCGTAAGAAAGATCTAGATTAAGCTAAACCTCTCCCACTGACAAAACATGCGATGGATCCGATCTGTACCACTAAAGCATCGATACATGAAACGCAGCATGGATCCTCTCAAGCTCGGACGGTAACCTTAGTCGATAAGCCAATGGTCCCACTCTCTCCAACACCTCGAACGGTCCGATAAACCTTGTGCTCAACTTCCCTTTCTTCACAAACCGCATCACTTTCTTCCGCGGAGATACCTTTAGGAAAACCTTTTCGCCCACAAAATACTCTATCTCTTTCCTCTTCAGGCCTGCATAGGACTTTTGACGATCCGAAATCGACCACTAATGAGTTTTACCTTATCATTAGTATCCTCCATAACACTAGGTAGGGTCACAAACTTCTCATCTATCTCGGTCCAACACAACGAAGTACGAAATCTCAAACCATAAAGAGCTTCAAATGATGTCATTTGGACACTCGCCTAGTAACTATTATTGTATGAAAACTCCAGCAAAGGCAAGTGTTTCTCGTAAGACCCTAGAAATCTATCACACAACATCTCAGCATATCCTTCAATACCTGGATAACACTCTCAGACTGTTCATTTGTCTGCGGATGATAGGATGTACTAAAACTCAACCTTGTACCAAGAGCTTTCTGCAACGATTTCTAAAACCTTGACGTGAACCTCGGATCTCTGTCAAATACTATGGATTTCGGCACTCCATGCAATCTCATTATACTAGAAACATAAAGCTCGGCTAACTTGTACAAAGAATACTTAGTATGCAATGGAATAAAATGTGCAAAATTAGTAAACCTATCAACGATAACACATATTGAGTCTTTCTTGGTTGGCGTCAAGGGCAAGCCCGACACAAAGTCCATAGTAACTCTCTCCCACTTCCATTATGGAATGTTTAAAGGTTGCAACCAACCTGACGGAACCTGGTGCTTAGCCTTAACCCGCTGACACACTAAGCATTTACTCACAAACCTGACGGAACCTTTAAAAATCAGAGGATTGAATGTTTCTTACCTTCAGTTCTAACCCAACCTTTTTCCATGGTTTTTGAGGAAGAAAACGAGTGAAAACATGAACTTTTAAAGAAGACTCTCACCCTTTCAGCATTGATCGCTCAATCACTGTGCTGACAGCACTGGTGCTCAAACTCGTGACCTCTAGGAACAACAACTGTTCCTTTAACCGATGATGCTAGATGGTTCGTGCTTCAAAGTTTTGGCTTAGTTTTATAAAATTATCCTCAAGTTTTCCATTTTTACAAAATGTTCACTAATTTAAAAAACTTAGGAATTCAAGGGTCAATTTTCAAAATTGAGTTGACCAAATTCAAATATATATCAAATAAGGATTTTATGATATTTTCTATAATTTATTTTGATTTAAAACTAATTTTTAATTATTTAATCTCGAACTAGGCTTAACTGGCTAAACCGAACCACTAACATCTAATCTCTTTTTGGGGCGTTACGAAGTTAAATCAAACAAATTAAACCAATTGATTTGAAATTAATTTGTTCAATTTGATTGATTAATTTGAACTTTTTATTAGATTAAATTTAATTGATTCATATTAAAATTTTAAAATTGAGTTAACTAAATCAAAATTAAATATTTAATCAAGGTTATGTACAAGAACTTGCACATAAAATATTTGAACTCGAATCTTATAGTATGAACATTATCATTTTTTTCACCGAAATCACTCTTTGAGTTGACTTTTTGTTCACTCGGACTAGTCGAATGACTAAATGTAATTTACCTTAACTTTTTTAGTCTCCAAAACTTATACATTATATTAAAGGTAAACTACATTGTTCTTTGGGTTTACTTTTGACAATTGAGGATGATTTCAACAAGAAACGAGTAATCTTTGGGACTGTCATTTTTAGATTGCTTTCATCTCCATTGGTGTTCACAAAGCTCATCAGATGACTGAGTTAATTCATAATTTGTAGGTTTTAGTTTATTGAAGAAAGTGTTGAATGTACCATATATATGCATATTTTTTCTTATCTGAAATTTTATTTAAAAAATAACAAATCCTTAATCAATTTGAATATACTAACTATGAAGTAGTTTGGGTGGTGTTATATCCAAAACAATTGATCCATAAGAGGCTTTGACACCAATCTAAGACATAAAGAGTTTTTGCATTGTAGAATATAGAATGAAGGGAGAATAATAGAGTAACAAGAATCAAAAAGTAAAAGATTACTTTTCAAAGAATATAGATGCTCTTTTAGAAGTATACTACTCTTTATATACACAGAGATGAAGGTTCAACAAACTTTAACTAACTTAAGTAACAATCTAAATTCTAATTGATTCTTGAAATTTGATTATACTTCTAACATACTTCCATCATATTCTACTTTTTTTCAAATATAACGACTAAGCCAATACTGCAAACGTTACTCATTAGTAGAAAAAACTTTTAATTGTTCTCTTAATTGAACAACAATGGTTGCAGATAAAGGTTTTGTCAATATATCAGCTACTTGATTCATAGCTGATACGTAATTAACTTGAAACGACCCATCTATGACTTTTTTCCTGACAAAGCACAAATCAAGCTCTATATGCTTAAGCTTCGCATGGTGAACATGATTAGTTGTATGAGCTATAGCGTTTATGTTATCGTATCAAATAACATGTGTATTAATAAGTTTACACCCAACTCTGTTAAAAGATATTTGATCCATAATGCTTCAAACATTGCATTGGCAAGACTCTAAATTTTGTTTCGGTTGAAGACCTAGAGACCACAATTTATTTTTTTTGAACTCCAAGACATAATATTTTCTCCTAAAAACATGCAATGACCTCCTATCTTCAGAATTTGTTTCTCAATCAGAGTATGAATATCCAACCAAAGATGTAGGACTTGTTATACTAAAAAATAATCCATGATCTATAGTTTCTTTTAGATACCTAATAATTCTCCTCATAATTTTCCAGTGTTTATCCAGAGATTTTTGCATGAATGGACTGACTTTGTTGACTGCAAAATGTATGTCATGTCTTGTGGTACAAATATGTTAAAGGGTTCCAACAAGTTGTCGATATAAAGTTTCATCTAAGCATGGGTCTTTGTGAGAACGGAGCCATAGTGATCGGAGATGATGGAGGAGAAGTTAATAATGGAAGAACAATTATTTAAGAGTGAATATTAAATAAAGAAGAATTTTCATTGATAAAAGAATGAAATACAGTAGGTAATCTCTTAAGCCTATTTGCATTTTTTATATAGGCTTGAAGTTAACAAACTCATAACAGTCCAACAAACCTATTGATTTTAAACTAATACAAAACTAATTAATTGCACAGTAATGCTTAACATTCTCCTTGCTCTAAACCTTCTTGATTTTCAAAAAATACAATCATAGTGAGCTGAAATAGGATACCTGAATTGCAAAAAATATCTTTGTTGTTTTATTTCTTCATTCGCCATAATTCTTAATGTTCTTTCTTCTACTTTTACATTTGCTTTTTTTTAAAGCTGACTCTTGACCAAAAGGTACAACCAAATGAGTTGGATTGCTTTGTGACATGACATAATAATCTTGTTTCTTTGATCTTTCATCTAAAATTTCTTTTAAAAAATTGTATTTCTTACTTGGTGGCATACTGAGAATCGAAGGAGTTTATTTTTCTTCATTTTGTTCTTCTTTAATCACCTTTCTGTCAACAATTTTTTTCATTCGAAATTCTTTTCAGTATTTTCTTTTATCTTCATTGTCTTTCTCCCACTTATTTGAACCATCTTTTTATTGGAGCAAGGTTGTTAAGCGTCGAGCTTCTGAGTGCAGTCTGAAGCCCCTTTCGAACAAGAAAATACTTTCTTTTATCCGGTTAATGGAATTCAAGGTTGTTAAATACTATACACTCCCCAAAGATTTTCTTCCATGAACACTTGAATATGAAGCATCAAGTTCCAAGTGCCTTGTGAGATAACTAGTTGACAAAGAAAAAACATACATTTAAACTGTTTTGAACACAATTCTAGTAATCTCAGCTTCCAACAACATCCAGTAAAACATGACAACAACAATAACAGCTAAAACTAGATGTACAATAATTTACAACAGCAACAAATCCATTTCTAAAAAATTGAAACACCAAACTTGTTCACCAATTACCTAACACCAAATAAAAGAGAAAAACTGTGCCGACCCTCTTCATCTTTCTTTTATTTTACAAGGAAAATCAGAAAAAGAAGAAGAAAGAACTTTCTTACCTAGTCTACAACATTAAGAATGCCTTCAATCAAATCAAGTGGACACATTATACAACAATAAAAAAATCGAAAGACTACATGATCACCAAATTCAAAAACTTCTAGGACCCTTCATGTTCTGCCTATTTGATATCTCGCAATTTAATGCAATTATTGTTTATCTCCACAAATTATAACCAACTATCAATCTTAAATTTTTGAGTTTGTTGCTAGTTTCAAACTCCCGAATACTGAAGTGCATTTGATTATAAGTGAAACTAATCATATTATTTAATGTCATCTCAAACGAAATTCCTCGTACATATATGGAACAAATGACTAACCATTACGAGTTATTCAGAATAAAAGATGTGTCGATCCTCTACTGATTATCAAATATTCCCAAGCTTTATCAATCTTGGGCAAAAGTAATTGAAGAATAATCTCACAGAAGCAGTTACAAATGTGAACGGGATTTTAATCTGATTGGAGATGAAAGTGGTTAAAAAAATGCAGCAATGATATGAACATTAGTTTCACCGAATGGATACAAGCATCAAGATCTTCAGATACATATCAGATTTCACCATAAAATCAAATCAATCGATGACCCAAAATTCGAACAACACAAAGGAATCATCCTCTCCTTTATTCTTTGAGAAAAACCAAGTGATTTAGAATTTTTATTTTTTAAGGCTTTTCCTTTTAAGGATTTAGAGGAGAAGACAAAGAAAGAAAACGAATGACAATAGAAATGAAAATCGACGATACAGAAACAAGAGTGCATGAACTGAATAGCAACAAGTAATGAAATGGTAGAGTAGGAAGAAGAAGATTTAGAAGGCAATAGAATCACGAAGATTCAAGAACGACGACAACGGCAACAAAATAAAACCAACAACATGACCGTTAATTGCGAATGATACCATGTGAGAACAGAGCCATAATGATCGGAGATGGTGGGGGAGAAGTTAATGATGGAAGAACAATTATTTAAGAGTGAATATTAAAGAAAGAAGAAATTTCTTTGATAAAAGAATCAAATACAGTGGGTACTTTCTTAAGCCTATTTATATTTGTTATATAGGTTTGAAGTTAACAAACTCATAACAATCCAACAAACCAACTAATTTTAAACTAATACAAAACTAATTAACTGCATAGTAATGCTTAACAGTGTCCATCATTTGTTGTAAGAGATGGTGATATTACCATAGGTGTTGATGTAGGAGAAACATCAACCATTTTAGTTTTCTCCAAAAGATCAACAATATGTTTACTTTGGCTGAGTATTAACCCTTGTTTCACGTACTGTATATCTATACCAAGAAAAAAAATTCAAGTTACCCAAATCCTTCAATGAGAATGCTGCATTTATGTCCTTAATAATACTATTTATATCTTCTGAATGTGTGCCAGTGACCACAATATCGTCTACATAAACCATAATATAAACCTTACTTCCATTTAAGTCACTAAAAAACAATGATGAATCAACCAATGACGTAGTAAACTTGAGATTATGTAGAAGATAACGTTTAAACTTATCGAACCAAGCCCATGGTGTCTATTTAAGGCCATATAATGACTTCTTTAAGCAACACACTAACTTTTCTCCATTTTCACCAAATTTCTCGAAGCTAGGAGGTTTTTCCATGTACACCTCTTCAATCAAATCTCCATTTAAAAACAAATTATCAACATCTATTTGTCTCAATAGTCATCCTCTACTAAAAGCTAAACTTAATAAAATTTGAATTGTTACCAATTTAATAACTGGATTGTATGTTTCACTCTAATCAAATCCAGCTTGTTGAGAGTAGCCCTTAGAAACTAACCTAACCTTGAAACGTGTTATACTCCTATCGAATTTTTTTTTACTTTAAATATCCACTTGTAACCTACTAAAATTCTATCAGATGGTAAACTGACTAACTCTCAAGTACCTTTATGAATTAAAGCATTAATTTCATTATTAACAACTTCACTCCATTCTTTGGTTTCCATTACTTGATGCACATTCTTTGATTCAACAAGACCTTCAGATGATGTAACTTTAGTGTGATAGACTTTTGGCTTAAAAATGTCAGCTCTCGATCGTGTAATCATGTGATGACGACTTTTAGATCGAGCAGACGTTGAGAATCTTGAGATGCTTGAGATATGTTTTTAGTCGAAGAAGAATTATGAGAAGAAACAAGAGAATGTGAATGGAAACCATTGATCCGAGAAGTATCTGCAAACAAACCGTTTAAAGAATTAGGCAAAGAACTAGAGTGTTCTTCGATAGGATTATGTGACACAATAGGTTGCTCCCTAATGGATGAAAAATTAGGCTGCTTTATATGTTGGATTTCAACATTTATAGGTTGTGAAGACTGAGAAATATTAGGCTGTTGAATCATTGAAGGTTGCACAACTTGATCAATCCACGACTTTGTGAGCTTATATCAGGTTGTTCAGAAAGAGTCTGTCAAACTATATACTAGATAATTGTGTGCTAATGGTTTAACCAATAATTTTACCAGAGGTCCAAAACTTTAGTGAGAAAAAATTTGTTGTTGTAACATCTGTAGAACCAACTTTGTATGAACAAACATGGTCAATAATCTTTACAAATGAGAAAATGTCCTCATCAAACAGAACATGCTTTGAAATATAAATTTTTCCTTTTTTACTAAGGCACTTGTAACCATATTGAGATGAGCAATACCCTAAGAACATACATGGTTTGGACCGAAAATATAACTTATGTAAATTATAAGGCCTCGTTAATAGAAAGCAACTACACTCAAAAATCCGCAAAAATTTAGAATTTGGTTTAGATTTGAAAATCTTCTCATAAGGTGTTAATCCATCTAAATCCTTACTTGGTAACCTATTAATAAGATAAACCGATGTATAAAAAGCATCATTCCCAGTATTTGAAAGGGATAGACGACTAAGCCATTAAAGTAAAAAGTTATTAAAGTAAGACCAAGCTCGATAATATGTTGATGTTTTCGCTCAATCATACCATTTTGCTCAAAAGTATATGGACAATTTTGACGAAAATTGATCCCTTACTGGGCAAAATATAACAATAATGGTTTAAACTCAGTCCCACATTCAGTTTGAACACTTAAAAGTTTACAATTAAATTGTCTCTCAGCTAACTTATGAAATGAGATAATAACTCTACAAGCATCAAATTTTCTAGCAAGAAAATATATCCATGTGTATTGAGTGTAAGCATCAAAAAAATGATATAGTAACTCAAATTATTAGGAAAAAAGAGTTGGTCGCCATAAATCAATTTGATTTAATTGAAGAGGTTGATCGTAAATAATAACAGATTTTTGAAATTCTAATGACTTTTTTCAATTTACAAGCAACACAAGAAATAAGCATTTTATTAATAATAAAAATATTACACATATTAAGAATCTTTACTGAAGTATCTTCTGAAGGATGACCTAATCTCATATGCCAAATTTCAGAATCACAAGACAAAGATTTAGTATGACCAACAAAAGTATCAAATGATTGAACTTGAATTGAATCGTGACTATCAACATTACAAGTATTTGTATCATAAGTAAAAAAAGAACGGTAAGCTTTAGGTACTATATTATCAACATTTGAATGGCCTTTTAAGGCATCATTTGCAGTATTGTCACACGAGAGCTTATACAACCATTCATTTTTCAATCCTTGCAAGATCATTCAATGTGTTTCTAGATCTTTCACAACACAAAAATCAGGATAAAATTCAATAGAGACGTTATTATCCTTTGTATACTTAAACATCGAAAAAAGATTCTTTTAATATTAGAAAGATGTAATAAATTGGTTAAGACTAAAGGTCTAGAATCAGTGATTAAAGAGGCTTTACCAATTCTGGATATAGGTACTGTCATACCATTGGCTCTGAGATTTTACCACACCCAACATAAAGAACGAAACTAGAAAATATGCCTGCATAAGGTGTGAGATGTGTCATTGCAACGAAATCAGGATACCAAACTGTCTCTTCATTTGCTAAAACAGTAAAGTCGTCAGACACGATAGTTATAGAACCATTAACTTCTTGAGTTACAATAGTTATAAAATCCCCTCCATTTAAGAATAAAAGCTTGGTCATCATTCACATCTTCAACAACATAACAATGATTTGCAGAGACTCGATTGTGATTAATTGCATCAAAATATTGATCAAATTGAAAGTAACATCGGTTAGCCAAATATCCTATCTTGCCATATATTTGACATTGTGGAAGAGACCTGCCTCCAAAACTACCACGGCCTCCTTGACCTCGAAAAGAAAATCCTCCATTATTCGACTGATACTCATATGTATTCTCTTGCAGATTTTGACCTTGAAAACGAAAAAAATTGATCCGAATTTGTTCTCTGAGGAGAAATGACAAATTAGGATAGGTTTGATCAAAAGACCAAAAGTTTGGGCCTGAATTTTGATCCAAATATGAGTTGAAACCTGACAAATTTTATCGATGGTGACCATCACCATATGCTCTTGTGACAAATTGACAAAAATATTGTTATTCTCTAATTGAAGAGCTTCCGTGTTAAGAAGAACATTAAAGATACCATCTAATTTATACGACTGTTGACTAGAAATTTTCACTGCAAAAAAAGGTTCATAATCCGACGGTAGTCCAGAAAGAATAGAAGGGATATGCATAGTCTCTGTGAGTGGATTTTTGCACATTGCAAGACTATCACAAACCGTTTGAATCTGAGTAAGGTATTCTTACATATTTTGATCTCTTTTTCTTATATTCTTTAAAGAACAATGAAGATGTATGATTATTGTAGAGGAAGAAACAAAAAAAATCTATTGAATTTATTTTCCTAAATATCAAAAGTTGTTCTACAACTTACCAGAGAAGGCAAGATGGTTGGACTGATCGACGCAAGTAGCCAAGAACAAAATGCATTATCTTGCTGTTTATATGAAACTTATTTAGAAATAACAACCTTTTCACCATCAAACATGACGTGTAACACCCCAAAAATGGGCCTAGATGTTATCATGGTTGGATCAAGGGTTTGGTTGAACCTATCAAGCCAATTAGCCTATATTCCAGATTTAATTTTTATAAATGGTTTTCAAAGGAAATAAAATATGAAAAAATACTCTAAAATTCTTATTTGGACTCTATTTGAATTTGGTCAAATCAATTTTGGAAAATTACACTTGGAACCTTGACATTTTGGAAACTAGTGACTATTTTGTAAAAATTGTAAAACTGGACTATTTTAGTGACTAAAATGTAATTGGGTCAAAACTTAGAATCTTTAAGGGCCTATTTATCCAATCTTTCTCATCTGATCGAAACTTCCAAAAACAACTTTTATAAACTTCTTTTAATCACCATTAAGATTTAATTGAGATATATTTCCCATTTTTCACAAAAATTACAATTTCACGTAATTACCCATTTTCTCTCAATTTTCTTATTTTCCAATCAGATTTCTCTTCAATTTAATCAAGTTAAATCATTTATTTTTGATTCAATTTCGTTCACATCAATTTCCTCTTGATTTCTTCAATTTTCTTATACTTTACAACTTGTTTTCATGGGTTTTACAATCGGAAGGAGGTTGGATCATGTTTGGTGGTAAGAAACCATTCAAACCTATGAACTTTGAGTTCTTTATTGAAATTACCAAGTGTTTGATCCATTACATTGATTTCTTTAATTGATGATTTTTGGTTTCTATCGGTTAATTTTGATTGAATTGATGCAATCCCGTAATAAGGTGATACCTGATGGTTTTCAATGGATAAATCAATGAATTTTGATGTGTTTTAACATGGAATTAATGGTTCTTGGATGGGTAAACTCGGATCTTAGGTTTTGGTGGTGTTAATTGGCTTAGATTTTCGGTTTATGGCTTGTTTGGGTGGCTGAATGTTTTCTGCTGGTTTAGGATGGTTATATCATGGTTCTTGGATGTATTTTGATGTTTATAAGTGGTAATTTTCTTTGGCTAAGGGCTGGAGGTCGTTCGGATGTGTTGTGTTAAAACAAGGCATTAATATGCATTAATCCCTCTATTTTTTGTTGTGTTAAAACAGGGTAAGATGTTGAGCTAAGTGTTGGAGGTGTTTCGGAAAAGGCGAGAGTGTCGGTTGGCTTCGATAAACGAGTTTCGGACAAGTGATGAGTCGGTTGTCGTGTCGACAAGGTTTTACTTGTTTTATCAATGGTTTAGGGGTGTAGGGATGGTGTGAAAAACCTTCCTACGCTCGGAAGTAAGTTAAATGGTTTTGCTCTCTTAATGGTTCCAATATCGCTCCATATTTTCCATATTTTGGTCATGCTCTTAATTTAGTTTTTGCATATGTGATTTATGCATGTGAAATGATAAGTGCTTTGGCTAAACAATGTTTTTATTATAGTCCATTGGTATCGAATATGTTTTAGCAATTGAACATTCCATGAGTTTTATTAATTTTTATGATTTTGATAACATATCCAATGATTTGGTAACGTTGCATTGGTTTTTTTGAAAGATGCTTATGAAGAAAAGGTTTCCAACTCATGAATTGAGTTTGAAAGTGATACATGCATGTGTTAGCTGCTGTATATGCATGGTTTATGATGGTTTCCATGACTTTTAAAACATGAGAATGATTTGGATTAAAGTATGGTTATTACCTTTTCCCCCGAATAAAGCCGTTGAGCATGATTTGAGTTCACTTTGATGAACATATGTTGAGTGCATTGTAAAACAGCAAGCTTCCATGCATAATGAGAATGATATTGGCTTAGTGACACTATTTTAGGACCACGAATACAAATGACATGTCATTAGGATTAAGTGCACTATAATATTGAGTTAATATGTTGCGTTGAATATACGTAAACAAGGGTGACTTTGTGTCCGATCGTATGTGTAGAGCTTGCCTACACGTAAACAAGGGTGACCATGTGTCCGACCGTGCGTGTAGAACTTGCCTATATGTATACAAGGGTGACTTTGTGTCCGACCGTGCATATAGTTGACCCATACG
Source organism: Abelmoschus esculentus (assembly GCA_035048815.1). Taxonomy (NCBI): domain Eukaryota; kingdom Viridiplantae; phylum Streptophyta; class Magnoliopsida; order Malvales; family Malvaceae; genus Abelmoschus; species Abelmoschus esculentus. The sequence continues at coordinate 11,792,219 of JAUCBN010000031.1, forward strand.
TAAACAATGGTGACTTTGTGTCCGACTGTGCGTAGTGGGGGTAACATGTATACAAGGGTGACTTCGTGTCCAACCGATGCATGTTGAGACCAAGTGTCTCTTGATAAGGAATAAGGAATCCGAGTATTCGATGGGTATAAGGTTTAAACAAAGCTAGTCACTTAGTTGCCAATATGCATGGTTTATGATTTGAGATTTTTGTGCATTGAAAAGCATAAGATTGTAGCATATGTTGATGTAGAATCGTTTAGAAAATAAAATGTTTTAAGGTCACGAATTTCACAAGCATGTGTGTTAACTAAGTTTTGTGCAAGGATATGAGCACGAAAGAATTGCCTAAGCGTTGCTATGTGTTTAGCATATAAGACTTGTGATGTGCACATTAAGGTATGTATGGTTTAATCTTTGCTAGGTGAATAGCATATAAGACTTGAGATGGTGCATATAGATGCATGTGTAATAAAAAGCCATAAGTTTTGTCGCTGTTTTAAAAGCATGAAAGTCATTAGGATTTTAGTTTTGAATTGCATGAGATAAATGACACTTGATAAGTAAATTGTTTTGGTTTTGTAAACAATATTTGAGATACTTATATTGAGCATGATATGGCATGATTTAAAGTGTTTTATTGATGGACTTATGGGCTGTATTGCAAAGGTGGTATTTCTATGTTTTACCCCTCACTAAGCTTATGCTTACCCTCTCCTTTACCTTGCAATGCAGAGATATTATATGAGACAGCCAAGAGAAGCAAGATTCCAAGTGCGTGTCGATGAAAAAGCTCAAGTATGTTTTCTAAAGATTAGTAGAAGTAAGAGAGCAATGGGGGTATGGTTTTATTATTGTAAGAGTTGGTTTTTGGTTGATAAGAGTCACCTTGGTTATATGAACTTGAGTATGTATTGGATGTTGAACAATGTTGTTGTCTTGTAAGTAAAAACATCTAAAGAAAGTGTGTGGAATTATTTGAATCCTATGTTGAAATTAGGTTGTGATGCATTTAGCTTGGATGCCAAATGATCAGGTTTAAGTATGACGATTTGGTTGATGATGCATGCTCTTCGAGTTTATTTATGTTTGATTGGTGTTAAGTATGTTTAATAATCTTTGTGAATGTGTTTGGAGTACCTTTGAGGCTATTTTCTGGCAAAATTACCTAGTAGTATCGAAACAGAGAAGTATTGTTTCGATACACGGGCTTGAAAAATGTGAAACGAGTGAAAAAATGGTCTGGGTATCGATACCTCTTCCCATGGTATTGATACCTCCCTTTGCATTTTAGCCTAGGTATCGATACCGTTTCACATGGTATCGATACCACTCTTGGCAGTGTCAAATAGGTATCGATACCAACCATGGAGGTATCGATGCCCCTATCAGTTATGGTAGTTAAAGGCTTAAATGCAAGTTTAGATTCTTCACGTTTTAGTCCCTGAATCTTGTGATGGCAATTAAATGAGTTGTAGGCATTATTTTGAGTTGATATTTGAAATTTAAGCTTTTAATGGACTTAATTAAAGATTGGTAATACTAATTTAATATTTGGACCTTGAAATTATGAAAATTTATAATTTGGTCCTTTTTGCGTATATGTATAATCGATGCTTGTTTCACCTCCGGTTTCGAGCGTTGGGGTTTATAGTTGAATGTATGCACATGTATGATACTAAATTCTCTAGACAAGATAAGATAAAAGAAAAAATAGGATCGTTTATCGGGTTGAGCATTTACGGGTTTAGCTCGGTATTCCCCGTGTAACCCGTTAGTGTTGGTTTCGTCTAGGTCGGGCTAAGGGGGTTACATGACGTACTAAAGAGGTACATAAATGGTTCCATCAATATATGAAACAAGAGCGAGGCTTTCAATAACAAAAAGAACTTGTTGTTGTCACAAAAGATGAACTATTTTCTGAAGCAGCAAAAAATTATGGCATTGCATGAGAAGCCTTTGATACCATGATAGAATAAAGAATAAAGAAAGAATAATAGAGTAACAAAAATTAAGAAGAAGAAGATTATTTTTCAAAGAATATGGATGTTCTTTAGAAGTCTACGGCTTCTCTTTATATACACAGAGATGAAGGTTGCAATAGACTGCAACTAACTCAAGTAACAATCTAACATTCTAACAGATTCTTGAACCTTGATTATACTTTTAACATGCACCAATCATTTTTTTGAAATTAAATTATAACTGATTAGGTATCATTCTTATAAGATTAAAGTAAATTCTACTTTTATTGTTAATGTTTGGAACCGATATTGCAAAAGCAACTCTTGAAGTTAACAGGAACTAACAGCCAAAAAAAACATCATAAAAAGATTGAATTTACTAAAACAAAAACACCTAGAAAATAAATATTACAAAACCAATCCTCCATAAGGCATAAAGTCACCATCTTCTTCACTCTTCAGTGCAGAGATACAATTGAAGTCCATAAATAATAATGGTTAAATAGAAAATGAATGATGAAGAAAAGTAAAGGATTAAGCAACAAGTTCGGGTCTTACACGAAGTAATTGGAGTGGCTCGTTGTATAAATTAAACCAAGTCAATATGGTCAGGGACGGAATTACATGGGGGTGGGGAGGAGCAATCGCCTCCCACTCCCAAAGAATTTTTTCAATTTTATCTTTTTATTTAAATTTTTTTAAAAAATGTTTTTTTATGGATTTGACCCCTAATTCTAAACATTTATGTTTTGCCCCCTCAACCCTAAATCCTGGCTTCGTCCTTGAATATGGTACTGCTAGGCTTTCAATATTTTTTTTCTTTTGGTTTCCCAGAAACCAAATAGAAAACAAAAAATTATTATTATTTTAAGAAATCAAAAAAGAAATAAAATAGAAAACATTTTAAGATGATTAGCTACTTATTGGGGAAGAAAGGAAACGTTTCTTGTGCAACGTACATGATGGAGTGGAGCTGCGTCTTATCTCCTTAGGAAAAGAAACCCGAGGAGGGAAAACCGAAAAGATTGACATTCGATACAGTTCTTGTGTAGCAGACGAGGGAACATGAGGGAGGGGAGACGTAATTTATCCCGAGGGGTGCTAAAATTATTGTTTGTAGCGTTGGAGGGGATAAAATTTTAAGATGAAAACTAAAAACGGATTTTAAGTTGATGAAATTTTAAATATGAAACAAAATTTAAATCTTCAATTAATTAATTTTGAATAAATATTTAAAAAATCTAATTATTTAAAATAATTACAAAATTTTAATTGTTTCTGAAAAGTAAACAAGAGATCAAGCGTTTAGGATGCGACTAAAAACGATAATTTTAGATTTCAACTTAAAATTTTATCAACTAACATTTTAGATTTCAACCAAAATATTTATCAACTAACTTTTGTATTAATAAATAATGTACTCCGTTAAAGAATCTAAATTTAAATATTAAAAACAATATTATTATAAAAGCAATTTTGAATCTCACTTTTTGATTACATATCTATCCAAAAATGAATAGTTAAAACGTTGTTACAAGATAGTATTTGTTTATACATATTTTTAACTCTTTGATCATGTACATATACCTTGTAGACAAAATGATTTGAATCCGTATATCTTAAGATGAATATCTATCCAAAATTTTGGTTACCTAGATAACACCAAACAAGTCAACATTTATACATACTTGTATATGTCACAACAATAATATATATGAGTGGTACAAAAGTACTAGCAAAGTTAGGATCAATACAAATCCAAAGGAAGGCTTGTACATTAGAATTTGCAAGTTGCAACGAGTCTAGCCGACAAGGCAAGGAAATCATTCCTTACAAGATACTATCATTTCCTTAAGCCCAAAATCATCTTCCATTGGGGAGGAAAGCCTGCTTTTTTCATTTTCCTGAAATTTTCATAAATACATTACTGGTAGCCACCAGATTATAAAAGCAGAGTATGTAACATGTTACTTGTATTCAAAGCAAGGGTAGAATTCTTACCACACTCCAAGACCACCAATTCACATGTTATTTAAGGCAGCAAAGCTAAGGAGTTTTATGAAAGGATGTAAACTTGATCCAACAGTTCCATACTAATTCCTAAAAGTAATCCAGGCATTGTTAAAAGAGATAATCACGAAAATAACAAAAGATAAACAGTTGATGGGAATTTGAAGCAAGCTTCCATAGTGTAAGAATACTGAACTGTAATAGTATAGGGGCTACTGAGAATTCTCAATTTAGGACAATATATTTCCCTCAAACTCAACAACAACATAAGTGACCCACGATTTTGATTTACAATATCTGTTTCCCGAAACTAATGATAGTGAAGTTCGTAGCCAACGTTAAGATTCAATGCAAGAAAGCATAAACAGCAGTAGAAATGTAAACCAAGAGAGCAGAAGAAACTAGGATAACCAAAGCCGCCACCGCATGGATGGCGGATTGACTGCCACAAGACAACATCCCCAACCGTATCTCGATCACGTTCACCATCGAGAGCATCAAGAACAAGCATCCCATGACAGAGCCAAAGGCGGATCCCATCATTCCGAACCTCAAGACTTTGAGGTTAATGTGGGCCCTGAAAGCTTCGTCCACGTCTTTGCTGTTCAATAAATTGATGGCGAGCTTCAAGCCCTGCGCTACAAGGGAGGAGAAGAGGAAGAAGCTGAAGGAGACGACCTCGAAAACCAAGAGATTTTTAGCGATGTCAATGCCAGCGTCGCAGGGGGCTCGGTTCTCAAGACTGCGCTGACCTGGAGTGGTCAAAGAAAGACCCACGAAGACGGCGATGGTGAAGAGAGAATTGACGTTCACGAGACCATCCAAGGCAGTGACGTGAACGCTAGTCGTCGATGAAGAAGAGGAAGATGCCACTCTCCTTGGGTTGCCGTTGCCGGTATAATACTCCTTTGGGTACTGCTCAGATCTGAGAAACAAATGGAATTTTTCAATGTGAGAGATCTTAAAAGATGAAGAAAAAAACTCAAAGTTTTCAATTAATAAAAAAAGAAACCTTACTCATCCATGATTGAAATCTTGCAAGCTCTGATCCTGGAACACAAGAGGAAAATCAATCAGAATCAGCTTGTTCGAAAGTAGGGTTTATGTTCAGATTTTATATACACAATTTTTGGCCTTTCTATTTTCGGATTGGGAAAGGGAATTATTCGTTGGAAACTTTGACATGGGAAAAAAGCCTGTGAGTTGGTTTCAACTTTCTGATTAAAAAACAAAAGGAGATCAAATCATCGTCTTTGAGGATGAAGTTGAATGACAGTAAGGCCCCTGCTGTTGTTGCGTTTTGAAAGGGAAGACAGACAGGCCAATTACATGTTTGTTAAGACCTAATTTTGGGTAAACCAAAAGTGTTGTCCTAAAGCAAATGACTTCAATTTCCTGGCCGCTTTAGGGTGTGTTTGGGTTGCTTTCGGTAACTTAGAAGCATTTTTTTAAGTGTTTTTATTAAAAAGAATCAAAAACATTAAAATTAAGAGGAGTTTTTTAGTGTAATTTTGTTTGTCTTTTTTTAAAAGAGCTTTTCAAACCTTAGATTTGGAGAAGTTTGTTTTTTTAACTTTTACAAAACCATAATTTAGTACCAAACCAATGTTTTCAAAAGCAACCACAAACAAACCCTCAGACAAATTAGATAGAAGCAGCAATGCGTGGATCAGGAAGATTTTTATTATATATCATTTTTGTACAAAATATGTTTCATAAAAAATAGTATTTGTTAATTTATTAATAGAGGTTAGTTTAAGTGGTAAGTAGTTTTATTCTGTTTAAATAGATCTCGAGTTTGAGATGTTATATACGTAAAAAATTATTAGAAGATTCACTCACCAAAATTAAATGTGTGATATGGGTTAGTTCAGAATAGTACCTGAAATTTGAAAAAGTAATAAAAAATATTTATTAATTCATTTATTTATAAATTATTAAAATAATTCAAATGATATATATATATATCATATGTTTTTTTTCTCTACTTGAAGTTGGTCAAAGAGTTAGCCATATTTGTTGTTGAGTTAATGTGTTTTAACCTATTAAAAAAACAAGTTATTGTGTTTTAACGGCCGAGTCGATTAATTATCAAATTGAATATGTATTAATTAAATTTTTTAGATTTTTAAATTGTTAATCAAATTAAAATTTTATAAAACTGATTAATTGAATTAAATTAAATCCAATTAATAAGGTCAATTTTAAACTAACCGATATATTTTTAAAAAGTCGATTTAAATAGCAACAATATAAATTTGGGGATTTTTTTTAATACATTGCCATGGCTAAATTTAAACAAAAACGTGACAAAATACAATTCAAAGCACATTTAGATATTAAACAGACAAAACACATTTGATAAATAAGCTGGTCGTGCCTGTTGAACTTGTGTTAGATATTCAAATTTTTATTCTTTTCCCCTTTTGAGTTGGATATAGTGTTGAATTTAAAAATGTGAAATACAAGTTAAATCAGGTCTCTAATGAAATTTGCATTTAAAAGTAGGAAAATAATAATCATATATTAAGATTTGGATAATTAATTAATTTCGAATCATGTTTTTTTTTTTTCATCTTTAACCAATTTTTACTGAAATTATCTCGGCCACCAACTAATTAGTTGAATTAGTTCAATTAAATAATGAACACGCACCTTCAAATAAGTAGTTTTATGGTTAGAAATGATAAAGCTACTACCTATATCAATTGGTCTAATGAAATAAAAGATTAAATCTTTTAAATAAAATTAAGAGTTCGAATATTAATATTATTATATTATTTTTTTTAAAATTTAATATAAACTAATCAATTAAATAAAAACGGTAATTAAAAAAATAAAACTACCGGCAACTTTCCCCCAGAAATAAGGCTGATAATTATCAGTTCCTTTCCTTCGTTTTTTGGATTATGATAATAATTTTGGTTTTAATTCAGGGACTTAAATGAATCGAGTTTGAAAGACTATATTTATGTTCGTTTATTTATTTTTAAAGGTGTTCATGTTTCGTTCGGGTTCGTTTATTTATTTTTGAAGGTATTCGTATTCGTTTGTTTAATGTTCGTTTAAGTGTTCATGATCGTGTTCATTTGAGTGTGAGCTAATGTATTCATTTAAGTGTTTTTAAGCATGTTCGTTTAAGTGTTTATAAACATGTTTGTGAATATGTTCGTCTATTCATTCACGAATATGTTCATTTTATGTTCAAAGATATTAACTAAATTACCAATAAATAAATAAAACAAAAGCAACAAAATAAAGCATACATTTCAACATGAATTTATATAACATTCTTAACAATACAAAGTAGTATTTGGATACATCCGCAAGCATTTCATTCTATAGATGAACTTATAAATGAGCCTCTAAATGGGATTATAAACGAGCTTATAAACATTATTATAAACAAGTCTATAAATAAGTTTGTTCATAAACATAAACGAACCGAACACACTTTTGTTTGTGTTCATTTGTTTATTAAATGAACATAAAAAATTTGTTCATACTCGTTTATTTAACTTATAAACAGATATTATAAGAATGATTCACCCAAACACTATATTCATTTATCCCTAAGTTTTATTGAAATAATGATGATTGTTTAATCTAGTAAAAATAACAAGGGGGGGGGGGGGGGTTCTAATCTATGATGTTCGTTATTACACAAGAAAGATGCAATGCAAGTCCAATTCAAGTCGTATTTTATGTGTTATGCCTTATTTCAAATTAAAATAAAAATAAAAGGCTATTTATGATGAAAGATATTGTAAGCACATGGCCATGCATGTGACGATATACAGTCCAAGAATAAAAAGTGGGATGTTAGAATTTGCTAAGGGAAAAAATGGTTATGAATGAGAAAGTTATAGGATCCAAAAGGTCTTTGCTGAGGATATCTTTTGGTTATATTAATGATTAGGTTTGTTGAGTCATGATGCTTATAGGATAAAATCATATTGAAAAGCACAATGAGTTGTATGTTACACATGTATATTGCTGAATATATAAAGGAAGAGAAAACAAACAAACAAATGAAATATGTATATTGATTGATTATATATAACTCCAGACTTACACCACCAGCATAAACAAGGTTAAGTATACAGATTGTTTAACTCTCAATCCAGCTAATTAACTAAATCTGTTAACATACCTAAATAACCAAACAGATTAGTTATAACCGCCTTAACCATTCTAGTCACCTTGTACGGTATACATATACTCTAACTTTCTCCATACTTCTCCTGTCTTCAGTTCCCTCTCCTACTACTAGTTTCTTCAGGTGACACCACGTATATTCTGCTACGAAATACATCAAAGTAGACTCTGCTACAAAATAGATATATTAGAGGTGGGCAAGATTGAGTATCCAATTAATTTGACAAAAAATCATTTCGGTAATCATCGGTTACTAAAAATTGAAACTAGTCTCGATCATATTGGGTCCTAGATTAAAAATCGGTCTCGTTACTAGTGAAAACCGGTATCAATATTGGATACCCAGTCAATTGGTTTATTATTAAGAAAATTGAGTAATAGGAAAATAAATTCAACCACCAATAATATTAAATAATAAAATTAAAATATTGTACACTTAAAAATTAAAGTTTTAAAATGAGTCATACTCATAATATTCATACGTAAAGAGAAAACTTGATAAGAAAAATAAACAAAAGAATAATATATATTACAAGCAAGAAAACCACGTAACGGGTACTTGGCATTGGTCCCAGTTCTATTTAGTACCCATCGGGTATTAGGTCTAGAAAATCAAAATTCAATCTTGGTCCCGCTTATGTTTGAGACCTAAATTTTGGATCCACTCTTGGTCACACCAAAACTAATTTTGGATAAAAATCTACTGGATCTAACCAAGTTCGGGACCGGGTAATCGGTTTTTTCCAGACCTAACATATATAATGACATTTTCAGCAAGGGCTTTTGGTTCATTAAGCACCTCATATGTTGCCCCACAGAACCAAAATGCTGGCAGCTGGGTGCCTCAGCTCCTATCTTCATAAACCAATTGAGCGGACTGTAGCTTTACTCAACCTTCATGCTGGGAACTTTTTGACTGCAATAGAGTTGCTCGTAGATCTCTATGTTAGGCTTAAGATTCTTTTTCTTTTCCACATTTTTAATCATCAGTAATCTCTGCACGAACACTTCCCATTCTCAAAATGGCAGAATCTTTTGCTATTCCTTACCACAATCTTCCTTCCAGTAATCTTATAGCAATGAGCTTGATCATTGAGTGGCAATCATCACAAACCCTAAAGTTCTTCACAACCCTTATAGTGGCACAAGGTTTTGTAGAGATTAGACCGTAGCATATTGCAAGTCTCTCGCTGTGTATTGCTAAAGCCTGCTCTTTCTACCGGTCTTCAATATCATGAAAAACATCTGTTGCTGGAGTATGTCCAGCTTCTTTCAAAACATCTGTTGCCTTAGCTCTCCCAGAAGAAACTCGTGTCTCATTATTCACTTCAATAGAACTGCAGCCTGGTTCTTGTATAGGATTCATCTTCCTTTCTTCATCTTTGCCCTGATTTGAGCCGCTTCTTTCCATTTTCCTGATGAAGCATAGACATTTGATAGCAGAACGTAAGTGCCAGAATCTACAGCTCCATGATTCATTAAAATTCTTGCAACTTCTCCTAATTCGAAGTATCCGTGAATTTCATACCAACTTCTCCATGATTCATTTACCTTTAATATAATGTATAAGTTTCGAAGATTAAAAATACTAGAATAAACTCCATTGATGTGGGCAAGAATGGTATCTTGCAAAGCTTCAAGTGGTGTAAAAAAGTTTAGACACTTGAAAAAAAAAATGAGATAATTTAGACACTTATTTTAATATTAAGTCTTAAATAAATTAAGAAAAAATAATTTAAACAAATAATTTATTTAAATATAATATCATCATTCTTATTGACTTTTAATAATTTGATTGATATCATTTAAATAGTTAAGTTATATGATTGATGAAATTGAGAGATTAGAGGTGAAAATAGAATCTCCCCTATAGTTAGATGACTATAAGGATAGTTTATCCTTCTATAACAGGCAAAATCAAAGAAAAAGTATTGACTATAAAAAGCTTTCTATAAATGGAAATGTCAAAAGATATGAAAAATTTATGCTTAAATTAAGTGGTTTAATTGACAAAAATGAAAAATAAATGATCAAAATAAAACAGATCCTATTATTAATTGACTATTGAGGTAGTTTACCTCTTTATAGATGCAAAGACCAGCTGTCGGTAAGCTATAAAATTAAAGAGAAAAAAGGTATGAAAATAGAAATCCCGAAAGATACAACGAATCTTTATTAAGTTGATTGATAAAATTGAAAAAATTAGTGATTAAAATAGAAAATGTCTTATAATAAAGTGATTACAGAGTTAGTTTATCCTTTTGTAAACCGTAAAGACAAGTCGTAGGGATGTAAAAAGTTGACCCGACATGAAAACCCGACTGAAATCTGTTCAAGTCAGAACCTGGTTTGACCCGAGGATGTAATGATCCAAACCCAATCTGTATCCGATTGTTGTTGACCAGAACCCGATTTAGACATGTTACTATTGTAACCGAACCTAACCTGCATCAAACCGAGAACGAAACGAACCCGATTTTGAACTTGTTATTGTAGACCTAAAACTCGACCTGTATCTAACTGAAACGAACCCAAACCCGATTTTGAACTTGTTATTGTAGACCTGAAACTCGACCTGTATCCAATTGAAACGAAACCAAACCCGAGTCTAACCAGAAAGATAATCGATATTACACGACTGAATTGACCTGGGACTTGATTTTACTCGACCTGATAATTGACCCGATTTATTTTGAACCTGACTTGTTATTGACCTGGACTAATATAAACAAAACTTGATATTTACATGACATGTAATTAAGTATATCTATAATTTGATGAATTTAAAATACTAATAAATATAATTAGGCTTAAAAATAGAATTGGGCATGAACTTAAAGAATTAATTTAGGGATTAATACTTAAATTAATTAATTATTTTATTATTTTATTTAATTTTAGTATACTTAATTTTAATTATAATTTTAAATTAATATTTCGTTAAAATTTATAATTTATAATTTTTAAATTTAAATTAATATTTAATTTAATACTTAAACTATTATAGTTATAATAATTTTAAATTAATATTTCATTAAAATTGAGTTTAGAAGTTATGGATATGGAAATGAGTAATTAAATTATTTGTTTTGCTTAAACTACTAAATTAAATTAAATTAAAATTTTAACTTTCACATTAATATCATAATATGTATAATTACAAGTTCAAATTTATATCAAAATTTTGTGTATAATTATATTTTATCAAATTTTGTTATATATAATAATAATATGTTTAAATTGAATTAATTTATTAAACTTAGGATTTAATTAAGCTAAATTAAAATCTAAAAAGCATAAATTATAAACATAATTAAAAGAATTTTAAAATTAAATATAGATTTTTAATAAATTAATCTAAATCATGATTCAATTGAATTAAACCAAAATAATTGATAAAAAAGAGAGAAAAAAATTTAGAGGAAAATAAGCTACTCATTTTTAAGTTTGAAATTAAGTTACTTTTAGTGTAAAAATATAAGAAGGATATAAGTTACCCAAAATTTTAGAGGTAATAGAAATAAACTGTAACACCCCGACCCGGATGTCACATTGGGCCTCTGGCCCAAAACCTATATTTTAAAATTTCGACTCCAAGCTCAAGTAAAAACGGTTTAAATCCAAATAAAATCATAACATATCAAAGGTTTCAAATCCGAAAGTGACATGGTCCAATATTTAAAATAACACGGAGCTCCAAATATTACAAAACCATTTAAAACATTCTACTTAAATAATTAAACATAGTTACAATACATATAGGGTTCGACAAAGTACTAGCCCACTACATCTAATCATTGTACTCTAACACAAGTCGATGCTGAAATCCAAACCTCGATGGTGCTCCACAGAAACCAGCTTCACCTAACCTATGCACGAAAACAAATTTCGAACGTTGAGCTACAAAAACTCAGTGGGTACACCGAACTCGGCCCAAAATCATGCATATCATAAGCAGTAAAGCAAAGCATATAAATATCGTGCATGATATGATGGTCTAGCATGTTTGCCTATCACATAGCATAAATAATGTATAATATCGCACACAGCATATACATGTCACATCACAAATAACACACAAGAGTGAGGCCTGAGTCCACACATAGTTGGGATCCTACACCCAGGATTGAGGCCGTCCTCAAATCCTATGCCCGGAATATTACATCGGACATCTTCGAACGAGGCCGCCCAATGTTCGAAAAATAAGGGATGGAGGCCGCCCAACCAATCCCATGCTCGGAATGTTACATCGAACATCTTCGAGTGAGGCCGCCCAACACTTGGAATAAAGTCTTCAATACATCATCCGGAATGTTACATCGGATGGCCTTCAACGTGTTGCAACACTTTTGGATATCCGGATTTCCATCAAACAATGACTCAAACCACACAAACGGTCCACCTAGGACCTTAACATCAACGCATACTAAGACTCATCAAGACTTAGTCTTTTTGGGGTTAAAATCATCAATCTTATGATAATAATTCATTTAATTATTTATAAGATTCATTTCGACCCTTAATTCTCTTATCGAATATCAAACAAAACCAAACTTGTCGAGTTCTCGCAGGGGTATCGATACCCTTATGTGGGGTATCGAAACACACTACATCGGTAGCCACCCAAAAAGGGTATCGAAACATGGGTATCGATACTGGCATCGATACCCTTTGACCAATTTTAAAGTCAATGAAAAGGGGAACCTCCGCTTCGATACTGGTATCGAATCTAATATGCCACTGGAGGGCTTGGTATCAATACATGTATCGATACCTGTATCGATACCCCCTTCCCTTTAGCCTATTTTCTCTCGGGGGTATCGATACACGGGCCACCGGTATCGATACCACCTGTACGAAACTACAAGTTTCACTTAGAAATTTCTAGGGATCATTCCCAAACTCAAACCAATCAATCCTAAAGTGTTCCTATTTATTTCTAGAGATGATTAGAGTGTTTTAACATCAACTTCAAGTCATCTAACACACAAATCCGAAATTCACCATTAAAGTTCATTAAGCTTTTGCAACCAACATACACACAAGTACCTATATGAAATGCATTATACCATGACATGGATGATAAGGAAAAACAAGAGTGACCTCACTCTATGTTTCTCTGCAGAAAAAACACCCCAAACCCCTTCCTTTCATCCATTTAGGCATTTACAGGAATGCCCCTAACCTACCACTCAAAAGCCCAACACTACAAGACCCAACAAGGCCCAACACAAACCCGAGGCCCGAAACCACTAAACTCGGGGCCCAAAATCGAAACCCAACCCCTCGGGTTAACCCGACACTCAGATCCGAATCCGGGTCGTTACATAAACTTTAATTATTATATAAAAAAGGGGAAAATATAAAATTTTAGAGAGAATTATAATATATAATAAATTTTAGAGGAATATTATTATTATAACATATAATAGAATAATAAATTTTGATTAAATATAATCAATTAAAAATATAAAAAGGAAGGTTAGATTTGGATATTTATTTGACATTACTTTAGGTCGGGTAAAAAGTTTCGCGTATTTTTATACAGGTCGCGTTTAAAAATCTAATTTCACGCCGCTATACATCTTATTTTACAATTGTTTCAATTTGGTTCATATCACTTGAAAATTAAACTTCAAAATTTATTTTTATTCAATTCGATTCTAATTTAATTAAGTTCTTAAATATTATATATTTAATTAATATTTAAATTTAATATTATATTAAATTTATTTAATATTTAAATTTTATATTATAAATTATTTTAAATATATAAATAAAAAATTATTTATTATTATTTTTCAATCAGGTATTTAAAAATTATTTAATACTATTTTTAAAAAAAATATATATTTCATACAACTAGAGTTGAATTTAGGGAATAAGGATTTAGGCTTTAGAAACTAGTTTAGAGATTGAACTTAGAGAATTAGTTTAAGGATTGAGCTTAGGAAATTTTTAAAAACTGAGAATTGAGCTTAGAGAACTAATTTAGAGATTGAACTTAGGGGATTAGTGTTGGGATTAGAGAATTAATGTATGGATTGAACTTGGAGAATTAGTTTAGGGAATAGGGAATTGGGTTTTGGGAATTAGTTTAGGGATTGAAGTAGAGAATTATTATTAAGTTTAGAGAATTAGTTTAGGGAATAAACTTAGAAAATTAGTAATGAGCTTAGGGAATAAATTTACGGAATAAAAAATTAGGCTTAAGGATTTTGATTAGTAATTGGGTTTTGATTTTTTTTTTTAATAATTAATTAAGTTGCTCTTATTTTTAAGCTTGATAATTGGACTTATATATTTAATTTAGTTAATATTTAAGTTATTAATTTTTAATTTAAAATCAAAATAAATATTATTTAATTTTTACTATTTAAATTAATTTTTCTCTTTTAAATTCATAGCATATTGAAATTAATAGACAAATTTTAAAAAATTCAAAATAAATATGATTCAATTTTATATAAAAGAAAATTTTTAAGGACTAATTAATATTGTGATAAAAGAATTGTCACTTGTGCTATAGATTTGAGTCTTAAGAGAAACTTTTAACAGTTAGTACCATATAGATTATAGTCTCTCTTTTTTTTTGCTTATACATGAAGGATAATTATTATCATATAGATCAATATTTATTATTCAATGACTAAACAATAAAATTTTAAAACTTTAGGTACCTAATAGTAAATTTTTAAAAGTTTTAGGTCCAAAAGAATGTTTATTTCATTAATAAGTTTTATTTTAATCTAATGTTCATCTAAAAAAATGAATTTAAAAAAAATTGCGACTGAATCAGAGTTCAATTGAAAAAGTTATGGAATAGTGACCAAAATGTAAAATTTCAAAATTAAATTTTGTTTTTTCGAATATTCAAACTTCCAAAATTCAAAACCAAATTGAACTCAAAATTCACTTGAGTTATTCGAGTCAACTCGAATAACTCGAAATTTAAAGAAAAAATCGTTTTTTTTTTCGAGTTGATTCGAGTTTTACCCACCCCTAACCTAACCTGAAACCTATCCGATTATCTACTTTTACATCCCTAGTTGTAGGTAAGTTTAGGGGTGAGAAAAAACCAACTCGAAAAAATCGATTTTTTCAACTAGATTTGAGGCGAAAAAACTATACTCGTTTTTACTCGACTCAAAATTTTATAAATTTAACTTTACTCAAATAAATTTAAAATAAAATTTAAATCATAAAATAAAAATCAAATTACTCAAAAAATTTAATTTTTAAATAATTATACAGGTTAATTGTGTATTTAACCTTTATAATTTTATTTTCAATCATTTTTTTTCTTTTTTTTTAAATTTTTTACAATCTGATCACTTTTCAGATTTATTTTTATTTTATTTAATGACATTTTTATTTATATCTTTTTTTTATTATAATATTTATTTTATGTTATTTAATTTCTGTATTCAATTTATCGTATTTAACTTATCGTTACTTTTGATCTAAATTTGATCTTACCTAGATAAGAAAGAGGTTTTTTTAACAAAACCTATAATTTAATAAAATGATATATTCATATCTAAGGTATTTGATGACGATAATAATAATAATTTAAAATCTTATTTATACACATAAAAATAATATAAAAAGATATGTAAGTAGATATTGTTGGAAAAATGGTATAGGATATGGACATTTTGGAGGTTAAATTTGAGTGGATTCCATTAGTCAATTTAATTGTTGGAAAAAAGGTATAGGATATCCCAAATTTTTTGGGAACATAGATGTGGAAAGCTTTATATATAGAAGCTCTTCATGTTATTATTGGAATAAAAGACAAAGGCTTAGACTAGACACCCTAGTGTGCCTAGCCATGCTAGCCTTTTAGTTGACTTTTATAAAATGACATTTTTTTTCTAAATTAAACCACCTTTTATGGAGTTGCAGACCCTTCAGCTGGTTGTAATCTCCAATTTATTTGGATTAATTCAGTGATAAATACCATTTTGAATTCCGAAACTTATAACTCTTCAGGAATTGTTAATTACAGATTAATTCTGTAATTAAACATGTCCATGCTTGAACACTATAAAAGGAGACCTTTGTTCCTATCTCAACACACTAAAAATTACAAATATCCTTTAGCCAAATAGTGTTCTGCTTCTGTAAAGTTCGCCGTTGCAGTAAGGTAGCGTTGCTCTTCTTACTGTATTCTACCGTTGTATCCTGGGAGACAGACGTTCCATAGTAACTCCAGCACCGGGAGGGGACGAATCTGTTTTAAGGACACTGTGATAGCACAAGCCTCGGTAAAGTCTTCATAATCGTTTATTGGTTTCTTTGTTTCATGTGATCTTTATATTTCCCAATTTATATGTTTATTTCTATTTCATTTACAAAAATTGTTTTAACGTGTCGTTAACTTGCTTCGTTTATCTAGACATCCTGGGTGTGCCTAGCCATGCTAGGCACTTTGGGCTAGCCTTAGTTGACTTTTATAAAAGTCAAAGATGGGCCTTGGGCCTTGGGGCCTTTGGACTTTTAAAATGACAGATATTTTTTTCTACTTTTCTGACTTATTTTTTCAATAGCTACTACAAAATTAAACCACCTTTTATGGAGTTGCAGACCCTTCAGCTGGTTGTAACCTCCAATTTATTTGGATTAATTCAGTGATAAATACCATTTTGAATTCCGAAACTTGTAACTCTTCAGGAATTGTTAATTACAGATTAATTCTATAATTAAACATGTCCCTTGCTTGA
The DNA here is from genome assembly GCA_035048815.1 of Abelmoschus esculentus. Taxonomy (NCBI): domain Eukaryota; kingdom Viridiplantae; phylum Streptophyta; class Magnoliopsida; order Malvales; family Malvaceae; genus Abelmoschus; species Abelmoschus esculentus. The sequence goes on from JAUCBN010000031.1 coordinate 11,809,065, forward strand.
ACACTATAAAAAGAGACCTTTGTTCCTATCTCAACACACTAAAAACCACAAATATCCTTTAGCCAGATAGTGTTCTGCTTCTATAAAGTTCACCATTGCAGTAAGGTAGCGTTGCTCTTCTTACTGTATTCTACCGTTGTATCCTGGGAGACAGACGTTCCATAGTAACTCCAGCACCGGGAGGGGACGAATCTGTTTTAAGGACACTGTGATAGCACAAGCCTCGGTAAAGTCTTCATAATCGTTTATTGGTTTCTTTGTTTCATGTGATCTTTATATTTCCCAATTTATATGTTTATTTCTATTTCATTTACAAAAATTGTTTTAACGTGTCGTTAACTTGCTTCGTTTATCTAGACATCCTGGGTGTGCCTAGCCATGCTAGGCACTTTGGGCTAGCCTTAGTTGACTTTTATAAAAGTCAAAGATGGGCCTTGGGCCTTGGGGCCTTTGGACTTTTAAAATGACAGATATTTTTTTCTACTTTTCTGACTTATTTTTTCAATAGCTACTACAAAATTAAACCACCTTTTATGGAGTTGCAGACCCTTCAGCTGGTTGTAACCTCCAATTTATTTGGATTAATTCAGTGATAAATACCATTTTGAATTCCGAAACTTGTAACTCTTCAGGAATTGTTAATTACAGATTAATTCTATAATTAAACATGTCCCTTGCTTGAACACTATAAAAAGAGACCTTTGTTCCTATCTCAACACACTAAAAACCACAAATATCCTTTAGCCAGATAGTGTTCTGCTTCTATAAAGTTCACCATTGCAGTAAGGTAGCGTTGCTCTTCTTACTGTATTCTACCGTTGTATCCTGGGAGACAGACGTTCCATAGTAACTCCAGCACCGGGAGGGGACGAATTTGTTTTAAGGATACTGTGATAGCACAAGCCTCGGTAAAGTCTTCATAATCGTTTATTGGTTTCTTTGTTTCATGTGATCTTTATATTTCCCAGTTTATATGTTTATTTCTATTTCATTTACAGAAATTGTTTTAACGTGTCGTTAACTTTCTTCGTTTGTTTTTGGCTTACATATATAAAGAGAAAATTATTTAAATTGCAATCAAAACATACTATAGTATTATAAACAATACAATAAAAATTTGTGCATAAATTTAAAATTTAAATCAAATCGATTCAAACTCGTTAAAATTATCTCGACTAAAAAATAATAAAAAAATTATAAAATATAATCAATCAATTTAAATAAGTCAAAAATTTTCCAACGACTTAAGTAAGACATAAAATTAAATGAAAGAAAAGGGTAAGAAAATGAAAATGCCGACAGATACGACGAATCTACGCTTAAGTTAAGAATTTGTTCTCCTTACAAAGAAAGCATAAGAGAATCGTCGCCGTGAGAAATGGTCATGTGGCGTGTGTGTTTCTCAAGGACCACGTTTCTTCATCTTCGTTAGTTTCAGTCTAAATAGTACTAAAAAGGGAGCACTTTTTGTAGTCCTAAGTAACTTTAAAAGCTAATCTTCAGGTCAGCACTGTTTTGTAATCCCCTTAAAAATACTATAAAATACAATCCCATTGAATGGAAGATCAAGATGAAGAAGAGGATGTCAACTTCTGTAAGCTTCTCTTTCTCTTTGTTTTCCTTCCCCATGTTAGTTCTATGAAAGGTTATTGCTTTGTTTGTTGAGATGCTGGGTTTTGATTTTAAAAAATCAGTTTTTTATTGTAACCGTGGAAAAATATTTCTGGGTTTTGCTTCTTTGGCTTTGGAAATGATGTTGGGAGTACTGTTTTTTTATTTTTGGGTTTCGTTCTGTTTTTATTTTTCTCTCTGAATCGAGCTATTGAAGTGTTGAGTAGGAGTTGTTCACTTACTGTTTATTCTATGACTGATCACAAATTGCATATGGTTTATCCAGTTAATTTGTTCTTGGCTCCTGAGTTTAAAGAAGGGGAAAAAGGATTTTTACTGATTTAGAAATGAAGGTGAATCATTACATGCTTTGGTTGGTTAAAGGAAATGATTGGATCATGTGAATGATTGGATTAAGGGCTTGAGATGGGGTATTATTTTTAATAAAAACTAAAATAACCTCTATACTAAACTGCAGTGGCTTTTCCCCTACTTGGAAGCTCGAAAATGCCATATAGTTAACTTTATTATTGCTGTGCTCTTAAAGTTGATGCATAGGGGCTTCCCCTTTTTGGTTTGTAGTGTTGTGGTCTAAAATCCCTCGTCATATTTTCAGTAAAACATTGTTACATGGTGTAGTTCATGCTACGAGCACGATTTACTTTAGAAATGCAGCGAGGAAGATGATTTTGCTTTCTGAATTTGTACTTGAGAAATGATTTTTTCAGATCAAACAGAAAAATGGTGCCTTATGAGTTTCAAGCTATACTATGTGTTTGAGTTGAAACTGAATGGTCCAGTCAGTCAAGTTTGATCCGAGAAGTGGATACACTCAGCAGTCTGACAGCCTCTTGAGGAATTTAAAAGTTCATAACACCAGCTACCTGCATTGACAAAAGTCTTTATGCCCTTAGATTGTGCTTGGTTTAATCGTTTCCCTAGTGGTAGTTTAGGAGTTGGGCTTCTTAATGTTGGTGGCATGGAAAAGTAAATATATTCTCGGAATTGAAGGATATATCATATGTTATCATGTCTTATCCTTTTTGTTTTCTCTTGCTCTCAGATATCTACAAAGGCAGAAGCTAAAAGACAGAGATTATTTACCCATCGCTTCCTCCCCATGATTCTTTTGCTTTCTGCAGCCTTCTTCATAGGAAGTGCATTTACAATAACTGACTATAAAGAGGTATACACGTCAAAGCCCTGTTTGCACAAAGTTGAAAACTAGCTTAAACCTGAAAAGAAGTGGGAATTTCTTCATCACTTTTCTGACATTAGAATTTACTTGTTGTCCTATTTGTCTTTTGTGTTAACATATTTTTCTTCTTATATTCGTGCATGCCAGTGCGCCTAAGTTTTTAATCCAATTTATTAACATAAGGAATCAAAAGCTCCATGACTCTTTCATGCAAATAATCTGCTTTATATTTCATGTAATCAAGTAAATAATGCGAGATTTGGGACCTTCTCTGTGCAGAGAATTTTAGGATGGGGGTCAGTTATGGTTTTGCGGTATACAAGACCTAAGATCTGTGAGGTTTGTTTTGTGTATGTTACATTATATATGTTCTGCGCTGCACATGAAAACACATGTTCTCATAACATTTCCTTTTTTGGATGTCACTTGTGCTTAGACCCAGTGCAGGGCTTATGGAAGTGAAGCTCTGCCTAGAGGAATTATTTCTGAGACATCCGACTTTGAAATGCTACCGTTATGGGGTCTCCAGAATAAGGTGAGTGATTTTGTTAACAATATTTGACAGATATTTTTTTAATCTTTTGGTAGTGTTGCATTCCAGAATGACAGTGCTGAGTGCACTACCATTTTTCATGTTGTTCAGTTTGTCTAATAAATTGTTATGGCTGGCTGCAGGGGCCATCCCTTTTTTAAGATGGTATTATTTTATCATATTCTTTTTCATATTTCATATTTGACTATAGTTTATTGTGGTTAGCGGCATTTAGATTTGCATTTGTTCCTTTACACTTTACAGTTGAGCATTTATATTTACTATCATTTGATGTGACTATAAGTTCAGTTCCTATAGCAGTATAACGTAATAAGGAGAAACATATTATTCCCCCTTCTTGATTTAGGTCCTATACAAAAACACTTCAGTAGCATTATTTGTATCTTGATAATTTCAAGTTTCTACCTGTTGAATTGATTTTAATCGATATTTGTCATATAGCTGTTTCATCAATCTGCTCTCCTTTACTTCTGTTTAGAAGCCAAAGTTGTCCAAGAACTTGTTAGCCATTGCAGTTGGCATAAAGCAAAAAGAAAATGTCAACAAGATGGTCAAGAAGGTAGAGGACTGACTATATATATGTTATCATTTAAAATATTGTTAAATGTCATTCTTTTGTTGCATTGTTTATGTTAATTTATTTTATATATCCCTTTTTTGCTCATTTTGTTCCATATCAGTTTCCAGAGAGTGATTTCGTCGTGATGCTTTTCCATTATGACAGCATTGTGGATCAATGGAAGGACTTAGAGTGGAATGACCGTGCTATACATGTCTCTGCCGCCAATCAAACCAAGTGGTAAATGATCATTAGATCTAGATTTTTTAGGAAAAACTTTTATACATTTTGATTCAGTTCAAAGTAACTTGGCATCGTATAATTAACTCTCACATATTAGGTGGTTCGCCAAACGCTTCTTACATCCAGATATTGTTTCCGACTATGCCTACATCTTCCTTTGGGATGAAGACCTTGGGGTCGACTACTTTGATGCTAAAAGGTTTGTTGTACAGGTCTTGTTTTTTCACATTTCACTTAGCGGTAAAAAAGCAGTGCTTCACCTACAGAAGAACTGCTGAGCAAAAAAAGGAAAAAAACTACTCCAAAGCTGAATCTAATTGTAAGAAAATGAAGTTTGTTTTTCAGAGTTTAGAGATAGTTCTTGTCTTGAAGACACAGCAGCTCATCAGGGCCTTGCTCACAGCCATATGATGATGAACATCTAATAAAAATAACTCCAGCTGAAAAAAGATATTCACCAAACCTATCATCTTTTGACCTTATTTTATTAATCAAACCTATTTGTTTGTTTTGTTTTTGTTTTTTGCTGCTTCTTTTTTGCCACATTCGCATAAAAAACATGTCCGGTGAAACAAATTCCTTTGAATTTTATCAAAATTATATTGTTAAGAAACTTCTTTATAGAATCATAACACAAAGAACTTGAGTTAGTCATATAAAATCATGTTTTCGACTCACCGATGGTTTTGAAAATATTTCTTAGTTAGGTTTTACTTTTGACTCTGGAAGAATCTACTATTTTTCTGTAAACACTTCTCCTCTTCTCAAAATTCCTTGGTAAACACTAGCATAAGCCATAGGCTGGTCAAACCTTTGCAATAACAATTGCTGGGACCTCATTATTATTCATAGAAGTGCTCTAAGCTTTATTTTTCGGCAACATGATTGAAGCTTTATTGTCGCAAACTCTATATACTTTGGTTTATGTCCCCCTGAATAAAGAAGACAAATTGGTGATTTATGTCAGAACCATTCCTAAACTGAATTCTCTCCTTTAAATTTTTTAAATACAGATACCTTTCAATAATTAAAAAGGAAGGGCTTGAAATATCACAGCCAGCACTTGATCCCGAGAAGTCAGAGCTGCATCATCCGATTACCGCAAGGGACAAAAATTCAACAGTACACAGGTCCTCTGTCTTCCAAAAATCTTGTTCAAGAATGAATGAAATGTTTGTCTCATGATGATTCTAGTAATAACTGTACATTTATTCTCAAGATTTTCCAGAAGCTCGTCATCATTTTGTCCCTTGGTTTTATTCAAAGTAAATTTATTCATGTGTATTGTTACTTTTGTATTTTTGACAGGAGGACATACAAGGTGATTGGTAGGACAAAGTGTAACGAAAACAGCACCGGGCCTCCTTGCACAGGGTAATCTAACTTGCTTGACTCTTTCTCTCAGTAGTTCACAATCATAACATCCTAATATGACGATATATGTTTTTCCTTAGTTTAAAGCTCTGATGAATTGTTTCTGATACACGATTTAATTATCTATTCACATGGAGTAATAGAAAGAGATAATTGCGTGTTATAGATTTGTAGAAATGATGGCTCCTGTTTTCTCCAGAGCATCTTGGCGTTGTTCATGGCATATGATTCAGGTATTATATCCAAACTAGAAAGTTGAATGTTGTACTAAATTACTAATGGAATATATCGAAGGTTTATTAGAATCCAATAAACAATTACCGTTTTATTATTTCATGGCTATGTTATTAAATGTTATTTCAACGCTTCATTCTTCTTGAAGTACCATGTCTAACGCATAATCGGACATCGGTCCAAGAATCTTTCAAGTGCATGGATTTTTTTTAAAAAGTTGAACATATTTGTGTCGAACATGTTGGTATCCAACATTCACATCCAAGTCCGAATAGCATAGGTTATTAATGCCAATGGCATTAATAAAAGATAGAGTAGGATATCCAGGATGTTTATCTATTCCTAATTCTAACAGTAAGGTTGAAGATAGAATACTTCTTGTTTGATAGAATTCATGCAGCTTAAGATCATTACCATTAGAGATATGTTTTTTCTCCAACATGAATCAACTTCTAAATTATCTTGAAGTCCTTCTAACATGACCATATTGTTTCGTAGAGTTTAGTCGTTAATTTATCGGTAATCTCATTCTTGGTTTTCTCTTATATCAGAGCGATCTGGTTTATGGATGGGGATTGGACTTTCAGCTTGGTTATTGTGCACAGGCAATTTCTATGCTTTCAACTTTGCCTTTTCATTTAAATTTAATGAAAATGGAAAGAAAGGGGCTCTTGTTCAGTCTTTTCAACATGTTTCTTACAATGAAGTTTTATTGACAGGGTGATCGAACCCAAAAAATTGGAGTTGTTGATTCTGAGTACTTAGTTCATGATGCTCTTCCTACACTTGGAGGCTCGGAAGCAAACAAGGTAAGAAATCTAACCCAAAGATGATTCTAAAGCTTTTGAAAGGCTGACTACGATATATACTTTTTCGTTACCTATGGACAAGTCTAGGGTGTTTCAATGTTGAACCCTTGACCTTGATTGTGCATTAGAGAATTAAAGAGTGACAACCAAGGTCAGCCTTGAGTTTTCTGATCACATGATCTCTGCATTTATTATACACACAAGTCTTTGACGGTGAAAGGCAAACTCTCTTCGTCGAGTATATGTGGATTATATTGACTATAATGTATGGGTAGTATACTACCTGTGGTATCCCAGGCTGCATAAAGCCATAAACCCCATTCAGGGTTGATAATGGTCTATCTATGACCAATCTATACCATTTTCAATTATCCTGATCCAGACCGAGTTTTGCTTTGGTTTTCATACTCGGCTTGAATCAATGTTCATACTCAGCAAAGGTTGACAATCCAATTCCTTATCTCTGCTATTTATTTATTCTTTAATGACATTTGCATTTTCAGGCAGCCCCACCTTCCAATGAGCCTGGTGGAAGATCTGAGGTAAGCCTTAAACTCACTCTATGCAATTTCGATTCTCATTTCACTCTATAGCGCTATTTATGGCCAGACCTCTTGGCAAAATCATCCATTGATTGTCTATCGAATTGTTTTTCCACAGGTTAAAAAGCAATCATACATTGAATTAGAGATCTTCAAAAACAGATGGAAGAGAGCTGTAAGTCGAGACAATTGCTGGTCTGATCCATACGATCTATCGGCGAAAAAACAGAAGTAGTGCTCACCTAAAGACGGATTGGAGGAAGAATTTGGTTGTTGAGCGTGTATGTGAGGGTCACAAACACGAAATTTTCTTAACAAGGAATAAAAAGAGAGGAAGAAATATACTTACAAGCATCCGCAGAATACTTATATGGAACTATACATATACTGTATTAGCATTGTTTAATACCCCAGAAATTGTGGCTAACCCTTCAAGTTCAACTATTTTACGTTATATGCTAACTAGTTATACTGCACATTGGAAGATGAATATCGACTACATGATAAATCAAACATCAGTTGTCTTATCTTCTTTTATTCTGAACTTTTGGAAGACCAGTTCCAATTCCGAGTCCTTGCAATTTCCGACCATTCCGATCATAATTGGCTCGTCACAAGAACATGAACACTGTTCATTCATATATTGCTTGCAATGCAAGCATTACAATGCACAAGCCATTAAAAAATTGCTCTCATGAACGATACAAAAATTGATGTTTGTAGTATATAACTAGCTCTAAAAAAGTGTAACTTATCACGTTTATGATCCTTCGGCTGATAAGTCTCGAAACGATCCCTCCAAGTTCTTTGCCGCCATCTTCCCGGACATGATGCCCTGCCTGCATGAAATAAACCAGCTGTCAAGAAATATGAATTATAGATTCTTTATTTAATTAGATTAGATCCTATAAATCTTTGTTAATTATTACAATCTCCGAATTTAAGGGATTTTAATTTATCTAGAATAGTTTCTTTCCTAGCTTAATAGTTGCCTAAGTTAAGGATATAAGTTGTATAAAAGAAGATAAGACAACTGATTCGTTTCTTCACTCACTGAGATTCCTTTCTTTCCCTGATTGTAAATCACCTATTTGATTCAAATGGCTCCCTTCACGTATAATATTTTTGTTGCATAGGATATGTGAGCAGTACCGAGACTATGCAAGGAATCTCAGTGAGTGAAGGGAGCCATTTGAATCAAATAGGTGATTTACAAAGCATCCAGGAAAGGAATCTCACTGAGATTCCTATCTCAACCATATTTTTGTTGTATTAACAGTGAACCTTCACTGAACACTCACGTACAATCTCTAAGTTCTTTGCACGTATAATATTTTTGTTGCATAGGATATGTGAGCAGTACCGAGACTATGCAAGGAATCTCAGTGAGTGAAGGGAGCCATTTGAATCAAATAGGTGATTTACAAAGCATCCAGGATGCTTATAGGTTGAATGAAAAAAACTATCTAAAATGGTCTCAGCTGTTTCGTACTTTTTTAAAGGGTATAGAAAAGCTAAGTCACTTCCTTGGAACTAGACCCAAGGAGGGAGACCCTTGTTTTGAGGCTTGGGATGAATAAGATTCACTAGTCATGCCATGACTATGTAATTCTATGTTACCAAAAATTAGTGATACTTATATGTTTCTCAATATAACCTAAGAGATATGTGAGGTTGTAAAACAAACCTATTTAAAGGTTAAAGATACTCTAACTTGCTGCAAAATTTCTGACAGAAGATGGATCACTTCCAATGTGTCCAAATGAAGTGTAGTGAAGATTCAGTTGTCCTAAAAAGGTTTGTTAAAAAAAGAAAGAATTTATGATTTTTTTGTTAAACTAAATATTGAATTTGATGCAGTAAGAGCACAGATTCTTGATAAAAAGGATTTACCTTCTCTAAATGAAGCCATTGCAATGATTCGGGCTAAAGAAGAAGAGGGATTATGATTGAGAACAATCAGATGAAAAGTTCTGCTCTAGCCACCAGAAGTGCAACTAAAAGAAAATCAAACCTAGAACAACATATTTTTAATAAGAAGTCAGAAGGATCAAAGATGGTGTACAAATATTCTTTATGGTGCACCTATTATAAGAAACCTCGTCATACAAAAAAGAAGTGTTGAAAGTTTCATGAGAGACCACAAACAACAAACAAAAGTTTTTTTTTAGAAAGAGGGACCATTAAGGGGATAGGGAAAGACATATACCACCAAGCAGATGAATGAGGAGGCCCAAGAACAATCCTTTGAGTTCAACATTGAAGAAATAAAGAAATTGAAAAGTTTACTTGGATCTCTGAAAAATCCTTAAGGTATATATGGTCTAGTTTTTTCAGGTATATCCTCTTCTAAAAAATCTAAAGTCTCGAATTTCCTACCAAAAGCTCTTGGGTGATTGACTTAGGAGCAACAAACCATATGACCAATTTCTCTCTAAATTTTATCAATTATATTTTCATGTCCTAGTAATAAAAAGATAACAGTTGTAGATGAAAGTAGGATAACTGTGGCTGATCAAGGAGATATTGTTATAAGTAACACCTTGACACTTAAAAATGTTCTTCATGTACCTAGATTGTTCACCAATCTCCTGTATATCAAAAAAATCATCAAGGACACTAACTGTTGTGTTATCTTTTATCCTACCTAATGTGTTTTTCAGGAACAGAGAACGAGGATGATGATTAAGCATACTAAAGAAAAAAATGGATTGTATTATCTTGAAAGTTCCAGTGAATAAGTCATTATTCCAAATACGTCATCCTTTTCTCTTGTTTAGATTCTAAAATCACTAAAGACTAGATATGGCTTCATCACCTTCGCCTTGGTCATCCTTTATTTAAAGTTTATGTTTCATTCATTGTTCAAATCTTTAAATAATGAAGAATTTCATTGTAACATATGTGAGCTTGCTAAACATAAACGTGTCTCTTTTCCCATAAGAAATAAAAAGACATCTATACCCTTTTCTCTCGTTCACAGTGATGTTTGAGGATCATCGCTATTCCAAAACAAAAATCTGATGTCAGTTCTAAAACAAAAATCTGATGTCAGTTCTAATTTTAAGACTTTTTTTTACCATGGTTAAACATCAATTTGGGGTTGATATAAAGAGGATTAGGTTAGAAAATGCTAAAGACTACTTTAACCAATTTTTATATTCCTATTTCCAATAAAAAACATCATACATGAATCATTATGTTTGAACACCCCTCAACATAATGGTGTACTTAAGAGAAAGAATGTCCATCTTCTTCAAATAACAAAAGCCTCGTTGTTTCAAAAAATATTCCTATACACTATTAGGGAAAATTGTGTTAACTGTCACCTATATTATCAATAGATTACCATCTCAGGGTCCTATTTAGACCATAAATAATTTCTACCTTAACTTTAGCAATTTATTTCATCTTAAGCCTAAAATATTTGGTTGTGTTGTCTTTGTTCATATTCATTCTGAGAATAAGGATAAGTTATATCCAAGAACATTGAAATGTATCTTTGTAGTTTACTCATGTACTCAGAAAGGGTATAAATGGATATCATCCACCTACACTAAAACATTTCACTTCTGTTGATGTCTCCTTTGCTAAAAATGAAAACTACTTTAATCACCCTTATCTTTATAGGGATATTTTGTTCAGGGAAGATAAAGATAGATATTATTTTTTTTCTTTAGCCCCTCATCTTGTCTCCATAAAATCAGTCAGAAATTATCCAATCTACCAAGCCTAACTAAAATCAGCAAGATCTTACTCAATCTATCCAGCCTAACCAGAATCATCCTATTGAATCTGATTCATAGCCCTCTCAGCCTTCTTTGATCAGCAACAATATGAACCCACCACACCTAAAGAAGGAAGTTAAGATAATACTCGTCCTCTATAAGTCTACTCGAGAAAAAGGGACCAATGCATGCTCAATTATCACCCTTGTCTCCTTAACAAACCGAGATAATTACTGAACCCATATTTGATTCATATAATATTGAGAATCCTAATTTTGATCATAGGGATTTTGAATTTCCTATTACAATTAAAAAAGGAAAAATAACTTTTACCACGAAAAATCCTCTTTATTTTTTTATTTCCTACAAAAAATTGTCTCCCAACCATAAAGCCTTCTTTACTAGTCTAAATTCCATTGCTATTTTTAAAGCTGTGTACGAGGCTTTAGAAAATGAGAATTGGAAGAATGCTATGAAAACTAAAATAGAAGCACTAGAAAAAAACAAAACGTGGTACTTGGTAAAGTTACCAGAAGGAAAGAAAATAATAGGATGTAGATGAATATTCACAGTAAAGTACAAGTCATATGGCTCCTTGGAAAGATACAAAGCCAGGTTGGTAGATAAAGGGTATTCTTAAATTTATGGGATAGACTACCTTGAAACTTTTGCCCTAGTTACAAAGATGAATATGGTAAAAGTTTTGCTGTCATTGGCTACCAATCAAGGATGAATATTACAATAGTATGACATCAATAATGCATTTTTACATGGTGATCTTGAAGAGTAAGTTTAAATAGACATCCTACTTGGATTTAGTCCAAATTGTAGAGAAACAATCTGAAAATTGAAAAAGGCCCTGTACGGGCTAAAAAAATCCCCAAGAGCCTGGTTTGTATGGTTAACTAAAGTGATGTTAAAGTTGAGTCACAAACAAAGTCAGGGTGATCACACTTTATTTGTAAAATATTTTTCAGGGGGTGTTGTTGTCTTAATAGTCTATGTAGATGATATTATAGTCACATGAGATGATTCGAAAGAAATTGACAACTTAAAGAAGAGTTTGATTAAGGAGTTTAAAGTCAAAGTTCTCGAAAGACTAAAATACTTCCTTGAAATTGAAGTTGCATACTCACAGCAAGAAATCTTCATATCCCAATAGAAATATACTATGAATTTGCTAACAGAAATTGGCAAACTAGGGTGCAGACCAACGAAGATACCAATAGAGGTGAATCACAAACTTAGAGATACAACAAAGGGTGCAGCTATGGACAGAGCATCTTATCAGAGATTTGTGGGAATACTGATTTACTTATCACATACTAAATCAGGCATTGCTTATGCCGTTGGGGTTATGAGCCAATTCATGCACAATCTTAAAGAATCACATCTAAGGGAAGTGAATCGAATTTTACAGTACTTGAAGGGCACACCAAGAAGAAGAGTTTTATTTAAAAGGGGAGAAAATTTGACATTAGAAGCCTATATTGATGCAAATTTTACAGGGTTCTTGGTTGATAGAAGATCATGATCAGACTACTACACCTTTTTGGGAGAAAATTTAGTGACCTGAAGAAGCAAAAAACAGAATGTTGTAGCCAGTTCCAGTGCATAAACTGAGTTTAGAGCCATGACACTTGGAATTTGTGAATTATTGTGGTTGAAGATTATATTGGAGAATTTAAAAGTCAAGTGGGAAGGTCTAATGAAACTAGATTGTGATAATAAATCAACAATTAATATTGCTCACAATCTAATTCAACATGCCAAGACAAAACATGTTGAATTGGATCGATACTTCATAAAAGAAAAATATGACAGTGGCCTGATTTGTACTCCATATGTATCTAATGATGATCAAGTTGCAGACATACTTACCAAGCAGTTACTTGGGAAGCATTTTCAGAAGCTAACGAGCAAGCTGAAGATGGAGGACATCCATTCTCCAGCTTGAGGGGGAGTGTTAGAAAATATGAATTAGAGATTCTTTCTTTAATTAGATAGGATCCTATAGATACTTGTCAGTGAATTAAGCACTTATCACCCCCCAAACTCGAGCTATTGCTTGTCCTCAACAATGCAAACCATCAAATTGCCGAACCTCATTCTCTTTTCGTCTTATGTTTTCATCTATTCTCCCCACCATAACTATGCCTATTCTTAAGCCTTAACCCTTCGGTTACCTAAGGATTTACTCGGAAACAAACTATAAGATTTTGTGAGTGTGTGCGTTTTTGTGGACAAGTTTGATTAAAGGCTTTCTTAGAGAAACTCTAAGTTCAAGACAAATAGACTTTGGAATTTATTATGTCTTCCTATAGTACCAACACTTGAGCCAATTTCAGTGGGCATCCAAGAGGAGAGTTGTTTTTAGCACGCCACCAGGATCCCCCATCATAATGGGCAGTCTCTCGGCAGAGATTGATGCTTATGTGCATCAAACCTCAATAGCTGTCAGACCTAGTACTCATCCTGCCTGGGTAGAACCAATAAACGTAGAAGATGAAGGCGGGACGAATATAATGGCCACAGAAGAAATTGCCGAGTCCAACTGCCCCGACAAGCCAAAACTCAGTCGTCACCATCCCCAAAAACGAAACAGTCGATAGCAAGGCCACGGAAACTGATTGTCACAAGCAGCTCTTTGGAGTCTCTTTAAATTTTACATCTTTATGCTGCTTTTATATATTTACTTGTTAATTTTCATATTTTGTTCCTGCTATGTGCTATGGTAATAAGCATTGAGGATAATGCTTGGTTCGAGTTTGGAGGTGTAGATCTACTGCCGAGGCAATTCATTGCCGCGGCCTTACTATGAAATGAAGTATTTAAGCTGTTTTTAAATTTTTTCTCCACACCTTACTTGAATTATTGACTATACTTTTGCAATGCTCTACTTCAATATTTCTTTAGTTTATTCTTTTGAGGCTATAGAAATCTTTCTCCTTACCATAGTTAGGCCCTGTTTAGAATACTTGACTTTAGGATACTTAAGGAAGAAACTTAGAAGCTTGCTATAAGATTGATTTTAATATCACTTTTGGGACTTTGTGTGATTTTAGGAATTCTTTTAATGAACTTAGGTGATAAAGACTTGGATTTATGGAATGATAACTAGAGGTGCCCGAAATTGGCTCTAGTTTATGCTAAAAAAAATTTAGCTAGTAATAAAACACAACCCTTGAGGTGCCTGAAATTGGCTCAAGTGTTGGTACTATAGGAAGACATCATAAATTCCAAAGTCTATTTGTCTTGAACTTAGAGTTTGTCTAAGAAAGCCATTAATCAAACTTGTCCACAAAAACGCACACACTCACAAAATCTTATAGTTTGTTTCCGAGTAAATCCTTAGGTAATCGAAGGGTTAAGGCTTAAGAATAGACATAGTTATGGTGGGGAGAATAGATGAAAACATAAGACGAAAAGAGAATGAGGTTCGACAATTTGATGGTTTGCATTGCTTGAGGACAAGCAATAGCTCGAGTTTGGGGGGTGATAAGTGCTTAATTCACTATCACTTTTTACACCTTTCATGGACAATAATCACTTAATCTACACCTACTTGGACTAAAGCATTTACTTAATGTGAAATATTTAGATATTTTGCTTTTGCGACTTATAAAGATAATATTTATAGAAAATGCAAGCTTTACGGCACCTTTTATGCAATTGCAGGAATATCCACTGCCGCGACAGTAATCGAGGCCGAAGCAAAACCTGAGGCCGCGGCAGCTGCTGAAGGACAAGTAACGATATTGTAGGCGACTTGAAGAGAAAAATGAGGTGAATGTTTCTGGACAAGCAACGCAAGGATTGGTGCTGGGAAGCGAGCAGAAAGCCCAAGCCAAAGGCCACACGAAAAAGAATCCTTATAGGAATAAACTTGGAAATAAAACAAATATTTTATTTATGTACTTGACTTGTGTTTTACTCCAAGTTGTATTCCTACTTAAGAAAGGTTTGCCCTAGGTCAAGCCTATATAAACCATAGCCGTCCAAGGAGAATCATCATAGAGAGCACAAGAGAAATTGGTTTAAAGTTTTCTTTGTTTCATTATGTTCTAAATTCTTTTAGGCTTAGCTGAAGGTTGTTTAGTATTTGTGAGAAGAGATTGAACTTTGTTTTCTTCTTTCAATGCAATAAAATATCAAGATTTGCTTATTCTTTGTTATTCATTGATCTTGCATTCAAGCTCGGGAGAGAAGTTTGTGAGATATTTATTTGTCTAATATCGGGAGAGTTAGGCTCACGAAAGGGATAAGTACGGTATTTTTCTAGCTGGAAAATACTAACTTGGCCTAGGGATAAGTTAGAGTTTCAGCGGCTAAAAGAAGTGTGGGATTGGTTGGTGATTATAATTGATTCACGCCGGGAGGTATCATCAAGGACTGGTCATCAACAATACTTAGACTTAGGGATAAGCGGAGTCACCAAATGACACTTTGTCGAATCTTGGTAAAGTCTACCCAAGAGCAAGGGATTGCCGCGGCAGACGAGCATCATCACTGTCGAGGCAGTAAAACTGCAGTGCTGCCGAGGCAGTGTTGTGTGATTGCATTGGACAGAGACAAGTCAATTGAATCCACGATACAACACAACTGGATCCTCGCCATCTTCTTATTCTGATTATTTTCTCTTTATTTAGTTTGTTTTATTACTCACGTTATTTAGTTTAGTCCAACCCAAATTACTTGTGTTTTTATTTTAATTCTTCTACAGAGCAAGAAGACGTAAGAAAGCATATTAAGTAGACCAATCCCTGTGGAGACGATATCCGATAATACTTATCACTTTATTACTTGAGACGTGTACACTTGCACTAATTGCGCACTCTTTTTACACTTGTAGACATCGTTCTAAGCTGGAATTTGAGACATATGCATGTAATTAAGTTATTTAAGTATTGGTAAACTTAATTTCACAATTAGAATATAAATTTATAGAAATTTATAATTAGGTCCTAAAACTTGTTCGGTTAAAATTAAGACTCGTTTCTCAAAGTTTTCCGTTGCAATTCAAACTAAGACCTTGCATGAACATGTAGGATATAATTAAGGCATTTAGATAAAATAAAAAAAAGAAAAATAACACTAAAAATTTATGTTCGTTTACGTGGGCGAGTCTACGGATTAGCCTCGGTATTGCCCTTATAGCTTATTCGAGTCGGGTGACATCTAGATTGGGTCGAGGGGGTTGCAGTTTCGATACAAGAAACCCCTTTATTGAAATGTTACTGAAATATAAAGATTCGTTATGTGTATTTAATAAGGGTATATCGATACGCTTATCCCGTGTATCGAAATGGGTTAGTCTTTAAAATAGGGGTATCGAAACTCTTAAAGAGACGTATCGATACATTTTGAATTTTCCAAAATCCTTATCGAAACTCCTTGAGGGGCGTATCGAAAAGGGTCAACTACCTTTTGAAAATTAACTAACAAGTAATAGTCAAATTATTAAATGCTCGAAAAACTTTGAGAAAACAACCCATTGTATCAAAATAGTCCATAGGTGTATCGAAACTATTTTAAATATAATTTTAATTTTAAATCATTTCAAAATCGTTTTGAAACCTGAAATCACAGTTTCAAAACGTATCAAAACGGTCCAAGACCATATCAAAATGCCTGTACAATTTGCTTTGAAAATAAGTGTCGTATCGAAATGCCTAAGAGGCGTATCGAAACGCTTGGAAAAACTTTAATACTTTGGCTTTGAAATTGATTTATGAAAATATTAATGGGTTATTATTTTTTCTTAGAAAAATAATTGACTTTTCAATTGGGTTACGAGCTTAAAAATTTATTTACAAAATAGTCCTTATATTTCTTTGTTATATCAAAATCAAATTAGGTTTTACAATCTCCCCCTTTTTGATATAACAAAACCAAAAATATTTTTTTAAGTAAAACTCCCTATAATGTATGCATAGGTTTAAAAATTAAGTTTTAAAGATTTCTCCCGCTTTTTGTTAGATCAAAATCAATGAAACACATAAGGATAAAAATAAAGCAAGCAACATATGTCAAATTAAGTTAATAAACAATCCATAATATAAACTTCAAACTTAAAGCAATCCAACATAGAAAATATCAAAGCATAGTTCTTAAAAACATAAATAAAGGTGCATAAAACTAAAATCCTAATATGATATGATATGATATGGTGTGGTATGAGGCTTATTCTTAAGATTCATGCAAACTACTCCTCTCCACCATCATATTCATCATCATCTTGATCAACATGAGGGTGTTGAGATTAACGTCACTCGTCATGGAAAGCTCCAATAGACATACTCATGGAGAGTTGTTGAGCTTCAAGATTCATGACACGAGTATTAAGAGCATCAAATTGTCCATATATTTTGTCAAAACGGCGGTTAAGCGTCGCACTTATGATCGGTGAGAAACGTAAATAGAGCATCGTTTGGAGAAACTTGATGAATAGGTTTGGGATTGATAGGTTGAGGATGAGGTGCCTCCTTACGAATCCATTCTCCACTAATGAATTGAAAGTGAGAACAATTTAGAGAGGTTTCACCGATGGGCTCCTTAACCGACTTTGAAATATCGTGGGACCAACCAATCTCCAAGTAAATGAAATGCGTACTCAAAGCACAAGCATAGGAGAAAGATTGACAAAACTTTTTATTGCGATTCTGAACTTGCTACACAAGATCCACGAAGATGATCTTTTTAAGTTTGAGACATTTCTCTTGTCGAAAGTAAGTAATCCAAAATGCAACAACTTGACAAATCTATGAATACTTGCCATTGGATGAACGGATCCACCACGAGATGATCAAATGAAGGAAACGATCATGCATGTTGAGGTTGATGACGAATCCAAGGAGATTATCACCAAGAGAATCTTCATCTTTTATCACGTCCTCGTCGAGTCCAAAAGCATCAAAAAGAAGATTGACGTCGACACAAAACCGATGTCTCATGAGAAAGGAATCAAGAGAAATGACCTTGGATTTATCCTTCGAAAGAATACAAGTTGAGTTAGCATAAAAGATGATCACAAGGTTGAGAAAGAAGATATTGGCCTAGGAAAGAAACTTCATGAAATTCCACCAAGGAAAAAGAGGGAAAAAATAAAATAGGAGCGATCGAAATCCATAAAGTCGAAGGCAACACATTACTCATGTTTAAGCTTTTGACTGCAATACTACCAATAGTGCTCGTAACTTGCATTGTCGACAAAGGAGCGTTGATAGATGAATTGGAGATTGGGAAAATTAGGTTCCTCTTCAACATTATATATTCCTCCAACCTCGGTTCTGAAAAGCCCCAAAAAATGGGCCTAGAAGTTTAGAGGCTGGTTTAAAATTTTAATGAATCGGTTTTGTCGATTTAGCCTAGTTCGGGATTAAATACTTAAAACTTGATTTTTTTCAATCAAAATAAATTATGGGAAAATATCTTAAATCCTTATTTAGTATATATTTTAATTTTTTAAACTCAATTTTGAAAATTGACCCTTAAATCCTTAATGTTTTGAAATTAGTGACTATTTTGTAAAAATTGAAAACTTATGGGCAATTTTATAAAACTAAACCAAAACTTTGAATCTATAAGGTGCTTTGATCCAATTGTAATCATAGTTGATATAAGACTTCCAAAGGCCTATTTTAATAACCCATAACCCATAATTTTAATTAATAACCCAAATAAATTGATATAAATCCTAAAAATATATTTTTCATCAAAACGTAAACATATTTTTTTAGAATTTCGACTTATCCTTTTTTTGCAACCACTCCATCATATTTTCAAAGGTAAACATCAATCTTTTCAATAAAAACTTATTTGGTTAATTCTTTAAATTTTTTTATCAAAATCTCTTTGTTTTTCTTCGGTTTTGCTTTTTTTAAAAATTGGAATGATGTTGGGTCAATTTTGGAGGTGGGAATCATTCAAACCTCTGAAACCTAAATTTATTTAATGAAATTCCTAATTTCTAAGAAGATTGCAACAATCTTTAAAGTTTTGAATCAATAAAATCGGTTTTCTTGATAAGAAATCCATTGTTTTCTTAATTTTCGTTCAAGGTTTTTACATGGCTATTTTTGATGTCTAAATACATTAATTTTGAAGTTTTTTTATTTAATTAAGATGAATTTTATCTAATCCCGGACATAAGGTTTAGGTGGTGTTTGGAGAGGTTTTCGGTGAGTTTCGGTTAAGTTTTATGGGGGTTTTAGGGGCTGCCATGTATTGGTCCGACATGAGGGATGTTTGGGTGCATTTTAATGCACTAAACCCACTAGTTTTGATGCTTGAATATTTTCAATATGTAGATGAACAGTTTTGAGGGAGATTGGAAAGCTGAATCGCGTTTTTGGGTGACTTATCGAATAAGTTTCGGTAAATTAGTGAGTGGATTATAAGGGTTATCAATTCGGCAGTTTTTTAAAATAGTTTTAAAAGGTTTGGGGGTGTAGGGAAGGTGTGAAAAACCTCCATATACTCGGAAGTAAGTTTTAAGTATTGCTTTCTTAAAGGTTCACATATTATGCTTGTTTTTACTATGTTTAGTCATGCTCGTGTTATACTATAAAAGATTTAGGGGTGTAGGGAAGGTGTGAAAAACCTCCCTATAGTCGGAAGTAAGTTTTAAGTATTGCTTTATTAAAGGTTCCCATATTATGCTTGTTTTTACTATGTTTAGTCATGCTCGTGTTATACTTGTGCATATGTGAATATGCATGTGTTTCAATGCTCATGAGATGTTTTTACAAAGGTTTTATATACTTATGATGCTCTCACGGTTTTGTTTTGAAAATATGAGAAAAGTAGTTTTTACCTGTTTTTGAAATTGATGCATTATTGATGCATGAAATAGTGGGATGCATGTGGTTAAAATACTATTTTTAACTTAAAACTTGAGAATTGGTTTTATTTTGTATTAGATTATTATGTGATGGTTAAGATGAATAAGTTGATCTATCAATAGTATGGTAGTGCACTGAATATATAAAATGTGTACGTGTGAAATTCATTAGTGATGCATTAAGGGAAGCTAATGTTGCGCGGTATAAGAGACTTTATCGCATTCGGGTTTGCTAACTAATGGTGTGAAATATATAACATGCTTAATGGTGTCACTAGACCTCTATGTAACTTCTTTCAAGGGACCGAGCGAGAGTTCGTTTATCCCAACGATTAGCGGTAGACTTATCGGATCACTAATACCAATATGACTTAAAAAGCAAGTGTTTTTACTTTACAATAAGAATTGCATGTGTTGTGAATTGTGCACAAGAGTTTTGATTTAAGCATTGCTATGAGTAGCATATAAGACTTTTTTTGCTTATTAAGCATGTTTTTTTCAAAAAGGGATTTCGAAAAAGGTTTTGTGGCTTGCAAGCCATGGCCTCTTGCTAATTTTCTAAAGATGGCCTTGTTAGCGATGAATGTTTTACAAATAGCATGACTTGATTTTTAAAGTGATTTAAAATGGTTTAATATGGGCTGCATTGGAATGATTTTTTATACTTTTTTTTATTCACAAACACTAAGTTTATGCTTACCCTCTCATTT
The DNA here is from genome assembly GCA_035048815.1 of Abelmoschus esculentus. Classification (NCBI taxonomy): domain Eukaryota; kingdom Viridiplantae; phylum Streptophyta; class Magnoliopsida; order Malvales; family Malvaceae; genus Abelmoschus; species Abelmoschus esculentus. Next base: position 11,829,468 of record JAUCBN010000031.1, read on the forward strand.
ACCTTGCAATATAGAGTAAATAATGTTGAGGCAACAAAGAGAAGCAAGGATCTAAGTAACTGTCAAGTGAAAGCTCAAGTATGTCTTAATAACATTAGTTGTAGGGAGAGAGCAATGGGGATGCGATATCATATTGAGAATTATGTTTATGCTATTTACACTGTCAAAGGCTAAAATGATTATCTATATTCATGTTAGCTTTGTGAATTGGATTAGAATTGCCTATTGGTATTCCTGTAGTTATAATAAAGTTATATTGAAGTTTGATTCTTGTTACCCCATGTGTGATTTTGAGTGTTGTTGATAATGAAACATGACTAATTTGAATTGAATCTATGATTTGGTTATTTAGGTTGGAATGCATATAAAAATCATGTTGAGTATATTATTGTTGTTATTATATGTGTTTATGAGATTGTTGAAGTTGAAGCATACTCTTAGGAGTTTGAATATATATTTTTTTTCTAATCAGGTTGCAATGCATCTAGTATGTTGTATATGATATGTGGATAACATGTACTTAGGAGTATTTGCATATAGATAATGTTTTAAACCATTTGAGACTTAAGCGTGTAAAGAACCTAATTAAATATTGGTAACACTAATTTTATAATTAATCCTTTAGTTTCTAGAAAATTATATTTTGGTCCTTGAAGCATGTTTTTACCTTTTAGGACTCGTTCCTTATCTGTTTTTGCTGCAACTGAATACAATCTATGCATGAACATGTAAGATCAAAATAAAGCATTTAGATAAGATAAAAAATATTTGTTTAATATTTAGGTTCATTTATTAGGGCGAGTCTCCGAATTAGCCTCGGTATTCCCTGTGTAGCTCGTTCAAGTCGGGTTTTTTCTAGACCAGGTCGAAGGGGTTACAGGTTCTTTGAAGTTTTTTAGTGCCATTGATCTAGATAAAAATGATTAAGAATTTAGGCACTTAAAAACATATATGCGTAGTTAACCCTATTCAATCGAATAATAATCAATACTCAAAGGTTTTAAAGTAAAAACAAAGTTTAAAACAAAAATTGGTTTAAAAAAGTTTGAAAACAATTTACAAAAAATGCGAAAATGATTTTTTATATTTGAATAAAATTTTTGGATATTTTAAAATTTTTCATGGGATTTTGAAAACCCATACATAAAAACAAGATTATGTACACAAATATTGAATTTTAACTAAAGAAAATCAAACGAAAATTAAGGTTTTCAAAAATTATCTTGAGATGTGATTTGGATTAATTTATGGTTTTTTTAGCACAAAATATAAATGTTTTGTTGAAAAACCCTCAAAAGATTTAAGGTTTGGTATAAAGAATTGAGAGATTTAAAGGTTTTTTATAGTAAAACTTGGCTAGGTTTTTTTGAAAGGAAGAGAAATTGTATTTTAATTAGGTTTAGGTTTTAGTTAAGGCCTTTAAAACACTTTTGATGTTGCGCGTATCGATATGCCTTGTTGGCATTTCAATACGCAAGTTTCGTTATATTGGAGATGTTGTTTCGATACGGTGCTGTTTCAATATAACCTTTACCCTTATCGGAACCAAAGGTGTATCGAAACATGTTTTAGGCATTTTGATACCAGCTTGACCAGAAAACGTCCTAATGAAGATCCCAAAGAGACAATATCAAAACTGTTCGAAGGTAATTCGATATCACTTAGCTAGGCTACAACTTAGGCTTTTAAAGGTCAAGAAATGAGTTTCTAAATCCCCTAAATACCTATACATGATTTTTAATATGATTATTATGCACAAACAAGTTCATACTCCCCCTAGCAACATGCATAGAAACATTCAAATGAAAAACAACATAGGCGTGATATTCAACAATATTCAAGCATATTTTGAAAAAACATTAATACACAAAAGATTCAAGATAGCCTAGTTAGGCCTAACTCTCTCCTAAGGGTCCAAAAAAGTTCTTTGTCTAAAGGCTTAGTAAAAATGTCCACTATTTGGTTCAAGGTGTCTACATATTCTGGACAAGCATCATTTTTAGACACATAATCTCTTATGAAGTTATGTATAATTTCTATGTGCTTGGTTCTAGAATGTTGGATGTGTCACGACCCGTATTCGGATCCGAGTGTTGGGTTAACCTGAAGAGTTGGGCTTCGATGTTTAGGACCCGGGTTTGAGTTTGGGCCTTGGGCTTACTGAGCTTTGAGTGGTTCTGTGCTTTGGGAGTTTGAGATGGGGGTTTTAACATCCCAAAAATGGGCCTAGGTGTTATCAAGGTTGGATCAAGGGTTCGGTTGAACCGGTCAAGCCAATTAGCCTAAATCCGGTAATTAATTTTTATAAATGGTTTTCAAAGGAAATAAAATATGGGAAAATACTCTAAAATTCTTATTTGGACTCTATTTGAGTTTGGTAAACTCAATTTTGTAAAATTACACTATGAACCTTGATATTTTGAAAAATAGTGACTATTTTGTAAAAAATGACAATTTTAGTGACTAAAATGTAAATGAGTCAAAAATTAGAATCTTTAAGGGGCTATTTATCCAATCTTTCTCATCAGATCTAACCTTACAAAAATCTCTTTATAAACTCATTTTAATTACCATAAAGATTTTTATTAAGATATATTTCCCATTTTTCACCAAAATCATCATTTTACGTAACTTCCCATTTTCTCTCAACTTCTCCCAATTTTCTTGGTTTCCAATCAGATTTCTCTTCAATTTTATCAAGGTAAATCACATATTTTTGATTCAATTTCGTTCATATTATTTTCTCCTTATTTCTCTCTAATTTTCTTACACTTTACAACTTGTTTTTCATTGGTTTTTCAATTTGAAGGAGGTTGGATCTTGTTTGGAGGTAAGAAACCATTCAAACCTCTAAACTTTGAGTTCTTTATTGAAATTCCCAAGTGTTTGATCCATTGCATTGAGTTCTTGATTTGTTTTATGGTTTTAATTGATGATTTTCGTTTTTTATCGGTTAATTTTGATTGAATTGATACAATCCCGTAATAAGGTGATACTTGATGGTTTTCAATGGGTAAATAAATTAATTTTGATGTGTTTTAACATGGAATTAATGGTTCATGGATGGCTAAACCCGTATCTTAGGTTTTGGTGATGTTAATTGGCTTAGATCTTCGGTTTATGGCTTGTTTAGGTGGCTGAATGTTTGTTGTTGGTTTAGGATGTTTAGATCATGGTTCTTGGATATGTTTTGTTGCTGAGAGGTTTTGGTTTTCTTTGGCTAAGGGCTGGGGGTCATTCGGATGAGTTTCGGATATGTTTCGGATGTGTTTTTGGTTTTCTTAAGTGTAGTTTTGGGGGCTGTTTGTTTGGAAAGTGTGGGAGGTTGATTGAATGCATTAATATGCATTAATACCTATGTTTTGATAAGTTAAAAACAGGTCAAGGTGTTGAGCTAAGTGTTGAAGGTGTTTCGAAAAAGGCGAGAATGTCGGTTGGCTTCGGCAAGCTAGTTTCGGACAAGTGGTGAGTGGGTTGCCGTATCGGCAAGGTTTTACTTGTTTTATCAAAGGTTTGGGAGTGCAGGTATGGTGTGAAAAAACTCCCCACACTCGGAAGTAAGTTAAATGATTCGCTCTCTTAACGGTTCCCATATCGTTCCATAATTGCCATATTTTAGACATGCTCTTAATGTAGTTTTTACATATGTGACTTATGCATGAGAAATGATAAGTGCTTTGTCCAAAGGAAGTTTTCATTATTGTCCATTGATATCGTATATGTTTTGACAATTGAATACTTCATGAGCTTTATTAATTTTTATACTTTGGTAACATATCCAATTATTGGTAATGTTGCATTGGTTTTATGAAAGATGCATATGAAGGAATAGTTTCCAATGCATGAATTGAATTTGGAAATGATGCATGCATGTGTTAGCTGCTGTATATGCATGGTTAATGATGGTTTCCATGACTTTTAAAGCATGAGAATGATTTGGATTACATTTAACCTCCGATAACTCGGACGGTTATGACATGAATATTCAAATTAATAGATACCTCCCTTTCTTATATTTTAAAACCAATTAACAAAAATCTTTATTAAATATGCAAGTCATATGAATGGGGATGATGCATGACATATAAATAAAACAAATATTCTAAGAAACAAAATTAGAATTGACGACCGAACAATTAAAGTAAATATAAAATAAAGGGTAAATATGAAACACAAGGAGAAAACATGACCACACAATGACATGCAAAGGAGTAATGTAAAATAACTACATGTGACAATATAAAAATGCAAACGTGGCATGAAAAAATATACATTAAGCGTGTATATGTTATGCTTAATGGAAAGAGGGGGTTCACATGCACATATGGGAGTGTCACAGAACCAAAAGAATGAGGTAACCTATAGAATAAATATGTTAGCAACATGTGACAATTCATAATGAAATAAAAAACTAACATATTGAACATGCATTATAATCACGATATAATAAAATATGCAAAACATTAATATTGGCAGTAAATTAATAATATATATTACGTATGAATGGAACATATAATATTAAAATATATTTAGTAATTCTTAAAATAAAACGCTATAACATATGGGTATAAAAAAACTGAAAATAGAAGGATATAATATAACTAGATGAACACTACTCTTTTTTTCTACCCCGAAATTGAGGATTTTCTGTTGATTTCATTTCTCAAAGCTTTCTCGGTTTACAACTCTTTGAATACTTTCTGGGCTCTCTCTATTTTTTTCATAACAAAAACCATCCCCCTTTTTAATATCTCTCCTCTCTTCTTATACAAAATTCAACCCCTATTTTATGGTTTCTGGATTTTCCAGAAATGGAATCCAGACATATCTCATGTCTTCTTTTTCTCGATTTTCTAGGATATAAGATCGAATGATTTTTATTTGGCTTTGGCGTGTCCGGATTTTGGTGCTTTCGGTGGCTGGCGGCCGGTGGACAGCAGGATGTCAATCCCTGGATTCCCGGCGTGATCGGACAGAGGGGATCTGATGAGTCACGAGAGTTAAAGAGGTTTTCAATCTGGTCTGAATGCTACATGAAAACATAAAAGGATATTAGTTTTTTTTTTCTTTTATAATATTAGTGGGTATGACTGACTGGGCCATTTTGATAGCCATGTAACATTATTTAAAGGGGCTTTGTAAATAAAAAAAAGAAATGAATTTTAAATTTTGGGCATTTATTTACTCTATTTTTTTAATAGGCTTTTAATAATATATATATATACATAATAATAATAATAATAATAATAATAATAATAATAATAATTTATTAAATAATAATTAATTACCATGCAATATATATCAAAACATAAAATTCAACACATGCAAAATTGATGACAACAAAAAAAGACGAAAATTAATTTACACATAAGCAACAATTATATTTATACTCGAAATATAAATAATACATGCAATATGATAATAATACTAATGCTTGTATGCCAACAAACATGATATAAACATAGATTACACACATAACAAAAACACATTATACACATGGAAAACAAAACACATGAATATACACACACGATCTAATTAAATGACACATGCAACATATTATGCTTACTACATATGTACCCAAACGGTGACACTAACGCACACACAATGATAACATGCAATAACATTAACTAACACATGTTTTTATATATTTTATATTTTTCTTTTTCTTTTTCTTTTTCTTTTCTTTTTTCTCTTCTTTTTTATTTTTCTTTTTTCACATATTATATATGTCCATTATGTATTAGCTAAAGCCCTTAAAATAATACATGTAAGTAATAAGTTAGACCCGGACGAAAATGGTGATTACAGCTGCCCCTCTTTGCTTACACTTGTGAAACAAGGGTAAAGCAAAGACCATAATCACATTATATATATCCAGGACGACTAAGTTGAAATAAATTTGTTTTCCCGAAGCGATAAAAAACGCTTGCACTACAGATACCATCCCCTCTAAAATGGCGATGGGTTTAATTATCTCTGAATCCGATGGTGAACACTCAAATGTTCTTCTCGTATCCGTCTGAAGTGGCAATGATATTGGATGTCTTCAAATTTAATGAATTTGATTCTTGAAATGATGTGAAAATCATAGAAAATGTGTCCCCTATAGCGGTAACGAACACTCGACTATCTTTCCTGGGAAAAATTTCTGCTCTTCATAGGCCTTAATGGATAGGCTGGGGTTGTCTCAATCCTTTTCTTGATGAGCTTGAAATTCTTCATTCAAAAATTCTTTTCAAGCTTTCATTTTGATGGTTGCTCCTTTTTATGCTTTCCACTACCTGTGAAAAAGGATGGAATGCTAAGACAAATGTGTTAGCATGCTCCTAGTCATAGGGATGCCTAACTATTTATGATGCATGAATGTTATTTTTAATTTTTCTTTCGATTTATGGGTTCTTCCCATGTAGAATCTTTGTCTTGAAAGCTCTTGGGACTCCCGTCAAAAGGTTGTCAATCTTGTCAAAACTTTGGATTTACGCCTATACGGCCACCAATTATCCCTCTTCAAACCTAGGGACCTACGCTAAAAGAGTCATTGACATATTCAAAAACTAGGGACTCACGCTAGAAAAGGTTGCCTATCTTGATTCAAAATTATGGCTTGTTCTAGAATAGTCATCTTTCTTCTCTTGGCTCTGAACTCATGCCGAAAAGATTGCCACAATGCTCTAAAATCGGGACTTACACCGAAAAGGCTTCCAAAATTACTTTTAACTCGAGACTCACATGACAAGGTTGCCAGGGTTTCTATGAACTCGGGACTCACACAACAAGGCTGCCAAAAATCTCTCAACTTAAGACCTACGCAACAAGGCTGCTAAGGTTTCTATGAACTCGGGACTCACGCAACAAGACTGCCAAGAATCTCTTAACTCGGGACTTACGCTACAAGGCTGCCAAAATACTCTGAATTCGGGACTCGTGCCGGAAAGGCTGCAAAAATACTATAAACTCTGGACTCATGCTACAAGGCTGCCAAAAATGCTCTAACTTTTGGACTCACACCGGAAAGGATGCCAAGGTGCTCTGAATTTGGGACTTACGCAAAAAGGCTTTCAAAGCTTTGAACTCGGGACTCACGCCGGAAAGGCTGCAAAGATGCAAAGAATTCGGGTCTTATCGTGCCCCAACCTTTATTCTTTTAAGTGTCGACGCTTCGAAGCTTGATGCTCCTTGAAGTCTGAAAACCACCTCAAAATCGATGTGAGTGGAATGCGTTCATTTCTTGAACCGATTCTTAGAGGTATACCTTGATGTTGGGATCAAAAATGCTAACTCTCAGCCTATCATAAGAAGTGTTCTTTTCTGATCGAATGGGGTAAACAAAAACTTAAACCCCTGAACCTTTGCAGAGTGTCAAGATGAAACTTGCCCCATTCCCCTGAATCATTCAACATGTGCACTCTTTTCGTAGTAATCAATGGGCCATTGTTTTGGTCAACTCTAGCCCGAGCTCTGATTCTGTCGCTTTGAGGATAATGATTTTCTGCTCATATTATTTGTTTTCTCATCTGGATCTGTATAATGATTGATCGAACATTTTTGTGTCCTGATTTCATTTTTTGTACATCGAGGTACCTCAATGGAGGCTGACTCGTAGTTTTCATTAATTCTTGAAAATGATTTTATTTACATTTATGCAAGAAAGATTTTTTAGAATATATATATATATATATATCATATATGATTATCGAAGTGTGTTGTAAAACAATATAAGAAAAATTTACCCTCTTAAATGTCAAATGCAATGACATATTTGCCTCAATCTGGAAAAGCTCGACTCTGACAAAGAGTATATTTAAAGGATTATCGACTATTACGGGGATATAAACAATTTCCTACTCTCTCCTAGACCATCAGGCTTTCAGGAGGAACAATCCCTTACCTAAAGACTAGCCCCTTTTTCATGTGACTCTCATTATCTCACTTTCTCATCCTGCCCCATCCTTCCCTCATTTAGGTGTCGATCAGGCACTTCGAAGTTCTACGTTCCTTGAAGCAAGTTTAACCTTTGAGCGGAGTATGGTCTGAAGACCATCTCATTTAATTTGGACATCCCCGAATGATCAGAATTATCTTTGGAGATTTGTATGACTTGGATCAATGATTGGCATAAAGGTGTCTCCTATTTGTAATTTAGAATTATCAATATTCCTCATCTTTTCTTCTTATTCGCTCATTTTTTCTCTCTTTTTTAGAGTCTCTCTAGACTGCCCGTTTTAGGTTTTCACCCTAGAGTTCATTCTCTCTCTCTTTTTGAGTCGCTCTAGAGTTCATTCTTTTTTCCGAAATTGGCAATCTTCGGGCCATCTTGTCTCGTATGAGCTTTAATATTCGTTCCTTTTCAAATCTGTGAGATCTTGAGGCGTTCAAAATGAAGAATCTTTGCTTTTTTTTTCCTCATTTCTTTTGGTTGAGTTTTTGACTCTAGATTGTTTAATTTAAATATGTAGTGCAAACAACATTGTTTCTCCTCTTTGGTGTAACGACCCGGATTCGGATCTGAGTGTCGGTTTAACCCGATGGGTTTTGGGCTTCGGTTTCCGGCCTCGGGTGTATGTTGGGCCTTGTTGGGTCTTGTTGTGTTGGGCTTTTGAGGGGATGTTTAAGGGCATTTTTGTAAATGCCTAAATGGATGAAAGAGGGGGGGTTTTGGAGTGTTGTTTCTGCAGGGGTGATATCATAGTTGCAGAGGGTTTTCTTTTTCTCATCTCCTTCATCTAAAGCTTAAGGGATGAAGAGTTAAAGGTTGAATCTTGTTGTTGTGGGTTGTGTTTCCCGTTTTGCAGCTTAAGGGTAAGTTGTTGAGCATCATAGGATCTATAAAACAAGGTAAAAATTGGTAAGTTTGGTGAAGGTGAAGGTTTAAGAGAGGGTTATGGGTGGAGTCCGGGTTTGAGTTTTTCTAGCGTTATTAGGCTCAAGAATCATCCCAAGAATTTTCTAATCCGTTCTTAATCTTTCTCTTGTAGAGAAAGAGGCTTGTGAGCCATCATCAAGACTTGGAAAAGGAAGAGCTTGAAGAAGGAGAAGATGGACGTTTTGGTTGCTGTTTGCTTAAGGTTGGTACTCCCAACTTCTCCAATCATTATACATGTCAAGGTAGATTGCATAGCATATAGAATCCATGTATGTATGCTTGATTTACTTGGGTTGCTTGAAAAGGGGTCTTTAATGGTGGATTTCGGACTTAGGTGTTAAAGGTCTTGAAAATGGTGTTAATTTATCATAAATACTCCTAATAATGTGTAGGAACACTTTAGGATTGTTTGGATCGAGTTTGGGAACGAATCCTAGAAATTTCTAAGTGCAAACATGCATTTCGTGCAGGGGGTATCGATACACGGGCTACCGGTATCGATACCCATGAGTGGAAATAGGCTAAGTGTCTAGGTGTATCGAACCATGGTTCGATACCGGGACCTCTAGTGGCATAATCGCATCGATACCCGTATCGATGCTGGAGGGTCCCCTTTTGTTGACTTTGGGAATGGTCAAAGGGTATCGATACCTGTATCGATATCCATAGTTCGATGCCTTCTTTGGGTAGGTATCGAGGCAGGTGGTTCGATACCCCACATAAGGGTATCGATACCCCTGTGAGGAATTGACAAGACTTTTATTCCGAGTGTTGGGCGGCCTCACTCGAAGATGTTTGATGTAACATTCCGAGCATGGGGTTGGTTGGGCGGCCTCCACCCCTTTCCGAACGTTGGGCGGCCTCGTTCAAAGATGTCCGATGTGACATTTCGGGCATAGGACTTGAGGGCGGCCTCAATCTTGAGAGTAGGATCCCGATGTTGTATGGACGCGGGCCTCACTCTTGTGTGTTATTTGTGATGTGACATGTATATGCTGTGTGCGATAGTATACATTGTTTATGCCATGTGGTAGGCAAACATGTTAGATCATCATATGATGCACGATATTTTATATGTTATGTTTTACTACTTATGATATGCATAATGTTGGCCAAGTTCGGCATACCCACTGAGCTTTCGTAGCTCAACGTTCGAAATATGTTTTCGTGCGTAGGTTAGGTAAAGCCGGTTCGGATTTCAGCATCGACCGTGTTGTCAGAGTACATGTATTAGATTTAGCGGGCTTGTACTATGTCGAACCCTATGTAATGTAACTCTGTTTATTTTAATTTGGGTCGAATGTTTTAAACGGTTTGTAATATATTGGAGCTCCGGTTTCTTTAACTTATTTTGGGCTTTCGTTTTGATTTAATGGATTTATGAATCGTATTTGGACTTAAATTTGATTTAATTGTTGGGCCCTTGAAAGGAAATTTTGGAATACAGGTTTTGGTCCGAAGGCCCAATGTGACATCCGGGTCGAGTGTTACATTTAGTGGTATCAGAGCCTAGGTTGAGTCGGTTCTAGGAAGTCCCCGGGGGAGTCTAGTGTGTTATATAGGTATTAGGCAAGTACATGCCCACGAGTCGATATCGTACTTTCTTTAAAGCTGAAATTCTGATGGTGTACTCTTGTTTGTTGTTGTTGTTGTTCGTGCAGAGGTGGTTAGTATGCCGAGACGTGTGCGGGATCAGGAGGAAAGCCGGGGTTCTCGTGGTGGAGACTCTGACTATGAGTATGAGCCCGATGAGGAGGTGCCATCGGATGATGCAGTTGGTCAAGGGGCCAACTACTTTGCACAGTTGAACCGTACCCTGCGCAGGATAGTGAGAGCTATACCGAGGCCATCTTCTACGCCTCGTGAGGCACCAGTTGAGAGGGTGCGAAGACAGAGAGCTGTGGACTTCTTTGGTACGGGACAGGACAATCCCGTACAGGCTGATCAGTGGTTGCATGACACCAGGTGGATAATGAGATAAATGAGGTTGAGGTCAGAGGATAAGCTGTCATGTGTGTTGTCGCTTCTGAAGGGCAACGTGAGAGAGTGGTGGGAGACAGTTGAGCAAGGTTGGTATCCTCATCATCCTAAGTGGGAGGACTTCCTTAAGGAGTTTGAGAGCAAGTATGTGGGTGAGACTCACATCGACACCTTGAGGGAACGGTTTACCCATCTTGTTCAGGGGAACCGTTCGGTCTTTGCTTATGAGCAAGAGTTCCTTCAGTTGAGCCGGTACGCTCCAAAGCTTGTTGCTATAGAGAAGATGAGATGTAAGAGGTTCTTGAGAGGTCTGAGGAAGGAGATCCAGACTTATCTCACTACTGCACCGCCTAAGGTGTTTTCTGAGTTGCTGCCAGTGCCAAGTCGCTAGAGCAGGTTCAGGGGTTGACTTATGGGCCGTCTGTTGGTCAGGGAGTCACCGGTGGAGCTAGTCAGAGCCATGCTGGTAACTCTCAGTCTTAGTCCGGTAGGAGTAGGAGCCGTTGGAACCAGAGTAGAGGAGCAGCGAATCAGGATTCGAGGTCGAACCAGAGATCAGAGTCAGTGGGACGTAGGAGGCAGTCTGTGTCTTCTTCTGCTGGGGGGCCAGAGAGTTTATAGAGGAGTGTCAGTGTTCAGACTTGTAGACCCTGTGGTCGGACCCACCGAGGAGAGTGTTGGGGCAATGCCAGAGCTAGTTTTCAGTGTGGGTTATCAGATCATCTTGTGAGGGACTGTCCCAAGGTTGTGACATCACCACCAGGTCAGGCACAGAGGACTGTGTTCCAGGCTCAGAGGGGTCGTGGGTTTTCACGTGGCGGAGCTAGCCACGCATCAGGAGGCATTTTTCAGTCCACTGCTAGAGCACCGGCGAAACAGTATGCGGTGAGAGCACAAGAGGACTGTGCTGCGACAGATGTGATCTCAGGTACGTTCAGTTTGTTCTCTGTTCCTATAGTTGCTCTTGTGGACTCGGGATCTACCCACTCGTATATCCGTAGTGGGATATCGGAGCAATGAGGGTTACCAGCGGAGGATCTAGAGGTAGGAGTCCGTGTGACCAGTCCGTTGGGCTTAGATGTTTTGGTGGATAAGGTTTATCGGAGGTGTCCGATCGAGGTGCAAGGGTCTATCTTCCCGGCCGATCTTATGGTCTTACCGTTTCAGGAGTTCGACGCAATCCTTGGTATGGATTGGTTGTTCGAACACGATGCGAGCTTAGGGTGCAGATCTAAGAGTTTGAAGCTCCGGGTAGCTGATGGTTCTAAGCTTGTTGTGATGGGTGAGAGAAACCCGTGTTTAGCGAATGTTGTGTCAACTTTGTCAGCTCAGAGGTTGATCCAGCAGGGTTGTGAGACTTTCTTAGCTCATGTGGTGGATATGAGTTTTGAGAGTCCAGCTTTAGAGAGTTTGAAGACAGTTTGTGAGTACCCCGATGTTTTTCCAGAGGAGTTGCCTGGTTTACCTCCCGATCGTGAGTTGGAGTTTCGGATAGAGGTGTTTCCAGGGACAGCATCGGTGTCCGTAGCACCGTATCGTATGGCACCGGCGGAGATGAGAGAGCTGAAGCAACAGATCCAGGATTTGCTTGAGAGAGGTTTTATACGACCGAGTGTGTCACTGTGGGGAGCACCGGTTTTGTTTGTGAAGAAGAAGGACGGATCGATGAGGATATGCATCGACTACCGTCAGCTCAACAAGGTCACGATCAAGAATCGCTACCCTTTGCCTAGGATCGATGACCTGTTCGATCAGTTGAGGGGTGCTCGTGTGTTTTCTAAGATAGATCTGAGGTCAGGGTACTACCAGTTGAAGGTGGTGGAAGAGGATGTCCAAAAGACCGCTTTTAGGACGCGGTACGGGCATTATGAGTTCTTAGTGATGTCGTTTGGGCTCACGAATGCACCTGCAGCTTTCATGGACTTGATGAATCGGATCTTTCAACTGTATCTAGATCAGTTTGTGGTTGTGTTCATCGATGACATCTTGGTGTATTCACGCTTGGAGGAGGAGCATGACTACCACCTAAGGGTTGTTCTTCAGGTGTTGAGGGATAGGCGCCTGTATGCCAAGTTCAGTAAGTGTGAGTTCTGGTTATCTGAGGTGGCGTTTCTTGGCCACATAGTTTCAGCGGATGGAATCCGAGTTGATCCCCAGAAAATCCAAGCTGTGGTGGAGTGGAAACCACCAAGGAATGTATCGGAAGTCCGTAGTTTTCTTGGGCTTGCCGGATACTATAGAAGGTTTGTTAAGGGTTTTTCGATCATAGCGGCACCTTTGACCAAGTTGCTTCAGAAAGGTGTTCCGTTTGTGTGGAGTGAAAGGAGACAGCAAAGTTTTGAGCGGCTTAAGGCTTATCTGACAGAGGCTCCGGTCTTGACGCAACTGGAACCGGGGAAAGATTATGTGGTGTTTAGTGATGCTTCCTTGAATGGGTTAGGTTGTGTGCTTATGCAAGAGGGTAAGGTGGTTGCTTACGCGTCGAGGCAGTTGAAACCCCATGAGAAGAACTATCCTACATATGATCTTGAGCTTGCGGCGGTTATCTTCGCTTTGAAGATTTGGAGGCATTATCTCTACGGGGAGAAATGTTACATCTACACCGACCACAAGAGTTTAAAGTATCTGCTTACCCAGAAGGAGTTGAATCTGAGACAGCGTCGGTGGATAGAGTTGTTGAAGGAATATGACTGTGTCATAGAGTATCATCCCGGCAAGGCGAACGTGGTCGCCGATGCTTTGAGTCGGAAGTCCATGTCGGACTTGAGAGCTTTGTTTGCTCGGTTGAGGATGACCGACGATGGAGGTCTTTTGGCAGAGTTGCGTGTAGAGCCCACGCTTGTTCAGGAGATAAAAAGAGCACAGGTGTTAGACGAGGAGTTGGTTGCTAAGTTAAAGGCTGTTCAGAGAGGTGAGTTGTCAGACTTTAAGGTACGAGATGGTGAGTTCTTGTACTTTCAAGGTCGGTTGTGTGTACCAGCTTTAGAGGATATGAGGGATCGTATCTTGAGGGAAGCTCACCGTAGTCCGTTTTCTGTTCATCCGGGTAGTAACAAGATGTATCAGGATCTTCGTCCTTTCTTTTGGTGGCCGTGCATGAAAAGAGATGTGTCAGAGTTTGTGACCAGGTGTCTAGCGTGTCAGCAGGTGAAGGCGGAACATCAGGTTCCTTCAGGTTTGCTTCAGCCTATCCAGATTCCACGGTGGAAGTGGGATCGTATGACCATGGACTTTGTCACCGGGTTACCGATGACGTTGAGGAAGCATGATGCTATATGGGTTATAGTTGACCGGTTGACCAAGTCGGCTCACTTCTTACCGATAAGGATGGACTACAGTTTGGAAAAGTTAGCTCAGTTGTACATCAAGGAGATCGTGAGGTTGCATAGTGTACCTTCATCGATCATATCAGATAGGGATCTGAGGTTCACGGCGAGGTTGTGGATGTTTATCCACGAGGCTTTAGATACCAAGTTGCACTTCAGTACAGCTTTTCATCCTCAGACCGATGGACAGTCTGAGAGAGTTATCCAGATCTTGGAGGACATGCTTCGGTGTTGTGCTGTGGACTTTGCTCGCAGTTGGGAGGAGCAGTTACCGTTGGTAGAGTTTGCTTACAACAACAGTTATCAGTCAAGTATCAAGATGGCTCCTTTTGAGACCTTGTACGGGCGTAGGTGTAGGACACCTTTGTGTTGGACAGAGCTTAATGAGAGGAAGATAGTGGGTTCAGAGCTTGTTAGGGAAATCGAAGAAAAAGTTTAGATCATCAAAGAGAGGTTGCAAGCAGCTTCTGATAGGCAGAAGGCTTATGCGGATAAAAAGCGTAAGCACATCGAGTATGAGCTTGGTGAGAAGGTGTTTCTCAAGGTATCTCCGTGGAAATGGATCATCCGGTTTGGTCGTAAAGGGAAGTTGAGTCCCAGGTACATAGGGCCTTATGAGGTTCTTCAGAGTGTTAGACCGATAGCATATCGGCTAGCTTTGCCTCCGGAGTTGGCACGTATACACGATGTGTTCCACGTGTCCATGTTGAGACGTTACCGCTCCGATCCTTCGTATGTGGTTCAGCTTGAGGAAATCGAAGTCAATGCAGATTTGACGTATGAGGAAAGACCTATAGGGATCTTGGATAGAGGAGTTAAGGAACTTCGGAACAAGTGCATACCCTTAGTAAAGGTTTTGTGGAGGAACCACGGAATCGAAGAAGCAACGTGGGAAGCGGAGAAGAACATGAGAGCTCAGTATCCTCATCTCTTCCTGACAGGTAAATTTCGAGGACAGAATTTTCTTTAAGGAGGGGGAGAGTTGTAACGACCCGGATTCGGATCTGAGTGTCGGTTTAACCCGATGGGTTTTGGGCTTCGGTTTTGGGCCTCGGGTGTGTGTTGGGTCTTGTTGTGTTGGGCTTTTGAGGGGATGTTTAAGGGCATTTTTGTAAATGCCTAAATGGATGAAAGAGGGGGGCTTTGGAGTGTTGTTTCTGCAGGGGTGATATCATAGTTGCAGAGGGTTTTCTTTTTCTCATCTCCTTCATCTAAAGCTTAAGGGATGAAGAGTTAAAGGTTGAATCTTGTTGTTGTGGGTTGTGTTTCCCGTTTTGCAGCTTAAGGGTAAGTTGTTGAGCATCATAGGATCTATAAAACAAGGTAAAAATCGGTAAGTTTGGTGAAGGTGAAGGTTTAAGAGAGGGTTATGGGTGGAGTCCGGGTTTGAGTTTTTCTAGCGTTATTAGGCTCAAGAATCATCCCAAGAATTTTCTAATCCGTTCTTAATCTTTCTCTTGTAGAGAAAGAGGCTTGTGAACCATCATCAAGCCTTGGAAAAGGAAGAGCTTGAAGAAGGAGAAGATGGACGTTTTGGTTGTTGTTTGCTTAAGGTTGGTACTCCCAACTTCTCCAATCATTATACATGTCAAGGTAGATTGCATAGCATATAGAATCCATGTATGTATGCTTGATTTACTTGGGTTGCTTGAAAAGGGGTCTTTAATGGTGGATTTCGGACTTAGGTGTTAAAGGTCTTGAAAATGGTGTTAATTTATCATAAATACTCCTAATAATGTGTAGGAACACTTTAGGATTGTTTGGATCGAGTTTGGGAACGAATCCTAGAAATTTCTAAGTGCAAACATGCATTTCGTGCAGGGGGTATCGATACACGGGCTACCGGTATCGATACCCATGAGTGGAAATAGGCTAAGTGTCCAGGTGTATCGAACCATGGTTCGATATCGGGACCTCTAGTGGCATAATCGCATCGATACCCGTATCGATGCTGGAGGGTCCCCTTTTGTTGACTTTGGGAATGGTCAAAGGGTATCGATACCTGTATCGATATCCATAGTTCGATGCCTTCTTTGGGTAGGTATCGAGGCAGGTGGTTCGATACCCCACATAAGGGTATCGATACCCCTGTGAGGAATTGACAAGATAGGTATTGTTAGAGGTTCGATAATGGGATTAAAGGTCACATTGAATCTTATAATTAAATAAATAAATGGTTAACACACGATTGACATATCAAACCTTGAATAACTAAATTATGTTAAGTCTTGATGTGTTTTGTTGTGAGGATCCTAGGTGGATCATTTATGTGTTTTGAGTCCTTGTGTGATGGAAATCCGGATATCCATAAGTGTTGCAACACGTCGAAGGCCATCCGATGTAACATGCCAGATGATGTTTGAAGACTTTTATTCCGAGTGTTGGGCGGCCTCACTCGAAGATGTTCGATGTAACATTCCGAGCATGGGGATTGTTGGGCGGCCTCCACCCCTTTCCGAACATTGGGCGGCCTCGTTCGAAGATGTCCGATGTAACATTCTAGGCATAGGATTTGAGGGCGGGCTCAATCCTGAGTGTAGGATCCCGATGTTGTGTGGACGCGGGCCTCACTCTTGTGTGTTATTTGTGATGTGACATGTATATGCTGTGTGCGATAGTATACATTGTTTATGCCATGTGGTAGGCAAGCATGTTAGATCATCATATGATGCACGATATTTTATATGTTATGTTTTACTACTTATGATATGCATAATGTTGGCCGAGTTCGGCGTACCCACTGAGCTTTCGTAGCTCAGCGTTCGAAATATGTTTTCGTGCGTAGGTTAGGTGAAGCCGGTTCGGATTTCAGCATCGACCGTGTTGTTAGAGTACATGTATTAGATTTAGTGGGTTTGTACTATGTCGAACCCTATGTAATGTAACTCTGTTTATTTTAATTTGGGTCGAATGTTTTAAACGGTTTGTAATATGTTGGAGCTCCGGTTTCTTTAACATATTTTGGGCTTTCGTTTTGATTTAATGGATTTATGAATCATATTTGGACTTAAATTTGATTTAATTGTTGGGCCCTTGAAAGGAAATTTTGGAATACAGGTTTTTGGCCGGAGGCCCAATGTGACATCCGGGTCGAGTGTTACATTTAGTGGTATCAGAGCTTAGGTTGAGTCGGTTCTAGGAAGTCCCCGGGGGAGTCTAGTGTGTTATATAGGTATTAGGCAAGTACATGCCCACGAGTCGATATCGTACTTTCTTTAAAGCTGAAATTCTGATGGTGTACTCTTGTTTGTTGTTGTTGTTGTTCGTGCAGAGGTGGTTAGTATGCCGAGACGTGTGCGGGATCAGGAGGAAAGCCGGGGTTCTCGTGGTGGAGACTCTGACTATGAGTATGAGCCCGATGAGGAGGTGCCATCGGATGATGCAGTTGGTCAAGGGGCCAACTACTTTGCACAGTTGAACCGTACCCTGCGCAGGATAGTGAGAGCTATACCGAGGCCATCTTCTACGCCTCGTGAGGCACCAGTTGAGAGGGTGCGAAGACAGAGAGCTGTGGACTTCTTTGGTACGGGACAGGACAATCCCGTACAGGCTGATCAGTGGTTGCATGACACCAGGTGGATAATGAGATAAATGAGGTTGAGGTCAGAGGATAAGCTGTCATGTGTGTTGTCGCTTCTGAAGGGCAACGTGAGAGAGTGGTGGGAGACAGTTGAGCAAGGTTGGTATCCTCATCATCCTAAGTGGGAGGACTTCCTTAAGGAGTTTGAGAGCAAGTATGTGGGTGAGACTCACATCGACACCTTGAGGGAACGGTTTACCCATCTTGTTCAGGGGTACCGTTCGGTCTTTGCTTATGAGCAAGAGTTCCTTCAGTTGAGCCGGTACGCTCCAAAGCTTGTTGCTATAGAGAAGATGAGATGTAAGAGGTTCTTGAGAGGTCTGAGGAAGGAGATCCAGACTTATCTCACTACTGCACCGCCTAAGGTGTTTTCTGAGTTGCTGCCAGTGCCAAGTCGCTAGAGCAGGTTCAGGGGTTGACTTATGGGCCGTCTGTTGGTCAGGGAGTCACCGGTGGAGCTAGTCAGAGCCATGCTGGTAACTCTCAGTCTTAGTCCGGTAGGAGTAGGAGCCGTTGGAACCAGAGTAGAGGAGCAGCGAATCAGGATTCGAGGTCGAACCAGAGATCAGAGTCAGTGGGACGTAGGAGGCAGTCTGTGTCTTCTTCTGCTGGGGGGCCAGAGAGTTTATAGAGGAGTGTCAGTGTTCAGACTTGTAGACCCTGTGGTCGGACCCACCGAGGAGAGTGTTGGGGCAATGCCAGAGCTAGTTTTCAGTGTGGGTTATCAGATCATCTTGTGAGGGACTGTCCCAAGGTTGTGACATCACCACCAGGTCAGGCACAGAGGACTGTGTTCCAGGCTCAGAGGGGTCGTGGGTTTTCACGTGGCGGAGCTAGCCACGCATCAGGAGGCATTTTTCAGTCCACTGCTAGAGCACCGGCGAAACAGTATGCGGTGAGAGCACAAGAGGACTGTGCTGCGACAGATGTGATCTCAGGTACGTTCAGTTTGTTCTCTGTTCCTATAGTTGCTCTTGTGGACTCGGGATCTACCCACTCGTATATCCGTAGTGGGATATCGGAGCAATGAGGGTTACCAGCGGAGGATCTAGAGGTAGGAGTCCGTGTGACCAGTCCGTTGGGCTTAGATGTTTTGGTGGATAAGGTTTATCGGAGGTGTCCGATCGAGGTGCAAGGGTCTATCTTCCCGGCCGATCTTATGGTCTTACCGTTTCAGGAGTTCGACGCAATCCTTGGTATGGATTGGTTGTTCGAACACGATGCGAGCTTAGGGTGCAGATCTAAGAGTTTGAAGCTCCGGGTAGCTGATGGTTCTAAGCTTGTTGTGATGGGTGAGAGAAACCCGTGTTTAGCGAATGTTGTGTCAACTTTGTCAGCTCAGAGGTTGATCCAGCAGGGTTGTGAGACTTTCTTAGCTCATGTGGTGGATATGAGTTTTGAGAGTCCAGCTTTAGAGAGTTTGAAGACAGTTTGTGAGTACCCCGATGTTTTTCCAGAGGAGTTGCCTGGTTTACCTCCCGATCGTGAGTTGGAGTTTCGGATAGAGGTGTTTCCAGGGACAGCATCGGTGTCCGTAGCACCGTATCGTATGGCACCGGCGGAGATGAGAGAGCTGAAGCAACAGATCCAGGATTTGCTTGAGAGAGGTTTTATACGACCGAGTGTGTCACTGTGGGGAGCATCGGTTTTGTTTGTGAAGAAGAAGGACGGATCGATGAGGATATGCATCGACTACCGTCAGCTCAACAAGGTCACGATCAAGAATCGCTACCCTTTGCCTAGGATCGATGACCTGTTCGATCAGTTGAGGGGTGCTCGTGTGTTTTCTAAGATAGATCTGAGGTCAGGGTACTACCAGTTGAAGGTGGTGGAAGAGGATGTCCAAAAGACCGCTTTTAGGACGCGGTACGGGCATTATGAGTTCTTAGTGATGTCGTTTGGGCTCACGAATGCACCTGCAGCTTTCATGGACTTGATGAATCGGATCTTTCAACTGTATCTAGATCAGTTTGTGGTTGTGTTCATCGATGACATCTTGGTGTATTCACGCTTGGAGGAGGAGCATGACTACCACCTAAGGGTTGTTCTTCAGGTGTTGAGGGATAGGCGCCTGTATGCCAAGTTCAGTAAGTGTGAGTTCTGGTTATCTGAGGTGGCGTTTCTTGGCCACATAGTTTCAGCGGATGGAATCCGAGTTGATCCCCAGAAAATCCAAGCTGTGGTGGAGTGGAAACCACCAAGGAATGTATCGGAAGTCCGTAGTTTTCTTGGGCTTGCCGGATACTATAGAAGGTTTGTTAAGGGTTTTTCGATCATAGCGGCACCTTTGACCAAGTTGCTTCAGAAAGGTGTTCCGTTTGTGTGGAGTGAAAGGAGACAGCAAAGTTTTGAGCGGCTTAAGGCTTATCTGACAGAGGCTCCGGTCTTGACGCAACTGGAACCGGGGAAAGATTATGTGGTGTTTAGTGATGCTTCCTTGAATGGGTTAGGTTGTGTGCTTATGCAAGAGGGTAAGGTGGTTGCTTACGCGTCGAGGCAGTTGAAACCCCATGAGAAGAACTATCCTACATATGATCTTGAGCTTGCGGCGGTTATCTTCGCTTTGAAGATTTGGAGGCATTATCTCTACGGGGAGAAATGTTACATCTACACCGACCACAAGAGTTTAAAGTATCTGCTTACCCAGAAGGAGTTGAATCTGAGACAGCGTCGGTGGATAGAGTTGTTGAAGGAATATGACTGTGTCATAGAGTATCATCCCGGCAAGGCGAACGTGGTCGCCGATGCTTTGAGTCGGAAGTCCATGTCGGACTTGAGAGCTTTGTTTGCTCGGTTGAGGATGACCGACGATGGAGGTCTTTTGGCAGAGTTGCGTGTAGAGCCCACGCTTGTTCAGGAGATAAAAAGAGCACAGGTGTTAGACGAGGAGTTGGTTGCTAAGTTAAAGGCTGTTCAGAGAGGTGAGTTGTCAGACTTTAAGGTACGAGATGGTGAGTTCTTGTACTTTCAAGGTCGGTTGTGTGTACCAGCTTTAGAGGATATGAGGGATCGTATCTTGAGGGAAGCTCACCGTAGTCCGTTTTCTGTTCATCCGGGTAGTAACAAGATGTATCAGGATCTTCGTCCTTTCTTTTGGTGGCCGTGCATGAAAAGAGATGTGTCAGAGTTTGTGACCAGGTGTCTAGCGTGTCAGCAGGTGAAGGCGGAACATCAGGTTCCTTCAGGTTTGCTTCAGCCTATCCAGATTCCACGGTGGAAGTGGGATCGTATGACCATGGACTTTGTCACCGGGTTACCGATGACGTTGAGGAAGCATGATGCTATATGGGTTATAGTTGACCGGTTGACCAAGTCGGCTCACTTCTTACCGATAAGGATGGACTACAGTTTGGAAAAGTTAGCTCAGTTGTACATCAAGGAGATCGTGAGGTTGCATAGTGTACCTTCATCGATCATATCAGATAGGGATCTGAGGTTCACGGCGAGGTTGTGGATGTTTATCCACGAGGCTTTAGATACCAAGTTGCACTTCAGTACAGCTTTTCATCCTCAGACCGATGGACAATCTGAGAGAGTTATCCAGATCTTGGAGGACATGCTTCGGTGTTGTGCTGTGGACTTTGCTCGCAGTTGGGAGGAGCAGTTACCGTTGGTAGAGTTTGCTTACAACAACAGTTATCAGTCAAGTATCAAGATGGCTCCTTTTGAGACCTTGTACGGGCGTAGGTGTAGGACACCTTTGTGTTGGACAGAGCTTAATGAGAGGAAGATAGTGGGTTCAGAGCTTGTTAGGGAAATCGAAGAAAAAGTTTAGATCATCAAAGAGAGGTTGCAAGCAGCTTCTGATAGGCAGAAGGCTTATGCGGATAAAAAGCGTAAGCACATCGAGTATGAGCTTGGTGAGAAGGTGTTTCTCAAGGTATCTCCGTGGAAATGGATCATCCGGTTTGGTCGTAAAGGGAAGTTGAGTCCCAGGTACATAGGGCCTTATGAGGTTCTTCAGAGTGTTAGACCGATAGCATATCGGCTAGCTTTGCCTCCGGAGTTGGCACGTATACACGATGTGTTCCACGTGTCCATGTTGAGACGTTACCGCTCCGATCCTTCGTATGTGGTTCAGCTTGAGGAAATCGAAGTCAATGCAGATTTGACGTATGAGGAAAGACCTATAGGGATCTTGGATAGAGGAGTTAAGGAACTTCGGAACAAGTGCATACCCTTAGTAAAGGTTTTGTGGAGGAACCACGGAATCGAAGAAGCAACGTGGGAAGCGGAGAAGAACATGAGAGCTCAGTATCCTCATCTCTTCCTGACAGGTAAATTTCGAGGACAGAATTTTCTTTAAGGAGGGGGAGAGTTGTAACGACCCGGATTCGGATCTGAGTGTCGGTTTAACCCGATGGGTTTTGGGCTTCGGTTTTGGGCCTCGGGTGTGTGTTGGGTCTTGTTGTGTTGGGCTTTTGAGGGGATGTTTAAGGGCATTTTTGTAAATGCCTAAATGGATGAAAGAGGGGGGCTTTGGAGTGTTGTTTCTACAGGGGTGATATCATAGTTGCAGAGGGTTTTCTTTTTCTCATCTCCTTCATCTAAAGCTTAAGGGATGAAGAGTTAAAGGTTGAATCTTGTTGTTGTGGGTTGTGTTTCCCGTTTTGCAGCTTAAGGGTAAGTTGTTGAGCATCATAGGATCTATAAAACAAGGTAAAAATCGGTAAGTTTGGTGAAGGTGAAGGTTTAAGAGAGGGTTATGGGTGGAGTCCGGGTTTGAGTTTTTCTAGCGTTATTAGGCTCAAGAATCATCCCAAGAATTTTCTAATCCGTTCTTAATCTTTCTCTTGTAGAGAAAGAGGCTTGTGAACCATCATCAAGCCTTGGAAAAGGAAGAGCTTGAAGAAGGAGAAGATGGACGTTTTGGTTGTTGTTTGCTTAAGGTTGGTACTCCCAACTTCTCCAATCATTATACATGTCAAGGTAGATTGCATAGCATATAGAATCCATGTATGTATGCTTGATTTACTTGGGTTGCTTGAAAAGGGGTCTTTAATGGTGGATTTCGGACTTAGGTGTTAAAGGTCTTGAAAATGGTGTTAATTTATCATAAATACTCCTAATAATGTGTAGGAACACTTTAGGATTGTTTGGATCGAGTTTGGGAACGAATCCTAGAAATTTCTAAGTGCAAACATGCATTTCGTGCAGGGGGTATCGATACACGGGCTACCGGTATCGATACCCATGAGTGGAAATAGGCTAAGTGTCCAGGTGTATCGAACCATGGTTCGATATCGGGACCTCTAGTGGCATAATCGCATCGATACCCGTATCGATGCTGGAGGGTCCCCTTTTGTTGACTTTGGGAATGGTCAAAGGGTATCGATACCTGTATCGATATCCATAGTTCGATGCCTTCTTTGGGTAGGTATCGAGGCAGGTGGTTCGATACCCCACATAAGGGTATCGATACCCCTGTGAGGAATTGACAAGATAGGTATTGTTAGAGGTTCGATAATGGGATTAAAGGTCACATTGAATCTTATAATTAAATAAATAAATGGTTAACACACGATTGACATATCAAACCTTGAATAACTAAATTATGTTAAGTCTTGATGTGTTTTGTTGTGAGGATCCTAGGTGGATCATTTATGTGTTTTGAGTCCTTGTGTGATGGAAATCCGGATATCCATAAGTGTTGCAACACGTCGAAGGCCATCCGATGTAACATGCCAGATGATGTTTGAAGACTTTTATTCCGAGTGTTGGGCGGCCTCACTCGAAGATGTTCGATGTAACATTCCGAGCATGGGGATTGTTGGGCGGCCTCCACCCCTTTCCGAACATTGGGCGGCCTCGTTCGAAGATGTCCGATGTAACATTCTAGGCATAGGATTTGAGGGCGGGCTCAATCCTGAGTGTAGGATCCCGATGTTTTGTGGACGCGGGCCTCACTCTTGTGTGTTATTTGTGATGTGACATGTATATGCTGTGTGCGATAGTATACATTGTTTATGCCATGTGGTAGGCAAGCATGTTAGATCATCATATGATGCACGATATTTTATATGTTATGTTTTACTACTTATGATATGCATAATGTTGGCCGAGTTCGGCGTACCCACTGAGCTTTCGTAGCTCAGCGTTCGAAATATGTTTTCGTGCGTAGGTTAGGTGAAGCCGGTTCGGATTTCAGCATCGACCGTGTTGTTAGAGTACATGTATTAGATTTAGTGGGTTTGTACTATGTCGAACCCTATGTAATGTAACTCTGTTTATTTTAATTTGGGTCGAATGTTTTAAACGGTTTGTAATATGTTGGAGCTCCGGTTTCTTTAACATATTTTGGGCTTTCGTTTTGATTTAATGGATTTATGAATCATATTTGGACTTAAATTTGATTTAATTGTTGGGCCCTTGAAAGGAAATTTTGGAATACAGGTTTTTGGCCGGAGGCCCAATGTGACATCCGGGTCGAGTGTTACATTTAGTGGTATCAGAGCTTAGGTTGAGTCGGTTCTAGGAAGTCCCCGGGGGAGTCTAGTGTGTTATATAGGTATTAGGCAAGTACATGCCCACGAGTCGATATCGTACTTTCTTTAAAGCTGAAATTCTGATGGTGTACTCTTGTTTGTTGTTGTTGTTGTTCGTGCAGAGGTGGTTAGTATGCCGAGACGTGTGCGGGATCAGGAGGAAAGCCGGGGTTCTCGTGGTGGAGACTCTGACTATGAGTATGAGCCCGATGAGGAGGTGCCATCGGATGATGCAGTTGGTCAAGGGGCCAACTACTTTGCACAGTTGAACCGTACCCTGCGCAGGATAGTGAGAGCTATACCGAGGCCATCTTCTACGCCTCGTGAGGCACCAGTTGAGAGGGTGCGAAGACAGAGAGCTGTGGACTTCTTTGGTACGGGACAGGACAATCCCGTACAGGCTGATCAGTGGTTGCATGACACCAGGTGGATAATGAGATAAATGAGGTTGAGGTCAGAGGATAAGCTGTCATGTGTGTTGTCGCTTCTGAAGGGCAACGTGAGAGAGTGGTGGGAGACAGTTGAGCAAGGTTGGTATCCTCATCATCCTAAGTGGGAGGACTTCCTTAAGGAGTTTGAGAGCAAGTATGTGGGTGAGACTCACATCGACACCTTGAGGGAACGGTTTACCCATCTTGTTCAGGGGTACCGTTCGGTCTTTGCTTATGAGCAAGAGTTCCTTCAGTTGAGCCGGTACGCTCCAAAGCTTGTTGCTATAGAGAAGATGAGATGTAAGAGGTTCTTGAGAGGTCTGAGGAAGGAGATCCAGACTTATCTCACTACTGCACCGCCTAAGGTGTTTTCTGAGTTGCTGCCAGTGCCAAGTCGCTAGAGCAGGTTCAGGGGTTGACTTATGGGCCGTCTGTTGGTCAGGGAGTCACCGGTGGAGCTAGTCAGAGCCATGCTGGTAACTCTCAGTCTTAGTCCGGTAGGAGTAGGAGCCGTTGGAACCAGAGTAGAGGAGCAGCGAATCAGGATTCGAGGTCGAACCAGAGATCAGAGTCAGTGGGACGTAGGAGGCAGTCTGTGTCTTCTTCTGCTGGGGGGCCAGAGAGTTTATAGAGGAGTGTCAGTGTTCAGACTTGTAGACCCTGTGGTCGGACCCACCGAGGAGAGTGTTGGGGCAATGCCAGAGCTAGTTTTCAGTGTGGGTTATCAGATCATCTTGTGAGGGACTGTCCCAAGGTTGTGACATCACCACCAGGTCAGGCACAGAGGACTGTGTTCCAGGCTCAGAGGGGTCGTGGGTTTTCACGTGGCGGAGCTAGCCACGCATCAGGAGGCATTTTTCAGTCCACTGCTAGAGCACCGGCGAAACAGTATGCGGTGAGAGCACAAGAGGACTGTGCTGCGACAGATGTGATCTCAGGTACGTTCAGTTTGTTCTCTGTTCCTATAGTTGCTCTTGTGGACTCGGGATCTACCCACTCGTATATCCGTAGTGGGATATCGGAGCAATGAGGGTTACCAGCGGAGGATCTAGAGGTAGGAGTCCGTGTGACCAGTCCGTTGGGCTTAGATGTTTTGGTGGATAAGGTTTATCGGAGGTGTCCGATCGAGGTGCAAGGGTCTATCTTCCCGGCCGATCTTATGGTCTTACCGTTTCAGGAGTTCGACGCAATCCTTGGTATGGATTGGTTGTTCGAACACGATGCGAGCTTAGGGTGCAGATCTAAGAGTTTGAAGCTCCGGGTAGCTGATGGTTCTAAGCTTGTTGTGATGGGTGAGAGAAACCCGTGTTTAGCGAATGTTGTGTCAACTTTGTCAGCTCAGAGGTTGATCCAGCAGGGTTGTGAGACTTTCTTAGCTCATGTGGTGGATATGAGTTTTGAGAGTCCAGCTTTAGAGAGTTTGAAGACAGTTTGTGAGTACCCCGATGTTTTTCCAGAGGAGTTGCCTGGTTTACCTCCCGATCGTGAGTTGGAGTTTCGGATAGAGGTGTTTCCAGGGACAGCATCGGTGTCCGTAGCACCGTATCGTATGGCACCGGCGGAGATGAGAGAGCTGAAGCAACAGATCCAGGATTTGCTTGAGAGAGGTTTTATACGACCGAGTGTGTCACTGTGGGGAGCACCGGTTTTGTTTGTGAAGAAGAAGGACGGATCGATGAGGATATGCATCGACTACCGTCAGCTCAACAAGGTCACGATCAAGAATCGCTACCCTTTGCCTAGGATCGATGACCTGTTCGATCAGTTGAGGGGTGCTCGTGTGTTTTCTAAGATAGATCTGAGGTCAGGGTACTACCAGTTGAAGGTGGTGGAAGAGGATGTCCAAAAGACCGCTTTTAGGACGCGGTACGGGCATTATGAGTTCTTAGTGATGTCGTTTGGGCTCACGAATGCACCTGCAGCTTTCATGGACTTGATGAATCGGATCTTTCAACTGTATCTAGATCAGTTTGTGGTTGTGTTCATCGATGACATCTTGGTGTATTCACGCTTGGAGGAGGAGCATGACTACCACCTAAGGGTTGTTCTTCAGGTGTTGAGGGATAGGCGCCTGTATGCCAAGTTCAGTAAGTGTGAGTTCTGGTTATCTGAGGTGGCGTTTCTTGGCCACATAGTTTCAGCGGATGGAATCCGAGTTGATCCCCAGAAAATCCAAGCTGTGGTGGAGTGGAAACCACCAAGGAATGTATCGGAAGTCCGTAGTTTTCTTGGGCTTGCCGGATACTATAGAAGGTTTGTTAAGGGTTTTTCGATCATAGCGGCACCTTTGACCAAGTTGCTTCAGAAAGGTGTTCCGTTTGTGTGGAGTGAAAGGAGACAGCAAAGTTTTGAGCGGCTTAAGGCTTATCTGACAGAGGCTCCGGTCTTGACGCAACTGGAACCGGGGAAAGATTATGTGGTGTTTAGTGATGCTTCCTTGAATGGGTTAGGTTGTGTGCTTATGCAAGAGGGTAAGGTGGTTGCTTACGCGTCGAGGCAGTTGAAACCCCATGAGAAGAACTATCCTACATATGATCTTGAGCTTGCGGCGGTTATCTTCGCTTTGAAGATTTGGAGGCATTATCTCTACGGGGAGAAATGTTACATCTACACCGACCACAAGAGTTTAAAGTATCTGCTTACCCAGAAGGAGTTGAATCTGAGACAGCGTCGGTGGATAGAGTTGTTGAAGGAATATGACTGTGTCATAGAGTATCATCCCGGCAAGGCGAACGTGGTCGCCGATGCTTTGAGTCGGAAGTCCATGTCGGACTTGAGAGCTTTGTTTGCTCGGTTGAGGATGACCGACGATGGAGGTCTTTTGGCAGAGTTGCGTGTAGAGCCCACGCTTGTTCAGGAGATAAAAAGAGCACAGGTGTTAGACGAGGAGTTGGTTGCTAAGTTAAAGGCTGTTCAGAGAGGTGAGTTGTCAGACTTTAAGGTACGAGATGGTGAGTTCTTGTACTTTCAAGGTCGGTTGTGTGTACCAGCTTTAGAGGATATGAGGGATCGTATCTTGAGGGAAGCTCACCGTAGTCCGTTTTCTGTTCATCCGGGTAGTAACAAGATGTATCAGGATCTTCGTCCTTTCTTTTGGTGGCCGTGCATGAAAAGAGATGTGTCAGAGTTTGTGACCAGGTGTCTAGCGTGTCAGCAGGTGAAGGCGGAACATCAGGTTCCTTCAGGTTTGCTTCAGCCTATCCAGATTCCACGGTGGAAGTGGGATCGTATGACCATGGACTTTGTCACCGGGTTACCGATGACGTTGAGGAAGCATGATGCTATATGGGTTATAGTTGACCGGTTGACCAAGTCGGCTCACTTCTTACCGATAAGGATGGACTACAGTTTGGAAAAGTTAGCTCAGTTGTACATCAAGGAGATCGTGAGGTTGCATAGTGTACCTTCATCGATCATATCAGATAGGGATCTGAGGTTCACGGCGAGGTTGTGGATGTTTATCCACGAGGCTTTAGATACCAAGTTGCACTTCAGTACAGCTTTTCATCCTCAGACCGATGGACAGTCTGAGAGAGTTATCCAGATCTTGGAGGACATGCTTCGGTGTTGTGCTGTGGACTTTGCTCGCAGTTGGGAGGAGCAGTTACCGTTGGTAGAGTTTGCTTACAACAACAGTTATCAGTCAAGTATCAAGATGGCTCCTTTTGAGACCTTGTACGGGCGTAGGTGTAGGACACCTTTGTGTTGGACAGAGCTTAATGAGAGGAAGATAGTGGGTTCAGAGCTTGTTAGGGAAATCGAAGAAAAAGTTTAGATCATCAAAGAGAGGTTGCAAGCAGCTTCTGATAGGCAGAAGGCTTATGCGGATAAAAAGCGTAAGCACATCGAGTATGAGCTTGGTGAGAAGGTGTTTCTCAAGGTATCTCCGTGGAAATGGATCATCCGGTTTGGTCGTAAAGGGAAGTTGAGTCCCAGGTACATAGGGCCTTATGAGGTTCTTCAGAGTGTTAGACCGATAGCATATCGGCTAGCTTTGCCTCCGGAGTTGGCACGTATACACGATGTGTTCCACGTGTCCATGTTGAGACGTTACCGCTCCGATCCTTCGTATGTGGTTCAGCTTGAGGAAATCGAAGTCAATGCAGATTTGACGTATGAGGAAAGACCTATAGGGATCTTGGATAGAGGAGTTAAGGAACTTCGGAACAAGTGCATACCCTTAGTAAAGGTTTTGTGGAGGAACCACGGAATCGAAGAAGCAACGTGGGAAGCGGAGAAGAACATGAGAGCTCAGTATCCTCATCTCTTCCTGACAGGTAAATTTCGAGGACAGAATTTTCTTTAAGGAGGGGGAGAGTTGTAACGACCCGGATTCGGATCTGAGTGTCGGTTTAACCCGATGGGTTTTGGGCTTCGGTTTTGGGCCTCGGGTGTGTGTTGGGTCTTGTTGTGTTGGGCTTTTGAGGGGATGTTTAAGGGCATTTTTGTAAATGCCTAAATGGATGAAAGAGGGGGGCTTTGGAGTGTTGTTTCTGCAGGGGTGATATCATAGTTGCAGAGGGTTTTCTTTTTCTCATCTCCTTCATCTAAAGCTTAAGGGATGAAGAGTTAAAGGTTGAATCTTGTTGTTGTGGGTTGTGTTTCCCGTTTTGCAGCTTAAGGGTAAGTTGTTGAGCATCATAGGATCTATAAAACAAGGTAAAAATCGGTAAGTTTGGTGAAGGTGAAGGTTTAAGAGAGGGTTATGGGTGGAGTCCGGGTTTGAGTTTTTCTAGCGTTATTAGGCTCAAGAATCATCCCAAGAATTTTCTAATCCGTTCTTAATCTTTCTCTTGTAGAGAAAGAGGCTTGTGAACCATCATCAAGCCTTGGAAAAGGAAGAGCTTGAAGAAGGAAAAGATGGACGTTTTGGTTGTTGTTTGCTTAAGGTTGGTACTCCCAACTTCTCCAATCATTATACATGTCAAGGTAGATTGCATAGCATATAGAATCCATGTATGTATGCTTGATTTACTTGGGTTGCTTGAAAAGGGGTCTTTAATGGTGGATTTCGGACTTAGGTGTTAAAGGTCTTGAAAATGGTGTTAATTTATCATAAATACTCCTAATAATGTGTAGGAACACTTTAGGATTGTTTGGATCGAGTTTGGGAACGAATCCTAGAAATTTCTAAGTGCAAACATGCATTTCGTGCAGGGGGTATCGATACACGGGCTACCGGTATCGATACCCATGAGTGGAAATAGGCTAAGTGTCCAGGTGTATCGAACCATGGTTCGATATCGGGACCTCTAGTGGCATAATCGCATCGATACCCGTATCGATGCTGGAGGGTCCCCTTTTGTTGACTTTGGGAATGGTCAAAGGGTATCGATACCTGTATCGATATCCATAGTTCGATGCCTTCTTTGGGTAGGTATCGAGGCAGGTGGTTCGATACCCCACATAAGGGTATCGATACCCCTGTGAGGAATTGACAAGATAGGTATTGTTAGAGGTTCGATAATGGGATTAAAGGTCACATTGAATCTTATAATTAAATAAATAAATGGTTAACACACGATTGACATATCAAACCTTGAATAACTAAATTATGTTAAGTCTTGATGTGTTTTGTTGTGAGGATCCTAGGTGGATCATTTATGTGTTTTGAGTCCTTGTGTGATGGAAATCCGGATATCCATAAGTGTTGCAACACGTCGAAGGCCATCCGATGTAACATGCCAGATGATGTTTGAAGACTTTTATTCCGAGTGTTGGGCGGCCTCACTCGAAGATGTTCGATGTAACATTCCGAGCATGGGGATTGTTGGGCGGCCTCCACCCCTTTCCGAACATTGGGCGGCCTCGTTCGAAGATGTCCGATGTAACATTCTAGGCATAGGATTTGAGGGCGGGCTCAATCCTGAGTGTAGGATCCCGATGTTGTGTGGACGCGGGCCTCACTCTTGTGTGTTATTTGTGATGTGACATGTATATGCTGTGTGCGATAGTATACATTGTTTATGCCATGTGGTAGGCAAGCATGTTAGATCATCATATGATGCACGATATTTTATATGTTATGTTTTACTACTTATGATATGCATAATGTTGGCCGAGTTCGGCGTACCCACTGAGCTTTCGTAGCTCAGCGTTCGAAATATGTTTTCGTGCGTAGGTTAGGTGAAGCCGGTTCGGATTTCAGCATCGACCGTGTTGTTAGAGTACATGTATTAGATTTAGTGGGTTTGTACTATGTCGAACCCTATGTAATGTAACTCTGTTTATTTTAATTTGGGTCGAATGTTTTAAACGGTTTGTAATATGTTGGAGCTCCGGTTTCTTTAACATATTTTGGGCTTTCGTTTTGATTTAATGGATTTATGAATCATATTTGGACTTAAATTTGATTTAATTGTTGGGCCCTTGAAAGGAAATTTTGGAAT
The DNA here is from genome assembly GCA_035048815.1 of Abelmoschus esculentus. Taxonomy (NCBI): domain Eukaryota; kingdom Viridiplantae; phylum Streptophyta; class Magnoliopsida; order Malvales; family Malvaceae; genus Abelmoschus; species Abelmoschus esculentus. The sequence continues at coordinate 11,860,522 of JAUCBN010000031.1, forward strand.
ACAGGTTTTTGGCCGGAGGCCCAATGTGACATCCGGGTCGGGTGTTACATTTGGGTTCTTTGCTTTCAAATTTTCAGGTGTACGACCAAATTGAAGTATTTCTCTGTTATCCATTGCTTTGATTTTTGTCACATTTCTACAACTTTTGGATTCGATCACCTTTCTTTAATCTTTTGGTAACGCAATTAAAAAAATCCTCTTTATTTCATTCGGTTCGCTTCGATATTCTGATTACCAATCTAGTTCTATCTTCCACTCGCTCTTTCTCTCTCTCTCTTTTTCTTTTTCTTTTCTTTTTCTTTCTTTCTTTTCTTTTCTATTCTTTGTTTTTTCTTTTCTTTTCTTTTTTTTGCAAGTCCTAGCTTTTGACTGCTTCCTTCTGATATCCTTATGGTTTCATTATATAATTTTTCTGATCTTGCCATGTTCCTTTGATGGAGAGAATGTCATTCATCGTCCCATTCGAGGAAGTCCTTAGAAGGTCTCCAGGGGGTAGAAATTTAAGGTCGACTCTCAATTCAAGAATCTTGAACAACAAGTGCCCGAGAAGGACTTTTCCTGACATGGGAGTGGTCCATTATCTAAACACTCGTTTTGTTCTTGTTTTGGCATAAGTAGACTAGCAGATGCTCTCATTTGAAATATCCCCGTAATATTCAGTTTCCTCTAAATATACAAAACTTAGGGTCGATTTTTGAGTCTAAAGCAAATATTCTATCGCATTTGAAATTCTGGGACCTGTTACATAACTAATATATACATGTGTGTATATTAAAAAAAAGTTTGTTCTATGTACATAGGAGAGTAAGAGCTATCCCTTAAAAATGAATGAAAGAATTAATGAATACGAAATCATTTGATGGGTGAAAGAAATGTTATTTTAAAACAAGTTCCCTTTACAAAATGTTCTTACTACTTTTCGGGCTTAAAGTAGTAAATTAGAATTATTTATATTTAAATGAAAAATATATGCAACTTCCAACCTGATGCTTAATTGAGAAGTCAGATCCTCTCCCAGAACCTTATTCTGTCATCAATCTTCAAACTTAAGACTGTCAGGATTTGACCAAATTTTGAATCTTATTATGTCCTCCGTCTTTGCCCACCTTTTTGGTTTTCTCTGGCTCGCGCCCCTTTGCTTCATCTATCGCCTCTACTGCGGTAATGTGATCTTCTCTTAACTTCTCTACACCAAATGTGGTCGAGAAAATTAATCTTCATGCTTAAACTTGTAAGCTCGAACTTCCCCACTCTGAGGCCTAAGAGATTCTGCACTTAAGCTTATACATTTGTCTATGGAATGGCCCTGAACTCTCGCATGAAAGCCAAAATGGTCTTCTTCTTTGAACCACTTCGAGTAGGGAGGCGTGCATGTTTTGACAAAGCAAGGTGCCACTATTCGAGCTTCTAGCAACCTTGAAAACATCTCCTGATGAGAGGAATGGCACTGAAATGAAGGCTCTTCAACTTCTTTTATTTCTCATGAAGTCTGGAAATGGGGCTTGTCAGCATCTAAAGTTTCCCCTAAATTTTGAGAAAGAGACCACTTACCCATAGCAGTGGTCCATATGCCTTTTTTGGCTCCTGGAACTTCTTGTATCTCATCTAGGCCTTTATTCAGTGATTAGGAAAACAAAAAACTAGAATCATGAATCTTATTTACAACCAACTCGGTAGAACGCTTTGAGGCGACACTACCTACTTTAAACTGATTGGTGAGGACTCGTTTTTGTTGGGTACCCTTTCCCTTTCACAGTTGGGCTTGAAACTCTTGTTGGCGCTTCTAACCTTTATTTGCACTGTAGGGTTTTCTGCTAAACCTTTATCCTTGGCTGCAGTGGCTACCAAACTCATCAACTCATTCATTTTCTCGTTGAATTCTACTTGAAATTCCCTTATGTATGCCCACATATCCTTTTGAACATCGATCAAGCATTCTTGGAGAGGGATCATCTTCTGGTTCTTTTTTCTTTTTTCGAATAATATTTCTCTAGTCAAAAAATGATGAATGATGTCTTTATGTCCAAATGAATGAAAATACAGGCAAATGCGATATGCAATGCAAAGAGCACAATTGAGTTAACAAATATCATCGTTAAACAACCTTTATTAAAAGGGACGTCATATCGATTCAACGAATGAGATTTGTCAATTACATAAATGGCTTGGGGGTAACATCATGGATGATGGTCTCTCTCGAATTCCCCATAACCTTCCTCTATTCTTCAAGTCTTCAATTGAAACATCGTGAAGCTCATTCGTATTCTATGTTGAATATGAAAATTTCCTTATAATTCCTTGTATTTGGGCAGTCCATTGTCCATTTCCGCTCTCGTCTCCAAATTGCATAGGCATACTGAAATTGTCCCTCATTCTTGCCGCTTGATCTTAAAATCGATGGTCCCTCCATACCACCTTCTTATTTTCTTTGAACCTTTACCTGGAACACCTTAGAGCTCGTTGACGTCTTCTGTGAGAAATTAATTATTTCGTGCAACCTCTTGCGCCTAAGTGGTGTATCATGCTAATTCTTGCTCTTGCCCCCGAATGGTCTAGGATACGAAGTGACGTGTTTCTACAGTCGACACTAGGTGTGCTTGAATTGCCCCCTCATGGTTTCCCCATAATCATCATGTTTCGAACTTCACTCGTCAATATGAGCGATTGAAGATTGGTTCTTCAAGTTATCGTCTTTGCGTTTGTAGGTCGAATCTAGAAGAGGTATCGTCTTTTTCATATGATTGTTTCCCTTTTTGACCATTTTTGATCCCTCTCGTCGTTGTTTCAAACGAAAGCTCCTTTTAACAAAGTTTTTAATTTCAAACTATTTTTAACTTCAATGTGTTCTTCATGGTAATGCATGTAAAAATTGAAACAAAAGAAACAGTGGCACAAATGGTTAGTCACAATAAAGATATTTAGAGGCAAGAAAATAAATAAACAAACATGGTTCACAAAGAAAACCCTAATCTATCTTTCTAGGATTATATCTGCATGGCTCTATTGGGGTAGTTTTCCTAAGTTCTCAAGCATGTGGTTCGGTTCTAATTGGGGTACCCGAACCTATCTTATCGCCTACTAAGACAAATAAGAGCCCGAATTCTGGCCCATTACAGGCTTGCGAATTGGATTCGGTTCAAGGGAAAGCACGACCTAATGATGTGGAGGGCTACTCACTTGTCAAAGGCATGGATTCCGGAAGTGCATTGCCGACCCGTGGAGGGTTACTTACTTGGGTATAGGCATTTCACTCCCGCTTAAAAAGGGTTAGAGCTCGGGTATAGAGCTTAGTGAAATGATGCAACACATGTCGGTGATTCCTTAGAAATTAAATGGAAAATTAATTTGAATTCACCAATTACTAAATCCCGTAAAATCTTGATCACGTTTTAATAAAGAAACCTCCTTAAAATTAATTAAAGTTCAAAAGCAAGTTGAAAATATTTTTATTTGGCCTAACTCTCTTTTGTTTTAAAAAAACAAAAATGTCCCCAGTGGAGTCGCCATGCTGTAGCGACCTTTTTAGAAGTCCGAAGAAGATGAAAAACGTGAAATTAATTTTGAAGGGTGTGGGGTAAAAGGTCTTTGATGCTACCATTGGTTCCTTTTGAAAATGTCACTTAAAAACATTAATTCTGTTAAAACAATACAATTTGGAGTCGCCACCGGTCACTAAGGTAGACTGGACACCTTAAAAGAAAAATCAGAGATTCACTTTGAAAAAGGGTTCGGGAGTTGGTTACGCGTGGGGAAGGATTAGCATCCCCATCGCGCCCGAAAATCGGTACCAAAAAATGTTTTCTTTAAAATCTGTTTTTGAACTTTAATTTAACTTTAAATCGGTTTTCAAAATTCAAAATTGACCTCAATTAAATGGGCTTAATTTAATTGGTGAATTCGAATTAATATTACATTTAATTAATAAGGTTGACGATACACCGGACCATAGACTAAATCGATGTCAAATAATACTGACCGCCGCGTTAGTTTAGGGTTCGGATCCCGTACATCACCTTTATGAATGATGCAAGCATTTATAAGGATGATGACATGATCTTGTTAATCTTAACATTATTTACCTAGGGACGATATAAATTAACTCAAATATACATTTAACCTCCGATAACTCGGACGGTTATGATATGAATATTCAAATTAATAGATACCTCCCTTTTTGATATTTTAAAACCAATTAACAAAAATCTTTATTAAATATGCAAGTCATATGAATGGGGATGATGCTTAACATATAAATAAAACAAATATTCTAAGAAACAAAATTAGAATTGACGACCAAACAATTAAAGTAAATATAAAATAAAGGGTAAATATGAAACACAAGGAGAAAACATGACCACACAATGACATGCAAAGGAGTAATATAAAATAACTACATGTGACAATATAAAATATAAACGTGGCATGAAAAAATATACATTAACCGTGTATATGTTATGCTTAATGGAAAGAGGGGGTTCACATGCACATATGGGAGTGTCACAGACCTTTCAAAAAAAAAAAAGGGAGTGTCACAGAACCAAAAGAATGAGGTAACCTATAGAACAAATATGTTAGCAACATGTGACAGTTCATAATGAAATAAAAAACTAACATATTGAACATGCATTATAACCACGATATAATAAAATATGCAAAACAATAATATTGACAGTAAATTAATAATATATATTACGTATGAATGGAACATATAATATTAAAATATATTTAGTAATTCTTAAAACAAAACGCTATAACATATGAGTATAAAAAACTGAAAATAGAAGGATATAATATAAAATATACCATACGAATATATGCACAATAAAGAATACTATATATTATAGTAAAAGAAAATAAATATAGAAATCTTAAATATCATAAAAGCAAATTTCAAATTTAGAGGCATTTAATTGATATTCCTATTAAAGATAATAAATATGGTAAGTGATTTAAAGAAATAAAAAAAAAAATATCATTTTTTTGGGTTTGCTTTGAACCAGACCCTTAATGCTTCAACTTCTAGACTTTGTTTCTCTCTTTAGTCAACGGCATCTTATCCCCTCGACCTTCCTCGAGCTCATATGGACTACCTGCGCGAGGCTTTATGGCGGAGGATAAATATGACCGAGACAAGGAGGTAGGCTAAGCATTCAGACTTTTATTCTTCCTTGTTTTGAAATAAAACAAAAACAAAACAAAACCTCGACCTTAAAGATTTCTTCTTTTTCATGTTTCCTTGATGGTGCGATGGAGGAAAGATGAGCTCGGCCGGCCTAAAAGCGTCGTTCGTCGGCGGCTCGGCGTCATAGCTACAACTCCCATATTTTTCAGTGTCTGGTAAGGATTCGAAATCCTCTATTATCTCTTGGAGTTCCAAAACGAGATTTCTGCGAAAATGGTTTCAAAAAGACATCTTTTTATTTGAAAACAAGGATCCGAGACTCATCAGATTTGAAAATATGGTGAAGAAACATTTTATTTTTATTATTTAAAAAAAGAACTAGATGAACACTACTCTTTTTTTCTACCCCGAAATTGAGGATTTTCTGTTGATTTCATTTCTCAAAGCTTTCTCGGTTTACAACTCTTTGAATACTTTCTGGGCTCTCTCTATTTTTTTCATAACAAAAACCAGCCCCCTTTTTAATATCTCTCCCTCTCTTCTTATACAAAATTCAACCCCTATTTTATGGTTTCTGGATTTTCCAGAAATGGAATCCAGTCATATCTCATGTCTTCTTTTTCTCGATTTTCTGAGATATAAGATCTAATGCTTTTTATTTGGCTTTGGCGTGTCCGGATTTTGGTGCTTTTGGTGGCTGGCGGCCGGTGGACAGCAGGATGTCAATCCCTGCATTCCCGGCGTGATCGGGAAGAGGGGATCTGATGAGTCACGAGAGTTAAAGAGGTTTCCAATCTGGTCTGAATGCTACATGGAAACATAAAAGGATATTAGTTTTTTTTTTCTTTTATAATACTAGTGGGTATGGCCGACTGGTCCATTTTGATGGGCCATGTAACATTATTTAAAGAGGCTTTGTAAATAAAAACAAAACATGAATTTTAAATTTTGGGCATTTATTTACTCTATTTTTTTAATAGGCTTTTAATAAAATATATACATAATAATAATAATAATTTATTAAATAATAATTAATTACCATGCAATATATATCAAAACATAAAATTCAACACATGCAAAATTGATGACAACAAAAAAAAACGATAATTAATTTACACATAAGCAACAATTATATTTATACTCGAAATATAAATAATACATGCAATATGATAATAATACTAATGCTTGTATGCCAACACACATGATATAAACATAGATTACACACATAAAAAAACACATATTATACACGTGGAAAACAAAACACATGAATATACACACACAATCTAATTAAATGACACATGCAACATGTTATGCTTACTACATATGTACCCAAACGGTGACACTAACGAACACACAATGATAACATGCAATAACATTAACTAACACATGTTATTATATATTTTATATTTTTCTTTTTCTTTTCTTTTTTCTCTTCTTTTTTTTCTTTTTTTCACACATTATATATGTCCATTATGTATTAACTAAAGCCCTTAAAATAATACATGTAAGTAATAAGTTAGACCCGGACGAAAATGGTGATTACAGACCTGTATTTTCGTGCAGGCGTATCGATACCTTTAGCATGCGTATCGATACCCTAGAGAGTAAATAAAGGCCAAAATGGCAGGTGTTTCAGAATGTCTTGCCCATGTTTCGATACCAAAAATTCTAGTAGCAAATCATATCGATATCCCTTGTTAGGTGTTTGATACCCAAAACTCTAGTAGCAAATTGTTTCGATGCCTCTTTGGGGGTGTATCGAAACATGGTGCGTATCGATACTCCATATAGGTGTATCGATATAGGTAGATTTCCCTTGGTCTTAAGCCATCGTCTTAGTGTATCGATACGCAAGGTAAGCGTATTGATACTGAGGTATATTACTATTTGGTGGGTTTGGACACCTTTTATCCTCGTAGTGTATGATATCCTTTGTTTAGGTGGGTATAGTAGTGTCAATGTACTCATGCCATTTCATCATTCATGTTTCATATGCTTATTTATGTTGTGTGTGATGAGAACCAGTTGGTAGGGTACCCACTGAGATTCTGTAGTTCAGCGTTTCGAAATGTGTTTTTGTGCGTATGTTGAGGAAAGCTTTAGATCTGAGGAGCATCATCTTCGTTGGTTTCAGCATCGACTAGTCTGTCAGAATACTTTTACTAGATTTAATGGGTTATGTACTTGTAGGACCTTATATGTGTAATTGTAACTCGTTATATTTCAATTCGAGTCGAATGCTTTTAAAATTATAGTATTTGGAGCTCCAACTACTTTTAATTACATGGATTTATGTTTTGATTTGAATCGGATTTTATAAACATATTATGGATTTGGATTTGAACCCATTCTTTTGGGGCTTTCGAAATAAAATTTTGAAATACGGGTTTTAGGCTGGAGGCCCAATGTGACACTAGGTCAAGGGTGTTACATGATTTAGATTTTTAGTAAGACATATAACATTAATGTTATTATATTTTAGGGGTATGGTTTCAAATCTAATGACATAATCTAAGAGTTGTTGCTTCATCCAAAGGACTTGGGCATAACAACTCCCCAAGGATATGTACTCCACTTCGGTGGTAGATGGAGCTACACTATTTTGTTTCTTGGAGAACCAATATATGAACATACTACCTAAGAATTGACATGTTTCGGGAGTATTTTTTCTATCTATCTTACATCCTCCATAATTTGCATTCGAGTAAACATGAAGATTAAAGGAGGAATCTCTAAGATACCAAAGACCTAAACAAGGTGTGTCTTTAAGGTACCTAAAAATTCTCTTATTGGCTATAAGGTGTGATTTGTTAGGATTAGCTTGAAACCTAGCACACAAGCAAACACTAAGCATAATATTTGGTCTACTTGCAATAAGGTAAAGCAATAATTTAATCATAGAATGATAAAGCTTAGAATCAACACACTTACCTCCTTCATCCTTGTCAAGCTTAATTGATGAGCTAGTAGGAATGGCTTGAAGCTTCACATGCTCTAAGACAAACTTCTTGAGCATATCCTTAATATACTTAGCTTGATTGATGAAGGTGCCATCGTTTCTTTACTTGATTTGGAGTCCCCAAAAGTATAATATCATCAACATAAAGTTTTGAAAACTCTAGACAATAACATTCATTAGTAGAACCAAATATAATATCATCAACATAAACTTAAACTACTAAGATATTACTGTCAAATCTTTTTATAAAAAGTATAGTGTCCACATTTCCTTTTTTAAAACTTTTGTCAATCAAAAAGTTTGAAAGTCTTTCATACCTAACTCTAGGAGTTTGTTTCAAACCACATAAAGCTTTAATCAATTTGAAAACATGATTTGGAAACTTTGAATCTTCAAAACCCGGTGGTTGTTCAATATATATTTTATATATAAAGTCATTTAGAAAAACACTTTTTACATCTATTTGAAAAAGCTTAAAATCATGAAAACATGCAAATGCAAGCAACATCCTAATGACTTCCATCCGAGCTACGTGTGCATAGGTTTTATCAAAATTTATTCCCTCTTTTTGAGTGTAACTTTGGGCAACTAATCTAGCTTTGTTTCTCACTATGTTATCACTCTCATCTAGTTTGTTTCTAAAGACCAATTTAGTTCTTATAGTAGATTTATTACTAGGCCTATCAACTAGTGTCCATAAATTATATATTTCTAATTGATTTAATTCCTCTTGCATAGCCAAAATCAAAAAGTCATCCTCTAAGGCTTCATTGATATTTTTAGGCTCTATGCATGACATAAAAGCTATATGGTTCATAAGTTTAAGAGAAGAACGAGTAGTTACCTTCTTGGATGGATCACCTAAGATTTCACGACTCTTGACATAATTGTAACACCCAAAAAATTATTCGTAATTTTAAAGCCCCAATTTTAAATCCCTAATTAAAAACTCTAGTTTTGAAATTCCCAATTTCTAAAAAACCCTAGTTTTCCAAGATTTTAAATTGTTTTTTTTAAATTGAAGAAAAAATTGGATAAGATTGTAAAGTTTTATAATTTTACGGTGTTAGTTTAAAGTTTAAAAGTTAAGATGATATTTTTAAAATTTTAAAAAATCAATGACTAAATCATAATTTACCTATTTTTTATTTACTTATTTCAAACCAACGTTTTTTTTTACTTTTTATTTATTTTAATAAAAAAGTTATATTATTTATTATTATATGTTTTGAAGTTTGATAAACTCTTGGTTAACCTAATTTATTTTTAAATTGAATTCTAATTCTTTTAGGAATAATTTTTTTTCTATACGTATAAATTGTAGTCTAAGAGAAAACTCTATATTATTGTCTCCACCAAAATTCTCTAAAGCTTGAATTTTTATTCTTTAATTGTGTTCGAGTTCAAAGCCACGCTATTCAATAGATTCAATTGCTTTGACTAAGGTGTATTTTCTTCGAGTGCTATAAATAAACGCCTAAGAGACGTATCGAAACGCTTGGGAAAAATTTAATACTTTGGCTTTGAAATTGACTTAGGAAAATATTGATGGGTTATTGTTTTGACTTAAATAGATAATTTGACTTGTCAATTGTGTTATGAACTTAAAAAATTATTTGTAAAATGGTTTTTATACTTTTTTGTTATATCAAAATCAAATTAAGTTTTACCTATACTTTTAGTTTTAAAATTTTTAAATATATTTTTATTAATTTATTACTACATACTTAAAAAATAAGATTAATATTTTAATATTATTTTAGTGATAAATTTTAGTATATATATATATATATATGAATATATATCAAAATATTTTAAGATTAATTTTAAATCACTAGTTTTTATATTTGATTATGTATTATGAAATTTATGTATTTAATATATAATTTTTTTAATTTTAAAATAAAAAAATTAATTGTATACCTATTACCTAATCAATCTGAGTACCTAAATTTTATGAATACTCAATCTAAATAAATCAATACAAAAACTAAAAAAAATTAAAATACAAAGAAATTAAATATTTAATTTTTTAGATACTCAGAAAATCGAGTACACGAACGCCCTTGAACTCTTCTAAAAAAATATGGCATTTAAGTTCATGGCCGAAAAGAGATAAAATTATGTGTTCGACCTAGGGATGGGCACAGAACCCGAACCCGACGGGTTTCAACCCGATCCGGTTCGATTGGGTAGGATTTTTTTGGTGAAAAATTTGGGTTCGGGTGGTTTTTTTTAAGGGTGGTCTCAGGTCGGGTTCGGTTTTAGGGTAAAAAATCCGACCCGGGATTAATAGTGTAATTTTCCCATATATATTTTAGGGATATTTGCAATAATGATCCCTCTTTATATATATTTTATACAATTAGATCACTAAAATTATTTTTTTTACAATTAGGTCACTAAAATTAAATATTTTTACAGTTAGATTCCTAATTTTTTTTATAGTTTAGTCCCTAAAATTTTATTTTTTTTAATAATTTGTGTCGGGTCGGGTTGGATTTTAAAATTTAAAAATCGGGTCGGATTTTTTCACCCTAAACCCAGGTCGGGTCGGGTAACGGGTGGAGGGTATAATTTTCCGGGTTGGTGTGGGTGGGCCGAAAATCCGACCCGACCGGCCCGTGCCCATCCCTGGTTCGGCCTGGCTCCCCGAATCCAAGCTGGGCTGTTATGCCGAAGGTCAGATCTCACTTCCCTTCTAGACTCTGCCAGGTCTTTTTACCCGTTCAAGAAATGACAATCCGTTTTAAGCTTTGGGGTACAGTGAGCGAATCGCCAACTACAAATCAGAACAAGCCAACAAGGCCTATCTGCTTCCCGGAGGCTTACATCTCCGAACACAACTGAACTGAACAACCGTAGGAAAACACTATACGGAGACGAAAATGGCACTGCATCTTGTGAAGCTTCCCTTTATCTCGCGTTACTGCGATAGCACTAACTCTACTTTGTTCTTCTTGTCGAAATCTTACTCTCCTCTTCAGGGTACCCGTCCTATCTCTATATAGATTCATGCACTTTTCTCATTCTCTTTCAGTAATTTTCACAGACTTTTGATTGTAGATAGGAATGGAGAAAAAAGGGTTTTGCTTTAATATATAATTCGTAGTTTTTTTTAATATTTCCTTGTCTTTTACATTTTTGAGTACTAAAGAATTGGATTTTTTCTGGGTTTTGGCCATACAGCTTGCTGTGCTCTAATACTTGATTGTTTGAGATTTTGTTTTCAGGGAGATGGTTCAAATCTCATATAAATAACCCCTTTAGAAGCTTTGCTGTTTCCAAGTCAGAAAAACTTCAAATTCCAAAAAAGTAAGCCTATATGATTTATGCTACATATTCAACGATAGTTTTGTTCATGCTAATACATAGTTTTATCTTAGTTCAAGCCTTATATTGGCCCTAAAAAACAGTCCATGCTGTTTACATTTTATACCTTACTTTGCTTCATGTCATTTCAGGAAAAAAAGGCTGGATGAGTTGTGTCTTGAAAGGTTTCAGCAGTACAGTCGAACGTTCATACAGTCATGGATTTTACAAGGTAAATGATAATCTTCAGTTGCATGTGTTCTTTTACTTTGATACGCCTGGAGCAATTGTAATTCCTATTTTTGAAATGCAAATTCTATATGAAGAATTGGCTGCTGAAATCATGTAGATCTTCCTTTTCTTCTCATAGATACATCTATGATGCAGGCAAAGTTTATGTGAACGGAAAGGTGGTAAACAAAGCTGGAACACCTGTCTCTGACAAAGCTGTTGTAGAAATCATTGCCGAAATTCCAAAATACGTATGTAGGTGATTATTCTCTGAAACATCCATCGTGCATTTTTCGGTATTATATTGTTGAGATGTTTAAGATTAATTTCTAATGCTGCCTTTTGTAATCCAGAGCAGGATATAAGTTAGAAGCTGCTATTGAACAGCTTGGCGTTGATGTGGCTGGAAAAATAGCCCTTGATTCTGGGTTGTCCACAGGAGGATTTACGGATTGTCTTCTTCAGTATGGCGCATCTTATGTTTATGGAGTTGATGTAGGTTACGGGCAGGTACTAAATTGGATAATTTGTAATATCATGTGCAGACAAGTATCTTCTTAAGTTTTCAACTGCTTACATGAGAAAATATGGTAAAACTAACACGGAACAAGAGAATTTTGGATAGTGTATGCTGGTATGTGCATCAGTGTATATTAGAATGGGATCAAATTCACTTATCAAATGCAATTATCATGATATGTTCTGAAACATTAGAGCAACTTTTCCTAAATTAATTCGGTCAAGAAGCTCATTTAGTAAGGGAAAAGATTAAAAGCAAGTGGTATATTTTTGTTTTCCTTCTGGCATTTCAAGTGAGTTCTTAGATTTGAATGTTGACAAATTGCTTAGCTTAGTTTAATTACTTTGGTGACACTATTTTTGGAATATACTTGTATTGTTTTGCTCACTTGATATTATAGCTGATTATGTGTTCCCTGTGTGTAAATTGACATGCACTTTTGTGGATTTTTAATGGTTCTTCCCTGCATGTGGATTTCAATTTTCAACTTTGAATAGGTAGCAGACAAGATTCGTCGAGATGAACGTGTTTGTGTGATAGAAAGAACAAATTTAAGATACCTTTCAAGTCTCCCTCAAAAAGTTGACCTGGTGACATTGGACCTTTCATTTATTTCTGTTCTCTTGGTAAGCTTTCAAGCATTTCCAAACTTCCTTTCTTAACATGTTTGAATTACTTTTTTAATTTAATTTTCAATCTGTGTCTTAACTTACCTAAAAGATCATTTGGCTCATCAACGCTCTGATTTTATGCATGTTTCTAGTTTAAAAAATAGGGACAGGGCAGATTCACTGTCCTCTTTAACCGAGTAATTTTGTTATTAGTAATTACATGCTAACAACCTTATGCTTAAACTTTTTCATAAGCTTTAGTTGTTTGTTGGCATTTTTAAACAGGTCATGCCTGCTGTAGTAAACGTAATGAAGGAAGAGGCGACTTTAGTTACCCTGGTTAAGCCTCAGTTTGAAGCTCGTAGATCGCAGGTAACGAATATATGCATTCATGTGGACATATATACACATGCCTTTAGATTGTATCTTTTCCATTTTCTGGTGGCAAATGAATCAAAGAATTGACGACACATACCTTTGCAGGTGGGAAGTGGTGGGATAGTGAGAGATCCCAAAGTTCACGATGAGGTACCCAAAACATTTTGTTAAAGCCACCATAATCGATATGAAAAAAGAGTATTATAGTTATGATTTAAGATTGATTACGTTTCTTTGTGTAGGTTCTTGAAAGAATCATAAAGGGTGTAGAGAACTTTGGATTTGAAAGCAAAGGTTGGATTGAATCTCCTCTAAAGGGTGCTGAAGGTAACACTGAATTTCTTGTTTGCTTCAGTCGGATTTCCGAAAAAAGTTCTGAATAGTTTTATCATAGAAGGATACATTGATATGTGAGTTTGCATACATCCATGTGACATTGTAAACCATGGAAGATTTAATTATTTTATGTTAGATCTATATGCACATACATACAACATACGTACAACAGACATAAGTATGAGAGGTTTAACTGTTATATGGTGATTACTCTAGAAATATCGTTAAATGTATGGGTTTATACCTGCTACTGTACTGTTGGAGTCTGTGTTCCACCAGCAACCTGTGTATGGAAGTTATTTTGAAATTCAGCGACGTAATCCTCCATGTATGCCTGATAAGTTTCCAACCCAGCAACCTTCCTAGATAGTTCCAACCCAGCATCCATCCACTTCTTTGCCACATTTATATGTACCATTATTACAGGTATGGCTGCCCGATTCCATGCAGTCATTGCAAGTCATTTGCCTTCTTCAGTTGGATATTCCCCTTCAACCCATATATTATTCGGTACGCTTGCTTGTACATACTGAGAACCGTGTCATCATCTGTGTTAACCCTTGTGAATACTATATTTCACAATCCGTTTTTGGACAATGAGAGCCACATCCTCGTAGTTTGGAGAGGGGAAAGAAAGGAGACCTGAGAGGCACTCACTAAGGGCAAAGCTTGCTACTTCTGCATTGAACCTTGGACCTTGTGAGGCATTCAGACCAATTTGGTGAAGGTATTGAGGAGTGCAAGTCTTTGTGCCTCAAGGCTCTTAACAATATGATGTTGGGACTCCAAATTGTTCAGTCCCCCGTGCATATTGTAGGCATCGAGCACGTATATGAAATAGAGGTCACCTTCAATGTTCCTCACTGACGGTGAATTCAGTATCTGCAAGAATGCATGAAGAAATATTGTATGAGGGAAGCAGCCCTCGAGCATTTGAGACACAAAATGAACATGTTCAGTTTCTTATACAAAACAGCATTAGAAATAATTTCAGTAAACCCAGTGGTGGATCTTGACAAAAACAATGTGAGGGGTCCGTTTAAAATTAAAAGTCAAAATTAAATTTTCAAAAATAAAAATTTGAAGGCAACTTATTTTTTTTTTAATTTGGAGTTTTAATTAAAATTTTTGAAAATTAAGATTTAACGAGTAAAAACAATAAAAAGGAGATTTAAATAAAATATTTAAAATTATAACTTAAGAGTAAGTTCGTAATTTTTTTTTGAAAAAAAAAACAAATTAAAATTTCTATAAAATTAAGGGTTCAAATGATAATTCTCTAAAATTTTGTAGAGCCTCTCAGGTACCATTACCTACACATACCTTCCCTGCCCTCTCTACTCTCTAGCAGCTCAAGGGATTGTTTTCTCTGAAGTGATCATAACAGAGACAATATAAATGATCAGCAAATCGTTACATTGTTTTCTTCCAATTGTCCATCACCCAGAAAATCATAAAATCCAGGAACCAGACTTAAAATTCAGCATATAATTAGATCTTTTCCTTCACACACTTGGCTCCAAAATTCCATGAAGTTACAACAAACCAATTATGTTCTCGTCTTTTGATATTTTAATAAGAAAGAAAGCTCAATAGAGAAGGAAGTGAACACATTTTATTAAATGATCATTCAAAATTTATGCAAAATAAAATCAACAAATCCATTACTAATATGTTTTTAAATTTAAGCAACCACTTATGAACAATTTTCTTCTAAACTTAAACAACACATTAACAATTGTTGTCTTTAATATACTACAAAATAAGGCGTTAACACTGACAGAAAAAATAATGAAATAAACTAAAAGACGATTGAACCATGTCGTGGTATGGAGGCCACTACCTTAAAAAAATTGGCCACTACCTTAAAATTCGTCCAAAAATTAGATAAAATCTGATTTAAAATTCAAATTTAATTAGATAATTAAATTAAATTTGAGATAATCTGATATTGTAACTGATAATATCCATTCAAAAATATATTTAATAATCGATAATATCCATTTAAATCTCGGATATTTTTATTAAATCTAATCAGTTACGTATTAAAAATTCAAAACTGTCAATAAAAAATAGAGTGAATGCAGAAGAAAAAGACCTTTCGCATTTTATATTTGATAAATTTTCCTATTGATTTTCTCTAAAAAGATATTACACAGACGTGTCGAAGACACGTGTTACCACAACCACGACCACGAATGGCGAATGGCGACGACAGTTCATGAGAGACTCCCATGTTCTCTATCTCTCAACATGGGAGTGGTGTAACCCCTCGACCCGGTCTAGACGTCACCCGACTTAAACAAGCTACACGGGGAATACCAAGGCTAATCCAGAGACTCACCCTGATAAACGACCCTAAAAATTTTTCTTTTTATCTTACTAGATGCTTTAATTAGATCATATGTGTTCATGCAATGAATGAGTTCAAATTACAGCAGAACTAATAAAAAAAGAGTCTTAATTTTAGTCGAATAGGTTTTAGGGACCTAATTGTAATTTTCCAAAACTTACGGACTAATTATGAAATTAAAGTTACCAATACTTAATTAAGTATATTTCATACTTGGACGTGAATTTTCAGCTTAAATTAATATCTACAAGTCAAATAATTGCATTCCTTAAGTTTGGTGACTAAAACGTGAAGTTTCAAAGTTCATTTCAGCCCTTAACGACATTAACTGCCAGGGGTATCGAAACCCCTTGGAATTGTTTTTGATACCATTGAAAAATTAAAGCAGATATCGAAACAGTGCTCAAGTGTTTCGATACACCTTCGAGTACTTAGACGATGACCCGCGAGACAAGCCCGTGTTTCGATACAACTGGACCCTCGTTCCGATACAATTTGGTTTTGTAAAATTTGGTTTCGGAACTCGGGATGAGCGTATTGATATGCCTGCTTAAAAACATTCTACTATTTCGAAACCAGTTCATGTGGTTTCGATACCCAAGCTTAATTTTCCATAAATCCTTCATATTTTTGTTTGGGTATCGATACCCTATGAAGAGGTATTAAAATCCTCTGCCCAGAAAGTACAAATTACTCAGGTTTCAAGCATAAAACGAACCCAACAAAGTCTAAATGCATAATTTCACCTAAAGAGTCACGAAATACATGTCTTAACAAGTTCTCTAGATGTAATTCATCCTAATTCATATAAGAATTATCCAACGTGTGAGTACATCCAAAAATACCAAATAACAACATAGATAAATATAGAAGCATTTGAAATTCAAACAAAATACTTTATTAATTCCATAAGTAACAGATATGCACGTTTATAAACTAAACTCGGAAAGTCATGGGTTTACTAGTATATTCAAGGTTCTCATAATATCATCGTTCAAGAAAAAAAATTCATAAATAACATAAGGTCTCTAGCTCCATTGCTCTCTACTACCTAAGGTTCAATTGAAAATAACATACTTCAAGCTAAAAATATATCAAAAGCGTAAAATATAACACTCCTTGCTTCTTTGGACGAACGAATCACTTATTTCTCTGCATTGCAAGCAAAAGAGAATTGTTAAGCAATTGCTTAGTGAGGGATGTATAAAAATATTTAAACTACTTGCAATGCAACCCATAATATACTGAAATCATTTTAGAAGAAAATCAGTTCATGCTCTTAAAACAAGCACACATGGCTATTAATGCCACCAAAGTAAAAATTCAACAAGTGTTTTATCATGTGGAACTAATCCACAAAACTCAAGCCTTACATGCTTCTCATAGCAAGGCTTATAAAACGTTTGAAACCCAATTCAAACTCTCGCAAACTCTATTTGCAATGAAAATCAATATAAAGTATAATACTTGCGTTTTCATGTGTTGGTACTAGTGATCCGATTAGTCTACTTCTAATCATTGGGATAAACGAATACTTGCATGGTGGCATAAAAGCCAAGACATGCCACTTATGGGACTATACCATCACCATACCACGTATGAGGGTTCTATCACCTACTCATACCACGCACAAGCTAAACTCGTGCACACGGATGGATTAAATTCAAACATGTTTCCCACCTTAGCTTCCGGGATAAGCTACGCTTAAATGCAATACAACACATATATCACAATTCAAGCAATAACTCTAATGCATCACTAAGAAATTTACTCACGTATATGAATTTTGTATATATATAAAGAGTGCACTAACATCCTATCGATCGATCGACTTATCCCTATAACATCATCTCAATCCAACACAAAACAGTAACAATGCTCAAGTTTCTTTTTAAAATAGTATAAGGTCCACTTGCATCCCACAATCTCAAGTTTAATCACATAAACCGATAAAAATCCTTTTTAACATAATTTCAAAAAAATATGGGAGCAATTAAAATCAATGAAAAACAATAACATGAGCATTCAATCACGTACATAATTACACATGTACAAACATATAGTATGAGCATGTCAAAATATAGCAAAACAAGCATTATGGGAAAACCGTTTCCGAGAGCAACTTAAAACTTACTTCAGATTATAGGGAGATTTCTCACACCATCCCTACACCCCCAAACCTTTTAAAAACAAGGTAAAACATTGTCTTAGCAGCTCACTCTAAAATCCACTCACCAATAACTGATTTCTTGTGCAACAATCCACCGAACCGATCCGAAACTCTTTCAAACCTGATATAAAACTTCTTGCCCTGTTTCAAATATCAAAAACTAAGGATTTAGTGCTCCAAATCTCACATAATAAACCCCAAGTCGGATCCCTACTCAACAGCCTTTAAAACCTATCAAAACCTTAACCGAAAACTTTTTGAAACCCACCAAACTTCACCTAAGCCTTAAGTACGGGATTAAATATATAGAAATCATATTATAAACATCCTAATACATTCAAAATCATGAATTTATGATCCAAAAATAGTGGGTTAAAACTCTTGAATGAAAATTATAGGTTTTGATCAAAACCTGATTTTTATAAAACAAAGTATTAAAAACGTTTTTACTTAGCCAATAACTTGAGAATTTCAATAAAGAACCCTTTAAAATCAGATGATTGAATATCTCATACCTCCAATTCTGACCCAACCAACTTCCATGGTTTTTGAGGAAGAAACGATTGAAAAACAAGATTTTTTTGAAGAAGAAAAGTTGTAAATACTTATTAGAGAAAATTTAATTGAAAAGAAATTGAACTTACCTTGAAAAGAAGGTTGTTCTCTGGCTTGGAAAAAGGGAAAACGAAAATAATAAAATAAGGATTTAAGTTTTAATATAAAATATATTTTTAGGAATTAAATCAAATAATTTAGGTTATATGTTTTAAAATTTGGGTTAAGAATTAATTAAATAAGTCCATGGAAGGTTAGTTCAACTAAAATTACAATTGGATCAAAGGACCTTAAAGATTAAAAGTTTTGGCTTAGTTTTTAAAATTGTCCTTAAGTTTTTAATTTTTACAAAATAGTCACTAATTTCAAAATCTTAGGGATTCAAGGGTAAATTTTCAAAATTTAGTTGAAAAAAGTAAAATATATATTAAATAAGGATTTTAGGATATTTTTATATAATTTATTTTGATTTAAAACAAATTTTTAATTATTTAATCCCGAACTAGGCTTAACTGGACCACTAACTTCTAAGCCCTTTTTTGGGGTGTTAAAACTCTCCCCCACTTAAGAAATTTCTTCCTCGAAATTACCTGGTGGAAACATATAAGTGAACTACATTTCCATATCCGACTTTCGTTCCCACATGGCTTCCTCTATGCCTCGATGTCGCCAAAGCATTTTGACCAACTCGATGGTCTTACCACGCAGAACTTTAGAATCTGATGCAAAGATTTCAACCGGATCCTCTTCATACGAAAGATTTGGATTAAGCTCAACTTCCCTCATCGGTAGAACATGCAATGGATCCGATCTATACCTTCGAAGTATCGATACATGAAATATATCATGAATCCTCTCAAGCTCGGGCGACAACCTTAACGATAAACCACTGATCCAACTCTCTAACACCTCAAACGATCCGATAAACCTCGGTCTCAACTTTCCTTTCTTCCCCAACTTCATCACTTTCTTCCACGGAGATAACTTTAGGAAAACCTTTTCGCCCACGACATATTCTATCTCTTTCATCTTTAGGTCTGCATAGGACTTTTGACGATCCAATGCATCCTTCAACCGATCACTAATGAGTTTGACCTTCTCATTAGTATCCTCCAGAACACTAGGTAAGGTCACAAACTTCTCACCAGTCTCGACCCAACACAACAAAGTACGACATCTCCTACCATACAAAGCCTCAAACGGTGTCATCTGGATACTCGCCTTATAACTATTATTGTAAGAAAACTCCACCAAAGGCAAGTGTTTCTCCCAAGAATCCTATAAATCTATCACACAACATCTCATCATATCCTCCAGAACCTGGATAACCCTTTGAGACTATCCATCCTACGGATGATAAGATGTACTGAAACTCAACCTTATACCAAGAGCTTTCTACAACGATTTCTAAAACCTTGGCATGAACCTCGGATCTCTATCAGACACTATAGATTTCGGTACTCCATGCAGCCTCACAACACCAGAAACATAAAGCTAGGCTAACTTTTCCAAGGAATACTTAGTATGCACTAGAATAAAATGTACACACTTCGTAAACCTATCCACGATAACTCATACCGAGTCTTTCTTGGTCAGTGTCGAGGGAAAACCCGATACAAAATCCATAGTAACTCTCTCTCAGTTCCATTCTTGAATCTTTAAAGGTTGCAACAAACCTTTAAGAATTGTAACCACTAAGTGTTGTTCATAAAACTTCAAATTTACTTACTTAAAGCGGTTTGATGAAGATATTTGCAACAAATCAATATAACATCACCTTCTTTTTGTACTTCTCTAAAAAACAAAGGTTCAATGTTGAAATGTTTAGTCTTCCCATAAAATACTGAATTGTGTGAAATTGTTATAACAACTTGATTATCAACGAAGATCTTTGTGAATTTAACACAAAGCTTAATTAACAATGGATGTTGCAACTATAAATTTTGCTTCAGCAGTTGATTGAGCCATAATTTTTTTCTTTTTCGAGCTCTATGGAAAAACTCATGACTTAAAAGTGAAACAATTGCCTGAAGCACTCCTCATATCATCAATAGAACCTCTCCAATCATTATCAGAGAAGCCAACAAGCTTGGACTCCTTTTTTGTGAATTTAACACTAAAATTATTTGTCTTTGATATAACGAATTACTCTCTTAAGCAGTCTTGAGATGCAATTCACTAGTACAATGCATAAATCGAAATAAAATACTTACAATATTTAAAATATCAGGACGTATTGTTGAAAGATACATTAAGCAACCAATTAAGCTTCTAAAATATGTTTCATTAACTCCATTTCTATCTTCTTTGTAAAACTTTTCCTTTTGATTCATAGAAGATTTTACTTCCTTATATTCTTTAAGCTTGAACTTTTTCAAGATTTTTAGTATTTTTTTTAGCAAATGAACACTTTATGTTCTGTCTGTTTAATTTTAAATTAAAAAAAAGACATAAATCCGAGATCTATCATCTCAAAAACCTCTATCATGTCTTACTTGAATTTCTCAAGCATTCATGCATATTTTTTTTATTAATACGAGATCATCAACATAAAGAGTCACTATAAAAACATCACTAACATGACTTTTAACATATATAATAGTCTCAGATAGATCTCTTTCAAAGCTCAAGCTTAGCAAATGATCATCTATTTTATTCTATCAAGTTCTTAGATCTTGTTTCAGTTCATAGAATTTTGAGAAAAACAGATTCTCGTTCTCTCATTTCTTCACAAAACCTTTAAACTACCCAATGTAAATTTTTTCATGCAAAGTACTATTTAAAAAATCGGATTTTACATTAAATTAATATACCCTCTAATTCATTTAAGTAGCTACAACAAATAAAAGTTTTATGGTATTCAAACAAATAACTGGTGTGAAAGTATCTAAATAGTCCATGCTAAAAACTTATGCATGGCCATTGACATAAGCCTTGCTTTGTGCTTGTTGATTGAGCCATAAACATTAAGTTTGTTTTTGTACACCCATTTGACTCCGCTCACCTTTTATCTTGGAGTCGATCAATCAACTCCCATGTATTGTTCTTCTCGATCATGGGTAGTTCCTTCTTTATTACATTCATGAATTTTGTATTTGTCATTGCCATAGAAAAATATACAAGTTTACATATAATTATACTACATCTTGTATAAATGTCAGTAAGTAATCTAATACCCTTTTTGGAATATTATCCACCAACTCATTCAACCAATTTTCATCTTTAATTATGGTTAAAGTAAATAACTTAAGCTTTAAATCTATAATAGTTGAATGACTTTTCTCATCTCAATTTTACTCTTCATATTTCATGAAATGAACATCTTTACTTATAATATTTTTTTTATTATGTGATTGAAAGTGCTCTTTTATCTAACTTGTCTCTATTAATCTATGAAATATGAGTAAAGCACAAACAATCAATGTTTTTAAAAAAAATGCCAAGAAGATTTACGATCATACCAAGTTTCGTAAGGTGTTTGATCTTTGATTGTTTTTCTAGATAATCTATTATGTAGAAAAATTACAATATGAGCTGTCTCTTCCTAAACCTTTTCAGGTAATATTTTTTTCGTGGAACATATATTTAATCATTTCTAAGACATTTTTATTTTGTCTTTCACTAATTCTATTTTATCGTGGTGAAAAGAAGTTGTTAATTGATGCTCAATACAAATTTGTTTACAAAATGTATTGAAATTTTTTGATTTATACTTTTTGTCCTAATCAGACTTTAATATTGAATATGATTTTGATTTTCCATAATTCTTTTAAATTTTTAGAATACTTCAATAATTTTTTACTTGAATTTTAAGAAAAAAAAATTTAACATATCCTTATAAAATCATTAATAAAAACAACATAATATCGATTACCTACTAAAGACGGAATTCTTTAAGGTCTAAAAATATCTGTATGAATCAACTGTAACTTATAAGTGACTCTATGTAGTCTTTAAAAATAACTTTTTATTTTACTGTCCAAATTAATAAGCCTTACATGTCAATATGTGATCATCAAGTTTAGTAAGATCAATTGTTATTTTTTAAACTTTATCTTCAATATACCTCGATAATGATAGTGTCCGAGCCTTTTATGCCACAACATTATGTTATTTTTATTTGCTAGAAAAGTTGATTACTCCTCATGTATCAGGTTGAGAAAACCTTTTTTCTGTCATCTTAACTTCAAACAGTTTTTTGGTCTGTAGTATTTTCTATTGTACATATATTTTCTATCAACTTCACTTTAAATTCATTCTTTAATAATTAATCAACACTAAACAAATTTTGATAATATCAAATACAAAAAAAAATATCATTAATAAACTCGGTACTTGATCTTGTAATGGTTCTTGTCCTTTTTTTCTTTGACAATAATGTATTCACATTTTCAATTCTGACCTTCTTGGATTCGGTATTTCTTAACTCTTTGAAAAACTATTTTTCAATTGTTAGGAAAAAATCTTCTACTTCTTTATCATGCCTTCATCCATATCTCCTATTAAGATTTTTAAAAAAAATTGAATTTCAAATCTTAACCCTTATTTCCTATATCTTAAATCCTACCCCTAATTCCCTAAACTCTAACCCCTAATTGCTCTAATTTAAAACAAAGACATGAATGTAGGCATGAGAAAAAGACAAACGATTTCCACCCCAAATATCATATGATTAGTACAATCACTGTCAGTGAGTCAACTTTCATTCGTTTCGTGACTAGTGAAACAAGTTACAATAAAAAGTTGATCACCTTCGTCTTGACCTACCACTTGTGCTTCATCTTGTTTTTAGTTTTTATACTTGTAAATAATAGTTTCATGTCTTATCCAGTTATACTTGTTGCATTTTATATTTGATCTTCTCCAATACGTGAAAGGTGGGTGATCTTTGTTTTTCGTAATGTTAACATGAAGGATAATCTTCCTTTACTCTTGATCTTCTATTTCAGGTTTTATTTTTATTCTCAAATACAGACTTTTCTCTACTCGCATTATAATTTTTTTTTATTCTTTGATCTCTTATTCTTTTCATCATCTAGATGCTTAACCGGTAGAGCATCTTCAATGACCCTTTCTGACCTCATTACACGCCTTTACTCTTGTACTTGTATTCCACGATTTTTTTTATCTCCCTCGTACTTAACCTTGAGATAATACTATTTCTCTTTTGTTGACTTTAGAGACATATTGAGTGAAAATCGCCGATGATACTGTAACAAATAAACATATTTTTTTACTTTGATCTGTGCTATGGTGGGTCGAAAACAATGCAAGAATTTCAGTCTTTTTCTAAAGTTTTTCAAAGATCTACAACCTTTAAGTCTCTATATGTACTACCCAAACAAGATAATTGTTTTCATCAAATATAAGAGGGCTATCAAAGAAAAATTACTTTCACCTTCCATACTATAACAATAATTAACACAGGTCCTTCAAAAAAAAAGTTTCATTGCTAATTGTTGATACTTCAATGAGATAAAAAACCTCAATAGAGAAAAAAATTAACACAATTTATTCAACGATCATTCAAAATTTATACAAAATAAATCAACAATCCATTAATAATACGTTCTTAAATTTAAGCAATAATGTATAAACAATTTTGTTCTAAACTTAAGCAACACACTAATAACAAATAATTAAAAATAGCAGTCCTAAACACATCTTTCAACATCCCCTTTCTTAGAAAACTCTCGTCTCTAAATTTAGAAGCTCTATTGTATGCTTGTTTCAAGAATTTGAGGATTTCAGCCTCTTTATAAGGTCTTGAGAGAGAAGAGTGACCAATGTGCGTAGCAATGCAACTTTTGTTGTGGGCATTGATTTCCTAGAGTTATAAAAGTTAGAAAGTTTGAAAGAGCAACAACAACAACAGGAAGAGAACGGGAAACGACAGCCTCGTGGACTGAGAGAGACAAAATCTGGAGTGAATTCCAGACAGGATATCATTGTTTGAATTGCATAAATCAGAAGGCAAATTATATTTGATTAATATGTTAATTGTGCAAGAGATAGAGTAAGAGAGTTCCTATTAGTTTATCCACCAGTGACAAACTGGCAGTGGTTTTATTGAGTCCCAGTATATGTACTTGAGTGTAAGAGAGGAAGACTACCTCAAGGAAAGCACACATGGTGTTTGGATCAAACTGCAGAAATAGAAAAAAATTAGGCAAAATCAACAAAAACGCTTTTACCTTCATCATCGAGCTTTGATGAGTATATATAATCCTATTTATGATTTAAAGATTTTATTTT
Organism: Abelmoschus esculentus; assembly: GCA_035048815.1. Lineage (NCBI taxonomy): Eukaryota > Viridiplantae > Streptophyta > Magnoliopsida > Malvales > Malvaceae > Abelmoschus > Abelmoschus esculentus. Next base: position 11,885,324 of record JAUCBN010000031.1, read on the forward strand.
TTTTAATAATATATTCAAATCAAATTTATTTACGTAAATTATAAACCTTTATTATATATTCAAATCAGAAGGCAAAGACGTCTAATCATAGTTACAACTGGCATCGTATTGTGTTACACATATTTAGTTTATTTTCAATATTTCTCTTTCATCATGTTTAAAGCGTGTACGAAGAAACTCGTTGATAAAGTTTGAAAGCGTTGTGTTTGTATTTTTTATGAAAAAAAATCAATATTTCTTAGGACATTTTTTTCCAGTTTGACCTACAGTGTTTTTTAAATAATTTAAATAAAAATTAATTCTTTCGAATTGTATAAAGCCATAAAAAAATTCAAATTAGAATAATATTTTAATAAATTGCTTATGGAACTGTAAAAAAAAATTTCAAGATCTCCGACTAATTTTGTGTACCACAAAACATATAAAAGCTTGTCCAAATTTTCCTTGTGTAATATAATTTTAAAGTAAATACCGATATTTAAATACACAAAATAATATTATATAAACATTTATAATCACTCCGTTAATTATTTAATCTCAATTTAATATGTTATTTTATTTTTAAAACATTGTTAAAATTTTGTTTTAATGAATAATTTATTTAATAATAATATCTAACAAAATATCTCTTTTTTTATTCTATGAAAAATCAACGCATTCTAAAATGATGAACTAAAAATAAGATATACAAATGATAATAGAAAAAAATATTTTAATTCTAAAATTTCCATGGCATGGGATTGTTTAACCAATAACTACAATGGACGGGGATCAAATATTGGAAATGAAAATTTGGCTAAAATAAAAATAAGTCTTCTTTAATAAGGCCTTTTCAACAATTATTATATTATTTTGGATAAAGTATATTGTCACGCCCCTAGAGTTTCACGTCCGAAAAGCTCGGCTACTCTATCCAGAACGTGCGGTCTTAGGCTTTGTAACTCCAGACAAACGCCTAAGTAAGCCTTTTCACCCCTCACGGAAGATCAAACTTCCCAAGCACCGACAAACGCAAAGCGTTCTATGCGGAAATGAATCAAAAGAGACGGGTAAGGAAGAACTTCTCAAGAACGCTCAAGAACGTTCAAGAACACTAAAGAACAAAGAAAGAAACACACTCGGAGATTTAGAGAAAATGTTTTTATTCCTTGGAAACTTGGAATAACTCAATGCTCACTGATACACACTGATACATTAAATGAGGTGGGGAAGACCTCTATTTATAGTTGAACTCTCCTCGATCCTACGGTCTATACAATTTTACACCGACGGCTATGATACAACCTTATCCATTTACAAAGCATAATTCTGGGAATATTCCCACCTAACTATGGAAAGAATCTTCTGTGTTCACACACCTTGGATGGATAAGTCTCTCCCTGGATCGGGCCAACGTTGGTGGTCTTCGTAAGCCCAGCATTGCTCTTGGAATTACTTGGGCAGGCCACATCACACCATGTGATGCCAATGTCTTGGACCCCAAACAACGGCCCGTGACATTCTCCCCCACCAAACTTGGCGACGCCCTCGTCGCGCCACTCGGACAACACTGAGTTCGATCCTGGGGCTTCTCGCGTACCTTGGCTTGCTTCTGTCTCGGAGTCTGGCTTGAATGTCCCCCCATAAGAACCGCTCTCCCCATAAAGAGCACTGGACTCTGATTCAACTATCCCCCCATAAGGACTGCTCGCTTCGGCTCGCACCGTTTAGTAAAATCAATCGTACCAAGCACATCTTGATCACTATCCCCGTGTTCAAGAGGTACTTCACTCATTGACTCAGCATTTTCTCTCTCCGACAAGACTTCGTCCCTAAAGCTTGACGCCCCATTGCTCCGCGGCAATGTTACACCCATCGACACTTCGGTCCCCTTGAAGTTCGATGCATCGGCCATCTTGTCCACGGATGGCTCCTCGACGGCATCCACGCCAACAGGCTCAGGCAACACATGCCTCACCAAGGAAATGTCCCCAACAGTCGCCTTTTCCACGATGACTCCTCGGCTTGGAGCATCCTCGACACGCTGAATAGCTGTCAACTTCTTGGTCCCTTGCCCGACGTCTCGTCGTACGGGTATAACACATCGTTGTCTCGGATCCAAGATACACACGACGTTGGCACACGGAATTATGATCGCTTCTACACGGTCAAGGAAGTTAAGTCCCAAAATAAAATCAAAGTCATCAATATCGATTACCTTGAAGTGTTCTTTCGACTTCCAATCACCAATTTGCAACTCAACTTTCCGCACAGTCCCTATCACAGGAGCTTCCTTGGCATTCACAGTCTTGATCTTGTTTGTTGAATCCACAACTTTCAGACCAAGCTCCACTGCAGCCTTCTTGGACATGAACAGATCACTTGCCCCGGTATCCACCAAAGCACTCTTCGATCGTCCCGCCACATTGATGTCGACAAACATCAACCCATTCTGTTTCTTGCCATTCTTCTTGGCAGAACTCAGAATCATCGAGCCAAGCTTCGCAGCCTCATCACTCTCGGGCTCGTCCACCTTGGACTGCTTAACTCGACCAGGACACTTTCGCGCTCTATGCGGCCCCTTGCACCGGTAACACTTGCGTCCCGTTACCTTCGGCTTATCACCTTTGACACTGGCGATTGCACCAAGTCTACTCGCTGGTTCACCATCTGAGTCGTTGTCCTGACGGACTATGGCATCGAGGCGGCTCTTCTTGTTCGGACACTCCTTCACTATGTGAGGTCCTTCACAATGGTGGCACCTTACGGTTCCTCGATCCTTCCGCTCATTTGGCTTGTCGTACCGATTGGACTTGGGGGATGGTGATAAGAGGGCTCCTTGTTGAGGACGCCTTCTTGATTGTTTCGGATCTAGGATTGAAGTAAGATGTCTCCTGCAATAAGCATGGCTGCAAATTGGTGTTTAAAAGGGCTGGAAAATTTAGGTAGACAGAATGTAGAAGATGAAGGCTCGGAGAAGTTGACAATGGTGGAACGCTGAAAGTATTGGTTTGGTTATGGCTAGGATTGGTCTTTGGTGAGGTGAATGGTGAGAAATGAAGTTTCTGACAAGGTTGAAAAATAGGTTGCAAGGGGTAGTACGAAAATGAAATAAAAACAAGGAAAAGAAATAAAATGAAACAAACTCCAAGGATGAACTCGAACAATCTGTTGAACGAACCCGAACCTTATCTTGAACTTGCTTCAGACGGACTTGGACCCTTCGATTATCTACAACCGAGAACCCAAAGTATCAAAGGGGTTGACCACGCAAGCAACGAACTTGAGAAGTCAGAAAGTTCTCAAAAGAACCGAAATGAGAGAAATTCTCACAAAAGTAAATTTCATTCAAATTGTCTTTTTTTTTTACATTACAAAGTATACATATATATAGGCTAGTACAAGGGAGTTGGCGCCTAGAATACTTGGCCAGAATTGAATTGGAAGTTTCAGATGAGTGGCTGAAATGTAAGCACAATTAACATGTGTTAATTATGTTAAATGTGGATGAGAAAACTACTCATCCTTATCCTTTGTGGCCGGCTGGTTTTGGAGGGAGGGAAGACTGAATTTCAAACATTTAACACATGTGTTTTATGTGTGAAATTCAAAGGAAATAACTCCTTGTCCTTATCTTACTTTGACGCCAACTTCAAGGAGGGAAATCTTGAAATTTGAATCTGCCACATGCCATGCACATGCTTGGAAGGATGGTGGACGCCCCTCATGCTGGTCACATGACCATGACACACTCTCCCACGTGGAGGACACCTTTGAGCTATCCCGGGACTCACCAGCTTGAGTTGAGCTAGTAGAGCTGGAGTTGAGCTGAATGGAGCTGAGTTGAGCTGAATTCAGCTAGCTGAAGTGTTGAGGATTAGTTGAGCTGAAACGAGCTGCTAGAAATCCATTGAGCTTTTCCCGAGCTAAGGTGAAGTCCTTCATTTGGTACTCTTCCTTGTGCCTATGAGAAAACAAAAGTTATACCATCATAAGTATTGTAAACTTATTAAAGAAAGTTAAAACAAGCTGAAAAACATAGTTATCATATTGGAAAACATGTAACAAGCTAAAGAAACATGGTAAACATGATTATGAGCTTGTGTTCTTATTGAACTTATTGAAAACACACCTATTTACATGCTTAATAAACACAATACTAGCTTAAGTACTATATAGTTACAAGATGTTACACATCAGTATGTAACATAGTGTAAAGTTTATTCTCTAAGGCATATGCATTATTAAGGGATTCTGAGACTTGTAAACATTTAAGAATAAGAACTTCCCTGAATTGCTTAGCCTTTGATCGAGTGATGGGTCCTGATGGTAAGACCTCCGGATCAGCTGATTGAGCTTGTGTAGATGTGCTCACATCATCCCCCCCTTCTTGAAAAGGATTTGTCCTCAAATCTGCAGAATCATTAAAAGGGGATAAGTCGGAAACATTAAATGTAGCACTTACATTGTATTCACCCGGCAAGTCCAACTTGTAAGCATTGTCGTTCACTTTCTCAACCACTTGAAAAGGACCATCTCCTCGTGGTAACAGCTTGGACCGTCGTTGGGTTGGAAAACGTTCCTTTCGGAAGTGAATCCAAACCCAATCTCCAACATCGAAGGTAACTCGCTTACGTCCTTTGTTCGCTTGCTTCTCGTATTGTTGAGTCCTTCGTTCAAGGTTATCTTTAACCTGTTGATGCAACTTCTTTACATAATCAGCCTTGGATTGTCCGTCCCTATTCGTCACTTGTTCATATGGCAAAGGCAACATATCGAGAGGAGTGATAGGATTAAATCCATAAACAACCTCAAAAGGTGACATTTTAGTAGCAGAATGAACGGCATGGTTATATGCAAATTCAACATGCGGCAAACAATCTTCCCACGTCTTAATATTCTTTTTGATGATGGAACGGAGTAAAGTAGATAAAATACGATTAACAACCTCAGTTTGTCCATCAGTTTGGGGATGACAAGTAGTAGAAAACATAAGTTTCGTACCTAATTTGCTCCAAAGAGTCCTCCAGAAGTGACTCAAGAATTTTACATCCCTGTCAGAAACAATCGACCTAGGAATACCATGTAAACGCACAATTTCCTTAAAGAACAAGTTAGCCACATTAACAGCATCATCGGTCTTATGACACGCAATGAAGTGTGCCATCTTTGAGAACCTGTCAACCACAACAAAGATACTATCTCTACCTGTCCTAGTCCTAGGCAATCCCAACACAAAATCCATAGATATATCAGTCCAGGGGGAGTCGGGAATAGGTAAAGGTAAGTACAAACCGTGTGGTAATACCTTCGACTTTGCTTTCTTACATGTCACGCATCGTTCACACATCCTTTCGACGTCTCGTCGCATCTTTGGCCAGAATAGGTGCTCCTTGAGAATGTGTAACGTCTTGGTGACTCCAAAGTGTCCCATAAGTCCTCCTTCATGAGCTTCTCGAATTAGGACCTCTCGAATTGACCCTTGAGGAATGCAGAGTCTTCCTTCTTTGAAAAGATAATCATCATGTCGATAAAATTTCTCATCTGCACCCTTTTCACACAATGTATATCTTTCTCCAAAATCAGGGTCAGTAGCATATAATTCTTTGATATAGGCAAACCCAATCAAATGAGAGTCTAAGTAATTCAGAAGTGCATACCTACGGGATAAGGCATCTGCTACAACGTTGTCTTTACCTTTCTTATATCGAATGACATAAGGAAAAGATTCTAGAAATTCAACCCACTTAGCATGCCTTTTATTCAACTTATGCTGACCTGTTATGTGCTTCAAAGCTTCGTGATCGGTGTGAATTACGAATTCTTTCGGTAAGAGATAGTGCTGCCATGTTTCAAGAGCTCGAATCAATGCATACATCTCTTTGTCGTACACTGGATAATTCAAGGTAGCACCACTTAACTTCTCGCTGAAATAGGCAATAGGTCGCTTCTCCTGTGATAAAACGGCTCCAATTCCTATTCCTGAAGCATCACACTCAATCTCGAACATTTTATCAAAGTTAGGTAAGGCTAACACTGGGGCCTTAGTCAAATAATCCTTAATTTTCAAGAAGGCTTCTTCCTGTTCATCACCCCAATTGAAGACTGAATTCTTCTTTATAATCCCGGTTAAGGGGGCGGTAATGGAACTGAAATTAGGTACAAACCGACGATAAAAACTAGCTAAACCATGAAAAGATCTAACCTGACTTATTGATGTCGGTCGAGGCCAATCCTGAATCGCCTTCACCTTTTCTGGATCGACTTCCACACCCTGTGCAGTCACGATAAAACCAAGAAAGGTAACCTTATCAGTACAAAACATACATTTCTTCAGATTACCAAATAACCTTTCTTTTCTCAATGTGCCAAGAACATTCCTCAAGTGTTCCTCGTGATCCTGCAAAGACTTGCTGTATATAAGAATGTCATCAAAGTACACAACACAATATTTTCCAATGTAAGATCGTAAAACATGATTCATCAGACGCATAAAGGTGCTAGGTGCGTTAGTTAAACCGAAAGGCATCACTAACCACTCGTACAGACCCAATTTCGTTTTGAAGGCTGTCTTCCATTCGTCGCCTTCTCGCATCCGAATCTGATGATATCCACTCTTTAAATCAATTTTGGAAAATATGGTCGCACCACACAACTCATCTAGCATGTCATCAAGACGAGGAATGGGATGCCTATACTTGATGGTAATCTGATTCACCGCTCGGCAATCAACACACATTCTCCATGTTCCGTCTTTCTTGGGTACTAAAAGTACTGGTACAGCGCACGGACTTAAACTTTCCCGAATGTAACCCTTTTCCATCAACTCGGTGATTTGTTTTTGAAGTTCTTTTGTTTCTTCTGGATTACTTCGATATGCTGGCCGATTTGGAATGGTAGCTCCCGGAATGAAATCAATTTGATGTTCTATACCTCGAATAGGTGGCAACCCACTCGGTGTCTCATCCGGAAACACATCTTCAAACTCCTGCAAAAGAGACGTAATAGATGCAGGCAAATCATTAGGAATATCAGATAACAAACAATACTCCTTATACATTAAAATAAGTAAAGTTTGTTGAGAGGAAAGACATTTCCTGATATCCTTGCCGCTCGCATATACGTTCGTCTTCTTCCTTTCTGTTTTGGCTTCCTCGACATTCTTTCTCAATCGAACCTGATCTTCTTGCACTTGACTCGGTGTCAAAGGTGCTAAGGTGATCTTCTTACCTGCATGTGTAAAAGAATATCGATTTGTAATTCCATCATGCAACGTACCTTTGTCGTATTGCCATGGACGTCCCAAAAGTAGGTGACACGCATCCATTGAGACGACATCACAAAGGATTTCATCTTTATACCTCCCTATGGTAAATGGTACCGAAACTTGTCTAGTAACTCGTACTTCTCCGCCATCATTTAACCATTGAAGACGGTATGGTTTGGGATGCTTCGTCGTCTTTAAGCCTAACTTATCAACCATGAAAGAACTTGCAACATTAGTACAACTACCACCATCAATAATGACAACACATACCTTGTCGTTAATGAGGCATCTAGTATGGAAGATGTTTTCTCGTTGCTGGTCGTCTTGTGTAGGTGTAGCATTTAGACTTCTTTTTATGACAAGTGCTTCACCGGTCATGTATGTATCCAAGGCATCATCCGCATCATCCTTGTCTTCCTCGTGTAAAGGTTCATGTTCTTCATTGTCGGATTCAGACTCAATCTCTCCGTTTTCTAACATCAACATAGTCTTCCGATTAGGACATTGGCTTGCAATATGTCCTCTTCCAAGACACTTAAAGCACTGAATATCCCTTGAGCGTTCTGGACGTTCTGGTTGTGCAATTTGCTTCCCACGCCCAACATCTACAATCGGGGCCTTTGGCTTGCTCGTTTCACCCTTCTCTTTGTTTTGAAACGGTGCTTGTTTCCTGAAATTGTTAGAAGGATTGAAAACAGAATTGGAAGGAGGTCTGAAAGAATTATTACTTCGGGATGACGACATCTTTCTTCGTTGCTGCCTCTCAACCTTAATTGCCATTTGCACCATTTCGTCTAATTCGACGTAATGTTGCAATTCAACAGCATTGGCAATGTCAGTGTTCAAACCTGAAAGGAATCGCGCCATGGTTGCTTCTCGGTCTTCCTCAATGTTAGCACGCATCATGGCCATCTCCATGTCTTTAAAATAATCTTCGACGCTTCGATTTCCTTGTTTCAAAGTTTGTAACCTTTGAAATAGGTCTCGATGGTAATGGGATGGTACGAATCTCTTTCTCAAAATTCTTTTCATCTCTGCCCATGTATTGATTGGACCTTCACCGGTTCGTCTTCTACTTAGAATCAATTGATCCCACCAAATTAAGGCATAGTCAACGAACTCCATCGCTGCCAATTGAACCTTCTTCTGGTCAGAATAATTGTAGCAATCAAAGACGTGCTCCACCTTGCTTTCCCACGCAAGATATGCATCCGGATCTGATCGTCCTTGAAAAGGGGGTATGGCAACTTTGATGTTGTTCAAATTGTCATCCAGTTGTGCCTGGTGTTGTACACGCCTCCCATTTGTTCTAGGAGCATTCTGCCTCGGTTCTTGCACTTCTTCAACGTCATCATTGTTGTCATCATGGGAATTGTTTTGAGATCCCTCGATCTTGTCCATTCTCACGTGCAATTGTTCAATCTCTGATTGCACTACTCTTCGGACTTCTCGAAGCATGGCTTGCATCATAAGGCTTGGTTGAACGTCGTTTTGTTGTTGATCATCACGATCTCCATTTGAACCTGCCATTGTTAGTAAAGAACAAACAACACAAAATAAAAATAAGGATAAATGGACCTCACAAAGTACACACACAAGATCCTCACAAGTTCACTCCAAAGAAAAAATAAAAATGGCACTCCAACACTCGTGTTTCACTCGGGAATACTTGAATGGCTCTTTTGATTCCCCTTCTGATCTCACACACACAAATGCCTTTTACCACTCCTTCTCTCGTTATAAGTTCTTTAGAGGACTAGCGTAGACTTTCTTCAAATCTGTCACAAGTGTTAGTCTTTAACAACAACGGTTAGTGACAATCGAAATGTAAGGTTCTGTCCAAAACAAATTCGGTTAGTGTTAAATGGAAAGAAAAGTGATGTAAAGTAAGGTAAAGGTTAGAAAGAAAGAAAAAGAAAAAAAAAAAAAAAAAAAAAATGGATTACTTACTACAAAGAAACACTTACTACTCTCCTTTCACCGAACAATCAATTCTTCATGCCCGGTTGATTATGGTAGTGTTTGATGCTGTAGAACACATTAAACTTGCATTTTCTTTCATCTTTTCAATACCATGAAGTGCTTTTCTTTCAACTATTGATATTCTGATTTTTTTTTGAATTTTCGAAATTTTTTTTTTTAACTAGAGTTGACTTTGACTTTTTTTTTTTTTTTTTTTTTTTTTTTTTTGACTTTTTTTTTTTTGATTGTTTTTGCACTTACGAAGATGATTCTTACTTGTAATCCAACCTAGGCTCTGATTACCACATGATAAGAGGGCTCCTTGTTGAGGACGCCTTCTTGATTGTTTCGGATCTAGGATTGAAGTAAGATGTCTCCTGCAATAAGCATGGCTGCAAATTGGTGTTTAAAAGGGCTGGAAAATTTAGGTAGACAGAATGTAGAAGATGAAGGCTCGGAGAAGTTGACAATGGTGGAACGCTGAAAGTATTGGTTTGGTTATGGCTAGGATTGGTCTTTGGTGAGGTGAATGGTGAGAAATGAAGTTTCTGACAAGGTTGAAAAATAGGTTGCAAGGGGTAGTACGAAAATGAAATAAAAACAAGGAAAAGAAATAAAATGAAACAAACTCCAAGGATGAACTCGAACAATCTGTTGAACGAACCCGAACCTTATCTTGAACTTGCTTCAGACGGACTTGGACCCTTCGATTATCTACAACCGAGAACCCAAAGTATCAAAGGGGTTGACCACGCAAGCAACGAACTTGAGAAGTCAGAAAGTTCTCAAAAGAACCGAAATGAGAGAAATTCTCACAAAAGTAAATTTCATTCAAATTGTCTTTTTTTTTTTCATTACAAAGTATACATATATATAGGCTAGTACAAGGGAGTTGGCGCCTAGAATACTTGGCCAGAATTGAATTGGAAGTTTCAGATGAGTGGCTGAAATGTAAGCACAATTAACATGTGTTAATTATGTTAAATGTGGATGAGAAAACTACTCATCCTTATCCTTTGTGGCCGGCTGGTTTTGGAGGGAGGGAAGACTGAATTTCAAACATTTAACACATGTGTTTTATGTGTGAAATTCAAAGGAAATAACTCCTTGTCCTTATCTTACTTTGACGCCAACTTCAAGGAGGGAAATCTTGAAATTTGAATCTGCCACATGCCATGCACATGCTTGGAAGGATGGTGGACGCCCCTCATGCTGGTCACATGACCATGACACACTCTCCCACGTGGAGGACACCTTTGAGCTATCCCGGGACTCACCAGCTTGAGTTGAGCTAGTAGAGCTGGAGTTGAGCTGAATGGAGCTGAGTTGAGCTGAATTCAGCTAGCTGAAGTGTTGAGGATTAGTTGAGCTGAAACGAGCTGCTAGAAATCCATTGAGCTTTTCCCGAGCTAAGGTGAAGTCCTTCATTTGGTACTCTTCCTTGTGCCTATGAGAAAACAAAAGTTATACCATCATAAGTATTGTAAACTTATTAAAGAAAGTTAAAACAAGCTGAAAAACATAGTTATCATATTGGAAAACATGTAACAAGCTAAAGAAACATGGTAAACATGATTATGAGCTTGTGTTCTTATTGAACTTATTGAAAACACACCTATTTACATGCTTAATAAACACAATACTAGCTTAAGTACTATATAGTTACAAGATGTTACACATCAGTATGTAACATAGTGTAAAGTTTATTCTCTAAGGCATATGCATTATTAAGGGATTCTGAGACTTGTAAACATTTAAGAATAAGAACTTCCCTGAATTGCTTAGCCTTTGATCGAGTGATGGGTCCTGATGGTAAGACCTCCGGATCAGCTGATTGAGCTTGTGTAGATGTGCTCACATCAGATGGCTTTCCCTCGACGCTCTTTTCTTTGGGTTCGTCCTCATCTTCCCTATCACTGCCCTTGCCATGGGGCTTGGAAGACTCGTTTTGTATCTCAAACTCCGCAATCGATTTAGCAGCGGTCATCGCTTCTGAAAGATCCTTAACGCCCATTCTCTTCAGCTCCATTCTTGCCCAACGCTGAAGACCAGATTTAAAGAGATACAAACCCTCCGATTTACTCAAGTCTTTGATCTGCAACTTGAGCTCGGTAAACCTTTTGACGTAATCCCGTATTGAGTCGTCATGCTTCAATTGATAAAGCCCATCTCGAGCTTCCTCGTTGGCATTCTTTGGATAAAAATGCTCTTTAAGCTCAGACTGGAAATCCTTCCATGTCCCGATTGGAATGTCGTCATCCGACTCAGAACATTTGTTTCGCCACCATAATAAGGCAACATCAGTCAAATAGACTACAGCAGTGTTTACCTTCTCGGTATCATTAGTGATACTCATTCCCCAGAAGTATTGCTCCATGCACCATATGAAGTTCTCGACATCTTTCGCCGACCTGGTTCCACTGAACTCCTTGGGTTTTGGGATGTCCTTCACTGGCTTAGGTGTCGTTGTCGAATTCAACACACCGTTCCGCATAGCAGCCTGATATACCAGTACTTTCGCCTTGAGTCCCAACATTTCCTCCCTCAATGCCTCAAACTTGGCTTCGAGAGCATCTCTCTTTTCCTCCAACTTATCACCTTGGTCATCTAGTTCCTCGAGGCGTGTGTCCACCACGTCGAGTCTCTCTACGGCATCCTTCACGGATCCTTCCATCCTGGTGACCTTGTCCTCAAGTGCAGACAACTTGTCCCTTGAGTTAGCTCCGCTTTCTTTGTTAGCCTGGGTTTCTACACCCTTCTGGCTCGCAGTAGCAATAGTCTCCCTCTTTGGTGCCATCTCAAAATCGATGCTTTCGTACCTCGAACGGCTAGAACGTTGCTTGAACAAGGCTCTGATACCACTTGTCACGCCCCTAGAGTTTCACGTCCGAAAAGCTCGGCTACTCTATCCAGAACGTGCGGCCTTAGGCTTTGTAACTCTAGACAAACGCCTAAGTAAGCCTTTTCACCCCTCACGGAAGATCAAACTTCCCAAGCACCGACAAACGCAAAGCGTTCTATGCGGAAACGAATCAAAAGAGACGGGCGAGGAAGAACTTCTCAAGAACGCTCAAGAACGTTCAAGAACACTAAAGAACAAAGAAAGAAACACACTCGGAGATTTAGAGAAAATGTTTTTATTCCTTGGAAACTTGGAATAACTTAATGCTCACTGATACACACTGATACATCAAATGAGGTGGGGAAGACCTCTATTTATAGTTGAACTCCCCTCGATCCTACGGTCTATACAATTTTACACCGACGGCTATGATACAACCTTATCCATTTACAAAGCATAATTCTGGGAATATTCTCACCTAACTATGGAAAGAATCTTCTGTGTTCACACAAAGTGTTCACACACCTTGGATGGATAAGTCTCTCCCTGGATCGGGCCAACGTTGGTGGTCTTCGCAAGCCCAGCATTGCTCTTGGAATTACTTGGGCAGGCCACATCACACCATGTGATGCCAATGTCTTGGACCCCAAACAACGGCCCGTGACAATATCAATGGTTACTAAATTTTTAAAGTGCGTTAATTTAATCACCAAACTTTTAAATTTTTTTATTAAAATAATTTAATTATTATTATTTGTTTTAATTTTGATCCCATTTACTTTCCTAATATAAATTTTAATAGTTTAATAGTCAGAACAAATACCCTTAACATTTTAGTGATTATTGGTGTACTTTATCTGTTTATTTTTTACTCTCTACAATTTTTATTCTGCGTTATTTTTTCCTTTTTATTTATTTAATATAATTTCTAAGCAAAGCAAGTCAAGCAAAGAGCATTAATTGCCTCATCTTGGAGGCCAATCGTCTCCATAGCTTTGAAAAACAAAACAATCAGGGAACTTCATTTCTCATTTTGTTTACCTATTGTTTTTTATTTTCTTACCTTGAATTATGCTTTTGAACATTCAAACCGTGATGTTGAATTTGCCTTATTTTTCTCTTTTTCATATATGAAGTATAGAGAGGTCTTCTCTCTTAGTTTCTGAGGGGGAAAAGGGATGTTTCCTTGTAGTTTCTACTTTCCAGAGTACCCTTTTGGCTGTTCTTGGATCTTCTTCGGTTAATATCTGAGAAACCAGAGGTGGGTTTTTGAATTTTCGTTACGAAGCTTCATCCTGCTTTAATTTCCTTTTCTGGGTCTTATTTAGATTCCCTTATATTGATCAGAATCTAGATCAAGTAGTCAACTTCACTCGGTTTGCTTAATTTAATCTGTGAAAAAAGTTTCTATCTTTTGTGTAATTGCTTGTGAATTTCATGGTTTATTAGCTGAATTATGTTATCCATGCACTTTCCTTTTTTATAGCTTTTCTTCTTGGTGTTTTTGGATGATTATGAATGTTGAATTTGATCTTATTTCCTCTCTTTTGTTTCCTTTTAAACTTGTTTCAGGTTTAGATTTTGAACTATGGTTTAGTAGATTTGGCACGCTAAGCTGATATTAGCTGTACAAATTGCTTTCTGGAACCCACCATTTTGGTTTCAATTTGAGGGGTTTATTCATAATCATGGTGTTGCTTAGCCGAGTTTGTGCTATTTCTGTCAGTGTTTTGTTGTGGTTATTGTTTGGTTGTAGTTTGAGCCACACGTCTCAAGAAGATATTGATTGTTTGAAGAGCATCAAAGATTCACTTGAGGACCCCTTTGGTTACTTAAATTCCACATGGAATTTCAGCAACAACACTGAAGGATTTATTTGTAGATTTGCTGGGATTGATTGTTGGCACCCGGATGAGAATAGGGTTCTGAATATCAGGCTTTCGGACATGGGACTTAAGGGTGTATTCCCTCGGGGAATCGAAAAATGCAGAAGTATGACAGGCTTAGATCTTTCAAGCAACAAACTCTATGGAAGTCTTCCATCTAATATTTCGGGTCTTATAAAGTTTGCCACTACCCTTGATCTCTCATCTAATAATTTCTCTGGAGAGATCCCACCAGCCCTCGTGAATTGTAGCTTCTTAAACCTTTTGAAACTTGACAACAATAGATTGACTGGTTCAATTCCTCCAGTTCTCACTTTGCTGGATAGGATGAAAACATTTAGTGTGTCTAATAATCTCTTGTCAGGTCCGATCCCAAATTTTAATGCTTCATTAACGGCAGAGGATTTTGCACATAATCCTGGACTCTGTGGGAAGCCTCTGGATCCTTGTCGGTCAACTTCAGGAGGCCCTAAAACTGGAATTATTGCCGGAGCTGCTGTTGGTGGGGTGACAGTTGCTGCAATAGGTGTGACTATCGGTATATTCTTCTATTACCATAGAATGACTGCCATTAGGAAGAAAGATGATGACCCAGATGGAAACAAGTGGGCAAAGATCTTAAAGGGAGAAAAAGGCACCAAGGCAAGCTACATAATACCTCCATAACAGATTTATTTTTCTTCATTTTTTTTCCTGTCATGTACTTATAAGGAAATGTCATTTCAGGTTTCCTTTTTTGAAAAGGGGGTTTCGAAGATGAAACTGAATGATCTTATGAAGGCCACTAATAGTTTCAACAAAAGTAATATCATCGGATCAGGAAGAACAGGGACTATGTACCAAGGAGTCCTTGAAGATGGAACCGCACTTATGATTAAGAGGTTACAGGATTCTCAACACTCTGACAAAGAATTTTCATCTGAGATGGCTACTCTGGGAAATGTGAAACACCGTAACTTAGTTCCCCTTCTAGGTTTCTGTGTGGCAAAAAAGGAGAGGCTTATAGTTTACAGATACATGGAAAATGGTGCTCTCAATGATAATTTGCATCCTGCAGATGATGCTAAAAAGGCATTGGAATGTTCCTTAAGGCTTAAAATTGGTATAGGGGCTGCCAAAGGATTTGCATGGCTCCACCACAACTGCAATCCTCGTATACTTCATCGAAATATAAGTTCTAAGTGTATCTTACTGGATGCAGATTTTGAGCCCAAAATATCCGATTTTGGTCTTGCTAGGCTGATGAATCCAATTGATACACATTTGAGCACCTTTGTGAATGGTGAGTTTGGAGATTTAGGTTACGTTGCTCCCGAATATGGCAGAACTCTAATGGCCACACCAAAAGGAGATGTATACAGCTTTGGAATTGTCCTTCTTGAGTTGGTGACTGGTGAAAAACCTACCCATGTATCCAAAGCTCCTGAGAGCTTCAAGGGAAGTCTGCTCGAATGGATTATGAAGCTATCAAATGAAGGAAAACTTCATGACGCTATCGACACATCCTTGTTGGAAAGGGTGTTGATAATGAACTTTTCCAATTTCTTAAAGTTGCGTGTAATTGTGTATTGCCACATCCCAAGGAGAGGCCTACCATGTTTGAAGTATACCAGCTTTTAAGAGCTATTGGAGAGCGATACCATTTTTCCACCGATGATGAAATTTTGATGCCTTCAGATACTGGTGATGTTGATTATTTAGAGGAACTTATCGTTGCTCGAGAAGTCACTGAGAGTCAGTGAAGTGATATGGGATATGGTAAATATTGTACCTTAGCTTAGTGCATCTGTAAGTATTTGTTCTTGTGCATGTTTAAATAAAGGTCAAGGTTACATATATGGTGCTTTACTTACTATCTCAACTTTCTACATTCAGTAATTGTAATTGTACCGGTTACATTTTTAAGCATCCTCATTAGGTCTTTGGTATCTTTTAAGCACATCCTTCACTAGTGTCCCGGAGGAAAAGCTTTAGATTTGTTAGCATCTTTCATTATCTTTCGCGGCTTTCTCCCTAAACTATCATGTATGTAAGATTATTATTTTTCACACCGGTTGAATGCTACATGTGATGTAAGTAGGATCACTTTATAATTGTGAGTTTTTTTTTTTTTTCCTTATAGATTAATGTGATATTGCAGAATCATAAGATGTAGATCAAGTGATTGTTGTAACATAAACTAGACATCTTATAGTTGTGGGGATTTATGTCTTTTCTGTCTTTTTGATTGATAAATGCATGTTTCACTGCTGTTTACGGTTTGCACTTTCTGGATTATGAATCTTAATTTGGCATACGATACTGATAGCAGAACTCTCGCTTGCACGGTTGGGAATCATCGTGCACCCCCGTGAAATTGCCAGCATGATAACTGGAGAAAAAGAAAGACTGTTTTCTTCATGCTGGATTTTGCTGCCTAACTTCCTACTTTTTTTCATGTACTAGAATTTATGCCAAGAAAAAAGTGGACCTATTTTAACATTCTGTGCTGGGATTTATGCCATTAGGCAGGCATCCATGTGACGTTAAGGTGGCATGTTCCAAGGGACGGAACTATTAATATATATTTTTTTTTGTATAATAGCATTTTAGGTTTTTCTAGTTTAACTAATAGTTAAATTTAAAGACTTAATAGATATTTATCTGTCTTGTTGTTTGGTTCTAACTTTCCTTGTACATTTCATTGGGGTTGTTACTGTGATGGATGCTATGGAAGGGGATTTGGAACAATTTTCAAGGGTTACAATCCATTTTTTTTATTCTATAGGTAAGGAAGAAGGAGACGGGAAACAAAAGGTGCCTCTAGGCTAAAAAGTTGATTCGACCTGAAAACTCGATTGAAACTTATTCAAGTCAGAACTTGGTTTGATCTAGGGATATAATGACTCGAACCCGAGTTTGGACCTGTTACTATATAGTAATCGAACCTAAACTATATCCGACCGAGAATGACCGGACCCGATTTTAACCTGTTACTGTAGACCTGAAACCCGACCTGGATCCGACTGTAACGAACCTGAACTTGAGTCTAACCTGGAAAATAACCGATATTATACAACTGAATTAACTCGAGACTTGATTTTATCCGACCTGTTTTGAACCTGACTTGTTTTTAGCCCGACTTGATAAATGATTTGACCTATTATTAACTTGAACTAATACAAACATAATATTTATTTGATTGAGAATATTTATAATTTAATGATTTAATAAATTTAATATGTTAAATATCAAATATATTGTAAATACTTATATTATACTCATAGCATTAAATGTTTGTAATAGCTTGTGCTTATTAATTTCTAGTTATATTATATTACAAATACATATATTATACTTATAACATACTTATATTTATAATGAAACTAATACAACACTTAATATTTATTTATCTTATAATACAAATACTTATTAATTTTTAGTTATATATTAGAAGTACTTATATTATATTTATAACATACTTATATTAAATATATATACTATAAGCATACATATTAAATTATACATTATACTATATATTATACATATATATTATTCATAATACATAATGTATGCATATATATAATTATACATATATTATACATACATTAATAAATATATTATACATACATACATTAATTATTATATTCATATATTCATATATATTATATACATATATTAAGTATACATAATACATTAATGTATATATGCATATATTATATACATATATTAAGTATGTATTAATGTATACTTAATAATTAATATATACATTAAGCATACATAATATATATTATAAAGATTACGTCTATTTCCCATACAAGAATTCAAACCCAAACAAGATGGAGTAACATGAGCATTCTTGACTATTAGGTATAATATATATATATATATATATATATATAAGTATACATATATTAATGTATACAAACATTAATAAATATATTATACATACTTATATATTATATATATATATATATAAATATATTATACTTATATAGTATATATTATACATACATACATTATGAATACATAAATATATTATACATAATACCTACATACATATTTACATATAATATATTATATACATTAATAAATATATTATACATTGTTAGTTAGTTAGTTACAATGTTACATACATACTTATATATTATATACATATATATGTATATATAATATTATACATCTAATATATTACGAATAGAGGCATGATTAAGTGATAAAGGATTTTTACTTAATTTTAGTAAGATATTAACTAAATTAAGATTCTAACGATTGTTATATTAAAATATTAATAAGAGCTTTTAATGTAGACTCGATAGAGGACATCAAGACAATTGACATTTATCGAATAAATCTTTATGTCTATGATCTTGTTTGGTAATTAGTGGATAGTTGATAATAGGCTTAACTCAGAAATAAGTGCCTAAACTATACACTTTTTTTTTGAAATAGGTGCTTAATATTTTTTTGACTCAAATAAGTGCTTGAACTATACATTTTTTTAAAAATAGGTGCCTAATGTTTTTTTTTTGCTGAAATAGATGCCTAAAGTTTCTGTAATCCCTCGACCCGGTCTAGACAAAACCCAACTCGAACGAGCTACATGGGGAATACCGAGGCTAATCCGGAGACCTGCCTCGATAAACTACCCTACAAAATTTTCTTTTATCTTATCTAGATTCTTTAATTAGATCTTACATGTTAATGCAAGGACTGAGTTCAATTACAACGGAAACCAAAGACTTTCTAAATAGATATAAGTACCTAAAGACATAAACCACATCTCACAACATATTCTCTAGATGCATCATCACCTAGTTCCATAAGCTAAAACACCTAGATTCATAAAACATATTCTCTAGATGCATCATCACCTAGTTCCATAAGCTAAAACACCTAGATTCATAAAGTTATCATTCAAGCAACACCAATGTTGATAAACATCAAACATGTATAAGTATACGATTATTACGAGTCTCATCATCATAACAATATTCTTAACATGGTAACTCATCCCTATTGCTCTCTCACTACTACTAATATTATAAAGACATACTTGAACTTTTACTTGGCGGTTACCTGGATCCTTGCTTCCCTTTGCTGCCTCAACATTATTTACTTTACATTGCAAGGTAAATGAGAGGGTAAGCATACATTTAGTGAGTGAATAAAAACAAGTATAAAACACCTTGCAATGTAGCCCATATTAAACCAATTTCATCAATTTAAAAATATGTCCTACTCTTTATAAAACAAAACAAACATGGTTAGCAACGCCACTTGTAAAACTCAGTAAGTGTCATCAAACCATGACTAACAATACTATCATTAAATTTTAATAAAATCCATTTTGAAATCATATGTTTTAAAAGGTAAAACATAATTCTTACATGCTACTCACGTAGCAATGCTTACACATGCATCTCAATGCACAAAGCTCAAGTCTTACATGCTAACAACATAGTAATACTAAAATCACATACATACCAATGCACAAAACCTCGCATGTATAATACCATATGCAATCAAGTAAAAACCGTGACACTTACCTTTAAAAAGTAAAAACATATATTGGTTGTAATCACTAATTTTATCCGGGTTTAAACCCGATCTTAATTTTCATTTTAACTTCGAATAAAGGGCTTAGGTTTAATTATCATAAAATCAAAAAAAAATTATATATGTGGTTATTTTTACTATGGACTTAATATATTTGTTATTATTTACTTCTTTAATTTCTTCTTTTTATATTATTATCATTAATTTTACTTTATTTTCTAAAAATATGTATATAAATACTTGTGGTTTTGTTTTATTTAATTCATGCATATAAGAATAATAAATTTGATTTCTTATTTTCTTTTATTTTCGGTTTGCTTTTAATTATTATTATTATTATTATTATATATAATAAATAAATTAAAACCCAACATAAAAGAACCCATTTCATCTTTTATTTAAATAATTAAAACCCCAAAACAATTAGATAATAATTAAAGCCCGAAATAATTAATATCAACCCATTTTTATTAATAATTAAAGAGTCCAAATACATTGATATTAAAGCCCGAATCTGTTTTAAATTACAACAGCCCATCATACAAAATTAAATCTAGCCCACATTGAGCCCAACCGGTTAAACAAAAAAACCTAGCTAATTGCCTCTTCTCATTATGCGTAGCCAACTAATGGTCGTTAGATTTAGCCACGATCTAACGGTCCCAAAGCAAGGAGGAGAACCGGTTCATCTACAACCACGCACTGCACGCGCGCACGGTTGGGGTCCTAACGAGCGTGTGCAGCGTACGCACGCCTCTTCAGCTCCAGATCGCCTCTTCGTTTTCCGATCAGATCGTCGTCCGACGATTCTTCGGTGGTCCCCTCGTACTCCGGCGTCCGATTCACACACAAGAAAACAAAAAATGTCAGAAATGTACATTATCAATAGCCAAAATTTGCAAAAAATTCATAGTACAAAATCGGCCACCAACAACAGAGATTTCAGCAAATATCAGAGGATATAACAAATATATCAGAAGCGTTTTGGCACGAGAATTTTAGAACGCACATCAAAATTTCAGAGGCCATAAAACAACAAAATTCTAGCAAAGCAAATAGAGATTTTAGGGCTTTTGTAATCGGTTATTTAAACCGACTTCATCCATTATAATAGGGGTTCCCCCCCCACTGAGTTTATCAATACGAAAAAGCAAAACAAAGTTTGAGGTATAAGCCTCGTCTTTTTCTTTCGCATACATAGGATCGAAATAGGGGATGGTTCCTTTTTTTACCTTCGTTTTTGAGATCCGGTCGAGCCCTTTTGACTTCTCACTCCGGCAACAATCCTTACACCTTCGGGCCGTCATTGGTGAACCGAGGAGAAGGAGAAATCGTGTGTTTTCCATGTTTCGTTCGTAATGAGAGAGGCCTTTATTTCTCTTGGAGCTTTCTTCGATTTTGGTTTTCAAACAAAGAAAAGGAGGTTGTTTTATCGGATTTTTGGGTTTTAAAACCGAAAAGAGAAGGTTTTGGTTTATTTAGTTTTTTAAAAGGAGAAGTTTTTGGGTTTTCGGGTAGTTTTCTGAAAAAAAATATGGGAGAGCTGGGTTTAACAAGATGAACATGATGAATGTTCATCATTTTCTGGGTATTGGTTAAAGAAAATCAGAGAAAATGAGATCGTGTTCTTTGTTTCGAAAATAAAAATGAGGAAAAGGAGAAACTGGTTTGTTTTGTTTGAGTTTTATAGTGGGTTGAATAAAGAGGATGGGTTATTTAACTCATTAAATCCCTCCGTGTACCCCTATTTACTCTACCAGTCCCTTGATTTCTTTTTGTTTTATAATTTCGTCACCAAGTTAGCCATAATCATCTATTTCGAGATGGTTTTATCACAAATAAGTTCCTCCGTGTTTTTATAAACTCTTCCTACGGTCCTTCCTTATCTCGAAATAGCATTTTTAGGACCTAACTGTTTTTATATTCTTTCATTTTGGTCCTTTCTAGAATCAAAATATTTTTTTAATTGTGTGTTTATTTATTCATATTTATGTACTTATTTACTTTGCATTTGATGTACATATTTGTTAGTATTTGTGTAGGCATATTTAGATGTACATTTTCACTTGTGTTATGTTTTATTTTATGTTATATTATGGTTTGGCATATGTACATGTGCATGTCTACTTATTTGTGATATATTGTCATTTATTCATATTTTGTGGCTTTGTATTTATTTATGTCATGCATATTTCATTTATGTTTTTTATTCATGTATATATTGTTGTTTATATTCTATTTCGCTTTAATCACACCGTAATAATTAATGAATCTAATTAAATACTTCTTTATTCGGTTGTAATGGGCTCGACACCAAACATAGTGGTGGCGGTGTATGCATTTACCTTCAGATAAAGATACTGTAAAATTAAAATAAATCTGAATCTTTAAACAAATCTTAATTTAAATGCCACTTTAACTAGGAAAATTTAAAATTAATTAAGCTGTAATTTGATGAAGGTGCCAATTTTTGGGCGATTTTAAAATGCTAACACCATTTTTAGGTCGTAACCGACTCTCGAACCTTAATCATTTTGAAGCTCTGGTTTTTATGGTATCCGGTCAACCAAAGTGACCGGTGGCGATTCTAACCTTTTTTTAACCCTTTTTCAAATCCCTCTTTTTTTAATTAAAGTCCCCAATTTTTAAAATCTTTTCCCAAATTTTCAATTTCTTTTATTTTAGGTTTTTTTCAAACCCTAATTTTCCTTTTCAAACCAAAATTCCTAATTTTCAATTTAAATCCCTAATTAGAGTTTCAAGACTTAATTCCCATTTTTTTGACCTAAATTTTAAAACCTAAATTTCCACTGTTCCACTAGTGACTTTTTTCACCTACACTTTTTATTCCTTTCTTTCACATTTAATATTAATTTATTTTCTTAAAAGGGTCGATACATTGGTGCTAGTGATTTGATTTTTATTACCCCAAATCGTTAAGATAAACGGAAAATCGCATGATAATACTACTCCCAAAGCATGCGCATGTTGGTACTACCCCCAACATAATAAGTCTCACCATTGTGTCCGGTGACATTATTACCCATGTCAACCCGAATGTGACAGTACTACCCCCATCACACAGCATTAGGCTAAAAGCCAAAATGCAACACACATGGAATTTACACACTTACGCATTTTGAATATTTATAGTGCACTCTAGACCATATTGATCGATCAACTTATTCTATAAGGTTCATCACTTAACTAGACAATATATTATCAAAAATCAATGCTCAAAAATTAATTCAAAATAGAATTCAAATCACATGTATCCCACTTTTCACGCATCACTTGCAAAAACCGATAAAATCACTTTTATCTTATTTTTTAAAACAAAACCGTGAGAACATCGAATGTATATAAAATCTATTTAAAAACAGTCTCATGAGCATTTATATAAATGCATAATCACATATGCACAACACAATAAGAGCATGACAAATAAAATAGTAAAAACAAGGCATAATATGAGAACTTTTAAGAAAGCAATACTTTAACCTTACTTTCGAGTATAGGGAGGTTTTCACACCTTAACTACACTCTAAAAAATTTGAAAACACATTTAAAACCATGCCGAATTGGCATCCCTCATAATCCACTCACCGATTTACCGAAACTTGCTCGACAAGTCACCCGAAAATGCGATTCGACTTTCTGATCTCCCTCAAAATTGTTCCTCTACCTCTTGAACTAATTCAAGCATAAAAAACTAGGGATTTATTGCTCCTAATCACGTACAACAAAACCCAAGTCGGACCCCTACACAACAACCCTTAAAAACCTATCAAAACCTTAACCGAAAACTTTTTAAAACTCACCAAACTTCACCCAAACCTAAAGCATGGGATTAGATAAATTAAATATATTTTATAAACATCCTAATACATCCAAAATTATGAATTTATGATCCAAAAATAGTGGGTTAAAACCCTCGAACGAAAATCACAAGTTTGACCACAAAAACTGATTTTTCTTGAAATAAAGGTTAAAAACAATATTACCAAGCCAATAACTTGGGAATTTCAATAAAGAAATCTATAATTCATAGGTTTGAATGTTTTATAACCTCTAAATTTTATCCAATCCACTTTCATGCTTTTTGAGAAGAAAAAATTGTAAAACATAACTTTTTGAAGAAGAAAAATATAAATCATTAAATAAATGAAATTTTATTGGAAAGATTGATGTTTACCTTTTAAAATATGATGGAGTGTCTACCAAGAATATGAGAAGTCGAAATTATAAAAATAGGTTAAGTTTTATGATATAAAAATAGGTTTTTAGGACTTAAATTAGGTTATATGGTTTAAAATTTGGGTTTTGTGTTAATTAAATAAGTCCCTTTAAAGATTCAAATTTTTGACTTAGTTTATAAAATTGTTCTCCAGTTTTCAATTTTTACAAAATTGTCACTAATTTTAAAATTTTAGGGATTGAACGGTCAATTTTTGAAATTTATTTGACCAAATTAAAATATATATTAAATAAGTATTTTAGGATATTTTTCCATAAATATTTCTATTAAAAATCAATTTTTAAGTATTTAATCACGAACTAGGCTAAACCGACAAAACTGGTTCACTAAATTCTAGGCCATTTTTGGGGCGTTACAGTTTCATTCCATTAGCATTTTAAGTTAAAACCGTTAAAAAAATTGTTTAACTTATAAATAGGTGTCAAAACTATACATTTTTCTAAGATAGGTACCTAATGTTTTTTTACTGAAATAAGTGCCCAAACTATATACTCCCTCCGTCTCATAAATAATGTCCCTTATTGACTTTTTGAAAGTCAAATTTTCTAAACTTTGATTATAATTATATTAAATATTTTACATAATTAGATTTTATAAAATATATATTTGAAATCTATTCTATTATAGGTTTCTAAAATATATATTTTTTTATATTTTTATCAATAATAAATTTTAAATAATCATTAGTCAAAGTTCAAAAAATTTGACCTAAAAAAAGTCAATAAGGGACATTATTTTTTGGAGAATAATTTTTTCATGAATAAGTTATATTAGATTATTGAAAAATTATTAATTTTAATATTAATATGAAGTTACAACTTTTAATTTTCTAAGGTCAGTATAAAAAATAAAATATTTTAAGATAAAATAAAGTTCACATCAAGCCATTTTGGACATTAAACAAAATAATACGGAAGAAAGGTTTAAAATATAACGTGAATTCAAAATTTTATACAATATTAAAAACATTTTGATATAAAAATTTATTTAATTTAAATTTGTTTAAATTTTTTAGATCTAATTTAAATAAAATATATATAACTCGTGTATGAAAATAAATTAATAACGTATGAAGTTAGGTGTAATAAATAAAATATGTTTTTAATTGTGTTATCTTAAAACACTAACGAAATAAAACTTTGAGTACTTATTTCTACAAAAAAAAATATTAGGCACTTATATAAAAAAATGTATAGTTTGGGCACCTATTTATATGTTAATCAATTTTTTTTAACAGTGTTACCTTAAAACACTAACGAAATGAAACTTTAGCCATCTATTTTAGCCAAAAAAAATATTACGCACCTATTTCAAAAAAATGTATAGTTTAGACACTTATTTCTGATTTAAGCCTTGATAATATTAGTTTCTTCTATAAAATTATTTTGTAAAATTATTTGATAGATGATAAATATTTTATTATTTGAATAAATAAAATGATATATAAAGATATGATTATGTTCAATATTTTTTTAATAATTTATTAATTACTAATATTTTATACCTATTAATATTGATTAAATTATAAAATTATTTTTAATGTCATTACTGAATATATACAAAGGATGTATGAATTATTTTCATGTTTTTGAAATTATTTTTAATATAATTTTAATAATTATTAAATTTAGATGTATATATTATATGAAAAATTTAATTTTACTTTATTTAGAAAAAAATAAAATTATCAAGGACAATAGAGTTTTTACGATTCTTCTTATCTTAACCTCTAACTTAAAAGTTCTTTTTAGATGACATTTGGTTCACATAATATACGATTATTTTTAGGGACATGATTACAATAATTTAACATTACTTGACACATTACTGAGAATGTTATATTATTTTGTTTGATTTATTTGGTAGGAATATAATATTATAATGTTTGGTTGGAAGAATATAAGATTGATAGGAAGTAGAATTTATCCACTTGTCCTTATGATATATTTTTTAACAAGTTAAATTTTGAATTATTACATTAAAAATATTTACATAAAAAATTATAAAATTAATTTTGATTACATTATTTAAAATTTGTAAAAATTTTATATTTATAATATAATTAATATATTAAATCATTTTAAGAAATATATTTAGATATTTTTTATTTTATTTTATTTTTTTTTGCAAAAAATAAAAATAAAATAAAATATTAAATGTTTAATAGTTTTTCATTTTTTATTATATTTGATTATTTACCAAACAAATTAAAGTAAATAATAAAATAAATATAAAAGTAATAAAAATTGATAAAATAAAATAACATACTTAGTATTACTTTAAGATAAAAATATCTTATAAATTAAATAAGAGAATTAATAAAATCAAGTCTTAACACATGCATTTCGAGTAACATACAATATAGAGAAAAAAACTCTATAGTTTTCGTTGTGTATTTAAACCAAAAGAATGAAATACTATTTATAGGGTTCTCATTGGGAATTTGACCTATAGAGCATTTAATATTAACAATTAATTTATTCTTTTAGAGAAAATTTCTAAAATTATTATTTGAATTAAAGGTAACTTTTAATATTTAACCTTTTAATTTCAAATAGAATTTGGTAAATATATTCTCTTATTTGAGGAAAAATATTTTAAATTTGGGTCAAAATATCTACAGGCCCATAAAGGACCATAACGTTTCGAATATTTTCGTTATCGTCATTGTGCATGTTTGTACCTTTATAAACCAACAAATGTTTCAACATTTTTCTCAACAAAGTTTGGATTAATTTCTCATTCAAAGCTCCAAAATAATCAATTTTTCTAACAATCCCTCACATGAATAAAATTAATATTTAACCAAAATCATTTTAACTCAATATGGTGATAGAATCTACGATTTTTAGCTACATAAGTTAAATAGGTTTCCTCCTTTAAACCTTTCCTTGTGAAAATATATTTACTTTACTAGCTACCCATTATACGTGATATCCTTGAACTGTTCAACCGTTTTTGTAAACGATGAAATATTTCACACAACTATCTCTCTAACAAGAGTTTTAATTCTCATGGTTATGTTCATATGATCGTTGAAATCGCATGGTTCTGCAAGATTTTGAAAGAACCATGTCCAATAGTCTCCTTAAAGCAACCCCACTTCACTCTCACATAGGTGACTCATGTTGCTCAACGCACCGAAGCATACAATGGTCATTAAAAGCTTTTCTCAGCCTATACCACTTTTGATCATTGTTTATATCATAGGAATGGACTTAAGAGAAGAAACCCTATAGTGATCGCACAATTCTATGCAATTAGTTTGTCCCTTTGAACCTAGATCTTGGGATATCTAGTCAGCTAGTTAGGGTTTTCATTCACATAACGCCTTAAAGTTTTCTGTTTAGTCTCATTCCTTTCGATATTTTCTCAACTCAATCTCGATTTAACCTTTTGGTTAGTGTATCCATAATGTTATTCTTTTATTATACCAAATCAATAGAGATAACTCTATTTGAGATTAGTTGTCTAACGATATTATAACGATGACCCATATGTCTTAATTTACTGTTACTCATAAAACTTTTTTTCTCTACCAATGAATATTATTGACACATGCTTAAGCCATTCATGATTGCTGGAGGCCAGAAAGTCCTGCTTTTATGATGAAGCATTTGTCCATCCACCTTTTGCCAAATTGTAGTATTTAAGATGTCGATCCCACGAGGATTGGCGTTACTTACGCAATTTATTCTTCCTACACAATGAAAAGGTAAAGACACAGATAATTGAGTTGGATTATAACTAAGGAAACTAATTAAAGCAATAAAGATAAATGATCAAGAAATCAAGGATGGAAAAGTGGGGCAGGTTAGAGTGCTTCTTATTGTGGGTTCAGTTGACTTGTTTCTGTCTCATGCAATTATACAACACTGCCCCGACAGTACTGTAGTTTTACTGCCCCGACAGTGATGCGTTACGTCCGCCGCGGCAAACCCTTGCTCTTGGGTGGACTTCTCCAAGGTTCGGCAAAGTGTCCTCTGATGACTCCGCTTATCCCTAAGTCAAAGTACTGTTGATGACTAGTCCTTGATGATACCTCCCAGCGTGAATCAACTATAATCACCAACCAATCCCACACTTCTTTTAGCCGCTGAAACTCTAACCTATCCCTAGGCCGAGTTAGTATTTTCCAGCTAGAAAAATACCGTACTTATCCCTTTCGTGAATCTAACTCTCCCGATATTAGATAAATAAATCTCTCACAAACTTCTCTCCCGAGCTTGAATGCAAGAACAATGAATGGAAAAGAATAAGAAAACCTCGATATTTTATTGCATAAAACAAGAAGGCAAAGTACAATTTTCTTCCACAACTACTCCACAAACTAACCTAAACCCCAAGGGGGCGATGGAGGAGTTTTAGGGTTTTCTATGAACACTTGATTTCGAGATATCCTCCTCTCTACATAGGCTATGGTTTATATAGGCTTGGCCTAGGGCAAACCTTTCTAAAGTAGGAATACAACTTGGAGTAAAACACAAGTTAAGTATATAAATAAAAGATATTTATTTTATTTCCTAGTTTATTCCTATAAAGATTCTTTTCCCACATGGCCTTTGACCTTGACTTTCTGTGTGTTTCCCAAATCCGATTTCTATGTCGCTTGTCTTAAAACGTCCACCTTATTTTTCTATTCAAATCGCCTATCATATTAATATTTTTTTCTCGGTGCTGCCGCGGCCTCCAAAGTGCTGCCGTGGCGGGTGCTTATCTGCATTCCAGCTTTGGTTTCCAACATCCATCATGCTATCTGGCATTACCTGTGTGGTAGTTTTCTGTCTAAGAGAAAAAACCATTAACCACACCTGTTTTATGCCAAATAATCGATACATTCATGAATTGAGTATTGAGATGCTGAAATATGAAAATAAGCAGAATTATCCAATATTGCCATTAAATCTGTCCTTTATTAGCAATAATCGAGTGGGAAATTGGTATAAAGAATAGGAATTTTAGGCACTCGTCACACCCCCAAACTCAAACTATTGCTTGTCCTCAAGCAATGCAAAAGATAGATTTTTAAGTAAGAAATTTTAAAGTAATATACCGTCCTACCTGCCGCGGTAGAATTCCTTTCTTGACTCGGCCTCTTCTAGGTTCTAGGAATTCCTCGGAACTGGACTATGAGTCTTGGTGAGTGTGTGCGTAGCTGTGTCAAAGTTGATTATCTAAGTTCTAATCCTTTTTCTAGCTCAAGACTTCCGACTAAGATTTTTCTTCAATTATTTTTCTTTCCTTTTTCCTTGTTTGGTATATAAATATATATTGCTATATACTTATACTGCTTGAGCCAGTTTTCGGGCACCTAAAGTGTTAACTACTCTTACTAGAGCCAATTTCGGGCACCTCTAGTAAGTGGGAAAAAGACTAAGTCCTAGAGCCAGTGATAGGCACCTCTATGGACTAAACTAGAGCCGGTGATAGGCACCTCTAGTTAAAATCTAAGCCTAAGTTCTTATTGCTTTTTAAAGAAAAGAACTTTTAAAATCAACTAAGACTAGCAGTGTTTATGGATTTTTCAGGCTCATAGTCTAATCCTAAGTACTAATCCTAAGAGACCTTTCTGATTTCAAGTCTGGTGAATGGTGCATACTACTATGGCGGCTGGAGAATATATTGCTGTCGAGGCAGTCTCAATAAAATTCAACAGACTTAAATTTTTTTTTTGCATAAAACTGTAATTGTTGTAAAGACAAAATTTAAGGCAGTAGTAGGATAATCCGAATAATTTCCATACATGGCATATATTTTTATAAGGCAGAAAATAGGATCAATACTCCCCCAAACTCGAGGGATGCATTGTCCTCAATGCATGTATCTGAGCATAAGGCAACAATAAAAGACAAGATAAAAATTAAGAGACAAGCAAAAGATAAAAAATATTTATATGTCGCGTCTTGGCCTCTTCTGTATCCTGAGGGTCATCAGTTCGTGTGGAGTTTGTTGAGAAAGAAACTAAAAACAGCACTGGAAAACAATAATGAAGAAGTATGAAATAAAACGGGGGAGATTAAGTTTTAGGGACACAAACCCGTCATCTTATGTTCTTGGGTGGCCAATCCTCCTTAACATTTTTCCGCCGAGGCAACCTTTCTCCTTGGCAACTTGCCGCCGAGGCAACCTCCGCCGTGGCATTATGCTGCCGAGGCAACCTTCCGATGTGATATTATGCCGAGGCAACCTTCTTTGAGGGACTACAAGCTCGATTTCAGGGTCGTTTTATATGCTTCATGGCTTCTCCTTCTTGAAATTCCATCCTAAAAAAAGTAAATCAAACATAATTAAACTTATTTCCTAAGATAGTAGTGCAAGAAAAATAAAAAGGAAAGTTGGAATCGCCAATCCCCGACAACGGCGCCAAATTTGGTGAAGGCTAGAAAGTCCTGCTTTTATGATGAAGCATTCGTCCATTCACCTTTTGCTTAATTGTAGTATTTAAGATGTCGATCCCACGAGGATTGGCGTTACTTACGCAATTTATTCTTCCTGCACAATGAAAAGGTAAAGACACAGATTATTGAGTTGGATTATAACTAAGGAAACTAATTAAAGCAATAAAGATAAATGATCAAGAAATCAAGGATGGAAAAGTGGGGCAGGTTAAAGTGCTTCGTAGTGTGGGTTCAATTGAATTGTTTTAGTCTCATGAAATTATACAACATTGCCCCGACAGAACTGCAGTTTTACTGCCTCGACAGTGAAGGATTAGGTCCGCCGCGGCAATCCCTTGCTCTTGGGTGGACTTCTTCAAGGTTCAGCAAAGTGTCCTCTGATGACTCCGCTTATCCCTAAGTCGAAGTACTGTTGACGATTAGTCTTTGATGATACCTCCCGACGTGAATCAATTATAACCACCAACCAATCTCACACTTCTTTTATCCGTTAAAACTCTAACCTATCCCTAGGCCGATTTAGTATTTTCCAGCAAGAAAAGTACCGTACTTATCCCTTTCGTGAATCTAACTCTCCCGATATTAGATAAATAAATCGCTCACAAACTTCTCTCCCGAGCTTGAATGCAAGAACAATGAATGACAAAGAATAAGCAAACCTCGATATTTTATTGCATGAAACAAGAAAGCAAAGTACAATTTTCTTCCACAACTACTCCACAAACTAACCTAAATCCCAAGGGGGTGATGGAGGAGTTTTAGGGTTTTCTATGAACACTTGATTTCGAAATATCCTCCTCCCTACATAGGCTATGGTTTATATAGGCTTGGCCTAGGGAAAACCTTTCCAAAGTAGGAATACAACTTGGAGTAAAACACAAGTTAAGTATATAAATAAAAGATATTTATTTTATTTCCTAGTTTATTCCTATAAGGATTCCTTTCCCACGTGGCCTTTGACCTTGACTTTTCGTGTGTTTCCAAGCTCTGATTTTTATGTCGCTTGTCTTAAAACATCCACCTTATTTTCTCTTCAAATCGCCTATCATATCAATATTTGTTTTCCCGGTGCTGCCGCGGCCTCCAAAGTGCTGCCGTGACGGGTGCTTATATGCATTCCAGCTTTGGTTTCCAGCATCCATCATGCTATCTGACATTACCTGTGTGGTAGTTTCCTATCTAAGAGAAAAAACCATTAACCACACCTGTTTTATGCCAAATAATCGATAAATTCATGAATTGAGTATTGGGATGCTAAAATTTGGAAATAAGCAGAATTATCCAATATTGCCATTAAATCTATCCTTTATTAGCAATAATCGAGTGGGAAATTGGTATAAAGAATAGGAATTTTAGGCACTCATCACACCCCCAAACTCGAACTATTGGTTGTCCTCAAGCAATGCATAAGATAGATTTTTAAGTAAGGAATTTTAAAGTAATATACCGTCCTGCCTGCCACGACAGAATTCCTTTCTTGACTCGGCCTCTTCTAGGTTCTAGGAATTCCTCGGAATTGGACTATGAGTCTTGGTGAGTGTGTGCGTAGCTGTGTCAAAGTTGATTATCTAAGTTCTAATCCTTTTTCTAGCTCAAGACTTCCGACTAAGATTTTTCTTCAATTATTTTTCTTTCTTTCTCCCTAATTTATATATAAATTTGGCGCCGTTTCCGGGAATTGGCGATTCCAACTTTCCTTTTTTATTTTTCTTGCACTACTATCTTAGGAAATTAGTTTAATTATTTTTGATTTATTTTTTTTAGGAAATAATTTTAATTATGTTTGAGTTATTTTTTTAGGATGGAATTTGAAGAAGAAGAAACCATGAAGCATATAAAACGACCCTAAAATCGAGCTTGTCGTCCCGCCCAAGAAGGTTGCCTCGGCATAGAAATCGGAGCTTTTAAACACACGAAAAGTCAAGGTCAAAGGCCACGTGGGAAAAGAATCCTTATAGAAAGAAACTAGGAAATAAAATAAATATCTTTTATTTATGTACTTAACTTGTGTTTTACTCCAAGTTGAATTCCTACTTTGTAAAGGTTTGCCCTAGGCGAAGCCTATATAAACCATAGCCTATGAGGAGAGGAGGATATCTCGAAATCAAGTTTCATAGAAAAACCCTAAATTCCTCCATCGCGCCCTTTGGGGTTTAGGTTAGTTTGTGGAGTAGTTGTGGAAGAAAATTGTACTTTGCCTTCTTGTTTCATGCAATAAAATATCGAGGTTTTCTTATTCTTTTCCATTCATTGTTCTTGCATTCAAGCTCTGGAGAGAAGTTTGTGAGAGATTTATTTGTCTAATATCGGGAGAGTTAGGCTCACAAAACGAGAGAATACGGTCTTTCCTCAAGGGCATTGACTAATCCGGTTGAGAGATCAACCGCCCAGGATTTCAACGACTAACAAGACAC
Source organism: Abelmoschus esculentus (assembly GCA_035048815.1). NCBI lineage: Eukaryota > Viridiplantae > Streptophyta > Magnoliopsida > Malvales > Malvaceae > Abelmoschus > Abelmoschus esculentus. The sequence continues at coordinate 11,917,868 of JAUCBN010000031.1, forward strand.
ATGTGTTTGGTTGTTGTTCACCCTTGATTCATGCTGGGAGGTATCATCAAGATGTGGGTTTCAACAGTTCTCTTCGCTTAGGGTTAAGGAAGAAGACATACAAGGATGCTCTGTCGAACTATGAGTTGTTGAATTGTCAACAAGGCGTAACCCCGCCGAGGCAGCTGCTGCGACCCGTCGAGACGGGAATTTAACCCTATTGCATTATAAGAACGAGACAATTATATTCTGATTCCACACTACGAAGCACTCTAACCTGCTCCACTTTTCCATCCTTGATTTCTTGATCATTTATCTTTATTGCTTTAATTAGTTTCCTTAGTTATAATCCAACTCAATTATCTGTGTCTTTACCTTTTCATTGTGCAGGAAGAATAAATTGCGTAAGTAACGCCAATCCTCGTGGGATCGACATCTTAAATACTATAATTTGGCAAAAGGTGGATGGACGAATGCTTCATCATAAAAGCAGTACTTTCTAACCTCCAACAAATTTGGCGCCGTTGTCAGGGATTGACAACTATATTTTGATATCTTTATTTTCTCACATATTAAGTTAGTCTTATTTTAACTTCAGTTTTTACTAGTGTATGACCAGAGCAAACCCAAGCCATCCTGTGTACGAGCTAGATCCAGTGATTGAACGCACACAGCAAAGTTGAGAAGACAAATCCGAGCAGTTATGGCAAATATTCCAATAGAACAGAACTTACCCGCTGGCAATGGAGGACTTCCGCCGCCACCACTGCCGCGGCAGCTTACAGTTCGGGATTTCCTGGTAGAGGATTTGAACGGGTTAAATCCAGGAGTTGTTACACCAGAGATTGAAGCAACCCACTTTGAGCTAAAACCTGTCATGTTTAATATGCTCAATACCATTGGACAATTTGGTGGGCCAGTCACTGAATATGCAAGGCAACACCTCAAATCGTTCATGGAGATATGCAATTCATTCAAAATTCAAGGAGTCCATGAAGATGTTTTGAGGCTTAAATTGTTTCCCTATTCATTGAGGGATATGGCAAAGACTTGATTAAATAGCATCCCAGCAAGATCTATAGGATCTTAGAGTGAACTATGTCGTGATTTCATTACACGTTTCAATCCTACTAATCTATATGATCGTATACGTAATGAAATTACTTCTTTTCAGTAGGCAGATGATGAACCGATGTATGAGGTATGGGAGCGATATAGGGAGCTATTACACAAGTGTCCTTTGCATGGATTTCCACTGTGGACACAAGTAACTATGTTTTACAATGCAACTAATGCCCCAACAAGGATGATGCTAGACGCCTCTGCCAATGGGACACTCCTTGACAAACCACCAGAGGAAGCTATAGAAATTTTGAACAAGCTTGCAAAGAATGACTTCCAATTCCCTACATCTAGGAGAGGAGGGGTGAGACGCCAGCCCACAGTAAATGAGTTAGAAACATCCAAATCTGTGGCAACACAATTGGTCGCTCTTACTAAGATAGTTCAGAATATGCAAATGCAAAATAATACCCATGAGGTCAAGGTAATAGATTCTTCTTGTAATTTATGTGGAGGTGACCATAGTTCTTCTGAGTGCGTGCAGAATCAAGAATCTACCCTGTATGTGGGAAATTACAATCGGAACAACATGATGTCCAATACATATAATCCGGCATGGAAGAGGCATCCAAATCTCTCATGGAGTAATCCTAATAATGCTCTGAATCCGCCGCCGCCGCAGGGACAACAACCACTGCCGCCGCAACAAATACCTCAACAACAACCTACAAGTTCATTGGAAAACTCGCTTAAGGCATTTATGATGAAAACGGAATCATACATGGCAGAGAATAGTAACTTCATTAAGAGAACTGATGCTTTCATGAATAGAACTGAGATGAGGTTGCAAAACCAGGAGGCAGCCATTAAAACACTGGAAACTTAAGTTGGGCAGTTCGCTCAAAATCTGAACACTAGACCACAAGGAGGATTACCCAGCAATACTAAAGTTGCAAGGGGAATGGGTCATGAGCAATGTAAGGCAATCACTACTAGGAGTGGCTTACAACTTAAAGAAATGACAAGCAGTCCTGCAGACAAAGTCCCAACAATGGAACAAGAAGAACCAGATAGCGAGGACATAGATGTTGAATTAAGTGATCATGCCACAGTAGACAAATCGATCCCTGTAGAAGACACTACCTCGGCAGAGAAATCGGCAGTCCCACGCCCAACAGCTAAAGCAGCAGACATACCAGTGGTACCAGGCATAAAATTCCAGACTAATGAAACACTAAAGGGAATTCGACCCCCACCACCTTTTCCACAAAGGTTGAAAAGGCAAAAGCAGGATTATCAGTTTAAAAAATTCCTAGACATCTTGAAGCAAGTGCACATCAATTTGCCATTAGTTGAGGCAATAGAAGAGATGCCAAACTATGCCAAATTCCTAAAAGATATTGTGTCCAAAAGAAGAAGGCTTAGTGATTTTGAATCTGTTTCCGCAACCGAAGGATGCATGGCCATGCTTCATAATCGCATGCCTCCTAAATTGAAGGATCCTGGATGTTTCACTATACCATGTGCAATTGGAAATCACTATGAAGGAAAGGCCTTATGTGATCTTGGAGCAAGCATAAACTTGATGCCTAAATCTGTCTTCCAAAAGCTTGGAATAGGAAGGGCAAAACCTACAACTGTGATGCTCCAATTGGCAGATAGATCATATGTGCAACCTAAAGGAAAGATCGAGGACATATTGGTAAGGGTGGATAAACTTATTTTTCTAGATGACTTTCTTATTCTTGATTGTGAAGCAGATGACAATGCACCAATCATCCTGGGGAGACCTTTTCTAGCTACTGGACGCACTCTTATTGATGTGGAAAAAGGAGAATTCACAATGAGAGTTAACGACCAGCAAATCAAACTCAATGTTTTTCATATGCTGAAAAGACATGACGATCCAGAGGAATGCTAGGTAATTCACACTACAGATGCAGACATCACAACCCCCTGTCTTATCAACCACTCATTGGCAGCAGTCTTGGCAATATCTCGCAGCGCTGCCTCGGCATTACAGTTGATGACTGTTACAGCAAAGTCTTGGACAGTATGCCCAAAGATGAAGAAGTTGAAACACAAGAGATTGAGGAGATTAGCTGGACAGTACACCTTCCAGGTAAGTACTTCGAACCTTTAAATTACCCAAGTAAGGATGAAAAACCTTCAGGTGAGGAACCAATAGTTATTGAATTAAAACCTTTACCCGAAAAATTGAAGTATGTTTATTTGGGAACCAATCACACAATTCCCGTAATTATTTCTTCTGAGTTGCAGCCAGAACAGGAACAAAGCTTGATAGAGATGCTGTGGCAGCACAAGAAGACAATTGGGTGGTCAATTGATGATTTGAAGGGGATAAGCCTAGCCGTTTGCATGCACAAAATCCTTTTAGAGGAAGATCACAAGCCCACTGTTGAGGCCCAGAGGAGACTTAACCATGCCATGAAGGAGGTAGTACATAAGGAAATAATCAAATGGCTTGATGCTGGAATCATCTACCCTATCTCTGACAGTGCATGGGTAAGCCCGATACAATGTGTACCTAAGAAAGGTGGCATGACGGTCATAACCAATGAAAACAATGAGTTGATCCTAACCAGGACTGTGACCGGTTGGAGGGTTTGTATGGATTACCGCAAATTAAATAAGGCAACAAAGAAGGATCATTTTCCATTGCCTTTCATTGATGAAATGCTTGATAGACTTGGTGGTAAGCACTTTTATTGTTTTCTTGATGGTTATTCAGGTTATAATCAGATCATCATAGACCCTAAAGACCAGTCAAAAACTACCTTCACTTGCCCGTATGGGACATATGCATTTAGAAGAATGTCGTTCGGCCTTTGCAATGCCCCGACAACATTTCAGAGATGCATGATGGCAATTTTTCACGACATGGTCGAAGACTTCCTGGAGATATTCATGGATGATTTTTCAGTCTTTGGAGACAATTTCAATCACTGCCTCAGCAATTTAGAGAAGGTGCTGCAAAGATGTGAGGAATCTAATTTAGTCCTCAATTGGGAAAATGCCATTTTATGGTGAATGAAGGCATAGTTCTGGGCCACAAAATCTCATCACAAGGAATCGAAGTTGACAAGGCTAAGATAGATGTGATAAAGAAATTGCCCCCACCAATTTCAATCAAAGGAGTTAGAAGTTTCTTGGGTCATGCAGGTTTCTACAGGAGGTTTATTGCGAATTTTTCCAAAATTTCTAAACCCCTATGTAATTTGCTTAAACAAGACATAAAATTTGAATTTAGCAAGGAATGCACTGAAATATTTGAAGCCCTCAAAGAAAAGCTTATTACTGCACCAATTGTAGTCCCACCAGATTGGGCCCTACCTTTTGAAATAATGTGTGATGCCAGTGATCATGCTGTCGGGGTAGCTCTCGAGCAAAGAAAGAATAACCTATTCCATGTTATTTACTATGCTAGTAAAACCCTTAATGATGCCCAGATCAATTACACCACAACGGAGAAGGAATTACTGGCAGTGGTCTTTGCCTTTGATAAGTTCCGATCCTACCTTATTGGAACAAAAGTGACTGTCCACACCGACCATTTGACAATCAAGTACCTATTCTCAAAAAAGGATGCCAAGCCTAGACTAATTAGATGGATTCTTCTTTTGCAAGAATTTGACATAGATATCAAGGACAGAAAAGGTACGGAAAACCAGGTAGCCGATCATCTTTCCAGATTAGAAGCTGGGGAAAAAACTGACACACTAGATGAAATACAAGACACATTCCCCGACGAACACATCTTACAATTCTCGGCAGAAGAATCTGGCGAGGCAGAGACTGTGACAGTATACAACTGTGCTGCCATGGCAGTAACTAAGTATATTTTGGCAACATTGGTAGAAGACATTGCCACAGTCACAGCCATTCCCTGGTATGCTGATCTTGTCAATTACTTAGCTAGCGGTGTTCTGCCTTATAACCTTAACCATAATGAAAAAAAGAGGTTCCTGCATAATGCGAAGCAGTACTTCTGGGACGACCCTCTTTTGTTCAAGCAATGTGCAGATCAGGTTATAAGAAGATGTGTTCCAGAGGACGAGCAAAAAGAAGTGCTCCAGCAATGCCATGATTCACCCTGCGGTGGACATTTTGGAGGAAACATAACAGCCGCCAAAGTGCTTCAATCAGGCCTTTATTGGACCACACTCTTCAAAGATGCACAACTTTACTACAAGCACTGTGATCGATGCCAACGCACGGGCAATATCTCTAGACGTAATGAGATGCCATTGCAGCCCATATTGGAAGTAGAACTATTTGATGTTTGGGGCATAGACTTTATGGGACCATTCCCATCATCTCAAGGGAATCTCTACATCCTAGTAGCATTGGATTACGTATCAAAATGGGTCGAAGCAATTGCCACACCACATAATGATTCCAAGACTGTTAAAAAATTTCTCAAGAAAAATATCTTCACTAGATTCGAAGTGCCTAGAGCAATAATTAATGATGAAGGTAAACACTTCGGCAATAGGCTCATTGCCGCGGCCCTGAAGAAATTAGGCGTCACACACAGAATTGCTACGGCCTACCACCCACAGACAAATGGGCAGGCCGAGATATCAAACGTGGAATTAAAGCAAATCCTTGAAAATATGGTAAACCTATCTCGAAAGGATTGGTCTCATTGTCTCGACGATGCCCTATGGGCATATAGGACAGCATACAAGACCCCATTGGGAACATCTCCATACAGGCTTGTATTTGGAAAAGCATGCCATTTGCCCATGGAAATTGAGCATAAAGCTTATTGGGCAATGAAGAATTTGAACATGGAATGGGAGAAAGGTGGCCAGAAAAGACTGCTAGACCTCAATGAGATAGAGGAATTCAGAGCAACAACATATGAAAATGCCAAGATTTACAAAGAAAAGACTAAAAGATGGCATGACCATAAGCTACTGCTAAGGCAGTTCCTGCAAGGGCAGCAAGTCCTCCTTTTTAATTCTAGGCTCAAACTGTTCCCAGGCAAACTCAAGTCCAGATGGTCCGGCCCATTCGAAGTTATTTAGGCCTTTCCACATGGTGCAGTATTGATCAAATCAAAAAGGGATGAGCATGAGTTCAAAGTGAATGGCCAACGCTTGAAGCCCTATTTTGATCTACATGATATGAGGATTATTGAGACCATCACCTTAGGAGATGCACTTGCATGCACTCCTATGGTGACTTAATTTCATTATCTTATCTTTATTTTATTGCAATTTTAGGATTAACTTTAGTTTAGCATTTTTTCTATTATTGTTTTATTTTTTAATTTTTATTGTTGGTGTTTATTTTATTTAGGACAGAAATCAAGATTGAAGGTGAAGACATTCAAAAGAAGATCCACTGTCGCAGCAGTGAACAGTGTCAGGGTCGCAATAATTCTTCGGAGGATTTTTAATCCTTTTCATACCTATATGCTATTTTTATTCTTTTCCTTGATAAATCTTCATGTTTGTTTCCTGTCTTCTGCATATATTTAAGCATTGGGGACAATGCTCAATTCGAGTTTGGGGGTGTACAGTCACTGCCGAGGCAACCCATTGTCGTGGCCTTGCCATGAAAGGAAGCAAATTAAATTTATTCTAAAATTTTTTTTGTCCACCACCCTGATTGAATTATTGTCTACACTTTTGCACTGCTTTACATCATTATTGCCTAGTTTATTCTCCTTGGGCTATAGAAATCTTTCTCCTTACCATGGATAGATCCTGTTTAGAAGGATAAACCTTAGGATGCTTAAGGACTAAAACTTAGAAGCTTGCTATAGGATTGAATCTAAAAACATTTTTGGGACTTGTTTGACTATAGGAATTCTTTTAATGAACTTAGGTGATAAAGGCTTAGATTTTTTGAATAATGACTAGAGGTGCCTATTACCGGCTCTAGAACTCACTCTTCTTCATGCTAGAGGTGTCCGAAATTGGCTCTAGTATGCTTAAAAAAATTTACACAATCCTTGAGGTGCCCGAAATTGGCTCAAGTAGTTGTTATAAGAAGAGATCATAAATTCCAAGTCTATTTGTCTTGAACTTAGAGTTTGTCTAAGAAAGCCTTTAATCAAACTTGTCCACAAGAGCTCACACACTTACAAAATCTTATAGCTCAATTCCGGGTAAGTCCTTGAGTAGCTGAAAGGTTAAGACTCAGAATAGGCATAGTTATGGTGGGGAGAATAAAGAAAAAAATAGAGAATAAGGTTTGGCAATTTGATGGTTTGCATTGCTTGAGGACAAGCAATAGTTCGAGTTTGGGGGTGTGATAAGTCCTCAAAAAACTATCACTTTTACACCTTTCATGGACAATAATTACTTAATCTACACCTATTTGGACAAAGGCATGAGCCTAATGTGCGATAATTGCATACGTTGCCTTCATAACATATAAGGATGATATTTATAGAAAATATAAGCTTTAATGCATCTTTGTGCACTTGCAGGTAAATTTAGACCCTGATCGAACCAGCCATAAATGGAAGCTTCAACTAACGGAAGCTAAGCAGACTCAAAGGCAGACCTCCTCTGGGGCAGTAGATGCATCCTGCCGAGGCGGGGATTTTCTTAAGACCAAAAGTCAAAGTGGTGATCGATTTGAAGATCATAAATAGATGGATTTTTCTAGATACTTTGCGCAGCAATTGGAGTTCGAGAAGACGTTGTAAAGATGGAAAGTACCAAATTAAGAGATTTGCCTTTTTAAGGAAGGAAACGTCCAAACTTACTAAACTTCTTCTCCAAGGCTGATGTTGCTCTAGTTTTAGCCTATATAAAGGATGTGCCGTCCAAGAGAAAGAGGGGAGGAGAGTTCCAACAGACTTTAGTGTTTTCTTTGTTTTTCATTATGTTCTAAATTCTCTTAGGGTTTAGGTGAAAGTTGTCGAGTATTTGTGGGAGGATATTGATTTTGTTTTCTTGTTTCATGCAATAAAATATTAAGGTTTGCTTATTCTTTGCCATTCATTGTTCTTGCATTCAAGCTCGGGAGAGAAGTTTGTGAGAGATTTATTTATCTAGCATCGGGAGAGTTAGATTCACAAAAGGAATAAGTACGGTATTTTTCTAGTTGGAAAATACTAAACTCGGCCTAGGGATAGGTTAGAGTTTCAACGGCTAAAAGAAGTTTGAGATTGGTTGGTGGTTATAGTTGATTCACGCCGGGAGGTATCATCAAGGACTAGTCATCAACAGTACTTCGACTTAGTGATAAGCGGGGTCATCCAAGGACGCTTTGTCGAACCTTGGAGAAGTCCACCAAAGAGCAAGGGATTGCCGCGGCGGACATACCCTTCACTGTCGAGGCAGTAGGATTGCAGTACTACCGAGGCAGTGTAGTGTAGTTGCATTGAACAGAAACAAGTCAATTGAATCCACAATACGACATAACTGGATCCTGCCCATTCTCTCAAACTGATTTTATTCCATATTTTCTTTTTATTATTCAAGTTGTTATCATTTAATTCAAGACAACAAATTAATTTGTGTTTTTACTTTATTTCTTTTACAGAGTGAGAAGAGAAAAGGGAACATATTAAGTATACCAATCCCTGTGGAGACGATACTCGATATTTATTAGTTTATTACTTGCGACGTGTTCACTTGCACAAATTGCGCAACCCTTTTACACGCAACAAGTTTTTTGAGTTAGATTCACGAAGATTGTAGTATCTAAGATGTCGATCCCAAGAGGATTGACGTTACTTATGCAATTTATTCTTCCTGCACAATGAAAAGGTAAGGACATAGATAATTGAGTTGGATTATAACTAAGGAAACTAATTAAAGCAATAAAGATAAATGATCAAGAAATCAAGGATGGAAAAGTGGGGCAGGTTAGAGTGCTTCGTATTGTGGGTCAATTGACTTGTTTTTGTCTCATGCAATTATACAACACTGGCCCGGCAGAACTGCAGTTTTACTGCCTCGACAGTGAAGGGTTACGTCCGCCGCGGTAATCCCTTGCTCTTGGGTGGACTTCTCCAAGGTTCGGCAAAGTGGCCTCTGATGACTCCGCTTATCCTTAAGTCAAAGTACTGTTGATGACTAGTCCTTGATGATACCTCCCGGCGTGAATCAACTATAACTACCAACCAATCTCATACTTCTTTTAGCCGCTAAAACTCTAACCTATCCCTAGGCCGAGTTAGTATTTTCCATCTAGAAAAATACCGTACTTAACCCTTTCATGAATCTAACTCTCTCGATATTAGATAAATAAATCTCTCACAAACTTCTCTCCCGAGCTTGAATGCAAGAAAAATGAATGGCAAAGAATAAGCGAACCTCGATATTTTATTGCATGAAACAAGAAGGCAAAGTACAATTTTCTTCCACAGATACTCCACAAACTAACCTAAACCCCAAGGGGGCGATGGAGGAGTTTTAGGGTTTTCTATGCACACTTGATTTTGAGATATCCTCCTCTCTACATAGGCTATGGTTTATATAGGCTTGGCCTAGGGCAAACCTTTCCAAAGTAGGAATACAACTTGGAGTAAAACACAAGTACATAAATAAAAGATATTTATTTTATTTCCTAGTTTATTCCTATAAGGATTCTTTTCCCACGTGGCCTTTGACTTTGACTTTTTGTGTGTTTCCCAGCTCCGATTTCTATGCCGCTTGTCTTAAAACGTCCACCTTATTTTTCTATTCAAATCGCCTATCATATCAATATTTGTTTTCCCAGTGCTGCCGTGGCCTCTAAAGTGCTGCCGTGGCGGGTGCTTATCTGCATTCCAGCTTTGGTTTCCAGCATCCATCATGCTATCTGGCATTACCTGTGTGGTAGTTTCCTGTCTAAGAGAAAAAACCATTAACCGCACCTGTTTTATGCCAAATAATGATAAATTCATGAATTGAGTATTGAGACGCTGAAATATGGAAATAAGCAGAATTATCCAATATTGTCATTAAATCTGTCCTTTATTAGCAATAATCGAGTATGAAATTGGTATAAAGAATTGGACTTTTAGGCACGCGTCACACCCACAAACTCGAACTATTGCTTGTCCTCAAGCAATGCAAAAGATAGATTTTTAAGTAAGGAATTTTAAAGTAATATACCGTCCTGCCTGCCGCGGCAGAATACCTTTATTGACTCGACCTCTTCTAGGTTCTAGGAATTCCTCGGAACTGGACTATGAGTCTTGGTGAGTGTGTGCGTAGCTGTGTCAAAGTTGATTATCTAAGTTCTAATCCTTTTTCTAGCTCAAGACTTCCGACTAAGATTTTTCTTCAATTATTTTTCTTTCCTTTTTCCCTGTTTGGTATATAAATATATATTGCTATATACTTATACTGCTTGAGCCAGTTTTCGGGCACCTAAAGTGTTAACTACTCTTACTAGAGCCAATTTCGGGCACCTCTAGTAAGTGGAAAAAAGACTAAGTCCTAGAGCCAGTGATAGGCACCTCTATGGACTAAACTAGAGCCAGTGATAGGCACCTCTAGTTAAAATATAAGCCTAAGTCCTTATTGCTTTTCAAAGAAAAGAACTTTTAAAATCAACTAAGACTAGTAGTGTTTATAGATTTTTCAGGCTCATAGTCTAATCCTAAGTACTAATCCTAAGAGACCTTTTTGATTTCAAGTATGGTGAATAGTGCATACTTCTGCGGCGGCTAGAGAATATATTGCTGCCGAGGCAGTCTCAATAAAATTCAACAGACTTAAAAAAAATTGCATAAAACTGTAATTGTTGTAAAGACAAAATTTAAGGCAGTAGTAGGATAATCCGAATAATTTCCATACATGGCATATATTTTTATAAGGCAGAAAATAGGATCAATACTCCCCCAAACTCAAGGGATGCATTATCCTCAATGCATGTATTTGAGCATAAGGCAACAATAAAAGACAAGATAAAAATTAAGAGACAAGGAAAAGATAAACCAATATTTATAATGTCGCGTCTTGGCCTCTTTTGTATCCTGAGGGTCATCAGTTTGTGTGGAGTCTGTTGAGAAACAAACTAAAAACTGCATTGGAAAACAATAATGACGAAGTATGAAATAAAACGGGGGAGATTAAGTTTTAGGGCCGCAAACCCGTCATCATATGTTCTTGGGTGGCCAGCCCTCCTTCACATTTTTCTGCCGAGGCAACCTCCGCTGTGGCATTATGCTGCCGAGGCAACCTTCCGATGTGATATTATGCTGAGGCAACTTTCTTGGACGGGACGACAAGCTCGATTTCAGGGTCGTTTTATATGCTTCATGGATTCTCCTTCTTGAAATTCCATCCTAAACAAATAACTCAAACATAATTAAACTTATTTCCTAAAACAAATAACTCAAAAATAATTAAACTAATTTCCTAAGATAGTAGTGCAAGAAAAATAAAAAGGAAAGTTGGAATCGCTAATCCCCGGCAACGGCGCCAAATTTGTTGGAGGCTAGAAAGTCCTGCTTTTATGATGAAGCATTCGTCCATCCACCTTTTGCCAAATTGTAGTATTTAAGATGTCGATCCCACGAGGATTGACGTTACTTACGCAATTTATTCTTCCTGCACAATGAAAAGGTAAAGACACAGATAATTGAGTTGGATTATAACTAAGGAAATTAATTAAAGCAATAAAGATAAATGATCAAGAAATCAAGGATGGAAAAGTGGGGCAGGTTAGAGTGCTTCGTATTGTGGGTCAATTGACTTGTTTCTGTCTCATGCAATTATACAACACTGCCCCGGCAGAACTGCAGTTTTACTACCCCGACAGTGAAGCGTTACGTCCGCCGCGGTAATCCCTTGCTCTTGGGTGGACTTCTCCAAGGTTTGGCAAAGTGTCCTCTGATGACTCCGCTTATCCCTAAGTCAAAGTACTGTTGATGACTAGTCCTTGATTATACCTCCCAGCGTGAATCAACTATAACCACCAACCAATCCCACACTTCTTTTAGCCGCTGAAACTCTAACCTATCCCTAGGCCGAGTTAGTATTTTCCAGCTATAAAATACCGTACTTATCCCTTTCGTGAATCTAACTCTCCCGATATTAGATAAATAAATCTCTCACAAACTTCTCTCCCGAGCTTGAATGCAAGAAAAATGAATGGCAAAGAATAAGCGAACCTCGATATTTTATTGCATGAAACAAGAAGGCAAAGTACAATTTTTTTCCACAACTACTCCACAAACTAACCTAAACCCCAAGGGGGCGATGGAGGAGTTTTAGGGTTTTCTATGAACACTTGATTTCGAGATATCCTCCTCTCTACATAGGCTATGGTTTATATAGGCTTGGCCTTGGGAAAACCTTTCCAAAGTAGGAATACAACTTGGAGTAAAACACAAGTACATAAATAAAAGATATTTATTTTATTTCCTAGTTTATTCCTATAAGGATTCTTTTCCCACGTGGCCTTTGACCTTGACTTTTCGTGTGTTACCCAGCTCCGATTTCTATGCCGCTTGTATTAAAACGTCCACCTTATTTTTCTCTTCAAATCGCCTATCATATCAATATTTGTTTTCCCGGTGCTGCCGCGACCTCCAAAGTGCTGCCGTGGCGGGTGCTTATCTGCATTCCAGCTTTGGTTTCCAGCATCCATCATGCTATCTAACATTACCTGTGTGGTAGTTTCCTGTCTAAGAGAAAAAACCATTAACCGCACCTGTTTTATTCCAAATAATCGATAAATTCATGAATTGAGTATTGGGATGCTAAAATATGGAAATAAGTAGAATTATCCAATATTGCCATTAAATCTATCCTTTATTAGCAATAATCGAGTGGGAAATTGGTATAATGAATAGGACTTTTAGACACTCGTCAATGATTATCGTACAAGAAGTTTTAAAGTCATTTGACTTTTTCTAGAGTTGTCTAGATCTCAAACTCAGATTCTATTATGAATCTAATTGTAAACGTTTGTCTAGAAAGATTACATGACATAACTTTCTTCTTCGATGTGAACATATTCACTTGTGCCTTTGATATCTGGAATCGAAGAATCTTTATGGAATAATACAATTCATAATCTTGAGTATATATATGAGATATCTCAATATTGTCACAATTACTATCTAGGGTTTTGACATTGGATTATTTTGTGAATCTGCTTAAATTGCTCACAATGAAAACACTACTTTTTATAATATAATTTATTTAGAATGCATATGACATTTTCATATTCTATTCGAATAAGTGTTAGCTCGTATTTATTAGGAGATTTGGCTATACTGTAAATATCTTGACCAAATTTTTTCTATATAGTGTGATTGTGTCAATATAAGACCATTAAGTGAACATTTGATTTGTATACCCAAAATTAAGTATGTCAATCTCATATTTTCAATGTCAATCTTGAATTGATAAGTATTTAGTATATTTATCATTTTATTATGCTTCATCAACATATGATCATATATCTTAGTAGGTTTGATATATCATCCGTTGTCAAACTTTTCATCATGATAATATTTTGATTTCAACTTTTTGTTAAACACATGAATTATTTTTCATTGATAATTTTCATAGTTCGTTTTACGAAACTTAAATCAAAATCTCTAGGAAGTACCCTTTTAAAGAATTAGTCATTATTTGTTTCCATTATCATGTTCTTTTGAATTTATATTTACATAAGAACTAATATTCGTTACTATGTTGTACATAGCTAATGAAAATACAGTCCACTTATTTTAATTTACTTTAATAATGGAACATTACCTTAATATGACACCCCCACATTTTTATGTAGTTGTAGGAAAATTTTATTTCCTTCCATAACTCATATGATAACATGTACTTAGTTGATAGAATAACTCCCCACATGTTAGTCACATTCTAAAGATTTAATCATTTTAGAAGATATCTTTGAAACCATTGTACCTTTGGATGTTGCAACGTTACTCACATAGAGTTTCTCCCCAAATTAATCAATTTATAGATTTTGGTTTCAACATCCTTCTTAAAGGTAATAATTTCCTTATAACATATTTACTTTTAAGCGAAACTAAATTGTTTTATCTTGAAGGTAATAAATTTTTCTTCAAATAATGTTTGTCATATCAATTGTTATGACAATTTTTTTTCATAATATTGATGTCATTTTAAAGTATATAGTACAAGACTTATTCCATATCTCATGACAATCGAAGCATTTTTCTCATAAAATTTAGCTTCTCGAGATATATTACCTAATTTACGGTTTAAAGTCATTTTTGACTTTCACTATGTTTGCCATAGTAATTTTTGTCTCAGTAATATTTTCTTAGAAATATTTGAAGATGTTACTGGTATTTACCTCATTTCTCTAACACTAGAAGGATTTTCCTTTGACCAAGTTTATCACAGTTAGATATGTAACATATTTGCTACCACTTTTTGAAATTCTTTCTAATGAAATTCACTTATTTTTTTTTATTGTTTCACAAAGTAAAAGTCAAAATATTATAATTTTTTTAAACATTTGGAATTTAATCAAAAACTAAAAACCATAAATAAAATTATAATTTCAAACTTTTGTTAGACGATAACATTTTAGTAAACTAAAATCGTAAAACAAATGTTCACATGGTTTTAATTGAAAGAAAAATAATAAGTAGGGCACCAGGTAAGTAGCTTATGAAAAGAGAGGTGGTGTACTAGGCACGCTTGTAACACCCCAAATCTAGGCCTAGATGTTTTGGAGGATAGTTTAGTAGTTCAAGCTAACCGTATTAGTCGTTTAGCCTAGTTCGGAATTAAATTCTTAAGAATCAGATTTTGATGGAAATAAATTATGGAAAATGTGTTAAAATTCTTATTTTACTTATAATTGAATTTTGTGAAATCAATTTTTGAAAAATGATATTTGAATCCCTAAGCTTTTAAAAATTAGTGACTATTTTGTAAAAATTGAAAACTGGATAGTTTAAGTGACTAAAATGTAATTGAGAAAAAACATAGAATCCATAAGGTTCTATTGATCCAATCTTTCTCAATTGATCTAAACTTCCAATAAACCTTTTATTTATAGCTTTTTAAGATTAAAAACATTTCAATTAAAGCTCATTTCTCATTTTTAACCAAAATCACATTTTACGTAACTACTTCTTTTCTTCGAAATTCTCTTCATTTTTCTCTACTCCTAAACAAAGTTTTCATCCATCTTTTCAATTTAAAAGAAATATCTCTTTATATCAAATCACATTCTCCTTTGATCTCTTCATATTTTCTCTTTAATCTCTCATTGTTTTCAATTGTTTTTTCATGTTTTTCATTCTTGGAAGAAGGTTGGATCAGATTTAGAGGTAAAAATCATTCAAACCTCTAAAATCGTAGTTATTTATTTAAAATTCTCAAGTGTTTGGCTAATTAAAATGTTGATTTAATGTTTTGATTGATCAAAATTGGTTTTAAAGGTAAGATTTTACTTGATTTTGTTAAATCTTGTTAGTTGGGGATTTTAGATGGTTAAATACATGAATCTTGAAGATAATTAATGGTTAATTGATATATTTTAATATTTTATCTAAGGTTTAGGAGAGGTTTGGAGGTGTTCTTGTTGAGTTTCGATTGGGTTAGATGATGCTTAAGGTGTTATTTTGTAAGGGAATGACTTGGAGGTTGATTTTATGCATTATGGTGAATTAATCCCTCTGCTTTTAATGTGTGAAATAGGGAAAAGTGAAGGTTAAGGTGTTTGAAGGTTTTTGTAAGAGGCGAAGTGTGTTTTGTGGCTTCGCCAAGCTACGTTTAGTCAAGTGGTGAGTGGGTTGCCTATCGAAAAGTAATTTTTGACTTGTTACAGAGGTCTGAGAGTGTGGGGAATGTGTGAAAAAACTCCCTACATCTAGAAATAAGTAATGTGGTTGATACTCTCGAAACGGTCCATAATTGTCCTATTTCCATAATGTTTCTGTCAAGCTCTACTTGATGGTTTTGTATGATTTACAATGCTCATGATGCACATTCAAAGTGTTTTATAGTAAATGAGATGCTCTCATGGTTTTGGCTTTGAACAATAGAATGATACTTAAACGTTTTATAAAATTGATGCATGATGGATACATGAGATAATGGGATGCATGTGGTAACCATGTTGTTTTGAAATAAAGATTTGAGTATTGATTTTAAGTATATATATTGGGTATTAAAATAATGATAATAGAGGGATATATTGATCGATCAATAGGGTCTAGAGTGGACTGTAATATAAAAAATTTGTACGTGAGATAAATTCCTTGTGCGTTGCATTATGGGGTGAGCCTAATGCTATTTGATAGAGGTGAGCCTATCACATCCGAGCTATGGGGTGAGCTATCCCATATACCAAGGTAAGATAAGCATGAATGAGGGTGATTCCATCATGTTAACTCGATTTTAGTAAGCCAACGAGTGCCTATTTATCCCAACGATTAGGGGTGGGCCTAATCGGGATCACTAATGTCAATATATGAGATTTGATAATGTAAGTGTCATGTTTTTGATTTGCATAATGTGTTATGAATGAGATTTTAATATACTATTCAAGAAATGGAACATTAGATTTGATATGAGCATTGCTAGGTGAGTAACATGTAAGACTTGAGTGTTTTGCATATAATGCATGAGAAAGTTAATGACATTTTCTGAAAAATAGTTATGGTATTGTTGACCATGTTGAGATAATTTGCATAGAGCATGACATGTTTTGAAAAGTTAATTTGTTGGTTTATGATGGGATGTTTTTCAAGGGGATGCTTGATATGTTTGTTACCCTACACTAAGCTTATGTTTATTGATGAGTGTCCAAAAGTATTATTTTTATTACCCTTTTTACTCATATTATTGTTAGACTTAGGCACATTTTAGTTGCATTGTTAAACATTTATGCATAAATACATAATTTTCTTAGTTTTCATATTTAATTCCATATTTTCGTTGATTTTGTGGAAAAAGATACTATGGATGTGTATTTTTTTTCCAGGATAGGAATTGCTGAAGAAAGTGGGAGATTGTCGTAGAAATTGAGGTGAATTTCTAAAGGACATGCCAAGGCAAGTAATCAGGATAATCACTTGATGGGAAGCACGAAAATAAAGGAATAAATCCCAAAGATTTGGATTACTATATAAGATCTTATGGAGATAAAGATTCCAATTTGAGATGAGTTTTTAAGGAAAAGATAAAAAGATTTATTATTTCTTTTATTCAATTTATTTCCAAATTAAATTCTTCCTCATTAATGGAGAATTAAAGAGAGATTTGAGTGGGGTTGTTAAGGAAATATTTTTTTATCTTTTTGATTATTTTATTCCTAATTGAAACTTCTTCCCATCTACAAACTTTGACCAAGCCAAGCCTTATAAATAGAAGAGCATGGCGTCAAGCTAAAAGGGAGTCGAATAGGAGAGTCGAATTTGGGAGTCAATTTTGAGAGTAGATTTGGATAGAGTCAATTTAGGATTATTATTTGTATATCTTTAGGAACCAACCATAAATTGATGTAAATGGTTTGGGTTATTTTGTTTTGTGGTTATGAGATAAGATTTAGATTTTATCTAAGTATTTAAGTTGTTATTAATCAAAGTTTGCTTATTCTTGACATTTATTTGGTTTGCAAGAGAATTGAGAAAGGACCTCGATAAATGATATATCTATATAAATTCGGGAGAATTAGATTCACGAAACGAATAAGCATGGTTCGATCTAAGTGTGTGAGAACTAATCCGGCTTAGGGATTGTTGGGATCGCCGGCACACCCCATGGCGCAGCGGAACAAAATTATGACGGTCTTTCTAGTGATCCATGTACGTTTAATCCGAAATCGGGAGGAAGAGATGCGATAACTTACATTGGGTTCCTTGATAAACAGCAAAGACAGCAACGAGATCTGTTGCAGTTACGATCGTTCAACAATCGAATCTTTAGCCTCCACGAATATCGTCTCGGCCTCTACTCAGTTCATCCGGTTGAGAGAGCAAATCTCGAAAAACTATTTTTCGTGATTCTAGGGTTTGGAATTCGGAATTCTATGTTATGGCTGCTAGACCAAAGATCCTTTATATAGGTGTAACCCTAGGTATAAGAGTTTGATTCTGAATTTGTTTATAGGAAATAATTACTTTAATTATTTCCTTAAATTTCGGAATCTATATATTTAATTCGAATTTAAAAGGGATATAATTACTTTAATTATATCCTTTATTTAAAATTCGGGATTAAATATATTCTTCTTATACTTATATATATTTTTGCTCTATTTCAACCATTGGGTGTGACCCTGTAGGCTCATTGTAACGTTAGTAGTAATATTAGAACAATTCTAATATTACAAACAATGAGTGACATCTAGCAATATATCATTGTCATCTAAGTTACAAGAGATCATGATTCGATATATGATGTCCGTGACCAACTATCTTAATGTATTATATTCTTTTGTCCTTTTATATCTTTAATAGGCACAAGTCTTGGAATAGTCACACTTGTATAGCCTATTTTAATGTTTCTTGATATCTAGAGTGGACTACTTTTAATGAATAATTTGTGATATCTCATATCAACGTATTCAAGCATGGCCATGCATTTCTAGTCTCACTCAATCAAGTGGCCTTTGATATATTTTCCTATTATGTAGGAAGGAAAAATCCTATCTTGATCATTCACATCTCACTACATACATTGTAATATATCCAATGTGAGTTTTTATAGTGTAACTAATTACGCGACACGTTTAACTGCATCAAAACATAAAACAACATATGTTGAGATAGTAATAATCTCAAGTTTAAGGACCATACATATAGTTGTCACTATGAGCAATATCGTGACCATCACATAATAATCCAACATATATGCTCATAGTGGGTCAATCCAATATATTATTCTCTATTAATATATTCATGTATTAATTCTGACATCTCTATGTCAATGACAACTCATTGTCATCAATTAATCACATGTTAGTCTTAAGCGTATTATTATTGTCCATACCCATAATAATACTTGACTAAGGATCTTTTAATAATAATACATATATTATTATATGGACCTTATTGTTTCTCAGTTTATGCTATACATTGACACATATATCTGAAAACAATAATGGCAATGTCTTTATTCAATAAAATTGGTAAATAAAAGTACCCTTACAATCATCATATGATTGGTCTTTGGGCATACTCTAACAGGGATAAGTGCAGGATTTCAACCTCTAACAGAAGCGCAAGATAGTTGTTGTAAACCTTTGATTAACGCAAGGATGTATCATCAAATATTGTATGATTAACAAAGTTTTGTGTTAGAGATAACGAAGACGATTGAAGAACGCTTCGCCGAACTTTGAGGATAGTCGCCCAAATTGCTGAGCTCATCGAAATTGACCAAGCATTCGAAGAAGTTAATAGGAAATCCAACTGAGCCCAACTTCCGGAACGCATTGAGCGGTGCGAGCACTCATTTACAAAGAAGAATTCATTCGTCAATCACTCCATAACTCAGGATAATCCAACCTCTTCTCTCACATATTCGATTTTATCTATCTTTTCTTTTATTGTTTATTTTTGTTTATTTATCATCATTACTTGTGTTTTCTTAATTTACAGTGCGATAACCTAAGCAAAGTGGCCCAAATCAATCCTTGTGGAGACGATATCTAATCTATACTATTACTTGCAACGTGTACACTTGCAGCATTTGCGTTGCACAAAAATCACGCAACATTTACCCCTCTATTTCACCTTACATTGTAGATAAGTAATCGAATGGGAAGCAAGGAGCAGATTGTGTCACTATTGGTAGCTCAATTATGGTTTTATAAGCACTGATTGTAGTAGAGAGCAATGGGGATTGTTTTGATGATTTGCTGGATTTATAAGCTTCAATATATTGATTTAAATTACTATTTTAAATGGCCTTTTAATTGTTTTTTTTGGATATATGGTTGATGTTATATAAAGCATGCTTAGATTTGAATGGTATATTTCTATGCTTTATTGTGTGGAAAAAAAAGTGGCACGATTATGCATCTAGAATTATGGAGTGAGCTTGGTTATGTTGGAAGTGAAGTTAGTGCTTAAACCATTGCCTATAGGTGTATGTATGCTAGATTATGGTATAGTATGTTTACATGGACCATTAGTATGTGAAAAGCATGTTTATAGTGTAATTTATCCCAACTGTACACGGGCTTCATACGAGGCACGAGGGGTTATTTTTGTCTAGGCATTTTGATACGCGTAGACCTTCTACAGAACGTGTATGCCTATTTTAGGCAGACATTTTGATACACGAGATTGGTGTACTGAAACCATTTTTGGCAGTGCTAAATGTATCAAAACAAGAGTTTGAGCGTTTCGATACACAAGATTGGTGTATTGAAACCATTTTTGACAGTGCTAAAGCATATCAAAACGGGAGTTTGGGTGTTTCGATATGTCTGTCTGTTAAGACAATTATGATCCTGAAATGAACTTTCTGTCTTTGCAATTTGGTCCCTGAATCTTGTATGCTTTGTTAAATGATCTATGAACATCATTTTGAGCTGAGGATACAACAATAAGCATGTAATGAACTTAATTTTAACTTGATATCTTCAATTGAACAAAATTGGTTTAAAAGTTTTAGAAATTATATTTTAGTCCTTTTGGAACATTTGGTTCGAACTATTGCTCGTATGACACCTGTTTTTGCTGAGTTTGAACTTGAGATATGCATGAACAAATAGGAACTAAAAGTAGCATCTAGACAAGATAAAATGAAAAAATAGGGTTGTTTATCAGAGCGAGTCTATAGATTAGCTTCAGTATCCCCATGTAATCCGTTCGAGTCAAGTTTCGTCTAGGCCGGGTTGAGGGGTTATATTTGTTAGTATCAGAGTCAGGTTTTAAAATCTTTTAGGCTTAGATGTTGCTTTATGTTTTGTGATGATAACTTATATCTTTTTTTACTTATGCATGATCGGTGGATGAAATACGTTATGCTTGTTGTGTGTGACGCAAAGTGATTGTTATGTATATGTTAAATGGGTCTGAATGAATAATATTTTGTACATCGAGTACCTATTACTCTACTATTATTAAATTACCGATTTTGATGAACTTGAGCTATTTGAAACTTGTTTCGCACTGACACAACTATTTTGAATCTTGTTTTAGATTTGTATCATATATTAACATGGGACCTAGAAGAGAGTTGAGGATTAATACATGAGGTTATAAAGACGAGAGAGTTGAGCGTGAAGAGTTTTCACCTCTGCCGCCACTAGAAATTGTACTATCGAGTGTGTCAGTTGTTGGCGATATAACCCTATTGATCCAGGCTATTGCGGGAGTTTTCTAGGTTGTGGTGTGATAAGTCATCAAAAGACTATCACTTTTATACCTTTTCATGAGCAATAATCATTTAATCTACACCTATTTGGACTGATACATAAGCCTAATGTGTGATATTTGCATACGTTGCCTTCATGACAAATAAGGATGATATTTATAGAAAATATAAGCTTTAATGCATCTTTGTGCATTTGCAGGTAAATTTGGACCCTAATCGAACCTGCCACGGATGGGAGCTTCTACTGATGGAAGCTAAGAAGACTCAAAGCCAGACCTCCGCCGGGGCAGCAGATGCATCCTGCCGAGGCGGAGAATTTCTTGAGACCCAAAAGTCAAAGTGGTGATCGATTTGAAGAGCATAAAAAGCTGGATTTTTCTAGACACTTTACAGAGCAATTGAAGTTCGAGAAGACGGTGTAAAGATGGAAAGAACCAAATTAAGAGATCTACCTTTTCAAGGAAAGAAACGTCCAAACTTACTAAACTTCTTCTCCAAGGCTGATGTTGCCCTAGTTTTAGCCTATATAAAGGATGTGCCGTCCAAGAGAAAGGGGGGAGGAGAGTTCACAATAAACTTTAGAGATTTCTTTGTTTTTCATTATGTTCTAAATTCTCTTAGGGTTTAGGTCAAAGTTGTCGAGTATTTGTGATAGGATATTGATTTTGTTTTCTTGTTTCATGCAATAAAATATCAAGGTTTGCTTATTCTTTTCCATTTATTGTTCTTATATTCAAGCTCAGGAGAGAAGTTTGTGAGAGATTTATTTATCTAATATCGAGAGAGTTAGATTCACGAAAGGAATAAGTATAGTATTTTTCTAGCTGGAAAGTACTAACTCGGCCTAGGGATAGGTTAGAGTTTCAGCGGCTAAAAGAAGTGTGAGATTGGTTGGTGGTTATAATTGATTCACGCCGGGAGGTATCATCAAGGACTAGTCATCAACAGTACTTCGACTTAGGGATAAGCGGGGTCATCCAAGGACACTTTACCGAACCTTGATTAAGTCCACCCAAGAGCAAGGGATTGTCGCGGCGGACGTAACCTTCACTGTCGAGGCAGTAGGACTGCAGTACTGCCGAGGCAGTGTTGTGTAATTGCATTATACGGAAACAAGTCAATTGAATCCACAACATGACATAACTGGATCCTGCCCATTCTCTCAAACTGATTTTATTCTCTATTTTCTTTTTAACATTCAAGTTGTTTTTATTCAATTCAGGACAAAGGAACATATTAAGTATACCAATCCCTGTGGAGACGATACTCGATATTTATCACTTTATTAGTTGCGACGTGTTCACTTGCACAACTTGCGCAACCCTTTTTACACGCAACATGGTGACAAGTATGTATGCAGGGGTAACACCTCCAATTGTGGTTAGAGTTAGGTTGCCTTTAGAGATACTTCGTATTTTAGGTGGAGTAGAGTTTAGTGGGCTATCCCCGGAAGACTCTAAAGTATGATTTGAGAGCACCTATTGTATCTTGGTTCAGATGGGATGTAACGATGACTGGAATTTGGGTTATGAGATACAGTTCGTGAGGTTAAGCCAATATACACTAGAGTTATTGTCTAACGAGAGGGCAAGGTATGATCGGTTCTTATTTGGGTTAGTAAAGAAAGTGAAGACTTTTATGTTGGCCACTGATTACACATACTTTTATGTGTTGGTCACCTGAGCCGAAGACATTAAACAAAGTTTAGGGTTGGGTCAGAAGTCTAGTGGTTCTAGCTTAGGAAAGATAGCAACCCATACCAATGTTGGTAGGGATTGATCCAAGAGGCACCACGATGGTAGTTTTCAATGAGACCATTAAAGAGATGATGTGGGAGATCCTGGCCTTGGCAATCAAGGAGGTCAGCCTGTACACCCGAGTGTAATTACTGTGGGAGACACAATGAAGGTCCTTGTTAGGGTGATTTAGGTACTTGTTGGCACTGTGGTGTTTCTGGTCATAAGAAGAGAGGTTTTCCTTAATTGAAAGGTAGACGTCAAGGTTAGGGTCGTAGAGGTGATCAACATAGAGGCCTGGGTCGAGGACGTGGAGGTTTTCAACACTGTGATGAGGGCTAGGCTAGAATATGTGCTCAATAGGAGGCTCAGAACGAATCTGTTATGGTTGCATGTACTTTCTCCTTGTAGTCATTTTCTTGTTTGCTTTGATAGACTATGGTTCTACGAATTCATACATCCTTAGTGACCATGTACAAGCTTTAGGCATACCATTTGAGTTTTTGGATGTTGGTATACGAGTTACGAGTTCTTTTGGTGAGACCTTAGTTTTTCAAAACGTATATCAGAGATGTAACTTATTCTTGCAAGGTCATTAGTTTTCTGTAGATCTTATGGAGTTACCGTTTTATGGTTTTGACTTGATCTTAGGTATTGATTGGTTGGTTGAGCACCGAGATGTGGTGGATTTTGAGAAGAAAAGGGTATCCTTGAGGTTGGCTGATGACTATGAGGTAGTTTTGGTTGAGGAAAACGTAAAGTTCTTGTCTAATATGGTATCGGCTTTAGAGGCTTATAGTTTGATGGATTTTGGGTTTCATACGTATTTTTCTTACGTGATAAACTTGAAAATGAGGAAGGTATAGACCCAAGACATACTTACCGTGTGTGAGTTCCAAAGTGTGTTTTCGGAAGAGTTATTGGGTTTGCCACCTAAATGGTAGATTGAGTTTGGTATAGAGACGATGAAGATTTCGGTGTCAGTATCAATCACTCCATATAAGATGGCACAAAAAGAGTTGAAGGAGTTAAAAACTCACTTGCAAGAGTTGCTTGAAAAGGGTTTCATTCGCCCGAGTGTGTCACCGTGGGGTGCTCTAGTTTTGTTTTTTAAGAAAAAGGATGGTACAATATGGATGTGCATAGACTATCGGAAGTTGAATAAGTTGACAGTTAATAACAAGTATCATTTCCCAAGGATCGATGATTTGTTTGATCAATTTTATGGTGCGACAATGTTTTCAAAGATCGATCTTCGATCCGGGTATAATCTATTGAGGGTTAAAGATGAAGATGAGCCTAAGATAGTATTTCGGACTCGTTATGAGCATTATGAGTTTTTGGTTATGCCTTTCAGGTTGACAAATATGCCGACTGCGTTCATGGACTTGATGAATCAGGTGTTCCATGAACATCTTGACCAATTTATGATAGTTTTTATCAATGACATTCTCATTTACTCTCGTACAGAGTAGGATCATGATAAGAACCTCCGAGTTGTTCTTCAGACTTTGCTTGACAATCATTTGTATGCCAAGTTGAGAAAATGTGAATTTTGGATCAAGGAGTTTTTTTTCCTTGGACAAGTAGTTTCGATCGAGGATATCCGTGTTGATCCGCAAAAAGTTGAGGTTATGGTGAATTGGAAGTCGTCTAGGACAGTGACAGAGGTCTATAATTTCTTGGTTTTAGTAGGCTATTACCGTCGGTTCCTAGTTTAACACTCGAAAAACCGGGTTAGTAAATGATTCGAATGAATTCTAAATTAAATTGAATTACATGATTAATTGGGTTAGTAGAAAAGGGCTTAATTGAATTAAATAAGGAATGTTGAGGTTGCATGGTAAATAAATGCACTCCCTAGACTACCCTTAGTGATAAATTAAATGTAGTTATAACATGAGGGATAGGATGGACATTTCACCAATTTAATGAAAGATGAGTATCATCTTCCTCATTCTTCCCCCCCCCCCCCTAATTTCACGTTAGAAACAAAAGGAAAGAGAAGAGAGAGAGCTTCCATGGTGGCTTAAAGGAACTAATTCAAAAATCCTTGCATGATTAAGCATTTGGTCTAGGGAATCGAATCTAAAGACCCTGGTAAGCTTTCGTTTCCCCTAAATCGAAAATTTTAGGGTTTTAAGCTTTTGGGATTTGAGTATTTTATGATGCTTTGAGTTGAATTAGGTTGTTATAATGCCTAAATAGAAGGTTAGTGTTCATTTGAGTGAGGGTTTGAAAGAATGAACAAAAAGCTAAGAATCTTGAATTTGGGGTTCTTGTAAATGTTATTTATATATTGTTGATTCGATAAGATGATGAAATTGGGAAACTGTTGGTGTTAATTTCATATTTGAAGGTGCTGGAAAATTCATGGAGTTGAGTTGGGAAATAGGAATTGAATGTATAGAATGAAACTTAGCCGAAAATGCCTAGAAATGCTATTCCGGGTAGCACTTTTGAGAAAATTCTCTAGGTCATGTTTGAAGGAATTAGGAGCTTAAATTTGGCAGTATGATACTCCCATATATCTATTTTAAGGTAAAATTTACGGAATCCCGATCGGAGTTCGGTAGAGAAAGATATAAGCATTTCCATAAGGGTTGTTCGAGCAGTCCCAAAATCGGATAGGTCTATTTCGAATAGAATCTGGAGCTGATCGTTTAAGAAATAAAATGTGAGGTTAATTTTTACTTGTAGAGGGTCTTCCTAGATTTCTAAAGATATAAAATAAGCTCAATTCGGGTAAGGGAGCTCGGAGATATGACCGATTCTTTATAGGGTAGCAAAACTGTCCCTAATGAACAAATGCACTTGTTTACATTTGTTAAGTCTAAGATCACTTGGATTAAATGATTGAATGTGACCTAATGAATTATTATATGAATATGGCTTACTAGAGAATCCAAGAGAAGAGGACAACGAAGAAGAAAGACTCGAGCAAGCTAGAAAAAGGGGCAAGGGGATCGCCATCTACAATCCTTGAAGTGCTTGGAACTAATTGTGAGTGTGGCAAACCTTAGGGTTAGGGCCTAGGGTCCTAACCACCTCTTTGTTTATTTGATTTGATTTGTCATTTAAATGGATTAATCTATATTCGGTAAAAAGAGAAGGAGGCTAATGTTAAATGACTTGTTTGATGATATGAGTTGCTTTCTAGATTGTTAGTACTAGCTTAGCATTTGCATAGCTCGGAAATGCCGAGGTAAGTAACGGCACGCGGCTGCGGATGCCATGTATGTGAACCATGCATGAAGTATGTAAATAATGAAATGTGCATTGAATTGATAACATGACATGCATGTTTATATGTTTACATGAAATGAATAATATGATAATAGCATGATGGATGCTCTTGTGATTAGCATGTTATAAATGTTTGCTCTTAATGA
Source organism: Abelmoschus esculentus (assembly GCA_035048815.1). Taxonomy (NCBI): domain Eukaryota; kingdom Viridiplantae; phylum Streptophyta; class Magnoliopsida; order Malvales; family Malvaceae; genus Abelmoschus; species Abelmoschus esculentus. The sequence goes on from JAUCBN010000031.1 coordinate 11,944,298, forward strand.
TATGAACTTGTTTAATATGAATTGAATGATCAATTGATTAACGAAAATATTATTGAGCCTTGGTCGATAGTTGGTCATAGGTAGTATGGCATGCCTAGAGTTTGATCTCATTGTTTAGTGCTGCGACACTCTTGTTTAGTACTTCGGTACTCTTGTTTAGTACTGTGGGTACCGTGGTTTGGTGGTTAGTCACCAATTGTTAGATACCATGGGTATCTCTTGTTAGTGTCTTCGTGACACTCTTGTTAGTATCTTCGTGACACTCTTGTTGACTCGCTTACCTTGTCTAACTATACCAAGGCATCACATGAAACTTAATTGAAAGACTAAAAGATTAATTGTAAACTATATGTACATGTGTTAACTTATGAAGCCTTGGTGCATGAACATGTATTGTTATAGAGCCTTTGAAATGTATTTGTTGCTATGAGTAGCACTTGAATGTGAAATGACTATTGACATTGGGAATGAACATATGGCTATAAGTAACCCTTGTTATGAAATGTTTAATGAGAGCTTGAAAAATGAGAATTGATTATTGAGTAGCATGCATCGAATATATATATATATATATATATATTCTAGTTAATGTTTGAGCATGTAGATTATGAAATTGAATAACATGCTAAACTTATAATTGACTTGAGAAGCATGATAACCTTGTATATTGATTGGTCCTTTGCCATGAATTGGATCTATTTGTTTATTTGCAGCATGCCCCTTTTGTTAATTGATTCATGTCTAATATGGTTAGACTAGGGCTGCCTCACTAAGTACCTAGCACGTACTTACCACACATTTGTTTCCTCCTTCCCAAACAACAGGTTTTCGAGCCAAGGAGCTAAATCGGGATTGATTGCAAGCAAGGACATCAAGCAAGACAAAGTATGGTATTTTGTAATTTTGTTAACTCCTAGTTTATGGTGGCATAGAGAGCATGTCTTAATTAGTCTATGCATTTGGGACTCAGTTAATGTTTTGTATATATAATGCTATTGAACTCCCGGTTTGTAAGCCATAAGGCATGTAGATCATGTTAGGCTAGCCATTTACGTCTTGGGTTGGCTTGTGTTTTGCATATGTGGGCAATTGTAATATGCATATGATATATAAGTAACTATATGAGCATAAGGAATATGGAACTAAGTAGGATAGCATGTGAAACCTTGAAACTACCTTATAGATATATATTAGTTGCTTAGGCAAAATGGAATGACTTAGTGTAAGCCTAGCTAATGAACTAAACAATAAACTGAATTACTATATGTTGGCTTGGTTAATGGTTTGATCTAAAGAACCTAGATTTAGTAAGTTTGCTATTGATGTCTAATATGCTTGAAATGTATCTTAATGTTTAGGATAGTATGAGATCACATAGAGGGTCTCTTGGTTAGTGTCTAAGTGAAATTAAAGCTTAGAACCTGCATCTCGAGCAGGGGTATCGATACCATTCCCATGCGTATCGATACCCCCTTGAAGATCTTAAGTTTAGATGTCAGGTGTATCGAAACACCTATTGGCCGTTTCAATACCATGAATTCTAGTAGTGAAATGGCATCGATGCTTGGTTCGATACCAAGCCTTTCTTATGAGCTCCCTGGTTCGATACCAATATCGAACCAGGCTACCTTAGGCTTAAGCCATTGAGCCATCGAGGAAGACCAGTTTCGATACCTGGTTCAATACTGGGACTTCCAGTAACGAAATTGCATCGATACTAGTATCGAACCAGGCTACTCTAGCTTTTGGTCAACGAGTCAAGAGGTCAACATAGTCGACCAATATCGAATGGTGGTTCGATACCCCTGTTCCGATACCTCTCTATAAAGGGTATCGATACCTCCAAGCCATTTGGTTCAAGCTTGAGATTAAAATTGGTTGATTAATAAGAACATATTAATGATGGTCAAACAAATAAAATGTGATCAAAGTTTTAGATCAAACTCGATTGTGATTAGAATTGATAAATGAACTAAATTCAATTTGGAAATCGCTATATGTATAAGATTAGAAAAATTTTAAATTGGCCTCAAAATTGGTAAGTATCACATATAATTGTCTTGATTTAACTTACAAATAATCGAAATATTCTAGAATCAAATACAAGATTGGTCTAATCAACAAGTTTACAAGTTCGGTCAACACTCCCTTCTCCTAACCCAGGGCGAGGGTGTCACACCTAGAAGGTGTTTCCCACATTGCTTCACCTTTGACTAAGTTGCTACAAAAAGATATTAAGTTTGAGTGGACGGAAAAGAGATAACAAGATTTTGATAAGTTGAAAGAAGCTTTGACACAAGATCCAATATTGATTCAACCTGATTCGAGAAAGAAGTTTGTCATCTATAGTGATGCATCGTATGTTGGGCTCGGATGTGTATTGATACAAAAGGGAAGAGCCGTGGCTTATGTATTTCGTCAGTTGAAATTTCATGAGAGAAACTATCCCACACAAGACATTGAGTTGGCTGCTTTGGTTTTTGCCTTAAAGATATGGAGGGATTATCTTTATGGTGAGCGATGTGTGGTATAAACTGACTATAAAAGTTTGAAATACTTGATGTCTCAGAAGGAGTTAAATCTTATGCAATGTCGGTGGCTCGATTTGCTTAAGGATTACGATTTGCTGATCGAGTATCATGTAGTAAATCTAATGTTGTTGTGGATGCCTTAAGTCCTAAAATGGTCGTTCAATTACGGGCTATGTTTACTCTGTTGAGTTTGTTAGAGGATGATGGTCTAGTGGCAGAGTTGCAGGGGAAACCTTACTTGGTAGAGTTGATTAGAGAGAGGCAATTGACGAATCACATCTGGGTACCGAACGTTCAAGATATAGTAGAGGGGTTTTACCAATAGAGTATGGTTATTGAGGTAACGATATCTTGTGTTTTAAGGTTCGAGTGTTGATGCTAGATGATGCAGAGTTGAGGTGCACTATCTTATGTAGGCGCATAGTAGTCCTTTTTTATGCATCCTAGTAGTATTACTAAGATGTATTGGGGGCGTAAGAGTGTGGACTATTGATTTGGATTGAAAAAGAACGTGGCAGAGTTTGTGAGTCGATGTTTAGTGTGTCAGTGGGTTAGTCCGATGTTTGTGGTATGGAAAGCGTTGTGGTTATCAGAATTTGGTTATCGATCTTAACCAAGAAAAAGGGTTTCTCTTTTGAGTTATGTTTTCTGTGACAGTTGAGATAGGTTAGTGGTTTGTGCACTGTTGCTTTGGTATGAAGGGAGGATCTGCTTGTTGTCCAAGGAGGATAAATGTTTGGTTGGAATCGAGTTTTATATTTGAGGTTGGAAGGTTTGTTGAGATCTTGTTTTTCTAGGATCAAGGATTGTGTGGAAAGTTTGTCATGTGGAATAATGCGCTTTTGGTGGTGGCAAGGTGCTGAAGGAGTTTTGTAGAAGTGAAATGAGTTTGGGAAGGAGTAGTTCCCTTACCTCTGCTCACTATGTAAATTTCGAGGACGAAATTTCTTAAGTGGGGGAGAGTTGTAACACCCCGAAAATGGGCCTAGATGTTATCATGGTCGGATCAAGGGATCGGTTGAACCGATCAATCCAATTAGCCTAGACTTGGGATTTAATTTTTATAAATGGTTTTCAAAGGAAATAAAATATAGAAAATACTCTAAAATTATTATTTGAACTCTATTTGAATTTGGTAAACTCAATTTTGTAAAATTACACTATGAACCTTTACATTTTGGAAAGTAGTGACTATTTTGTAAAAATGACTATTTTAGTGACTAAAATGTAATTGGGTCAAAACTTAGAATCTTTAAGGGGCTATTTATCCAATCTTTCTCATCATATCTAACCTTCCAAAAATCTCTTTATAAACTCCTTTTAATTACCATAAAATTTTTTATTGAGATTTATTTCACATTTTTCACTAAAATCACCTTTTCACCTAACTTCTCATTTTCTCTCAAATTCTCCTAATTTTCTTGGTTTCCAATCAGATTTCTCTTCAATTTTATCAAGGTAAATCACATATTTTTGATTCGATTTCGTTCATATTATTTTCTCCTTATTTATCTCCAATTTCCTTACATTTTACAACTTGTTTTTCATGGGTTTTTCAATTGGAAGGAGGTTGGATCTTGTTTGGAGGTAAGAAACCATTCAAACCTCTGAACTTTGAGTTCTTTATTGAAATTCCCAAGTGTTTGATCCATTGCATTAAGTTCTTGATTTGTTTTATGGTTTTAGTTGGTGATTTTCGTTTTTTATCGGTTAATTTTGATTGAATTGATACAATCCTGTAATAAGGTGATACCTGATGGTTTTCAATGGGTAAATCAATGAATTTTGATGTATTTTAACATGGAATTAAAGGTTCTTGGATGGGTAAACCCGGATCTTAGGTTTTGGTGATGTTAATTGGCTTAGATCTTCGGTTTATGGCTTGTTTGGGTAGCTGAATGTTTTCTGCTGGTTTAGGGTGGTTAGGTCATGGTTCTTGGTTGTTTTTTGATGTTGATAAGTTGTGGTTTTCTTTGGCTAAGGTCTGGAGGTCGTTCGGATGAGTTTCAGATATGTTTTCGGTTTTCTTAAGTGTAGTTTTTGGGGCTATTTATTTGGGATGTGTGGGAGGTTGATTGAATGCATTAATATGCATTAACCCCACTGATTTTGTTGTGTTAAAACAGGGCAAGATGTTGAGCTAAGTGTTGGATGTGTTTCGGAAAAAGGCGAGAATGTCGGTTGGCTTCGACAAGCGAGTTTCGTACAAGTGGTGAGTGGGCTGTTGTATTGGCAAGGTTTTACTTGTTTTATCAAATGTTTGAGGGTGTAGGGATGTTTTGAAAAACCTTCCTACGCTCGGAAGTAAGTTAAATGGTTTTGCTCTCTTAATGGTTCCCATATCGCTCCATAATTGCCATGTTTTAGTCATGCTCTTAATATAGTTTTTGCATATGTGATTTATGCATGAGAAATGATAAGTTCTTTGGCTAAATGATGTTTTCAATATTTTCCATTGGTATCGGATATGTTTTAGCGATTGAACATTCCATGAGTTTTATTAATCTCTATGATTTTAGTAACATATTCAATGATTTGGTAATGTTGCATTAGTTTTATAGAAGATGCTTATGAAGAAATGGTTTCCAATACATGAATTGAGTTTGAAAATGATGCATGCATGTGTTAGCTGTTGTATATGCATGGTTTATGATGGTTTCCATGACTTTTAAAGCATGAGAATGATTTGGATTAAAGTATGGTTATTACCTTTTCCCCGAATAAAGTCGTTGGGCATGATTTGAGTTCACTTTGGTGAACATATGTTGAGTTCATTGTAACACAGAAAGCTTCCATGCATAATGAGAATGATATCGGCTTAGTGACATTATTTTAAGACCACGAATACAAATGACGTGTCATTAGGATTAAGTGCACTATAATACTGAGTTAATATGTTGTGTTGCCTACACGTAAACAAGGGTGACTTTGTGTCCGACCGTGCGTGTAGAGCTTGCTTATATGTAAACAAGGGTGACTTTGTGTCCGACTGTACGTAGTAGGGGTAACATGTATACAAGGGTGACTTTGTGTCCAACCGATGTATGTTGAGACCAAGTGTCTCTTTATAAGGAATAAGGAATCCGAGTATTCGATGGGTATAAGGTTTGAAGAAAGCTATTCACTTAGTTGTCAATATATATGGTTTATGATTTGAGATTTTTTTGCATTGAAAAGCATGAGATTGTGTCACATGTTGATATAGAATTGTTTATAAAATGTAATGTTTTAAGATTATGAATTTCACAAGCATGTGTTTTAAATAAGTTTTGTGCAAGGATATGAGCACAAGAGAATGGCCTAAGTGTTGCTATGTGTTTAGCAAATAAGACTTGTGATGTGCACATTAAAATGTGTATGGTTTAAGCTTTGCTAGGTGTATAGCATATAAGACTTGAGATGATGCATAGAGTTGCATGAGATAATTGACACTTGATAATGAAATGGATTTGGTCTTGTAAACAATGTTTGAGACACTTATATTGAGCATGACATGGCATGATTTAAAGTGTTTTATTGATGGACTTATGGGTTGCATTGCAAAGGTGGTATTTCTATGTTTTACCCCTCACTAAGCTTATGCTTACCCTCTCTTTTACCTTGCAATGCAGAGATATTAACCGAGGCAGCCAAGAGAAGCAAGATTCCAAGTGTGTGTCGATGAAAAGCTCAAGTATGTGTTCTAAAGTTTAGTAGTAGTAAGAGAGCAATGGGGGTATGGTTTCATTGTTGTAAAAGTTGGTTTTTGGTTTACATGAGTCACTTTGATTATATGAACTTGAGTATGTATTGGATGCTAAGCAATGTTGTTGTCTTGTAAGTAAAAGCATTTAAAGAAAGTGTGATGTATGCTTTGAACCTTATGTTAAAATTAGGTTTTGATGCATTTAGTTTGGATGCCAAATGGTTAGAAAGCATGCCTATAGGAGTTGCGGGGTCTATGATGGTTTCAATTGATTGTCTAAGTTGATATTGGTGCCTTGGTGGTCAATGGTTGTGTCTTGTATGGATTAAATCTACTTAAAAGGATTGATTTTATGATTTTGGCATGAAGGTATCGAAACTTTAAGAGAAGTTTCGAAACCTTTTCCATAAAGTTTTGAAACTTCCATGTAGGTTTCGAAACCTTGCGGGCTAGTTCGATATTGGAACCTTACTGTAATGAAAGTTTCGAAACTTTCAAGGAAAAGTTTCGAAACCTTTTTCAAAACCTTTGGTTGGTTATTAGTTAATAGTTGCCGGAATTGCATTTTAGTCCCGAATATCTTGCTATGTTTAATTATGGTAGCTATGAATGTTATTTTGAGTTGAAATTTCACCTTGATGCATAAAGTTGACTTAATTTCAAGTTTGCTAACTTAAATTGGATGTAGTCCCTAGAAATTAAAAGTTTTACATTTTGGTCTCTAGTTAGTGAAGCATGTAATTGATGATGTTAGAATGCTCCGTTTGGTCTTAAATTTATCATGAGTGTTCTTGGCATGTTTAATTGAACTTTGATGGAATGAATTTCTACCTTGTCAGTAGAATTTAAAATATTCATGTTTTAGTCCTTAAATTGTTCATTTGTTAATCGAGTACTCAATTGTGGTTGAATTGCTTCCGTTCTCGTTTTGCATGAAATCAACACATGTAGGAACTTAGTTATGCCTCTAGATAAGGAAAAAAAGAGAATATATAACGTTTTCAGGGTTGTTTATCGGATCGGGCCTTTGTAGGTTTGGTTCGATATTCCCCTTATAATCCATTAGAGTCGGTTCCGTCTAGGCCGGTCTAAGGGGGTTACAAAGAATTTTTTAATTATTCTTTCTTTTTATAAGTCAAAGAGGTGATCTTTACGACATTATCTTTTCAATGATTAAAATAAAAACACTTTAATTTTTACTTAAGTTAAACTAGAACTTTTCCCTTTTACGAGTATGTATAAGAAACCTCATAAGGTGGGTGTTTACAAAGATTGAAGCTCATAAAAAAGAGTACAAAAAATATACAATTAAAGCACTCTCTATACTATGTACAAAAAAAATAAGTAAAGACTCACTACACCAGACTTATTCTATAGCGGCATCAGTAGCGGCGTTTTTATAAGAAACGCCAAAGAGAATCGTATATTAATGGCGTTTTGCTCTACAAACGCCGCACATGTCAAATATCAGTGGCGTTTTATAAAAAACGCCGCAATAAATTGTATTTTTTGGCGTTTATTCAAAAACGCCGCAATAGATTGTATTTTTCGTGGTGTTTTATTCACAAACGCTTTAGTAGGTTCTATTTTTGTGGAGTTTATTCACAAACGCCATAGTAGATTGTGTTTTATGTGGCATTTTATTCACAAACGCCGCAATTATTCGTACATCACTTATGCTTTTTAAAAAAACGCCGCAACTTGTGTTATATTCAACCGATTCAGATTTTTTTCTCTATTTTCCCCAAATCTAACCCTATTTTCCCCGATTCATCCTCCTCCTTAATTTTTTTGTCCCGCTGTCGCCTCATCCAATGTTAGCCGTCTTTTCTTCCTCACCAGTCGTCCAACAGTACCGATCGTCTTGTATACATCAACTCGCGTCATTCAGGCTAAAAACACCCTCTCTGCTCGGTTCTTATCCAGTAGCCGCAACGTTTCACTCCTCACAAGCTCGGTCAGTAATCAAAAACTGATTTAGGAAATTTGGATATGAAGTTTAGGGTTTAAGAAGAATTAAAATCGTTTCAATTTCTTCACGGTTGTTGACGAAAGCTTCATTCTTCAGATTTCACTCCGCTTCATTGTTGACAAATTAATAATCCAAACGGAGTTCAACTCGAAGGTTCTTTCTCTTCATCCTGTGATCTTGTTATATGAGTTGTTTGTGTTTTCTTATAGTTGTTATTAATGGCTTTGACAATGAAAAAGAAGTGAAGTGATCATGCATTGCAGTAATATGTTTGCTTCCTACTATACGTAAGATATGGTTTCACCTTTATCAAAGGGCTAAGATTGATGTGCAATAATCTAGTTTACTCGTCAGAGTGCTGTAATAAGTTGGGTATGAATGACTATTCAGGATATTACAGGGAAGGATTAGTGCTTTAATAAATTGTCTATGATTTAGAAGTTACTTTGTTTCTTATGGTTTCTTTTGCCCTACCGAAACTTGAGTTTAATGGGCTTTTATCTTTTATCAGTTAAGTAATGTTGTGGTTGAACACCTAAGTATTAAAATCTGGGTGAGATACCTTGTTGAAAAATATTGATTTGATTGTTAGAATTAAAATATATTCAATACGAATATAAACCCAAGATCTATACATGTCAAATCATAAAGAACGATAAAATAAATAAACTGAATGCGGAAGCATACCTGAATTAATCTCGATAGAGTGTTTTTTTTTCCAGAGGGTTTGATCTTCCAAGAATTTAGGTTACCTCTTGCCACACAACTCTTAAACGGGGAAAAGAGATATGCAAGTTAATCTAATTCTTGGGGACCATAACCCATTTATATAGCAATATACATTATACATATGTGCCCACTATTATTGAATTTTAATCCAACAATCTCCCTTGGGCAATATATGTTTTTTGACAAATGTATAACCTTATGAGCTCAAAAATTTGCTATCATGTAATAGGTATTCCAAAACAGTCTCGTCCATCAATTATATCCATATAGGATCAAAGCGGTCTTCATCATATCAATCATGATTAGACCCATCAATGGTCACGTATACAAACATAATCAAATGACATAGATCAATCATGGATGCGTAGCATGGAAATTACATGTAAATGTGAACCGAACATGCCTATTTCCAATTGGTCCTCCTAAACTTTAGTGAGATCAAACTTTACTGAATTCAGAGTGTGCATAAGCCAAAATAACTTTATTTCTGCAGAAATTAACCTTAAACTGAAGTAATCGAAATTGTGTCTAAAACGAATGAGCATTTATCAAAATTACAAACTCCCACTAAAAATGAATATACTTAAATAATATTAAACCACATGAGCAATATGCTCATGAAAGACCTAGGGCGATAGTTTCTCAATATGTGCGCAATTATGGAGTTTGTACCAACATGCTCTATAGACACACAAACACTCTGAATTTTCTTTAACAACTAGGAACAAAATTTTAAAGTGTTCCTATTGTTTATAGAATAAATGATGCATATTTATTGTCACAAAATAACTGAAGTGATCTTCCTATTCAATCTATAATTAGCAGCTCTTGTGACAGAGTCTTTTACATTAATATTCTAGTAGAATCGAAGCCTGTAAACTTGATTATCTATAACTTACCAAAACTTCGATATGTGAGCATGTAATTTTTGTTCTCTAAAGGCATTTCATAAATCTATTGGCTGCTATCCAACGGTCCATAGCAGATTTACTTAAATATATGTCTAACATTCTAATAATGTACGCAAAATCCAAATGCATACATACTTAAGCATAAATTAGATTCTCAATAGCTTATGTATATGGAATTTTTTGTATTTTATAAATTTCAAGGTTACATTTAGGGGATTGAAAAAAAAATTATCTTCTTTAGTAATATGACTGTCACTTGGTTTACTCCCACTGAACTTGTAATACACACAATTTTCAACCAAATTTATCTCAAAACCAAATGAGATAATCAATATGAAATTTATAATTTCAGTAATAAGAGTGAAAATTAAGCTCATAAATGGATTTCTTTAGTTTACATATCATTAATTTTGTATCATTAGACACAAATCAATGATTGTATCATATAATAATTTATTTAATGTTGCCATTGAAAAACACAAGCTTAACATTCATCTTATGTAGCTTAAGATTAAAAGCAACAAGTGTCAAGATTATTTTGAAAGAGTCTTTCAGTAAAACTTGAGAGAAAGTCTCCACAAAATTAATGTCTTCTTTTAGAGTATATCCTGTAGATACAAGACATGTCTTATACTTGTCCACGTTATCATTTATATCCCTTCTGGTTTTAAATATTTATTTACAACCAATTGGTTTATACCTTAAGGTAATGAGACAAGTTCCTAAACTTTATTGCCTTGTATAAAATTATACTCTTTTGAATAGCATCAATCCACTTTTGAGAGTTAAAACTTTTATGGTTTAATAAAAGAAAATTAATAGATCATTTTCTATCATTCCATTATTATCCTTATTTTTCTTGATAAAATACTAAGTAATAGTCCTAAATAATATTTTTCTTTCCTCTCATGGATATCTTTAAACACTTTTTTTGAGGTAGTTGAGTTTGTTCTTCTGAAAAATAATTACCTTATCTTGAAAGAGAGTTGTTCAACATTATTTTGCTGATGTGCTTGATTCACTTTTGATTAATCATAGGTGTGAAAACCTAAACATCGTCAAAAGTGATAATAGGAATTAAATTAATATTCAATTCCTCCTTAACAACAATGTATCTAAACTTGTTCTCCCTCCAAACTCAACATTCTAAAAAATGTTATAAATCTCTCATTAAAATAATCTTAATTGTGGGATCATAAAATTTACAGCCCATAGATCACTCAAAATAGCCTAAGTAGTTGCTTATTTTTAAAGTTTAATTTCTTTACATGTATCATAACTTATACAAAAGAATAACACTTTGTAACTTATTGATATTCCTTTTGAGTAGAACCTTTAGCAACTTCATTCTTTGTTTTAATTGCCCTTATTATTAGAGACACTAAGTAAATGAGCACTAACTAAATGAGTATTTTTACAATTATAATGCTTCAACTTTTCTTCCTCTTTAACACAATGAGAAATAATCTCATTTGATGTTTATTTTTCCTTTAATAATTGTAACTAATTCAAATTATATAGGAAGCGATACCAAAATTATAAGAACAAACAATTTTTATAAAATTTGATCTTATGTGCCTTAAGTTTTGAAGCAATATAATATAATCCCTCACATTTCCTTGATCTTATACTTCATAGACATCAAGTAAACCAAAAAGTGATGTCATATTAACCTTAAAAAAATTAGTATTTTTTTTATCAAGGAAACCCTTAGTATGAATAATTTCTTTAGATTTGTGCTCCTAAAAATTTATAAAATATTATACTTTATGATCATTAGACTTATGCAACTTGAACGAACTCACCTCTCAAAATCCTATTTATGGATGTTTACCGTCGTGAAAGGTGCAAGTTATTCTTCACTTAGTGCAAGTTCTATGTTCATACAACCAAATACTATATGTAAGTGTTTTCTCTATTCCTTGAAATTAATTTCACTAAAAATGAGTGTAGAATGCATTCAACAGATATTATGATAGTAAAAAAAATTATCTAAATATAGAACAAAAATAATTAAATAAACAAACTCACATAAATATCTATAAGTAAACAATAAATTCAAAATAATGGCTAGTTTCCCTCAAGTTGGACAGTAATATTAACTGTAAGCGGTACTCTTGTTGTAGCAATCAAACATTGACAATAAACTATGTCAAACAATAGATTAATCTTTGGACTAACGTATTGTTCACATAAAATACCATATAATTGTCACACTTTTATCGCCACAATTGTAGTCGTAATTCGGCCAAATATTAATTTTCCTTTGGGCCAATTAATAAACGTATGGATTACGAAGACTCAAAATTATCTTAATATTTTAAATAAACTAATCTACAAAAAAGCGGTCACTTTGGTGACATTATGTTTCAATTAATCTATTAAAATATTAGATATCCGAAGACAAAATATGAATTTAATTGTTTCAAAATATTTTTCTTAATTTTATCTTTCACTCAAAGTAAAAGATAACCAAAATAATAATAAATTTGAATAAAGGTAGATATCGGACACTCCATTAATATTTTATTTTTGAACAAAATATTAACTTGTAAGTGATATCTTGGTCCAATAATCAAACATTGATAATAAGAATATGTCAAACAAAAAATCTTTCTTTAGGCTGATTTATAGTTCACATATAAAACTGAATAATTATCACATGTTTATTATCACAGTTTTATATGTAACATTGCTAATTATTAATCTTCCTTTGGGTCGATTAATATTAGCATAAACTGAATTACATGTGCAAAACCTTCTATATTTTAAAATAAAATAATTTCCACAATAGAGGTCATTTTGGTAACTTAATGCTTCAATTAATTTACCTCAAAATATATTACATAAATATACCAATATTCAAATTTAATATTTATAACAATCAAAGATAAATTTTCTGATAACACTTAAGATTCTAAAATAACCTAAAATAAGGTTATCTAAATGGGGCTACCATAATTTAAGGAATCGAAATCTTTCACTGTTCTCCAAAATATTCCTTAAATATGTATTTACCATAACTAAAGTCAATTAAAATATTTAATCTTTAACTAAAAGTCAAAAACAAAAGCATCATACAAATAAGTAATTCATATAATGATTACTTGAAACTTTAATATAATCATAATAATTTAATAATCAAAAAATAAAATTTTGATCAAATTGAATTGAATATATCAATACCAAATATATATTCTATAATACATTATAACATATAATCAAAACTAAATACTGAAAATATTAATTAAGTAACTACGTAAGTAGTATACTTTAGAAGTAACATGCCGAATGATCATTCAATCAGAACATAATAAACATAAACCAGATATAATGCTTCAATAGCTAACATGATTATAAAATTTTTGAATCATGATAAATTTATCACGACAAAGCCCAAATATTTTTTTTCTTTATTACTAACGATCAAAACTAAAAGTTTGATCTAACCGAATTTAATATATATTTATTTCTAAAGGATTAACTTAATACTCAATGATCAAAACTAAAATTTTGATCCAAAAGAATTAAATATACATTTTAAATAAAATATATATTTTCTAAATTAATAACTGTGTGAATTAAAAATACATTTTAATTGTTATTAACCGAAATTCATTAATTATGGAAAAGATAATAATTAATCCATTGAAATTCAGAACATAAAATTAACATAAAAAATGTATGTAATAATTACCAAAGTAATCAATGGAATTAAAAATTATTTAATCTTTCACTAACATTAAAAAGGAAAAAAAACAAATCTCCAAATTGAAAAAAAGTAAGCAATTTCAAATTGCAAAATCAATCACAAAATTCACAAAGATCGATACAAATATTCCCAATTGAGAAAAAAATATATATCGATATCTCACGAAATATAAGAATTATCGAGAAAAGAATATGTGAAATACCAAACCTTAATATTTATGTCGAAAAAAACACTCAAATCACCATAAACATATAAATCCGAGATTTTAAATCGACAATAAACAATAAAGAATTTAAAACCCCAAAAAACTTAAATCTCAATGATTCGACATAATTCTGGCTCTAATACCACTTGTTAGAATTAAAATATATTTAATACAAATATAAACCCAAGATCTATACATGTCAAATCATCAAGAACGATAAAATAAATAAACTGAATGCGGAAGTGTACCTGAATTAATCTCGATAGAGTTTTTTTTCCAGAGGGTTTGATCTTCCAAGAAGTTAGGTTACCTCTTGCCACACAACTCTCACACGGGGAAAAAAGATATGCAAGTTAACCTAATTCTTGGGGACCATAACCCATTTATATAGTTGATTTAATAACCAACTATTAAGTATTTATAACTCTGTCCCTCGTCAAATTATAAATACACCTTATGGTATCTACACTTCTAATTCCATGATAATTTAATACTTATAACACATGTAATATAATTAGTCACTTAATTACGTGTTAAACTTTATAATAACAATATATATTATACATATGTGCCCACTATTATTGAATTTTAATCCAACATTGACACGTGTTAATATTATATTGGCTCACTAGTCAGTCTAGCAAAAGGGTGAATTTTTGTGGCATTGACTGAATTACTGATAATTTGGAGTATATTGGCTCTGATTTTTGGGGCTGAGATGCTTAAAAAGCTAAGACTGTAGTAGCCAATTTGTCATTGATGCAATTTCTTACCTTCTTCATTCTTGCAGAATATGTTATATCTCTAATGTTGTTGCTGCAGTTACTGTTATGGGCTTATGGGTGTCATGACCTTGGTGTGGATTGATTTCCCTGTTCTTTAAGGGTATAAGCTAATAAGTTGTCATATGTTTTCTTTGGTGATTCTTTGATTTGAAAATGAAAATTTAATTTGTTGATCTCTTACTTAGAATACGAGGTAGAAATGGGGAGGGAAAGGTGATAATAAGCCCATAGGAACTATGAAAATGTCCTATTTAGCAGATTCCTGAGCTAAGATATATTATTTTTATATAGTTTGAATCATATAAAGGTTGATAGAATTGCTTTTACATCATGGATTGGTGACTGCACTTTCATAGTTTTAGTATCATAGTGAAGAGATGCATGATTAACCCTTGATATCTAGGGACAATGTGATTTAGAATGCAGCGAAATATAGATGATATGTTATTGGTAGCGGTAGTTTGGTTAATAGAATGATGGTGTGAGATTGAAGATGAAGATGGTTTGATGGTTGTTGTGTCCTCGGCACCCTCCTAAATGCAATTACTTAGGCAAGTAACCTCAAGCGGCTCTAACCCACCCTTCTAAACGTGTTTGTTTAAGCAAGCGAGAGTGTGAAAATGATTCTCCCTCCTAGAACTTGAAGAACTATGTTGAAGAAATCTTCGAAGATACAAGCTATCAGCATTTGTAAAAATGAACTAAACAAGTATTTCATATATCAAGAAGAAATTGAGTGACTACAAAGCATGGAAGGCACATCCTTTTATAGGTGAAGGATGGTTGAACATAATTGGAATAATAATTAAAATTCTAGAAATTTGGAAATATTAATGGCATGAGAATCTTGTTATTTCGTTCCTTGATGCATAAATGGCTCCCTTGGTCTTTAACTTTCCATGTTGGATCAATTCTGGTCCCTTGGATGTTCACACGGACGGTGGAGATTAAATGAAGTGATGTGGCAGCATGGAGAGTGGTGGATATGGTATGTTTGAGGATGATATTATCTTATTCTAAAGGCCTTATTACCTAAATAAATATGATTTCTAATTGGCCTTAATTAAAATATTTGACCCAAACTTCATAATGTAGTATTGGGCCAAAATAACACAAACTATAAATGACCTATTAAGGGTGTTTAAATACAATCTGGTCATGCACTTCATTTGGGCCCTCAATTTAGGTTTGTGTGACCCAATTTTCTTTGAAAGATGAAGAATAATAGCTTTTTCCATGGAATTCTTTGGTCTTCATACTAGTTTGTTCCTTGCTCAAGAATCCTTGGACATCAATATTCAGCTTGTCTCAGAGTTGTTTGGACTTGGATCGAGTGATTGGGCCAAGTGGAAAGGTAAGCTCATCTCTTCCTTGAATATGATGTGTGGAACATGTATCATCCCCTCCCTCCTCAAAAGGATTCTCCCTTGAATCTAAAACATCAAAGGAAGAAAGGTCAGACACATTAAAAGAGGAATTCACATTATACTCACCAGGTAAATCAATATGATATGCATTGTCATTGATCCTTTCGATGACTTGGAATGGTCCATCTCCTCTTGGATCCAACTTGCACTTTCGTTGGTTAGGAAAACGCTCTTTTCTAAAGTGTACCCAAACCCAATCACCAAGTTGAAACACAACTTGGCGACGTCCTTTGTTGATTTTGTTTGCAATTGTCTCATATGTTTTCTCCATCCTCTGTTTCGCTTTGGCATGAATAGACTTCACCAAATCAGACTTCTTTTTACCATCTATGCTTCATATATTATCCAAAGGCAAAGGAACAAGATCTAAAGCAGTCAAGGGGTTAAAACCATAAACTACTTCAAATGGAGAGTAGCCGGTAGTGGTGTGAATAGAACGATTATAAGCAAATTCTACAAATGATAAACATTCCTCCCAATGATGAGTATTCTTACCTACAACTGTTCTAATTAATGGAGGCCTTCCGCCGCCACCAGGGCCGCGGCAGCTTACTTTTCGGGACTTCTTGAAAGAGGATTTAAATGGGTTAAACCCAGGAGTCGTTACACCAGAGATCGAAGCGGCCCACTTTGAGCTAAAACCTGTCATGTTCAATATGCTCAACACTATTGGACAGTTTGGTGGGTCTATGACTGAAGATGCCATGCAGCACCTCAAGTCATTCATGGAGATATGCAATTCATTCAAAATCCAAGGAGTCCATGAAGATGTCTTGAGATTGAAATTATTCCCCTATTCATTGAGGGGTAGGGCAAAAACCTAGTTAAATAGCATTCCAGCAGGATCAATAGGATCTTGGAGTGAACTCTGTCGTGATTTCATTACACGTTTTAATCCGACTAATTTATATGATCGTATTCGTAATGAAATTACCTCTTTTCGGCAGGCAGATGATGAACCAATGTATGAGGCATGAGAGCGCTATAGGGAGCTACTGCACAAGTGTCCTTTACCTAGATTTCCCTTGTGGACACGAGTAACCATGTTTTAGAATGCAACCAATGCCCCAACAAGGATGATGTTAGACGCCTCTGCCAATGGAACACTCCTTGAGAAAGCACCTGAGGAAGCTATAGAGATCTTGAACAAACTCGCAAAGAACGATTTTCAATTCCCTACACCAAGGCGAGGAGGAGTAAGACGCCAAGCCACAGTGAATGAGTTAGAAACATCAACTTCAGTGGCAGCACAATTGGCCTCTCTTACCAAGATGGTGCAAAACATGCAGCTACGGCAAAATATCCAGGAGGTTAAGACTATTGATTCTTTTTGCAATTTATGTGGAGGTAACCACAATTCTTCTGAATATATGTAGAATCAAGAATCCAGCCTGTATGTTGGAAACTATAACTGAAACAATATGATGTCCAACACATACAACCCCTCATGGATGAGGCATCCAAATTTTTCATGGAGTAATCCTAACAATGCCTTGAATCCAACTACTCAACCCCCAGAATTTTAGCAACCAATGCAACATCTGCCGCAGCAATAAATACAACAACCATTGTCGCAGCAGCAGATGCATCAGCAGCAGCCTGTAAATTCACTGGAAAATTCTCTTAAGGCCTTTATGATGAAAACAGAATCATACATGGCAGAGAATAGAAACTTCATCAAAAGAACAGATGCATTCATAAATAGAACTGGGATGAGGTTGCAGAACCAAGAGGCGGCAATTAAGGCACTGGAAACTCAGGTTGGGTAGTTTGCCCAGAACATAAACATTAGACCACAAGGAGAACTACCTAGCAATACTGAAGTTGCTAAGATAATAGACCACGAATAGTGCAAAGCAATCACTACTAGGAGTGGTCTATAACTGAAGGAGAAACTAGGAAACCCAGCAGACAAAGTCCCACTAGAAGAACAAGAAACAGAGGACTTGGATGCTGAACAAACTGGTCATGTCACAACAGAAAGCACCGCCCCAGCAGAGCGCTCGGCAGTACCTCGACCAGCTGCCGAGACAGATAAAAACCCAGTGGTGTCAGGTATTAAAATTCAAACTAATGAAACCCTGGAAGAGATGAGACCACCACCACCTTTCCCACAAAGGTTGAAAAAGCAAAAACAGGATCATCAATTCAAAAAATTCTTAGATATTTTAAAGCAAGTCCACATCAACTTGCCATTTGTTGAGGTAATAGAACAAATGTCAAACTATGCTAAGTTCTTGAAAGACATTGTGTCTAAGAGAAAAAGGCTTGGTGAGTTTGAAATAGTGGCTGTTACTGAAGGATGTATGACAATGCTACACAATCTCAAGCCTCCCAAATTGAAGGATCTTGGATGTTTCATCATACCTTGTGCGATAGGTAACAACTCCGAAGGAAAGGCCTTATGCGACCTTGGAGAAAGCATAAACCTAATGCCCAAATCTGTCTTACAAAAGCTTGGAATAAGAACGGCAAAACCCACAACAGTGATTCTTCAACTTGCGGATAGATCATATGTGCAACCTGAAGGAAAGATCAAGGACATACTGGTAAGAGTTGACAAATTTATTTTTCCCGCTGACTTCCTTGTCCTTGATTGTGAAGCAGATGACAATGCACCGATCATCCTAGGGAGACCTTTCCTTGCCACTGGACGCACACTCATAGATGTGGAAAAAGGAGAGTTGACAATGAGGGTTAATGACCAACAAGTCAAACTCAATGTCTTCCACAATTTGAAAAGATATGATGATGCAGAAGAGTGCAAAGTCCTCCACACCACAGATGCAGGCACCAATCCTGTTTCAACAACAACTACCTCGACAGCATGCTCGGAAAAATATTTGGCAAGAAGATTAAGTCAGAAGTGGAGGAAACCAACAAGACAGCACACTGTCCAAACATAAAGGGAGCAGTGAAGATCAAAACGAAAAAAGATGGACATGAAGTCAAAGAGAATGGCCAACATATGAAATATCATTCTGGCAAACAAGAGATAATCACCTTAGGAGATGCATTTGCATGCACTTCCCCAGTGACATAATCTCTTTCCTCTAAATTTTTTTATATTATTAGGATTAGTTAGTTTAGAGTTAAATTTTTATTATATTTATCTTTAATTATTTTTCTTGTTTATATTTAATTTTTAGGAAAATAAGCAAGAATAACGGAGAAATAGTTCACAGCAGGAAAAGTGTTGCCGGGGCAGCAAACAGTGTCAGAAGCCGCAGCAGTCCCAACGGGCAGAAAAGTGTAGTGTCTAGTATGCCGAAATTCCCACCGCGGCAGTAAAAGCAACGACAGTAAAGGTTAAAACGACTATCAAACGGCTAGTGGTTTAAACGGCTACAAGACCGAGGCCTATATAAGCACTTCCTTCCTCTTGAACTATTCACTCTTGCATTCTTGATTTCTTTAGATTTACTTGCTAATCTCTTTCTCACAATACTCTCTGTCTATTTACAAGATTTCTCAGAATTTTCAGAACCTTTCCAAGAAACTCTCCAATATCCTCAATTCTCCAATACTCATACATGGCTGCATATAACAGATTCGCCCCCGCCGTTGTTGAAGAACGTTTCAATAAATCTTTCATTGCTTGGCAGCTATGGGAAGAGCAAGGATTCCAACACTCCGATGAGGAAAATTTCGGCATTGAGCATTACTTGTTCGACAAGATCAAATATCAAGCTTGGCAGATCTTTTGCCTACAACCAAGCCAGGCCAATGCCACAGTTGTACGGGAATTCTATGCGGACGGACCAAGCAAGGACTCTTTATATGTTCATTGCCGAGGTAGGCCTATCAAACTTGATGCCGAGACAATCAACCTATTTTACGGCCTTACACCTGAACGTGATGCCCATGCTGAATTCATGGAGGACATTACTAACGAAGATTATGAGCTGATAAAAGACGACCTTTGCTACGTGAATACTCAATGGGAAACCGGTGCCCATAGAGGATAGGTAGCAAGGCAAAATCTTAAGCCCGAGGCCAAGCTTTGGAACACCTTTGTCAAAAGACGCCTCATCCCAACCTCCCACAATAGCACGGTGGACCGAAGGAGATTGATGCTCATTCAATCCATCATCAACAAACGGAGCATCAATGTTAGAGAAATAATTTTAAAGGAGATATAAGAATGCGGTAAGAAAGATAGAGAACCTTAATATTTCCCTTGTTTAATTACTGGTATTTGTACTGCTGTAGGTGTACCAATGGCAGAAACGGATGAATTCACAGCCCATAGACGAGGGTGGACTAGAGACTTCTTCCATAAAATCATGCAGATCACACAAGCAGAGCCAGTCCAGGCAACTCCTCAGCAGTTCACTGCTGACACAGCTTTCGGGGCCCAATACACGGTAGACATGCCTGACACCACCCACACCACTGTCGCAACAGACCCATACCAGGAGATACTTCAAAGGATGGCAGCTATGGATCTTAGGTAGCAACGATACATGGAGTATCAGAGGGACTTCAACAGTACACTTGCCCAAATGATGTTGTATAACTTTCCCAGCCAAGGGGTGCAGTTTTCAGAATTCCCTACCAATATGTTCGTAACAGCTACACCCTACATAGAGACAACTCCAGCTCCAGGAGGACCGAGGCCATTCTTCCCCACTGGCCCTCAGCAACAGTTTCATGCTGTTGGCCCATCTAGGGCAGCAGACTCTGCCGCGGCATCATCTGCCAGCAAACAGAGGAGGGCAGTCTTCAACACTCCACTAAGATCCCCCATCATCATGGGCAGTCTATCAGCAGAGATAGATGCCTATGTACATCAAAGTTCAACCGCTTTCGGGCCAAGCATTCACCATGCCTGGGCAGACGCAACGAATGAAGGCGGGACAAACATCATGGTCACCGAGGAAATTGTCGAAGAAGAAGAAGGAGAAGAAGTGAACGCTCCAATGCAACGAACACCACCAACAAGAGTCCAGCCGCCACGGCAAGCAAAAACTCAACCATCACCATCATCAAAAAACAAACATTACGCAACAAGGCCGAAAAAGCTGATAATTACGAGCCGCTCTTCTGAGTTTCTTTAAATTCTGCATATTCATGATGCCTTTCTATATCTTTACTTGTCTTGTTTTCTAATTTTATATCCTTCTGTGTGATATATAAAAGCATTGAGGACAATACTTGGTTCGAGTTTGGGGGTGTAAATCCACTGCCGCGGCCTTGCCATGAAAGGAAGCATTTAAGGGACTTTTTTTCAAAAAAAATTTATGTCCACCACCTTACTTGAATTATTGTCCATACTTCTACACTGCTCTTCATCAGTATTGCCTTAGTTTATTCTTTTAAGGCTATATAAATCTTTCTCTTTACCATGGCTAGGTCCTGTTAAGAAGGTTTAACCTTAGGATACTTAAGGAAGAAAACTTAGAAGCTTACTATAAGATGGATCCTAAAAACACTTTTGGGACTTGTTGGATTATATGAATTCTTTTAATGAACTTAGGTGATAAAGACTTAGATTTTTGGGAAAGTGACTAGAGGTTCCTATCACCGGCTCTAGGAATTAATCTTCTTCATGCTAGAGGTGCCCGAAATTGGCTCAAGAAATTATTGTTTTAAGAAGAGAACACAAAATCCAAGTTTACTTCTCTTGAACTTAGAGTTTGTCTAAGAAAGCCTTTAATCAAACTTGTCCACAAAAACGCACACACTCACTAAATCTTATAGTTTGTTTCTAGGTAAACCCTTGGGTAACTATCGCGTGTCAAAAGTGCGCGTTTAGTGCAAGTGGACACATCGCAAGTAATAAGTGATAAGTATTTATCGAATTATCGTCTCCACAGGGATTGGTATACTCAATATGTCTTCTTCGTCTTCTTGTTCTGTAGAAAGAAAGTAAAACACAAGTATTTTGGGTTGTGATGGAACTAAAATAAAACAACTAAGCAAAATAACGAGATTTGATAAATAGAGAGAGATAGGTCAGGATCCAGTTGCGTTGTATTGTGGATTTGATTGACTTGTCTCTGCCCAATGGAATCGTATATCACTGCCTCGGCAGCACTGCAGATTACTGCCTTGGCAGCGACGATACTGTCCGCCGCGGCAATCCCTTGCTCGTGGGTGGACTTTACCAAAGTTCGGCAAAGTGTCCTTGGATGACTCCGCTTATCCCTAAGTCGAAGTACTGTTGATGACTAGTCCTTGATGATACCTCCCGGCGTGAATCAATTATACTCACCAACCAATCTCACACTTATTTTAGCCGCTGAAACTCTTAACCTATCCCTAGGCCGAGTTAGTATTTCGCGATTGAAACACCGTACTTACCCCTTTCGTGAATCTAACTCTCCCTAGTCTAGATAAGTGGATTAATCACAAACTTCTCTCCCGAGCTTGAATGTAAGAACAAGGAATAACAAAGGATAAGCAAACCTTGATAGTTTTATTGCATTGAAACAAAGACAAAGTACAATCTCCTCTCACATATACTAAACAACCTTCACCTAAACCCTAAGAAAGCTTAGAACATAATTGAGAGAAACAAAGAATCTATGAATCGGCTCTCTCTCTCTCGCTATTGATTTCTAATACATTGGACGGCTAGGTCTTTATATAGGCTTGACCTAGGGCAAACCTTTCCTAAGTAGAATACAACTTAGAGTAGGGAACAAGTCATGTACATAATTAAAATATTTCCAAGTTTAATTCAACTAAGAGGCTTTCCCGCGTGGCCTTGTCTTGGGCTTTTCCTCATGCTAGCCAGCTCCGATCCATGTGCTTTAAGTCCAGACACGTCCCATGGATTTTTCTCTTCCAATCGCCTACAGTCTTGCTTCTTGGCTCTCAACTGCTGCCTCGGCCATGTTGCTGCCGCGGCACTGGTTCTCATGCACAGATATAAAGATGCAGTAAAACTTGCCTTTTTCTGTAAATATTATCTTCATAAGCTTAACTTCTAAATATATCACATTAAATATATGCATTGGTCCGAGTGGGTGTAAATTTGGTGATTAATGCCCATAAAAGGGGTAAAAAGTGATAGTGAGTTGAGCACTTATCACACCCCCAAACTCGAACTATTGCTTGTCCTCAAGCAATATAAACCATCAATTTGCCGAACTCTACTCTCTCTTGGTCTTATGTTTCCATCTATTCTCCCCACCATAACTATGCCAATTCTTTAGATTTAACCTTTAGGCTACCCAAGGGTTTACCTAGAAACAAACTATAAGAATTGGTTAGTGTGTGCGTTTTTGTGGACATGTTTGATTAAAGGCTTTCTTAGATAAACTCTAAGTTCAAGACAAGTAGAATTTGGTTAGGTGTTCTCTTCTTTTCTAAACAACCAATTCTTGAGCCAATTTCGGGCACCTCAAGGATTTTGTTTTTCTCTTCACTAATTCCTTCTTTCTTGTAAATATTCCTTAAAGCATACTAGAGCCAATTTCGGGCACCTCTAGCATGAAGAAGAGTACTTCCTAGAGCCGGTGATAGGCACCTCTAGTTACTTTCCCAAGAATCTAAGTCTTTATCACCTAAGTTCATTAAAAGAATTCCTCTAATCCAACAAGTCCCAAAAGTGTTTGATTTCTTCCTATAGTAAGCTTTTAAGTTTTCCTCCTTAAGTATCCTAAGGTTAAACCTTCTTAACAGGACCTAATCATGGTAAGGAGAAAGATTTCTATAGCCTTAAAGAATAAACTAAGGCAATACTGATGATAGGCAGTGCAAAAGTATAGGCAGTTAATTCAAGTAAGGCGGGGAGCGTAAAAAAAATTTAAAAAAAATTCACTTAAGTATTCCTTTTTCTTGGCATGGCCTCGGTAGTAGATTGCTGCCTCGGCAGTTAATCTGCACCCCCAAACTCAAACCAAGCATTGTCCTCAATGCTTTATATTAGAAGATAATGGCAGACAACAAAAATTATGGAAGTAATAAGCAGCATAGAAAGCACACAGCAAATAGTATTGAATTATGTGAAGAAAATATTAAAGAGACTCCGAAGAGCTGCTTGTAACAATTTTTCTCTTTGGCCTTGCTGCCGATTGCTTTGTTCTTGGTGAGGGCGATGGTTGAGCTTTTGCTTGTCGGGGCGGTTGGACTCTTGTGGGTGGTGTCCGTTGCATCGGAGCTTCCACTTCTTCTCCTTCTTCCACGTCGGCCATCTCTTCGGTGATCATTATGTCCGTTCCACCTTCCATTGCTGTGGCTGCCCCGGTATGGTGTGTACTCGGTCTGGCGGCGGTTGAGCTTTAGTGTACATAGGCATCTATCTTAGCTGATAGACTGCCCATGATGATTGGGGATCGTGGTGGAGTGCTAAAGACTGCCCTCCGCTTGGACGGTCTTCTGCTGGCAGATGATACCGCGGCAGAGTCTGCTGCCCTGGATGGGACGATAGCATGATACTGTGGTGGAGGGCCCACATGGAAGAACGGTCTTGGTCCTCCCGGAGCTGGTGTAGTTTCGATATAAGGGGCGGCTGTGACAAACATATTGCTGGGAAATTCTGGAAATTGCGCCCCTTGGTCTGGAAAAGCATGAAGCATCATTTGGGCTAATGTGCCGTTGAAATCTCTTTGATACTCCATGTATCTTTGTTGCCTGAGGTCCCTCGCTGCCATCCTTTGTAAAATCTCGTGGTATGGGTCTGCTGCGACAGAGGTGTGAGTAGTGTCTGACATGTTTGTCATGTACTGGGCCCCGACAGCAGTATCAACAGTGAACTATTGGGGCGTTGCTTGGATTGGCTCCGCCTGCGTGATCTGCATTACTTTATGGCAAAAATCTCCGGTTCATCCGTGCCTTTGGGGAGTGTATTCGTCCGTGTCTTCTATTGGCACACCTGCGGCAACACACAAACCAGTGATCAAACATGGGAAATATAATGGTCCTCTATCCTTCTTACCGCATTCGTGAATTTCACGTAAGATGATCTCTCCGACGTTGATGCTCCTCTTGTTGATGATCGATTGGATAAGCACCAATCGTTTTCGGTCCACCGTGCTGTTGTGGGATGTGGGAATGAGGCGTCTTTTTACGAAGGTGTTCCAAAGCTTGTCCTCGGGCTTTAGGCTTTGCCTTGCTATCGATCCTCTATGGGCACCGGTTTCCCATGGAGTATTCGTGTAGCAAAGGTCATCTTTGATCAACTCGTAATCCTCAGCAGTGATGTCCTCCATGAATTCCGCGTAAACATCATTGCTTGGAGTGAGGCCGTAGAAATCGTTTATGGTCTCGGCATCCAACTGGACAGGCCTGCCGCGGCAGTGAACAAAGAGGGAATCTTTGTTGGGCCCTTACGCATAGAATTCCCGCACGATGGTAGCGTTCGCCTGGGCAGGTTGAAGACAGAAGATTTCCCAATCTTGGTACTTGATTCTGTCAAAGAGATAATGATCGATGCCGTAGTTTTCATCATCCGAATGTTGGAAGCCTTGTTCTTCCCACAATTGCCGGCCAATGAAAGACCTGTTGAAGCGGTCTTCAACATTGGCTGGGGCAAATTGCTTGTAAGTTGCCATTAAGATTGTGAGAGATTGATTTCTTGGAGATTTTCTTGGAATCTGATAATTTCATGAAGATTTGTGAGTAGGCAGAGAGTATTGTGAGAGCAAGATTGTAAAGAATTCTAAGGAAAACAAGAATGCAAGAATGAATAGTTCAAGAGGGAGGGGTTTCTTATATAGGCCTCGGCCTTGTGACCGTTTGAATCCACTAGCCGTTTTGTAGCCGTTACTCTTTACTGCCGTTTCCTTTTACTGCCGCGGCAGAAATCTCGGCAGACTAGCCGTTATACTGTTCTGCCCGTTGGTACTGCTGCGGCTCTGACACTGTGCGCTGCCACGGCAGTAGACTTCCTGCTGTGAACTATTTCTCTGTTATTCTTGCTTTATTATCCTAACCTAAAAAGATAAATATCAATAAAGAAACATTCAAATAATGAGAAGATAATTATTCCTAAATACCATAAAGAGAATTCATGAAAATACCAAATAAAATAAAAGAGAAAATTAATATAAAATAAAAATATAAAGAAAACTTATGGAGGGTCGTTTTCGATATTTCTTATAGTCCATCTGCACCCTCCATCGAGTGACAATTCTACTCAAAAAGATGTGGGTTAATGCAGGTACGAATACTCCCATTTGTGCTATCATAGTGGAGGTGCCTTCCGTTTTTGTTCTTTTGTAATCCATGCCTATCCTCCAACTTGATATTATTCCTGAAGGCATGAATATCTCGTTAGAAAAAATTATATCAATATCCAACCATTTAATTACCTCATTCTTGTTGACTTTTAGAATGGTTGGATATAACCTTTGTTGTTGAGGCAATTGTTGTGCTAGCCAGTTGCCATGGCAATCCTCTGCCAAAATTCTGTGTATGTCAAATAAAGAACCATCTTTCTTGAAGTCTTCAAGAATCAACCCACATTGTTCTTTATGCTTATCAAAAATCTCCATCAGTAGAGACTTTGGTTTGGAACTAATATTAGATGGAATTATCATAGATAAAATTTCATCTTCCAAATAATCATATCCTGTTTGGGATAGCTTCAAATCTTGTAACGTTGACTCTTCGGAAGATACCTGCAATGGAAGAGATGAGTTTTTAAAGAATTCAAAAGGTTCAATTATTACCTTCTCATTTTCCATTATCACGGCATCGCCATCTTGTTGATCGAGCATGTCGTCATGTAATTGCCCAGGCAATTGTGAGTGAGAGTAATCCTCAAATTCCTTCTTCAGCATCAGTGCTGATGTGACATCCTGGGAATCAGACTCCTCAGAATTTTCTATAGCATTATTCTCATCAGCCTCATTGAATGGTGTCGTGACATTGCCTGTTCAGGCTTCTCCATTGCCGTGACAATTATTTCTGTAGATTCATCCACTGTTTGACATTCTTTCTCATCAACATATTCTAGACTCGGAGGTTCCAGAATTTCCTCTTTGTCCTCTAGTGTTGGGATTTCAGTATCCCTAAGGATTGATTGTTGGGTCATGTTATCCATGACATATATGGATCTCTTCAATTGATCGTCTGAATCCTTCAAGGGTGTATCCAATCTAGCTATATGTGCATCCAATAACCTTGATTTCTTTGTCATTAATTCTTCAATTCTAGCCATTGACGCTTTCAATGTTTCCTCAAATGAATTTGGATACTCTTTAGAAGAATTATATTGCCATGGCATATCTGTAACATCAACAAAATTGTCATGGTAAACAAAATTTTGAGCGTTTTGATCATACCATGAAGGATTTTGTTGTTGGTTCCATCTATGGTCCTCTATGTGGCCATATGTTCCAGTACTGTATGGACAATTGTTAACCAAATGATAATCTCCACAATTAAAACAAAAATTTGCCCAGGCATGAACTTGTTGGGTTTTTCTTGGTTGGCATAGATAATCATCATGTAATCTAGGAAATTCTTGATTGGCTCGATTCATATCTTCCAACATCAAATCCCGAATATATTTCTTTCTTTCTCCTTGCATCTTGAAAATCCTTCAACTTGAAACACACCTGTAATATTTTTTAGAAAAATAAAAAGAAAATATGTTAGTAAAAATAACTAAAAACAAGAAAATAAAGAAGACAAAATTTAGTTCCCACTCCCTGGCAACGGCGCCAAAAACTTGTCGCGTGTCAAAAGTGCGCGTTTAGTGCAAGTGGACACATCGCAAGTAATAAGTGATAAGTATTTATCGGATTATCATCTCCACAGGGATTGGTATACTCAATATGTCTTCTTCGTCTTCTTGTTCTGTAGAAAGAAAGTAAAACACAAGTATTTTGGGTTGTGATGGAACTAAAATAAAAAAACTAAGTAAAATAACGAGACTTGATAAATAGAGAGAGATAGGTCAGGATCCAGTTGCGTTGTATTGTGGATTTGATTGACTTGTCTCTGCCCAATGGAATCGTATATCACTGCCTCGGCAGCACTGCAGATTACTGCCTTGGCAGCGACGATACTGTCCGCCGCGGCAATCCCTTGCTCGTGGGTGGACTTTACCAAAGTTCGGCAAAGTGTCCTTGGATGACTCCGCTTATCCCTAAGTCGAAGTACTGTTGATGACTAGTCCTTGATGATACCTCCCGGCGTGAATCAATTATACTCACCAACCAATCTCACACTTATTTTAGCCGCTGAAACTCTTAACCTATCCCTAGGCCGAGTTAGTATTTCGCGATTGAAACACCGTACTTACCCCTTTCGTGAATCTAACTCTCCCTAGTCTAGATAAGTGGATTAATCACAAACTTCTCTCCCGAGCTTGAATGTAAGAACAAGGAATAACAAAGGATAAGCAAACCTTGATAGTTTTATTGCATTGAAACAAAGACAAAGTACAATCTCCTCTCACATATACTAAACAACCTTCACCTAAACCCTAAGAAAGCTTAGAACATAATTGAGAGAAACAAAGAATCTATGAATCGGCTCTCTCTCTCTCGCTATTGATTTCTAATACATTGGACGGCTAGGTCTTTATATAGGCTTGACCTAGGGCAAACCTTTCCTAAGTAGAATACAACTTAGAGTAGGGAACAAGTCATGTACATAATTAAGATATTTCCAAGTTTAATTCAACTAAGAGGCTTTCCCGCGTGGCCTTGTCTTGGGCTTTTCCTCATGCTAGCCAGCTCCGATCCATGTGCTTTAAGTCCAGACACGTCCCTTGGATTTTTCTCTTCCAATCGCCTACAGTCTTGCTTCCTGGCTCTCAGCTGCTGCCTCGGCATCTGGTCCTGCCTCGGCCATGTTGCTGCCGCGGCACTGGTTCTCATGCACAGATATAAAGATGCAGTAAAACTTGCCCTTTTTCTGTAAATATTATCTTCATAAGCTTAACTTCTAAATATATCACATTAAATATATGCATTGGTCGGAGTAGGTGTAAATTCGGTGATTAATGCCCATAAAAGGTGTAAAAAGTGATAGTGAGTTGAGCACTTATCAGTAACCGAAAGGTTAAGGCTTAAGAATAGGCATAGTTATGGTGGGGAGAATAGATGAAAATATAAGACCAAGAGAGAGTAAGGTTTGGCAAATTAATGGTTTGCATTGCTTGAGGACAAGCAATAGTTCGAGTTTGGGGGTGTGATAAGTGCTCAAATCACTATCATTTTTTATACCTTTCATGGACAATAATCACTAAATCTACGCCTACTTGGACCAATGCATGTGCTTAATGCGAGATAATTAGATATTCTGCTTCTATATCATATAAAGATGATACTTATAGAAAAGGCGAGTTTTACTGTACTTATGTGTCTATGCAGGAAAAACTATTACCGCGGCAGCTATTGAGGCCGAGGCAGGACCTGATGCCGAGGCAGCAGCTGAAAGACAAGTAACGATATTTTAGGCGACTTGAAGAGAAAAATGAGCTGGACGTTTCTGGATAAGCAGCACATGAATCGGAGCTAAGTAGCACATGGAAAGCCCAAGTCAAAGGCAACGCGGAAAAGAATCCTAGTTGGAATAAACTTGGAAATATTTTATTTATGGACTTGACTTGCGTCCTACTCCAAGTTATACTCCTACTTAGGAAAGGTTTGCCCTAGACCAAGCCTATATAATCCCTAGCCGTCCAAGAAGAGAAGAGGATGAGAGTTTTCGGCACAAGCACTTAGCATCATAGAGAGACGACTTCATCTTAGATTTTAGAATTCTCTTTTACTTTTTATTATGTTCTAAATTTTTTTAGGCTTAGGTGAAGCTTGTAGAGTATTAGTGAGAAGAGATTGACTTTTGTTTCTTGTTTTAATGCAATAAAATATCAAGGTTTGCTTATTCTTTGTCATTCTTTGTTCTTGCATCCAAGCTCGAGAGAGAAGTTTGTGAGTAATCCATTTATCTAATATCGAGAGAGTTAGATTCACGAAAGGAATAAGTACGATGTTTCCATCGGGAAAAACTAACTCGGCCTAGAGATAGGTTAAGAGTTTCAGCGGCTAAAAGAAGTGTGGGATTGGTTGGTGATTATAATTGAGTCACGCCAAGAGGTATCATCAAGGACTGGTCATAAACAGCAATTCGACTTAGAGATAAGCAGAGTCATCAAAGGATACTTTGCCGAACTTTGATAAAGTCAACCCAAGAGCAAGAGATTGCCGCGGCGGACAAGCATCATCGTTGTCAAGGCAGTAATCTGCAGTACTGCCGAGGTAGTGTTGTGCGATTGCATTGGACAGAAACAAGTCAATTGAATCCACTATACAACACAACTGGATCCTAGCCACTTCTTTAATCTGTTTATTCTCTCTTCCTTAGTTTTCTTTATTTAGTATTCATCAACCCCAATCTTACTTGTGTCTTTATTTTATTCTTTTTCAGAGCAAGAAGACAAAAGAAGACATATTAAGTATACCAATCCTGTGGAGACGATATCTAATATACTTATCAGTTTATTACTTAAGACGTGTACACTTGCACCAATTGCGCACTCTTTTTACATGCAACAAGTTTTTGGCGCCGTTTCCGGGGACTGACAACTAAATTTGGTTTTCTTTATTTTCTTGCTTTTTAATTTTTATTTTTATTTTACTGTGGTTTTTCTTGGGGTATGACCAGGGCCAACCCAACCAACCCTTTGTACGAACTAGATCCAGAGATCGAACGTACACGAAAAAGGTTGAGGAGAAAAATCCAAGGAGCTATGGCAGATCATCGGGCAGGACAAAACTTACCTGCCAGCAATGGAGGCCTTCCGTCGCCACCAGGGCCGCGACAACTTACTGTTCGAGACTTCTTGGAAGAGGATTTGAATGGGTTAAACCAAGGAGTCGTTACACCAGATATCGAAGCGGCCCACTTTGAGATAAAACCTATCATGTTCAATACGCTCAACACTATTGGAAAGTTTGGTGGGTCTATGACTGAAGATGCCAGGCAGCACCTCAAGTCATTCATCGAGATATGCAATTCATTCAAAATCCAAGGAGTCCATGAAGATGTCTTGAGATTGAAATTATTCCCCTATTCATTGAGGGGTAGGGCAAAAACCTGGTTAAATAGCATTCCAGCAGGATCAATAGGATCTTGGAGTAAACTCTGTCGTGATTTCATTACACGTTTTAATCCGACTAATTTATATGATCGTATTCGTAATGAAATTACCTCTTTTCGGCAAGCAGATGATGAACCAATGTATGTGGCAGCATGGAGAGTGGTGGATATGGTATGTTTGAGGATGATATTATCTTATTCTAAAGGCCTTATTACCTAAATAAATCTGATTTCTAATTGTCGTTAATTAAAATATTTGACCCAAACTTCATAACGTAGTATTGGGCCAAAATAACACAAACTATAAATGACCTATTAAGGGGGTTTAAATACAATCTGGTCATGAACTTCATTTGGGCCCTCAATTTGGGTTTGTGTGACCCAATTGTCTTTGAAAGATGAAGAATAATAGCTTTCTCCATGGAATTCTTTGGTCTTCATACTATTTTGTAATCCCTTGCTCAAGAATCCTTAGACAGCAATATTCAGCTTGTCTTGGAGTTGTTTGGACTTGGATCGAGTGATTGGGCCAAGTGGAAAGGTAAGTCCATCTCTTCCTTGAATATAGTGTGTGGAACATGTATCACAATGTGTGTTGGGTGTAAATGGTGGATAGTTCCTCGTATTAATTTGTCCTTGGAATTCAATTTTGTTTACAATCTTATGTATGTCTTTTTTTCTTTTATTGGTCCATCTCCCTCACGAAGCTAAAGTTAGTGGACTCGTTTTCTATCGAAGGATGTATCCTATAGACAGGTACAAGTTTTTAACCTCATAAAGTTGGTAAAATTGTATATAATATTGTGTTTATTACGTGTCTAGGTATTTGTGTAAGTTGAAGTCTTATTGTCGTAATAAGCGTTATCCGGAAGGATCAATTTCTGAAGGATATCTAGCAAAGGAATGTATGACTTTTTGCTCTAGATATTTCAAAGATGTGGAAACGAGATTTAATAGACCAAATAGAAATGAAGTGTACAATACTAATAACGGTGCTGAAACTTATTTGTTTGGAAGCTATGGTCAACCACTCAGCAAAGTTGAAATTGCACAGTTAGATGACAAATCATAGGTACAAGCACATCGATATGTTCTTTTCCATCATGACTCAATAGATCCATTACGCTCGTAAGTTTATATTTTCACATGTAAGGTATTTACTTTAGCTTTTATATTTCTCATTCTATAACCACATAATTTTTTATAGCGAGTTTAAAGAAGAGTTACAATATCATATACGCTCGCGAAGATTACATCAACTCGAGAGTCATAAGTTGTTTGCAGAAAATTTTCATGAATGGTTAGGGAAGACGATAACTAGATCTTTGTACGACAATGATTTAATGTATAAATTGTATTGTCTTAATATATCAATATGAAAGTTAACCAAATTTGAATTTCACGTATAATAGGTTTGGGGTGGAAGAGAAGTTAGTGAGGAGGTCAAATGGCTTTGTCAAGACCCGAATATAGTTGTTAAGAGATATAATGCTTATCTAATTAACGGATATAGGTTCCTTACGAAATCTCGAGAAAGATTAAGGAGAATAAAAAATTATGGGGTTGTTGTTACTTCTTCAACTACAAGTTATGCTAGTTCCAGAGACAGTCATCCTGTGGAGGGAGATGTAGAATATTATGAAATTATTACAAATATCATTGAGTTGGATTATTATGGTAAACGAAAGGTTATGCTATTTCGATGTGATTGGGGTGATGTAAATAGTGCTCGAGGCGTTAAAAAGGATAAATTTGGTTTTATAATGGTGAATTTCTCTCGACTCATTCATACTGGCCAAAAACTGATGGACGAACCATATGTCTTTCCTTCTCAAGTCAAGCAAGTTTTTTATTCTCATGATCCAACGAAAGATGGTTGGTATGTTGTACTCTATAACACCCCTAGAGACTTGATTGATATTGGGGATGGAAGTAGGGATGACACTGAAACAAGATCAACAACTTTGCCATTTTCTGCACAAAACTTAGATGAAACATGTTGTAGTTCAAGTAATTCATGGAGTCAGATGCCTAATAGTAACAAAAACCAAGCTTTGGATCTTGTTAAGGTAATAATGTTGTAGTAGCTAATCAATTATATTTAAATAGTAATATTTATATCTTGTTTTAATTGTGTGATTTTCAGGATAAATTTTCTTTAGAGGTCTCAGATGATTATGTGAAGTATGCCTTAGGAAAGAAATGGAGAGACCATAAAAACTTTTTGAAAAAGCCATATTTCAAGAATAATCGGAGCCTTCAAGATAAGCTTCAAAATTCCCACCTGGAATACTACGGTATCAATGGGAAGATGTTTTAGATTTTGGATATCAACAAATGGACAGGTAATATCGATGTAATTAAAAAAATACTATATCATTATAATATTAATTTTATACGTAATTCAAACTGGAAATTGCACAGGATCGAGAGCGCATTGGAGTTGCTAGAAGACAAAAACAAAAGTTCACTCACACAGTCGGGATGAAGAGCTTTACTCGTATAGCTAATGAGGAGGTATTATTTCTTTTAATTAATTATAATTTTTTAATACATTATACTAAATTTAGTTTTAATTTCTATTATTTTGTGTATCGAATTCCGAATGGTATTAGCATTGGACGGTTAAAGCTCTTTGATATTACACACACAAAAAAGGATGGTTCTCCAATAACTCCTGAAGGTGGAGAATTTATGATATATTCATTGAACATATAAATTAGATTATATATTCTTTTAAATATATAATTTCATTCCATATACATTCTTTTAAATGATTATCAGATGAAAATAAAGGAAAAAATGATAGAGTATGAAGCAACAGTTTCAACTAATGGTTCTGCTAATATGGATGATATTGACAATTAAGTTTTTGCTGATGTTCTGGGTCCTAAAAGATATGGTAGGGTGCGGTGTCAAGGATCATTTATTACCCCAACCAAATATTTTGGAACAAACTCATCTCAATACAAGTCATCACAAAGTCAGTCTTCTCAAGCGGAAGTCAATCGTTTAAAACAACAATTAACTCAATTTCAAGCCGAGATAGAAGCTAAGGAAGCTGAGAGAGAAAGGAGAGAAGTTGAGAGAGAAGCCGAGACAGCAACAAGAGAAGCAGAGAGACAAGATGCATATCAGAATCTTCAAAAACAATTTCAAGAAATGATGGCGATGCTAAAGCAAAACCAAAGAAATAGTTCATCAACTTAATTGATTTTAAGTTCAATCAAGTTGTGGTTTCTATTTTAAATACTTTCAGCGGCTTTTTTTGCGGAGCTTTTTTTTTGCGTCGCTGATTCTTTTAGCAACGCTTATAAACGTCGGTATAAACCCAAAAAAACGCCGCTATAAATCTGTTTTGCTGTAGTGACTTAAAAGTATTTCTCTTGATCATTTTGTTCGGATGTTGTGTTTAACCAACTTCAAGTCTTTCACAAGCTTATTTTTATAGTTTGAAATGATATTTTAGTCGTTTATGACTGTTGAAAAGTCATAACAATGAGCTTTAAATTCTAAACCTACACATAGGTCAAAAATTTTCGAAACCTTCGCTAAGGTTTCAATTCCAGGTTTTTCCTAAAAACATGAAAATTTAGTCATCTTATGGCTCTTTAAGGTATATAAACATAGTGAGATGGATATAAATATTATGAAAGTATTTAAAATATATTTTTCTCAAGTTCCAAGGATTTTTTAATTATTTTTAAAATATTTAAATAAGTCCTAAACATTTTTCACATAATTTATTATATCAAAATATTTGCTCAATAATATATTTTATATAATAAAACTTATTTAAAAATTATTTTTGACAAAAGTTCTCTTTTCTTCAGGTCTTTTTCTAATTTTTTATATAGATTTAAAGAAAATTTGACAAATAAAATAATTTTAAAAGTTTATAACTCAATTGGTTTAGAATTTTAAAAGGTGTATCAATATGCGCTTAACCAGACCAATACCTTATAATTTGTATTCAAAAATTCGTTTTTTAGTAACAAAAAAATTATATTAATACATCATAGGTTATACCAATACTAAAAGATAAAATTTTCTATTTTGAGTATAAAAATATTTAGAAAAACTTTGAAGGTTTTATATTTGACTTAAAAACATTTTAAGTTCAAATGCTTGTCAAATTTATGAGTAATGGAGTATTTTAATTTTTTTTCTAATTTAATCTTTATTATATCAAAATCAAATATAGATTTATCAGAAAAAGATAGGATTAGTTGTTTTGTTCATTGTGATTGTAATCACCGAAAATTGTCCGGAGAGTCGCCACCAATCTTTTTCGCAGTGCGATTGGAACACCAAAATCGAATCTACGAAACCAGAGTCGAGTTTAGGAGTTTGTTACACGTGGGGAAGGGAACCCCCCCACAAGCCCAAAATTAGAACATGTCGGTTACAAAATAATTTATATGATAAAAAAATAAATTCGATTTTTTTAAAATTAATGTCGTGATCCTAAAGTATTTAAAAAAACTAATCTGAAAAATATAAAAGTAATTATATACACAAATAATAAAGATTATAATAATAAAAAAATAGTAATATATAGTATATAATGTTAATAATAATAATAATAATATACTAGTGATAATAAACCAAAACAATGACTAAATTGAAAGAAAAAAAATATTATAGGACAAAAACATGAAAACAATGACTAAATTAAGAAGAAAACAAAACTGCGAAGCTGAATGCAAGGATACTAGGAGCGAAGGGATCACAGGTGTAATTTCTCCACTATTTTGGGTTATTTGCGGGTCATGTTTGCCACGCGGGTTGATCTTTCAGGTCTGGGTGCAAAATGGCACCGTTTTGGGCTTGATAATCTGAAACGAAAATGGTACCGTTTCAGGCTTGACTTAAATATCACATTATCTTTAAAAAATCATTTTTTTTTCACTTCTCTAAAACCAAATTCAGTGCTTTGGATAAGCTCTTTGTCTTGTCTCTGCTTTTGATTCTCCTCCACCCTTGTCGACAGTCGAGCATGGCTTTCGAAAATCGAAAAGGGGTGATTTTTCCTACTCTCTTCAATGCGATAAACTTGAATATGATGTTGGATTTTCGAAAAGAGGAGTGTATCGGCCTAGATCTAGCAAATGAGTATTCGTTTTTCCTTTCTTTACCGTATTTCGAATATTTTTCTCTCCGATCTATCCCTTTTTTGTTTAGCGATTTGGATATATGGTAATGTTTTTTTCTTGGAATGTATTTGGAATTTTTTTGGTTCGAATATGTTTCTTTTCTATTCGAATTTTGTTACCAAAATACAAGGATTTGCTTTGGGTCTTTATACCCAAAGATTTATAATAAAAAACATGAAAATATCTCTTCCTTTTCTCTATTTGATAGATTTAATCACGTTTTTCCTTTAATGTTTGTAGGTTCGATGTGACATGGGCGGTGACTGTAGACGGTGGACGGTGGCCGGACAAAGAGACGAATGAGAGAAGCGCGTGGCTGCCACGCGACAGACCAAACGCCGCACGTGGTGGCCACACGCATGATCTGAAAGGTAAAAGGGCAGAGACGACGACTGACAAGGGGTTTAGGGTTTGCCTTAGCGCATTTGTTTTGGGTTCAGGGGTGTATTTGGGTTGTTGGGTATTTAGTTGGGTTGATAATTATTTGGGTTGCTGATTTTTAATATGGGTTGGGGTGTATAGATGGAATGGGTTATGACAGTGATCTTATAAAAGTAGTTGATATTCCCATTTCCGAAAGAAATCCAATTGAATCGGGACTTCTACTTGGAATGTATTTGGAATTTTTTGGTTCGAATCTTTTTCTTTTCTATTAGATTTCCGGTCACCAAAATACAAGAATTTGCTTTGGTCTTTATACCCAAAGATTTATAATAAAAAATGAAAATATCTCTACCTTTTATTCAGTTTACATATCTAATCATGTTTTTCCTTTAATGCTTACAGGTTCGATGTGACATGAACGATAGCTGAAGGCGGTGGGCGGTGGACGGTGACTGACCAAAAAGACGAATGAGAGGAACGCGTGACTACCACGCGACATACCAAACGCGGCACATGACGGCCACACGTGTGATCTAGAAGGCAAAAGGGTAAAGGTGGCGGCTGACAAGGGGATTAGAGTTTGGCTTAGCATATTTTTTGGGTTTAGGGGTGTATTTGAATTGTTGGGTATTTAGTTGGGCTGATAATTATTAAGGTTGTTTGATTTTTAATATGGGTTAGGGTGTATAGGTGGAATGGGTTACGACAATGACCTTATAAAAGTAGTTGATATTCTCGTCTCCGAAAGAAATCCAATTCAATTGGGACTTTTGCTTTCAAAGAAGTTCTTCATCATCTAGAATTTGCTCTAATTCAAGTTGTACTTTGGAATCTAAGTAACAAGAAACGGGTTATTATGCCCGTCAATGCTTTTTTAAATTCCATAATGCCTAACCTTGATAGCACGCTCGAGGAGAGTGATGGAGCCAAAGACCCTGGTAGCCAAGATCATGAAGGCCAGAGTCGAAGATAGTATCAATGAAAGCTTGGACGGCTTTAGAGCTACTCATGCAACCCTTACGATCATCATTGCATGGAAGTCTACGAGAAAGATCCATGGTTCACAGATGTGTCTAGAAAGTAGAGACGTAAATACAGTTAATCGGATGGATTGTAGGTTGGATAAAATCGGATACAAGTTATTTCAATTTGATTTGATGTTTTGACTCGATTCGGGTCGGGTGAGGGTGCATTTCAGGTAGAGTTAAAACGGTTCGGGTCAAAATCAGATAATTGGCAGGTTCATTTTAGGTCGAGTAGATTTCAGGTTGGGTTCATTTCAGTTCGGTTGCATTTCAAGTCGGGTTCATTTCAATGTTGTTTTATTTCAGGCGGTTAATTCGGGTTTTAAATTCATATTAAGTTGAGTTTGGTACAAATAGTCGATAGACTTTGGGTTAATCATTCATTTCAAAATAATTATATAACATTTAATGTCTTTCACTAGAATGAATCAAATTAAAAATAAATATTACAAACTAGACTAAACAAAAATATCATCAAATATTCATATCTTAAAAATTGAAATAAATTATAAAAACCAGAAATTAATAAATTCAAATTTTAGAGATAAATAAAAATATCATGACATTAAAAATATTAGATAAATTACAAAAAATTGAATAGGGATCAAATGGGAATAAGAACAAAGTTTTAGGGACTATAATTAACAAAATATAAAATTAAAATAATAAATATTAGACTAAATTACCCAAAAAAAAGAATGAGTTTAATTTCAACTAAAAATAAAGTTTTAGGGTCTACAAAGAATAAATATTATACTGAATTATAAAAAAATAAAAATTAATAAGGAATAAATTTAAGTTTAAAATTAAAAAAACATGAATAAAATAAAATATCATCTTATTAAAAACATTGAACTAAATTATAAAAATAAATAATAGTCAATTTGGAATTAAAATAAAATTTTAAGGACTAGAATAAGTAAAAAGATCATCCAATAAATTATATCTAAAATATTGAACTAAATTACAAAAATTATAAATTAATAATTATAAAATTCGATGAAAATCTAAACTTTTAGTGACTAATATAAATAAAAATATAGTTTAGTTTTAGTATGTATATACTATATACTTTAATACATTATATATATACAATATATTTTTGTATAATATATTTTAATATATATATAAATAATATACTTTAATATACAAATATACTATATATGGATCATATACTATATATGGATCATATACTATATATAGAAATTAGAATCTAGATGTATATATTATATATAGAATGCATAATATATAGAATTTTTACTATATATAGAGTGTATACTTAATGTTTTAATATATAAACTTTAATATATGTATACTTATATAGATATATATGTGTAGGGGATATAAAAAGCTGACCCGACCTGAAAACTCGATTGAAACATGTATGAGTCAGAATTTGGTTTGATCCGAGGATGTAATGACCCAAACATGATTTGTATCTGACTGTTGTTGACCCGAACCAGAGTTGGACCTTTTACTGTAGTAAACGAAATCGAATTTTATCTGGCCGAGAATGACTCGAACCCTATTTCAACATGTTATTGTGGAGCCGAAACCCGATCTCCATCCGACTGAAACAAATTTGAACTTGAATCTAACCTGGAAGATAACCAAAATTACCCGAATGAATTGACCCGAGACCTAATTTTACCCGACCTGTTTTGAACTTGACCTGATAAATAACCCGATTTGTTTTAAACTCAATTTGTTATTGACCTAAACTAATATTAACAAGACTTAATATTTACATGACATATAATTAACTATATCTATAATTTGATGAATTTAAAATATTGGTAAATATAATTAGTCTTAAAAATAGAATTAGACATGAAAACTAATTTAAGGATTAATATTTAAATTAGTATTACATATTTAATTAAATTAATTTATTAACTATTTTATTTAGTTTTAATGTATTTAATTTTAATTATAATTTTAAAATAATATTTAATTATAAATTATAAATTTTAATTAATATTTAATTAAGTTAAATTAATTTATTGAACTTAGGATTAATTAAGCTAAATTAAAATATAAAAACATAAATTAAAATCATAATTAAAAGAATTTTAAAATCAAATGTATATTTTTATTAATTTAATCTAAATTATGATTTAATTAAATTAAACCAAAACAATTGATAGAAAAAGTAAAAAACAATTGATAAAAAAAACAAATTGAAAAGATTAAATTTTGAAAGAAAATAAGTCACTTATTTTTTAAGTTTGAGATTAATTTATTTTTAGTGTAAAAACTTTGGAGGGATATAAGTTACGTAAAATTTTGGAGGAAATTAGAAATAAATTTTGATTATTATATAAAAAAGAGTGAAATTTTTTTTTGGAGGAAACTAATATATATAGTAAATTTTGGAGGATTATTATTATTATTACAACATATAATCAAATAATAAACTTTGATTAAATATAATAATTAAAAATATAAAAAAGGAGATTAGATTTAGATATTCTTTTGACACTACTCTAGGTCGGGTAAAAATTTTTGCATATTTTTTTATAGATCACGCCTAAAAAATTGAATATCGCACCGCTCTACGCCTTATTTTACAATTATTTCAATTTAGTTAGGATCACTCGAAAATTAATTTTTAAATTTTATTTTTTATTCGATTTGATTCTCATTTAATTAAAATCGGATTATATATTTTAAAATTATTTCAACTTGATCATAAGGAATTAGTTTAGTGATTGGAGAACTGATTTTAGAGAACTAGTTTAGTGATTTGGGATATGGGGATTAGTGTTGGGCTTAAATAATTAATAATATACATACATTAATTCATAAAAAATTATATACATATATTAGAATACATTTAAGTATATATATTATATTAAATTATATTATATATAATATTGTATATGTTAAAGTATATTATATATTATATATAATTAATTAATACATAAATTATAATATATATAATTATATTATATATACATAGTATATATTAATGTATATTATATACATATATTAATATATACATCTAGTATATATGTATATATATATATATAAGTAATAAGTATACATATATTAATGTATACTATATAGTATATAAGTATACATATACTTACATACATACTTATATATTATATACATATACATACATATATATTATATATTTTTATATAAATACCGTTATACATTTCATATTTTCATATGTATTATACATTTTATATTTTTATATAGAGTATTATACTATATATAGTCTAAATTATATATATATATATAGAATAAATTCTATACATAATATAAATTTTATATTTTCATTTTTGAAATGTATTAAACTATATTGTATAGATATAAATTATAATATATTAAAGTACGTTAAAATTAAATTTTTTATTGAATTTAACTATTATTAATTTATAATTTTTGTAATTTAGTCCTTAAAACTTTATTTTTATTTCAAATTGACTATAATTTAGTTTAGCATTTTTAATAAGACGATATTTTATTTTATTAATGTTTATCCTTTTTAATTTAAAACTTTATTCTTTCTAGTCTAATGTTTATTCCTTATTATTTTTTATTTTTTATAATTTAGCCCAATTTTTAAGATATGAATCATTTGATGATATTTTTGTTTAGTCTACTAAGTAACATTTATTTTTAATAGGATTCATGCTAGTTAAAGACATTAGATATTAAATAATTAATTCGAAATGAATGATCAACCATTCAACCCAAAGTCTATCGGTTATTTACTTAATTGCTTATTTGTATCGAACTTAAACTTAATAATTTTAATTAATATGAATTTAAAACCCGAATTAATTCGACCTGAAATAAAACTGACTTGAAATGAACCCGACCTGAAATCTACCCTACCTGAAATCTACTCAACTTGAAATAAACATTTTAAATATCTGATTTAGACTAGAACCGTTTGAACCCGACCTGAAATGGACCCGCACCCGAGTAGATTTCAATACCCGAAATATATTTATTAATGTATCTGATTTTAAGACTCGATTCGGGTAACTGTTTTTACATCCCTATTTTACCCGACCTAAAATGGACCCGACCTGTAAAATCAGATATAAGACCCGATCTGAAATGACCTGTATCCGATTTTACCCGACCTGACAGTACCCGACCTGAAACACATTCAAGTAACTATTTTTACATCCCTATATATGTTTACTTATAGATGTATATAGTATATATAAAATATATATAATATATAGATGTATATACTATATATATATATATATATATATATATATATATATATATATATATATATATATATATATGAATGTATACTTTACTATGTGAACATTAATTTATACTTTATATCTTTAATGTATACATAAGAATTTATATAATACATTAATATATATAATATATAAGTATATATGTATATGTATATGTATAATATATTAATATATATGTATATATTAATATATTAGATATATAATACATTATATATATGTATATAATATATTTATTAATGTATTATACTTATATGTATATAAATTATATAATATACTTTAATATATTATATATGTATGTATGTATATATATGTATATGTATATGTATATGTATATGTATATGTATATAGATATACTTTAATATATGTATTAATGTATTAATATATATATTTAAATATAATATATATTAATGTATATGTATATTATATATATATATGCATATTTTAATATATATGAATGTATATGTAAATTTTAATGTATACATATGAATGTATACTTTAATATGTATATTTTAATATATATATATATATATATATATATATATACTTTAATCTACACTTAAATAATAATAATAATAATAATAATTTTCCTTCAAACTTTATTATATATTATAATTCTCTCTAAAATTTTCTTTTTTTTTCGTCTTTTTTATATAATAAATAAATTTTATTTTTAATTCCCTTCAAAATTTTGGATAACTTATATCCTCCAAATTTTTTTACACTAAAAGTAACTTATTCCAAAACTTGGGTAAACTATTGCGTTAGTCACTTTCGTTTATCCTAATATATTTTTAGTCACCGATTTTGAAAAACGATCAATAAGGTCACTATCGTTTTCGGAGTATAAAGTTTTGGTCACTCCAACGTTAAGTGCCATTAAATATTGACGAAAAGATTATCTGACACAATAAAAAATGATAAATTAATTAAATAGTCCTTAAACTATTATTATATTTTTATTTCATCTTTAATTTGACCCTTAAAAATTTAAAACTTTATATTTTTATCATCTTTCTCAAAAATTTAAACTATTATACATGGTGTAAAGTTGTTTCTCTATATTAATTTGCATGATTAATGATATTTAGTTATTCTGAAAACTAAGTTGAAAATTTAATTGTTGAATTATGGTTTCTTGGTGGTTCAGTTCCATTTCAGCACAATTTTAATTGGTGCTATTTCCAGATTCTGCATTATCTTGGATTGGATCATGTTCGACATATCGTCGGCCGGAGCGGGTATTTCTTTTAGGGTAAACTACACGGATAATCACCATACTATGGGTTAGTATCGATCTGGCCACAATGCTTTAAAAAGAATCAAATACACCGGTAAACTATTAATTTGGTATTAAAATAGCCATCTGCCGTTAAGGGAGTAACGGAATGATGACGTGGCAGTTAAATATAAAATGGAATAATTACACATTTTGTCCCTATTATTCATATATTTTTATAATTTAGTCATAATTTTATTATAATAAAATAATATAATTATTTAATTAGGTGGTGACACGTGTCACCACCTGGTTAAAGGAAGAAAGCAAAATTAACTAACATTGCAACTAGGAAGAATTGAACCCGTGACACTTAGAACCATACCTAATAACCCAACCACTAAACCAAGGTAATTTTAATGATATAAACCCTTCAAAATATATATATTGCATACAGGTTTCTATATTTATTCCCACAAAATC
This sequence comes from Abelmoschus esculentus, assembly GCA_035048815.1. Taxonomy (NCBI): domain Eukaryota; kingdom Viridiplantae; phylum Streptophyta; class Magnoliopsida; order Malvales; family Malvaceae; genus Abelmoschus; species Abelmoschus esculentus. The sequence goes on from JAUCBN010000031.1 coordinate 11,987,763, forward strand.
ATAAATTTAATTTTTAATTTAATTAAAATATTAATTAAATTATTTTATATATAATAAATTAAAATATTTAAATTATAATAAAATTTTATTTAAAAGAAGTCATTTAAAATACTAAATTCTACCTCCTAATTTTATTTAAATATAATTTAAAATTTTAAATGACTTTAGGGTTTAGGTTTTAGGGCTTGTTAAAATTTTAAATTATATTTAAAGATTTATTTAAAATATTAAACTCTAAATCCTAAAGTATAAATCCAAACACTAAATCCTAAATATAATTTTAAGGTTTAGGGTTTAATGTTTGGGTTTAGAATTTAGGGTACCCAAACACTAAACCCTAAATATAATTTTAAGGTTTAGGGTTTAGGATTTGGTTTAGTATTTAGGGTTTGGATTTGGGGTTCAATATTTTAAATAAAATTTTAAATGATTTTAGGGTTTAGGTTTTAGGGTTTGTTAAATAAAATTTTATTATAATTTAAATATTTTAATTTATTATATATAAAATAATTTAATTAATATTTTAATTAAAATAAAAATTAAATTTATGATTTTGTGGGAATAAATATAGAAAACTGTATGTAATATATATATTTTGAAGGGTTTTATATCACTAAAATTACCTTGGTGTAGTGGTTGGGTTATTGGGCATGGTTCCAGGTGTCATGTGGTCAGATCGATACTAGCCCCATAATATGGTGACTATCTGTGTAGTTTACCCTTTCTTTTATTATTATTCCTTTATCTTCATTTTGGCTAAATTGCATTTTTAATCTTCACTTTAGATTATAACTGGATTCTGAGGTAACATGTTCTCGAAATGCATTTTCATCCGTAGGAGTTACACCAGATATTTAATCCTAACCGAAAGGACTAATGATACATGAATGAGTGGGCTAAAGTAATGCAAATCGAGCAGAAAACTAAATATGTTGATAATGTCTGGAAAGTCAGCTAACTTGAGAAGATTTTTCGGATTGGATCCGTGCATTTCTGGGCAGAGTTGTCTTCTAAAAATTGACCGTCATTCAGTTACCTTTTCAACGCATCTTGAAACGCATCAATCGGACATCGAGAGCTCAAGATATATTCTTTTATTGAAGACGACGTATACAGAAAACTGGATACAGGATTATTATATGATTTTGTAAAATTCAGCCCAAAAGCTAATATATAAAGCTTTTGGATGAATTAGACATTAAAATAAATTAATTCAAAGCTGGATTATAAAGCTTTGACCATTATTATTAGTATTTTAATTTATTCCTTAGGATTTCTTTTAATTAGCTATCCGTAAGCTGATTTTAGGGGATTTATTCTATTAAGCTATCAATATGTTGATATTTATGGATTGATCAACTATCTATTAGGCAATTCTAAGGTCTCCTTTAGACTATAAAAGGGGACAACCTGTTCTCTTGTAAACACATGAAGAATTTGAATTTTTGAGTTACAAAACTCTTGGCCTTGTGCCATTTTATTTGCACGGTTGATAGATTCGCGTTGCTATTTTTCTTATCAAAAGTCTTCTTCAACATAAGTATTTTAATTTTTTTTATGAGGGAGATTATCTTCACACTCTCGCTTGCCTAAGCAATCGCGTTTAGGAGGGTGAGTTAGAGCCGATTATGGTATTTGCCTATCTAATTACGGATAGGAGGGTGCCTAGGACAATAGCATATCATCAATTCACCGGAGAGATTCCTTTCGTTTGAAGGTGTTTGCTTATTCAATTGCGATTAGGAGGATGCCAAGGACAAATCTATCCAACATCATACCACCACCACCATCTATCCTACTACATTTTATATCAACTAATGTATGTTAAAATAAACACACACATGTCATTAAAATCTAAATGACTATGACCACAGAATTTCGGCTAAGCAGGTTGAGTTGAGGGCTTGCATAAGAAAAGTGGTGATTGGTGAGGAATGACCGTTGGAGGTACGACAATGAATCCTGCAAAGAATAAATTGGAAATGGCTAAGCAAGACCTCTATGTGGGTAATTCTTGAGAATCCCACACTCTGTATTTATAGAAGACATGAAAGCAATTTGGTTAATTTAAAATTCCTTTTAAATTTTAAATATTTAATCGATTAGATTTAATAAATATCAAAGATTTGATTTGATATTATTTGTTATTAAATCTAATTTTGAAAAGATATTATCTGATATTATCCGAGATTTGATTTGATATTATATGATATTAAATTTAAATTTTAAATTTTAAATCAAATTTTATTTGATTTTCGGACAGATTTGCTCTTGCTTTTAACCTATAAATAAGAGGTTTTACTTCTCATTTTTCAATGATCAGTTAGAAAAGCTTTATGCTTTCTTTGTGAGATCTGAGAGTTTTATTCACAAAGATTGAGTTCTTCCTTTTAGATTAGACAATCACTATCGCCATAGTCCACTCCAAACCTTGGGTTTACATCGTTTGGAGCGACCGTGTTAATCTTTGGGTGACAACTGCCTAAAGCAGCGATTACACACATCGGAGATGAATCAACAATTGTGATATGGAATACAGTTGTTAAGCTCTATTTGAAGTTATCAGCTACAAGGGTCATGCATCTCCATGCCCGGCTTCAAGCAATGAAAAAAAGGTAATCTCTCGAGTGTTGACTATATAACCCAAATGAAAGAAATATGTGATCTTCTAACATCATGTGGTCGTACTATTGATGATGTGGAGCAAATTACTACAATCTTGAATGAATCTATCCCTGATTATGATCCATTTACAGTTGCAATTACAGCTAGTCGAGAGCCTTACACTGTTGAGGTTGTTGTTTTTGTTCTTAAAGATGAAGAAATTAAGTTGAATGATCCAATAAGGCAGCCTATAGGCATCAATGTAACACGATATGAAGGTAATAGTAACAATAGGGGATCTGACACTGAAAACTCTCAAACTATGACTCAAACACAACGCTATACATATGACTCTAGAGGATTTTGAGACAAGAAATGCCCTTAGTGTCAATTGTGTGGAAAAATAGGTCACCTTGTAGATTTATGTTGGCATAGATTTGATTAGTCCTACAAGGGAATCTCTTCTAGAGCTTGAAAAAATAATGATTCAAAAGCAAATGTCTATCACTTTGAATCATATGCAAACAATTCTGGTTATGCTCCTTGTGTCAATCCTCCTACTGAGCAAGATGAAGAATCATTTGCTACCGTTCAGGTGAAGTCTTTGGTTGCTTCATTCTTCTCTCCAGATAACAAGTGGTACCTTGAAGTAGGAGCCACTCACCATGTTACAAATGACATGCAAAATATGCTTAAGTCTCAAGGATATTCAGGTAATAACAAAGTCTTCTTAGGTGATGGGTTTATGATTTCAATATCTAGTATTGGACAAACACACATTCCAACATTACTTAGAAAGCTGAATCTTACTTACCTTTTGTATGTATCCAACATCATTAAAAATTTATTATCAATGTCTAAGTTTACTAAAGATAATGCAGTCTTTGTTGAGTGTTATAGTAACAAATATCTTGTGAAGGATGAGGTTACATGCAGGGTGTTGTTGCATGGTCGACAAGAGAATGGTCTGTATAGCTTTGATGGGAACTATCACTTTCAACATGTTTTGTTGCTTCTGTTATTGAGGAACGAAAACATCTATACATAATGCTAAGTATTGGTTGTGGCATCAAAGGCTTGTACATTCATCTTTACGTGTTGTCAATTTAACTGTGGAGAAAACATTTAAAGATGTAACTATTGTATATACTGCATGTCAACTTGGAAAGGCACATAAGCTAGTGGAATTCCTAGACCTATGAAGTCTTCTGGTTATCATTATTATGTTACATTCATAGATATGTACAATAGAAAACTGTTGGTTGTATCTATTTAGAAATAAAGATGAAGTTTCATTAGTATTTTATTTGTTTTTTCTTTGGTTCAAAACCAGTTTAACTGTAATACCCTCAACCAAGATGTTACAATGTGCCTCCGACCCAAAACCTGTTTAACAAAATCTCGTTTAAAAAGTTCATCTTTCAAAATTCCAAAGGTTCATAAAATAAATTCAACCATTTAAATAAAATAAACCCAAAGTAGTTCAAAATAGAAATCGGAGTTCCTCTTAAAAATACATAAACCGACTCAAGTAAAATACAAAATATAATCCAGACTCAACTTTTGGTAAGGTTCTACAAATACAATAAGTCCAAACTAAAGATCAAGCTTGTACTTTTAGATGGCTCCGATGCTGGGAAGTCCTCCTTGATGTGCTCCTCCAAAGCTACTTGTCACCTACGTCAAGGAAAAACTACAATTACGCACACTGAGCTAACAAGCTCAGTGGTACAATTCTACTCTACTACAATTCATGAATATCATAAGATGAGTATGCAAGATAAGATAGTCAAGAGTGCACAGAAAGACTTCTAAACTAAGGTTCATCCTCTATTCTACCTTACCTAGAGTTCTCATATTATTTATCTCAATAAATTAACATATAAAACATCAAAAGGCACATTAGGCCTATCTACTCAGTATCACACAGCCCATCGAGTTACTCGAGATCACAAAGCCCATTGAGTTATAAGTATCTTACCCCACATCAGGTCATCAACCATTTTTATCATAATATCTACACATGCATGCAACATCCATAGCTATTGGCCAAACATAGATCTACTATACCCGTGCTCACATAGTCATAGGGTTGGACCATATCTGGATCAATATAGCCACAGATACGTCTGGGACGTACTTGGATCAACATAGCCACAAGTAGTCCAATGCTAAGGTTACATAGCCCATTAGGTTACTCGGGTTCACATAGCCCTTCGAGTTCCTTGATGCTCACATAACTCATCAAGTTCTTGATGCTCACATAGCCCATCAAGTTATATTCCTTATCCGGATCTTCATAGCCAAGGATAGGATCGAACCGCTCCAGATCACATATCTTGTGGATACGTTGGACGTATTCGCTCACACAGCCCAAAGTACTTGTCCCCTTAAATAAGTGCCCATGCACTGACTCTAGGATATCCAAATTCCTTTACCAAGATATACAAGTAAAACATGCTTCACGAGCATCTACACATATTATCAAGTTGAGACGAGCTTATAACTTAACTAATATCCAAGGCATCTCCCATAATTAAGATTGGATAATCTAAGACCATTAATTCATTTACAAGATTCTCTTTAGATTAATTCATTAAACAAAGCCCCTTAAGTATAAGTTTTCCATCAGCACACAGCAAGGGACTTAACCACTATAAGTTATTATCCGATCCATCATGGATCCTAAGAAAGCACAATACTAAGTCACCTATCATATACTAAGCCACTTATCATATACTAAGTCGTTCATAAATTAGCATATTGAGATAATAAACATAGTTTATCAGTCTTGTAACTCATTTCATGGCTTAATTAACCTATAAAAGCCCATAACATAATTTATGGAACCCCCAAACTCAACCCTTAAAAACTTGGGCAGATTGCCTAGGCGTATCAATATGCCTATAAAAGGGGTACCGAAATGTCCTAATATCGAAACGTTTCCCTTGCATTTCGATATGCTAAGGCAATGGCTTAATACCAAGGGGAAACCAACCCGTATTGATACACTTATTCTGGGTATCGATACAACCCCTTGTTTTGGTACATCCTAGAGGAGGTATCGAAATGATTTGTCACTAGAATATTTGGTTTCGATACATGGGCTCAGCATTCCGAAATACCTACCATTCTCACCCTTTTTTTCTCTCTAAGGTATCAATACGCCTTCTAAGGGTATCGATACGCTAATCAAAATAGTCTTGCCTGGTTCACGAGTTAACTACACGGTATCGATACTCCTCCTTAGGAGTATCGAAACCAAACCTTACTGGAATTTGGCGTATCGAAACACGAGATAGCCGTATCAATACGCCTTCTATCTACGCCTAAGTTTTTCCTTCAAGGTATCGATGCCCCTTCCCATGTATCGATACGTCTACATGAAAATGCAGGTCTAAGACCGAAAATCACCAAGAACCCTCACCCAACCTATATGGTTGATTCCTAAATCGAAAAACAACTTGACGATCTATAATCAACACCCGATGTTGACCTGGAAAAATCAGGTCGTTACATTAGCACTACAATAATTGCTTTACAAACAAATATGGGAGGTGAGTTCCAGACCCTCCAATATGAGTTAGCTAAAAAGGGTATTCAACATCGAATCACATTCCCTAAGACCTCTCAAAAAAATGAAGTTTTTGAGATTAAACATAGGCACATAGATAAGACTATGTTGACCCTACTAGCACAAGCGCCAATGCCCCTTCACCTATGCAACTTTAAGTGTTGTTTTCATCAAAAATAGACTTCCATCACTTAGTCTGGGAAATATTTCTCCTCATGAGAAATTGTATAGGAAAAAAACTAACCTTAATCTGTTTTGAGTCTTTGGATGCAAATGATTTCCATGTTTGAGAGCTTACAATTCACACAAATTCACCTTTCGTACCAAAGTATGTACTTTCTTGGGTTGGTCACCGCATCACTAATGCTTGAATTCTAGTGATAGAATTTATATTGCTCGGCGTGTAACTTTTGATGAAACATATTTTTCACTGGCCAACAAAGAGAGCATAAAACAAGTTCAAGAGTTCATATCTTATCCACTTTATATTTTTTAGGCACACTCAAACATTGAGCTTACAACTATTATTTCACAGGAAAGCAGTCAAACAATTGAGAATGTAACTGAAAGTAAAGTTCTAGCACCTTCAGTGTCACCAGAAAATCAAGCCTCTGGAAATGAAACACCAACACCTTCATCATCACCAGAAAGTCATGAAGTCTCAGTGCAACCAAAAGAAATAGAAAATCATGTTACTCTAGCATCTTCAGAAGATTCTCCAACATTACAAGAGAATCAGGAATCCGAACATGAAGTTGAAAATGAAGTTACAATATCACTAATGACAAAGAAAACCTTTCTTCTAGAAAATGAAAATGAAATTCTAACATTACCTACTGAGAATGAAGGTTCTGAAGGTAAAGGTGAAATTCCAGCGGATGCAAATGAATCCCCTAGGAACAAAAGTTTGGTAACTGCTGCTCAAGAATTTGTTCATATACAAATAGGTAACCTCAGCTCTACTATGGGTCATGACAGATCAATAACTTCAACTCATCAAACAAGTAGACATGGTAAGATCACCAGAAGCAAGTCAAGTATTTTTAAACCTAAAGTTTACCAACTTGAAGTAGAAAGTGTCCCTAAAACAATCAAGGATGCATTCAAGTCACCAAAATAGACTAATGTTATTCAAGAAGAATATGACACCTTGATAAAAAATGGAACATGAGAGCTAATCACATTACCAGTCAACCGAAAAGCAATTGAGTTAAGTGGTTGTTCTGAATTAAACACAATGTAGATGGCGCAATAAATAGGTTCAAAGCCAGACTTGTTGCAAAAGGCTATGCTCAAAAGTTCCAAGTGTAGATTTTGTTGAAACATTTAGCCATGTTGTAAAGTTTTTCATTTTTATTTTCTCTTGTCTGTAGTAGTCTTCAAGTCCTGGCAATGGATGTTAACAAAGTGTTTCTCAAGGGAAACCTAATTGAAAATGTGTACATGATACAACCTCTTGGGTTCAAGAAGCATGTTAATGAGGGAGCAAACACAATTTGCAAATTAAAGAAAACTTTATATGGGTTAAGGCAAACATCCAGAAACTGGTTTAGCAAGCTCAAAAAATTTCTACAGTTACTTGCATTCAAGTCTTCAAGTACTGACAATTCTCTCTTTATAAGAAATAAGAATTCTCGCATTATGTACATGACTATCTATGTTGATAACATTCTAATCATTAGTTCATCAGAAGAGATGGTACAACTTGTAAAACATAAACTACATTAAAAATTTTCTTTGAAAGATCTTGAATTAGTTTTCATGGACTGAAGGCTATCAAGTTAAAAAAAAAGGCTTGTTTCTGTTTCAAAGGAAGTATATAAATAATTACTAAACAAGAAAAGCATGAGTGATGGCAAAATTGTTGAGTTACCTATTCAGGTTACACTCAAGTTGTACAAAGATTCAAATATTTTAGCCGTAGATGCTCAACTCTACAAAAGTAAAGTTGGTAATCTATTATACATATGTCACACAAGACTAGACATAACTTATTTTGTAAATAAAATCTCTCAATACATGCAACAACTAACTGATGGCCATTGGGTTGATGTCAAACGGATACTCAGATACTTGAGAGGTATAGTATACTATTGCTTGCGTTTTTCAAGTGATAATAGAGCACATAAAATCAACACCTTCTCAGATAAAGATTGAGAAAGTGATCCTGATGACAGAAGATCAATATTTGAGTATTGTGTTTATATGGGTAGTCATCTAATATCGTAGAGTTTCAGGAAACAAAGGTCAATCTCCAAGTCGATTGCAGAGGCAAAATATAGGAGCCTAACAGATGCTTCATCTGAGGTATTATGAGTAAAATCATTGTTAATTGATATGGGAGTGGATCTAAAAGACGTTCTTAAAATCTGGTGTAATAATACCAGTGTTGTTGCAATGGCAGCTAACTCTATCCTACACGTCAAAATCAAACATATAGATATTGATTTATATTTTTTCAGAGAGAAAATTTTACAATAACAGTTACTGATCATTTATGTTCTAGTCCAACAATAGGTAGCAGACATATTCACGAAACCTTTGACAACATCTAACTTTTAAGAACTTCACAGCCTTTTACATGTATTCCCAAGAAAAGAGTAAGAAAAAGAACAAATAGGGTGAATATTGAAAGTTAAGCTTTCATGCATGCCTTTATGCATGTTGCCATGCAATTTCCATCCATGCTCGTCCAACTTCCAGTGTTTTCCTTTTTCCTTTTAGCTTTCAAGAGTTTATTAGTCTGTTAGCTGATAAGTTTTTAGAGTAACTGAGTGATTATATTTTTCTAACAGAAATTACAGTGTTAATTAAAGTACCAAAATCAACTATATATTGAACTTTTGAGAGATGACTTAGATACACATATTTTTGTTAGTTATCCAAGAAGTGTTAGAGTTTGAGGAGAAATCTAAGTTAACAAGGAGTGTTAAAGTTTTTATTTAATATGTAATTAGAGTTTATTCCTAATTAGTATTTTAGATTTATTAGAAGTCTTATTTACATTAGGAATAAATATTATTTAAATTAGAGATAAATTATAGTTTTAGTTATATTAAAACTCTATATTAACCTATTTAAATGCTTACTCTGTAAGCATTTGAAGTGAAGATCAATAATAAGAAAATATAGAGAAACACATTGTTCTCTCTGGAAAATATCTTTTTTCATCCTATTCAAACAACAAATTCCTAACTACCGATCACACACAAGCCACCATCATCCATTGCATCTACGTCCACTATGGTCCCTTTCTCATATGGTATCATGAGCCAACAACGATCTTGGTGTTGTCACCGTTGCTGCCATCTTTAATCTTAAATAGATCGAAAATATGATTTTTTAGATACACATCGTTTTTCTTTCCCGCTGCTATCATTAGGTCACACTCGTTCTTTGACTTCTTTCTTGCTGGAATTTTACATCTTTAGTGAAATTTTTACTCATTTTAATTTTGTTGGTTCTCTATTTAATGATTCTATCTTAATCATTCATTCTAAAAGATACGAGAAAAGGTTATAGTTTAGCCTTAAAAACTATTTGGTTCTATATTAGTCATTCATCCTACTAAGATAGAAGAAAAGGTTATACTCTAGCCTTAAAAACTATTTGGTTTTATCTTAACCATCATTCAAAAAGATAGAAGAAGAGGTTATTGTTTAGCCTTACAAACTAGATAATATTCTTTAAGGATTTTACATCAAAGATTCAAGCTGGAACTCTAATCTTTGTAACTATCAACTTGAGGGAGAGTGTAGATTCCTTTGATCACTTCGTACATTATTCACATCAGATCTTTTAATCAAGAATTGCATGATGGAGCATCTCAATCAAAGACTTCTGACTCGATAATAGAGAATATTTTTCTAGAAGAAACAACAGAAGAAAAAAGTAGGGTATCACATCCAAGATCCAAGCTGGTGCTATTCTGCGTTTGTTCACCAGCTTGAGTGGGAGTGTTAGTTATCCAAAAAGTGTTAGAGCTTGAGGCGAAGTTCAAATTAACGAGGAGTGTTAAAGTTTTTATTTAATATATAATTAAAGTTTATTCATAATTAGTAGTTTAGATTTATTAGAAGTATTATTTAAATTAGAGATAAAGTATAGTTTTAGTTATATTAAAACTCTATATTAACCTATTTAAATGCTTACTCTGTAAGCATTTGAAGTGAAGAATAATAAAAAAATACAGAAAAACACATTATTCTCTCTGAAAAACATCTTTGTTCATCCTATTCAAACAATAAATCCTAACCACCGATCACACACAAACCACCATCATCCGTTGCATCTACGTCCACCATGGCCCCTTTCTTACCATTTTCTATAGCCTACACGGTAAAAAAACCTTCCCATTATCCTTCCATATTTCTTCTACAGTATTGAATAAATAGCTTTACTCGCAAGACATCCAATTAAATCAGCAGACTACCTTATCTTCCCCCAAGAAAATTCCTCTAGAGTATGTTATCATATATATAGAACAAAACTGTTCCAAAATTATTGTACATGGATTTATACAGATATAAAAATAAGAATATTAATAAAAATAAATAATTAAATTATAGTGACCTTATACCGCAGGCCAGACCATACAAGCTTTCATTCAAAACCCAAACCACCCAGTTTTAGCATGCTTCTAATTTACAGCTTCAGCAAACAACTGGGGTGATGCAGTGTCATCTGAACCAGAACCATACCGCTGTCTCCTTTGAAGAAAAGCTTGGGACATCATTGGATTCACAGGAACGGGAAACACTGGTTGCATCATTGGATTCACTGGAACTGGGAATTTATGGGTAGAACTAACAATGGTTCGTTCATTTATCATCCCGACTTCCTTGCATACTCGTTCGAGAATGGAAAGGAAATCCCTTACCACCATAAAGATCCTAAAAGGGTGGGCTTCTTCCTTGGCTGAGTTCCCATGGAAGTATTCCGTGATCTCCTTTACTAGCGATAGTGCCACGCTTTCATGGGCTTGAATTCTTATAATCTCTTCCTCTGCCATTTTCATGAACCTGTTCATTGACTCTGAAAACTTTTCTTTGCTCTCACCTGACCCGATTGTTTCATTTAATCTTAGAACGTCGCTGATGTTTTCGATGCCTGTAGAAAGCTTCAAGACATCACTGTTAAGTACCTCAGAATCCATTGCAGCAGCTTTTTTCACATTGGTGAGCTCTGAACTGAGACTAGAAACAACTTGTAAACCGAGCTTTCTACACCGAGCATCTTCGTTTGAAGTGGAGCTTTCTGTTTGGTCATTAGCATTTGAAAGACGAGCACCCTCGGTTCTAATGATTTCTTGTACAACAAAATGCAAGAGTGTGGTCTTGCCATCCGCACCCTTGACATCAACAAGCTTAAGGAGTGTATCAAGTTTAAAGGCATGGGCATCTCCACGGTTTGTCCCAACATTCATGCGGTTCCCAGTCTTGAGCACGGCCTCTAGAAGCTTCAAAAACATCCTACTGGTTCTCAATTCCTCGCAAGCAGACTGTGAAAAAGGAAAAAGTATTGAGATATAGCTTAAGATAATTGATGATAAACAAGTAAGTTCCGTTAGTTTGCCACCATTAAGTCTACCAAATGGAAAATGAGCCTACAACTCATGTAAAGCAAAATGAGTATGCAAACAGTTTCTTCACATTGCCAATATTCAATGGAAAGAAGCATTGCTCTCGCATGCTCAGGTGAGAGAACACACATGCTATATAACTTTTCTTATGAGTATTCACATTTTAATACAAGAAACAACCAACCAACCAACAAAAGCAGAAAGAAAATAAGCAGGAGAAAGAAACCAAGGAAATGCGAAAGCCAGACCAACGAAGTCATGTTAAATTACCTCTAGAGTTTCAAAAGACTTCTTAAGGTATTCAACTTCAGTCTCGAAGTTACCTATGTAGAGCATCGCTTCCACCCTTTTAAATGCAAATGGTATCTCAAGAACTGTTTTTAAAAATTTCTCGGCCGGACCAAGTTTGACTGGTGAATCATCTTCGTAGTCCTGCAATTTCCGTTCTTCTTCCTTTGTTGGAGCCATTTTCAACAAACTTTCAAGAAGTTCAGTGCCAAGTGTATCTGCATTACCTGTATCATCGTAGATGTGTATTTTAGTGCCCATAAATGACAACTACAAAGATAGGAAACCATAATTACTGGTCATGGCAAGGATATTAAAGCACAACTGAGATCTCTTTAGGCAAGGCGAACTCAAGGAACAGAAACAACTAAATTCAGAGACAACTTCGGCAGAAAACATTTATTAAGAAAAGCTCAAGGAATGCAAGTACAAATAAATACGATCATCATCATATCCAGAAGTTTAATGACCTATGTGCAAGTTATGGACATTTCAAGTCTTTAAGATCAACGAAACTCCATAATTGCAACAATTTTATTACCTTCTAAAAGGGCTTCACAAACTTCCTCGACAGTCACATTGAGTGCCCTTAACAAAATTGCTATGTTTTGTGCCTTTTTGGGATCTAACACTCTGTTATCTAGGTTTGGTGATGGAAGAACAGACCTTGGAGCTGCTTGCTGTGGTTTCGAATTTGGTGTCTTAGCGACAAATAGAGTTTCAATCATCTCCTCATTCAACCTGCAGAAGCCAAACTCTTACAAATTATTCAAGAAAGACACAGAATGGCACGAAAAAGCTTAACCTGATCTAAAAGAACTAAATAAGATCTCTAAAGTATACAGATACGTAGAGGTTGAAATCATACTTAAATGAGCTTGATCTTAGATGATCCCACACCATTTCACGATCAGAGCTGGCTCGTACTTTATCCCAATGTAAAGGCTTTAACTTGGGTTTTGAAGCTTCCTCTTGCTCCACTGCCTCAAACTTGGATCCAGTTGGCAGCTCGTCTTGAGGAATACTAATTGGGTTTTGCGTCATAAAAGGCATCGAAGGAGGTGTAAGAGGAGGCGGTCTCAATATCTGTTTACCAAAAGATACAGATGAAAGAGGCTTCTCCCAGAGCCGTCGTTGCTTTGGAGGAGGAGGAGGAGGTGGCGGCGGAGGTGGTGGTGAAGTCAACATAGGCTTCTCTGAAGCAATTGTAACTATTACAGGAGATGCATCAGGACTGTTCTCCGGGTCTCTTCCTTGTGATGAAGAAGCTGAAGATGAGAACGAAGAACTCCTATTGTAATCCCAAAAAGCAACCACCATTGGCGACTTCTCTGAGCTTTTCTCGAAAACTTTGTCCGATGATGATGAAGCCGATGATAGTAGAGGAGACCGCTCATTCTCATCCAACGCTCTTTCTGGTGATGCAGAGGCTGATGACAGTGATGAAGACATAACAATTGGATTCAAATTGTTAACCATTCTCTCAGGTGAAGTAGAAACCGGAGATTCTTTGGCCGGTGAACTACTGGCAGCTGAAGCTGAAACAAATGGATTCCCCATATTTCGAACCAAATGCTTGAAATTTCTAATCGATGCATCTAGTTTCTCTATCAACGCTCTATTTGGAGATGTAGTAGGCGAAGACAATGAAGGTGATTGAACGTTTCGATTATTTGATTCTTCCCTGTCGGGCGACGTTGAAGTTAATGACAGCGACGGAGATCGTACGTTTCCATTGGAAACATTGAGAATTCGTGGCGAATCAGCTGAAATCCTCGCGGGAGCCAAAGAAGGTTGAACTTGTACAAGTTCAGGAGATTTCGGGTTGGATCTTACCGGACTCGCACTCACCGGCGGAGATATACTAAGTGATTTAGACCTGACGGGTGACGTTGAACTCGAACACGAAGATGAACTCGAGGAAGTACTAATAGAGTCGATGCTTTTGACCGCAATCGCCGCAAATGCTCTTCTTGACCTGGATCCGTTACCACTAGGACTATCACGACCGCCGGAAGATCCTCTCGGTGAATAAAAATGCTCCTCTTCGTCTTCTTCAGTAACCGACGGTACTTCACCGGCTCGAAAGTTCCGACCAGTGCTCTGTCGAGACAACGGCGGCAATGGCTGAAGCTCCGGGGAGTCCATTTTTCTTGAATTAAATCTAGCATTAGCTGGCGAATTAGTGGAGCCACCACCGTCGACTCCTCCCCGCGCATTTACCAATGTACCCAAGTAAAGCAATTCGGAACTGGTGGTGGAGGTCGTCCTCAGCTTACCAGCAAGAACATTGTTAGGGTACAATCTACTACTATTATTGGATGTCAAGGTGTTGTTATCGTCGACAGACCCACTTCTTTGCTGGCAGCGGCGGCGGCAGTAGAAAAAAAGGGAAACAGCAGTGACAAGAGAGGCAACGGAGACTACGGCGAGGATGAGAAGGATGTGTGAGTTGTGGGAGGGAGAAGGAGCGTGGGGGAGAGTGAGGGAGGAAATGTTAGCAGGGAAAGAAGCGAAAGTGGGAGGTGAAGGAGGTGGGGGTGAGGGAGGGAAAGAGGGGAAGAAAGGGGAGTCTGGAGGAGGAGAAGTTGAAGAAGAAGAGAAAGGGTATTTGGAAGGCGGAGGCGGAGATGGAAACGGAGACGGAGGGGTTGATCCGAAGGGAAAGAAGGGTTGATGGAGGATCCTACGGCTGTGAATGTGAAGCGATTGACATGGCAGAAACAACAAGGAGAAGAAGTGGAAGAAGAATAGGGAGGGAGGCATTGTTGTGATTTGTTAGCGTGTTTTTTGCAGGGGAAAGTGGAAGGAAAATGGAGATTTGATATGCGAAAAATTATTCTTCTTTTGTTTTTCTGAGAGAGAAAAGAGAGGAAAAGGGGTGGAGGTGGAGGTGGACGTGGTGGAAGAGCTTCATCATGCTAAGATTCGGTTGGCGGTGCTGTGTTGAGTTTGATTGAATCACTGAGTTGGGCGGTTTTTTTTTTTTTATTGATTTTTACCTTTTTATTAATGTTTATATTATTGTCGTGGTCTAGTCAAGTGTAGAGTTGAGAGAGTGTTTGCTAGAGTTGCTCTTGACGGTGATGGACGTAAAACATGTTAGATAAGTCTGTCAATCTGTCTATTTGTTTTGAAAGTTATTAATATTGAATATCGTTAAATATGATTAAATTAATTAATAAATATTATAAAATTTAATAATTTAATATATAATTAATAAATATTTAAAATTTTAATTAAATTATTTTTTATAAGAAAAGTTATATGAATGATCACTCAATTATTAATTTTGTGTGTTAATCGTTCAACTAATTTTTATCATCAAAATCATTATTAACGTTTTATTTCGTTATTATTTTGGTCGTCGACTGTTAAATATTTAACGAAGATTGTAATATGACATGGTTTAATAACAGTTTTAATCTCTAAAATTATTATTACTATATTATATCAAATTAATTCTATTAAAATATAACTCGTCAAATATTTGAACTAAACCCTAAATTTTTCATTTTTTTCCTCTTATAACAATAGTTTAAAAATTAATTTGTCAACTTTCTCATTTTTTTTATTTGCGTCTTTAAATTCTTTGACTCTCCCAAAACTACTAGCATATAAATTTTTTCTATATTTTTTATGATTATCAAAACTATAAAAAAAAAATCAATTTATTAATTCAAATGAATGTTCATATAGATATCAATAGTCATGAATTCTTTAACATGTGAATATGTAATGGAGGCTTGTTTTGCCAGAATTTATACGACCTTCCATACCAGTAATTGAACTATAGATAATTTTTTTATCATTTAAATCATTTCCATTGTAAATATCTTTTATAAAATTTATTAAAAATTCTCTCTGTTATATAAAAAATTTATGGTGTATCCATAATTAAAAACGATAAAACAAGCTGCATCACATATCCACATGTTAAAGATTTCAAGATTATTGATATTTATATGAATCTTCATGTGAATCCACAAACTAAATACTTTTTCATGGAGGGATAAGTATAAAAAAATTGGTTTATTCTAGTAGTTTTGAGAAAGTAAAAGAAGTTATATTAGATTTTAAAAGAATAAATCATAAAATTAAAATGGTATTTTATAATTTGAAACTTAACAAGTTGTTCAAAGACACAAAAAATAAAGAGATAATTGACAAATTAATTTTTAAAGTAGTGTTGCGAGAGTAAGAAGAAAAGGGATAAAAAAATTGGGGTTTACTTAAAATATTTGATGAGTTATTTTCTATTAAGATTAATATGATATAATATAATAATTTTAAGGACTAAAATTATTTGATTTAATTCCTAAAAACTTATTTTATATCAAAACTTAAACCCTTATTTTATTATTTTCGTTTTCACTCTTTCCAAGGCAGAGAATAACTTTCTTTTCAAGGTAAAATCGATTTCCTTTCAATTATTTTCGTTTAGGATTAATTTTATAACTTTTCTTCATCAAAAAGTCTCGTTTTTCACTCGTTTTCTTCTTAAAAAATCATAGAAGTTGGTTAGGTCTGAATTGGAGGTAAGATACATTCAATAATCTGATTTTAAAGGTTATTTATTGAAATTCTCAAGTTATTGGCTTGATGAAATCATTTTAATCCTTTGTTCTTAGAAAAATTGGCTTTTGATATAAATTATACAATTTTCGTTCAAGAGTTTTTACTCACTGTTTTTGGATCTTAAATGGATGATTTTTAATGTTTTAGGTTATTTATAAAGTTTTTTTAAAATCTCTAATCCCCGACTAAAGGTTTAGGAGAAGTTTGGTTGGTTTCGGAAAGTTATCGGTTAAGGTTTTGATAGGTTTTAAGGGTTGCGATGTAGGGATCCGACTTGAGGTTTTTTGTATTCGTTTAAGAGCAATAAATCCTTAGTTTTTGGTGCTTGAAACAGTTCAAGATGTTGTGGATCACGTTTGAAAAGTTTAGGTTCGAATTAGTGGCTTGTCGAGTAAGAAACGATTATTGATGAGTGTATTTGAAAGTGGGTTGCTTCGGCAGTGTTTTAAATGAGTTTTTCAAAGTGTTGAGAGTGTAGGTAAGGTGTGAGAAACCTCCATATACTTCGAAGTAAGTTTTACGTTACGCTCTCTAATAGATTTTTCCCATAATATGCTTGTTTACTTTGTTAAAAGCCATGCTTATACGATGTTTTGCATAATTGTTTATGTGTGTATTTTAAATGCTCAGAGGACTGTTTTTGCAGTGGTTTAAGACTCTCAATTTTTTTCTTCAAAAATATGATATATGTTATTTTATCGGCTTATGTGATTAAAGAATGAGTTAGTGGGATGCGAGTAAATTACTTACTGTTTTTAATTAAAAACTTGAACATTGATACAGATTTGTGTTGGTTATTAAGTTGATGTTAATAGGGATAAGTTGATCGATCAGTAGGATGTGAGTGCACTAAAATTATAAAATGTGTACGTGTATTAAATCCTTTGTGATGCATTAGAGTTAATAGTTATATTGTGATATATGTATTGTATTACATGTAAGTGTTGTTTATCCCAGATACTAAGGTGAGATTTCATGATTGGAAATAATTCATCATGGGTGTGATTAGGTGATTAGTCTTCACACATGGTATGAGTGGCGATTGGCTCTCATACTTGGCATGTCGGCGATTTGACCTCATGACTGGCATGTTAATCATATGTGTTCCGTTTATCCCAACAATTAGAGATAAGACTAATTGGATCACTAATACCAACACGAGAAAACGCAAGTATAAGTCTTACCAGTCCGTTGGGGTTAGATGTGTTGGTGGATAAGGTGTATCGGAGGTGTCCGATCGAGGTGCAAGGGTCTATCTTCCCGGCCGACCTCATGTTTTTTCTATTTCAGGAGTTCGACGCAATCCTTGGGATGGATTGGTTGTTCGAACACTATGCGAGTTTGGGGTGCAGATCTAAGAGTTTGAAGCTTCGAGTAGCTGATGGTTCTAAGCTTTTTGTGAGGGGTGAGAGAAACCCATGTTTAGCGAATGTTGTGTCAGCTTTGTCAGCTTAGAGGTTGATCCAAAAGGGTTGTGAGGCGTTCTTAGCTCACGTGGTGGATGTGAGTGTTGAGAGTTCAGTTTTAGAGAGTATGAGGACCGTTTGTGAGTATCCAGATGTGTTTCCGGAGGAGTTGCCTGTTTTACCTCCCGACCGTGAGTTGGAGTTCCGAATAGAGGTTTTGCCAGGTACGACACCGGTGTCTATAGCACCTTATCGTATGGCACCGACGAAGATGAGAGAGCTGAAGCAACAGTTCCAAGAGTTGCTTGAGAGAGGTTTTATCAGACCGAGTGTGTCACCGTAGGGAGCATCGGTTTTGTTTGTTAAGAAGAAGGACAGATCGATGTAGATGTGCATCGACTACCGTCAGCTCAACAAGGTCACGATGGTGGAGTGGAAACCACCAAGGAATGTATCGGAAGTCTATAGTTTTCTTGGGCTTGCCGGATACTATAGGAGGTTTGTTAAGGGTTTTTCGATCATAGCAGCACCGTTGAAAAAGTTGCTTCAGAAAGGGGTTCCGTTTGTGTGGAATGAGAGGAGACAACAGAGTTTTGAGTAGCTTAAGGTTTATCTTACAGAGGCACCAATCTTGACGCAACCGAAACCGAGGAAAGATTATGTGGTGTTTAGCGATGCTTCCTTGAATGGGTTAGGTTGTGTGCTTAAGCAAGAGGGTAATGATGGAGGCTAGAAAGTCCTGCTTTTATGATGAAGCATTCGTCCTTCCACCTTTTTTAGATTGTAGTATTTAAGATGTCGAAATAACGAGGATTGGCTTTACTTACGCAATTTATTCTTCCTGCACAATGGAAAAGTAAACACACAGATAATTGAGTTGGATTATAACTAAAGGAACTAATTAAAACAATAAAGATAAATGATCAAGAAATCAAGGATGGAAAAGTGGGGTAGGTTAGAGTGCTTCGTAGTGTGGGTTCAATTGACTTGTTTCTGTCTCATGCAATTATACAACATTGCCCCAGCAGAACTGCAGTTTTACTGCCTCGGCAGTGAAGGATTACGTCCGCCGCGGCAATCCCTTGCTCTTGGGTGGAGTTAATCAAGGTTCGACAAAGTGTCCTTGGATGACCCCGCTTATCCCTAAGTCGAAATACTGCTGATGACTAGTCCTTGATGATACCTCCCGGCGTGAATCAACTATAACCACCAACCAATCTCACACTTCTTTTAGCCGCTAAAACTCTAACCTATCCCTAGGCCGAGTTAGTATTTTCCAGCTAGAAAAATATCGTACTTATTCCTTTCGTGAATCTACATCTCCCGATGCTAGATAAATAGATCTCTCACAAACTTCTCTCCCGAGCTTGAATGCAAGAACAATGAATGGCAAAGAATAAGCAAACCTCGATATTTTATTGCATGAAACAAGAAAGCAAAGTACAATTTTCTTTCACAACTACTCCACAATCTAACCTAAACCCCAAAGGGACGATGGAGGAGTTTAGGTTTTTTCTATGAAACTTGATTTTGAGATGCCTCCTCTCTACATAGGCTATGGTTTATATAGGCTTGGCCTAGGGCAAACCTTTCCAAAGTAGAAATACAACTTGGAGTAAAACACAAGTTAAGTACATAAATAAAAGATATTTATTTTATTTCCTAGTTTATTCCTATAAGGATTGTTTTCTCACGTGACCTTTGACCTTGACTTTTCGTGTGTTTCCCAGCTCCGATTTCTATGCCGCTTGTCTTAAAACGTCCACCTTATTTTTCTCTTCAAATCGCCTATCATATCGACATTTGCTCGTCAGGTGCTGTCGCAGCCTTCAAGTGCTGCCGAGGCGGGTACTAATCTGCATTCCAGTTTCAGCTTCCAGCATCCATCTTCTTGTTTTGCAATTCCTATGATGCAGTTTCCTGTCTAGGAAAGAAAACCATCAAATGCATCTGTTTTATGCCAAATAATAGATAAATTCATGAATTGAGTATTGAGATGCTGAAATATGAAAATAAGTAGAATTATCCAATATTGTCATTAAATCTGTCCTTTATTAGCAATAATCGAGTGGGAAATTGGTATAAAGAATAGGAATTTTAGGCACTCTTCACACCCCCAAACTCGAACTATTGCTTGTCCTCAAGCAATGCACAAGATAGATTTTTAAGTAAGGAATTTTAAAGTAATATACCGTCCTGCCTGCCACGGTAGAATTCCTTTCTTGACTCAGCCTCTTCTAGGTTCTAGGAATTCCTCGAAACTAGACTATGATTCTTGGTGTGTGTGTGCGTAGCTATGTCAAAGTTGATTATCTAAGTTCTAATCCTTTTTCTAGCTCAAGACTTCCGACTAAGATTTTTCTTCAATTATTTGTCTTTCCTTTTTCCTGTTTGGTATATAAATATATATTGCTATATACTTATATTGCTTGAGCCAGTTTTCGGGCACCTCAAGTGTTAACTACTCTTACTAGAGCCAATTTCGGGCACCTCTAGTAAGTGGGAAAAAGACTAAGTCCTAGAGCCAGTGATAGGCACCTCTATGGACTAAACTAGAGCCGGTGATAGGCACCTCTAGTTAAAATCTAAGCCTAAGTCCTTATTGATTTTCAAAGAAAAGAACTTTTAAAAATCAACTAAGACTAGCAGTGTTTATAGATTTTTTAGGCTCATAGCCTAATCCTAAGTACTAATCCTAAGAGACCTTTCTGATTTCAAGTCTGGTGAATGGTGCATACTGCTGCGGTGGCTGGAGAATATATTGCTGCCGAGGCAGTTTCAATAAAATTCAACAGACTTAAAAAAATTGCATAAAATTGTAATTGTTATAAAGACAAAATTTAAGGCAGTAGTAGGATAATCCGAATAATTTCCATACATGGCATATATTTTTATAAGGCAGAAAATAGGATCAATAGTCCCCCAAACTCGAGGGATGCATTGTCCTCAATGCATGTATCTGAGCATAAGGCAACAATAAAAGACAAGATAAAAATTAAGAGACAAGGAAAAGATAAACCAATATTTATATGTCGCGTCTTGGCCTCTGCTGTATCCTGAGGGTCATCAGTTTGTGTGGAGTTTGTTGAGAAAGAAACTAAAAACTGCACTGGAAAACAATAATGAAGAAGTATGAAATAAAACGGGGGAGATTAAGTTTTAGGGAGGCAAACCCGCCGTCACTTGCATTTGGGCGGCCAGCCGCCTTGGCTGTTTATTAGGTGAGACGGTGAGCTTGATTTCAGGGTCGTTTTATGTGCTCCATGACTTCTCCTTCTTGGATTTTCTTTCTAAAAAAATAACTCAGACATAATTAAACTTATTTCCTAAAAAAATAACTCAAAAATAATTAAACTATTTTCCTAAGATAGTAGTGCAAGAAAAATAAAAAGGAAAGTTGGAATCGCCAATCCCCGGCAACAATGCCAAATCTGGTGAAGGCTCGGAAAGTCTTGCTTTTACGATGAAGCATTCGTCCTTCCACCTTTGTTAGATTGTAGTATTTAAGATGTCGAACCCACCAGGATTGGCTTTACTTACGCAATTTATTCTTCTTGCACAATGGAAAAGTAAAGACATAGATAATTGAGTTGGATTATAACTAAGGAAACGAATTAAAACAATAAAGATAAATGATCAAGAAATCAAGGATGGAAAAGTGGGGTAGGTTAGAGTGCTTCATAGTGTGGGTTCAATTGACTTGTTTCTATCTCATGCAATTATACAACACTGCCCCGGCAGAACTGCAGTTTTACTACCTCGGCAGTGAAGGATTACGTCTGCCGTGGCAATTCCTTGCTCTTGGGTGGACTTAATCAAGGTTCGGCAAAGTGTCCTTGGATGACCCCGCTTATCCCTAAGTCGAAGTACTGTTGATGACTAGTCCTTGAAGATACCCCCGGCGTGAATCAACTATAACCACCAACCAATCTCACACTTCTTTTAGCCGCTAAAACTCTAACCTATCCCTAGGCCGAGTTAGTATTTTCCAGCTAGAAAAATATCGTACTTATTCCTTTCGTGAATCTACATCTCCAATGCTAGATAAATAGATCTCTCACAAACTTCTCTCTCGAGCTTGAATGCAAGAACAATGAATGGCAAAGAATAAGCAAACCTCGATATTTTATTGCATGAAACAAGAAAGCAAAGTACAATTTTCTTTTACAACTACTCCACAATCTAACCTAAACCCCAAGGGGACGATGGAGGAGTTTAGGATTTTTCTATGAAACTTGATTTCGAGATGCCTCCTCTCTACATAGGCTATGATTTATATAGGCTTGGCCTTGGGCAAACCTTTCTAAAGTAGGAATACAACTTGGAGTAAAACACAAGTTAAGTACATAAATAAAAGATATTTATTTTATTTTCTAGTTTATTCCTATAAGGATTCTTTTCCCACGTGGCCTTTGACCTTGACTTTTCGTGTGTTTCCCAACTCCGATTTCTATGCCGCTTGTCTTAAAACGTCCACCTTATTTTTCTCTTCAGATCGCCTATCATATCGACATTTGCTCGTCAGGTGCTATCGCGGCCTTCAAGTGCTGCCGAGGCGGGTACTAATCTACATTCCAGTTTCGGCTTCTAGCATCCATCTTCTTGTTTGGCAATTAAAATGATGCAGTTTCCTATCTAAGAAAGAAAACCATCAAATGCATCTGTTTTATGCCAATTAATAGATAAAATCATGAATTGAGTATTGGGATACTGAAATATAGAAATAAGTAGAATTATCCAATATTGCCATTTAATCTTTCCTTTATTAGCAATAATCGAGTGGGAAATTGGTATAAAGAATAGGACTTTTAGGCACTCGTCAGTGGTTGCTTACGCCTCGAGGCAATTGAAACCCCATGAGAGGAACTATCCTACACATGATCTCGAGCTTGCAGCAGTTATCTTCGCTTTGAAGATATGGAGACATTATCTTTACGGGAAGAAATGTTACATCTACATCGATCATAAGAGTATGAAGTATCTACTTACCCAAACAGAGTTGAATCTGCGACAGCGTCGGTGGATAGAGTTGTTGAAGGACTATGACTATGTCATAGAGTATCATCCCGGCAAGGAGAATGTGGTCGTCGATGCCTTGAGTCGGAAGTCCATATCGTACTTGAGAGATTTGTTTGCTCGGTTGAGGATGACCGATGACGGAGGCCTTTTGGCAGAGTTGCGTGTGGAGCTCACGCTTGTTCAAGAGATAAAGAGAGCACAAGTACTAGACAAAGAGTTGGTAGCTCAGTTAGAGGCTGTTCAGAGAGGTGAGTTGTTAGACTTTGAGGTACGAGATGGTGGGTTCTTTTACTTTCAAGGTCGGTTGTGTGTTCCAACTTTAGAGGATCTAAGGGATCGTATCTTGAGGGAAGCTCACCGTAGTCCGTTTTTTGTTCATCCGGGTAGTAACAAGATGTATCAGGATCTTCGTCCTTTCTTTTGGTGGTCGTGCATGAAAAGAGATGTGTCAGAGTTTGTGACCAGGTGTTTGGCGTGTTAGTAAGTGAAGGCGAAACATCAGGTTCCTTCAGGGTTGCTTCAGCCTATCCAAATTCCATAGTGGAAGTGGGATCGAGTGACTATGGACTTTGTCACTAGTTTACCGATGACTTTGTCACTAGTTTACCGATCATCAAAGAAAGGTTGCGAGCAGCTTTTGACATACAGAAAGCTTATGCGGATAAGAAGCGTAAGCACATCGAGTATGAGCTTGGTGAGAAAGTGTTTCTCAAGGTATCTTCGTGGAAAGGTATCATCTGGTTTGGTCGTAAAGGAAAATTGAGTCCAACGTACATAGGGCCTTATGAGGTTCTTTAGAGGGTAGGACCGGTAGCTTATCGACTAGCTTTACCTCCAGAGTTGGCGCGTATACATGATGTGTTCCACGTGTCCATGTTGAGGCGCTATCGTTCCGATCCTTCGCATGTGGTTCAGCTTGAGGAAATTGAAGTCAATACAGATTTGACTTACGAGGAAAGGCCTATCGGGATCTTTGATAGAGGAGTTAGGGAACTTCAGAACAAGTGCATACCCTTGGTAAAGGTTTTGTGGAGAAACCATGGAATCGAAGAAGCAACGTGGGAAGCGAAGAAGGACAAGAGAGCTCAGTATCCACATCTCTTCCTGACAGGTAAATTTCGAGGACGAAATTTTCTTTAAGGATTGGAGAGTTGTCACAACCCGGATTCAGATCCAAGTGTCGGGTTAACCCGAGGGGTTCAGGCTTTGATTTTGGGCCCTGAATTTGTGTAGTTTGGGCCTTGTAGGCCTTAGGCTTGTTGGGCTTGTTTGGTTGTTGGGCTTATGAGTTGTTGTGAGGGCTTTTTGGTAAATGCCTAATTAGATGACAAAGAGGGGGTGGGATGTTACTCCTCTGCAGATATGATCTCACATCTCTTTTTCTTTTTTTCTCGTCTTCTCCACATGGTAGCAAGGAAAAGTAAGAGCTAAAGGTAAGATCTTTAGGAGTTATGATTGGAATCTCGTTTTTGTGGTAGAGAAGATGTAATAGGGCTGATAAGGATCTATAAAACAAACTAAATAAGTGTTAGTTTGGTGGAGAAAAGGGTTTAAGTGGGGGTTTAAGGTGGTGTACGAGGTTTGTTTTGGAGAGCTTAAATCCTAGCTTGATAGTGTTTTAATCTTTAAGGGTCATCTTACAATGGTTCTAAGTTGTTGTTATCCTTCCCTTTGTAGAGAAACAAGTGGAAGAGACATCATCAAGCTTGAGGAAGGATAAATCTTGAGGTTGAGCTTGGAGCTCGGGTTGTTGCTTTGCTGCTATTTTGCAAGAGGTTGATACTCCCAACTCTTCTAATCATTATGCATTTCATGGTAGAAAGCATTCATATAGATATGGTGTATGTGTGCTTGGTTTGATCTTGATAAGCTTTAATGGTGGAATTTGTGTTAGTGTGTTTAATGGTTGAAAATTTATGTTAAAACACTCCAAATAATCATAATATCAAGTAGGAATGCCTTAGACTCGATTTGAGTAAGTTTAGGTAATATCCTTAGAAAATTTCTAAGTGAAACCTGCATTTCGTGCAGGGGGTATTGATACCGGTGACCCGTGTATCGATACCCCTGAGGAAAAATAGGCTAGTAAGGAGGGGGTATCGATACAGGTTTCGATACCAAACCCTCCAGTGGCATCTTCGATTCGATACCCGTAGCAAAGCCGCTAATCCCTCTTTTGTTGACTTAAAAATTGGTCAAAGGGTATTGGTACCAGTATCGATACCAGTGTTTTGATACCCTCTTTGGGTGTGTATCGATACAGGGTGTTTCGATACCCTACCTAAGGGCATCAATACCCCTGCGAGAACTTGAGAAGTTAAGTATTGTTTGAGGTTCGATAAGAGAATTAAAGGTCATAATGAATCTTATAAATAATGAAATGAATTGTTAACACAAGATTGATGTTATAAACCCCGAACGGCTAAGCTATGTTAAGTCTTGATATGTTTTGATGAGAAGATCCTAGGTGGATCTTTTGTGTGTATCGAGTCCTTGTTTGATGGAAATCTGGATATCCAAAAGTGTTGCAACACGTTGAAGGCCATCCGATGTAACATTCCGGGTGATGATTTGAAGACCGTCCCGAATATAGGATCCTGATGCTGTGTGGACGCGGGCCTCAAATCCCGGATGTAGGATCCCGATGCTGTGTGGACGCGGGCCTCATCCCTGAGTATGGGATCCCGATGTTGTGTAAACGTGGGCCTCACTACCTTGTGTTGTTGTCTATTTTGACATGTATATGTTGTGTGCGTTATTATACATTGTGTATGCCATGTGGTAGGCAAGCATACTAGATCAACATATCATGCACGATATTTTATATGTTCTATTTTACTGCTTATGATATGCATGATGTTGGCCGAGTTCGGCGTACCCACTGATCTTTCGTAGCTCAGCGTTCGAAATTTGTTTTCGTGCGTAGGTTAGGTGAAGTCGGTTTGTGGAGCACCATCAAGGTTGGATTTCAGCATCGACCATGTTGTCAGAGTACATTTATTAGATTTAGTGGGCTAGTACTATGTCGAACCCTATGTAATGTAACTTTGTTTATTTTTAATTTGGTTCGAATATTTTAAATGGTTCGTAATATTTTGGAGCTCCAATTTCTTTAAATTATTTTGGGCTTATGTCTTAACTCGAATGGGTTTTATGAATCATATTTGGACTTGGGTTTGGATTATTTAATGGGCTTTGAAATGAAAATTTGAAATACAGGTTTTGGGCTGAAGCCCAATGTGACATCCGGGTCGGGGTGTTACAGTGATCATAACCAAATTGAAATAATTGTAAAATAAGGTGTAGAACGACAGGATATTCAATTTTTTATGCGCGACCTATATAAAAATATTCAAAAAAATTTAACCGACCTAGAGTAATGTCAAATGAATATCTAAATATAATATCTCTTTTTTATATTTTTAATTGATTATGTTTATTCAAAGTTTATTATTTGATTATATGTTTTACTATATATATTATTTCCCTCCAATTTTTTTTTTCTTTTTTATATAATAATCAAAACTTATTTCTAATTCCCTCCAAAATTTTGGGTAACTTATATCCTTTCAAAAATTTTACACTAAAAGTAAATTAATCTCAAACTTAAAAAATGAGTGACTTATTTTCCTCTAAAATTTGGTCTTTTCACTTTTTTATCATTTTTCTTTTTTTATCAATTGTTTGATTTGATTTAATTTAATTGAGTCATAATTTATATTAATTTAATAAAAATGTACATTTAATTTTAGAATTTTTTTTAATTATGTTTGTAATTTATGTTTTTATATTTTAATTTAGCTTAATTAATATTAAGTTTAATAAGTTAATTTAACATAATTAAAATTAAATAAATTAAAATTAAATAAAATAGTAAATAAATTAATTTAATTAAATATGTAATATTAAATTTAAATATTAATCCCTAAATTAATCTCATATGTCTAGTTCTATTTTTTAAGCCTAATTATATTTACCAATACTTTAAATTCATCAAATTATAAATATACTTAACTATATGTCATATAAATATTAAGTCTTGTTAATATGAGTTTAGATCAATAACAGGTCGGGTTCAAAACAAGTCGGGTCATTTATCAGGTCGGGTTCAAATTAGGTCGGGTAAAATCAGGTCTCGGGTCGATTCAGTCGGGTAATATCGGTTATCTGCCAGGTCAGACTCCGGTTCGGGTTTGTTATAGTCAGATGCAGGTCGGGTTTCGGATCTATAGTAACAAGTTGAAATCGGGTTTGGGTCATTCTCGGTCGAATACAGTTCGGGTTCGGTTGCTACAGTAACAGGTCCAACTCAGGTCTGAGTCAACAACAGTCGGATACAAATTGGGTTCGAGTCATTACATCCCCGGGTCAAACCTGGTTTTGACCCGAACAGGTTTCTATCGGGTTTTCAGTTTGGGTCAGCTTTTTACATCCCTAATTTGATCTTAGTTAATTTTTTTGATGAGCATGTAGATATTTAACTCGTTGTGATTACATTTTTTTCTTAAATATGAATATTAAATCGATAAAATTGACTATTCATGTTAATATTCAAATTAATATACTACCTCCGTCTCATTTAATTTGTCCAATGTTGACTTTTTGAGTGAAACTTTTTTAATTTTGACTCGTTATAACTTTAAATCTATTTTGATAAAAATATAAAAAAAAAATATGTTTTAGAAACATTTGATCAAGTAGTTTAAGAATATATATTTTATAAAATTTAATAACTTAAAATATTTAAAATAACTACAGTCAAAGTTTTTAAAATTTTGACTTTTAAAAAGTTAATACTAAATATCTTAAGTATGATAAAGGGAGTAATATTATTTCCGATAATAAAAAAGGAAAATATCGATAATAATTAATTCAGAATATTCTTTTCAATTTTTTTACCTAATTTTCCCTATATATTTGAATGAGATTTTTAATTTTCAACTCGCTTAAAAACCTGTTCCTTTTATTTGTAGCTCAGATTGACTACGTTATAATAAAAATATAATATAATAAATAACTTTTATTAAATAAAATTATAATTAGTATGATAAATCAATAAGAATTATTTTTTTATTTAATTCTTACTCAGTTCTTTATATATTTTTTATTATAATACTATTTTGTGTAAACCACAAAAATATCAATCAATTATGAGGTTAATATCGATTTAACTACTATACTGTTAATTTTGACAAATTTATCACATAATTATTTAATCGATTTCAATCAAATTATTAATTATAAAAAAAAATTAAAGACGCTAACATGGCTATTAAATAAAAGTAAAATAATTGTACATTTGGTCTCAGTATTTATACAATTTCTCAATTTGATATTAATTTTAATTTAATAAAAAAATAAATATTTAATTAGGTGATGACGTAGTGATCCCGGAGAAGATACAAACCGGAAATCCCTTATGCAAGTGGCACATGCATGCTACTGGGTCAAGCATATTTTTATGATCTGAAATACCCAAACATACTTATCTAAACTTAGGAGCGTCCAACTAATTGTCTAGACAACCCCTAAATTCATTGTTGTTTTAAGAGCGCATGCTATATTAGTATACGAATACACTCATCATACAAAAAGACTTATAAAGGAAAATAAGACAATTATGAATTTGTACGGGGAATGGGAATGTTTTTACAATAAGCTTTCAATTTGGAGAAATATCATGAAGAAAATACAACCTTAAAATGATTGTAGATCTGAAAATTGAACCATGGTTCCTGATGTTTGCCAATTCCAAGGATTTTTCTATATATTTTCTTAGTGTATTAATGCATACAAGAACTACAAGTCTGTCGTACAGATCGATGATGCATTCTTGTATAGAAAATATAAATAAGTTTTATTGTTAGACATTGTTCAAGACAACAATCATAAAACAATATTCATGGTGTTTTCACTTACGACCAAAGAAAATATTAAATTGTATATTTTTTTCTCAAGAAGTTATGTCATTATATTATACAAAAGGAACGAGTATGTTTGATCTTAGATCGAGAAGGTAGGATAAAATCAATGATCTAATCATTGGGCAGTCAGTTTTAATCTCCAAACATTGAACATCATTTCTACGTACACCAGATTGCCTCAAACTACCATGAACGGTAAAACAAAAACGATGATTACTGAAAGCTTGTTATACACACACGGGTACGTATAAAAACTGTTACATTTATCACTAGTTTCCTTATAACTTATTTGTACACTTTATCATGTCTTAGGGTATGAATTAGTTGAACATAAATTTGAACAAAATTTATAAGAATTGTGGGAGAGAAATTTTGAGGACTGCAAGTATGATACAAAAATTCCAAAAAAATGGATCAATGTATACGATATCAGTTTTAGATATGGTAAAGTGTACAAATATATAGAGTGAGGCCAGATCAAATATTTTAAATCCTAAAATCAACCCCAATTCAGATTCAAAAATTCTAAATATTAATTTACCCTTGCCTCGAA
Organism: Abelmoschus esculentus; assembly: GCA_035048815.1. NCBI lineage: Eukaryota > Viridiplantae > Streptophyta > Magnoliopsida > Malvales > Malvaceae > Abelmoschus > Abelmoschus esculentus. The sequence goes on from JAUCBN010000031.1 coordinate 12,017,290, forward strand.
ACCCAATTTCAATAATAAAAACTCACTCCATACGAGTTGTATTAATACCTAAAGAGAACGAATATTATTATCATCCCTAAAATAATTTCAGATTGGCGCTAATTTGATAATTAAAATATATCTTTGAATGGAAAAACATTACGCCTCGTGGGTTGGTGTTAGATACAAATTGTCCTAAATACCACCAAAATAAGTCCACGTTTCAACAAAATCTGTCCAATCTGTAAGCATGTGCTCAATATATTATTTTCTTTCAATACCCTAATTCCAACGTTGTCCAATTTTGTTTCCTTTGGGAGAATCTTTCACGATACTTCTTTCTTCTCTTTCAACCCTTCCTCACAAACAACGCTCTGACCACACTTCAGATTACTTGTTTTTATCCGAAGATTTTAATCTTTTGTACTATCTTCTTGTCTTGCTGTATATAATAACCATTACACCATTATTTTTCATGCCAAATAATGAATCCAACACCAGATGGTTGTATATAATTTATGTCAAAAATTTATTTCACGTGTTTTTAAGGGATTTCGTGTCCAACACGTCTAGTAGTGTGTTATAAAAACATTGTACTCGGTTTGTCTCCATATTTTAACTATCAGTCTATGTGAACAGGTTGTTGGATATATGGACTGCAAAACAGGGCGTTAGCACTGACAGAAAAAATAAAATGAACGAACTGAAAGGTAATTAGACCGTGTCGTGATATGGAGGCTACTGCCTTAGAAACAATTCGCCTCGATGTGTGTACTCGCTAATTTAGGCGGTTGTCCCCCGAAGGTTAGCACGGTCCTCCAAACAATGTACACCCAAAGTTTGGAGTGGACTGTAGAAGAAATGATCGTCTAAACCGGAGTCGAACAAAAGCTTCTTTAAGCTTTTCAAGGAATCCTCTCAAACTCTCTCAAATAAGACAAAATTAAATCTGAATGGGATGATTAAAACTGAGAGAGAATTAAATCTGAATGGGATGATTAAAACTGAGAGAGAATTAAATCTGAATGGGATGATTAAAATTGAGAGAGAGCTCTCTTATTTATAGGTTGAAAGCAGGGGTAAATCTGTCCGAGAATCAGATAAAATCTTATTTAAATAACAGATTATATCATAATCAAATCTCTAATAATATCAGATAATATCCATTTAAAATCTCGAATAAATCTGTTAATATCTATCCAAAAATAGTAGATTTGATAACCGAAAATATCCATTTAAATCTCGGATAATATCTATTCAAAATTAGATTTAATAACAGATAATATCAAATCAAATCTCTGATATTTATTAAATCTAATCGGTTACACATTTAAAATTCAAAATGAATTTTAACTTAACCGAACTGCTTCCATGTCTCCTATAAATACGGAGTGTAGGATTCAAGCATTATCCAACACAGGTTTTAAGAGCGTTTCATAGATTTTTAGCGATTCACACAATGGTGCGGGGAGCCGCGAAGGCACGAACTATGAGTGTTTGTGTTTGCGGATTTAATAGGATGATCTAAAAAAATATGAATCGAACATTTTTCTAACGATTAAGTCTAAAATTAAAATAGTATCTTTTTCGTAAATGGTCTTTAATTTTAATATCATGAGATTGAGTATGAATAAAAATTTTATGTTTATTTTCAGAGGACTTTTGTACTCGCACCGAAAAATTAGACTTATGATTAAGGTTTAAGGTTAATGTTTAGAAAATTAGAGGTATAATATACTTTTGGATTTAGAATTCATAGTTCAAGATTTATAATTTAAAATTATGACTATTTTTTTAATATTAAAACATAAAAAGCATAAAAAATAAGATAAATGATTTTTATTCTCAAAATATCCCGACATAAGAATTCTAATAATTTACGCTTCTATTTACTCATCCTTTGAAACTTTTTTCCATTCTACGATTGAATGAACCATCAAAAATAAAAGGCAACCTAGCACCTTTAATAGAGTACAAGATACAAAATCTCGAGATAATTTGAATATAAACACGTTAGGGGGTTTTAAACGAATAAAAATTGTATTTTTAGTGTTTTTTTTATATCATTAAATTTAAAATTTAATAAGTAGAGTTTAATTTTTAGGGTTTATGATTTATAATTTAAGATTAATATATGAAATTTAGTTTCATATAATATTTTTGGTATTATATATATGTTACGAATCACGTATTAAGGTCCGAATTATATGTGCAACATAATATCTAAGACATTTGTATGATGACTTTGGGCACGGAAAGATTATCAAACTAACCTGATCCATGAGAAAATTTAAAAGATTACCCATCAACAAAATTATGTGAACATACAATATGAGCATAAAAGATATTTTTCAAAAACTAGCCTAGAAAATATGTAAATTTTATAATGATTGTGGTTGGTGGGGTTTCATCTAGGTGTAAATGTAAATTAGTGAGAATTTTCAGATGCGAAAGTCATTTACTTATTACTTAACTATAAATAGTGAATCTCTTTTATTTGTAATTCATCTAATTCTTTAAGTAAAAGTCATCTACTCTAAGTCATCTCTTGTGTCTTTTTAAAGTTATTTCTATTATTTTTTCTTATCTTTCTCATAATTTATTTTCTTTTAAAATATTTTTTTTTGTTAGAGTTTCTTGAAAAATTTTATTTTTATAGAAGGATTTCAGATTAATTTAATTGATTATTTCAAAAATATTGATTAAATCCGTACGATTTGTTTGGTTAAAACTTTAGTCCCGTGACAAATACACAATTTTTGATTGTTTATAATTTCCAACTATGTGTAATATTTTTTTTAAAAATAATTTACAATATTGTTTGTTAATTAACAAATAAATTATAGTGAATAGATGATTACGTTAGTTGTAATATTCGTTTCTCATATTAGAGCCTCAAACATGAGTTAGTGATACCATAAAACTATATTAAAATTTTTATTATCAATATTAAAATCGACAGAAAACATTAACCTTAAATAAAATTTGTTATAAAATTTTATAAATATATGTTAAATATAATAATACTGAATTGGATAATTTGTTGAGTGGTTGTAATCAGTTTTTTTTTTATATATAAAATATCTATTATTTTTAGTTATATATTCACATTAAAGAAAGCATGTTTTTCTCGTTTATCATTTCTACTCTGCAAATCATTTATTATTTTTTAGATTTTTCCATAGCTTTAGTTATTTCAACATCGTATCAATAGCTCGGTTCAATGAGTGACTCTTTTTCCAGCAAAAGAATTGGTATAAGCTTAGATGAAACTAATTTCTTGTTATGAAAATAGCAAGTGATATTGTTGATGCGTGAGCATAAAATTCATTATGTATTTTTAATTAAAATAAACTTAAAAACTTTACAATGTATAAATTATTAATTTAAATTCATTATAAAAATTAAATAAATTTCTAAACTCATGGCATAGTGCATGATTTTCAGAAATCTATTGCTATATTTTTTTTTATATTTTAATAGGTAAAAAATCATATCCCTCGAAATCAATCATTATTTCTTTTTCTCTTAAAGGAATTAGCCTAAATTTTCAGTTTATATGTATAAGATTTACTTTCATATCTAAATCTTGAAAATTCAAGCACACAACATTTACATAACTTTTATACAAATTTTAATATTATTTACTATAAATAATTAGTTGCTAATAATTTGTTCTTATTATATTAAAAGCATAATTAGACTTATTAATATTAAAATCCAAAACATATAAATTAATAAATCAATTATATTTTATTTTTTGTTGTGAATAAAGTAAAGAACAAGAATAAAATAGAAGAATAAAGATGAGAGACAAAAGGGAGAGAGATTTTATTATATTCTCAAAGTAGGATTGTATACAATGCTATGCCAAAAGTCTATATTTATAGGCATAAGATGGAAACCCTAATTTCAATGGGTATTAAACCCTAATACTAAAGCCCATTAAAGTTTAACTTAATATATGGATATCCACCATAAATAAATATATTTATAACACTCCCCCTTAGATATCCATGAAGATAATGTGCCTCGTTAAAACCTTACTAAGATAAAAACCCTGTGGGAAAAAAATTCTTAGTGAAGGAAAAAGAGTACACACATCTTTGATACGCATAACATGTTGCCTCATTAAAAACCTTACCAGGAAAACCCATTGGGACAAAACCTCGGTTAAGGGAAAAAGAGTGCAACGCGTATTTACTCCCCCTCATGAAAATATCACATAAGATCTTTAAATCTTCATAATTCAATATTGAATACAATCTTCAAATGTTGAAGTAGATCATGTACTAGTGGATAAATCTTCCAAATCATTGCTTGAAATGATTCATTAGATATTATTCATCTGAAAATCATGAGGGACGAAACTTGAAGAAATATGTTTCGTTTTATCATATTTGATATATCCACCTTGAGATATAAATTTTGTATTATCTCTGTACAAGATAACTTGCATCTTATCTTGTAAAAAACATTCACATATCTTCAAGATATGTTTAGCCAAACACATATTTCGGCTTTGCCTCTTGCATAACAATTATTTAAAGGTAATGATCTCGTAGCACTTAAATAATATTTTTGGACCAGCTAAGATACGATGCTTCCAGATCAAATAATATGTATATTGTACTTTAGACCAAGAATATCATTACCCTTTTCGTGAGGCGAAAAAATCTTTGTTTACAGTAAGAGACTTAACAACAACCATAAGGGTGATCAATAGATATATGTTATGCATGTAAAGTCTCTTTCAATATTTTTCTGTATGTCAATAGATACACAAGGATTTAAGGAGGTCTCTTCACGAGTCTCAACGATATTCAAATCATCGACATACACAACAATAAAAATTTAGAGCTAAACCTCTTAATAAAAATGCTCGGGGAAATAATTCATATAGCATTATGCTAATAAATATTCAATGAGGCGATCATACCAAATACGCCTAAATTGTTTCAAGCCATATGATTGAATAATGTTCTCGAGAACTTGAATGAACTGCTTATGGCAATCTAAATCTTTCCGAAAATTTCATGTAAATATTACTGTCAAGAGGCCCATTCAAATATGATGTAACAACATCTATTAGGCAGAAACCGAATAATTTTATTTATTGCCAGACTGATCAAAATCTAAAAGTAGTTGCATCCACCACCGAGGAATATATTTTCCTCATAATCAATTTCATGTCTTTGTGAGAATCCTTGTGCAACCAAATGAGCTTATATCTCATGATTTCCCCTTTTGATTTCTCTTTCTCACAAAGGCTCGTTTATATCCACGAGCTTTACACATTTTAATGTACGGGCTATAGGCCCAAATACTTCTCTTTTCAAAAAGAGATTTTAGTTTCGCCTCAATTGCCTCTTTCATGTTGGCCAATCATTTCTTTGTTTACATTGTCCAATTGACAATTATTCATGATCCACATCATCAAATAAAATCTCTAGTGCTATATTGCATGCAAATATATTAACGACGTCAATTTAATTTCAGTTCCACTTATTACCAGACATGACATAATCTATTGAGATCTCTTTATTATCAGGTACCTGAGTCATGTCAATGTCTCTGTTGGAGACCATTTAATCTCTTCTAGAGATTTTCATAATCATTGATTCCTCGATCAGACCATCATAAAATATAGCTCCTTTTCTTTTTCGAGGATCTCTTATCTTTGGAACTTACTTGTCTACTACGCTTTAAGCGTAAGTTAGACCCATTAGCAACTAGAGTTTTTCCTTCCTTGACATCAAATTTAATCGGAGCATTCATAGCTGGTATACGTGACTTAGTCACTCTTTTATGGTCAGCAAAATATCTGGCAATTTGATTTGCTAAATGAATTATCCTTTGAACTTATAGTTCACATTGTGTAGTACGTGGATCAAAATGAGAAAAATGATAATTCATTCTAACTTATTTCTTTCCCTAGCTATTTATTTTCTCCCCCTAATGTTGGGTAAACTAACTCATTAAAATGATAGTCAGTAAATCGAGTTATAAATAAATCCCCTATCAGAAGCTCTTATATATATTCTCAACAAAACTCATCTTTGTGCGTTATGGTGGACAATTAGAACATATATCACACACAAAAAAAATCTATGATGAGAAATATTTGGTTCCTGACCAAAAACCATTTGTAATGGGGAGAACATATGATCATTTGTTGGCTTGATGCGAATTTGTGATACTACATGTAAAATTACATGTCATCAACATTATCAAGACTGATTGTCTTTAAAAAATAATCTGGAAAATGTGCTCGTAATTTTATCAACTGAGCAAGTAGCCTCGCAAACACCAAGTTGCGGGTTAATAACAAGGATACACATAACCATCTAGTCGATGCATCGAAAAAAATCGTAAAATATCTAGATGTTTTTTAAGAAAGGTGTACGGGCCCATATATATCACCTTGTATCCGTTCCAGAAAATTAATAACACTCTATCTTAGATGTTGATGATTGAATAATCAAATTGCTTTCATAGCAAGTATCACGTGAAATATTACCATGAAGAAAATCTTAATTCTTCAATAAATGACCACATGAAAGTGTCAGCAAATTTTCGCATCATAACTGAGTCGGGATGGTCTAACCGGTCATGCCAAATAAAATTATCTGTAAACATCTAGTTTATAATAGCATGAGCCTCAATTTGTACTAATTCTTATGTAGCACAATATGAATGACAGTGCATGTAATTTTGCCAAGATGTCATTATTGCCTTGAGTTATACTCGTAATATTGAGATAGTTAGCACCCCCTTGACTAATATTCTCAATATATTTTTGGAAATATCTTTAAAATTCAATAAGTCTCTTTTGCAACTTTGACGAAAGCATAATGCACTGTAAATATGAGATAAAGTCTTATTTGGCAATAACATATTTGCTCAACGAGCATAATTCACTATAAATATGAGATAAAGTCTCATTTGGCAATAACATATTTGCTCAGTCGGAGCTTTCTGTGATAATAATACTTCCGGATATAATACTCACATTATTCCCTTGCATTTAAAATGGGAAAATATGCATAATTATGCACATTTTAATATGTGCTTTATTTCATTCACTTCGGGGAATGAAAAATATGTGCTCTGTGCCATTCACTTCGGGGAATGAAAAATATTAAATATAGCACATTATATCAAATCGATTATCTATCAAAGATAAACTCTCAAAATCTCTTCCGAAGCATTGATATTTCAGTACTTTGAGATATAGTACTCACATTTTCCCTTGTATTTAACTGGGAAAATATTTCTTATGCTTAAGTATAGTATGAGTACTTGCACTGTCTGCTTGGCATAAATAGCCATAATTCATTGTAGATTTCATTCCGGAAGTGATAATATTCTTCAAAGGATAAATTAACATAGAAAGTAAATAAATAATATATAAAATAAATTAACAATATATTAACATAGAGCGTAAATAAATAATATGTAAAATAAATTAACATAAATATATAATAAATAGAAATAAATTAACATAAACAAAATAAATAAAAGATCAATTATTCCTTTAGATGTTATAAGAAAAATAAAATAAATGGCGAATTATTCTCTTGAAGGACTATGAGAAAAATTATCAATATCCAATTGAGTTGGATCAATAACGCCATTATTTTCGCCACAAAGAAAATCTGATTATATTTTCTTCAATTTATCATTCATGATTATGAATAAAGTCCGTAATACTTCAGCGTTTGACAAGTACGAGATCAATGGTTTATACCATCACATTGATAACATAAAGATTTTAATATGATCTCTATCATTCTTGTCATCTTTATAATTCCACTTCTTGTGGATACAAGTATTCTCAAAATAATCATCTTATCCATGTCTATTTTATGATCTCAATCATGATCACAATTACTAATGTGGCATTTATTCTTTCCGCTATAAAATATCACATTCACTTCAGGGAATGGAGCGGAGCCAATAGGTCTTTAAAACCTTTTCAAGATATTGTGTCTACAGAACAACTTTAATGTGTGAAAAGTGGAGTATGTTTTTCTAACAAATCCTCATTAATGATACTCTGGTATATAACTGAGTTTTATTCACTAACCATATAGTGAATTATCATGTTTGCATTCACTTTAAGGAATGAGACAAATTCAATAATCGCATGGAATAAACATCATGCTTGCATTCACTTCATGGAATGTCATAAATCCAATAATCGCATGGAATAATCATCATGCTTGCATTCACTTTAAGGAATGTCATAAATCCAATAATCGCATGGAATAATCATCATGCATGCATTCACTTCAGGGAATGCCTCCCATAAAAATTCTTTGATCAAGACAATTTTCGTAACTTGAACTTGGGAGAAGTCTATAGTCGAGTTTTTCGACACAAAAAAAATATTGCTTCCAAGCAAATATAGACTTTATAATATTCATACTATTAAATAGTAATTGATTAACCAATATATATAAAATATATACAAAGAGCAAAAAAAAATTAATCCTCATACGCGGCGTTGTTAAACCAATCCACAAGGTCCTTTAAAAAGAACCTCCTTTGAGACCAGTAGCCTCACAGAACGGGATGTCCAGCCAATATACTCGGATTAAATCAACATAACAAAAACATATTAATTTATCAAAGGTTTAATTTTTTTCTGATATCATGTAATACTTAGAACATGATTAAAACATAAACTTTCGTCATAATAATAAAATAAACAAATATTGGTTATAAATAAAGATAAAAAATCTCAAATTAAATAAATAAAACATACCAGACTTTCCACTAATTTGAATATATGGAAAGTTTAATCACCAATATTTTGTTAAAATCCTTTTTGGGAATTGTCGACAAGCACCACGACAATTGAGTCACTTTATCGCTACACAAACACCAAACAACCAAAGATTTTTAATAAATTAAAAATCAAATCAAAGATCAAGAGAGAAAAATAATCGGTAATTAAAATATAATTGAGGGAGAAAAACTTATCTTTGATTTATGCTAGTAACAAATTCTTGTCAATAACTCCTTTAAGATTCGAACAACAAATACCTCCGTTGGTTAGAGTCTCGTGCTGATAACGTGTTGTGAATAAAGTAAAGAACAAGAATAAAATAGAAGAATAAAGATGAGAGACAAAAGGGAGAGAGATTTTATTATATTCTCAAAGTAGGGTTGTATATAATGCTATGCCAAAAGTCTATATTTATAGGCATAAGATGGAAACCCTAATTTCAATGGGTATTAAACCCTAATACTAAAGCCCATTAAAGTTTAACTTAATATATGGATATCCACCATAAATAAATATATTTATAACATTTTTAAGTTATTACAAACTATAACTAATAAATATATTTATACTAAACCCTAATAATCTATTGATAACTATTATACATATCATCTAGTATATTCAAATAATAAAAAATAAATGTCATTACTATAAATATAATAATATATTCTCAAAATATATAGAAGATGGTCAGCCACTCTTCCCTTACTAATTTAATATAATTTAGTAAATCAATAATCTATAATTAAATATAATTTAATATAAATATTAGTGTAAATAAATATCAATACATATAATTTACCTTACTAATTTTATGAATATTAACATAATAGAATTATATGTATTAACATATATTAAAGTAGTAAGTTTAATTTTTAAAAATGTTGTTTTCATTTATATCAACAAGCTTTTAAATTTATTATCTTGTTTTTTAATTTATTTTGCTCAATGTATTAAAATAAGAGAATCTAAGTACATAGTTATTTTCATTACGGATGTAAAAACGTGTAATTGGTTGGGTTTTAGGTTGGGTCATATCAGGTCGGGTTAAATTAGATATATATCATTTTAGATTAATTTGATATTTTAATTCGATTTGAGTCAGGTGCAGGTCAATTTCAAGTCATGTTCATTTTGGGTCAATGGTGACGGCTTAGAAGTCCTATGCGTTTACAATGTAAACATCCACCTTTTGTCAAATTATAGTATTTAAGATGTCAAACCCACATGGACTGGATACCTACGCAGCAAATCTTTCCTGCACTAATAAAATTAAAAACACAAGTGATTTGATTTTAACAATGATTAAATTAAATAATAAAAATAAACTTATCTCTAAACCAGGTTAGCCAATGTCTAAGAGCAAAGATTGTATTCTCTCGTTTCGTGAGACTAACTATCCTTAGTCTAGACAAATGTTTTTTTCCTTGTAAACTTATCTTCCTAGCTCGTATGTAAAAAAGAGTGTATACCAAGAGAAAATAAACTATGAATTTTGAAATTTCATTAATAAAAATTGAATAATATTACAATCTTCCTCTACAACTACTCCAGAATTAACCTATGTCTTAGGAAAAGTTTAGAACATAATATGGTTGTCGGCAGCTAAGGATTTATTCAGGGGAAACCAACATGTTTTTCCTAGGTCTAAGGGCTAGTTTATATAGGCCAAGCTTAGGTTAAAGTCTCTCATTGATAATAGGAGTTCTAAAAGGAATAAAATACAAATTTATATTAAAATACAACTCTTTATTTTATTTTCTAATTTTATTCCTTTTGGATTCTTGAATTTTGTTGACTTTGATCATGGCTTGACTTTCTCTACTTGACTCTAACTTAATTATTAAAATGTGTAATCCTTAAATTAATTCTCTATTTAATTAATAAAAAAATTAATAAAATGAAAAAATGTATAATCTTTAAATTAATTCTCTAGCTTAAATATTAATTAAATTAAATTAAATATATAAGCCCATTTTTAAGCCTAAATCCAAAAACAATTTAATTAATTATTAAATAAGCCCAAAACCAATCACTAAATAAATTTTTTAAGCTCAATTTTATATTCCCTAAACGAATTACTTAAGCTCAATTTCCTAAATTAGTTTCTAAGTCTAATTCCTAAACTAATTTCTTAAGTTCAATAATCTCTAAACTAGTTCTCTAAGCTTAATACTAATTTCTTAAACCCAATTTTTTATTCCCTATACTATTCTGTAAACCCAACTCTTAAATAATTCCTTAAGCCCAATACTAATTCTCAAAGTTCAATACTAATCATATGTAATATAAAAAATTAAAAATAGTATTAAATAATTTTTAAGATCATTTTATAAAATATAAAAAATAAATTAAAAATAATATTAAATAAAATTTTATTTAGACATTTAAAATCATTTATAATATCAAATTTAATATACAGTAATAAATTTAAATATTAGTTAAACCTATAATATTTAAAGACCTAAGTGTATGAAATATAAAAATAGTTCAGGATTTTAATTAAATTAAGACCAAATTGAAAAAATATAAAATTTGAAGTTTAAATTTTGAGTGATCAAGATTAAATTAGAATAATTTTAAAATATATAATCAAATTTTAATTAAATAAAGATCATATTTTCCAATGATCAAACTTTATTTTTTTTCTTTTTTATATGATAATCAAAGTTTATTTCTATTTTCATCAAATTTTGGTGACATATATCCTTCCAAATTTTTAAACTAAAAGTAAATTATTCTCAAACTTAAAAAATGAGTGACTTATTTTTTCAATAAATTTTCATCTTTTCCCTCTTTTTTATCAATTGTTTTTTCTTTTTTTACCAATTATTTTGGTTTAATTCAATTGAGTCTCAATCTAAATTAATTTAATAAAAATTTATATTTAATTTTAAAATTATTTTAATTATGTTCATAATTTATGCTTTTTAAATTTTAGTTTAGCTTAAATAGATCTAATTTTAATAAGTTAATTCATCAAATTATAGATATCCCTAATTACATGTCATGTAAATATCAAGTCTTGTTAATATTAGTTCTGGTCAATAACAAGTCAGGTTCTAAATAAATCGGGTCAATTATTAGATCAAGATCAAAACAGGTCGGGTAAAATCAGGTCTTAGGTCGATTTAGTCGGGTAATATCGATTATCTACTAGGTCAGACTTGGATTCAGGTTTTGGATCTACAGTAACGGGTCAAATACATAACTCAAGTAATGTAACACATCGGTTTTGGGCTTAAGAGTTATTAGACTCTAAACTAGGATTAGTTTCGGGTTAATTTTAATTAAAGAGATGATTTTTACAAACGTTCACAATATTTACAAAAACGCCATTAATGAAATTTATAAGGGTTTTGAAGAATCAAAACACCTTTTTTCTCATCTTCTTCAAATTAAGTTAAAAACTCTCTAAAACCTCCCATTCTTTATTTCTTCATCATCCATCATTCAAGAACTTTTTCAAAAGGTAGTTTCATATTTGACTTGTCCTTTTAATTTCTTATCTTTTAATAGTTAAAAATCCTATTTTTATCAAGTCTTGGAGAATCTCTATTTTTCAAGGTTTAATAAGAAAAGTGAGGATTTTGTTGAAATTTCAAATGGGATTAGTAAAACAAAGTTTAAGGATGCTTTTGAACTCTTTAACGAAATTAAAACATGTTAGGAGAATGGTTTAATCTTAGCAAACCCGAAACTAGTCTTAGGAAGGAGTTTTAGAGTTGTTGTGGTTGAGTTTTTTGTTGGGTTTTGTTGAAAATAAAGGGCTGGAGGTATGTAGAACCTTGGTAGGTGTTTTTAGAATGTTAAATGATGGATTTTGAGTTGTTAAAGGGGGTAGATGATTGAATTCCCGAAGTGGTTGCATTAAGTATTTTTTGAAAGTGGAAAATGAGTGTTTTAGGGTGTTTTAGTGTGGAAATGAAGGGCTGATGGTTATACTATATATGAGTGATGTTTTGAATTATTTTAGGTGTTTAAATTTAAGGCTAATGGTTGTGCTTTGCTTAAGTACGAAAATAAAAATATTTGGGATGAATTTGGCATTGAACTGTTGAGAAAATATTGTGGATTTGTGAGCTGATGTAAAACAGATAATTTATGGTTGATTATGAGGTTAATACTTTAATTTTGGTTTGTTTGAAGTAACAAATTGGTTCTGGGTGATTCGAGTGAAAATCCAGAAGGTTTGGGGCTCGATTTGGCTACCGTTAGAGTTGTGTGGTGAGTGAAAAATGTTTTGAACTTGGTTTTGGTTCAAGGAAGATTTTGGGAGTTTAGATTAGGCTTGATAAGCTAATCCAAACTCAAGAGTAAGATCTACCCATTTTTACTTACCTTGTATGCTTGTTAGATGGTAAAGATTGGAAAACTTATTGTGCTTAATTATAGTCGATGACATGTTAATTGTTATGTTGAGTTGTGTTGATTATCTATTGATTAATAACATGTTAATATGCCATGTGAGATATTTTTAAGGTAACTGTATGATGTTGCAGGTTATGCTTGTAAGTGGTAAGTAAGACCACTCTAGTATGGTAAGAAATATAGTTGGGTGGCTATGTAAGACCGGTAAGAGGTGTAAGATGTAAGATTTGTAAGATAATATTATGGTAATGATGTTGGCATTCGTTGAGTCATACCGGGTATAATTGCTCGACCAATAGGATGTAAGAATAGTGCACTATGAGACAAAATTCGTATACGTGTTAAATAAATTCGGTCATTTCAGACAAAACTCGTATACGTGTAAGATAAATTCGACTGTGTCAGATAAATTCGTATGCGTGTAAGATGTTTCCGCATATCTGTGTATAATAACCGATTTTGTCAACATACTTATCTTAATTGCTATGAATATGTTTTTTTAGGTTATGTTGTGGAATTTGATTGTTCTTGTAAGTTGTAAGATGCTATGATGTAAGATGTAAGAAATGATGTTGGTCTTTATTTTCAAATAAAGCTTGAACCCTGTATTGTCGTAGTTACGTTTTTGAGTTATGCTCACTAAGCATTTATGCTTACACTCTCGTTTTCTGACAATGCAGATAGTTAGCTCGGGAGTTAGCACGGTGCGAGGAAGGGCTTCCAAGCCTATTGCTCGTTAGCTCAAGTATGGTTTAGTTGCAGTAATGTATTAGCTAGCAGTGTGATATGCTATGTTGTTTAGGAGCGTTGTTTGAGTCCTATGTTGACTTATGTTTTGGATTATTTCATGCATGGTTTATATTCATCATGGTTGCCTTGAGTTAGCATGTTGATTTATATTTTAAAGTTATGGTTATGTGGATCCTACCTTTGATGTTGTTTGAACTCTTTTATGTATGAATTCTATGTCTTATTACCTGAGCATGATTCGAATGGATGTGTATGAGTTTCAAGCATGTGTAACCTGATCCTTGAGTTCTATAATGTCTTATGCATGTTAAGTATGCTTGTATGTGGTTGTTGGATTAGTCCTTAGCTGTTTGTGCTTTAAAAATTCGTCTAGATGTAGGGGCTTTCGGTTTCACCTCGTACCGATAAGCCAATTTCGTTTGAGCCTTCGAGCTTTCGGCCAGCCCAATAAGGTTGACTTAGAGCCCGTGTGCAGATACATTGATCGTTTGGGCTTGGAAAGGCTTTCTAGGGTTGGTTATTGGAGTCGGGTCTTCAGACTTGGATTCGATAATCCCTATGTAGCCATCTCGGGTCGGCCTTGCGATTAGGCTAGGTCAAGGGGGTTATATTTGTTGGTATTAGAGCCTCAGTTTAAGGCTCTCAGACCGTTTATGCGACGTTGACAGGTAAGTGAGGTAAGTTTACAGCGTTTGGTTGCAAAATCTCGGTTTTTGCCTTGTACGGTGATTGTATATGCCATGTTGATTGTTGGTTGCATTGTACGGTGTTCGAAAGTTTATGTTGAGTTATTTATCGTTTAAAAACTTAGCGAGGGCCTTTCCTAACTCAATCTTATATGTTTATCTTGTTTGTAGTTGTTATCTCCCTTGCTCGGTACGTTGAGGAGGAGGGGCAGACATAGGGCTGTAGAGCCCGAGGCTGTTATTGAGGACGAACATGTATTAGAGGATGTTGAGGGTGTCTAGAATGTATATGTAGAGGATGTGCCACCTCATCAGAAGGGCAGTGGAGAGAATGTTGGAGGTGTTGGGCCTTAAATTGGCCAGGGTGGCCAAGGTTCGACCGGTATAGATATGACCCCGTTGATTCAGGCTATAGCCGGAGCTTTTCAAGTAACCGTAGCCGGGGTACAAGCTGCAGAACCATCTCAGGGTGAGGGCACTGGATTGCCACTAGAGAGACTTCGTAGTTTGGGTGTAGAGGAGTTTCGAGGGTTATCACCCGAGAGATCAGAGGCCTGGTTTGATAAAACCGTCCATATCTTGACATAGATGGTATGTCCTGGAGCGCGCAAACTAGGTTGTGTTGTTTCTCTACTTTAGGGTGATGCCTACACTTGATGGGTCACCATTACTACGAGTATGTCAGACGATGAGATTTCTTAGGAGTTTTTCGAGTCCGCCTTCTGCAAAAAGTATATGGGTCCTCGCTATATTGATGAGAAAAAAAGGGAATTTATGGTCTTACTTTAGGGTGGTATGTCTATGAAAGATTATGAGATCCGGTTTGTTGGACTGAGTCAGTATGTGTTGCGTGTCAAAAGTGCGCGTTTAGTGCAAGTGGACACATCGCAAGTAATAAGTGATAAGTATTTATCGGATTATCGTCTCCACAGGGATTGGTATACTCAATATGTCTTCTTTATCTTCTTGTTCTGTAGAAAGAAATAAAATAACACACGTAATTTTTGGGTTTGGTAAACGGAAATAAAACAACTAAGTAAAGTAAAGAGAATTGAATATTAGAGAGAGATAGGTCAGGATCCAGTTGCGTTGTATTGTGGATTTGATTGACTTGTCTCTACCCAATGCAATCGTATATCACTGCCTCGGCAGCACTGCAAATTACTGCCTTGGCAGCGACGATACTGTCCGCCGCGGCAATCCCTTGCTCGTGGGTGGACTTTACCAAAGTTCGGCAAAGTGTCCTTGAATGACTCCGCTTATCCCTAAGTCGAAGTACTGTTGATGACTAGTCCTTGATGATACCTCCCGGCGTGAACCAATTATACTCACCAACCAATCTCACACTTCTTTTAGCCGTTGAAACTCTTAACCTATCCTTAGGCCGAGTTAGTATTTCGCGATTGAAATACCGTACTTACCCCTTTCGTGAATCTAACTCTCCCGAGTCTAGATAAATGGATTACTCACAAACTTCTCTCCCGAGCTTGAATGCAAGAACAAAGGATAACAAAGGATAAGCAAACCTTGATAGTTTTATTGCATTGAAACAAAGACAAAGTACGATCTCCTCTCACATATACCAAACAACCTTCACCTAAACCCTAAGAAAGCTTAGAACATAGTTGAGAGAAAGAAAACAAAGAATCTATGAATCGGCTCTCTCTCTCTAGGTATTGATGTCTAATACATTGGACGACTAAGTCTTTATATAGGCTTGACCTAGGGCAAACCTTTCCTAAGTAGAATACAACTTGGAGTAGGGAACAAGTCATGTATATAATTAAAATATTTCCAAGTTTAATTCAAGTAAGAGGCTTTCCCGTGTGGCCTTGTCTTGGGCTTTTCCTCATGCTAGCCAGCTCCGATCCATGTGCTTTATGTCCAGACACGTCCCTTGGATTTTTCTCTTCCAATCGCCTACAGTCTTGCTTCCTGGCTCTCAGCTGCTGCCTCGGCATCAGGTCTTGCCTCGGCCATGTTGCTACCGCGGCACTGGTTCTCCTGCACAGATATAAAGATGCAGTAAAACTTGTCTTTTTCTATAAATATTATTTCTATGAGCTTAACTTCTAAATATAACACATTAAGTACATGCATTGGTCCGAGTGGGTGTAAATTCGGTGATTAATGCTCATAAAAGGTGTAAAAAGTGATGGTGAGTTGAGCACTTATCACACCCCCAAACTCGAACTATTGCTTGTCCTCAAGCAATGCAAACCATCAATTTGCCAAACTCTACTCTCTCTTGGTCTTATGTTTCCATCTATTCTCCCAGCCATAACTATGCCTATTCTTAAGCCTTAACCTTTCGGCTACCCAAGGGTTTACCTAGAAACAAACTATAAGAATTGGTGAGTGTGTGCGTTTTTGTGAACAAGTTTGATTAAAGGCTTTCTTAGATAAACTCTACTAAGTTCAAGACAAGTAGAATTGGGTTAAGTGTTCTCTTCTTTTCTAAACAATCATTCCTTGAGCCAATTTCGGGCACCTCAAGGATTGTGTTTTTCTCTTCACTAATTCCTTCTTTCTTTTTGATATTCCTTAAAGCATACTAGAGCCAATTTCGGGCACCTCTAGCATGAAGAAGAGTACTTCCTAGAGCCGGTGATAGGCACCTCTAGTTTGATTTCTTCCTCTAATCCAACAAGTCCCAAAAGTGTTTGATTTCTTCCTACAGTAAGCTTCTAAGTTTTCATCCTTAAGTATCCTAAGGTTAAACCTTCTTAACAGGACCTAATCATGGTAAGGAGAAAGATTTCTATAGCCTTAAAGAAAAAACTAAGGCAATACTAATGATAGGCAGTGCAAAAGTATAGGCAGTTAATTCAAGTAAGGCGGGGAGCGTAAAAAAATTTAAAATTTCACTTAAGTACTCTCTTTTCTTGGTATGGCCTCGGCAGTAGATTGTTGCCTCGGCAATGAATCTGCACCTCCAAACTCAAACCAAACATTGTCCTCAATGCTTTATATTAGAAGATAATGGCAGACAACAAAAATTATGGAAGAAATAAGCAACATAGAAAGCACACAGCAAATAGTATTGAATTATGTGAAGAAAATATTAAAGAGACTCCGAAGAGTTGCTTGTAACAATTTTTCTCCTTGGCCTTGTTGCCGATTACTTTGTTCTTGGTGAGGGCGATGGTTGAGCTTTTGCTTGTCGGGGCGGTTGGCCTCTTGTGGGTGGTGTCCGTTGCATTAGAGCCTCCACTTTGTCTCTGTGCTTATTGTCAAAAACAAAATATAATCAACAAATAAATACTAAATGTCCTAAAATAAAAGCGAAATTAAAACTATTCCTAAAAATTGCGGAAAAGAAAGAATGGAAGGTCGCGGCATTAAGTCTCCATAGGAGTGCGTGTGAAAGCATCTTCTAAGGTGATGGTCTCCATAGTCTTTATGTCGTGTGGGCCAGAATAATGCTTCAAGCGTTGGCCATTCACTTTGAATTCATGTCCATCCTTTAGTGATTTGATCGTTACTGCTCCATGTGGGAAAACTCGAACAACTTCAAATGGGCCTGACCATCTGGATTTGAGTTTTCCTGGAAACAGTTTGAGCCTGGAGTTGAAAAGGAGAACGTGCTGCCCCGGCAGGAACTGCCTCGGCAGGAACCTACGGTCGTGCCACCTTTTAGTTTTCTCTTTGTAGATCTTGGCAATCTCATAGGCTGTTGTTCGGAATTCTTCTATCTCATTGAGGTCTAGCAATCTTTTCTGTCCGGCTTTTTCCCAATCCATGTTTAAGTTCTTTACTGCCCAATATGCTTTATGCTCGATTTCTACAGGTAAGTGGCAAGATTTCCCGAATACAAGCTTATATGGAGAAGTTCCCAATGGGGTTTTGAAGGCTGTCATGTAGGCCCATAAAGAATCATCGAGACGATAAGATCAATCCTTTCTAGATGGATTTACCACCTTTTCAAGGATCTGTTTTAGCTCCTTGTTGGATATTTCAACTTCCCATTTGTCTGTGGATGATATGCCGTAGCGAGCCTGTGGGTGATGCCGAGTTTCTTTAGTGTCGCGGCAATGAGTCTGTTATCAAAGTGTTTACCTTCATCGCTTATTATTGCTCGAGGGATTCCAAATCTTGTAAAAATATTTTTCTTGAGAAACTTTTGTACTGTCTTGGAATCATTGTGAGGTGTGGCGATTGCTTCGACCCACTTTGATACATAATCCACTGCCACTAAGATATAAAGATTGCCTTGGGATGATGGGAAGGGTCCCATGAAATCTATGCCCCAAACATCAAACAGTTCCACTTCTAATATGGGTTATAATGGCATCTCATGTCGTCTTGAAATATTGTCTATGCGTTGGCATCAGTCACAGTTCTTGTAATAGTCGTGGGCATCCTTGTAGAGTGTGGGCCAGTAGAGGCCAGATTGCATTATCTTTGCTGCTGTTCTGTTTCCTCCAAAATACCCACCGCAAGGTGAATCATGACAGTGCTGGAGTACTACTTTCTGTTCTTCTTTTGGCACACATCTTCTTATAACCTGATCTGCACAATGTTTAAACAGAAGAGGGTCGTCCCAAAAATAATGCTTTGCATTATGCTGAAACCTCTTCTTTTCGTTATGGTTAAGGTTATAAGGAATAATACCACTAACTAAATAATTAACAAGATCGGCATACTAGGGGGTGGATGTTACTGCAGCAAGGTCTACTGTTGCGGCGATGTATTCAGATAATGTCGCGGTAGCGCGGTTGTATATTGCTGTAGTCTCTGTCTCGGTAATATCTCTTGCAGTTGTAACAATTTGCAATATTTGTTCATCTGGGAATGCATCTTGTATTTCTTCAAGTGAGTGGGTATTTTCTTTGTTCTCCAGTCTAGAGAGATGATCGGCCACCTGGTTTTCTGTACCTTTTTGATCTTTGATTTCAACATCAAATTCTTGTAGAAGAAGGATCCATCTAATCATTCAAGGCTTGGCATCCTTCTTTGAGAAGAGGTATTTAATTGCTGAATGATCAGTGTGGACAGTAACCTTTGTTCCAATAAGATACGATCGGAATTTGTCAAAAGCAAATACTACTGCTAGTAATTCTTTTTCTGTTGTGGTATAATTGATTTGGGCATCATTAAGCGTTTTACTAGCATAGCATATCACATGGAATAGGTTGTTCTTTCTCTGCCCAAGTGCTGCCCCGACAGCATGATCGCTAGCATCACACATCAATTCAAATGGCAAGGACCAATCTAGTGGGATCACTATCGGTGCAGTGATTAGCTTCTCCTTGAGTGTTTCGAATGCTTCAGTGCATTCCTCATTGAATTCGAATTTCCTATTTTGTTCAAGCAAATTAGAAAGAGGTTTAGAAATTTTGGAAAAATTAGAAATAAACCTTCTATAAAAACCTGTATGGACCAAGAAACTTCGAACTCCTTTCACAGAAATTGGTGGAGGTAAATTCTTTATCACATCAATCTTGGCTTTATCAACTTCGATTCCTTGTGATGATATTTTATGGCCCAATACTATGCCTTCATTTACCATAAAGTGGCATTTTTCCCAATTTAGGACTAGATTGGATTCCTCACATCTTTGCAGCACTTTTTCTAGATTTCCGAGGCAGTGATCAAAGCTTTCTCCAAAGACTGAAAAATCATCCATGAATATCTCTAGGAAGTCCTCTATCATGTAAGAAAAAATTGTCATCATGCATCTCTAGAAGGTTGCCAGAGCATTACAAAGGCCGAATGGCATCCTCCTAAATGCATAGGTTCCATATGGGCAGGTGAAGGTGGTTTTTGCCTGGTCTTCTGGATCAATGGCAATTTGATTGTATCCTGAATAACCATCAAGAAAACAGTAATAAGGTTTACCAGCAAGTCTATCAAGCATTTCATCAATAAAGGGTAAAGGGAAGTGATCCTTCTTTGTTGCCTTATTCAACTTGCAATAATCCATACAAACCCTCCAACCGGTCACAGTCTTGGTTGGGATTAATTCGTTGTTCTCGTTGGTTATGACAGTCATGCCACATTTCTTAGGTACACATTGTACCGGGCGTACCCATGCACTGTCAGAGATGGGATAGATAATTCCTGCATCAAGCCACTTGATTATTTCCTTACGTACTACCTCCTTCATAGCGTGGTTAAGTCTCCTCTGAGCTTCAACAGTGGGATTATGATTTTCTTCTAAAAGAATTTTATGCATGCATACCGCTGGGCTTATTCCCTTTAAATCATCGATTGACCACCCTATTGCCTTTTTGTGCTACCGCAACATTGTTATTAGGGTTTGTTCCTGTTCTGGTAGCAACTTAGAAGAAATAATTACAGGCATCGTGTGATTGTCTCCTAAATAAGCATATTTTAGTTTTTCCGGTAAGGGTTTTAATTCCGTGACCAGTGGTTCTTTACTTACAGATTGTTCATTCTTACCTGTATAATTTAATGGTTCGAAGTACTTACCTGGAAGGTGTGCTGTCCAGTTAGCTTCCTCATTCTCTACTGTTTCAACATTGTTCAAAGTACTGCTATAGCAGTCTTCCATATCACTGCCGAGGCATACATGTGATGTGTCATGGAGATCACTGCCGAGGTAGTGGTTGCTGAGACAAGGTATTATACGATCTTCATCTATATCATGCAGCATCTGACATTCTTCTTCCGGCTCATCATGCCTTTTCATCATTTGAAACACATTTAGTTTGACTTGTTGATCATTAATTCTCATTGTCAACTCTCCTTTTTCCACGTCAATTAAAGTGCGTCCAGTTGCAAGGAAAGGTCTCCCCAAGATGATCGGTGCATTATCATCTGCTTCACAATCAAGGACAAGAAAGTCAGCAGGAAAATTAAATTTATCGACTCTTACCAGTATGTCCTCGATTTTGCCTTCGGGTTGCACATATGATCGATCCGCTAGTTGGAACATAACTATTGTAGGTTTCGCCCTTCCTATTCCAAGCTTTTGGAAGACAGATTTGGGCACTAGATTGATGCTTGCTCCAAGGTCGCATAGGGCCTTACCTTCGTAATTTTTACCTATCGCACAAGGTATGATAAAGCAGCCAGGGTCCTTCAATTTCGGTGGCATGCGGTTGTGTAGCATTGCCATGCATCCCTCGGTAGCAGCCACTGTTTCAAACTCACCTATTCGTTTTCTCTTAGACACCATGTCTTTTAAGAACTTGGCATAATTAGGCATTTGTTCAATTGCCTCTACGAATGGTATGTTAATGTGGACTTGCTTTAAAATATCAAGGAATTTCTTGAATTATTGGTCCTGTTTTTGCTTTTTCAACCTTTGTGGGAAAGGTGGTGGTGGTCTCATATCATCCAGGGTTTCTTTAGTTTGGAATTTAATACTTGGTACCACTAGGATTGTTGCTGTCTCGGCAGACTGCTTAGGAGCTGCAGTGCTTTCTGTCGGGGCAGTGTCATCAAGATCAGTTTGCTCAGCCTCCTCTTTTGCTGGATCTGCTGATGGATTTTGACTTGCTGGAATCTTTTCCTTCAGCTGTAGACCACTCCTGATAGTGATTGTTTTACACTGTTCATGGCCCATTACCTTAGCAACTTCAGTATTGCTAGGTAGTCCTTCTTGTGGTCTAGTGTTTATTTTTTGAGCAAACTGCCCAACCTGAGTTTCTAGGGTTTTAATAGCTTCTTCTTGATTCTGCAACCTCATCTCAGTTTTGCACCATCTTTTTAAGTGAGACCAATTGTGCTGCCACTGAATTTGATGTGTCTAACTCATTCACCTTGGCTTGGCGTCTTACTCCTCCTCACCTAGATGTAGGAAATTGAAAATCGTTCTTTGCGAGTTTGTTTAATATCTCAATAGCTTCCTCAGGTGCTTTATCAAGGAGTGTTCCGTTCGCCGAGGCATCTAACATCATCCTTGTCGGGGCATTCGTGGCATTATAAAACATGGTCACTTGTGTCCATAGGGGAAATCCATGCAAAGGACACTTGTGCAATAACTCCCTGTAGCGCTCCCATGCCTCGTACATAGGTTCGTCATCTGCCTGTCGAAAAGAAGTGATTTCATTATGAATTCTATCATATAGATTTGTGGGATTAAAACGAGTAATAAAATCACGGCAGAGTTCACTCCAAGATCCAATAGATCCTGCTAGAATGCAATTTAACCAAGCTTTCGCCATATCCCTCAGTGAATAGGGGAATAGCTTTAATCTCAAGACATCTTCATGGACTCCTTGGATTTTGAAGGAATTGCATATCTCCATGAAGGACTTCAGGTGCTGCCTTGCATCTTCAGTTACAGACCCACCAAAATGTCCAATAGTGTTAAGCATATTGAACATGACAGGTTTGAGTTCAAAGTGGGCTGCTTCTATCTCCGGTGTAACGACTCCTGGGTTTAATCCATTTAAATCTTCTTCCAGGAAGTCTCTGACAGTGAGCTGTCGCGGCCCTGGTGGCGGCGGAAGACCTCCATTACCGGCAGGTAAGTTTTGTCCTACTGGGTGATCTGCCATAGCTTCTTGGATTTGTCTCCTCAACCTTTGCCTTGTTCGTTCGATCTTTGGGTCTAACTCGTACAAAGGGTTGGTTGGGTTGGCCCTGGTCATACACCAAGAAAAATCAAAGTAAAATAAAAATAAAAAATAAAAAGAAACAAGAAAATAAAGAAAACAAAATTTAGTTGTCAATCCCCGGCAACGGCTCCAAAAACTTGTCGCGTGTCAAAAGTGCGCGTTTAGTGCAAGTGGGCACATCGCAAGTAATAAGTGATAAGTATTTATCGGATTATCGTCTCCACAGGGATTGGTATACTCAATATGTCTTCTTCGTCTTCTTGTTATGTAGAAAGAAATAAAATAACACAAGTAATTTTTGGGTTTGGTAAACGGAAATAAAACAACTAAGTAAAGTAAAGAGAATTGAATATTAGAGAGAGATAGTTCAGGATCCAGTTGCGTTGTATTGTGGATTTGATTGACTTGTCTCTACCCAATGCAATCGTATATCACTGCCTCGGCAGCACTGCATATGATACCTCGTGGGTGGACTTTACCAAAGTTCGGCAAAGTGTCCTTGAATGACTCCGCTTATCACTAAGTGGAAGTACTGTTGATGACTAGTCCTTGATGATACCTCCCGGCGTGAACCAATTATACTCACCAACCAATCTCAAACTTCTTTTAGCCGTTGAAACTCTTAACCTATCCCTAGGCCGAGTTAGTATTTCGCGATTGAAACACCGTACTTACCCCTTTCGTGAATCTAACTCTCCCGAGTCTAGATAAATGGATTACTCACAAACGTTTCTCCCGAGCTTGAATGCAAGAACAAAGAATAACAAAGGATAAGCAAACCTTGATAGTTTTATTGCATTGAAACAAAGACAAAGTATAATCTCCTCTCACATATACCAAACAACCTTCACCTAAACCCTAAGAAAGCTTAGAACATAGTTGAGAGAAAGAAAACAAAGAATCTATGAATCGTCTCTCTCTCTCTCTAGGTATTGATGTCTAATACATTGGACGGCTAGGTCTTTATATAGACTTGACCTAGGGCAAACCTTTCCTAAGTAGAATACAACTTGGAGTAGGGAACAAGTCATGTACATAATTAAAATATTTCCAAGTTTAATTCAACTAAGAGGCTTTCCCGCGTGGCCTTGTCTTGGGCTTTTCCTCATGCTAGCCACCTCCGATCCATGTGCTTTATGTCCAGACACATCCCTTGGATTTTTCTCTTCCAATCGCCTACAGTCTTGCTTCCTGGCTCTCAGCTGCTGCCTCGGCATCAGGTCTTGCCTCGGCCATGTTGCTTCCGCGACACTAGTTCTCCTGCACAGATATAAAGATGCAGTAAAACTTGCCTTTTTCTATAAATATTATTTCTATGAGCTTAACTTCTAAATATATCACATTAAGTACATGCATTGGTCCGAGTGGGTGTAAATTCGGTGATTAATGCTCATAAAAGATGTAAAAAGTGATAGTGAGTTGAGCACTTATCATTATGCGCCAGAGATAGTTCCTACCAAGAGGGAACGATGTGACCGCTTTCGATATGGACTGAATGAAGAAGTAAAGAGGTATATGTTAGCTACTGACTATACAGATTTTGATGTCTTGGTCGCTAGGGCCAAGGTCATAGAGCACAGTTTGGGTTTGACCAAACAAGCCAGAGGGTCTAGTTTTGGTAAGAGGTCTGTGGGTTTTGATAGAGGTGATGCCAAGAGGCACAGGGACACTAGGCATCATTTTGATCATGGGTTTGGAAACTCAGGTCGAGGCCATCAGGGCCAAGGAGCTATTGCTCGTGCTCCCGTGTGTGCTAAATGTGGTAGACACCATGCTGGAGAGTATTGTGGTGTACCGGGTGAGTGCTGGAACTTTAGATCCCGAGAACATTTGAGGCATAACTGCCCGAATTTAGCTAGAGGTACACCAATTCAGGTTCAGGCTCCCGCCAGAGCTATTGATTATCCTCGAGGGCGTGGTTGAGGAAATTTTCAGCCAAGGAATGATGGTCAGCGGAACTTGGCTCATGTGGTTGAGTTGGGTGAGAACGTGAAGTTCTTATCGAATTTTCTTTCGGATCTAGAGGCTCAGAGGTTAGTTGAGTTGGGCTGTGAGGCATACCTAGAATATGTGATGAACCCGAACATGAATGAAGTCAAATTGCATGATATCAGGACGATGTGTGATTTTACGAGTGTGTTTCTAGAAGAGTTGCCTGGTTTTCCACCTGACAGAGAGGTTCAGTTTGCCATAGAGACGTATTCAGATTCTGCTCCTATTTCGATTGCTCCGTATCGTATGGCACTAAAAGATTTGAAGACTCATTTGCAAGAACTATCAGATAGAGGTTTTATCCGGCCGAGTTCTTCGCCTTGGGGCACACTCATGTTGTTTGTGAAGAAGAAAGACGGTAGTATGAGGATGTGCATCGACTACAAACAGTTGAATCAGTTGACAGTGAAGAACAAGTATCCGCTACCGAGAATTGATGATATGTTTGATCAGCTTAGAGGTGCTACCGTGTTTTCCAAGATAGACTTGAGATCAGGGTACTATCAAATGAAGGTAAAAGAAGTCGATGTGCCGAAGACAACTTTTCGTACAAGGTATGGTCACTATGAGTTTCTAGTTATGTCTTTCGGTTGACTAATGCACCAGCTAATTTCATGGACATGATGAACAAAATTTTCTGCGAGCACTTGGATCGGTTTATGGTTTTGTTCATTGATGACATATTGGTGTACTCGCGTATTGAGGAAGACCATGACAGAAACTTGAGTTTAGTATTGCAGACTTTGTTGGATCACCGGTTGTATGCCAAGTTGAGCAAGTGTAAGTTCTGGATTAGAAAAGTTGTTTTCTCAGGACATGTAGTGTCAGCTGAGGGGATTAGAGTAGATCCTAATAAGATAGAAGCGATTGTGAGTTGGAAGCAACCGAAGTCTGTCACAGAGATTCGTAGTTTCTTAGGCTTAGTAGGTTACTATAGGAGGTTTGTGAATGGATTTTCAAAGATAGCTGCTCCTTTGACTAAGTTGCTTCAGAAGAATGTTCAGTTTGAGTGGTCAGATGCAAGACAACAAGCCTTTGAGAAACTAAAAGAAGCTTTGACAGATGCGCCGATTTTGATACAGCCAGTGTCAGGGAAAGAGTATGTGATCCACAGTGATGCTTCGTATGTAGGTCTAGGTTGTGTGCTTATACAAGATGGAAGAGTTATAGCTTATGCTTCGAGACAGTTGAAGAACCATGAGCGTAATTATCCGACCCATGATATAGAGCTAGCCGCAGTTGTGTTTGCCTTGAAGATTTGAAGGCATTACTTGTATGGTGAGAGATGCACATTGTACACAGATCACAAGAGTTTGAAGTATCTGATGACTTAGAGAGAGTTGAATCTGAGAAATGCAGATGGCTTGATTTATTGAAAAACTATGACCTCAAGATTGAGTATCATCCGGGTAAAGCCAATGTAGTGGCAAATGCTTTGAGTAGGAAGATAGCTGTTGAGTTGAGAGCTATGTTTGCTAGATTAAGCTTATCAGGTGATGGTGGCATAGTAGCCGAGCTCCAAGTTAGACATACTTTGGGTCAATTGATTAGAGAGAAACAACTATTAGATAGATCATTGGCACCTCACGTGCAAGATAGAGCTGAAGGAAGACCTACAGAGTATAATTTCAGGGATGATGGTGTTTTTTGTTTTAGAGATAAAATAGTTGTGCTGAATGACAGTGATCTGAGACGTATGATTCTGACCGAAACGCACAGTAGTTATTTTGCTATGCATCCGAGTAGTACGAAGATGTACCTTGGTTTGAAGGATGAGTACTTCCGGATTGGTCTGAAGAGAGATGTTGCCGAATATGTGAGTAAGTGTATGGTTTGTCAGAGAATTAAGACAGAACATCAATTTTCATTTGGTTTGTTACAGCCGTTGAAGATTTCGAAATGGAAATGGGAAAATATCACCATGGATTTTGTATCCGGTTTGCCTTTGACTCCTTCAAAGAAGAACTCAGTCTGGATTATAGTTGATCGCTTCACGAAGTGTACTCACTTTATTGTTGTTCATACGACTTACTCGTTAGATAAGTAGACAGATTTGTACATCAATGAGGTTGTGAGACTGCATGGTTGTGAGACTTACTCAGTTTGGATTATAGTTGATCGCTTCACGAAGTGTGCTCACTTTATTGTTGTTCATACGACTTACTCGTTAGATAAGTAGACAGATTTGTACATCAATGAGGTTGTGAGACTGCATGGTGTGTGTAATCACCCATTTTTAACCGTAGAAATTAAAATATTTTTAATTTTCGCAATTTAAACAAGGGCCTTTATTTTTGCACTAGTTTATGTTTTATCGTGTATATATCGTTCATGTGTTTTATCAATAGGTCTAGTATATATGTTTTTATGTGTTATATGTGTATGTTATTTATGTGTGGTATGTATGCATGTGTTTAATTAATATATTTGTTGTGTCTGTTATTATTATGTTAATGCTATATTAGTATTACTATAATTTAAATATGGCCCAAATAAATTGAAAACCCAAAAAATATTATTTGAATCCATAACAGTCCAAAGGACCAAATGTTTACATGACCTAGATTTAATTATATGTCCAACATTACAAGCCCGAACTTAATATTTACAAAGCCCAACTCGGGCTTAATAATGAAAAACCCTAATCTGATCTTTTGGATGCATCCGCCAACCTCCACCACCGCTAGATCAAGATGGAGAAACGAACGACCATGATCAGCCTAGAAAGGTTCGTATCCCACCATGATCGGCGCGTAACTGTCACGCCTTGGACTGCTCAGATTCCACGCGCGTGGCTATCACGCGCGTGCCTCTTCGAATAACCTGTGACTCTTCGACTTCCGAGAAGCTCCTCGTCTGCCACGCCCCACCAATCGCACCGGAACACCACATGACCCGCCGGCGACTTTGAAAAACTTGCAAAAGAGAAAAGAGAAAGAATTAAATGCAAAGCTGAAAAAAGAAAACAGGGGAGAGTCAAATCTGTAAAGCAAAAAGACTCATTAAATCTTCATTCCAAAAAAAAAAAGGAACCATAGTTATATCAGATAAAAAGGGGGAACGATTGTAAACCAAGAAAATTAGATAGCATTCTTGTATCACCATCAATATCAATCGAAAATTCAGAAACTTTTCCGAAAAAACCGAATCGTCTTCTTTTTATTTTCTATTTTACATGCATCATAATATTCGAAAAAAATAAAAATCAAAGGTTTGAATACTCCCTGATCAGTTCTCAGATTTGGTGGCCGGCGATGAACCCTCTAAAGGGCGAGTCTTGGCACCAAAGAGAAACCGAAAGGAGGGGATGTCGTGTGTCATTTTGAATCTTACTTGGAGGTCTGATTTCTGGGTTCGACATGACCTTCCATGCTTTCTTATCACTGAAGATGGCCGATGGTGGTGGGCACGGTCGATGACTAACGCTTAACCGAGGCTTGAGTCAGTGACGGTGGTTGTTTCTCTGCGGATCTGGGGATTAAAATTTCTGGGTTTTGCTCTCTAAACTTGATGGGCTCTTCATCTTCTAAAATGGGGGGTGTTTCGGTTCATCAGTTTCCAGAAGGAAATAAAGGTTAGAAATATTCTTAAAAAAGGGAAAAGATAATCTCTTAACCGGACTTGTAATTTTATGAGCAGATTTAATGTCTTTGTGGGTTTTTTACTTTAAGGTCCCTCCGCTCTTGTATAATGTCATCATAAGGGTCTCCTCGTGGTATTATCACCAAACCAGTTCTTTGTATTTTCCAATTTCATTCAATTTCCTTATCCTTATCTAGTTAAGGCCACCGAATAAGCCAAATGCTTAGCCTTTTGTTTTCTTTCCGTTTTAGTTTATTTATTTATTTATTTATTTCACAGTTGTAGATTCTCTGCATACTTGTAGTCTTGATTTCCATTATTCTCATAATGTGGCAACACGTGTAGCATGCTTAGACTTTTTTTCTTTAGTTTTGATTATTACTTTACATGTGCCTTTGTTAATCCATGTGGTCCAAGAAGCATATTTTTAAATTGGTAAACAAATTAGAAACATGCATTTTAAGTGAAAAGACGTGCATTCTAGTTACGTTTTAGTATGTGTACACAATATGTTTTTTATCCATATTGTTGCTCATGTCACAATTGTACTTGTTGGTTGCTTATTTTTATTGTATTAGAATGTGGATTCAGTTTTAATAAAGATTGCATAAACTACTTTAATTGTTAATACGGGTCCCTTAATTCGGTCGTAAGCGAGGCCAGTACCAATATGGTGGTAGTGGTTTGTACGCTTATCTTTGGATTTAGGTGCTTTAAAATAAATGTGCACGTCTAATTAAAAATTAATTTGATCGTCAAATTAGCTTGAAAAATTTAATATCAATTTGGGCGGCGTGGGGTGTTAATCCTTCCTCAACCGTAACCGACTCTCAAACCCCATTTTTTAAAATCTCTGGTTTTATGGTGTCTGGTTTACCAAAACGACCGATGGCGACTCTAATTTTCTAAAATTGATTTTTAAAAGGAAACCCCCACGTGGAAGACATTAATTTTCAAAACGACACATCGAGAAATGTTTTCTAACGCGAAAAAGAATATTTTAGCGAATTTACTTAAACGTGGATTTGTAGATCGCTAAAGATGGCGACTCCGCTGGGGACCTATTTTGTTTTTCAAAAACAAAAAAATGTGAGTCAAGCTTTTTAAACGATTATTGCTTCACTAATATTAGAGATTTTGGGCTAAAGTGACGATCAAATTAATGTTTAGTTGAATGTGCGCTTTTATTTTTCCGCATTTAAAATATGACATCTAAATCCGTCCTTTTTAAGTGGGGGAAAAGGTTGGCGCTTTCGTGGAGATATCGTTCTCCTGTGTAGGCCCTAGCCGAAGTACCTTTGGGGCTCTACTACCTTATGCTTTCGTAAGGATATCGTTCCTTCGTGTAGGCATAAGCGAATGGGTCCCCCTGAATTGAACCCGGTCAAAATGAGCCTATAATGGTTGTTGATCGGGAGCCTTGCTACTCTTAGTAGAGGATAGCTTGGACAATTCGGGTCCCCTTTAGCACCAACACTGCATGTAGAGAACTAGATTACCCACCTCATTAGAGCCATGCGGGTATCTTAAGTGAACTAGACAAAATATCTAGGATTTCTATTTGTTTATTTATTTATTTTTATTTTTTCCATAATTTATTTTGTACACCTACTATCTTTTTTCGTTACTAATTTATTTTCTTTTTATTTTCTTTTTGCACTCATCACTTTTGCATTGCATTATGAGGTATTGATTCGAGTGGTTCATCCTTACAAAGGAAACCTTCACCATGGAAGAGAGGTATCTGAAAACCTCAACCCTAGTGTTACAAACCGATCAGAGACGCCATTAAGAGATGAGATTTGGCAAGGTCACCATTCATCACACCCCTTTTATCAGACACCGGTTAGAGGACAATCGAAGAGCCACGAGTAACAGTCTACCGAGAACAGGTAACCGTCATGCATTTTATCCGAGTCTATAATGGAATGACCATCGCGAATTCCAAACCGATGTGAAAGATGTAATAGAAAACCACCAAAGATACAATAACATAAGGGGTTATTGAAGATGCAAAATCGATACCATTTTGTCATCTAGAGTTTGAGTCAGAGTCAAATACGAAACACCGATTTGGAAAGGTAGTTGATCGATTTTTCAAGCACGTCAACGAATGCAAGAAGGAGAAGAGGTTAATACTTTACCAACCCACTTCATGAGGATCGAAGTCAATATTTAGGATTATCGGAAAACAATCCATCTCTGGAAAAAGCATCAATAGAAGAAACCACTGTTAGCAACACCAACATGGTAAGGTTGCTCAAACGATCTATGACAAAGACCAATGCCACACAAATCCCTAGGATTGAGGTTTAAAGAGGAGTCAGAAATGAAATCGGGTCAATTGAGGATACAAAAGCCCATAATGTAACAGAGATTTCCCAGATCAAGCAAGCAGCTTAGCGCCATAAAAATAGGAATTAGGGCTAGTACTGATGTATAAGACTAGTTCTCCTTAATATTGTAATGGACCCTCTATTTTCCTATGAAAGTAATTCAGTAGGGTGATTATCAACAGGGATCAATACCTTTATCTGCATAGATTTTGCACCATTTACATCTACATTTGCTCATACACGCATTTGGTTATCTTTGAAATTATTCTAACTATGTGCATATTGTTTGTGCATTTAGAACATTGCCATATCACATTCTCATCTCACACATTACCGAAAGTATCAAATGGAAGACCGTGTGGCCAATCTAGAGAGAGGTCAAAAGTCTCTAGAAGATCGTCTCGGGGACATCGAGCAAAGCATCAACGCTCAGATTGCTCAGTCTCGAGCTTCTATTCTGTCTGAGGTAACCAAACTGCTAGGTAAGAATAACAAGAACAAAAAAGTGAGAAATGAAGGGACCCCTGAGCTAGATGGTAATGTATCTCACCATAGGGTTCAGTCCAATCCACCAAATGATGCAAACCCTATGAGAGTCTCTGCTAGCCAACAAGTTCAAGTTCCCGAGAACCAACCTATAGATGTTAAACAATTCTGTGAAGAAGAGGTCCCCGACCTAAGTCTAATTGAGAAGTTCAAACATGAAGTTGATGAAAAATGGGAAAAGAAGTTTCATATGATGGAGGAGAGATTCAGGGTTATCCAGACTTCGAAAGAGTCATGGAATGATGCCAGTGAGCTAAGTCTATTATCTGATTTGGTCTTACCCCCAAAATTCAAAACTTCAGATTTCAACAAGTATGATGGAACTTCGTGTCCTTCGGCAAACATCACTATGTATTGCCGAAAGATGGCTGTATTTATCAAGGATGAGAAAATCCTGATTCACTGCTTCCAGGATAGTCTGATAGGGTCTGCAATCCGATGGTACACTCGACTTGACCGTAGGAACATCATGATGTGAGCACATCTACACAAGCTCAATCAGCTGATCCGGAGGTCTTACCATCAGGACCCATCACTCGATCAAAGGCTAAGCAATTCAGGGAAGTTCTTATTCTTAAATGTTTACAAGTCTCAGAATCCCTTAATAATGCATATGCCTTAGAGAATAAACTTTACACTATGTTACATACTGATGTGTAACATCTTGTAACTATATAGTACTTAAGCTAGTATTGTGTTTATTAAGCATGTAAATAGGTGTGTTTTCAATAAGTTCAATAAGAACACAAGCTCATAATCATGTTTACCATGTTTCTTTAGCTTGTTACATGTTTTCCAATATGATAACTATGTTTTTCAGCTTGTTTTAACTTTCTTTAATAAGTTTACAATACTTATGATGGTATAACTTTTGTTTTCTCATAGGCACAAGGAAGAGTACCAAATGAAGGACTTCACCTTAGCTCGGGAAAAGCTCAATGGATTTCTAGCAGCTCGTTTCAGCTCAACTAATCCTCAACACTTCAGCTAGCTGAATTCAGCTCAACTCAGCTCCATTCAGCTCAACTCCAGCTCTACTAGCTCAACTCAAGCTGGTGAGTCCCGGGATAGCTCAAAGGTGTCCTCCACGTGGGAGAGTGTGTCATGGTCATGTGACCAGCATGAGGGGCGTCCACCATCCTTCCAAGCATGTGCATGGCATGTGGCAGATTCAAATTTCAAGATTTCCCTCCTTGAAGTTGGCGTCAAAGTAAGATAAG
The DNA here is from genome assembly GCA_035048815.1 of Abelmoschus esculentus. Classification (NCBI taxonomy): domain Eukaryota; kingdom Viridiplantae; phylum Streptophyta; class Magnoliopsida; order Malvales; family Malvaceae; genus Abelmoschus; species Abelmoschus esculentus. The sequence goes on from JAUCBN010000031.1 coordinate 12,050,074, forward strand.
GACAAGGAGTTATTTCCTTTGAATTTCACACATAAAACACATGTGTTAAATGTTTGAAATTCAGTCTTCCCTCCCTCCAAAACCAGCCGGCCACAAAGGATAAGGATGAGTAGTTTTCTCATCCACATTTAACATAATTAACACATGTTAATTGTGCTTACATTTCAGCCACTCATCTGAAACTTCCAATTCAATTCTGGCCAAGTATTCTAGGCGCCAACTCCCTTGTACTAGCCTATATATATGTATACTTTGTAATGTAAAAAAAAAAGACAATTTGAATGAAATTTACTTTTGTGAGAATTTCTCTCATTTCGGTTCTTTTGAGAACTTTCTGACTTCTCAAGTTCGTTGCTTGCGTGGTCAACCCCTTTGATACTTTGGGTTCTCGGTTGTAGATAATCGAAGGGTCCAAGTCCGTCTGAAGCAAGTTCAAGATAAGGTTCGGGTTCGTTCAACAGATTGTTCGAGTTCATCCTTGGAGTTTGTTTCATTTTATTTCTTTTCCTTGTTTTTATTTCATTTTCGTACTACCCCTTGCAACCTATTTTTCAACCTTGTCAGAAACTTCATTTCTCACCATTCACCTCACCAAAGACCAATCCTAGCCATAACCAAACCAATACTTTCAGCGTTCCACCATTGTCAACTTCTCCGAGCCTTCATCTTCTACATTCTGTCTACCTAAATTTTCCAGCCCTTTTAAACACCAATTTGCAGCCATGCTTATTGCAGGAGACATCTTACTTCAATCCTAGATCCGAAACAATCAAGAAGGCGTCCTCAACAAGGAGCCCTCTTATCATGTGGTATCAGAGCCAGGTTGGATTACAAGTAAGAATCATCTTCGTAAGTGCAAAAACAATCAAAAAAAAAAAAAAAAAAAAAAAAAAAAAAAAAAAGTCAAAGTCAACTCTAGTTAAAAAAAAAAAAAATCCGAAAATTCAAAAAAAAAAAAAATCAGAATATCAATAGTTGAAAGAAAAGCACTTCATGGTATTGAAAAGATGAAAGAAAATGCAAGTTTAATGTGTTCTACAGCATCAAACACTACCACAATCAACCGGGCATGAAGAATTGATTGTTCGGTGAAAGGAGAGTAGTAAGTGTTTCTTTGTAGTAAGTAATCCATTTTTTTTTTTTTTTTTTTTTTTTTTTTCTTTTTCTTTCTTTCTAACCTTTACCTTACTTTACATCACTTTTCTTTCCATTTAACACTAACCGAATTTGTTTTGGACAGAACCTTACATTTCGATTGTCACTAACCGTTGTTGTTAAAGACTAACACTTGTGACAGATTTGAAGAAGTCTACGCTAGTCCTCTAAAGAACTTATAACGAGAGAAGGAGTGGTAAAAGGCATTTGTGTGTGTGAGATCAGAAGGGGAATCAAAAGAGCCATTCAAGTATTCCCGAGTGAAACACGAGTGTTGGAGTGCCATTTTTATTTTTCTTTGGAGTGAACTTGTGAGGATCTTGTGTGTGTACTTTGTGAGGTCCATTTATCCTTATTTTTATTTTGTGTTGTTTGTTCTTTACTAACAATGGCAGGTTCAAATGGAGATCGTGATGATCAACAACAAAACGACGTTCAACCAAGCCTTATGATGCAAGCCATGCTTCGAGAAGTCCGAAGAGTAGTGCAATCAGAGATTGAACAATTGCACGTGAGAATGGACAAGATCGAGGGATCTCAAAACAATTCCCATGATGACAACAATGATGACGTTGAAGAAGTGCAAGAACCGAGGCAGAATGCTCCTAGAACAAATGGGAGGCGTGTACAACACCAGGCACAACTGGATGACAATTTGAACAACATCAAAGTTGCCATACCCCCTTTTCAAGGACGATCAGATCCGGATGCATATCTTGCGTGGGAAAGCAAGGTGGAACACGTCTTTGATTGCTACAATTATTCTGACCAGAAGAAGGTTCGATTGGCAGCGATGGAGTTCGTTGACTATGCCTTAATTTGGTGGGATCAATTGATTCTAAGTAGAAGACGAACCGGTGAAGGTCCAATCAATACATGGGCAGAGATGAAAAGAATTTTGAGAAAGAGATTTGTACCATCCCATTACCATCGAGACCTATTTCAAAGGTTACAAACTTTGAAACAAGGAAATCGAAGCGTCGAAGATTATTTTAAAGACATGGAGATGGCCATGATGCGTGCTAACATTGAGGAAGACCGAGAAGCAACCATGGCGCGATTCCTTTCAGGTTTGAACACTGACATTGCCAATGCTGTTGAATTGCAACATTACGTCGAATTAGACGAAATGGTGCAAATGGCAATTAAGGTTGAGAGGCAGCAACGAAGAAAGATGTCGTCATCCCGAAGTAATAATTCTTTCAGACCTCCTTCCAATTCTGTTTTCAATCCTTCTAACAATTTCAGGAAACAAGCACCGTTTCAAAACAAAGAGAAGGGTGAAACGAGCAAGCCAAAGGCCCCGATTGTAGATGTTGGGCGTGGAAAGCAAATTGCACAACCAGAACGTCCAGAACGCTCAAGGGATATTCAGTGCTTTAAGTGTCTTGGAAGAGGACATATTGCAAGCCAATGTCCTAATCGGAAGACTATGTTGATGTTAGAAAACGGAGAGATTGAGTCTGAATCCGACAATGAAGAACAGGAACCTTTACACAAGGAAGACAAGGATGATGCGGATGATGCCTTGGATACATACATGACCGGTGAAGCACTTGTCATAAAAAGAAGTCTAAATGCTACACCTACACAAGACGACCAGCAACGAGAGAACATCTTCCATACTAGATGCCTCATTAACGACAAGGTATGTGTTGTCATTATTGATGGTGGTAGTTGTACTAATGTTGCAAGTTCTTTCATGGTTGATAAGTTAGGCTTAAAGACGATGAAGCATCCCAAACCATATCGTCTTCAATGGTTAAATGATGGCGGAGAAGTACGAGTTACTAGACAAGTTTCGGTACCATTTACCATAGGGAGGTATAAAGATGAAATCCTTTGTGATGTCGTCTCAATGGATGCGTGTCACCTACTTTTGGGACGTCCATGGCAATACGACAAAGGTACGTTGCATGATGGAATTACAAATCGATATTCTTTTACACATGCAGGTAAGAAGATCACCTTAGCACCTTTGACACCGAGTCAAGTGCAAGAAGATCAGGTTCGATTGAGAAAGAATGTCGAGGAAGCCAAAACAGAAAGGAAGAAGACGAACGTATATGCGAGCGGCAAGGATATCAGGAAATGTCTTTCCTCTCAACAAACTTTACTTATTTTAATGTATAAGGAGTATTGTTTGTTATCTGATATTCCTAATGATTTGCCTGCATCTATTACGTCTCTTTTGCAGGAGTTTGAAGATGTGTTTCCGGATGAGACACCGAGTGGGTTGCCACCTATTCGAGGTATAGAACATCAAATTGATTTCATTCCGGGAGCTACCATTCCAAATCGGCCAGCATATCGAAGTAATCCAGAAGAAACAAAGGAACTTCAAAAACAAATCACCGAGTTGATGGAAAAGGGTTACATTCGGGAAAGTTTAAGTCCGTGCGCTGTACCAGTGCTTTTAGTACCCAAGAAAGACGGAACATGGAGAATGTGTGTTGATTGCCGAGCGGTGAATCAGATTACCATCAAGTATAGGCATCCCATTCCTCGTCTTGATGACATGCTAGATGAGTTGTGTGGTGCGACCATATTTTCCAAAATTGATTTAAAGAGTGGATATCATCAGATTCGGATGCGAGAAGGCGACGAATGGAAGACAGCCTTCAAAACGAAATTGGGTCTGTACGAGTGGTTAGTGATGCCTTTCGGTTTAACTAACGCACCTAGCACCTTTATGCGTCTGATGAATCATGTTTTACGATCTTACATTGGAAAATATTGTGTTGTGTACTTTGATGACATTCTTATATACAGCAAGTCTTTGCAGGATCACGAGGAACACTTGAGGAATGTTCTTGGCACATTGAGAAAAGAAAGGTTATTTGGTAATCTGAAGAAATGTATGTTTTGTACTGATAAGGTTACCTTTCTTGGTTTTATCGTGACTGCACAGGGTGTGGAAGTCGATCCAGAAAAGGTGAAGGCGATTCAGGATTGGCCTCGACCGACATCAATAAGTCAGGTTAGATCTTTTCATGGTTTAGCTAGTTTTTATCGTCGGTTTGTACCTAATTTCAGTTCCATTACCGCCCCCTTAACCGGGATTATAAAGAAGAATTCAGTCTTCAATTGGGGTAATGAACAGGAAGAAGCCTTCTTGAAAATTAAGGATTATTTGACTAAGGCCCCAGTGTTAGCCTTACCTAACTTTGATAAAATGTTCGAGATTGAGTGTGATGCTTCAGGAATAGGAATTGGAGCCGTTTTATCACAGGAGAAGCGACCTATTGCCTATTTCAGCGAGAAGTTAAGTGGTGCTACCTTGAATTATCCAGTGTACGACAAAGAGATGTATGCATTGATTCGAGCTCTTGAAACATGGCAGCACTATCTCTTACCGAAAGAATTCGTAATTCACACCGATCACGAAGCTTTGAAGCACATAACAGGTCAGCATAAGTTGAATAAAAGGCATGCTAAGTGGGTTGAATTTCTAGAATCTTTTCCTTATGTCATTCGATATAAGAAAGGTAAAGACAACGTTGTAGCAGATGCCTTATCCCGTAGGTATGCACTTCTGAATTACTTAGACTCTCATTTGATTGGGTTTGCCTATATCAAAGAATTATATGCTACTGACCCTGATTTTGGAGAAAGATATACATTGTGTGAAAAGGGTGCAGATGAGAAATTTTATCGACATGATGATTATCTTTTCAAAGAAGGAAGACTCTGCATTCCTCAAGGGTCAATTCGAGAGGTCCTAATTCGAGAAGCTCATGAAGGAGGACTTATGGGACACTTTGGAGTCACCAAGACGTTACACATTCTCAAGGAGCATCTATTCTGGCCAAAGATGCGACGAGACGTCGAAAGGATGTGTGAACGATGCGTGACATGTAAGAAAGCAAAGTCGAAGGTATTACCACACGGTTTGTACTTACCTTTACCTATTCCCGACTCCCCCTGGACTGATATATCTATGGATTTTGTGTTGGGATTGCCTAGGACTAGGACAGGTAGAGATAGTATCTTTGTTGTGGTTGACAGGTTCTCAAAGATGGCACACTTCATTGCGTGTCATAAGACCGATGATGCTGTTAATGTGGCTAACTTGTTCTTTAAGGAAATTGTGCGTTTACATGGTATTCCTAGGTCGATTGTTTCTGACAGGGATGTAAAATTCTTGAGTCACTTCTGGAGGACTCTTTGGAGCAAATTAGGTACGAAACTTATGTTTTCTACTACTTGTCATCCCCAAACTGATGGACAAACTGAGGTTGTTAATCGTATTTTATCTACTTTACTCCGTTCCATCATCAAAAAGAATATTAAGACGTGGGAAGATTGTTTGCCGCATGTTGAATTTGCATATAACCATGCCGTTCATTCTGCTACTAAAATGTCACCTTTTGAGGTTGTTTATGGATTTAATCCTATCACTCCTCTCGATATGTTGCCTTTGCCATATGAACAAGTGACGAACAGGGATGGACAATCCAAGGCTGATTATGTAAAGAAGTTGCATCAACAGGTTAAAGATAACCTTGAACGAAGGACTCAACAATACGAGAAGCAAGCGAACGAAGGACGTAAGCGAGTTACCTTCGATGTTGGAGATTGGGTTTGGATTCACTTCCGAAAGGAACGTTTTCCAACCCAACGACGGTCCAAGCTGTTACCACGAGGAGATGGTCCTTTTCAAGTGGTTGAGAAAGTGAACGACAATGCTTACAAGTTGGACTTGCCGGGTGAATACAATGTAAGTGCTACATTTAATGTTTCCGACTTATCCCCTTTTAATGATTCTGCAGATTTGAGGACAAATCCTTTTCAAGAAGGGGGGGATGATGTGAGCACATCTACACAAGCTCAATCAGCTGATCCGGAGGTCTTACCATCAGGACCCATCACTCGATCAAAGGCTAAGCAATTCAGGGAAGTTCTTATTCTTAAATGTTTACAAGTCTCAGAATCCCTTAATAATGCATATGCCTTAGAGAATAAACTTTACACTATGTTACATACTGATGTGTAACATCTTGTAACTATATAGTACTTAAGCTAGTATTGTGTTTATTAAGCATGTAAATAGGTGTGTTTTCAATAAGTTCAATAAGAACACAAGCTCATAATCATGTTTACCATGTTTCTTTAGCTTGTTACATGTTTTCCAATATGATAACTATGTTTTTCAGCTTGTTTTAACTTTCTTTAATAAGTTTACAATACTTATGATGGTATAACTTTTGTTTTCTCATAGGCACAAGGAAGAGTACCAAATGAAGGACTTCACCTTAGCTCGGGAAAAGCTCAATGGATTTCTAGCAGCTCGTTTCAGCTCAACTAATCCTCAACACTTCAGCTAGCTGAATTCAGCTCAACTCAGCTCCATTCAGCTCAACTCCAGCTCTACTAGCTCAACTCAAGCTGGTGAGTCCCGGGATAGCTCAAAGGTGTCCTCCACGTGGGAGAGTGTGTCATGGTCATGTGACCAGCATGAGGGGCGTCCACCATCCTTCCAAGCATGTGCATGGCATGTGGCAGATTCAAATTTCAAGATTTCCCTCCTTGAAGTTGGCGTCAAAGTAAGATAAGGACAAGGAGTTATTTCCTTTGAATTTCACACATAAAACACATGTGTTAAATGTTTGAAATTCAGTCTTCCCTCCCTCCAAAACCAGCCGGCCACAAAGGATAAGGATGAGTAGTTTTCTCATCCACATTTAACATAATTAACACATGTTAATTGTGCTTACATTTCAGCCACTCATCTGAAACTTCCAATTCAATTCTGGCCAAGTATTCTAGGCGCCAACTCCCTTGTACTAGCCTATATATATGTATACTTTGTAATGTAAAAAAAAAAGACAATTTGAATGAAATTTACTTTTGTGAGAATTTCTCTCATTTCGGTTCTTTTGAGAACTTTCTGACTTCTCAAGTTCGTTGCTTGCGTGGTCAACCCCTTTGATACTTTGGGTTCTCGGTTGTAGATAATCGAAGGGTCCAAGTCCGTCTGAAGCAAGTTCAAGATAAGGTTCGGGTTCGTTCAACAGATTGTTCGAGTTCATCCTTGGAGTTTGTTTCATTTTATTTCTTTTCCTTGTTTTTATTTCATTTTCGTACTACCCCTTGCAACCTATTTTTCAACCTTGTCAGAAACTTCATTTCTCACCATTCACCTCACCAAAGACCAATCCTAGCCATAACCAAACCAATACTTTCAGCGTTCCACCATTGTCAACTTCTCCGAGCCTTCATCTTCTACATTCTGTCTACCTAAATTTTCCAGCCCTTTTAAACACCAATTTGCAGCCATGCTTATTGCAGGAGACATCTTACTTCAATCCTAGATCCGAAACAATCAAGAAGGCGTCCTCAACAAGGAGCCCTCTTATCACATCATATCCTGGAAAGACCTTTCCAAAGCATTTCTGGCACAGTATAAACATGTAACAGATGTGGTCCCTAGCCGCCTTATGTTGGAGGGAATGGGGCAAAGATCCAATGAGAGCCTGCGTCAATACGCCCAGAGATGGAGGGAAATGGCTGCTCAGATCCAACCACCTATACCCGAACACGAGATCTCATTGATGTTCATCAATACATTGAAAGGAGCCTTGTATGATCGCCTTATCAACCATACTACTCAAAACTTTGCCAACCTCATCCGAATCGGAGAATCTCTAGAGATAGCCCTGAAGAGTGGGAGGATTAGCAACAACGACAACCCCTAGAGGTACGATAAAAAGAAAGATGGTGAAGTGAATGTCACTGATACCTTCAACTATGTCATTTCCTAACCACAAGCGACTGGGAAAACACAAAGCAACTATCAAAAAGGAGAGGGAACCTCTAGAAAGGGACATGATATATCAACATTCACTTCTCTTCCAGTTTCATACAGCGAGCTCTACTCTCAGTTGTATGAGGCAGGTCTGGTGCGATCTTACGTTCTTACACCCCTTGAGCCTCTTTTCCCTGCATGGTACAATGTTGTTGCACATTGTGAGTATCATGGCAACATTACAGGCCATTTTATTGAGAACTGTCATTACTTCAAGAAGCTAGTGCAGAATCTAATCAACACAGGTGTGTTGAAATTTGAAGAACCGACAGTCTGAGGGTTGAAGACCGATCAAGATGGATTTTGGTGGTCGAAGGTTCTGACGCTCTGGTCTAAGTATTTAATTGTTTTGTGAAATGAAGTCCACGTTACTACTTTGAGCCTGAAAAACAATAAGGACATTTTGTAAGGGCATGTGTTTAAGAATTATGTTTTTTCTCAGCAAACGATTTTGCATTCTTTAAATTCTTTGAATATTCATTCATTTTAAGGGACAACATTTGCTCTCCCTTATGCATATTATAAACTTTTTGAACATACACATGTACATATCCATTACACACCAGATCCTGAAATTTCAAGTGCGATAACATCTTTGCTTCAAACTCAAAAACCGACTCTAAAGTTTTGTATATTTAGAAGAGACTGAATGTCGTGGGGATATTACAAATGAGAGTCTTTTCTAGTCTAGTAAGGTCGATAGAGGAACAAAACGAGAAAATAGATAATGGGCAGCTCTCATTTTTTAGGAAAATGACATTCTCAGGCACTTGTTGATCAAGATCCTTGAGGCAAGAGTCGACATTAAACTTTTAACCCCTGAAAACCTTCTCATGACTTCCCCGAATAAGATGACAAATGACATTCCCTAAAAGAGATAAGGTCAAACAGATTAAGTGTAAAGATCAAGAAACCATTAAAAGAGACAGCTAGAAGCAATGCCATGGTAAAAAAAAAAGGAGAAAAAGACTAAAATGAAATAAAACAAGATGAGGAAGTTTGCAATTAAAAAACACTCCTATGTTCAGATCCTGGTAATAGGCATATCCGAATAAGAGTGTGGCAATCCTGGGGTACTCCGCTAAAGCCTTAGCTTTATGAGTGATGGTAATATTTTCAAGTCATGACCATGCCGAGTAATTCGGGGTATTGTTGTTTGCTCCATCAGTATCCTCGAGACAAAGGACTGTGATGAGTTGATTTTACCAGAGAAAGGTAATGATAATGGAAGCATTTTTACATCGATCATAAATCTAGAATTGGTAAGACCATTCTGATCATTCAGGGACATCCAAACTAAATGAGATTGTCTTCAGACCATACTTTCGCCCAAAGGTTAACCTTGCTTCAAAGAACGACGAACTTTGAAGTGCCCGATAGACACCCAAATGAGGGGAGGATGGGGCAGGGTGAGAAAGCGAGATAATGAGAGCCATATGAAAAAGGGTGGCCTCTAGGTTAAGGATTATTCCTTTTGAAAGCCCGATGGTCCAAAAGAGATTATGCATTTGCATATATTCCTGCAGTAGTCGAGGATCCTTTAAATACTCTTCACTAGAGTTGTTCTTTGCCAGATTGAGGCAAATATGTCATTGTATTTGGCATTCATAAGGGCAAACTTTTTCTAGAATTGTTTCGCAAAACATTCTGAAATCATACACACATTTTTAAAATTTTTCTTGCATTTGAAATGCATGCAAATAAGAATCATTTTTTAAAACAAAATTACAGAAAAATGAGAGTCAACCTTCATTGAGGTACCTCAACGAGTACAAAAATGAAATCAGGACACAAAGACGTTCGATCAACCTTCATACCAATCCAGACGAGAATACAAGAATATGAGAGGCGCATCATTGTCCATAAAATGACAGAATTAGAGCTCAGATTAGAATTGACTAGAGATGTCATCAACACCGACAGAGTTTGGTTAACAAAGTTTACCAGGACAACCGAATGAGGACTAAAGCCTCAAATTTTTGAAACAGAGTTACAGAAGCTCATACATCATTGCATATTTATAGATAGTTTACATATGTACATCCCAAACATACATCATGCACGCATGCATAATGAAAATGCTCATGCATCTTTCTTTTTGATAAACAATCGTCTTACAGGAAAAGATAGATAGTAGTCAAGAAAGATGACCCCAACAAGGATTTTGTGCATCTTTGCATCTTCCACAAGACACACATTTGAATACCACCTTCCAACAGAAAGAAGGAAAAGAGGAAAATTTTGACCAAAGAGGTCGGCATTTCAAACTTTCAAACCTTCAAATTTGATGGACCTTTTGATGACCAGACCGACAGAACTGGGACATCACAAAAAAAAGAAGAAAAAAAAAAGAAAAAGAAAAAATATTTTCAAGACAAAATTTGGTAGAAAGTGAGTGTGTCACCACCAACAAAGAGAAACTAAGTCTAGACGATCACAGAGATCGAGACACTGGGGCAATCCTAACACTTAAGTGTTTTTAGAAGAAAGATTGATAGCCTATGAAGACGTGAGTCCCGATTCAAAAAGAAGATTGGTATCCACTTGGCGTAAGTCTTGACCAGATGTTTTCAGATAAAAAATTGACAATCTTCTCAGCGTAAGTCCCAAGGAAAAATATTTTTGGCAATCTCTATAGACGTGAGTCCTGATTCAGAGAAAAATATTGGCAGCCACTTGGCGTGAGTCCCAAAAGACTCGAAGATGAAGGTTCCATACAGAAGGTACCGACATGTTTGAAGTCCCACAGAAAGAGAATTTACAACAGTTCTAACTGAAAGAACTTACAACATCAAGCACTAAAAAACCCCGAAGCTCTATACAAAAAGAGCTACCAGTGGAAAAGTTCATCCACGACGCGACGGTTTCATATAAGAGAAACCGGCAGCACCGATGTGAGAAGTTCTATATAGGAGGGACCCTCATTTTCATTTTTATCTCTGAGATTGAAGCTTCATATAGGAGAGGCACACAACTCGAGACTTAAGAGTGAGAGTTTTCATATAGGAGCAACACCAACTCCGGTTCTAGAAGTAAGAGTTCTATATAGGAAGAACCTTACTTTGCAAGATCCGTCGCAACGTAGAAGGTTTTATATAGGAGAAACAAACAGCGTAGAAGACATGGAGTTTCATATAGGATGGACCCCTATCTTCATCAACGTCTTTGAGTGGAAAGCTCCATTCAGATGGGCCACGTAACTTAAGGCTTCCGAGTAAAGCTTTTATACAGAAGAAACCTCAGCTCGAGATCTAGAGATGAAAGTTCTATATAGGAAGAGCTTTTGTTTTCAAGATCTGCTCAAAAGGTGAATGGTCATATATAGGAGTGACTTGCAACTTTAAATCAGAAGGCGAACAAGTTCCAATCGGAATGGACTTACGAGCCCGAAGACTCGATCATGGAAGGTGGGGAGTTTCAGAAAAACACATCATTCCGAGACCACTGATAGGGAAGTCGGTTAAAAATGGATGCTTATGGTCTTTGCCCTATCCTTGTTTCACAAGAACGGACAAAGAAGGGCAACTGTAATCACCCATTTTTAACCGTAGAAATTAAAATATTTTTAACTTTCGTAATTTAAACAAGGGCCTTTATTTTTGCACTAGTTTATGTTTTATCGTGTATATATATCGTTCTTGTGTTTCACCAATAGGTCTAGTATATATGTTTTTATGTGTTATATGTGTATGTTATTTATGTGTGGTATGTATGCATGTGTTTAATTAATATATTTGTTGTGTCTGTTATTATTATGTTAATGCTATATTAGTATTACTATAATTTAAATATGGCCCAAATAAATTGAAAACCCAAAAAATATTATTTGAATCCATAACAGTCCAAAGGACCAAATGTTTACATGACTTAGATTTAATTATATGCCCAACATTACAAGCCCAAACTTAATATACAAAGCCCAACTCGGGCTTAATAATGAAAAACCCTAATCTGATCTTTTGGATGCATCCGCCAACCTCCACCACCGCTGGATCAAGATGGAGAAACGAACGACCATGATCAGTCTAGAAAGGTTCGTATCCCACCATGATCGGCGCGTAACTGTCACGCCTTGGACTGCTCAGATTCCACTCGCGCGTGGCTATCACGCGCGTGCCTCTTCGAATAACCTGTGACTCTTCGACTGCCGAGAAGCTCCTCGTCTGCCATGCCCCACCAATCGCACCAGAACACCACATGACCCGCCGGCGACTTTGAAAAACTTGCAAAAGAGAAAAGAGAAAGAATTAAATGCAAAGCTGAAAAAGGAAAACAGGGGAGAGTCAAACCTGTAAAGCAAAAGACTCATTAAATCTTCATTCTAAAAAAGAAAAAGGCACCATAGTTGTATCAGATAAAAAGGGGAACGATTGTAAACCAAGAAAATTAGAGAGCATTCTTGTATCACCGTCAATATCAATCGAAAATTCAGAAACTTTTCCGGAAAAACCGAATCGTCTTCTTTTTATTTTCTATTTTACATGCATCATAATATTCGAAAAAAATAAAAATCAAAGGTTTGAATACTCCCTGATCAGTTCTCATAATATTCTAAAATGGGGAGTGTTTCGGTTCATCAATTTCCAGAAGGAAATAAAGGTTAGAAATATTCTTAAAAAAAGGAAAAGATAATCTCTTAACTGGACTTGTAATTTTATGAGAAGATTTAATGTCTTTGTGGGTTTTTTACTTTAAGGTCCCTCCGCTCTTGTATAATGTCATCATAAGGGTCTCCTCGTGGTATTATCACCAAATCAGTTCTTTGTATTTTCCAATTTCATTCAATTTCCTTATCCTTATCTAGTTAAGGCCACCGAATAAGCCAAGTGCTTAGCCTTTTGTTTTCTTTCCGTTTTAGTTTATTTATTTATTTCACAGTTGTAGATTCTCTGCATACTTGTAGTCTTGATTATTACTTTACATGCGCCTTTGTTAATCCATGGGATCCAAGAAGCATATTTTTAAATTGGTAAACAAATTAGAAAGCATGTATTTTAAGTGAAAAGACGTGCATTCTAGTTACGTTTTAGTATGTGTACTGTCGCATGTCAAAAGTGCGCGTTTAGTGCAAGTGGACACATCGAAAGTAATAAGTGATAAGTATTTTATCAAGTTATCGTCTCCTCAGGGACATGTATACTTAATATGCTTTCTTCACTTTCTTGTTCTGTAGAAAAGTAAAAACACAAGTGATTGGAGTTGATTTATCTAAACTAAAATAACTAAATAAAAATAAAAAGTTGAAATAATAGAGAGAGATGGGCTATGATCCAGTTGCTTCGTATCGTGGATTTGATTGACTTGTCTCTGTCCAATGCAATTGTATATCACTGCCTCGGCAGCACTGCAGTTTACTGCCTCGGCAGCATTGTCTCTATCCAAAGTTCGGCAAAGTGTCCTTGAATGACTCCGCTTATCCCTAAGTCAGAGTGTTGTTGATGACTAGTCCTTGATGATACCTCCCGGCGTGAACCAATTATACTCACCAACCAATCTCACACTTCTTTTAGCCGTTGAAACTCTTAACCTATCCCTAGGCCGAGTTAGTATTTCGCGATTGAAACACCGTACTTACCCCTTTCGTGAATCTAACTCCCCCGAGCTTAGATAAATGGATGACTCACAATATCCTCTCCCGAGCTCAATTGTGAGAACAAGGAATAATAAAGGATAAGCAAACCTTGATAACTTTATTGCATTGAATCAAAGACAAAGTACAATCTCCTCTCACAAATACTCGACAACCTTCACCTAATCCCTAAGAAGGTTTAGAACATAATGGAGAAGAAGAAAAAAAGAATAGAAATCGGCTCTCTCCCTAGGTATTTCGTGTTTCATACATTGGGTGGCTAGGTTTTTATATAGGTTAGACCTAGGGCAAACCTTTCCTAAGTAGAATACAACTTGGAGTAGGGAACAAGTCAAGTACATAATAATAAAAATATTTCCAAGTTTGATTCGGCTAAGGGGGCTTTCCCGCGTGGTCTTTCCTTGGGCTTTTCCTTGTGCTAGCCAGCTCCGATCCATGGGCTTCAAGTCCAGACACGTTCCTTGGATTTTTATCTTTCCATCGCCTATAGTCTTGCTTCCTGTCTTTCTGCTGCTGCCTCGGCATCAGGTCCTGGCTCGGACTTGTTGCTGCCGCGGCATTGGTTCTCCTGCACAGATATGAAAATGCAGTAAAACGTGCCTTTTTCTGTAAATATTATCTATATGAGTATAACTTCTAAATATATCACATTGAGTACATGCATTGGTCCGAGTGGGTATATATTTGGTGATTAATGCCCATAAAAGAAGTAAAAAGTGATAGTGTGTTGAGCACTTATCATGTACACAGTATGTTTTTTATCCATATTGTTGCTCATGTCACAATTGTACTTGTTGGTTGCTTAGTTTTATTGTATTAGAATGTGGATTCAGTTTTAGTTAAGATTGCATAAACAACTTTAATTGTTAATACGGGTCCCTAAATTCGGTCGTCAGCGAGGCCAATACCAATATGGTGGTAGTGGTTTGGACACTTATCTTCGGATTTAGGTGCTTTAAAATAAATGTGCACGTCTAATTAAAAATTAATTCGATTGTCAAATTAGCTTGGAAAATTTAATATTAATAAAGCGGTAATTAAACAAAGTACCAATTTGGGCAGTGTGGGGTGCTAATCCTTCCTCATCCGTAACCGACTCCCGAACCCTATTTTTCAAAATCTCTAGTTTTATGGTGTCCGGTTTACCAAAACGACCGATGGCGACTCCAATTTTCTAAAAATGATTTTTAAAAGGAAACCCCAACGTGGAAGACATTAATTTTTAAAACGACACATCGAGAAATGTTTTCCAACGCAAAAAAAGAATATTTTAGCGAATTTACTTAAACGTGGATTTTTAGATCGCTATAGTGTGCCGAAATCAATTGTGTCTGACAGAGATTCGAGATTCACAACCAGATTTTGGGAGTGTTTGCACAGTGCTTTGGGTAGCCGTTTGAATTTCAGTACTTCGTATCATCTTCAGTCAGATGGGCAGCCAGATAGAGTTATTTAGATTCTCGAGGATATGTTACGTTGTTGCATCATCGATTTTCAGGGTACTTTGGAGAAACACTTGCCTTTAGTTGAGTTTGCATACAAAAAAAATTATCAGTCGAGTATTCAGATGGCTCCGTATGAGGCTTTGTATGGCATAAAATGTAGAACTTCAATTTGTTGGGCCGAAGCAGGTCAGAAATTGATACCGATGCTAGATATACTTAAGGGGATTAACGAAAAAGTGAAGTTGATTTGTGATCGGTTAAAGGCAACTTCAGATAGGCAAAAATCGTATGCAGATTTGAAACAAAAAGAAGTAAAGTATGTCATGGGTGATAGAGTGTTCTTGAAAGTTTCGCCTTAGAAGAAGGTGATGAGATTCGATAGGAAGGGTAAACTGAGTCCGAGGTATATTAGACCGTATGAGATTGTGAAACAGATTGGTACTGTTGCTTATTAGTTGTGTTTGCTGCCAGAGTTGGGAAAGATTCATGATGTATTTCACGTGTCGATGCTTCGAAAGTGTAGATCAGATCCGTCTCATGTTATGCTAGTGGAAGAGGTTGAGTTGAATTCAGATTTGACCTATGACGAAGAACCAGTTGAGATCTTAGCCTCTGATAGTAATGTGTTGCGTGGAAGATCTATCGAGTTGGTCAAAGTGAAGTGGCGACACCGAGGGGTGGAAGAAGCCACTTGGGAGAGAAAGGAGGATATGGAGAAGCAGTTTCCGTATCTCTTTCCGCCAAATAAGAATTTCGAGGACGAAATTTCCTTAATTGGGGGAGAGTTGTAATACCCCAGTTTTAATCTTAGGAGTTATTAGACTCTAAACTAGGATTAGTTTTGGGTTAATTTTAATTAAAGAGATGATTTTTACAAACGTTCACAATATTTACAAAAATGCCATTAATGAAATTTATAAGGGTTTTGAAGAATCAAAACATTTTTTTTCTCATCTTCTTCAAAACTAAGTTAAAAACTCTCTAAAGCCCCCATTTTTATTTCTTCATCATCCAACATTATTCAAGAGCTTTTTCAAAAGGTAATTTCATATTTGACTTGTCCTTTTAATTTCTTATCTTTTGATAGTTAAAAATCCTATTTTTATCAAGTCTTGGAGAATCTCTATTTTTCAAGGTTTGATGAGAAAAGTGAGGATTTTGTTGAAATTTATAATGGGCTTAGTAAAACAAAGTTTAAGGATGCTTTTGAACTCTTTAAAAAAATTAAAACATGTTAGGAAAATGATTTAATATTAGCAAACCCGAAACTAGTCTTAGGGAGGATTTTTAGAGTTGTTGTGGTTCAGTTTTTGGTTGAGTTTGGTTGAAAATAAAGGGCTGGAGGTATATAGCACATTGGTAGGTGTTTTTAGAATGTTAAAGAATGTATTTTGAGTCGTTAAAGGGGGTAGATGATTGAATTCCCGATGTGATTGCATTAAGTATTTTTTGAAAGTGGAAAATGAGTGTTTTGGGGTGTTTTAGTGTGGAAATAAAGGACTGATGGTTATACTATATATGAGTGATGTTTTGAAGTGTTTTAGGTATTTAAATTGAAGGGTAATGATTGCGCTTTGCTTAAATACGAAAATGAGAATATTTGGGATGAATTTGGCTTTGAATTGTTGAGAAAATATTATGGATTTGTGAGCTGATATAAAACAGAGAATTTATGGTTGATTATGAGGTTAATACTTTAATTTTGGTTTGTTTGAAGCAACACATTTGGTTCTGGGTGTTTCGAGTGCCAATCCGAAAGGTTCGGGGCTCGATTTGGTTACCATTAGAGTTGTGTGGTGAGTGAAAAAATGTTTTGAACTTGGTTTTGGTTCAAGGAAGATTTTGGGAGTTTGGATTAAGCTTGATAAGCTAATCCAAACTCAAGAGTAAGATCTACCCATTTTTACTTACCTTGTATGCTTGTTAGATGGTAAAGATTGGAAAACTTGTGTTTAATTGTAGTAGATGACATGTTAATTGTTTTGTTGAGTTGTGTTGATTATCTATTGATTAATGACATGTTAATATGCCATATGAGATATTTGTAAGGTAACTGTATGATGTTGCAGGTTATGCTTGTAAGTAGTAAGTAAGACTACTCTAGTATGGTAAGAAATATAGCCGGATGACTATGTAAGACCGGTAAGAGGTGTAAGATGTAAGATTTGTAAGATAATATTATGATAATGATGTTGGCATTCATTGATTCATACCAGGTATAATTGGTCAACCAATAGGATGTAAGAATAGTGCACTATGAGACAAAATTCGCATACGTGTCAGATAAATTCGGTCGTTTCAGAAAAAACTCGTATACGTGTAAGATAAATTCGGCCGTGTCAAATAAATTTGTATGCGTGTAAGACGTTTCTGCATATCCGTGTATAATAACCAAGTTTGCCAACATACTTATCTTAATTGCTATAAATATTTGTTTTTATGTTATGTTGTGGACTTTGATTGATCTCGTAAGTTGTAGGATGCTATGATGTAAGATGTAAGAAATGATGTTAGTCTTTATTTTCAAATAAAGCTTGAACCCTGCATTGTCGTAGTTACGTTTTTGAGTTATGCTCACTAAGCATTTATGCTTACACTCTCGTTCTCCGACAATGCAGATCGTTAGCTCAGGAGTTAGCACGGTGCGAGGAAGGGCGTCCAAGCTTGTTGCTCGTTAACTCAAGTATGGTTTAGTTGCAGTAATGTATTAGCTAGCAATGAGGTATGCTATGTTGTTTAGAAGCGTTGTTTGACTCCTATGTTGACTTATGTTTTGGATGATTTCATGCATGGTTTATATTCATCATGGTTGCCTTGAGTTAGCATGTTGATTTATATTTTAAAGTTATGGTTATGTGGATCCTATCTTTGATGTTGTTTGAACTCTTTTATGTATGAATTCTATGTCTTATTGCCTGAGCATGATTCAAATGGATGTGTATGAGTTTCAAGCATGTGTAACATGATCCTTGAGTTCTATAATGTCTTATGCATGTTAAGTATGCTTGTATGTGGTTGTTGGGTTAGTCCTTAGCTGTTTGTGCTTTAAAAATTCGTCCAGATGCAGGAACTTTCGATTTCACCTCATATCGATAAGTCAATGTCGTTTGAGCCTTCGGGCTTTCGGCAAGCGCAATAAGGTTGGCTTAGAGCCCGTGTGTAGATACATTGGTCGTTTAGGCTCGGAAAGGCTTTCTAGGGTTGGTTATTGGAGTCAGGTCTTCGGACTTGGTTTCGGTAATCCCCATGTAGCCACCTCGGGTCGTCCTTGCGACTAGGCTGAGTCAAAGGGGTTACAAGTAAATCTTGAGTACATGTCCAAACCTTACTAATATATGTACATATCAAATTGAAAAAAAAACAATATTTCAACCAAATACTACTTTATAATGAGAAGGCTTCTTACACTTTATTCTCACCTTGAATTGCCCACAAAAATTAACTATTTGATAATTTTGTCTTAAATCTTAAATTCTCTTATAAAGTTTTAAGATACGATTGTGAAAACTTTCACATATGATTTGCAAATTTGGTAATTTTAACACCCAAACAAAGATAAAGAACAAAACTATAACATTTGAATATTTTTAAACTTTTTACTTAATTCATCCTAATTGATGAATTCACAATTTGATTTTAACTTGATTTTTTCTCATCCAAATTACACAATTTACAAATTTTTGACTTAAAGTCTTAAAAATTATTTCAAAATAGTCCTTAAACAAGTTTGTTATATTAAAATCAATTTTAGTTTTACAGAAATACAAAAGTTTAATGTCATTTAAACAATGCAAAAAGACAATAGTTCGATACGATATGATAATATTGATTTTAGGGATCATTCTCTTAACTTTTATAAGTTTGAAGACTAGTCGATGAATTCAATGATTACTAGTTTTTTTCTTTCTAAAATTAACCTTATCAAATTGAAATTCATTGTTTAAACAGTATGCATGTCAAGTTTTAGTAAATTTGGAGTTCATTTACTAGTTCAATTACTCTTTATAATTTAATCGACTTATTTATAAAGTTTTATAAGTTATTCCAATACTTTTAACTAACTTACCGGTACGATATAGATATTCGAGAGGTTTACATTGTAAGACAAAATGATATTTTATGGTATGTAATATTTAAAGGTGTTGAATACTCTCTATTATTACCAATGTGATTAAAGGTGGATATTAGTACAAGACCTACCATATCGATACACTATGCAATATCTAAATTTTAGTAACATTTTATCATACTAATATGGGTTAAGTTGTATTGGTATCAAGTTTCAATGTATAAGGGGATCAATATGCACTTCATTCGTACTAATACCCATTCAATATTGAAATTCTATTGATGAAAATGCATATCTATACACTCAAATCAGAACTGATCAATTTCATCTTTGATATGTCTCGCATCAACTGATCAATTTTAACGAGTACATTCTTGTTCTTATTATTCTTTTAATAATATTGCCAATGATTTTATTTTTTTAATATTATTCATATTGGATCACATTTAGACATAGTTAGCATTATCAATGATTTTATTTTTCTCTTAATTTATTTATGATTTCCTTAATCAATGTCATAATAATGAATAAATATTTTCTTTTTTCCCATACCTTCTAATCAAATTAACGTCTTCACTTAGGGTCGTCGTAGGTCGTAGATCATGATTATATACCATGTACCAAACCAAAATGACCAAAGGCTTATATTGTAAGGCATCTTATATATTTTATGCTTTATTGAGCCTTAACTCTCAATATTACTAGTTCAACATCTTCTAACATAAGCTCCAATAGTTCTTACCGATATACTGGTTTCATCAATACAATAACCTTGTCAATACCATGTTTTTGTTCAATATTATGATCTTACGAATGTTATGAGCTTTAATGCAACGTTCTTGTCAGTGTTATGAGTTTACCAATACAATGAAGATGTAAATGAAATGAACTTGTCAATGCATATAATACAAGCAACACAAGAAGACTTACCAATACTTTCCGAAGACATGAGTATAACCACCAAATACTCTACGTGAGCCGATATACAATTTTATAACAAAAATATAATAAACCATGTAAATAAATATAAGAAGAATGACACTTAGTCTTTCATACCATGGATTATACTCACCAAACTTCTCAAAGCTTTAGATGATCACGTTTATCGATTTTTTTGATTCTTTGACTTCAATTACTTTAAAGAAATGGATAAATCTTCATTTTACCTTGTTTAATAGGAGCTCCGAAAAAATAATATTAAAGTAATTGACGAATACAATTTAATTTAAAATAGAGTTATAAAATACATAAAATCCTATATAAATACAATGCACACAACATCTAAGTAATTGTACTCTATCACTACTAATCAATGTTGAGACCTTCTCTTCGATGGTGTTCCATGACTCATGTTCCACCTACTTACCAGTGAACAAAAATATAAATTTTGAATATTGAGCAAACAAAGCTCTATGAATACACTAGGGGTTTTCAAAAATACCCGACCCGAATGACTCGATTACCCGAACATAAAAATTTGAGTATTTTCTTGAATTTTTTTTGTTCCGGGCCGGATACCCGGCCTATCATTTTCCGGGTCGGGCCCGGGTCACAAATTTATAAAAATCTGGGTACCCGGTTCCTACTTTTTTATTTTTTATTTTAAATATAATTATTATTTAAATAAAATACACTTATATCCATTATATTCTCAAATCAAATAACATAATTTCTAAATCCCGATCCCTCAAATGTTATTTTTAAAAAATAATTAGGGACTCATTGTAAAAAAGAAAATTAAGATTCATTGTAAAATTATAAATTTAGTTTTTTGAGTTGGTAAAATTCGAACTTTACCCGTTTAAATTTGCACTATTTTTGTATGTGCATTATTAACCAATACAAAAATCAACTTAAGCTTTTTTAATACTTAAATCATTAAATTTTATATATTAAAATAAATTAAATTAATTAAAAATATTAAAAAAACTTCATTTAGACCTTATATTTTATTTCGAATTAAATTATATAATTTGGGTCTTAAAATTTATGTTTAGATTATATAATTAGGATTTTAAAAATTAAAATTTTATATTTCGATATTGGATTATGTAATTCAAACTTTTAATTTTATTTATATTTTTGAAAATTAAATTTAAGATTTTTAAAAATAAAAATAAAAATCTTAATACCCGATTACTCAAATATTAACAAAAGAAACAGCAACAAACCCTCGCGGCATAGATCTGTGTACCCTATCTGATATAAAGCAGCATTGAAGTTTGGAGATTCCATTCCCTAATCAAGATAGTACATATAAAGGGAAAGAAAAGGAAAGGAGCTTTTGCAGGCTTACTAAACAAGATAGTACATATAAACCCAAGAGAAAGAAAAGGAGCTTTTAGTCATTTCTCTGAAAAAAAAAACAAAAGGGAATAAAGGGAAATAAAAGGAAAAAAGGAATGACTCAAAGGGAAGGGAAAGAAAAGATTGCACAATTACAAAACTCAATTAAATCAATTTTAAAACAATTTTTTATTTTAATTGAATATTCTAATTCAACCGGTTCAATCTAATCTCACATGGTTTTGACTTTATAAACCCATAAAGTTGTGTTGTTGAGAATCATGATGAGAGCTTTAGACCGTTAGTTAAGAAAGATATGTAATGTAATATGAACTTACATCATTATAAATTCCATCAAACGCTACATAAAAATAAATAAATAAATAAACCAAAGTAAGTTTGTTTATATATCTGTTTTGGGTGTACCATGTTCCAATGATGATTTTGTTGACAAATTAGATTTTAAGTATTTGTGATGATGGGATTGGGTTACTATAAGTTGTAACAATTGTAGGTTGGAGCAGCTGATGGGTTGCTTCCTGTGCAAGGGGCTGCCGACAAAAAATGGAAGCATTTTTTATATGTATATTTTTATTAGGGTCTGTAGAAGATTCTGTCTTGGGTTATAAACTTCGTAAGGTTGAATTGAACCCATTGCTCTTAAATCAAATCACTACCATTTTTCACGTGCATGTGCATACCATTACCATCTAAATAATTCTTCTACAGGAACAGACTCCACAAGCTGCCGAGGGGAGTTTGAAGTTTGGAAAATACGTTGGGCGGACACAATTCTGTCTTTACCCTTGATGAAACATTGGGCTATCCATCCAAAACTACAAATTGGATCTCATAAAAGCCTTGAGGTGGGGGATATTAAAACAAAATACGAGTTTAAAGAAAGAAAATTAACATTTTGGAACCAAAGTGTCTGAAAGGAAAAATAGTACCAGAATTTAATTTGTAACAATGATTGGATCAAAGATATCTAATAAGCTTAATTAATTTTATGTTAGAAAAAACTAAAAAAAAAAAATCCCAACTATCCCCTCAAACCCATTTTTGCTCTTGCGTTTTATAAGTCCGAGGAGGACTCTCTACAGCGGCTCCGTTTTCTCTAGGAGCCTCTTGACCCAGCTTTTTTCTCCTTTCTTCCTCTGCATCCGGCTGCTCTTTCTCCCTTTCAGTTATGCTTTCATTTTCCCTGTTTTGGTTTATTGGATGCACGTTGGGAGTTTGTTCTCTCTAGCCCAAGATCCCCTTTCGGGAAAGTCACCTGACGGTTGATTGGGGGCCTCTATCCGATGAAGGCGGTAAAGATGAAAGTGGCGGTTTAATGATCCAGATTTCGAAAATTATGGGTCAGTTTAACCCAAACCTTAAGCCTTGCTGGTGGGCCAAGAATTTGGACCTTTGGGGTGTTCTGGAGAACCTTGTGAGCTCCTCTTAGTTGCTGGGTTGGGTGTTGGGGTGTGTGGTGGATAGAAAGGGGTTTGAAGGACAAGAAGACAATTACCTTTATTTTGTTAGATGGAGGGCTGACTCTACTTTATTTTTTTTTACATAAAAGGGTGTATGATAACACTATTGTCCCATTTGTGTTATTCCCTCAATTATTCTCCATTCTTCAAACCCTTCTCAAGAAAGGTGAAATCTTAGTCAAATTAAGTGAAAATCTCGCATTTGTTATTGAGGACAGTAAAATCTACATCAAATGATCTATCAATCAAGATAAGGATGAAAGCATATGATGGTAAGTGAAAAAATATAAGTTTTGATGGGGTTGTAGGATAACGAAAATATAATATTTAACTCCATTCTTATAGTAAAGTTCTTTATTTAATACCTTTTTAATTTTTTTAATAATATTATAATTTGTTTTACAATATCTTTATAGTGAAAGAGGTGAGAGAGGCTTCCAAAGTTCAAGAGAACATAGCTTGAATAGACTGACTTAAGATTTTTTTTAGTTGCATCAAGATTAGTACATTGGTAGCTCTTTTGTTTCATGCACTTCTTAAGGATGATATTTTGTGTGCTTTGATGTTATTAGTTGATCTTGGGTGTTTTAAGTCAAAGACTTTCTTTAATGATAAAACTCGGATTAATTGTTAAAAGTTTATAAAAATGGTAGTGAACCATCCTAGATATTTTGATAAGAGGTATGTTTAAGTTATAGGTGAAGGGTTGTGAATTAGGGGCTTTAGGGATTATTTATTGAGTCTAGAAAAATATTTTTGTGTTTTGATATTAATACACGAGGAGCTCGTACTGGTATATTAGTGTTCTAAGGATGAAAAACATCATTCTATTGATATGAACCATTAAAAGGATATCGATATATTGTTCAACCTGTACATGTACGTCATGTAAAAGAGTATCGATATGGTTTGAACCATGCCAAAATACAAGGGTAAATAATATTCCAATTATCTATTTTGGTATCGTTACATAAAGATGTCGTACAGGTATGTGATGGCCAATATCGATATCCATTAGAAATTTTATATAAAAATATGAATTTGAACCTAAAAAGCTAAAAAATTATGGGATATGACTCAATGGGTTTGTAACGACCCGGTTTTTCTAGGTCAACATCGGGCGTTAACTCGGGTCATGGATCGTGAAGTCGGGTCTCGTGTGGAGCTCGTGCGTTCGTGTTGGATCTTTGTGGGCCTCAGTTTTGTCTTGTTGGGCCCTTCGTGTTGTTGTGGGCTCGCTTGTTGGGCTTAGCTTTTGGGTTGGATTGGATAAAGAGATATTAGTGAAGGGTAAAGGAGTAATTTCCTTTCCTATTCACTTATGACCAACCCACCTTTAGATGGGGGGTCATCTTTTTCATCATCTCTCCAATCCTCTCATTCTTCTTCTCCCAACTCAAGAGAAAGATGAAAACTTGTTGCTTTTGAGAAGGAATCCCGCTTTGGTTATCAAGGGAGTTCTGTTCAGCTTGAAGAGATCTATCAACCAAGGGTGACATCTTTAGCTTTGGTGGGAAAAGGTTGGAAGGCTCAAAATCAAAGTTTGAAGGTGAGAAAAGCTAGGAAGAAGCTTGAATCCGGGTTTGTTGTTTGAGGTCAGTACATCTCTGACTCTTACCATACATATGTTTCATAAAAATGTTGTCTTGCTTGATTGTTGGTTATAAAATGCTTGGATGGGGGTTGGGGAGCTTAGAATCCTAGAAATGGTGGAATTCGTATTAGAGGTTAAATATGTATGTAGAAATGGTAGGAAAATATCTTCTATGCTTCAGTAAACTCGTAAAATCAATTTGGGAATCAACTATGTGGATTAGGGAAGGTTTCTTAGAGTTTTGCAACCTTAGACCTGTAAGTTCGTGTAGGCGTATCGATACACAGGGGAGGTGTATCGATACCCTGTAGGTAAAACTTAGGCAAGAAAGGCAGGCGTACCGATACGCCCTGCCCGCATTTCGATATTGAGTTGTCTAGTGGCATCTTCGATTCGATACTCGTATCGAAGCGGATAAGCACTCATTCGTTGACCTCAGTGTAGGTCAAAGTGTATCGATACCCGTATCGATACAGTGTGTTTCGATACCCACTTGGTGAGGGTATCGATACAGGGTGTTTTGATACCCCATGTAGGAGTATCGATACCCCTGTGTAAATTACACAAGTTCTTAAGGGTAAAGTTGGAAAGTCTCATAATATTACCCTAAGGGTCTTATAGGTCGTTTAAACTATAAAATGATCTATGAAATACATGGAACGAGTTTGTTGTCCCGACACGAGAATTGATAACGAATAACCCAATAAAGGATAAAGGACTTAATTATTATTTTGTTTCCCTAAGGATCCCTGGTAGATTGAAAAATAATGCGTGATGGATAGGGTCCTTGTTGTGGGATTTTAGGACACCGATATATATGTAAGGGGATTTGGTTAACGGGATAATCTTAGTAGGATCTTTTAAATGACTTAGAGACTTTATGTTTCTAATCTTAATTATGAGGGATGACTTGGTTATTGGTTAATTTATATGCTTGACCTATTGATGGTGTATTGTGTGGATGATCGTGGAGCGTGAGTTATTGTTGTGTCTTGGTCTTGGAAATCCGGATATCTAAATTAGTTTTGCAACACAAAGAAGGCCATCCGATGTAATATTCCGGGTGATGTAGTTGAAAACTATTTTCGAATATAGGATCCCGATACTATGTGAACGCGGGCCTCATTCGAAGATACTCGATGTAACATTCCGAGTATGGGATTTGGAGGATCCCGATGCTGTGTGGACGCGAGCCTCAAATCCCGGATGTAGGATCCCGATGTTGTGTGGACGCGGGCCTCATCTTAGAGTATGGGATCTCGATGCTGTGTGGATGCGGGCCCTGCTCAGAGTGTAGGATCCCGATGCTCTGTGGACGCGGGCCTCACTACCTCGTGTTTGATTTTGTTTGACACATGTATGTTGTGTGTGTTAATGTACATCTCTTTATGTCATGTATTAGGCGAGTATGTTAGAAGCCTTTCTGTGCACTCTTTACTATACTGTCTTGCTTGCTCGTTTTATGATGCTTATGACTTGTTAGAGTTGAGATGTACCACTAAGCTTGTTAGCTCAGCGTGCGAAATTGTGGTTTTTCCGTGCGAAATTGTGGCATAATCTTAGTAGGTTCTTTTAAAGTACTTAGAGACTTTATGTGTCTAATCTTAATTATGAGGGATGACTTGGTTATTGGTTAATCTATATGCTTGACCTAGTGATGGTGTATTGTGTGGATGCTCGTGGAGCGTGAGTTATTGTTGTGTCTTGGTCTTGGAAATCTGGATATCTAAATTAGTTTTGCAACACAAAGAAGGCCATCCGATGTAATATACCGGGTGATGTAGTTGAAGACTATTTTCGAATATAGGATCCCGATACTGTGTGAACCCGGGCCTCATTCGAAGATACTCGATGTAACATTTCGAGTATGGGATTTGGAGGATCCCGATGCTGTGTGGACGCGAGCCTCAAATCCCGGATGTAGGATCCCGATGCTGTGTGGACGCGGGCCTCATCTTAGAGTATGGGATCTCGATGCTGTGTGGATGCGGGCCCTGCTTAGAGTGTAGGATCCCGATGCTCTGTGGACGCGGACCTCACTACCTTGTGTTTGATTTTGTTTGACACGTGTATGTTGTGTGTGTTAATGTACATCTATTTATGTCATGTGTTAGGCGAGTATGTTAGAAGCCTTTCTGTGCACTCTTTACTATACTATCTTGCTTGCTCGTTTTATGATGCTTATGACTTGTTAGAGTTGAGATGTACCACTAAGCTTGTTAGCTCAGCGTGCGAAATTGTGGTTTTTCTGTGCGTAGGTGACAGGTAGCTTTGGAGGGGTGATAAGTGCTCAACACACTATCACTTTATACTCCTTTTATCGGCATTTATCACCAAATATTCACCCACTTGAACCAATGCATATGCTTAATGTGATATATTTAGAAGTTATACTTAAATAGATATACTATTTATAGAAAAAGACAAATTTTACTGCATTTTCATATCTGTGCAGGAGAACCAGTGCCGCGACAGAGACAAGGCCGAGGCAGGACCTGATGCCGAGGCAGCAGCAGGAAGACAAGAAGCAAAGTGATAGGCGATGGAAAGACAAAAATCCAAGGAACGTGTCTGGACTTGAAGCCCATGAATCGGAGCTGGCTAGCAAGGAAAAGCCCAAAGGAAGACCACGCGGGAAAGCCCCCTTAGCCGAATTCAAACTTGGAAATATATTATTATTATGTACTTGACTTGTTCCCTACTCCAAGTTGTATTCTACTTAGGAAAGGTTTGCCCTAGGTCTAGCCTATATAAAGACCTAGCCACCCAATGTAATAGATATCGAAATACCTAGGGAGAGCCGACTTCTACTCTTGTTTCTTTCCTCTCCATCATGTTCTAAAACCTTCATAGGGTTTAGGTGAAGGTTGTGGAGTATTTGTGAGAGGAGATTGTACTTTATCTTTCATTCAATGCAATAAAGATTATCAAGGTTTGCTTATCCTTTGTTATTCATTGTTCTTGCATTCAAGCCCGGGAGGGAAGTTTGTAAGTGATCCATTTATCTAAGCTCGGGAGAGCTAGATTCACGAAAGGGGTAAGTACGGTGTTTCAATAGCGAAATACTAACTCGGCCTAGGGATAGGTTAAGAGTTTCAACGGCTAAAAGAAGTGTGAGATTGGTTGGTGAGTATAATTGGTTCACGCCGGGAGGTATCATCAAGGACTAGTCATCAACAGTACTCTGACTTAGGGATAAGCGGAGTCATTCAAGGACACTTTGCCGAACTTTGGTAAAGTCTGCCCACGAGCAAGGGATTGCCGCGGCGGACAGCGTTATCGCTGCCCAGGCAGTAAACTGCAGTGCTGCCGAGGCAGAGATATGCGATTGCATTGGATAAAGACAAGTCAATCAAGTCCACAATACAATACAACTGGATCCTGGCCCATCTTTCTCTCTGATATTTCGACTTTGTTATTTTTATTCAATTATTCTAGTTAAATAAATCACACCCATTCACTTGTGTTTTTATTTTTCTACAAAGCAAGAAGATAAAGAAAACATATTAAGTAGACCGGTCCCTGAGGAGACGATAACTCGATAAATACTTATCACTTATTACTTGCGATGTGTCCACTTGCGCTAAACGCACACTTTTGACACGCGACAAGTTTTTGGCGCCGTTGCCGGGGACTGGCAACTAAATTTTGTTTTCCTTATTTTCTTGTTTCTTGTTTCTTTTTCTTTTTCTTTTTATTTTACTTTTGTTTTTCTTGGTGTATGACCAGGGCCAATCCAACCAACCCCTTATACGAGTTAGATCCTGAGATTGAAAGAACAGGGTTAAGGTTGAGGAGACAAATCCGAGGAGTCATGGCAGAGGTTCAGGCAGGACAAAACATACATGCCGGCAATGAAGGTCTACCGCCGCCACCTGGGCCGTGACAGCTGACTGTCAGAGATTTCTTGGAGGAGGACCTAAATGGACTAAACCCAGGAGTCGTTACACCCGAGATTGAAGCAACCCATTTTGAACTTAAACCTGTTATGTTCAACATGTTAAATACAATTGGACAATTTGGTGGGTCTGCAACTGAAGACGCAAGGCAGCATCTCAAATCCTTCATGGAGATTTGCAACTCTTTCAAAATCCAAGGAGTCCATGAAGATGTCTTGCGATTAAAGCTATTCCCCTATTCACTGAGGGATAGGGCGAAAGCTTGGTTAAATAGCATTCCAGCGGGATCTATTGGATCCTGGAGTGAACTATGCCGTGATTTCATTACTCGTTTTAATCCTACTAATCTATATGATAGAATTCGTAATGAAATTACTTCTTTCCGACAGGCTGAAGATGAACCAATGTACGAGGCATGGGAACGCTATAGAGAGCTATTGCACAAGTGTCCACTGCATGGATTTCCCTTATGGACACAAGTGACAATGTTTTACAACGCCACGAATGCCCTGACAAGGATGATGTTGGATGCCTCGGCAAACGGCACACTCCTGGACAAGGCACCCGAGGAAGCTATCGAAATTTTGAATAAACTCGCAAGGAATGACTTCCAGTTTCCCACATCTAGGCGAGGAGGAGTAAGACGCCAAGCCACGGTAAACGAATTAGGTTCATCAAGTTCAGTGGCAGCACAATTAGCCTCTCTTACCAAGATGGTGCAAAACCTACAATTACAAAACAATACCCGTGAGGTCAAGGTAATTGATTTATGTTGTGAATTATGTGGAGGTAACCACAGTTCCGTTGATTGCATGAATCAAGAAACCAGTATGTATGTTGGGAACTACAACCGTAACAATGTGATGTCCAACACGTACAACCCCTCATGGAAGAGGCATCCAAACTTATCCTAGAGTAACCCAAATAATGCCTTAAACCCAATCACCCAACCACCGGGATTTCAGCAGCCAATGCCGCAGCAACAAGTCCAACAACCGTTGCCGCCGCCGCAGATGCAGCAGCAACCGGTCAATTCATTGGAAAACACGTTAAAGGCCTTCATGATGAAAACCGAGTCATATATGGCGGAAAATAGTAATTTCATCAAGAGGACCGACGCCTTCATGAATATGACTGAGATGAGGCTACAAAATCAAGAAGCGGCCATAAAAACTCTGGAAACTCAGGTTGGGCAGTTTGCTCAATGTATAAACACTAGACCACAAGGAGGCCTACCTAGCAATACTGAGGTTGCTAAGGTACTAAGCCATGAACAGTGCAAAGCAATCACTACCAGGAGTGGTCTACAGTTGAAAGAGAAGATCCCAGAGAACCCAACCCAACCGGCGGATCAATCAAAAGAAGAGGCTGAGCAAACCGAGACTGACAACACTGCCCCGGCAGCAAGCACTACAGCGCCTGAATAGTCTACCGAGGCAGCAAAAATTCCAATGGTGCCAGGTATACGATTCCAAACTAAGGAAACACTAGATGAGACGAGACCACCACCTTTCCCACAAAGGTTAAAGAAACAAAAACAGGATCAACAGTTCAAGAAGTTCCTCGATATTTTGAAGCAAGTCCACATCAACATACCATTCGTTGAGGCCATTGAACAAATGCCCAACTATGCCAAGTTCTTAAAGGATATGGTATCAAAGAGAAAACGAATAGGTGAGTTTGAGACAGTGGCTGCCACTGAGGGATGCATGGCAATGCTGCATAACCGCATGCCACCAAAGTTAAAAGATCCTGGTTGTTTCACTATACCTTGTGCAATAGGAAAGAGTTATGAAGGAAAGGCCCTATGCGACCTTGGAGCAAGTATAAACCTCATGCCTAAATCAGTCTTCCAAAAGCTTGGAATTGGAAGGCCGAAGCCTACAATAGTGATGCTCCAACTCGCAGATAGATCCTATGTGCAACCTGAAGGAAAAATCGAGGACATACTGGTAAGAGTTGATAAGTTTATTTTTCATGTTGATTTCCTTGTCCTTGATTGTGAAGCAGATGACAACGCACCGATCATCCTTGGGAGACCCTTCCTAGCAACTGGACGTACATTGATTGACGTGGAAAAAGGAGAGTTGACTATGCGGGTCAATGACTAACAAGTCAAACTCAACACATTCCACAACTTAAAGAGGTATGACGATCCAGAGGAATGCAAAGCCATCCGCACAGTAGACAATAAGATATCCTGCCTGGGCAGTCTAGTCGGCAGGATATTCGGCAAAAAAATCAAGCCCAAGACGGATGGACAGACAGCACTAAGGAGTGGCCCACACCTAATACATAATTTGGGCCTAAGGGAGAAAATAAAATTGGGAGACGCATTCACATGCTCTCCACCAGTAACCTAACCTCTCCCTTTTTCTTTTCTTTATTATATTAGGGTTAGTAGTTTATTTTTATTTTTCTAATTATTTTCGTTTTCAGTATTTTTCTTTTGTGTGTTTAAATTTTTTATTTAGGAATAAAAAAGCAACGATAAGGGAAAATAGTTCACAGCAGGAACTCTGCCGAGGCAGTAAAATAGTGTCAGAGCCGCAGCAGTCTCAACGGGCAGAAAAGTGTAACGGCTAGTCTGCCGAGATTCCTGCCGCGGCAGAAAAGGAAACGACAGAAGAAGGAAACAGTTACAACGGCTAGTGATCTCAACGGTTACAAGGCCAAGGCCTATATAAGAAACTCCTTCCTCTTGAACTATTCACTCTTACTTTCTTGTTTTCTTTAGTATCCTTAACAATCCCTCTCTCAATTACTCTCTGCATACTAATCCCTTCTGATTTTCCAGTTTTCTCTTCAAGAAAACCTCCAAGAACTAAATTCTCTCTTTCTTGATGGTAACCTACAAAAGATTCGCCCCAGCCAACGTTGAAGAACGATTCAATCGATCATTCATCGCGAGGCAACTTTGGGAAGAACAAGGGTTCCAGCACGCGGACAAAGAGAATTATGGTATCGAACACTACTTGTTTGACAGAATCAAGTACCAAAATTGGGAAGTATTCTGTTTGCAACCTGCCCAGGCAAACGCCACAATAGTACGGGAGTTCTATGCTCATGGGCCCAGCAAAGACTCTCTCTTTGTTCACTGCCGCGGCAGGCCAGTGCAACTCGATGCCGAAACAATCAACAGCTTTTACGGCCTCACCTCGGCCAGCGATCTCCATGCGGACTTCTTCGAAGATATCACTGCCGAGGACTATGAACTGATCAAAGACGATCTTTGTTACACAAACACTCCATGGGAAACCGGTACCCATCGGGGTTCCGTAACAAGACAAAGTTTGAAGCCGGAGGCCAAGATGTGGAACACCTTCGTCAAACGACGCCTCATCCCAACATCACATAATAGCACGGTGGATCGCAAGAGATTGGTGTTAATCCAATCCATCATCAACAAAAGGACCATCAACGTTGGAGAAATTATCCTACGAGAGATTCACGAGTGCGGTAAGAAAGATCGAGGACCATTGTATTTCCCTTGCTTGATTACAGGTTTATGTGTTTCTGCAGGTGTGCCTATTGAAGAAACCGATGAATACACCCCCCCAAGAAGAGGATGGACCAGGGAATTCTGCCACAAAGTCATGCAAATCACACAAGCAGAGCCTGTCTAGGCAACACCGCAGCAGTTCACTGCCGACACTGCTGCCGGGGCCCAGTACACGGTAGATATGCCTGGTACTGCCTATACCTCTGCCGCAGCAGACCCGTATCAAGAAATCTTGCAGCGCATGGCCGCGATGGATCTTCGACAACAACGGTACATGGAGTACCAACGAGACTTCAATGGAACGCTCGCCCAAATGATGATGCACGCATTCCCGGACCAAGGCGTCCATTTCCCGGAGTTCCCAAGCAATATGTTCGTTATTACCGCACCCTACACCGAGACGACACCAGCCCCAGGAGGACCGCGACCGTTCTTCCATCCGGACCCTCAACCCTAATACCAGGCTGCTGGACCATCTAGGCAAACAGATTCTGCCGCGGCCTCATCTGTCAGCCGAAGGCCATCCAAGCGGAGAGCCGTTTTCAGCACTCCACCAAGATCGCCTATTATCATGGGCAGTCTATCTGCCGAGATAGATGCGTATGTACACCAAGGCTCCATTGTCGCCGGCCCAAGCACACACCACATCGGAGGAGCCACTGCGATGGGAGGAGGAACGGACGTGATGATAACCGAAGAGACGGCGGATGTTGAAGAAGGAGAAGAAGTAGAAGCCCCAATGCATAGGACCCCACCCACTCGAGTCCAGCCGCCGAGGCAAGCAAAGGCGCAACCATCGCCCTCCCCAAGGACAAAGCACATGACATCTAGGCAACGAAGAAAAATTGTTACGAGCAGCTCTTCGGAGTCGCTCTAAAATTCTTTGTCCTTTATTTCAATATTCAATTGCTTTTACTATCTTCCCTTGCTGCATATAAAATTCATATTTTGTTTTGCCTCTTATTCCTTCCGAATATAAAGCATTGAGGACATTGCTTGGTTTGAGTTTGGGGGTGCAGATTCACTGCCAAGGCAGCAATCTACTGCCGTGGCCGTGCCAAAAAGGGAGTATTCTAGTGATTTTTTTTTTAATTTTTATGCTCCCCGCCTTACTTGAATTAACAGCCTACACTCTTGCACTGCTCATCATCAGTATTGCCTTAGTTTATTCTTTAAGGCTATAGAAATCTTTCTCCTTACCATGTTTAGGTTCTGTTAAGAGGGCTTAACCTTAGGATGCTTAAGGATGAAAACTTAAAAGCTTACTATAGGAAGAACCTTAAACACTTTTGGACTTGTGGATTATAGGAATTCTTTTAATGAACTTAGGTGATAAAGACTTAGATTTTTGGAAAAGTAACTAGAGGTGCCTACCACCGGCTCTAGAAAATCTCTTCTTCATGCTAGAGGTACCTGAAATTGGCTCTAGTATGTATTAAGGAATATCAAAAAGAAAAGACAAAAAGATTTTTAGTGAAAAGAAAAACACAAGTCTTTGAGGTGCCCGAAACCGGCTCAAGATTTGGGGTTTGGAAAAGAAGAGAAGACTTAACCAATGTCTATTTGTCTTGAACTTAGAGTTTATCTAAGAAAGCCTTTAATCAACTTGTCTACAAAAATACACACACTCACAATCCTATAGTTTGTTTCTAGGTAAATTCTTAGGTAGCCGAATGGTTAAGGCTTAAAGATAGGCCTAGCTATGGTGGGGAGAATAGATGGACATGTAAGACCAAGAGAGAGTAGAGTTCGATAAATTGATGGTTTGCATTGCTTGAGGACAAGAAATAGTTCGAGTTTGAGGGTGTGATAAGTGCTCAATACACTATCACTTTATACTCCTTTTATCGGCATTTATCACCAAATATTCACCTACTTGAACCAATGCATATGCTTAATGTGATATATTTAGAAGTTATACTTAAATAGATACTATTTACAGAAAAAGGCACGTTTTACTGCGTTTTCATATCTGTGCAGGAGAACCAGTGCCGCGGCAGAGACAAGGCCGAGGCAGGACCTGATGCCGAGGCAGCAACAGGAAGACAGGAAGCAAAGTGATAGGCGATGGAAAGACAAAAATCCAAGGAACGTGTCTAGACTTGAAGCCCATGAACCGGAGCTGGCTAGCACAAGGAAAAGCCCAAAGGAAGACCACGCGGGAAAGCCCCCTTAGCCGAATTCAAACTTGGAAATATATTATTATTATTTACTTGACTTGTTCCCTACTCCAAGTTGTATTCTACTTAGGAAAGGTTTGCCCTAGGTCTAGCCTATATAAAGACCTAGCCACCCAATGTAATAGATATCGAAATACCTAGGGAGAACCGACTTCTACTCTTGTTTCTTTCCTCTCCATCATGTTCTAAAACCTTCATAGGATTTAGGTGAAGGTTGTGGAGTATTTGTGAGAGGAGATTGTACTTTATCTTTCATTCAATGCAATAAAGATTATCAAGGTTTGCTTATCCTTTGTTATTCATTGTTCTTGCATTCAAGCCCGGGAGGGAAGTTTGTAAGTGATCCATTTATCTAAGCTCGGGAGAGCTAGATTCACGAAAGGGGTAAGTACGGTGTTTCAATAGCGAAATACTAACTCGGCCTAGGGATAGGTTAAGAGTTTCAACGGCTAAAAGAAGTGTGAGATTGGTTGGTGAGTATAATTGGTTCACGCCGGGAGGTATCATCAAGGACTAGTCATCAACAACACTCTGACTTAGGGATAAGCGGAGTCATTCAAGGACACTTTGCCGAACTTTGGTAAAGTCTGCCCACGAGCAAGGGATTGCCGCGGCGGACAGCGTTATCGCTGCCCAGGCAGTAAACTGCAGTGCTGCCGAGGCAGAGATATGCGATTGCATTGGATAAAGACAAGTCAATCAAGTCCACAATACAATACAACTGGATCCTGGCCCATCTTTCTCTCTGATATTTCGACTTTGTTATTTTTATTCAATTATTCTAGTTAAATAAATCACACCCATTCACTTGTGTTTTTATTTTTCTACAGAGGAAGAAGATAAAGAAAGCATATTAAGTAGACCGGTCCCTGAGGAGACGATAACTTGATAAATACTTATCACTTATTACTTGCGATGTGTCCACTTGCACTAAACGCACACTTTTGACACGCGACAAGGGGCACATCAAGGAAGGACTTCCCAGCAACGGAGCTGTTTTAAGAGTACAGTACTTGATCTTTAGTAGGACTTAATGTATTCATAGGACCTTACCACATATTGAGTCTGTATCTTTACTTTAGGTTTTATTTTGAGTCGGATAATGTATTTTGAAAAGAGCTCATGTTCTGTAAACTCCTTATTATATTTTATTTTGATTTATGTGGATTTATGAAACGTGATATTTTAAGTATTTGGACACGTGCTTTCAAAAGAATTTTGATGAGTCGGGTTTTGGGTGACCCAAATGTGGCACTTCCGATCCGGATCGGGATCAGGGTGTTACATTTAGTGGTATCAGAGCCTAGGTTGAGTCGGTTCTAGGAAACCCCGGGGTGATATAGTGGTCGTGATAAGGTGTCTAGTGAATACAAGTCCCTAATTTGAATTGTACTTACAAGACTAGGAATCTTGAAGTGTTGCCTTGTTTTTGTGTTTAAAGTAAAAGGGTTAATGGAGGGAGGAAATGATAATGATGTGGTAAGTCACATTCATGACTTTACCGCTGCTTTGTTGCAAGTGGTGCAAGCTATCCCGAGACATCTTGAGATGCCTTGTAAGACACCGGTTGAGAGGCTTCATCAGTATGGGCCTAATATCTTTGAGGGCTTGGGTGAGGATGACCCGATCAAGGCTGATCAGTGGTTGCGTGACACACAAAGAATCTTGAAACAGATGAGGGGAACCCCGAAGGATAATCTTGATTGCATTGTTTCCCTTCTAAAGGGTAATGCACACAAGTGAGGTACACCAGGATGAGATGAGAGATCAGTTTATGCACTTAACCCAAGGAGAGCGGTCATTGTTTGCTTATGAGCAAGAGTTTCTAAGGTTGAGCCGCTATGCTCCAGAGTTGGTTTCTACCGAGGAATTGAGGTGTAAGAGGTTCAAACAAGGGTTAAGAGTTGAGCTTCAGGTTCATGTGACTACGGGTCCACTCAAGACTTTTGCGGAGTTAGCCAACAGTGCGAAGGCCTTAGAAAGGCTTCAGGAGGTGACACCTGTTAGGATGGAGAATCCACAAGATCTTAGGGTGGAGACCCAGGATGTTATAGGATCTTCTCAGTTTCCGCACGTAAATATTTGTGCCTTGAAGAGTTCGAAGAGGGTTGCTTCGGAACAGTTACCGATAGTTGGTTTAGGCTCCAGATCGAGGACCCGTAGAGGTTCTTTGTCACCTACTCCGGGGGGAGTACGGTTGGGTCAGTTGGAATGCTGCTTCCACCGGCTTGTGACCACTGCGGTCGGCATCACCTTAGAGTTTGTTTTCTGCTTCGAAGGGTTTGTTACCGATGCCGCGAACCAGGGCATGTGGTGAGAGATTGTCCAATGTTGGATGAGAGTGTAATGGATCGACCTCAGAGAGTGGGTTCTTCGAGATATGTTAAAAGGGTTGCTAGAGGTATGGCTAAAGTGCAATCAGCTTATCATGGTGGAGGTCCTGTGAGGTCCACCGTTAGAGTGGATGGACGAGCGGTCGCTAGACAGTCTGCTGTTCAGGTTGAGGATGACAATTTTGCTACCGAGGAGTTGTTAGGTAACCATGTTCTGTCCTTGTTTCAGTTGTTATTTATTAGCTTGTCAATCTTTTGTTGAGTGATAAGTTAACTTGTTTGTGCATGCGTAAAGTAGAATCTTGAGTAAATTAGGTTTAAATAATAGTTAGTGTTGTATCTTTTGTTCGAATGGTCCTTACTGTAAGTGGAGTTTAGGAATGTGAGTAGGAGTTCCTGTGAACTTGTTGTAGCTAATCTCACTTCCCAATTGTTATTTGTTGCCTAGATTACCGTCAGCGGTGCAGAAGGTAAAAAGGATAATGGGTGTTAAGTAAAACCTTAGTTTATTTTGTACCAAGTTGTTGGTAGTAGGTAGGTGAGATCTTTACCCCTCTGAGTAATGTAGTGCCTTGTGGTAGTGGTTCGGCGAGGTTCTTGCAATAAGATGTGTTGGGTTACAAAATAGTTATAGAGGTTTTGAGTTCTAGGTCTTCAGGCTTAGAAGTGTTAGGGGTAGGTGGAAGTACCCTTAGAGAATAGTTGACTTTACCGTTGAATCGTAGTTAGACTACGATGAAGGTAAGGTCGAGTCTTTTGCTAGTGGTTGTCTCTTATTAGTTTGGGTGGGAGTTGAGCCTTAGGGTAACAGTGAAAGATTGTTACTTGGTTCTCTAAATCCATGGCGGTCAGTGGCTCGTAGCTTGGTGGTAGTCTGGTAAGTTTATTTGGGATAAAGGTGGTGTGCGTGGTTAAGAAAGGTGTAGTAAGTGGTGCAACAATTTTTGAACAGTTAACATCTAGGATGTGAGTAAGCCAAACGTTGACCGTAGGAATGGATATGAAAAAAAAAGTTACCAAAGTCTGCATTTTGTCCGATAAGTTGTATGTGCTTGTAAGAGTTCGTATATGAAGTAGTCGAAAAGGAAATGTCTAGACCCTTGGGAATGGAGTTGTTAGCTTAGTTGTTTAAGAGTTGATACAATTATTGTAATATTAGTATCTAGTGGTGAGAGATGTGGATGTCAGAACCTTGGTTGTTGCAAGTAGTATTTGTCGTGGTAATGACAAGTTGGATAAGCAAAGCGTTAAGTCTTATCTTCTTAAGCTAAGGATAAAGAGTTAGGTCCCTAGTTTGGTTTTTTTAAGAATAATGAGGTTTAGAGGGTGAGAAGGTGAGTCACACTCCTGGTTTACCATGTGGTAGTAGTTTATCGGTTCAGTTTGATACTAGCTTGCGGTTTCTGGTACGGGTGCAAGTGGTGGTGGTTAGATTTTTAGAACCTCTGTGAGAGTTGATTAGTTTTAGCTAGTTTAGTGGTTGGTTTGCTATAGGATGATTGAATGAGAAATCACCGTTTTGGGTTGTTTAGAGTAGAGTCGAGTGTAGCTAGACCGTTGTGGTTACACCTTCTTACTCTATTTAAATTTCGAGGACGAAATTTCTTTAAGGAGGGGAGAGTTGTAACGACCAGATTTTTCCAGGTCAACATCGGGCGTTGACTCGGGTCATGGACCGTCAAGTCGGGTCTCGTGTGGAGCTCGTGGGTTCGTGTTGGATCTTTGTGGGCCTCGGTTTTGTCTTGTTGGGCCCTTCGTGTTATTGTGGGCTCGCTTGTTGGGCTTAGCTTTTGGGTTGGATTGGATAAGGAGATATTAGTAAAGGGCAAAGGAGTAATTTCCTTGCCCATTCACTTATGACCAGCCACCTTTAGATGGGGGGTCATCTTTTTCATCATCTCTCCAATCCTCTCATTCTTCTTCTCCCCAACTCAAGAGAAAGATGAAAACTTGTTGCTTTTGAGAAGGAATCCCGTTTTGGTCATCAAGGGAGTTCTGTTCAGCTTGAAGAGATCTATCAACCAAGGGTGACATCTTTAGCTTTGGTGGGAAAAGGTTGGAAGGCTCAAAATCAAAGCTTGAAGGTGAGAAAAGCTAGGAAGAAGCTTGAATCCGGGTTTGTTGTTTGAGGTCAATACATCTCTGACTCTTACTCTTCATATGTTTCATAAAAATGTTGTCTTGCTTGATTGTTGGTTATAGAATGCTTAGATGGGGGTTTAGGGAGCTTAGAACCCTAGAAATGATGGAATTCGTACTAAGGGTTAAATGTATGCAGAAATGGTAGGAAAATATCTTGTATGCTTCAGTAAGCTCCTAAAATCAATTTAGGAATCAAATATGTGGATTAGGGAAGGTTTCTTAGAGTTTTGCAGCCTTAGACCAATTAGTTCGTGTAGGCGTATCGATACACGGGGGAGGTGTATCGATACCCTGTAGGCAAAACTTAGGCGAGAAAGGCAGGCGTATTGATACGCCCTGCCCGCGTTTCGATACCGAGTTGTCCAATGGCATCTTCGATTCGATACTCGTATCGAAGCGGATAAGCACTCATTCGTTGACCTCAGTGTGGGTCAAAGTGTATCGATACCCGTATCGATACAGTGTGTTTCGATACCCACTTGTGAGGGTATCGATAAATAGTGTTTCGATACCCCATGTAGGAGTATCGATGCCCCTGTGTAAATTGCACAAGTTTTTAAGGGTAAAGTTTGAAAGTCTCATAATGTTACCCTAAGGGTCCTATGGGTCGTTTAAACTATAAAATAAACTACGAAATACATGGATCGAGTTTGTTGTCCCGACACGAGAACTGATAACGAATAACCCAATAAAAGATAAAGGACTTAATTATTATTATGTTTCCCTAAGGATCCCTGGTAGATCGAAAAATAACGCGTGATGGATAGGGTCCTTGTTGTGGGCTTTTAAGACACCGATATATATGTAAGGGGATTTGGTTAACGAGATAATCTTAGGAGGATCTTTTAAATGACTTAGAGACTTTATGTGTCTAATCTTAATTATGAGGGATGACTTGGTTATTGGTTAATCTATATGCTTGACCTAGTGATGGTGTATTGTGTGGATGCTCGTGGAGCGTGAGTTATTGTTGTGTCTTGGTCTTGGAAATCCGGATATCTAAATTAGTTTTGCAACACAAAGAAGGCCATCCGATGTAATATTCCGGGTGATGTAGTTGAAGACTATTTTCGAATATAGGATCCCGATGTTGTTTGGACGCGGGCCTCATTCGAAGATACTCGATGTAACATTTCGAGTATGGGATTTGGAGGATCCCGATGCTGTGTGAATGCGGACCTCAAATCCCGGATGTAGAATCCCGATGCTGTGTGGACGTGAGCCTCATCCTAGAGTATGGGATCCCTATGCTGTGTGGACGCGAGCCTGCTCATAGTGTAGGATCCCGATGCTGTGTGGACACGGGCCTCACTTGTAGTGTAGGATCTCGATGCTGTGTGGACGCGGGCCTCACTACCTTGTGTTTGATTTTGGTTGACACGTGTATGTTGTCGTTAATGTACATCTCTTTATGCCATGTGTTAGGCGAGTATGTTAGAAGCCTTTTTGTGTACTCTTTACTATACTATCTTGCTTGCTCATTTTATGATGCTTATGACTTGTTAGAGTTGAGATGTACCACTGAGCTTGTTAGCTCAGCGTGCGGAATTCTGGTTTTTCCGTGCGTAGGTGACATGTAGCTTTGAAGGGGCACATCAAGGAAGGACTTCCTAGCACCAGAGCCGTTTTAAGAGTATAGTACTTGATCTTTAGTAGGACTTAATGTATTCATAAGGCCTTACCACATATTGAGTTTGTATCTTTACTTTGGGTTTTATTTTGAGTCGGATAATGTATTTTGAAAAGAGCTCCTGTTTTGTAAACTCCTTATTATATTTTATTTTGATTTACATGGATTTATGAAACGTGGTATTTTAAGTATTTGGACACGTGCTTTCAAAAGAATTTTGATGAGTCTGGTTTTGGGTGACCCGAATGTGGCACTTCGGATCCGGATTGGGATCGAGGTGTTACAAGGTCTCTAACAAGATAATAAGAGATTTAAAATTGAGAAATCCATATATCACTCACATATATGAGCATAAAGTATAATAATTTGGTAAGACTTTGGGTGACTTATTGTAAATTCTTGGTGGATCTTGTCATTGTTGTGTGCGGTGTGGATACTTATTTGGTTGTGTCACCCTTATTTGTTGGATTTCAGATATTCAAAGATTGTGTTGCAACACCAAAATATAAGCACTAAATGTATGATCTCAAGGTTGTATAACACCATACTTTATGTAAAGACATTCAATGAGAGATATTGAGTGTGAGTGTATGTTCCTAAGGTTGTTTGAATTGAGCCTTAATCTAAATTTATATGGTATGATGCATATGTTGTTTTGTGAGACAGATGCATTTTTTTTGCTATGTGTTATGGAGACCATATGTTTTTTATATTGTCAGGGTATTATCTTTAGTTACATGTTCAATATAATTTATATGAATCATAGTAAAGTGAAAGTGTATCCACTAAACTTTCTTACTCAATGTTTAAAATCATTATTTTTGTTCATAGGCTAATAGTTTGCATATGTATTGGAGGAACACCATCAAAGTAAGATTTTATGATAACTTGATTAGAATATAATACTTAGATTTGTTTTGTCTATGTATTTGTAAGACCTTAAGACTTATATTGTAACTTGTATTTTGAACTTAAAATATGATTCAAATATTTTTATAGTTTTAATTTAAATAAAGCCCTATCGTAAATGTTATAAATATTCATACATGTTTGAAATGTTTTGAACTGTATGGATTTTATAAGAAATGGATTATAGTTTAGGCTAAATTAAGTTAAAATTTTATGGTAATGGTTTGAGTTTGAGGCTCAAATATGATATTCGGGTTGAAGGTATTACATTTAATTAGGGATGTAAAAAGTTGACCCGACCTTAAAACCCGCTTGAAACCTGTTCGAGTCAGAACTTGGTTTGACCCGAGATGGAATGACCCGAACCGGATTTGTATCTGACTATTGTTGACCTGAACCCGAGTTGGACCTGTTACTGTAGTAAACGAGCCCAAACTGTATCCGACCGAGAATGACCCGAACCCGATTTCAACCTGTTACTGTGGACCTAAAACTCGACCTGTACCCGACTAAAACAAACTTGAACCCGAGTCTGACCAGGCAGATAACTGATATTACCTGACTGAATTGACCCGAGACTTGATTTTACTCAACTTGTTTTGAACCCGACCTGTCTTAAACCCGACCTGATAAATGACCCGACCTATTGTTAACCTAAACTTAAATGGACATAATATTTATATAAATAATTTATATAACATACTTATATTATATTTTTAATATCAACATAAATACGTAATAGTTTATATAACATACTTATATTTCTATTTATTACTAATTTACTTATTACAAATATGTAAGAATCTTATATATAAAATACTTGTTAATTTTAAATTATATAATAAAATTATCTTATATTACTCTTATATGTTTTGAAAATTGAATAAAATTAGAAATATAAGAAATTAGGGTTTAAATTGAAAAGAGGGGATTTGACCGAAAGATTAGGGATTTTGATTCGAAAAAGGGGTTTTTTAAAATTAGGGTTAAGATTTGAAAGATTGAAAATTGGGAATCTTGATTTGAAAAAGTGAAATTAAGTTTTTAAAAAAAGGGTTGAGATTTAGGTTTAAATTTGAAAAGATTAAGGATTCTATTAAAATTGAGAATTTTAGGGATTTAAAGAATTTGTCACATAAGGGGAAGTCTGAAAATTTAAGAAAAAGGGAATTTTAAAATTAGGGTTTGAAAAATGATTTAGAGTCGCTACTGGTCACTTTGGTAGACCGAAAACCGTAAAAAAACAAGAGATTCGAAATGGGTTGGGTTCGAGAGTCGATTACGATTTAAAATGGTATTAGCGTTAAAAACTGCCCAAAATTGACACCTTCATAAAATACCGCTTAATTAATTTTGGATTTTCCGATTTAAAGTTGCATTTAAATTAATATTTGTTTAAAATTCTAATTTTATTTTAACCGTATCTTTATTCGAAGGTAAATGCATACATCGCCATAATTACGCCTGGTGTTGGGCCCGTTACGACCGAATAAAGATGTATCGCATTGGTTTCATTAATTAGAGGTGTCACTTAGGCAAAATAAATATAAACAATATAGCAAATTTAGGCGCATGAACAAAATATATACAACATACATGTGCAAATAAAATAAAAGATCAAATACATGACATAAAAAGTACAAGGCATAAACAAAATAAAACGAGCAAAGACAAATATATAAAATAAAGTAGAATGCATAAGATAAATTACAAGCAAATATTAAAACAAGAAGCATAATAAAGCAAATGATCAAATAAAATAAAAAAGAACAAATAAAATGGCAACATATGTACATCTAAACATGTAAATAAAAAAAAACACAGTATATAATTGAGACAAGATATAAACTAATAAAATAAAAAGAAATAAACAACAATTAAAGTAAAAAAGAGTAAAATGTTACCGGAAATGATCAAATTAAAAGAAAAATAAATTGTGGGGTCAAAATTGAAAGAAAACGAATTTTATTTTTAAATAGTGACCAGATTAAAAAGATTTAAAATCATTTAGGCCCTCAAAATGTTATTTAGAAGTGAGGGAGGGCTTGAAAATATATTCCAAAGAGGGACTTGAGATGAAATAAACCATTTTCAAATGGCTGATTAACTACGAAATGTGGACAAAATTAGAAGGTTTACAAAAATATGGAGGACCACGGGGATGATTTACTTTACGTGGGGGATTTAATGAAGTTATTTCCCCATTTTTTAAAAGCCCTCGGGGTATATAACATAACCAAAAACAAGAAAATCTCTCCTTTACTCATTTGTTTCTCCAAACTGAGAGAAAGCTTCCCAAATCCTCTGTAAACCTTCAAACCAAAACCCAGAAAAATATGAACATTCTACGTGTTCATCTTGTTTTCCAGAAAACACGCAACGGCGCCAAAAACTTGTTGCGTGTCAAAAGTGCGCAAATATTGCAAGTGAACAC
Organism: Abelmoschus esculentus; assembly: GCA_035048815.1. Lineage (NCBI taxonomy): Eukaryota > Viridiplantae > Streptophyta > Magnoliopsida > Malvales > Malvaceae > Abelmoschus > Abelmoschus esculentus. Next base: position 12,093,531 of record JAUCBN010000031.1, read on the forward strand.
GTCGCAAGTAATAAAGTGATAAGTATATCAGATATTGTCTCTACAGGGATTGGCCTACTTAATATGCCTTTTTTTGTCTTCTTGCTCTTAAAAGGAATAAAATAAAAACACAAGTAAGATTGGGGTTGATGAATACTAAATAAAGAGAAGATAAACAGATTAAAGAAGTGACTAGGATCCAGTTGTGTTGTATTAGTGGATTCAATTGACTTGTCTCTGTCCAATGCAATCACACAACACTGCCTCGGTAGTACTGCAGATTACTGCCTCGACAGCGATGATGCTAGTCCGCCGCGACAATCTCTTGCTCTTGGGTAGACTTTATCAAAGTTCGGCAAAGTGTTCTTTAATGACTCCGCTTATCTCCAAGTCGAAGTACTGCTGATGACCAGTCCTTGATGATACCTCTCGGCGTGAATCAATTGTAATCACCAACCAATCCCACACTTCTCTTAGCTGCTGAAACTCTTAACCTATCTCTAGGTCGAGTTAGTGTTTCTCGATTGAAACACTGTACTTATTCCTTTCATGAATCTAACTCTCTCGATATTAGATAAATGGATTACTTGCAAACTTCTCTCTCGAGCTTGGATGCAAGAACAAAGAATGACAAAGAATAAGCAAACCTTGATATTTTATTGCATTAAAACAAGAAACAAAAGTCAATATCTTCTCACTAATACTCTACAACCTTCACCTAAGCCTAAAGAAACTTATAACATAATAAAAAGAAATCTAAAATCTAAGGTGGAGTCGGCTCTCTCTATGATGCTAAACTTTGTGCCGAAAACTCTCCTCTTCTTCTCCTCTTGGACGGCTAGGTCTTATATAGGCTTGGTATAGGGCAAACCTTTCCTAAGTAGAAGTATAACTTGGAGTAGGACACAAGTCAAGTCCATAAATAAAATATTTCCAAGTTTACTCCAACTAGGATTCTTTTCCGCGTGGCCTTTGACTTGGGCTTTCCATGTGCTACCCAGCTCCGATTCATGCGCTACTTGTCCAGAAACGTCCAACTTATTTTTCTCTTTAAGTCGCCTACAGTATCGTTACTTGTTCTTGCTGCCTCGACATCAGGTCCTGCCTCGGCCTCGGTTGCTGCCACGGCAATAGTTTTTCCTGCACAAACACAAAAGTACCGTAAAACTCGCCTTTTCTATAAATATCATATTTATATGCTTCCAAAGCAGAATATCTAATTATCCCACATTAAACACATGCATTCGTCCAAGTGGGTGCAGATTTAGTGATTATTGTCCATGAAAGGTGTAAAAAGTGATAGTGAGTTGAGCACTTATCATTACCTTGTTTATGTGTAAAGATTCAAAGGAATGACTTGCCATGAAACAAGATTTCTTTGATTTTTTTGGAATTGATTACCACCATCGAGTTATTATGACTTTCTTTAGAATAGAGGGTACAACACGGAAATGATTCCATTGGATACAACGTCAATGTAGATTAATTGGTTGGAATCACTTAGTTGATGTGATTCGGTAACATTTTACGACAATTGAAATTGAATCCCCATAGGGACAACTCTTCAAATTGGTTCAGAACCATCAATATTTCCAATGATTTTCTTACACATTTTTTTTTGTTTTGGGACTCCGATCGGAAATTAAAATGAGGTGTTAAGTCATCGCTCCACTTCCATACTGGGGTTTCGACGCTAGCTCATTTTTATAAGGCCAAGGTACTAGAGAAACGCCAATGTGGTCAACCCTCAGGGTTTAAATTACCCGCATTATTACCTAATCCTCACCTAAGTAACTTAGGACCTAAGTTTAAACCAAGTCGACCACCATCACTTGAGAATTCACCTAGTTCTAGCTCTTTCATGCAACCACGTCGAATTTCTACCACAGAAGCTCAAGCTAGAAGAGAAAATGGTTTTGCTACTACTGTGACGAAAATTTTATTCCATGTCATAAGTATAAACAACCACAACTTTTTATGCTTGACGATGCATATTCTGAAGAGGTAGTTCTCTGCCATTACTGATTACTTTAACACAAGATGAGCCGATTGATGTAGCTAATAAGCATTCATTAATCTTTTTTAACGTTTAGGCCGGTTATTCTAGCCCAAACACTATTAGAGTTCTCGACAAACTACAAGGCCACATGCTTCGAATATTAATTGAAAGCGGTAGCACAAACAACTTTATACAATCCTGGGTTGCCAAGCATCTTGATTACCTATCACAACAACACCTAATTTCAAATTCATGGTAGGCAATGGTGACACGTTACAAAATAAGGGTTATGTACGTGATTTTTGTATCAAAATTTAGTATACCGATATTTGTACTGATTTTTATATTTTGTTGTTAGAATTAATGAAAATGGTTTTCGGTGTGGCTTGGATGACTACTCTTGGTCTAATGACAATGAATTTTTCAACACTACAATTCCAATTCCATTAAGGTGAGCGTACACATTGCTGGTAAGGTATTTCAGAAAATATGCCACAACAAATCCAACTTCATTCGCTCTATCGTATTTTAGACACTAGAACAATTACCGAGTGTTACTATTTAAACTTTCAATCGGAGTTACCATTTGAATCCTCTGATGTACCACCTGAGTTAGCTGAGATATTATCAAAATTTTGGATCTATTTTTTAGGCTCTGTAAGGCCTACCTCCTACTCGGGTAAATTACCATGTCATTCATTTAAAACCTCAAGAAAAACCCGTGAATGTTCGACCGTATCGTTACCCGTATTTCCAAAATTTAGAGTTTGAAAAACAAGTTAAATTCATGCTCGATCATCAATTGATTCATTGGAGTAATAGTCTATTCTATGTAGACTATTGAGAATTGAATACAATTACAATTTGGGATAGATTTTCAATTTCAACAATCGATGAATTGTTTGATGAATTAGGAACTTCAAAATTCTTCTCCAAGCTGGATTTATTAGCCGGTTATCATCATATTAGAGTTCGAGATGTCAAAGTTCATAAGACGAAATTTTGCACACATGAAGGTCACTACGAGTTTTTAGTCATGTCTTTCGGTATAACCAATGCACCTTTCATTTTTCAAGCCACCATGAATGATGTATTTCGACCATTCTTACATAAATTTATTTTGATATTTTTGGATGATATTCTAGTATATAGTGATGCATGGCATGCTCGTTTTATACATGTGCGACATGCACTACAAAGTTTAAAACAAAATGGATTTATTGCTAAGCGTAACAAGTGTACATTCGATTAAACCAAACTTGAGTATCTTGGTCAAATTATTTCAATATTTTGTCTAGTAGTCGATCCCACAAAAGTGGAAGCCATTACCACATGGCCGACTCTGACCAACATTAAGGAAGTTCATGGTTTCTTGTTCATTGCTAGCTACTATCGAAAATTTATAAAGGATTTCGCGACCATGGTAGCCCCTATTTCTGACCTTCTCCATAAGGGTGTTCAATTTGAATGGACAGACGAAGCTCATGTAGCAATGGATAGACTCAAACATTGTTTTTATTCAACTTCGATACTGTTACCCGATTTTACTAAGCCTTTTCAAGTGGAGACAAATGCTTCTGGGTTGGAATAGGTGTGGTATTAACTCAAGAAGGTAAACCATTCCATTCCAAGCATCTATCCGAATGTCAAGTATGTCAGCGAATGAAAAATGATAGTTTGAATCTAGCGGGGCTCATTTAACCCCTTTCCATTCAAAGTCAGGTCTTTGAGGATATCTCCCTTGATTTCCTTGTTGGGTTACCTAAATCAAACGACAAAGAGATTATTTTCGTGGTAATTGATTGTTTAAATAAATATGCTCATTTTTTTAGTTTGCCATGACATTTCGATAGTTTATTTGTGGCACATATATTTGGTTGAAAGGGTTAACAAACTTTATGGTATTCCGCATAGTATTGTTAGCGATCGCAATCGTATATTTTTGAGCGGCATATGGACAAAAATACTCTTTTACAAGGCACTGAATTATGTTTTAATTCTGTATACCACCCTCAATCGGACGGGCATACATAAGCCTTGAATCGCTGCCTAAAAATTTATTTACGTTGCATGTCTACAGATGATCTAGGTAAATGGGAACAATATTTATCTTGGATTGAATATTGGTAGAATACTGCATATCAATCCTCTACAGGGATGACTTCATTTTGAGATTTGTATAGTTGTGATCCCCCCGACTATTTTGAACTATCTAAAAGGTAGTTCTAATAATTTATTGTTGAATCAACAACTTTTTGAATGTGATGAGCTACTGCGAGTGCTGAAAGGAAATTTGCAACGAGCTCAACAACGTATGAAAACTCAAGCAAATCGAAGTCATCTTGAATTACAGTTGAAGGAGGGTAGTTGGGCATTCGTTCAAATTCAACTATATCGACAAGTATTGTTCAGGCTTCACTAACAACATAAATTGGGACTTCGTTATTTTGGGCCCTATCGTGTTTTGCAAAGGATTGGTAAAGTCGCCTACAAACTTGATTTGTCAACATCAACACATATATACCCTATATTTAACATTTCACAAATTAAGCCCCGCAAGGGACATCTGGATCAAAAAATTACTCCCCTAACCACTATTACGATGTAATCACTAATTTTATCCGAGTCAACTCGTTTTTTTTTTCAAAATAAGAAGGCTTGGACACTTTAATTTATATACTGGCAGTAATGTTATGGGCATATACATTTATAATAATTGCATGTATACTTTTTATGATAATATATATTTACATTTTATAATAATTGCATGTATACTTTTTATAATAATATGTATATGTGCGTCACAATTGCATCTTGTATGTACATGTGATATTGTGCATAGGCATGTTAATCTATCATCATATTAATAGTGTGTTAATATTATTATTGCATGGAAATATATATATATATATATTTGGCTTGTATTAGTTAATTAAGTTATTGTTGGTTGTAAACTTGTTGAGTTCAAGTCATTATAAAATATGTAATTCCCGTGCAAGTATACACATCGAATAAGTAATAAAGTGTGTGAGTGAGATTGTTCCCACGAGGATTAGGTAAGTTATTTCAAAAATATTTAACATACACAAAAGATAAGAAAATCCTTTATATAAACATATGCTAAAACAATTCTGCAAGTGTCACCAAAATGCTGAAGAAAAATAAAGTTGTCACAAAAACGCGACAGCAAAATAAGACTGAGAATGGAGTAATAGATAAAGCTGCACAAACACAAAACAGAGGAGAATTCAAGCTTAAGATAGGCTAGGCTTACTATGGAAAAGATATTACTTTTTATCTTGAAAGCTTATTGTTCTAATGGTTTAACAAGTGTTCGACAGAGTTTGTTAAAAATGCTTTCACTATCCCTAGTTAGAAGGCCTAACACTCGAAAATGCTAAGGCATTACCTCCCCGTCTCAACCCTAACACTTCTAATATTGATAAAGTTCTACCCTTTTTAGTTGTTGAAACTCTCCCTTATCCTTAAGGTGAGTTAGGATTCTGCTCCCACAGTAACCCCATTACTCATGTTGGTCTAGCTTTGTCTATCCCTAGATCTAAGCTAATCAAACCCCTTAGCTACAACAATCTCCCGAGAGCTCTTACAAACCAAGGTTTAAGAAAAAAAAGTGTTAGCTTTCATGAACAAAACACTAGAAACAGTAAAACATTCATTCAAAAAAAATAAAAATCATCCATAACAAGCCTAAGCCATGCTAGTTTAGTTCATGGATAGGTTTAGCAAACTATTCAACTTGCAATCTTTGAAATACATTTTCAACAATTTATAAAAGTGGTAAAGCAAAGTGAAGAGGAAGGAAGTCCTAAACCTTTGTACCGTGAGGCTTTCCTAGCTTGTCGCTTCTCCTGAAGTCTTGCAAATCTCTTGCTTGAAGCTCTCCAACAATGGTGGCTTGGCTTGAAGTTGAAGATGAAAGAAAGTGGCCGCCTTTCTTCTTCCTCGTTGCTCTCTTTAAAGTTCACTCCTTTTTCTTCTTTTTGGCTCTTTTTTCTACCTTTTTGCTACACTTTTTGAAGGAGGTTTGACCTTGTATATATAGGAGGCTTCTAGGATTTTGTGCCCTAAAGAAGCAAGGAATATTCCCTGCATTTCTGCAGAGAATAGCAGCAAATTGCAGGAGATGTGCGACTGGCCTAGAATTCACGCATAAGGACAATGAGCTGCAGGTTTTTCTTTTCTGTAATTTTGTCTGCCCACAATGCTATAGCATCTTAAAGTCCGATCCAACACTAAAATATGCTCTAGCATCTCTTCCGTTCTTTCAACTTTGCCCCAGCAATCTGCACACCACCACCAAACAAATACCCTTCAAAGCAACATCTTTAAAGTAAAAGTGAAAATAAAATAAAAACCTAATCTAAATGCAAATGCAAATAAAATGCAACTAAAAGCAATGCAAATGAACTTGAAATCAAATAAAACCTTAAGTAAAAGGGTATAAAATATACGTTTTTTAGAGCGTTAACACTAGGGGTGTTCATTACTGGATACCCGGTTCCTTCGGGTAATGATTTTTCGACCCGTGTCTCGGCCTATTTATATCGGGTACCCGGCTAATCGGGTAACGAGTACCTACTTCGTATATATATTTTTATTTTTTTTTTATTTTAAAATTAAAAAAAAACATATATTAAACACAAATTTTAAAATTTTATAATATATGAACAAACATAATATTAGTGATTTAAAGTTAATTTTAAAATATTTTAATGTATATATATATACATATATTTATTAGAGTTTATCGTTAAAATGATATTAAAAATATTAATATCGTTTTCTTCTTTCGATATTAACAAATTAATAAAATATATTTAAAATTTTTAAAAGTTAAAAGTATATAATATAAACATAAAATTAATTTAAAGATTTAAATTTAATTTTATGTACAAATATTAAGGAATTTACCATAAAAATATAATTTTAAACTAAAAAAATATATAATTTTAAATTAGTCGGGTCGGGTCGGGAACCCAGTAATTGGAAAAAATTGGCCCAAGCCCGGCCCAATTATTCTCGAGTCGGGTACCTGACCCGGTCGGGTAATTTTTTTTGAGAATTACCCGTCATTTTTGTTTCGGGTAGTCGGGTCGGTCGGGTCGGTCGGATCGGGTAATTTTGAACACCCCTAGTTAACACCCCCCAAACTTAAGATATTGCTTGTCCTCAAGCAATGACATATAAAAATGCTATAGCAAAACTTTCAATTCTCGACAGCAGTCTAGGAAGAACATCAATCCTCAGAATATAAATGTTGCAGCAATCTACATGATATTGAGAAATTCAAGAACTTAAACTTAGACAAGATGCCTTATATGTGTGTGCAGGATTGTATCTAGCCTATGCTTAACAGTGTTAGAAAAATTCTAAGTTCTCTTATTCACTATACCCTAGTTCCTACAATTACTCCCATGCTACTTAGTTTTTTTTTAAACTGATTCGAAGGGTGTCAGATCATCACAATTACCTTCCTTAACTCTAGGTGAGTATGGAGCAAACATCTCACCCCAAGCTAGTAGGTAGAGTCATCCCATGATGATGAATGCATAAAATTCCTATTTTTTATATTATTTTCCACTCAATTATTGCCAATAAAGGACAGATTTATGGGCAATATTGGGTAATTCTGCTTATTTTCCATATTTCAACATCCCAATACTTAAATCATGAATTTATTTATTATTTGGCTTAAAACAGATGCATTTGATGGTTTTCTTTCCTAGGCAGGAAACCACATCATATGAATGGTCAAACAAGAAGACGGATGTTGGTAAAGAAGCTAAATGCAGATGAAGCACCCGCCACAACAGCACTTTGGATGCCGCGGTAGCAAATTGATGATGACAATTGGTGCTCGATAGATAGAGAAAAAAGTTGCCTCGATGGAGGTTGCCACGACGGAGGTTGCCATGGTAGCAAAATGACAACCGCAGTCAATATTTGCCACCAAACATTGCAGAGACATGCTACGCTGAAGAATGAGCAGATCAGGCTAAGAGAACTATACTGATGCAGTTCCAAGACGAGACCATTATGACAACAACCCGCCGCGACAACCGATGTCAAGGCAGCACCTAGAGAACAAATGTTGATATGATAGGCGATTTGAAGAGAAAAACAAGGTGGACGTTTTAAGACAAGTAACATAGAAATCGGAGCTGGAAAACGCATGGAAAGTCAAGGTCAAAGCCACGTGGGAAAAGAATCCTTATAGGAATAAACTAGGAAATAAAATAAAGATCTTTTATTTATGTACTTAACTTGTGTTTTACTCCTAGTCGAATTCCTACTTTGGAAAGGTTTGCCCTAGGCTAAGCCTATAAATACCATAGCCTATGTAGAGAGGAAGATATCTCAAAATCAAGTTTCATAGAAAAAACCTAAATTCCTCCATCTTCCCCTTTGGGGTTTAGGTTAGTTTGTGGAGTAGTTGTGGGAGAAAGTTTATAATTTGTTTAGTTCTTATTAATGCAATTTCAGAATTCATAGTTTATTCTCTCTTGGTATTTACTCTTCTTGTATATGAGCTCGAAAGATAGTATGTGAAGAAAAATCTATTTGCCTAGCATCAGGAGATGTAGGTTCACGAAACGAGAGAATACGGTCTTTGCTCATGGGCATTGACTAATCCGGTTGAGAGATTAACCGCCCAGGATTTCAACGACTAACAAGACGCATGTGTATGGCTGTTATCTACCCTTGATTCACGCCGGGAGGTATCATCAAGACGTGGGTTTCAATAGTTCTCTTCGCTTAGGGATAAGGAGGAGACATACAAGGATGCTCTGTCGAACTATGAGTTGTTGAATTGTCGACAAGGCATAACCCCGCCTAGACAGCTACGGCGACCCTTAGTGCGACCTGCCCAGGCGGCAAGCCAACCCTATTGCATTATAAGAATAAGACAATTACATTCTGATCCCACACTATGAAGCACTCTAACCTGCCCCACTTTTCCATCCATGATTTCTTGATCACTTATCTTTATTGCTTTAATTAGTTTTCTTAGTTATAATTCAAACTCAATTATTTGTGTTTTTAGTTTTCCATTGTGCAGGAATAATGAATTGCATAAGTAAAGTCAATCCCTGTGGGTTCGACATCTTAAATACTACAATTTGGCAAAAGGTGGAAGGATGAATGCTTCGTCATAAAAGCATGACTTTCTAGCCTTCACCACATAACAACTTTCATTCGCTCATATGCTGTAGCATTATTATTATGTTTAGAAACTAAGCTAACCTTTGCATAGAGGAGCGTCCTTCTATAGTTTTATGCTAAAACATTTATTCATATCTTTTTATACTATAGCAAAAAAAGAGTTTCTTTCTTTTCGAACTAACTAAGGCATAGATTCTAATTTCTCTAGAAAATTCCTATCACTAAAGCATAAGAAACATATAATCGTGTCAATTAAATTACAAAGCATCGAGTCCTAATTAAGTTTGATTCTTTCTCAATATTTTCTAATATTCGGTCCAAAAGCATTAAAATTCTCATCATTGGAAATTACTTATTCTAACCTAAAGGCTGTCTTAAATTGAATATAATGTTGTAGCAAATTTATATGTATGCAGAATGAAAATGCTATAGCAAAGACTTTGCTACCCCAAACTTGAGGTTAGCATTATCCTCAATGCGACTAAAATGAAACTATATGCAAAATGAAAAGAAAAAGAAAAAGTAAAGATGCTTACTTCTTGGCTGATTTGGTTGCCGCGTGCTAGAACCTTTTGGCAGGCCTTGGTGTTGGTGTTGTTTTTGGTTGTTCTGGCTCAACAACTACCTCTGTTGCTATGGAATCTGGGACTCACTCTTCCTCCACACTGATGTGAGGTGGAGAAACCTTCCTTCCTATTCTCCGTTTCACTCGACTGCATGGGGTGGGGGCATCAAATACTTCTTCAGGAGGGCCCTCGACCTCTGGTGAGTTGAGGTTTATGTCCTCACTACTGACTTGGATTTTTCGGTACCCAGAAGAGATTGAGTCGACAGCTTGTCCCTTTTCCTTCGATTGCGTTTGAGGTACAGATGGGCCAATTGGTATATTGTGCGATACCGTTGCAGATTCTGCTGGAGTAGATGCTGGTGTAGTTTGGGTATTCTCTTTCTGTTGCGGAATAGGGTTATGTTCAGGCTCTGGTGGAGGTTGTTGCTGCGGAACGTGCTGATAGTGTTGAGGGACTGGCTCTGGTTCATCGTGTTCAAAGATATGAATAGGGAAGTTGGGGAAGTTGACTACATCATCTGGTTGCAACTCTATAAAATTCATCTCGATTATCGGATCTCATTTTTGCACACATGAACTTTCCATGAAGATCAACCATTTGGATTTGTGTCTTCTCCACTACAATAGTTAGAGCAGCTATATCTGCTGTAGCATTTTTTCTTTGAGTGGCAGGTTGACTAGTTTCTGGAGCATCTTCCTCTATCCTCATTAATTCCGGAATCTTTTTCAGAGTGATGCCTTACCTTCCTTTCACTTGATAGTCCTCATTGTCTTCGTACACTCTTTGTTTTCGGCATAACACAGTGATTAAGTAAGGAAAAACTAGAGGGCTTTGCTTTCTCTTCAGTGCTGCATTTGCCGCCTCCAAAATAATCTTTCCTACATTAATCGAGCGCTTATTAAGGATGGAATGAAGAAGCTGTAACCTGGCCAAATTTGTTGCAGTAGTATGGGATGTCGGCATTAGATTCTGCTTGATGAAATACATCCACAACTTTCCCTCGGGCTTCAAACTGGTTCGTTCGACTATTGTGATAGCTTCATCCCATTCTTTGTTGGCAAGGCAGAGGTCCTCCAGGAGGAAGTCAGGGCTCTGTCCCTACACGGAAGTAACAAAAGTCGAGTGACGATCCTCATTATCGACCCCGTAGAACTCATTAATGTGTTTTGTTGTGAATGTTATGGCATCTCCTCGTACGTAAATCGTTTGTTGTCCCGGTCTTGTGAAGTGAGCGTAGAAATCCTTCACGAGGGAAACATTTATGGCCTTGTTGTCCTTCTTGGCATCGAATTGGCGAGCAAACCTCTCCCACTTGTGCTGCTTTACTATGGTCGCAACTTGTTCTGGGAGGTCTTTAATGGAGGTTTCATCGAAGATGAACCCCTTCTCTTGGTGCACTGCCCTTCCTTTGATTTTCTGGAATCGCTCCTTCGCTGCATCATTTTCGAACTTCCTTATCTCGATTGATCGTTCTGGTGCAGCCCTTGAGGATTCTGGTATGTGCTTGCATCGAGCCATAGTTTTGCAGAGAGATTTCTTGGAGAAGTTTTAGGAGGAAGATGAAGTTTGGAAAAGAGAGACGTTTTTTTTCTTGGGAAGGGGAGAGGGTTATGTAAAAAATTAATTATGGTGTGTAAGAGATTTGGACGGCTAGGGTTATTGGAAAGAGAAAAAGGTGTGATGGGAGGTTAATGTGATGGTGAGTGGGAGAAAAAAGTTTTTATAATTAATTAAAAAGGTTAAAAGTTAAAAAGGGGGTTGATTTATAACCAAAATCTTCTCTTTGTCCTTGCAAACTAACTGGATGCATCAATTGAGGCTTTTCCTCTTCTACCTTTATGTCCCAACTCGAATAACTCCAAAAATTTTCCCTCCAAAATTCAACTCTGCACCCTGGTGTAGACTGCCTCTGTTACACATTCCTGATGTTGCACAACTCCCTTGTGAGTGTACAGTTGTAACACCCTAAAAATTAGCTTAGATGTTATCATGGTCAGATCAAGGGTACGGTTGAACCGGTCAAGCCAATTAGCCTGGATTCGAGATTTAATTTTTATAAATGGTTTTCAAAGGAAATAAAATATGGAAAAAAATCTAAAATTCTTATTTGGACTCTATTTGAATTTGGTCAAATCAATTTTTGAAAATTGCACTTGGAACCTTGACATTTTAGAAAGTAGTGATTATTTTGTAAAAATGTTAAACTGAACTGTTTTAGTGACTAAAATGTAATTGGGTCAAAACATAGAATCTTTAAGGGGCTATTTATCCAATCTTTCATAGTTGATCTAACCTTCCAAAAATCACTTTTATAACTTCCCATTTTCACCAAAATCACAATTTCACGTAACTTTCCATTTTCTCTCAACTTCTCCCAATTTTCTTGGTTTCCAATCAGATTTCTCTTCAATTTTATCAAGATAAATCATATCTTTTTGATTCAATTTCGTTTAAATTAATTTCTCCCCGTTTCTTTTTAATTTTCTTATACTTTACAACTTGTTTTCATGGGTTTTACAATTGGAAGGAGGTTGGATCATGTTTAGAGGTAAGAAATCACTCAAAACCCTGAACCTTAAGTTCTTTATTGAAATTCTTAAGTGTTTGATCCATTACATTTATTTCTTGATTTGTTTAAAGGTTTTAATTGATGATTTTCGGTTTTATCAGTTAATTTTGATTGAATTGATGCAATCTCGTAATAAGGTGATGCCTTATGGTTTTCAATGGGTAAATCAATGAATTTTGATGTGTTTTAACATGGAAATAGAGGTTCTTGGATGGGTAAACCCAGATCTTAGGTTTTGGTGGTGTTAATTGGTTTAGATCTTTGGTTTTTGGTTTGTTTGGGTAGTTGAATGTTTTCTGTTGGTTTAGGATGGTTAGATCATGGTTCTTGGATGTGTTTTGATGTTGACAAGTGCTAATTTTCGTTGGCTAAGGTCTGAAGTTCGTTCGGATGAGTTTCAGATATGTTTTTGGTTTTCTTAAGTGTAGTTTTTAGGGCTATTTGTTTGGGAATTGTGGGAGGTTGATTGAATGCATTAATATGCATTAATCCCTCTTTTTTTGTTGTGTTAAAATAGGGCAAGATGTTGAGCTAAGTGTTGGAGGTGTTTCGGAAAAGGCGAGTGTGTCGGTTGGCTTCGGCAAACGAGTTTCGGACAAGTGGTGAGTGGGCTGCCATGTCGGCAAGGTTTTACTTGATTTATCAAAGGTTTGGGGGTGTAGGGATGGTGTGAGAAACCTCCCTACACTCGGAAGTAAGTTAAATGGTTTTACTCTCTTAATGGTTCCCATATCGCTCCATATTTACCATGTTTCAGTCATGCTCTTAATGTAGTTTTTGCATATGTGATTTATGCATGAAAAATGATAAGTGCTTTGGCTACAAGTTGTTTTCATTATTTTCCATTGGTATCGGATATGTTTTAGCAATTGAACATTCTATGAGTTTATTAATTTCTATGATTTTGATAACATATCCAATGATTTGGTAACGTTGCATTGGTTTTGTGAAAGATGCTTATGAAGAAAAGGTTTCCAATTCATGAATTGAGTTTGAAAGTGATTCATGCATGTGTTAGCTGCTGTATATGCATGGTTTATGATGGTTTCCATGACTTTTAAAGCATGAGAATGATTTGGATTAAAGTATGGTAATTACCTTTTCCCCAAATAAAGTCGTTGAGCATGATTTGGGTGCACTTTGATGAACATATGTTGAGTGCATTGTAAAACAACAAGCTTCCACGCATAATGAGAATGATATTGGCTTAGTGACACTATTTTTAGACCACGAATAAAAATAACATGTCATTAGGATTAAGTGCACTATAATATTAAATTAGTATTTTTTGTTGCCTACACGTATACAATGGTGACTTTGTGTCCGACCATGCGTGTAGAGCTTACCTATATGTAAACAAGGGTGACTTTGTGTCTGACCGTTCATATAGTTGACCCATACGTAAACAAGGGTGAATTTGTGTCCGACCGTACGTACTGGGGGTAACACGTATACAAGGGTGACTTCGTGTCCATCCGATGCATGTTGAGACCAAGTGTCTCTAGATAAGGAATAAGGAATAAGGAATCCGAGTATTCGATGGGTATAAGGTTTAAACAAAACTAGTCACTTAGTTGCCAATATGCATGGTTTATAATTTGAGACTTTTGTGTATTGGAAAGCATGAAATTGTGGCAAATTTTGGTATAGAATTGTTTATAAAATGTGGTGATTTAAGGTCATGAGTTTCACAATCATGTGTTTTTGACTAATTTTTGTGCAAGAATATGAGCACGAGAGAATGACCTAAGCGTTGCTATGTGTTTGGCATATAAGACTTGTACCTTGCACATTAAAGTGCATATGGTTTAAACTTTGCTAGGTGAATAGCATGTAAGACTTGAGATGGTGCATAGAGATGTGTATGTGTTAAAAAGGCCATAAGTTTTGTTATTGTTTTAAAAGCATGAAAGTCTGGAGAACTTTAATTTTGAATTGCATGAGATAATTGACACTTGATAAGGAAATTGTTTTGGTTTTGTAAACAATGTTTGGGATACTTATATATGAGCATGATATGGAATGATTTAAAGTGTTTTATTGATGGACTTATGGGCTTCATTGCAAGGGTGATATTTCTATGTTTTACCCCTCACTAAGCTTATGCTTACCCTAACTTTTAACTTGTAATGCAGAGATATTAACCGAGGCAACTAAGAGAAGCAAGATTCCAAGTGCGTGTCATTGAAAAGCTCAAGTATGTGTTCTAAAGTTTATTAGTAGTAAGAGAGCAATGGGGGTATAGTTACATTGTTCCAAGAGTTGGATTTTGGTTGATAAGAGTTACATTGGTTATATGAACTTGAGTATGTATTGGATGTTGAACAATGTTGTTGTCTTGTAAGTAAAAGCATCTAAAGCATGTGTGTTGAATGCTTTGAATCCTATGTTGAAATTAGGTTGTGATGCATTTAGCTTGGATGCCAAATGGTTAGGTTTAAGCATGACAACTTGGTTGATGATGCATGCTCTTTTAGTTTATTTTTGTTTGATTTGTGTTAAGCATGTTTAACAATATTTGTGAATGTGTTTGGAGTGCCTTTGAGGTTATTTTTTGGGCAAAACTACCCAGTGGTATCGAAACAGAGAAGTATTGTTTCGATACACGGGCTTGAAAAGGGTGAAACGAGTGAAAAATGGCATGAGTATCGATACCTCTACCCATGGTATTGATACCACCCTTTACATTTTGGCCTAGGTATCGATACCGTTTCACATGGTATCAATACCAACCTTGGAAGTGTCAAATAGGTATCGATACCCCTATTAGTTATGGTAGTTAAAGGCTAAAATGCAAGTTTAGATTCTTTACGTTTTAGTCCCTAAATCTTGTGATGACAATTAAATGAGTTGTAGACATTATTTTTAGTCGAGATTTGACATGTAAGTTTTAATGGATTTAATTAAAGATTGGTAATACTAATTTAATATTTGGACCCCTAAAATTATGGAAATTTACAATTTGTTCCTTTTTGCGTATATGATGTAATTGATTCTTGTTTCACCTCCAATTTCGAGCTTTGGGGTTTCTAGTTGAATGCATGTACATGTAGGATACTAAATTGTCTAGACAAGATAAAAAGAGAGAGAAATTTAGGTTGTTTATTGGTGCAAATTTTTCTAGATTTGTATCGGTATTCCCTATATAATTTGCTCGAGTCAGGTTTCGTCTAGACCGAGTCGAGGGGGTTATAACAGTAATCTAAAATTGTACCTTGAAAATCGAAATTTTGAAAGGAACAAAAGAAAAATAAAAGTAACATAAAAATAAAAACATCTACTTTTTATTCAAACTAAAACTAAAATGCTAAAACAAATAAAAGATAGGGATAGAAATGCTTAAGTATTTTCCAGACTGTGGTCTTCCTTGTCACGAACAATCGGAGTTTCATTATAAATCTTCAGCCTTTGACCATTGACCTTGAAGATTCGATCTCCATTAAGTGTTTTTATCTCCACAACATCATAAGGATAAACCTTATATTTCAAGAATGCTCCTGACCATCTAGACTTTAACTTTCTTGGGAAAAGTTTAAGTCTCGAGTTATAGAGTAAAACTTGTTGTCCCTCTAAGAAATGTCGTGGCAAAAGATGTTTATCATGCCACCTTTTCGTCTTTTCTTTATAAATCCTAGCATTCTCATAGGCATCGGATCGAAACTCGTCCATTTCATTTAGCTCCAAAAGTCATTTTTCTACAACTAGCTTAATATCCAGATTGAGCTTTTTCATAGCCCAATAAGCCCTGTGTTTGAGCTCTACGAGAAGATGAAAAGCTTTACCATAAACCAAATTGAATGGGGACATCCCCAAAGGAGTCTTGTAAGCTGTCCTATATGCCCATAAAGCTTCATCTAGCTTTGGAGATCAGTCTTCATCTAGCTTCTCCTAGGTTTTCTGAATTTTCTAGCCTATATAAGTGGTCTGCAACTTGATTTTCAGTTCTTTTTCTATCCTTTATTTCAATATCAAATTCTTGTTTCAAAAAGTATCCACCTAATAAGTCTAGGCTTAGCATCTTTCTTAGTCATTTGGTATTTGATGGCAGAATGATCAGTGTGCACTATAACCCTAGTTCCTATAAGATATTCCCTAAACTTATCAAAGGCAAATACTACAACAAGTAACTTTTTTTCTCAGTAGTAGTGTAATTAATTTGAGCATTATTAAGAGTTCTACTTGCATAATAAATAACATGAAAAAGCTTACCTCTTCTTTGACCTAGTGTTGCGCCCACTGCGTAGTCACTTGCGTCGCACATCAACTCGAATGGCTCATTCCAATCGGGTGGTATAACTATTAGAGTTGATGTAAGTTTCTTCTTCAATTCAGTAAAAGCGTTGTGGCATTTATCATCAAAGACAAAGGGTTGATTTTGCAATAGCAAATTGCAGAGCGATTTAGAAATCTTCGAGAAGTCTTTGATGAACCTCCTATAGAAGCCAGCATGTCCCAAAAATCTTCTAATTCCTTTAACATTTATTGGAGGTGGTAGTTTCCCTATCAACTCAACTTTTGCCTTGTCAACTTCAATTCCTTTGCTTGAATTTTGTGCCCCCAAATCGTACCTTCCATAACCATGAAATTGTATTTTTCCCAATTGATTACGAGGTTGGCTTCTTCACAGCGTTTCAGTACTTTGTCCAATTTGCCTAAGCATTTTTCAAAGGTTTCTCCGGACACAGAAACGCCGTCCATAAATACCTCCAAAAATTCTTCAATCATGTCTGAAAAAATTGCCAACATGCAACATTAAAAAGTTGCTAGAGCATTACATAACCCAAATGGCATTCTTCGAAAAGCATAAGTCTCATACGGGCAGGTGAAGGTTGTCTTCTCCTGGTCCTCTAGTGCTATAACAATTTGGTTGTACCCAGAATAGCCATCGAGGAAGCAATAATAAGCCTTTCCCGCCAATCGATCCAACATTTGATTGATAAAAGGAAGGGGTAAATGGTCCTTTGTTGCCTTGTTCAGCTTCCTATACTCCACACAAATTCTCTAGCCTGTAATTTTCCTTGTTAGGAGCAACTTGTTATCCTCATTGGTGACTATTGTCGTGCATTCCTTCTTAGGAACACAATGCATAGGACTAACCCATGAAATGTCAGAAATTAGGTATATGATTCCTGCATCCAACCACTTTATGATCTCTATCATCACTACCTTCTTCATTGCTGGGTTCAGTCTTCTTTGGGGCTCAACAGAATTGTTGTGGCATTCTTCTAGCAGGATCTTGTGCATGCAGATTGTAGGACTTATGCCCTTCAAATTAGCCATAGTCTACCCTAGAGCTTTCTTATATTAAGATAATAAATTCACAAGATTAAGCTCTTAGTTAGAATCTAAGTTAGAAGAAATAATCATCGACAAAGTATTATGAGATCCCAAATAAACATATTTTAAGTGTGGTGGCAGTGGTTTCAAGTCTAGAGATGATGCATGTAATAATGATGGTTTAGGAGGAATAAATTCATAGAAATCAACTGATTCGAATTTCTTACCTAGTCTTGGCTTGAAATAGCCAATTTGTTGTAGCTTCAAATGAGCTTCTTCTTCTTTCTGATCATGCTCCTCCAATAGTTTTGCAAAGTCTTTCATTTGTGGAGAATTGTCATAGCAAAAATCTGCACTTTCTCCAATTGTTGTAGCATTTATCCCAGCTATACAGTGACATTCTTCATTATCATCCATGTACTTGAGAGTGTTGAAGACATTGATAGTCATGGACTGGTCTGCTACTTGCATTGTGAAGTCTCCCTTTTCACAGTCGATGAGAATTCGACCGGTAGCAAGGAATGGTCTTCCTAAAATGATGGGTGCTTTGTAGTCCACTTCATAATTCAAAATCAGAAAGTCCACAGAGAACACGAACTTGCCCACTTTTACTATCACATCTTCCACTTTACCTTCTGGTCGGACATGAGAATGGTCCACCAATTGTAAGATAACAGTGTTTGGCCGTGTACTCCATATACCAAGCTTCTTGAATATAACCTTGGGCATCAAATTGACACTTGAACCGAGTTCGCATAGTGCCTTGCCCACAAAATTGTCTCCTATTGAGCATGGAATAATGAAGCTGCCAGGATCTTGTCTCTTCATAGGATGGTCTGTCTTCCCAGAATAAAACTCAAATGCTATAACAACTGTTTCAAAATTCTCAACTTTTATTTTCTTTGTAACAATATCCTTCAAAAACTTTGCATACGAGGTCATTTGATCAATAGCATCTAAAAATGAAATATTTATATGAATTTGGTCCAGAGTACTTACAAATTTTTGAAATTGGAGATCCTCTTTGTGTTGCTTCAATCGTTGAGAGAATGGTGGTGGGGGTCTTACGTCCTCCAAAGGTGGGTACTGGTACTGCTTCTTTTGCTACAACATCCTCACGCTTCTCACCAAATGCCTCAGTATTTAACTTTTCTCCAATTTCTTATTGAGCCGATTTTTCTTCTTGTTGTTCAGCTTTTTTTGCTCCTGAATAGGGGTTTCTTCTTTCTTTTTTCTTTTGAACTGCTCCCCTATGTTAATTTGTCTTCCACTCCTTAAGGTCAATGCGCTGTATTGCTCTTTGCCATGATTCTTAGTGGCTTCAGTATCACTAGGTAGATTGCCTCTCGGTCTCGCTTGTAATGCTTGAGCAATTTGACCCACTTGAGTCTCCAGTGATCTAAGCGAAGAGCAGTGACTTTGCAGTATTACTCCTTGGGTCTGCAACAAATTACCTTGATTAGAGATGGTTGTGGAATGCTCCTGTAATAATGCTTTCGTTGATGTCATCAACTCCTTGGTCGAAGCCATGAATTCTTGCAGCGAAGCTTCCAAAGAATTGTTGGGATTCTGATGAATTGTGATCCCTTTTTATCATTTTGTCATGGCATATGTCCTTGAAAACCTTGGACTCCTTGTTGTAATGCCATGGGTTGTTGCCTATTCGAGCTGATAGCTTGATTTGATCCTTTATTACCCCAAGAAAAATTAGGATGTTGTCTCCACCCTGGGTTGTAAGTGTTTGAATAGGGGTTGTTGGAATTTTGTTTGAAGTTTCCAACGTAATGTGCAGACTCGTGAAAGAGTTGGGCAGTCTTTATCAAAGTGGCTTCCACTACAATGCACACAACTTACTACTTTAGCATCTCGTACTTCACTAGGTTGTTGAAGATTCTTCAACATATTTGCGATTGGAAACTGATAATCATTATTGGTTATTTTATCCAAAATATCAAATGCTTATTTAGGCGACTTGTCTAGCAGTGTCCCATTTGCTAAAGCATTTAACATTATCCTTGTAGGTGCATTGACTCTATTGTAAAACATCACGATTTAAGTCCAATCTTGAAAACCGTGGTTTATACACCTTCTCAGCAAGCTTTTATATCGATCTCAACACTCATGCATCGATTCGTCATCCCCTTGTCTGAAGGATGTTATCTCATTTCGCAATTGTGTATTCATGTTGGATGGGTTGTATCTTGCTAAAAAGCTTTTGCACAAAGTTGTCCATGACTCCATTGAACCGGATGGAATACCATTCAACCACTCTCTAGATCGGTCTCTCAAAAAGTATGGGAATAGCTTGAGCTTCAACACATCTTCGTGCACTCCTTGTTGGCGGAACGAATCGCAAACCTCCAAGAAAGCACGGTAAGTTGTCGAGCATGCTCATGAGGAGATCCTCCAAACTGTCCAATCGAATTGAGCATATTAAACATCACAGACTTGAGCTCAAAGTAGTCTGCTTGTATCTTAGGTGTCACTATCCCAGAATTGAGGTCATCCAAGATCGGTGTCAGGTGATCTCGAATTGCCCTTGGTCTTACTACAGTGCAAGGATTTGCTGCAACATTTTGATTCTTTGGATCCTGAGGGTTATACATGATTATTATTCTTCTTTGCTCTCGCCTTCTTTGTCTAAAATACCTTTCGATTTCCGGGATAAATGGTTCGAGGGATTCTCGAGGATGAACTCTGGGCATCCACTAACCAAAAATCTAATAAGAAAAACAAAAACAAAAATTAATCAAAAACAAAAGACTCAAAACACAATAAAAATAAAAATTAAAAAGTATGAAAACTATGATTGAAATTGCCTATTGTCTCAATCCCCGGCAATGACGCCAAAAATTTGTTGGTTGTAAACTTGTTGAGTTCAAGTGCTTATAAAATATATAATTCCCGTGCAAGTATACACATCGAACAAGTTATAAAGTGTGTGAGTGAGATCGTTCCCACGAGTATTGGGTAGGTTATTTCAAAAATAGTTAACATACACAAAAGATAAGAAAATCCTTTGTATAAACATATGCTAAATCAATTCTGCAAGTGTCACCAAAATGCTGAAGCAAAATAAAGTTGTCACAAAAATGCGGTAGCAAAATAAGACTGAGAACGGAGTAATAGATAAAGCTGTACAAACACAAAACAGAGGAGAATTCAAGCTTAAGACAGGCTAGGCTTGCTATGGCAAAGAAATTACTTTTTATCCTGAAAGCTTATTGTTCTAATGGTTTAACAAGTGTTCGATAGAGTTTGCTAAAAATGCCTTCATTATCCTTAGTCAGAAGGCCTAACACTCGAAGATGCTAAGGCATTACCTCCAGGTCTCAACCCTAACACTTTTAATGTTGATAAAGTTCTACCCTTTTAGTCATTGAAACTCTCCCTTATCCCTAAGGTGAGTTAGGATTCTGCTCCCACAGTAACCCTATTGTTCATGTTGGTCTAGCTTTGTCTATCCCTAGATCTAAGTTACCCGAACCCCTTAGCTACGACAATCTCTCGAGAGCTCTTACAAACCAAGGTTTAAGAAGAAAAGGTGTTAGCTTTCATGAACAAAACACCAAACACTAGAAATAGTAAAACATTCATTCAAAAAAAATCATCCATAACAAGCCTAAGCCATACTAGTTTAGTTCATGGCTAGGTTTAGCAAACTATTCAACTTGCATTCTTTTAAATACATTTTCAACAATTTAGAAAAGAGGTAAAGCAAAGTGAAGAGAAAGGAAGTCCTAAACGCTTTGTGTCTTGAGGCTTTCCTAGCTTGTCGCTTCTCCCGAAGTCTTGCAAATCTCTTGCTTGAAGCTCTCCAACAATGGTGGTTCGGATTGAGGTTGAAGATGAAGGAAAGTGACCGCCTTTCTTCTTTCTCGTTACTCTCTTTAAAGTTCACTCCTTTTTCTTCTACTTTTTGACTCCTTTTTCTACCTCTTTGCTACACTTGTTGAAGGAGGTTTGGCCTTGTATATATAGGAGGCTTCTAGGGTTTTGTGCCCTAAAAATGTAAGGAATATTCTCTGCATTTCTGCAGAGAATAGCAGCAAATTGCAGGAGAGGTACGGTTGGCCTGGAATTCACGCGTAAGGACAGTGAGCTGCAGGTTTTGTCTTTTCTGTAATTTTGTTTGCGCACATTGCTATAGCATCTTGAAGTCCGATCCAACACTAAAATATGCTCTGGCATCTCTTCCGTTCTTTCAACTTTATCCCAACAATCTGCACAACACCACCAAACAAATACCCTTAAAAGCAGCATCTTTAAAGTAAAAGTGAAAATAAAATAAAAACCTAATCTAAATGCAAAAGCAAATGAAATGCAACTAAATTCGATGCAAATGAACTTGAAATCAAACAAAACCTTAAATAAAAGGGTATGAAATATACACTTTTTAAAGAGTTAACAGTTATGTATGTGTAACTTGCTATTATGTGAAAAGTTAAATATGAAAATCTGGCATTTATGTTTGCATCTAGTGATGTTGTATAAGCATTTTTAATTATATTGCATATATGTGCAGAAATATCAGATGTGTATTTTTATATATTTCTATGTAATTAAGTGTCCAGTCTATTAAGTTACATGCCCAATAAAATTAAATTTACAGCCCACCTAAATAGGCCCAACCGGCCATGACCAAACAAAACCCTAATACCCCTTTGTTCTCTAGTTGCAGCTGTCACCATTTTCAACCATTGGATCGTTCTAGATCAACGGTCAGGAAGCAAGGATTATTGCTCTTCACATCTTTGCTGCCGTTTCACCATCCTCTTTTCACGCCGAAAATTCTAAAAATTTCCATCCTTGGTCAGCAGATTCCAACCACACAAGATGCAAGAAAGAAATCGACTATCAGATTTTTTCAAATCCAAATCCAAAGAAATCAGAAAGCAAATGGCAACAGTAAAACTAGGCTAGAGTTATCATTACAAGGCTTGTAAAATCGAATTAAAAAATCCAAAAGGGGTTTTTAGATTTCCAGAAAACCATATAAAAGGGGTTGATTTTGTAGGAAAGGGGGAGCCCAAAAAAATCATTCGAAAATCTTCACTCTTGTAATCCAATTTTCCAAAAATAAGAATGAAAAAACCCTCAAGTTTGAGGTAAAGAAAAATCTGATCTTCTTGCTTGAATTTCATCCTCTGTTTCGAAAAGTACGAAAAGGAAAAATTTTAAATTTAGTTTTCAAATAAAAAAAGGGATTTTCATACGTATTTTATTTTGAAATTGGTTTTAAAAATTTAATCTTTATAAGAAAAATAGAAAAAAATTCGAAGGTTTACCCAATCTCTTTCATAACGGGTGACTATCTCTGCTATGAGGTTGCTTTTAGCGTCGATGAACGGCAAGTGCGAATGAAGATGGTTTCCGTTTTCAAGGAATAGAAAGGTGAAGAGAAAAAACAATATAAAATGAATGGCTTTTAGTTTTTTTTTTTCAATTAATGGGAGAATGGGTATGCTATATACCCATTTAAAAATACACGCTTTAAACCCAACAAAATGACCGCAAAATATTATTAAATCAAATTTTATGAGTTCAAATATTTAATTATAGGATTTTGTGTCTATTTATACAACTTAATCTCAAATTTTTAGCTTTTCAATCGGTTAAAATTCAAACGGGTTCGCTATAAAGCACATTTAAACATACACGATTTAACCCCAACAAAATGACCGTAAAATGTTTTTAAATCAAATTTTATGAGTTCAAATATCTAATTATGGGATTTTGAATTTAATTATATAGCTTAATCTTACATTTTTAGCTTTTTAATCAGTTAAAATTAGAACGGGTTCACTATAAAGCCCATTTAAACACACTCTTTAAACCCAACAAAATGACCGTAAAATGTTATTAAATCTAATTTTATGAGTTCCAATATTTAATTATAGGATTTTGAATCTAATTATACAGCTTAATCTCAAATTTCTAGATTTTTAATTTATTAAAATTCAAACTGGTTCGCTAGAAAGCCCATTTAAACATACACGCTTTAAACCTAGAAAAATGACCGGAAAATGTTATTAAATATAATTTTACGAGTTCAAATATTTAATTAAGGGATTTTGAATCTAATTATAAAGCTTAATCTCAAATTTCTAGATCATTAATTGATTAAAATTCAAACGGTTTCACTATAAAGCCCATTTAAACATACATGCTTTAAATCCAACAAAATGACAAAAAATGTTATTAAATAAAATTTTATGAGTTTAAATATTTAATTATGGTCTTTTCAATCTAATTATAAAGCTTAATCTCAATTTTTTAGATTTTTACTCGGTTAAAACTAGAATGGGTTTGCTATATAGCCCATTTAAAAATACATGCTTTAAACCTAACAAAATTATCAAAAAAAAAAATTAAATCAAATTTTATGAGTTCAAATATTTAATTATGGGATTTTGAGTATATTTATACAGCTTAATCTCAAATTTTTAGCTTTTTAACCTCTTAAAATTTGAATGGGTTCGTTATAAAGCTCATTTAAACATATACACTTTAAGCCTAAAAAAATGACCACAAAATCATATTAAATCAAATTTTTTGAGATCATATATTTAATTATGGGTATTTGAATCTAATTATACAACTTAATCTCAATTTTTTAGATTTTTACTCGGTTAAAATTAGAACGGGTTCCCTATATACACGCTTTAAACCCAACAAAATGGCCGCAAAATGTTATTAAATTAAATTTTATAAGTTCAAATATTTAATTATTGAATTTTGAGTCTATTTATACAACTTAATCACAAATTTTATCTATTTAATATGTTAAAATTCGAAAGAGTTCACTGTAAAGCCCATTTAAAAATACACGCTTTAAACCCAACAAAATGACCAAAATATGTTACTAAATCTAATTTTATGAGTTCGAATATTTAATTATGGGCTTTTCAATCTAATTATAAATCTTAATCTCAAATTTTTAGCTTTTTACATAGTTAAAATTCAAACAGGTTCGCTATGAAGCTCATTTAAACATACACGCTTTAAGCCCAACAAAATGACCGCAAAACGATATTAAATCAAATTTTATAAGATCAAATATTTAATTATGAGATTTTGAATCCAATTATACAACTTAATCTCAAATTTTTAGATTTTTACTCGGTTAAAACTAGAACGAGTTCGCTATATAGCCCATTTAAAAATACACACTTTAAACTGAACAAAATGATCGAAAAATGTTATTAAATCAAATTTTATGACTTCAAATATTTAACTATGGGATTTTGAGTCTATTTATACAGCTTAATCTCAATTTTGTAGCTTTTTAATCTCTTAAAATTCCAACGGTTCGCTATAAAGCCCATTTAAAAATACACGCTTTAAACCAACAAAATGAACGAAAATGTTATAAAATCAAATTTTATGAGTTTAAATATTTAATTATGGGATTTTGAGTCTAATTATACAACATAATTTTAAATTTTTAGCATTTTATTGGTTAAAATTCGAACGAGTTCACTATAAAGCTCATTTAAAAATACACGATTTAACCCCAACAAAATTACCGTAAAATGGTATTAAATCATATTTTATGATTTCAAATATTTAATTATGACATTTTGAATCTAATTATACAACTTAATTTTAAATTTTTAGCATTTTATCGGTTAAAATTCGAACGAGTTCACTATAAAGCTCATTTAAACATACACGATTTAACCCCAACAAAATTACCTTAAAATGGTATTAAATCAAATTTTATGAGTTCAAATATTTAATTATGAGATTTTGAATCTAATTATACAACTTAATCTTAAATTTTTAGCTTTTTAATCAGTTAAAAATAGAACAAGTTCACTATAAAGCCCATTTAAACATACACGCTTTAAACCCAATAAAATTACCATAAAATATTATTAAATCTAATTTTATGAGTTCAAATATTTAATTATAGGATTTTGAATTTAATTATACAAATTAATCTCAAATTTCTAGATTTTTAATTGATTAAAATTCAAACGGATTCACTATAATGACCATTTAAACATACACGCTTTAAACCCAACAAAATGAAAGTAAAATATTATTAAATCTAATTTTATGAGTTCAAATATTTAATTATGGGATTTTTAATCTAGTTATAAAGCTTAGTCTCAAATTTCTATATTTTTAATTGATTAAAATTCAAACGGGTTCACTATAAAGCGTATTTAAACATACACGCTTTAAACCCAACAAAACGACCGCAAAAAGAAATTAAATCAAATTTTATTAGTTAAAATATTTATTTATGGGCTTTTGAATCTAATTATACAGTTTTATCTCATTTTTTTTAGCATTTTACTCTGTTAAAATTTGAACGGGATTGCTATGAAGCCCATTTAAACACACACTTTAAGCCCAACAAAATGAACGCTAAATGATATTAAATCAAATTTTATGAGATTAAATATTTAATTATGGAGTTTTGGATCTAATTATATAGCTTAATCTAATTTTTTTAGATTTTTACTCGGTTAAAATTAGAACGGGTTCGCTATATAGCTGATTTAAAAATACATGCTTTAAACCGAACAAAATGATCGCAAAGTGTTATTAAATCAAATTTTATGAGTTCAAATATTTAATTATGGGATTTTGAGTCTATTTATGCAACTTAATCTCAAATTTTTAGTTTTTTAATTGGTTAAAATTTGAACGGGTTCGCAATAAAGCCCATTTAAACATAAACGCTTTGAACCCAACAAAATGACCGCAAAATGTTATTAAATCAAATTTTATGAATTTAAATATTTAATTTTGGGATTTTGAGTCTAATTATACAACTTAATTTCAAATTTTTAGCATTTTAATTAGTTAAAATTCTAACGAGTTCACTATAAAGCACATTTAAACATACACTCTTTAACCCCAACAAAATGATCGTAATATGTTATTAAATCAAATTTTATGAGTTCAAATATTTAATTATAGGATTTTTAATCTAATTATACAGCTTAGTCTTAAATTTTTAGCTTTTAAATCAGTTAAAATTAGAATGACCGTGAGGATTTTGTATGTGTGAATTGGTGAAGTCCTTAAACTTTTGTTTCATTTATTCATACTAACACTATGTCGCAACACTCAAATGAAAACAATCGGGAAGAACGACTCGCCCAGAACCTCCAAACACAAGCTCTAATAAGGGAAATGCAAAAGCTCTTACGTGCTGAGTTAGAACCAATTCATGAGCGGATGGACCGTATTGAGGAGTCCAGTGGAGGGCGTCCAAGGGGACAAGATGGACAGAATCATAGAAGGCATCCCATGCAACATGAGATTGAAGAAGAGAGTGATGGAGAAGATGTTATTTCTGTCCGGAGCAATGCAAGGAACCATGGTCAATTGGATGACAATTTTGGGAGCATCCGAGTTAACATCCCTCCTTTTAAGGAAAATCAGACTGAGAGGCATATTTGGACTGGGAAAGCAAAGTGGAGCACATCTTCGAATGCCATAACTATTCCGAGCAAAAGAAGGTGCGCATGGCTGCCTTAGAATTTGTTGACTACGCACTTGTATGGTGGGATCAAATAAGATCAACAAGGAGACGCAATGATGAACGACCAATCAACACTTGGAGAGAAATGAAAGGTATTATGAGGAAACGTTTTGTGCTTACTCATTATCACCATGATCTCTATTATAAGTTGCAGAATCTTTTTTTTTTTTTGAAAGAAAGGGCCTCATTAAAAAAAAACCTATAGCCAGGCACCTCGAGAGGTGAGTAGGCCCCTATGGGGAAAAGAGTACCCAAGGTTTTATTGAGAAAAAGAGGAGAACCTCTTCGAGTTTACAGAAGCCCGAATAAAATCGGGAAAGTTATAATCAAAAGTACAGGAAGTAAAAGAACGCAAAGCCCTAGTAGCTAAGACATGGGCTACAACGTTTGCGTCTCTAGGTACATAACAAATCTTACAATCAGGCAAAGTACCAAGAGTGGAGCGGATACGAGACACCAAATGTTGCACAGTGGAAAGATCTTGATGATGGATGTTATTAACCTTGTTCGCAATGGAAGCTGAATCAGTTTCAAGGACCACATGAGACCAGCCGTTAGCAATTGCAAACTTTAGACCCTCCAAAATGGCAAGAGCCTCAGTAGAAGCAGGGTCCGGGCAAATGAGCGGCATAGAACAACCCCCAAGGACGACGCCTGAGGAATCCCGGGCAATGACGCTAGCAACAACACCTCTTAACACGGGGTCAAAGGTGCCATCCGTGTTAATCTTGACGAAACTAGGGTCCGGCTTCGTCCATCTAGCTTGAGCAAAAGTGGGCTCAGCTAGCCGGGAACGTAGATGGGAGGCATCATTAATTGATGTGTAGTCATTAAAAAGTTTTTGTGCATTGAAAACAGTTAACCAAACCAGTTGGAGATGGCTATTATGGACAAAGTTATTTCGGCGATTCCATAAATTCCAAAGGATCGTGATAAGACGTGAAAATTGATGTAAGGAGAGAAAACCAACTACTTCAGAAAGCCACTGGTGGGGAGAAACAGAGGTATTGGAGAAAATTCGTGTAGGAAGCCCTGCCAACTAGAGTGCCTCCTTGGCACTAGGACAGTCCCGCATAGCATGGAGTGTGGTTTCAATAGTCATGTTACAAATCGGGCATACCCCCGTACCAAGATTAGCCTGGAGGATTTTATGGCCAAATGGGAGTGCATCATGACATAAACGCCAACCAAATGTACGAACCTTGGGTAGAGTAGGCAGTTTAGATATAATTTTCCAAAGCTTGGAGGGCCTATTAACTGGCCCCAACTGTAACTGCAAAAATTGGTAACCAGACCGAACTGTGTACATGCCAGAGTCATGGTGACCCCAAAGGGTGGTGTCTTTTGTGTCATTAATAATGGGTAAATTAAGGATGGTATTGGCGTCTTTGTGGGAGAAGTATTCTCGGACTTTTTAAGTCATCCCAACGGGGTAAATTAGGCAACATGAATGTACCTGCTCGGAGAGGGACTTCATCATTTACTTCATAAACACCGTAAAGGTTGACAGGATGGGAGCCACCCCATTTGTCCAAGTGGATTTGAACTTGGCTGGATATACCTGGGCGTTTGAAAAAGCCATCGCGAAGTTTAGAGATAGCAAGACTAAGGCCCTTCCAAGCAAAAGAAGATCTCCGAGTGTGAACAGATTCAAATATAGAACCCGATGGGTAATACTTGCATTTGTAGACCTGACTAAGGAGATTATCAGGTTCACAAACCAGACGCCAGATCTGTTTGCCTAGTAAAGCAACATTGAAGAGATGAAGATCGCGAAACCCTATACCTCCTGCTGCTTTTGGCAGACATACGGTGTCCCAAGGGAGCATATGCCATCCTCATTTGTCAGCTTTCCCAGACCACCAATAACGGCGTATCGAAGCATTCGTATCATGAATAATGTTTTGGGGTAAAAGGTAGCAAGACATAACATATTGTGGTATAGACTGGATGACAGATTTAATAAAGATTTCTCTACCACTAAATTAAAGGAGATGCTTATCCCATTTACTCAGACGAGCATTCATTATTTCCCTGGTGAACCCCAAGGCTGTTGTCCTGTTCTTTCCTATTAGGAGATGGACCCCTAGATAAATACCTAGATCTTCCACTTCTCTTACGTGAAGGATATTATTGATTTCCGACCGAAGCGACATGGAAGTTTTCCGAGAAAAGAAAATAGTAGACTTTTCAAAATTTACCGCCTGTCCAGACGAAGTGGCGTAAGTATTTAAAGCATCCTTATGGCGTTGAGCCTCTGTAGTTGTATTCTTAATGAATACGACACAGTCATCAGCAAAAAGAAGGTGGTTGACACGTGGCCCATTCCTGCTCGCACAAAGTCCAGGGAGGTTACCAATTGTTTGCTCAACATTGAGCAAGGCTGAAAGGCCTTGAGTACAGAAAAGAATCAAGAAGGGGGATAGAGGGTCCCCTTGCCGTAACCCTCTATGGGGTTTGAAAGGTCTTGAAAGGGAGTCATTGATACGTACTTGGAAGGATACTGAGGATACACATCTCATAATAAGGGAAACCCAACTGGAGTTGAATCTGAGACGAATCATAATTTGTTCAAGAAAAGGCCATTCAACACGGTCAAAAGCCTTTTCCATGTCGAGTTTTAAGCTAGCACCATTAGCAAGAGATGTTTCGTCCGTATTTAAAGTATGGATGAGCTCGTGGGCAATAAGGATGTTGTCAGTAATGTTCCTTCCTTGAACAAAAGCAGCTTGATTGCCACTAATACATAAGGGAATGATAGATTTTAGACGGTTAACAAGCACTTTCGATACAGTTTTGTAAATGATAGTGAATAGGCTAATAGGTCTGAGATGGCGCATTGTAGTGGGGTCACTAATTTTGGGAATAAGAACAATGATAGTACGATTGACCTCTTCCATATTAACCGACCCTCTCAGGAGTCCGAGGCAGAGGTTTGTAAAGTCCTGGCCAATGATATCCCAATGCTTCCTGAAGAAACCGCTTGGGAATCCATCAACACCCGGGGCTTTCCTCGGGTCAATATCACGAAAAGCAATGGTAACTTCATCTGTAGTGAAATCCTTATTAAGATCATTGTTCATTGTTTCGGTAACAACGGTGGGAATATTATCCAAGATGGCAGAGGCAATAGTAGGAGAGGAAGATGTAAAAAGGTTTTGAAAGTAAGAAATAGCAGTAGACATGATATCGTTTGTATGTGTTTGCCATATATTCTGGTTATCTAAAAGTCCAGCAATATGATTCTTCCGTCGTCGGTTATTTGCTCTGGCATGAAAAAAAGAAGTATTTTTATCTCCGTGTTCTAACCAGTGTGTCCGAGCCCGTTGAGCCTAGTACATTTCTTTCGCATTTAACAAGCTATCAAGCTCACTTTTAGTAGAAATAAAGTTATGGATTTCTGTATCAGAAAGATGGCGTTTGAGACACATATTAATAAAGTCGTTTAGTTGAATGATGCGCTCACTGGATTTAATGCGTTTGTTAGTTTGCCATGTGGCTAGGAATCGTCCAATATCCTGAAGTTTATGAAGTGTTGAACGAGATTGGTTAGACCATATTTCTCTAATTCGAGACAAAACATTCGGGTCATCAGCCCAACAATTCTCATAACAAAAAAGATTATTAGAGTGTTTGAATCTGGGATCTCTAGATGGGCTAGTGTCCATTAAGATAGGGAAATGATCAGAACGTGCCTGAAAAAACGATATAGCTTGGCAATTAGGAAATGTATGAAACCAGGCGGAGTTACCAAGGAATCTATCAATTCGTTCCATAATAGTTTCCGTATAACGTCTAGATCTAGTCCAAGTGAGTCGTCCAGATGTTGGTTGGCAGTCAAAAAGATCATTCTTATCAAGACAATCTCTAAAATTATTAATTTGTGATCGTGCACGACGGATACCGCCTTGTTTTTCATTATAATAAAGGATTTCATTAAAGTCCCCCCCTAAAAGTCAGGGAAGGGAAGATGCTGGTTTTAGAGTATCTATTAATTGCCAAGTTTTGTATTTGTTTGCAGTTTCGGGAAAACCATGTAACCCGGAAAAATGAAATTGTAGTTGTCCAAAAGAAACAATGACATCAATATGGCGATCCGAGTAGGAAAGCAAATCAATAGTAGGTTTGTCATCCAAATGAGAGCAAGCCTTGTACAAGAAGGGCTGGGTTCAACAGCTATGCAGCCATGCATTCCTAGCTTAAACTTAATACGGTCCATATTGTGTTTGTTTAACCTAGTCTCACAAAGAAAAAGACAATCGTCATCATGCTTAGAGGAAGCACGTTGAAAAGCATGAACTGCCTGGGTATTGCCAAGAGCCTGGTAGTTCCAACATAAGAGTTTCATTTTGCTCGGCGGGGTTGATCACCGTCAACCGCCGCCGGAGAGTTTTTTCCGCTGCTCATCCCAGCTTTCCCAGTAGAAGCATTAGTCAAAGGATGAGGTCTCTTTGTTATGTAACCCACAATGGAAGGTGGTGTTTGCTCGGAATCTCTACTCGAAATTCAATATAGAATTAAGGAAAGAGAAAATACACAATAAGATGTGTAGGTTAAGATCCCAATCAAGGGTGGTATAATGAAAAATAAAGAAATATTTTGAGGAAACCCCAAGATAGCAATATTGATTATAGGAGAGGGCAAGACACTATGAAAAGTGTTAGAAGAAAAACCCTTTGAAGGGTGGCATATAAAGAGAAGCATAGTTGACGCGAGTGAGTATCCTTGGCAGAAAATGAACACAAAGGTATCAATAAGGATAAAAAAGAAAGGAGAAAAAACATTAATATAACATAAAGAGTAAAAAAAACAAGACAAAAAGGTATTATTATTCCATATAGAAGAAAGATATGAATATAAAGACCTAAAAACTAAGGCTATGAAGCCACGTATTCCTAAGAAACTGAAATACATAGAATAAAGAAAAATAAGAAAAGCGGCATCATGCTGAGAGACAGCTTGCAAAACAGGAACTGCCTGGGTATTGCCATAACCCTGACAGTTCCAACAAAGGATTATCATTTCGCTCGGCGGGGTTGATCCGTATCAACCTCCGCCGGAGAGTTTTTTATGCTGCTCATCCTAGCCTTTTCAGTAGAAGCCTTGCCTGGTGGTCTTGCCCTTTTAGGCTTGTTACCCTCATCAAAAGGCGGAGTTCGCTTGGTACCTCGGCTCAAAGTAGGACGAACAACACGTTTTGGAGTTGGTACATTATCAATCCAATCGGCAGCCTCTTGGAAAGCTTGATCATTGTCAAGGTCAGCCTCCAAGTCTTGGAGTTCGAGCTCCAGCAAGCTCACCTCCCCGGTGTCTTCATTAGTCTTTTGACTTGCAGTAATATTAGAACCATGATCTGGAAGAACTATTTGCAATGGAGGGCACCGACGAGCAAATAATCTGCTAGCAACGGTTGGAAGAAGACGGGGGCCTTTGAGAGTAGTTTGTAACAAGTCGTTACTTGGCAGTGATTCCAGATCATTAATTGGAGGAGATGGCATAGGGGCTTTACCTTTGTCATTGGCTTTACCTTTGTCATTGGAGTTTGAAGTTTGAGAGGAAGTTGGCGTTGGCTTAGCGTTGGGGGGGGGGCATTGTTAATGTAGCGGATACGACCTTTTTGTGAAGGTTGTGTATCCTTATTTTTAGGAACACAGCGAAGCCAGTCTCCATATTGGAGATGTTCGGGTCGAGCCTTGACCGGAATAGAGCAGAACTCCGTGGAGTGGCCGACTTTACCGCAAACATGACAAATAGTAGGAAGACGTTTGTATTGAAGCATGTAGAACCTTTTAGAAGGCCCCCCGCCAATAGCAACACATCGCCTAATTGGTTTGGTGGCATCTAAGATTAACCCAACTCGGAGGTAATCAATCATATAGAAATCAATTTTCCTTGTATCGATTTTTGTTACCGTTCCAATTATGGTCCCAAGTGATTCGCTAGTGTTGTGGGCAGATTCCTCGGAATCAAAAGGACTAGGGGGATATTATAGATACGTACCCAAATATTCATCGTTGTAAAAGAGTGTTCATCAATGCTGATAGTAGGATTATATTGCACGAGAGCTAACCATTCATCCTTGTAAGTCCAAGGTCCCCTGGCTAGGATATCCTCCTTAGTATTCTCATCTTTAAATCGGATAAGGAATAGATGTTGCTTCACAATTCGCATTGAAATTACTTTTGCTGGAGTCCAAATTCCAGTGAAGGCTTTTACAATCACTTGGTCATCGATTTCCTTAGATGTTCTAAGATTTCGAAGCAAGGTGGATTGTGTTTCCTCTTCAGAAGTTACCCAAGAAATACTTGGTTGAAAGACAACAACTTGTTCATCCTCAGTGAATTGGAAGTTTTTAAGTTGTTGAAGAAAGGCTTTGGAGTCCATTGAGAATTGGATGATGAAAGAAAAAGAAAAGCTGGGAGCAAAAAATAGTATTAGATGTGTGATAGCTAGGGTAGATGAGGAGATATGAGAGGGATGGGAGATTATATATAGGAGTGAATGTAGAGTTTGAGTTCTATGTGGATCATGATAACAGTTTACTATGAAAAGGGTTGTAGGAGTTTTAGAAGGAATGAAATACTTTTTAATATGAGAAGAATGATAAGATAATATTAAAAGGTGACTGGGCAATAGAGGAGGATAAGGATTAAAAGAATAGAGTCCTTGAAGATAGCATGGAGGAGAAGTTTTATGATAAACAAACTCTTTTGAAGAGAGGATGGGAAACCTTATAATTATTGGAGTAGAAGTATTATATGTAGTATATATAGACCAAGGATGAAGCAATGCCAAGAGAGATGATAGGCCGGTAGAATAGCATGAGAGTTTCGATTTGTGCCTATGCAGTGGAACTTGCATCGCAAGATAGAGATGGGAGATTATACATACACCAAAAAAGGTGTTGGAATAATCCCGCGAGAGGATAACATAAATAATAGTAGAAACATAATAAAAGAAAACAGATTGAAAAATTAATAATTCTAAGAGAATAAAAAACTTGCTTACTTGTCGACCAAGAAACCCATGAATGTTTCATCAACCACCCAACGTTCGATGCCGAACGTCATCCAAGCAGATCATGTACCGATGCTGCATGCCGCATTGATAACGTTGATGTAGCCAGTTTAGATTCGAGATCAGAAGTAGCAGATCTTCATATTGCTTGATCAAAGATCTATTAGAGCTGGTTTTTAAAAGCCAGTCTTCAAGTAGCTGGAACAAAATTAACAATCCTGATAGAACAGGAAGCATAAACAAACAAAACCAATTTAGAATAAAACTTGGAATAGGTTGTGATGTAAGTCGGCCTAGATGCGTTGAACAACGAGGATGTTGTCCAAAGCATCCAAAGAGCATCACGGTATTGGTGTTAAAAGGTGATAAAGAGAAAGCAAATCTGAAACGAAGCCTGGTAATGTAGTGATACCTTCTAACCAAACTGAGAAACATCATGCATTCATAGTAAGTAAGCAGGACTTGAAAATAATAAAAGTTCTTGAAAAAAAAGATGGCAAAGAAACGTAGAGAATAATAAAAGGAGAAAGACGTGTTGAGGAAAGGAAGAGTTTGGTGGGATCGGAGATATAGCTTCCTTCATGAGGAAGAGGAGTTGGAAGCGATAACAAGAACACGACTCCATCTCAGACGAAATAGTGGTATGCAACCGTGAGATGTTAAAACTCGACGTAAAGGCAGAAAGTATCTGCCGCATGTGGAAACTGAGGTCGGGTAGAGAGCCCTGAACGAAAGGAGTCAAGATTTGATGGTGAAAACATAACCCATAAGTTATATTGTTGGAGTAGAAAATACCGTAGGAGATGTTGGCTAAATCCCTTAATAAGGGTGGTATGGTTTGTAATAGAGAAAAAATAGTATGAAAATCAATAGCCCGTTGCATAAAAATAAAGCATTGCGTAAAGAACCCAGAGACTTGTACCATAAGATTTCGACGAGGTGAGCAAAAAGGGATTCGACTTCAGATCTTCAAGAAGCCATTCGAAGTGCCTTTCCAGATGCAAAGTCCCTTACAGAAATAGTTGTAAAAAGAGTGCATCAAAGTAGCCACAGAAAGAAAAAGATCGTACCAATCAAGATTGATAAGTAAGGGGTAGAAAAACTAATAGAAATACAAAGCCAAAGCTTAGGAATACGTGGCTTCATAGCCTTAGTTTTTAGGTCTTTATATTCATATCTTTCTTCTATATGGAATAATAATACCTTTTTTGTCTTGTTTTTTTTTTTACTCTTTATGTTATATTAATGTTTTTTCTCCTTTCTTCTTTATCCTTATTGATACCTTTGTGTTCATTTTTCTGCCAAGGATACTCACTCGCGTCAACTATGCTTCTCTTTATATGCCACCCTTCAAAGGGTTTTTTTCTAACACTTTTCATAGTGTCTTGCCCTCTCCTATAATCAATATTGCTATCTTGGGGTTTTCTCAAAATATTTCTTTATTTTTCATTATACCACCCTTGATTGGGATCTTAACCTACACATCTTATTGTGTATTTTCTCTTTCCATAATTCTATATCGAATTTCGAGTAGAGATTCCGAGCAAAACCACCTTCCATTGTGGGTTACATAACAAAGAGACCTCGTCCTTTGACTAATGCTTCTACTGGGAAAGCTGGGATGAGCAGAGGAAAAAACTCTCCGGCGGCGGTTGACGGTGATCAACCCCGCCGAGCAAAATGAAACTCTTATGTTGGAACTGCTAGGGTCTTGGCAATACCCAGGCAGTTCACGCTTTACAACGTGCTTCCTCTAAGCATGATGTCGATTGTCTTTTTCTTTGTGAGACTAGGTTAAACAAACACAATATGGACCGTATTAAGTTTAAGCTAGGAATGCATGGCTGCATAGCTGTTGAACCCAGCCCTTCTTGTACAGGGCTTGCTCTCATTTGGAATGACAAAACTACTATTGATTTGCTTTCCTACTCAGATCGTCATATTGATGTCATTGTTACTTTTGGACAACTACAATTTCATTTTTCCGGGTTACATGGTTTCCCCGAAACTGCAAACAAATACAAAACTTAGCAATTAATAGATACTCTAAAACCAGCATCTTCCCTTCCTTGGCTTTTAGGGGGGACTTTAATGAAATCCTTTATGATAATGAAAAACAAGGCGGTATCCGTCGTGCGCGATCACAAATTAATAATTTTAGAGATTGTCTTGATAAGAATGATCTTTTTGACTGCCAACCAACATCTGGATGGTTCACTTGGACTAGATCTGGACGTTATACGGAAATCATTATGGAACGAATTGATAGATTCCTTGGTAACTCCGCCTGGTTTCATACATTTCCTAATTGCCAAGCTATATCGTTTTTTCAGGCACGTTCTGATCATTGCCCTATCTTAATGGACACTAGCCCATCCAGAGCTCCTAGATTCAAACACTCTAATAATCTTTTTCGTTATGAGAATTGTTGGGCTGATGACCCGGATGTTTTGTCTCGAATTAGAGAAATATGGTCTAACCAATCTCGTTCAACACTTCATAAACTTCAGGATATTGGACGATTCCTAGCCACATGGCAAACTAACAAACGCATTAAATCCAATGAGCGCATCATTCAACTAAACGACTTTATTAATATGTCTCTCAAACGCCATCTTTCTAATACGGAAATCCATAACTTTATTTCTACTAAAAGTGAGCTTGATAGCTTGTTAAATGCGAAAGAAATGTTCTGGGCTCAACAAGCTCGAACACACTGGTTAGAACACAGAGATAAAAATACTTCTTTTTTTCATGCCAGAGCAAATAACTGACGACGGAAGAATCATATTGCTGGACTTCTAGATAACCAGAATATATGGCAAACACATACAAACGATATCATGTCTACTGTTATTTCTTACTTTCAAAACCTTTTTACATCTTCCTCTCCTACTATTGCCTCTGCCATCTTGGATAATATTCCCACCGTTGTTACCGAAACAATGAACAATGATCTTAATAAGGATTTCACTACAGATGAAGTTACCAGTGCTTTTCGAGATATTGACCCGAGGAAAGCCCCGGGTGTTGATGGATTCCCAAGCGGTTTCTTCAGGAAGCATTGGGAGATCATTGGCCAGGACTTTACAAACCTCTGCCTCGGACTCCTGAGAGGGTCGGTTAATATGGAAGAGGTCAATTGTACTATGATTGTTCTTATTCCCAAAATTAGTGACCCCACTACAATGCGCCATCTCGGACCTATTAGCCTGTGCACTATCATTTACAAAACTGTATCGAAAGTGCTTGTTAACCGTCTAAAATCTATCATTCCCTTATGTATTAGTGGCAATCAAGCTGCTTTTGTTCAAGGAAGGAACATTACTGACAACATCCTTATTGCCCACGAGCTCATCCATACTTTAAATACGGACGAAACATCTCTTGCTAATGGTGCTAGCTTAAAACTCGACATGGAAAAGGCTTTTGACCGTGTTGAATGGCCTTTTTTTGAACAAATTATGATTCGTCTCGGATTCAACTCCCGTTGGGTTTCCCTTATTATGAGATGTGTATCCTCAGTATCCTTCCAAGTACGTATCAACGACTCCCTTTCAAGACCTTTCAAACCCCAGAGAGGGTTACGACAAGGGGACCCTCTATCCACCTTCTTGTTTCTTTTCTGTACTCAAGGCCTTTCAGCCTTGCTCAATGCTGAGCAAACAATTGGTAACCTCCCTGGACTTTGTGCGAGTAGGAATGGGCCACGCGTCAACCACCTTCTTTTTGCTGATGAATGTGTCGTATTCATTAAGAATACAACTACAGAGGCTCAACGCCTTAAGGATGCTTTAAATACTTACGCCACTTCGTCTGGACAGGCGGTAAATTTTGAAAAGTCTACTATTTTCTTTTCTCGGAAAACTTCCACGTCGCTTCGGTCGGAAATCAATAATATCCTTCACGTAAGAGAAGTGGAAGATTCGGGTATTTATCTGGGGATCGCTCTCCTAATAGGAAAGAACAGGACAGCAGCCTTGGAGTTCACCAGGGACAAAATGAATGCTCGTCTGAGTAAATGGGATAAGCATCTCCTTTCCTTTAGTGGTAGAGAAATCTTTATTAAATCTGTCATCCAGTCTATCCCACAATATGTTATGCCTTGCTACCTTTTACCCCAAAACATTATTGATGATATGACCGCTTCGATACGCCGTTATTGGTGGTCTGGGAAAGCTGACAAACGAGGATGGCATATGCTCCCTTGGGACACCGTCTGTCTGCCAAAAGCAGCATGAGGTATAGGGTTTCTCGATCTTCATTACTTCAATGTTGCTTTACTAGGCAAACAGATCTGGCGTCTGGTTTGTGAACCTAATAATCTCCTTAGTCAGGTCTACAAATGCAAGTATTACCCATCGGGTTCTATCTTTGAATCTGTTCACACTCGGAGATCTTCTTTTGCTTGGAAGGGCCTTAGTCTTGCTATCTCTAAACTTCGCGATGGCTTTTTCAAACGCTCACGTATATCCAGCCAAGTTCAAATCCACTTGGACAAATGGGGTGGCTCCCATCTTGTCAACCTTTACGGTGTTTATGAAGTAAATGATGAAGTCCCTCTCCGAGCAGGTACATTCATGTTGCCTAATTTACCCCGTTGGGATGACTCAAAAGTCCGAGAATACTTCTCCCAAGGAGACGCCAATACCATCCTTAATGTACCCATTATTAATGACACAAAAGACACCACCCTTTGAGGTCACCATGACTCTGGCATGTACACAATTCGGTCTGGTTACCAATTTTTGCAGTTACAGTTGGGGCCAGTTAATAGGCCCTCCAAGCTTTGGAAAATTATATCTAAACTGCCTACTCTACCCAAGGTTCATACATTTGGTTGGCGTTTATGTCATGATGCACTCCCATCTGGCCATAAAATCCTCTAGGCCAATCTTGGTACGGGGGTATGCCCGATTTGTAACATGACTATTGAAACCACACTCCATGCTATGCGGGACTGTCCTGGTGCCAAGGAGGCACTCCAGTTGGCAGGGCTTCCTACACGAATTTTCTCCAATTCCTCTGTTTCTCCCCACCTGTGGCTTTCTGAAGTAGCTGGTTTTCTCTCCTTACATCAATTTTCACTTCTTATCACGATCCTTTGGAATTTATGCAATTGCCGAAATCTTTGTCCATAATAGCCATCTCCAACCGGTTTGGTTAACTGTTTTTAATGCACAAAAACTTTTTAATGACTACACATCAATTAATGATGCCTCCCATCTACGTTCCCGGCTAGCTGAGCCCACTTCTGCTCAAGCTAGATGGACGAAGCCGGACCCTAGTTTCGTCAAGATTAACACGGATGGTGCCTTTGACCCCGTGTTAAGAGGTGCTGCTGCTGGCGTCATTGCCCAGGATTCCTCTGGCGTCGTCCTTGGGGGTTGTTCTATGCCGCTCATTTGCCCAGACCCTGCTTCTACTGAGGCTCTTGCCATTTTGGAGGGTCTAAAGTTTGCAATTGCTAACGGCTGGTCTCATGTGGTCCTTGAAACTGATTCAGCTTCCATTGCGAACAAGGTTAATAACATCCATCATCAAGATCTTTCCACTGTGCAACATTTGGTGTCTCGTATCCGCTCCACTATTGGTATTTTGCCTGATTGTAAGATTTGTTATGTACCTGGAGACGCAAACGTTGTAGCCCATGTCTTAGCTACTAGGGCTTTGCGTTCTTTTACTTCCTGTACTTTTGATTGTAACTTTCCCGATTTTATTCGGGATTCTGTAAACTCGGAGAGGTTCTCCTCTTTTTCTCAATAAAACCTTGGGTACTCTTTTCCCCATAGGGGCCTACTCACCTCTCGAGGTGCCTGGCTATAGGTTTTTTTTAATGAGGCCCTTTCTTTCAAAAAAAAAGTTCAAACGGGTTCGCTATGAAGCCCATTTAAACATACACGCTTTAAGCCCAACAAAATGAACGCAAAATGATATTGAATCAAATTTTATGAGATCAAATATTTAATTATGGACTTTTGAATCTAATTATACAGCTTAATCTTAAATTTTTTGCTTTTTAATCAATTAAAATTCGAACGGGTTAGCTAAAAGCCCATTTAAACATACATGCTTTAAACCTAACAAATTGAACGCAAAATTTTATTAAATCAAATTTTAAGAGTTCAAATATTTAATTATGGGATTTTGAGTCTAATTATAAAGCTTAATCTCAAATTTTTAGCATTTCAATCTGTTAAAATTCGAACAAGTTCACTAAAAAGTTCATTGAAACATACACGCTTTAACCCTAACAAAATGACCGTAAAATGTTATTAAATCAAATTTTATGAGTTCAAATATCTAATTATACAACTTAATCTTAAATTTTTTGCTTTTTAATCAATTAAAATTAGAACTGGTTCACTATAAAACCCATTTAAACATACACACTTTAAACCCAGCAAAATGACCGTAAAATGTTATTAAATCTATTTTTATGAGTTCAAATATTTAATTATGGCATTTTGAATCTAATTATACAGCTATCTCAAATTTCTAGATTTTTAATTGATTAAAATTAAAACAGATTCTCTATAAAGCCCATTTAAACATACACACTTTAAACCCAACAAAATGACCGTAAAATGTTATTAAAACTAATTTAATGAGTTAAAATATTTAATTATGGGATTTTAAATCTAATTATAAAGCTTAATCTCAAATTTCTAGATTTTTAATTGATTAAAATTCAAACGGGTTCACTATAAAGCCCATTTAAACATACACGCTTTAAACCCAATAAAACGACCGCAAAATAAAATTAAATCAAATTTTCTTAGTTAAAATATTTAGTTATGGGCTTTTGAATCTAATTGTACAGTTTTATCTCATTTTTTTAGCATTTTACTCTGTTAAAAATTCGAACGAGTTCACTATAAAGCGCATTTAACATGCACACTTTTACATAAAAAATGACCGCAAAATAATATTAAATTAAATTTTATGAGTTCCAATATTTAATTATGGGATTTTGAATCCAATTATACTACTTAATCTCAATTTTTTAGCTTTTTCATCACTAAAAATTCAAAAGCGTTCACTATAAAGCTCATTTAAACATACACGCTTTAAACCCAACAAAATGACCAAAAAATGTTATTAAATCAAATTTTATAATTTCAAATATTTAATTATAGGGTTTTCAATCCAATTATAAAGCTTAATCTCATTTTTTTAGCTTTTATTCGATTAAAATTCAAACGGGTTCGCCATGAAGCTCATTTAAACAGACACGCTTTAAGCCCAACAAAATGAACGCAAAATGATATTAAATCAAATTTTATGAGATCAAATATTTAATTATGGACTTTTGAATCTAATTATACATCTTAATCTCAAATTTTTAGCTTTTTAGTCAGTTAAATTCGAACAAGTTCACTATGAAGCTCATTTAAACATACATGCTTTAACCCCCAATAAAATGACCGTAAAATGTTATTAAATTAAATTTTATGAGTTCAAATATTTAATTATGGGATTTTGAATCTAATTATACAACTTAATCTTAAATTTTTAGCTTTTTTATCGGTTAAAATTCGAACGAGTTCACTATAAAGCTCATTTAAACATACATGCTTTAAACCCAACAAAATGATCGTAAAATGTTATTAAATCTAATTTTATGAGTTTAAATATTTAATTATGGGCTTTTGAATCTAATTATACAACTTTAATCTCAAATTTCTAGCTTTTTAATCGGTTAAAATTCGAACGGGTTCACTATAAACCACATTTAAACATACATTCTTTAAACCCAACAAAACGACCAAAAAATTTTATTAAATGAAAGTTTATGAGTTCAAATATGTAATTATGGAATTTTGAATCTAATTATACAACTTAATCACAAATTTCTAGCTTTTTAATCGGTTAAAATTTAAACGAGTTCACTATAAAAGTACATTTAAACATACATTCTTTAAACCCAACAAAATGACCGTAAAATGTTATTAAATCAAATTTTATGAGTTTAAATATTTAATTATGGGATTTTGAATCTAATTATACATCTCAATCTTATATTTTTAGCTGTTTAATCGGTTAAAATTTGAAGGGGTTCGCTACAAAGCCCATTTAAACATACACACTTTAAAACCAACAAAACGACCAGAAAATGAAATTAAATCAAATTTTATGAGTTAATATTTTTAATTATGGGCTTTTGAATCTAACTATATAGTTTTATCTCATTTTTTTAGCATTTTACTTTGTTAAAATTCGAACGAGGTCACAATAAAGTGCATTTAAACATTCACGCTTTTACAAAAAAAAAAAAGACTACCAAATAATATTAAATCAAATTTTATGAGTTTAGATATTTATTTATGTGATTTTAAATCCAATTATACAACTTAATCACAAATTTCTTGCTTTTTAATCGGTAAAAATTTGAACGGGTTCACTATAAAGCCCATTTAAACATACATGCTTTAAACCCAACAAAATGACCGCAAAATGTTATTAAATCAAATTTTATGATTTCAAATATTTAAATATGGGCTTTTAAATCTAATTATACAACTTAATCTCAAATTTTTAGCTTTTTACTTTCTTAAAATTAGAACGAGTGCACTACAAAGCCATATAAAAATACATGCTTTAAATCCAAGAAATTGACCGCAAAATGTTATTAAATTAAATTTTATGAGTTCAAATATTTAATTATGGGCTTTTGAATCTAATTATACAGTTTAATCTCAAATGTTTAGCTTTTTACTCAATTAAAATTCGAACGGGTTCGCGATAAAGCCCATTTAAACATACACGCTTTAAACCCAACAAAATAACCGTAAAATGTTATTAAATCAAATTTTATGAGTTCAAATATTTAATTATGTTATTTTAAATCTAATTATACAACTTAATCTCAAATTTTTAGCTTTTTAATCGGTTAAAATTTGAACGAGTTCATCATAAAGCTCATTTAAACATACACACTTTAAACCCAACCAAATGATCGTAAAATGTTATTAAATCAAATTTTATGAGTTCAAATATTTAATTATGAGATTTTGAATCTTGGATACCGATACCAAGGAAAAAAATACGAAGGATTTTTGGGAAACTTGGCTTAGGTATCGAAAACACATAAACTGGTTTCGAATCGAAAATATGATATTAGGAAGACGTGTCGATACTCTCCTCTCGAGTTCCGAAACCTATTTTTACATTAACGAAATGTATCGGAACGGGGACCAAGTTGTATCGAAATGCGGGTTTGCTACGCAGGGAATCGGGCAAGACATTGAAGGCGTATCGAA
Organism: Abelmoschus esculentus; assembly: GCA_035048815.1. NCBI lineage: Eukaryota > Viridiplantae > Streptophyta > Magnoliopsida > Malvales > Malvaceae > Abelmoschus > Abelmoschus esculentus. The sequence goes on from JAUCBN010000031.1 coordinate 12,136,894, forward strand.
ACACTTAAGTTCCGTTTCGATACCCCTTTTGTCGTTACATTGGTATCGAAGCTAGAATAGGGCATTTCGATACCCCTGACAGTTAATCTCGTTATAGGTTGGTTTGAACTTTAAAATTTTACATTTTAGTCCCCAAACTTTGAGAAAACAATTAGATGACTTGTAGACATCATTTTAAGCTGTAAATTTAAGTTTAAGCATGAAATTTACTTAATTAAATATTGATAACTTTAATTTCATAATTTGGGTATAAATTTCTAGATGACGGTGTATTGATGACGGTGTATGCTTTACATGCTATCTATATTATATCATGAGATGATTATATGTTGTTGCTGTGAGTTAAAGCATGTTTGCATAGATTTCCATTGCTCTAATTTTAGGTTGGGTTTTATAAAAACTTGAGCTGTTAGACACTTTGCTTTCGGTTGGCTTACTTTATTTTAAATATTGTTGTGTTTTCATGGAATAAGTAATATGGGACCCCGTAGAGAGCTTAGAATGAATACTCTATCCATTACTGATGGAAAGGAAGTACGTGAGGAGGAAGAGTTACTAGCTCCACCACCACCACCAGCTGTACCGCTAGTTGAACCACCAGTAGTTCTCCCTGCTGTGCCGACTGTCGATGATATGGCCCCGTTAATTCAGGCAATAACGGGAGCTTTCGAGGCTATAGTTGCTGGAATGCAGGCCACAGTAGCTCCACCAGTGGCAAATCCTGGTTTACCTTTGGAGAGGCTCTGTAGTTTGGGAGGTGTTGAGTTTGAGGACTGTCCCCGAAAGACTCTGAGGCTTGGTTAGAGAGTACTAACCGTATCTTGGTTAAGATGGGTTGCTTAGATGAGAAGAAGCTTGGTTGCTCAGTTGCTTTGCTTCAAGGAGATGCTTATAAGTGGTGGCTACCACTAACTATGGTATGGAGGTTGATGAGATCACTTGGGAACTTTTCAGAGAGGTTTTCAGGCGTAAGTATTTGTGTGTTCGTTATCTAAATGAGAAAAAGAGAGAGTTCGTGGCCTTGGTTTAGGGTAGCATATTTGTGTTGGAGTATGAGGTGCAGTTTGTTAGGTTGAGCCATTATGCCCTGAGTTGCTGCCGAGTGAGAGAGCTTGCTGTGAGCGGTTCCGTTTTGGCTTGGTTAGAGAGGTCAAGACATGAAAGGAGACACCATTCAACCGAACGGTTAAGGAGGGAGACACCACCAATTGAAAAGACACCAAGGCCACTATTCGACCACCTTTTCAAAGGGAAATGTCCCTTGGTCACACCCTTTTATTTCCTATAAATAGGACTTGAGTTTTCATTTGTAAAAACACCATTCAGATTATATAAAATTACTTGTAAGAATTTTCTCTCTTTTAGTTCTTCTTAGGACTTTATCGACTTATCAAGTACTTTTGTACTTGTGGCATCAACCCCTTTCTATCCATCTTTATACTTCTGGTTCTTTTAGTTTATTATACTAAAAGGGTCAAAGTTCATTTTATCACCCTTTGAAGATAAATATAAGGTTTAGGATTAGGTTTTTCATAACCTAGTTTTCTCCTTGAGTATCTTTAAGATACTATCTCCATTTCACCATTACTTTTTCACCATATCACCATCCTTACATATTATCTCATTCCATTCATCATTATCATCCTTTATCATCATCACAAAACGTCTTAAACATCCATTCACCCTTATCAACATCACATATCCTTCCACTTCGAAATTAGTCCCTAAACTATTCCCTTGATTCATTTCACCTATTTTTTTCATCCCTTATCCTTCATTCTTCATTTTGTAACCACTTCTTTGCGAGAGACTTGCTTCCTTCCTAGGTCCTACAATCAAAGTGTGTCGTTTAACATCATCAACAAGTTCGGCCTACATCATATGGTATCAGAGCTTTGGTGGAAGTAGCAAAGTGCAACAAAAAGCCCGTTTAAGTTATTTGTAAGTGACTAAACTTTGTCATTTTCAATTTTTGAGCAAAAAAAGAAAGAAAAAAAGAAGAAAAGTCAGTTTGAATAAAAAAAGAATGAGAAAACTCAGTTTCAAAAAAATGAGAAAAGAAAAATCAAATTCAAAAGTACAAGATCAAGGGTGAGAATGCAGAACAACATCATCTTCAAAATCAAGCTGAGAAGCCATTTAATCTTCAAGACTTTGATTGTTGGTGATGTAAGGTTGTAAGTTTTCTTGTCAAGTAAGAAACCCCATTTTTATTTCTTTTCATCCTACTTCCTTTCTTTTAAACTAACCATTTTAGTGACGCACAAGCAAATTTTACTTTCTTAATTCTTGAGTAAGTTCTTCTAAGAACTATACACGAGAGAAAAGAGTGGGAAAAGGCAAGTGAGTTGTGAGAACAAAAGAGTGTCAGTAAAAGCCATTAAGTCCTAGAGTGCAAACACGAAGAGAGCATAAGAGAGAAATTTTCCTTGGAGTGAATTAGTGAGGCTTTTTTGGGAAACATATTGGGTAATGATTTTATTTTCGTTATTCTAACCATGTCACAAGAATTAAAAGTCAACAAGTAAGTGAAAATTCCATTTTCCATTGGAAGATACACAGATAAAGTCTTGTGTGACATACTACCTATGAGTGCAAGTCATATTCTTCTAGGGAGACTGTGGCAATACGACAAGAGAGTAGTTCATGACGGTTACACCAATCAGTTCTCATTTATGTTTGAAGGAAGAAAGATCATCCTAACACCTTTGAGCCCAAGTCAAGTAAACCGTGACCAGGAACAATTGTCTAAGAGAATTGCAGCATGGAGTGAAAACAAAAAATGGAAAGAGCAAGTTAAAGAAGGTGCGATGGAAGAAGTGCATTTTGAAGAAAAAGAAACCACTAGAGTTGAAAATGAAAATGAGGAAGTGAAAATAGTTGGAGTTGAAAATGAAGAGACTAAAAATGAGATTGTGAATGAAGAGTATGTTGGAGTTGAAAATGTGTGAATTAAAAAGGAAGAGTGAGAATGAAAGAGAGATTTAAAAGGGAGATAAAGAAAAGAATTTGTGTGAAGAAGAAAAGTAGATTTTATCTAACAATTCTTTTCTTCCTATTTTTGAATTTTCATTTTTACAGGATGACAAAAGGAAGACCCCAAGAGATGTTCCAATTGCATTGTCAATCTTAAAGGAAACTCAACAACCAATACCCATTAAACATCCACCATGGTTTGCTATTTTCATTTATTTTGTTAATAGTTACTCATTCTCTAACTATGATTTCTTTTGTAGCAAATTGATAAACATGCTTGGTGTTATCTCACCAAACTACGACGACAAGTTCTTTTGTCATTCTAGGGTTGATTGGTGCATCAAAATATACCATTCCAAGAGAGCTCTATAGTTGAAACTCTTCAACAATCATTATGATGATTTGAAGAGTGGAGATGAAAAGTTACATATCTTTTCCAAAGAACATGATGTTTCGAGCCAAGGAATGATTCAAAGAACAAGTTTTGTTCTTAAAAGGCATGACGTTGCAAAAGGAGGATTCCAAAGAATTAATGTCTATTTAGAGAAGGATGACCCGAGAAGATTGAATACATCACTTGGAAGGAATGAGAATTTTTCCACCCTAACAACAAAGAGGTGTCCATTAAAGAACAATCTCGATTTGAGGATAAATCGCCAAAAAGAAGGGGAGAATGATACATTCCTAATCAGCACCAATATTCTCTATGGTTTGATCACATCATTGAAGATATTCAAGACAGATTCTAAGGGAGTCCTACCTTACTTTATCTTCTATTATCTAATTTATGCATTCTATAATTTGACAGGCATGCTTTTTCTATTTAAGTGATGTTTCATTTGCATAACCACATCTTTATATTTATTCTAAGTCATCTTATTCTTAATATTAACTAAACTACATTGTTTCTAGCTCATTTTAGTTTATTTCAATTCGTTTCAGCTTATACGTTGTTTACTTATTGTTTCAGCTATTTTAAGTAAACATAATAGTCGAGGAAGCTTAAAGACATCAAGGGTAGCTCAATGTAATTGGGAAGACTTGTGACAAATTGGAACAGATCAAGGACGACTCAAACGCTTGGAATTGCATAGGAGCTTAAGGAAGGCTTATTTCAGCTCGTGAACTTAAAGGAACTATGTAGAGGTGCTCACGAACTTAAAGGCCTAGCTCAACCAGCTAAAGTCAGCTCTAGAAAGCTCAAATTGGAAGCAAGATTTGAGCTAGCTAAGTCAGCTAGCTAGCTCAGGTCAAGTCAGCTCACTCTCAGCTCAATCAACTCATCTCTACTCACCCTACAATCTTCAGCTCAACCATGGAAGGACATGTTCCATCCCCAAGAGACACAACCGACCAGCCATGGAGGGAAACATGTTTGGGCGCCAAGATCATGGAGGGAAAGCAAGTGGGCGCAAAAACAAAGAGATAACACTCTTTATTGGGCAGATTCATGGTGGTCCCATTATTTGCCATTTTCGAGCAGGATCCAAGTAGAACTGGGTTTCATTGTCTTCATGAAAGTTGTTCCCCTATCTCTTATCTTTCCAATTCATGTTGAATCGCATCAATCCCATATCGGGAACTCGAGATATGTCCAAAGTACTGAAGACTATGCAGGCTGGAATTTTAAACCGAAAAGTTCCAACAACTCTTGGAATGAGACACCATTCAACCGAACGGTTAAGGAGGGAGACACCACCAATTGAACAGACACCAAGGCCACTATTTGGCCACCTTTTCAATGGGAATTGTCCCTTGGCCACAAACTTTTATGTCCTATAAATAGGACTTGAATTTTCATTTGTAAAACACACCATTCAGATTATATAAAATTACTTGTGAGAATTTTCTCTCGTTTAGTTCTTCTTAGGACTTTATCGACTTATCAAGTACTTTTGTACAAAGTACTTGTGGCGTCAAATCCTTTCTATCCATCTTTATACTTCTGATTCTTTTAGTTTATTATAGAAAAAGGGTCAAAGTCCATTTTATCACCCCTTGAAGATCTATATAAGCTTCAAGATTAGGTTTTCCATAACCTAGTTTCTTCCTTGAGTATCTTTAAGATACTATCTCCATTTCACCATTCCTTTTTCACCATATCACCATCCTTACATATTATCACATTCCATTCATCATTCTCATCCTTTATCATCATCACAAAACGTCCTAAACATCCATTCACCCTTATTAACACCACACATACTTCCGCTTTGAAATCATTCCCTAAATTATTCCCTTCATTCATTTCACCTATTTCTTTCATCCCTTATCCTTAATTCTTCATTTTGTAGCCACTTATTATCCTTGTAGCTCGTTCGAGTCAGATGGCGTTTAGATTGAGTCGAGGGGGTTTCACAACAAAATGACCGCAAAATGTTATAAAATCAATTTTTTTTAAGTTCAAATATTTAATTATGGGATTTTAAATCTAATTATACAGCTTAATCTCAAATTTCTAGCTTTTTAGTTGGTTATAATTCGAACGGGTTCACTATAAAGCCCATTTAAAACATACACGCATTAAACCCAACAAAACGACCGTAAAATGTAATTAAATCAAATTTTAAGAGATCAAATATTTAATTATTGGTTTTGAATCTATTTATACAACTTAATCTCAAAATTTTAGCTTCTTACTCGGTTAAAATTAGAACGGGTTCGATATAAAGCCCATTTAAACATACACGCTTTAAACCCAACAAAATGGCCGCAAAATGTTATTAAATCAAATTTTTCAGTTCAAATATTTAATTATGGGATTTTGAATCTAATTATACAACTTAATCTAAAATTTCTAGCTTTTTAATCGGTTAAAATTTGAACTAGCTCACTATAAAGCCCATTTAAACATGCATGCTTTAACAAAAAAAAAGACCGCAAAATGATATTAAATCAAATTTTATGAGTTCAAATATTTAATTATGGGATCTTGAATCCAATTATACAGCTTAATCGCAAATTTCTAGCTTTTAATCGGTTAAAATTCAGACGGGTTCACTATAAAGCCCATTTAAACATACATGTTTTAAACCACACAAAATGATCGCAAAATTTTATGAAATCAAATTTTATGAGTTTAAATATTTAATTATGAGATTTTGAATCTAATTATATAGCTTAATCTCAAATTTCTAGCTTTTTAATTTGTTAAAATTTGAACGGGTTCACTATAAAACTCATTTATTACATAAACGCTTTAAACCCAATTAAACGACCAGAAAATGATATTAAATCAATTTTTATGAGATTAAATATTTAATTATGAGATTTTGAATCTAATTATGCACCTTAACTCTAGTTTTTAGCTTTTTAATCGGTTAAAATTCGAAATGGTTCACTATAAAGCCCATTTAAACATACATGTTTTAAACCCAACAATATGACCGCCAAATGTTATTAAATCAAATTTTATGAGTTTAAATATATAATTAATGGCTTTTGAATCTTTGCGCCGCCGAAAATTTGCTCTAGCATGACAGAAATAGGTATTTTTGTCACCATGTTCTAACCAGTTTGTGCGATCTCATTGCGCTCAGTAGATTTCTTTCACATTTAGCAAGTTATCTAGCTCATTTCTTGGTAGAAATAAAGTTGTGGATATCAGCATCTGAAAGTTGTCGCTTGAGGCACATATTTATAAAGTCGGTCAACTGATTAATGCGTTCATTTGATTTGATACATTGGTTTGTTTGCCAAGATTCAAGAAAACGTGCAATTTCTTGAAGTTTAACAATACTCGTGCTAGAAGGGTTAGACCAAATCTCTCTAATCCGGGTCGAGACTTTTAGGATATTAGTCCAACAATTCTTTGATACGATCCTAATCAGCACCAATTTTCTCTATGGTTTTATCACATCATTGAAAATCTTCAAGACTGGTTCTAAGGGAGTTCTACCTTACTTTATCTTCTGTTATCTAATTTATGCATTATGTCATTTGACAAGCATGCTTTTGCTATTTAAGTAAAGCTTCGTGATTGCATAATTACATCTTTATAATTATTCTAGGCCAGCTTATTCTTAATATTAGCTAAACTATATTATTTCTAGCTCATTTTAGCTTATTTCAATTCGTTTTAACTTACATATTGTTTACTTACTGTTTTAGCTATTTTAAGTAAAGATAATAGTCTGAGGAAGCTTAAAAACATCAAGGGTAGCTCAACTATGCTTGGAAAGGATTATGACAGCTCGTAGCAGCTCGAGAATGACTAAAACGCAAGGGAATACAAAGGAGCTCGAATGGAGGACTATTTCAACTTGTGAACTTAAAGGAAATATGTAGAGGAGCCCACGAACTTAAAGACCTAGCTCAACCAGCTAAAGTTAGGTCTAGAAAGCTCAAATTGGAAGCAAGATTTGAGCTAGCTAAGTCAGCTAGCTAGCTCAGCTCAAGTCAGCTCACTCTCAGCTCAATCAGCTCATCTCAGCTCACCCTACAACCTTTAGCTCAACCATGGAAGGACATATTCACTCCCCAAGGGACACAACTGATCATCCATGGAGTGAAACATGTTTGGGCGCCACTCCATGGAGGGAAATATGAATTTCACGCCGAAACAAAAAGGCATCACTTTTTATTGGACATATTCATGATGGTCCACTTGTTTGCCACTTTCGATCAGGATACAAGCAGAACTGGGCTTCGATGTCTTCATAAAAGTTGTTCTGCGATCTCTTATCTTTCCAACGCATGTTGAATCGCATCAATCCAATATCGGGAGCTCGAGATATGGCCCAATTACTGAAGACTGTGCAGGCTGGACCGAAAAGTTACAACTCTTCTAATAGATTTGGAGGGAGACACCATTCAAATGAATGGTTATTCGAATAGTTAGAGGTCATTTCGGCCAAACCCATTAGAAAACTATAAATAGGACTTGAATTTCATTTTGTAAACACACCATTCAGATTATATAAAATTATTTGTGAGAATTTTCTCTCGTTTAGTTCTTAGAACTTTATCAACTTATCAAGTACTTTTGTACTTGTGGCGTCAACCCCTTTCTATCCATCTTGATACTTCGGGTTCTTTTAGTTTAATATACTAAAAGGGTTAAAGTCCATTTTATCACCCCTTGAAGATAAATTTAAGGTTTAGGATTAGGTTTTCTATAACCTAGTTTCTTCCTTTAGTATCTTTAAGATACTATTTCCATTTCACCATTCCTTTTCACCATATCACCATCCTTACATATCCGTCTTATTCCATTCACCATTCCCATCCTTTATCATCATCATAAAACGTACTAAACATCCATTCACCCTTATCAAAACCACACATCGTTCCACTTCCAAATCATTCCCTAAACTATTCCCTTAATTCATTTCACCTATTCCTTTCATCCATTATCCTTAATTCTTCATTTTTGCAGTCACTTCTTGCAAGAGACTTCCTTCCTTCCTAGGTCCTACAATCAAAGTTTTTCGTTCAGCATCATCAACAAGATCAGCACATATCATTCTTATACCTAAAGAGGTTCTTTTTTAGGCTTTTATTTCGATTGCACAAGAAGGACTAGTTTCCATTAAGATAGGGCAATGATCAGAGCAGGCTTCAAAGAATAACGTAGCTTGGAAGTAAGGAAATAAACTAAACCATGAGGAGTTACAAAGGAATCTATTGATTCTTTCCATAATAGTTCAAGTATTAAATCCAGATCGGATCTAAGTAAACCATCCAGATTTTGGTTTGCAATCAAATAGATTATTTCTCGTGAGACAATCTATGAAATTATTAATTTGTGATCGCGCACGACGCGTACCGCCTTGCTTTTCATTATCGTGTATGATTTCATTAAAGTCCCCCCAAGAGCCAGGGAATGGAAGAACCTAATTGTAATGTGTCTATTAGTTGTCAAGTTTTATATTTGTTTTTAGTTTCAACAAAACCATGTAAAACCTGAAAAATGAAATTGCAATTGCCCAAAATGAATACTAACATCAATATGGCGATCCAGATATCAAAGCAAATCAATAGTAGTTTTATTATTCCAAATAATAAGTCCCGTACAAGTGGGGTTGGATTCAACTAGTATACAACCTTGCATTTCTAACTTAATTAATCCTAATACAATCAAGATTGTGTCTTTTTAGCCTAATTTCGTAAATAAATAGAAAATCGACACCATGCTTGTAGACAACGCATTGTAAAAGCATGAACTACCTGCGCATTGCCAAGACCCTGAAAATTCCAACATAATATTTTCATTTCACTTGGATGGGATGACCGCCTTCAATCTCCGTCGGAGAGTTTTTACCGCTGCTCATCCCACCTGTCTCAAAAGAAGACTTTGATGGAGGTCGAGGCCTTTTAGGCTTGTTGCCCTCTTCAGAGGGTGGGGTTCATTTGGTTCCTCTACTCGGGGTAAGGCGAGCAACTCGTTTAAGGGTTGGCATTTTGTCTAGAAATCAATTGCCTCCTGGAATTCAGGATCATTAGCTCAGTCTTCTTCTAGAACCTGAAGCTCATGGTCTGAAAGGCTCACTTTATCGGGATTATCCAAAGAAGAAACCTTTGGTCGTGAGGTAAAAAGAAGAAACCATTTGCAGGGGTTGCAGGGGACCTCTTCTTGTTGATCTAACCGATAGCCTACTTGCAACGGACGAGAGGGTTCGAGGACCTTTCAACACTACGTGGATAGGCTCGTTGTTGCGGACTTCAGTAGTAGCTAGTTATAACAAAGGATTAATAGGATAGATATCCAATTTTGGGGCGTCTTGAGCATGAACTTGCTCTTGATCCATTTGCATGGGAGCATTCCCTTTGATGTTAGCTTCAATTAGAGCGACTATCTTGTGTTTCGACAAAGGTTGATTTGGCCTGACCATGGTTGTTGGTGATATACCGTATATGTCACCTTTGATTAGAGTTTACATTTTGCTTCTTAGGTGGAATGTGACGAAGGCAATCTCCATATATATTGTGGTTGTGTTGGCCGAGATTCTACTGGAATGGAGCATGAGTCTCTTGAATGGCCAAAGTTACCATAAATATATCATTTGGTTAGGATACGTTCATATTGCAGTGGACAAATCTGATTCGTGGCCCCCCCCCACCAATAGTAACATAGATCAGACTAGTCTAGAGGCATAAAGTATTATTCCGACTCGGAGTTAGTCCAACATGTTGAGGTCGATTTTTCTAGTGTGAATTTTTGTTACAGAGCCAATCATAGCCCCAAGTGATTCTCTAGTTTGGTGGGCAAAGTCCTCCGAGGATAGGAGGGATATTACAGATACCTACCCAGATATTCATTGATGCAAATGAATGTTCTTCCAAACTTATGTTTGGTTTGTATTGTACAAGGGTGAGTCATTTATCTTTGAAAGTCCAAGGTCCCCGGGATAGAATATCCCCCTTTGTTTTCTCATCCTTGAAACGAATAAGAAAGAGATGTGTTTTCAGTGCTCTCATGGAGATTAGTTTAGCTTGAGTCCAAATTTTAGTGAAAGCCTTGATGACCGCTTGGTCGTCTAGAACCTTAGATGATTATAATTTCCCCAGCAAGGAGGATTATGCTTCCTCATCAGAGGATTCCCAGGTTATACTAGGTTGGAAAACAGTTGATTGTTCATCCTTGGTGAATTGAAGTAGACGGGGTTTAAGGGGATTTATAATTGTTGTTGATAGCAAGGAAAGGATGAGGGGTTTGAATAATGATGGTTCGATTGGATGGGTATATATAGGCTCGGAGAGAAAGTTTGGCTTCCGATAGGATTATATGTGTACAAGCTAAATAGAGAAGATTTAGGATTATAGAGCGTTTGACTTCCATAAAGATTATAATTGCACATTCTAAATTGAGAGAAATGAGGAAGTTTAATGTGAATAGAAGTCTTATAGAATTGAGGTTTAGTCCAAAAAAGGTAGGATTTAGGAATTGTTTTCACTATTAAACTCTGTGTATGATATGGAATCAAGGTGAAAGATTGAACTCTAACCTAAGAGGAACCGTTGGATTATGTTTTACAAAGTGAATGATTATTAATTAATGTAGATTTCTTGTGGAGGGTTATAGTTTGAAATAACAAGTAGACTTGTTTGATAAGAATTCACCATAGAAGATGATGGTATAGTCCCTATGTAAGGGGTGGTATTAGATTATTAAGTTTAGTTAATGATACGTGCCAAACTCCACAACATGTGCAAGATCTGAAAGTGATGCCACTAGGCCCCATAACTCACTCCAAAGCTCGGCGACTCAAAGAAGCCTTTACTCACAAGTGCCTCACAACCTTTGGTGGCCAAATAGCATTACAAGGGAAGTTATATAATGTATTGCATAGTGAGGATATGTAATACATTAAGTTACCACATCTTTCTATATATATATATATATATATATTATTCTGCATTCTCAGAATTAGTAATAATTTGATTCTTGTTCTTCATTCATATGACTTACCTACAGCTCAAGGAGTAAGTATTAGCTTAGTGTTAGCTTAGTTAGCTCAAAAGAAGCTAAACGGAAGGCAATGCTTGAAACACAAGGAGCCAACTTCAAAATAGCTTGGAAATGCATGGAGAACTCCTACAGTACTTAAAGGACTAAAGGCTAGCTCCATGAAAGCTCACAAATCCCATATGAGCTCAAATGAAGCATAGCTCAAAAAAAAGCCTGGGGAGATTTGGGTCAACTCCAAAACACTCCTCACACTAGAAGAAGTATAAGAAAGCTAATGGACCAGCTCACTTAGCTAAAGGCAGTTTATATTCAGTTAAAAAGGAGTTTCAAGTTTAGCTAGCTGAATGAGCTAGCTAGCTCAACTCAATCCAGCTCAAGCCTAGCTCATTCAATTCATTTCAGCTCACTCTATCACCCCCAGCTCAACATCATCCAGTCACCTAGTGTCACTATATAGCTACCATGACCCATGGAGGTGCCTACACCCTAGCTCGAGCATGGAGGGAAGCAACAAACACTTGCTCGGCTACGGAAGGAAGTAACATCAAGCATTCTACACACCATAGAGGGAAGCAAAGACTAACACCAAGTTTGGAGGGAAGAACGGATAGCTTGGCATCCTTGAACCATCACCACCAAGCCGAATAGCAAGCAAGAGTTTCACCACCCTTTCACACCTATTCGGCCAAGTGGAGGGAGACACAATCCAACATGAAGCATTGTATCCTTACCAATCCAAAACATTCATGAGATTGATGAATCATGTGCTACGTCCCTACATTTGTAAGTTCTCTGTTGTTTACTTTGATGATATACTAATTTACAGCAAGGACTTAGAAGAACTGAGCAACATCTTAGTAAGGTTCTCACTACTTTAAGGCATGAGAAGCTATATGCAAATCTTAAAAAGTGTATGTTTTGCACTAACGAAGTATCCTTCCTAGGTTTTATTTTGAGTTCACAGGGAATGAAGGTAGATCCCGAGAATATAAAGGCAATCCAAGAATGGCAAAGACCCACCTATATCAGTCAAGTGAGAAGTTTTCATGAATTAGCAAGTTTTTACCGTCGATTTGTGCCAAACTTCAGTTCTGTTACCGCCCCTTAACAGGGATAATCAAGAAGAATTCCAACTTTGAATGGGGTATAGAACAAGAAGAAGCATTTGTGGGAATCAAGGAGAGTCTGACTAAAGCTCTGTTGTTAGCATTACTTAACTTTGAGAAGACCTTTGAAGTGGAATGCGATGTATCTGGCATAGGCATTTGCGTCGTACTCACTCAATAAGGGAGGCCCATAACTTATTTTAGCGAAAAACTTTATGGTGTCACACTTAACTAACTCACCTATGACAAAGAAATGTACACCCTCATCAGAGCACTTGAGACATGGTAGCATTATTTGTGGCCTAAGGAATTCGTAATTCATATCGATCATGAGGCATTGAAACATATCAAAGGGCAGCACAAACTTAACAAGCGACATGCTAAGTGGGTAGAATTTTTTAAATCTTTCCCTTATGTTATACACTATAAGAAGGGAAAAGTAACATCGTAGTCGGCGCTCTTTCTAGAAGGTATGTCCTCTTTAATGCCCTAAGTTCAAAAATCCTTGGATTTTCTTTCATTAAAGATCATTATGCTACAGACCATGACTTCAAGGAAAAATATGAATCTTGTGACAAGATAACAGATGGGAAGTATTATAAACAAGACAGCTACCTCTTGAAATAAGGAAGAGTTTGTATTCCCCAAGGATCAAATCGAGAAGTTCTAATGAAAGAAGCCCATGAAGGAGGACTAATGGGTCATTTCGGCGTCAACAAGACTCTGAGCACGTTGAAGGAACACTTCTTTTGGCCAAAGATGAAGAGAGACATTGAAAGGCTATGTGACCGATGTATAGTGTGCAAAAAGGCAAAATCAAGAGTTATGCCTCATGGACTCTATATGCCTTTACCTATTCCTACTGAGCCTTAGGTAGACATCTCTATGGACTTTGTGCTCGGATTGCCAAGAACTAAAATAGGACAGGATTCAATCTTTGTGGTGGTAGATCATTTCTCCAAAATGTCTCACTTTATTTCGTGCCACAAGACTGATGACGCTACTCATATTGCCCATTTATTCTTCATAGAAGTAGTAAGGTTGCATGGAGTTCTAAGAACCATCGTCTCTTACCGGGATTTTAAGTTCCTAAGTCACTTTTGGAGGACCCTATGGAGTAAGCTTGGTACGAAACTTCTATTCTCCACTACTTGTCATCCTCAAACAGATGGCCAAACGGAAGTGGTTAATAAGATGCTCTCTACGTTATTAAGATCTATCATCCAGAAGAACACCAAGACATGGGAAGAATGTTTACCCCATGTAGACTTCGCATATAACCAATTTGTCCATTCTGCAACCAAGAACTCGCCCTTTCAGGTAGTTTACGAATTTAATCCTCTAACACCCTTGGATTTATTGCCTTTACCATATGAACAGATTGTTAACAAGGATGGAAAGGACAAGGCCGAGTTTGTCAAAAGATTACATGAAAGGTGTGAGACAATATTGAAAGGAGAACATGCCAATATGAACATCAAGCCAATAAGGGTCGGAAGCATCTTACCTCTGAAGTTGGATATTGGGCTTGAGTACATTTTCGTAAAGAACGATTCTTGAATCAAATGAAATCAAAGCTATTACCTCGAGGAGATGGACCCTTCCAAGTTGCTGAAAAGGTGAACGAGAATGCATACAAACTAGATCTTCCCAGAGAATACAATGTAAGTGCAACCTTCAACGTATCTGACTTCTCTCTCTTTGAAGAACTTGACGATTTGGGGACAAATCGCCTAAAAAGGGGGGATGGTGTGTGCCAAACTCCACAACATGTGCAAGATCCAGAAGTGATGCCAATAGGCCCCATAACTCACTCCAAAGCTCGACGAATAAAAGAAGCCTTTACTCACAAATGCCTCAGAGCCTTTGGTGGCTAAATAGCATTACAAGGGAAGTTATATAATATATTACATAGTGAGGATATGTAATACATTGAATTATCACATCTTTCTATATATATTATTCTGTATTCTTAGAATTAGTAATAATTTGATTCTTATTCTTCATTCATATGACTTACCACATCTTTCTTGTTCTTGCTCAAGGAGTAAGTATTTGCTCGGTGTCAGCAAAGTGAGTTAGCTAAAGTTTGAAGCTGAAATAAGCTAATCCGAGCTGCCTTTAGCAAAGTGAGTTGGTCCATTAGCTTACTTATACTCTCTTCTAGTGTGAGGAGTGTTTTGGAGCTGATCCGAATCTCCTAAGGACTCATTTTGAATTACGCTTGATTTGAGCTCATATGAGATTTGTGAGCTGACATGGAGCTAGCCTTTAGTCCTTTAAGTACTGTAGGAGTGTTCCATGCATTTCCAAGCTATTATGAAGTTGGCTCCTTGTGTTTCTAGCATTGCCTTCTGTTTAGCTTCTTCTATGTTGACTGAGCTAACACCGAGCTAATACTTACTCCTTGAGCTGTAAGTAAGTCCTATGAAGGAAACATAATAATGGAAATAATGAGAATACTTAAAATAACTTAATATAAATTTAGATCTAAGCTGAAACTTAATAATGTGGTTATAATGACTATTCATGTTTATAACTTAATTAATATAACTTTTAAGTAGCTTACTATAAAGTATATAAAAGTAATAAATACTAAGATAACTAAGATAACTCCCCTTTGATCCCATGCGTGAAATGAAGCATGAAAGCAATAGATAAATGAGCAAAAATGTGAATGCATCATACCACCCTCAAAGTTGCTACTAGATCGAGTTTATTGATACGTATCTAAAAGTCCTATTTTTTATATCATTTTCTCACTCGTTATTGCCAATTAAGGACAGATTTAAGGGCAATATTGGATAATTCTATTTATTTTCCGTATTTTAGCATCCGAATACTTAAATCATGAATTTATCAATTAATTGGCATAAAACAGATGCATTTGATGGTTTTCTTTCCTAGGCAGGAAACCACTTCATAGGAATGACCAAACAAGAATATGGATGGTGGTAAAGAAGCTGAAATGCAGATGAAGCACCCGCCACGGTAGCACTTTGGATGCCGCGGCAGCAGATTGAAGATGACAACTGGTGCTCGACAGATAGAGAAAAAGATGTCAATTCTAACGGACATAGAGCGAGAGAATGATGGAGACGATTTAAGGAGTCAAGCCCTGGTCAAAGTCAAACGCGGGAAAGAAGAGTTATTTTAGGAAATAGAATAAAACATCATAGTTTAATTAGGAGATTGTATTTTTTTCCCTTTTAGAACTCTTTCCTTGCATGGAAAATTTAACCTAGGGCTTGGCCTATATAAGCCACTCATTAGGGCTAGACATAGACATGAATAGATAGAAGGGAAGAGAGTCGGAATCCCATAGCATAAACCTTTAATCGCCGACTACACCGTGTTCTAAAACCCTTCCGAGGTTTAGGTTGTTTGTGGAGTAGTTGGGGAAGAAAGTTGTATTATATTTGATATTTATTAATGCAAACCTATTTTCATAGTTTATTCTCTGTTGGCAATCACTCTTCTTTGCATATGAGCTCAGATGATAGTATGTGAAGAAAAATCTATTTGTCAAATATCGGGAGAGTTAGGCTCACGAAACGAGAGAATACGGTCTTTGCTCAAGGGTATTGACTAATCCCGCTTAGAGATAAACCGCCCAGGATTTCAGCGACTAATAAGACGCATTTGTTTGGTTGTTATTCACCCTTGGTTCACACTGGGAGGTATCATCAAGACGTGGGTTTCAACATTTCTCTTCACTTAGGGATAAGGAAGAAGACATACAAGGATGCTCTGTCGAACTATGGAAAGTTGAATTGTCGACAAGACATAACCCCGCCTAGGCAGTTGCGACGACCCTTAGTGCGACCCGCCGAGGCGGCAAGTTAACCCATTGCATTGATAAGTGGATAATTAGTACAACTGTATTCCCCTCTACATAGCACTCAACTTAGCCTCACTTCTATCATTCTTATTCTCTTCTTTTATTTAGTTTTTAAGTAGTTAATTTAGTTACTCTAAACCATCAAATTACTTGTGTCTTTATTTTTATAAGTGCATGATTAAGAAGTAATGAAGTCGACCCAATCCCTGTGGGTTCGACATCTTAAATACTACAATTTTGCGAAAGGTGAAATTACATAGGACTTCTGAGCCGTCACCATTTATGTTCCTATAACATAAGTTCAACCTTTGTCCCTTTGAATACTATCATTCCATCATCCCATAATCACCATACACCTTCCATTTCGTCCACCATTCTTCACCATCCCTTAATGTATCCTTCCATATCATTTACTTCACTTAAACACCTCCATTCTCTTCATTAATCAACCAATCACATCCCCACGCATTTCCTTCACCAAAACAGCTTCCTTTTTCATCTAAACAATACCCCACACCATAACCTCTTCTTAAATCATCCTTATCTCAGTTCCAGCATCTTTTAACATTCTTTTAACATCCTTATCTCTGTTCGGGCAATCAAAGCTTCTCTCTACAAGCATCTTTGGAGAGTTGGAACATATCACTAATGGACCATCTCACCTAGCTAAAGTCAGCTTAGATTCAGTTAAACAGGTGATTTGATCATGGCTGACACCAAAATCCTTCAAGCCAAGTTGACATCAAAAGAGCCGACAAATTTAAACACTTATTCCCGAATCGAGGATCTAAATAATTCAAGTTCAAATATGCCTTTTCAAGCCTTGAATTTGAACTTGGAGCCTTGGCCATCTTTTGAACAAATGCAGCATGTTACTTTTGCTTTTTAATACATGCATTTGAGTGCTCGCTTAGGAGTGTGTTGCATGTAGTTGCATGAGCATTTAGCTTGCATGAGTTTACATTATTTTGCATATTTAATTTCTGCATTTTTTATCATGAATAAATAAGGCTTATTGTTCATTTAAACATATTGCTTCACTTATGTTTGTTTCGAACATTTAAGCATGTTAGTTCTTTTAATCTTGTTAGTTTAATTAATGCATGTCAGTTTATGCATGTTAGTTCATTTAAAGTCTGAGAGCTTATTGATCTTTGTTGTTTCATTAAGTGAGTTAGTTCATTCAATTAAACTGGTTCATTTAACTTAACTAGCTCATTAAGTTTCTTCCAAGCATCTACTTTATTGAATAAAGATGTTATCTAATGGATGCTCATATATTTTCAGCTAGGGTACTCATTTGGGATCAAATGGTTGATCATTTTCTACAAGAATGACAAGTCATTTACCACCAATTGAAGACACCATGATGGCTTATCAGTTTTCAAGGCATTCAAGGGATATTTACATCACATAAAGACTGTCAATTTCAACAATGTTACAAGGCATTGAAGAGCTCCTAAATGCACCACTTAAAGAGCTACTTAAACACTACCTAAGAGCTACTTTAACACACCATAAAGATGATCAGTTTTTATCAAAGAAGACATGCAATGAAAGCCTTCATAATCACCACTTAAGGGAGAGTAAAGACAAGAATTAAAGCAACACTTAAGGAGGGAGTTCAAGGAATATCAGTCAACTTGTTCGCCATTTTTGAATTCAATGCTTTATCAACAGCCCATTAAAGGAGGATGAATGACAACTTAATCAAGTTCATTAGCCCAAGGGTTTCTCAATGTGGATGATATGTATGTCTACATTCATCCTATGAATGTCCACATTCATCCTTTTTAGATCAAACTCTTCGGTTGTCAATTGGAGATAGGATAACCTACAAATTAATAGGCCTTTAACACTAGAATAATGAGACTTTAATCTTTGTCTAGGCCAATCAATTTATTGTTGCCTTATACCTATAAATAGGCACTCATTCCATTGTAAAAGATACAATTTTTGGCATATATTATAACTTGAGAGTGTTTCTCTTTTATAGTTTTTTTTAACTTTATC
The DNA here is from genome assembly GCA_035048815.1 of Abelmoschus esculentus. NCBI lineage: Eukaryota > Viridiplantae > Streptophyta > Magnoliopsida > Malvales > Malvaceae > Abelmoschus > Abelmoschus esculentus. Next base: position 12,155,240 of record JAUCBN010000031.1, read on the forward strand.
GGCTTGCAAGATTGTTCTTGTGGCATTCATCCCTTTTCATCTTTTTATATTGCTGGTTCCTAGTTCTTATAACTAGAGGGTCACAATCCATTAGCCTTTCACCCAAGTCACGGTTTAAAAACTCTTAAGGAACGGGTCTTCACTTTTTAGTGTTGGTTCCTCCTTTGTTTACACCGCACCATTAATTACATTTCTTCTCTTCACTTTCATCTTCCATACATACATATTTTCCATACTTCATCCTAAGCACAACAACCATCTTATCATCATTCCATTTCACTATATTATCTATCCGTTTCATATCATCTTATAAGTTTCATTTCAAAGTTCCTATTTTTCATTTTAGTTACTTACTAGAATCATGATCGGGCAATCACAAATACAAATTCGGATATTCCGCAACCGGATTCGTATCAATAGGAGTGTCAAGTTTAGCTAGCTCATTCAGCTAGCTAGCTCAAATCAACCCAGCTCAAAGCCTAGCTCGGTCAGCTCATTTCAGCTCACTCTATCACCCCTAGCTCAACATCATCTGGTCACCTAGTGTCACTACCTAGTTACCATGACCCATGGAGGTGCCTACACCTTAGCTCGGCCATGGAGGGAAGCAACAAACACTTTCTCGGCCATGGAGGGAAGCAACATCAAGAACTCTACACGCCATGGAGGGAAGCAACGGCCAACACCAAGTTTGGAGGAAAGCAACGGCTATCTTGGCATCCTTGAACCATCACCACCAAGCCGAATAGCAAGCAAGAGTTTCACCACCCTTTCACACCCATTCGGCCAAGTGGAGGGAGAAACAATCCAACATGAAGCATTGCATCCTTACCGAACCAGCACATCCCCTTCAACCATTGTTTCTTTTAGTTTTTCATGTAATGTTTGCACCCATTCGGCCAAGCCTTCTTCACCTATAAATAGGTGGTCGAATTCATTTGTAAAACACATCATTGATCAATACAAAAATTCCTTTGTGAGTTTACTCTCAAACTTGTTCTTTTTAGAACTCTATCGACTTATCAAAACTATTATATAGGTTTGTGACGTCTCCTATCTTTTCCATCCATACTTAAGATTCTAGGAACTTATTTCCTAAGGGTCTAAAGTCCTATACCACCCTCAAAGCATACTATAAGTTGGGTTTATGCTTTCATAGCATAAGTTCTACTTTTGTTACCTTTGAATATTATTTCTTTATCACCTTAAATACATTCCATCCATCACCATAGCCAACTTTCGTAGCCTTCTCTATCACCTTTTTCCATTCATTTCCCTAACCAAAACATCACCCTACCTTCCCTTTCCAATTACACATATAACCTACACTTCCACAACCCTCTTTATACCATTTCACCATCTTTTCTTCATCAAAGAACAAGGAAACCATAAGAGGATCAAGGCTTATTGGCGATCACTGTTGGGAAAATCAAAGCTTATCTCTACAACAACAATTGAAGAGTTGGAGTGTATCAGTTAACGCTTGTTTGGATAACCAAATCAAAGAGATCCATCAGCGCAAGTTAACCCTCCAATGCTCATGCATCGATACAAGGGACAACATGACGCCTTTTGCATGTCCTAGAATGTCTATCGGCCTATGGTGATAGGTAATCCCCAAGTAGGCCAAAAGTTATTCTGAGTAACCCTTCCTTCGGTTGAGTTTGATCACTTTAGATTGCACCCAATAACGTGTACTGGTTTGAATCCCTATCAATGGTTGTAGGTTGGAATGATTGATTACATGGAAGATGTTGAAAAATAAACCAAAACAAAAAATTGTTAGCAATAAATAAAAGCTTGCAAGACTATTAAGAATTGATAATATAATTGAATAACAAAGAAAACTTACACCATGTGTGGTGAGGTGAAGAGAGCATCTCCAACATAAACCGATAACCATCATGGAGATAATAAGTTCAAATTTACATTGTTCACATTCTTTAATTATGTTAACAGAGCCAAATATTGTAAAGGGCCAAGGTATATGAGTAAGCATAGCCAAAACATTTTGGGTGGGTTTAGGAATAGGTGTGTTGTGCTTGTTAAAGCCTCTTCTGGTTAGTATGACATCTATTTACCATTGAAATGGTTGTAGTCTAAGGAACCAACAAACATGAAAGCTTTCAATGTTAGTTGACTCGAAAGAGTTTGTATAGATGAGAAAGTACACAATAAGATGTGTTTATATCATTCCCTAATAAGATTTGTATATTGAATGTGTCATATGCAAAATATCGACAAAAGAACCAGATAGCAAGCATAATTAACCTATAGTAAAGGATATCCCCCAAGAAAAAGCTATAGATGTTTTTTTGCTAAGCTCAAGGAAAATAAATGGAAGAAACTAAGCTTAGGTATGCCATCTAGGTGAAGAAAATCGACAATTAAAACAAGAGGACGAAAATCCAAGGAACCATACCTTGTATAAGGGGCAGACTCGTTGACGGAGGGAAGTAACCCCCTTGCAAGCAGAGCCGATGGATCCAAAAGTGAAGAGGCTTAACCATGCCTTTGGAGCATTCGGCCAAAAAGCAAGGCCAGATTGCATGAAAACCCTATACTGCATCTGCAAAGGCCAAGCCTAAGTAGTAGGTTCAGGTGTTCAACCACCAATATGATCCTGGCATGATGATCCTCCAAGGAATGGCGGAAGAAGATGGTTAGAAGGTCGTTAAACATGCATATCCGACCTCTACCACACAAGGAAAGAACGGTAGCATAGAGTTTCATAAGAAAAACATTATAGTCATACATTATGTTATTTTTATGTTCCACCGATAGAACGATGGCTATTATTGGCCATTGTCGAGTCACAATGAACGTGATTGTATCCCTTACATCCTCCAGCCAAACATCGATGGGGGGCAACGATGAGCCTACCGTGTCCCATGGAACTTTACAATGTTGGCCTGAATGAGAAAATAGTGGCAAGAATCTGGTGTTCTTGTTGATGTGAGCACATTTATTCAAGCACATTTTGATCCGGAGGTTTTGCCAACAGGACATATTCTAAGGCAAAGAAATTCAGCGAAGTTCTTTTCCTTACTTGTGCTTCAATTCCAGATTCATTCGATAATATTTATACCTTAGAGCATAGGCTTTATAATGTGTTGCATGCTGATATGTGACATATTAGACTATACTACTTATTATATATGTTTAAGTATATATGCTATTAAGTATGTTTTAAGGATTGGTTTGATAGTGTTTGTAATATTTCTAACTTATTTATAAGTTCATGTGTGTTATTAAATAAGTGATGTGAGCACATCTACACAAGCTCAATCAGCTGATCCGGAGGTCTTACCATCAGGACCCATCACTCGATCAAAGGCTAAGCAATTCAGGGAAGTTCTTATTCTTAAATGTTTACAAGTCTCAGAATCCCTTAATAATGCATATGCCTTAGAGAATAAACTTTACACTATGTTACATACTGATGTGTAACATCTTGTAACTATATAGTACTTAAGCTAGTATTGTGTTTATTAAGCATGTAAATAGGTGTGTTTTCCATAAGTTCAATAAGAACACAAGCTCATAATCATGTTTACCATGTTTCTTTAGCTTGTTACATGTTTTCCAATATGATAACTATGTTTTTCAGCTTGTTTTAACTTTCTTTAATAAGTTTACAATACTTATGATGGTATAACTTTTGTTTTCTCATAGGCACAAGGAAGAGTACCAAATGAAGGACTTCACCTTAGCTCGGGAAAAGCTCAATGGATTTCTAGCAGCTCGTTTCAGCTCAACTAATCCTCAACACTTCAGCTAGCTGAATTCAGCTCAACTCAGCTCCATTCAGCTCAACTCCAGCTCTACTAGCTCAACTCAAGCTGGTGAGTCCCGGGATAGCTCAAAGGTGTCCTCCACGTGGGAGAGTGTGTCATGGTCATGTGACCAGCATGAGGGGCGTCCACCATCCTTCCAAGCATGTGCATGGCATGTGGCAGATTCAAATTTCAAGATTTCCCTCCTTGAAGTTGGCGTCAAAGTAAGATAAGGACAAGGAGTTATTTCCTTTGAATTTCACACATAAAACACATGTGTTAAATGTTTGAAATTCAGTCTTCTCTCCCTCCAAAACCAGCCGGCCACAAAGGATAAGGATGAGTAGTTTTATCATCCACATTTAACATAATTAACACATGTTAATTGTGCTTACATTTCAGGCCACTCATCTGAAACTTCCAATTCAATTCTGGCCAAGTATTCTAGGCTCCAACTCCCTTGTACTAGCCTATATATATGTATACTTTGTAATGTAAAAAAAAAAAAAGACAATTTGAATGAAATTTACTTTTGTGAGAATTTCTCTCATTTCGGTTCTTTTGAGAACTTTCTGACTTCTCAAGTTCGTTGCTTGCGTGGTCAACCCCTTTGATACTTTGGGTTCTCGGTTGTAGATAATCGAAGGGTCCAAGTCCGTCTGAAGCAAGTTCAAGATAAGGTTCGGGTTCGTTCAACAGATTGTTCGAGTTCATCCTTGGAGTTTGTTTCATTTTATTTCTTTTCCTTGTTTTTATTTCATTTTCGTACTACCCCTTGCAACCTATTTTTCAACCTTGTCAGAAACTTCATTTCTCACCATTCACCTCACCAAAGACCAATCCTAGCCATAACCAAACCAATACTTTCAGCGTTCCACCATTGTCAACTTCTCCGAGCCTTCATCTTCTACATTCTGTCTACCTAAATTTTCCAGCCCTTTTAAACACCAATTTGCAGCCATGCTTATTGCAGGAGACATCTTACTTCAATCCTAGATCCGAAACAATCAAGAAGGCGTCCTCAACAAGGAGCCCTCTTATCATGTGGTAATCAGAGCCTAGGTTGGATTACAAGTAAGAATCATCTTCGTAAGTGCAAAAACAATCAAAAAAAAAAAAAGTCAAAAAAAAAAAAAAAAAAAAAAAGTCAAAGTCAACTCTAGTTAAAAAAAAAATTTCGAAAATTCAAAAAAAAATCAGAATATCAATAGTTGAAAGAAAAGCACTTCATGGTATTGAAAAGATGAAAGAAAATGCAAGTTTAATGTGTTCTACAGCATCAAACACTACCATAATCAACCGGGCATGAAGAATTGATTGTTCGGTGAAAGGAGAGTAGTAAGTGTTTCTTTGTAGTAAGTAATCCATTTTTTTTTTTTTTTTTTTCTTTTTCTTTCTTTCTAACCTTTACCTTACTTTACATCACTTTTCTTTCCATTTAACACTAACCGAATTTGTTTTGGACAGAACCTTACATTTCGATTGTCACTAACCGTTGTTGTTAAAGACTAACACTTGTGACAGATTTGAAGAAAGTCTACGCTAGTCCTCTAAAGAACTTATAACGAGAGAAGGAGTGGTAAAAGGCATTTGTGTGTGTGAGATCAGAAGGGGAATCAAAAGAGCCATTCAAGTATTCCCGAGTGAAACACGAGTGTTGGAGTGCCATTTTTATTTTTTCTTTGGAGTGAACTTGTGAGGATCTTGTGTGTGTACTTTGTGAGGTCCATTTATCCTTATTTTTATTTTGTGTTGTTTGTTCTTTACTAACAATGGCAGGTTCAAATGGAGATCGTGATGATCAACAACAAAACGACGTTCAACCAAGCCTTATGATGCAAGCCATGCTTCGAGAAGTCCGAAGAGTAGTGCAATCAGAGATTGAACAATTGCACGTGAGAATGGACAAGATCGAGGGATCTCAAAACAATTCCCATGATGACAACAATGATGACGTTGAAGAAGTGCAAGAACCGAGGCAGAATGCTCCTAGAACAAATGGGAGGCGTGTACAACACCAGGCACAACTGGATGACAATTTGAACAACATCAAAGTTGCCATACCCCCTTTTCAAGGACGATCAGATCCGGATGCATATCTTGCGTGGGAAAGCAAGGTGGAGCACGTCTTTGATTGCTACAATTATTCTGACCAGAAGAAGGTTCAATTGGCAGCGATGGAGTTCGTTGACTATGCCTTAATTTGGTGGGATCAATTGATTCTAAGTAGAAGACGAACCGGTGAAGGTCCAATCAATACATGGGCAGAGATGAAAAGAATTTTGAGAAAGAGATTCGTACCATCCCATTACCATCGAGACCTATTTCAAAGGTTACAAACTTTGAAACAAGGAAATCGAAGCGTCGAAGATTATTTTAAAGACATGGAGATGGCCATGATGCGTGCTAACATTGAGGAAGACCGAGAAGCAACCATGGCGCGATTCCTTTCAGGTTTGAACACCGACATTGCCAATGCTGTTGAATTGCAACATTACGTCGAATTAGACGAAATGGTGCAAATGGCAATTAAGGTTGAGAGGCAGCAACGAAGAAAGATGTCGTCATCCCGAGGTAATAATTCTTTCAGACCTCCTTCCAATTCTGTTTTCAATCCTTCTAACAATTTCAGGAAACAAGTACCGTTTCAAAACAAAGAGAAGGGTGAAACGAGCAAGCCAAAGGCCCCGATTGTAGATGTTGGGCGTGGGAAGCAAAATGCACAACCAGAACGTCCAGAACGCTCAAGGGATATTCAATGCTTTAAGTGTCTTGGAAGAGGACATATTGCAAGCCAATGTCCTAATCGGAAGACTATGTTGATGTTAGAAAACGGAGAGATTGAGTCTGAATCCGACAATGAAGAACATGAACCTTTACACGAGGAAGACAAGGATGATGCGGATGATGCCTTGGATACATACATGACCGGTGAAGCACTTGTCATAAAAAGAAGTCTAAATGCTACACCTACACAAGACGACCAGCAACGAGAGAACATCTTCCATACTAGATGCCTCATTAACGACAAGGTATGTGTTGTCATTATTGATGGTGGTAGTTGTACTAATGTTGCAAGTTCTTTCATGGTTGATAAGTTAGGCTTAAAGACGAAGAAGCATCCCAAACCATACCGTCTTCAATGGTTAAATGATGGCGGAGAAGTACGAGTTACTAGACAAGTTTCGGTACCATTTACCATAGGGAGGTATAAAGATGAAATCCTTTGTGATGTCGTCTCAATGGATGCGTGTCACCTACTTTTGGGACGTCCATGGCAATACGACAAAGGTACGTTGCATGATGGAATTACAAATCGATATTCTTTTACACATGCAGGTAAGAAGATCACCTTAGCACCTTTGACACCGAGTCAAGTGCAAGAAGATCAGGTTCGATTGAGAAAGAATGTCGAGGAAGCCAAAACAGAAAGGAAGAAGACGAACGTATATGCGAGCGGCAAGGATATCAGGAAATGTTTTTCCTCTCAACAAACTTTACTTATTTTAATGTATAAGGAGTATTGTTTGTTATCTGATATTCCTAATGATTTGCCTACATCTATTACGTCTCTTTTGCAGGAGTTTGAAGACGTGTTTCCGGATGAGACACCGAGTGGGTTGCCACCTATTCGAGGTATAGAACATCAAATTGATTTCATTCCGGGAGCTACCATTCCAAATCGGCCAGCATATCGAAGTAATCCAGAAGAAACAAAAGAACTTCAAAAACAAATCACCGAGTTGATGGAAAAGGGTTACATTCGGGAAAGTTTAAGTCCGTGCGCTGTACCAGTACTTTTAGTACCCAAGAAAGACGGAACATGGAGAATGTGTGTTGATTGCCGAGCGGTGAATCAGATTACCATCAAGTATAGGCATCCCATTCCTCGTCTTGATGACATGCTAGATGAGTTGTGTGGTGCGACCATATTTTCCAAAATTGATTTAAAGAGTGGATATCATCAGATTCGGATGCGAGAAGGCGACGAATGGAAGACAGCCTTCAAAACGAAATTGGGTCTGTACGAGTGGTTAGTGATGCCTTTCGGTTTAACTAACGCACCTAGCACCTTTATGCGTCTGATGAATCATGTTTTACGATCTTACATTGGAAAATATTGTGTTGTGTACTTTGATGACATTCTTATATACAGCAAGTCTTTGCAGGATCACGAGGAACACTTGAGGAATGTTCTTGGCACATTGAGAAAAGAAAGGTTATTTGGTAATCTGAAGAAATGTATGTTTTGTACTGATAAGGTTACCTTTCTTGGTTTTATCGTGACTGCACAGGGTGTGGAAGTCGATCCAGAAAAGGTGAAGGCGATTCAGGATTGGCCTCGACCGACATCAATAAGTCAGGTTAGATCTTTTCATGGTTTAGCTAGTTTTTATCGTCGGTTTGTACCTAATTTCAGTTCCATTACCGCCCCCTTAACCGGGATTATAAAGAAGAATTCAGTCTTCAATTGGGGTGATGAACAGGAAGAAGCCTTCTTGAAAATTAAGGATTATTTGACTAAGGCCCCAGTGTTAGCCTTACCTAACTTTGATAAAATGTTCGAGATTGAGTGTGATGCTTCAGGAATAGGAATTGGAGCCGTTTTATCACAGGAGAAGCGACCTATTGCCTATTTCAGCGAGAAGTTAAGTGGTGCTACCTTGAATTATCCAGTGTACGACAAAGAGATGTATGCATTGATTCGAGCTCTTGAAACATGGCAGCACTATCTCTTACCGAAAGAATTCGTAATTCACACCGATCACGAAGCTTTGAAGCACATAACAGGTCAGCATAAGTTGAATAAAAGGCATGCTAAGTGGGTTGAATTTCTAGAATCTTTTCCTTATGTCATTCGATATAAGAAAGGTAAAGACAACGTTGTAGCAGATGCCTTATCCCGTAGGTATGCACTTCTGAATTACTTAGACTCTCATTTGATTGGGTTTGCCTATATCAAAGAATTATATGCTACTGACCCTGATTTTGGAGAAAGATATACATTGTGTGAAAAGGGTGCAGATGAGAAATTTTATCGACATGATGATTATCTTTTCAAAGAAGGAAGACTCTGCATTCCTCAAGGGTCAATTCGAGAGGTCCTAATTCGAGAAGCTCATGAAGGAGGACTTATGGGACACTTTGGAGTCACCAAGACGTTACACATTCTCAAGGAGCATCTATTCTGGCCAAAGATGCGACGAGACGTCGAAAGGATGTGTGAACGATGCGTGACATGTAAGAAAGCAAAGTCGAAGGTATTACCACACGGTTTGTACTTACCTTTACCTATTCCCGACTCCCCCTGGACTGATATATCTATGGATTTTGTGTTGGGATTGCCTAGGACTAGGACAGGTAGAGATAGTATCTTTGTTGTGGTTGACAGGTTCTCAAAGATGGCACACTTCATTGCGTGTCATAAGACCGATGATGCTGTTAATGTGGCTAACTTGTTCTTTAAGGAAATTGTGCGTTTACATGGTATTCCTAGGTCGATTGTTTCTGACAGGGATGTAAAATTCTTGAGTCACTTCTGGAGGACTCTTTGGAGCAAATTAGGTACGAAACTTATGTTTTCTACTACTTGTCATCCCCAAACTGATGGACAAACTGAGGTTGTTAATCGTATTTTATCTACTTTACTCCGTTCCATCATCAAAAAGAATATTAAGACGTGGGAAGATTGTTTGCCGCATGTTGAATTTGCATATAACCATGCCGTTCATTCTGCTACTAAAATGTCACCTTTTGAGGTTGTTTATGGATTTAATCCTATCACTCCTCTCGATATGTTGCCTTTGCCATATGAACAAGTGACGAATAGGGACGGACAATCCAAGGCTGATTATGTAAAGAAGTTGCATCAACAGGTTAAAGATAACCTTGAACGAAGGACTCAACAATACGAGAAGCAAGCGAACAAAGGACGTAAGCGAGTTACCTTCGATGTTGGAGATTGGGTTTGGATTCACTTCCGAAAGGAACGTTTTCCAACCCAACGACGGTCCAAGCTGTTACCACGAGGAGATGGTCCTTTTCAAGTGGTTGAGAAAGTGAACGACAATGCTTACAAGTTGGACTTGCCGGGTGAATACAATGTAAGTGCTACATTTAATGTTTCCGACTTATCCCCTTTTAATGATTCTGCAGATTTGAGGACAAATCCTTTTCAAGAAGGGGGGGATGATGTGAGCACATCTACACAAGCTCAATCAGCTGATCCGGAGGTCTTACCATCAGGACCCATCACTCGATCAAAGGCTAAGCAATTCAGGGAAGTTCTTATTCTTAAATGTTTACAAGTCTCAGAATCCCTTAATAATGCATATGCCTTAGAGAATAAACTTTACACTATGTTACATACTGATGTGTAACATCTTGTAACTATATAGTACTTAAGCTAGTATTGTGTTTATTAAGCATGTAAATAGGTGTGTTTTCCATAAGTTCAATAAGAACACAAGCTCATAATCATGTTTACCATGTTTCTTTAGCTTGTTACATGTTTTCCAATATGATAACTATGTTTTTCAGCTTGTTTTAACTTTCTTTAATAAGTTTACAATACTTATGATGGTATAACTTTTGTTTTCTCATAGGCACAAGGAAGAGTACCAAATGAAGGACTTCACCTTAGCTCGGGAAAAGCTCAATGGATTTCTAGCAGCTCGTTTCAGCTCAACTAATCCTCAACACTTCAGCTAGCTGAATTCAGCTCAACTCAGCTCCATTCAGCTCAACTCCAGCTCTACTAGCTCAACTCAAGCTGGTGAGTCCCGGGATAGCTCAAAGGTGTCCTCCACGTGGGAGAGTGTGTCATGGTCATGTGACCAGCATGAGGGGCGTCCACCATCCTTCCAAGCATGTGCATGGCATGTGGCAGATTCAAATTTCAAGATTTCCCTCCTTGAAGTTGGCGTCAAAGTAAGATAAGGACAAGGAGTTATTTCCTTTGAATTTCACACATAAAACACATGTGTTAAATGTTTGAAATTCAGTCTTCTCTCCCTCCAAAACCAGCCGGCCACAAAGGATAAGGATGAGTAGTTTTATCATCCACATTTAACATAATTAACACATGTTAATTGTGCTTACATTTCAGGCCACTCATCTGAAACTTCCAATTCAATTCTGGCCAAGTATTCTAGGCTCCAACTCCCTTGTACTAGCCTATATATATGTATACTTTGTAATGTAAAAAAAAAAAAAGACAATTTGAATGAAATTTACTTTTGTGAGAATTTCTCTCATTTCGGTTCTTTTGAGAACTTTCTGACTTCTCAAGTTCGTTGCTTGCGTGGTCAACCCCTTTGATACTTTGGGTTCTCGGTTGTAGATAATCGAAGGGTCCAAGTCCGTCTGAAGCAAGTTCAAGATAAGGTTCGGGTTCGTTCAACAGATTGTTCGAGTTCATCCTTGGAGTTTGTTTCATTTTATTTCTTTTCCTTGTTTTTATTTCATTTTCGTACTACCCCTTGCAACCTATTTTTCAACCTTGTCAGAAACTTCATTTCTCACCATTCACCTCACCAAAGACCAATCCTAGCCATAACCAAACCAATACTTTCAGCGTTCCACCATTGTCAACTTCTCCGAGCCTTCATCTTCTACATTCTGTCTACCTAAATTTTCCAGCCCTTTTAAACACCAATTTGCAGCCATGCTTATTGCAGGAGACATCTTACTTCAATCCTAGATCCGAAACAATCAAGAAGGCGTCCTCAACAAGGAGCCCTCTTATCAATAAGTTTGCAAATGTTTACGCCTAGTATTTATTTTTCCATTGAGTTTATAATACAATGATGGATTCTTGTGATGTTTACATGTAGGAACATATGAGAACACCCGCTCAAGAGTGTATGCAGCTCAACTCCATCTCAAGAGAGTGTATGCAGCTCAACACCAGCTCAAGTGAGTTTTATTCAACTCAGAAGTAGCTCAACGGAGTGCACGCAACTCACCTTAGCTCGAGGCAGCTTAAAGGCTTAGGTCTAAGCTCAAGTCAGCTCTTAAAACTCTTAGCTAGCTCGTTTCAGCTTTAACTCAATTTCCAGCTAGCTCAACTCAAGCTAAAGTGACCTACGACATCTGAAACCTATCATACTCGAAGGGAAGGTGTCTTAGGCATGTGCCATGCATGTGAGACACACATGGGAGCCTTTTTCACATGTGTGGGCGTTCAAGGGAGTGCAAGCCAAACATAACTCTTGTTTTTAAGCACTAGGAGGCAATTTGGATAAGGCTGAGTGGTTTTTTCTTCAAATTTCAAACATTAAACACATGTTTAATGTGTTTATTGTGACAAAACACTTGGCTTAGAAAGATGAACTCCCAAGAAGTTATTTAAATTTGAATTTCAAACAAATAAACACATGTTTAATGTGTTATTTTCGTTCAAACTTGTGGCTAAGAAAGCATGGCTACCAAAAGGAGTTATTTTCATTCAAATTTAATTTTTAAACTCCTTTAATATTAGCCACACATGTAATTTTAGTTTGGCTCTCTTTTTTCTATATATTTGTACTACAAACTTTGTAAAAAGGTTAGACATTTTGAGAAATAAATTTTACTCGAGAAATTTTCTCTTATTTGGTTCTTTTTAGAAATTTTTTGACTTTCAAACTTGTTTTGATTGTCATTTTGATACTTCGGGTACCTAGATCGCTATCTAGAGGGTCCAAGTCCTTTGACGTTAAACAGATTCGATTCGGGTTTGCTCAATAGATTGTGCAGGTTCTTTCGAGTTTAGCGTTGTATTTTGATTCCAGCAACAAAATTCACCATTGTTGAATGTTCAAGTTGCTGCCATGGATGTTTCTTTAGAGCTGAGAGTGAGCTGACTTGAGCTGAGCTAGCTAGCTGACTTAGCTAGCTCAAATCTTGCTTCTAGTTTGAGCTTTCTGGAGCTGAATTTAGCTGGTTGAGCTAGGCCTTTATGTTCGTGAGCACCTCTACATAGTTCCTTTAAGTTCACGAGCTGAAATAAGCCTTCCTTAAGCTCCTATGCAATTCCAAGCATTTGAGCTGTCCTTGAGCTGTTCCAAGCTGTCATAAGTCTTCCCAAGCTACATTGAGCTACCCTTGATGTCTTTAAGCTTCCTCGTGCTATTATCTTTACTTAAGATAGCTGAAACAATAAGCAAATTGATATGCTCCAACTCTCCAAAAATGCTTATAGAGAGAAGCTTTGATTGCCCGGACCCTAGAATGCAAGCAAGCCTTGTATCATGCTTGTTTCCTGAACAAAAGAATGTTAAAAAGATGATGGAAATAAGATAAAGATGATTTAAGAAGAGGTTATGGTGTGGGGTATTGTTTAGACGAAAAGGAAAATGTTTTGGTGAAGGGAATGTGTGGGGGATGTTGATGGTTGATTAGGCAAGGAAATGGAGGTGTTTAAGTGAAGTAAATGATATGGAAGGAAAAGTTGAGGGATGGTGAAGAATGGTGGACAAAAATGGAAGATGGATGGTGTTTATGTGATGTTGGAATGATAGTATTCAAAGGGTCAAAGGGTCAAAGGTTGAACTTATGTTATAGGAACATGAACACTTAATGTTCTTTTGATAATCAAAACCTGTCCAGAAGTAGATGGAGAAATGCAAGATTCTGGAAACATTGTTAGTTAATGAAAAAAAAAACTCACCAATACTCACACACAAAAATCCTCACAGTCACTCCAAGGGATAGAAAGATGGCACTCAATTCAGTCGTGTTTACGCTTTGGGAATTCCGACTTTTTATTTCCCCTTCTGTGCTCACCACTTTCTTTCCTTTTACCTCTCAAATCTCTCAAATCAAGTTCTTAGAAGAACTTACTCAAAACTTGTCAAATATCCTAAGAAATGATGGCGTTTGGGCTGAAACAAAGGTTAGGTGTGCAAATAGAAAGAAGGAAAAAGTTTAAAAGAAGAAACAAAAATTTTAAGGACTAAAGAAAACAGTAACGTTACCACAAAACTTAACTTACAAACTGGTCTTGAGCAATCAGACTTGAGGAACTTCTCGGAGTTGGTTGCTTGGACGTTTATACTTGAATCTTCACCCTTTGCAAATTCTGATTTCTTTTCTCTTCTCTCTTTTTTTTAATCCAATTCAAATTCCTTATATGCTGGAACAATCTGAATTTTTTTTTTATCATAATTGAAATAACAAGAAATAGGGCTTACTTGATTCTTCATTTGCTCTGATACCATATGATATGCTCCAACTCTCCAAAGATGCTTGTAGAGAGAAACTTTGATTGCCCGGACCTTAGAATGAAAGCAAGCCTTGTATCTCGCTTGTTTCCTGAACAAAAGATTGTTAAAAATATGATGAAAATAAGATAAGGATGATTTAAGAAGAGGTTATGGTGTGGGGTATTGTTTAGACGAAAAGGAAGATGTTTTGGTGAAGGGAATGTGTGGGGGATGTTGATGGTTGATTAGGCAAGGAAATGGAGGTGTTTAAGTGAAGTAAATGATATGGAAGGAAAAGTTGAGGGATGGTGAAGAATGGTGGACAAAAATGGAAGATGGATGGTGTTTATGTGATGTTGGAATGATAGTATTCAAAGGGTCAAAGGGTCAAAGGTTGAACTTATGTTATAGGAACATGAACACTTAATGTTCTTTTGATAATCAAAACCTGTCCAGAAGTAGATGGAGAAATGCAAGATTCTGGAAACATTGTTAGTTAATGAAAAAAAAAACTCACCAATACTCACACACAAAAATCCTCACAGTCACTCCAAGGGATAGAAAGATGGCACTCAATTCAGTCGTGTTTACGCTTTGGGAATTCCGACTTTTTATTTCCCCTTCTGTGCTCACCACTTTCTTTCCTTTTACCTCTCAAATCTCTCAAATCAAGTTCTTAGAAGAACTTACTCAAAACTTGTCAAATATCCTAAGAAATGATGGCGTTTGGGCTGAAACAAAGGTTAGGTGTGCAAATAGAAAGAAGGAAAAAGTTTAAAAGAAGAAACAAAAATTTTAAGGACTAAAGAAAACAGTAACGTTACCACAAAACTTAACTTACAAACTGGTCTTGAGCAATCAGACTTGAGGAACTTCTCGGAGTTGGTTGCTTGGACGTTTATACTTGAATCTTCACCCTTTGCAAATTCTGATTTCTTTTCTCTTCTCTCTTTTTTTTAATCCAATTCAAATTCCTTATATGCTGGAACAATCTGAATTTTTTTTTATCATAATTGAAATAACAAGAAATAGGGCTTACTTGATTCTTCATTTGCTCTGATACCATATGATATGCTCCAACTCTCCAAAGATGCTTGTAGAGAGAAACTTTGATTGCCCGGACCTTAGAATGAAAGCAAGCCTTGTATCTCGCTTGTTTCCTGAACAAAAGATTGTTAAAAATATGATGAAAATAAGATAAGGATGATTTAAGAAGAGGTTATGGTGTGGGGTATTGTTTAGACGAAAAGGAAGATGTTTTGGTGAAGGGAATGTGTGGGGGATGTTGATGGTTGATTAGGCAAGGAAATGGAGGTGTTTAAGTGAAGTAAATGATATGGAAGGAAAAGTTGAGGGATGGTGAAGAATGGTGGACAAAAATGGAAGATGGATGGTGTTTATGTGATGTTGGAATGATAGTATTCAAAGGGTCAAAGGGTCAAAGGTTGAACTTATGTTATAGGAACATGAACACTTAATGTTCTTTTGATAATCAAAACCTGTCCAGAAGTAGATGGAGAAATGCAAGATTCTGGAAACATTGTTAGTTAATGAAAAAAAAAACTCACCAATACTCACACACAAAAATCCTCACAGTCACTCCAAGGGATAGAAAGATGGCACTCAATTCAGTCGTGTTTACGCTTTGGGAATTCCGACTTTTTATTTCCCCTTCTGTGCTCACCACTTTCTTTCCTTTTACCTCTCAAATCTCTCAAATCAAGTTCTTAGAAGAACTTACTCAAAACTTGTCAAATATCCTAAGAAATGATGGCGTTTGGGCTGAAACAAAGGTTAGGTGTGCAAATAGAAAGAAGGAAAAAGTTTAAAAGAAGAAACAAAAATTTTAAGGACTAAAGAAAACAGTAACGTTACCACAAAACTTAACTTACAAACTGGTCTTGAGCAATCAGACTTGAGGAACTTCTCGGAGTTGGTTGCTTGGACGTTTATACTTGAATCTTCACCCTTTGCAAATTCTGATTTCTTTTCTCTTCTCTCTTTTTTTTAATCCAATTCAAATTCCTTATATGCTGGAACAATCTGAATTTTTTTTTTATCATAATTGAAATAACAAGAAATAGGGCTTACTTGATTCTTCATTTGCTCTGATACCATATGATATGCTCCAACTCTCCAAAGATGCTTGTAGAGAGAAACTTTGATTGCCCGGACCTTAGAATGAAAGCAAGCCTTGTATCTCGCTTGTTTCCTGAACAAAAGATTGTTAAAAATATGATGAAAATAAGATAAGGATGATTTAAGAAGAGGTTATGGTGTGGGGTATTGTTTAGACGAAAAGGAAGATGTTTTGGTGAAGGGAATGCGTGGGGGATGTTGATGGTTGATTAGGCAAGGAAATGGAGGTGTTTAAGTGAAGTAAATGATATGGAAGGATAAGTTAAGGGCTGGTGAAGAATGGTGGATGAAAATGGAGGATGGATGGTGTTTATGTGATGTTGGAATGATAGTATTCAAAGGGGCAAAGGTTGAACTTATGTTATAGGAACATAAACCCAATCTAGTTGTAACTCTGAGGGTGGTAGATGCACTTAGACCTCTTGGAAATATAATTCCAGAAACCTAAAGTATAAAGGATGGAGGGTGACGCCACAAATCAAAGAGATGATTTGATAAGTCGATAAAGTTCTTAAAAGAACAAAAATGAGAGATTAACTCACAAACTAAATAATCTGATTCAAAGTTGTCTATCAAATGCCAAAATGGCTACATATTTATAGGAAATGGAAGGGTGTGGCCAAGGGACGTTTCCCTTTGAAAAGGTGGCCGAATAGTGGCCTTGGTGCCTGTTCAATTGGTGGTGTTTCCCTCTTTAACCGTTCGGTTGAATGATGCATTTGAGCTAAAACGGAGCTGACCAATAGTCCCTTAAGTTGTGTTCAACATACCTTGCAAAGAAAATAAATATAATGAATCAAAATGAATGGCATAACTATTTAAACGAATTTAAAAGCTGAAATTAAGTAAACATGTGGTGCTTATTCAATGTGTTACATGTCTTCAACATACACAATGTATAACTTCCCTTTTAGTGCCATTTGACCTCCAAAGGCTATAATGCACTTGTGAGTATATGCCTCCTTAAGTTGCTTGGCCTTAGAACGCGTGATAGGACATGGTGGTAGCACTTCTGGGTCTTGATTAATCTGAACATGGTCATTGTCTTTCTGAGGCGTGCACATATCACAAACAATGTATATGCTGAAATGAATTGAAATTAGCTAAACTAAGCTAGAAACAATGTAGTTTAGTTAATATTAAGAATAAGATGACTTAGAATAAATATAAATATGTGGTTATGCAATCACGAAACATCACTTAAACATCACTTAGAATAAACAAGCTTTAAACCGAACAAAATAACCGTAAATGTTATTAAATTAAATTTTGTGAGTTTAAATATTTAATTAATGGATTTTGAATAAAATTATAAAACTAAATGTTATATTTTTAGCTTTTTATTCGGTTAAATTTCGGATGAGTTCACTATAAAGCACATTTAAACATGATTTAAACCCAACATAACGACCAAAAAATGGAATTAAATCAAATTTTATGAGATCAAATATTTCATTATGGGCTTTTGAATCTAATTATACAGCTTAATCTCAAATTTTTAGATTTTTACTCGATTAAAATTAGAACGGGTTCACTATATAGCCCTTTTAAACATACACGCTTTAAACCCAACAAAATGAAGGCAAAATGTTATTAAATAAATTTTATGAGTTCAAAATTTTAATTATGGGATTTTGAGTCTATTTATACAGCTTAATCTCAAAATTTTAACTTTTAATCGGTTAAAATTAGAACGGGTTCGCTATAATACCCATTTAAACATACACGCTTTAGACCCAACATGACCACAAAATGTTATTAATTCAAATTTTATGAGTTAAAATATTTTATTATAGGATTTTGAGTCTAATTATACAACTTAATTTCAAATTTTTAGCTTTTTACTCGGTTAAAATTCTAACGAGTTCACTATAAAGATCATTTAAACA
Organism: Abelmoschus esculentus; assembly: GCA_035048815.1. Taxonomy (NCBI): domain Eukaryota; kingdom Viridiplantae; phylum Streptophyta; class Magnoliopsida; order Malvales; family Malvaceae; genus Abelmoschus; species Abelmoschus esculentus. Next base: position 12,173,231 of record JAUCBN010000031.1, read on the forward strand.
TACACCTTTAACACCAACAAAATGACCACAAAATATTATTAAATCAAACTTTATAAGTTCAAATATTTAATTATGGGATTTTGATTCTAATTATACAGCTTAATCTCAAATTTTTAGATTTTTAATCAGTTAAAATTTGAACGGTTTCGCTATAAAGCTCATTTAGAGATACACGCTTTAAACCCATTAAAATGACCACAAAATGTTATTAAATCAAATTTTATGAGTTTAAATATTTAATTATGGATTTTGAGTCTAATTATACAACTTAATTTCAAATTTTTAGCATTTTAATCGGTTAAAATTCGAACGAGTTCACTATAAAGCTCATTTAAACATACACGTTTTAAAACCAACAAAATGACCATAAAATGTTATTAAATCAAATTTTATGAGTTCAAATATTTAATTATGGGATTTTCAATCTAAGTATACAACTTAAGCTAAGAATTTTAGCTTTTTACTCGGTTAAAATTCAAATGGATTCGCTATAAAACCCATTTAAACATACACGCTTTAGGCCCAACAAAATGACCGCAAAATAATATAAAATCAAATTTTATGAGATCAAATATTTAATTATGAAATTTTGAATCTAATTATATAGCTTAATCTCAAATTTTTAGATTTTTACTCGGTAAAAATTAGAACAGGTTCGCTATATAGCCCATTTAAAATACACGCTTTAAACCCAACAAAATAATCGCAAAATGTTATTAAATCAAATTTTATGAGTTAAAATATTTAATTATGCAACTTTGATTCTTTTAATATAGCTTAATCTCAAATTTTTAGCTTTTTAATCGGTTAAAATTAGAACGGATTCACTATAAAGCCCATTTAAACATACACACTTTAAACCCAACAAAATGACCGGAAAATGTTATGAAATCAAATTTTATGAGTTCAAATATTTAATTATGGGATTTTGAGTCTAATTATAAAGCTTAATTTCATATTTTTAGCCTTTTAATCGGTTAAAATTCGAACGGGTTAGATATAAAGCCCATTTAAACATACACTCTTTAAGCCCTACAAAATGACAACAAAATGATATTAAATCAAATTTTATGAGATCAAATATTTAATTATGGGCTTTTGAATCTAATTATACAGCTTACTCTCAAATTTCTAGATTTCTAATTGATTAAAATTCAAACGGGTTCACTATAAAGCCAATTTAAACATAAACGCTTTAAACCCAAGAAAACGACCGCAAAATGAAATTAAATAAAAGTTTTTGAGTTCAAATTTTAATTATTGGATTTTGAATCCAATGATACAACTTAATCTAAAATTTTTTGCTTTTTAATCGATTAAAATTCCAACGGGTTCACTATAAAGTCAATTTAAACATACACGCTTTAAACCAAACAAAATGACCGCAAAATGTTATTAAATCAAACTTTATGAGTTCAAATATTTAATTATGGGCTTTTGAATCTAATTATACCTCTTAATATCAAATTTTTAGCATTTTAATCGGTTAAAATTCGAAAGGGTTTGCTATAAATCCCATTTAAACATACACGCTTTAAACCCAACAAAATGACCGTACAAATGTTATTAAATCTAATTTTATGAGTTCAAATATTTAATTATGGTATTTTGAATCTAATTATACAGCTTAATCTCAAATTTCTAGATTTTTAATTGATTAAAAATCAAACGGGTTCACAATAAAACCCTTTTAAACATACACGCTTTAAACCCAACAAAACGACCGCAAAATAAAATTAAATCAAATTTTATTTGTTAAAATATTTAATTCTGTGCATTTGAATCTAATTATACAGTTTTATCTCATTTTTTTAGCATTTTACTCAGTTCAAATTCGAACGAATTTACTATAAAACGTATTTAAACATGCACGCTTTTACAAAAAAATGACCGCAAAATAATATTAAATAAAATTTTAAGAGTTAAAATATTTAATTATGGGATTTTGAATCAAATTATACAGCTTAATCTCAAATTTCTAGCTTTTTAATCGGTAAAAATTCGAACGGGTTCACTATAAAGCTTATTTAAACATACACACTTTAAACCCAAAAAAATGACCGCAAAATGTTATTAAATCAAATTTTATGAGTTTAAATATTTAATTATGGGCTTTTCAATCTAATTATACAGCATAATCTCAAATTTTTAGGTTTTTACTCGGTTAAAATTCAAATGGGTTCGCTATAAAACCCATTTAAACATACACACTTTAAGCACAACAAAATGACCGTAAAATGATATTAGATCAAATTTTATGAGATCAAATATTTAATTATGGGTTTTTGAATCTAATTATACAGCTTAATCTCAAATTTTTAGATTTAAACCCAACAAATTGACTGCAAAATGTTTTTAAATCAAATTTTACGAGTTCAAATATTTAATTATGGGATTTTTAATCTAATTATATAGCTTAATTTCAAATTTTTAGCTTTTTAATCGGTTAAAATTTGAATGAATTCACTATAAAGCTCATTTAATCATACACGCTGATACGAGGTAGCTTGTCGAAATAGACTTTCTTCGTATGTTGCGGATCTAGGAATGTTGTAAGCACGTTCCTACAACAAGAACATCATGAAAACAACAATGAATCAAAGTTATATTCATGATGATATAAGGAATTAAAGGGAAGAATGAAAATTAAAAGAAAAAATAAGAAAGAGATGGCGTTTTGATGGATTTCAAAACAAGGAAGATTACTTCAAGAAACATCCATGGCAGCAACTTGAACATTCAAAAATGGTGAATTTTGTTGTTGGAATCAAAATGCAATGCTAAACTTGAAAGAACCTACACAATCTACTAAGCAAACCCTAATTGAATCTGTTTAACGTCAAAGGACTTTGACCCTCTAGATAGCAATCTAGGAACACGAAGTATCAAAAGTTTGACAATCAAAACAAGTTTGAAAGTCAGAAAGTTCTAAAGAGAACCAAAGAAGAGAAAAACTCAAGTATAATTTTATTTCAAAGTGTCTATCCCTTTTACAATGTTTGTAGTACAAATATATAGAAAGAAGAGAGCCTAACCGAAATTACATGTGTGATTAATATTAAAGGAGTTTAAAAATTAAATTTGAATGAAAATAACTCCTTTTGGTAGCCATGCTTTCTTAGCCATATGTTATAATGAAAATAACACATTAAACATGTGTTTATTTGAAATTTAAACAAATAATTCCTTGGGCGTTCATCTTTATAATCCAAGTGTTTTGGCACAATAAACACATTAAACATGTGTTTAATGTTTGAAAATTGAAGCAAAAACCACTCAGCCATATCCAAATTGCCTCCTAGTGTTTAAAAACAAGGTTTGCGTTTGGCTTGCACTCCCTTGAACGCCTACACATGTGTACAAGGCTCCCATGTGTGTCTCACATGCATGGCACATGCCTAGGACAACTTCCCTTCAAATAGGATAGGTTTCAGATGTCGTAGGTCACTTCAGCTTGAGTTGAGCTAGCTGGAAATTGAGTTGAGCTGAAACGAGCTAGCTAAAGAGTGTTAAGAGATAACTTGAGCTTAGAGTTAAGCCTTTGAGTTGTCTCGAGCTAAGGTGAGTTGCGTGCACTCTATTCAGCTACTTCTGAGTTGAATAAAACTCACTTGAGATGGTGTTGAGCTGCATACACTCTCTTGAGCTGGAGTTGAGCTGCATACACTCTCTTGAGCTTGTGTTCTTGATAAGAGGGCTCCTTGTTGAGGACGCCTTCTTGATTGTTTCGGATCTAGGATTGAAGTAAGATGTCTCCTGCAATAAGCATGGCTGCAAATTGGTGTTTAAAAGGGCTGAAAAATTTAGGTAGACAGAATGTAGAAGATGAAGGCTCGGAGAAGTTGACAATGGTGGAACGTTGAAAGTATTGGTTTGGTTATGGCTAGGTTTGGTCTTTGGTGAGGTGACTGGTGAGAAATGAAGTTTCTGACAAGGTTGAAAAATAGGATGCAAGGGGTAGTACGAAAATGAAATAAAAACAAGGAAAAGAAATAAAATGAAACAAACTCCAAGGATGAACTCGAACAATCTGTTGAACGAACCCGAACCTTATCTTGAACTTGCTTCAGACGGACTTGGACCCTTCGATTATCTACAACCGAGAACCCAAAGTATCAAAGGGGTTGACCACGCAAGCAACGAACTTGAGAAGTCAGAAAGTTCTCAAAAGAACCGAAATGAGAGAAATTCTCACAAAAGTAAATTTCATTCAAATTGTCTTTCCTTTTTTTACATTACAAAGTATACATATATATAGGCTAGTACAAGGGAGTTGGCGCCTAGAATACTTGGCCAGAATTGAATTGGAAGTTTCAGATGAGTGGCTGAAATGTAAGCACAATTAACATGTGTTAATTATGTTAAATGTGGATGAGAAAACTACTCATCCTTATCCTTTGTGGCCGGCTGGTTTTGGAGGGAGGGAAGACTGAATTTCAAACATTTAACACATGTGTTTTATGTGTGAAATTCAAAGGAAATAACTCCTTGTCCTTATCTTACTTTGACGCCAACTTCAAGGAGGGAAATCTTGAAATTTGAATCTGCCACATGCCATGCACATGCACATGCTTGGAATGGATGGTGGACGCCCCTCATGCTGGTCACATGACCATGACACACTCTCCCACGTGGAGGACACCTTTGAGCTATCCCGGGACTCACCAGCTTGAGTTGAGCTAGTAGAGCTGGAGTTGAGCTGAATGGAGCTGAGTTGAGCTGAATTCAGCTAGCTGAAGTGTTGAGGATTAGTTGAGCTGAAACGAGCTGCTAGAAATCCATTGAGCTTTTCCCGAGCTAAGGTGAAGTCCTTCATTTGGTACTCTTCCTTGTGCCTATGAGAAAACAAAAGTTATACCATCATAAGTATTGTAAACTTATTAAAGAAAGTTAAAACAAGCTGAAAAACATAGTTATCATATTGGAAAACATGTAACAAGCTAAAGAAACATGGTAAACATGATTATGAGCTTGTGTTCTTATTGAACTTATTGAAAACACACCTATTTACATGCTTAATAAACACAATACTAGCTTAAGTACTATATAGTTACAAGATGTTACACATCAGTATGTAACATAGTGTAAAGTTTATTCTCTAAGGCATATGCATTATTAAGGGATTCTGAGACTTGTAAACATTTAAGAATAAGAACTTCCCTGAATTGCTTAGCCTTTGATCGAGTGATGGGTCCTGATGGTAAGACCTCCGGATCAGCTGTTTGAGCTTGTGTAGATGTGCTCACATCATCCCCCCCTTCTTGAAAAGGATTTGTCCTCAAATCTGCAGAATCATTAAAAGGGGATAAGTCGGAAACATTAAATGTAGCACTTACATTGTATTCACCCGGCAAGTCCAACTTGTAAGCATTGTCGTTCACTTTCTCAACCACTTGAAAAGGACCATCTCCTCGTGGTAACAGCTTGGACCGTCGTTGGGTTGGAAAACGTTCCTTTCGGAAGTGAATCCAAACCCAATCTCCAACATCGAAGGTAACTCGCTTACGTCCTTTGTTCGCTTGCTTCTCGTATTGTTGAGTCCTTCGTTCAAGGTTATCTTTAACCTGTTGATGCAACTTCTTTACATAATCAGCCTTGGATTGTCCGTCCCTATTCGTCACTTGTTCATATGGCAAAGGCAACATATCGAGAGGAGTGATAGGATTAAATCCATAAACAACCTCAAAAGGTGACATTTTAGTAGCAGAATGAACGGCATGGTTATATGCAAATTCAACATGCGGCAAACAATCTTCCCACGTCTTAATATTCTTTTTGATGATGGAACGGAGTAAAGTAGATAAAATACGATTAACAACCTCAGTTTGTCCATCAGTTTGGGGATGACAAGTAGTAGAAAACATAAGTTTCGTACCTAATTTGCTCCAAAGAGTCCTCCAGAAGTGACTCAAGAATTTTACATCCCTGTCAGAAACAATCGACCTAGGAATACCATGTAAACGCACAATTTCCTTAAAGAACAAGTTAGCCACATTAACAGCATCATCGGTCTTATGACACGCAATGAAGTGTGCCATCTTTGAGTACCTGTCAACCACAACAAAGATACTATCTCTACCTGTCCTAGTCCTAGGCAATCCCAACACAAAATCCATAGATATATCAGTCCAGGGGGAGTCGGGAATAGGTAAAGGTAAGTACAAACCGTGTGGTAATACCTTCGACTTTGCTTTCTTACATGTCACGCATCGTTCACACATCCTTTCGACGTCTCGTCGCATCTTTGGCCAGAATAGGTGCTCCTTGAGAATGTGTAACGTCTTGGTGACTCCAAAGTGTCCCATAAGTCCTCCTTCATGAGCTTCTCGAATTAGGACCTCTCGAATTGACCCTTGAGGAATGCAGAGTCTTCCTTCTTTGAAAAGATAATCATCATGTCGATAAAATTTCTCATCTGCACCCTTTTCACACAATGTATATCTTTCTCCAAAATCAGGGTCAGTAGCATATAATTCTTTGATATAGGCAAACCCAATCAAATGAGAGTCTAAGTAATTCAGAAGTGCATACCTACGGGATAAGGCATCTGCTACAACGTTGTCTTTACCTTTCTTATATCGAATGACATAAGGAAAAGATTCTAGAAATTCAACCCACTTAGCATGCCTTTTATTCAACTTATGCTGACCTGTTATGTGCTTCAAAGCTTCGTGATCGGTGTGAATTACGAATTCTTTCGGTAAGAGATAGTGCTGCCATGTTTCAAGAGCTCGAATCAATGCATACATCTCTTTGTCGTACACTGGATAATTCAAGGTAGCACCACTTAACTTCTCGCTGAAATAGGCAATAGGTCGCTTCTCCTGTGATAAAACGGCTCCAATTCCTATTCCTGAAGCATCACACTCAATCTCGAACATTTTATCAAAGTTAGGTAAGGCTAACACTGGGGCCTTAGTCAAATAATCCTTAATTTTCAAGAAGGCTTCTTCCTGTTCATCACCCCAATTGAAGACTGAATTCTTCTTTATAATCCCGGTTAAGGGGGCGGTAATGGAACTGAAATTAGGTACAAACCGACGATAAAAACTAGCTAAACCATGAAAAGATCTAACCTGACTTATTGATGTCGGTCGAGGCCAATCCTGAATCGCCTTCACCTTTTCTGGATCGACTTCCACACCCTGTGCAGTCACGATAAAACCAAGAAAGGTAACCTTATCAGTACAAAACATACATTTCTTCAGATTACCAAATAACCTTTCTTTTCTCAATGTGCCAAGAACATTCCTCAAGTGTTCCTCGTGATCCTGCAAAGACTTGCTGTATATAAGAATGTCATCAAAGTACACAACACAATATTTTCCAATGTAAGATCGTAAAACATGATTCATCAGACGCATAAAGGTGCTAGGTGCGTTAGTTAAACCGAAAGGCATCACTAACCACTCGTACAGACCCAATTTCGTTTTGAAGGCTGTCTTCCATTCGTCGCCTTCTCGCATCCGAATCTGATGATATCCACTCTTTAAATCAATTTTGGAAAATATGGTCGCACCACACAACTCATCTAGCATGTCATCAAGACGAGGAATGGGATGCCTATACTTGATGGTAATCTGATTCACCGCTCGGCAATCAACACACATTCTCCATGTTCCGTCTTTCTTGGGTACTAAAAGCACTGGTACAGCGCACGGACTTAAACTTTCCCGAATGTAACCCTTTTCCATCAACTCGGTGATTTGTTTTTGAAGTTCCTTTGTTTCTTCTGGATTACTTCGATATGCTGGCCGATTTGGAATGGTAGCTCCCGGAATGAAATCAATTTGATGTTCTATACCTCGAATAGGTGGCAACCCACTCGGTGTCTCATCCGGAAACACGTCTTCAAACTCCTGCAAAAGAGACGTAATAGATGTAGGCAAATCATTAGGAATATCAGATAACAAACAATACTCCTTATACATTAAAATAAGTAAAGTTTGTTGAGAGGAAAGACATTTCCTGATATCCTTGCCGCTCGCATATACGTTCGTCTTCTTCCTTTCTGTTTTGACTTCCTCGACATTCTTTCTCAATCGAACCTGATCTTCTTGCACTTGACTCGGTGTCAAAGGTGCTAAGGTGATCTTCTTACCTGCATGTGTAAAAGAATATCGATTTGTAATTCCATCATGCAACGTACCTTTGTCGTATTGCCATGGACGTCCCAAAAGTAGGTGACACGCATCCATTGAGACGACATCACAAAGGATTTCATCTTTATACCTCCCTATGGTAAATGGTACCGAAACTTGTCTAGTAACTCGTACTTCTCCGCCATCATTTAACCATTGAAGACGGTATGGTTTGGGATGCTTCTTCGTCTTTAAGCCTAACTTATCAACCATGAAAGAACTTGCAACATTAGTACAACTACCACCATCAATAATGACAACACATACCTTGTCGTTAATGAGGCATCTAGTATGGAAGATGTTTTCTCGTTGCTGGTCGTCTTGTGTAGGTGTAGCATTTAGACTTCTTTTTATGACAAGTGCTTCACCGGTCATGTATGTATCCAAGGCATCATCCGCATCATCCTTGTCTTCCTCGTGTAAAGGTTCATGTTCTTCATTGTCGGATTCAGACTCAATCTCTCCGTTTTCTAACATCAACATAGTCTTCCGATTAGGACATTGGCTTGCAATATGTCCTCTTCCAAGACACTTAAAGCATTGAATATCCCTTGAGCGTTCTGGACGTTCTGGTTGTGCATTTTGCTTCCCACGCCCAACATCTACAATCGGGGCCTTTGGCTTGCTCGTTTCACCCTTCTCTTTGTTTTGAAACGGTACTTGTTTCCTGAAATTGTTAGAAGGATTGAAAACAGAATTGGAAGGAGGTCTGAAAGAATTATTACCTCGGGATGACGACATCTTTCTTCGTTGCTGCCTCTCAACCTTAATTGCCATTTGCACCATTTCGTCTAATTCGACGTAATGTTGCAATTCAACAGCATTGGCAATGTCGGTGTTCAAACCTGAAAGGAATCGCGCCATGGTTGCTTCTCGGTCTTCCTCAATGTTAGCACGCATCATGGCCATCTCCATGTCTTTAAAATAATCTTCGACGCTTCGATTTCCTTGTTTCAAAGTTTGTAACCTTTGAAATAGGTCTCGATGGTAATGGGATGGTACGAATCTCTTTCTCAAAATTCTTTTCATCTCTGCCCATGTATTGATTGGACCTTCACCGGTTCGTCTTCTACTTAGAATCAATTGATCCCACCAAATTAAGGCATAGTCAACGAACTCCATCGCTGCCAATCGAACCTTCTTCTGGTCAGAATAATTGTAGCAATCAAAGACGTGTTCCACCTTGCTTTCCCACGCAAGATATGCATCCGAATCTGATCGTCCTTGAAAAGGGGGTATGGCAACTTTGATGTTGTTCAAATTGTCATCCAGTTGTGCCTGGTGTTGTACACGCCTCCCATTTGTTCTAGGAGCATTCTGCCTCGGTTCTTGCACTTCTTCAACGTCATCATTGTTGTCATCATGGGAATTGTTTTGAGATCCCTCGATCTTGTCCATTCTCACGTGCAATTGTTCAATCTCTGATTGCACTACTCTTCGGACTTCTCGAAGCATGGCTTGCATCATAAGGCTTGGTTGAACGTCGTTTTGTTGTTGATCATCACGATCTCCATTTGAACCTGCCATTGTTAGTAAAGAACAAACAACACAAAATAAAAATAAGGATAAATGGACCTCACAAAGTACACACACAAGATCCTCACAAGTTCACTCCAAAGAAAAATAAAAATGGCACTCCAACACTCGTGTTTCACTCGGGAATACTTGAATGGCTCTTTTGATTCCCCTTCTGATCTCACACACACAAATGCCTTTTACCACTCCTTCTCTCGTTATAAGTTCTTTAGAGGACTAGCGTAGACTTTCTTCAAATCTGTCACAAGTGTTAGTCTTTAACAACAACGGTTAGTGACAATCGAAATGTAAGGTTCTGTCCAAAACAAATTCGGTTAGTGTTAAATGGAAAGAAAAGTGATGTAAAGTAAGGTAAAGGTTAGAAAGAAAGAAAAAGAAAAGAAAAAAAAAATGGATTACTTACTACAAAGAAACACTTACTACTCTCCTTTCACCGAACAATCAATTCTTCATGCCCGGTTGATTATGGTAGTGTTTGATGCTGTAGAACACATTAAACTTGCATTTTCTTTCATCTTTTCAATACCATGAAGTGCTTTTCTTTCAACTATTGATATTCTGATTTTTTTTTGAATTTTCGAAATTTTTTTTTAACTAGAGTTGACTTTGACTTTTTTTTTTGACTTTTTTTTGTTTTTTGATTGTTTTTGCACTCACGAAGATGATTCTTACTTGTAATCCAACCTAGGCTCTGATTACCACATGATAAGAGGGCTCCTTGTTGAGGACGCCTTCTTGATTGTTTCGGATCTAGGATTGAAGTAAGATGTCTCCTGCAATAAGCATGGCTGCAAATTGGTGTTTAAAAGGGCTGAAAAATTTAGGTAGACAGAATGTAGAAGATGAAGGCTCGGAGAAGTTGACAATGGTGGAACGTTGAAAGTATTGGTTTGGTTATGGCTAGGTTTGGTCTTTGGTGAGGTGACTGGTGAGAAATGAAGTTTCTGACAAGGTTGAAAAATAGGATGCAAGGGGTAGTACGAAAATGAAATAAAAACAAGGAAAAGAAATAAAATGAAACAAACTCCAAGGATGAACTCGAACAATCTGTTGAACGAACCCGAACCTTATCTTGAACTTGCTTCAGACGGACTTGGACCCTTCGATTATCTACAACCGAGAACCCAAAGTATCAAAGGGGTTGACCACGCAAGCAACGAACTTGAGAAGTCAGAAAGTTCTCAAAAGAACCGAAATGAGAGAAATTCTCACAAAAGTAAATTTCATTCAAATTGTCTTTCCTTTTTTTACATTACAAAGTATACATATATATAGGCTAGTACAAGGGAGTTGGCGCCTAGAATACTTGGCCAGAATTGAATTGGAAGTTTCAGATGAGTGGCTGAAATGTAAGCACAATTAACATGTGTTAATTATGTTAAATGTGGATGAGAAAACTACTCATCCTTATCCTTTGTGGCCGGCTGGTTTTGGAGGGAGGGAAGACTGAATTTCAAACATTTAACACATGTGTTTTATGTGTGAAATTCAAAGGAAATAACTCCTTGTCCTTATCTTACTTTGACGCCAACTTCAAGGAGGGAAATCTTGAAATTTGAATCTGCCACATGCCATGCACATGCACATGCTTGGAATGGATGGTGGACGCCCCTCATGCTGGTCACATGACCATGACACACTCTCCCACGTGGAGGACACCTTTGAGCTATCCCGGGACTCACCAGCTTGAGTTGAGCTAGTAGAGCTGGAGTTGAGCTGAATGGAGCTGAGTTGAGCTGAATTCAGCTAGCTGAAGTGTTGAGGATTAGTTGAGCTGAAACGAGCTGCTAGAAATCCATTGAGCTTTTCCCGAGCTAAGGTGAAGTCCTTCATTTGGTACTCTTCCTTGTGCCTATGAGAAAACAAAAGTTATACCATCATAAGTATTGTAAACTTATTAAAGAAAGTTAAAACAAGCTGAAAAACATAGTTATCATATTGGAAAACATGTAACAAGCTAAAGAAACATGGTAAACATGATTATGAGCTTGTGTTCTTATTGAACTTATTGAAAACACACCTATTTACATGCTTAATAAACACAATACTAGCTTAAGTACTATATAGTTACAAGATGTTACACATCAGTATGTAACATAGTGTAAAGTTTATTCTCTAAGGCATATGCATTATTAAGGGATTCTGAGACTTGTAAACATTTAAGAATAAGAACTTCCCTGAATTGCTTAGCCTTTGATCGAGTGATGGGTCCTGATGGTAAGACCTCCGGATCAGCTGTTTGAGCTTGTGTAGATGTGCTCACATCAGTTCTCCTATGTTCCTACATGTAAACATCGCAAGAATCCATCAAAGTATTGTAAACTCAATGGAAACACAAATAAAAGGCATAAACATTTTGCAAACTTATTCAATAACACACATGAACTTATAAATAAGTTAGAAATATTACAAACACTATCAAACCAAACCTTAAAACATTCTCAATAGCATATATACATACTTAAACATATATAATAAGTATTATAGTCTAATATGTCACATATCAGCATGCAACACATTACAAAGCCTATGTTCTAAGGCATAAACATGTTCAAATGAATTTAGAATTGTAGCACAAGTAAGAAAAAGAACTTCCCTGAGTTTCTTTGCCGTAGAACGCATCATCATGGTTGGTGGCCTAGATGTGCTCAAATCACACGCTTTAACCCTAACAAAATGACCGTAAAATGTTATTAATTCAAATTTTATGAGTTCAAATATTTAATTATTGGATTTTGAATCTAATTATACAGCTTAATCTCAAATTTTTAGCTTTTTAATTGGTTAAAATTCGAACGGGTTCACTATAAAGCAAATTTAAACATACACGCTTTAAACCAAACAAAATGACTGCAAAATGTTATTAAATCAAACTTTATGAGTTCAAATATTTAATTACAGGCATTTTATTCTAATTGTACAGCTTAATCTCAAATTTTTAGCTTTTTAATCGGTTAAAATTTGAACGAGTTTGCTATAAAGCCCATTTAAACATTCACGCTTAAGAAAATGACCGTAAGATGTTATTAAATAAAATTTTATATGTTTAAATATTTAATTATGAGATTTTGAATCTAATTATAAAACTTAATCTCAAATTTTAAGCTTTATAATCGGTTAAAATTAGAACGGGTTCACTATGAAAGTCATTTAAACATACATGCTCTAAACCCAACTAAATGACTAAATGTTATTAAATCTAATTTTATGAGTTCAAATATTTAATTATGGCATTTTGAATCTAATTATACAGCTTAATCTCAAATTTTTAGCTTTCTAATCGGTTAAAATTTGAACGGTTTAGCTATAAAGCCCAATTAAACATATACACTTTAAAACCATCAAAATGACCGTAAAATGTTATTAAATCAAATTTATAAGTTCAAATATTTAATTAAGGGATTTTGAATCTAATTATACAGTTTAATCTTAAATTTTTAGCTTTTTAATCAGTTAAAATTCGGATGAGTTCACTATAAAGCATATTTAAACATAATTTAAACCCAACAAAACGACCGCAAAATGGAATTAAATCAAATTTTATGTGATCCAATATTTCATTATGAGCTTTTGAATCTAATTACACAGCTTAATCTCAAATTTTTAGATTTTTACTAGGTTAAAATTAGAACGAATTCGCTATATAGCACATTTAAACATACACGCTTTAAACCAACAAAATGATCGCAAAATGTTATTAAGTCAAATTTTATGAGTTCAAATATTTAATTATGGGATTTTGAGTCTAATTATACATCTTAATCTCAAATTTTTAGCTTTTTAATCGGTTAAACTTCGAACGGGTTCGCTATAAATCTCGTTTAAACATAGACGCTTTAAACCCAACAAAATAACCGAAAAATGTTGTTAAATCAAATTTTATGAGTTCAAATATTTAATTATGGGATTTTTATTCTAAATATACAGCTTAATTTCAAATTTTTTTAGCTTTTTAATCAATTAAAATTTAAGCGAGTTCACTATAAAGCTCAATTAAACATACATGATTTAACACCAACAAAATGACCATAAAATGTTTTTAAATCAAATTTTATGAGTTTAAATAATTAATTATAGGATTTTATATCTAATTATATAGCTTAATCTTAAATTTTTAGCTTTTTAATCGGTTAAAATTCGAACGAGTTCACTATAAAGCCATTTTAAATATACATGCTTTAAACCCAAGAAAATTATCGTAAAATGTTATTAATTCTAATTTTATGAGTTTAAATATTTACTTATGGGATTTTGAATCTAATTATACACCTTAATCTCAAATTTTTAAATTTTTACTCGGTTAAAATTCAAACGAGTTCGCTATAACGCCCATTTAAACATAAACGCTTTAAACCCAAAAAATGACCGCAAAATGTTATTAAATCTAATTTTATGAGTTCAAATATTTAATTATGGGATTTTGAATCTAAATATACAGCTTAAGCTCATTTTTTTAGCATTTACTCTCTTAAAATTCGAACGAGTTCACTATAAAGCGCATTTAAACTTACAAGCTTTAACCCCAACACAATGACCGTAAAATATTATTAAATCAAATTTTATAGGTTCAAATATTTAATTATGGGTTTTTGAATCAAATTATACAGCTTAATCTCAAATTTTTAGCTTTTTAATCAGTTAAAATTCGAACGGGTTTGCTATAAAGCTCATTTAAACATACACGCTTTAAACCCAACAAAATGTCCATAAAATGTTTTTAAATAAATTTATGATTTTAAATATTTAATTATGGGATCTTGAATCTAATTATACAACTTAATCTCAAATTTTAAGATTTTTATTCGGTTAAAATTCGAACGAGTTCACTATAAAGCCCATTTAAACATACACGCTTTAAACCCAACAAAATGACCGTAAAAATGTTATTAAATCTAATTTTATGAGTTCAAATATTTAATTATGGAATTTTGAGTCTAACTATACAGCTTAATCTCAAATTTCTAGATTTTTAATTAGATTTTGAATCTAATTATAAATCTTTTTAATTGATTTTTGAGGGAATCTAGGGTCATGCGCACATTATGTAATCTTCACTTTGACTCCGACTTGCCCAATTTTATAAGGGCTTTTGTAAACTCCGAGAGATTTAACTCTCCTAATCAATAAAATTCTAGAGGTACTCTTTTCCCCATATGGGCTTCCAACCTTCCTTTGGTTTGGAAGTTTTAGGGTTTTTTTAACGATGCCCTTTTTCCGTCAAAAAATTCAAACGGGTTCACTATAAAGCCCATTTAAACATACGAACACAACATAATGACCGCAAAATAAAATTAAATCAAATTTTATGAGTTCAAATATTTAATTATGGGCTTTTGAATCTAATTATACAGCTTAATCTTAAATTTTTAGCTTTTTAATCGGTTAAAATAAAAACGGGTTTACTATAAAGCCAATTTGGGGAAGAAAGGTAGAAGCTTTCTCCGTCGCTTTTTGTTCTCCTTGTGCCTCAAAATCTGCTCCAAAGGTCCTCCTTTTCTTCTACAAATGTTTCTCTTTTATAAGTTCACCTTGCCTTATCAAAGGGGGGGGGTGAAAACCCTAGGGTTTGGTAGAAATTCCCTTAGCACCCCTGTTCACGTGATGGCATTTCTGCCATGGTGACAGTGGTCCCCTACTGAGGTGGTTGTGGTCCCCTATTGTGATGGCTGTGGCCAGGCTATAATGGCACGAGCTGGCACTCCCCTCAAAATATCCTCTTGCCTTTTAGTGCACAGCACAGGAGTCCTCCAGAATTGCCATGGCATTTTCCCATTGCTATCCTTCTGTGAATGCCATGACAAATTCCCTCTACTTCCCACTTTAATTTACCTGCACAACATCAACCAAAATACACGCATGAGTGAATTGAACGGGGGATTGTTTTTTGTTTTCTCGCCTCTCTCTTCCCCCTCCCATGTTTTCTTCCCTTATCCTTTAACAACCGCTCCTCCTTTTTCCTCCCCCTCCACCGTTACCATGAAGCCTCCGTCGCTGCTGCCATCTTCATCACCCCACCATCCCTTGGAGAGGAAGGAACAAACACATCCAGATTTATTCCACAAAGACCACCATTGTTGTTCTACATCTCAGCCTCGCATACATCCTTGCCTACTGTGGGAAAGGAGGAATCAACAGCCCAACATTTCAACTCCTTTGAGATAAGTATGACTTTTTTATTTATTTTTTCATCTATTACCTTTTATTTTTTTATTATATCCTATTCAGATACAAACTCATATAGAGTTCAATTATGTTATAGATTTGATTACAGATTTTCAGTTTGCTACAATTTCTATTGATCTAAACTCCTGTTTGTTTATGATAACCATACATCCATGGAGTTTCCCTATGCTAGAACGACTCCTTGAACAACTTTTGCTCTCAATGATCAAGTTTACAAAGTGGGGAACCAGATCTTGCCGTTATTGTTGCAGGCAAATCACTCAAACCCCGCTACACTACCAATGTTCATTAAATCTTTACATGAACATCTCCCTACTATTTTGCAGTTATGATCTAATTGATTTGTGTGATTTCTTTAATTTTTTGAAGTTTGCTATCATGTTTGAACTCAAATTTATTACTTTACTTATTTATATCTACACAAACCTGGTTTCAAGCCATAATATCCCAGGTAATCTTCTCAACCTTACTTTTGATCCATATACTGCTCCCTTCACACCCTTGTGAAGGTACCTTACCAACACCTTTAATGGTATATTCTGTCCCAACTCTTGCTTGTCAGTTTGTCTCCAAACCGAGCTTCCCAACCTAGCTAAACAATTCTTTATTTCCGTAATTAATCAACGGCACGTGTATTCAAGTATTAACAACCATATTTATGTGATCCATGCTGCTTTTCTTCAACTTACAAAGACAATCAAAAGTTTTGATGATTGGACATCGTTCATTCATTGGCGACGGAACCACATCAATAGTCACGACTTTCATTATTGGTTTCAGTCTCTTATTTGAAACTGATTTTCCAAGTCTCCTACATTCACAAGAAGTTCTAGTGATCCAGAACTCTCCTTCACGAACAGCCACAATATTTCATCTACGAACCTTCTTGATATGTGTGCCCATCTTGTTGAGGATGCTGAACGACAAACTTTGATTGTAGGGACCTAGGAAAGAAGCCTCTCGCAAGAAGTGACTACAAAAATGAAGAATTAAGGATAATGGATGAAAGGAATAGGTGAAATAAATGAAGGAAATAGTTTAAGGACTGATTTGGAAATGGAAAAATGTGGGGTGATGATAAGGGTGAATGGATGTTTAGGACGTTTTATGATGATGATAAAGGATGAGGATGGTGAATGGAATAAGAGGATATGTAAGGATTGTGATAAGGTGAAAAGGAATGGTGAAATGGAAATAGCATCTTAAAGTTACTCAAGGAAGAAACTAGGTTATAGAAAACCTAATCTTGAACCTTATATTGATCTTTAAGGGGTGGTGATAAACGGACCTTGACCCTTTTAGTATATTAAACTAAAACAACCCTAAGTATCAAGATGGATAGAAAGGGGTTTGACGCCACAAGTACAAAAGTACTTGATAAGTCGATAAAGTTCTAAGAAGAACTAAACGAGAGAAAATTCTCACAAGTAATTTTATATAATCTGAATGGTGTGTTTACAAAATGAAATCCAAGTCCTATTTATAGTTTTCTAAGGGTTTTGTCCAAAATGGCATTTAACTATTCGGATAACCATTCATTTGAATGGTGTCTCCCTCCAAATCTATTAGAAGAGTTGTAACTTTTCGGTCCAGTCTACACAGTCTTCAGTAATTGGGCAATATCGCGAGCTCCTGATATCGTATTGATGTGATTCAACATGCGTTAGAAAGATAAGAGATAGAGGAACAACTTTGATGAATACACCGAAACCCAATTCGACTTGTATCATTCTCGAAAATGGAAACAAAGTGGACCATCATGAATCTATCCAATGAAAAATACTACCTCTTTGTTTTGGTGCCCACTTGCTTTCCCTCCATGATCTTGCGCCCAATTTGGATGATGGATGGACATGATGCTTGGTGAAGGGTAGGTGACCTTCGGGTGTTGAGCTGGGAGTGATAGCTGGAGCTGAGGTGAGCTAATCGAGCTGAGAGTGAGCTAGATTGAACTGAGCTATCTAGCTAAAAGACTTAGCTAAAGTTTGAAGCTGAAATAAGCTAATCCGAGCTACCTTTATCAAAGTGAGCTAGTCCATTAGCTTCCTTATACTCTCTTCTAGTGTGAGGAGTGTTTTGGAGTTCATCCGAATTTCCTAAGGCCTCGTTTTGAATTAGGCTACATTTTAGCTCATATGGGATTTGTGAGCTGACATGGAGCTAGCCTTTAGTTTATTAAGTATTGTATGAGTGTTCCATGCATTTCCAAGCTATTCTGAAGTTGGCTCCTTTTTTTTCTATCATTGCCTTCCGTTTAGCTTCTTTTGAGCTGACACTGAGCTAATACTTACTCCTTGAGCTGTAGGTAAATCCTATGAAGAAAACATAATAATGGAAATAATGATAATACTTAAAATAACTTAATATGAGTTTAGAATTAAGCTGAAACTTAATAATGTGGCTATAATGACTATTCATGTTTATAGCTTAATTAATATAACTCTTAAGTAGCTTACTATAAAGTATATAAAAGTAATAAATACTAAGATCAATAAGATAACTCCCCTTTGATCCCACGCGTGAAATGAAATATGAGAATAGGTTTGTGGGGTGAGATGAGATGAGTTGACTTGAGCTGAGCTAGCTAGCTGACATAGCTAGATCAAATTGGAAGCAAGATTTGAGCTTTATGGACCTGACTTTAGCTGGCTGAGCTAGGCCTTTAAGTTCGTGAGCTCCTCTACATAGTTCCTTTAAGTTCACGAGTTGAAATAGTCCTCCATTTGAGCTCCTTTGCATTCCTTTGTGTAAACATTCATGCTCGAGCTGCTACGAGCTGCCATAATCCTTTCCAAGCAGAGTTGAGCTACCCTTGATGTTTTTAAGCTTCCTCGGACTATTATCTTTACTTAAAATAGCTGAAACAATAAGTAAACAATATGTAAGCTGAAACGAATTGAAATAAGCTAAAATGAGCTAGAAATAATATAGTTTAGCTAATATTAAGAATAAGCTGACCTAGAATAATTATAAAGATGCAGTTATGCAATCACGAAGCATCACTTAAATGGCAAAAACATGCTTGTCAAATTATAGAATGCATAAATTAGATACTAGAAGATAAAGTAAGGTAGAACTCCCTTAGAACCAGTCTTGAAGATTTTCAATGATGTGATCAAACCATAGAAAAAATAGGTGCCGATTAGGATCATATCACTTCTTTTGCACGCCTCCTGGTCTCTTTCGTTTCGGCAGGTTAATATTCCTTCTCCTTGTTACCTGCTTTCTCAACTCTCCTCATACTACACATGTTGTGTATAAATTCCTTGTGATCGTGACAACCATAGCAAAGCTGGCGCGAAGTCGTTTGCTTGGTCTCCAAGCCAACGACTTGATACACGTGACATTCCCATCGGTAGTAGATCAGCTGTGGCCCTCTTGGTCTCAGAACAGGACTCCCACCCCAAGTATGCCTTGGTTATTTATCTCTTACTTTCTTTTCCTCTTTGTCTCCAAGTTATCTATTCAATTTACTTTAGTCGACATTGTTTATGCATTATCACCTTTCTTTTCTTTGCTCGATCCTTTGAGTTTTCTTCTACTGTTTTGAATTTATTTTTTACTTACATATTTCAAATTGGATTAATTCCCTTTCGATCATGTTTCTTATGCTATGTCTCTCTTACTTTCTCCAACATCATATACCTTTTGGACTATTATTTATTTTATGATGTTTTGTATAATCATCTGCATAAACTAACCTTACATAGGGATCTCTCCAACACCTTTCATGGTGTCTTTTTTACAAACAAGCTACCTTGTCTAAACCTCTTCAGGCTACTTAATACCACTCCAACTAAGTTGGTGACGACCACTTCTAGATCAATTTATACTAATTACAATTCTTTCACACCCTTGTATAGGATTTTCTCCAACACCTTTTATGGTGTATTATATTATCTAAACCCTTCACAGTTCTATATTTCCACTTTAATTCCGTTGGCGTAGATCACTTATTGGCCTTTATATAATAGTTACAAGTCTTTTATACCAATTATATTGAGGACTCCTAATACTTCTTTTTCTATTAGGATTATCACGTACTTTCAACTTTCTAACTCCTTTATTTTTGGAGTTCTTATCTACTTTTTCTTTTTTAAAAAGTTTTTTACTTATCATCAACTATCTATAACTTATTCCATAATATATTATTTCTATAATCCTTATATACCCCAAACTCTCTTCTATTTCCTATACCTTTACTTTCATTCTCCTACCTCTTTGTATTTTGGATTCTCTATCTCCTTTTTCTTTTTTAAAAAGTCTTTTATTCATCTTCAAATTCCTATCACCTATTTTGAAGTTATTTGTTCCCATAGTCGGAATATACTTGATATGATCCTAACTAGACTCATCATTTCACATATACTTGTCATACCTTGGACTTTTTCCATGAATTATTCAAAGGGAGTATTACCTTACTTCATTCTCTACTTGCTTGTGTATGCACTATATCTTATCATTCATTTGCATGATTTTTACTTGTGCGTGACTTTGCATGAATTTTATTAGTTGCATGACATTAAATTGCATGAAAAAAAAGCATGCTACTTCATTCAAGCATGTATTACAGCATGAGTTCATTTAAGCATGATAGTTCATAAGTATGCTAGTTCATTAAATATGTTATGTTCATTAAGCATGCTAGTTCATTTAAGTAAGTTCTAATTTGCATATAAGTTGTATTATTTTAACATATGTTTTTGTGTTATTAGGTGCATTAAATATGAATAAAAGCATGTTTGAAGTCTTTTGGGGTTTAAGAAATCAAGTGAGAGTAAAAGCATGGATTAAAACAACACTTAAAGAGGGAATTCAAGGAGTCTTGTATATTCTCTGTACTTGTTCTGTATTTTTGAATTATATACGGGCTGATTTAAGTCTTGAAGTCTCTTTGAATTTTATTCCTCTATCCCTTATCTTTCCAACGCCTTTTGAATCACCTTAATCCGATATCGGTAACTTGAGATATGATCGATTTACCGAAGACAGTGCAGGCTGGAATTTTCATTACGGGAATTTTATGCAAGGATGATTTGGATGATTTTGAGCCAAGGAAGAGTCCTTTCATATTCATCCAAGAGACAAGTCATTGAAATTCTTCTTTATTCACATATTCAAGTCAATTCAAAGATGATTTTTATTTATACAAATGAAGGCCATCATTATGCAAATAATCAAGGCATTCAAGTCATTTCTTCATCATCTTTGAAGGCTATTTGTATTCTACATGAAGACAAACAATGAAGGCCCTCTTAATGCATAATATTATACTATTCAAGAAGGTTAATTAGCTTGAGGATGAGCATGGAATTGGAAGAGACACTCCCCTTTTGCTACCAAAGTGTCTACATACATCAATGTTCATTTTCACCCTCTTTTTTTCCATGAAAGAGCAAGACAAGGCAGCCCAAGAGTCCTTCCACCATTTGGACGAAATTATATGTATATTAAGCCTAAATTAAGTCCAAATTCATCACTAATACCTTGAACATTCATCCACTTAAAGATAAGAGAGAAAAAAAGCATTCATTAGCATTCATCACCGTAAAGATGAAGCATTCATCTCTTGTTGTAAGACTCTTCATATGATTCCTATGAACACTATAAATAGGAACCTTTCCTTCATTTTTATGAAACCACTTTAGATATAAGAAAACTCTTTTGAAAGGTTGTTTTTATCTTTGTTCTTGCGAGAACTCTATCGGCTTCAAGTTAGGCTTGTAGTCTTCATCCATTCTATCTTATTATTGCGTTGGTTCCTAGCTCCTTATAGCTAGTGGGTCACGTGCCACACTCCTACCACATCGAATTCATTATATTATATTGTTGGTTCCTAGCTCCATATAGCTAGTGGGTCACAGTCCATTTATCCCTTAAAGCTACATACCCACACCATTACCATTACACATTTCTTTCCTTCATTTCATATAACCACAAGAACCATCACACTTCCATACACTTCAAACCTCTTCCATATCTTTCATTCTATCATTTCCTTATTATTCTTATTTCATTCTTACGCTTTATGTTTATGAAATTTAGCGTACTAATTCTTGTGAAATCTGTTCTTACTAGAATCACGATCGGGCAACATCATATATGACTCGGACCATACTTACCGGGTTCATATCAATTGGTAATCAGAGCCTAGGATATTTTGTAAGACGGTCGCTTTCATGCTTTGTTAGACTTTTTATTTTTATTTTGTTTTTCTATAAATAGTCCCTAGCATTTCATTTGTAAAAAACTTTTTTTTCTAATACACTTTTGTGTGAGTTTTATCTTTTTGTTCTTCATTGAACTTATCCGACTTATCAAGGAATTCTCCTTGTGGCGTCATTCCTTATTTCCATATACCAAGGTTCCTAGTTTTCTAACTAGAGGGTTACGGTCTTTCGTTTATGAACATTATAGGAAACGGGTCTTCGCTTTTATATAATGTTGGTTCCTTCCTCGTTCCTCTAAACATCCAATAGGATTCGGATCGACATTCTCTATAGTGTCGGTTCTTTCCTGGTTACTTATCATCATTACCTTTCCCTATTTACACATATACTTTCACCATCATCTTCCATTCATCTTATTACATTTTCATCAAATCACTAAATTAGCTTTCGCAATCATATCAATTCCATCATCAAGAACCTATTTGAATTTATTTCATCACATTATGAATTACATACTACGTTCACGATCGGGAAATTAGTGAATTCCGAAACTCACGTAACTGGGATCATATCAATACTTCAACCACTTTTCTCTTTCCTATATATAACCATCTTTCCCTCTCACAATTCGTCAATTGCAATACGCCAACCACCCTTCTTTCTTCTCAATTACATCTTTTCTCTACCCAACCATTCACCTATGGATTCAAAAACTTTTCTCCAACAACTCGGGAATATCCAATTCACTGATGAAGAACAATCTGTTGTATTCCAACCAAGTTTAACTTGGGATTCTTCTGAAGAGGATTCTAAACCACCCTCCTAGGGAACCTTATAACTTCAAAGGATATATATGACCAGGTGATTGTTAAAGCCTTTACTAGAATTTGAACTCCGGCTAAACTACTCTCAATGAGAACCTTGAAGTCACAATTGTTTCTCATCTATTTCAAAGATGAGAAGATTAAAGAGGATATCCTAGCTAAGGGGCCTTGGACCTACGAGGATGAGTGGTTAGCCCTTGTGCAATACAATCATAATATTAGGCTTAATGAACATTCCTTCACATCAATGAATATTTGGGTACGTATATACAACATTCCCCCTATCCTTCTTGCTTCGGAAGAATCTTCCCATAATACTGGGGAATCACTCGGGACCATAATTGGAACTGTTACAAAAATCTACACAAGAAAAATCAATTTTAACATGATTGAATACCTTCGAGTTGGTTTAACCTTAGATGTTTCAAAACCGATTAGACGTTGTGTCGCAATCGGTGGGGGTGCTTCCACTAGATTTTGCCCACTTCAATACGAACGTCTTCCCACAATATGTCACTATTGTGGCAAAGTTAGCCATTCAACGAACTCTTGTCCTATCCAGGTCGAGGCTTGACCTGAACAACTCCAATATGGAGACTAGCTTCGCTATGTCCCAAAAAAGAAAGATACACAACAAACACAAAAAGGTTGGATCCGTTATATTGCCAATGCTCACTCCACTACTCAACCTACGCCAACTTCTTCCCAAAATTCTGCCAACAACCAGTCTGACAAAGGTAAAGCCCCTATGCCATATCCTTCTGTCAATGACCATGAGCATGCTCCAAGCAACGAATCTTAACAGAATATTCTAAAAGGCCCTCGAATTCTTCCAACTGTCGCAAGTAGACTTCTAGCCCGTCAGTGTCGTCCTCAACCATTACAAATGGTTTTTCCTGAACAAGACTCTAACATTACTACACGGCATAAGGCCTATGACGATTCAGGAGAAGTGAACTTGCTAGAACCAAAACTCCAAGACTTGGAGAATGAACTTGCCAATGATCCTGCCTTCCAGGAGGCAGTTGCATGGCTAGACACTACGCCAACTCCTAAACGAGTTGTTCGTCCTACTTCAAGTAGAGGTACCAAAAGGACTCCACCTTCTGATGAAGGTAAGAGGCTTAAGCGGGCCAGGCCAACAAACAAGGTATCTGCTAAAAAAGCTGGGATGAGCAGCGCAAAAAACTCTCCGAAGAAGGCTGATGTTGATCAACCCTACCGAGAAAATAAAAATTTTATGTTGTAACTGTCAGGATCTCAGCAACCCCCAGGCAGTTCACGCTCTTCAACGTGCTGTTTCCAAGAATGATGCCAATTTTCTTTCCTCTGCAAAACTAGGTTAAACAGACATAATATAAACCGTATTAGTATCAAGTTAGGAATGCATGGCTACATAGCTGTTGAATCTAGCCCTACTTGTACAGGGCTTCCTATCATTTGGAATAATAAAACTTTTATTGATTTGCTTTCTTACTTGGAGCGCCATATTGATGTTATTATTTCTTTCAAGTAAACACAATTCCATTTTTCTAGCTTACATGGATTTCCTGAAACTGCAAACAAATACAAAATTTGGCAATTAATAAACACTTTACAATCTGCATCCTCTCTTCCTTGGCTTTTAGGGGGAGACTTTAATGAAATTCTATATGATAATTAAAAACGAGGCGGTACCAGTCGTGCGCGATCGCAAATTAATAATTTCAGAGATTGTCTCACTAAGAATGATATTTTTTATTGTAAGCCAACATCAGGATGGTTCACTTGGACTAGATCTAGATGTAATACGGGAACAATTATGGAAAGAATCGATAGATTCCTTGGTAATTCTTCCTGGTTTAACTCTTTTCCTAACTTCCAAGCTATATCTTTCTTTCAGGCACGTTCTGAACATTGCCATATCTTAATGGATACTAACCCATCTCGGGCTGTCAGATCCAATCACTCTAAAAATCCTTTTCGCTATGAGAAGTGCTGGGCTGATAGCCCAGAAGTGTCGACTTGAATTAGAGAGATTTGGTCTAACAACTCTTGCTCGACTGTTGATAAATTTAAGGACATTGGGAAATTCCTAGCCTCTTGGAAAACTAACAAACGTATTAAATCCAATGAACATATATCTCAACTGAATGGTTTCATTAATATGTGCCTTAAATGACATCTTTCTAATGCGGACATCCAAAACTTTATCTCCGCTAAAGGTGAGCTCGACAGTTTACTAAATGCGAAAGAAATATACTGGGCTCAACGAGCTCGAACACAATGGTTAGAACATAGTGACAAAAACATTTCTTTCTTCCATGCCAGAGCTAGATGGAAAAAATAATATTGTTGGACTTCTAAATAACTAGAATGAATGGCACACAAATATAGCAGATATCATGTCTAATGTTATTGACTATTTTCGAAACTTATTCTCGTCCTCGTACCCTATTTGCCTCATCCATCATGGAAAACATTCTTACCATTGTTACTAGAACGATGAATAATGACCTTCTTAAGGACTTCACAGCAGATGAAGTAACCATTGGTTTTCGCGATATTGACCCACGAAAAGCTCCAGGTGTGGATTTCCCAAGTGGTTTCTTTAGAAAGCACTAGGAGATCTTCGGCTAGGATTTTATAAACCTCTGCCTCGGACTCTTACGAGGATCATTTAATATGGAAGAGGTTAATCAAGTTGCTTTTGTTCAAGGGCGAAACATTCTGCACTGTCCTTTACATTGTGTCATCTCAGACCTATTAGCCTCTGCATTGTCCTTTACAAGATTGTTGCGAAAGTTCTAGTTAGTCGCCTAAAATCTATTATACCTTTATGTATAAGTTGTAATCAAGTTGCTTTTGTTTAAGGGCGAAACATTACTGACAATATTCTCATTGCACATGAGCTTATTCACACCTTAAATACCGATGGGACCTCACTTGCCAAAGGTGCTAGCTTAAAGCTAGATATGGAAAAGGCCTTCGACCGTGTTGAATGGCCTTTCCTCGAGCAAATTATGCTCAAGCTAGGCTTTAATACCCATTGGGTTTCCCTTATCATGAGATTTATATCTTTTGGTTCCTTCCAAGTTTGTGTCAATGAATCTCTTTCAAGACCCTTTAATCCCCAAAGAGGTTTATGGCAAGGAGACCCTCTGTCTCCTTTCCTTTTTTTCTGTACCCAAGGCCTTTCAGCACTTCTCAATGCTGAGCAAGCAAGTAGTAATCTTCCTGGGCTTTGTGCTAGCAGTAATGGACCGCGCATTAACCACCTCCTTTTTGCGGACGATTGTACCGTTTTCATTAAGAATACAACTACAGAAGCTCAACGTCTTAAGGATGTTCTACATACATATGCTACTTCGTCTGGGCAGGCAGTGAATTTTGAAAAGTCTACCATTTTCTTTTATAGGAAAACTACCACGACACTTCAATCAGAAATTAATGATATCCTCCTTGTAAGGGAAGTTGATGATCCAGGTACCTATCTGGGAGTCCCTTTTTTAATTGGGAAAATCAAGACAACAACCTTGGGGTTTTCCAGGGAAAAAATGAATGCCTTCCTTAGTAAATGGGATAAACACCTTCTATCCTTTAGTGGTAGAGAAATATTCATTAAATCAACCATACAATCTACGCCGCAGTATGTTATGTCCTGCTACCTATTACCAGAAAATATCATTGATGACATGACCACTTCAATTCGTTGATACTGGTGGTCTGACAAAACTAACAAACGAGGCTGACATATGCTTCCTTGGGATACTGTCTGTCTGCCGAAAGTAGCAGGAGGTATAGGTTTTCGTGATCTACATCACTTCAATGTTGCCTTACTAGGAAAACAAATAAGGTGTTTGGTTTTAAACCTGATAATCTCCTTAGCCAGCTCTACAAATGCAAGTATTACCCTTCTGGATCTATTCTTGACTCCAATCACACTCGGAGTTCTTTCTTTGCCTGGAAAGGTCTTAGTATAGCTATATCTAAACTTCACCACAATTTCTTCAAACGGTCAGGTATGGCCAGCCAAGTTCAGATCCACTTTGAAAATCGAGGAGGTTCTCAGCCTGTAATCCTTTATGGTGAATATGAGATGAGTGATGAAGTCCCTCTTCGAGCAGGTACTTTCATGTTACCTAACCTACCCCGATGGGATGAACCAAAAGTAAGGGCTTACTTCTCCCATGAAGATGCTAGCATCATCCTTAATGTATCGATCATTAATGACACAAAAGACACCACCCATTGGGGACGCCATGACTCTGGTATGTACACGGTCCGGTCTGGTTATCAATTTCTGCAGTCCCAGCTAGGCCAATTAACAGACCCTCAAAACTTTGGAAAGTTCTATCTAAACTGCCTACTCTACCCAAGGTTCGTACCTTTAGATGGCGTTTATGTCATGATGCACTCCCTTTTGGTCATAAAATCCTTTAGGCCAATCTTGGTACGGGGGTCTGCCCGATCTGTAACATGGCCATCGAAACCACTCTCCAATTAAGCTATATCCTTACATCAATTTTCACTCCTTATCACGATCCTTTAGAACTTATGGAATCGCCGAAATGACTTTGTCCATAATAGCCATCTCCAACCGGTTTGGTTAACTGTTTCCAATGCAAAACAACTTTTTACTGACTATACATCAATAAATGATGCCTCTCGCCTACTTTCCCGGCTAGCTGAGCCCACTCTTGCTCCAGCTAGGTGGACGAAACTGGACCCTAGTTTCGTCAAGATCAACACGGATGGCGCCTTTGACCCCGTGTTAAGGGGTGCTGCAGCTGGCGTCATTGCCCGGGATTCCTCTGGCTCTATACTTGGTGGTTGTTCTATGTAGCTCCTTTGCCCGGACACCGCTTGTACTGAGGCTCTTGCTATTTTGGAAGGTCTAAAGTTTGTGGTTGCTAATGGATGGACTCATTTGGTCTTTGAAACAGAATCAACCTCCATTGTCAACAAGGTTAACAACACCCATCATCAAGATCTCTCCACAGTAACACCTTTGGTTTCACGAATCCGCTCTACTCTTGGTACTTTGACTGATTGTAAGATTTGTTATGTACCTCGAAACGCAAACGTTGTAGCCCATGTCTTAGCTACTAGGGCTCTACGTTCTTTTCTTTCTTGTTCTTTTGCTTGTAACTTTCCCGAATTTATTTGGGCATCTGTGAACTCAGATAGGTGCTCCCCTTCTTCTCAATAAAATATTGGGTACTCTTTTCCCCATAGGGGCCTACTCACCTCTTAAGGTGACTGGCTATAGGTTTTTTTTAATGAGGCCCTTTCGTTAAAAAAAATACACGCTTTAAACCCAACAAAATGATAGCAAAATGTTATTAAATCAAATTTTATGAGTTCAAATGTTTAATTATGGAATTTTGAGTCATTTTATATAGCTTAATATCAAATTTTTAGCTTTTTTATCTGTTAAAATTCGAATGGGTTATCTATAAAGCCCATTTAAACATACACGCTTTAAAACCAACAAAATGACCAAAAAATGTTTTTAAATCAAATTTTATGAGTTCAAATATATAATTATTGTATTTTGAGTCTAATTACACAACTTAATTTCAAATTTTTAGTTTTTTAATTGGTTAAAATTCGAATGTGTTAACTATAAAGCTCATTTAAACATAGAAGCTTTAACCCCAACAAAATGACAGTAAAATGTAATTAAATCAAATTTTATGAGTTGGAATATTTAATTATGGGCTTCTAAATCTAATTATACAACTTAATCTTAAATTTTTAGTTTTTTAATCGGTTAAAATTTGAACGGGTTCACTATAAAGCCAAATTAAACATACATGCTTTAAACCCAACAAAATGATCGTAAAATGTTATTAAATCTAATTTTATGAGTTCAAATATTTAATTATGGGATTTTGAATCTAATTAGATAGCTTAATCTCAAATTTCTATATTTTTAATCGACTAAAACTCAAACGGGTTCACTATAAAGCCCATTTAAACAAAAACGCTTTAAACCCAATAAAACGACCGCAAAATGATATTAAATCAAATTTTATGAGTCTAAATATTTAATTATGGTATTTGAATCCAATTATACAGCTTAATCTCAAATATTTAGCTTTTTAATCGGTTAAAATTCGAACGGGTTCACTATAAAGCCATTTTAAACATACACGCTTTAAACCCAACAAAATGTTATTAAATCAAACTTTATGAGTTCAAATATTTAATTATGGGCTTTTGAATATAATTATACAGCTTAATCTCAAATTTTTAGCATTTTAATTGGTTAAAATTCGAACGAGATTGCTATAAAGCCCATTTAAGTATACAAGCTTTTAAATCCAACAAAATGAACGTAAAATGTTATTAAGTCAAATTTTATAAATGCAAATATTTAATTATGGGATTTTTAATCTAATTATAAAGCTTAATCTCAAATTTCTAAATTTTTAATTGATTAAAATTCAAACGGGTTCACTATAAAGTCCATTTAAACATACACGCTTTAAACGCAACAAAACGACCGTAAAATGAAATTAAATCAAATTTTATGAGTTAAAATATTTAATTATGGGCTTTTGAATCTAATTATACAGTTTTATCTCATTTTTTTAGCATTTTGCACTGTTAAAATTCGAACAAGTTCACTATAAAGCGCATTTAAACAGGCACGCTTTTACAAAAAAAAAACGACCGCAAAATAATATTAAATCAAATTTTATGAGTTCAAATATTTAATTATGGAATTTTGAGTCTTTTTATACAGCTTAATCTCAAATTTTTAGCTTTTTACTTGGTTAAAATTCGAACGGGTTCCCTATAAATCCCATTTAAACATACATGCTTTAAGCCCAACAAAATGACCATAAAATGTTATTAAATTAAATTTTATGGGTTTTTAAATTTAATTATACAACTTAATATCAAATTTTTAGCTTTTCTACCCGGTTAAAATTCAAACAGGTTCGCTATAAAGCCCATTTAAACATACACACTTTAAACCCAACAAATTGACCACAAAATGATATTAAATAAAATTTTATGAGATCAAATATTTAATTATGGGCTTTTGAATTTAATTATACATCTTAATCTCAAATATTTAGATTTTTACTCGGTAAAAAATTAGAACGGGTTCCCTATATAGCCCATTTAAAAATACAAGCTTTAAACCCAACAAAATGACCGCAAAATGTTATTAAATCAAATTTTATGAGTTTAAATGTTTAATTATGGAATTTTGAGTCTTTTTATACAGCTTAATCTCAATTTTTTAGCTTTTTAATTGGTTAAAATTCGAACGGGTTCCCTATAAAGCCCATTTAAACATACACGCTTTAAACCCAACAAAATGACCACAAAATGTTATTAAATCAAATTTTATGAGTTCAAATATTTAATTATGGGCTTTTCAATTTAATTATACAGCTTAATATCAAATTTTTAGCTTTTCTACTCGGTTAAAATTCAAACGGGTTCGCTATAAAGACCATTTAAACATACACACTTTAAGCCCAAGAAATTGATCACAAAATGATATTAAATAAAATTTTATGAGATCAAATATTTAATTATGGGCTTTTGAATTTAATTATACAACTTAATCTCAAATTTTTAGACTTTTACTCGGTTAAAATCTTTACCCCAAAACATTATTGATGATATGACCACTTCGATGCGCCGTTATTGGTGGTCTGGGAAAGCTGATAAACGAGGATGGCATATGCTCCCTTGGGACACCGTCTGTCTGCCAAAAGCAGCAGGAGGTATAGGGTTTTGCGATCTTCACCACTTCAATGTTGCTTTACTAGGCAAATAGATTTGGCGTTTGGTCTGTGAACCTGATAATCTCCTCAGTCAGGTCTACAAATGCAGGTATTACCCAACGAGTTCTATCCTCGAATCTGATCACACACGAAGATCTTCTTTTGCTTGAAAAGGCCTTAGCATTGCTATCTCTAAGCTCCGCGATGGCTTTTTCAAACTCACAGGTATATCCAGCCATGTTCAAATCCACTTTAACAAATGGGGTGGCTCTCAGCCTGTCAACCTTTATGGTGATTATGAGGTAAATGAAGAAGTCCCTCTTCGAGTAGGTACTTTCATGTTGCCTAATTTACCCCGATGGGACAAATCAAAAGTTAGAGAATACTTCTCCCACGAAGACGCAAACGTTGTAGCCCATGTCTTAGCTACTAGGGCTCTACGTTCTTTTCTTTCTTGTTCTTTTGCTTGTAACTTTCCCGAATTTATTTGGGCATCTGTGAACTCAGAGAGGTGCTCCCCTTCTTCTCAATAAAACCATGGGTACTCTTTTCCCCATGGGGCCTACTCACCTCTCGAGGTGACTAGCTATAGGGTTTTTTTAATGAGGCCCTTTCTTTCAAAAAAAAATTAGAACGGGTTCGCTATATAGCCCATTTAAAAATAAAAGCTTTAAACCCAACAAAATGACCGCAAAATGTTATTAAATCAAATTCTATGAGTTCAAATATTTATTTATAATATTTTGAGTCTAATTATATAACTTAATTTTAAATTTTTAGTTTTTTAATCGGTTAAAATTCGAACGCGTTAACTATAAAGCTCATTTAAACATACAAGCTTTAACCCCAAAAAAATGTAACCCCCTCGACCCGGCTTGATACGAATCCGGTTGCGGAATATCCAAATTTGTATATGTGATTGCCCGATCGTGATTCTAGTAACTAAAATGAAAAATAGGAATTTTGAAATAGAACTTACGAAATGATATGAAATGGATTGATAGTATGGTGAAATGGATAGATTATGAGATGGTTATTGTTTTTAGGATGACGTATGGAAAATATGGAGGTATGGATGATGGAAGTGAAGAGAAGGAATGTAATGAATTGTGCGGTGTAAACAAAGGAGAAACCAACACTAAAAAGTGAAGACCCATTCCTTAAGAGTTTTTAAACCATGAATTGGGTGAAAGGTTGATTGATTGTGACCCTCTAGTTATAGGAACTAGGAACCAACAATATAAAAATATGAATAGGGATGAATGCCACAAGAACAATCTTGCAAGCCGATAAAGTTCAAAAAGAACTATAAAAGAGAAACACTCTCAAGTTGTAATGTATGCCAAAAGTTTTATCTTTTAAAATGGAATGAGTGTCTATCTATAAGTGTAAGACAACAACAACAAATTGATTGGCCTAGACAAAGATTAAAGACTCATTATTCTAGTGTTAAAGGCCTGCTAATTTGTAGGTTATCCTATCTCCAATTGATATCCAAAAGATTTGATCTAAAAAGGATGGATGTGGACATTCGTAGGATGAATGTAGACATATATATCATCCACATGAAGAAACCCTTGGGCTAATGAACTTGATTAAGTTGTCATTCATCCTCCTTTAATGGGTTGTTGATAAAACATTGAATTCAGCAATTGAATGGCCTCTTGAATTTGTTGAACAAACATCTTGTGACTATTCCCTATTGAATTTCCAGCATGCACTGTCTTCAATAATTTAATTATATCTTAAGCTCCTGATATCGGATTGAGGTGATTCAAAGCGCGTTGGAAAGCTTATAAATAGGGGAATAAGTTTGAAGAAGTATCCAGACTCAAATATGCCCGTATCCAGTACAAAAATGGCGAACAAGTTGACTGATATTCCTTGAACTCCCTCCTTAAGTGTTGCTTTAATTCTTGCCTTTACTCTCCCTTAAGTGGTGATAATGAAGGCTTTCATTGCATGTCTTCTCTGATAAAAATACTGATCAGCTTTATGGGGTCTTAAAGTAGCTCTTAAGTAGTGTTTAAGTAGCTCTTTAAGTGGTGTATTTAGGAGCTCTTCAATGCCTTGTAACATAGTTGAAACTGATAGCCTTTAAGTGGTGTAAATCTCCCTTGAATGTCTTGAAACTGATCAGCCATCATGGTGTCTTCAAGTGTCTTCAATTGGTGGTAAATGACTTGTCATTCTTGTAGAAAATGATCAGCCATTTGATCCCAAAAGAGTACCCCAGCTGAAAATATATGAGCAACCATTAGATAACATATTTATTCAATAAAGTAAATGCTTGGAAGAAACTTAATGAGCTAGTTAAATTAAATGAACCAGTTTAATTGAATGAACTAACTCACTTAATGAAATAACAAACATCAATAAGCTCTCAGACTTTAAATGAACTAACATGCATAAACTGACATGCATTAATTAAACTAACAAGATTAAAAGAACTAACATGCTTAAATGTTCGAAACAAACATAAGTGAAACAATATGTTTAAATGAACAATAAGCCTTATTTATCCATGATAAAAAAATGCAGAAATTAAATATGCAAAATAATGTAAACTCATGCAAGCTAAATGCACATGCAACTACATGCAACACACTCCTAAATTAGCACTCAAATGCATGTATTAAAATGCAAAAGTAACATTATGCAATTGTTCAAAAGATGGCCAAGGCTCCAAGTTCAAATTCAAGGCTTGAAAAAGCATGTTTGAACTTGAATTGTTAAGATCATTGACTTTGCCATAAGTGTTTAAATCTTGTGACTTCTTCTCTAATATGAGCAAGGCCCCAAGAAGTTTGGTGCTGGCTTGGATCATATCACGGCTAGTCGCAAGGCCAACCTGAGGTGACTAAACGTGGATTATTGAAGCCAAGTCCGAAGACCCGACTTCAATAACCAACCCTAGAAAGCCTTTCCAAGCCTAAACGAACAACGTATCTGCACACAGGCTCTAAGCCAACCTTATTGGGATTGCTGAAAGCCCGAAGGCTCAAAACAACATTGGCGTATCAGTACGAGGTGAAACCGAAAGTCCCTGCATCTAGACGAATTTTTAAAGCACAAATAGCTAAGGACTAACCCAACAACCACATACAAGCATACTTAACATGCATAAGACATTATAGAACTCAAGGATCAGGTTACACATGCTTGAAACTCATACACATCCATTTGAATCATGCTCAAGCAACAAGACATAGAATTCATACATAAAAGAGTTCAAACAACATCAAAGATAATATCCATATAACCATAACTTTAAAACATAAATCAACATGCTAACTCAAGGCAACCATGGCGAAAATAAACCATGCATGAAATCATCCAAAACATAAGTCAACATGGGAGTCAAACAACGCTCCTTAACAACATAGCATATCCCATTGCTAGCTAATACATTACTACAACTAAATCATACTTGAGCTAATGAGCAACATGCTTGGATGCCCTTTCTCACATCGTGCTAACTCTCGAGCTAACGATCTGCATTGTCGGAAAACGAGAGTGTAAGCATAAATGCTTAGTGAGCAGAACTCAAAAACGTAACTACGACAATGCAGGGTTCAAGCTTTATTTGAAAAATAAAGACTAACATCATTTCGTACATCTTTACATCACAACATCTTACAACTTACGAGAGCAATCAAGGTTCACAATATAACATAAAAACAAATATTCATAGCAAATAAGATAAGTATGTTGGCAAACTTGGTTATTATACACGAATATGCGGAAACGAGTAACACCCCTCAATAGGGCCTATAAGGATGGCACCATGGAACCATTGACTAAATGATAAATAAAATAATTAATTGAAGAAGAATTAAAGGTTGTGACATGGAAAAATTAAGTTGAATTTCATTAAGTCAAGTATTTTAAATAAGTTAAGGATTAAGTTTAACATTAAATGAGAGGGGTGAATTAGCTAATTGAGAAGTAAATGTTACAAGATAGATTAATTAATCAATAAGGCTCAATTGAGACAAAGGAGAAATATCAAGACAATTTAAGGATGTAATTGTAACAAGAGCAACTACGAGAGCTTGCATGTAATATAAAAGTATAAATTGCAAAGTGGGGTAATTAGACCAAGAATGGGGACACTTGTCATCTTAGATGAGTATTAGAACTTATTTTAATCAAAAAAAAGAAGGGAAATGAAGAAAATAGTCTTCTTCCCTCTTCCCCCATTTTCACGTGAATGAGAAAGAAAAAAGGGAGAGGAAGATTCATCTTCTTCCATGGTTTTCACCATAACCAAATTTTAAGAAAAGAAATAAGAGAAAGAAAGAGAATTTTTCCTTCCTCCTTTGTTCTTGTCATCCACCGAAAATAGAGAAAGAAAAGGGTCTTGAGAGAAAATTTGGGGAAAAGCCATTTGAGGTAGTTTAAAGCTTTGCATGGAGGGAAAATTTCGCTAGGAGATCAAATTCAGCTATATTGGTAAGTTACTCCATTTATCGATTGAGTATAAGATGTGAATTCTTAGTTTTGGTGACTTTCATGACATTTGATCTTAAGATAGTGAAGAGAAAAACTATACTTCTTGGTTGGAAAAATGTTAGAAATTATGTTATGGTATTGGTAACTTCGGTACTTCTGTTGGTACTATGGGTAACTTTGTTTGGTGGTTAGTCACCATTTGTAGATACCGTGGGTATCTTTTGTTAGTGCCTTCGTGGCACTTCTGTCAGTACCTTTGTGGTACTTCTGTTGACTCGCTTACCTAGTCTAACTATACCAAGGCTTCATTTGAAACTAATCCAAAGATTAAAATTATGATTTGCTATTGAGCATTCGAACATGATTTGCTATTGAGTATTTGATTATAAGTTGTTATTGAGCATTCGAGCATGATTTGCTATTGAGCATTTGATTATAAGTTTCTATTGAGCATTCGAGCATGATTTGCTATTGAGCATATGATTATAAGTTGCTATTGAGCATTCGAGCATGATCTGCTATTGAGCATTTGGTTATAAGTTGCTATTGCACATCGGAATATGAAATTGTAAATGATCATATAGTTTGTGAATTTAGTTGCATGTTATTGGCATGATGAAATGATTCATGACAAGCATGGTACATATAAATTATGACAAGCATGATAAATAAGATACATGTTAAGCATGTTATACGGTGTTTGTACCGTTATGTGAAATTGATTGATTGCTTACTTGAAGCATGTTATTTTATTTTGATTAATGTCTAAATGGTTAGACTTAGGGCTGCCTCACTAAGTACTTCGTAAGTACTTACCACCGTTTGTTTCCTCCTTCTCAAAACAATAGATTATCGAATCAAGGAGCTAGACTGAAATTGATCAAGGGCAAAGACATCAAGAAAGCCAAAGTATGGTATTTTGTAATTTGTTAACTCCTAGACTATGATGGCACAGTGTTCATAACATGCATTTTGAGATTTGCTATATGGTTTGTATATACGGCTATTTAAGCTTTGGTTTGTAAGCCTTAAGGCAAGGTAATCATAGGCTAGCCTTATATCTTTTGGAGATTGGCTTATGGTATGTTTATGTCGGCCTTGTATTATGCATGTAATAGGTAAGTAATGGACTTGGCATGTGAACATAGAATTAGGTAAGATAGCATGTGAATCCTTAGAACCACACCATGGATATATATATATTAGTCGCATAGTGAAATGTAAGTCATTAGGGTAGCTAAATTGTTAGATGGCATATGGTGGTATGAATGGCCATTTGGTTAGAAATTATAGCTTTGGTATGTTGAAGGCACATGAACAATAAAATTGGTAATGGTTTGGCCAAATGTTAGAATTGGTAAGTGGTTGTTGCTACTTAAACAAGTTAAAATTGTCCCTTAAGGTTTAGGGATGGTCTGAGACCACATAAATGGTCCTTTGGTTAGTGTCTAAGTGCCTTAGAAGTAATAAACCTTCCATTCGAGTAGGGGTATCGATACCATTCTCATGGGTATCGATACCCCCTTGTCTAAGGCCCATATGGTCCGGTACCTGGTTTGATGCCAGGACTTCCAGTAGCGAAAAGGCATCAATGTCGGTTTCGATGCCAAGCTTGGCAGTGAGCTTCCTGGTTCGATACCAGTATCGAACCAAGCTACCCAACCTTGGTCAACGAGTCATCGAATAAGACCAGTTCGATACCTGGTTTGATATTGGGACCTCCAGTAATGAAATTGCATCGATACCAGTATCAAACCAGGCTACTCTAGTTTTTGGTCAACGAGTCAATGGGTCAACATAGTTGACCGGTATCGAATGGTGGTTCGATACCCCTGTTTCGATACCTCTCTATAAGGGTATCGATACCATAGGCCATTTTTGGAGTCAAACTTGGGACTAGAGTATAGGAATCTCACATCGTGTTTGAGTAACTTATTAAGTTAAATTGAAGTGAGTCTTGAATCTCAAATGGAAACTAAATTATGATCCGTTATGAGAACAAGTATTAGATGAAATTTGATTGAAAAATAAAAATAAGCTTAAACCAGATTAAATGGTAAGATGAATATAGAAAAGTTTTAAATTTGCCTCAAAATTGATAAGTGTTATACGAGATTGATTCATAATGTATTGCAAATAATTGAAATGTCAACGAAATGATTACAAATTCCGGTCTAATTACAAGTTATAAGTCCGGTCGACGCCCCCGTCTCCTCACCCGGGGCGAGGGTGTCACATTTCAGTGGTATCAGAGCTTTCGGTTACATGATTCTCGGGCCGAAAGAAATGTGCATGCATCATATAGGATTGAACTATGCCAACTAGGAGTTTTATACCGTACTTGCTTGTGTTCTTGCTTATTTGAATGATATATGTTTACCTTTGTAGAATGGTTGAAACTATATTGGCTCATGATGATGAAAGTCTTGTATGTCCTTGGGACGTGGAAATGAGTGAAGATAAAAGGGAAACCTCCTTAGTAAAAGCTTGAAATGTCATAAGAGTTTAGGTTTAAAGGAATGAATTGTCATAAGAACAACGATAAAGAAGTAATAGATGGGCTTCAATATAAAAGCCTGTGAACCTAGTATGCTAGGCATTGTTATAAGATTTCTTGAACAACAATACATTGGAGCTTAAGGCTCGTGTCTGATAAAGGATTCCTCCCCTAATGACAATTCTCTGAGAAGTATAAAAGTAGAAACTCTTGATGAGATAAAGGATCCTAAAATAGTAGTAAGCCTTGCGAGCAATCTAGAAGCCTGAGTATTCTAGTGATTATCCTTTGAATTAGACTCCTGCTCAGAAAAGTAACTTTGTACTAAAACCTCGATCGGTAAATAAGTCTTCAACCCGACTATTTTTGTTGATAGTTTGGGGAATTCCGATAAAGTTACCCGCTATGCTAATTTTAAGTTTTACCAGAACCACCATTTTGGTCAGGGCAAAACTCAGTAAAACATGTGCTATTTGTATGAAATCCTTGATCACTACGTCGGAAATTGGACTCAGAATACTTATGAGGAAGTTAAACAAAACTTTTGCAAATGATAAGTTCTACTTCTGCTCGAAACAAAAGCTTTTGATAAGCTCATCCTCAACTGAAAAGTTGAAGTTAAAGCCAGAAAAGTTAAACGAAGTTTTGAAGTTCCGAACCCTATAGGTGGGAACCTTCTAAACGAATTACCTTGTAAACCATGCCCAATGTTTGATCGAAACATACCTTTTCTCGTTGATCGGTATGTCATACTCTCTCTTTGAATTTGATCTAGTCCCAATACTAGATGGATTATGTAAGCATAAAGCTTGGGTAGATTGTCTGATTAAAAAATCTGAATTCTAGGAACTACGAAAGCAATCACTCCTTCTGATTGATAAAGAGACTGATCTCAGTTTTGTTGGTAAGGTCCTAAGGGACGAACTTGAATTTGGTTTGAATAGGATACCTACCTTATTAGAATATTGATGATCCTTCCGAGAACACCTTGAATTATAAGTTGACACTTAAGGATGGCTTAAGAGCATCATATTCTCGAACAAACAATTGCCTTGAACCGATAGCTCTTGGTATCTATTTTGCATAAAACAAGGGAATCCTTAATATGAATGGAATGGTCAGAGAAACAATGAGTAAACCATGGCCTATGTTTTAGCCCTTATCCAGCCAGTCTTGGATAACAAAATGCATCCTTGATCTTAAATGGGATCGAAGGGTGTTTTAGCATATGAAGTAATATGGTAACTTATGCTATAAAGTAATTAAAACCTTATGAGATAAAGAAGAAAGATGGTACAATGAGACTTTGTATCGATTATCGACAACTGAATCAGGTTACAAAAAAAAATATACCCTTTTTGCCAAGAATTGAAGATTTATTTGATCAACTCAAGAATGATGCGGTATTCTCCCGAATCGATCTTCGATCGGGGTATTATGCAATGAAAGTAAAATAAGAAAATGTCCCTAAGATTGCTTTTAGAACTCGTTATGGTCATTTTGAATTCTTGATTATGCCATTTAGACTAGCCAATACCCCAACTACATTCATGGATCTCCTGAATTGGATATTCGAGCCTCTTCTTGATAAGTTCGTAGTTGTCTCGAAATAAGAAGAAACACTCAAAACACCTTTGAATTGTCTTACAGACTCTTCGGGAACGTCAGTTGTTTGCTAAGTTCCCTAAGTACGATTAATGCTCATCTTTGAGTATATCTAAAGCAGAGATATTTGTCTGAACTTCAAGCTCAAGCTGATCTGATTTCGGGAATCAAAGATCCTCAACAATCACATTCTGAGCTTCAAGCTATTGTGTCAAAGCTTGATCCGAAAGCTAATGTCGAATTCTCCCTCCATTCGAATGGATTGCTCTACTTTAGAGATAGAGTATGTGTTCCGAATAATGAAGAACTGAAATGAGATATCCTACAAGAAGCACACCAAAGTCCATTCTCGATCCATCCTGGTTCTGTCAAAATGTATAAAGATTTGAAATCTTTGTATTGGTGGTCTGGCATGAAAGCAACCATCACAGACTTTGTATCCCGATGTTTGACTTGTCAGAAAGTTAAGGTTGAGCACCAAGCTCCTACGGGATTGCTTTAGCTTATTGAATTGCCTAAGTGGGAATGGGATCGGGTGACGACGGATTTTGTTACTGGTTTACCTGTCACACCAAGAAAGAATGATGCTATATGGGTGATTGTTGATAGACTCACCAAGTCTACATATTTCATTCCGGTTCGAAAGAACATGAACTCGGAGACCTTGGTCGAGTTGTATGTCTGTGAGGTGATTCGATTACACAGTATGCCGACATCCATTATTTCTGATAGAGATCCAAACTTTACCTCTCAATTTTGGAAGTCTTTACAAAGGGCTCTCGGAACTAAAGTGCATCTTAGCACTGCTTTTCATCTGCAATCTGATGGCTAGTCTGAAAGAGTGGTACAAGTATTGGAAGATATGCTACGAGCTTGTGTTATAGATTTCGGAAAGAATTGGGAAAAGTCCTTGCCCTTAGTGGAATTCGCTTACAATAATAGCTATCAAGCATCTATTCAGATGGCTCCCTTTGAAGCTCTATATGGGAAGAAATGTTGAACTCCTCTATGTTGGTCCGAATTGGGAGAGAATAAAGTTTTAGGACCTCAGATGATCCGGGAAACTGAGGAACAGATTCGAATTATTCATGATCGTTTGAAATAAGCCTTCGATAGACAAAAGGCTTATGCAGATTTGAAACGGAGAGATATTCAGTACATGGGAGACAAGGTCTTCCTAAAGGTTTCTCCTTGGAAGAAAGTCTTCAGATTCAGGAAAAAGGGGAAGCTTAGCCCTCGATTCATCGAACCTTTTGAGGTTATTGAAAGGATTGGCCCGGTGGCTTATCGTTTTGCACTCCCTAGTGAGTTTGATAAGATACATAATGTGTTCCATGTCTCAATGTTGAGAAAGTATAGATCTGACCTTTCTCATGTTTTAGAACCGGAGGAGCTAGAGTTGAATCCCGATTTGTCTTATGAAGAAGAACCAGTCTCGATCCATGATAAAGAAGTTAAAAGGCTTCGTAACAAAAGTGTTTGCTTGGTGAAGTCCTTTGGAGGAATCAAGGAAGGAGAAGCTACCTAGGAACCCGAGGCAACAATGAAAAAGCAATATCCACATTTATTTTCTTTAGATAAATTCGAGGACGAATTTCTTTTTAAGGAGGGGAGAATTGTAACACCCTCAATAGGGCCTATAAGGATGGCACCATGGAACCATTGACTAAATGATAAATAAAATAATCAATTGAAGAAGAATTAAAGGTTGTGACATGGAAAAATTAAGTTGAATTTCACTAAGTCTAGTATTTTAAATAAGTTAAGGATTAAGTTTAACATGAAATGAGAGGGGTGAATTAGCTAATTGAGAAGTAAATGTTACAAGATAGATTAATTAATCAATAAGGCTCAATTGAGACAAAGGAGAAATATCAAGACAATTTAAGGATGTAATTGTAACAAGAGCAAATGAGAGAGCTTGCATGTAATATAAAAGTATAAATTGCAAAGTGGGGTAATTAGACCAAGAATGGGGACACTTGTCATCTTAGATGACTATTAGGACTTATTTTAATTAAAAAAAGAAGGGAAATGAAGAAAATAGTCTTCTTCCCTCTTCCCCCATTTTCACGTGAATGAGAAAGAAAAGAGGGAGAGGAAGATTCATCTTCTTCCATGGTTTTCACCATAACCAAATTTTAAGAAAAGAAATAAGAGAAAGAAAGAGAATTTTTCCTTCCTCCTTTGTTCTTGTCATCCACCGAAAATAGAGAAAGAAAAGGGTCTTGAGAGAAAATTTGGGGAAAAGCCATTTGAGGTAGTTTAAAGCTTTGCATGGAGGGAAAATTTCGCTAGGAGATCAAATTCAGCTATATTGGTAAGTTACTCCATTTATCGATTGAGTATAAGATGAAACTATACTTCTTGGTTGGAAAAATGTTAGAAATTATGTTATGGTATTGGTAACTTCGGTACTTCTGTTGGTACTATGGGTACCTTTGTTTGGTGGTTATTCACCATTTGTAGATACTGTGGGTATCTTTTGTTAGTGCCTTCGTGGCACTTCTGTCAGTACTTTTGTGGTACTTCTGTTGACTCGCTTACCTAGTCTAACTATACCAAGGCATCATTTGAAACTAATCCAAAGATTAAAATTATGATTTGCTATTGAGCATTCGAACATGATTTGCTATTGAGCATTTGATTATAAGTTGTTATTGAGCATTGGAGCATGATTTGCTATTGAGCATTTGATTATAAGTTGCAATTGAGCATTCGAGCATGATTTGCTATTGAGTATATGATTATAAGTTGCTATTGAGCATTCGAGCATGATTTTCTATTGAGCATTTGGTTATAAGTTGTTATTGCACATCGGAATATGAAATTGTAAATGAGCATATAGTTTGTGAATTTAGTTGCATGTTATTGGCATGATGAAATGATTCATGACAAGCATGGTACATATAAATTATGTCAAGCATGATAAATAAGATACATGTTAAGCATGTTATACGGTGTTTGTATCGTTATGTGAAATTGATTGATTGCTTACTTGAAGCATGTTATTTTATTTTGATTAATGTCTAAATGGTTAGACTTAGGGCTGCCTCACTAAGTACTTCGTAAGTACTTACCACCGTTTGTTTCCTCCTTCTCAAAACAGTAGATTATCGAATCAAGGAGCTAGACTGAAATTGATCAAGGGCAAAGACATCAAGCAAACCAAAGTATGTTATTTTGTAATTTGTTAACTCCTAGACTATGGTGGCATAGTGTTCATAACATGCATTTTGAGATTTGCTATATGGTTTGTATATATGGCTATTTAAGCTTTGGTTTGTAAGCCTTAAGGCAAGGTAATCATAGGCTAGCCTTATATCTTTTGGAGATTGGCTTATGGTATGTTTATGTCGGCCTTGTATTATGCTTGTAATAGGTAAGTAATGGACTTGGTATGTGAACATAGAATTAGGTAAGATAGCATGTGAATCCTTAGAACCACACCATGGATATATATATATATATTAATCGCATAGTGAAATGTAAGTCATAAGGGTAGCTAAATTGTTAGATGGCATATGGTGGTATGAATGGCCATTTGGTTAGAAATTATAGCTTTGGTATGTTGAAGGCACATGAACAATAAAATTGGTAATGGTTTGGCCAAATGTTAGAATTGGTAAGTGGTTGTTGTTACTTAAACAAGTTAAAATTGTCCCTTAAGGTTTAGGGATGGTCTAAGACCACATAAATGGTCCTTTGGTTAGTGTTTAAGTGCCTTGGAAGTAATAAACCTGCCATTCGAGTAGGGGTATCGATACCATTCTCATGGGTATCGATACCCCCTTGTCTAAGGCCCATATGGTACGGTACCTGGTTTGATGCCTGGACTTCCAATAACGAAAAGGCATCTATGCCGGTTTCGATGCCAAGCTTGGCAGTGAGCTTCCTAGTTCGATACCAGTATCGAACCAGGCTACCCAACCTTGGTCAACGAGTCATCGAATAAGACCAGTTCGATACCTAGTTCGATATTGGGACCTCCAGTAATGAAATTGCATCGATTCCAGTATCGAACCAGGCTACTCTAGTTTTTGGTCAACGAGTTAATGGGTCAACATACTTGACCGGTATCGAATGGTGGGTTAACATAGTTTCGGTGACTTTCATGACATTTGATCTTGAG
Organism: Abelmoschus esculentus; assembly: GCA_035048815.1. Classification (NCBI taxonomy): domain Eukaryota; kingdom Viridiplantae; phylum Streptophyta; class Magnoliopsida; order Malvales; family Malvaceae; genus Abelmoschus; species Abelmoschus esculentus. The sequence goes on from JAUCBN010000031.1 coordinate 12,216,507, forward strand.
ATAGTGAAGAGAAAAACTATACTTCTTGGTTGGAAAAATGTTAGAAATTATGTTATGGTATTGGTAACTTGCAAGGAGATAGAAAGAGTGTGCTAAAGCAATGAATTCAATGGTTGTCTCATGAGTTGGAATAAGCTAGAATAGAGATTGTTTTTGTAAAGTAATGGGTTAGTGTTTATTTTGGTGATCCTAAAGAAATGGTCATGAAATTAAATGGTAGGAACATGTTAGGTTGATAGAAACTTAATTGGAAGATTACATTTGCTTGGGTATAGTTGTTGGAGCATGAACAATAAGTTAAGTAACTTGGAATTTAGATTTTTGAAAATGTTGTATATGAGTTAGTGGACTTGATGAGTTGATAAAAAGGGAATTAGATGATACTAAATTTTAAGTTATAGATGCTGGAAAATCATGATAATAAGTTGGGATTAGGAATTAAAGCCATGAAAGGAAGGTTAGCCGATATTGCCTAGAAAATGTCATTCCGGTTAGCCATCTTTGAAAAATTCCCTACGTCGAAATTGAAGGATTTAGGAGATGAAATTTTTAAGGAGAGTACTTCCATATATCTAGTTTAAGTGAAAATTTACAGAACATCATTTGGAGTTTCGTAGAAAAAGTTATAAGACTTTTCGTAAGGGCTGTTCGAGCAGTCCCGAATCTGGACAGGTCTGATTCGAACAAAAACTGGTACTGATTGGTTAAGAATTAAAATGTGAGGTTAATTTTTACTTTTAGAGGATCCTCTTAGCTTTCTAACGATATAAATAAGCTCGATTCAGACATGGGATCTAGGAGATATGATCAAATTACGAAAGGATAGCAAAATTGTCCCTAGTGAACCAATGAGACTATTTACATTTGTTAGACATGTAACTATTTAATTTAAGTGGTTTGGCTATGTCCTAATGAGTTGCTATACGAATATGATTTGCTAGAGAATCTGAGAGAAGAGGATATCAAGGAAGAAAAAAGGTTCGAGCAAACTCGAAAGAAGGGCAAAGGGATCACGATCTACAACCCTTGAATAGCTCGGAATCAACGGTGAGTGTGGCAAACCTTAGGGCTAGGACCTAGGGTCCTAACCATTCTTGTTTAATCGATTTTATTGTCATGTAATGGACTAATCTATATTCGGTAAAAAGGGAAGGAGACTAATGTTAAATAACTTGTCTGACGATATGAATTGCTTGCTAGCTTAGTACATTTGCATAGCTCGGAAATGACGAGGTAAGCAATGGCACGCGACTACGGATGCCAAGTATGTGATTCATGCATGAGGCATTTTTATGACGGTTTGATCGTTTGATTGGTAACATGATATATGCTTCTGATTTGATAGCATGGTATATGCTTTTGATATGTTAGCATGACATATGCTTTTGGATTTGGTAGCATGACATATATATGCTTTTGATATGTTAGCATGGCATATGCTTTTGGATTTGGTAGCATGATATATATATATATATGCTTTTGATATGTTAGCATGGCATATGCTTTTGATTGGTAGCATGATATATGCTTTTGATATGTTAGCATGATATATATGCTTTTGGAATGGTAGCATGACATAAATGCTTCAGTTGATAGTAGGTTATGAACAATATTGTGATAAAGAAACTTGATTAATACAAAGTGAAAGATCAAATGAATACGGAACTCTGATTGAGCCTTGGTTGATAGTTGGTCATAGGTAGTACAGCATGCCTAGGTTCTGAGCTCATTTGTTAGTTTACCCAGTACTTCGGTACTTCTATTTAGTACTTCGGTACTTCTGTTGGTACTATGGGTAACTTTGTTTGGTGGTTAGTCACCATTTGTAGATACCGTGGGTATCTTTTGTTAGTGCCTTCGTGGAACTTCTGTCAGTACCTTTGTGGTACTTCTGTTGACTCGCTTACCTAGTTTAACTATACCAAGGCATCATTTGAAACTAATCCAAAGATTAAAATTATGATTTGCTATTGAGCATTCCAACATGATTTGCTACTGAGCATTTGAATATAAGTTGCTATTGAGCATTCGAGCATGATTTGCTATTGAGCATTTGATTATAAGTTGCTATTGAGCATTCGAGCATGATTTTCTATTGAGAATATGATTATAAGTTGCTATTGAGCATTCGAGCATGATCTGCTATTGAGCATTTGGTTATAAGTTGCTATTGCACATTGGAATATGAAATTGTAAAAGAGCATATAGTTTGTGAATTTAGTTGCATGTTATTGGCATGATGAAATGATTCATGACAAGCATGGTACATATGAATTATGACAAGCATGATAAATAAGATACATGTTAAGCATGTTATACGGTGTTTGTATCGTTATGTGAAATTGATTGATTGCTTACTTGAAGCATGTTATTTTATTATCAAATGTCTAAATGGTTAGACTTAGGGCTGCCTCACTAAGTACTTCGTAAGTACTTACCACCGTTTGTTTCCTCCTTCTCAAAACAACAGGTTATCGAATCAAGGAGCTAGACTGAAATTGATCGAGGGCAAAGACATCAAGCAAGCCAAAGTATGGTATTTTGTAATTTGTTAACTCCTAGACTATGGTGGCATAGTGTTCAAAACATGCATTTTGAGATTTGCTATATGGTTTGTATATATGACTATTTAAGCTTTGGTTTGTAAGCCTTAAGGCAAGGTAATCATAGGCTAGCCTTATATCTTTTGGAGATTGGATTATGGTATGTTTATGTCGGCCTTGTATTATGCATGTAATAGGTAAGTAATGGACTTGGCATGTGAACATAGAATTAGGTAAGATAGCATGTGAATCCTTAGAACCACACCATGGATATATATATATATATATATATATATATATATATTAGTCGCATAGTGAAATGTAAGTCATAAGGGTAGCTAAATTGTTAGATGACATATGGTGGTATGAATAGCCATTTGGTTAGAAATTATAGCTTTGGTATGTTGAAGGCACATGAACAATAAAATTGGTAATGGTTTGGCCAAATGTTAGAATTGGTAAGTGGTTGTTGCTACTTAAACAAGTTAAAATTGTCCCTTAAGGTTTAGGGATGGTCTGAGACCACATAAATGGTCCTTTGGTTAGTGTTTAAGTGCCTTAGAAGTAATAAACCTGCCATTCGAGCAGGGGTATCGATACCATTCTCATGGGTATCGATACCCCCTTGTCTAAGGCCCATATGGTCCGGTACCTAGTTCGATGCCAGGACTTCCAGTAGAGAAAAGGCATCAATGTCGGTTTCGATGCCAAGCTTGATAGTGAGCTTCCTGGTTCGATACTAGTATCGAACCAGGCTACCCAACCTTGGTCAACGAGTCATCGAATAAGACCAGTTCGATACCTGGTTCGATATTGGGACCTCCAATAATGAAATTGCATCGATACCAGTATCGAACCAGGCTACTCTAGTTTTTGGTCAACGAGTTAATGGGTCAACATAGTTGACCGGTATCGAATGGTGGTTCGATACCCCTGTTTTGATACCTCTCTATAAGGGTATCGGTACCATAGGCCATTTTTGGAGTCAAACTTGGGACTAGAGTATAGGAATCTCAAATCGTGTTTGAGTAACTTATTAAGTTAAATTGAAGTGAATCTTGAATCTCAAATGGAAACTAAATTATGATCGGTTATGAGAACAAGTAATTTGATTGAAAAATAAAAATAAAAATAAGCTTAAACCAGATTAAATGGTAAGATGAATATAGAAAAGTTTTAAATTAGCCCCAAAATTGATAAGTGTTATACGAGATTGATTCGTAATGTATTGCAAATAATTGAAATGTCAACGAAATGATTACAAATTCCGGTCTAATTACAAGTTATAAGTCCGGTCGACGTCCCCTGTCTCCTAACCCGGGGCGAGGGTGTCATAAAACGTCTTACACACATATGAATTTATCTGACACGGCCGAATTTTTCTTACACGTATACGAGTTTTATCTGACATGACCGAATTTATCTGACACGTATGCAAATTTTGTCTCATAGTACACTATTCTTACATCCAATTGGTCGACCAATTATTCTCGGTATGACTCAACAAATGCCAACATCATTACCATAATATTATCTTACAAATCTTACATCTTACACCTCTTACCGGTCTTACATAGCCACCAGGCTATATTTCTTACCATACTAGAATGGTCTTACTTACCACTTACAAGCATAACCTGCAATATCTTATAGTTACCTTACAAATATCTCACATGGCATATTAACAATTAAACACAATTCAACATAACAATTAACATGTCATCGAAAAAAATTAAATACAACAAGCTTTCCAATCTTTACCATCTAACAAGCATACAAGGTAAGTAAAAATGGGTAGATCTTACTCTTGAGTTTGGATTAGCTTATCAAGCCCAATCCAAACTCCCAAAATCTTCCTTGAACCAAAACAAAGTTCAAATCATTTTTCCACTCACCACACAACTCTAACGGTAGCCAAATCGAGCCCCGAACCTTCCAGAATTGCACTCGAATCACACAGAACCAAATGTGCTGCTTCAGACCAAACAAAATTAAAGTATTAACCTCATAATCAACCACAAATTCTTTGTTTTACATCAGCTCACAAATTCACAATATTTTCTCAACAATTCAAAGCCAAATTCATCCCAAATATTCTCATTTTCGTACTTAAGCAAAGCACAAACATTACCCTTCAATTTAAACACCTAAAACACTTCAAAAAAATGTCCAAAACATCATGTACTCATATATTGTATAACCATCAGCCCTTCATTTCCACACTACAACACCCCCAAAACACACATTTTCCAGTTTCAAAAATTTCCTACTACAGCCACTTCGGGAATTCAATCATCTACCCCCTTTAACTACTCAAAATCCATCTTTTAACATTCTAAAGATACCCCTCAGTGTCGCCACTTCACTTTGACCAACTCGATAGATCTTCTACGCAACACCTTACTATCAGAGGCTAAGATCTCAACTGGTTCTTCGTCATGGGTCAAATCTGAATTCAATTAAACCTCTTCCATTGGCATAACATGTGACGGATCTGATCTGTACTTTCAGAACACATCATATATCTTTTCTAACTCTGGCAGCAAACACAATTGATAGGCAACAGTACCAATCTGCTTCACAACTTCATACGTCCAATATACCTCAGACTCAGCTTACCCTTCCTACCGAATCTCATCACCTTCTTCCAAGGCGAAACTTTCAAGAACACTCTATCACCCACGGCATACTCTATTTCTCTCCATTTCAAATCCACATACGATTTCTGCCTATCTAAAGCTGCCTTTAACCGATCACAAATCAACTTCACTTTCTCGGTAGTCCCCTTAAGCATATACAATATCGATATCAATTTCTAACCTGCTTCAACCCAACAAATCGGAGTTTTGCACTTTCTGCCATACAAAGCCTCAAACGAAGCCATCTGAATACTCGACTGATAATTGTTGTTATACACAAACTCAACTAACGGTAGGTGCTTCTCCCAAGTACCCTGAAAATCAATGATGCAACATCGCAGCATATCCTCGAGAATTTGAATAACTCTCTCTGACTGTCCATCTGACTGAGGATGATACGAAGTACTGAAATTCAAACGGCTACCCAAAGCACTATGCAAACACTCCCAAAATCTTGCTGTAAACCTCGAATCTCTGTCAGACACAATCAATTTCGGCACACCATGCAGTCTCACAATCTCACTAATATACAAATCTGTCAATTTATCTAACGAGTAAGTCGTATGAACAAAATAAATTGAGCACACTTCGTGAAGCGATCAACTATAACCCAAACTGAGTTCTTCTTCGAAAGAGTCAAAGGCAAACCGGATACAAAATCTATGATGATATTTTCCCATTTCCATTCCAGAATCTTCAACGGCTATAACAAACTAGACGAAAACTGATGTTCTGCCTTAACTCTCTGACAAACCATACACTTACTCACATAGTCGGCAACATCTCTCTTCAGACCAATCCAGAAGTACACATCCTTCAAACCACAATACATCTTTGTACTACCCGAATGCATAGCAAAATGACTATTGTGCGCTTCGGTTAGAATCATACGTCTCAAATCACTATCATTCGGCACAACTACTCTGTCTCTGAAACATAATACACCATCATTTCTGAAACTGTATTCTGTAGGTCTTCCTTTAGCTATATCTTGTACGTGAGGTGCCAAAGATCTATATGAAAGTTGTTTCTCTCTGATAAACTGTATTTCGTAGGTCTTCCTTCCTTCCTTCCTTCATCCATCCATCCATCCATCCATCCATCCATCCATCTATCTATCTACAGTATTTAAAGGACTAAAGGCTAGCTCCATGAAAGCTCACAAATCCTATATGAGCTCAAATGAAGCATAGCTCAAAAAAAGGCCTGAGGAGATTTGGGTCAGCTCCAAAACACTCCTCACACTAAAAGAGAGTATAAGGAAGCTAATGGACCAGCTCACTTAGCTAAAGGCAGCTTAGATTCAGTTAAAAAGAGTTTCAAGTTTAGCTAGCTGATGTGAGCACATCTATTCAAGCACAATCTGATCCGGAGGTCTTGCCACCAGGGCCTATTACTTATTCTAAGGCAAAGAAATTCAGGGAAGTTCTTTTCCTTAATTGTGCTTCAATTCAAGATTCATTCGATAATGTTTATGCCTTAGAACATAGGCTTTATAATGTGTTGCATGCTGATATGTGACATATTAGACTACTACTTATTTAATATATTTAAGTATGTATATATGCTATTAAGTGTGTTTTAAGGATTGGTTTGATAGTGTTTGTAATGTTTTTAACTTATTTATAACTTCATGTGTGTTATTAAATAAATTTACAAGTGTTTACGCCTTGTATTTATGTTTCCATTGAGTATACAATACTTTGATGGATTCTTGTGATGTTTACATATAGGTTACATAGGAGAACACCAACTCAAGAGAGTGTATGCAACTCCACACCAGCTCAAGTGAATTATATTTCAACTCAGAAGAAGCTTAATGGAGTGCACACAACTCACCTTAACTCGAGGCAGCTCAGAGGCTTAGCTCCTAGTTCCGTTTAGCTCCTTACACTCTCAGCTAGCTTGTTTCAGCTCTACTCAATTTTAAGCTGAAGTGACCTACTACATCTAAAAGCTATCCTACTCGAAGGGAAGGTGTCCTAAGCATGTGCCATGCATGTGAGACCCACATGGGAGCCTTCTGCGCATGTGTGGGCGTTCAAGGGAGTGCAAGCCAAACACAGCCCATGTTTTTAAGCACTAGAAGGCAATTTGGATAAGGCTGAGTGGTTTTTGCTTCAAATTTCAAACATTAAACACATGTTTAATGTGTTTATTGTGCCAAAACACTTGCTTATAAAGATGAACGCCCAAGGAGTTATTTGTTTGAATTTCAAACAAATAAACACATGTTTAATGTGTTATTTTCGTTCAAACATGTGGCTAAGGATATTAGGCACCTAGGAGGAGTTTATTTTAGCATTTAAATTTTAATTTTCGTTTGAATTAAGGCCACAAATACAAATTTGGCCAACTTCTCCTTTATTCCTATATATTTACATAATTTTGTAAAGACAAGGCTAAACAATTTTATGAAACAACACTTTTGTGGGAATTTCTCTCAATTTCAGTTCTTCATTGAACATTTCTTGACATTTTCAGACTTTGTTTGAGTGTTTCAAACCCTTGATACTTCGGATTCCTAGATCGCTATCTAGAGGGTCCAAGTCCGTTGAAGGAGAACATATTCGATTTGGGTCTGCTCAGTATATTGTTTGGGTTCTTTTGTGTTCAACGTCGTTATTATTTTCTAGCAACTTCAACATCCAATTCTTCCATTTTGGACATTTTAATGCAGCCATGAAAGCCCTTGAAGCATTTCATCTTCATTAAATCCCAGAAACGCCAGAATTCCTTCATCCTTTTTTTTCTTTTTTTTCTAGTAGTTTTAACATCATTCTCACGTCCATAATCTTGTGTTTATTGCAGAGATATGCTTGCTAATATCCTAGATTCGTTTCAAACAAGGATTGTTGTTTTTGAAGCAACGTACCCCTATATTACTAGCTCATTCAGCTAGCTCGCTCAGCTCAAACCAGCTCAAGCCTAGCTCGTTCAGCTCATTTTAGCTCACTCTATCACCCCCATCTCAACATCATCCGGTCACCTAGTGTCACTATATAGCTACCATGACCCATGGAGGTGCCTACACCCTAGCTTGACCATGGAGGGAAGCAACAGACACTTGCTCAACTATGGAAGGAAGTAACATCAAGCACTCTACACGCCATAGAGGGAAGCAACGGCTAACACCAAGTTTAGAGGGAAGAAACGGCTAGCTTAGCATCCTTGAACCATCACCACCAAGCCAAATAGCAAGAAAGAGTTTCACCACCCTTTCACACCCATTCGGCCAAGTCGAGGGAGACACAATCCAACATGAAGCATTGAATCCTTACCGAACCAACACATCCCCTTGAACCATTGTTTCTTTTAGTTTTTCATGTAATGTTTGAACCCATTCGGCCAAGCCTTCTTCGCCTATAAATAGGTGGCCGAATTCATTTGTAAAACACATTTTTGATCAATACAAAAATTCCTTTGTGAGTTTACTCTCAAACTTGTTCTTTTTAGAACTCTATCGACATATCAAATCTATTATATAGGTTTGTGGCGTCTCCTATGTTTTTCATCCATACTTAAGATTCTAGGAACTTATTTCCTAAGGGTCTAAGTCATATATCACCCTCAAAGGATACTATAAGTTGGGTTTATGCTTTCATAGCATAAGTTCTACTTTTGTTACCTTTGAATACTATTTCTTTACCACCTTACATACATTCCATCCTAACCATTTCATCCATCACCATAGCCAACTTCCCTAGCCTTCGCTATCACCTTTTTCCATTCATTTCCCTAACCAAAACATCATCCTACCTTCCCTTACCTTTTACACATATAGCCTACACTTCCGCAATCCTCTTTACACCATTTCACCATCTTTTCTTCATCAAACAACAAGGAAAGCATACGAGGATCAAAGCTTGCTTGCAATCACATTCAGGACAATTAAAGCTTCTCTCTACAACAAAAAGTGGAGAGTTGGAGCGTATCATGTGGTAATCATAGCATTGGAAGATTCAAGTAAGCCTCCTTCTTGTGAATTTCAGTTCTGATAAAAAAGATTTTTCGAAATTTGTACAAAAAAGAAGTTGCAAATTCATATTTCTCTCATCTCTAAGAGTCTGAATTAGTACAAAAAAATTTCAAAAAGAAAAATCATATTCACATTTGAAGTGAAGGCAAGAAGAACAAAACAAGCAAACGATCAACTCGGAGAAGTTCCTCAAGTTTGATTGTTCACGATTGGTTTGTAAGTAAGTTTTGTGGTAACATGCTATCTTTCTTTTGTTATTTCATTCTTTTCTTATATCGTTTTCATATTAGTCCCTGAACTTTTCTATTTTCTTTTTTATTTCTTCTTTCCTTTCTTTTCTTTAACCTAACCCTTATCTTGTAGCCCAAACGCCAACAACATCTATACTAATAATTTTGACAGGTTATGAGTTAATTCTATTACGAATTTGTGATGAGAGTTTGATACATGCATGAGTGGGCTAAAGTAATGCACATCGAGCAGAAAGCTGAATATGTTCGTAAAGTCGGGAAAGTCAGCCAACATGAGAGGATTTTTCGGATTGGATCCGTGCATTTCTTGCCAGAGTTGTCTTCTAACAAATTGACCTTCATTCAGTTACCTTTTCAACAAATCTTGAAATGCTTCAATCGGATATCAGGAGCTCAAGATATGTTCATTTTATTAAAGACGGCGCATGTAGAATACTGGATACGGGATTGTTATGAGATTTTATAAAATTCAGCCCAAAAGCTAATATATAAAGCTTTTAGATGAATTACACATTAAAATAAATTAATTCAAAGCTGGATTATAAAGCTTTGACCATTATTATTTGTATTTTATTTGATTCCTTAGGATTCCTTTTAATTAGCTATCTATAAGCTGATTTTAAGGGATTTATTCTATTAAGCTATCAATATGCTGATATTTAGGGATTGATCAGCTATCTATTAGGCAATTCTAAGATCTCCTTTAGACTATAAAAGGGGACAACCTCTTCTCTTATAAACACATGAAGTGAATATTTGAGTTATAAAACTCTTGGCCTTGGGCCATTTTATTTGCAAGATTGATAGATTTTCCTTGCTATTTTTCTTATTAGAAGTCTTCTTCAACATAAGTACTTTAAGTTTTTATGAGGGAGATTATCTTCACACTCTCGCTTGCCTAAGCAATCGCGTTTAGGAGGGTGAGTTAGAGCCGATTATGGTGTTTGCCTATCTAATTACGGATAGGAGGGTGCCTAGAACAACAACATATCATCAATTCACCAGAGAGATTAGTTTCGTTTGCAGGTGTTTACCTATTCAATTACGATTAGGAGGGTGCCAAGAACAAACCTATCCAACATCATACCACCAACACCATCTATCCCGCTTCATTTTATATCAGAGTTCGAGTGGTAAAAGGCAAGAGTGTGTGAGCACAGAAGGGGAAGTAAAAGCCTAATTCCTAGATTGAAAAACGAGAGTTGAGTGCGTTTCTGAGTGGAATTCTTTGGAGTGAATAGTTAGGACTTTGGTGTGTGTGTGTGGTGAGAAATTATTAATTTTCTCTGAACTAACCATGTATCAAAAATCTCTCTATATATTGCAACAGGTAATGGTTGTTAAGAGATAATTAAACGCCCAAATGGAGGATGAGTGTTTAAAGAGAAAATATCTTCCATTATCGGTGCCTTATAAAGGGAAAAGTTTGTAGCTTGATCATCGCTGGTGGAAGTTGTATCAACATAGCCAGTGCGTTAATGGTCAAAAAGCTTGGCTTGGAGACCTCTCAACATCCGCACCCTTATCAACTTCGATGGCTAGATGATAATGAAGACTTTAAGGCGACCAAACAAGTTTGAGTACCTTTCTCCATTAGAAACTACAAAGATGAACTCCTATGTGATATAGTACCAATGAAGGCGTCCCATCTTATTCTCGAAAGGCCATGGCAATTTTATCAAAGAGTTGTTCATGAAGGCTATTCTAACATGTATTCCTTCCAGCTCAAAGGAAAGAAGATTACATTGGTACCTTAACACCTAACCAAGTCAAGAAGGACCAAATGGCGTTGGAAAAGTCCTATGAGGAAAGCATGCAAAAGATGAATATCTTTGCTCGAGGAAGAGACATGCACAAACATTTGTCCACAAGACAACCCGTTCTTGTACTGTTGTACAAGGAAGCCTATTTCTACACTAACAATCATGAAGGCTTGCCTTCAAATATTTCTAAATTATTGCAGGAATTTGAAGATACATTTCTAGAAGACACCCTTAGTGGATTGCCACCAATCAGAGGAATTGAGCATCAGATTGAGTTTGTTCCTAGAGCCACCATTCCAAATCATCCAGCCTATAGGTGCAACCCCTAAGAAACAAAAAAGTTACAACGTTAGATAGGCGAACTTATGGACAAAGGATATGACCGAGAAAGTCTTAGCCCGTGCACTGTACCAGTTCTTTTGGTTCCAAAGATAGATAGAACGTGAAGGATGTGTGTGGATTGTCATACTATAAACCAGATCACCGTCAAGTATCGACATCTTTTACTCCAGCTTGATGATATGCTAGATGAACTCGGTGGTGCCAGTATGTTCTCAAAGATTGACTTGAAGAGTGGATATCATCAAATACGAATGAGAGAAGGGGACGAGTGGAAAACTGCCTTCAAAACAAAACAAGGTTTGTATGAGTGGTTTGTTATGCCTTTTGTCCTAACAAACGCACCCAGTACATTCATGAGATTGATGAATCATGTGCTACGTCCCTACATTGGTAAGTTCTGTGTTGTTTACTTTGATCATATACTAATTTATAACAAGGACTTATAAGAACTGAGCAACATCTTAGTAAGGTTCTCACTACTTTCAGGCATGAGAAGCTATATGCAAATCTTAGAAAGTGTATCTTTTGCACTAACGAAGTATCCTTCCTAGGTTTTATTTTGAGTTCACAGGGATTGAAGGTAGACCCCGAAAAGATAAAGGCAATCCAAGAATAGCCAAGACCCACCAATATCAGTCAAGTGAGAAGTTTTCATGGATTAGCAAGTTTTTACCGTCGGTTTGTGCCAAACTTTAATTCTGTTACTGACCCCTTAACAAGGATAATCAAGAAGAATTCCAACTTCGAATGGGGTAAAGAACAAGAAGAAGCATTTGTGGGAATCAAGGAGAGTCTGACTAAAGCTCCGTTGTTAGCATTACCTAACTTTGAGAAGACCTTTGAAGTGGAATGCAACGTATCTGGCATAGGCATTGGCGCCGTACTCACTCAATAAGGGAGGCCCATAGCTTATTTTAGCGAAAAACTTTATGGTGCCACACTTAACTACCCCACCTATGACAAAGAAATGTACGCCCTCATCAGAACACTTGAGACATGGCAGCATTATTTGTGGCCTAAGGATTTCGTAATTGATACCGATCATGAGGCATTGAAACATATCAAAGGGCAGCACAAACTTAACAAGCGACATGCTAAGTGGGTAGAATTTTTTGAATCCTTCCCTTATGTTATACACTATAAGAAGGGAAAATATAACATCATGGCTAGCGCTCTTTCCAGAATGTATGTCCTCTTTAATTCCCTAAGTTCAAAAATCCTTGGATTTTCTTTCATTAAAGATCATTATTGATAAGAGGGCTCCTTGTTGAGGACGCCTTCTTGATTGTTTCGGATCTAGGATTGAAGTAAGATGTCTCCTGCAATAAGCATGGCTGCAAATTGGTGTTTAAAAGGGCTGGAAAATTTAGGTAGACAGAATGTAGAAGATGAAGGCTCGGAGAAGTTGACAATGGTGGAACGCTGAAAGTATTGGTTTGGTTATGGCTAGGATTGGTCTTTGGTGAGGTGAATGGTGAGAAATGAAGTTTCTGACAAGGTTGAAAAATAGGTTGCAAGGGGTAGTACGAAAATGAAATAAAAACAAGGAAAAGAAATAAAATGAAACAAACTCCAAGGATGAACTCGAACAATCTGTTGAACGAACCCGAACCTTATCTTGAACTTGCTTCAGACGGACTTGGACCCTTCGATTATCTACAACCGAGAACCCAAAGTATCAAAGGGGTTGACCACGCAAGCAACGAACTTGAGAAGTCAGAAAGTTCTCAAAAGAACCGAAATGAGAGAAATTCTCACAAAAGTAAATTTCATTCAAATTGTCTTTTTTTTCACATTACAAAGTATACATATATATAGGCTAGTACAAGGGAGTTGGCGCCTAGAATACTTGGCCAGAATTGAATTGGAAGTTTCAGATGAGTGGCTGAAATGTAAGCACAATTAACATGTGTTAATTATGTTAAATGTGGATGAGAAAACTACTCATCCTTATCCTTTGTGGCCGGCTGGTTTTGGAGGAAGGGAAGACTGAATTTCAAACATTTAACACATGTGTTTTATGTGTGAAATTCAAAGGAAATAACTCCTTGTCCTTATCTTACTTTGACGCCAACTTCAAGGAGGGAAATCTTGAAATTTGAATCTGCCACATGCCATGCACATGCACATGCTTGGAATGGATGGTGGACGCCCCTCATGCTGGTCACATGACCATGACACACTCTCCCACGTGGAGGACACCTTTGAGCTATCCCGGGACTCACCAGCTTGAGTTGAGCTAGTAGAGCTGGAGTTGAGCTGAATGGAGCTGAGTTGAGCTGAATTCAGCTAGCTGAAGTGTTGAGGATTAGTTGAGCTGAAACGAGCTGCTAGAAATCCATTGAGCTTTTCCCGAGCTAAGGTGAAGTCCTTCATTTGGTACTCTTCCTTGTGCCTATGAGAAAACAAAAGTTATACCATCATAAGTATTGTAAACTTATTAAAGAAAGTTAAAACAAGCTGAAAAACATAGTTATCATATTGGAAAACATGTAACAAGCTAAAGAAACATGGTAAACATGATTATGAGCTTGTGTTCTTATTGAACTTATTGAAAACACACCTATTTACATGCTTAATAAACACAATACTAGCTTAAGTACTATATAGTTACAAGATGTTACACATCAGTATGTAACATAGTGTAAAGTTTATTCTCTAAGGCATATGCATTATTAAGGGATTCTGAGACTTGTAAACATTTAAGAATAAGAACTTCCCTGAATTGCTTAGCCTTTGATCGAGTGATGGGTCCTGATGGTAAGACCTCCGGATCAGCTGTTTGAGCTTGTGTAGATGTGCTCACATCATCCCCCCCTTCTTGAAAAGGATTTGTCCTCAAATCTGCAGAATCATTAAAAGGGGATAAGTCGGAAACATTAAATGTAGCACTTACATTGTATTCACCCGGCAAGTCCAACTTGTAAGCATTGTCGTTCACTTTCTCAACCACTTGAAAAGGACCATCTCCTCGTGGTAACAGCTTGGACCGTCGTTGGGTTGGAAAACGTTCCTTTCGGAAGTGAATCCAAACCCAATCTCCAACATCGAAGGTAACTCGCTTACGTCCTTTGTTCGCTTGCTTCTCGTATTGTTGAGTCCTTCGTTCAAGGTTATCTTTAACCTGTTGATGCAACTTCTTTACATAATCAGCCTTGGATTGTCCGTCCCTATTCGTCACTTGTTCATATGGCAAAGGCAACATATCGAGAGGAGTGATAGGATTAAATCCATAAACAACCTCAAAAGGTGACATTTTAGTAGCAGAATGAACGGCATGGTTATATGCAAATTCAACATGCGGCAAACAATCTTCCCACGTCTTAATATTCTTTTTGATGATGGAACGGAGTAAAGTAGATAAAATACGATTAACAACCTCAGTTTGTCCATCAGTTTGGGGATGACAAGTAGTAGAAAACATAAGTTTCGTACCTAATTTGCTCCAAAGAGTCCTCCAGAAGTGACTCAAGAATTTTACATCCCTGTCAGAAACAATCGACCTAGGAATACCATGTAAACGCACAATTTCCTTAAAGAACAAGTTAGCCACATTAACAGCATCATCGGTCTTATGACACGCAATGAAGTGTGCCATCTTTGAGAACCTGTCAACCACAACAAAGATACTATCTCTACCTGTCCTAGTCCTAGGCAATCCCAACACAAAATCCATAGATATATCAGTCCAGGGGGAGTCGGGAATAGGTAAAGGTAAGTACAAACCGTGTGGTAATACCTTCGACTTTGCTTTCTTACATGTCACGCATCGTTCACACATCCTTTCGACGTCTCGTCGCATCTTTGGCCAGAATAGGTGCTCCTTGAGAATGTGTAACGTCTTGGTGACTCCAAAGTGTCCCATAAGTCCTCCTTCATGAGCTTCTCGAATTAGGACCTCTCGAATTGACCCTTGAGGAATGCAGAGTCTTCCTTCTTTGAAAAGATAATCATCATGTCGATAAAATTTCTCATCTGCACCCTTTTCACACAATGTATATCTTTCTCCAAAATCAGGGTCAGTAGCATATAATTCTTTGATATAGGCAAACCCAATCAAATGAGAGTCTAAGTAATTCAGAAGTGCATACCTACGGGATAAGGCATCTGCTACAACGTTGTCTTTACCTTTCTTATATCGAATGACATAAGGAAAAGATTCTAGAAATTCAACCCACTTAGCATGCCTTTTATTCAACTTATGCTGACCTGTTATGTGCTTCAAAGCTTCGTGATCGGTGTGAATTACGAATTCTTTCGGTAAGAGATAGTGCTGCCATGTTTCAAGAGCTCGAATCAATGCATACATCTCTTTGTCGTACACTGGATAATTCAAGGTAGCACCACTTAACTTCTCGCTGAAATAGGCAATAGGTCGCTTCTCCTGTGATAAAACGGCTCCAATTCCTATTCCTGAAGCATCACACTCAATCTCGAACATTTTATCAAAGTTAGGTAAGGCTAACACTGGGGCCTTAGTCAAATAATCCTTAATTTTCAAGAAGGCTTCTTCCTGTTCATCACCCCAATTGAAGACTGAATTCTTCTTTATAATCCCGGTTAAGGGGGCGGTAATGGAACTGAAATTAGGTACAAACCGACGATAAAAACTAGCTAAACCATGAAAAGATCTAACCTGACTTATTGATGTCGGTCGAGGCCAATCCTGAATCGCCTTCACCTTTTCTGGATCGACTTCCACACCCTGTGCAGTCACGATAAAACCAAGAAAGGTAACCTTATCAGTACAAAACATACATTTCTTCAGATTACCAAATAACCTTTCTTTTCTCAATGTGCCAAGAACATTCCTCAAGTGTTCCTCGTGATCCTGCAAAGACTTGCTGTATATAAGAATGTCATCAAAGTACACAACACAATATTTTCCAATGTAAGATCGTAAAACATGATTCATCAGACGCATAAAGGTGCTAGGTGCGTTAGTTAAACCGAAAGGCATCACTAACCACTCGTACAGACCCAATTTCGTTTTGAAGGCTGTCTTCCATTCGTCGCCTTCTCGCATCCGAATCTGATGATATCCACTCTTTAAATCAATTTTGGAAAATATGGTCGCACCACACAACTCATCTAGCATGTCATCAAGACGAGGAATGGGATGCCTATACTTGATGGTAATCTGATTCACCGCTCGGCAATCAACACACATTCTCCATGTTCCGTCTTTCTTGGGTACTAAAAGCACTGGTACAGCGCACGGACTTAAACTTTCCCGAATGTAACCCTTTTCCATCAACTCGGTGATTTGTTTTTGAAGTTCCTTTGTTTCTTCTGGATTACTTCGATATGCTGGCCGATTTGGAATGGTAGCTCCCGGAATGAAATCAATTTGATGTTCTATACCTCGAATAGGTGGCAACCCACTCGGTGTCTCATCCGGAAACACGTCTTCAAACTCCTGCAAAAGAGACGTAATAGATGTAGGCAAATCATTAGGAATATCAGATAACAAACAATACTCCTTATACATTAAAATAAGTAAAGTTTGTTGAGAGGAAAGACATTTCCTGATATCCTTGCCGCTCGCATATACGTTCGTCTTCTTCCTTTCTGTTTTGGCTTCCTCGACATTCTTTCTCAATCGAACCTGATCTTCTTGCACTTGACTCGGTGTCAAAGGTGCTAAGGTGATCTTCTTACCTGCATGTGTAAAAGAATATCGATTTGTAATTCCATCATGCAACGTACCTTTGTCGTATTGCCATGGACGTCCCAAAAGTAGGTGACACGCATCCATTGAGACGACATCACAAAGGATTTCATCTTTATACCTCCCTATGGTAAATGGTACCGAAACTTGTCTAGTAACTCGTACTTCTCCGCCATCATTTAACCATTGAAGACGGTATGGTTTGGGATGCTTCGTCGTCTTTAAGCCTAACTTATCAACCATGAAAGAACTTGCAACATTAGTACAACTACCACCATCAATAATGACAACACATACCTTGTCGTTAATGAGGCATCTAGTATGGAAGATGTTCTCTCGTTGCTGGTCGTCTTGTGTAGGTGTAGCATTTAGACTTCTTTTTATGACAAGTGCTTCACCGGTCATGTATGTATCCAAGGCATCATCCGCATCATCCTTGTCTTCCTTGTGTAAAGGTTCCTGTTCTTCATTGTCGGATTCAGACTCAATCTCTCCGTTTTCTAACATCAACATAGTCTTCCGATTAGGACATTGGCTTGCAATATGTCCTCTTCCAAGACACTTAAAGCACTGAATATCCCTTGAGCGTTCTGGACGTTCTGGTTGTGCAATTTGCTTTCCACGCCCAACATCTACAATCGGGGCCTTTGGCTTGCTCGTTTCACCCTTCTCTTTGTTTTGAAACGGTGCTTGTTTCCTGAAATTGTTAGAAGGATTGAAAACAGAATTGGAAGGAGGTCTGAAAGAATTATTACTTCGGGATGACGACATCTTTCTTCGTTGCTGCCTCTCAACCTTAATTGCCATTTGCACCATTTCGTCTAATTCGACGTAATGTTGCAATTCAACAGCATTGGCAATGTCAGTGTTCAAACCTGAAAGGAATCGCGCCATGGTTGCTTCTCGGTCTTCCTCAATGTTAGCACGCATCATGGCCATCTCCATGTCTTTAAAATAATCTTCGACGCTTCGATTTCCTTGTTTCAAAGTTTGTAACCTTTGAAATAGGTCTCGATGGTAATGGGATGGTACAAATCTCTTTCTCAAAATTCTTTTCATCTCTGCCCATGTATTGATTGGACCTTCACCGGTTCGTCTTCTACTTAGAATCAATTGATCCCACCAAATTAAGGCATAGTCAACGAACTCCATCGCTGCCAATCGAACCTTCTTCTGGTCAGAATAATTGTAGCAATCAAAGACGTGTTCCACCTTGCTTTCCCACGCAAGATATGCATCCGGATCTGATCGTCCTTGAAAAGGGGGTATGGCAACTTTGATGTTGTTCAAATTGTCATCCAGTTGTGCCTGGTGTTGTACACGCCTCCCATTTGTTCTAGGAGCATTCTGCCTCGGTTCTTGCACTTCTTCAACGTCATCATTGTTGTCATCATGGGAATTGTTTTGAGATCCCTCGATCTTGTCCATTCTCACGTGCAATTGTTCAATCTCTGATTGCACTACTCTTCGGACTTCTCGAAGCATGGCTTGCATCATAAGGCTTGGTTGAACGTCGTTTTGTTGTTGATCATCACGATCTCCATTTGAACCTGCCATTGTTAGTAAAGAACAAACAACACAAAATAAAAATAAGGATAAATGGACCTCACAAAGTACACACACAAGATCCTCACAAGTTCACTCCAAAGAAAAATAAAAATGGCACTCCAACACTCGTGTTTCACTCGGGAATACTTGAATGGCTCTTTTGATTCCCCTTCTGATCTCACACACACAAATGCCTTTTACCACTCCTTCTCTCGTTATAAGTTCTTTAGAGGACTAGCGTAGACTTCTTCAAATCTGTCACAAGTGTTAGTCTTTAACAACAACGGTTAGTGACAATCGAAATGTAAGGTTCTGTCCAAAACAAATTCGGTTAGTGTTAAATGGAAAGAAAAGTGATGTAAAGTAAGGTAAAGGTTAGAAAGAAAGAAAAAGAAAAAAAAAAAAAAAAAAAAAAAAAAAAAAAAAAAAATGGATTACTTACTACAAAGAAACACTTACTACTCTCCTTTCACCGAACAATCAATTCTTCATGCCCGGTTGATTATGGTAGTGTTTGATGCTGTAGAACACATTAAACTTGCATTTTCTTTCATCTTTTCAATACCATGAAGTGCTTTTCTTTCAACTATTGATATTCTGATTTTTTTTTGAATTTTCGAAATTTTTTTTTTTAACTAGAGTTGACTTTGACTTTTTTTTTTGACTTTTTTTTTGTTTTTTGATTGTTTTTGCACTCACGAAGATGATTCTTACTTGTAATCCAACCTAGGCTCTGATTACCACATGATAAGAGGGCTCCTTGTTGAGGACGCCTTCTTGATTGTTTCGGATCTAGGATTGAAGTAAGATGTCTCCTGCAATAAGCATGGCTGCAAATTGGTGTTTAAAAGGGCTGGAAAATTTAGGTAGACAGAATGTAGAAGATGAAGGCTCGGAGAAGTTGACAATGGTGGAACGCTGAAAGTATTGGTTTGGTTATGGCTAGGATTGGTCTTTGGTGAGGTGAATGGTGAGAAATGAAGTTTCTGACAAGGTTGAAAAATAGGTTGCAAGGGGTAGTACGAAAATGAAATAAAAACAAGGAAAAGAAATAAAATGAAACAAACTCCAAGGATGAACTCGAACAATCTGTTGAACGAACCCGAACCTTATCTTGAACTTGCTTCAGACGGACTTGGACCCTTCGATTATCTACAACCGAGAACCCAAAGTATCAAAGGGGTTGACCACGCAAGCAACGAACTTGAGAAGTCAGAAAGTTCTCAAAAGAACCGAAATGAGAGAAATTCTCACAAAAGTAAATTTCATTCAAATTGTCTTTTTTTTCACATTACAAAGTATACATATATATAGGCTAGTACAAGGGAGTTGGCGCCTAGAATACTTGGCCAGAATTGAATTGGAAGTTTCAGATGAGTGGCTGAAATGTAAGCACAATTAACATGTGTTAATTATGTTAAATGTGGATGAGAAAACTACTCATCCTTATCCTTTGTGGCCGGCTGGTTTTGGAGGAAGGGAAGACTGAATTTCAAACATTTAACACATGTGTTTTATGTGTGAAATTCAAAGGAAATAACTCCTTGTCCTTATCTTACTTTGACGCCAACTTCAAGGAGGGAAATCTTGAAATTTGAATCTGCCACATGCCATGCACATGCACATGCTTGGAATGGATGGTGGACGCCCCTCATGCTGGTCACATGACCATGACACACTCTCCCACGTGGAGGACACCTTTGAGCTATCCCGGGACTCACCAGCTTGAGTTGAGCTAGTAGAGCTGGAGTTGAGCTGAATGGAGCTGAGTTGAGCTGAATTCAGCTAGCTGAAGTGTTGAGGATTAGTTGAGCTGAAACGAGCTGCTAGAAATCCATTGAGCTTTTCCCGAGCTAAGGTGAAGTCCTTCATTTGGTACTCTTCCTTGTGCCTATGAGAAAACAAAAGTTATACCATCATAAGTATTGTAAACTTATTAAAGAAAGTTAAAACAAGCTGAAAAACATAGTTATCATATTGGAAAACATGTAACAAGCTAAAGAAACATGGTAAACATGATTATGAGCTTGTGTTCTTATTGAACTTATTGAAAACACACCTATTTACATGCTTAATAAACACAATACTAGCTTAAGTACTATATAGTTACAAGATGTTACACATCAGTATGTAACATAGTGTAAAGTTTATTCTCTAAGGCATATGCATTATTAAGGGATTCTGAGACTTGTAAACATTTAAGAATAAGAACTTCCCTGAATTGCTTAGCCTTTGATCGAGTGATGGGTCCTGATGGTAAGACCTCCGGATCAGCTGTTTGAGCTTGTGTAGATGTGCTCACATCAATTATGCTACTAACCATGACTTCAAGGAAAAATATGAATCTTGTGACAAGATAGAAGATGGGAAGTATTATAAACAAGACGGCTACCTCTTGAAAGAAGGAAGAATTTGTATTCCCCAAGGATCAATTCAAGAAGTTCTAATGAAAGAAGCCCATGAAGGAGGACTAATGGGTCATTTTGGCATCAACAAGACTCTGAGCACGTTGAAGGAACATTTCTTTTGGCCAAAGATGAAGAGAGACGTTGAAAGGCTATGTGACCGATGTATAATGTGTAAAAAGGCAAAATCAAGAGTTATGCCTCATGGACTCTATATGCCTTCACCTATTCCTACCGAGCCTTGGGTAGACATCTCTATGGACTTTGTGCTCGGATTGCCAAGAACCAAAACAGGATGGGATTCAATCTTTGTGGTGGTAGATCATTTCTCCAAAATGTCTCACTTTATTCCATGCCACAAGACTGATGACTCTACTCATATTGCCCATTTGTTTTTCAAAGAAGTAGTAAGGTTGCATGGAATTCCAAGAACCATCGTCTCTAATCGGGATGTTAAGTTCCTAAGTCACTTTTGGAGGACCCTATGGAGTAAGCTTGGTACGAAACTTCTATTCTCCACTACTTGTCATCCTCAAACAAATGACCAAAAGGAGGTGGTTAATAGGGTGCTCTCTACGTTATTAAGATCTATCATCTAGAAGAACACCAAGACATTGGAAGAATGTTTACCCCATGTAGAGTTCGCATATAACTGATCTGTCCATTCTGCAACCAAGCACTCACCCTTTCAAGTAGTTTACAGATTTAATCCTCTAACACCCTTGGATTTATTGCCTTTACCATATGAAAAGATTGTTAACAAGGATGGAAAGGACAAGGCGAGTTTGTCAAAAGATTGAAAAGGTGCGAGACAACATTGAAACAAGAACACACCAATATGAACACCAAGCCAATAAGGGTCGGAAGCATCTTACCTTTGATGTTGGAGATTGAGTTTGAGTGCATTTTCGTATAGAATGATTCTCGAATCAAATGAAATCAAAGCTATTACCTCGAGGAGATGGACCCTTCCAAGTTACTGAAAAGGTGAACGAGAATGCATAAAAACTAGATCTTCCCGGAGAATACAATGTAAGTGCAACCTTCAACGTATCCGACCTCTCTCTCTTTGAAGAACTTGACGATTTGGGGACAAATCGCTTAAAAAATGGGGATGATTCATGCCAAACTCCACAACATGTGCAAGATTCGGAAGTGATGCCAATAGGCCCCATAACTCGCTCCAATGCTCGGCGAATAAAAGAAGCCTTGACTCACAAGTGCCTCAGAGCCTTTGGTGGCTAAATAGCATTACAAGGGAAGTTATATAATGTATTACATAGTGAGGATATGTAATACATTGAATTACCACATCTTTCTATATATATTATTCTACATTCTTAGAATTAGTAATAATTTGATTCTTGTTCTTCATTCATATGACTTATCTACAGCTCAAGGAGTAAGTATTAGCTTAGTCATCTCAAAAGAAGCTAAATAGAAGAAGGCAATGCTAGAAACACGAGGAGCCAACTTCAAAATAGCTTGGAAAAGCGTGAAACACTCCTACAGTACTTAAAGGACTAAAGGCTAGCTCCATGACAACACACAAATCCCATATGAGATCAAATGAAGCATAGCTCAAAAAAAGGCCTGAGGAGATTTGGGTCAGCTCCAAAACACTCCTCACACTAGAAGAGAGTATAAGAAAGCTAATTGATGTGTGCACGCCTCAGAAGGACAATGACCATATTCAGATTAATCAAGACCCAAAAGTGCTACCACCATGTCCTATCACGCGTTCTAAGGCCAAGCAACCGATTCTACAACAGAGGCTGAGTATATTGCAGCCAGTGAAGCAGTAAAGGAAGCTGTTTGGATCAAAAAGTTCATATCCGAACTAGGGGTTGTTCCAAGAATATCAGATGCTATAGAACTCCGTTGTGACAACAATGGAGCTATTGCACAAGCAAAGGAACCTAGATCTCATCAACGATCCAAACATATTCTTAGACGCTTCCATCTCATTCGAGATATCATAGATCGAGGAGATATGGAGATATGTAAAGTACACACGGATGATAACATTACTGATCCCTTGACGAAGCCTCTGACGCAACAGAAGCATGATCGTCACACTGAGTCACTCGGTATTAGATATGTGAGTGATTGGTCTCAGTGCTAGTGGGAGATTGTTAGAGTATGCCCAAAGACCAATCATATGATGATTGTAAGGATACTTTTATTTACCAATTTTATTGAATAAAGGCATTGCCATTGTTGTTTTTAGATATATGTGTCAATGTATAACATAAACTGAGAAACAATAAGGTCCATATAATAATATATGTATTATTATTAAAAGATCCTTAGTCAAGTATTATTATGGGTATGGACAATAATAATACGCTTAAGACTAACATGTGATTAATTGATAACAATGAGTTGTCATTGACATAGAGATGTCAGAATTAATACATGAATATATTAATAGAGAATAATATATTGGATTGACCACTATGAGATATATCTTGGATTATTATGTGACGGTCACGATATTGCTCATAGTGACAACTATATGTATGGTCCTTAGACTTGAGATTATTACTATCTCAACATATGTTGTTTTATGTTTTGATGCAGTTAAACGTGTCGCATAATTAGTTACAATATAAAAACTAACATTGGACATATTACAATGTATGTAGTGAGATGTGAATGATCAAGATAGGATTTGTCCTTCCTACATAATAGGAAAATATATCAAAGGCCACTTGATTGAGTGAGATTAGAAATGCATGGCCATGCTTGAATACGTTGATATTAGATATCACAAATTATTCATTAAAAGTAGTCCACTCTAGATATCAAGAAACATTAAAATAGGCTATACAAGTGTGACTATTCTAAGACTTGTGCCTATTAAAGATATAAAAGGACAAAAGGATATAATACATTAAGATAGTTGGTCACGGACATGATATATCGAATCATGATCTCTTGTAACTTAGATGACAATGATATATTGCTAGATGTCACTCATTGTTTGTAATATTAGAATTGTTCTAATATTACTACTAACGTTACAATGAGCCTACAGGGTCACACCCAATGGTTGAAAAGGAGCAAAAATATATATAAGTATAAAAAGAATATATTTAATCCCGAATTTTAATAAAGGATATAATTAAAGTAAATATATCCCTTTTAAATTCGAATTAAATATATAGATTCCGAAATTTAAGGAAATAATTAGAGTAATTATTTCCTATAAACAAATTCGGAATCAAACTCTTATACCTAGGGTTACACCTATATAAAGGATCTTTGGTCAAGCAGCCATAACATAGAATTCCGAATTCCAAACCCTAGAATCACGAAAAACAATTTTTCGAGATTTGCTCTCTCAACCGGGTGAACTAAGTAGAGGCCAAGACGATATTCGTGGAGGCTAAAGATTCGATTGTTGAACGATCGTAACTGCAACAGATCTCGTTGTTGTCTTTATTGTTTATCAAGGAACCCAATGTAAGTTATCGCATCTCTTCCTCCCGATTTCGGATTAAACGTACATGGATCACTGGAAAGACCGTCGTAATTTTGTTCCGCTGCGCCATAGGGTGTGCCGACGGTCCCAACAGCAACTTAAGGAGGCATATACTCACAAGTGCATTACAGCCTATAGAGGTCAAATGGCACTAAAAGGGAAGTTTTACAATGTATTACAAGTTGAAGACATGTAACACATTGAATAAGCACCACATTTTTACTTAATTTAAGCTTTTAAATTCATTTCAATAGTTATGCCATTCATTTTGATTCATTATATTTATTTTCTTTGCAGGGTATGTTGAACACAGCCTAAGGGACTATTAGCCAGCTCCGTTTCAGCTCAAATGCACCATTTGAGCTCAAAACAAAGAATCAATGTTTAATGCATTTTCTAGCTTCCAATCAGCCCCAAATTGCACCAAACACTCTTAGACAGCTCATCGAAGTGGATGCTAGCTTCGTTCCAGCTCGCGAATCCAGAATGAGCTCAAAAACAATAAATGATGAATTTCAGTCCATATGGGATTCGGATCAGCTCCTACACACTCTTATGGTTTAAGGATAGTATTATGGCCCTAAGGATCAATTCACTCAGCTAGGGGGTTAGTCGTTCAGCTCAAATCATCACTCAAAGTTGGTGAACTTTCAGCTAACTAAATTAGTTGGCTAGCTCAGCTCAACCCAGCTCAATCTTAGTTCATCCAGCTCATCTTAGCTCACCCTACAACCTTCAGCTCAACCATGGAAGGACATGTTCCCTCCCCAAGAGGCACAACTGACCAACCATGGAGGGAAACATGTTTGGGCGCCAAAACAAAGAGATAACACTCTTCATTGGGAAGATTCATGATAGTTCACTTGTTTTCCATTTTCGAGCAGGATACAAGTATAAATGGGTTTCGTTGTCATCATGAAAGTTGTTACTCTATCTCTTATCTTTCCACCTCATATTGAATCGCATCAATCTGATATTGGGAACTTGAGATATGTTCAAATTATTGAAGATTGTGCAGACTGGAATTTTAAAACCGAAAAGTTCCAACAACTCTTGGAAAGAAACACCATTCAACCGAACGGTTAAGGAGGGTTACACCACCAATTGAACAGACACTAAGCCCACTATTCAACTACCTTTTCAAAGGGAAATGTGCCTTGTCCACACCCTTTTATTTCCTATAAATAAGACTTGAATTTTCATTTTGTAAGACAACTTTGAATCAGATTATTTATTTTGTGAGTTAATCTCTTATGTTTGTGGCGTCACCCTCCATCCTTTATACTTTAGTTTTCTAGAAATACATTTTCAAGAGGTCTAAGTGCACCTACCATGATATGCTCCAACTCTCCAATTATTGTTGTAGAGAGAAGCTTTGATTGTCCTGACCGTGATTGCAAGCAAGCCTTGATCCACATATACTTTCCTTTTTGTTTGATGAAGAAAAGATGGTAAAGTGGTGTAAAGAGGGCTGCGGAAGTGTAGGTTATATGTGTAATTGGTAAGGGAATGTAGGGTGATGTTTTGGTTAGGGAAATAAATGGAAAAGGTGATAGTGAAGGCTAGGAAAGTCGTCTATGGTGAAGGATGAAATGGATAGGATGGAATGTATGTAAGGTGGTAAAGAAATAGTATTCAAAGGTAACAAAAGTAGAACTTATTCTATGAAAGCATAAACCCAACTTATAGTATGCTTTGAGGGTGGTATTGGACTTAGAGCTTTAGGAAATAAGTTCCTAGAATCTCAAGTATGGATGGAAAAGATAGGAGACGCCACAAACCTATATAATAGATTTGATAAGTCGATATAGTTCTAAAAAGAACAAGTTTGATAGTAGACTCACAAAGGAATTTTTGTATTGATCAAAGATGTCTTTTACAAATGAATTTAAGTCCTATTTATAGTTTTCTAAGAGGTTTGGACGAAATGACATTTAACTATTAGAAAAGTTGTAACTTCTCGGTCCAGTCTGCACAATCTTTAGTAATTTGTCCATATATCGAGCTCCCGATATCGGATTGATACAATTCAATATGAATTGGAAAGATAAGAGATAGGGGAACAACTTTCATGAAGAAAGCAAAACCCAGTTCTACTTGTATCCTGCTCGAAAATAGAAAACAAGTGGACCATCATGAATCTGTCCAATGAAAAGTGTTATCTCTTTGTTTTGGCGCCCACTTGATTTCCCTCCATGATCTTGGCGCCCAATGTGGATGATGGACGGACATGATACTTGGTGAAGGGTAAGTGACCTTCGGGTGTTGAGTTGGGAGTGATAGCTAGAGTTGAGGTGAGCTAATCGAGCTGGGAGTGAGTTGGACTGAACTGAGCTATCTAGCTGAAAGACTTAGCTAAAGTTTGAATCTTAAATAAGCTAATCCAAGCTGCCTTTAGCAAAGTGAGTTGGTCCATTAACTTCCTTATACTCTCTTCTAGTGTGAGGAGTGTTTTGGAGCTGATCCGAATCTCCTAAGGCCTCTTTTTAAATTATGCTTCATTTGATCTCATATGACATTTGTGAGCTAACATGGAGCTAGCCTTTAGTCCTTTAAGTACTGTAGGAGTGTTCCATGCATTTCCAAGTTATTCTGAAGTTGGCTCCTTTTGTTTCTAGCATTGCCTTCCGTTTAGCTTCTTCTGAGCTGACATCGAGCTAATACTTACTCCTTGAGCTATAGGTAAGTCCTATTGATACATGCATGAGAGGACTAAAGTAATGTACATCGGGCAGAAAGCTGAATCATTTTGAAAAGTCTGGAAAGTCAGCCAACTTGCAACGACTTTTCGGATGGGATCCAGGCATTTTTGGGCAGAGTGTTCTAATAAATTGACCGTCATTCAGTTAAATTTTCAACGCATCTTGAAACGCATCAATCGAACATCGGGAGCTCAAGATATGTTTGTTTTACTGAAGACTATGCATGCAGAAAACTGGATACGGGATTATTATAGGATTTTGTAAAATTAAACCCAAAAGCTAAAATTTCAAAGTTGGATTATAAAGCTTTGACTATAATTATTAGTGTTTTAATTTATTCTATAGGATTCCTTTTAATTAGCATATGATGATTTTAGGGGATTCATTTATATTAAACTATCAATGTGATGATTTTTAGGGATCAAATAGCTATTTCTTATGGATTTTACTGGCTCCTTTAGGCTATAAAAGGGGACAACCTCTTCTCTTGTGAACAAGTGAAGAACATGAATTCTTGAGTTATAAAACTCTTGGCCTTTGGCCATTTTATTTGCAAGGTTGATATATTGGCCTTGTTATTTTTCTTATTAGAAGTCTTCTTCAACATAAGTACTTTAAGTTTTTATGAGGGAGATTATCTTCACACTCTCACTTGCCTAAGCAATCGCGTTTAGGAGGGTGAGTTAGAGCCGATTATGGTGTTTGTCTATCTATTTACGAATAAGAGGGTGCCTAGGACAACAACATACCATCAATTTGTTGGGACTGCCGGCACACCACATGGCGTAACGGAACAAAATTACGACGGTCTTTCCAGTGATCCATGTATGTTTAATCCGAAATCGGGAGGAAGAGATGCGATAACTTACAATGGGTTCCTTGATAAACAGCAAAGACAGCAACGAGATCTGCTGCAGTTACGATCGTTCCACAATCGAATCTTTAGCCTCCACGAATATCGTCTCGGCCTCTACTCAATTCACCCGGTTGAGAGAGCAAATCTCGAAAAACTGTTATTTCGTGATTCTAGGGTTTGGAATTCGGAATTCTATATTTTGGCTGCTAGACCAAAGATCCTTTACATAGGTGTAACCCTAGGTATAGGAGTTTGATTCCAAATTTGTTTATAGGAAATAATTACTTTAATTATTTCCTTAAATTTCGGAATCTATATATTTAATTCGAATTAAAAAGGGATATAATTACTTTAATTATATCCTTTATTAAAATTCGGGATTAAATATATTCTTCTTATACTTATATATATTTTTGCTCATTTTCAACCATTGGGTGTGACCCTGTAGGCTCATTATAACGTTAGTAGTAATATTAGAACAATTCTAATATTACAAACAATGAGTGACATCTAGCAATATATCATTGTCATCTAAGTTACAAGAGATCATAATTCGATATATCATGTCCGTGACCAACTATCTTAATGTATTATATCCTTTTGTCCTTTTATATCTTTAATAGGCACAAGTCTTGGAATAGTCACACTTGTATAGCCTATTTTAATGTTTCTTGATATCTAGAGTGGACTACTTTTAATGAATAATTTGTGATATCTCATATCAACGTATTCAAGCATGGCCATGCATTTCTAGTCTCAATCAAGTGGCCTTTGAT
Organism: Abelmoschus esculentus; assembly: GCA_035048815.1. Classification (NCBI taxonomy): domain Eukaryota; kingdom Viridiplantae; phylum Streptophyta; class Magnoliopsida; order Malvales; family Malvaceae; genus Abelmoschus; species Abelmoschus esculentus. The sequence goes on from JAUCBN010000031.1 coordinate 12,245,469, forward strand.
ATATTTTCCTATTATGTAGGAAGGACAAATCCTATCTTGATTATTCACATCTCACTACATACATTGTAATATGTCCAATGTCAGTTTTTATAGTGTAACTAATTACGCGACATGTTTAAGTGCATCAAAACATAAAACAACATATGTTGAGATAGTAATAATCTCAAGTCTAAGGACTATACATATAGTTATCACTATGAGCAATATCGTGACCGTTACATAATAATCCAAGATATATGCTCATAGTGGGTCAATCCAATATATTATTCTCTATTAATATATTCATGTATTAATTCTGACATCTCTATGTCAATGACAACTCATTGTCATCAATTAATCACATGTTAGTCTTAAGCGTATTATTATTGTCCATACCCATAATAATACTTGACTAAGGATCTTTTAATAATAATACATATATTATTATATGGACCTTATTTTTTCTCAGTTTATGTTATACATTGACACATATCTAAAAACAACAATGGCAATGCCTTTATCAATAAAATTGGTAAATAAAAGTATCCTTACAATCATCATATGATTGGTCTTTGGGCATACTCTAACACAATTCACCGAAGAGATTCATTTTGTTTGTAGGTGTTTGCCTATTCAATTGCAATTAGGAGGGTGTCATGGACAAATCTATCCAACATCATACCACCACCGCCATCTATCCCGCTGCATATTCTATATCACTTAACTACCCCACCTATGACAAAGAAATGTGTGCCTTCATCAGAGCACTTGAGACATGGCAACATCATTTGTAGCCTAAGGAATTCGTAATTCATACCGATCATGAGGCGTTGAAACATATCAAAGGGCAACAAAAACTTAACAAGCGACATGCTAAGTGGGTACAATTTCTTGAATCCTTCCCTTATGTTATACATCATAAGAAGGGAAAATATAACATCGTGGCCGACGCTCATTCTAGAAGGTATGTCCTCTTTAACTCCAAAAATCTTTGGAGTTCCTTTCATCAAAGAACATTATGCTACTGACCATGACTTCAAGGAAAAATATGAGTCTTGTGAAAAGATAGCAAATGGGAAGTATTATAAAGAAGACGGCTACCTCTTGAAGGATGGAAGGATTTGTATTCCCCAAGGATCAATTCGAGAATTTCTAATGAAAGAATCCCATGAAGGAGGACTAATGGGTCATTTCGGAATCAACAAGACTCTGAGCTCGTTGAAGGAACACTTCTTTTGGCCAATGAAGAGAGACGTTGAAAGGCTATGTGACCGATGTATAGTGTGCAAAAAGGCAAAATCAAGACTTCTGCCTCATGGACTCTATTTGCCTTTACCTATTCCTACTGAGCCTTGTGTAGACATCTCTATGGACTTTGTGCTCGGATTGCCAAGAACCAAAACTAGACAAGATTCAATCTTTGTGTTGGTAGTCGTTTCTCCAAGATGGCTCACTTTATTTCGTGCCACAAGACTGATGACGATACTCATATTGCCCATTTATTCTTCAAGGAAGTAGTAAGGTTGAACGGAGTTCCAAGAACCATCATCTCTGACCGGAATGTTAAGTTCCTAAGTCTGATACGGGGATGGTTGTGAAGAAACATCATTCATCGTTCATTCACGGACCTAGGATTATAGCAAGTATTCCTCTGCAGCAAAAACAAACATGGTGTTGTGTTAAGATGTTAAAAAGACTTAAAATAAAAAGAAAAAAAATCACAATTAAGGGAGAAAGAAGTTGCTGGAAATTTTTGGACAGATTTGAAGGTTGAAGATGAAGTTCTTCAAGCACTCATGAATGGCAGCAACGTTCTTGAAGTTTGAACAAACTCCAAAGAAGAACCCAAACAATCTACTAAACGGACCCAAACCTTATCTTGAATCTGCTCGAAAATGGACTTGGACTCTTCAATTATCGAACAATTGAGAACCCGAAGTATCAAGTAACTTGACAACAATTCATAATTGATAGTCAAGGAAAAGGTCTAAAAAGAACCAGGTTTGAGAGAAAATATCACAAAGGAATTTATTCATCAAAAAGTCTAATCTTGTCTTTACAAAATTATGGAAATATATAGGAATAAAGGAGAAGTTGGCCAAAATTGAATTTGTAGCCAATATTTGAACGGAAATAACTAAAATAAACCACTCTAGGCTTCATTTAATTTCAGCCAAGTGATTTGGCACATAAAATACATTTAGCATGTGTTAAATGTTTGAATTTTGAACACAAAACCACCCATTCTTATCCCTTGGGCGTTTGGTCTTCAAGAACAAGGCCTTTGTTTGGCTGGAAATGTATTTACACACCAAATGTGCACAAGGCTACCATATGTGTCCCACATGCATGGCACACGCCTAGGACACATTCCCTTAGTGTAGGATGGGTTTCAGCTGCCTTAGGTCACTTCAGCTTGAATTGAGCTAGCTGGAAATTGAGTAGAGCTGAAACAAGCTAGCTGAGAGTGTAAGGGCTAAATAGAGCTGGGAGGTAAGACTCTTAGCTGCCTCGAGCTAAGGTGAGTTGTCTGCACTCCATTGAGCTTCTTTTGAGCTGAATATAATTCACTTGAGCTGGTGTTGAGTTGCATACAATCTCTTGAGCTGGTATGGAGTTGCATATACTCTTTTGAGTTGGTGTTCTCTTATGTACCTATATGTAAACATCACAAGAATCAAAGTATTGTATACTCAATGTAAACATTAATACAAGGCATAAACACTTGTAAATTTATTTAATAACACACATGAAGTTATAAATAAGTTAAAAACATTACAAACACTATCAAACCAATCCTTAAAACACACTTAATAGCATATATACATACTTAAACATATTTAATAAGTAGCATAGTCTTATATGTCATATATCAGCATGTAGCACATTATAAAGCTTATGTTCTAAGGCATAAACATTATCGAATGAATCTGGAATTGAAATATAAGGAAAAGAACTTCCCTGAATTTCTTTGCCTTAGAACGAGTAATAGGTCCTGATGGTAAGACCTCTGGATCAACCTGTTGAACTTGACATGATGTGCTCACATCATCCCCCCTTCTTGAAAAGGATTTGACCTTAAATCTATAGAATCATCATAAGGGGTTAAATCAGAAACATTAAATGTGGCACTTACAGTGTACTCGCCCGGTAAGTCTATCTTGTAGGAGTTTTCATTCACTTTCACCAACACCTGAAAAGGACCATCTCCTCTTGGTAACAATTTTGATCGTTGTTGGGCTGGAAAACGTTGTTTTCGGAAATGAACCCAAACCCAATCACCAACATCGAAGGTGACTCTCTTTCTTCCCTTGTTTGCTTGCTTTTCGTACTGTTGAGTCCTTCGCTCTAAGTTCTCCTTAACCTGTTGATGTATATGCTTCACATAAAATATACTCTCGCTTTTCCGTCCTTGCTTATCACATGTTCTTGTGGCAAAGACAACAAATCTAGAGGCGTAATAAGATTAAAACCATAAACAACCCCAAATAGTGACATTTTTGTAGCAGAATGTATAGAACGATTATAAGCGAATTCAACATGTGGCAAACAATCTTCCCAAGTCCTAATGTTCTGTTTAATGATGGAACACAACAAAGTAGATAAAACACGATTGACAACCTCAGTTTTTTCGTCAGTCTGAGGATGACAAGTAAAGTAGTAGAAAACATGAGTTTCGTACCTATTTTGCTCCAAAGAGTCTTCCAGAAATGACTCAAAAACTTAACATCCCTGTTAGAAACAATTGACCTAGGAATACCATGTAATCGAACAATCTCTCTAAAGAACAAGTTAGCCACATTAACAACATCATCAGTCTTATGGCATGCAATGAAATGTGTCATCTTAGAGAATCTATCAGCCAAAACAAAATCTATCAACCACAACAAAGACACTATCTTTACCATTTCTAATTCGATACAATCCCAAAACAAAATCCATTGAGATATCAGTCCAAGGAGAATCAGGAATAGGTAGAGATAATTACATATCATGTGGTGAAACCTTCGATTTCGCTTTCCTACATGTCACACAACGTTCACAATACCTTTCGACATCTCTGTGCATCTTTGGCCAAAACAGATGCTCCTTCAATGTGTGTAACATCTTAGTGACCCTGGTTTCGTCAAGATTAATATGGATGGCGCCTTTGACCCCGTGTTAAGGGGTGCTGCTGCTGGTGTTATTGCTCAGGATTCCTTTGACATCGTCGTTGGTGGTTGTTCTATGCCGCTCATTTGCCCGGATCCCGCTTCTGCTGAGGCTCTTGCCATTTTGGAAGGTCTAAAGTTTTCTATTGCTAATGGCTGGACTCACGTGGTCTTTGAAACTGATTCAGTTTTCTATTGTTATGAACCTAGAGATGCAAACGTTGTAGCCCATGTCTTAGCTACTAGGGCTTTGCGTTCTTTTACTTCCTGTTCTTTTGATTGTAACTTTCCCGATTTTATTCGGGCTTTTGTACATTCGGAGAGGTTCTCCTCTTCTTCTCAACATGGGTACTCTTTTCCCCATAGGGCCCTACTCACCTCTCGTAGTGACTGGCTATAGGGTTTTTTTAATGAGGCCCTTTCTTTCAAACAAACATCTTAGTAACACCAAAATGACCCATCAATCCACCTTCATGCGCCTCACAAAGCAGAATATCACGCATCGAACCTTGGGGAATGCATATCTTGTTTTCTTTGAAAAGATACCATCATGCTTGTAAAACTTTTCATTTGTGCCTTTCTCACAAGCATTAAACTTATCTCTAAATCAGGATCATCAGGGTATAAATCACGAATATACGCAAAACCAGTCAAATGTGAATCAAGATAACTCAACAATGCATATCTACGTGATAAAGCATCAGCAACGACATTTTCTTTCCCTTTTTTGTAACGAATGACATAAGGAAAAGATTCTAAGAATTCAACCCACTTAGCATGTCGTTTATTCAACTTATGTTGACCTGTGATGTAACGTAAGGCCTCGTGGTCAGTATGGATCACAAACACCTTAGGCAACAAGTAATGCTGCCACGTCTCCAAAGCCTGAATCAGTGCTTACATCTCTTTGTCATAAACCGGATAGTTCAATGTAGCACCACTCAATTTCTCACTGAAATAGGCAACGAGTCTCTTTTCCTGCATCGAAATAGCACCTATACCAATTCCAGAAGCATCACATTCAATTTCAAACGTTTTATCAAAATCAGGTAATGCTAACATAGGTGCTTGAGTCAAACAGTCTTTTATTTTCAGAAAGGCATCTTCTTGTTCCTTACCCCAAAAGAAGATAGAATTCTTCTTAATAATACCAGATAAGGGGACAGTAATAGAACTGAAGTTAGGAACAAACCGTCGATAAAATCTCGCTAAACCATGAAACGATCTAACTTGAGTAATCGATGTCGGCTGTGGCCATTCCTGAATTGTCTTTATCTTCTCAGGTCAACTTCAACTCCCTGAAAACTGACAATGTAACCAAGAAATGTGAGTTTGTTAGTACAAAATACACATTTCTCCATGTTACCAAACAATCTTTCTTCTCGCAAAACATGCAAAACAGCTCGCAAATGTTCTGCGTGATCTTGTAAAGACATGATATAAATCAAGATATCATCAAAGTAGACAACACATAATTTACCAATAAAGGATCGCAGAACATGGCTCATCAATCGCATAAAAGTACTAGGTGCGTTAGTTTAGTTAATCCAAAAGGCATCACTAACCATTCATACAAACCTAACTTCATCTTGAAGGTTGTCTTTCACTCATCGCCTTCTCTCATTTGAATCTGATGATAACAACTTTTTAAATCAATTTTGGAGAAGACGACGACCTCGCAAAGCTCTTCCAACATGTCATCAAGTCTCGGAATGGGATGACGATACTTAATTGTAATCTGATTCACAGCTCTACAATCTACGCACATCCTCCAAGATCCATCTTTCTTCGACACTAGTAGCACTGGAACAACACACGGACTCAAGCTTTCTAGAATGTAACCCTTGTCCATTAACTCAGTAACTTGGCGTTGAAACTCCTTATTTTCTTCGGGGTTAGTTTGGTAAGCTGGTCGGTTCGAGATAGTAGCACCTGGAATAAAGTCGATCTGGAAACACGTCCTCAAATTCCTGCAAAAGAGAAAAAATCAGTGCAGGTAGATCAGTAGGAAAATCTGCCAACAAACAAAAATCTTTAAACATCAAAATAAGAACAGATTATTGAGAGGAAAGACATTTCCTAATTTCGCTATTGCTTGCATAAACGGACATCTTCTTCTTCTCTTTTACAGCTTCTTTACTCTTTTTCATGCTCGCTTGATCTTCAAACACTTGACTCGGTGTCAAAGGAGCCAAAGTGATCTTTTTACCTACATGCATAAAAGAGTAACGATTCGTATATCCATCTGCATTGCCTTCTTATCATACTGCCAAGGGCGTCCCAATAACAGGTGAAAAGCATCCATGGAAACAACATCACAAAGGACTTCGTCCTTGTAGTTTCCAATTGAAAATGGTACAACAGCTTGTCTGGTCACTTTAAGTTCACCACCATTATTCAACCATTACAACTTATACGGAATAGGATGCTTCGTCGTCTTTAGACCTAACCTGTCAACCATCACTGAACTAGCGACGTTAGTACAACTACCGCTATCAATAATCATTACACATACCTTATCTTGCACCTTGCATCGTGTGTGAAAGATATTCTCAAGTTGTTGATCATTCGGTACCTGCTGCATATTCAAAGTTCGATAATAACCATTAATTTCATCACCTTACTAGTTTCAGGAACCTATAGGTCATCCTCTTCATTAGGGACGTCATGTACTTCTTCCTCTGAATCTGATTCAATCTCTCCATCATCTCGCATCAGCATAACCCTCCGGTTAGGACATTGACTAGAAATACTGGATATCTCGTGCTCGCTCTTGCGCCACCATTGGTTGTTTACCATGCCTATTATCAGCAACGGGTGATGTAGAATGCAGCGGAATAGAGAATATATGTTAATGGTAGCAGTGGTTTGGTTAATGAAATGATGGCGTAAGGTTGAAGATGAAGATGGTTTGATGGTTGTTTCATCCTCGGCACCCTCCTAAGTGCAATTACTTAGGCAAGTAACCTCAAGCGACTCTAACCCACCCTCCTAAACACGTGTTTGTTTAAGCAAGAGAGAGTGTAAAGATGATTCTCCCTCCTAGAACTTGAAGAACTATGTTGAAGAAATCTTCGAAGATACAAGCTATCAACGCTTGCAAAAATGAACTAACCAAGTATTTCATATATCAAGAGGAAATTGAGTGACTACAAAGTGTGGAAGGCACATCCTTTTATAGGTGAAGGATGGCTAAATATAATTGAAAATAATAATTAAAATTCTAGAAATTTGGAAATATTAATGGCATGAGAACTTGTTATTTCCTTCCTTGATGCATAAATGACTCCATTGGTCTTTGACTTTCCATGTTGGAGATGCCTTGATTTAAGGAGAAAAAGATAGCTTCAATTCTGGTCCCTTAGATGTTCACACAATCGATGGAGATTAAATGAAGTGATGTGGAAGCATGGAGAGTGGTAGATATGGTATGTTTGAGGATAATATTATCTTATTCTAAAGGCCTTATTACCTAAATAAATCCGATTTCTAATTAACCTTAATTAAAATGTTTGACCCAAACTTCATAATGTAGTATTGGGCCAAAATAACACAAATTATGAATGACCTATTAAGGAGGTTTAAATACAATCTGGTCATGTACTTCATTTGGGCCCTCAATTTGAGTTTGTGTGACCCAATTGTCTTTGAAAGATGATGAATAATAGCTTTCTCAATGAAATTCTTTGGTCTTCATACTAGTTTGTAATCCCTTGCTCAAGAATCCTTGGACAACAATATTCAGCTTATCTCGGAGTTGTTTGGACTTGGATCGAGTGATTGGGCCAAGTGGAAAGGTAAGCTCATGTCTTCCTTGAAAATAGCATGTGGAACATGTATCATCCCCTCCCTCTTCAAAAGGATTCGCCCTCGAATCTGAAACATCAAAGGGAGAAAGGTCAAACACATTAAAAGAGGAACTCACATTATACTCAACGAGTAAATCAATACGATATGCATTGTCATTGATCCTTTCGATGACTTGGAATGGTCCACCTCCCTTAGATCCAACTTGCACTTTCGTTGGTTAGGAAATTGCTCTTTTCTAAAGTGTACCCAAACCCAATCACCAGGTTGAAAGAAAACTTGGCGACGTCCTTTGTTGATTTTGTTTGCAATTGTCTCATATGTTTTCTCCATCCTCTGTTTGGCTTTGGCATGAATAGACTTCACCAAATCAGCCATCTTTTCACCATCTATGCTTGATATATGGTCCAAAGGCAAAGGAATAAGATCAAAAGCAGTCAAGGTGATGTGAGCACATCTACACTAGCTCAATCAGCTGATCCGGAGGTCTTACCATCAGGACCCATCACTCGATCAAAGGCTAAGCAATTCAGGGAAGTTCTTATTCTTAAATGTTTACAAGTCTCAGAATCCCTTAATAATGCATATGCCTTAGAGAATAAACTTTACACTATGTTACATACTGATGTGTAACATCTTGTAACTATATAGTACTTAAGCTAGTATTGTGTTTATTAAGCATGTAAATAGGTGTGTTTTCAATAAGTTCAATAAGAACACAAGCTCATAATCATGTTTACCATGTTTCTTTAGCTTGTTACATGTTTTCCAATATGATAACTATGTTTTTCAGCTTGTTTTAACTTTCTTTAATAAGTTTACAATACTTATGATGGTATAACTTTTGTTTTCTCATAGGCACAAGGAAGAGTACCAAATGAAGGACTTCACCTTAGCTCGGGAAAAGCTCAATGGATTTCTAGCAGCTCGTTTCAGCTCAACTAATCCTCAACACTTCAGCTAGCTGAATTCAGCTCAACTCAGCTCCATTCAGCTCAACTCCAGCTCTACTAGCTCAACTCAAGCTGGTGAGTCCCGGGATAGCTCAAAGGTGTCCTCCACGTGGGAGAGTGTGTCATGGTCATGTGACCAGCATGAGGGGCGTCCACCATCCATTCCAAGCATGTGCATGTGCATGGCATGTGGCAGATTCAAATTTCAAGATTTCCCTCCTTGAAGTTGGCGTCAAAGTAAGATAAGGACAAGGAGTTATTTCCTTTGAATTTCACACATAAAACACATGTGTTAAATGTTTGAAATTCAGTCTTCCCTCCCTCCAAAACCAGCCGGCCACAAAGGATAAGGATGAGTAGTTTTCTCATCCACATTTAACATAATTAACACATGTTAATTGTGCTTACATTTCAGCCACTCATCTGAAACTTCCAATTCAATTCTGGCCAAGTATTCTAGGCGCCAACTCCCTTGTACTAGCCTATATATATGTATACTTTGTAATGTAAAAAAAAAAAGACAATTTGAATGAAATTTACTTTTGTGAGAATTTCTCTCATTTCGGTTCTTTTGAGAACTTTCTGACTTCTCAAGTTCGTTGCTTGCGTGGTCAACCCCTTTGATACTTTGGGTTCTCGGTTGTAGATAATCGAAGGGTCCAAGTCCGTCTGAAGCAAGTTCAAGATAAGGTTCGGGTTCGTTCAACAGATTGTTCGAGTTCATCCTTGGAGTTTGTTTCATTTTATTTCTTTTCCTTGTTTTTATTTCATTTTCGTACTACCCCTTACAACCTATTTTTCAACCTTGTCAGAAACTTCATTTCTCACCATTCACCTCACCAAAGACCAATCCTAGCCATAACCAAACCAATACTTTCAGCGTTCCACCATTGTCAACTTCTCCGAGCCTTCATCTTCTACATTCTGTCTACCTAAATTTTCCAGCCCTTTTAAACACCAATTTGCAGCCATGCTTATTGCAGGAGACATCTTACTTCAATCCTAGATCCGAAACAATCAAGAAGGCGTCCTCAACAAGGAGCCCTCTTATCATGTGGTATCAGAGCCAGGTTGGATTACAAGTAAGAATCATCTTCGTGAGTGCAAAAACAATCAAAAAACAAAAAAAAGTCAAAAAAAAAAAAAAGTCAAAGTCAACTCTAGTTAAAAAAAAAAAAATTTCGAAAATTCAAAAAAAAAAAATCAGAATATCAATAGTTGAAAGAAAAGCACTTCATGGTATTGAAAAGATGAAAGAAAATGCAAGTTTAATGTGTTCTACAGCATCAAACACTACCATAATCAACCGGGCATGAAGAATTGATTGTTCGGTGAAAGGAGAGTAGTAAGTGTTTCTTTGTAGTAAGTAATCCATTTTTTTTTTTTTTTCTTTTTCTTTCTTTCTAACCTTTACCTTACTTTACATCACTTTTCTTTCCATTTAACACTAACCGAATTTGTTTTGGACCGAACCTTACATTTCGATTGTCACTAACCGTTGTTGTTAAAGACTAACACTTGTGACAGATTTGAAGAAAGTCTACGCTAGTCCTCTAAAGAACTTATAACGAGAGAAGGAGTGGTAAAAGGCATTTGTGTGTGTGAGATCAGAAGGGGAATCAAAAGAGCCATTCAAGTATTCCCGAGTGAAACACGAGTGTTGGAGTGCCATTTTTATTTTTCTTTGGAGTGAACTTGTGAGGATCTTGTGTGTGTACTTTGTGAGGTCCATTTATCCTTATTTTTATTTTGTGTTGTTTGTTCTTTACTAACAATGGCAGGTTCAAATGGAGATCGTGATGATCAACAACAAAACGACGTTCAACCAAGCCTTATGATGCAAGCCATGCTTCGAGAAGTCCGAAGAGTAGTGCAATCAGAGATTGAACAATTGCACGTGAGAATGGACAAGATCGAGGGATCTCAAAACAATTCCCATGATGACAACAATGATGACGTTGAAGAAGTGCAAGAACCGAGGCAGAATGCTCCTAGAACAAATGGGAGGCGTGTACAACACCAGGCACAACTGGATGACAATTTGAACAACATCAAAGTTGCCATACCCCCTTTTCAAGGACGATCAGATCCGGATGCATATCTTGCGTGGGAAAGCAAGGTGGAGCACGTCTTTGATTGCTACAATTATTCTGACCAGAAGAAGGTTCAATTGGCAGCGATGGAGTTCGTTGACTATGCCTTAATTTGGTGGGATCAATTGATTCTAAGTAGAAGACGAACCGGTGAAGGTCCAATCAATACATGGGCAGAGATGAAAAGAATTTTGAGAAAGAGATTCGTACCATCCCATTACCATCGAGACCTATTTCAAAGGTTACAAACTTTGAAACAAGGAAATCGAAGCGTCGAAGATTATTTTAAAGACATGGAGATGGCCATGATGCGTGCTAACATTGAGGAAGACCGAGAAGCAACCATGGCGCGATTCCTTTCAGGTTTGAACACCGACATTGCCAATGCTGTTGAATTGCAACATTACGTCGAATTAGACGAAATGGTGCAAATGGCAATTAAGGTTGAGAGGCAGCAACGAAGAAAGATGTCGTCATCCCGAGGTAATAATTCTTTCAGACCTCCTTCCAATTCTGTTTTCAATCCTTCTAACAATTTCAGGAAACAAGTACCGTTTCAAAACAAAGAGAAGGGTGAAACGAGCAAGCCAAAGGCCCCGATTGTAGATGTTGGGCGTGGGAAGCAAAATGCACAACCAGAACGTCCAGAACGCTCAAGGGATATTCAATGCTTTAAGTGTCTTGGAAGAGGACATATTGCAAGCCAATGTCCTAATCGGAAGACTATGTTGATGTTAGAAAACGGAGAGATTGAGTCTGAATCCGACAATGAAGAACATGAACCTTTACACGAGGAAGACAAGGATGATGCGGATGATGCCTTGGATACATACATGACCGGTGAAGCACTTGTCATAAAAAGAAGTCTAAATGCTACACCTACACAAGACGACCAGCAACGAGAAAACATCTTCCATACTAGATGCCTCATTAACGACAAGGTATGTGTTGTCATTATTGATGGTGGTAGTTGTACCAATGTTGCAAGTTCTTTCATGGTTGATAAGTTAGGCTTAAAGACGACGAAGCATCCCAAACCATACCGTCTTCAATGGTTAAATGATGGCGGAGAAGTACGAGTTACTAGACAAGTTTCGGTACCATTTACCATAGGGAGGTATAAAGATGAAATCCTTTGTGATGTCGTCTCAATGGATGCGTGTCACCTACTTTTGGGACGTCCATGGCAATACGACAAAGGTACGTTGCATGATGGAATTACAAATCGATATTCTTTTACACATGCAGGTAAGAAGATCACCTTAGCACCTTTGACACCGAGTCAAGTGCAAGAAGATCAGGTTCGATTGAGAAAGAATGTCGAGGAAGCCAAAACAGAAAGGAAGAAGACGAACGTATATGCGAGCGGCAAGGATATCAGGAAATGTCTTTCCTCTCAACAAACTTTACTTATTTTAATGTATAAGGAGTATTGTTTGTTATCTGATATTCCTAATGATTTGCCTGCATCTATTACGTCTCTTTTGCAGGAGTTTGAAGATGTGTTTCCGGATGAGACACCGAGTGGGTTGCCACCTATTCGAGGTATAGAACATCAAATTGATTTCATTCCGGGAGCTACCATTCCAAATCGGCCAGCATATCGAAGTAATCCAGAAGAAACAAAGGAACTTCAAAAACAAATCACCGAGTTGATGGAAAAGGGTTACATTCGGGAAAGTTTAAGTCCGTGCGCTGTACCAGTGCTTTTAGTACCCAAGAAAGACGGAACATGGAGAATGTGTGTTGATTGCCGAGCGGTGAATCAGATTACCATCAAGTATAGGCATCCCATTCCTCGTCTTGATGACATGCTAGATGAGTTGTGTGGTGCGACCATATTTTCCAAAATTGATTTAAAGAGTGGATATCATCAGATTCGGATGCGAGAAGGCGACGAATGGAAGACAGCCTTCAAAACGAAATTGGGTCTGTACGAGTGGTTAGTGATGCCTTTCGGTTTAACTAACGCACCTAGCACCTTTATGCGTCTGATGAATCATGTTTTACGATCTTACATTGGAAAATATTGTGTTGTGTACTTTGATGACATTCTTATATACAGCAAGTCTTTGCAGGATCACGAGGAACACTTGAGGAATGTTCTTGGCACATTGAGAAAAGAAAGGTTATTTGGTAATCTGAAGAAATGTATGTTTTGTACTGATAAGGTTACCTTTCTTGGTTTTATCGTGACTGCACAGGGTGTGGAAGTCGATCCAGAAAAGGTGAAGGCGATTCAGGATTGGCCTCGACCGACATCAATAAGTCAGGTTAGATCTTTTCATGGTTTAGCTAGTTTTTATCGTCGGTTTGTACCTAATTTCAGTTCCATTACCGCCCCCTTAACCGGGATTATAAAGAAGAATTCAGTCTTCAATTGGGGTAATGAACAGGAAGAAGCCTTCTTGAAAATTAAGGATTATTTGACTAAGGCCCCAGTGTTAGCCTTACCTAACTTTGATAAAATGTTCGAGATTGAGTGTGATGCTTCAGGAATAGGAATTGGAGCCGTTTTATCACAGGAGAAGCGACCTATTGCCTATTTCAGCGAGAAGTTAAGTGGTGCTACCTTGAATTATCCAGTGTACGACAAAGAGATGTATGCATTGATTCGAGCTCTTGAAACATGGCAGCACTATCTCTTACCGAAAGAATTCGTAATTCACACCGATCACGAAGCTTTGAAGCACATAACAGGTCAGCATAAGTTGAATAAAAGGCATGCTAAGTGGGTTGAATTTCTAGAATCTTTTCCTTATGTCATTCGATATAAGAAAGGTAAAGACAACGTTGTAGCAGATGCCTTATCCCGTAGGTATGCACTTCTGAATTACTTAGACTCTCATTTGATTGGGTTTGCCTATATCAAAGAATTATATGCTACTGACCCTGATTTTGGAGAAAGATATACATTGTGTGAAAAGGGTGCAGATGAGAAATTTTATCGACATGATGATTATCTTTTCAAAGAAGGAAGACTCTGCATTCCTCAAGGGTCAATTCGAGAGGTCCTAATTCGAGAAGCTCATGAAGGAGGACTTATGGGACACTTTGGAGTCACCAAGACGTTACACATTCTCAAGGAGCACCTATTCTGGCCAAAGATGCGACGAGACGTCGAAAGGATGTGTGAACGATGCGTGACATGTAAGAAAGCAAAGTCGAAGGTATTACCACACGGTTTGTACTTACCTTTACCTATTCCCGACTCCCCCTGGACTGATATATCTATGGATTTTGTGTTGGGATTGCCTAGGACTAGGACAGGTAGAGATAGTATCTTTGTTGTGGTTGACAGGTACTCAAAGATGGCACACTTCATTGCGTGTCATAAGACCGATGATGCTGTTAATGTGGCTAACTTGTTCTTTAAGGAAATTGTGCGTTTACATGGTATTCCTAGGTCGATTGTTTCTGACAGGGATGTAAAATTCTTGAGTCACTTCTGGAGGACTCTTTGGAGCAAATTAGGTACGAAACTTATGTTTTCTACTACTTGTCATCCCCAAACTGATGGACAAACTGAGGTTGTTAATCGTATTTTATCTACTTTACTCCGTTCCATCATCAAAAAGAATATTAAGACGTGGGAAGATTGTTTGCCGCATGTTGAATTTGCATATAACCATGCCGTTCATTCTGCTACTAAAATGTCACCTTTTGAGGTTGTTTATGGATTTAATCCTATCACTCCTCTCGATATGTTGCCTTTGCCATATGAACAAGTGACGAACAGGGATGGACAATCCAAGGCTGATTATGTAAAGAAGTTGCATCAACAGGTTAAAGATAACCTTGAACGAAGGACTCAACAATACGAGAAGCAAGCGAACAAAGGACGTAAGCGAGTTACCTTCGATGTTGGAGATTGGGTTTGGATTCACTTCCGAAAGGAACGTTTTCCAACCCAACGACGGTCCAAGCTGTTACCACGAGGAGATGGTCCTTTTCAAGTGGTTGAGAAAGTGAACGACAATGCTTACAAGTTGGACTTGCCGGGTGAATACAATGTAAGTGCTACATTTAATGTTTCCGACTTATCCCCTTTTAATGATTCTGCAGATTTGAGGACAAATCCTTTTCAAGAAGGGGGGGATGATGTGAGCACATCTACACTAGCTCAATCAGCTGATCCGGAGGTCTTACCATCAGGACCCATCACTCGATCAAAGGCTAAGCAATTCAGGGAAGTTCTTATTCTTAAATGTTTACAAGTCTCAGAATCCCTTAATAATGCATATGCCTTAGAGAATAAACTTTACACTATGTTACATACTGATGTGTAACATCTTGTAACTATATAGTACTTAAGCTAGTATTGTGTTTATTAAGCATGTAAATAGGTGTGTTTTCAATAAGTTCAATAAGAACACAAGCTCATAATCATGTTTACCATGTTTCTTTAGCTTGTTACATGTTTTCCAATATGATAACTATGTTTTTCAGCTTGTTTTAACTTTCTTTAATAAGTTTACAATACTTATGATGGTATAACTTTTGTTTTCTCATAGGCACAAGGAAGAGTACCAAATGAAGGACTTCACCTTAGCTCGGGAAAAGCTCAATGGATTTCTAGCAGCTCGTTTCAGCTCAACTAATCCTCAACACTTCAGCTAGCTGAATTCAGCTCAACTCAGCTCCATTCAGCTCAACTCCAGCTCTACTAGCTCAACTCAAGCTGGTGAGTCCCGGGATAGCTCAAAGGTGTCCTCCACGTGGGAGAGTGTGTCATGGTCATGTGACCAGCATGAGGGGCGTCCACCATCCATTCCAAGCATGTGCATGTGCATGGCATGTGGCAGATTCAAATTTCAAGATTTCCCTCCTTGAAGTTGGCGTCAAAGTAAGATAAGGACAAGGAGTTATTTCCTTTGAATTTCACACATAAAACACATGTGTTAAATGTTTGAAATTCAGTCTTCCCTCCCTCCAAAACCAGCCGGCCACAAAGGATAAGGATGAGTAGTTTTCTCATCCACATTTAACATAATTAACACATGTTAATTGTGCTTACATTTCAGCCACTCATCTGAAACTTCCAATTCAATTCTGGCCAAGTATTCTAGGCGCCAACTCCCTTGTACTAGCCTATATATATGTATACTTTGTAATGTAAAAAAAAAAAGACAATTTGAATGAAATTTACTTTTGTGAGAATTTCTCTCATTTCGGTTCTTTTGAGAACTTTCTGACTTCTCAAGTTCGTTGCTTGCGTGGTCAACCCCTTTGATACTTTGGGTTCTCGGTTGTAGATAATCGAAGGGTCCAAGTCCGTCTGAAGCAAGTTCAAGATAAGGTTCGGGTTCGTTCAACAGATTGTTCGAGTTCATCCTTGGAGTTTGTTTCATTTTATTTCTTTTCCTTGTTTTTATTTCATTTTCGTACTACCCCTTGCAACCTATTTTTCAACCTTGTCAGAAACTTCATTTCTCACCATTCACCTCACCAAAGACCAATCCTAGCCATAACCAAACCAATACTTTCAGCGTTCCACCATTGTCAACTTCTCCGAGCCTTCATCTTCTACATTCTGTCTACCTAAATTTTCCAGCCCTTTTAAACACCAATTTGCAGCCATGCTTATTGCAGGAGACATCTTACTTCAATCCTAGATCCGAAACAATCAAGAAGGCGTCCTCAACAAGGAGCCCTCTTATCACAAGGGGTTAAAACCATAAACTACTTCAAATGGAGAGTAGCCGGTAGTGGTGTGAATAGAACGATTGTAAGCAAATTCTATAAATGGTAAACATTCTTCCCAATGATGAGTATTCTTACCTACAACTGTTCTAATTAAAGCACCCAAAATTCGATTGATTACCTTGGTTTAACCATCAGTTTGTGGGTGACAAGTAGTAGAGTTAATAATAGTACATGGAATACCATGAAGCCTTACCACCTCTCGTAAAAAAGATCAGCTACGTGTGTTGCATCATCCGTCTTGTGACAAGGAATAAAATGTGCCATTTTGGAAAACTTGTCCACAACGACAAAGATATTATCTCGACCTTTCTTGATACGAGGTAAGCCAAGAATGAAGTCCATAGATAAATCAACCCAAGGTGAAGAAGGGATAGGAAGAGGTGTATACAAACCATTAGGTAGTACCTTTGATTTAGCTTGTTTACATGTGATGCAAGAAGAACACAATTTTTCCACCGTTTTGCATATATGTGGCCAAAAAAGGTGTTCCATGACCATGTCAAGTGTCTTGGTAATGCCAAAATGTCCCATTAAGCCTCTCGAATGTGAATCATGAACTAGAAATTCTCGAATAGAGCCTTGTGGTATGCACAATCTATTCATTCGGAAAAGAAAACCATCTACAAGATAAAACTTGTTAAATGCACCCTTAAGACAATGGTTATAATTATCTGAAAAATTTGGGTCATTAGGATACAAGTCCTTAATGTGTTCAAAACCAAGGATAGTAGCATGCATTTGAGTAATTAGAGTATATCTTTGGGAAAGTGCATCAGCTACTATGTTATCTTTACCTTTCTTATACTTGATTATATAAGGAAATGATTCAATGAACTTAACCCATCGAGCATGTCTTTTGCTCAAATTACCTTGACCATTTAGCCACTTCAAGGATTCGTGGTCAGTATGAATGACAAACTCTTTGGGTAAGAGGTAGTGTTGCCAAACTTCAAGGGCACGAACTAAGGCGAGGAGCTATTTATCATAAGTGGAATAGTTGAGTTGCGCTCCCTTTAACTTCTCGCTAAAGTAAGTGATTGGTTGCTTTTCCTGTAGGAGGACTGTGCCTATTCCTATTCCTGAGGCATCACATTCTAACTCAAAAGTGTTAGAAAAATCAGGAAGCCTAAGAATTGGTGCTGAACAAAGTTTACCTTTCAAGGTTTCGAAAGCCTCTACTTGTGCTTTACCCCATGAAAAACCTATCGTTTTCTTGATGTTTTTAGTCAATGGTGCGGCAATGGTGGAGAAGTCCTTGACAAAGCGACGGTAGAAACTTGTCAAGCCATGAAATGACCGTACCTTGGTGATGGAAGTTGGTGTAGGCCATTCTTGGATTGCCTTCACCTTTTCATCATCGACATGGATACCCTATGAACTTATGATAAAGCCTAAAAATATAAGCTTGTTACTACAAAACACACACTTATCCTTGTTCGCATATAACTGTTCTCTTCAAAGAACTGTGAAAACAGATGAAACATGAAGAAGATGAGAATCAAAAGAGGAAGAGTAGATAAGAATATCATCAACGTAAACAATAACAAACTTATCTATAAAGTCTCTCAAAACATGGTTCATGAGTCGCATGAATGTGCTAGGCGCATTAGTTAGGCCAAAAGGCATGACTGTCCACTCGTATGACCCAAACTTTGTCTTGAAAGCAGTTTTCCACTCATCTCCTTCCTTCATTCAGATTTGATGATAACCGCTCTTCAAATCGATCTTTGTAAAGATACATGCACCATAAAGTTCATCAAGCATGTCGTCTAGGCGGGGGATAGAAAGCCTATACTTTATGGTGATTCGGTTGATGGGACGACAATCAACACACATTCGATATGAACCATCTTTCTTGGGAACCAAGAGTACTGGAACGGCACAAGGGCTAAGACTCTCACGAACGTAGCCTTTTTCTAGCAACATACCTACTCGTCTTTCTAATTCCTTGGTTTCTTCAGGATTAACCGATAAGCTAGACGGTTTGGAAGAGAAGAACCTGGAATTAGATCAATCTGGTGTTCAATACCTCTTTCGGGTGGCAAACCGTTAGGTGGATCACTTAAAACATCTTGAAATTCCTGTAAAAGAGAAAGAAATACACTAGGAAAATTTTCGTAAAGGTTAGAGATTAAATAATTTTTCCTAAATCGGACAAGGATACAAGGTTGTTTTGAGAAAAGAGCTTGTCTCACATCTTTTTCACTCGAATATATATTTTGAATCACTTTTTTCTTCTCACAACTAGGTTCACTCACCAACCCTGGGCCTTTAATTATTTGACTTTTGTTACTAATGGCCTCTTTTGCATTTGCCTTCTTATCATCCTTTTGTTCTATTTTTCCCACCCCTCACAAAACTGCTTCATTTTCGTTTGATCTTTGTACACATTTTTGGGGTTTAAAGGGGCTAAGTGGAACTTTTTTCCTTTATACACAAGTTCAACTTACCATGGTGGGTTACATCTCTATCATATTGCCATGGTCTTCCTAGCAACAAGTGAGCAACTTGCATAGGAATAACATCACACCAAACATTATCATGGTAATTACCCATATTGAAAGTGATTAATAAACGTTTGGTTACCTTCAAGGTATGGCTTGGGATGTCGCTCACAAGGTAGGTTGAGTGAATCCACGAGATAACTACTCACAACATTTGCACAACTTCCGCTATCGATGATAACAGTGTACATCTTGCCATTGATTGAGCATCGAGAATGAAAGATGTTGGTTCTTTGTAAAGCAGAATCATCGGCTACTTGAATGTTAAGAGCTTGTCGGATCACCAAACATCTAGGATCAGGTTCTTCAATTTCATACTCGGTGAGATCAACATCCTCTTCGGACATGTTCTGCTCTTCCTTCTCTGAATCAGATGAATAGGCACCATCATCTCGGATAAGGAAAAGTCATTGGTTTGGGCAATCACGTTGATAATGACCGTGTCCTTTGCATTTGAAACATTCAACACCTCTAGTGCGAGCTTGCTTTTGGGAAGATTCAACAATAAGAGGGGATTTGGACGATGATTTTGTTCTTCTTGAGGACGTTGGCACCTCCTCCTTGTTCTTATATCTACGAGAATCTACCAAAGGTTTAGTAGTTGTTGATAAAGGCGAAGAAGCACCTCTGATATGCTCCAACTCTCCAAAGATGCTTGTAGAGAGAAGCTTTGATTGCCCAGACCTTAGAATGCAAGCAAGCCTTATATCATGCTTGTTTCCTGAACAAAAGAATGTTAAAAAGATGATGGAAATAAGATAATGATGATTTAAGAAGAGGTTATGGTGTGGGGTATTGTTTAGACGAAAAGGAAGATGTTTTGGTGAAGGTAATGTGTGGGGGATGTTGATGGTTGATTAAGCAAGGAAATGGAGGTGTTTAAGTGAAGTAAATGATATGGAAGGATAAGTTAAGGTGGACGAAAATGGAAGATGAATGGTGTTTATATGATGTTGGAATAAGAGTATTCAAAGGGGCAAAGGTTGAACTTATGTTATAGGAACATAAACCCAATCTAGTTGCAACTCTGAGGGTGGTAGATGCACTTAGCCCTCTTGGAAATGTAATTCTAGAAACCTAAAGTATAAAAGATGGAGGGTGACGCCACAAATCAAAGATATGATTTGATAAGTCGATAAAGTTTTTAAAAGAACAAGAATGAGAGATTAAATCACAAACTAAATAATCTGATTCAAAGTTGTCTATCAAATGCCAAAATGGCTACATATTTATAGGAAATGAGTGTGGCCAAGGGACATTTCCCTTTGAAAAGGTGGCCGAAGAGTGTCTTTGGTGCATGTTCAATTGGTGGTGTCTCCCTCTTTAACCGTTCGGTTGAATGGTGTCTCCTTCCAATAATTATTGTAACTTTTCGGTTTAAAATTTCAGCCTGCACAGTCTTTAGTAAATTGGATATATCTCGAGTTACCGATATCGGATTGATGCGATTCAACATGATTTGGAAATATAAGAGATAGAGGAACAACTTTCATGAAGACACCGAAGCCAAATTCTACTTGTATCCTGCTCAAAATTGGCATAAAGTGGACCATCATGAATCTGCCCAATGAAGAGTGCGATCTCTTTGTTTTGGCGCCCAAAACATGTTTCCCTCCATGGTTGCTCGGTTGTGTCTCTTGGAGAGAGAACATGTCCTTCCATGGTTGAGTTGAAGGTTGTAGGGTGAGCTAAGATGAGCTAGATGAACTAAGGTTGAGCTGAGCTAGCTAGCTGAAAGTTCACCATCTTTGAGTGATGATTTGAGCTGAACAGCTAACCCCCAAGCTGAGTGAACTGATCCTTAGGGCCATAATACTCTCCTTAATCCATAAGAGTGTGTAGGAGCTGATTCGAATCCCATATGGATAGAAGAAATTCACCATTTGTCGTTTTGAGCTTAATCTGGATTCGTGAGCTGGAACGAAGCTAGCATCCACTTCATTGCGCTGCCTAGGAGTGTTTGGTGCATTTTGGTGCTGATCGGAAGCTGGTAAGTGCCTCAAACAATGATTCTTTGTTTTGAGCTCAAATGGTGCATTTGAGCTAAAACAGAGTTGGCCGATAGTCCCTTAGGATGTGTTTAACATAACCTGAAAAGAAACAACATAAACTAATAAGTATGATGTTACTAAACATGTGTTGAATATTAATTATACAAAATATAAGCTAAATAAAGCTGTGGTTCAATACTAATTACTAAGTTATCGATAGTAATATAAGGAAATAAACATTATAGGTATATAATATGAGATAGCAAGTGAGTGTAGCACATGAATTGAGTAAATAAAGAGTATTAAGTAGAACTCCCTGATTGGAATTGTGTGACTTAAGGTATGGGCAGAAACTAAGGTTGGGTGTGCACATATCAACCTCTATCATATGGATAATATGCCCTTTGTCGAAACTTTTGCCGTTATTGGTTCTCAATGGCAATGGCTTTTTGAAGTGCCTCCGGAAGGTCGACATAGTTTTGAAGATCAAGCACATCATGGATGTTGTCATTAAGTCCCACAATAAACCTTGCCAATGTGTCATCTTCATCTTCTCGAATATTGGCTCTTTAGATTAAGGCTTCCATCTCTTTGTAGTATTCTTCGATTGTTTTGCTACCTTGTCTTAATCTTTGAAGCCTTTGTTTGAGCTCTCGTTAGTAGTGTGGGGGAATGAAACGCCTCCTCATGATGTGTTTGAGCTCTTCCCATGAACGTACTTTACCCTCTCCATTGTTGTTTCTAGTCTTTATCAATTGAGTCCACCAAACTAGAGCATAGTCAGAAAACTCGAAGACTATCATCTGGACTTGTTCTTCGTCGGGACATGGGTAGTAGGAGAAGATAAGATCGACTTTGCTTTCCCAATCACAATAACCATATGGGTCATACTTTCCTTTGAATGGAGGAATTATGATCTTTGGTTCTGAAAAGATATCACGATCTTGGGCAGCTTGTCGGGGCTCATCAAAGCGTGGGTTACGCCTTGGTGCCATATGATTATTTCCTCCTATGTTTAGTCGGTCTTGTCTCTGTGGTTCCACATATTCAACTGCTTGGGTTGGATGGTGTTGCTCTGGTGGAACTGTCCTATCTTCTCTCATGGCTTGTACCTCGTCTTTAGTTCGGGTGAGCCTTGTTAAGATATCGTTGAGAGATGTTGTGATTTGAGCTATATCATTGGCCTGAACTATCACTTCCTGTGCTTTTCTTATGTCTTTTGTTATTCTGTAAATCACTCAAAAAATTAAAAGAAAGAGAAAATAAAACAAGAAATCTCACGAATCACTCTAAGAAAGAAATACTTAGCTAGGCAAGTAAGTCGATCTTGTAAACTTTAAAGGATTTCCTGTCACAATTCAACAAATTTATATTGGAGTTTGAATCCTAGCAAAAGAATCCCAAGGAACTAGGAATCCAAAGAAAGTATGACTCCAATTGAGATATAGTTGCAAGGAGATAGGAGATATGCAACTTGTAATCCTACTAACACAAGAAAGAGAATATGTTAGATGATGTATATGAATCAATGAAAGCTTGACAAACGAACCCTGAATCTAAGATTCAAAGAAAATTAAATTTAAAATTGTTACCCAACCCAGAATCAACTTTGAAAGTTAAGATAAGACCAAAAGAACAAGCATCAATGCGGACGTCATAAATAGCGATGGAGGATGACGTTTCTTGACGACGGCTTGTAGTGGATGTTGCTGAAATAGGGGACAACAGTGACAAAGATAAAGGTTCTATATTATTTTTTTTGGAATATTTTCATTTTTTTAAAAGAAACAAAATAAATATGAAAAGTATAAAAAGATTAAGAAAAAATCACACTAAAAATAAAGAACCCCCCCTTATCTTGTGTTGGCAGCACAATTTGGAAAAAAATATCAAGAACGATATTTGAATCTCCAAGAATCATCCTAAATCTGATACCAAATGATGTAGAATGCAGCGGAATAGAGAAGATATGTTAATGGTAGTGGTGGTTTAGTTGATGGAATAATGGCTAAGGTTGAAGATGAAGATGGTTTGATGGTTGTTGTGTCCTCGGCACCCTCCTAGGTGCAATTACTTAGGCAAGTAACGTTAAGCGACTCTAACCCACCCTCCTAAACGTGTTTGTTTAAGAAAGCGAGAGTGTGAAGATGATTCTCCCTCCTAGAACTTGAAGAACTATGTTGAAGAAATCTTCGAAGATAAGCTATCAACGCTTGCAAAAATGAACTAACCAAGTATTTCATATATCAAGAGGAAATTGAGTGACTACAAAGTATGGAAGGCACATCCTTTTATAGGTGAAGGATGGCTGAACATAATTGGAAATAATAATTAAAATTCTAGAAATTTGGAAATATTAATGGCACGAGAACTTGTTATTTCCTTCCTTGATGCATAAATGGCTCCCTTGGTCGTAGTTGATGATTGTGCTATGTGATGATTGAGTATATATTGTTGGGGTTTGTTTTAGGTACCCAATTCTCTAACTACTACTAGGAAATTGTTTTATATTGTACTTGAGCTACTTGGAACTTGCTTCGCCCTGGCCTCATAGTTTTGAAAAAAAATGTTATGCATTAAATGTTTTTTACTACTCTTATTGTGCTTGATATGGGACCGAAAAGAAAGCTAAGACTAGATCATAGCAGAGTTTTGGATATCATAAAGTCTATAGACAGGTTGGTGTTATGTTTTATTTGAGGTGTTGAGATATCCGATCTTGAGTCGACTGGGTCCTCGATCGTGTTTGAGTGTAAAGTGGTTTTGAATTAGTTTGATCTTTAGAATTTGTTGTGTAGTGAGTCGAATTACTTTTTTGGTTGGGAAGTAATCGTAGATCCATTGATTAGCTGGCTTGGAGTTGTGAATGGGTGAACTCAGGTTGAGTGCTTTGAGAGTAATGTCGGTTGAAGTTGGTTGTTAGTGAAGCGGAAGGATGAGTTTTTGAGGTTTCTTCGGCGAGATTTAGGTCGTGTAAGATGTTTTGTTTTATCTTTATTTTTAGTAGAAGTACCACTGGGCATTCTCTTTTTGTATGGTTTAGAAAGTGTTAGGTCAGGAATATAATCGATCTAGTGTTTGTGTTAGAAAGCACCAGTTGGGTTTTGGAAAGGAAATACATATTTAGGAAAAGATGTTGAGGTGTTGAGGGATGCGTAATGGACTCGTTTGGGCCTTGAGAGGTTGTGGTTGTGTCGTTTGGATTAGCTTTTGCATGCGGTGTTCTAAAAGAGTTATGACGGGTTTACCTTGGGTATGGAAAGGTTTTTTTGGAGTTGTTGGATGTAATCCTTGGATACCTCTGTATTGAGGAGTTGTGCGATAGGGATCGCTAGTCAGTTTGTAACCTTTAATGGGTAAGTAATCTTTTAGGATTGCTTTATCATCAGGAGGTGTTGCAAGGATTTTTGTTTGTTGAGATTTTTTTATGGTTGTTTTTTCCTGTGTTGTTATTACTTAACGTTAATAAGGATGTTAGGTTGAGTGGACGGAAGAATAACTTCAAGCTTTGAAAGCTCAAGGATTAGTTTTGGTTTTGTCAGTCTAAGTGGAACAAGATTTGGTTGACCGCTATTTCATACTGTTTATTTGTCCCGTCAGTGAGTTAGAGGAACAAGTTTGAAGGACATTGGAAAGTCGAGTCGCGTTTTTGGGTGAATTGTCGAGCAAGTTTCGATAAATCGGTTAGTGGATTATGAGGGTTGCCAATTCTGACGGGTTTTAAATGTGTTTTCAAAGGTTTAAGGGTGTAGGCAAGGCGTGAAAAACCTCCCTATAGTCGGAATTAAGTTTAAAGTATTGCTTTCTTAAAGGTTCCCATATTATACCTTGCTTTTACTATGTGTTCTAGTCATGCTCATATTGTATTGTGCATATGTGAATATGCATGTGTTTTTAATGCTCATGAAACTGGTTTTACAAAGGTTTTAATATGCTTATGATGCTCCCATGTTTTTGTTTTGAAAATATGAGAAAAATGGTTTTTATCTGTTTATGAATTTGATGCATGTGTTAGTGGATGCATGTGTTTACATATTGTTTTAACTTGAAAACTTGAGCATTGGTTTCTGTTTTGTATTGGTATTAAAGATTATGGTAATGTGGATAAGTTGATCGATCAATAAGATGTATAGTGTACTATAAATTACAAAATGCGTACATGTATTAAATGCCTTAGTAATGCATTAGAGTTGATGTTTAGAGTGGTATATTTGTTGTATTACATTTAAGCATTGCTTATCCCGGATGCTAAGGTGAGATTTCATGATTGGAGGAAATTTATCATGGGTAGGAGTAGGCGATTTAGCCCTCATATGTGGTATGAGTAGCGATTTGGCTCTCATACGTGGCATGTTGGCGATTGGCCCCATGCCTGGCATGTCTTGGCAAGTATGTCTGCATGTATAGTTCTGTTTGTCCTAACGATTAATGGTAGTCTAATCGGTTCACTAGTACCAATATGTTTTAAAAGGAAGTGTACGATACCTTGCAACAAGGTTTTCATGTGTATTTGATATGTGAATAAGTGGTTTTTATTTAAGCTTTGCTTTGTGCATCATGTAAGTCTTGTGGTATGCTTATAAAGCATGTGTTTTCAGAAGGTATTTAAAAGAAGGTTTTGTGGCTCTTGAGCTATGGTACACTTGCTGTTTTTCAAATAGTGGCGTTGATTGCCATGGACATTGTTTTTACTTAGAGCGTGACTTGTTTTAAAAATTGATTTTGGTATATTATGGGTTGCATTGCAAGGTGTTTTAAATATGTTTTTATTCACGCACTAAGCTTATGCTTACCCTCTCATTTACCTTGCAATGCAGAGTATTTTAATGTGGAGCAACCAAAAAAAGGAAGCAAGAATTTCATGTAATCGTCAAGTGAAAGCTTAGGTATGTCTTTAAAACATTAGTAGTGAGAGAGCAATGAGAATGGGATATCATATTGAGAATGACGTTTATGTTATTTATACTTTCAAAAGCTAGAATGATTATATAAGTTGATGTTAGCTTTCTGTCTTCAATTTGAATTTCCTATTGGTATTCCTTTAGTTATAATAAAATTTATATTTAAGTTTGATTCTTGATATGCCTATGTGTGAATTTGAGTGTTGATAATGAAGCATGACTATTTGTGAGTTGAATCTATGATGTGGTTATTTAGGTTAGAATGCATCTAGAAATCATGTTGAGTATATTGAGGTGGTTCTTCCATGTGTTTATAAGATTGTTGATGTTGAAGCATACTCTTAGGAGTTGAATATATTTTTGCTAACTAGGTTGATTTGCATCTAGCTAATATGTCATGATATGTGCTTAAAGTGTTTTTAGGTGAATTTGCATATAGAGAATGTCTTGAAACCTTTGGAGGCTTGAAATTTGGAAAATCTATAGTTTATGGGTTGATGGTTTCGGAATGATTCCTTAAGGTATCTGATAAGTGCTCAACACACTATCACTTTTTACTCCTTTTATGAGCATTAATCACCGAATATACACCCACTCGGACCAATGCATGTGCTTAATGTGATATATTTAGAAGTTATACTCATTTAGATAATATTTACAGAAAAAGGCACGTTTTACTGCATTTTCATATCTGTGTAGGAGAACCAGTGCCGCGGCAGCGACAAGGCCGAGGCAAGACCTGATGCCGAGGCAGCAGCAGAAAGATAGGAAGCAAGACTGTAGGCGATGGAAAGATAAAAATCCAAGGAATGTGTCTGGACTCAAAGCCCATGAATCGGAGCTGGCTAGCATGAGGAAAAACCCAAGGAAAGGCCACGCGGGAAAGCCCCCTTAGCCAAATCAAACTTGGAAATATTTTAATTATGTACTTGACTTGTTCCCTACTCCAAGTTGTATTCTACTTAGGAAAGGTTTACCCTAGATCTAGCCTATATAAAGACCTAGCCACCCAATGTACTATACACGGAATACCTAGGGAGAGAGCCGATCTTCATACTTGTCTTCTTCTTCTCCATTATGTTCTAAACCTTCTTAGGGATTAGGTGAAGGTTGTCGAGTATATGTGAGAGGAGATTGTACTTTGTCTTTGATTCAATGCAATAAAATTATCAAGGTTTGCTTATCCTTTGTTATTCCTTGTTCTCACATTTGACCTCGGGAGAGGAGAGTGTGAGTCATCCATTTATCTAAGCTTGGGAGAGTTAGATTCACGAAAGGGATAAGTACGGTGTTTCAATCGCGAAATACTAACTCGGCCTAGGGATAGGTTAAGAGTTTCAGCGGCTAAAAGAAGTGTGAGATTGGTTGCTGAGTATAATTGGTTCACGTCGGGAGGTATCATCAAGGACTAATCATCAACAACACTCTGACTTAGGGATAAGCGGAGTCATTCAAGGACACTTTGCCGAACTTTGGTAAAGTCTACCCACGAGCAAGGGATTGCCGCAGCAGATAGTATTGTCGCTGCCAAGGCAGTAAACTGCAGTGCTGCCGAGGCAGTGATATACGATTGCATTGAGCAGAGACAAGTCAATCAAATCCATAATACAACGCAATTGGATCCTGACCCATCTCTCTCTATTATTCCAACTCTTTACTTTTATTTAGTTCTTTTAGTTTAGATAAACCAACTCAATTCACTTGTGTTTTTACTTTTCTACAAAACAAGAAGGTGAAGGAAGCATATTAGGTCTACCGGTCCCTGAGGAGACGATAATCCGATAATACTTATCACTTATTACTTTCGATGTGTCCACTTGCACTAAACGCGCACTTTTGACACGCGACAGTATCGATACTCAGGTAAGAACACGAGGAAAATCTAGGAAAATAAACCTGGGTATCAAAACCGTAAGAGATCGTTTCGAAATGGATCAAGTAGGTGTATCGATACGCATTGCTTGGGTTCTGAAACCCATTTTAAAATTATTGAATCGTATCGGAACGAGGCTTTTGTTGTATCAAAACGCAGGCTTCCAACTCATCTTAGCTCCTCCTATCCCCTCAAGCTCGATGTTACCTAGCTAGCTAGTGTCACTACCAACTAGTAAGATCTGAGGGGACACCTACATATATATTCGGTGAATAGGGGAAACTGATGTAGGCCAAACTTGTTGATGATGCTAAACGACACACTTTGACTGTAGGACCTAGGAAGGAAGCCTCTCGAAAGAAGTGACTGCAAAAGTGAAGAATTAAGGATAATGGATGAAAGGAATATGTGAAATGAATGAAGGGAATAGTTTAGGGACTGATTTGGAAGCGAAAGGATGTATGGTGTTGATAAGGGTGAATGGGTGTTTAGGAAGTTTTGTGATGATGATAAAGGATGAGAATGATTAATGGAATGAGATGATATATAAGGATGCTGATATTGTGAAATGGAAATAGTATCTTAAAGATACTCAAGGAAGAAACTGAGTTATAGATCTTTAAGGGGTGGTGATAAACGGACATTGACCCTTTTAGTATATTAAGCTAAAAGAACGCGAAGTATCAAGATGGATAGAAAGGGGTTGACGCCACGAGTACAAAAGTACTTGATAAGTCGATAAAGTTCTAAGAAGAACTAAATGAGAGAAAATTCTCACAAGTAATTTTATATAATCTGAATAGTGTGTTTTACAAATGAAAATTCAATTCCTATTTATAGGAAATAAAAGGGTGTGGACAAGGGAAATTTCCCTTTGAAAAGGTGGCCGAATAGTGGCCTTAGTGTATTTTCCATTGGTGGTGTCTCCCTCCTTAATCGTTCGGTTTAAAATTCCAGCTTGCACAGTCTTCAGTAATTTGGACATATATTGAGTTTCCGATATCAGATTGATGTGATTCAACATGTGTTGCAAGATAAGAGATAGAGGAACAACTTTCATGAAGACATAGAAACCCAGTTCTACTTGGATACTACTCGAAAATGTAAAACAAGTGGACCATCAAGAATCTGCCCAAATGAAGAGTGCTATCTCTTTGTTTTGGCACCCACTTGCTTTCCCTCCATGATCTTGGCGCCCAAACATGTTTTCCTCCATGGTTGGCCGGTTGTGTCTCTTGAGGAGGAAACATGTCCTTCCATGGTTGAGCTGAAGGTTGTAGGGTGAGCTGAGATGAGCTGAGAGTGAGCTGACTTGAGCTGAGTTAACTAGCTGACTTAGCTAGCTCAAATCTTGCTTCCAATTTGATCTTTCTAGAGATGACTTTAGCTGGTTGAGATAGGCCTTTAAGTTCGTAAGATCCTCTCCATAGTTCCTTAAAGTTCATGAGCTGAAATAAGCCTTCCTTAATGTCACGACCCGCCATCATCAATGAGGTTAATAAATCATGATTGAGCATTCTTGAGGAATCCATGCACCAAGGAAGCTTCTAGAATGACCTAGAATGACCTACATCCATCTCAAGGATTTCATCACGTTCTAGAATGTTCCAGGAGGTTCCACCAAGATCTAGACACGTCTAGAAGGTTTGAGAAAATTCTAGAAGACTCTAGATAATTCTCGAAGGTTCTAGAACATTCTAGAAGGACGAAGAAGATGCTGGAAGCATCTAGAACATTCTAGAAGGATCAAGAATGTTCTAGAAGACCCTGAAAGACCCTAGAAAGATCAGGACTACTCTGGAAGTCTCTAGAGTTCTCTAGAACATTGTAGATAGTTGTAGACATGTATAGGATAATGTAGATGTCTTTAGCATAGTATAGATGTGTTAACGCTCTAAAAAGCGTTATTTTTTATACCCTTTTACTTACGGTTTTGTTTGGTTTCAAGTTCATTTGCATTGCATTTCATTGCATTTAGTTGCATTTCATGTGCATTTGCATTTAGATTAGGTTTTTATTTTAGTTTCTCTTTTATTTTAAAAGATGCTGCTTTGGAGGGTATTTTCTTGGTTTTGATGTGCAGATGCTGGAGCAAAGTGGAATGACCGGAAGAGATGTTGTAGCATATTTCCATGGTGTTGGATCGAACTTCAATGATGCTACAGCATTATGGGCGGACAAAATAGAACGGAAGAAAGGACACACCTACAGCCCACTGTCCTCATGTGTTTTTCAGGCCAGCTGCAGCCTGCAGACCTGCAGACGTTGCACCTCCTCTGCAGACCTGCAATTGTCCCCTGCAGACCCTGCATTTCTGCCATCTGCTGCAGAAAATGTCAGAGCATATTCCCTTGGTATCTTTAGGGCACAAAACCTTAGAAGCCTCCTATAAATACAAGGCCAAGCCTCCTTCAGCAAGCATGTTCGGAGGAAGAAAAAGAGAAAAATCAGTAGCTAAGGATCCATAAAGGAGCGAGCTTTAAGGAAAGCACGAGGGAGAAGAAAGAAGAAAGAAGGCCACTTTCGGTCATCTTCCACCTCTAGCCAAGCCACCATTGTTGGAGAGCTTCAAGTAAGGGATTTGCGCGACTTCGGGAGGAGCGGCAAGCTAGGAAAAGTGTCACGGCACAAGCGTTTGAGACTTCCTTCCTCTTCACTTTGTTTACCTCTTTTCTAAGTAGTTGAATATGTATTTCAAAGGACGGAAGTTGATAGTTTTTCTTACCTAGCCATGAACTAAACTAGTATGGCTAAGGCTTGTTTTGGATGATTTTTATTATGTTTTAATGGATGTTTATTATTTCTAATGTTTAACTTTGTGCTTTGTTCAAGAATGCTAACACATTTTCATTCTAAACCTTGGTTTGTAAGAGCACCAGGAGGTAGCCATAGCTCAAGGGGTTCGGGAAGCTTAGATATAGGGATAGGCAAAGCTAGACCAACTTGAACAATGGGGTTACCGCGGGAGCGGAACTTGCCTTAGGGATAAGGTAGAGTTTCAACGACTAAAAGGGGTAGCAC
Source organism: Abelmoschus esculentus (assembly GCA_035048815.1). Taxonomy (NCBI): domain Eukaryota; kingdom Viridiplantae; phylum Streptophyta; class Magnoliopsida; order Malvales; family Malvaceae; genus Abelmoschus; species Abelmoschus esculentus. The sequence goes on from JAUCBN010000031.1 coordinate 12,276,448, forward strand.
TTTATCAACATTAGGAGTGTTAGGGAGAGTCTTCCTTCTATAAAAAGAAAACCATCATGTTGGTAATATCTATCATGAGCTCATGTTTGACATAACTTGTATTTCTCACCAAATTCAAGGTCAGAAGCGTAGAGGTCTTTGATAAATGCAAAACCAAGTAATCTAGAATCTAACGAGTTCAGTAGTACATACCTCCTAGATTATACATTTACCACAATATTTTCTTTCCCCTTTTTATAATGAATAACATAAGGAAAGGATTCAAGAAACTCTACCCATTTGGCATGCTTCTTGTTAAGCTTTTGTTGACCCCTTGATATGTGGACACTCAACCTTAGTTTTTGCCCATACGTTAAGTCACACAATTCCAATAAGGGAGTTCTACTTAATACTCTTTATTTACTGAATTCATGTGCTACGCTCACTTGCTATCTCATATTATATACCTATAAGTTAATATTCAACACACGTTTAGTAACATCAAACTTATTAGTTTAAGTTGTTTCTTTGCTTGCAGGTTATGTTAAACACAGCTTAAGGGACTATTGGCTGGTTCTGTTTTAGCTCAAATGCACTATTTGAGCTCAAAACAAAGAATCATTGTTTGAGGCACTTACCAGCTTCCGATCAGCACCAAAATGTACCAAACACTCCTAGGCAGCGCAAATGAAGTGGATGTTAGCTTCGTTCCAGCTCACGAATCCAGAATGAGCTCAAAACGACAAATGGTGAATTTCAATCCATATGGGATTCGGATCAACTCCTACACACTCTTATGGATTAAGGAGAGTAATATGGCCCTAAGGATCAGTTCACTCAGTTAGGGGGTTATCCGTTCAGCTCAAATCATCACTCAAAGATGGTGAAGTTTCGGCTAGCTAGCTCAGCTCTACCCAACTCAACCTTAGTTCATCCAGCTCATCTTAGCTCACCCTACAACCTTCACCTTAACCATGGAAGGAAATGTTCCCTCCCCAAGAAACACAACCGACCAACCATGGAGGGAAACATGTTTGGGCACTAAAACAAAGAGATAGCACACTTCATTGGGTAGATTCATGATGGTCCACTTGTTTGCCAATTTCGAGCGGGATACAAGTAGAATTGGGTTTTGGTGTCTCATGAAAGTTGTTCATCTATCTCTTATCTTTAGAAATCATGTTGAATCACATCAATCCGATATCTAGAACTCGAGATATGTCCAATTTACTGAAGACTGTGCAGGCTGGAATTTTAAACCGAAAAGTTCCAACAATTCTTGGAAGGAGACACCATTCAACCGAACGGTTTAGGAGGGAGACACCACCAATTGAATAGACACCAAGGATACTATTCGGCCACCTTTTCAAAGGGAAATGTCCCTTGGCCACACCCTTGCATTCCCTATAAATTTTGGCATTTGAACACATAACTTTGAATCAGATTATTTATTTTGTGAGTTAATCTCTCGATCTTGTTCTTTTAAAAACTTTATCGAATTATCAAATCATCTCTTTGATTTGTGGTGTCACCCTCCATCCTTTATACTTTAGATTTCTAGAATTACATTTCTAAGAGGTCTAAGTGCACCTACCACCCTCAGAGTTACAACTAGATTGGGTTTATTTTCCTATAACATAAGTTCAACATTTGCCCTTTGAATACTATCATTCCAACATCACATAATCACCATCCACCATTCTTCACCAGCCCTTAACATAACCTTCCATACCAATTACTTCACTTAAACACCTTCATTCTCTTCCCTAATCAACCAACAACATCCCCCACACATTATCTTCACTAAAACCGCTTCCTTTTCGTCTAAACAATACCCCACACCATAACTTCTTCTTAAATCATCATTATCTTATTTCCAGCATCTTTTGACATTCTTTTGTTCAGGAAACAAGTGTGATACAAGGCTTGCTTGCATTCTAAGGTCTGGGAAATCATAGCTTCTCTCTATAAGCATCTTTGGAGAGTTGGAGCATATCACCCCTTATATGTTTTAAGGCTTCATGATCGATGTATATGACAAACTTCTTGGGCCTGAGACAATTTTGCCAAGTTTTAAGGGACCGCATGAGTGCGTACATCTCCTTGTCGTACGTAGGGGGTTTTGATTTTTCAAGAGTTGTGCCAATAGAATTTCCAAAAGTTGCAACCATTGACATACCAAGTGTATTGTCAATCTTGAAGAGAATTCAGCAACCAACGCCCTTAAAATACCCACCATGGTTTGTTATTTCCATATATTTTTTATTAACTTCTTATTTTCTGACTATGGTGTATTTTGCAACAAAGGAATTATCATAACAACTTATGATAACAAATTCCTTTGTCAATTTGAGATAATTTGGTGCAGCAAGATCAATCTTTTCAAGAAAATTAAGCGAGCAATATCCACCTACTCAAGGGAAATCATTTGGAAAGGTACAAAGCTTAAAAGCGTTGAAAAGATATGTACATCCAAAAAAGGGAATGATGATTCATGTCAAAGTGTGGTTCAATACTTCACCAAAAGACACTTTGCAAATAACTATTCCAAGAGATACGATGGTTTGAACCAAAGGAAATATCTATACACCAACAGTTGTGATGCTTCAGAACGACACATCCAAAAGACAAGTCTCTACACCAAGGGGTATGAAGATTCAAAGAGGTACGAGAGAAGGTTCCAAAGGGAACATGTTGTGAATGATTATCTCAAAAAAGGATATTTGAAAGATCTCTTTGAAAATGACCCTTTTGGAGGCCTCTACATCAAGCAATAGTTTCATCAACTTGTTCCATCATTTAAGCAATTGACCGCCCCTGCATCTAGGAATTATTCGTTGGAAAACCCTTTCGATTTGAGGACAAATCGCCTAAAACAAGGGGATGATGCGTGCACATTTCTGCTCATTTATCTCATGCTTTCATACTTCATTTCACGCATGGGATCAAAGGGGAGTTATCTTACTGATCTTAGTATTTATTACTTTTATATACTTTATAGTAAGATAGTCATTATAACCACATTATTAAGTTTCAGCTTAATTCTAAACTCATATTAAGTTATTTTAAGTATTCTCATTATTTCCATTATTATGTTTTATTCATAGGACTAACTACAGCTCAAGGAGTAAGTATTAGCTCGGTGTCATCTCAGTCAGCTTAGAACAAGCTAAACAGAAGGTAATGCTAGAAACACAAGGAGCTAACTTCAAAATAGCTTGGAAATGCATGGAACACTCCTATAGTATTTGAAGGACTCAAGGCTAGCTCCATGTCAGCTCACAAAACCCATATGAGCTCAAATGAAGCATAATTCAAAACGAGGCCTTAGGAGATTCGAATCAGCTCCAAAACACTCCTCACACTAGAAGAGAGTATAAGGAAACTAATGGACCATCTCATTTTGCTAAAGGCAGATCGGATTAGCTTATTTTAGCTTCAAACTTTAGCTAAGTCTTTTAGCTAGATAGCTCAGTTCAATCCAGCTCACTCCCAGCTCGATTAGCTCACCTCAGCTTCAGCTATCACTCCCAACTCAACACCTGAAGGTCACCTACTCTTCACCAAGCATCATGTCCGTCCAACATCCACATTGGGCGCCAAAATCATGGAGGGAAAGCAAGTGGGCGCCAAAAGAAAGAGATAGCACTTTTCATTGAACAGATTCATGATGGTCCACTTGTTTGCCAAATTCGAGCAAGATACAAGAATAATTGGGTTTTGGTGTCTTCATGAAAGTTGTCCCTCTATCTCTTATCTTCCCAAAGCAAGTTGAATCGCATCAATACAATATCGGGAGCTCGAGATATGGCCCAATGACTGAAGACTGTGCAGGCTGGACCGAAAAGTTACAACTCTTCTAATAGATTTGGAGGGAGAATCCACTCAAATGAATGGTTATCCGAATAGTTAAAGGCCATTTCGGCCAAACCCCTTAGAAAACTATAAATAGGACTTGGATTTCATTTTGAAACACACCATTCAGATTATATAAAATTACTTGTGAGATTTTCTCCCGTTTAGTTCTTCTTAGAACTTTATCGACTTATCAAGTACTTTTTTACTTGTGGCGTCAACCCCTTTCTATCCATCTTGATACTTATGGTTCTTTTAGTTTAATATACTAAAAGGGTCAAGGTCGTTTATCACCACCCCTTAAAGATCAATATAAGGTTCAGGATTAGGTATTCTATAACATAGTTTCTTCCTTGAGTATTTTTAAGATACTATTTCCATTTCATCATTCCTTTTCACCATATCACCATCCTTACATATCATCTTATTTTCATTCACCATTCTCATCCTTTATCATCATCATAAAACGTCCTAAACATCCATTCACCCTTATCCACATCACACATCCTTCCGCTTCCAAATTAGTCCCTAAACTATTCCCTTCACTCATTTCACCTATTCCTTTCATCCATTATCCTTAATTTTTCGTTTTTGCAGCCACTTCTTGCGAGAGACTTGCTTTCTTCCTAGGTCCTACAATCAAAGTTTGTCGTTCATCATCATCAACAAGATCGGCACACATCAAAAGCTATCTTCCTTTAGTTTTCAATTGGGGTTGTTTTGAGCTGGTGGGATCTATTTGAGCTTACAACGAAGTTGTCCTTGCATCCCTTGCAATGTGTCCTACATTCCAATTTTCAAATAACATAAGTAATATAATTAAAAATAAGGAAAATATGTTTTTAAGGAATAATGTGTATGAATAAGCTAAATAATGCATAAATAAGCTTAGAAAATGTCATTATAATGCATGCAAAGATATTTAAAGATGTGGGTTTAAAACTAAGCATATGCATAGTACAATTTAATGTGTAACATATAGAAAACATAGTAACATGCAATATATATGTAGGGAAAAGGTAAGTTAGTAAAAACTCCCTTCTCTTTCTTCATTGTGAGAACGGATGAAAGCATAATGAGTAGGAGTAGAATCGTACATGCATCATCCCCTCTTTTTAGGCGATTTGTCCTCAAGGCTTTTCTTCATTATAATCTAATCTCGTTGCACTTGTTTGGGTGTTATTGGTATGAGAACAATCTTCTTGCCTTCATGCTTAAATGAGTATCGATTGGTATAACAATCATGCATGAATTTCTTGTCATATTGCCATGGTCTTTCAATCAAGATATGACTTGCATGAATAGGCACAACATCGCACATAACTTCATCCTTGAAGTTTCAAATTGATAACAGAACTAAAACCTGTTTAGTGACCCTCAATTCTCTGGAATTATTCAGCCATTAAAGTTTTTAGGGTGCAGGATGTTTTAAGGTCTTCAATCCTAATTTTTCTACCAACAATGTTCCTGACACGTTTTTTCAACTTTCGCCATCAATGATCATGAAACATACCTTTTCATTCACTTGACACTGAGTGTAAAAAATGTTTTCTCTTTGGTTTTCATCTTCTGCCATTTGAGTATTTAGGAACTTTTTCATCACTAATGTTTTACCTCCATGAATGGCTTCAATTTTCTCTTCTTCTTGCTCCACTTCTTCTTTAATATCTTTTTTAGTGTCGGAAGTGATCTCACCATTGTCTAGGAGCAACATTTTATTCCTATTTGGGCATTGGTTTGCAATGTGCCCTTGCCCCAAACACTTGAAGCATTTGACTTATCTTGAGCGAATAGGTGCTTCCACTTGCTTCCCTTCACAGTATCTACGGTTGCTGACTTTGTTTTGGATGTCTCATCTTGTTCCTTGGCTGGCTTGAAATGGTGTAGTCTTTCGAGAATTGATTTGACTCCATTTAGGGATAGCATTGCCTTTGCTTATTGATCTTCTGTGTTTTTGACATTCTACTATCATGGCTATATGACCATTTCTTCATTACATCTGCAATTTCTTTATTAATTCTAGCCAGGAATCTAGCCATTATGGCTTCTCGATTTGCATTAGTATTGGTTCTAATCATAACAATCTTTAATACATGTATGAGAGAAGTAAATGTATTTATTTTGGAAAAGAAGTTGAAGTTGTTTGATGCAAGCAACAAGGTACAAAACAATCCATGCATAGGAGGTGCAAAGCTATGCATTGTTGATAAGAAACTAAAATTGTTTTTAAGCCTGAAGCATCAGTCAACTTGTGATGACTTTTTGAATAGTATTCGGGAATTTCTAGGAAGAGTTGTCTTCTACTAAATTGACCATCATTCATTTACTTTTTCAGCGCATCTTGAAACGCATCAACCTAACATCGAGAGCTCAAGATATGTTTGTTTTACTGAAGACTGTGCATGTAGAAAACTAGATACAATATTATTATGGGATTTTGAAAAATTCAACCCAAAAGCTAATATATAAAGTGGAAGAATTAGATATTAAAATAAAATAATTTAAAGCTGGATTATAAAGCTTTGACCATAATTATTAATATTTTAATTTATTCCGTAGGATTCCTTTTAATTTGCTATGCATAGCTGATTTTGGGATTCATTTCTATTAAGCTATCAATGTGATGATTTTTAGGGATTAAATAGCTATTTATTATGATGTTTTCTTGTCTCCTTTAGGTTATAAAAGGATGTAGCATATTCTCTTGTAAGATGAACAACTTTAATCTTTCTTTTGAGAATAAATGTTATTGAGTATATTTTTGCAAGTATTGTTGCTTGTGAATTTTAGAACTGTTTCAACACAATCTTCTCTATAGATTGCTGGTGATTCTTTAATCATTTTCTCTAGGAGGCTGGGGTTAGAGCCTATCATGGAGTTTGCTTGATCAATCGCGATCAAGAGGGTTCCTAGGACACAACAACCATCACAACACCATCAAACCATTTTCATCTTCAACCGAACATCACCATTCCATTAACCACACCATTTCTGCACTCTATCTTTCCATGTCTTTATAGTAATTTTCTACGCTCTGATTTCCTTGCTTAAGATTCTGTAATTTGTGAAATAGATCCCGATGATAATGAATAGGTACAAACCTTCTTCTCATTATACCTTTCATTTTATCCCAAGTGCGAATTGGTCGTTCACCATTACGCCTTTTAGAGCTTCTTAATGGACCCCACCAGACAAGGGCATAGTTAATGAATTCCATAGCTGCCAAGCAAACCTTTTTTTGTTCTGAGTAAATATGATATACAAAGATATGCTCAACTTTGCTTTCCCAATCCATGTAAGCCTCTGGATCACTTTTTCCTTAAAAAGGAGGTATATTGACTCGAATGCTTCCAAGATTGTCATCTACTTGGACAAAATGAATAGAAACCATATCTTCATTTTCACTATCATTCACATTTTCTTCTTGTCTTGGTCGATTTTGCCTCTCATTGCCTCGAATGCTACTATTTCTTCTTGTGAACCTTTGATGTGATCCAAGTTACCATCGAACTTCTTGGGGCCTTGCTCATATCAAAGAAAAAGTCACAAGATTTAAACACTTGTGAAAAAGTTGATGATCTTAACAATTCAAGTTCAAACTTGCTTTTTCAAGCCTTGAATTTGAACTTGGAGCCTTGGCCATCTTTTGAACAAATGCAACATGTTACTTTTGCATTTTAATATATGCATTTGAGTGCTAGCTTAAGAGTGTGTTGCATGTAGTTGCATGAGCATTTAGCTTGCATGAGTTTACTTTATTTTACATATTTAAATTCATTATTTTTATCATAAACAAATAAGGCTTATTGTTCATTTAAACATATTGTTTGATTTATGTTTGTTTAGAACATTTAAGCATTTAATTCAATTATGTTCATTAGTTTAATTAATGCATGATAGTTCACTTAAATTATTTTAGTTTTCTTATGTTTATGAGTTAATTTAGTGTGTGAGTTAATTAATTAAACTAGATCATTCAGTGTAACTAGTTTCATTAATTAAACTAGCTCATTAAATATCTTTCATGCATTCACTTTTATTTTTATTGAATAAAGTTGTCATCTAATGGTTGCTTATATATCTCAGCTAGGGTATTTTTTTGGAGAAAATGATTGTTCATATTCTCAAGAATGATAAGGCATTTACATCAATTAAAGTCCCTTGAAGACCCATCAAGGCTGACTGGTTACAATGCAATTCAATGGAGCAATTACACCACTTGAAGGCTATTATTTCCAGCAATGGTTTTAAGGCTTTTAAGAGAGTCTTTTACATCACTTTAAGGCTATCAGTTTCAGCAACAAAGAAAGAGAAGACATACAATGAAAGCCTTCATTATCACCATTTAAGGGAGAGTAAAGGCAGGAATTAAAACAACACTTAAGAGGGAATTCAAGGAATATCAGTCAACTTGTTCGCCATTTTTGGATCTGATACGGGCATATTTGAGTCTGGAGATCTTCTTCAAACTTATTCTCCTATTTCATATCTTTCCAACGCACTTTGAATCACCTCAATCCGATATCAGGAGCTTAAGATATGATTAAATTATTGAAGACAGTGCATGCTGGAAATTCAATACGGGAATAGTCACAAGATGCTTCTTCCAAAAATTCAAGAGGGCATTCAATTGTGGAATTCAACATTTTATCAATAGCCCATTAAAGGAGGATGAATGAAAACTTAATCAAGTTCATCAGCCCAAGGGTTTCTACATGTGGATGATATGTGTGTCTACATTCATCCTAAGAATGTCCACATTCATTCTTCTAGATCAACTTTTTGGTTGTCAATTAGAGATTGGATAACCTACAAATTAATAGGCCTTTAACACTAGAATAATGAGTCTTTAATCTTTGTCTAGGCCAATCAATTTGTTGTTGTCTTACACCTATAAATAGGTACTAATTCCATTGTAAAGATATAACTTTTGGCATATATTACAACTTGAGAGTGTTTCTCTTTTATAGTTCTTTTTGAACTTTATCGGCTTGCAAGATTGTTCTTGTGGCATTCATCCCTATTCATTTTTTATATTGTTGGTTCCTAGTTCCTATAGCTAGAGGGTCACAATCCATTTACCTTTCACCCAAGTCACGGTTCAAAAACTCTTAAGGAACGGGTCTTCACTTTTGAGTGTTGGTTCCTCCTTTGTTTACACCATACCATCAATTACATTCCTTCTCTTCACTTTCATCATCCATATATCCATATTTTCCATACGCCATCCTAAACACAATAACAATCTTATCATCATTTCATTTCACCATACTATCTATCCATTTCATATCATCTTGTAAGTTCTATTTCTTTTCATTTCAGTTACTTACTAGAATCACGATCGGGAAATCACATATACAAATCCGGATACTCCGCAATCGGATTCGTATCAACCTTCCAAATGATTTATTCTGTCACGAATAGGTTCTAGTTTCGAGCATAATAACTTTTGCATTTCTTGAATTAAAGCTTGTATGTGGAGATTAGGAGCCAATTGTCCTTCCTTAAGGTTGTTCTCACTATCTTGCATCATGGTTAGAAACAAAAATGGAGTTGTCACTCAAATCACTCATGTTTAAACTTAGGACTTAGTGGCTTTTATTTTCCTCTTATGATCTCATAACTCCCTTGTATTTTTCCTCTCAATCTCTCGACATAAGCTCTTTAAAGAACTAATATTGACTTTGTCAAACTTTCTTTGGTTGTGTGGCGTTTCTGGCTGAAAATAAGGTTAGGCTAGGGAAATGGAAAGAAAAATAATGGCAAATAAAAGAAAGAAAAGGTTAAGGGACTAAAATGAAGGAAATGAAAAATTAAAAGAAAAAAATTTAAAAGGAGTAAGAAAACATATTTGTACCAACAAAACTTACTTACAAAGCAATCTGCGAATAATCAAACTTGAGGAATTTCTCCAAGTTGGTTTGCTCGTTTGCTTTGCACTTTTCTTCACCAACTTTGTTTTTCTGATTTCCTTTTCTTTTCTCTTTTCTCTTTTTTGTACTTTTTGAATTCCTTATATTTGAGGGAGAAATTTCAAAAAAAATGTTGTATTTACTCTCTCTCTTTTTTTTTGGAAAAATAAAAAAAAGAACATCAAACACAAAAGGTAGGCTTACTTTATTCTTCCTTTTCTCTAATACCACATGATACGCTCCAACTCTTCAATTGTTGTTGTTGAAAGAAGCTTTGATTGTCCCGACCGTGAATGCAAGTATGACTGGTCTTTTAATTTTTTTTGGATGATGGAAGATGAAGGAGATGGTTAAGGAATGATGCGAAAGCTTTAGGAAGTATGGTGGATGGTGTAAGGGATGAATTTGGATGGGATGATGTGTGTTTAGATGGTTGTGGAAAGTAGGAAAGATGGTGAGTGGAAAAAAAATAATCCCTCTATCCCATTTAGGAAGTCCAGTATTGACGTTTTAAAGTTAAAATTTTAAAACTTTGACCATAGTTATTTTAAATATTTTAATTTATTAATGATATGATCACAACCAACAATGAATTAAAATAATTTCCTATTGGACCTATGACTCGTGCTAAAACCAAGAAATTCCAAGAGGACATGGGAAATCTATTTATTAAAGGCTGAAAATTAGAGAATGCAGCACCAATTTTGTTGGAACAATATAGCCTCCTACTTGTGCATGAGTTTGCATGAGTTCTTTCTTAAGTTTTTAAATTTAGTTTCAGCATGTGTGCATGAATAAATAATGCTTGATGTTCATTTAAGCATATTAGTTCAATTAAGTTCATTAGTTTAATTAATGCATGATAGTTCACTTAAAGCATGTTAGTTCAATTAAGTTTTTAATTAGTTTGTACTAATTCTTTTATAGTACAATATGGATGACAGTGCATGTAATTTTGTCAAAATTTTCTTATTGCCTTGAGTTATACTCGTAATATTGAGATAGTCAACATCCATTTGACTGATATTCTCAATATATTTCTATAAATATCTTTAAAACTCAATAAGTCTCTTTGCGACTTTGACGAGTATAATGCACTGTAAATATGGAATAAAGTTCCATTTGGCAATAACATATTTGCTCAATCGGAGCCTTCTGTGATATTAGTACTTCCGGATATAGTACTCACATTATTCCCTTGAATTTAAAATGGGAAAATATGCATAATCATGCACCTTTTAATATGTGCTTTATTTCATTCACTCCGGGGAATGAAAAATATGTGATTTGTACCATTCACTTTGGGGAATGACAAAATATTAAATATAGCACATTATATCAAATCAGTTATCTATCAAAGATAAACTCTCAAAAGATCTTCCGAAGCATTGATATTTCAGTACTTTGAGATATAATACTCACATTTTCCCTTATATTTAAATGAGAAAAATATTTCTTATGCTTAATTATAGTATGAGTACTTGCACTGTCTATTTGGCATAAATAGCCACAATTCATTGTAGATTTTATTCCAGAAGTGATAATATTCTTTAAATGATAAATTAACATAAAACTTAAATAAATAATATATAAAATAAATTAACGATAAATTAATATAAAGCGTAAATAAATAATACGTAAATATATTAACATAAATAAATAATAAATAAAAATAAATTAACATAAAACAAAATAAATAAAAGATCTAAAGGAAATAAAATAAATGGCGGATTATTTTCTTGAAGGATTATGAGAAAATTAACAATATCCAATTGAGTTGGACCAACAACGCCATAATTTTTTTTACACTACAAAAAAAATTTGTTTATATTTTCTTTCATTTATCATTCATGATTACGAATAAAGTCTATAATATTTTGGCGTTTGACAAGTACGATACCGATGGTTTGTACCATTGCATTGATAACATAAAGATTTGATATGATCTCTATCATTCTTGTCATTCTTATAATTCCACTTCTGGTGGATATAAACATTCTCAAAAAATCATCTTATCCATATTTATTTTATGACCTCATTCGCAACCAGAATTACTAATGTGGCTTTTATTCATTCCGCTATAAAATATCACATTCACTTCAGGGAATGGAGCGGAGACTAATAGGTATTTAAAACCTTTTTATGATTGTGTCTGTAAGATAACATTAATGTGTGAAAAGTGGAGTATGTTTTTCTAACATATCCTCATCAGTGATACTCTGGAAAATAATTGAGTTTTATTCACTTAACCATATAGTGAATTATCACGTTTGCATTCACTTCAAGGAATGAAACAAATTCAATAATCGCATGGAATAAACATCATGCTTGTATTCACTTCAGGGAATGACATAAATCCAATAATCGCATGGAATAAACATCATGCTTGCATTCACTTCAAAGAATGACATAAATCCAATAATTGCATGGAATAATCATCATGCATGCATTCACTTTGGTGAATGCCTCCCATAAAAATTCTTGGATCAAGACGATTTTCGTAACTTGAACTTGGGAGAAATCTATATTCGAGTTTTTCAACACAAAAATATTACTTTCAAGCAAATATAGATTTTATAATATTTATACTATTAAATAGTAATTGATCAACCAATATATATACAATAAGAAACAAAAATTTAATCCTTATACGCGGCGTTGTTAAACCAGTCCACAAGGTCCTTTAAAAAGAACCTCCTTTGAGACCAGTAGCCTCGCAGAACGGGATGTCCAACCAATATACTCGGATTAAACCAACATAAAAAAAACATATTAATTAATTAAAGGATTAATATTTGTTCTAATATCATGTAATACTTAGAACATGATTAAAATATAAATTTTTATCATCATAATAAAATAAACAAATATTGGTTATAAACAAAGATAAAAAATCTCAAATTGAATAAATAAAACATACTAAACTTTCTACTAATTTGAATATATGGTAGATTTAATTACCAATATCTTGTTACAATCTTTTTTGAGAATTGTCGACAGGAACCATGGTAATTGAGCAACTCTATGGCTACAAAAGCATCAAATAACCAATGATTTTTTAAAAAATAAAAATCAAATTAAAGATCAAGAAAGAAAAAAATAATCAATAATTAAAATAACATAGATGGACAAGAACTTATCTTTGATTCATGCTAGTAACAAATTCTATTCAATAACTCCTTTAATATTCGAACGATAAATACATCTGTTGGTTAGAGTCTCGTGCTGGTAATGCGTTGTGAATAAAATAAAGAATAAGAATAAAATAGGAGAATAAAGATGAGAGACAAAAGAGAAAGATTTTATTATATTCTCAAAATAGAGTTGTGTGTACAATGCTTTCTCCAAAAGTCTATATTTATAGGCATAAGATGGAAACCCTAATTTCAATGGGTATTAAACACTAATAATAAAGCCCATTAAAGTTTAACTTAATATATGGATATCCACCATAAATAAATATATTCATAACAAATCCTGTTATATTTAATAATTTACTATTTTTATATTCAAAATTTTAAAATTTTCATAAATATAATCTTTAAATTCAAAAAAATAATTAAATTAAAAATATTTTAAAATAATCGAATATCAAAATATCTGATCCAATTAACTAGTTATCTAAAAAACCATATATTCAAAAAAAAAGTGTTAATAAATTCGTCTTAAACTTAAATATATAATATTATCGATTAGTAATCCAATATTATATTTGTTTCAACTGTTTAAGTTTGCTTTTACCACGTTTTGCAATTGAGAGATCTGGATTGTTTCGTTTAAGGGTGTTATTACCTTGGTTGGCCAATTCTAAAAACCGACATCCTAATCAAAGGCTAAAAAAAGCCAAGTATAATATGCCGTTAGATTACCTTAAATCAATCTTGATCGTTCAATTAAAAAAATAAAGATAACCTTTTCTCCTGGTTACCAAACAAGTTTTTGATTTGAAGATTTAAGTTTATAAATTACTTGAAAAATTCCTCCCCTTACCAATTTAAACCCTAAATATCTGATCGAACTCACGATTTCTACCTCAATTTGAGCTGAATCCATCCGTCTGAGATTTTGGAATTGAATTTCATTTTGGGGATTTGATTTGCAGATTTGAGGAACTAAAAAAAAGAGGGCTAATGGAAGGAATGTTGTCTTCGAGTTATAAGCAAAGCATGGTTTCCTCCTTTCTCGAGATAGTTATTGGCCAAATTGCCGAAACTACCATGTAGTTCTTTTGCAAGTAAGCTTTTATTTTCTCTCTACTCATATAGTAAAGTTCGAAGCTTTTTGATGCCCAAGGGTTTCCGCAATGTTGAAGCTTGCAGTTTTTTTTGTTATTTCCTCATCTTCATCCCTTAAATTCTTAATGGCTTTGTGATTCAATTATTAATGGTGAGGTAATCTGTTATTAATGTCAAATTATTGACAATTTATATTTTTTAGTTAAATTTTTTAAAGGATTATTGTTATTTATGACCCATGCTCAATCGTGAAATATTTGTGGGAAATAGGCAACAAGCTCGAAGCTTGATGAAGCTCCTCAGCTGTTTTATGTCGATAATGAAGACAATGTTGTTGCACCAGCTTCTAAGTCTTCAATTGTGAAAAACGTAGATTTTTGGGTTGAATAAAATTTTGGGTAAGTGATTCATATTGATGTTCACTCTAATTCAGCACCTAATTGTTTGTTTTCTTAATATTTATTAATGTTTTTGTCATTGGTTTTTAATGTTATTCGATGAGTTGAAAGAGTCTGAAACTGGCGATGTTAAACCTGAGAGTTTGCTGGAGGTATCTATTTTGTTATTAATCTTGATTGGAAGATCATAGGAAAATATGTAGAAATGAAAAATGATGTGGTTTTAAAAAGATGCTAATAAAATTATGATTTATGGTAGTTGAAGAACAATGTATGATTTTTGTGATTGAAATGAAGTATTTTAACCTTTAAGATCAGGTTCAATTGATTGGATGAAGTCTAGTTAAGTTGTATCATTGGATTTAAAAAGAAAATTAGGTAGGACAATAAAGAAAAATCTTTGAAAGAAAACAGTAAAGATCAGAGAAATAGAGAGAAGGCAAGAAAGATAAAAAATTTGCTTTCTTTTGATTTTGATGCAGGTTCATTCTCTAAATCAAACGAAACAAAAAGAAATAATAGGAAGAAGTAAGTGGAGCCTGTATTTCTTTAGAGAAAAAGGGGAGAAGACAATAGAATATTTCTAGATTTCAATCGATACCCTAAAAGCTACTGTAGCTTCCTATTTAACCATACCAAAACGCAACGTATAGGACAAACAAACTTAAAACAAAAATAAAAAACTTGAAAACAGAAATAAAACGCAATGTTTTCTAAAAGATGTGTATCAATACTCCCTCCTTCAAGAAGGTGAATCTTCAGATATCTTCACACTTTGAAGCTTGTGTAGCAACTCAAAAACTGCTGTAAATCTTCAGTCTTTACACTTTGGAGTTGAATTACCATTTGTGTATCTATGGTGAACAAGGATATTCTAGGAGTGATCCTAGATCCTTTTAAGATTTTGGATCCAATTTTATCTTTAAAATTATGACCTAGCCCAAGTAAAATTCCCTTTCACTGTACTGTTTTTACCGAATAATCAAACTGCATGGTCAAAGTTGAAAAATTCCATTGAATGTATCCCAGAAAAGCTAACCATGAGATCCCAAGAACTAGATCACAGCCTTTTAAGGGTAACACCAAATATTCAGAAGTGAAAACTTGCCCATGTAACTCCCAATAAACTTCTTTACATAAGCCTTGTATTTGAAACAACCCTCCAACTATCGTAACTTGTAGTTGATACCTACTTTCTACAGACAACCCGCAGGCTTTCACTAATCCTAAACTCAAAGAATTGTGAGTGCTACTAGAACCCACGAGGGCTATCCATTTTTGTTTTTGAATTACCACTTCAATTTTCATGGTTTCACAGCCCACATGTCCCCACATAGCTTGGAGAGAAAGGACAGAAATATCAGGCATTCCACCATCCATATTATCAGGTTTAATGTGTTCTTCATAATCCATAAACTCTTCATACTCACCTTTCCCCTCGTTACCTTTAATTAAGAAAGTTAAGAAATCAACATAATATTGATTGAATGTTGACGTTTGATGCAAAGCCATCCTTTTACTTGTAACATTAGCATTAGAGTGGCCACCAAAAAAATTTGATGAAACATTTTTATCAACTCCTTCCTCAACTCTATCCCAAATCCAGCTACAAATTTACCCTTTCTTTTCAAAAGCCTACCATCCCAAGAATACTTTGAATGTGATGCAGCATCATTAATCAATTCCTCAATGAGCTTCTGTAACTTGGCATCCTTCTCCTATGATTGAATAACTTGATCAACCCATTGGGTCTTGAAGCTATTAATAGTCATTAGCTTTCCTTTCATAAATCTGAGGTCCCTTGAAAGAATATTAATAACTATGTTGGAAGTCTAAAGAATATGATAAAACCATTCTGCATTGGTCCCCAAAAGACTCTTTACAATTGGATGAGCAAAAAGTTTCCCAAAATCGTAGATATTATCTCCCAAAAGAGTAGACAAGGACAAATCAAATGCCAAACCCAACTTAAAAGGTTCTGAGAGAGACTTCAAATTTCTATCATCAATATATGCAGAATTGCTGAGTTACGAATATAAGGTCCTGCATCCCACCTTCCATGAGAAAATCCAAATTTTCAACTGCAAATACATTGTCAATCGTTTCTATCATATCTTCGCTATCTTTAAACAATACCACTGCATAGAATTTATAGTCCCCCAATATCATAGCGTTACCGAGAAAAGTACCAGGATCAAAAATATATCGAATCGAGTTAGTAATGCAGTCGAATTGTTCCTTATATGTCAATTTCAATTTCGAAACATCATAATCCGGGACAATATACTTCAGATTTTCTCTAGCAGAACTAACATATGCCATGATGAAATTCCTCCCAGAATATTCATTTTTATCCATCCAAATCATTTCCGAATCAACTAAGACATTTTTAATCACAGTACTCGAAAGAAACTCAACAATATGCTCTAAGTTCCAAATCGATTTCATAATAACGGCAGACAAAATATTTAAATTTGGATTTGAAGTACTTATCAGAGGGGGATTTGAAGCTATAACCTTAGGCGACAAATTATCTGAATCATTGGCCATCAATGTTTCCACCACATATGACACTATAAGCTTCTGAATGGAATCATCAACCCCGTTTAATCCATTGATAGTTTCCATTTCTTTATAATCATCGATTCTTGTAGGCATTTCATCAAACACGTTCTTCGCAGGTATAACTTCCTTCTCCAAATTAATTTTTGGCGTAACAAAATTTTCATTGCAAAATGTTTGACCCAATTTTCGTTCGTGAACTTCAGATCGAACATCATTGATTTCCTCTTGAATCCCTTGAACCTTCTCAGTAATGGTTTGATCAATTTTCTCTTCCAATCGTATCGTCATCTCGTTGAATTCAAACTGTATTTTGGTAAGATTTTGTTGAGGTAGTGGTTTCACTTCGTCAGTTAGGTGCCAAGAAACCTGGCTCTGATACCTTTGATGCAGGTTCATTCTCTAAATTAAACGAAACAAAAAAAATGATAGGAAGAAGTAGATGGAGTCTGTATTTCTTCAAAGAAAAAGGGGAGAAGACAACAAAATATTTCCAGATTTCAATCGATACCCTAAGAGCTACTATAGTTTCCTATTTAACCATACCAAAACGCAACGTATAGGACAAACAAACTTAAAACAGAAATAACAAAACTTGAAAATAGAAATAAAACGCAGTGTTTTCTAAAAGATGTGTATCAAATTTTGATTTCTTTTTTTTAAATAAGAAATTACGAGATGATAGAAAAGATTGGGTTGCCTGCAAAGTCTTCGTTGAGAGAAAATAATTGGGTTGTCAATGTCTCTCATTGCTAGGGATGTTCTTCTCAGTTCACCTTCATCAATCGCAAGTTTTTTTTATTATTTTGATTTCATCTTTTCACAGATTTTTGCCCTTTCTTCTCTATAATTCAATACCCATATCTTAAATTTTCTTTTATTTTTCTTGCTTCTAATTTTAATTAAAATTTCTGTATTTTAGATTACTCCTAAAATTTCTCTAATGATGCAATTGGAATTTGAGATTATTTGCCGAATTAACTTATTGATGCTTCATGATATAAAAGATTCAAATTTAAATCCAGTTAGAATACTATTTATTGAAATCAAGATTGTTGTAATATTTATTCTTTTAGCCTTTTAGATTATTTATGGAATTTCTCTAGTGGAATTTGAATGATTATATTGGAATTTGAGACTCTCTGTTGGCTTAACATATTAATGCTCTGTTATAGATAAAATTTACAGTTGAATATGATTAGAATCCTACTTTTATAAATCAAGATTTACATCCTTTTCCCCTTTGGCTTAACATGTTTCGTTTTTAATTCTGAATTGTCAGAATCATTGTCGACAATGTCGAGACCTATTTTGCAGCACTTGTACCCAGTAAAGAATGGATTTGTGTGGACATGGTGATTCACATATGCGTATTTGTGAGCCTCGTAAAACTCTAAAAAAGGCAGCACAATTTAAGTTGTGCCATGGATATAAAAGTAGAACCGAAAAAAATATCATTTTTTTTAACAATGTATTATGTTTAGTCGATGATAGGTTTGGTGTTAGAAATCTTAGTTTCATTTTTACTAAGTTTATCAAATCCTTGAACTTAGTTTACGGGCATGTTGAATTTGTAAATATAAGTTCGTATGAGGAGCAATCAATTATTTGCTCTTGTATGTTAGTTTACACTATGAAATCCTTAAGGATTTACTTTCGATATTAATGATTTAGCTGTTTTGTGTTGGTAATTCAAAACCATGAGCAAAACATGAGGGGAGCTTGTGGATGTGCTCCTAATCGTGTAATTGTTATTACTTTTGATCGAGGAATTTTTTTGCGGAGGGAAATGTTCAAGAAGCATATAGGTTGGTTGATAAAGTTGTTGGACATGATGTTTCTGATGTTGATTGCGAGAGTACTCTCGTAGTGTCTTTGATAAGGACGAATAGACGTGATGAGGCAGAGAAAGTCTTTAGGAAGATCTTAAAAAATGTGGTTAAACTGGATGACATTGCTTCTAGTATTATGATTGTTAACCTTACACCTTTTCAATTTCATTGTCCTTCTGGTTGTACTCAGTTTGGTGATTTGTTTTCAAGCTCTTTTCAGATTAGGTTTCTTAGAGATGCTAGAGTTGTTTTCTTTACTTCAATGACTATAAGTAATTTATATATGGATTTTAATTTGTTTGAAAAACTGTAATGTATTTTTTAGTTAAATTTTTTAGATTTATGGATTATGAACAACTGAAAATTAGCTTGTAGGTTTGTTACCGTTCAACAAATGCAATTAGGTAATATTATGTTGTATTCTTAAGTGAAGTATGATGCTAGGATTAGGTTCTGCACATAATAGTGTTTTTGGTATGGGTTATGAATTTAATTTTTATATTAGTCTTGCTTGATTTCTTAATTTTTATGTTTTATATTTATCTTTATCTATTTGATTTTGATTTAACAAAAAAGAAAAAAAGTCTTTAAAATTTTATTTTTAAACATATGCACATATCAAACAAAAATGAAGTTGTTTGTAATTTATTTTGGATTTTGTTATATCATTAAGGGTACGACAAAATTGGATTTTGATATAACAAAAAAGTTAAAGGATCGTTTTATAAAAATATTTATAAGTCATACTTAATTGACAACTCAGAGAATTTTTTTCGGTTAGAACAATAACCCAACACTAGTTTCCTTAAGCATTTTCAAAGCCAAAAAAATTATTTTTTTTCAATGCATTTAGATACCACTCTAAAAGGTATCGATACCATGTTCTTATTATCGATAAATGATCTTAAGTTTTCATAGAGGTTTCGATATAATCCTTCACATTTTCAATACCATTTTTTCCAGATTAAAGAAGTTTCGATACAATTATGTAGTTGTTTCGATACAATACAATTTTCAAAACCTTACATTTTTTGTACCACATTATATTTGTGTGAGTAATTCGGTATATACCTTTTTCCTTACAGTTTTTGTAAGTATTTATGTATACTTTGTAGTAATTTATATACGTACACAAATCCTTACAATATTTGTACCAATTTATGTATTCTCGTAGTAAATTGTGTATGTACACAAATCCTTACACTAAGATGATCTCCTTTAGCTCATGGTAAAAAGTTGTAAGGATTTGTGTACATACCTTTTTCCTTATAGTTTTTGTAAGCATTTGTGTATACTTGGATTTGTGTACATACAAAAATCCTTACAACATTTGTACCAATTTATGTATTTTCGTAGTAAATTGTGTATGTACACAAATCCTTACACTATGATGGCCTCCTTTATCTCATGGTGTGAAGTTGTAAGGATTTATGTACATACCTTTTTCCTTACAATTTTCGTAAGCCGTTGTGTATACTTTGTAAGGAATTATGTACATACATAAATCCTTACCATTTTTGTGTCATATTATGTATATTCGTAGCCAATTGTGTATGTACACAAATCTTTACCTTTGGATAACCTACTTTAGCTCATGGTGAAAGGTGTAAGGATTTGAGTGCATAACTTTTTCCTTACGGTTTTCGTAAGCCATTGTGTATACTTTGTAAGGAATTGTGTATATACACAAATCCTTACCATTTTTGTGTCATATTATGTATACTCTTAGCCTATTGTGTATGTACACAAATCCTTACCCTTATATGATCTCCTTTAGCTCATGGTTTCGAAGTTGTAAGGATTTGTGTACATACATTTTTCCTTACGGTTTTCGTAAGCCTTTGTGTATACTTTGTAAGGAATTGTGTACATACACAAATCCTTACCATATTTTTGCCATATTATGTATACTGGTAGCCTATTGTGTATGTACACAAATCCTTACATTTGGATGACCTCCTTTAGCTCATGGTGAGAAGTCGTAAGGATTTGTGTACATACCTTTTTTCTTAGGATTTTCGTATGCCATTATGTATACTTTTTAAGGAATTGTGTACATACAAAAATCCTTTACCATTTTTGTGGCATATTATGTATACTCGTAGCCAATTGTGTATGTACAAAAATCCTTACCCTTGGATGGTCACCTTTAGCTCATTGTTTCGAAGTTGTAAGGATTTGTGTACATAGCTTTTTCTTTATGGTTTTCGTAAGCCTTTGTGTATATTTTGTAAGGAATTGTGTACATACACAAATCCTTACCATTATTGTGCCATATTATGTATACTCGTAGCCAATTGTGTATGTACACAATTCCTTACTCTTGGATAACCTTTAGCTCATAGTGAGAAGTCGTAAGGATTTGTGTACATACCTTTTTCCTAACGGTTTTCGTAAACCATTGTGTATACTTTGAAAGGAATTGTGTACATACACAAATCCTTACCATTTTTGTGCCATATTATGTATACTCATAGTGAATTGTTTATGTACACAAATCTTTACCCTTGGATGGCCTCCTATAGCTCATGGTTTCGAAATTGTAAGGATTTATATACATACTTTTTTCCTTACGGTTTTCGTAATCCATTGTGTATACTTTGTAAGGAATTGTGTACATACACAAATCCTTACCATTTTTTTGTCATATTATGTATACTCGTAGCCAATTGTGTATGTACACAAATCCTTACCCTTGGATGGTCTCCTTTAGCTCATGGTTTCGAAGTTGTGAGGATTTGTGTACATACCTTTTTCCTTACGGTTTTCGTAAGCCTTTCTGTATACTTTGTAAGGAATTGTGTACATACACAAATCTTTACCATTTTTGTGGCATATTATGTATACTCGTAGCCAATTGTGTATATACACAAATCCATATCCTTGGATGGCCTCCTTTAGCTCATGGTTTCGAAGTTTTAAGGATTTGTGTACATACCTTTTTCCTTACGGTTTTCGTAAGCCTTTGTGTATACTTTGTAAGGAATTGTGTACATACACAAATCCTTACCATTTTTTGCCATATTATGTATACTCGTGGCCAATTGTGTATGTACACAAATCCTTACACTTGGATGACCTCCTTTAGCTCATGGTGAGAAGTCGTAAGGATTTGTGTGCATACCTTTTTTCTTAGGATTTTCGTATGCCGTTATGTATACTTTGTAAGAAATTGTGCACATACACAAATCTTTACCATTTTTGTGCCATATTATGTATACTCGTAGCGAATTGTTTATGTACACAAATCTTTACCCTTGGATGGCCTCCTTTAGCTCATGGTTTTGAAGTTGTAAGGATTTGTGTACATACCTTTTTCCTTACGGTTTTCGTAAGCCATTTTGTATACTTTGTAAGGAATTGTGTACATACACAAATCCTTACCATTTTTGTGTCAGATTATGTATAATCATAGCTAATTTTGTATGTACACAAATCCTTACCCTTAGATGACCTCCTTTAGCTCATGGTTTTGAAGTTGTAAGGATTTGTATACATACCTTTTTCCTTAAGGTTTTTGTAAGCCATTGTGTATACTTTGTAAGGAATTCTGTAAATACATAAATCCTTACCATTTTTGTGGCATATTATGTATACTCATAGCCAATTGTGTATGTACACAAATCCTTACCCTTGGATGGCCTCCGTTAGCTTATGGTTTCGAAGTTGTAAGGATTTGTTTACATACTTTTTCCTTATGGTTTTCGTAAGTCGTTGTGTATACTTTGTTAGGAATTGTGTACATACACAAATCATTACCATTTTGTGTCATATTATGTATACTCGTAGCCAATTGTGTATGTACACAAATCCTTAGCCTTGAATGGTCTCCATTAGCTCATGGTGAAAAGATGTAAGGATTTGTGTACATACCTTTTTCTTTACGATTTTCGTAAGCCATTGTGTATACTTTGTAAGGAATTGTGTATACATACACAAATCCTTACCATTTTTGTGGCATATTATGTATACTCGTAGCCAATTGTGTATATACATAAGTCCTTACCTTTGGATGACCTCCTTTAGCTCATGGTTTCGAAGTTGTAAGGATTTGTTTACATACCTTTTTCCTTACGGTTTTCGTAAGTCGTTGTGTATACTTTGTTAGGAATTGTGTACATACACAAATCATTACCATTTTGTGTCATATTATGTATACTCGTAGCCAATTGTGTATGTACACAAATCCTTAGCCTTGAATGGTCTCCATTAGCTCATGGTGAAAAGATGTAAGGATTTGTGTACATACCTTTTTCCTTACGATTTTCGTAAGCCATTGTGTATACTTTGTAAGGAATTGTGTATACATACACAAATCCTTACCATTTTTGTGGCATATTATGTATACTCGTAGCCAATTGTGTATATACATAAGTCCTTACCTTTGGATGACCTCCTTTAGCTCATGGTTTCGAAGTTGTAATGATTTGTGTACATACCTTTTTCCTTACAGTTTTCGTAAGCCGTTGTGTATACTTTGTAAGGATTTGTGTATATGCACAAATCCATACAATATTTGTACCAATTTATGTGCCCACATGATATTAAATATGTTAATAAAGCCCGATAAAACGTTTAACCCATTATTATGGAAAAATAAGATAAAAGAGGTTGATTCGAACAAAATTTAGTGATTACAGATGGTGTCCAAGTGTTTGAGCATAGATTGAGAGGATCCGAGTAGGGGCAAGTTGCAACTAGTAGGAAGGAGATCCTACAATCGAGATGTATGTGGTGGGTCAACAAGAGATATTACATGGCGAAGAGCATCGAAGTGAGCAGTACTTATGGGAGACAACCGAGTCAAGGTCGAGTTCTCTTTATGGGGAGAGCGGTCTTTTTGGGGGACAACCAAGCCCGATTCTGAGTTGGAAGCAAGCCAAGGTGTGGACGTAAGTCCAGGATCGCATAGTACAACTTCATTTCGAAGGTGCAAAGGGGGCGTCGCTAAGTTTGGTGGGAGAATTTACATGGGCCTCCAGTTCAAACACAAGTTATATGTGCAATCAGTTGCTGATGGGGTTGTGATAGAGAAATTGCATATGAAAAGACCACTGGATTTAGCTCGGTCCAAGAAGATTCTGGAATGTTCTAGAAGATAACATTATCCATTTTAATTATTTTAAATGATTTATTTAGATAATATTAGAGATAAATAGAGATGTTGTAAAGATATCGGTGTAATCTTGTCTGTCGATATAAACCAGTTTTGGCCGTTAGATCGAGGGGAGTTCAACTATAAATAAAGACTCTTATCTCACTTGTAAATCATCCATTCATTCATTCTTTTATATCCAAGAGTAAACAAGACATTCACTCTAAATCCTGTTTTGTTCTTCGTATTCTTAGTTTTTTTCTTTTGTTTTGCGTGGTTATTCTCTATAGTTAGCTTTCGCTTAGAACAATCTTGTGTTCTCAAGTGCTTTGAAAGTTTGATTTTCTAGAGTGAGAATTAAGACTTAGTCGTTTGTCTTAAAGATTAGACTAAGATTGTACGGGCTAACTGGTTTAGAAGTCTAGTCCCGTGATATATCCATCTAAACTAATACTTAATGACGTACTTAAAAAAAAATTAAAAATAATTATTAATTTTTTTCTCCCAAACTAGCTATATTACTAAATTTCTAAATCAAATATAATTGTGATTATGTGCATTTCAACCTACGATTTCATGGATGTTTCAAGAATGATATTAAAATTAGTACTTAATCAACTATTTCAAAAATAAATTAATTTTTTATTATAAGTAATGGGTGGATAGGGTTTTGCTGCCATAAATCTGTTTCCTCCCTGATATATTTTTAAATATTAATTTATTTTTTATATTTTTATCTAATATATTAATTTTTAGATTCGGTTCTAACTCAAAAATTTTAATCTTCTTTGAGAATAAAGATTAAATTGGACCAAACGACCCTCACAATTTGTTTTAAAATGCACTATTGAGAGTCTAAGTAAAAGGTTTTTCTAGGGAAGAAGCCAATAAAATCATAAAAAAAAAAATGAAATGTATACAGTTATAATGTGGAAAAAATTAAAGACAATGTCACCATAAATATCATGAAGATTCAGCGAATATTGTTCTGATTAAAGATTGAGCAATAATAATAAAGATTGAGACTTCGATTAAATAAGAGTTTTAGTTAAAATTTTGTAATATCGTAACTTGCTTTAATAGTTAAACATATTTTAAAAAATATTAAACTTGATCTCGACCTGACTAAAAATTTTTTAAAAAAATTAATTATCGTCATTGATAAAGATTAAATTCGATCAAACCACATTGAATCTAGATTTTATCGGGTTGCAATGCAAATGACCACAAGATGGAAGAGAGGTTGTATATCCTGAGTAGAAATTATTATTTTTTATATTTAAAAAGTTTAAGATTAGAATTTAGGATTAGAAGTTAAAATTTTGGTTTAGAATACTAGATTTATTGTGTATTTTTTAGATTGTAGAATTTAAAATTTAAGATTAATGACTTAAAATTTAATATTTTAATATTAAGACATAAAAATAAAGATAAAAAAAAAAGGAGATTGATTTTTTTTTCTATATTCCCACCTCTATCTATGTAAATTGGTTAGATATTATTGTCAACAGTATTATCACTAATATTTGAAAAGTTGAGAAATTGAGATAGACGTCATATGTTTTTTTGTGAAATTGTCCACAAAGATAATGTAGAAGTGGAAATCATATATTGATGACAAAGGAACTTGGTCATATAAATCCAAGTACAATAGGTCAAGAGGCCCGAAACTCGAGTGTATGGGTGGGCTTCCTTGATACAAGTTTTGCCTTAACTTGGATGAACTACTTGTTGCTGGATTGTCCAAAAAAATTAGCTAACAGGAGAAGAAATAAATATATGTATTAAAAGCTGATAACTGTGTGTGATTTTGGACCTGCTTGACTCCACTGATGCCAACTAGGGATGGATCAATCTTTGTTGCCGACATCCATAGTTGGCATCCAGGGAGCCACGCAGATCAGATTGAAAACGTCACATTTCACGGTAAATGTTTTTCCTCCTACAATGGTGAACAGACCAGGCTACATCAGCTGTAAAAAGAACAAAGAAGTTTGCACGTTGAAGACAATGCCACATGATTTAGGGACAATCAACGTAATTATAGAGGATAGGTTTTGCAGTAAAATGTAATAAAGGAAGAACAAAAGATACCCTTTTACACAACACTGAAGTAGTATATTTTTAAGGTTTTACTTACAGTTGAATCATGGGCTGACCTGCAGAAAACATGGTGCAAAGAAGCTGAGTTCAGTTCAGCACTGCTCTCTCTATCAAAACACACACAGTTGTTTTAAGCTTGGAAATGATACAAACAAGTGCATGACTCCATTACTTTATATGGGATTACAGAGTTATGTGCGGCTAAGAAAAAAGACAACAAAAGCTCCGGGGAAAGCGAAAGGAGATCGTAGGGAGCTATAAAAAAACAGGCGGCAAAGGAAAATAATTAGTTTTGCAACTTCCCAGATCATGGTTTGTTTTTTGCTTGGTAAAGTAAAGGAGTTGAGCAAAGGAGACAAACCAACTACGGCCATTGACAGGAGAGCATGGAGCCACTGGCCAAGCCAAGGCCAAAGCAGGAGACAAAGTGACAGCCTTGGTATGGATGGTTTGCAGGATTATTTGGCGATCGTTTTAAAACCCAAATTTAAGCACATAATGCGTTGAATAAAAATGAAAAAGTACCGGACCAACAAAGGTGATCTAATCAGATGAGGCGATAGATCACTTAAGTAAAGTTATAATTCGAATTTTGATATTATATATAACTCTTATTAGTAGCAATATTCTTGATTTTAGTCGAAGAAATTATATTCTTAATATCAATAATTTTTTAAAAGATAATAACAAAAAAAATTCTTACACGTGATATACAATGTAATTGATTTGATTGGGGCGCAATTTCCAGGAAATAAAGCTCTTTCAACGAATGCGGCCGGCCGGCCTGGTGTTATAGTTGAGAGGATCCTTCCTTTTCCAGATTCTTTTGTAAATTTCATATTGTAAGGAGCGAAAGTCAACCAAGATTATTACAAGTTAAAATTATCGACACAAATAGAGGCTATCCGTTGATTTAGTAGTTGAAATATTAGAACTTAAAATTAAAAATTTGAATCTTAAATAAATATAGAAAATTAGATTTATATGATTATCCTTCAAATTTTGCCTTATAAATATATATAGTTAAACCAAAAAATTATATATAAAAAATAAACAGTCAAATACGAACTATTAATTTACCTCTGAGCCCCTGATGTTATTCTTAATGTTATATCATTGTGTACTTTTTGTTAATGACGGATCTTTTCTTAGTGTTACATCATTGTGTATTTTTTGTTAATGACGGATCTTTTCTTAATGTTAGATCATTGTGTACTTTTTGTTAATGACGGATCTTGGTATTCAATTTTAGAGGTTTATGATTTATTTTTTAAAAAATATAATATTTTTAGAGAGGGGTTTCTTACTATGAATATCTTGAAAATATATGAAAAATTATAGGATGAGTCTACCACGTGCGTCGAACATTACTGAACACCACTAACGATGAACACCGCTGAACACTATTAAACTAATTAATAAAAATTAAAAATTTTAAGGACTAAACATATAATTTCAAATAGAATTTAAACAAATTATATATATTATACTTAATTTTTTAAAAATAATTCATTTAAATTATTTTTAATTTAAAAATAAAAAATATTAAATCCAAAACCTAAAACCCTAAACTCAAGCTAAAAATACTAAACATCAAATCCTAAAATCTAAAACACTAAATCATAAACTCTAAACCCTAAAACAATAAAACCATAAATCATAAAATCTAAAAATATAACCATAACTTAACCTTAGAATAAAAAATTTGAAACTCTAAAAATATAAACCTTAAACTTGAAACCCAAAATTAGTTTAAGATTTAAATATAAAGGTTTTGGTTATTTTAGGGTTTAGGATTTTAGGGTTTAGATTTAGTGTTTATGGTTTAGTATTTTAAGGTTTTGGAATTAGGCTTTTTAGATTTTATATTTTAGGGCTTTAAAGTTTAATGTTTAGTGATTTAGGTTTTGAATTTTGATTTTAGGGTTTAGAGTTTAGGATTTTTATTTTTAAAATTAATTTAAATTAGTATTTTATTCAATTATTTAAAAAATAAAACAATATATATAGAAAATAATTTAATAAAAAAAAGTATTTTAAATATTTTTTAATTATATATTAAGTCCTTAAATTTTTTAAACTTTATTAATTAGTTTTAATAATGTTCAAAGGTGTTCATCATTAATGGTGTTCAACGGTGTTCGACGCTCGTTGTAGAATTTTCCAAAATTATATTATTAATTTTGAGTTTGGTAATATATTTTTATCTTAAACTCACACCCGACCCAAAATCATGAACTTGAATTTTATATATATAAAAATTGACTCGATCGAGTCAAGTAAAATGTTTAGAGGTGAAAAACTGGTCGTTTAGTTAAATTTTAGTTCAGATCTTTTTGGTTTGATTCGGGTTTGTTTGCATTCGGTTTAGATTCAGATAAGATTGGTTCAGGTCTGGTTCGGATTTTAATTCGGTTATAATTCAGGCCGATTCGATTATTGGATTAGTTATTCAGGTCAATACCGGATCAATTATTTTGGATCGGGTCAATATCATATCGGATATTTTTGTGTCGGGTCGATATCAAGTCATTCAAATCAGTTCGGGTCAGATCAATCTTTAAATTTTTTGGGTCGGTTCTGTTTGAGTTGGGCTTGAGTGTGAATCTAATCATGTATATTATATATAGAATTAATCATATAATCTTGTAAAAAAATGTCTTTTTATTTTTTTTAGATGAATGTTGCATATATTAAATTCAAAAGTTGCTGAGCTACTACAAGTCACAATGTCAGACTAGATTCAAACTACTATTAGATCCCCAGATATTACAAAGTTGAATACTAATAATATCTCTACAATCAATTCTCTTGCCTCTCAATTTAACACTCACATCAAATCTAACAGCAATGACAATCTCATCGGGAGCTAGAAATATCTTTTTATTTGTTAATACTTAATATTATCATTTAGGCTTAGTTTTAATCGTTCAATATTTTAAAATTAATCATCATTGATATTGATATAAACCTTAAATTATAATTACAAACCGTAAATTTTAAATCATGCTATAAATTTTTTTTATTTATTTGCTATTATCATTCCGAAATTATAACATAAACAATTTTAAAAACTTCAGTATGAGAAATTTTCTGAGAATTTTACAAGAAAATAAACCGGCTTCGAAATATCAAGAAACTAGAATCCCTGATGATTTATACGGGCCATGGATGAAGGTTGTTCCTAAGAGAAGACAACCAACTGCACCTAGGAATGATAATCCCATTATGACAAACAAGCCAAGCACAAGCCGTATAGGTGGATCAAGCAACACGACTCTAATCCGTCATACAGGTTCAAGGTTTGATGCGTTGGTCGAATGTCCTGAAAAAGGTAAGACACAGATGCAACCGATCCAGGATAATGTTATAAGTATTAAACAACAAGAGAAAATGAAAGGTAAATTTGTGGGGTCGGAGGAAAAGGAATAAAACTCATTATCGTGAGGCAAGTAAGCAGGGGAAAACAACTGAAACGAGAAATGTTAAGGTGACCATGAGGATTGGAAATAAAGAACAGACGCAAAAGACTGGGCTCGATGATCATGCAAAGGAATTAGATAGTGTTCAAGGTAATTTAAAATCGAAGACAACATCCATAGTTGCATCAATTGATAAGGTGGTTCAAGTGGCGTCATCTCTTAATAAGGAGAAGCACACTGCAGTTAAGATTGGGGGGTTCAGAGGATAACGAGGCTCTTCATGAGAAAAATGGTAGGGTTCTTCCCAAGTCAATTCGTGGTGTAGTGAGTAAGGGAGCATTAAAGGTGGTTCCAGGTTTAAGAAATACTCAAAAAAATAAGTTTAAAAACGAAGAAAATGGATGATAAAAGATCGAAGGCAGCCACTTTAGCGGAATATCTTTCTTCTCTAGTCTCGGAGCTTGATCAGGTGGTTACAGACGAGTCTCGGGAGGGTCATACTCATCCAAAAGACATTGCTAGTCATGTCCAGTGGTCTGAAAATGTTACTTTTTTTTTTTTATTAAGTAGAGAGATTACATCTTTTTCCCATACCAAGATTTGAACACATACAAGATGGGACAAGATGAGCATCCTTGACCACTAGGCTAATCAGTGGATCTCTGAAAATGTTACTTTTGATAAACATCCTAGTGATGACATGCAAGTTTGATTCAGGTTTGATTAGTATTCCCTATAACTTTATCTTGATGGTTAATATAATTTTTTGGAATATACAAGGGGCTCTAGACCCAATTTTCTACAGACATTTCAAGTTATTAATTCGAGCCCATAAGCCGGATATTATTTCTCTTTTTGAACCAAGGGTGAGTGGAAGAGATGCAAATAATTTTATTGGGAAAACTGGTTTTGATTTCTCTTATAGGGTTGAAGCATTGGTTTTTTCAGGTGGTATTTGGGTCCTTTGGAGAAACTCTGTTATGTTTAATGTTCTTTCAGTCTCGCGGCAGTATGTTCATGGGATTTGTTCACCATCATCTGGCGACAAAAATTTCTTTGTTACCTTCACTTATGTTGGTCCAAACGCTAGTTTAAGAAAATCTTTTTGGGAAAAACTCAAGAGAATTGATCCTGGTTTATCTTGGCCTTGGGTTGTTGGTGGGGATCTAAATGTTATCAACAGTAATACGGAACATATGGGTGGTTCTAATAGGAGAATAGGATTTGGTAATCGTTTTTGTGATTATCTTTTTTATTCCGGCATGATTGATATGGGGTATTGTGGTCCTTAGTTCACTTGGAAAAGAGGAACGCTCTCACAACGTTTGGATCATTTTTTGTGCAACTCTAATTGGTATGATGTCTTTGCTCTATCAGAGGTAGTTCATTTGCAGCGTTTGGGTTCTGATCTTCGTCCGATTCTTTTGAAAACTAGTACTATTGTTGCGAATTCTCAATCTCGTCCCTTTCGGTATATTGCTGCGTGAAATGAGCACCCAGACTTTCTGAATATTCTTATGGATACATGGTATAGTGATCGTTCTATTTTCGACAATATTAAGGATTTCCAAAGTAAAAGTCAAGTGTGGAACCGAGGGTTTTTTGGACATATTGGTCGTCGTGAGGCTCATCTTCTAACTCGAATCAAAGGGATTGAAAAAGCTCTTGAACGATCATATTATTCCCGCCTTGTTAGTCTAGAATCGAATTTAAAAGTTAAATAGGACTTCGTGTTAGAAAGTTTTTGGCGTCAGAAGACACGTGCAAATTTAATTAAGAATGGGGATAAGAATAATTATTTTCATACAACTACAATGATTAGGTCCAAAAAGAATTTGATTCAAAGATTAAAGGCTCGGGATAAAAATTGGATTAATGATGCTAATGATCTCAAAAGTCATGCAGTGAATTATTTCAAAAAATTGTTTACGAGTGATCAAAACAATTTGAGGATTATGGATATTACTTATAATTTTCACAATTATAGTGAAGACGAGCATAGACTCTTTTAGAGAAGGTGACTATGGATGAAGTGTAAAAATTTGTTTTTGAAATGTTCCATCTAAAATCACTTGGAGTGGATGGTTTGCATGTAGCTTTTTACCAAAATAATTGAATCATTGTGAGACCTTCGGTATTCCAATTTTTCAAAGATTTTTTTGAGATAGGTATTCTTGAAGATTGGGTTAATCAGAATCTCATAGTTTTGATTTCGAAGGTGGAAAATCCGGAAACCATCGGTCAACTAAGACCTATTAGTTTATGTACGATCTTTTACAAAATTGTAACTAAGAGGTTGGTGAGACGTCTAAAGCTTTTTCTTTGAAAATGGGTTGATCATATGCAAGCAAGTTTTGTTCCTAGCCGACAGATTACAGATAATATTATTCTAACACAAGAGGTGATGCACTTTATGGCTAGGAAAAAAGGTAAACAAGCTTGGTTGGCGATTAAGGTTGATAAGAAAAAGCATACTGTCGTTTAGAATGGGATTTCATCGAAGAAACTTTAGTGGCTATGGGCTTTCTACTCACTATATTTTTTTTATTATGATTTGTGTTCGTTCTGTTTCAACTCAAATTCTTTGGAATTGAGAGGTTATTGATCGTCTTCAGCCTACTCAAGGTATTACAAAATATCAAATGCATGAAACTAATCAAAATGTGATCACTATGCCACCATAAGCTAGGAGTTAACAGAAATTACAAAATACTATACTTTGCTTGCTTGTGGTGCTTGCTTGCAATCGAACTCAATCCAGCTCCTTCGCTCGATCACCTGTTGTTTTTGGGAAGGAGGAAACAAACAGTGGTAAGTACTTATTAGGTACTTAGTGAGGCAGCCCTAAGTTTAACCAATTTAGACATTATTTAATAACAAATATAACATGTTTCAATTAAGTAAATGAATCAATTCATGGCAATAGTTCAATCAATATACAAGGTCATCAATCGTCAAGTATAATGCTTAACATACTTCTCATGTTTATAATGTTTCTCATGTTTATCATAATTTTAGCATATAATTCAATTTCATAACCTATATGCTCATGCATTAGCTAGCATATAATCGATGCATATAACTCATTAGTCAATTTTCATTTCTCAAGCTTTCATAGACCAATTCATATCAAGGGCTACTTATAGCCATACATTAATTCCAAATGTCATTAGCAATTTTTTACTCAAGTGTTATTCATAGCAACAATTTTATTTCAATGCTCCATAGCAAATTCATAACCAAGTTCCAATGCTTCGTGAGCAAATACATGTACATATAGTTTCACATTTAAGCTTTAGTCTTTCAATTTAATTTCGTGTGATGCCTTGGTATAGTTAGACAAGGTAAGCGAGTCAAGAAGAGTGCCACGAAGGCACTAACAAGAGTACCACATAAGAGATACCCATGGTAACAAATGGTGACTAACCACCAATCAAAGGTACCCAAAGTACCAAACAAGAATACCGAAGTACTAAACAAGAGTACCGAAGTACTAAATAATGAGTTCAGACCTTAGGCATGTCGTACTACCTATGACTAACTATCGACCAAGGCTCAATAACATTTTCATTATTCTTTTAGTCATCGTTCAATTCATATTAATCCAATTCATATCACCAATAGCAAGTATCCATAACATGTTACCAAAGACATGTACATCATATTAGCAACAAACATGCACATCATGTTATCAAACCAATGCTCATATCATTATATACATGCTTCATGCATGATTCACATACCTGACATCCCGTAACCGCGTGTCATAACTTACCTTGACATTTCCGAGCTATGCAAATGTACTAAGCTAGTTCTAGCAATTTAGCATAGAATCATGGTATCATACAAGTCATTTAACATTAAGCCTCCTTCCCTTTTTATCGAATATAAGATTAGTCCATTTACATGACAAATAAAATAACAAAAGGATGGTTAGGAGCTAGGTCCTAACCCTAAATTTTGCCACACTCACTAATGGTTCCAAGCACTCAAGGGTTGAATAGGGTGATCCCCCTGCCCTTCTTTCTAGCTAGCTCGAGCCTTTCCTCTTCCTCTATATTTTCTTCTCTTGGGTTATCTAGCAATCCATATACAAATATCCATTTATTAGAACATATCAAATTCACTTAATTCAAGTGATCATAGGCTTAACAAGTGTAAACATTCATATTTGTTCGTTAGGGACAACTTTGCTACCCTTTAGAAAATCGATCATATCTCCTAGCTCCCATATCCGATTTGAGATTATTTTATACCCTTAGAAAGATAAGAAGATCCTCTAAAATTTAAAACTAACCTCACATTTTAATTCCTAATCAATCAGTACCAAATTTTGTTTAAAGTCGAGTCTGTCCAGATTCTGGACTGCTCGAACAACCCTTACGAAATGGATTATAACTTCTACAAAAATCCAATCGAGGTTTCGTAAATTTTAATATAAACTAGATTTATGAGTCTATTTGAATGCAAAATTTAAGCCTCTAACTCCCTCAAATTAGACCTAGGGAATTTTTCTAAGATGGTTACCCGGAATTGCATTTTCTAGGCAAATAAGGCTATCTTTCCTTCCATGGGTTCGAATCTAATCCGAGCTTACTCTTATGAATTTTCCAGTATCTTAAACATGAAATCAACATCTTTTAATCCATTTTACAACAACTTGTAAAATCAAATAACACATATGTAACACTTACAAGAATCCAATTTCCAAGCTTCCTAACCTATTTGTTCATGCTTCAAAAATCCATAACCAATTAAATGCTAACTTTATATTAAGACTTCTAGCAACCTAATCTAACATAAAAACATCATAGAACATTCAAAATCCAAAAGCTTAAACCCCTATAGATTCCGATTGTTGAAAGAGAAGCTTACCGAGATAGTTAGACTTGATTTCCTAGCCCAATTTCCTAACCATGCAATGCTTTTAGATCTCCTTCAATGGCTTTTCTCTATTTTCTCTCAAGACTCCCTCTCTTCTTTCTTTTTTTTTCTTCTTTTCCACTTGAATTGGGGGGGGGGGGGAAGGAAGATGATACCCATAATCTTTTCATTAAACATGTGAAATGTCACTTCTAGCCTTTTAGTTATAACTAGGCTTGCAACTCTTGGATTTTTATCTTGTCTCACTCTAGTCACTTTAATTTAGTCCCTCTTATTTTTCTTTTATTTTAATTAAGTCCCCTATATTACATAATTTGACTTTCAATTGGTCATGATTCCTCCTAGGCCCCTTTGAGGGTGTTACAGCAGTTATCATCGGAGAACCCAACTATCGTCATTAAAAGGCTTTGCCTTAACAATGGAAGTCGCAAAGAAGATATGAGCTTGCTTTTGGGGACTTGAACTCAGTTTATGATAGGCAAACATGAGATAACCTTGGAGACTACTTTTGATTAAAGGTTAAATTAAATGAGCACAAGCCTTTCCTTCATTGTGTGAGTGTGGGGAAGAATTTGGAAAGTACTAATCTTCTTTGTCTAGTGTAATATGATAAATTGCACAAATTTTGCTTTGGATGTGGTCGATTGGGTCAATAATTGGAAAAATGCTCAAGTAGCTCGGAAAATAAGGAACGGTTACCAGACGAGCCATGGATGAGAACTCCAATTGAGACAAGGATAAGTACATAACCAAGGATCATTGCTTTGATGAATGGATCAAGGGATAACATAGATTGTGTTTCTTCGTTGCATTCACCGGAAACTATACCATATGGAAGGTTTCTCGGTGCATTGTCCAAAGAGTTACATTAGATAGAAGATGCGATTGAGGGAGCAGGTCTCACTATGCAAGATATTGATGATCTCAATAAGGTCAAAGAGGATTTTAGAGTCGATTTGGGTATTGGTTCTGCCTTTATTGATAAACTAATTTCCAATTATATAGTTCAAGTCAACTCATGCACAAGTGATGTTCATACAATGTTGAATATGGAGGATGAAGGAGCAAATGTGCAGGATGATGGAATGCAAAGTGGGAAAAAAGTTGTAGAAACAAGTAGCACGGGTGAGGGTCAGGTGGAAGGGAATGTTGGTTTTTTGTAGTCTATAAAGGATCATGGGGTCGCGTGTTAGGGGTAATAATGTACTACTGTGGAGTTCGATTGATTGATAGACGATCAAAAAGGACAAAAATTCAGGGTTCGACGAGAGGTAAGGTAGGAGTGCAACGTGGAGGCAAAAAATGTTATAGAATATGATTTCATTCCTATTGCAAAGTTCCGAAAATACCGATCTTAAAATGGTAAGAAATCAACATTATCTATGGGGACAGAATTACACAGCCAAAGTCAGACATCAGGCACCTTTTGGCGCAAAGCTAGTCTGGGCAGAATAGGGGGAGATTGAGGGAGCTGCTTCAGGACAAGAAAGTGAGGTGGTAGACACTAGTTTGGATATGGACAAGAAGGGTGTAGGGAGTTCTCATAAATAGAAAAGTCAACCCTAGCAACGTCCAACAATATCGATAACTACAAAGAGATCTCACTTAAGGGCTGATATTGCGGAGTCGCATGATGATCCAAGCATTCATGGTTTAGAAATGATGGATGTTGCGGGGCAGCCCTGCCCAACGCATTGAGAGCCCTATGTTGGAATTGTGGAGAGCTTGAAAACCCTTCGATAATTTGCGCCTTGGTACGCTATATCAAAAATAAGGATCTTGATGTTATTTTTCTTAGTGAAACTAGATTAAAAAAGTCTCGTGTGGACTATGTTAAACGGTTTTTAGGTGTAGATAAGGGTATCTTTGCTGAATTTGGTCAATCGTGTACAAGGTTGGCCTTTTTATGGTTTAATAAAGTGGTTTGCGAGCTTTGTGTCATACTCTAAGAACCATATTAATGTGAAGATAACATGTTCAAGTGAAGAATTTAAATTTCTCGGTATCTATAGACATAGTGCACGACCGATAAAATCAAAAACTTGGGAGCTATTTCGCTCTTTACATCCTCAGTGTAATTTTTCATAGCTAGTGGGTGGCGATTTTAATGAAATTATTACAGACAATGAGAAAAAAGGAGGTTAACTAAGGCCAAGGATTGATATAGATCAATTTCGAGGGGTACTTGATGATACTAATTTATTTGATATACGTCCTAACAAGGGATAGTTCACTTGGTATAGGACTTCTTCACATGGCCATAGCCTATGTGAACGTTTGGATCGATTTGTGGCAAACCCAAAATGGCTTCAATCTCACCCACATGTTCGTGTTAGATCGGCGTTTTCAATTGCTTTGGAATATTGTTTTCTCCTAATGGATATAATTGACGATAGATTAGAAAAGGTTTCAAAGAATCTTTACTACTTTAAGTATGGTGCATGCTTAGCCTTCGAAGTGGAATCAGGTGGTGAATGGGTGGGTAGAGTCTACTGGATCGGTCATGGACAAAATACACCAAGTGGGAGCTAATCTCGGTGTTTGGCAGAAGGACAGACAATGGAAGACAAATCATCGGATTATGGTGTTACACAATAAGATACAAGGATTGATAAATGGTGGGTCGAATATACAGTCGCTAGATGAGTTATCAAACTATAAGGCCTAGCTGAAAGATTGCCTAGATAAGGAATAAACATTCTAGGCACAGCGTTCTTGAGTTCAATGGTTGCGAAAGGGTGACATAAAAACTCGTTTCTTTCATGCACGAACCTCAAAGAGGAAAAAGAATTTGATTCAAAAAATTCATAATGATAATAAAGAGTAGTGTGACAAGATGGAGGATATGCTACGGGTGGCGCATGGTTATTTTGCGAGTTTATTCACATCAAGTTAATTTGCCTTTTCAACATAAAATTTGGATTGTATTCGGCCATGTATTTCTTTAGATAAAAATGATTCTCTTTGTTCTCTTTTTCGAGAGAGGAGGTTCACCAGACTTTCCTACAAATAAATTCTTCGAAGGCTCCAGGTAATGAATGATGGAGCTTTGTTTGGATATCTTGGAGGATAAAATTAGTATAGGCAAAGTAAACAACACGATATTGGTGTTGCTTCCAAAGTTGGAGGATCCTACTACGATAAAAAAATTTCCGCTCAATCAGTCTCCGCACGGTAATTTACAAAACTATCTCTAAGATCTTGGTTAATAGACAACGGTCTCTGATGTCAGTATGTATTGACGAGGAGCATGTTGTTGTTTTTTTCCAGGTAGGCATATTTCAGATAATATTCTTATAGCTCACGAAGTCCTTCATTATATGAAATCATCCAAGAATGGTCCTAATAAGGGTGTTGCGTTGAAATTGGACATTGAGATGGCATATGATCAAGTGGAATGACGATTTCTTGAAGATGTCATGTTGTGGCTTAGCTTTGATGTTCGATGAATTTCTATGATTATGAGATGTATCCCGACTATTTCATATCAGGTACGTCTCAATGGAGTGTTATCTGGTGTGATCTTCCCATCTATAAGAATTCGATAAAGAGACCCATTATCTCCGTATCTATTTCTTTTCTGTACGTAAGGTCTCTCTTTTTTGTTTCATCATCACAAAAGCAAAGGGTATATTTGTGGCATCCGACTAGTATACACAGACCTCAGATTACATATCCACTATATGCTGATGATAGTTTGTTATTCGTTAAGAATTCGATTAATGAAATTCGAAAGATAAAGGACATTTTGGATGTATAATCTATTTTTTCTAGGCAACATATCAAAATAGATAAATCGTGCATATATTTTAATCCTTCGATGCTTCAGATAAGTCGAGATGAGCTACTATAGGTGTTCCCTATACAATTGGTAGATGATCCTGGTATCTATCTTGGTATGTCTATGGTAGTTGGACGGAATAAATCACTAATTGGTTGATCGGGTCACAAAGAGAGTGCGAGGATGGACTAAGAATCTTTAGTCATTTGGTGGTCGTAAGGTCTTTTTTAAGGCAGTCGCACAAGCTTTACCAACATACATAATGACATGTTATCTACTATTGGATCATATTATTACACAAATTGTGCAAGTGATGCGTAATTATTTATGGTCCGGTAGAAGTTCGGGACGAGGATGGTCAATGATTGCTTGGAAGACTTTGTGTACTCCTAAAAGGGTGGGGGTTTGGACTTCCAAGATCTTCATCAGTTCAATCTGGAATTGTTGGGTAAACAGGTTTGGAGGTTTATATCTGACCCTAATTAATGCCTTGGTGTCGCATGTTTTTTCCTCTAAGGGTGTGTTTGGATCGCGGAAAAGATGATTATTGAGGGGAATTTTTTTTTTCCGGAAATCTCATACCCACGTTTGGATCGTGGAATTTCTACATTAGGTAATACTCCATTCCCAACAGTAGCGTTTTTTTGGGTTTATGTCGGGAATCCTATTCCCTTCCTTTTCTTAGGTATTAGCTTATTCCTTGTGTTTAGGACAAAAATGCACTCGATAAAATAAAAAACATTTCAATCATATCCTTCATTTCGGATTAAATTACTACTTTGAATTATTCAATAAGATATTATTATATAACGTAAAAAATACAAATAATAAATATTGAAAAAATAAGACATAAAATTAAAACATAAAATAATAAATAAATTTATAAATAACATAAGAAAAATATAAATATATAGCTTCTTTATAAAATTATAATATTTATATAAAATAAATATAATACTTATAAAAATTATTTAAAAATATGAATTCAATATATTAATTATATTAAAAATATTTTTAATATAAAATTTTTTCTATGAATTTTCATCCAAAATTTTTCAATTTACATATAGTAGTTTAACTCAGAAAGAAAATATATCACGAGGACAGTTTGGTAAAATTTACTTTCAGGTAATCTTATATTTCCCAACCAAACACTGTCAACTTACATTCCTGTCAAACAAACCAAACAAGGTAATGTAATATTCCTAGTAATATTTCAAGTAATCTTACATTCCAGTAATTCTATTCCCGGAGGTAATATTACATTCCACGATCCAAACGCACCTTAAGTATTTTGCAGGTGGGGACATTCTTAGTGCAAGGCTAGGTGATTGACCATCATATGTGTGGAGGTTCATCTATACGGCAGTGACTCACCTTTGGGAGGATTTCTTTTCGCATGTGGATATTAATAGTGCCACACCAATGTTTCATGCTAGATGGGGTGGTTTGCAACGAGTGCAACTCATAGATGACTATATAGATGTCCATTAGAGTCTATGAAATGTGGAGAGTTTATGATTGAAGGAAAAAACATTTGGGATGAACGAAAGATTAGACATGTTTTTGGATGCATTGATGTCAATGTTATTTTGAAATGTTCAATTGCGAACAAAAGAATAGATACACTTATTTAGGAAAACCATTCAAGTGGCTTATATTTGACACGTTCGAGATATCTATGGTTGATGAAACCTTTCCATTAGGTTGAAGCTTCGTCAAAATTGTGTTCGATCCTTGACAAGCTACGGATCCATCCGAAGATTATGACAAGCTACGGCTCTACCGGTGCATGCTCATATGGGTGCTACAGCTTTCGAGTATGGGTTATGTACGATGTGTGAAGGTCAAAGAGAGACGGTATTCCATGCTCTAAGGGATTGCCCAGAGGTACAAGCTATTCATCGGTTACTTGGTTTGCCAGGTAAACTATTGTCGGATAAAGCAACAACTAGTTGAATGGCTAGAGCACACCAAGAAGATTTTACGAAAGATATGTTCGTAGGTTTGTTAGTCTTGCTTTGGAACATCTGGAAGAGACGTAATGTTTTTGTTCATGAAAAGATTCTTCAATCAGATTTCGTTATTGTTGTCAATGCTAACAACTATACAAGAATACAAGGACATTGGACCTGGGTCACAACACAACAGTTTGAAAGTAAATAATTATGCTGGTAAATAAAAGAAGCTGAAACCTGGATGTATCTCAATCATGATAGACGAAATGTATCAAGAAAGGGATGATATAGGTGCAATAGTGGAGCTAGCTCGTGACCATCATGTTTTGGTGTTGGTTTGCTATGTTCGAGTCTTTCATGCAGCAAGTGCGGAAAAGGTGATGGAATGTCACGCATTCTACTCAGCATGTTTATTGGCCCTTGATCGAGGATAAGATAAGGTTGTAATTGAAGGGATATAACAAACATGGTGAGCTATCTATGTTTTGATGTGGATGAAAGATCGGAGTTTGCTCTGAGGTTGGCGAAGCGAAGGACCTTCTTCGTCGACATCATCACCTTTCTGTGACTTATACTCCTCGTACAACAAATAGGGAATCACATGAACTGGGGCATGGGGCGTTTGTAGAACGTTCATGTATTTCTTTTTGAATCTGATTGTCCTAGTTGTGTTGAACATATTATAATTGACGATGCAATTCATGGTTAATAGAGAAAGATACTCTTTTTCCCTTAAGAGTTGATATTACATTTTAATATTGACTATAGAGAGAGTTTTTAACGGGGCTCGTTTAATTTTAAAAAAATGGCTTTGTATCGAGATAAAAAATAATCTAAAACCTCTTTTCTCATCCACTTTTAAGTTTCAACAGCTCCCACTTTCAATTTTAGTGATTAACTATTACTATTGTAATACAAAAAATAATAAAATATATATTATTTTATTATTTATCACATTGTTAAAAAATAAAGAACAATAAAAATAAATTATTCATTCACTTTGGTTTAGTTATAAGGTTAAAATAAGTTGATATTCGATTTAAATCAGTTTTGACCAAATTAATTTTAGTTTATTTCGGTTCCGATGAAAATAAATTTGAATAAAAATCGGTTAGAGTCAAATCTATTACGAGTCTATATTAATTTTTTAGAATAATTTGAAACCTCTTTTCTCATCCACTTTTAAGTTTCAACATCTCCCACTTTCAATTTTAGTGATTAACTAATACTACTATAATACAAAAAATAATAAAATATATATTATTTTATTATTTATCACATTGTTATAAAATAAACAACAATAAAAATAAATTATTCATTCATATTGGCTTAGTTATGGGGTTAAAATCAAGTTGATATTCGGTTTAGATCGATTTTGAGTAAATTAATTTTGGTTTATTTTCGGTTCCGATGAAAATGAATTCGAATGAAAATCGGTTCGGCTCAAATCGATTACGGGTCTATATTAGTTTTTTAGAATTCGGATCAGTTCGGTTTATTTCGAGTTTCGGGTTACACTTGGATTATTTTATTCAGGTCCATATCGGATCTTGGTTCGAGTAAATCAATTCGGTTTCGATTCTCGGGTCAAGTTTACCAAGTCTAAAAATACTCATCCTTATTCTTACATCACGTAAAACTTAAAAGAATTATATTTTTTAGACTTTCAGATAAAAATAAATGAATCATTGAGATTAACAGTAAAAAATGACAAAATAAAAAGGCATTTGCCAAAATGACAAAGACCCCGATTTCACTGCAATAGGAAGCGAATTGGAGGAAGGTACTTCAACAAAGGTTATGCTGCCTCTGTTGGCGGCATACTCAACTCTTCCTTTGATACACCACGAGACAACGATGGTCATGGAACCCATACTTTGTCGATTGCTGAGGGTGACTTGGTAGCCAATGCAAGTGTTTTTGGTTTCGATAAAGGGACTGCAAAAGGAGGGTCCCCTAGAGAGTAGCGGCATACAAGGTGCGCTGGCCACCGGTTGGAGCAGTAGAATGATTGTATGCAGATATATTGGCAGCTTTCGATATGGCCACTCATGGAACCGTTGATGTTATATCTGTGTCACTGGGAGAAGATCCGGTCGGCTTTTTCAACGATAGCAACGCAATTGGCTCTTTTCATGCTGTCAAGCAAGGAATTGTTGCGGTCTGCTCAGTGGCAATTCAGGACCTGCCGATGGTACCGTTACAAACCTTGCTCCATGGCAGATCACAGTTGGAGCCAGCACTATGGGTAAGGAGTTTCCTAGTACCGTTGTCCTCAGCTACGTATGCGCTTCAAGGTTTACCTACTTCCCCCATATCATGTACATTCGTTTAACTGGAGACAATGGAGTGTACTACTTACATATATGGGAAACCGAGACTTATCAAATACTTAATTTCCTTTCTGAAGGGACAAAGTTTATCTGAGAATGTTTTGTCAGACCGGAAGTTCTTCCCGCTCACAGGTGCAGCCGATGCTAATGCAGCTAATACATCAGTCAAAACTGCGTAAGTATTGAAATACATTTCAAGAGTGGTACTTTGGTTCCATTTTTACAACTATAATATATAAACCAATTGTTTCCAACACTTTCAGTCTGTGATGTATGTGGCTCACACTCAAACACATGCTGATTTGTAGAATCTTGCAGATTGTTATGTCAGGCAGGAGGCATCGATCCTGAAATGGCAACGGAAAGGTGTTGGTATGTCTTCGAGGGCAAAATCCGAGAGTTGACAAGGGTCTGCAAGCAGCCCTGGCTGGTGCAGCGGGCATGATACTTGCTAATGACATTCTCTTGGATAATGAAATATTAGCCGATGCTCATGTCCTCCCTGCTACACATATCAATTACACCTATGGTCTCGCTGTTTTCGCTTACATTAATTCAACAAAGTGAGTCTGGGAATCAATAAATATATGTTAATTTTCACCTTGACATATCAGCGACTTTATGGATATCAAGAATAGGAATCCCACTGCTTATATTACACTAGTAACCACTCAAATCGGCACGAAGCCAGCCCCTTTCATGGTATCTTTTTCATCAAAGGGACCGAACACCATCATGCCCGAGATCCTCAAAGTATTTTCCATCAGTTAGGTGCATGAAATTTCCATTTCTTTGGCTAAAACTTTTAGTATCTTGTATTCAGCCTGATATCACTGCACCGGCCGTAAGTGTTATAGCCGCATTTACAGAAGCAGCAGGGCCAACAAATGAGGATTTCGACAAGCGCCGATTTCAATTTAACTCTATATCAGGCACTTCAATGTCATGCTCACATGTTTCAGGCGTTGTAGGCCTTCTTAAAACCCTTTATCCGAATTGGAGCCCTGCAGCAATCAAATCAGCTATTATGACCACTGGTAAGAAACCTGTTCGAACGCAATCAACTTTTGGTTTGAAGCTCTTTAAACATGTTTCAGTCTAAGATTTGCTCAACAATCCTCACCATTTCCGGATGCAGCAACCAAATGGGATAATCTAAATGAGCTAATTCTGAGTGTATCAAATATAAAGCAGGACCATTCAGCTACCGCGCCGGCCAGGTACAACCATACCTTGCTATGAATCCAGGACTTGTTTATGACTTGGCCACTATTGATTACCTAAACTTCCTATGCATTTTGGGGTACAATGAAACACTATTTTCACTGTTACCAAATTTTTTTAAATAAAGTTTGAACTATAAAATGAGACTTGAATAATTAATTTGTTTTAGTAATTAATGGATCGATTTTCAGATACGAGTCGAGTCTCTCGACTCTGCCTAATATTTATATATCATATATGAAAAAAAAATATATATTGTATATGGTTATAAAAAACCGTTTAAATTAGAGCCAATTAGAATCATAACAATATAAATATTTACAATTAAGTTTGAATAGAAACTCGAACAATTCGACTCGAATTCATCACTTGACTAAACTCGAAAAAAATTCAAATAAAGTTTAAATTATAAAATATAACTCATCAACTCCACTCAAT
Source organism: Abelmoschus esculentus (assembly GCA_035048815.1). Classification (NCBI taxonomy): domain Eukaryota; kingdom Viridiplantae; phylum Streptophyta; class Magnoliopsida; order Malvales; family Malvaceae; genus Abelmoschus; species Abelmoschus esculentus. The sequence goes on from JAUCBN010000031.1 coordinate 12,320,459, forward strand.
TTTTTTTATTCGACTTGATCAAATACTCACCCTAACCACGAATTGAGTGCCTTTGAACACCCATATGAGTTCTTTCAAAGTTCAAACACAAAGTTTCTTCTACAAAAGGAATGTTGGATTCTAGAAGACGAGTGATGATTCCTAGATATGAAGCATAAATGTCAAAGGGGGTTAAGCTTCTCTCTATATGCAAGTTTCCAACCAAATCTTTTGCCTGAATAATGATGTGGTTGTCTAATCTTATTGCAAATTTTCAACTAGACAAAGCTCAAGTGTAACAATGGAAACATGCCATCAAAATTACCTCTCCCAATATGACTGATTTCAACAGTTCTGCTTAGGGGTGTTTATCGAGCAAGTCGATCACGAGTCGAGTAGTGCTCGACTCGTGCTCGTTAAAAAATTTTATTGCTCAACTTTACTCGTTGCTCGATGATCTCGTTAAAATTGTGCTCGAATCGTTCTCGTTAAAAAATATTGTTGCTCAACTCGACTCGTTTGTAACGCCCCAAAATTGGGCTTAGAAGTTAGTGGGTCGGTTTAGCCTAGTTCGGGATTAAGTACTTAAAAATTTGAATTTTAATTGAAATAAATTATGGAAAAATATTCTAAAATCCCTATTTAATATAAAATTAACTTTGGTAAACTCAATTTCGAAAATTGACCCTTGAATCCCTAGAATTTTGAAATTAGTGACTATTTTGTAAAAATTAAAAACTTAAGGACAATTTTATAAACTAAGTCAAAACTTTGAATCTCTAAGGGGCTTTAATCCAATCCAAATTCTAATTGAATTAAACTTCCATGGGCTTATTTAATTAACACTTAACCCAAAATTTTAATTAATAACTCAAATTACTTTATTTAATTCCTAAAAACCTATTTTATATCAAAACCTAAACCCTTATTTTATTATTTTCGTTTTCCCTCTTTCCAAGGCTGAGAACGACCGTCTTTTCAAGGTAAAATCGATTTCTTTTCATTAATTTTCGTTCTAATAGTTATTTATAATTTTTCCTTCTTCAAAAACATTGTTTTTCACTCATTTTCCTTCTCAAAAACCATGGAAGTTGATTGGGTCAGAATTGGAGATGAGAAACATTCAATCCTATAATTTTAAAAGGTTCTTTATTGAAATTTCCAAGTTATTGGCTTGGTAAAAACATTTTTGCTCTTTTGGTTTAAGAAAAATCGGTTTTTGATCAAAACCTATAATTTTCGTTCAAGGATTTTGCTCGCTGTTTTGGGTATTAAATTGTTGATTTTAATCATGTTAGGATGTTTATAATGTTTTTATAAAGTCCATAATCCCGGACTATAGGTTTAGGAGAAGTTTGGTGGTTTTCGGAAAGTTTTCGGTTAAGGTTTTGATAGGTTTTAAGGGTTGTTGTGTGGGGATCCGACTTGGGGTTTGTTTTGTGCGATTAGGAGCACTAAATCATTAGATTTTGATGTACGAAACAAGATAAGAAGTTGATAATTACGTTTGAAGAAGTTTTGGATCAAATCGGTGACTTGTCGAGCAAGTTTCGAATATCGGTGAGTGAATTATGAGAGTGGGTTGCTTCGGCAGTATTTTACTTGGTTTTTCAAAATTTTGGGGGTGTGGGGAAGGTGTGAGAAACCTCCCTACACTCCGAAGTAAATTTTATGTATCGTTTTCTTAAAGGTTCTCATATTACGCCGTATTTTTATTATGTTATTTGTCATGCTCTTATTGTGTTGTGCATATGTGATTATGCATGTGTTTTAATGCTCGTAAGACTATTTTTATAAAAGTTTTTATATATATGATGCTCCCAAGGTTTTATTTTGAAAACATGAGAAAAATAGTTTTATCGGTTTATACATTTGATGCATATATTGGTGGGATGCATGAGTTTATTTTATTATTTTTAACTTGAAACTTGAGCATTGGTTTTTGATAATATATTGGTTAGTTAAGTGATGAACCTTATGGGATAAGTTGATCGATCAATAGGGTCTAGAGTGCACTATAAATATTCAAAAGTCGTACGTGTGTAAATTCCTTGTGTGTTGCATTTAGACTTTTAGTCTAATGTTATGTGATGGGAGTGGTATTGTCATATCCGGGCTGATAGGAGTGGTACTGTCACCGGACACCAAGGTGAGATAATTCGTGTTGAGAGTGGTATCAACATGCGTATGCTCTAGGAGTGGTACTAACATGCGGTTGCCCGTTTATCCTAACGATTTGGAGTGGTACAAATCAGATCACTAGCACCAATATATGTTTTTATTTTTCACAGGTAAGTGTCATGGTAATTACATGTTTGCATATGGGATTATGCATGTGTTTTAATACGGTTTTGTGCATTGGTATGCATGTGATTTAAGCATTGCGATGTTGTTAGCATGTAAGACTTGAGATTTGTGCATTGAGATGCACGAGTAAGCATTGCTATGTGAGTAGCATGTAAGACTTGTGTTTTTATTTACAAAGCAAATGATTTCAAAGAGGTACTTTTACTAGATTTTAATGATGTCATTGTAAGCCATGGTTTGATGACACTTACTGAGTTTTTAAAAGTGGCATTGTTAGGCATGAACGTTTTTTTTATAAAGAGCATGACATGTGTTTTGAATTGATGAAATAGGTTTATTATGGGCTGCATTGCAAGGTGTTTTCAAATGAGTTTTAAATGTGTTTTATTCCCTCACTAAGCTTTATGCTTAACCCTCTCTTTTACCTTGCAATGCAGGATATAGATGTTGAGGCAGCAAGGGCAAGTAAGTATTTTGTGTAATCGTCAAGTATGAGCTCAAGTACGTCTTTTTGTAATATTAGTAGTAGTGAGAGAGCAATGAGGATAGGTTACCATGTTAAGATTATTGATATGATGATAAGACTTGTTGTAGTCGTAAGCTTATACATATTTGACGTTTACCAACATTGTTATTGCTTAAGATATGGCTTAGTGAACCTATGTGTTTTGGATTATTTTGGCTTGAATACTATAATTGATATACTTTTATATTAATAAGGTATTTTGAGATCCATTATTGGTTAATTTTTAAGTATAATATACCATGCTTGTTGTTGTTGAAGTACGCTTATGATACATGCGCATTGCCTTTGTAATTAGGAGACTTTGCATCTAGAATTGATGTTTGAAGTGTGATTTATGCTATTAGGGTTTTAATGCATCTAGAGAATCTTAGTTTTTCGGGTATGACATGTAACATGTATATTCTGCACTTTTCTGGGCAGAGGTTTCAATACTAGTTCATAGGGTATCGATACTTAGGCAAAAATACGATGGTTTTCTGAAAAATTACAATTAGGTCCCCAAACCTTGTTCGATTAAATTAGGACACGTTTCTCTTTAGTTTCCGCTGCAAATGAACTCAGTCCTAGCATGAACATGTAGGATCTAATTAATGCATTTAGAGAAGATAAAAGAAATTTTTTAGGGTTGTTTATCGGGGCGAGTCTTCGGATTAGCTTCGGTATTCCCCATGTAGCTCGTTCGAGTCGGGTTTTGTCTAGACCGGGTTGAGGGGGTTACATCGTTGCTCGTTAAGCTCGACTCGTTGCTCGTTAAGTTCGTCTCATTGCTCGTTAAGCTCACTAAAACATTTACCTTATTTTTAACTAAAATTAAAATTTAATAATACTATATGAGGCTTAATATTAGTATAAATTAAAAATTTTAACCAAAAAAATATCAAAAGAGTGTATAAAACACTTTTAGAATCCAAATTTCAAACTAACAATTCACAAATAAACTAAAATAACATATTAAAATTAAAGCATCAATCCACAAATTCTTTAAATTACCATATTAAAACTAAAATAATAATCCAAAAATACAAATTTTATAAAAATAAAATAATAATCCATTTTATTTTTTATGAAATATAAATTTTAGATATAATTTTCATGATAAAGCTTAAATTCCTTTATAATCCGAACAATATTTTATAAAATTTAAGTTTTAATATGATACATGTAAGTTAAAAAAAGAGATTTTATTAAACCGAAGGGATACACTATTGAAACTACCACCACCATCATCAAACACAAGAATAATAGAAGAATCAAGTCCGAATATATATGATTGTTAAAAAAGAAAAATAAGACATTATTAAAAATTAAACTAAACTATTTAACAAAATAAAAAGAATGGTGAGAGCAAACTAACCTGTCATGGATGCCGAATTAGAGGAAAAATTTGAGATTCAATGTTTTACGATTTGGATTTTCACAATTCGAAAAAAAATGAGGGAGGCACAGGTAAAAATAGGAATTAGAGTTTGTTTTATTTATAGTACAATAATAATATTAATTGATTATATTTTATTATTTATTAGGGACTTAATAAATTAATTAATTTACTATTAGATTTACTTTTTAATGAGACTTTTTTTAAATTAATTACTAAAAAAGTATTTTTAAAAATTAACGATTTGCTCGTACGGATGGCAATATAATCCGAATTCGACCCGAAGAAAAAAATTTGATCCAAATCCGATTAGAAAAAGTCTGAATCCAAAAATAATGTCCAAGTCCTAATAGGAGGTGGATCGGATATGGATATTGATATGATCCGATCTGAATTCAATCTGAATCCATATCCGATATGAATCCGATCCATATATAAACCCGAATAAAAATATTTAAAATTTTTATATTTAAAAAGTTTGAGTTGTTACTTTAATTTGTTTTATATTGGATTGTAATATTTGTTGAGATTTATTTGTGCTATAAATTTAAAAATATTTGTTTGATAAAAAATATTCTTTTATTTAAAGATATTTATTTGAGTTGTTACTTTAAAAAATAATTGGATTTGGACTTTTAGATTTGGATTTTAGATATTTTATTGGATTGGATTTGGATTTATGTAAATGAACTTGGATTCGGATTTGGATTTTTTTGAAAGTCCGATTATTAATTGGATTGGACTTGAACTTTATAAAGTCCGATTCAAGTCCGATCCATTAGACTTTGCTCGATTCAACTCTTTAAGGTCTCGAGTCGAGTTCGAGCCGAGTCAATTCGAAACACATCTGTAACAAGAGATAGCTTCCTTCCTTTCCTCCTCGTGACAAATTACAATGCTTCTTTCTTCTATGTGTCTGAATGATTCTCCTAAGCTCTGCGCATAGAGGTACTGGTGCATGAATATTATGTGGGAGCTCTTTCGAAAGGTCGTATTTATGGAAATATAGTATAATGCAATACACAAATAGTGTCACTCCTTGTTCAATACTTTAGGAACTTTGATATGCGGCTCCTCATAGAATAACCTAGCAAAAAAATGTACAACCCAAAATCTACATTGCAGGTACTCACGTGTTCTCAAATGTTCCTGAAACATCTTCACGCAAATTATTACCTTCAGTGTCTGGAAATAAATAGTATGGCAAAAAAGTTTGTTGGAGCTGAATTTTAAAAAAGAAATGTATCTATAGGAGGCATTTCTTATACATTCAAACGTAGTCCTTGCAGCTTTGTCAAGATATGCAAGTACAATTAGTACTTTTTTATTGATTGGAGCAATACCCAGACATTTATGGTGTTTTAGCACAATGAAGTAGACTGTATCAAAACTACTTTTCATGGTGTATGCCTACTGTCACGGGGTCAGAGTTCTCGCGCAGGGACATCTACCCGTGCGGCACCTCGGGACACTCGCATGCCCAAGGATCAGCCTGAACGATCTCCGATGCTTACTGGTTTCGCCCTCCCATGGGCTCATCAGGGAAGCGGGGACAGCTCCCGACCAGTGTGGTGCACGATCAGCGCGCCCATCCCAGATGGGACGGCTGCTCGGCACGTACTACACTCTTAATGCTATCCCGCTCCCAAGCTTTAAGCACCACCAGAAAGCATCTCGCCCGGTCCCGCGTAGTCACGACTCACGGTCCGTGACATTCTCCTCCACCCAATTCATGCACGCCCTCGTGCATGGGAGGAAACTCTTGACCTTCTTGAAACGTGCCAGGAACTAGTGTGCAATTCTCCCAAACTGGCCCACTAACCTGGGGCCGCCCTCCTATGTCGGGCACAGGACTCCCTGCAATCACCTCGTGGCCACCTGCCACTTTACCGAGACATCCCGTTGCAGTTCGCCTAACCGGAAAACTTTCGCTGCGGCTTCCTGCCTACCCGTCCTCGTCTCTTGAGGACCCACTCGCGAACACCCTCTTTCTCTTTGGGGTGCGAGCTAACACGCTCGTCCTCTGACTCGCTCTGGCAGCACAAGGGGCGCTCGGCAAACCCAACAGCTAGCACACAACCTCGCTCTGATACCACTTGTCACGGGGTCAGAGTTCTCGCGCAGGGACATCTACCCGTGCGGCACCTCGGGACACTCGCATGCCCAAGGATCAGCCTGAACGATCTCCGATGCTTACTGGTTTCGCCCTCCCATGGGCTCATCAGGGAAGCGGGGACAGCTCCCGACCAGTGTGGTGCACGATCAGCGCGCCCATCCCAGATGGGACGGCTGCTCGGCACGTACTACACTCTTAATGCTATCCCGCTCCCAAGCTTTAAGCACCACCAGAAAGCATCTCGCCCGGTCCCGCGTAGTCACGACTCACGGTCCGTGACACTACACACATGCATATATATATATATATGTATGTATAAATGTGGCTTATATTTCTCAAGTGAGAGCCGGTTTTGTGCCTAAAGCATACCTTTTGCCTTTGACAGCATTGAATCTAGCATTAGTATCAAAACTACTTTTCACGGTGTATGCATAATTGCACACACACATGCATAAATTTATGTATAAATGTGGCTTATTTTGCTCGATTGAGACCCGATTATGTGCCTAGAGCATATCTTTTGCCTTTGGCAGCATTGAATCAAGTGTATCAGAAGTTGAGGCATTAATAAAGGCACACATATGTATATAGATGTGCCTTATGTTGCTCGAGTGAGAGTCGCTTTTGTGCCTAAAGCACGCCTATTGCATTTGACAGCGTTGAATCTAGTAACTATATAGAAACTACTTATTTAGGGATACATTAATGAAGATGTGACTCCATATTTTAGTTTGTTCTCATTCGAACACATATCATACTGTGCATGATTGCAACACCAAGTAACAAGAAGGAAATATGAATTTATATAAATTAGTTCTATGTACCTGCTCTAAGAGCTGGCTCCACTTTGTCAAGACCAACAGCTTGAAGTTGCCCAAACTTGCAATAATAATAACTCAAGAACCAAACCAAAATTTCAGCCGTTATTTTGCCATTTTCAATTTGCAATGTAATCAAAATACACAGATTCTTGGATTATAAGTACATTCTTAATCCTTAAAAAATACATTCTTAAAAAATACTACTAGCACAATAACCATACAGAAGCTTTACCTTTAAAACAAGGGTAAACAACATTATCACTAAATTATTTATGCTTTACTATTTTAGTTATCCAACTATTATTTTAGGCAAAACCATATCTATTATTACATTTTTTTTCATATTTGGTCACTAATATTATATTACTTATTTTCGACCAAAACAGGAAAAAAAAACATAATGCTAAAAATAATAGTTTGATGAGCAAAACAATAAGGCGAAAATGGGAACAACTTGATAAACAATAATGGCCTAAATCACATACACAAAAAAAAAAAACACCCAGATTCTTGAGAAATCCTCAAATCATTAATCAAATATCAATCTTTGAATTTAAAATGAATCTGTCACGATTATGAAAGGGAAATTAAGGTTTGATGGAGAGAAAAGGGGAATTGAATCTGAGTTGAAGAGGGGAAATGAATTGCAATCGAAGCAAGAAAACGTTGTAATTAGGGAAATTGATCTGATTAGCAAAACGGTGCAGCAGAATTTGGAATAGAACGATGTCGTTTGAGTAAGGAGTGTTGCCGTTTTGTTTGTGGGAACGCTGCATTTTGAAGAGGTTGTTATATTTTCAACAGAATTGTACTGGAGATTATAAAAATTTGTACAAGAAATGAAATCGTTTCTCATCTTCTCTCAAAATTTTTCCTTCATTCTATCAATCTATCTCATTTTTTATTTTAATTTTTTTTATAATTCCTTTTATAACATTCGATAATCAGAGCCATTTTGATTCATCGTCAAACTAAAAAAAATAGAAAAAATCTAAACATGAGAGATAATCCAGAGTTAACTGCAATACAACCCGGTTTGATAGTTACATAATGAAGAAACACAGAGTTACCTGACATGAGTTTGCAGCTGATATCTGTCATAAATTTTGTGATAGAGATTGTAATGATGTTATCGAGAACTTTAATAAGCTAAGTCAAAGGGATCGGTGGAAGACTATCAGGATAAGTTTGAAGAAATGCATGTAAGCATTAAACGAGCATAAAACGCAGCGGAAAGGATCGAAATAAATACCTACAACCATTGTCAAAATTTTATGCCAAATTGAGATGTAGTTGTACCACCGTCGAGCTCGTTGAACCACTTTGGTAACCCCTCGAACCACCGAAAAATAAAGAACTCGGCTACAAACAAGAACTAAAACCACCAAGATCTTCTAAGCACTCAAAAGCTCACTAAATGGAATATGTGATTCTTATGTTTTGATGCTTAGGGACCTTAGGCTAGGTTGGTATTTTATAGGGGTTCATCCATCAAAAACCACCAATCAAATGGAAAAAATGCCCCTCAACCTTTCGGCACTATCTCCCTTAACCGAACCATGACATGAAAGTGGGAAAACATGCAGATTTGTTTCCATGTTCACATTTCCAATTTGGAAAACGTGCACAGGAAACTGCGATTCACACGAACCATCACAAATGGTTGGTTATTCAACCAACATTCTCCCACTTGGTTCGTATTGTCCATGAAAACTTAAAGTTAAAACATAATATATGAATCATGGCGACATTTCCTCTTATGATTGAGTTGTATCTTCCATGTATCACAATACATCAAGTTTTAACGCTTTAGCCCATATACTTAATGAATAAACCCAATGTTTATTCTAGGTCCAAACTTTAGTGATATTTCTCGAAATAATTGACTTAATGTGTACACAACATAAATGAGAAATATCAGACTTTATTAGAGTTTCAACAGAATTGTTCTTACAATGAAAATTACAAAATAGGAACAAGCCCCATAGTGACAACATGATCCTTAAATTTATGTGGTGGCATGCCCTTAGTCAAAGGATTAGCTAACATCTGCTCAGTGTTAATGTGCTCAATGACCACTTTCTTTTCTTTAACACGTTCCCTTTTGGCTAGATACTTAATGTCGATGTGTTTACTTCGACTTCTACTTCTGTTGTTCTTATCCATAAAGACAACAACTAAATTGTCACAATATATCCTTAATGGCCTAGAGATTGAATCCACAAGTCTAAGCCCAGAAATGAAACTCTTTAACCGTATTCCATGTGAGGTAGCCTCAAAACATGAAACGAACTCGGCCTCCATAGTGGAAGTAGCAGTCAAAGTCTGCTTAATGCTCCTCCAAGATATAGCTCCGCCGGCAAACATAAATATGTAACCTGATGTTGATTTACGAGAATCAACACAACCAGCAAAGTCTGAATCGGAGTAGCCGATCACCTCCAAATGGTCGGATCGTCTATATGTAAGCATGTATTCTTTTTTCCCTTTGAGATATCTCAAAACTTTCTTTGCAGCTTTCCAGTGGTTTATACCTGGATTACTCTGATATCTTCCCAACATCCCAACGAAAAATGCAATGTCAGGTCTTGTACAGACTTGAGCATACATCAGGCTTCCAACAACAGAAGTATATGGAATGTTTTTCATTTGCTCCTTCTCAAATTCATTCTTCGGGGATTGGTTCAAATTGAACTTATCACCCTTCACGATAGGAGCAACACTAGGTGAACAATCTTTCATCCGAAACCTTTCTAAAACTTTGTTGATATAGGTTTCTTGAGATAGACCCAAGATACCTTTATGTCTATCACGATGAATCTTAATGCCAATGACATAAGATGCATCACCCATATCTTTCATATCAAAGTTTTTAGAAAGAAATTATTTCACCTCATGTAGCATACCCCTGTCATTCGTTGCAAGTAAAATGTCATCTACATATAGGATAAGGAAACAAATTTTACTCCCACTGACCTTCTGGTATATACATTGATCCATGATATTCTCAACAAAACCAAATGAAGAGATAACTTCATGGAATTTTAAATACCACTGGCGGGAGGCTTGTTTCAATCCATATATAGATTTCTTTAACTTGCAAACTAAGTGATCACCATCACTAGAGGAAAATCCTTCAGGTTGTTTCATGTATACCTCTTCCTCTAGATCACCATTAAGAAAGGCAGTTTTCACATCCATCTGTTGTAACTCAAGGTCAAATTGAGCTACTAATGCTAACAAAATGCGTAAGGAATCTTTCTTAGATACTGGACTAAAAGTCTCAATGTAATCAATTCCTTCTCGCTGAGTGAATCCTTTAGCAACGAGTCTTGCTTTATATCTTTCTACGTTGCCTTTTGAGTCTCTTTTTGTTTTAAAGACCCATTTACATCCAATGGCTTTTACACCATCAGGCAACGATACAAGATCCCAAACTTCATTGCTCTTCATAGAATTCATCTCATCCTTCATAGCATCATACCATAATTGTGACTCAATGCAGCTCATGGCACTTGAAAATGACTCAGGGTCATTTTCAGCTCCAACATTATAGTTAGATTCTTGTAAATTCACAAAATAGTCATTAGAAATTGCTGACTTTCTTTCTCTAATAGATCTTCTTAATGTTGAACCAACATTATCTTGTGGATCATGTTGTTCAACTGGTTGTTCAATAATTTCTGGATTTTCTTGAACAACTTGATCTATTTGAGTGTTTTCAGCAACTTGTGGAACTTCATTGATTGGTTGTTCAACGCCCGATTGAGCTTGAGGGGTGTTATATATGATAACCAATCTCTCACTTGAACTGGATGGTCGATCTAAGGGAATTAAATCCCGAGACAGATCACTCTCACTGATTGAGTCATTCTCATGAAATTTTCATTTCTTGATTCCACAATTCTAGTGCTATTTGATGGACAATAGAATCTGTAACCTTTGGACTTTTCGGCATATCCAATGAAATACCCACTAATAGTCCTTGGGTCCAATTTCTTTTCTTGTGGGTTATAAATTCTCACTTTAGACGGGCATCCCCATACGCGTATATGTCGCAAACTAGGTTTCCATCCTTTGAATAACTCAAAAGGTGTCTTTGAGACAACCTTGGTTGGGACCCGGTTTAATATATACACAGCCGTCTTAAGAGCTTCAACCCATAAAGACTTAGGTAGCTTAGAGCTACTAAGCATACTTCACACCATGTCCATTAAAGTTCGGTTTCTTCTTTCCGCAACACTATTCTGATCATGCGAGTCTGGCATGGTGTATTGACCAACTATACCGTTGTCTTGAAGAAACTTCAAAAATGGACCATGTGCTTGTCCATATTCTGTGTATCTACCATAATACTCACCACCTCTATCCGTTCTCACAATCTTTATTTGCTTACCGCAATGTTTCTCTACTTTAGCCTTGAAAACCTTAAAGGCTTCTAACGCTTCACTTTTATGATGAAGCATGTAGAGATACATGTATCGTGAGTAATCGTCTATGAAAGTGATGAAGTATTTCTGACCTTGTACATCCATATCTGAGCAACATATATCAGAATGGATTATTTCCAATATGGTCGAACTCCTCTTGGAACCTTTCTTTGACTTGTTAGTCTGCTTACCCTTAATGTAGTCTACACAAGTGTCAAAATCAGTAAAATCTACGGTATTGAGTACCCCATCATTTACTAATCTTTTAATCCTTTCAATGGAGATATGTCCTAATCTCCGATGCCATAAAGTAGAGGAATCTTCATTTATAACACAACGTTTAATACCAGTTTGAATGCGCATAACATTATGAGTGACATTATTTTGTAAATCAATAGAGTAAAGACCATCGTATAAAATTCCATTTCCAACAATTTCTGATTTATAAAATAAATTGAAACCAACATTCGAAAATTTAAAACAATACCCCAAGGGTAAAAGTCTTGAAACAGAAATTAAATCTCTTGAAAAACTAGGAATATAGAAAGTCTTTTCTAGAATTAAAACAATGCCACTAATAAGAACTAATTCACAGGTCCCAATAGCTTCCACATGCGATTGCATCTTGTTTCCTAAATAGATGTATTGCTCAGCTCCTACTGGTTCTCTCAGGTTTTTTAATCCCTGTAAGGAATTTGAGACATGGATTGTAGAACCAGAATCAATCCACCATGTGTTATAATTAACATCAACCATATTTGACTCAAAGCAAACAAGTGAGATTGATTTACCTTTCTTTTCAAGCCAGCCCTTATACTTGACACAGTCCTTCTTCATGTGTCCCTTCTTTTTATAGAAGAAACACGTGGACTCTTTCTTGATGTCAGCTTGGGGTTGCATTTTAGCTTTCCCCTTTTGCTTGGCTTGGACTGAATTCTTTCCTTGAGTAACCGTCAGTGCACTCTCTCCCTTCTCTAGTACGAGCCTACTGTCACGGGCCGTCAGTTCGAGCCCGTGCCACATGCGCATATTGCTGCCCAAGAGGTTCTTAGGGAGATTTTGGGCCTAAAGGTACCACCAGACTTAGCCCGTTCCATGGAGGATTCTAGAAGATAGCCATTTTGGCCTTGTAAACTTTCCTTGTATTCTTAGGATTTGTTTCCTTAGTTAACATGGAATATTCTTAGGATTGTGCCAATGTGGTTGGTAGGAAATGATCCTAGCCATCGATGTAAATCAGTGGGAACCGTCGGATGAAAGGGGAATCAACTATAAATAGAGACCTCCCCAGTCTCATTTGTATCATCTCATCTTTGAGTAATCAAGTGGCATTCACTCTAAAAAACTCTCTCAATTGTTCTTTGTGTTCTTCGCGTTCTTCTTTTCGTTCTTGAGTAGCCATACTCATAGTTTGCTTTCCGCCAGAACGATTCAGCGTTCTTAGTGCCTTGGGAAGTTTGATCTTCCGGAGCGAGTTTTCAGGCTGACTTAGTCGTTTGTCTAAGAACATCGACTAAGGCCGCGCGGTTCAGCTAGGTCAAGACTCTAGCCCCGTGACAAGTGGTATCAGAGCGTGGTTCGAGCAAGGCGCTAGTGATTATGGCACGTGGAGAAGAAGACGTTGCAGCAAAGGGTGTGAAGATCGTTGCTGGGCAAAGCCAAAGAGCAAGTTCGAGGGATGCTGTAGCTACGCTGGAGGAGCGAGTTGATAAACTCAGCCAGGTGGCCAACGGTGCGGAAGAGAGGTGCGAGGTGCTTGAGGCCGAATTGCAGGCTGTGAAGATTGAGATGGAGGAGATGAAGGCAGACTTGTATATTTACAAAGTTGCCTTGATGAATGGAAAGATGGCCACTGCATCCAAGTCGAAGAAGGACATTCCAAAGCCAAAGGTGTTCAAGGGGAACCGATCGGCCCAAGATGTTGAGAACTTCTTGTGGGGCATGGAGCAGTATTTTCGAGCCATGGGCATCAAGGATGATGCGGAGAAAGTAAACGTTGCTTCGATGTATTTAACTGATGTCGCTCTTTTGTGGTGGCGACGCAGATGCTCGGAGGAGCCGAGTGGAGACATTCCTTTTGAGACATGGAAGGAGTTCCAAGTTGAGTTCAAAGAGCAATTCTATCCGACGAATGCTCAACGGGAGGCTCGTAAGAAGTTGCGGCAATTGAAACATGAGGGTTCCATCACTGACTATGTCAGGAAGTTCATTGAAATCAAGCTCCAAATCCAGGACTTGAGTGAAGCGGAGGGATTTTCCTACTTCATGGATGGACTCCAAAGATGGGCTCAAATGGAGCTAGAGCGGAGGGGAGTCGAGGAGCTTTCCAAAGCCTTTACCGCAGCCGAGTCTATAGCTCAGTTCGAAGTTGACATGTCCAAGTCTTCCAAGCCCCGAGGTAAGAGCTTTGGTGGGGGAGACGAGGAGGATAATCATTCTTGCAATGATGATGAGAGGGTCAACAAGTTTGTCAAACCATCGGAGAAAAAGGATCGAGGGCCTTTGAAGTGCTACCATTGCCATGGTTCACACTTGGTGAAAGAGTGTCCCAAGAAGAAGCGCCCCGATACGATCAATGATGCGGATGACGAGCAAGAGGACGAGGAATGTATGCTTGGTACGATTGCTAGTGTTAGAGCAATCAAGCCAAGGGTGGGGAAGCAATGTTACGAGAGCAAGGGACCTCACGTAGTTCGTGAGCACCCGGATCGAGCCAAGCAGCCCAAAAGGGACAAGCCCGAGTCAAGTGAGGCTTGTAAGCTTGGGGCAATGATACTAAATTCTGCAAAGGCGAAGAAGGGCCCGAAGCAGAATGGGTTGATGTTTGTCAACATCAACGTGGCGGGACGATCGAGGAGTGCTCTAGTGGATACCGGAGCATCCGATCTCTTCATGTCAAAGATGGCTGCTGAGAAGCTTGGTCTCGAAGTTGAAGGTTCAACCAAAAAGATCAAGACCGTTAATGCCAAGGAGGTTCCAGTTGTTGGAACAGTGCGGAAGGTAGAGCTGCAGATTGGTGAATGGAAGGCCAAGGAAGATTTCAAGGTAATTCACTTAGATGACTTTGATTTCGTTTTGGGGCTTAACTTCCTTGACCGTGTTCAAGCTCTTATCATCCCTTGTGCCGATGTTATATGCATTTTGGATCCGAAACAACATTGTGTTGTGCCCGTGTATCGAGACAAGGGACGGAGGATCGAGAAGCTGACATCCATTCAGCTTACCAAGGATGCTCCAAGGGAAGGAGGCATCGCTTTGGAGGCTATTGGAGTGGACACCTTGGTGGGGCAAGAGTTGCCTGAGCCACATGATAGTGAACCCGTGGGAGATCCATCCATTGAGGAGATGGACGAGGCATCGAGCTTCAATGAAGACGGAGCATCGATGGGAGCATCAAACTTCACGAGTGAAGAAAGATTGATGCGAGTTAGAGTGAATGCGGAAAAGTTGATTGAGGTACATCCCGAACACAATGATTGTGTTTTACAGTTTGATTTGCCTTGTTTGTCGGGTGTAGGCCAGCAAAAACCTAACCCTTCAAATGGAGTTGTCGATACTTGGCGAGAGCACAAGCCACCTTTCAGAGTTCTTAGGCGCAAACGAGGGTTGCCGACGATCTTGAGAGACCGCTCAGTGTTCAATGTTGTGGCGTCCAAGTCATTGTGCAAGGACCATGTGTGTCCGAATGGGGGCAAATCACAACTGGTAGGAGCTAACTCCTACGATCGAGATGCGCTTGGAGGGACGGTGACTGATGTTAGATGGCGACGAGTACCAAAGCAAGCAGTCCATTTGGGTGGACAACTGAGCCAGAGTCGAGTGCTCTTTATGAGAAGAGCATCCAGCCCGATTCAGAGTTTGGGGCAAGCCGAGGTGACAAGGAATTCCCAGGATCGGTTCTATCTTCGTTCCGAGGCGGCGACGAGGGCGTCGCCATGTTTGGTGGGGGAGAATGTCACGGGCCGTCAGTTCGAGCCCGTGCCACATGCGCATATTGCTGCCCAAGAGGTTCTTAGGGAGATTTTGGGCCTAAAGGTACCACCAGACTTAGCCCGTTCCATGGAGGATTCTAGAAGATAGCCATTTTGGCCTTGTAAACTTTCCTTGTATTCTTAGGATTTGTTTCCTTAGTTAACATGGAATATTCTTAGGATTGTGCCAATGTGGTTGGTAGGAAATGATCCTAGCCATCGATGTAAATCAGTGGGAACCGTCGGATGAAAGGGGAATCAACTATAAATAGAGACCTCCCCAGTCTCATTTGTATCATCTCATCTTTGAGTAATCAAGTGGCATTCACTCTAAAAAACTCTCTCAATTGTTCTTTGTGTTCTTCGCGTTCTTCTTTTCGTTCTTGAGTAGCCATACTCATAGTTTGCTTTCCGCCAGAACGATTCAGCGTTCTTAGTGCCTTGGGAAGTTTGATCTTCCGGAGCGAGTTTTCAGGCTGACTTAGTCGTTTGTCTAAGAACATCGACTAAGGCCGCGCGGTTCAGCTAGGTCAAGACTCTAGCCCCGTGACACTACCCTCTTCTTGATCACACATGGTCAAAAGAGCATCAATAGACCATTTATCTTTATGTGTGTTATAAGAGATCTTAAATGGCCCGTATTGAGGAGGAAGAGTTTTCAATATATATTGCACTAAGAAAGATTCAGACATTTCAACCTCAAGTGCCTTAAGTCGAGCTGCCAAATCTCGCATCTTATTGATGTGATCACGCACACCTTTCATCGTAGTGAGCCTTAGAGATGTGAACTTCATAATTAAGGTGCTGGCTAATGACTTTTGAGAAGTCTGAAATTGTTTCTCTATAGCCTTTAATAGCTCTTGGACATTCTCATAATGCTCAATTGAACCACGAACATCAGCAGGAACCTTGCTCTTAATGAACATAATGCTCAAGCGATTGGATCGCTCCCACTTTTCATATAGAGCAAGATCAACTTGATTGCTGGTGTCACTGACATGTGGCTCAGGTTTCCTTATAGCATAGTCAATATCCATACACCCTAATTGAAGAAGAATACCTTCCTTCCAGAACTTAAAGTTCTCACTAGTTAATTCAGGGATATTTACTCTATTATCAGAGATATTCACAGGTAATAATGCTGCAAAATAAATTGACATACATGCTTAATATAAATTTAAGGCAAACATAAGCTATAATTTACCAATGCAAATTATAGAAATAATGAATCTAGTGACATAAAAATTTCCTGTGGGTTAAATTTTTAATTCAATTAGATTCATTTGATAGAATATTTTCTATCCTTTATGTAAAAATTATTAAATTTATTTTTATAACTCCTGTGGGTAATTATAAAAATTCATCTAATAATTTTTATCTTTATGTTAAGGAATTTAATATCTAAGCATTATGTATGTGATTTTTAACCTTAGTAATTTTATTTAACTAAAGATGTTGTGGTTAGTCTTTAACTAAATAAAATTATGAAAATCATTTAGCTAGATATTAACCTTAAACTTTATTTAAAGTGTTGCTTGTTCATTATGCAACGTTTTATGTCTAGTCCTTATGAGATCCTTATAATAATTTTATTTAATTAAATTTGTTGTGGCTAATTCTCTAATTAAATAAATTATTTGGATCCCTAGACATATTCTATAGTTTTATTGCTAAAGCTTTATGCAATAAGTCTTAAGGTTTATGTACCTAATTTTATGTATATAACTAAGTTATAACATATCCTAATTTAGGTACATACTATATATTTATTTCTAAAATTTATTTAAGTAAAAATAAATTAATAAAATTTACAAATTAATCTTATGAAAATAAAATTTCTGCAACATAATTTTTCTCAAAATTTCAAAACTTAAAGATCAAAAAAGGCATTCTAATTTTGAGAAAAATTAACATGACAAAGCAGAGATTTAACATGGCTCGCATACCAAATGTAAGCATTAAACGAGCATAAAACGCAGTGGAAAGGATCGAAATAAATACCTCCAGCCATTGTCAAAACTTTATGCCAAATTGAGATGTGGTTGTACCACCGTCGAGCTCGTTGAACCACTTTGGTAACCCCTCGAACCATCTAAAAATAAAGAACTCGGCTACAAACAGGAACTAAAACCACCAAGATCTTCTAAGCACTCAAAAGCTCACTAGATGGAATATGTGATTCTTATGTTTTGATGCTTAGGGACCTTAGGCTAGGTTGGTATTTATAGGGGTTCATCCATCAAGAACCACCAATCAAATGGACAAAAATTCCCCTCAACCTCTCGGCACTATCTCCCTTAATCGAACCATGACATGAAAGTGGGAAAACATGCAGATTTGTTTCCATGTTCACATTTCTAATTTGAAAAACGTGCATAGGAAACTGCGGTTCACAGGAACCATCACAAATGGTTGGTTATTCAACCAACAAGGCAACCATATATGTTGTTGCACAATGTATCACTAGATGAATATTATTTTGTGTAAGTTTTATAAGTGGCCTTAAAGAAGAACTGAAGCATAAAGTTAAGACTCATCAACTTCATTCTTTGAGTAAAGCTTATAGACTGGCCAAACTTTATGAGTTGGCACTAGAAGTAAAAGCTTATATGACATAAAAATAAGGCTTAACTCAGTAATAAGTACCTAAAGTATACACTTTTTCTGAAATAGGTGCCTAATGTTTTTTTTTGGTTGAAATAAGTGCCTAAATTATATATTTTTTCTGAGATAAGTGCCTAATGTATTTTTTGGCTGAAATAGGTGCCTAAAGTTTTATTCCCTTAGTATTTTAAGGTAACACTGTTAAAAGAAAATTGTTTAATTTATAAATAAATACCTAAACTATATATATATTTTAAAATAGGTTCCTAATGTAATTTTTATTGAAATAAATGCCTAATTTTTTTTCTTATAAGTAATTTATATTTCATATAAAATGTAAAATTATTTATATATCATCGTTCTAATCTATTAAATTATTTATTATAATTGATTAATAATTTATTTAAATTTGATTAGTAGCTGAAATTATGAGAAAAAATATTTTTTAACAACACTAAAATAAAAAATAATTAAAATTTATATAATTTTATATTAATATTTTCAATTCTTTTTCGATACAATTATAAATGTAATAGGAATATAAGAATTTTTGTATATATTCCCCATGTGAACCGGCGGCTTATCCTTGCAAGTGAATCGATTTGTCCCATTGATGATTGTTGTGGAAAATATAAAAAATATTAATATAAAATTATATAAATTTTAATTATTTTTTATTTTAGTGTTGTTAAAAAATAATTTTTTCTCATAATTTAAAAGGTTAAATGATTAATTTAAGATATAACTAATTTTATATCTTATAAGAAATATAAATTACTTATAAGAAAAAAATTAGGTATTTATTTTAATAAAAATTACATTAGGCATCTATTTTTTAAAAAATATATACTTTAGGTACTTATTTATAAATTAAACAATTTTCTTTTAACATTGTTACCTTAAAACACTAAGGGAATAAAACTTTAGGCACCTATTTCAGCCAAAAAATACATTAGGCACCTATCTTAGAAAAAATATATAGTTTAGGCATTTATTTCAGCCAAAAAAAACATTAGACACCTATTTCAGAAAAGATGTATACTTTGGGCACCTATTATTAAGTTAAGCCTAAAAATAAAGATTTGTCATTAGATAAAAATAACCTAAAAAAATTAGATGATTGAATTATAATATACAAGATCCCGAATAACGTGATGGAAAGAGTTCGAAATATAATTTTTTTTGTAAGTACACCCCAACTCCAATAGATTTGATTTGATTTGAACATCCTATACTTGCATACAAGACACAATTTTCATTCAAATCATTTAATAACACAAAGTTGACAAGTGTACATAAATATTTCTCATTTTATTTATCACATCAATATGAGATATCGAGTTTTTACTTCTTTATTCAATTCATAATTATTTTGTTTGAGTATCAATTTTTCGTTCATCACTCAACCAATTTAAATATATAAAATTTCGTTATAAATATCTCATAAAATAAAATAAAACTCTATAAATTTATTATTTAAATCTCTATCTTTAACAAGTGAGACTAGAAGTTTGTGTTGTTAAATTTTTTATATATTGAAAATTCTTATTGAGAGCTTTCAAGGTTCATCAAACAACCGAGACTTTTAAGAATCCAATCGTGCAGCCTACGATTTCTATTTGTAGAAAGAGAAGGGGAAACAATAATGGCCTTTGCCTTGTAAATATATTAATACCAGTATAATATTATTTTTAAAATTTGCATTTAAAAACAGTGGGAAGAAAAAAGGAACAGGCTTTTCCATAGATTGTTACAGTGTTGAATTTAATTTCATTTTCATATGACATAGGAAATGGAATCCTTCTATCAAGTCTAGGATCTAGAATATTTAGGTGAATTTAGGTGAATAATAAAATTAAAAATAAAGAAAATAATTATTTATAAAAAGAATAGTGTTTTTTAGATTTCGTCACCTTCATATATATCATTAAAATCAATACATTTTTAATTCAATTTATTGGTCTATATAGAGGCGACAAGATCCATATATATCATTAAAATTAATATATTTTCAATTCAATTTAATAGCCTACATAAAGGTGACAAGATATTAAAAAACACTATTCATTTAATTCTATTCTCCCAGATAATTATACTTGTTGCCAGCTTCTTTAAAGATGTTAATCTAATAAAATATGCATATCAATTATCACATTAGATTGCCGTTATTCAATTAGAGGTGGGTAATATTTTTGTTACAAATTTGATAATATTTGTAATTATTTTATTGTTTTTTATTTTAAACATTAATTTAATATGTATTTTTGATAGAATATTTATAACTAATAAGAATAATATTAGTATTTCAATTTTAGTTATAATTAATAAGAATAATACTAATTTGAAGTTAATATAAAATTTGTGATTATATATATATTTATGGATTTTTTAAGTGATTATAAGGTAATATATATTTATACATATATTTTTTTTATCAATATACACATACAAATAAAATGATTGAATTCGAGTCTTTTAAAATAAATATTATTATTTTTTATTTGAACCACTTGTTAGATTCATATATATTCTAAACAAAAATAACTATTTAGCGTCATAAAATCGTCTATGATAAAATTATAACTCTCATAATATTTTTCTTAAGTAATATTATTTTTAAAAAAATAAAGGTAATAATACTAGCATGAATTTTCCAAGCCTCATCACATTTGATTACTATTATCTTCTCCCAAACCGACGGTTAGTATGAAAGATTGTTATTTGTCCTCATTTGTCTATGTAGCTTCCAATTAGATTTGGAAGTCATGGGCAAGTGTAGGGAGATCTATTGAAGGGCAATGGACAGCCGTAGACTTCAAAGTTTAAACTTGTGATTGAAGAGAAAAGTCAATCACACCTTTGGTTTTCACTCGAACGCCCACCCTCGACACAACACTCGTTGCCGTCGCTACTTACATTCTAATGGACGACCACTTTTTTTTTCTCAGTAATGTAAAATTTTATTAATAAAAATTATACATTTTTAATTTTATTATATGTCTAATTAAAAAAAACTCTTAATCCTAAAATATATATATATATAATACAAGATAATTAACAAAATTAGATAGGACACAAGTCTGAAGGGTTCTACCAATCCACTGACCACAAGCAGAATCTATCCCCAAAGCAACTAAAAATTACTTATGAGACCAGTCACTAAAAATTACTCACTTTATCAATTTTTTCATGTCATATTTTTTTTCCAAGTGAATCTTCACTTGAAAAATTAAAAATTGATGAGGTGGGTAGTTTTTAGTGGTTGGTCCCATGAATGACGTGGTTGGACTGACCCATGATATAATTTCTCCACAACAATGGATAAATCTGCATTCAACAAACAGATGAGTTCTTTTATTATTATTAACTAAGTTATCCTAAAATTTTTAAGATTTTATTATGCCTTAATTTTTTTAAAAAATAATTAAATCATATTTTTATTAGAATTTTAAATAAATTCTTTTTAAATATTTAAAAATTTAAATTATAAACTTTCAACAATATTATCAAAATTAAAGATTCATTAATTAATCGAATAACTAAAAATATTTATATTACCTTTTTTCATATGAATTTAAATCACAATATAAAAATCTAATACTTCTTTAATTAATAAAAAATATTGTCAAGATTCACCATTAAATATCACATTAGAGGAAGATTGTAAAACTTGATAAGTTTACGGATTTGAAGTAAGGTTATAAAACTTGATAAGCTTACGGATTTCTTTTGTCTATCATATGAAGATTGACTTGCTACAAACATTAGAGTGTCGACTAATTGGAGGGGACATTTTTTTGTTATTTGTTGGATGTTATGGAAACATAGGTGTAGTAGTTTGTTGGATGATTATTATGTTTAGCATGATGATTTCTTTATTATGTGAGAACGACTTACTACTGATTTTGTAGTCGATCTTTCGTCTAATACAGGTTGAAGGGCAAGTTGCTATTATGAATTTTGTTTAACAAAAGCCATCGTATGGATGGATCAAAATTAATTTGGATGGTGCAATTGGTACTATGAACCATATAGCCGCGGTTGAAGGAGTTCTCTAAGGTGATCAAGGAGAATGGATTTTTTGATTTTACTCGTAATCTGGATGTTTGTTCTATTCTCTTTTCGAAATTTTTGATTGTTCATGATTCTCTTGTTCAGGGATAGACCCAGAGTTTCATATAAGGGGTGCACACTATCAAAAAGTTATATTAGAAATATACGGGGTGTAAAATTAGAAAAATTTATGGGTGCAAAATTAGATTATTAATAGAAAGTACAAAGAAAATATATAGTATATAAGAGAATTTGAAAATTTTAGGAGGTGCGACTGCACCCTCTAGCACCCCTTAGGTCCATCCGTGCTCTTGTTTATGTATGGAATCTTAGATTTAGATGGGTTATTATGAAAACAGATAATATTGAAGTTGTGTGTGTTACAGCGGAGATCAGATACATTATGTGGTTGTGTGCTTGTGGATGTTCTTCATGAACTAATGTCTCGGTGTTAACGCTCTAAAAACATTTTATACACTTCTACTTAAGATTTTGTTTGATTTCAAGTTTATTTGCGTTGCATTTAGTTGCATTTTCATTAGATTAGGTTTGCATTTTAATTTTAAAATGTAACCCCCTCGATCTGGTATAGAAGAAACTTGACTCGAGCGAGTCACACGAGGAATATCGAGATCAATCCGATGATTGTTCCCGATAAATGACCTTGTTTTTTTATATATTGTCTGCATGATTCGATTAAGTCCTAAATTTACATGTATTTCTCATTTTCACAATTCGCGTTATTGAAAATAAAAAGGATCCTAATTTGATCGTTTGGATAAAAAGGGATCAAAGTGTAATTTCAATAATTTCAAGGGTCGTTGACAAGTGCATACAATTCCTAATTATTATATCATATTTCCACTCGATTATTGTTTGTAAACAACAAATTTAGTGACAATTAAGGATAATTCTGCATATTTTCCATTTTCCAACATTCATGCACTCACTTTGTCATTTTATCCATTATTTGGTGTAAAACATGTATCGTTAATAGTTTTCTTTCTTAGACAAAAAATAACCATGTAGGTGCGATCAGATAAGATGAATGAATGCTGGAACATGAGCTGAAATGCAAGGATGCACCCGCCTCGGCAGTAGATCGCCCGCCGTGGTAGCAGAGAAAAGATGATAACTGGTGCTCGATAGATGAAGAAAAATATGTTGAATCCAATGGATATTATGCGAGACAAAATGGAAGAGAAGAAACAGAGTCAAGCCATGGTCAAAGCTAACAGGGAATTAAGAAGTTAAACTAGAAAATAGAATAAAAGAGTTATAATTCAATAAGGACATGTATTCTTTTCCTTTTAGAACTCTTATTTTTATGAAAGTCTTTAACCTAGGCTTGGCCTATATAAAGGCAAACCCTTAAGCCTAGGAAGACAAGTCGGTTCTTATAGACAAACCCTAGCCGCCGACAAAACCCATCATGTTCTAAACTCCATCGAGGCTTAGGTATTTTGTGGAGTAGTTAGGGAAGAAGGTTGTATCTTATTTGAGAGTTATTAATGCAAATCTATTTTTCATAGTTTATTCTCTCTTGGTTCTTACTATTTTTCACTTACTAGCTCGAAAGATAAGTTTGTGAAGAAAAACCTATTTGTCTAATATCGGGAGAGTTAGGCTCACAAAACGAGAGAATACGGTCTTTTCTCATGGACATTGACTAATTTAGCTTAGAGATAAGCCAACCAGGATTCCAGCGACTAAAAGGAAGCATATAATCGATTGCTATCCATCCTTGATTCACGCCAAGAGGTACCATCAAGACGTGGGTTTCAATAGTTTCTTTGCTTAGGGATAAGGAGGAAAAATTTCGGATGCTTTGTCGAACTATGGAAAGTTGAGTTTTCGACAAGGCATAACCCCACCTAGGCAGCCAAGGCGACCCTTAGTGCGACCCACCGAGGCGGCAATTCAACCACATGCATTAATAACAGGAGAATAAGTGCAATTGGATTCCCTTCTACAAAGCAACTTGCCTGGCCTTACTTCCTTCATTGTTATTTTCCGTTAATTAATTAGTTTTCTTTATTTTTAGTTAATCCTTCTCCAAACCAAATTACTTGTGTCCTTTACATTTTAGTGTGGATTTAATTTGTAGCGTAAGTTGCTTAGTTCCTATGGATACGATATCTAAAATACTATAACTTGGCAAAAGATGAAGAACTCCAAAGACTCAAATCACTGTCACCAGTCGAAATTAAAATTGAGGTTACCATTATTTAATTAAGTACATTGCATGCCCATCTACCAAATTACAGAGCAAACTAAAGTCCGTAAGTCATTTAATTTAGCTTGTTTCTCACCTAATGCCCTTTCGTGCAAGCCCGTGTATCGAAACAACTTCAACATTGTTTCGATACATTTTGACAATGACAACAACTGTTTCAGAACCTTGGACAGATGTTTCGATACCCCTGCTTGAAAATTCAATGTTGTATCGAAACATCACCAAACGGTATCGATACCAGGCTTAAATACTCAATTTTCCTTTACAATTTTTGCCTGGGTACAAAAACCATAATGGTTGTTTCGATACACCTTGCCCAGACTCTGCAGTTTGGTAGTTTCAAGCACACCTAGAGGACCAAATACTACTATAAATGCTTTAGCCTAGCTAATTCAACATTAACATACTCTTCAAAAGCTAAACAAAAACAACAACAAAGTCAAGCAAACATGTCCATAGTTTCAAGTATTAATATGACAAGCATAGTTTTATCAAATCCCAAAAAGAACCAATGGCCTTTTACAAAGCAAAACATTCCAAACTAGTGAGGTGGTTCCTACCCATTGCCAACTAAGCTATCAATGTAAAACACCAAATGCTTGAGATTAACCTTGTGAAGTTATGCTCGGATTCCCACTGATAAGGGATGCAACCTCTACAAACTCTAATCTGCATTGGGTCATGAACAAAAGAGCGTAATGTGACAATCCACCACCTAGCACTAAGGCAAACTAAATATCCTTGGGCATTTTAAGGCAAGCATGCACCAAGGAAGCATCTAGAATGGCCTAGAGTGGTCAACAACAATCTTGAAGCTTGCCATAAGGTTCTACCAAAGTCTAGATGCATCTGGAAGACTCCAGAAGATTCTAGAAGACTCTAGATGATTCTAGAAGGATATGGAACATACTGGAAGCATCTAGAACATTCTAGAAGGATCTAGAATGTTGAAGAAGACCCTGGACGACTTTAGAAAGATAAGGACTACTCCAAATATCTCTAGAATTCTCTAGAATATTATAGATAATTATATACATGTATAGATATATGTAGATGTCTCTAGAATAGTATATGTCATGTAGATATTTATGGAGGTAACATAATTGACGTCCGATCAGATTAATCTAATCCGTCCATTTGGGAGGTAGGAGCCTATAAATAGGACCACCTCCCTCATTTGTAACCATCCCACAAATCTCAAGCATTCAAATCTTGTAAAGCTCTTTTCAAGCTTAATACAAATCCTTTTCTAAATCCTTCTTGCCTTCTCTAGTTTTTCAAGTATTTCTTTTAGTCTAGCCTTAGCGTTTGTGTGAATCAAGGCTTGTTAGCATAACTCAGGAGTGCTAACGCTGCACGGATCAATTTGAGATAATTAATTCCGTGACAGTAAGCTAATGCTTAGTGAGGAATACTCAACACACACACCTCAATGCATCCCAAGAAGAGATTCTACTTTAATTTTCCTTTTAAGGTTCTCAACGATAATTTTATGTTCTCAACGCAAACATACCATAAACCAACTCATCCAAATCATCATGTGCCACTACATCATGCATCATTATGCAAGTTAAGTCTCAAGTTTATATGCAACAAGTTGTGCAAAGCTTATAACATCACATGTACAATATCCAAGTACAAAACGATCCATTTCATGTTTAATGGCATATAAAAACAGTGGCACACGACATATCAATATATATTGGCTTATATGTGACACCGGATAGTACTACCCCTATCCATAAAAGAGTAAAAACAGAATGTTCGGATAAATGGGCATCATGATGGATCTACCCCCACCATGCTTCATGATAGAATAACCCGTACCATGAAATAAACATCTCGACCGAGATGGTACTACCCCATTGCCCGGATGTGATAGAACTACCCCTACCACACAACATTAGAACCATCCTCAATGCTCCTCGAGAAATGACACACGTACAAATTTTGTATATTATAGTGCACTCACACCCTATTGATCGATCAATATATCCGAAAACTCTAGACACACCACTTAGCCAATATATCAAGTTCAGAGCATTGTTCAATTACTGTCCAAGATAGGTACAAAATGCATATTGTAATTCATTCTAAATCTCATGCACTGATCATGCCAAGATCATCAATTCTTTTCTCAATGTAACATGATATTAATTTCAAATGTCTCATGAAATACTCAACATGGTAATCTTATTTCTAAAAACATTTGACAACAATGAATATCATGAGCACAACGACGCTATATCATGGGTCAAAAGTCCGAAAGGTCAGGATTTTATTCCAAATACATACTTCCAAGCACAGGAAGTTTTTTCATACCTATCATATACTTCCATACCTCTGAAAATACTCAAGAAGTATTCCATAACCAAGTTCACTCATTGATGATGTTTTGCTTTCTTGCCGAAACCTTTCTCGCCAAGTACGGAGGTCAAGAAAATCCTTCCACGTTGTCCCCTGATATTTGGAAAACAAAAACAGAGAAAATTAGTGCAATTTTGCACACAAATTCTCTCCTAAACAAAGTCTAAACAGCAGCCCCACTAACATCCCCAAAACTCTTCCGAACAACACCGAAACACTATCGAAACACCTCCACATTCATCCTTAACCATAACATACGAAAAAAAATAAACCAAGACTACAAACAACCAAAATACTTCTTTAAACATGCTTAAATCAGCAGGTAAGGCACAACACACTCTAACCTCCAAAAACTACTCAAAAACATCCTAAGAACCTACAAATGGAAACACATTCCAAACATTGAGATATGAAAGCTTATTGGATACACCGTATAGAACCATATATCACACTTATCACACATATGATATCATGCAAGATAATTATGACGCTACCATAATCGCCTAAACACATGACATCACGAATGTATACTATCTCAGACAACATATACATAGAAAATACAACCATAAAGTAGTGAGGTTCTGTAACCCCTAAAATTAACCTAATTTCTTAGATTAGAAGTTAGGGTTTTCGTTACTAAATCTTGATTCACAAGTTAGGGTTTTATAAATAAAATAATAATATTAAGATAAATTATTAAATAAATAATTAATAATTTAAAATACTGAAAATAAAATTCAACATTTAAAATATTAAGTTCAACCCATAAATAATTAAATAGTCCAAAACTAAATAGTTATTAATAATTTAGAAAAATCCGAATAAAAGTTCCAAGTCCTTATTACAAAAATAATATCCAATAAAAGTTATAATCCGGTAATAAAACTGTAAAACATACGATATTATTAAACTGACTCAGGATCCTCCAAGTACCGTACGTTGACTAGATCTGAGATCTGAAACAGGAAACTGAAAGGGTGTAAGCTAGGGAGCCTAGTGTGTCTCTAGTGTACAGATAAACAGGATTACAGAACAGTGAAATGCAGATGTTATGAAATATGCATGATATGCACCCCAACTCCGAACACCATCAGAAGAGTAGGTTCCCCCCTGAACCACTCTAACTCCATCACACCAAACAGAAGTGGAACTCAACCCGCAGGTGGAGCCACTGAACATAAGTGGTATTATACAGAACCACTGATCAGAAGTGAATAAATCACTAACTTCCTCCGTACAATAATCCAACTAGATGCAATGTCATATGCAGATACAGATTCAGAATGCAAGCCTTATATTCTAGCAGGAGGCAGACATAATAATCAGAATCAGAAATGTAACTTAATAACAGAACATGGCATAATGATGTATGAACATGCGTATATATGTCAGAAAACTGTATACACGAAAATAACGGAATTTACAAAAGAGAACACACCTGTAACAGAAGACTCAACGTCGATACTGATGTCGACTGGACTTGGCTCTACCACTAAAACGAGCAGGTGTAGAACGTGCAGGTCCCGAATGTTGATGAACGGGTGGTCGTCCAGGAGGAGGAGGAGGTAGGTGCTCGGGGTTGGAATCCACGTCACCAGAAAGCTTACTAAACAAATCGGGGAGTCACAAAAGAGATTGATTCAAAACAACACACGAATGAAACTCGGTTGATAGAGACCAAGAGAGGAAGGCTCGGTTAATTCTTGGTTTAATTCAGGAAATATCAAAGGAATGATTCATCAAATTAGATGGAAAGAAAAGGAGGAAATTAATCTCTCCCATAAAGGCCGAAGCATAAAGAAGGAAACAAGAATCTGGAATTTTTAACAAGGGTAAAATTACACAAAAGGTCCCTTAAAAATTTGGAAGATAACACTTGAAACCTCAAGCTTATAGAAATTTCAATTGAGTCACTGAAATTGGAATCAGAAATCCCCAATTTCTAGGGTTCAAGATTAGGGATTTAAACTTTTAAATTGGGGAAAAAATTTAGGGTGTAACAACTCTTCCCCCCTTACAGAAATTTCGTCCTTGAAATTTACCTAGATCAAAAATATGTGGATACTGGGCTTTAATAATGGACTTGGGCTCCCACGTAGCCTCATCATAACCTCGGTTACGCCAGAGAACCATAACCATTTTAATGGTTTCTCTCCGAAGGATTTTCTGGTCCTGAGCAATAATCTCAACAGGTTCCTCTTCATAACACAGATCTGGACGGATCTCAAAATCCTCAACTGACAGAACATGAGACGGATCAGCTCGATAGCGTCTCAGTATAGAAAAATGGAACACATCATGAATTCGCTTGAGTTTAGGGGGTAACTCAAGCTGATAAGCAACTGGTCCAACTCTTCTGAGAATATGGTAAGGCCCAATATAACGGGGAATGAGCTTGCCCTTACGACCAAAACGGAGTACCTTCCTCCACGGAGATACTTTCAGGAAAACCTCATCACCAACCTCAAACTCGAGATCCTTACGCCTCAAATCAGCGTAAGATTTCTGCCTATCAAATGCAGCCTTCAGCCTATCCCGAATCAACCTGACAGTCTCCTCGGCCTCATGCACAAGATCAGGACCCAATAACCTGACAGTCCATCCAATAGGTGTGCGGCACTTACGCCCATACAAAGCCTCATAAGGTGCCATCTTAATACTGGCCTGATAACTGTTATTATAAGCGAACTCGGCAAGCGGTAAGAAATCCTCCCAACTACCTCTAAAATCCAGAATACAACCTCTCAACATATCCTCGAGGATCTGAATCACACGTTCAGACTGACCATCGGTCTGAGGGTGATAGGCAGTACTGAAGTTTAACCGAGTACCCAGAGCAGAATGTAGAGAACCCCAAAACTTAGATGTGAACCTCAGATCCCGGTCAGAAATAATAGACAGAGGTACCCCATGTAACCGAACAATCTCAGAGATGTATAACTGGGCTAACTTACTCAGAGGGTAAGTAGTCTTAACCGGAATAAAGTGCGCACACTTGGTCAACCGATCAACAATGACCCAAACAGAATCCTTCTTTGATGGAGCAAAGGTAAACCACTGACAAAATCCATGGTCACACGCTCCCATTTCCACTGAGGAATCTCAATATGCTGTAGAAGCCTAGACGGACGCTGATGTTCTACTTTGACTTTCTGGCAAGTCAAGCACTTAGATACAAAACCGACCACATCTCGCTTGAGACCCTTCCACCAGTATTTTTCCCGGAGATTCTTGTACATCTTATCACCACCAGGATGCATAGAATACGGACTGTCATGGGCTTCTCAAAGGATAACTTGTTTCAGATCAGAGTTTCTTGGAACACAGTATCGACCCCGAAAACAAAAAACTCCATCCTGATCGATCGAAAATTCCTGAAAAGTTCCCTCGTTGACCTCTTCAATACGATGAGCCAAGAAAGAGTCATTGGGTTGTTCAGCTTGAATATTAGATATCAGGGTAGGAACCACACGGAGCTCAGCCAACAAACTACCATCCTCAAATAAACTCAACCGAGCAAACAGAGCTCTCAAATCAGAAATGGCATTGCGACTCAGAGCATCCGCAACGACATTAGCTTTACCAGGGTGATAATCGATCTCACAATCATAATCCTTCAGAAGCTCCAACCATCGTCGTTGTCTCAAGTTAAGCTCCTTCTGAGTGAGGAGGTATTTTAGACTCTTATGATTTGTGAAGATGTAACACTTGTCTCCATAGAGATAGTGTCTCCAGATTTTCAAAGCAAAAATCACCGCTGCTAACTCTAGATCGTGGGTCGGATAGTTACACTCATGCGGTTTCAACTAACGAGAAACATAAGCCATTACCTTCCCGTCTTGCATCAAAACACAACCCAAACCGATGTACAAGGCATCACTGTAAACTGTATAGGGTTTCCCTGACTCGAGCTGTATCAGAACCGGCACTTGTGTCAAAACTGATTTGAGTTTCTCAAAACTCTCCTGTTGCGCCTCAGACCAGATAAACAAAACATCTTTCCTTAGAAGCTTGGTCAACGGAGCAGCAATAGAAAAAAAAACCTTCCACAACCTTCGGTAATAACCAGCTAAACCCAGAAAACTATGGACCTCAACCACATTCTTAGGTTGCTTCCATTCCATAATAGCCTCGATTTTCTTCGGGTCAACCTGGATACCCTTAGCTGAAACAACATGACCCAGAAATACAACCTCAGATAGCCAGAACTCACATTTGCTGAACTTTGCATAAAGTTGTTTCTCTCTCAGAGTCTGTAAAACTATACGGAGATGTCGCTCATGCTCAGCCTCAAACTTAGAATAGACCAGGATATCGTCAATAAAAATCACAACAAACTAATCCAGATAGGGTCGAAACACCCTGTTCATCATGTCCATAAATGCAGCAGGGGTATTAGTAAGACCGAAGGGCATAACTAGAAACTCGTAGTGGCCATAACGAGTCTAGAAGGCTGTTTTGAACACATCAGAATCCTTAACCCTGAGTTGATAGTAACTAGATCTCAGGTCTATCTTAGGAAACACAGAGGCTCCTCGGAATTGGTCAAACAGATCATCAATGCGGGGCAGAGGATACTTGTTTTTAACCGTTAACTTGTTCAACTTCCAGTAGTCGATACAGAGACGAAGTGACCCGTCTTTCTTTTTAACAAACAGAACCGGAGCTCCCCACGGAGAAACACTGGGTCGAATGAATCCTCGATCCAGAAGTTCCTGTAGCTGTACTTTGAGCTCCTTAAGCTCCTTCGGAGCCATCCGATACGGTGCCATAGACACTGGAGTAGTCCCCGGAAGTAACTCAATACCAAACTCCACTTCCTCCCTCTTAGGGGGTACACCCGGTAATTCTTCTGGAAAAACATCCGGAAACTCACATACAACTCGGATCTTATCGATTCCAGAATCAGATTGCCTTGGATCAAGAATGTAGGCAAGATAGGCCACAGATCCTTTCTTGATCATCTTCTCGACTTTCAGAGCAGAGACAAGATTGGACAGAAATGCTTTACGCTCACCGATAAGGGTTACTTCATGGTTATCATAAGTCCTCAGAGTTGCCCTCTTACGCTCACAGTCTAGAGTGACTCGGTGAGCAGACAACTAATCCATCCCCAGAATCAGATCAAACTCCCCGAATGGTAGCTCCATCAAATTAGCCGGGAAAATTTCACCATGAACTTCAAGAGGACAATTCTTATAAACCTTGGTAACCTCCACAGGGTTACCTACAGGAGTATAAACAGAAACAGAGCTACCCACATTCTCAACAGGAATTTCCAAAAAACCCGATAGAGAACTAGAAACATAGGAGTGTGTAAACCCATTATCAAGTAGTGCGAATAAAGAGATAACATAAACAGAAAAAGTACCAGCAATGACATCTGGCTCATCTCGGTCCTCATGCCTCCTCGTAGCATAAACCAAGCCGGGTTGGGATCCCCTTGATCTGGCAGCTCCTCTGAACTGACTAGGTCTGCCTCTACTACCCGTACCAGATGCAGCAGGTCTACCCTAACCTCTTCCCCCAGCTGGGGCCTGAACCGATGTTTGAGATTGCCCCTGAATATAACCAGACTTTGGAGACACTGGACAGTCCCTGAGATGATGATCAAAAGAACCACATCGGAAGCAAGCCCCGCTCCTCATCCGACACTCTCCAAAATGCCATTTTGTACAGAAGGAACATTGAGGCAACGCTCGGGTACTAGTGGATCCAGCTCCACTAGCAGCAGGAACAACAGTAGTAACTGGTCTAGATCGTGCAGAACTCTATGGCTTGAACTCATCACGACCCCTCTTCCGAGACTGAAAACCCTGACTGTGTTGTGCAGGTGCTGCAGGCTGTCGTCTACCTCTATCCTGAACCTGAGACTCCAACTGAACTCTCAAGCTCTCGTTACTCTCGGCTGTCCTAGCACGCTGAGTGATCATCTTATATTCCGTGTCGTGGTGAGTGGCAACTACAATCTTCAACGGTACTCGGAGTCCCTTCATAAATTGATCACACTTCTGTTTCTCAGTAGTAACAATACTAGGAGCATACTGGAGCAGTCGCAAAAATTCAATCTCATAATCATTAATAGACATATCGTTCTGTTGCAGGTTCAGGAAATCCTCACGGCATTTAGCTAAATACTCTGGACCCACATACCGATCCTCAAATGCCTGCCTGAAAAACTCCAGTCGATCTTATCCGAAGCAGTCACTCTTTCCTCTACCTACCACCAGTTCAGGGCCTCTCCCTGAAGCAATGAAACAGCTGCCCTCAGTTTTCTATCTGAAGGGTATTCCATCTCTACAAATAATCGCTGAAGCTTCTTCAGCTAGTACTCAGCATTGTCTGGGTCTGTATCGGTCTTACCATCGAACATGGTCATTCCAGCAGCCAGAAACTCGGTAGATATGGGTTTCCTAGCACCCTCATTCTGTCTCAAGTATCTGAGCAGCTCTCTCTGCGTAGTCACGGAGTCCAAACCACTAGTCTCACTATCCCCAGAAACAAACAGTCCCTCACTCTAAACCGGCTGATCAACCTCGTCTTATTGAGCCTCGGTCTATAACTCGGGCTGATCCTCCCCTCCTATATCTTATGCTAGACTCTGATCCTGTGACGGGTCCATAGGAGGTGGAATATCACTAGAAGATCCAGCAGAACGGCCTTGGCCATGGCCTCGGCCACGACCTCTACCGGTCGCTAAACGTGTACTTCGACGCGGTGGCATAGTAGTATATCTACAGCATGACAGACAGAATCCTACATTAGAATCGTTACTTGGAGAATTATTCAAAATATTTCAGATAATTCAAAATACGAGTCAAAACAAAATTCCGGATTTACAGATAAAATCATAAAAATTATTTTCAAATCAAAAATCATTTTGGACCTCAGAGTCCGAGGATTGAACCTGGCTCTGATACCATTAAATGTAACCCCTAAAATTAACCTAATTTCTTAGATTACAAGTTAGGGTTTTTGTTACTAAATCTTGATTCATAAGTTAGGGTTTTATAAATAAAATAATAATATTCAGATAAATTATTAAATAAATAATTAATAATTTAAAATACTGAAAATAAAATTCAACATTTAAAATATTAAGTTCAACCTATAAATAATTAAATAGTCCAAAACTAAATAGTTATTAATAATTTAGAAAAATCCGAATAAAAGTTCCAAGTCCTTATTACAAAAATAATATCCAATAAAAGTTATAATCCGGTAATAAAACTGTAAAACATACGATATTATTAAACTGACTCAGGGTCCTCCAAGTACCGTACGTTGACTAGGTCTGAGATCTGAAACAGGAAACTGAAAGGGTGTAAGCTAGGGAGCCTAGTGTGTCTCTAGTGCACAGATAAACAGGATTACAGAACAGTGAAATGTAGATGTTATGAAGTATGCATGATATGCACCCCAACTCCGAACACCATCAGAAGAGTAGGTTCCCCCCTGAACCACTCTAACTCCATCACACCAAACAGAAGTGGAACTCAACCCGCAGGTGGAGCCACTGAACATAAGTGGTATTATACAGAACCACTGATCAGAAGTGAATAAATCACTAACTTCCTCCGTACAATAATCCAACTAGATGCAATGTCATATGCAGATACAGATTCAGAATGCAAGCCTTATATTCTAGCAGGAGGCAGACATAATAATCAGAATCAGAAATGTAACTTAATAATAGAACATGACATAATGATGTATGAACATGCGTATATATGTCAGAAAACTGTATACACGAAAATAACGGAATTTACAGAAGGGAACACACCTGTAACAGAAGACTCAACGTCGATACTGATGTCGACTGGACTTGGCTCTATCACTAAAACGAGCAGGTGTAGAACGTGTAGGTCCCGAAAGCTGATGAACGGGTGGTCGTCCAGGAGGAGGAGGAGGTAGGTGCTCGGGGTCGGAATCCACGTCACCAGAAAGCTTACTAAACAAATCGGGGAGTCACAAAAGAGATTGATTCAAAACAACACACGAATGAAACTCGGTTGATAGAGACCAAGAGAGGAAGGCTCGGTTAATTCTTGGTTTAATTCAGGAAATATCAAAGGAATGATTCATCAAATTAGATGGAAAGAAAAGGAGGGAATTAATCTCTCCCATAAAGGTCGAAGCATAAAGAAGGAAACAAGAATCTGGAATTTTAAGAAGGGTAAAATTACACAAAAGGTCCCTTAAAAATTTGGAAGATAACACTTGAAACCTCAAGCTTATAGAAATTTCAATTGAGTCATCGAAATTGGAATTAGAAATCCCCAATTTCTAGGGTTCAAGATTAGGGATTTAAACTTTTAAATTGGGGAAAAAATTTAGGGTGTGACAGGTTCGCGTTTAATACAACATTGGGATCTTAACTACAAGTTAGACCCGCATCCACATAGCATCGGGGCAAGAGTCTTCAAGGTGTTGCAATACTAAACATGCTAAGCAACCTATCAATATACAACAAGGCCCTAGCTAGAACACAACACCAATGATCCATCAAGGATCCTTATGAGTTTCTATCATACACTCAAATCACCCAAATATTACCGAGTCCTTAGTCAAATTATTTATATTCGGGTTAAATTATCAGTTTCTCAGTTTTAATATCCATTTTATACCTTAAGAAACCCTTAAGACCCCTAACCTCGAATTATAGAGCCTCCAAACTCAAACACTAATTTCTTAGATGAATTACCCAAAAAATATCGATACGCCTACCTGGATTATCGGTATACCAGCCTATATCAATACGCCCCCAATGTAACCCCCTCGACCCGGTCTAGACGAAACCCGACTTGAACGAGCTACACGAGGAATACTAGAGCAAATTTGGGAAGACTTGCACTGATAAACATAATATTTTTCTTTTTATCTTATCTAAAAGCATTATTGTTCCTAAGTGTACTTGCATTCATTCCCTCGTGTTACATGCGATTTAGATCACAACACAAGCTCGATTACATAAAATATATATAAAAGACCAATTTTTTTCTAAAATTTAGGGATCTAATGTGAATATATGGTTACCATTTTGCAATTAAGTTCATTTCATGTTAGCATGTAAAATTTCATGTCATTCTGAGCTTCCTAGCTCATTCAATTTCATTCAACATGTTTAGGGACCAAAACGCAAAATTTCAAACTTGCAGATTTTGTTACCTACTATAATTACCATGCGTGTACCGATACGAAAACCTTGGGTACCGATATGCCTATGTGGCAAGCACCCGTATCGGTAATCATTAAAGATTGTATCGGTATTCAGGTTTTGGACGAAAAAGTAGAATTTCAACTAGCTAGCTCAGCTCAAGTCAGCTCACCCTACAACCTTCAGCTCAACCATGAAAGGACATGTTCCCTACCCAAGAGACACAACCAACCAGCCATGGAGGGAAACGTGTTTGGGCGCTAAGATAATGGAGGGAAAGCAAATGGGCGCCAAAACAAAGAGATAACGCTCTTCATTGGGCAGATTCATGATGGTCCACTTTTTTTATATTTTCGAGCAGGATCCAAGTATAACTGGGTTTCGGTGTCTTCATGAAAGTTGTTCCTCTATCTCTTATTTTTCCAACGCATGATGAATCGCTTCAATCCGATATCGATAATTCGAGATATGTCCAAATTACTGAAGACTGTGCAGGATGGAATTTTAAACCGAAAAGTTCCAACAACTCTTGGAAGGAGACATCATTCAACCGAATGGTTATGGAGGGATACACCACCAATTGAACAAACACCAAGGCCACTATTCGGATACCTTTTAAAAGGGAAATGTCCCTTGGTCACACCCTTTTATTTTCTATAAATAGGACTTGAATTTTCATTTGTAAAACACACTATTCAGATTTTGTAAAATTACTTGTGAGAATTCTCTCCTTTAGTTCTTCTTAGAACTTTATCAAGTTATCAAGTACTTTTGTACTTGTGGTGTCAATCCCTTTTTATCCATCTTGATACTTCGGGTTCTTTTAGTTTAATATACTAAAAGGGTCAAAATCCGTTTATCACCACCCCTTAAAGATCAATATAAGATTCAGGATTAGGTTTTCTATAACTTAATTTCTTCCTTGAGTATCTTTAAGATACTATTTCCATTTCACCATTCCTTTTCACCATATCACCATCCTTACATATCATCTCATTCCATTCATTATTCTCATCCTTTATTATCATCACTAAATGTCCTAAACATCCATTCACCCTTATCAACATCATACATCCTTCCGCTTCCAAATCAGTCTCTAAACTATTCCCTTCATTCATTTCACCTATTTCTTTCATCCATTATCCTTAAATCTTCATTTTTGCAGCCACTTCTTGCGAGATACTTGCTTCCTTCCTAGGTCCTACAATTGTCGTACAACATCATCAACAAGTTCGGCCTACATGATTATCATTTAAATTATTTTAATCTACATAAATTTTTCTTCTTAACGTTTTGTGAAAAGTTGATACTATAAGTGAGACGGATGGAATATCAAACAAGATTTTATTTTAATAAATTTATTTAAGAGAACATGTGAATTGCAGATTGAAGGGGATTCCTAGAAATATAAATCATTTACCCTTTTTCGTGTCCCATTTATCACCTATATTAAAATTTAAATTTAGGGTTTAAGGTTGAAATTATGTGTATGATATATTTTTAGGGTTTAAGGTATGATTCATGATTTAAAATTTAGGGTTAGATCTTACAATTCAATTTCTTATTGTTGGTTATAGAAAAGAAGTAGAAGATTTTTGTCTAACTCCAAAATCATTGATGACCACATAAAAACAATGTTATTAATTTTTTATATCTATATATTTCTATATATTATTTATAATTTATATATATTTATTATATTATATATATATCGAATTGAATATATATTTAATAAATTTGGTATGAAATTATATTTATGAAAAGATCTTTCTTTGTTTTTTAAATTCTGACATGTCAACAAATCGATACAATTAAGGTGCTTTTAGGTCTGAGATACTAAATATTTGATTCGATTTGAGTTGAACTAGTTTTTTTTACCTTTATCGGATTCGTGTCAAAATTTTGACTTTAAGGATTCACACAAATTTGGTGGTATATTGGAAGAAGTCCCACCTCCTCTTTGATTATGGAAAGGAAAAAGGAAAAATCAATTTATATTTATATAACCAATCTAAAATAAATGATTAGAGATCTTATAATCAAAGCAATTGAACTCGAGCCTCATAAGATTAATATCATTCGTTTTTCTATTAAGACCACTTATTGAGTTCAAACAATGTTATTAATTGAATGTAATAAATAACTAAATTTGGTAAGTTACAATTACCATGTTTTTAATAGTTTTAAAGTGATTATAAGGTAAGACACACCTTGCAGAGAAAGCTACTCGAACCTGGGTCTTTTAGGATTTATCATTTGCTCATTGGGATTATTTATTATGATCGACTCAATTTATCATATTAGTTATGTAACGCCCTAAAAATAGGCTTAAAAGTTTTAGAGATCGGGTTAGTGGGTTCGGATGAACCAAGATAGCCGTTTAGTCTTGTTCGAGATTAAATTCTTAAAAATTCGTTTCTTATAGAAATAAATTTTGGGAAAATATTTTAAAATTCTTATTTCACTTAT
Organism: Abelmoschus esculentus; assembly: GCA_035048815.1. Taxonomy (NCBI): domain Eukaryota; kingdom Viridiplantae; phylum Streptophyta; class Magnoliopsida; order Malvales; family Malvaceae; genus Abelmoschus; species Abelmoschus esculentus. The sequence goes on from JAUCBN010000031.1 coordinate 12,358,870, forward strand.
ATTTGAATTTGGTCAAATAAACTTTGGTAAATGACCTTTGGATCCCAATGATTTTGGAAGCTATTGATTCAATCTTTCTCGCTGATCTAACCATCCTATAATTATTTTATTAACTACCTTTAATCATTAAGAGAGTTTTAATTAATGCACATTTCCCATTTTTCAACCAAATTCCAATTTTATGTAACTTTCACTTTTCTCTCAATTTCTCTTATTTTCTCTACTTTGAATCAGAGATTTCTTCAATCTCTTCAAGGCAACCAAATTTTTTTAATCAAATCATGTTCTTCTATGATCTCTTTATATTTTCTCTTCAATCTCTCTTTTTTTTTCATGTTTTCAATATTTGAAGGAGGTTAGATCAGGTTTAAGGTAAGAAATCATTCAAACATCTAAACTCTTAGTTCTTTAATTAAATTCTCAAGTATTTGGCTAATTACATTATTGTGTTAATGATCTAATTGATTAATTTTGGCTTTAAAGGTGAAAGAATTCATGATTTGATACATTTTCGTAATCAATGTTGGCCGATGATTTTTCATGGACAATAATATATATATATATATATATATATATATATATATATATATAAGGTTTAGGAGTGGTTTAATGACTTATCTCTTATGTTTTGGGGTGTGTTTTCGTTGTTTGAGACAATGTTTGGAGGTTTAGGAAGGTTTAGATTTGAGTTTTAGGTGAGTTTTAGTAGTTAAGAAAGGTTGATCTTGTGAGACTGGGGTTGAGAGTTCTTTGGAGGTGTTTTAGATAGGTTTTTGAATGGTTTAGGTAGTGTTTAAGATGTTGTTGTGCAGGGGAACGAGATAGAGGTTGATTGAATGCATTCCAATGCATTAATCCTCTGTTTTTTTCTTTTTGTGCGTGTTTAAGCTAGGAAAAGTGAGGAACCAATTACTTGAGGATTTTCAGCAAAGGCAAAGTGTGTTTTGAGGCTTGACAAGCAACATTTAGTCAAGTGGTGAGTGGGTTGTCTGAACGACAAGAGTTGTTCAGGGTGTAGGGATGGTGTGAGAAATCTCCCTATACTCCGAAGTAAGTAGATTGGCTATTTGATGTGATCCAAGCCAGCACCAAACTTCTTGGAGCCTTGCTCATATCAGAGAAGAAGTCACAAGATTTAAACACTTGTGGTAAAGTCAATGATCTTAACAACTCAAGTTCAAACATGCTTTTTCAAGCCTTGAATTTGAACTTGGAGCCTTGGCCATCTTTTGAGCAAATGCAACATGTTACTTTTGCATTTTAATACATGCATTTGAGTGCTAGCTTAGGAGTGTGTTGCATGTAGTTACATGAGCATTTAGTTTGCATGAGTTTACTTTAGTTTGCATAATTAATTTCAACATTTTTCTCATGAATAAATAAGTCTTATTGTTCACTTAAACATACTGTTTCACTTATGTTTGTTTCGAACATTTAAGCAGTTAGTTCTTTTAAGCTTGTTAGTTTAATTAATGCATGTCAATTTATGCATGTTAGTTCGAGCTTATTGATGTTTGTTATTTCATTAAGTGAGTTAGTTCATTCAATTAAACTGGTTCATTTAATTTAACTAGCTCATTAAGTTTCTTTCATGCATTTACTTTATTGAATAAAGATGTTATCTAATGGAAGCTCATATATTTTCAGCTAGGATATTTATTTAGGATCAAATGACTGATCATTTTCTACAAGAATAAAAAGGCATTTACCACCAATTGAAGACACTTGAAGACACCATGATGATTGATCATTTTCAAGACATTCAAGGAAAATTTACATCACTTAAAGGCTGTCAGTTACAACTATGTTACAAGGCATTAAATGATCCTAAATATACCACTTAAAAAGCTACTTAAATACTACTTAAGAGCTACTTTAACAGCCCATAAAGCTGATCAGTTTTTTTTTATCATAGAAGACATATAATGAAAGACTTCATTATCACCACTTAAGGGAGAGTAAAGGCAAGAATTAAAGCAATACTTAAGGAGGGAGTTCAAGGAATATCAGTCAACTTGTTCACTATTTTTGGATTGGATACAGACATATTTGAGTATTGAGATCTTCTTCAAACTTGTTTCCCTATTTCTAGGATTTCCAACGCACTTTGAATTACCTCGATCCAATATCAGGAGCTTAAGATATAATTAAATTATTGAAGAAAGTGTAAGCTAGAAATTCAATACAACAATAGTCACAAGAAGTTTGATCCAAAAATTCAAGAGGCCATTCAATTGCTAAATTCAATGCTTTATCAACAACCCATTAAAGGAGGATGAATGACAACATAATCAAGTTTATATGCCCAGGGGTTTCTCCATGTGGATGATATGTATGTCTACATTCATCCTAAGAATGTCCACATTCATCCTTCTAGATCAAACTTTTTGGCTATCAATTGGAGATAGGATAGCCTACAAATTAATAGGCCTTTAAAACTAGAATAATGAGTCTTTAATCTTTGTCTAGGCCAATCAATTTTTTGTTGTCTTACACCTATAAATAGTCACTCATTCCATTGTAAAAAAATACAACTTTTTGCATATATTACAACTTGAGAGTGTTTCTCTTTTATAGTTCTTTTTAAACTTTGTCGGCTTGCAAGATTGTTCTTGTGACATTCATCCCTATTCATTTTTTATATTACTGGTTCCTATTTCTAATAACTAGAGGGTCACAATCCATTAACTTTTCATCCAAGTTACGGTTTAAAAACTCTTAAGGAACAAGTCTTCACTTTTTAGTGTTGGTTCCTCCTTTGTTTACATCGCACCATCAATTACATTCATTCTCTTCACTTCCATCATCCATATTTTTCATACGTCATCCTAAACACAATAACCATCTTATCATCATTCTATTTCACCATGTTATATTATCCATTTCATATCATCTTGTAAGTTTTATTTCAAAATTCCTATTTTTCATTTCAGTTACTTACTAGAATCATGATCGGGCAATCACATATACAAATTCGGATATTCCACAGCCAGATTCGTACAATTGATATCAGAGCTACAATGATTCAGTAAGTTGTTCGATTCATCTCCCAAAAAATTACAAAAAATAAGGAAAAAATTGAAAAAAATTCCAAATTCTCAAAAAATAAAGGTTCAAGAGGGAGGGATCGTAAGAATACAAAGATGTTTGGTTGTGTTTTTTTTTCACCATATATTTTTTTAGATTACTATTTCATCTCTTAATCACCCTATTTGCTTCATCTTCTTTGTTTCCCATATGCATTAAGGGGAAAAGCCTATCCCGAGTGAAGCACGAGTGTGAGTGCATTTTCTTTGGAGTGAAAGGTGAGTATTTGTGCTGGTAAGGTTTAATTTTTTTTTATCTAACCATGTCACAAAGATCTTGTTACAGTGGTGAAAGAGTTCACAACTTGCAAAACCAAGCCTTGCTACAAGCAATGACAAAGGTGATGCAACAAGTTTTTGATCCTATTCACAAGAGTTTGGATCGCCTTGAGATAGTATCTAATCCACCTCCATTGAAGGAAAAAAGAAAAATAAATCGGAGAGACAACCCTCAATCTGTCTCTAGTTGTACATCAAAATGGAGTCAAAATCTTATGAGAAGAAATTCATCTCCCAACCAAGAGGCATTGCTCGAACTTCCAAGTCTATCAAGCCTAGCACATCTTCGTTCAATTCCAGAAGTTTATCACGGAGCAAGCCAAACACTTCTATTTCTTTTAGCCCCGAAAGTCTAGCTCAATTTCATAAGTGTTTTGACGATTATGTCATAGAAACACAATTACAAGAGTCGCTAGAAAAAGAACATGATTTTCAAAATGAAAAAGAAATTGAGAGAGAAAAGAAAGAAAATTGTGAAAATGAAGAAATTGAGAGTGAGAATGAAATTGAGAGAGAAAAAGGAAATCTAAAAAAAGAAAAGAGAAAATAGTTTGAGCAAAAAGAACAAGAGATTGAAAAATATCAAACTCAAGAAAAAGAACGTGAGAAAGAAACAAAAGAGTTGAATAAACAAGAAAAGAATGATCTTGAGAAAGAAATTGTTTTTGCAAAAAAAAAAGAAAAAAGAAGAGGAAACAAAATTGTGTTGCACTAACAAAAGTTTTCCTAATCTTGTTTTGACATTTTCTCAAGATTCTTTGGAAGTTATTCCAAGTGGAGACATTGAAAAATTCAGTGCAAAAGTGGACACACCGATTTTTCTTTGCACTAATAAAATCAATAATTCTTCTTCTTTGTTGGTTTCAAGTTTCGTGAGAAATATTTAGAAAATTTTCCAAGGAAATTGCCCTTAGTCAAGAATAACATTCCTCCACCATCAACTCAGAGCATTCAACTTCAATGGTTTGAAAATTCTTTCAATGTTATGATAGTGTTCCCTAAAACTAACTTTGGTTTATTTTTCAGGGAAATAATTCAATTTTCAAGTGGATTTGATTAAAAAAAAATGATAGGATTCTTAATCATTTTTGGGAGAATTTTTGGAGAGAAATGAACACAAAGAGAATAACATATCATCCACCATTTAAAGAATTCCACAATGAAGATGATTATGCCAGAAACTATGTTGAAATTGCGAAGTTTAATATATTCAGTTCATTGAGTGCAATTTTTCCAGAATACTTGAATATTTGTGAAGAATGTTTTTTGAGTGAAGTTGTATTTAACTTTAGTGGTTTGAAAATTCTTTCAATTTTGTGATAGTGTTCCCAAAGCTAACTTTGGTTTATTTTTCAGGGAAATGATTCAATTTCCAAGTGGATTTGATTCAAACAAAAATGATAAGATTCTTATTTGGAGAGAAATAAACACAAAGAGAATAACATATCATCGACCATTTAAAGAATTCCACAATCAAGATGATTATGCCAGAAACTATGTTGAAATTGCGAAGCTTAATTTATCCAGGTCATTGAGTGCAATTTTTCCAGAATACTTGAATATTTGTGAAATTTTTTTGACTGAAGTTGTCTTTAGCAAGCAATTTTTTGTCACTAAGCATCCATCATCTCGAGAAATTATCAGGTTTGATCTTTTTAATACTCGAGATTTTATTTCTTTTCTTACTAATACAATTTTATTTGTAGAAGTTGAAAGGATATATAAGTTTGAGAAAGAGCTACACCAAAATGAATTCAGAGAATTATTTTCAAGAGGCATATCAAAAGAGCATATCAAAAACGTCAAGCATCAACCATCAATTAGGATCATCAAGTATCCTCCATGGTTTGACATTTTCTTTGACTTTTTAACAGTATTCCCTAGAACTAATTCATTTTTTAGAGAAAAAGATCGAATATAGGGAGTATCGTGGACCAAAATCTTAGAACAAGATTTCCAATCATTTTGCAACATTCGTATGATTAGCAAGTATGTGAAACGTGAATTGTTAATGAGGGAATATTTTCTTTGTTTTAAATTAGTTTGCAACCCTTTAACACCATCAAAATGTTACCACCCACAATTTAAAAACATTAGCACGTTTGAACTTTCTAACCATGCATTTTTCTTTTCTTTTCCAACTAATCTTGATGACATTGTAGATGATCAAAGAAATTTTCAATCAGTGAGAGCACTATCGAAAAATGAGAGGAAACAAAGAAAAGAGAGCCAAGCATGACGATGATAGAATTTCCAAGAAGTGGGAGCGAACTATCTTTGAACTAGGAGATTGATTTTGGATTAGAAATCGAATGAAGAAGTTTCCAGCCTTACGAAAGTCAAAATTATTTCCATATATAGCAAGAGTCGATTTGGGGGAAAATCGTTTTCAAGAAGGGGGGAATGATGTGATCCAAGCCAACACCAAACTTCTTGGAGCCTTGCTCATATCAGAGAAGAAGTCACAAGATTTAAACACTTGTCGCAAAGTTAATGATCTTAACAACTCAAGTTCAAACATGCTTTTTCAAGCCTTGAATATGAACTTGGAGCCTGGCCATCTTTTGAGCAAATGCAACATGTTACTTTTGCATTTTAATACATGCATTTGAGTGCTAGCTTAGGAGTGTGTTGCATGTAGTTGCATGAGCATTTAGTTTGCATGAGTTTACTTTAGTTTGCATAATTAATTTCAACATTTTTCTCATGAATAAATAAGTCTTATTGTTCATTTAAACATATTGTTTCACTTATGTTTGTTTCGAACATTTAAGCATGTTAGTTGTTTTAAGCTTGTTAGCTTAATTAATGCATGTCAATTTATGCATGTTAGTTCGAGCTTATTGATGTTTGTTATTTTATTAAGTGAGTTAGTTCATTCAATTAAACTGGTTCATTTAATTTAACTAGCTCATTAAGTTTCTTTCATGCATTTACTTTATTGAATAAAGATGTTATCCAATGGATGCTCATATATTTTCAGCTAGGATATTCATTTGGGACCAAATGGCTGATCATTTTCTACAAGAATAAAAAGATATTTACCACCAATTAAAGACACTTGAAAACACCATGATGGTTGATCAGTTTCAAGACATTCAAGGGAAATTTACATCACTTAAAGGCTGTCAGTTTTAACTATGTTACAAGGCATTGAAGAGATCCAAAATACACCACTTAAAGAGCTACTTAAATACTAATTAAGAGCTACTTTAACAGCCCATAAAGCTGATTAGTTTTTTTATCAGAGAAGACATACAATGAAAGCCTTCATTATCACCACTTAAGGGAGAGTAAAGGCAAGAATTAAAGCAACACTTAAGGAGGGAGTTCAAGGAATATCAGTCAACTTGTTTGCCATTTTTGGATTGGATACGGGCATATTTGAGTCTTGAGATCTTCTTCAAACTTATTCCCCTATTTCTAAGCTTTCCAAAGTACTTTTAATTACCTCGATCTGATGTCAGGAACTTAAGATATGATTAAATTATTGAAGAAAGTGCAAGCTGGAAATTCAATACGGGAATAGTCACAAGATGTTTGTTCCAAAAATTCAAGTGGCCATTCAATTGCTAAATTCAATGCTTTATCAACAACCCATTAAAGGAGGATGAATGACAACATAATCAAGTTCATCAGCCAAGGGTTTCTCCATGTGGGTGATATGTATGTCTACATTCATCCTAAGAATGTCAACATTCATCCTTCTAGATCAAACTTTTTGGATGTCAATTGGAGATAGGATAGCCTACAAATTAATATGTCTTTAACACTAGAATAATGAGTCTTTAATCTTTGTCTAGACCAATCAATTTGTTGTTGTCTTACATTTATAAATAGGCACTCTTTCCATTGTAAAAAATACAACTTTTGGCATATATTACAACTTGAGAGTGTTTCTTTTTTATAGTTCTTTTTGATCTTTATCGGCTTGCAAGATGTTTCTTGTAGCATTCATCCCTATTCATTTTTTATATTGCTGGTTTCTAGTTTTGATAACTAGAGGGTCACAATCCATTAATATTTCACCCAAGTCACGGTTTAAAATCTCTTAAGGAACGGGTCTTCACTTTTTAGTGTTGGTTCATCCTTTGTTTACACCACACCATCAATTATATTCCTTCTCTTCACTTCCATCATCCATACATCCATATTTTTCACACGTCATCCTAAACACAATAACCATCTTATCATCATTCCATTTCACCATACTATCTATCCATTTCTTATCATCTTGTAAGTTCTATTTCAAAATTCCCATTTTTCATTTCAGTTATTGTTAGAGTATGCCCAAAGACCAATCATATGATGATTGTAAGGATACTTTTATTTACCAATTTTATTGAATAAAGGCATTGCCATTGTTGTTTTCAGATATATGTGTCAATGTATAACATAAACTGAGAAACAATAAGGTCCATATAATAATATATGTATTATTATTAAAAGATCCTTAGTCAAGTATTATTATGGGTATGGACAATAATAATACGCTTAAGATTAACATGTAATTAATTGATGACAATGATTTGTCATTGACATAGAGATGTCAAAATTAATACATGAATATATTAGTAGAGAATAATATATTGGATTGACCCACTATGAATATCTTGGATTATTATGTGCCGGTCACGATATTGCTCATAGTGACAACTATATGTATGATCCTTAGACTTGAGATTATTACTATCTCAACATATGTTGTTTTATGTTTTGATGCGGTTAAACGTGTCTCGTAATTAGTTACACTATAAAAACTGACATTGGATATATTACAATGTATGTAGTGAGATTTGAATGATCGGGATAGGATTTGTCCTTCCTACATAATAGGAAAATATATCAAAGGCCACTTGATTGAGTGAGACTAGAAATGCATGGCCATGCTTGAATACGTTGATATGAGATATCACAAATTATTCATTAAAAGTAGTCCACTCTAGATATCAAGAAACATTAAAATAGGCTATACAAGTGTGACTATTCCAAGACTTGTGCCTATTAAAGATATAAAAGGACAAAAGGATATAATACATTAAGATAGTTGGTCACGGACATTATACATCGAATCATGATCTCTTGTAACTTAGATGACAATGATATATTGCTAGATGTCACTCATTGTTTGTAATATTAGAATTGTTCTAATATTATTATTAATGTTACAATGAGCCTACAGGGTCACACCCAATGGTTGAAAATGAGCAAATATATATATATATATATATAAGTATAAGTAGAATATATTTAATCCTGAATTTTAAATAAAGGATATAATTATAGCAATTATATCCCTTTTAAATTTGAATTAAATATAGATTCCGAAATTTAAGGAAATAATTAAATTAATTATTTCCTATAAACAAATTCGGAATCAAACTCTTATACCTTGGGTTACGCCTATATAAAGTGATAAGAGGGCTCCTTGTTGAGGACGCCTTCTTGATTGTTTCGGATCTAGGATTGAAGTAAGATGTCTCCTGCAATAAGCATGGCTGCAAATTGGTGTTTAAAAGGGCTGAAAAATTTAGGTAGACAGAATGTAGAAGATGAAGGCTCGGAGAAGTTGACAATGGTGGAACGTTGAAAGTATTGGTTTGGTTATGGCTAGGTTTGGTCTTTGGTGAGGTGACTGGTGAGAAATGAAGTTTCTGACAAGGTTGAAAAATAGGATGCAAGGGGTAGTACGAAAATGAAATAAAAACAAGGAAAAGAAATAAAATGAAACAAACTCCAAGGATGAACTCGAACAATCTGTTGAACGAACCCGAACCTTATCTTGAACTTGCTTCAGACGGACTTGGACCCTTCGATTATCTACAACCGAGAACCCAAAGTATCAAAGGGGTTGACCACGCAAGCAACGAACTTGAGAAGTCAGAAAGTTCTCAAAAGAACCGAAATGAGAGAAATTCTCACAAAAGTAAATTTCATTCAAATTGTCTTTTTTTTTTTTACTTTTTTTTGTTTTTTGATTGTTTTTGCACTCACGAAGATGATTCTTACTTGTAATCCAACCTAGGCTCTGATACCACATGATAAGAGGGCTCCTTGTTGAGGACGCCTTCTTGATTGTTTCGGATCTAGGATTGAAGTAAGATGTCTCCTGCAATAAGCATGGCTGCAAATTGGTGTTTAAAAGGGCTGAAAAATTTAGGTAGACAGAATGTAGAAGATGAAGGCTCGGAGAAGTTGACAATGGTGGAACGTTGAAAGTATTGGTTTGGTTATGGCTAGGTTTGGTCTTTGGTGAGGTGACTGGTGAGAAATGAAGTTTCTGACAAGGTTGAAAAATAGGATGCAAGGGGTAGTACGAAAATGAAATAAAAACAAGGAAAAGAAATAAAATGAAACAAACTCCAAGGATGAACTCGAACAATCTGTTGAACGAACCCGAACCTTATCTTGAACTTGCTTCAGACGGACTTGGACCCTTCGATTATCTACAACCGAGAACCCAAAGTATCAAAGGGGTTGACCACGCAAGCAACGAACTTGAGAAGTCAGAAAGTTCTCAAAAGACAATTTGAATGAAATTTACTTTTGTGAGAATTTCTCTCATTTCGGTTCTTTTGAGAACTTTCTGACTTCTCAAGTTCGTTGCTTGCGTGGTCAACCCCTTTGATACTTTGGGTTCTCGGTTGTAGATAATCGAAGGGTCCAAGTCCGTCTGAAGCAAGTTCAAGATAAGGTTCGGGTTCGTTCAACAGATTGTTCGAGTTCATCCTTGGAGTTTGTTTCATTTTATTTCTTTTCCTTGTTTTTATTTCATTTTCGTACTACCCCTTGCATCCTATTTTTCAACCTTGTCAGAAACTTCATTTCTCACCAGTCACCTCACCAAAGACCAAACCTAGCCATAACCAAACCAATACTTTCAACGTTCCACCATTGTCAACTTCTCCGAGCCTTCATCTTCTACATTCTGTCTACCTAAATTTTTCAGCCCTTTTAAACACCAATTTGCAGCCATGCTTATTGCAGGAGACATCTTACTTCAATCCTAGATCCGAAACAATCAAGAAGGCGTCCTCAACAAGGAGCCCTCTTATCATAAAGGATCTTTTGGTCTAGCAGCCAACACAGAGAATTCCAAATTCCAAACCCTAAAATCATGAAAAACAGTTTTTCGAGATTTGCTCTCTCAACCAGGTGAACTAAGTAGAGGCCGAGACGATATTCATGGAGGCTAAAGATTCGTTTGTTGAACGATTGTAACTGTAGCAGATCCCGTTGTTGTCTTTGCGGTTTATCAAGGAACCCAACGTAAGTTATCATATCTCTTCCTCCCAATTTCGGATTAAAAGTACATGGATCACTGACAAGACCGTCGTAATTTTGTTCCGCTGTGCCATGGGGTGTGCCAGCGGTCCCAACAGTTACTTACTAGAATCACGATCGGGCTACACATATACAAATTTGGATATTCCGCAACCAGATTCGTATCACTATTGCTCTCGTAACGATTCATAACGTCCCATGTTTTAATGATTTGGTCATTCTCTACATGCTGAATTTGCATATATTATTATGCATGGATTACATGCTCATGTTATACATAGAAAGTGTTTTACGATGCATAAGATGCTCCCATGGTTTTGCTTTGAAAACAATAGTATGTTATATACATGTTTTATGAAATTGTTTCACAATGGTTGCATGAGATACTGGGATGCATGTTGGTCATTATGTTGTTTTGAAATCAGAGATTTGAGCATTGTTTTTTATAATATATTAGCTAATTAAGTGATGAGAACTATAGGGATATATTGATCGATCAATAGGGTCCATAGTGCACTATAAAATACTAAAATTCGTGCATGAGATAAATTTCTTGTGTGTTGCATTATGGGGTAAGCCTAATGTGTGTGGTAGAGGTGAGACTATTATATCCGAGCTATGGGGTGAGCTATCTCGGACACCAAGGTGAGACAAGCATGTATGGAGGTGAGTCCATCTTACTCGATTGGGGTGAGCTAATGAGTGCCCATTTATTCCAACGGTTAGGTGTGCCTAATTGGGATCAGTAATGCCAATATATGAGATTTTGATAATTATAAGTGTCATGGTTTAAATGATTTGCATATTTTGTTATGTATGAGATTATGTAATTGTTGTGCAAGGTAAAGCACATGAGAATTTCCAAAAGTTTTGCTATGTTATGAGCGTGTAAGACTTGAATTATGCTTGTGATGCATGAGAATAGAAATGACACTTGTTGAAAAGTATTATGATTTTAGAAATCTTGATGATTTGGAATTGCATTGAGCATGACAAAACTCAAAAAGTGATTTTAATGAAATAACATGGGTTTCTTGCAAGGGTTGTTTTATTTGTGTTTAACCCCTCACTAAGCATATGCTTACCCTCTCTTTACCTTACAATGTAGACAAATAAAGTTCGAGGCAGACGAAAGCAAGGAATCGTTTGTGCACCAAATCTTAGCTCAAGAATGATTTATGTAAATTGTAGTAGTAGTTCAAGAGCAATGGGGATGATGTTATATTGTGATGGGGATTTTGCCATGTAGTTTGCATTTGTATTGTTGTTGAACTTGTTGGATTGTGGTTTGAAATTAGTATGCTTGGATGTTTTGGTTTGATGTTCTATTGGGTTGTGATAGGATGCATGCTATAGTTTGAATAGAGAGAATTCAATGTTTGAGATGATGGGAGCTAGGGTGTTAATGCATCTAGGAAAATGAATTGAATTGCCTATGAAGCATGCTTGATTAGTTGATGATTATGATGATTTTAGCTTTAATTATGTTTATAAAGAGATTAGTTTAGGTTAGTTGGTGTGATATGAATGCTTAAATGTTGTTGTTGTTGTTAAGGGAAATCAGTGTAGTGTATCGGTACTGGGGTGCTAGTATCGGTATGAGCTACTTGAATAGAGCAGCCATACTCTATTGTGCGTACCGATACAAGTATAAAATTTTGGTCAGACGTAATGGTATGCCAAGGTATGTAAAATATTGTGTGGTAGAGGTGAGATTATCACATCCGGTATATGGGGTGAGCTATCTCGGACACCAAGGTGAGACAAGCATGCATGGAGATGAGTCCATCATGTTACTTGATTGGGGGTGAGCCAACGAGTGCCTAATCGGGATCACTAATACCAATATATGATATTTTGATAATTGCAAGTGTCGTGGTTTAAATGATTTGCATATTGTATTATGCATGAGATTATGTTTTTGTTGTGCAAGGTAAAAGCACATGAGATTTGCCAAAATTTTTGCTATGTTTTAAGCATGTAAGACTTGAGATTTATGCTTGAATGACATGAGAATAGAAATGACACTTGTTGAAATGAATTTTTGTTTTGGAAACCATGATGGCATGAATTTGCATTGTGCATGATATAATTCAAATATGGTTTTGATGGAATGGTATGGGCTGCATTGCAAGAGTTGTTTATTGTATGTTTTCCCCTCATTAAGCTTATGCTTACCCTCTCTCTACCTTACAATGCAGATAAGTTATTTTCGGGGCAGCCAAGGAAGAAAGACCATTTGTGCACCAATTCTTAGCTTAAGCATGTTTTTTTTTTTTTTGTAAATGATAGTAGTAGTTAATGAGCAATGGGGAGTATGTTATGTGGTTATAGGGTTTTTCCATGTGGTTGGCTTTTTGTAAATGTTGTTAGACATTTTGCGTTATGGTTTGAACTTAGTATGCTAAGATGTTATGATTGGATGATTGATTGGTTATCAATAGGATGCATGAATTGGTAGAAATCTATGTTTTGAAATGATGGAAGCTAGGATGATTATGCATCATAAAGATGTGAATTGAATTGCCTATGAATTTTGCTTGATTAGGGGATAATTTTGATGAATGTGTCCTTAATAATGTTTATATAAGGATTAGGGATGTTTAGGATAGCTTTGGTGTATTTTAAGGACTTATATGTTGTTGTTGTTGTTAAGAGAAATTAGTGCAAGGTATAGATACTGGGGGTACTAGTATCGGTACAAGATGCTTGAATAAAGTAGGCGTATCGATACTTTCAGCATGCATACCGATAAAAGTCTGAAATTTTGGTCGATCGTACCAGTATACCAAGGTGTACCAATACTAAAACATGAATTTGTAAAATATACATTTTGGGACCAAACCAGTGTACTAATACGTCCATTAATGAGTATCGGTACGAGGCTATGCCACGCATGCATACCGATACTCAAAGAGTCTATACCGATACCGAGTTTGGTAAGTTAGGTTATTTTCTGATCTGAAGTTCTAATCCTTTGTGTTTTAATCCTTGAATCTTGCTTGTTCAATTTATACCAGTTGTGGATATTTTTTTGAGCTGAAATTTCACATGTGAGCATATAATGAATTTAGTTTCAAGATGGTAACTTCAATTTTGATAATTTGGTCCTAAAACCTTTTAAAATTACGTTTTGGTCCTTTATGCTTGTTAGTCTATAAAATTAGGGTTCGTTTGACATCCGATTTCGCTAAAACTGAAATCGAGTAATGCATGCACACTCAGGAGTTAATTAAAGCATCTAGACAAGATAAAAGAAAAAAAGAATCATTTACTAGATCGAGTCCCTAGACTTGCTTCGGTATTTCCCGTGTATTCCGTTCAAGTTGGATTTCGTCTAGACTGGATCGATGGGGTTACAAGTTATATATTTTTTATTGAAATAAAAATATTACCCATTATAATCTTATGATTAATTATCGTGACCATTTTTAAACCGGGTGTAAAAATAGTCTAACGATTGATTTATGAAAATTGGTGTTTTACCCATTTTAATTATTAATCTTGAAAATTATGGGTTTAGGTTAAAATAGATTTTATTTTAATTAATTACAAAAAATAATATTTATCTTAAATTCATATTAATCAATTAAGAAAAATCTGTTTTATTCTTTATTCTATTTAAAAACAATTTGGAGTCGCCATCGGCCACTTTTGTAGGTTGGACACCATAAAAACAAATAAGAGATTCATTTTGTAAAATTTGGGTTCGAGAGTCTATTATGCGTTGGAAAGAGTTCACCCCCAAAAGTGCCAAATATCAATACCTCAAATTTCGTGTGACATATTTGAGAATTTTACAATAGCAATTCAAATATAATTTTATTCCGTAATTATTAACTAAGCTTATATTAAGAATAAAAATATTCCTTCAATATAGAAAATATTCTTTTGATTCGAATATAAAATAAGGACACCCAATACCATTATGGCATCCTCGTTTATATTATGAAACAATATCGTCTATATCAAATGAATTATGCATGGCCAATTATGATCTTGTCCATTTTAAGTTACTAGGCTAAAAGGCTCTAACATTTATAATTATTATTCAAATATATCCTAGTTCTAAATTTATGTGTGACAATGCCTAGTTACTTTAGGGAGCTATCAATATAAAATCCTGAATTAATATGCGATTATATAAGTTTACCTAATTATTTAAGTTCTAGTCCTAATTATGCTTTAATTAATTTACTAATTCATTTAATTAATTTAAGGTGATAATAAATATCGAATATTATGTTCAAGATCCCTTTTGAATAATATCCAATTACTTTAGGACACTACTCAAGTTGGACTCCGAAATTTTCCATTCAAGATCTATTAATTTTCTAAAATTACCTAAACTAATTTAATTATTGATCCTAATTAAAGTGCTAACTTAAAAGGATTTAATTAATTTATATTAGTGTTTTAAATTATCTAAATACAATCTAGTATGACATTTAATCAAACAATGCATACAACAATTTTAAAAAATTAATGAAAAAATTAAAGTAATTGCAACAAACAATTCATTTTATTATTTCTTGGGACTAAAATATCTAAACTACAAAACGAAATGTCCAATTACATGACCCAATTGCCTGAAATTCAAAGCTTAAGTCTAATTATTGAAAATGATGACTAAATTGGAAATATTTCAAAGGTTTATATGGTCAATGATGAAGTAATAGGGGACCAAATTGAAATAGTGGTAAATCTAAATGGCCTAATTGAGAGGAAACCAAAGTTTAGGGTTCATTTGAAAGAGTTTCGAGACTAAATTGAAAGAACTCAAAATCTGGGGTTCAATTGCTAAGATTAGGGATCAAATTGAGAGAAATTCAATGTTCAAGGTCTAATTGCAAGCTTGGTGACCTAATTAAAAGAAATTTAAAATATAAAGTTCAAATTAGGAGAATCTAGGACTTAATTGTACTATGCCCTAAAGCTTCGAGAACTACATTCATTATTTTCCCCAAAATTGAAAAATATGCGAATCATGGGTCCTAACATGAATAACCCGCGCGGACTACCCATGACCCGGTGTCCAAAACGACATTATTTTACCTAAACTATAGAAACTTTTTTTTTAGCTTATTCCCTCATTTTTTTCACCAACACACTCTCTCTCCTCTCTCATTGCTTTCTCGTTTTCTCTCAAAGAAACACTCAAAATCTTAGATTTTCCCTCAATTTGATCAGGGGGAAAAGTTAATAAATCCAATGGAGTCAAGGGATTGAAACCATATACTATTTCGAATGGTGACATTTTAGTGGAAGAATGAATGGATCAGTTGTAAGTAAACTCCCCATGTGACAAGCTTTCCTTCCAAGTCCTCAAATTCTTTTTGATGATTATCCTCAACAACATGGATAACACCCGGTTCACCACTTCAGTTTGACCATCTGTTTGTGGATGGCAAGTTGTAGAAAACAACAACTTGGTTCCAATTCTGCTTCATAATGTTCTCCAAAAATGGCTTAAGAACTTCGCATCTCGATTAGATACGATAGTTCTTGGAACACCATGCAATCTCATGGTTTTCCTAAAAAATAAGTTAGCAACATGTGAAGCATCATTAGTCTTATTACAAGGAATAAAATGAGCTATTTTAGAAATCGATCTACTACTAAAAAGATGAAATCTTTGTTATTCTTTGTACGTGGCAGACCAAGTACAAAATCCATGGATATGTCTACCCAAGGTGCATTAGGAATAGGTAGTGGGGTATATAGGCCATGGGGCATGACTTTTGATACGAGGTAGCCTGTCGAAACGGACTTTCTTCGTATGTTGCGGATCTAGGAATGTTGTAAGCACGTTCCTAGAACAAGAACAACATAAAAACACCAAGGGATCAAAGTCATATTGTTAGAAAAATAAGGATTAAAAGGAAAAACAAAAATAAAATAAAAATGAAGAAAGGGATGACGTTTTGAATAATATTCTAAACGAGGAAGATGAATACTTCAAGAAACATCCATGACAGCAACTTGAGTGTTCATCAATGGCAAAGAAAGTTGATGGATTGAAATGGAAACGTTAAACTCGAAAGAACCTACACAATCTACTGAGCAAACCCGAGTCGAATATGGAATTGTAGAATGAGGAAAAAAACTTCCCTAAATTTCTTTTCCTTAGAGCACATGATCATGGTTGGTGGCATAGGTGTGCTCACATCAAGTTTTGACTTGGCCTTTTGGTGATGTCCGTGTAGTGCTATAAATTAGGCCAACACATGTGTGCAAGTATATACAGTCATACAAGTAATAAAGGGTGAGTGAGTATTGTTCCCACGAGGATCGAGGCAACCAGTAAGTCAAAATAGTCAAGGCAGAAAGACGTCACTAACTAAAAAAAAAGAAAATAAAGATAGAAACAGGTGAAAATGGATATGTACGGTGAAGGTATAATGGAGAAATGTTATGGCAATTTCATAATGCAAGCAACTAAAATATGCCAAGACAAAATGGAATGAATGGTGCTGGCAAGCTAGGTGTATGGAAGTGGTGTCCGAAGAGGTGATGTGATTGCAGAGACAAGTAAAATAGTGGAAGCAGTTTGTAAATGTTGAGGCAAAAACAGAATGCAAGATCACGTTTAAACAATATGCTGTACTAACCCTCGATTGATGAGTTCTCTTGGGAATGATTGGTGGAGGTTCCTATGAACTTCTTAACTTTACTCCTACGAACATATAACAACTATGGTGTTTATTTACTCGATAGAGGTTTCTAAAGTGTTCCCACTTTCTCGAGTCATAGGTACCTGACAGTCTAAAGTACCACGGTATCTCCTCTCGGTCTTAGCAGCGACACTAGCCTATCGACAAAGCTCACTCCTTTTAGTCGTTGAAACCCTCACTTAAGTCTCTCTCGAGCACCTAAGGTCAGATTAGGCTCTGGTTACTATCCGAAGCCCATTGCTCACGTAGATCCTCCCCTAGTTCCTCTCGGACACTAAGGATCTATATCTAGGTTTCTCTCGAACACCTAACATGCACCTAAACACGGGACACTCTTATGCCTCTTACAATGCTTAAATGATTAAGAACGATGAGCAAAGCAAATACACAAACACATAGAATGCTATATATTAATAAAAAGCAAAAGATAATCATCCAAAGCAGCAACCACCTAATTAAAGCAACACATGGTGGTGTGAAAGTTAAAGATAAAATCATCCACATAACATCCTTAAATATTCACAATCATACTCTCAAAATATATGAAAAGTAAAGCACGGGAAGGAGAATAGAAAACACCCTTAGTTGCGCAGGCCGTCGGCTCTTCAACCACCACTGGATGCTTTAGTGTGCTAGCCCCTCTCGGGTGCCTAGCACGCCACTCCCTTCAAGCTCTATCAATGGAGGACACTTCGGTCGGAGTTTGAAGGAAAAGGTGGAAGCTTTCCTCCGCCGCAAACAGCTCAAAGGTGCCTCTTTTTCTGTGTTCAAGCTCCCAAAAAGGACTCTTTTCTTGTTGGTCACCATGGCTTAAAAAAAGGGCTGAAAACCCTAGGGCTTTAAGGGAAAATTCCCTTAGCACCCCTGTTCACGTGATGGCATTTCTGCCATGGTGAAAGTGGTCCCCTACTATGGTGGCTGTGGCCAGGCTGTAATGGCATCAGTTGGCACTCCTCTCAAAATATCTCCTTGTCGTTTAGCTCAGCACAAGAGTCCTCCAGATTTGCCATGACATTTTTCCATCGATATCCTTCTGCGAATGCCATGACAAATTTCCTCAACTTCCACTTTGCTTTACCTACACAACACAACCTAGAAGCACAACCTTTCCCGTGAAATAGCACCCGTTACCACACTAAAAATGCCAAGGCATAACTAAGAAACTACATGCAATGATTTGAGCCTAAATGCATATAAATGAGCCTACATGAGCTTAAGGACAATAAATAACCTAAGTAAAAAGGCTTAAGATATAGCCTTTTTGCTGAGTTATCACACCCCAAACTTAAGCTATTGCTTGTCCTCAAGCAATGGATATCAGCTAGCAGAGAAGATATGTCATGACAATGCTTAGGGTCTAGGCAAGCAAATGGTCAGAGTTTCAGCCCTCAGAAAATGTCATGGCATAAACATATAAGACCCGAGGAAATTTCAAGAACACTACTCTAGGACAAGGTCGTATGCTAGTGTGTGTGCGCATGAGTATCTAATCTATGCTTAGTTAACTTAGAAAAATTCTAAGGAATGTTCACTATCCTAGCAAAGTATGTTTGTTCATTAAAGCACAATTTACTACTCCCCATATATAATATATATATAATTTTACACATGCTAACAAACTGCTACGAGGGGAGCCAGACTGTCACACTACCTTCTACTCATGCCATAGCTGCCATTTATTAAAACACAATATCCAGGAAATGACATGGCAAGTTAAAAGTGTAGCGTCACCCTGTTCCTCTTTTAGTAACTCATATGCACATGGATATGCCATGGCATGGCGGAGTATCCCTCTACAGATAGGTCCAGGCATTTATTCACAACTTCTATACTAACTAATGAGGGTTCTCTATTAAAAAGTAAGTACATTAAAACATGCAGAGCAGATCAAGTTTTCATTCTATAAAAATTTTCTAACTTTCCTAAGTATGGAGAACATACACTCGTGTAACAATGAAATAAACACGAACAACCAAGTCCTAAAGCAGGTTCTATCCATATCTCAAGTCATGCATATTCAACTCAAATATTAGCCATAAAGAAAATTATCATCATCGGGCATCACAAACTATAATCCTATAAACTTATCCTAAAACTTACACAATTATCATGACATAATTCTATAACTACTACTATGCAAATGAAAATGGAGTAAAGAACGAAACCTCCCCCAAACTTGAGTTAGGCATTGTCCTCAATGTTGTTTTGGGTTGAAATTTCACCTTGATGCATGAAGTTGACTAAATTTCAAGTTGGCTAACTCAAATTGGATGTAGTCCCTAAAAGTTAATAGTTTTACATTTTGGTCCCTAATTAGTGAAGCATGCAATTGGTGATGTTAGAATGCTCTGTTTGGTTTGAAATTTATCATAAGTGCTCTTTCTATGTTTAGTTGAACTTTGATGGACTGAATTTCTACCTTGTTATTCGAATTTAAAATATTCACGTTTTAGCCCTTAAGTTGCACATGTGTTAATCTAGTGTTCAAATGTGGTTGAATTGCTTCTGTTCTTGTTTTGTATGAAATCGAAATATATAGGAACATAATTATGCCTTTAGAAAAGAAAAAATATTACGTTTTCAGGGTTGTTTATCGAATCAGGCCTTCGCAGGTTTGCTTCAGTATTCCCCGTGTAATCCATTAGAGTCGGTTCCGTATAGGCCGGGCTAAGGGGGTTACATAGATATTCTTGCTACTATCCTAGATTCGTTTCAAACAAGGATCGTTGTTCTTGAAGCACATACCCATATATCATATGGTAATCAGAGCTTGGTCGGATTTTAGCACTTTCTACACTAGATATCTCAAAAAAATCAAAATTCTGAAAGAAAGAAAAAAAGTCAAAGTTTGACAAAAAAGTCAAAGTTAACAAAAAAATTTGAAAAAATAAAATAATTAGAAAAATTAGATTCGATTATTTGATGTATTTTTATGTTTCTATGTGCTGTTTGACCATAATAATGATGAAGGATGCTTACGTTTACCATGGAATGCTTCTATATCACCTAAAACAACTTATTCTTGTTTGTTCGGTGATAAGATGGTTGTAAGTATTTCTAACGCAGTAAGTCCTTGTTTCTCCTTTCCTTCACTTTATTTTCAGCCTTAATTCATTGTGTTCTTCATTAATTCCAGCTGTATTATTGTTTTTCTTTTGTTTTTACTTTCCAGCCTTTTGCTTCATTTAAATAGCCCCTAAGCGACTTTTAACTATTGTCTCTATCACCATTACATATATCTTGGAGTTTGACGCAGATAACAAGTTTGAAGGATCAAATTAGTTCCTTAAAGAGCTGTTTGTGAGAGATCGAGCGAAAAAGGCATTGAGTGTGGTGAGAACAGAAGGGGAGACAAAAAGAGCCATTCAAGCATTCTCCCGAGTGAAACATGAGCGCTGAGTGTTATTTTTCTGAGTGCATTGTTCTTTTGGGGTGATCTACGAGAATTTGTTGTTTGTGTGCAATGAGGGACTTTTAAATTTTCGTTTATTTAACATAATCGTTTTCTTTTCTTGTTTTTCGTTGTTGCAATGATAGGTAATGACGATCGTAGTCCCGGTGGAGGTAATCCCCCGGATTTGCAAATGCAGGCTTTTACTCGAACTTTGCAGAGTCTTTTAGACCAAGCATTGGATCCTATCCAGTCTTGTTTGGATAGAATAGATTGGGGTGGTTCCCAATTTGTCCAAATGAGACCATGATGAAAAAGACGTCGAGCAATCACCAAGGGTGAACCGTCGTGCAGGACAAGTTGATGATAATTTGTCTAACATTAAAGTTTCTATACCTTCTTTTTAGGGACATTCAGATCCTGACGCATATCTTGCTTGGGAAAGCAAGGTAGAACATGTGTTCGAGTGTTATAATTATTCCGAGCAGAAGAAGGTTCGGTTGGCAATGGTGGAGTTTACTGATTATGCATTGATCTGGTGGGATCAATTATGCATAAGTCGACGTCGTACCGGAGAAGGTCCAGTGAGAACATGGACAGAAATAAAGCAAATCATGCGAAAACGGTTTGTTCCTTCTCACTATCACCGTGACTTATTTGTGAAATTACAATCTTTGAAATAGGGTAGTAGAAGTGTTGAAGATTACTACAAGGAGATGGAAGTGTCCATGACGAGAACCAACATTGTGGAAGACCGAGAGGCTACTATGGCACGTTTCCTTGCCGGTTTAAATATTGAAATTGTCAATGCTGTCGAATTGCAGCCTTATGTGGAATTGGAAGATATGGTACACATTGCCATTAAGGTGGAGAGACAACAACGTTGAAAATCGGTAAACTGAGGTGAATCCAGCAAGCCACCACAAGCACCACTTCGGATTTGAGAACAAGGTGAATCCAGCAAGCCAAAGCCTCCCGTTGCTGATAATGGACGTGGCAAACAACCAGTGGTGACACAGGAACATTCAAGGGACATTTTGTGCTTCAAATGTCTAGGGCAAGGGCATGTTGCAAGTCAATGCCCAAATCGAAGGACCATGATGTTGTTAGATAATGGCGAGATTGAGTCCGAGTGGGAGGAAGATGAACAAGACCCTCCTATAGTGAACGTAGATAATGATGATGACAGTGTGTAGATGTTTGCCATCGGTGAAGCACTTGTTGTCAAGAGAAGTTTGTAGACTCAACTAATCCAAAATGAACAACAACGTGAGAACATCTTTCATACGAGATGTCTTGTGAATGGCAAGGTATGTGTTATAATTATCGATGGTGGTAGTTGCATTAACGTTGCTAGTTTAGTGATGGTTGAAAAAGTTAGGTTTAAAGACGACAAAGCATCTTAATCCTTACAAGTTACAGTGGCTGAATGACAGTGGAGAGATTAGAGTGACCAAGTAGGTTTTGGTACCGTTTGCCATTGGAAAGTACAAAGATGAAGTACTTTGCGATGTTGTTGCGATGGATGGAGTCATTTGTTGTTGGGTCGTTTGTGACAGTTTGACAAAAAGACGACTCATGATGGTTTTACGAACATGTATTCTTTTATGCATGCAGGAAAGAAGATAACCTTGGCACCATTAACACCTAGTCAAGTGCAAGAAGACCAAGCGAGATTGCGAAAAAATGTTGAAGAAGTTCGTGAGAAAAAGAAGATGAACGTGTATGCCAGCATCAAGGAAATCAGGAAATGTCTTTCCTCTCAGCTTTTTGTACTTATTTTGTTATTTAAAGATAATTGTTTATTGGCTTAGATTCCTAGTGACTTGCCTACTTCGATTTCATCTCTTTTGTAGGATTTTGAGGACGTGTTTCCGGATGAAACACCTAAGGGATTGCCCCCTCTACATGGCATTGAGCACCAGTTTGACTTTATTCCAGGTGCCGCGATTCTGAATAGACCAGCATACCGAAGTAATCCTGAAGAAACAAAGGAACTTCAACGACAGATTTCTGAGTTGTTGATGCCTTTTGGTTTGTACGAATGGTTAGTGATGCCTTTTGTTTTAACTAATGCACCTAGTACTTTTATGCGTTTGATGAATCATGTTTTGTGATCTTTTATTGGTAAGTTTTGTGTTATATACTTTGATATTCTAATTTAGAGCAAGACTTTACCAGATCATGTAGAACATTTGAGAGCTGTTTTGCAGACTTTGCGAGAGGAGAGGTTGTTTGGTAACATGGAGAAATGTGTGTTTTGTACTGACAAACTTACATTTTTAGTTCTCAGGGAGTTGAAGTTGATCCTAAGAAGGTCAAGGCGATTCAGGAGTGGCCACGACCAACATCAGTTAGTCAGGTTAGATCGTTTCATGGTTTAGCCAATTCTTATCGTCAGTTTGTTTCCCATTTCAGTTTTATTTCCGCTCCCTTAACAGGGATTATAAAGAAGAATTATGTCTTCTGTTGGGGTAAAGAACAGGAGGATGCCTTTCTGAAAATAAAGGATTGTTTGGAAAAAGCACATCTTTTAGCATTATCTGATTTTGATAAAATGTTTGAAATTGAATGTGATGCTTCTGTAGTTGGCATAGGTGCTGTTTTGTCATAGGAAAAGAGGCCTATTGCATATTTTAGTGAGAAGCTTAGTGGAGCAACGTTGAATTATCCTGTCTATGACAAGGAGACGTATGCACTGATCAGGGCTTTGGAGACTTGGCAACATTATTTGTTGCCTAAGGAGTTTGTGATCCACACTGACCATGAGGCTTTACGATATATTACAGGTCAGCATAAATTGAACAAACGGCATGCTAAATGGGTTGAATTTGTAGAGTCTTTTCCTTATGTCATTCGATACAAAAGGGTAAAGACAATGTCGTTGCTGATGCTTTATCACGTAGATATGCATTGTTGAGTTATCTTGATTCACATTTGATTGGTTTTGCATATATTCGTGACTTGTACTCTGATGATCCTGATTTTCGAGATAATTATAATGCTTGTGAGAAAGGTGTTGTTGGAAAGTTTTTTAGGCATGACGGTTATCTTTTCAAAGAAAACAAGATATGCATTCCACAGGGTTCAATGCGTGATATATTGATTTGCGAGGTGCACGAAGGTGGATTGATGGGTCATTTTGGAGTCACCAAGATGTTACAGACATTGAAGGAGCATCTGTTCTGGCCTAAGATGCGTAGAGACATTGAGAGGTACTGTGAACGTTGTGTGACTTGTAAGAAAGCAAAATCAAAGGTTTCACCACACGGTATGTACTTACCTTTACCTATTCCCGATTCCCCTTGGATTGATATTTCTATGGATTTTGTTTTGGGATTGCCTCGAACTAGAACAAGTAGAGATAGTGTATTTGTTGTGGTTGATCGATGATATTGTTAATGTGGCTAACTTGTTCTTTAGAGAGATTGTTCGTTTGCAATATATTCCTAGGTCGATTGTTTCTGACAGGGATATAAAGTTTTTGAGTCACTTCTGGAGGACTCTTTGGAGCAAAATAGGTACGAAACTTATGTTTTCTACTACTTGTCATCCCCAAATTGATGGACAAACTGAGGTTGTTAATAGAGTTTTATCTGTTTTACTTCATTCCATCATTAAAAAAAATATTAAGACTTGGGAAGATTGTTTGCCACATGTTGAGTTTGCGTATAATCATGCTATAAATTCTGGTACTAAGCTGTCACTATTTGAGGTTGTTTATTGTTTTAACCCTATTACGCCTCTAGATTTGTTACCTTTGCCACAGGAACAAGTGATGAACAAAGATGGTAAAGCAAAAGCAGAATACGTAAAAAATATTGCATCAACAAGTAAAGGAGAATTTAGAACAAAGGACTCAACAATATGAAAAGCAAGCAAATAAAGGAAGGAAGTGATTCACCTTCTATGTTGGTGATTGGGTTTGGGTTCATTTCCGAAAAGAACGTTTTCCAGCTCAACAATGGTCAAAGTTGTTTCCAAGAGGAGATGGTCCGTTTTAGGTGTTGGCAAAAGTGAATGACAAAGCCTACAAGATAAACTTACCGGGAGAGTACAATGTGAGTGCTACATTTAATGTTTCTAATTTAACCCCTTATGATGATTCTACAAATTTGAGGACAAATCCTTTTCAAGAAGGAGGATGATGTGAGCACATCTATTCAAGCACAATCTGATCCGGAGGACTTGCCACCAGGGCCTATTACTCATTCTAAGGCAAAAAAATTCAGGGAAGTTCTTTTCCTTACTTGTGCTTCAATTCCAGATTCATTCGATAATGTTTATGCCTTAGAACATAGGCTTTATAATGTGTTGCATGCTGATATGTGACATATTAGACTATACTACTTATTAAATATGTTTAAGTATGTATATATGCTATTAAGTGTGTTTTAAGTATTGGTTTGATAGTGTTTGTAATGTTTTTAACTTATTTATAACTTCATGTGTGTTATTAAAAAAATTTACAATTGTTTATGCCTTGTATTTATTTTCCCATTGAGTATACAATACTTTGATGGATTCTTCTGATATTTACATATAGGTACATAGGAGAACGCCAGCTCAAGAGAGTGTATGCAATTCCATACCAGCTCAAGAGAGTGTATGCAGCTCAACACCAACTCAAGTGAATTATATTCAACTCAGAAGAAGCTCAATGGAGTGCACGCAGCTCACCTTAGCTCGAGGCAGCTCAGAGGCTTAGCTCCTAGCTCCGTTTAGCTCCTTACTGATAAGAGGGCTCCTTGTTGAGGACGCCTTCTTGATTGTTTCGGATCTAGGATTGAAGTAAGATGTCTCCTGCAATAAGCATGGCTGCAAATTGGTGTTTAAAAGGGCTGAAAAATTTAGGTAGACAGAATGTAGAAGATGAAGGCTCGGAGAAGTTGACAATGGTGGAACGTTGAAAGTATTGGTTTGGTTATGGCTAGGTTTGGTCTTTGGTGAGGTGACTGGTGAGAAATGAAGTTTCTGACAAGGTTGAAAAATAGGATGCAAGGGGTAGTACGAAAATGAAATAAAAACAAGGAAAAGAAATAAAATGAAACAAACTCCAAGGATGAACTCGAACAATCTGTTGAACGAACCCGAACCTTATCTTGAACTTGCTTCAGACGGACTTGGACCCTTCGATTATCTACAACCGAGAACCCAAAGTATCAAAGGGGTTGACCACGCAAGCAACGAACTTGAGAAGTCAGAAAGTTCTCAAAAGAACCGAAATGAGAGAAATTCTCACAAAAGTAAATTTCATTCAAATTGTCTTTTTCTTTTTTTACATTACAAAGTATACATATATATAGGCTAGTACAAGGGAGTTGGCGCCTAGAATACTTGGCCAGAATTGAATTGGAAGTTTCAGATGAGTGGCTGAAATGTAAGCACAATTAACATGTGTTAATTATGTTAAATGTGGATGAGAAAACTACTCATCCTTATCCTTTGTGGCCGGCTGGTTTTGGAGGGAGGGAAGACTGAATTTCAAACATTTAACACATGTGTTTTATGTGTGAAATTCAAAGGAAATAACTCCTTGTCCTTATCTTACTTTGACGCCAACTTCAAGGAGGGAAATCTTGAAATTTGAATCTGCCACATGCCATGCACATGCACATGCTTGGAATGGATGGTGGACGCCCCTCATGCTGGTCACATGACCATGACACACTCTCCCACGTGGAGGACACCTTTGAGCTATCCCGGGACTCACCAGCTTGAGTTGAGCTAGTAGAGCTGGAGTTGAGCTGAATGGAGCTGAGTTGAGCTGAATTCAGCTAGCTGAAGTGTTGAGGATTAGTTGAGCTGAAACGAGCTGCTAGAAATCCATTGAGCTTTTCCCGAGCTAAGGTGAAGTCCTTCATTTGGTACTCTTCCTTGTGCCTATGAGAAAACAAAAGTTATACCATCATAAGTATTGTAAACTTATTAAAGAAAGTTAAAACAAGCTGAAAAACATAGTTATCATATTGGAAAACATGTAACAAGCTAAAGAAACATGGTAAACATGATTATGAGCTTGTGTTCTTATTGAACTTATTGAAAACACACCTATTTACATGCTTAATAAACACAATACTAGCTTAAGTACTATATAGTTACAAGATGTTACACATCAGTATGTAACATAGTGTAAAGTTTATTCTCTAAGGCATATGCATTATTAAGGGATTCTGAGACTTGTAAACATTTAAGAATAAGAACTTCCCTGAATTGCTTAGCCTTTGATCGAGTGATGGGTCCTGATGGTAAGACCTCCGGATCAGCTGTTTGAGCTTGTGTAGATGTGCTCACATCATCCCCCCCTTCTTGAAAAGGATTTGTCCTCAAATCTGCAGAATCATTAAAAGGGGATAAGTCGGAAACATTAAATGTAGCACTTACATTGTATTCACCCGGCAAGTCCAACTTGTAAGCATTGTCGTTCACTTTCTCAACCACTTGAAAAGGACCATCTCCTCGTGGTAACAGCTTGGACCGTCGTTGGGTTGGAAAACGTTCCTTTCGGAAGTGAATCCAAACCCAATCTCCAACATCGAAGGTAACTCGCTTACGTCCTTTGTTCGCTTGCTTCTCGTATTGTTGAGTCCTTCGTTCAAGGTTATCTTTAACCTGTTGATGCAACTTCTTTACATAATCAGCCTTGGATTGTCCGTCCCTATTCGTCACTTGTTCATATGGCAAAGGCAACATATCGAGAGGAGTGATAGGATTAAATCCATAAACAACCTCAAAAGGTGACATTTTAGTAGCAGAATGAACGGCATGGTTATATGCAAATTCAACATGCGGCAAACAATCTTCCCACGTCTTAATATTCTTTTTGATGATGGAACGGAGTAAAGTAGATAAAATACGATTAACAACCTCAGTTTGTCCATCAGTTTGGGGATGACAAGTAGTAGAAAACATAAGTTTCGTACCTAATTTGCTCCAAAGAGTCCTCCAGAAGTGACTCAAGAATTTTACATCCCTGTCAGAAACAATCGACCTAGGAATACCATGTAAACGCACAATTTCCTTAAAGAACAAGTTAGCCACATTAACAGCATCATCGGTCTTATGACACGCAATGAAGTGTGCCATCTTTGAGTACCTGTCAACCACAACAAAGATACTATCTCTACCTGTCCTAGTCCTAGGCAATCCCAACACAAAATCCATAGATATATCAGTCCAGGGGGAGTCGGGAATAGGTAAAGGTAAGTACAAACCGTGTGGTAATACCTTCGACTTTGCTTTCTTACATGTCACGCATCGTTCACACATCCTTTCGACGTCTCGTCGCATCTTTGGCCAGAATAGGTGCTCCTTGAGAATGTGTAACGTCTTGGTGACTCCAAAGTGTCCCATAAGTCCTCCTTCATGAGCTTCTCGAATTAGGACCTCTCGAATTGACCCTTGAGGAATGCAGAGTCTTCCTTCTTTGAAAAGATAATCATCATGTCGATAAAATTTCTCATCTGCACCCTTTTCACACAATGTATATCTTTCTCCAAAATCAGGGTCAGTAGCATATAATTCTTTGATATAGGCAAACCCAATCAAATGAGAGTCTAAGTAATTCAGAAGTGCATACCTACGGGATAAGGCATCTGCTACAACGTTGTCTTTACCTTTCTTATATCGAATGACATAAGGAAAAGATTCTAGAAATTCAACCCACTTAGCATGTCTTTTATTCAACTTATGCTGACCTGTTATGTGCTTCAAAGCTTCGTGATCGGTGTGAATTACGAATTCTTTCGGTAAGAGATAGTGCTGCCATGTTTCAAGAGCTCGAATCAATGCATACATCTCTTTGTCGTACACTGGATAATTCAAGGTAGCACCACTTAACTTCTCGCTGAAATAGGCAATAGGTCGCTTCTCCTGTGATAAAACGGCTCCAATTCCTATTCCTGAAGCATCACACTCAATCTCGAACATTTTATCAAAGTTAGGTAAGGCTAACACTGGGGCCTTAGTCAAATAATCCTTAATTTTCAAGAAGGCTTCTTCCTGTTCATCACCCCAATTGAAGACTGAATTCTTCTTTATAATCCCGGTTAAGGGGGCGGTAATGGAACTGAAATTAGGTACAAACCGACGATAAAAACTAGCTAAACCATGAAAAGATCTAACCTGACTTATTGATGTCGGTCGAGGCCAATCCTGAATCGCCTTCACCTTTTCTGGATCGACTTCCACACCCTGTGCAGTCACGATAAAACCAAGAAAGGTAACCTTATCAGTACAAAACATACATTTCTTCAGATTACCAAATAACCTTTCTTTTCTCAATGTGCCAAGAACATTCCTCAAGTGTTCCTCGTGATCCTGCAAAGACTTGCTGTATATAAGAATGTCATCAAAGTACACAACACAATATTTTCCAATGTAAGATCGTAAAACATGATTCATCAGACGCATAAAGGTGCTAGGTGCGTTAGTTAAACCGAAAGGCATCACTAACCACTCGTACAGACCCAATTTCGTTTTGAAGGCTGTCTTCCATTCGTCGCCTTCTCGCATCCGAATCTGATGATATCCACTCTTTAAATCAATTTTGGAAAATATGGTCGCACCACACAACTCATCTAGCATGTCATCAAGACGAGGAATGGGATGCCTATACTTGATGGTAATCTGATTCACCGCTCGGCAATCAACACACATTCTCCATGTTCCGTCTTTCTTGGGTACTAAAAGCACTGGTACAGCGCACGGACTTAAACTTTCCCGAATGTAACCCTTTTCCATCAACTCGGTGATTTGTTTTTGAAGTTCCTTTGTTTCTTCTGGATTACTTCGATATGCTGGCCGATTTGGAATGGTAGCTCCCGGAATGAAATCAATTTGATGTTCTATACCTCGAATAGGTGGCAACCCACTCGGTGTCTCATCCGGAAACACGTCTTCAAACTCCTGCAAAAGAGACGTAATAGATGTAGGCAAATCATTAGGAATATCAGATAACAAACAATACTCCTTATACATTAAAATAAGTAAAGTTTGTTGAGAGGAAAAACATTTCCTGATATCCTTGCCGCTCGCATATACGTTCGTCTTCTTCCTTTCTGTTTTGGCTTCCTCGACATTCTTTCTCAATCGAACCTGATCTTCTTGCACTTGACTCGGTGTCAAAGGTGCTAAGGTGATCTTCTTACCTGCATGTGTAAAAGAATATCGATTTGTAATTCCATCATGCAACGTACCTTTGTCGTATTGCCATGGACGTCCCAAAAGTAGGTGACACGCATTGATGTGAGCACATCTACACAAGCTCAAACAGCTGATCCGGAGGTCTTACCATCAGGACCCATCACTCGATCAAAGGCTAAGCAATTCAGGGAAGTTCTTATTCTTAAATGTTTACAAGTCTCAGAATCCCTTAATAATGCATATGCCTTAGAGAATAAACTTTACACTATGTTACATACTGATGTGTAACATCTTGTAACTATATAGTACTTAAGCTAGTATTGTGTTTATTAAGCATGTAAATAGGTGTGTTTTCAATAAGTTCAATAAGAACACAAGCTCATAATCATGTTTACCATGTTTCTTTAGCTTGTTACATGTTTTCCAATATGATAACTATGTTTTTCAGCTTGTTTTAACTTTCTTTAATAAGTTTACAATACTTATGATGGTATAACTTTTGTTTTCTCATAGGCACAAGGAAGAGTACCAAATGAAGGACTTCACCTTAGCTCGGGAAAAGCTCAATGGATTTCTAGCAGCTCGTTTCAGCTCAACTAATCCTCAACACTTCAGCTAGCTGAATTCAGCTCAACTCAGCTCCATTCAGCTCAACTCCAGCTCTACTAGCTCAACTCAAGCTGGTGAGTCCCGGGATAGCTCAAAGGTGTCCTCCACGTGGGAGAGTGTGTCATGGTCATGTGACCAGCATGAGGGGCGTCCACCATCCATTCCAAGCATGTGCATGTGCATGGCATGTGGCAGATTCAAATTTCAAGATTTCCCTCCTTGAAGTTGGCGTCAAAGTAAGATAAGGACAAGGAGTTATTTCCTTTGAATTTCACACATAAAACACATGTGTTAAATGTTTGAAATTCAGTCTTCCCTCCCTCCAAAACCAGCCGGCCACAAAGGATAAGGATGAGTAGTTTTCTCATCCACATTTAACATAATTAACACATGTTAATTGTGCTTACATTTCAGCCACTCATCTGAAACTTCCAATTCAATTCTGGCCAAGTATTCTAGGCGCCAACTCCCTTGTACTAGCCTATATATATGTATACTTTGTAATGTAAAAAAAGAAAAAGACAATTTGAATGAAATTTACTTTTGTGAGAATTTCTCTCATTTCGGTTCTTTTGAGAACTTTCTGACTTCTCAAGTTCGTTGCTTGCGTGGTCAACCCCTTTGATACTTTGGGTTCTCGGTTGTAGATAATCGAAGGGTCCAAGTCCGTCTGAAGCAAGTTCAAGATAAGGTTCGGGTTCGTTCAACAGATTGTTCGAGTTCATCCTTGGAGTTTGTTTCATTTTATTTCTTTTCCTTGTTTTTATTTCATTTTCGTACTACCCCTTGCATCCTATTTTTCAACCTTGTCAGAAACTTCATTTCTCACCAGTCACCTCACCAAAGACCAAACCTAGCCATAACCAAACCAATACTTTCAACGTTCCACCATTGTCAACTTCTCCGAGCCTTCATCTTCTACATTCTGTCTACCTAAATTTTTCAGCCCTTTTAAACACCAATTTGCAGCCATGCTTATTGCAGGAGACATCTTACTTCAATCCTAGATCCGAAACAATCAAGAAGGCGTCCTCAACAAGGAGCCCTCTTATCATGTGGTATCAGAGCCTAGGTTGGATTACAAGTAAGAATCATCTTCGTGAGTGCAAAAACAATCAAAAAACAAAAAAAAGTCAAAAAAAAAAGTCAAAGTCAACTCTAGTTAAAAAAAAATTTCGAAAATTCAAAAAAAATCAGAATATCAATAGTTGAAAGAAAAGCACTTCATGGTATTGAAAAGATGAAAGAAAATGCAAGTTTAATGTGTTCTACAGCATCAAACACTACCATAATCAACCGGGCATGAAGAATTGATTGTTCGGTGAAAGGAGAGTAGTAAGTGTTTCTTTGTAGTAAGTAATCCATTTTTTTTTTCTTTTCTTTTTCTTTCTTTCTAACCTTTACCTTACTTTACATCACTTTTCTTTCCATTTAACACTAACCGAATTTGTTTTGGACAGAACCTTACATTTCGATTGTCACTAACCGTTGTTGTTAAAGACTAACACTTGTGACAGATTTGAAGAAAGTCTACGCTAGTCCTCTAAAGAACTTATAACGAGAGAAGGAGTGGTAAAAGGCATTTGTGTGTGTGAGATCAGAAGGGGAATCAAAAGAGCCATTCAAGTATTCCCGAGTGAAACACGAGTGTTGGAGTGCCATTTTTATTTTTCTTTGGAGTGAACTTGTGAGGATCTTGTGTGTGTACTTTGTGAGGTCCATTTATCCTTATTTTTATTTTGTGTTGTTTGTTCTTTACTAACAATGGCAGGTTCAAATGGAGATCGTGATGATCAACAACAAAACGACGTTCAACCAAGCCTTATGATGCAAGCCATGCTTCGAGAAGTCCGAAGAGTAGTGCAATCAGAGATTGAACAATTGCACGTGAGAATGGACAAGATCGAGGGATCTCAAAACAATTCCCATGATGACAACAATGATGACGTTGAAGAAGTGCAAGAACCGAGGCAGAATGCTCCTAGAACAAATGGGAGGCGTGTACAACACCAGGCACAACTGGATGACAATTTGAACAACATCAAAGTTGCCATACCCCCTTTTCAAGGACGATCAGATCCGGATGCATATCTTGCGTGGGAAAGCAAGGTGGAGCACGTCTTTGATTGCTACAATTATTCTGACCAGAAGAAGGTTCAATTGGCAGCGATGGAGTTCGTTGACTATGCCTTAATTTGGTGGGATCAATTGATTCTAAGTAGAAGACGAACCGGTGAAGGTCCAATCAATACATGGGCAGAGATGAAAAGAATTTTGAGAAAGAGATTCATACCATCCCATTACCATCGAGACCTATTTCAAAGGTTACAAACTTTGAAACAAGGAAATCGAAGCGTCGAAGATTATTTTAAAGACATGGAGATGGCCATGATGCGTGCTAACATTGAGGAAGACCGAGAAGCAACCATGGCGCGATTCCTTTCAGGTTTGAACACCGACATTGCCAATGCTGTTGAATTGCAACATTACGTCGAATTAGACGAAATGGTGCAAATGGCAATTAAGGTTGAGAGGCAGCAACGAAGAAAGATGTCGTCATCCCGAGGTAATAATTCTTTCAGACCTCCTTCCAATTCTGTTTTCAATCCTTCTAACAATTTCAGGAAACAAGTACCGTTTCAAAACAAAGAGAAGGGTGAAACGAGCAAGCCAAAGGCCCCGATTGTAGATGTTGGGCGTGGGAAGCAAAATGCACAACCAGAACGTCCAGAACGCTCAAGGGATATTCAATGCTTTAAGTGTCTTGGAAGAGGACATATTGCAAGCCAATGTCCTAATCGGAAGACTATGTTGATGTTAGAAAACGGAGAGATTGAGTCTGAATCCGACAATGAAGAACATGAACCTTTACACGAGGAAGACAAGGATGATGCGGATGATGCCTTGGATACATACATGACCGGTGAAGCACTTGTCATAAAAAGAAGTCTAAATGCTACACCTACACAAGACGACCAGCAACGAGAAAACATCTTCCATACTAGATGCCTCATTAACGACAAGGTATGTGTTGTCATTATTGATGGTGGTAGTTGTACCAATGTTGCAAGTTCTTTCATGGTTGATAAGTTAGGCTTAAAGACGACGAAGCATCCCAAACCATACCGTCTTCAATGGTTAAATGATGGCGGAGAAGTACGAGTTACTAGACAAGTTTCGGTACCATTTACCATAGGGAGGTATAAAGATGAAATCCTTTGTGATGTCGTCTCAATGGATGCGTGTCACCTACTTTTGGGACGTCCATGGCAATACGACAAAGGTACGTTGCATGATGGAATTACAAATCGATATTCTTTTACACATGCAGGTAAGAAGATCACCTTAGCACCTTTGACACCGAGTCAAGTGCAAGAAGATCAGGTTCGATTGAGAAAGAATGTCGAGGAAGCCAAAACAGAAAGGAAGAAGACGAACGTATATGCGAGCGGCAAGGATATCAGGAAATGTCTTTCCTCTCAACAAACTTTACTTATTTTAATGTATAAGGAGTATTGTTTGTTATCTGATATTCCTAATGATTTGCCTACATCTATTACGTCTCTTTTGCAGGAGTTTGAAGACGTGTTTCCGGATGAGACACCGAGTGGGTTGCCACCTATTCGAGGTATAGAACATCAAATTGATTTCATTCCGGGAGCTACCATTCCAAATCGGCCAGCATATCGAAGTAATCCAGAAGAAACAAAGGAACTTCAAAAACAAATCACCGAGTTGATGGAAAAGGGTTACATTCGGGAAAGTTTAAGTCCGTGCGCTGTACCAGTGCTTTTAGTACCCAAGAAAGACGGAACATGGAGAATGTGTGTTGATTGCCGAGCGGTGAATCAGATTACCATCAAGTATAGGCATCCCATTCCTCGTCTTGATGACATGCTAGATGAGTTGTGTGGTGCGACCATATTTTCCAAAATTGATTTAAAGAGTGGATATCATCAGATTCGGATGCGAGAAGGCGACGAATGGAAGACAGCCTTCAAAACGAAATTGGGTCTGTACGAGTGGTTAGTGATGCCTTTCGGTTTAACTAACGCACCTAGCACCTTTATGCGTCTGATGAATCATGTTTTACGATCTTACATTGGAAAATATTGTGTTGTGTACTTTGATGACATTCTTATATACAGCAAGTCTTTGCAGGATCACGAGGAACACTTGAGGAATGTTCTTGGCACATTGAGAAAAGAAAGGTTATTTGGTAATCTGAAGAAATGTATGTTTTGTACTGATAAGGTTACCTTTCTTGGTTTTATCGTGACTGCACAGGGTGTGGAAGTCGATCCAGAAAAGGTGAAGGCGATTCAGGATTGGCCTCGACCGACATCAATAAGTCAGGTTAGATCTTTTCATGGTTTAGCTAGTTTTTATCGTCGGTTTGTACCTAATTTCAGTTCCATTACCGCCCCCTTAACCGGGATTATAAAGAAGAATTCAGTCTTCAATTGGGGTGATGAACAGGAAGAAGCCTTCTTGAAAATTAAGGATTATTTGACTAAGGCCCCAGTGTTAGCCTTACCTAACTTTGATAAAATGTTCGAGATTGAGTGTGATGCTTCAGGAATAGGAATTGGAGCCGTTTTATCACAGGAGAAGCGACCTATTGCCTATTTCAGCGAGAAGTTAAGTGGTGCTACCTTGAATTATCCAGTGTACGACAAAGAGATGTATGCATTGATTCGAGCTCTTGAAACATGGCAGCACTATCTCTTACCGAAAGAATTCGTAATTCACACCGATCACGAAGCTTTGAAGCACATAACAGGTCAGCATAAGTTGAATAAAAGGCATGCTAAGTGGGTTGAATTTCTAGAATCTTTTCCTTATGTCATTCGATATAAGAAAGGTAAAGACAACGTTGTAGCAGATGCCTTATCCCGTAGGTATGCACTTCTGAATTACTTAGACTCTCATTTGATTGGGTTTGCCTATATCAAAGAATTATATGCTACTGACCCTGATTTTGGAGAAAGATATACATTGTGTGAAAAGGGTGCAGATGAGAAATTTTATCGACATGATGATTATCTTTTCAAAGAAGGAAGACTCTGCATTCCTCAAGGGTCAATTCGAGAGGTCCTAATTCGAGAAGCTCATGAAGGAGGACTTATGGGACACTTTGGAGTCACCAAGACGTTACACATTCTCAAGGAGCACCTATTCTGGCCAAAGATGCGACGAGACGTCGAAAGGATGTGTGAACGATGCGTGACATGTAAGAAAGCAAAGTCGAAGGTATTACCACACGGTTTGTACTTACCTTTACCTATTCCCGACTCCCCCTGGACTGATATATCTATGGATTTTGTGTTGGGATTGCCTAGGACTAGGACAGGTAGAGATAGTATCTTTGTTGTGGTTGACAGGTACTCAAAGATGGCACACTTCATTGCGTGTCATAAGACCGATGATGCTGTTAATGTGGCTAACTTGTTCTTTAAGGAAATTGTGCGTTTACATGGTATTCCTAGGTCGATTGTTTCTGACAGGGATGTAAAATTCTTGAGTCACTTCTGGAGGACTCTTTGGAGCAAATTAGGTACGAAACTTATGTTTTCTACTACTTGTCAACCCCAAACTGATGGACAAACTGAGGTTGTTAATCGTATTTTATCTACTTTACTCCGTTCCATCATCAAAAAGAATATTAAGACGTGGGAAGATTGTTTGCCGCATGTTGAATTTGCATATAACCATGCCGTTCATTCTGCTACTAAAATGTCACCTTTTGAGGTTGTTTATGGATTTAATCCTATCACTCCTCTCGATATGTTGCCTTTGCCATATGAACAAGTGACGAATAGGGACGGACAATCCAAGGCTGATTATGTAAAGAAGTTGCATCAACAGGTTAAAGATAACCTTGAACGAAGGACTCAACAATACGAGAAGCAAGCGAACAAAGGACGTAAGCGAGTTACCTTCGATGTTGGAGATTGGGTTTGGATTCACTTCCGAAAGGAACGTTTTCCAACCCAACGACGGTCCAAGCTGTTACCACGAGGAGATGGTCCTTTTCAAGTGGTTGAGAAAGTGAACGACAATGCTTACAAGTTGGACTTGCCGGGTGAATACAATGTAAGTGCTACATTTAATGTTTCCGACTTATCCCCTTTTAATGATTCTGCAGATTTGAGGACAAATCCTTTTCAAGAAGGGGGGGATGATGTGAGCACATCTACACAAGCTCAAACAGCTGATCCGGAGGTCTTACCATCAGGACCCATCACTCGATCAAAGGCTAAGCAATTCAGGGAAGTTCTTATTCTTAAATGTTTACAAGTCTCAGAATCCCTTAATAATGCATATGCCTTAGAGAATAAACTTTACACTATGTTACATACTGATGTGTAACATCTTGTAACTATATAGTACTTAAGCTAGTATTGTGTTTATTAAGCATGTAAATAGGTGTGTTTTCAATAAGTTCAATAAGAACACAAGCTCATAATCATGTTTACCATGTTTCTTTAGCTTGTTACATGTTTTCCAATATGATAACTATGTTTTTCAGCTTGTTTTAACTTTCTTTAATAAGTTTACAATACTTATGATGGTATAACTTTTGTTTTCTCATAGGCACAAGGAAGAGTACCAAATGAAGGACTTCACCTTAGCTCGGGAAAAGCTCAATGGATTTCTAGCAGCTCGTTTCAGCTCAACTAATCCTCAACACTTCAGCTAGCTGAATTCAGCTCAACTCAGCTCCATTCAGCTCAACTCCAGCTCTACTAGCTCAACTCAAGCTGGTGAGTCCCGGGATAGCTCAAAGGTGTCCTCCACGTGGGAGAGTGTGTCATGGTCATGTGACCAGCATGAGGGGCGTCCACCATCCATTCCAAGCATGTGCATGTGCATGGCATGTGGCAGATTCAAATTTCAAGATTTCCCTCCTTGAAGTTGGCGTCAAAGTAAGATAAGGACAAGGAGTTATTTCCTTTGAATTTCACACATAAAACACATGTGTTAAATGTTTGAAATTCAGTCTTCCCTCCCTCCAAAACCAGCCGGCCACAAAGGATAAGGATGAGTAGTTTTCTCATCCACATTTAACATAATTAACACATGTTAATTGTGCTTACATTTCAGCCACTCATCTGAAACTTCCAATTCAATTCTGGCCAAGTATTCTAGGCGCCAAAAAAAAAAAAAAAAAAAAAAAAAAAAAAAAAAAAAAAAAAAAAAAAAAAAAAAAAAAAAAAAGACAATTTGAATGAAATTTACTTTTGTGAGAATTTCTCTCATTTCGGTTCTTTTGAGAACTTTCTGACTTCTCAAGTTCGTTGCTTGCGTGGTCAACCCCTTTGATACTTTGGGTTCTCGGTTGTAGATAATCGAAGGGTCCAAGTCCGTCTGAAGCAAGTTCAAGATAAGGTTCGGGTTCGTTCAACAGATTGTTCGAGTTCATCCTTGGAGTTTGTTTCATTTTATTTCTTTTCCTTGTTTTTATTTCATTTTCGTACTACCCCTTGCATCCTATTTTTCAACCTTGTCAGAAACTTCATTTCTCACCAGTCACCTCACCAAAGACCAAACCTAGCCATAACCAAACCAATACTTTCAACGTTCCACCATTGTCAACTTCTCCGAGCCTTCATCTTCTACATTCTGTCTACCTAAATTTTTCAGCCCTTTTAAACACCAATTTGCAGCCATGCTTATTGCAGGAGACATCTTACTTCAATCCTAGATCCGAAACAATCAAGAAGGCGTCCTCAACAAGGAGCCCTCTTATCACGCATCCATTGAGACGACATCACAAAGGATTTCATCTTTATACCTCCCTATGGTAAATGGTACCGAAACTTGTCTAGTAACTCGTACTTCTCCGCCATCATTTAACCATTGAAGACGGTATGGTTTGGGATGCTTCTTCGTCTTTAAGCCTAACTTATCAACCATGAAAGAACTTGCAACATTAGTACAACTACCACCATCAATAATGACAACACATACCTTGTCGTTAATGAGGCATCTAGTATGGAAGATGTTTTCTCGTTGCTGGTCGTCTTGTGTAGGTGTAGCATTTAGACTTCTTTTTATGACAAGTGCTTCACCGGTCATGTATGTATCCAAGGCATCATCCGCATCATCCTTGTCTTCCTCGTGTAAAGGTTCATGTTCTTCATTGTCGGATTCAGACTCAATCTCTCCGTTTTCTAACATCAACATAGTCTTCCGATTAGGACATTGGCTTGCAATATGTCCTCTTCCAAGACACTTAAAGCATTGAATATCCCTTGAGCGTTCTGGACGTTCTGGTTGTGCATTTTGCTTCCCACGCCCAACATCTACAATCGGGGCCTTTGGCTTGCTCGTTTCACCCTTCTCTTTGTTTTGAAACGGTACTTGTTTCCTGAAATTGTTAGAAGGATTGAAAACAGAATTGGAAGGAGGTCTGAAAGAATTATTACCTCGGGATGACGACATCTTTCTTCGTTGCTGCCTCTCAACCTTAATTGCCATTTGCACCATTTCGTCTAATTCGACGTAATGTTGCAATTCAACAGCATTGGCAATGTCGGTGTTCAAACCTGAAAG
The DNA here is from genome assembly GCA_035048815.1 of Abelmoschus esculentus. Taxonomy (NCBI): domain Eukaryota; kingdom Viridiplantae; phylum Streptophyta; class Magnoliopsida; order Malvales; family Malvaceae; genus Abelmoschus; species Abelmoschus esculentus. The sequence goes on from JAUCBN010000031.1 coordinate 12,397,896, forward strand.
GAATCGCGCCATGGTTGCTTCTCGGTCTTCCTCAATGTTAGCACGCATCATGGCCATCTCCATGTCTTTAAAATAATCTTCGACGCTTCGATTTCCTTGTTTCAAAGTTTGTAACCTTTGAAATAGGTCTCGATGGTAATGGGATGGTATGAATCTCTTTCTCAAAATTCTTTTCATCTCTGCCCATGTATTGATTGGACCTTCACCGGTTCGTCTTCTACTTAGAATCAATTGATCCCACCAAATTAAGGCATAGTCAACGAACTCCATCGCTGCCAATTGAACCTTCTTCTGGTCAGAATAATTGTAGCAATCAAAGACGTGCTCCACCTTGCTTTCCCACGCAAGATATGCATCCGGATCTGATCGTCCTTGAAAAGGGGGTATGGCAACTTTGATGTTGTTCAAATTGTCATCCAGTTGTGCCTGGTGTTGTACACGCCTCCCATTTGTTCTAGGAGCATTCTGCCTCGGTTCTTGCACTTCTTCAACGTCATCATTGTTGTCATCATGGGAATTGTTTTGAGATCCCTCGATCTTGTCCATTCTCACGTGCAATTGTTCAATCTCTGATTGCACTACTCTTCGGACTTCTCGAAGCATGGCTTGCATCATAAGGCTTGGTTGAACGTCGTTTTGTTGTTGATCATCACGATCTCCATTTGAACCTGCCATTGTTAGTAAAGAACAAACAACACAAAATAAAAATAAGGATAAATGGACCTCACAAAGTACACACACAAGATCCTCACAAGTTCACTCCAAAGAAAAATAAAAATGGCACTCCAACACTCGTGTTTCACTCGGGAATACTTGAATGGCTCTTTTGATTCCCCTTCTGATCTCACACACACAAATGCCTTTTACCACTCCTTCTCTCGTTATAAGTTCTTTAGAGGACTAGCGTAGACTTTCTTCAAATCTGTCACAAGTGTTAGTCTTTAACAACAACGGTTAGTGACAATCGAAATGTAAGGTTCTGTCCAAAACAAATTCGGTTAGTGTTAAATGGAAAGAAAAGTGATGTAAAGTAAGGTAAAGGTTAGAAAGAAAGAAAAAGAAAAGAAAAAAAAAATGGATTACTTACTACAAAGAAACACTTACTACTCTCCTTTCACCGAACAATCAATTCTTCATGCCCGGTTGATTATGGTAGTGTTTGATGCTGTAGAACACATTAAACTTGCATTTTCTTTCATCTTTTCAATACCATGAAGTGCTTTTCTTTCAACTATTGATATTCTGATTTTTTTTTGAATTTTCGAAATTTTTTTTTAACTAGAGTTGACTTTGACTTTTTTTTTTGACTTTTTTTTGTTTTTTGATTGTTTTTGCACTCACGAAGATGATTCTTACTTGTAATCCAACCTAGGCTCTGATTACCACATGATAAGAGGGCTCCTTGTTGAGGACGCCTTCTTGATTGTTTCGGATCTAGGATTGAAGTAAGATGTCTCCTGCAATAAGCATGGCTGCAAATTGGTGTTTAAAAGGGCTGAAAAATTTAGGTAGACAGAATGTAGAAGATGAAGGCTCGGAGAAGTTGACAATGGTGGAACGTTGAAAGTATTGGTTTGGTTATGGCTAGGTTTGGTCTTTGGTGAGGTGACTGGTGAGAAATGAAGTTTCTGACAAGGTTGAAAAATAGGATGCAAGGGGTAGTACGAAAATGAAATAATGATGTGAGCACATCTACACAAGCTCAAACAGCTGATCCGGAGGTCTTACCATCAGGACCCATCACTCGATCAAAGGCTAAGCAATTCAGGGAAGTTCTTATTCTTAAATGTTTACAAGTCTCAGAATCCCTTAATAATGCATATGCCTTAGAGAATAAACTTTACACTATGTTACATACTGATGTGTAACATCTTGTAACTATATAGTACTTAAGCTAGTATTGTGTTTATTAAGCATGTAAATAGGTGTGTTTTCAATAAGTTCAATAAGAACACAAGCTCATAATCATGTTTACCATGTTTCTTTAGCTTGTTACATGTTTTCCAATATGATAACTATGTTTTTCAGCTTGTTTTAACTTTCTTTAATAAGTTTACAATACTTATGATGGTATAACTTTTGTTTTCTCATAGGCACAAGGAAGAGTACCAAATGAAGGACTTCACCTTAGCTCGGGAAAAGCTCAATGGATTTCTAGCAGCTCGTTTCAGCTCAACTAATCCTCAACACTTCAGCTAGCTGAATTCAGCTCAACTCAGCTCCATTCAGCTCAACTCCAGCTCTACTAGCTCAACTCAAGCTGGTGAGTCCCGGGATAGCTCAAAGGTGTCCTCCACGTGGGAGAGTGTGTCATGGTCATGTGACCAGCATGAGGGGCGTCCACCATCCATTCCAAGCATGTGCATGTGCATGGCATGTGGCAGATTCAAATTTCAAGATTTCCCTCCTTGAAGTTGGCGTCAAAGTAAGATAAGGACAAGGAGTTATTTCCTTTGAATTTCACACATAAAACACATGTGTTAAATGTTTGAAATTCAGTCTTCCCTCCCTCCAAAACCAGCCGGCCACAAAGGATAAGGATGAGTAGTTTTCTCATCCACATTTAACATAATTAACACATGTTAATTGTGCTTACATTTCAGCCACTCATCTGAAACTTCCAATTCAATTCTGGCCAAGTATTCTAGGCGCCAACTCCCTTGTACTAGCCTATATATATGTATACTTTGTAATGTAAAAAAAAAAAAAGACAATTTGAATGAAATTTACTTTTGTGAGAATTTCTCTCATTTCGGTTCTTTTGAGAACTTTCTGACTTCTCAAGTTCGTTGCTTGCGTGGTCAACCCCTTTGATACTTTGGGTTCTCGGTTGTAGATAATCGAAGGGTCCAAGTCCGTCTGAAGCAAGTTCAAGATAAGGTTCGGGTTCGTTCAACAGATTGTTCGAGTTCATCCTTGGAGTTTGTTTCATTTTATTTCTTTTCCTTGTTTTTATTTCATTTTCGTACTACCCCTTGCATCCTATTTTTCAACCTTGTCAGAAACTTCATTTCTCACCAGTCACCTCACCAAAGACCAAACCTAGCCATAACCAAACCAATACTTTCAACGTTCCACCATTGTCAACTTCTCCGAGCCTTCATCTTCTACATTCTGTCTACCTAAATTTTTCAGCCCTTTTAAACACCAATTTGCAGCCATGCTTATTGCAGGAGACATCTTACTTCAATCCTAGATCCGAAACAATCAAGAAGGCGTCCTCAACAAGGAGCCCTCTTATCATGTGGTATCAGAGCCTAGGTTGGATTACAAGTAAGAATCATCTTCGTGAGTGCAAAAACAATCAAAAAACAAAAAAAAAAGTCAAAAAAAAAAGTCAAAGTCAACTCTAGTTAAAAAAAAATTTCGAAAATTCAAAAAAAAATCAGAATATCAATAGTTGAAAGAAAAGCACTTCATGGTATTGAAAAGATGAAAGAAAATGCAAGTTTAATGTGTTCTACAGCATCAAACACTACCATAATCAACCGGGCATGAAGAATTGATTGTTCGGTGAAAGGAGAGTAGTAAGTGTTTCTTTGTAGTAAGTAATCCATTTTTTTTTTTCTTTTCTTTTTCTTTCTTTCTAACCTTTACCTTACTTTACATCACTTTTCTTTCCATTTAACACTAACCGAATTTGTTTTGGACAGAACCTTACATTTCGATTGTCACTAACCGTTGTTGTTAAAGACTAACACTTGTGACAGATTTGAAGAAAGTCTACGCTAGTCCTCTAAAGAACTTATAACGAGAGAAGGAGTGGTAAAAGGCATTTGTGTGTGTGAGATCAGAAGGGGAATCAAAAGAGCCATTCAAGTATTCCCGAGTGAAACACGAGTGTTGGAGTGCCATTTTTATTTTTCTTTGGAGTGAACTTGTGAGGATCTTGTGTGTGTACTTTGTGAGGTCCATTTATCCTTATTTTTATTTTGTGTTGTTTGTTCTTTACTAACAATGGCAGGTTCAAATGGAGATCGTGATGATCAACAACAAAACGACGTTCAACCAAGCCTTATGATGCAAGCCATGCTTCGAGAAGTCCGAAGAGTAGTGCAATCAGAGATTGAACAATTGCACGTGAGAATGGACAAGATCGAGGGATCTCAAAACAATTCCCATGATGACAACAATGATGACGTTGAAGAAGTGCAAGAACCGAGGCAGAATGCTCCTAGAACAAATGGGAGGCGTGTACAACACCAGGCACAACTGGATGACAATTTGAACAACATCAAAGTTGCCATACCCCCTTTTCAAGGACGATCAGATCCGGATGCATATCTTGCGTGGGAAAGCAAGGTGGAGCACGTCTTTGATTGCTACAATTATTCTGACCAGAAGAAGGTTCAATTGGCAGCGATGGAGTTCGTTGACTATGCCTTAATTTGGTGGGATCAATTGATTCTAAGTAGAAGACGAACCGGTGAAGGTCCAATCAATACATGGGCAGAGATGAAAAGAATTTTGAGAAAGAGATTCGTACCATCCCATTACCATCGAGACCTATTTCAAAGGTTACAAACTTTGAAACAAGGAAATCGAAGCGTCGAAGATTATTTTAAAGACATGGAGATGGCCATGATGCGTGCTAACATTGAGGAAGACCGAGAAGCAACCATGGCGCGATTCCTTTCAGGTTTGAACACCGACATTGCCAATGCTGTTGAATTGCAACATTACGTCGAATTAGACGAAATGGTGCAAATGGCAATTAAGGTTGAGAGGCAGCAACGAAGAAAGATGTCGTCATCCCGAGGTAATAATTCTTTCAGACCTCCTTCCAATTCTGTTTTCAATCCTTCTAACAATTTCAGGAAACAAGTACCGTTTCAAAACAAAGAGAAGGGTGAAACGAGCAAGCCAAAGGCCCCGATTGTAGATGTTGGGCGTGGGAAGCAAAATGCACAACCAGAACGTCCAGAACGCTCAAGGGATATTCAATGCTTTAAGTGTCTTGGAAGAGGACATATTGCAAGCCAATGTCCTAATCGGAAGACTATGTTGATGTTAGAAAACGGAGAGATTGAGTCTGAATCCGACAATGAAGAACATGAACCTTTACACGAGGAAGACAAGGATGATGCGGATGATGCCTTGGATACATACATGACCGGTGAAGCACTTGTCATAAAAAGAAGTCTAAATGCTACACCTACACAAGACGACCAGCAACGAGAAAACATCTTCCATACTAGATGCCTCATTAACGACAAGGTATGTGTTGTCATTATTGATGGTGGTAGTTGTACTAATGTTGCAAGTTCTTTCATGGTTGATAAGTTAGGCTTAAAGACGAAGAAGCATCCCAAACCATACCGTCTTCAATGGTTAAATGATGGCGGAGAAGTACGAGTTACTAGACAAGTTTCGGTACCATTTACCATAGGGAGGTATAAAGATGAAATCCTTTGTGATGTCGTCTCAATGGATGCGTGTCACCTACTTTTGGGACGTCCATGGCAATACGACAAAGGTACGTTGCATGATGGAATTACAAATCGATATTCTTTTACACATGCAGGTAAGAAGATCACCTTAGCACCTTTGACACCGAGTCAAGTGCAAGAAGATCAGGTTCGATTGAGAAAGAATGTCGAGGAAGCCAAAACAGAAAGGAAGAAGACGAACGTATATGCGAGCGGCAAGGATATCAGGAAATGTCTTTCCTCTCAACAAACTTTACTTATTTTAATGTATAAGGAGTATTGTTTGTTATCTGATATTCCTAATGATTTGCCTACATCTATTACGTCTCTTTTGCAGGAGTTTGAAGACGTGTTTCCGGATGAGACACCGAGTGGGTTGCCACCTATTCGAGGTATAGAACATCAAATTGATTTCATTCCGGGAGCTACCATTCCAAATCGGCCAGCATATCGAAGTAATCCAGAAGAAACAAAGGAACTTCAAAAACAAATCACCGAGTTGATGGAAAAGGGTTACATTCGGGAAAGTTTAAGTCCGTGCGCTGTACCAGTGCTTTTAGTACCCAAGAAAGACGGAACATGGAGAATGTGTGTTGATTGCCGAGCGGTGAATCAGATTACCATCAAGTATAGGCATCCCATTCCTCGTCTTGATGACATGCTAGATGAGTTGTGTGGTGCGACCATATTTTCCAAAATTGATTTAAAGAGTGGATATCATCAGATTCGGATGCGAGAAGGCGACGAATGGAAGACAGCCTTCAAAACGAAATTGGGTCTGTACGAGTGGTTAGTGATGCCTTTCGGTTTAACTAACGCACCTAGCACCTTTATGCGTCTGATGAATCATGTTTTACGATCTTACATTGGAAAATATTGTGTTGTGTACTTTGATGACATTCTTATATACAGCAAGTCTTTGCAGGATCACGAGGAACACTTGAGGAATGTTCTTGGCACATTGAGAAAAGAAAGGTTATTTGGTAATCTGAAGAAATGTATGTTTTGTACTGATAAGGTTACCTTTCTTGGTTTTATCGTGACTGCACAGGGTGTGGAAGTCGATCCAGAAAAGGTGAAGGCGATTCAGGATTGGCCTCGACCGACATCAATAAGTCAGGTTAGATCTTTTCATGGTTTAGCTAGTTTTTATCGTCGGTTTGTACCTAATTTCAGTTCCATTACCGCCCCCTTAACCGGGATTATAAAGAAGAATTCAGTCTTCAATTGGGGTGATGAACAGGAAGAAGCCTTCTTGAAAATTAAGGATTATTTGACTAAGGCCCCAGTGTTAGCCTTACCTAACTTTGATAAAATGTTCGAGATTGAGTGTGATGCTTCAGGAATAGGAATTGGAGCCGTTTTATCACAGGAGAAGCGACCTATTGCCTATTTCAGCGAGAAGTTAAGTGGTGCTACCTTGAATTATCCAGTGTACGACAAAGAGATGTATGCATTGATTCGAGCTCTTGAAACATGGCAGCACTATCTCTTACCGAAAGAATTCGTAATTCACACCGATCACGAAGCTTTGAAGCACATAACAGGTCAGCATAAGTTGAATAAAAGGCATGCTAAGTGGGTTGAATTTCTAGAATCTTTTCCTTATGTCATTCGATATAAGAAAGGTAAAGACAACGTTGTAGCAGATGCCTTATCCCGTAGGTATGCACTTCTGAATTACTTAGACTCTCATTTGATTGGGTTTGCCTATATCAAAGAATTATATGCTACTGACCCTGATTTTGGAGAAAGATATACATTGTGTGAAAAGGGTGCAGATGAGAAATTTTATCGACATGATGATTATCTTTTCAAAGAAGGAAGACTCTGCATTCCTCAAGGGTCAATTCGAGAGGTCCTAATTCGAGAAGCTCATGAAGGAGGACTTATGGGACACTTTGGAGTCACCAAGACGTTACACATTCTCAAGGAGCACCTATTCTGGCCAAAGATGCGACGAGACGTCGAAAGGATGTGTGAACGATGCGTGACATGTAAGAAAGCAAAGTCGAAGGTATTACCACACGGTTTGTACTTACCTTTACCTATTCCCGACTCCCCCTGGACTGATATATCTATGGATTTTGTGTTGGGATTGCCTAGGACTAGGACAGGTAGAGATAGTATCTTTGTTGTGGTTGACAGGTTCTCAAAGATGGCACACTTCATTGCGTGTCATAAGACCGATGATGCTGTTAATGTGGCTAACTTGTTCTTTAAGGAAATTGTGCGTTTACATGGTATTCCTAGGTCGATTGTTTCTGACAGGGATGTAAAATTCTTGAGTCACTTCTGGAGGACTCTTTGGAGCAAATTAGGTACGAAACTTATGTTTTCTACTACTTGTCATCCCCAAACTGATGGACAAACTGAGGTTGTTAATCGTATTTTATCTACTTTACTCCGTTCCATCATCAAAAAGAATATTAAGACGTGGGAAGATTGTTTGCCGCATGTTGAATTTGCATATAACCATGCCGTTCATTCTGCTACTAAAATGTCACCTTTTGAGGTTGTTTATGGATTTAATCCTATCACTCCTCTCGATATGTTGCCTTTGCCATATGAACAAGTGACGAATAGGGACGGACAATCCAAGGCTGATTATGTAAAGAAGTTGCATCAACAGGTTAAAGATAACCTTGAACGAAGGACTCAACAATACGAGAAGCAAGCGAACAAAGGACGTAAGCGAGTTACCTTCGATGTTGGAGATTGGGTTTGGATTCACTTCCGAAAGGAACGTTTTCCAACCCAACGACGGTCCAAGCTGTTACCACGAGGAGATGGTCCTTTTCAAGTGGTTGAGAAAGTGAACGACAATGCTTACAAGTTGGACTTGCCGGGTGAATACAATGTAAGTGCTACATTTAATGTTTCCGACTTATCCCCTTTTAATGATTCTGCAGATTTGAGGACAAATCCTTTTCAAGAAGGGGGGGATGATGTGAGCACATCTACACAAGCTCAAACAGCTGATCCGGAGGTCTTACCATCAGGACCCATCACTCGATCAAAGGCTAAGCAATTCAGGGAAGTTCTTATTCTTAAATGTTTACAAGTCTCAGAATCCCTTAATAATGCATATGCCTTAGAGAATAAACTTTACACTATGTTACATACTGATGTGTAACATCTTGTAACTATATAGTACTTAAGCTAGTATTGTGTTTATTAAGCATGTAAATAGGTGTGTTTTCAATAAGTTCAATAAGAACACAAGCTCATAATCATGTTTACCATGTTTCTTTAGCTTGTTACATGTTTTCCAATATGATAACTATGTTTTTCAGCTTGTTTTAACTTTCTTTAATAAGTTTACAATACTTATGATGGTATAACTTTTGTTTTCTCATAGGCACAAGGAAGAGTACCAAATGAAGGACTTCACCTTAGCTCGGGAAAAGCTCAATGGATTTCTAGCAGCTCGTTTCAGCTCAACTAATCCTCAACACTTCAGCTAGCTGAATTCAGCTCAACTCAGCTCCATTCAGCTCAACTCCAGCTCTACTAGCTCAACTCAAGCTGGTGAGTCCCGGGATAGCTCAAAGGTGTCCTCCACGTGGGAGAGTGTGTCATGGTCATGTGACCAGCATGAGGGGCGTCCACCATCCATTCCAAGCATGTGCATGTGCATGGCATGTGGCAGATTCAAATTTCAAGATTTCCCTCCTTGAAGTTGGCGTCAAAGTAAGATAAGGACAAGGAGTTATTTCCTTTGAATTTCACACATAAAACACATGTGTTAAATGTTTGAAATTCAGTCTTCCCTCCCTCCAAAACCAGCCGGCCACAAAGGATAAGGATGAGTAGTTTTCTCATCCACATTTAACATAATTAACACATGTTAATTGTGCTTACATTTCAGCCACTCATCTGAAACTTCCAATTCAATTCTGGCCAAGTATTCTAGGCGCCAACTCCCTTGTACTAGCCTATATATATGTATACTTTGTAATGTAAAAAAAAAAAAAGACAATTTGAATGAAATTTACTTTTGTGAGAATTTCTCTCATTTCGGTTCTTTTGAGAACTTTCTGACTTCTCAAGTTCGTTGCTTGCGTGGTCAACCCCTTTGATACTTTGGGTTCTCGGTTGTAGATAATCGAAGGGTCCAAGTCCGTCTGAAGCAAGTTCAAGATAAGGTTCGGGTTCGTTCAACAGATTGTTCGAGTTCATCCTTGGAGTTTGTTTCATTTTATTTCTTTTCCTTGTTTTTATTTCATTTTCGTACTACCCCTTGCATCCTATTTTTCAACCTTGTCAGAAACTTCATTTCTCACCAGTCACCTCACCAAAGACCAAACCTAGCCATAACCAAACCAATACTTTCAACGTTCCACCATTGTCAACTTCTCCGAGCCTTCATCTTCTACATTCTGTCTACCTAAATTTTTCAGCCCTTTTAAACACCAATTTGCAGCCATGCTTATTGCAGGAGACATCTTACTTCAATCCTAGATCCGAAACAATCAAGAAGGCGTCCTCAACAAGGAGCCCTCTTATCAAATAAAAACAAGGAAAAGAAATAAAATGAAACAAACTCCAAGGATGAACTCGAACAATCTGTTGAACGAACCCGAACCTTATCTTGAACTTGCTTCAGACGGACTTGGACCCTTCGATTATCTACAACCGAGAACCCAAAGTATCAAAGGGGTTGACCACGCAAGCAACGAACTTGAGAAGTCAGAAAGTTCTCAAAAGAACCGAAATGAGAGAAATTCTCACAAAAGTAAATTTCATTCAAATTGTCTTTTTCTTTTTTTACATTACAAAGTATACATATATATAGGCTAGTACAAGGGAGTTGGCGCCTAGAATACTTGGCCAGAATTGAATTGGAAGTTTCAGATGAGTGGCTGAAATGTAAGCACAATTAACATGTGTTAATTATGTTAAATGTGGATGAGAAAACTACTCATCCTTATCCTTTGTGGCCGGCTGGTTTTGGAGGGAGGGAAGACTGAATTTCAAACATTTAACACATGTGTTTTATGTGTGAAATTCAAAGGAAATAACTCCTTGTCCTTATCTTACTTTGACGCCAACTTCAAGGAGGGAAATCTTGAAATTTGAATCTGCCACATGCCATGCACATGCACATGCTTGGAATGGATGGTGGACGCCCCTCATGCTGGTCACATGACCATGACACACTCTCCCACGTGGAGGACACCTTTGAGCTATCCCGGGACTCACCAGTTTGAGTTGAGCTAGTAGAGCTGGAGTTGAGCTGAATGGAGCTGAGTTGAGCTGAATTCAGCTAGCTGAAGTGTTGAGGATTAGTTGAGCTGAAACGAGCTGCTAGAAATCCATTGAGCTTTTCCCGAGCTAAGGTGAAGTCCTTCATTTGGTACTCTTCCTTGTGCCTATGAGAAAACAAAAGTTATACCATCATAAGTATTGTAAACTTATTAAAGAAAGTTAAAACAAGCTGAAAAACATAGTTATCATATTGGAAAACATGTAACAAGCTAAAGAAACATGGTAAACATGATTATGAGCTTGTGTTCTTATTGAACTTATTGAAAACACACCTATTTACATGCTTAATAAACACAATACTAGCTTAAGTACTATATAGTTACAAGATGTTACACATCAGTATGTAACATAGTGTAAAGTTTATTCTCTAAGGCATATGCATTATTAAGGGATTCTGAGACTTGTAAACATTTAAGAATAAGAACTTCCCTGAATTGCTTAGCCTTTGATCGAGTGATGGGTCCTGATGGTAAGACCTCCGGATCAGCTGTTTGAGCTTGTGTAGATGTGCTCACATCACTTACACTCTCAACTAGCTCATTTCAGCTCTACTTAATTTCCAGCTAGCTCAACTCAAGCTGAAGTGACCTACGACATCTGAAACCTATCCTACTCGAAGGGAAGGTGTCCTAGGTATGTGCCATGCATGTGAGACACACATGGGAGCCTTGTGCACATGTGTTGGCGTTCAAGGGAGTGCAAGCCAAACGCAGCCCTTATTTTTAAGCACTAGAAGGCATTTTGGATAAGGCTGAGTGATTTTTGCTTCAAATTCCAAACATTAAACACCTGTTTAATGTGTTCATTGTGCCAAAACACTAGGCTTATAAAGATGAACGCCCAAGGACTTGTTTGAATTTGAAACAAATAAACACATGTTTAATGTGTTATTTTCGTTAAAACATGTGGCTAAGGATATTATATTATTCTAATTTTATGTATTTCTTTTTTATTATTATTATTTAAATTTAATTTATTATTAAATTATTGATTATTATGAATTTTCATTTACCTATGTCTAATCTTGTCAGTATCGGTAGAAATGATCTTTCCCTCGTGATCGGCTATAGCGGGAACTCCTGAATCTAGAGCCACTTGTAGGCACATAGGAGGATTTATTTTAGCATTTAAATTTCAATTTTGATTTGAATTAAGGCCATAAATTCAAATTTGGCCAACTTCTTCTTTATTCCTATATATTTACATAATTTAGTACAGACAAAGTTAGACAATTTTATGAAACAACACTTTTGTGAGAATTTCTCTCAATTTAAGTTCTTCATTGAACATTTCTTGACATTTTCAGACTTTGTTTGAGCGTTTCAACTCCTTGATACGTCGGGTTCTTAGATCGCTATCTAGAGTGTCTAAGCCCATTGACGGAAAACATATTCGATTTGGGTCCGCTCAATATATTGTTTGGGTTCTTTCGAGTTCAACGTCGTTATTATTTTCCAGCAACTTCAACATCCAATTCTGCCATTTTGGACATTTTAATGCAGCCATAAAAGCCCTTGAAGCATTTCATCTTCATTAAATCCCAAAAACACCAGAATTCCTTCATTCCTTTTCTTTCTATATTTTTCCCGGATTTTCTTTATTTTCTTGTAGTTTTAACATCATTCTCACGTCCATATATCAAACATGAAAGAGATAGCACTCTTCATTGGGCAAATTCACGATGGTCCACTTATTTGCCAATTTCGAGTAGGATACAAGTAGAACTGGGTTTCGGTGTACACATGTTGAATCGCATCAATCCGATATCGGGAATTCGAGATATGTCCAATTTAATAAAGACTGTATAGGCTGGAATTTTAAATAGAAAAGTTCCAACAATTCTTGGAAGGAGACACCATTCAACTGAACGTTTAAGGAGGGAGACACCACCAATTGAACAGACACCAAGGACACTATTTGGCCACCTTTTCAAAGGGAAATGTCCCTTGGCCCCACCCTTTCATTCCCTATAAATATGTAGCCATTTTGGCATTTGAACACACAACTTTGAATCAAATTATTTATTTTGTGAGTTAATCTCTCAATCTTATTCTTTTAAGAACTTTATCGACTTATCAAATCATCACTTTGATTTGTGGCATCACCCTCCATCCTTTATACTTTAGATTTCTAGAAATACATTTCCAAGAGGTCTAAGTGCACCTACCATCCTCAGAGTTGCAATTAGATTGGGTTTATGTTCCTATAACATAAGTTCAACCTTTTCCCCTTTGAATACTATCATTCCATCATCCCATAATCACCATAAACCTTCCATTTCATCCACCGTTCTTCACCAGCCCTTAACATATCCTTCCATATCATTTACTTCACTTAAACACCTTCATTCTCTTCCTTAATCAACCAGCCACTTCCCCCACGCATTCCCTTCACCAAAACAACTTCCTTTTTCATCTAAAAAATACCCTACACCATAACCTCTTCTTAAATCATCCTTATCTCATTTCCAGCATCTTTTAACATTCTTTTGTTCAGGAAACAAGCGTGATACAAGGCTTGCTTGCATTCTAAGGTCTGGGCAATCGAAGCTTCTCTCTACAAGCATCTTTGGAGAGTTGGAGCATATCATATGGTAATCAGAGCAAAGGAAGAGTCAAGTAAGCCATATTTCTTGTTATTTCAATTCTAATAAAAAAAAAGAAAAGAAAAGAAAGAAAAGCAAAAGAAAATTCAGATTGTTCTAGCATATATGGAATTTGAATTAGATTAAAAAAAGAGGAGAAAAGAAATCAGAATATGCAAAGGGTGAAATTCAAGTACAAACGTCCAAGCAACCAACTCCGAGAAGTTCCTCAAGTTTGATTGCTCAAGACCAGTTTGTAAGTTGAGTTTTGTGGTAACGTTTTTGTTTTCTTTAGTCCTTTTCAATTGAATCCTTGAAAATTTTTACTATTCAGTCCTTAAACTTTTTGTTTATTCTTTTAAACTTTTTCGTTCGTTCTATTTGCACACCTAACCTTTGTTTCAGCCTAAACGCCATCATTTCTTAGGATATTTGATAAGTTTTGAATAAGTTCTTCTAAGAACTTGATTTGAGAGATATGAGACAAAAGGGAAAATAAAAGCCAGAATTCCCAGAGCGTAAACACGAGTGAATTGAGTGCCATCTTTCTTTCCTTGAAGTGACCGTGAGGATTTTGTGTGTGTGAATTGGTGAGGTCCTTAAACTTTTGTTTCATTTATTCATACTAACACTATGTCGCAACACTCAGATGAAAAGAATAGGGAAGAATGACCAGCCCCGAATCTCCAAACTCAAGCTCTAATAAGGGGAATGCAAAGGCTCTTACATGCTGAGTTAGAATCAATTCATAAGCGGATGGACCATATTGAGGAATCTAGTGGAGGGCGTCCAAGGGGCCAAGATGGACAGAATCATCGAAGGCATCCCATGCAACATGAGATTGAAGAAGAGAGTGATGGAGAAGATGTTATTTCTGTCCGGAGCAATGCAAGGAACCATGGCCAATTGGATGACAATTTAACATCCCTCTTTTTCAAGGAAAATCAGACCTGGAGGTATATTTGGACTGGGAGAGCAAAGTGGAGCACATCTTCGAATGCCATAACTATTCCAAGCAAAAGAAGTGCATGATTGCCTTAGAATTTGTTGAATACGCACTTGTATGGTGGTATCAACTAAGATCAACAAGGAGATGCAATGGTGAACGACCTATCAACACTTGGAGAGAAATGAAAGGTTTTATGAGGAAACGTTTTGTGCCTACTCATTATCAACGTGATCTCTATTATAAGTTGCAAAATCTTAAACAAGGAAGTAGAATCATGGAAGACTACTACAAAGAGATGGAGATAGCCATGATCCGAGCAAGTGTGGATGAAGACCGTGAAGCCACCATGGCAAGGTTCTTGTCCAGATTAAACAAAGAGATTGTTGATGTAGTGAAATTATAACACTACATTGAAATTGAGGACATGGTGCATATGGCTATCAAAATCGAGAGGCAGCAACGCAAGAGATCATCTTCAAGAGGCGTCACTAATGTAGCTCCTAAATGGAGTCCAAACACACTTCGGAGAAATATTCCTTTCCAAGGAAAAGAACAGGCTGAAACGTCCAAAACTAAGCCTATGCTGGAGAATGTTCGAGGAAAGTAACAGGAAGTGTCCACACGATCCCGAGAGATCAAATGCTTCAAGTGCTTAGGGCATGGCCATATTGCTAGCCAATGTCCAAATAAAAACATTATGTTGTTGCTGGAAAATGGAGAGATTGCATCGGATAATGAGGAAGAAATTTTGGAAGAATCCAAGCAAGAGGAAGCAAAAAAATTCACCCCTGCCATTGAAGGACAACTTATGGTTGAAGGCTTTTAAACACCCAAATGGTAGAAGAAGAGGAGCAACGAAAGAACATATTTCACACTAGGTGTTATGTTAACAATAAAGTGTGTTTTACGATAATCGATGGTGGAAGCTACACCAACGTGGCCAACACTCTTAGAGTGGATAAACACGGGCTCAAAACTTTAAAGCATCCAGACCCATATAAACTCCAATGGCTCAATGATTCGGGGGAATTAAAGGTCACCAAACAGGTTCTTGTCCCTTTCTCTATTGGTTCATATAAGATGAGGTTTTGTGCAACGTAGTTCATATGCACGCAAGTCACATTTTACTTGGGAGGCCATGGCAATATGATCGAAGAACGATGCATGATTGCTACACCAATCAATTAATCTTCAAGCATGGAGGCAAGAAGTTAGTGCTCGCACCAATGACGCCAAAACAAGTGCAAAGTGACCAGATTCTGATGAAACAAAGTGTGGAGGCTTGGAAACAAGAGAAGATTCAAACCAATCTTAAGGAAGGAGGACCTAAGGAAGAAAAGGTGTCTGGTAGTATCAAGTTGATTAGGGAATGTCTTTTAACACATCCCGTAATCACTTCTGAATTTTCTAACCAAAAGATGCCAAAACGTTCTCATCTTCTTTCCAGAAACTCAAGGAGGAGTTAGAAGGCCATGCACGACAAAACCATGTCATTCCCATTGCTAAGGAAGATTCCAGTACCAAGGGGTTCGATTTGAGGACAAATCGCCCAAAAGAAGGAGGGGATGATATGTGCATGCCCAACCTTAGTTTCTACCCATACCTTAAGTCACACAATTCCAATCAGGGAGTTCTACTTAATCCTCTTTATTTTCTCAATCCATGTGCTACACTCACTTGTTATCTCATATTATATACCTATAATGTTTGTTTCCTTATATTATTATTGAAAACTTAGTAATTAGTATTCAACCACAGCTTTATCTAGCTTATATTATGCATAATTAATATTAAACATATGTTTAGTAACATCATACTTATTAGTTTAAGTTGTTTCTTTGCAAGTTATGTTAAACACAGCTTAAGGGACTATTTGAGCTCAAAACAAAGAATCATTGTTTGAGGCATTTTCCAGCTTTCGATTAGCAAAAAAATGTACCAAATACTCCTAGGCAGCGCAATGAAGTGGATGCTAGCTTCGTTCCAGCTCACGAATCCAGAATGAGCTCAAAATGATAAATGGTGAATTTCCATCCATATGGGATTCGGATCAACTCGTACACACTCTTATGGATTAAGGAGAGTATTATGACCCTAAGGATCAGTTCACTCAGCTATGGGGTTAGTCTTTCAGCTCAAATCATCACTCAAAGATGGTGAACTTTCAGCTAGCTAAATCAGCTAGCTTAACTCAACCCAGCTCAACCTTATTTCATCCAGCTCATCTTAGCTCACCCTTCAACCTTTAGCTCAAACATGGAAGGACATGTTCCCTCCTCAAGAGACACAACCGACCAACCATGGAGGGAAACATGTTTGGGCGCCAAAACAAAGAGATAGCACGCTTCATTTGGCAGATTCATGATGGTCCCCTCGTCTACCAATTTAGATAAGGATACAAGTAGAATTGAGTTTTGGTGTATTCATGAAAGTTGTTCCTCTATCTCTTATCTTTCCAACGCATGTTGAATCGCATCAATCCGTTATCGGGAACTTGAGATATGTCCAATTTACTAAAGATTGTGCAGTGATAACTCCGCAAAAAGGCTATATTTTAGGGTTTTTTACTTAAGTTATTGAGTGTCCTTAGGCTCGTATAGGTTCATTTAGTTGCATTTATGTTCATATCATTACATGTAGTTTCCTAGTTATGCCTTGGCATTTTTATGTGGTAATGGGTGTTATTTCATGAGGAATGTAGTTCTTTTCAGTTGTATTGTGCAGGTAAAGCAAAAATGGAAGTCGAGGCAATTTGTCTTGGCATTCATAGAAGCATAGCGATGGGAAAATACCATGGAAAAGCTGGAGGACAACTGTGCTAAGCTAGACGACAAGAAGATATTTTGATAAGAGTGCCAACTGGTGCCATTACAGCCGACCGGGATCACTACAGCCTGGCCACAGCCACCTCGGTATAGGACCACACAACCAATATTTCCTGATTGCGAGCCACCTCAGTAGGGGACCATTGTCACCACTGCCAGCTCTACAAAAATGCCATCACGTGAAAGGGGTCAGGAATGGAATTTTCATATCTTTTAGGGTTTTCACCCCTTTTTAAGGTATGGTGACCTACAAGAAAAAGAGAGACCTTTTAGAGGAACAAAAACATAGAAAATGAAGCACCTTTGGAGTGGTTTGCGGAGGTGGGAAGCTCCCACCTTTCTCCTCCAAACTCCGGCTAAAGGGACTTCCGTTGATAGAGCTCGAAGGGAATGGTGTGCTAAGCACCCGAGAGGGGCTAGCACACCAAGGCATCTCGTGATGGTTGAAGAAGCCGGTTGAAGAAGCCGGCGGTCTGTGCACACCGAGGGTGTCTTCTAGTCCTCCTTCTTTTGCTTTATTTTTAATATTTTGATGAAGATGATTGTTTAATGTTTAAGATTTATGTGGATGATATTTCTTTAACATTTCGTACTACCATGTGAGCTTTGTTTAGGTGGTTAAACTTGTGGATGATTATCTTTTGCTTTTATTAATATATCCTCCTTCTATGTGTTTTGCTTTGAAGACCAATCGACAACATTGGATAAGAATGAATGGTTTTTGTTCAAATTTCAAATAATTAGCACATGTTTAATGTGCCAAAACATGTGGCTAAGGATATTAGGAGCCTAGGAGTAGTTATTTTAGCATTTAAATTTCAATTTTCATTTGAATTAAGGCCACAAACTCAAATTTGGCCAAGTTATCCTTTATTTCTATATATTCTCTAATTTATATAAAGACAGGGTAGTTACACTTATCAACACCACACATCCTTCCGCTTCCAAATCAGTCCCTAAACTATTCCCTTCATTCATTTCACCTATTCATTTCATCCATTATCCTTAATTCTTCATTTTTGCAGCCACTCCTTGCGAGAGACTTGCTTTCTTCCTAAGTCCTACAATCAAAGTTTGTCGTTCAGCATCATCAACAAGATCGGCATATATCACTTTATATATTAGTTTTTGGGTTGAATTTTACAAAACCTCGTAATAAACTTGTATCCAATTTTTTGTATGCACAATCTTCAATAAAATGAACATATCCTGAGCTCTCGATGTCCGATTTATGTGTTTCAAGATGCGTTAAAAAGGTAACTGAATATTGGTCAATTTACTAGAAGACAACTCAACCCAAAAATGCTCGGATCCCATCTAAAAAGTTTACAAATTGATTGACTTTCTAGACTTTTCAAAATGATTCAACTTTCTGTCTGATGTGCATTTTTCAGCTCTCTCATGCATGTATCAACCCTGATGAGATGAATCGAAGGAGAGAGACTATTTCTCCCACGAATATGCTAACACTATCCTAAATGTACCAATTATTAATGACACAAGAGATACTACCCTTTAGGGTCATCATGACTCTAGCATCGATACGATACAATATGGTTATCAACTCTAGTACTTGTAATAAGTTGCATACGTTGCCTAAGGTTTGTTCCTTTGGGTGGCAGTAAGTCATGATGCACTCTCATCTGGCCACAAAATCCTCTAGGCAAATCTTGGTAAGGGGTTGCCCAATTTGCAATGCGGCTATTGAAACTACCCTTCATGCTTTGAGGCATTGTCCTAGTGCCATGGATGTGCTCCTTTTGGCAGGGTTTCTAGCTCGAATTTTATCCAATACCTCTATTTCCCCTCACCAATGGCTATCTGATATCACTGGTTTTCTCTCCTTGCATCAATTCTCATTCCTTATAATGGTCCTATAGAATTGTTGTGTGTCAAAAGTGCGCAAATTGTGCAAGTGAACACGTCGCAAGTAATAAAGTGATAAGCAAATCAGATATCGTCTCCACAGGGATTGGTCTACTTAATATGTCTTCTTTTGTCTTCTTGCTCTAAAAAAGGAATAAGATAAAGACACAAGTAAAATTGGGATTGATGAAACTAAATAAAGAAAACTAAATAAAAAGAGAATAAACAGATTAAAGAAGTGGCCAGGATCCAGTTGTGTCGTATAGTGGATTCAATTGACTTGTTTCTGTCCAATGCAATCGCACAACACTGCCTCGACAGTACTGCAGATTACTGCCTCGACAGTGATGATGCTAGTCCGTCGCGACAATCTCTTGCTCTTGAGTAGACTTTACCAAAGTTCGACAAAGTGTCCTTTGATGAGTCCGCTTATCTCTAAGTCGAAGTACTGTTGATGACCAGTCCTTGATGATACCTCTTGGCGTGAATCAATTATAATCACCAACCAATCCCACACTTCTTTTAGCTGCTGAAACTCTTAACCTATCTCTAAGCCGAGTTAGTGTTTCCCGATTGAAACACTGTACTTATTCCTTTCGTGATTCTAACACTCTCGATATTATATAAATGGTTTTCTCACAAACTTCTCTCTCGAGCTTGTATGCAAGAACAAGGAATGACAAAGAATAAGCAAACCTTGATATTTTATTGTAGTGAAACAAGAAACAAAAGTCAATCTCTTCTCACTGATACTCTACAACTTTCACCTATGCCTAAAGAAACTTAGAACATAATAAAAAGTAAAAGAGAATTCTAAAATCTAAGATAAAGTCGGTTCTCTATGATGCTAAGTGCTTTGTGCCGAAATCTCCTCTCTCCCCTTTTCTCCTTAGACGACTATGGCTTATATAGGCTTGGTCTAGGGCAAACATTTCCTAAGTAGGAATACAACTTGGAGTAGGACACAAGTCAAGTCCATAAATAAAATATTTCCAAGTTTATTTCCAACTAGGATGTTTTTCCTGCGTGGCCTTTGAATTGGGTTTTCCATGTGCTACCCAACTCCGATCCATGTGTTGCTTGTCCAGAAACGTCCAGCTCATTTTTCTCTTCAGCTTGCCTACAATATTGTTACTTGTCCTTCAGCTGCTGCCTCGGCATCAGGTCCTGCCTTGGCCTCAGTCGCTGTCGCGACAATAGTTTTTCCTGCACAGACACAAAAGTGCTTTAAAACTTGTCTTTTCTATAAATATCATCTTTATATGTTACAAAAGCAGAATATCTAATTATCTCACATTAAGCACATGCATTGGTCCAAGTAGATGTAGATTTAGTGATTATTGTCCATGAAAGGTGTAAAAAGTGATAGTGAGTTGATCACTTATCAAGAATCTATAGAATCGCCGTAATGATTTTGTCCATAACAATCATCTCCAACCGGCTTGGTTGACTGTTTCCAATACACAAAAACTCTTTGATGACTAAACCATCAGTTAATGATGTTATCCATCTAAGATACCGGCTAGTTGAGCCCACCTTTGCTCAGGCTAGATGGACAAAACCAAACCATGGTTTCGTTAAAATTAATACGGATGACGCCTTTGACCCTGTGTTAAGGGGTGCTACTGTAGGCGTCATCGCTTGGGATTTTTCAGGCTCCATCCTTGGTGGTTGCTCCATGATTCTCGTTTCTATCTGGATCCAACTTTTGCCGAGGCCCTTACTATTATAGATGGTCTAAAACATGTTGTTGATAATGGTTGGACTAATGTCATCATTGAAACTGATTATGCTTCTATTGCCAACAAGGTCCAACAACCACTCATCACTAATATCATTCCATGGTGCAACCTTTGGTGTCTCACATCTGCTCCACTCTTGGTACTTTGCCTGATTGTAAGATTTGTTATGTACCTAGAGAAGCAAATATTGTAGCCCATGTCTTAGATGCTAGGGTTTTGCGTTCCTTTCTTTTTCTTTCGATTGAAATTTCCCCGACTTTAATCGGGCTTCTGTAAACACAGAGAGGTTTTCCTCTTCTTTTCAATAAAACCATGGGTATTGTTTTTCCCATAGGGGCATATACTCACCTTCCGAGGTAACTTTCTATAGTTTTTTAATGAGGCCCTCACTTTAAAAAAAATTGCAACGAGTACACTATAAAGCCCATTTAGAAATGCAAGCTTTAAACTCAACAAAACGAGCGTAAAATGAGATTCAATCAAATTTTATGATTTCAAATAATTAATTTTAGGCTTTTAAACCTAATTATACAACTTAAACTCAATTTTAAAGCATTTTACTCGGTTGAAATTCTAATGGGTTCACTGTAAAAACCCATTTAGACATGCAATCTTTAAACCCAACAAAACAACCACAAAGTGAGACTTACTCAAATTTTATGAGTTCAAATAGTTAATTATGGGACTTTGAAGGTAATTAAACAACTTAATCTCAATTTTAGAGTATTTTACTCGGTTAAAATTTGAACCAGTTGTTTCTCTCCTCTTCCTTTCTCTCTCGCCGTCTCCCTTTTTTCTTCCATGCTTCTCCTTTCTTCTGCCTCCCTCCCTTGCTCCCCTTCCACTGCTCCTCCATCGCTGTAGATGTTTTGCCATCGTCCTTGATCAGTCAGCCCTCACCACTTCTCACCACATCTCCCCCAGGAGAGGAAAGAATAATCACAATGACAAACAAACCTTTTATGTATATTCGATCCCTATGCTTTACTATGTTCTTTAACTTCTTCTTTCGGTTTCTTTACTTCTTTAGTTATACGTTTTATAATCTTGACTGCATCAAGATTGAATCTTTTCGCTTGCTTTATACTTGTTATGGCTACCATTGGGAGTTCTGGTTAAGCAAGAACACCAGATTCTTGCCATTATTTTCTCATTCAGGCCAGCATTGTAAAGTTCCATGGGACACGATAAGCTCACCGTTGCCCCCCCCCCCCCATCGATGTTTGGCTGGAGGATGTAAGGGATACAATCACGTTCATGATAATTCGACAATGGCCAATAATAGCCATCGTTCTATCGATGGAACATAAAGATAACACAATGTATAACTTTAATGTTTTTCTTATAAAATCCTTTGCTACCGTTCTTTCCTTGTGTGTAAGAGGTCAGATATACATGTTTAATGGCCTTCTAACCGTCTTCTCCCACTATTTCTTGGAGGATCGTCATGCCAGGGTCACATTGTGGTTGAAAACCTGAACTTAATACTTAGCCTCGGCCTTTGCGGATGCAATATAGGGTTTTCAAGCAATCTGGCCTTGCTTTTTGGCCGAATGCTCCAAAGGCATGGATAAGCCTCTTCACTTTTGGATCCATTCGGCTCTGCTTGCAAGGGGGTTACTTCCCTCTGTCAACGAGTCTGCCCCTTACACAAGGTATGCTTCCTTGGACTTTCGTCCTCTTTTTCTAATTCTCGAGTTTCTTCACCTAGATGGCATACTTAAGCTTAGTTCCTTCCATTTATTTTCCTTGTGCATAACAACAAAACATCGCTTTTCTTGGGGGATATCCTTTACTATAGGTTAACTATGCTTGCTTTTCGATTCTTTTGTCAATTTTTTGCATATGACATACTCATTATACAAATCTTATTAGGGAATGATATCAATGCATCTTATTGTGTACTTTCTCATCTATACAAAATCTTTCTAGACAACTAACCATTGAAAGCTTTCATGTTTGTTGGTTCCTTAGACTACAACCATTTTAATGGTAAATTAGATTCCATACTAACCAGAAGAGGCTTTAACAAGCACAACACACCTATTTCTAAACCCTCTCAAAAGGTTTTGGCTATGCTTACTCTTATACCTTGTCCTTTTACATTATTTGGCTCTATTAACACAATTAAAGAATGTGAACAATGCAAATTTGAACTTATTATCTCCATGATGGTTATCGGTTTATGTTAGAGATGCTCTATTCACCTCACCACACAGGATGTAAGTTCTCTTTGTTATTCGGTTATATTATCAATTCTTAATAGTCTTGCAAGCTTTTCTTTATTGCTAACATTTTTTTTTGTTTTGGTTTATTTTTCAACATCTTCCATGTAATAAATCATTCCAACCTACAACCATTGATACGGATTCAAACTAGTACACGTTATTGGGTGCAATCTAAATTGATCAAACTCAACCGAATAAGGGTTACTTGGTACAACCTTTGGCCAACTTGGGGATTACATATCATTGTAGGCCGATAGACATTCTAGGACTGAAAAAGGCATCTTGTTGTCCCTTGTATCGATGCATTAGCATTGGAGGGTTAACTTGCGCCGATGGATCTCCTTGATTTGATTATCCGAATAAGCATTAACTGATATGCTCCAACTCTCCAATTGTTGTTGTAGAGAGAAGCTTTGATTGTCTCGACCGTGATTGCAAGCAAGCCTTGATCCCCATATGCTTTCCTTGTTGTTTGATGGAGAAAAGATGGTGCAATGGTGTAAAGAGAGCTGTGAAAGTGTAGGTTATATGTGTAATTGGTAAGGGAAGGTAGGGGTGATGTTTTGGTTAGGGAAATGAATGGAAAAGTGTAGGCTAGGGAAGTTGGCTATGGTGATGGATGAAATGGTTAGGATGGAATGTATGTAAGGTGGTAAAGAAATAGAATTCAAAGGTAACAAAAGTAGAACTTATGCTATGAAAGAATAACCTCAACTTACAGTATGCTTTGAGGGTGGTATAGGACTTAGACCCTTAGGAAATAAGTTCCTAAAATCTTAAGTATGGATGGAAAAGATAGGAGACGACACAAACCAATATAATAGATTTGATATGTTGATATAGTTCTAAAAAGAACAAGTTTGCGAGTATACTAAGTAATTTTTGTATTGATCAAAGATGTATTTTACAAATGAATTCGGCCACCTATATATAGGTGAAGAAGGCTTGGCCAAATGGGTGCAAACATTACATGAAAAACTAAAAGAAACAATGGTTTAAGGGGATGTCTTGCTTCGGTAAGGATGCAATGCTTCATGTTGGATTGTGTCTCCCTCCACTTGGCCGAATGGGTGTGAAAGGGTGGTGAAACTCTTGCTTGCTATTCTTCTTGGTGGTGATGGTTCAAGGATGTCAAGCTAGCCGTTGCTTCCATCCAAAATTGGTGTTGGTCGTTGCTTCCCTCCATGGCGTGTAGAGTACTTGATGTTGCTTCCCTCCATAGTCGAGCATGTGTCTATTGCTTCCCTCCATGGCCGATCTACGGTGTAGGCACCTCTATGGGTCATGGTAGCTAGGTAGTGACACTAGGTGACTGGATGATGTTGAGTTGGGGGTGATAGAGTGAGCTAAAATGAGTTGAACGTGCTAAACTTGAGCTGGGTTAAGATGAGCTAGCTACCTAAATGAGCTAGCTAAACTTGACACTCCTGTTTAGCTGAATCTAAGCTGCCTTTAGCTAAGTGAGTTGGTCCATTAGCTTCCTTATACTATCTTCTAGTGTGAGGACTGTTTTGGAGCTGACCCGAATCTCCTAAGGCCTTTTTTAATCTATGCTTCATTTGAGCTCATATGGGATTTTTGAGTTCTCATGGAGCTAGCCTTTAGTCCTTTAAGTACTGTAGGAATGTTCCATGCATTTCCAAGCTATTCTGAAGTTAGCTCCTTGTGTTTCTAGCATTGCCTTCCGTTTAACTTCCCTTGTAATGCTATTTGGCCACCAAAGGGTATGAGGCAGTTGTGAGTAAAGGCTTCTTTGAGTTGTCAAGCTTTGGAGCGAGTTATGGGGCCAATTGGCATCACTTCCGGATCTTGCACATGTTGTGGAGTTTGGCACGCATCAGCCCCCTTCTTTTAGGCGATTTCTCCCCAAATCGTCAAGTTCTTCAAAGAGAGAGAGGTCGGATATGTTGAAGGTTGCACTTACATTGTATTCTCCGAGAAGAAATTCTACCCTCTTAGCATGTCGCTTGTTAAGTTTGTGCTGCCCTTTGATATGTTTCAACGCCTCATGATCGGTATGAATTACGAGTTCCTTAGGCCACAAATAATGCTACCATGTCTCAGGTGCTCTGATGAGGGCATACATTTCTTTATCATAGGTGGGGTAGTTAAGTGTGGCACCATGAAATTTTTCGCTAAAATAAGATATGGGCCTCCCTTCTTGAGTGAGTACGGCGCCAATGCCTATGGCAGATGCGTCGCATTTCACTTCAGAGATCTTCTCAAAGTTAGGTAATGCTAACAACGGAGCTTTAGTTAGACTCTCCTTGATTCCCACAAATGCTTCTTCTTGTTATTTACACCATTCGAAGTTGGAATTCTTCTTGATTATCCATGTTAAGGGGACGGTAACAGAATTAAAGTTTGGCACAAACCAGCGGTAGAAACTTGCTAATCCGTAAAAACTTCTCACTTGACTGATATTGGTGGGTCTTAGCCATTCTTGGATTACCTTTATGTTCTTGGGGTCTACCTTCAATCCCTGTGAACACACAATAAAGACTAGGAAGGATACTTCATTAGTGCAAAACATACACTTTTTAAGATTTGCATATAGCTTCTTATCCCTTAAAGTAGTGAGAACCTTACTAAGATGTTGCACATGTTCTTCTAAGTCCTTGTTGTAAATTAGTATATCATCAAAATAAACAACACAAAACTTACCAATGTAGGGATGTAGAACATGATTCATCAATCTTATGAATGTGTTGGGTGCATTTATTTGGCAAAAAGGCATAACTAACCACTCATACAAAACCTTGTTTTGTTTTGAAGGTAGTTTTCCACTCGTCCACATCTTTTATTTGTATTTGATGATATCCACTCTTCAAGTCAACCTTTGAGAAGATGTTGGCACCACTGAGTTCATCTAGCATATCATCAAGTTGGGGTATAGGATGCCGATACTTGATAGTGATCTAGTTTATAACATGACAATCCACACACATCCTCCACGTTCCATCTTTCTTTGGAACCAAAAGAACTGGTACAACGCACGGGCACCTTCTCTTATTCGTATTTGATGATATCCACTCTTCAAGTCACTCTTTGAGAAGATGTTGGCACCATTGAGTTCATCTAGCATATCATCAAGTTGGGGTATAGGATGTCGATACTTGACGGTGATCTGGTTTATAGCATGATAATCCACACACATCCTCCACGTTCCATCTTTCTTTGGAACCAAAAGAACTAGTACAGCGCACGGGCTAAGACTTTCTCGGATATATCCTTTGTCCATAAGTTCGCCTATCTGACGTTGTAACTCTTTTGTTTCAAGTTGCATCTATAAGCTGGACGGTTTGGAATGGTGTCTCTAGGAACAAAGTCAATCTGATGCTCAATTCCTCTTATTAGTGGCAATCCACTAGGGGTGTCTTCTAGAAATGTAACTCCAAATTCCTGTAATAATTTAGAAATGTTTGAAGGCAAGCCTTCAAGATTATCAGTGCAGAAATAGGCTTCCTTGTACAAAACTACAAGAACGGGTTGTCTTGTGAACAAATGTTTACGTATGTCTCTTCCTCAAGCAAAGATATTTACTTTTGCATGCTTTCCTCATAGGACTTTTCCAACGCCATTTGGTCCTTCTTGAATTGGTTAGGCGTTAGAGCCACCAATGTAATCTTCTTTGAACTAGAAGGAATACTTATTAGAATAGCCTTCATGAACAACTTTCTGATCAAATTGCCATGGCCTTCCGAGAATAAGATGGGACGCCTTCATTTGTACTATATCACATAGGAGTTCATCTTTGTAGTTTCCAATGGAGAAAGGTACTCGAACTTGTTTGGTCACCCTAAAGCCTTCATTATCATCTAGCCATCGAACTTGATAAGGGTGCGGATGTTGAGAGGTCTCCAAGCCCAAGCTTAACGCACTGGCTATGTTGACACAACTTCCACCATCGACGATAAAGCTGCAAACTTTTCCCTTTATAAGGCATCGAGAATGGAAGATATTTTCTCTTTGACTCTCATCCTCCATTTGGGCATTTAATGATCTCTTAACAACCATTACCTGTTGCAATATAGAGAGAGATTTTGGATACATGGTTAGTTCAGAGAAAATTAATAATTTCTCACCACACACGCACACCAAAATCCTCACTGTTCACTCCAAGGAATTGCACTAAAAAATGCACTCAACTCTCGTGTTTCACTATGGGAATTAGGCTTTTACTTCCCCTTCTGTGCTCACACACTCTTGCCTTTTACCACTCGAACTCTCGTCACAATTTCTTAATAGAACTAACTCAAAATTATTAGTATAGATGTTGTTGGTGTTTGGGCTACAAGATAAGGGTTAGGTTAAAGAAAAGATAGAGAAAGAAGAAATAAAAAGGAAAATAAAAAGGTTTAGGGACTAATATGAAAACGATATAAGAAAAGAATGAAATAACAAAAGAAAGACAGTACGTTACAATAAAAGTTACTTATAAACCAATCGTGAAAAATCAAACTTGAGGAACTTCTCCGAGTTGTTCGTTT
This sequence comes from Abelmoschus esculentus, assembly GCA_035048815.1. Lineage (NCBI taxonomy): Eukaryota > Viridiplantae > Streptophyta > Magnoliopsida > Malvales > Malvaceae > Abelmoschus > Abelmoschus esculentus. Next base: position 12,425,280 of record JAUCBN010000031.1, read on the forward strand.
GCTTGTTTTGTGCTTCTTGCCTTCACTGCAAATACGAATCTGATTTTTATTTTTGAACATTTTTTGTACTAATTCAAACTCTTTGAGATGAGAGAAATCTGAATTTGCAACTTCTTTTTTTTGTACAGATTTCAAAAACTCTCTTTTTATCAGAACTAAAATTCACAAGAAGGAGGCTTACTTGAATCTTCCTTTGCTTTGATTACCACATGATACGCTCCAACTCTCCAATTGTTGTTGTAGAGAGAAGCTTTGATTGTTCCGAACATGATTGCAAGCAAGCCTTGATCCTCGTATGCTTTCCTTGTTGTTTGATGATGAAAAGATGGTGAAATGGTGTAAAGAGGGTTGCGGAAGTGTAGGTTATATGTGTAATTATTAAGGGAAGGTAGGGTGATGTTTTGGTTAAAAAATGAATGGAAAAAGGTGATAGTGTAAGCTAGGGAAGTCAGCTATGGTGATGGATGAAATGGTTAGGATGGAATGTATGTAAGGTGGTAAAGAACTAGAATTCAAAGGTAACAAAAGTAGAACTTATGCTATGAAAGAATAACCTCAACTTACAGTATGCTTTGAGGGTGGTATAGGACTTAGACCCTTAGAAAATAAGTTCCTAGAATCTTAAGTATGGATGGAAAAGATAAGAGACGACACAAACCAATATAATAGATTTGATATGTTTATATAGTTCTAAAAAGAACAAGTTTGCGACTAAACTCACTAAGTAATTTTTGTATTGATCAAAGATGTATTTTACAAATGAATTCGGCCACCTATATATAGGTGAAGAAGGCTTGGCCAAATGGGTGCAAACATTACATGAAAAACTAAAAGAAACAATGGTTTAAGGGGATGTCTTGCTTCGGTAAGGATGCAATGCTTCATGTTGGATTGTGTCTCCCTCCACTTGGCCGAATGGGTGTGAAAGAGTGGTGAAACTCTTGTTTGCTATTCTTCTTGGTGGTGATGGTTCAAAGATTCAAGCTAGCCGTTGCTTCCATCCAAACTTGGTGTTGGTCGTTGCTTCCCTCCAAGGCGTGTAGAGTGCTTGATGTTGCTTCCCTCCATAGCCGAGCAAGTGTTTGTTGCTTCCCTCCATGGTCGATCTAAGGTGTAGGCACCACTATGGGTCGTGGTAGCTAGGTAGTGACACTAGGTGACTAGATGATGTTGAGTTAGGGGTGATAGAGTGAGCTTAAATGAGTTGAACGAGCTAGACTTGAGCTGAGCTAGCTAGCTGAATGAGCTATCTAAACTTGAAACTCCTGTTTAACTGAATCTAAGCTGCCTTTAGCTAAGTGAGCTGGTCCATTAGCTTCCTTATACTCTCTTCTAGTGTGAGGGCTGTTTTGAGGCTGACCCGTATCTCCTAAGGCCTTTATTTTAGCTATGCTTCATTTGAGCTCATATGGGATTTTTGAGTTGTTATGGAGCTAGCCTTTAGTCCTTTAAGTACTTTAGGAGTGTTCCATGCATTTCCAAGTTATTCTGAATTAGCTCCTTATGTTTTTAGCATTGCCTTCCGTTTAACTTCTTCTGAGCTGACTGAGCTGACACCGAGCTACACTTACTCCTTGAGCTGTAGGTAAGTCATATGAATGAAGAACAAGAATCAAATTATTACTAATAATAAGAATGCAAAATAATATATATAGAAAAATGTGGTAACTCAATGTATTACATTATATAACTTCCCTTGTAATGCTATTTGGCCACCAAAGGTTGTGAGGCACTTGTGAGTAAAGGCTTCTTTGAGACGCCGAGCTTTGGATCTAGTTCTAGGGCTTATTGGCATCACTTCCGGATCTTGCACATGTTGTAGAGTTTGGCACGCATCATTAACTATACTTAATAATCCAATACCACCCCTTACATAGGGACTATACCATCACCTTCTAAGGTTAATTCTTATCAAACAATTCTACTTGTTATTTCAAACTATGGCCCTCTACAAGAAGTCTACATGAATTAATATTCATTCACTTTGAAAAACAAAATCCAATGGTTCCTCTTAGGTTAGAGTTCAATCTTCCACCTTCACTCCATATCATACACAGAGTTTAATAGTGGGCACAATTCCTAAACCCTACCTTTTTTGGACTAAACCTCATTTCTATAAGACTTTTATTCACATTAAACTTCCTGATTTCTCTCAATTTAGAATGTGCAATTATAATGTTTATGGAAGTCAAACTCTCTATAATCCTAAATCTTTATAATCCTAGCGGAAGCCGAACTTTCTCTCCGAGCCTATATATACCCATCAAATCGAACCATCATTATTCAAACCCCTCATCCTTTCCTTGCTATCAACAACAATTATCAATCCCCTTAAACCCCGTCTACTTCAATTCACCAAGGATGAACAATCAGCTGTTTTCCAACCCAGTATAACTTGGGACTCCTCTAATTTTGAAACACAATCCTCCTTGTTGGGGAAATTACAATCATCTAAGTTTCTAGACGACCAAGCGGTCATCAAGGCTTTCACCAAAATCTGGACTCAAGCTAAACTAGTCTCCATGAGAGCACTAAAAACACATTTCTTTCTTATTCATTTCAAGGATTAGAAAACAAAGGGGGATATCCTATCCCGGGGATCTTGGACTTTCAAAGATGAGTGACTCACCCTTGTACAATACAACCCAAACATAAGTCTAGAAGAACATTCATTTGCATCAATGAATATCTGGGTACGTATCTATAATATCCCTTCTATCCTCCTAGCCTCGGAGGACTCTGCCCACCAAACTAGAGAGAGACACCACCTTTTCAAAGGGAAATATCCCTTGGCCACACCCTTTTATTTCCTATAAATAGGAGTTGAATTTTCATTCGTAAAACACACCATTCAGATTATATAAAATTACTTGTGAGAATTTTCTCTCGTTTAGTTCTTCTTAGGACTTTATCGACTTATTAAGTACTTTTGTACTTGTGGCATCAACCCCTTTCTATCCATCTTTATACTTCTGTTTCTTTTAGTTTATTATACTAAAAGGGTCAAAGTCCATTTTACCACCCCTTGAAGATCAATATAAGGTTCATGATTAGGTTTTCCATAACCTAGTTTCTTCCTTGAGTATTTTTAAGATAATATCTCCATTTAAGCATTCCTTTTTCACCATATCACCATCCTTACATATCATCTCATTCCATTCATCATTCTCATCCTTTATCATCATCACAAAACATCCTAAACATTCATTCACCGTTATCAACACCACACATCCTTTCGCGTCGAATCAGTCCCTAAAATATTCCCTTCATTCATTTTACCTATTTCTTTCATCCATTATCTTTAATTTTTCATTTTTGCAGTCACTTCTTGCGAGGGACTTGCTTCCTTCCTAGGTCCTACAATTAAAGTGTATCGTTCAACATCATCAACAAGTTCGGCCTACATCATTAGTGCTTCCAAACACACAAAAGAAATAAATCAGATCCATACATAGAAGCCCTTAAAACCTATCAAAACCTTAACCAAAAACTTTCCGAAACATACCAAACTTCACCTAAGCCTAAAGTACGAGATTAGGTATAATTAAAACATGTTATAATTATCCTAATACATTCAAAAACATGAATTTAGGATCCAAAGGCAGTGGATCGAAACCCTTGCACAAAAATTGAGATTTTTGGCCGAAAACCGATTTTTATTGAAATAAAAGATTAAAAACAATTAATCCAAGCCAATAACTTGGGAATTTTAGTAAAGAACTTTAAGGTTTTAGAGGATTGATGAAATTTCACCTCCAAAACTGATCCAACCACTTTTCGAGATTTAAAACGAGAAAATAATGAAAAAACTAGAATTTTCAAGGAAGAAAAGTTATCGAAATTAATCTAAACGAAATTTTACTAAAAATATGATGATTTAGCTTTGAAAACTAGTAGAACGACTACCTTGAATGAGGGAAAATGAAAATTAGGTTTATAGGTTTTGTTTTTAATGTAAAAAGAGTTTTAGGATTAAATTTTGGGGTTATTTTAATTAATTGAGTAAAATATAAAAATTGGGCTTAATTTAATAAAATTTGGAAAGTCTAGACCAGCTAGGATTACGATTGGATCAAAGCCCCTTATAGATTCAAAGTCTTGGCTTGTTTTATAAAATTGTCCTCAAGTTTTTTATTTTTACAAAATAGTCACTAATTTCAAAATCTTAGGGATTCAAGGGTAAATTTTCAAAATTGGTTTGAAAAAAGTCAAATCTATATTAAATATGCATTTTAGGATATTTTTCCTTAATTTATTTTTATTTAAAACTAATTTTTAAATATTTAATCCCGAACTAGGTTATACCAGCAAAACCGGTTCACTAACTTCACCCATTTTGGGGGCATTACAACTTCCCCCCACTTAAGAAATTTCATCCTAGAAATTACCTGGTGGAAACAAATAAGGGAACTGTTCTTCCATGTCCAACTTTCTTCCCACGTGGCTACTTCGATACCTCGATGTCGCCAAAGCACTTTAACTAACTCGATGGTCTTACCATGCAGAACCTTGGAATTTGATGCTAAGATCTCCATAGGCTCCTCGTCATACGATAGATTTGGATTAATCTCAACCTTGCCCACCGGCAACACATGCGATGGATCCGATCTATACCTCCGAAGCATCGACACATGAAACACATCATGGATCCTTTCAAGATCGGACGATAACCTTAGATGATAAGCCAATGGTCCAACCCTTTCTTCCCAAAATGCATAACCTTCTTCCACAGAGATACCTTTAGGAAAACTTTCTCGTCGACATCTTAATCTATCTCTTTTCTTTTCAGATCTGCGACTTTTGACGATTCGATACAACCTTCAACAGATCACTAATGAGCTTAACCTTCTCATTAGTATCCTCAAGAACACTAGACAGAGTCATAAAACTTATCTCCAGTCTCAGCCCCACACAAAGGAGTACTATATCTTCTACCATACAAAGCCTCAAACGAAGCCATCTGGATACTCACCTGGTAATTGTTATTATAAGAGAATTCAACCAATGGCAAGTACTTCTCCCAAGAACCCTGAAAGTCAATGACACAACACCTCAAAATATCTTACAAAACCTAGATAACCCTCTCGGATTGTCCACCCGTTTATGGATGATAAGAAGTACTGAAGCTCAACTTCGAACCAAGAGCTTTCTGCAAAGTCTTCCAAAACCTCGTTGTGAACCTCGAATCTCTGACAGATACTATGGATTTCAACACTCCATACAGTTTCACAACACTAGAGACATAAAGCTCAGTTAGCTTATCTAAGGAATACTTAGTATGCACTGGGACAAAATGTGCACACTTTGTAAATCGATCCACGATAACCCATATCGAATCCTTTTTGGACGGCGTCAAAGGCAAACCCGTCACAAAGTCCATAGTAACTCTTTCCCACTTCCAATCTGGCACTTTTGAAGGTTGCAACAAACCTGAAGGAACCTGATGCTCAACCTTAACCCACTGACACACTAAGCACTTACTCACAAACTCAGCCGCATCCTTTTTCAAACTAACCCAGAAATACTCACCTTTGAGATCTCGGTACATCTTATTACTACCCGGATGCATAGCAAAAGGAATACTATGCGCCTCTGCAAGGATAGTACGCCTCAACTCAACATCATTCAGCACAACAACACGATCTCTAAAGCAAAAAAACTCCATCTTCACGGAAACTATACTTCGTAGGCACACCCTCAGTTATATCCTAAACATGAGGTACCAAAGCATCATCTAACAATTGCTTCTCCCTGATCGACTTAATCAGAGAGGGTTTAACCTACAACTCGACTGTCAAACCACCATCCTCTGACACACTCAACCTAGCAAACATGGCGCGCAACTCTACGACCACTTTCCTACTCAATGCATCAGCCACAATGTTAGCCTTAACCAGATGATACTCTATCGTCAGATCATAGTCCTTGAGAAACTTGAGCCATCGACGTTGTCTAAGATTAAGATCCTTTTGGGACATCAAATACCTCAAACTCTTATGATCTGTGTACACCACACATCGCTCACCATAAAGATAATGTCTCCATATCTTAAGAGCAAATACAACTGTAGCCAACTCAATATCATGCGTAGGGTAGGTTTTCTCATGCCCCTTCAACTAACGAGATGCATAAGCTACCACTCTTCCCTCTTAAATGAAAACACAACCAAGACAAACATAAAAAGCATCACTATAAACTGTAAATTCTTTTCTCGGTTCCGGATGAATTAGGATTGGAGCCTGAGACAAAGCCTCCTTAAGCTTCTCAAAAGCTTCCCATCTCTTTTCAGTCCACTCAAACTTAACATCCTTCTGCAACAACTTGGTTAAAGGTGCTGCAATCTGGGGGAAAACATTCACAAACCATCGGTAGTATCCTACCAAACCCAAAAAACTATGAACCTCTGTCACAGACCTAGGCGGTTTCCAACTCACAACAACCTCAACTTTTTGTGGATCAACCCTGATGCGTTCTATCGAAACCACGTGTACAAGGAAAACAATCTCCTTGATCCAAAACTCACACTTACTCAACTTAGCATATAGCTGATTATCCAACAAAGTCTATAGAATGATCCCTATATGTTTATCGTGATCTTCCTCGGTACTAGAGTAAACGAGAATATTATCGATAAACACTACCAGAAACAAATCTAATAACTCATGGAAAACCTAGTTCATCATATCCTTGAAAGGAGCTGGTGCATTCGTCAAACCAAAGGGCATAACCAAAAACTCATAATGGTCATACCGTGTTCGAAAAGCAATCTTAGGAATATCTTGCTCTTTAACTCTCAACTGATAGTACCCAGACCGAAGATTTATCTTGGAAAACATTGTCGCTCCTCTAAACTGATCGAACAAGTCATATATCCTAGGCAAGGGATACTTGTTCTTTACTGTCAACTTGTTCAACTAACGATAGTCGATACACATACGCATGGTAACATCCTTTTTCACGAACAAGACATATCTTCGGCAAAAACAAACATTCCTCAATGGCTGGTTGTGAAGAAACAACATTTCTCATTCATTCACGGATCTAGGATTGTAGCAAGTATTCCTCTGCAGCAAAAACAAAATGGTGTTGTGTTAGGATGTTAAAAAGACTTAAAATAAAAAGAAAAATCAGAATTGAGGGAGAAAGAAGTTGCTGGAAATTTTTTTACAGATTTAAAGGTTGAAGATGAAGTTCTTCAAGCATTCATCAATGGCAGCAACGTTCTTGAAGTTTGAACAAACTCCAAGGAAGAACCCGAACAATCTACTGAACGGACCCGAACCTTATCTTGAATCTGCTCATAAATTGACTTGGACCCTTCAATTATCGAACAATTGAGAACCCGAAGTATCAAGTAACTTGACAACAATTCAGAATTGATAGTCAAGGAAAAGTTCTAAAAGAACCAGGTTTGAGAGAAAATCTCACAAAAGAATTTATTCATCAAAAGGTTTAGCCTTATCTTTAGAAAATTAAGATAATATATAGGAATAAAGAAAAAGTTGGCCAATTTGAGTTTGTGGCCTTATTTCAAACGAAAATTGAATTTTAAATGCAAAAATAACTCCTCCTAGGCTCCTAATATCCTTAGCAACATGTTTTGGCACATTAAACATGTGCTAATTATTTGAAATTTGAACCAAAACCATTCATTCTTATCTAATGTTGATGTTTGGTCTTCAAAGCAAGGGCCTTGTTTGGCTTGCTTGTTTTTGGGCGCCCAAACATGTGGAGAAGGTTGCTATGTGGATCCCACATGCATGGCACATGCCTAGGGCACCTGCTCTTCGTGTACGATAGGTTTCAGCTTCCGTAGGTCGCTTCAGCTTGAGTTGAGCTAACTGGAAATTGAGTAGAGCTGAAACGAGCTAGCTGAGAGTGTAGGGAGCTAAACGGAGCTGGGAGCTAAGCCTCTGAGCTGCCTCGAGCTAAGATGAGTTGCGTGCACTCCATTGAGCTTCTTCTGAGTTGAATATAATTCACTTGAGTTGGTGTTGAGCTGAGTATGCCCACTTGAGCTAAGGCTCTCCTAACTACCTATATCAGAACAAGACAAACACATCTAAAAAGCCTTGTAGTCTTATTTTAACCACACAAACACACTTAAAATTAAATGCAAACATATTTAACATAGTATATACATAAGTCAACACACATACTAATATATATATATATATATATATATATATATATATATATATATATACCTAAATATGTCACATATCAGCATGCAACACATTATAAACAACATATTGTAAGGCATGGACATTCTCTGATGTGGTGCGGAATCAGCGTGGTTAATGAAATGGTGGTGTTTGGTTGAAGATGAAGAAGGTTTGATGGTGTAATGATGGTTGTTGTGTCCTAGAAACCCTCTTGATCACGATTGATCAATCAAACTCCATAATAGACTCTAACCCACCCTCATAGGCAAGCGAGAGTGTGAAGAAAGAATCACCAACAATCTATAGAGAAGATTGTGTTGAAATACTTCTAAAATTCACAAGCAAACAATACTTGCAAAAATATACTCAATAAAATTTATTCTCCAACAGAAATATTCCAATTGTTCCTCTTACAAGAGAATAGGATACCTCCTTTTATATCCTAAAGATGTCAGCAAAATCCCTAAGAATTAGTTATTTAATCCCTAAAAATCATCACATTGATAGTTTAATAGAAATGAATCCCCTAAAGTCATCATATGCTAATTAAAAGGAATCCTATTAAAATACTAATAATTATAGTCAAAGCTTTATAATCCAACTTTGAATTATTTTAGTTTAATATCTAATTCATCCAAAAGCTTTATATATTAGCTTTTGGGTTGAATTTTTACAAAATCCTGTAATAATCCCGTATCCAGTTTTCTGCATGCGTCGTCTTTAATAAAACGAATATATCTTGAGCTCCCGATGTCCGATTGATGCGTTTCAAGATGCGTTGTAAAGTTAACTGAATGAAGGTCAATTTATTACAAGAACACTCTGCCCAGAAATGCCCGGATCCCATCCGAAAGTTCATAGCAAGTTAGCTGACTTTCTAGACTTTTCAAAATGATTCAACTTTCTGCTCGATGTGATTTGATTTAGTCCTCTCATGCATGTATAATTCTGAAATGAATCTAAAATGTTATCGCAAGTAAGGAAAAGAGCTTTCCTATATTTCTTTGCGTTAGAACGTGTGATAGGTCCTGGTGGTAAGACCTTCGGATCAACCTGTTGAACTTGACATGATGTGCTCACATCATCCCCCCTTCTTGAAAAGGATTTAACCTCAAATCTACAGAATCATCATAAAGGGTTAAATCAGAAACATTAAATGTGGCACTTACAGTGTACTTGCCCGGTAAGTCTATCTTGTAGGCGTTGTCATTCACTTTCTCCAACACCTGAAAAGGACTATCTCCTCGTGGTAACAGCTTAGCCTTTGAGCTGGAAATCGTTCCTTTCGAAAGTGAACCCAAACCCAATCACCAACATCTAAGGTGACTCGCTTTCTTCCCTTATTTGCTTGCTTTTCGTACTGTTGGGTCCTTCGCTCTAAGTTCTCCTTAACCTGTTGATGTATATGCTTCACATTATCTGCTCTCGCTTTTCCGTCGTTGCTTATCACCTGTTCTTGTGGCGAAGGCAACAAATCTAGAGTCGTAATAGGATTAAAACCATAAACAACCTCAAACGGTGACATTTTTCTAGCATAATGTATAGCATGGTTATAAGCGAATTCAACATGTAGCAAACAATCTTCCCAATTCCTAATGTTCTTTTTAATGATGGAATGCAACAAAGTAGATAAAACATGATTAACATCCTCAGTTTGTCCATCAGTTTAGGGATGACAAGTAGTAGGAAACATGAGTTTCGTACCTATTTTGCTCCAAAGAGTCCTCCAGAAGTGATTCAGAAACTTAACATCCCTGTCAGAAACAATTGACCTAGGAATACAATGTAATCGAACAATCTCTCTAAAGAACAAGTTAGCCACATTAACAACATCATCAGTCTTATGGCATGCAATGAAATGTGCCATCTTAGAGAATCTATCAACCACAACAAAGACACTATACTATCTCTACCATTTCTAGTTCGAGGCAATCCCAAAACAAAATCCATTGAAATATCAGTCCAAGAGGAATTAGGAATAGGTAGAGGTAAGTACATACCATGTGGTGAAACCTTCGATTTCGCTTTCCTACATGTCACACAATGTTCACAATACCTTTCAACATCTCTGCGCATTTTTGGCCAAAACAGATGCTCCTTCAATGTGTGTAACGTCTTAGTGACACCAAAATGACCCATCAATCCACCTTCATGTGCCTCATGAAGCAGAATATCATGCATCGAACCCTGGGGAATGCATATCCTGTTTTCTTTGAAAAGATAACCATCATGCCTGTAAACTTTCCATCTGCGCCTTTCTCACAAGCATTAAACTTATCCCTAAATTCATGATCATCAGGGTATAAATCACGAATATACACAAAATCAATCAAATGTGAATCAAGATAACTTAACAATGCATATCTACGTGATAAAGCATAAGCAACGAATGACATAAGGAAAAGACTCTAAGAATTCAACCCACTTAGCATGTCGTTTATTCAACTTATGTTGACCTGTAATGTAACGTAAGGCCTCGTGGTGAGTATGGATCACAAACTCCTTAGGCAACAAGTAATGTTGCCACGTCTCCAAAGCCCGAATTAGTGCGTACATCTCTTTGTCATAAACCGGATAATTCAATATAGCACCACTCAATTTCTCACTGAAATAGACAACAGGCCTCTTTTCCTACATCAAAACAACTCCTATACCAATTCCAGAAGCATCACATTCAATTTCAAACGTTTTATCAAAATCAGGTAGTGCTAACACAAGTAATCGAGTCAAATAGTCTTTTATTTTTAGAAAGGCATCTTCTTGTTCCTTACCCCAAAAGAAGCTAGAATTCTTCTTAATAATCCCAGTTAAGGGGGCAGTAATAGAACTGAAGTTAGGAACAAACCATCGATAAAAACTCGTTAAACCATGAAACGATCTAACTTGAGTAATCGATGTCGGTTGTGGCCATTCCTAAATTGCCTTTATCTTCTCAAGATCAACTTCAATTCCCTGAGAACTGATAATGTAACCAAGAAATGTGAGTTTGTTAGTACAAAATACACATTTCTCCACGTTACTAAATACTCTTTCGTCTCGCAGAACCTGCAAAACAGCTTGCAAATGTTCTACATGATCCTATAAAGACTTGCTATAAATCAAGATATCATCGAAGTAGACAACACAAAATTTACCAATAAAGGATCACAGAACATGGTTCATCAATCGCATAAAAGTACTAGGTGTGTTAGTTAATCCAAAAGGCATCACTAACCATTCATACAAACCTAGCTTCGTCTTGAAGGTTGTCTTCCACTCATCGCCTTCTCTCATGCGAATCTGATGATAACCACTTTTCAAATCAGTTTTGGAGAAGATGACGGCTCCGCAAAGCTTGTCCAACATGTCATCAAGTCTCGGAATGGGATAACGATACTTAATTGTATATGATTCACAACTCTACAATCTACGCACATCCTCCAAGATCCATCTATATTCGGTACTAGTAGCACTAGAACAACACACGGACTCAAACATTCTCGAATATAACCCTTGTCCATTAACTCAGCGTTGAAGCTCCTTAGTTTCTTCGGGGTTAGTTCGGTAAGTTGGTCGGTTCGGGATAGTAGCACCTAGAATAAAGTCAATATGATGCTCAATGCCACAAAGAGGTGGCAATCCCTTCGGTGTTTCATCTGGAAACACGTCCTCAAATTCCTGCAAAAGAGACAAAATCGGTGCAGGTAGATCAGTAGGAAAATCTGCCAACAAACAATAATCTTTAAACATCAAAATAAGAACAAATTGTTGAGAGGAAAGACATTTCCTGATTTCGCTACTGCTTGTATAAACGAACATCTTTTTCTTCTCTTTTACAGCTTCTCTACTCTTTTTCATGCTCGCTTGATCTTCAAACACTTGACTCGGTGTCAAAGGAGCCAAAGTGATCTTTTTACCTGCATGCATAAAAGAGTAACGATTCGTATATCCATCATGCATTGCCCTCTTATCATACTGCCAAGGGCGTCCCAGTAACAGGTGAGTAGCATCCATGGAAACAACATCACAAAGGACTTCGTCTTTGTAGTTTCCAATTGAAAATGGTACAACAGCTTATCTGGTCACTTTAAGATCACCACCATTATTCAACCATTGAAACTTATACGGATTAGGATGCTTCGTCATCTTTAGACCTAACCTATCAACCATCACTAAACTAGCGACGTTAGTACGACTACCGCTATCAATAATCATTACATACACCTTATCTTGCACCTTCCATCGTGTGTGGAAGATATTCTCACGTTGTTGATCATCCGATACATGTTGCACATTCAAACTTCGTTTAATAACCATTAATTCCATCACCTTACCAGTTTCAGGAACCTCTAGGTCATCCTCGTCTTCCTCTTCTTTAGGGACGTCATGCACTTCTTCCTTTAAGTCTGACTCGATCTCTCCATCATCTCGCATCAACATAACCCTATGATTAGGACATTGGCTAGCAACATGTCCTCGACCAAGGCACTTAAAACACTAGATATCTCTTGATTGTTATTGTGCCACCACTTTTTGTTTGCCACGCCTATTATCAATAACGGAAGGCTTTGGCTTGCTGGATTCGCCTTGCTCTTGAATCCGCATTGGCGCTTATGGTGCTTGTTTCCTAGCATGGTTAGGGGTATACAATGGATTTGAAAAAGATTTAAATGAAGTAATATTACCTTTAGTAGAAACTTTTCTTCGTTATTGTCGCTCAATTTTCATCACCATTGGTGTGTTCTGTGTAGTGCTATAAATGATGTATGTGAACACACATATATGTTCAAGTATACACAGTCATACAAGTAATAATAGGGTGAGTTAGTATCGTTCCCACAAGGATCTCTGGTAAAGTGTGTAGTCAAATTCGTCAAGGCAAAAGGGTGTCACTAACTAAAAAGGAAAAACAAAGGACAAGATATAAACAAGAGAAAATGGATATGTACGGTGAAGTGTTATGTAGAAATGCTATGGTAATCTTAGAATGCAAGCAACTAAAATATGCCACGGCAAAATGGAATGGATGATGGCAAGGTGGGTGTATGGAAGTGATATGTGGAGTGGAAAGCTGTGTGATTGCAAGATAACAAGTAAAATAAAGAAAGCAATTTGTAAATGCTAAGGCATAAGCAGGATGCAAGAACACGTTATACAATATGTTGTACTATCCCTCTATTGATGAACTCTCTTGGGAATGACTAGTGGAAACTCCTATGAACTTCTTACCCTCACTCCTATGAACATAAAGCAACTATGGTGTATATCTACTCGACAGAGGTTTCTAAAGTTTTCCCGCTCTTCCAAGTCATAGGAACCTGACAGGCTAAAATGCCATGGCATCTCGTGTCACACGAGTATCACTAGCCTATCGATAAAGCACACTCCTTTTAGTCGTTGAAACCCTCACCTACGCCTCTTCTGAGTGCTCTAGGCTTAGATTAGGCTCTATTTTCAGTCTAGAACCCATTGCTCACGTAGATCCTCCCTTAGCTCCTTTCGGATTATCTAAGGTTCTATAGCTATGCCTCTTCTGAGTGCTCTAGCATGCACCTAAACACGGGACATTTCCATGCCTCTTACAATGCATAGATGATTATCAACAATGAGCAAAGCAAATATACAAACACATAGAAGGCAATATATTAATAAAAGCAAAAGATAATCATCCACAAAAGCAACCACCTAAACAAAGCTCACATGGTGGTGCAAAATGTTAAAAGTTATATCATCCACATAAACCTTAAACATTTACAATCATCCTCGTAAAATATGAAAAATAAAGCAAAGGAAGGAGGACTAGAAGACACCCTCGATTGCGCAGGCCGTCGACTTCTTCAACCACCACGAGACGCCTTGGTGTGCTAGCCCCTTCCGGGTGCTTAGCACACCACTCCCTTCGAGCTCTATCAATGGAGGTCCCTTCGGTTGGAGTTTGGAGGAGAAAGGTGAGAGCTTTCCACCGTCGCAAAAACCGCTCTAAAGGTCCTCTTTTTCTGTGTTTTCTTGCTCCTCAAAGGTGCCTCCTTTTCTTGTAGGTCACCATGTCTTTAAAAAGGGTGAAAAATCCTAGAGAATAATAAAAATCCCATTTCTGCCCCCTTCACATGATGGCATTTTTGCAGGGTTGGCAGTGGTGACAGTGGTCCTCTACCCAGGTAGCTGTAGCCAGGCTGTAGTGGTCCCGACCGGCTGTAATGGCACCAGTTGGCACTCTTATCAAAATATTTCTTTGTCGTCTAGCTCAGCACAAGAGTCCTCCAACTTTGCCATGGCATTTTCCCATCGCTATCCTTCTATGAATGCCATGACAAATTGCCTCAACTTCCATTTTTGCTTTACCTGCACAACACAACTGAAAAGAACTACCTTTCCCATTAAATAGCACCTATTACCACATAAAAATGCCAAGGCATAACTAGAAAACTACATGCAATGTTATGAACCTAAATGCATCTAAATGAACTTATATTAGCTTAAAGACACTCAATAACTTAAGTAAAAAGGCCTAAAATATAGCCTTTTTGCGGAGTTATCACACCCCCAAACTTAAGCTATTGCTTATCCTCAAGCAATAGATAGCAGGTAGCAGAGAAGAAATGTCATGACAAAGTTCAAGAACTAGGCAAGTAGATGGTCAGAGTTTCAGCCCTCAGAAAATGTCATGCCATAAACATATAATACTCGAGGGAATTTCAAAAACGCTACCCTAGGACAAGGTCAGATGCGAGTGTGTGTGCATGAGTGAGTGTATCTAATCTATGCTTAGTTAAGTTAGAAAAATTCTAAGGAATGTTAACTATCATAGCATGCATGTTTTCTCATATTTAAGCACAATTTACTACTCCCCATGTATAACATATATTAATAATCTTTTTTTTTATATATACGCATGCATGACATACTGCTACGAGAGGAGCCAGCCTGTCACACTACCTTCTACTTATGCCATAGTTGTCATTTATTTAAACGCAGTATCCAGGCAATGCCATGACAAGTTAAAAGTGTAGCATCACCCTGTGCCTCTTTTAGTAACTCATATGCACATGGAAATGCCATGGCATAGCGGAGTATCTCTCTACAGAAATGTCTAGGCATTTATTCACAACTTTTAATACTAACTAATGGGGGTTCTCTATTAACTAAAAGATTCATTAAAGCATGCAGGCTATTTAAGTTTTCATTCTATAAAAATTTCCTAACTTCCCTAAGCATGGAAGACATACACTCGTGTAACAATAAGATAAACACACCCACCAAGTCCTAGAACAGGTTCTATCCACACCTCAAGTCATGCATATTCAATTCAAGCATTAGCCATATAAGGTATATCATCATCAGGCATCACAAACTATAATCCTATAAACTTAACCTAAAACTCGCACAAATGTCATGGCATTTTTCAACAACTTCTTCTATCATGCACATGAAAATGAAGTAGAGAACGATACCTCCCCCAAACTTGAGGCAAGCATTGTCCTCAATGCAACTAAAAAAAATTGAGTAAAATGCCATGCAATGAAATGAAATGCAATGTGATGTACCTTGTCTATGCTGGTGGTATGGTGGCAATTCGGCGCGATGTTCGACACTTCAATGGGGGTTGACTTTCTTCAAGATCAGACTCATCATCTACTCCCCGTCTTTGGATTTCTCAACAGCAGCAGGAGATGGTGTTGATTGTCTCCCAGCCGACATCTTGAGTCAGCGCTTAGATTTCTTCCTCTTGGGAGAGGGCATTTGTGATTCCTCTTGTGGGGCTACTGGTTGGGGTTCTTCTTGTTGTGTTGGTTGGGCGGATCTTCAAACAGCAAAGATATGAAACTGGCGTCATGTTCCTTTTCCTGTGCAGCAGAAGGGTCTGGTTGATCTTGTGACTGGGCTTGCTCCTCTAAAAATGTCGCGGCATTCTCAGGAGTTTGTTCTCGTGCAGGTAACAGGGCTTCTTGAGCTTGCTCCTCAGGTTTCGGTTCCATGGGTCTAGCCTCCTCATATGGTTCAACTAGTGATGGTACCTGATTTAGATCAGGTGCAATTGGTCTAGTTGGAGTTGAGGCAGCTGTAAATGCTGAGGCATTTCCTGATGCATTGGGTAGTATAAATTCTGGGAATGCAGGGAACTCTTGATCCAGTGGAGGAAACAACTCTGCCAAGTAAGCTTTAATGACCTCGTCTCTCTTCTTTGTGTAAAGGAAAAATTCCTTTAGATCTTTTGACAAGTCATTAACTTTTGCCATGATATTTTTGGATAGCTCCAGTGCATCATCTTTTTCCATCGGGCTGTTTCCTTTAGCCAAGGCGGCATGAGATGCCTCTGGCTGCTTGTCTATGTTGCCCATAAGTGCAGTCACTTTTTCAGCAGACAATCCTTTCATTCCTTCCACTATTTCATCAAAATCATATTCTGCAACATTTTTCTTCCGACATAATGCGGTGATTAGTGATAAGTGCTCAACACACTATCACTTTTTACTCCTTTTATGGGCATTAATCACCGAATATACACCCACTCGGACCAATGCATGTGCTTTATGTGATATATTTAGAAGCTATACTCATATAGATAATATTTGCAGAAAAAGGCACGTTTTACTGCATTTTCATATCTGTGCAGGAGAACCAGTGCCGCGGCAGCGACAAGGCCGAGATAGGACCTGATGCCGAGGCAGTAGCAGAAAGACAGGAAGCAAGACTGTAGGCGATGGAAAGATAAAAATCCAAGGAACGTGTCTGGACTCAAAGCCCATGAATCGGAGCTGACTAGCATGAGGAAAAGCCCAAGGAAAGACCATGCGAGAAAGCCCCCTTAGCCGAATCAAACTTGGAAATATTTTAATTATGTACTTGACTTATTCCCTACTCCAAGTTGTATTCTATTTGGGAAAGGTTTGCCCTAGGTCTAGCCTATATAAAGACCTAGCCACCCAATGTACTATACACGGAATACCTAGGGAGAGAGCCGATCTTTATACTTGTCTTCTTCCTCTCCATTATGTTCTAAACCTTCTTAGAGATTAGGTGAAGGTTGTCGAGTATATGTGAGAGGAGATTGTACTTTGTCTTTGATTCAATGCAATAAAATTATCAAGGTTTGCTTATCCTTTGTTATTCCTTGTTCTCACAATTGAGCTCGGGAGAGGATATTGTGAGTAATCCATTTATCTAAGCTCGGGAGAGTTAGATTCACGAAAGGGATAAGTACGGTATTTCAATCGCGAAATACTAACTCGGCCTAGGGATAGGTTAAGAGTTTCAGCGGCTAAAAGAAGTGTGAGATTGGTTGGTGAGTATAATTGGTTCACGCCGGGAGGTATCATCAAGGACTAGTCATCAACAGCACTCTGACTTAGGGATAAGCGGAGTCATCCAAGGACACTTTGCCGAACTTTGGTAAAGTCTACCCACGAGCAAGGGATTGCCGCGGCAGACAGTATTGTCGCTGCCAAGGTAGTAAACTGCAGTGCTACCGAGGCAGTGATATACGATTGCATTGAGCAGAGATAAGTCAATCAAATCCACAATACAACGCAACTGGATCCTGACCCATCTCTCTCTATTATTCCAACTCTTTCCTTTGATTTAGTTCTTTTAGTTTAGATAACCCAACTCAATTCACTTGTGTTTTTACTTTTCTACAGAACAAGAAGGTGAAGGAAGCATATTAAGTCTACCGGTCCCTGAGGAGACGATAATCCGATAATACTTATCACTTATTACTTTCGATGTGTCCACTTGCACTAAACGCGCACTTTTGACACGCGGCAATTAGGTTTGGAAATATGAGGGGGCTCTTGGGTCGTTTCCAACAAGCATGCGTCTCATGCACAATAATTCTTCCTATGTCTATTGGGCAGCCAAAGAGAATAGAATGCAACAACATAAGTCAAGGTAAACTCATAGTAGTGTGATGCGAAGTGGGCATCAGCTTGTATCGCATGAAGTGGTTCCACAACCGGGCGTTGAGAAGCAAGCTCTCTCGGTTCACCGTTTGTCTCAAAGTTTTCTGGCCATTCCACTCGGTCTCGGGCAGACATAAATCCTCCTTCACACCTTGATATGTTTCGTAATCAGCCTCTTCTTCTTTCTTAGCATGCCTATCCACTTCTTGAGGGATTTTGAAGAAGCGGTTGATAGCCATGTTTGTGAAGTGGATGTTTTTGCCCTGGACATATGCAGATTTCTGGTCAGGGTTTTAAATGTTGGCATAAAACTCACGCACTAGTGTTGCGTTGATGGAGCCTGGATGGACTGCAAACTGCTCCCAATGGTGGCGCGCCACCACATCCTTCACCTCTGGTCCCAACTCGTCGGAGAGAATGAAGCCATGTTCAAAGAAAACTTTTCGGTTCTTGAGAGTTTTAAACCTCTCTTTCGCCAATTCGTCAACAAAAATACCCGGAAGATGTTGTGCGGCTCCTGGGGGTCTGGTTCGTACCATCTTTAAGTTGAAAGAGAGGAAAGAAAGTAGGAAAGCTTGAAGCTTTTCTCTAATGGAGGGGGGGGGGGGGTTCGGCTATGGAGGTTGGAGATGAGGAAGAAGATGGAGAGTAAAGGTAAAAAATAATAAAGGTGATACCTTTATTTCCTTTAGTGGGGGTGTGGGCAAGAAACGTGTGGAGGGGGTTGATTGGGTGTGGGAATAAAGGTGTCAGATTTTTAAAAGGAGAGAGAGGGTTGGATTTTGAAATTTAAAATAAAACAATAAAAATAATAAAAACTCCCCTTTTTTTGTCTTTTTGCCGCCCAATACTTTCAAGGTAGGGTTTCCTACTTTTCTCCTTCTTTTTCCTTCAGTTGTCAGCCTCCAAGGGTGTATATTAACCTAAAAAAATAAAAGAAAGGATTAAAAAGATTAAGCATATATAGCAAATTAAACAAACTTAAAGATGATTTATTTATGAACAGGAGTAAACTGAAAATGCCATGACATTTCAGCATGTCAGGCATCTATAAGATATGCGGTAGGTTTTTCCTGCATCACGTGGGCTCCAGTGTAGATTTTCAGGCGCTGGCCATTGACTTTGAAAATTCTTCCGCTATCAATGTCCTTGATGTCCACAACTCCATGGGTGTACACATGGTGTATTTCAAATGGCCCGGACCAGCTTGATTTAAGCTTCCCAGGGAAGAGCTTCAGCCTTGAGTTGAATAGGAGCACTTGTTGTCTCGCATGAAAATGTCGTGGCAAAATCGCGTGATCATGCCATCTTTTAGTTCACTCCTTGTAGAGTTTAGCATTCTCATGGGTCCTGAATTCTTCCATCTCATTCAACTCTAGAAGTCTTCTTTCACTAGCTAAATCGACATCAAAATTGAGCTTCTTGATTGCCCAATAAGCCTTATGCTCTAGCTCGACCGGGAGGTAACATGCCTTGCCATAGACTAATTTAAATGGAGACATCCCTAAGGGGTTCTTGAAAGTTGTTCGGTAGTATGCCCACAATGCTTCATCAAACTTTGGTGACCAATCCTTCCTTCTTGGATTCACCACTTTTTCCAAAATTTGCTTGATTTCACGGTTGGAAACCTCGGCTTGCCCATTAGTTTGGGGATGATATGTCGTGGCAATTTTGTGTCGCACCCCGTATCTTTGCAATGCCTTGGCAATCAACTTGTTGTCAAAGTGGGTGCCTTCATCACTGATGATAGCCCTTGGCGTGCCAAATCTTGTGAAAATGTGCTTATGAAGAAATTTAAGCACGGTCTTTGAATCGTTCCTTGGCGTCGCAATGTCTTCTAACCACTTGGATACATAGTCCACAGCCAAAAGGATATACAGACCTCCATATGAAGATGGGAATGATCCCATAAAGTCTATGCCCCATACGTCAAACAACTCTATCTCCAAAATATTTTTATCGTTGCATTTCATGACGTTTGGAGATATTCCCAATCCTTTGACATAGATCGCAGGCTTGGTAAAATGCTTGGGCATCTTTGAATAAGGTAGGCCAGTAAAAACCTAATTGGAGAACCTTAGCAGCAGTCCTCATTCCTCCGAAGTGTCCACCACATGGGCCTGAGTAACAGTGATGCAGAATATCTCTTTGCTCCTCTTCCGGCACACATCTTCGGATAATTTGATCGGCACAATGCTTAAACAGATACGGTTCATCCTAGAAATAGAACCGCGTGTCATGTCTAAATTTCTTACTTCCCTGGCTAGTCATGTCAAAAGGCAAAATACCACTAACAAGAAAATTAACAAGGTTAGCGTACCACGGAATTGCCGTGACATAAAGAATTTTCTCATCATGGAATTCATCATGTATTTCAATTTTGTCATAACATTCCAGGTTAACTTCTAGCCTAGAAAGATGATCAGCAACTTGGTTCTCGGTTCCCTTCCTATCTACCATCTTTAGGTCAAATTCTTGCAATAGCAGTATCCATCTAATGAGCCTAGGTTTAGCATCCTTTTTAGTCACTAAGTACTGAATTGCTGAGTGATCGGTGTGAACAATGACCTTAGTGCCTATCAAGTATGACCTAAACTTGTCAAATGCAAATACCACGACAAGTAGCTCTTTCTCTGTGGTAGTGTAGTTAAGTTGTGCTTCATTTAAAGTACGACTAGCATAATAAACAACATGAGAATTTTTACCTCGACGCTGCCCCAAAACTGCTCCCACGGCGTAGTCGCTCGCGTCGCACATCATTTCGAACGGTAAGGTCCAATCTGAGGGAACAACAATTGGTGCAGTGATCAGGCTTTGCTGCAGCTCTGTGAAAGCGCCATGACATTTTTGATCGAACACAAAAGGTTGGTTCTGCTGCAACAACATGCGCAAGGGCTTGGAGATCTTGGAGAAGTCCTTGATGAATCTCCGATAAAATCCCGCGTGTCCAAGAAAACTTCTTATGCCCTTGACATTTGTTGGTGGTTGATTAGTGCTCAACACACTATCACTTTTTACTCCTTTTATGGGCATTAATCACCAAATATACACCCACTCAGACCAATGCATGTGCTTAATATGATATATTTAGAAGTTATACTCATATAGATAATATTTACAGAAAAAGGCACGTTTTCCTGCGTTTTCATATCTGTGCAAGAGACCCAGTGCCGCGGCAGGGACAAGGCCGAGGCAGGACCTGATGCCGAGGCAGCAGCAGAAAGACATAAAGCAAGACTATAGGCGATGGAAAGATAAAAATCCAAGGAACTTGTTTGGACTTGAAGCCCATGGATCGGAGCTGGCTAGCACAAGGAAAAGCCCAAAGGAAGACCACGCGAGAAAGCCTCCTTAGCCGAAGCAAACTTGGAAATATATTATTATTATGTACTTGACTTGTTCCCTACTCCAAGTTGTATTCTACTTAGGAAAGGTTTGCCCTAGGTCTAGCCTATATAAGGACCTAGCCACCCAATGTACAATATACGGAATACCTAGGGCGAGAGCCGATTTCTATTCTTGTTTCTTTCCTCTCCATTATGTTCTAAACCTTCTTAGGGATTAGGTGAAGGTTGTCGAGTATTTGTGAGAGGAGATTGTACTTTGTCTTTGATTCAATGTAATAAAGTTATCAAGGTTTGCTTATCCTTCGTTATTCCTTGTTTTCACAATTGAGCTCGGGAGAGGATATTGTGAATCATCCATTTATCTAAGCTTGGGAGAGTTAGATTCACGAAAGGGGTAAGTACTGTGTTTCAATCGCGAAATACTAACTCGGCCTAGGGATAGGTTAAGAGTTTCAGCGGCTAAAAGAAGTGTGAGATTGGTTGGTGAGTATACTTGGTTCACGCTGGGAGGTATCATCAAGGACTAGTCATCAACAGCACTCTGACTTAGGGATAAGCGGAGTCATCCAAGGACACTTTGCCGAACTTTGGTAAAGTCTGCCCACGAGCAAGGGATTGCCGCGGAAGATAGTATTGTCGCTGCCAAAGCAGTAAACTGCAGTGCTGCCGAGGCAGTGATATACGATTGCATTGGACAGAGACATGTCAATCAAATCCACAATACGACGCAACTGGATCCTAGCCCATCTCTCTCTACTATTTCAATCCTTTATTTTTATTTAGTTATTTTAGTTTCGATAAATCAAATCAACTCACTTGTGTTCTTTACCTTTTCTACAGAACAAGAAGGTGAAGAAAGCATATTAAGTATACCGGTCCCTGAGGAGACGATAACTCGATAAAATAGTTATCACTTATTACTTGCAATGTGTCCACTTGCACTAAACGCGCACTTTTGACACACGACAAGTTTTTGGCGCCGTTGCCGGGGACTGACAACTAAATTTTGTTTTCTTTAATTTCTTGTTTATTTTTATTTTACTTTTGTTTTTTGTGGTGTGTGACCAGGGCCAATCCAACTAACCCCTTGTACGAGTTAGATCCAGAGATCGAAAGAACAAGGCAAAGGTTGAGGAGACAGATCCAAGGAGCCATGGCAGAACACCCGGCAGGACAAAACTTACCTGCCGGCAATGGAGGACTTCCGCCGCCACCTGGGCCGCGGCAGCTCACTGTCAGGGACTTCCTGGAAGTGGACTTGAACGGATTAAACCCAGGAGTCGTTACACCAGAGATTGAAGCAGCCCATTTTGAACTCAAACCCGTCATGTTCAATATGTTAAATACAATTGGACAATTTGGTGGGTCTGCAACTGAAGACGCAAGGAAGCACCTCAAGTCCTTCATGGAAATCTGCAACTCTTTCAAAATCCAAGGAGTCCATGTAGATGTCTTGCGATGAAAGTTATTCCCCTATTCATTGAGGGATAGGGCGAAAGCTTGGTTAAATAGCATTCCAGTAGGATCTATTGGTTCCTGGAGTGAACTTTGCCGTGATTTCATTACTCGTTTTAATCCCACTAATCTATATGATAGAATCCGTAATGAAATTACTTCTTTTCGACAGGCAGAAGACGAACCAATGTACGAGGCATGAGAACTCTATAGAGAGCTATTGCACAAGTGTCCTTTGCATGGATTTCCCCTATGGACATAGGTGACAATGTTTTACAATGCCATGAATGCCCCGACAAGGATGATGTTAGATGCCTCGGCAAACGGAACACTCCTAGATAAAGCACCTGAGGAAGCTATTGAAATATTGAATAAACTCGCAAAGAATGACTTTCAGTTTCCTACATCTAGGAGAGGAGGAGTAAGACACCAAGCCACGGTAAATGAATTAGACTCATCAAGTTCAGTGGCAGCACAATTGGCCTCTCTTATCAAGATGGTGCAAAGCCTGTAGTTACAACAAAATACCCGTGAGGTCAAGGTAATTGATTCATATTGTGACTTATGTGGAGGCAACCACAGTTCCTCTGATTGCATGAATCAAGAAACTGGTATATATGTTGGGAACTACAACCGTAACAATGTGATGTCCAACACATACAACCCCTCATGGAAGAGGATTCCAAACTTATCATGGAATAACCCAAACAATGCCTTAAACCCAATCACCCAACCTTCAGGATTTCAGCAACCGATGCCACAGCAGCAAGCCCAGCAGTCATTGCCGCCGCTGCAGATGCAGCAGCAACCGGTAAGTTCATTGGAAAACACGCTAAAGGCCTTCATGATGAAAAATGAGTCATACATGGCAGAAAATAGTAATTTCATCAAGAGGACAGATGCCTTCATGAATAGAACTGAGATGAGGCTGCAAGATCAAGAAGTGGCCATAAAAATGCTAGAAACTCAGGTTGCGCAGTTTGCTCAATGCATAAACACTAGACCACAAGGAGGACTACCTAGCAATACTGAAGTTGCTAAGGTAATGAGCCATGAACAGTGCAAGGTAATCACTACTAGGAGTGGTCTACAGCTGAAAGAGAAGATCCCAGAGAGCCAAATTCGATCAGCGAATCAAGCAAAAGAAGAGGCCGAGCAAACTGAATCTGACAACACTGCCCCGACAGAAAGCACTGCAGCTCCTGAGCAACCTGCCGAGGCAACAACAACTCTAGTGGTGCCAGGTATAAAATTTCAAACTAAAGAAACCCTGGATGAAATGAGACCACCACCACCTTTCCCACAAAGGTTGAAAAAGCAAAAACAGGACCAACAATTCAAGAAGTTCCTCGACATCTTGAAGCAAGTCCACATCAACATACCGTTCATTGAAGCTATTGAACAAATGCCGAACTATGCCAAGTTCCTAAAGGACATGGTGTCAAAGAGAAAACGAATAGGTGAGTTTGAGACAGTGGCTGCTACCGAGGGATGCATGGCAATGCTGCATAACCGCATGCCACCAAAGGGCGAAGCCTACAACAGTGATGCTCCAACTAGCGGATAGATCCTATGTGCAACCTGAAGGCAAAATTGAGGACATACTGGTAAGAGTAGACAAGTTTATTTTTCCTGCCGACTTCCTTGTCCTTGATTGTGAAGCAGATGACAATGTACCGATCATCCTTGGGAGACCCTTCCTTGCAACTGGACGCACCCTCATTGACGTGGAAAAAGGAGAGTTGACAATGCGGGTCAATGACCAACACGTCAAACTCAACGCATTCCACAACTTAAAGAAATATGATGATCTAGAGGAGTGCAAGGCCATCCACACAGTAGATAATAAGATATCCTGCCTGGGCAGTCTGCTCGGCAAAATATTCGGCAAGAAGATTAAGCCCAAGGTGGATGGACAGACAGCAAAATGGAATGGCCCACAACCGATTCACAATTTGGGCCTAAGGGAGAGAATAATTTTGGGAGATGCATTTGCATGCTCTCCACCAGTAACATGACCTCTCCCCTTTTCTTTATTATTATATTAGGGTTAGTAGTTTATTTTTTATTTTTCTAATTATTTTCGCTTTCAGTATTTTTCTTTTGTGTGTTTTATTTAGGAATAAAAAGAAAGAATAAGGGAAAAATAGTTCACAGCAGGAATTCTGCCGAGGCAATAAAACAGTGTCAGGGCCGCAGCAGTCCCAACGGGCAGAACAGTGTAACGGCTAGTCTGTCGAGATTCTTGCCGCGACAGAAAAAGGAAACGGTTACAAACGGCTAGTGGTCTCAACGGTCACAAGGCCGAGGCCTATATAAGAAACTCCTTCCTCTTGAACTATTCACTCTTACTTTCTTTTTCTCTTTAGTATTCATAACAATCTCTCTCTCACATTACTCTCTACCTACTAATTCTTGTAAAATCTCCATATTCTCTTCAAGAAAAACCTCCAAGAACTCACATCTCTCTATCTTGATGGCAACATACAAAAGATTCGCCCCAGCCAACGTTGAAGATCGATTCAACCGATCTTTCATCGCTAGGCAACTTTGGGAAGAGCAAGGTTTCCAGCATGCGGACGAAGAGAACTACGGCATTGAACACTACCTCTATGACAGAATTAAGTACCAAAATTGAGAAATTTTCTATTTGCAACCTGCCCAGGCGAACACCACGATTGTGCGGGAGTTCTACGCTCATGGGCCCAGCAAAGACTCCCTATTCGTTCACTGCCCGGCAGGCCAGTCCAGCTCGATGCCGAGACTATCAATAACTTCTACAGCCTCACCCCAGACAGTGATATCCACGCCAAATTCTTGGAAGATATCACTACCGAGGACTATGAACTCATCAAAGACGATCTTTGTTACGGGAATACCCCATGGGAAACCGGTACCCATCGAGGATCCGTAACAAGACAAAGCCTAAAGACGGAGGCCAAGATATGGAATACCTTCGTCAAACGATGCCTCATCCCAACATCACACAATAGCACGGTGGATCGCAAGAGATTGGTGCTTATCCAATCCATCATCAACAAGAGGACCATCAATGTTGGCGAGATTATCCTAAGGGAAATTCGTGAGTGCGGTAAGAAAGATAGGGGACCATTGTATTTCCCTTGCTTGATTACGGGTTTATGTGTTTCTGCAGGTGTACCCATTGAAGAAACGGATGAATACATGCCCCCACGACGAGGATGGACCAGGGACTTCTGCCACAAAGTCATGCAGATCACTCAAGCAGAGCCTGTCCAAGCAACGCCGCAGCAGTTCACTGCCGATACTGCTGCCGGGGCCCAGTACACGGCAGACATACCTGGTACTGCCCACACCTCTGCCGCAGTAGACCAGTACCAAGAGATCTTGCAACGGATGACAACAATGGACCTTAGACAACAACGGTACATGGAGTACCAAAGGGACTTCAATGGCACGCTAGCCCAGATGATGTTGCACGCCTTCCCGGACCAAGGAGTACAATTCCCGGAGTTCCCAAGCAACATGTTCGTCACCGCCGCACCTTACACCGAGACTACACCAGCCCCGGGAGGACCAAGGTCGTTCTTCCATGCGGACCCTCAGCCCCAATACCAGGCTGCCGGCCCATCTAGGGCTGCAGATTCTGCCGCGGCCTCGTTTGTCAACAGATGGCCATTCAAGCGAAGGGCCGTTTTCAACACTCCACCCAGATCGCAAATTATCATGGGCAGTTTATCCGCCGAGATAGATGCCTATGTGCACCAAAGCTCCACTGCCGCCGGCCCAAGTACACACCACACCGGAGGAGCAACAGCAATGGGAGGAGGAACGGACGTAATGCTCACCGAAGAGATGGCTGATGTAGAAGGAGAGGAGGTAGAAGCCCCAATGCAACGGACACCACCCACTCGAGTCCAACCGCCCCGGCAAGCAAAGACACAACCATCGCCTTCACCAAGGACAAAGCATTTGGCATCAAGGCCACGGAGGAAAATTGTTACAAGCAGCTCTTCGGAGTCGCTTTAAATTTCTTTGTCCTTAACTCAATATTAATTGCTTTACTGTTTCTATTTGCTGATTTTTTTCATATTTTGTTTTACCGTTTATCTCTTCAAATATAAAGCATTGAGGACAATGCTTGGTTTGAGTTTAGGGGTGCAGATTCACTGCCAAGGCAGCACTACTGCTGCGGCCTTGCCAAAAAGGGGGTATTCTAGTGATTTTTTTTAATTTTTATGCTCCCCGCCTTACTTGAATTAACTGCCTACACTCTTACACTGCTCATCATCAGTATTGCCTTAGTTTACTCTTTAAGGCTATAGAAATCTTTCTCCTTACCATGTTTAGGTTCTGTTAAGAGGGCTTAACCTTAGGATGCTTAAGGATGAAAACTTAGAAGCTTACTATAGGAAGAACTTTAAACACTTTTGGGACTTGTTGGATTATAGGAATTCTTTTAATGAACTTAGGTGATAAAGACTTAGATTTTTGGAAAGTAACTAGAGGTGCCTACCACCGGCTCTAGAAAGTCTCTTCTTCATGCTAGAGGTGCCCGAAATTGGCTCTAGTATGTTTTAAGGAATATTAAAAAGAAAGAAGGAATTTAGTGAAAAGAAAAACACAAGTCTTTGAGGTGCCCGAAACCGGCTCAAGATTTGGGGTTTGAAAAAGAAGAGAACACTGAACCAATGTCTATTTGTCTTGAACTTAGAGTTTATCTAAGAAAGCCTTTTAATCAACTTGTCCACAAAAACGCACACACTCACAATTCCTATAGTTTGTTCCTAGGTAAACCCTTGGGTAACCGAATGATTAAGGCTTAAGAATAGGCCTAGTTATGGTGGGGAGAATAGATGGACATGTAAGACCAAGAGAGAGTAAAGTTCGGCAAATGGATGGTTTGCATTGCTTGAGGACAAGCAATAATTCGAGTTTGGGGGTGTGATAAGTGCTCAACACACTATCGCTTTTATGGGCATTAATCACCAAATATACACCCACTCGGACCAATGCATGCGCTTAATGTGATATATTTAGAAGTTATACTCATATAGATAATATTTACAGAAAAGGCACGTTTTACTGCATTTTCATATCTGTGCAGGAGACCCAGTGCCACGGCAGGGACAAGACTGAGGCAGGACCTGATGCCGAGGCAGCAGCAGAAAGACAGGAAGCAAGACTATAGGCGATGGAAAGATAAAAATCCAATGAACTTGTTTGGACTTGAAGCCCATGGATCGGAGCTGGCTAGCACAAGGAAAAGCCCAAAGGAAGACCACGCGGGAAAGCCTCCTTAGCCGAAGCAAACTTGGAAATATATTATTATGTACTTGACTTTTTCCCTACTCCAAGTTGTATTCTACTTAGGAAAGGTTTGCCCTAGGTCTAGCCTATATAAGGACCTAGCCACCCAATGTACAATATACGGAATACCTAGGGAGAGAGCCGATTTCTATTCTTGTTTCTTTCCTCTCCATTATGTTCTAAACCTTCTTAGAGATTAGGTGAAGGTTGTCGAGTATTTGTGAGAGGAGATTGTACTTTGTCTTTGATTCAATTTAATAAAGTTATCAAGGTTTGCTTATCCTTTGTTATATTCCTTGTTTTCACAATTGAGCTCGGGAGAGGATATTGTGAATCATCCATTTATCTAAGCTCGGGAGAGTTAGATTCACAGATCTCCATATGAAGATGGGAATGATCCCATAAAGTCTATGCCCCATACGTCAAACAACTTTATCTCCAAAATATTTTTATCGTTGCATTTCATGACGTTTGGAGATATTCCCAATCCTTTGACATAGATCGCAGGCTTGGTAAAATGCTTGGGCATCTTTGAATAAGGTAGGCCAGTAAAAACCTGATTGGAGGACCTTAGCAGCAGTCCTCATTCCTCCGAAGTGTCCACCACATGGGCCTGAGTAACAGTGATGCAGAATATCTCTTTGCTCCTCTTCCGGCACACATCTTCGGATAATTTGATCGGCACAATGCTTAAACAGATACGGTTCATCCCAGAAATAGAACCGCGTGTCATGTCTAAATTTCTTACTTCCCTGGCTAGTCATGTCAAAAGGCAAAATACCACTAACAAGAAAATTAACAAGGTTAGCGTACCACGGAATTGCCGTGACATAAAGAATTTTCTCATCATGGAATTCATCATGTATTTCAATTTTGTCATAACATTCCAGGTTAACTTCTAGCCTAGAAAGATGATCAGCAACTTGGTTCTCGGTTCCCTTCCTATCTACCATCTTTAGGTCAAATTCTTGCAATAGCAGTATCCATCTAATGAGCCTAGGTTTAGCATCCTTTTTAGTCACTAAGTACTGAATTGCTGAGTGATCGGTGTGAACAATGACCTTAGTGCCTATCAAGTATGACCTAAACTTGTCAAATGCAAATACCACGACAAGTAGCTCTTTCTCTGTGGTAGTGTAGTTAAGTTGTGCTTCATTTAAAGTACGACTAGCATAATAAACAACATGAGAATTTTTACCTCGACGCTGCCCCGAAACTGCTCCCACGGCGTAGTCGCTCGCGTCGCACATCATTTCGAACGGTAAGGTCCAATCTGAGGGAACAACAATTGGTGCAGTGATCAGGCTTTGCTGCAGCTCTGTGAAAGCGCCATGACATTTTTGATCGAACACAAAAGGTTGGTTCTGCTGCAACAACATGCGCAAGGGCTTGGAGATCTTGGAGAAGTCCTTGATGAATCTCCGATAAAATCCCGCGTGTCCAAGAAAACTTCTTATGCCCTTAACATTTGTTGGTGGTTGATAAGTGCTTAACACACTATCACTTTTTACTCCTTTTATGGGCATTAATCACCAAATATACACCCACTCCGACCAATGCATGTGCTTAATGTGATATATTTAGAAGTTATACTCATATAGATAATATTTACAGAAAAGGCACGTTTTACTGCGTTTTCATATCTGTGCAGGAGTCCCAGTGCCACGGCAGGGACAAGGCCGAGGCAGGACCTGATCCCGAGGCAGCAGCAGAAAGACAGGAAGTAAGACTATAGGCGATGGAAAGATAAAAATCCAAGGAACTTGTTTGGACTTGAAGCCCATGGATCGGAGCTGGCTAGCACAAGGAAAAGCCCAAAGGAAGACCACGCGGGAAAGCCTCCTTAGCCGAAGCAAACTTGGAAATATATTATTATGTACTTGACTTTTTCCCTACTCCAAGTTGTATTCTACTTAGGAAAGGTTTGCCCTAGGTCTAGCCTATATAAGGACCTAGCCACCCAATGTACAATATACGGAATACCTAGGGAGAGAGCCGATTTCTATTCTTGTTTCTTTCCTCTCCATTATGTTCTAAACCTTCTTAGAGATTAGGTGAAGGTTGTCGAGTATTTGTGAGAGGAGATTGTACTTTGTCTTTGATTCAATTTAATAAAGTTATCAAGGTTTGCTTATCCTTTGTTATTCCTTGTTTTCACAATTGAGCTCGGGAGAGGATATTGTGAATCATCCATTTATCTAAGCTCGGGAGAGTTAGATTCACGAAAGGGGTAAATACGGTGTTTCAATCGCAAAATACTAACTCGACCTAGGGAAAGGTTAAGAGTTTCAGCGGCTAAAAGAAGTGTGAGATTGGTTGGTGAGTATACTTGGTTCACGCCGGGAGGTATCATCAAGGACTAGTCATCAACAGCACTCTGACTTAGGGATAAGCAGAGTCATCCAAGGACACTTTGCCGAACTTTGGTAAAGTCTACCCACGAGTAAGGGATTGCCGCGGTAGACAGTATTATTGTTGCCAAGGCAGTAAACTGCAGTGCTGCCGAGGCAGTGATATACGATTGCATTGGACAGAGACAAGTCAATCAAATCCATAATACGACGCAACTGGATCCTAGCCCATCTCTCTCTACTATTTCAATCCTTTATTTTTATTTAGTTATTTTAGTTTTGATAAATCAAATCAACTCACTTGTGTTCTTTACTTTTTCTACAGAACAAGAAGGTGAGGAAAGCATATTAAGTATACCGGTCCCTGAGGAGACGATAACTCGATAAAATACTTATCACTTATTACTTGCGATGTGTCCACTTGCACTAAACGCGCACTTTTGACACGCGACAGTGGTGATAGCTTTTCGATCACCTCGATCTTAGCTTTGTCTACCTCAATGCCTTTGTGTGAGATTTTATAGCCTAACACAATACTTTTGTCACCATGAAGTGACATTTCTCCCAATTCAGCACAAGGTCAACTTCTTTACATCGCTTCAGGACCTTTGCTAAATTGCCAAGACATTTCTGGAAACTGTCTCCAGAAACAGAGAAATCGTCCATGAAAATCTCAAGAGAGTCTTCAACCATATCAGAGAAGATAGCTTGCATACAGTGCTGGAAAGTTGTTGGGGCATTACACAATCCAAAGGGCATCCTTCGAAAAGCATAAGTGCCATAAGGACAAGTAAAAATGGTCTTCTCTTGATCCTCCGGTGCTATAGCTAATTGGTTATAATCCGAATATCCATCCAAGAAACAATAGAATGCTTTGCCCGCCAAGCGATCCAACATTTCGTCGATGAAGGGTAGAGGAAAGTGGTCTTTCTTCGTAGCTTTGTTGAGCTTTCGATAGTCCATACAAATCCTCCATCCGATCACTACTCTCGTCGGTAATAGCTCATTGTCCTCATTGCTCACCACGGTCGTTCCTCCTTTCTTGGGTACACACTGAACCGGGCTTACCCACGAACTGTCCGATATTGGGTAAATAACTCCAGCATCAAGCCATTTGAGAATCTCCTTCATAACAACTTGCTTCATAATGGGGTTGAGTCTACGTTGTGGCTCTATGGATTTGCCATGGCATTCTTCCAGAAGTATCTTATGCATACAGATAGTAGGACTAATCCCCTTTAAATCTGCCATGGTTCATCCTATTGCTCGCTTATGCTGTGACAAAACAGCAAGTAGACTTCTCTCTTGATCAGAATTTAGATTCACAGAAATAATAACAGGCAGGGTCTCATCTTCACCCAGATAAGCATATTTCAAATGTTGTGGCAAAATCTTCAGCTCCAGCTTTGGTGCATTAAGAGGTTCAAAGCTCGAATGATTTCTAGCTATTAGTAGACTAGATTGGTGTTCCTCCAATGAAGATTCACTAGCTTCTTCCTCTTCTTCATTTGTGAGCTCTTCATACTCATCCAATTGCACAAAATTGTTGTGACAAAAATGATTAGCTTCTGATGATAGCTCATAATCTGCTTCCAAAATGCTCCGGCATTCTTTAGAATCATCCATGTACTTGAGAGAAGTGTTGATGTTCACGGTCAATCTCTGATTTGCTACGCACATTGTAAGCTCACCCTTCTCACAATCAATGAGAATGCGACCGGTTGCTAGGAAAGATCTCCCTAAGATAATGGGTGTATTAGCATCAACCTCACAATTAAGTATAAAGAAGTCGGCTGGAAATACGAACTTGTCCACCCTCACTATGACATCTTCAATCTTCCCCTCAGGTCTCACATGTGAACGATCGGCTAGTTGCAATATGACGGATGTTGGTCTCGCATCTCCCATTCCAAACTTCACGAAAATAGACTTGGGCATCAGATTTACACTCGATCCAAGATCACAAAGTCTTTCCCAATGAACTTGTCTCCAATGGACACGAAATAATGAAGCTGTCTGGATCCTTTTTCTTCAACGGTAGTGTACTCAAAGGAAAGTAATACTCTTTTGTCGTGGCAATTGTCTCAAGCTTCTCCACTTTACGCTTCTTCGTAACTATCTCCTTAAGAAATTTAGCGTAGGTGGGCATCTGGTCAATTGCCTCCAAGAGTGGGACATTTATGTATAACTAATCCAATTTACCCACAAACTTTTTGAACTGAATTTCATCATTGTGTTTCTTGAGCCTCTGGGGAAAGGGTGGTGGGGGTCTAACTTCTTCCACTTGTGGTGTAGGAATTGTTTTTGCCGTGACATTTCTGCTCGCTCCATCGGCAGGTTCCTTTATCAAACCTTCCTCTTGATCCTTTTCCTCGAGAATTTGCTCAGGCATTTCTTATTGCACAGGTTCGGGTAAAGAATACTCAGATTTCTTTCCCCCAAACTTATCTTGCTAATTAAGTTGAGTGCCACTCCTTAGTATGATTGCGCTACATTGCTCTTTACCATGCGGCTTAGTGACTTCAGTATCACTCGGCAGACGTCCAGGCTGACGCTCTTGTAATGCCGTGGCATTGTGGCTTTGCAATAGAGTTCCTTGGTTCTTGATAGCTGTTGTATGTTTTTGAAGCATCGTCTTTGTACTTAGAATAAATTCTTGCATAGTTGCCTCCAAAGAACTGGTATTAGATGATGATGCAACCCCCTTGTTCTGATTAAGCCAGGGCATATTCGCTTGAAACTGCTGGGGCTCATTGTTATTTCGCACTGGGGGATTAGGATTGTTGGTTCCTTGATTTCCCCATGAAAAATTCGGATGTTGTCGCCATCCTGGATTATAGGTGTTTGAGTAGGGATTGTTGTTGCTTCTATTATAATTGCTCACATAATTAGCTGTCTCATGGTTTCCTGGGCACTCGCTCTCATGATGATTGTCATGGCATAACAGACATGCTGAACTGACCATCTTCACTTCCTTCACCTTGTTGGAACGTTGTATGCTCTTCAACATGTTAGTGATAGCTAAAAGTTGGGCGGATAGTGAATCTTTAGCATCAAGCTCGAATGTTCCTTGTGCCTTCCTCCCGGTTTCAAGTCTTGTAGAAGGAAATTGATAGTCATTGTTGGCAATTCTATCAAGTATGTCAAATGCCTCCTCGGGTGATTTGTCTAACAAAGTTCCATTTGCCGAGGCATCTAGCATCATCCTCGTCAGTGCATTGACTCCGTTGTAGAACATCACAACTTGAGTCCAATCTTGAAATCCATGATTTTTACACTTGCGAAGCAATCCCTTGTATCGATCCCAACATTCACACATTGACTCGTCGTCACCTTATCGAAAAGAAGCAATGTCATTTCTAAGCTGAGTATTGAGATTCGGAGGATTATATTGCAGCAAAAAGCTCCTTAGTTTCTTCGGGGTTAGTTCGGTAAGCTGGTCAGTTTGGGATAGTAGCACCTGGAATAAAGTCAATATGATGCTCAATGCCACAAAGAGGTGGCAATCCCTTCGGTGTTTCATCCGGAAACACGTCCTCAAATTCCTGCAAAAGAGACAAAATCGGTGCAGGTAGATCAGTAGGAAAATCACCAACAAACAATAATCTTTAAACATCAAAATAAGAACAGATTGTTGAGAGGAAAGACATTTCCTGATTTCGCTACTGCTTGCATAAACAGACATCTTTTTCTTCTCTTTACAGCTTCTCTACTCTTTTTCATGCTCGCTTGATCTTCAAACACTTGACTCGGTGTCAAAGGAGCCAAAGTGATCTTTTTACCTGCATGCATAAAAGAGTAACGATTCGTATATCCATCATGCATTGCCCTCTTATTATACTGCCAAGGGCGTCCCAATAACAGGTGAGTAGCATCCATGGAAACAACATCACAAAGGACTTCGTCTTTGTAGTTTCCAATTGAAAATGGTACAACAGCTTATCTGGTCACTTTAAGTTCACCACCATTATTCAACCATTGCAACTTATACGGATTAGGATGCTTCATCGTCTTTAGGCCTAACCTGTCAACCATCACTGAACTAGCGACGTTAGTACAACTACCGCTATCAATAATCATTACATACACCTTATCTTGCACCTTGCATGGTGTGTAAAAGATATTCTCACGTTGTTGATCATCCGATACCTATTGCACATTCAAACTTCATTTAATAACCATTAATTCCATCACCTTACCAGTTTCAGGAACCTCTAGGTCATCCTCGTCTTCCTCTTCATTAGGGATGTCATGCACTTCTTCCTCTGAATCTAACTCGATCTCTCTATCATCTCGCATCAACATAACCCTACGATTAGGACACTGGCTAGCAACATGTCCTCAACCAAGGCACTTAAAACACTGGATACCTCTCGATCGTTCTTGTGCCACCACTTTTTGTTTGCCTCGCCCATTATCAACAACGAAAGGCTTTGGCTTGCTAGATTCGCCTTGCTCTTGAATCTGCAGTGGCGCTTGTGGTGCTTGTTTCCTAGCATGGTTAGGGGTATACAATGGATTTGAAAAAGATTTAAATGGAGTAATATTACCTTTAGTAGAAACTTTTCTTCGTTATTGTCACTCAATTTTGGTCGCCATTGGTGTGTTCTGTGTAGTGCTATAAATGATGTATGTGAACACACATATATGTGCAAGTATACACAGTCATACAAGTAATAATAGGGTGAGTGAGTATCGTTCCCACAAGGATCACTGGTAAAGTGTGTATTCAAATTTGTCAAGGCAAAAGGGTGTCACAAACTATAAAGCAAAAACAAAGGACAATATATAAACAAGAGAAAATGGATATATACGGTGAAGTGTTATGTAGAAATGCTATGGCAATCCTAGAATGCAAGCAACTAAAATATGCCATGGCAAAATGGAATGGATGATGATGGCAAGGTGGGTGTATGGAAGTGATATGTGGAGTGGAAAGCAGTGTGATTGGAAGATAACAAGTAAAATAAAGAAAATAGTTTGTAAATGCTGAGGCAAAAGCAGGATGCAAGAACACGTTAAACAATATGTTGTACTATCCCTCTATTGATGAACTCTCTCGGGAATGACTGGTAGAAACTCCTATGAACTTCTTACCCTCACTCCTATGAACATAAAGCAACTATGGTGTATATCTACTTGACAGAGGATTCTAAAGTTTTCTCGCTCTTTCGAGTCATAGAAACCTGACAAACTAAAATGCCATGACATCTCGTGTCGCTCGAGTAGCACTAGCCTATTGATAAAGCATACTCCTTTTAGTCGTTGAAACCCTCACCTACGCCTCTTCCGAGTGCTCTAGGCTTAGATTAGGCTCTATTTTCAGTCTAGAACCCATTGCTCACGTAGATCCTCCCTTAGCTTCTTCCGGATGATCTAAGGATCTATAGCTACGCCTCTTCTGAGTGCTCTAGCATGCACCTAAACACGGCACACTTCCGTGCCTCTTACAATGCATAGATGATTATCAACAATGAGCAAAGCAAATATACAAACACATAGAAGGCAATATATTAATAAAAGCAAAAGATAATCATCCACAAAAGCAACCACCTAAACAAAGCTCACATGGTGGTGCAAAATGTTAAAAGTAATATCATCCAAATAAAACCTTAAACATTTAACAATCATCCTCATAAAATATGAAAAATAAAGCAAAGGAAGGAGGACTAGAAGACACCCTCGATTGCGCAGGCCGTCGGCTTCTTCAACCACCACGAGACGCCTTGGTGTGCTAGCCCCTTCCGGGTGCTTAGCACACCACTCCCTTCGAGCTCTACCAATGGAGGTCTCTTCGGTTGGAGTTTGGAGGAGAAAGGTGGGAGCTTTCCACCGTCGCAAAAACCGCTCTAAAGGTCCTCTTTTTCTGTGTTTTCTTGCTCCTCAAAGGTGCCTCCTTTTCTTGTAGGTCACCATGTCTTTAAAAAGGGTGAAAAACCCTAGAGAATAATAAAAATCCCATTTCTTCCCCATTCACGTGATGGCATTTTTGCAGGGCTGGCGGTGGTGACAGTGGTCCCCTACCCAGGTGGCTGTAGTCAGGCTGCAGTGGTCCTGACCGGCTATAATGGCACCAGCTGGCACTCTTATCAAAATATCTCTTTGTCGTCTAGCTCAGCACAAGTGTCCTCCAGCTTTTCCATGGCATTATCCCATCGCTATCCTTCTATGAATGCCATGACAAATTGCCTCAACTTCCATTTCTGCTTTACCTGCACAACACAACTGAAAAGAACTACCTTTCCCATTAAAGTGCACCTATTATCACATAAAAATGCCAAGGCATAACTAGAAAACTATATGCAATGTTATGAACCTAAATACAACTAAATGAACCTATATGAACTTAAAGACACTCAATAACTTAATTAAAAAGGCCTAAAATATAGCCTTTTTGTGGAGTTATCAGCCATATGCACCATGTCATCCAATTCAACATAATGCTGCAATTGAACAATGTTAGCAATTTCAGAATTCAGACCTGCCATAAACCGGGCCATAGTCGCCTCACGATCCTCAATTATGTTTGCACGCATCATGGACATCTCCATTTCCTTGAAATAGTCCTCGACGCTCCTATTGCCCTGGTCCAAAGTTTATAATTTCTGAAATAAATCACGATGATAGTGAGAAGGAACAAACCGTTTCCGCATGATACGCTTCATTTCGTCTCATGTTCTCACTGGTCTTTCACCTGTACGTCGTCGACTAATCATTAATTGATCCCACCATAACAATGTATAGTCAACAAATTCCACAGTTGCTAGTCGAACTTTCTTTTGTTCCGAGTAATTGTAACACTCGAAAACATGTTCAACTTTGCTTTCCCATGTTAGATAAGCATCTGGATCTGAACATCCCTAAAAAGAAGGTATAACAACTTTTATGTTAGAAATATTATCATCAACTTGCTGACCATGTCTAGGGGTAGGTCTCAGGGATTGATTGACTTCATTTCCATTGATTTCATCATGGGCAGAATTGGAACCTCCATCAATTCTGTCCATTCGAGACTATAATGGCTCCAAAGCACCAACCACTACTCTTTGCATCATTCTCTCCAAGGCTTGCATTTGCAAGTCTGGTGGTTGTCTTTCATTAGAATGATAACCAGAACCTGTCATTTTTTTCTTCTTCAAACAACAAAAACAAATAAAAACAAACAAACAGATTAAAAGGTTAGTGTAAAAGAAAATGGACCTCACAAATCACACAACAAAATCCTCACTGATCGCTCCAAGGAATTTGCACTCAAGGAAAGAGAAAATAACACTCAACACTCATGTTTCACTCAGGAGAAAACTTGAATGACTTTTTGTCCCCCCTTCTAATCTTACAAGCTCAGTTTGCCTTTTCCCTCAATCTCTTGTACTCAGTTCTTTAAAGGAACTGATTTCAACGTTCAGATTCTGTAAATGTGTCAAATTGCAAGAAAGAATAACGGTGAAGGGAATTAATGCTAGAAAAAGAAATAAGGGTCAAAAATTGAAGAAACAAAGAACAAAAGTTAAGAATCAGGGGTTGAAAAAAAGAGAAAACAAATGAAATGTAAGAAAGGATGCTAAAAGAACGAGAAATTAGGAACTTACGCAGTAAGAAATGCTTACCACCATCCTATTTCCAGAACAAACTAGAAAAGTTTATTTCAGGTGATTACAAAGCATTTCAAGGTAAGATAAACATATCATTCAACATGTTAAACATATCAACACTGTTGTTTTCCATTCAACACAATTTGGTTTTGACTACAGGATTTTCAGAAATAAAATTCGTTTTTTTTATATTTGCTTTTTGTTTTGTATTTTTTTTGGATACAGAACGTGCTAAATCTAACCTAAGCTCTGATTACCATACGATACGGGGCTGGTTGTGAAGAAACAACATTCCTCGTTCATTCACGGACCTAGGATTGTAGCAAGTATTCCTCTGCAGCAAAAATAAACATGGTGTTGTGTTAGGATGTTAAAAAGACTTAAAATAAAAAGAAATATCATAATTGAGGGAGAAATGAGTTGCTAGAAATTTTTGGACAGGCTTGAAGGTTGAAGATGAAGTTCTTCAAGCATTCATCAATGGCAGCAACGTTCTTGAAGTTTGAACAAACTCCAAGGAAGAACCTGAACAATCTACTGAACGGACCCGAACCTTATCTTGAATCTGCTCGTAAATGGACTTGGACCCTTCAATTATCGAACAATTGAGAACCCGAAGTATCAAGTAACTTGACAACAATTCAGAATTGATAGTCAAGGAAAAGTTCTAAAAAGAACCAGGTTTGAGAGAAAATCTCACAAAAGAATTTATTCATCAAAAGGTCTAGCCTTATCTTTACAAAATTAAGATAATATATAGGAATAGAGGAGAAGTTAGCCAAATTTGAGTTTGTGGCCTTAATTCAAACGAAAATTGAATTTTAAATGCAAAAATAACTCCTCCTAGGCTCCTAATATCCTTAGCCACATGTTTTGGCACATTAAACATGTGCTAATTATTTGAAATTTGAACCAAAACCATTCGTTCTTATCCAATGTTGATGGTTGGTCTTCAAAGCAAGGGCCTTGTTTGGCTTGCTTGGTTTTGGACGCCCAAACATGTGGAGAAGGTTGTTATGTGGATCCCACATGCATGGCACATGCCTAGGACACCTGCTCTTCGTGTACGATAGGTTTCAGCTGCCGTAGGTCACTTCAGCTTGAGTTGAGCTAGTTAGAAATTGAGTAGAGCTGAAACGAGCTAACTGAGAGTGTAAGGAGCTAAACGGAGCTGGGAGCTAAGCCTCTGAGCTACCTCGAGCTAAGATGAGTTGCGTGCACTCCATTGAGCTTCTTCTGAGCTGAATATAATTCACTTGAGCTGGTGTTGAGCTGAGTATGCCCACTTGAGCTAAGGTTCTCCTAAGTACCTAAATCAAAACAAGGCAAACACATCTAAAAAGCCTTGTAGTCTTATTTTAACCACACAAACACACTTAAAACCAAATGCAAACATATTTAACATAGTATATACATAAGTAAACACACATACTAATATATATACCTAAATATGTCACATATCAGCATGCAACACATTATAAAAAACATATTCTAAGGCATGGACATTCTCAAATGAATCTGAAATGTTAGCGCAAGTAAGAAAAAGAGATTCCCTATATTTCTTTGCCTTAGAACGTGTGATAGGTCCTGATGGTAAGACCTCCGGATCAACCTGTTGAACTTGACATCCCAGAGTAAAGTACTCGGTCAGGTAATACCATGATCCAACAGCTCTTGCAACTGAACCTTCAATACCTTCAACTCTTTAGACTCTATTCGGTAAGGAGTAATAGAGACAAGTAATGATCCCTCTATTAGCTCAATATCGAACTCAACTTCTCGGTTAGGTGGTAACTGATGCGTTCACATTTTTGCTCATTTATCTCATGCTTTCATACTTCATTTCACGCATGGGATCAAAGGGGAGTAGTAACACCCCGACCCGGATGTCACATTGGGCCTCCGGCCTAAAACCTATATTTCAAATTTTCTTTCGAAAACCCAAAAGTAAAACCAACTCAAGCCCAAATATGGTTCATAAAATCCATTAAGTTAAAACATAAGCTCAAAATAATAATAAGTAATCGGAGCTTCAAAATATTACAAACTATTTAAAAATATTCGACTCGAATAAATAATAACAGAGTTACATTACATAGGGTTCGACAAAGTACTAGCCCACTAAATCTAATAATTGTACTCTGACAACATGGTCGATGCTGAAATCCCAACCTTGATGGTGCTCCACGGAACTGGCTTCACCTAACCTACGCACGAAAACACATTTCGAACACTGAGCTACAAAAGCTCAGTGGGTACGCTGAACTCGGCCAACATCATGCAAATCATAAGAAGTAAAGCAGAACATATAAATATCATGCATGATATGATTATCTAGAATGCTTGCCTACCACAAGACATAAATGAATGTATACTGACGCACACAACATATACATAGCAAAACAAACAACACAAGGTAATGGGGCCCGCGTCCACACAGCATCGGGATCCCATACTCAAGGATGAGGCTCGTGTCCACACAACATCGGGATCCTACATCCGGGATTTGAGGCCCGTGTCCACACAGCATCGGGATCCTCCAAATCCCATACTCAAAATGTCACATCGAGTATCTTCAAATGAGGCTCGCGTCCACACAGCATCGGGATCCTACATTCGGGATAGTCTTCAAATTATCACCCGGGATGTTACATCGGATGGCCTTCGACATGTTGCAACACTTTTGGATATCCGGATTTCCATCAAACAAGGACTCAAACCACACACAAACGATCCACCTAGGACCTTAACATCAAAGCATACTAAAACTCATCAAGACTTAGTCTTTTTGGGGTTAAAATCATCAACCTTAGTTTAATAATTCATTTCATTGTTTTTAAGATTCATCAGGACCCATAATCACTGTTATCGAACCTCACTCTCTACTTACTTGGCAACATTACGCAGGGGTATCGATACTCCTAAGTGGGGTATCGAAACACACTATATCGATACCCACCTAAAGAGGGTATCAAAACATTGGTATCAATACTGGTATCGATACCCTTTGACCAACTTTAAGGTCAACAAAAGGGGGATTATCCGCTTCGATACGAGTATCGAATCGAAGATGCCACTGGAGGGTTTGGTATGGAAACCTGTATCGATACCCTCTCCTCACTAGCTTATTTTTCCCTTAGGGGTATCGATACACGGGCCATCGGTATCGATACCCCTTGCACGAAATTGCAAGTTTCACATGATATTTTCTAAGGATCATTCCCAAATTACTTCTAATCGATCCTAAAGTGTTCCATCTTGATATTATGAATATTTTGGAGTGTTTTAACATCACTTTCATATCATTTAACACATTAACACGAAGTTCACCATTAAAGACCTCATACATGTAAACCAAGCATTCATACATGATTTCTATATGCTATACATTCTACCATGAAGTGAATGATGAAAGAAAGAGTTGGGAGTACCAACCTCGAGCTAAACCAACAACAAAACGTCACCCTTCTCCTCCTCAAGCTTTCTCTTTTCCAAGGCTTGTGGAAGGCTCCCCAACTTATCTCTCTACAAAGAGATGTTAAACTAAGCATTAGACAATCCTTTAGACGATTCTCAGAATAACAAAACATAAGAAACTGAGATTTAAGCCCTTAAACCTCATTCCCGTTTTTCTCTCAACCCATACTCACAAACTCTTATCCTCACCAAACCAACATATCTTTACCTCTTTTTATAGATTCTCGGCAGCCCTAAAACTTACCCTCAAGACTCAAACCGGGATTCTCCAACCAACCAACAAAGATTCCACCTTTAGCCGCTCTCTTCTTCTTCTTGCCAAGAAACAAAGATGAAGGAAGAAAAGAGATGTAAGGGGTGATATCACTCTGCTCTCTGTAGAGAAAAACATAACACCCCCTTCACTCTTTGTCCTCACAATGAAAAAGACACAAAAACCCTCAAGCAAAAGCCAATCCACTAACAACCCAATAAAGGCCCAAAAACCTAAGGCCCACAACCTAAATTCAGGGCCCAAAACCGAAGCTCAAACTCTTGGGTTAACCCGACACTCGGATCCGAATTCGGGTCGTTACAGGAGTTATCTTACTGATCTTAGTATTTATTACTTTTATATACTTTATAGTAAGATACTTAAGAGTTATATTAATTAAGTTATAAACATGAATAGCCATTATAACCACATTATTAAGTTTCAGCTTAACTCTAAACTCATATTAAGTTATTTTAAGTATTCTCATTATTTCCATTATTATGTTCTAAACGGAAGGCAATGCTAAAAACACTAGAAGCCAACTTCGGAATAGCTTGGAAATACATGGAACACTCCTACAATACTTAAAGGACTAAAGGTTGGCTCCATGTCAGCTCACAAATCCCATATGAGCTCAAATGAAGCATAATTCGAAATGAGACCTTAGGAGATTCGTGTCAGCTCCAAAGCACTCCTCACACTAGAAGAGTGTATAAGGAAGCTAATGGACCAGCTCACTTTGCTAAAGGCAGCTCGGATTAGCTTATTTCAGCTTCAAACTTTAGCTAAGTCTTTCAGCTAGATAGCTCAATTCAATCTAGCTCACTCCCAGATCAATTAGCTCACCTCAACTCTAGTTATCACTCCCAGCTCAATTATCTCACCTCAGCTCCAGCTATCACTCCCAGCTCAACACCCGAAGGTCACCTACCCTTCACCAAGCATCATGTTCGTCCAACATCCACATTGGGAGCCAAAGTCATGGAGGGAAAGCAAGTGGGCGCCAAAACAAAGAGATAGCAGTTTTCATTGAACAAATTCATGATGGTCCACTTGTTTGCCAATTTCGAGCAGAATACAAGAAGAATTGGGTTTCGGTGTCTTCATGAAAGTTGTTTCTCTATCTCTTATCTTTCCTACGCATGTTGAATCACATCAATCCAATATCAAAAACTCTAGATATGTCCAATTTACTAAAGAATGTGCAGGCTGGAATTTTAAACCGAAAAGTTACAACAATTATTGGAAGGAGACACCATTCAACCGAACGGTTAAAGAGGGAGACACCACCAATTGAACAGGAACCAAGGCCACTATTCGGCCACCTTTTCAAAGGGAAATGTCCCTTGGCCACACCCTTTCTTTTCCTATAAATATGTAGCAATTTTGGCATTTTATAGACAACTTTGAATCAGATTATTTAGTTTGTGAGTTAATCTCTCATTCTTGTTCTTTTAAGAACTTTATCGACTTATCAAATTATCTCTTTGATTTGTGGCGTCACCCTCCATCCTTTATACTTTAGGTTTCTGGAATTACATTTCCAAGAGGTCTAAGTGCATCTACCACCCTCAGAGTTGCAACTAGATTGGGTTTATATTCCTATAACATAAGTTCAACCTTTGCCTCTTTGAATACTATCATTCTAACATCACATAAACACCATCCATCTTCCATTTTCGTTCACCATTCTTCACCAGCCCTTAACTTATCCTTCCATATCATTTACTTCACTTAAACACCTCCATTTCCTAGCCTAATCAAATCATCAACATCCCCCACGCATTCCCTTCACCAAAACATTTTCCTTTTCGTCTAAACAATACCCCACACCATAACCTCTTCTTAAATCATCCTTATCTTATTTCCATCATCTTTTTAACATTCTTTTGTTCAGGAAACAAGCGTGATACAAGGCTTGCTTGCATTCTAAGGTCCTGGAAATCAAAGCTTCTCTCTACAAGCATCTTTAGAGAGTTGGAGCATATCATATGGTATCAAAGCTTTGATGGAAGAAGCAAAGTGCAACAAAGTGCACTATATGATATGCTTCAACTCTCCAAAGATGCTTGTAGAGAGAAAGCTTTGATTTCCAGGACCTTAGAAAGCAAGCAAGCCTTGTATCACGCTTGTTTCCTGAACAAAAGAATGTTAAAAAGATGATGGAAATAAGATAAGGATGATTTAAGAAGAGGTTATGGTGTGGGGTATTGTTTAGACGAAAAGGAAAATGTTTTGGTGAAGGGAATGCGTGGGGGATGTTGATGATTTGATTAGGCTAGGAAATGGAGGTGTTTAAGTGAAGTAAATGATATGGAAGGATAAGTTAAGGGCTGGTGAAGAATGGTGAACGAAAATGGAAGATGGATGGTGTTTATGTGATGTTAGAATGATAGTATTCAAAGAGGCAAAGGTTGAACTTATGTTATAGGAATATAAACCCAATCTAGTTGCAACTCTGAGGGTGGTAGATGCACTTAGACCTCTTGGAAATGTACTTTTGTACTTGTGGCGTCAACCCCTTTCTATCCATCTTGATACTTCTAGTTCTTTTAGTTTAATATACTAAAAGGGTCAAAGTCCGTTTATCATCACCCCTTAAAGATCAATATAAGGTTCAAGATTAGGTTTTCTATAACTTAGTTTCTTCCTTGAGTATCTTTAAGATACTATTTCCATTTCACCATTTCTTTTCACCATATCACCATCCTTACATATCCTCTTATTCCATTTACCATTCCCATCATTTATCATCATCATAAAACGTCCTAAACATCCGTTCACCCTTATCAACATCATACATCCTTCCACTTCCAAATCAGTCCCTAAACTATTCCCTTCATTCATTTCACCTATTCCTTTCATCCATTATCCTTATGATACGAATCCGGTTGCGGAATATCCGAATTTGTATTTGTGATTGCCCGATCGTGATTCTAGTAAGTAACTAAAATGAAAAATAGGAACTTTGAAATGAAACTTATAAGATGATATGAAATGGATAGATAATATAGTGAAATGGAATGATGATAAGATGGTTGTTGTGCTTAGGATGAAGTATGGAAAATATGTATGTATGGAAGATGAAAGTGAAGAGAAGAAATGTAATTGATGGTGCGGTGTAAACAAAGGAGGAACCAACACTAAAAAGTGAAGACCCGTTCCTTAAGAGTTTTTAAACCGTGA
Organism: Abelmoschus esculentus; assembly: GCA_035048815.1. NCBI lineage: Eukaryota > Viridiplantae > Streptophyta > Magnoliopsida > Malvales > Malvaceae > Abelmoschus > Abelmoschus esculentus. Next base: position 12,470,273 of record JAUCBN010000031.1, read on the forward strand.
CTTGGGTGAAAGGTTAATGGATTGTGACCCTCTAGTTATAAGAACTAGGAACCAGCAATATAAAAAGATGAAAAGGATGAATGCCACAAGAACAATCTTACAAGCCGATAAAGTTCAAAAAGAATTATAAGAGAAACACTCTCAGGTTGTAATATATGCCAAAAGTTCTATCTTTTACAATGGAATGAGTGTCTATTTATAGGTATAAGGCAACAACAAATTAATTGGCCTAGACAAAGATTAAAGGCTCATTATTCTAGAGTTAAAGGCCTATTAATTTGTAGGTTATCCTATCTCCAATTGACAGCCAAAGAGTTTGATCTAAAAAGGATGAATGTGGACATTTGTAGGATGAATGTAGACATACATATCATCCACATGGAGAAACCCTTGGGCTAATGAACTTGCTTAAGTTGTCATTCATCCTCCTTTAATGGGATGTTGATAAAGCATTGAATTCAGCAATTGAATGGCCTCTTGAATTTGTTGAAGAAGCATCTTGTGACTATTCCCGTACTGAATTTCCAGCATGCACTGTCTTCACTAATTTAATCATATCTTAAGCTCCTGATATCGGATTGAAGTGATTCAAAGTGCATTGGAAAGATAAGAAATAGGGGAATAAGTTTGAAGAAGATCTCAAGACTCAAATATGCCTGTATCCAATCCAAAAATGGCGAACAAGTTGACTGATATTACTTGAACTCCCTCCTTAAGTGTTGCTTTAATTCTTGCCTTGGTGATAATGAAGGCTTTCATTGCATGTCTTCTCTGATAAAAACTGATCAACTTTATGGTGTGTTAAAGTAGCTCTTAAGTAGTGTTTAAGTAGCTCTTTAAGTGGTGCATTTAGGAGCTCTTCAATGCCTTGTAACATTGTTGAAACTGACAGTCTTTATGTGATGTAAATATCCCTTGAATGCCTTTAAAGCTAATCAGCCATCATGGTGTCTTCAAGTGTCTTCAATTGGTGGTAAATGACTTGTCATTCTTGTAAAAAATGATCAGCCATTTGATCCCAAATGAGTACCCTAGCTGAAAATATATGAGCATCCATTAGATAACATCTTTATTCAATAAAGTAGATGCTTGGAAGAAACTTAATGAGCTAGTTAAATTAAATGAACCAGTTTAATTGAATGAACTAACTCACTTAATGAAATAATAAACATCAATAAGCTATCAGACTTTAAATGAACTAACATGCATAAACTGACATGCATTAACTAAACTAACAAGATTAAAAGAACTAACATGCTTAAATATTCGAAACAAACATAAGTGAAACAATATGTTTAAATGAACAATAAGCCTTATTTTATTCATGATAAAAAATGCAGAAATTAAATATGCAAAATAATGTAAACTCATGCAAGCTAAATGCTCATGCAACTACATGCAACACACTCCTAAACTAGCACTCAAATGCATGTATTAAAAAGCAAAAGTAACATGCTGCATTTGTTCAAAAGATGGCCAAGGCTCCAAGTTCAAATTCAAGGCTTGAAAAGGCATATTTGAACTTGAATTGTTTAGATCCTCGATTCGGGAATAAGTGTTTAAATTTGTCGGCTCTTTTGATGTCAACTTGGCTTGAAGGATTTTGGTGTCAGCCAGGATCACATCACCTTAACTCTTCATTTTTGCAGCCACTTCTTGCAAGAGACTTTGATACATGCATGAGAGGACTAAAGCAATGCACATCGGGCAGAAAGCTGAATCATTTTGAAAAGTCTGGAAAGTCATCCAACTTGCGATGACTTTTCGGATGGGATCTGGGGATTTCTAGGCAAAGTGTTCTTGTAATAAATTGACCGTCATTCAGTTAATTTTCAACGCATCTTGAAGCGCATCAATTGGACATCGAGATCTCAAGATATGTTCGTTTTACTGAAGACTGTGCATGCAAAAAATTGGATACGGGATTTTGTAAAAATTCAACCCAAAAAGCTAATATATAAAGATTTTGGATGAATTAGATATTAAAATAAAATAATTCAAAGATGGATTATAAAGCTTTGACTATAATTATTAGTATTTTAATTTATTCCATAGGATTTTTAATTAGCTTATGCTGATTTTAGGGGATTCATTTCTATTAAGTTATCAATGTGACGATTTTTAGGGATTAAATAGCTATTTCTTAGGGATTTTGCTGGTTCCTTTAGGCTATAAAAGGAGGTAGCCTATTCTCTGTAAGAGGAACAATTGGAATATTTCTTTTGAAGAATAAATTTTATTGAGTATATTTTTGCAAGTATTGTTTGCTTGTGAATTTTAGAAGTGTTTCAACACAATCTTCTCTATAGATTGCTGGTGATTCTTTCTTCACACTCTCTCTTGCCTAGGTAATTGCATCTAGGAGGGTGGTTTAGAGCCTATCATGGAGTTTGCTTGATCAATTGCAATCAAGAGGGTTCCTAGGACACAACAACCATCACTACAACATCAAACCTTCTTCATATTCAGCCAAACACCACCATTTCATTAACCACGCCGATTCTGCACCACATCAGAGAGTCTCTGGATTAGCCTTGGAATTCATCGTGTAGCTCGTTCGAGTCGGGTGACTTTTAGACCGGGTCAACGGGGTTACATTTATAGTGAACTCGTTTGAATTTTAACCGATTAAAAATCTAAAAATTTGAGATTAAGCTATATAATTAGATTCAAAATCCTATAATTAAATACTTGAACTCATTAAATTAGATTTAATAAAATTTTATGATCATTTTGTTGGGATTCAATCGTGTATGTTTAAATTGAATTTATTATGAACCCGTTCGAATTTTAACTGATTAAAAAGCTAAAAATTTAAGATTAAGCTGTATAATTAAATTCAAAATACCAAAATTAAAGATTTGAACACATAAAATATGATTTAATAACATTTTGTTGGGTTTAAAGCGTGTATATTTAAATGAGCTTTATAATGAACCCGATCGAATTTTAACCGATTAAAAAGCTAAAATTTTGAGATTAAGTTGTATAGTTACTCAAAGGCCCGTAATTAAATATCTGAACTCATGAAATTTGATTTAATTTAATTTTGCGGCTGTTTTGTTGGGTTTAAAGCGTGTATGTAAAATATGCTTTATAGTGAACTCGTTCGAATTTTAACCCATTAAAAAGCTAGAAATTTGAGATTAAGTTATATAATTAGATTCAAAATCCCATAATTAAATTCTTAAACTCATAAAATTTGATTTAATATTATATTGTGGTCGTTTTTTTGTAAAGTGTCCGTTTTTAAATGCCCTTTATAGTGAACTCGATTGAATTTTAACAGAGTAAAATGCTAAAAAAAATAAGATAAAACAGAATAATTAGATTCAAAAGCCCATAATTAAATATTTTTAACTCACAAAATTTGATTTAATTTCATTATGTGGTCGTTTTGTTGTGTTTAAAGCGTGTATGTTTAAATGAGCTTTATAGTGAACCCGCTTAAATTTCAATCGATTTAAAATCTAAAAAACTTGAGATTAAGTTGTATAATTAGATTCAAAATCCCATAATTAAATATTTGAACTCATAAAACTAGATTTAATAACATTTTAGGTCATTTGGTTGGGTTTAAAGGGTGTATGTTTTAATGAGCTTTATAGTGAACCCGTTCTAATTTTAACCGATAAAAAGCTAAAAATTTAAGATTAAGCTGTATAATTAGATTCAAAATCCCATAATTAAATATTTGAACACATAAAATTTGATTTAATAACATTTTACGGTCATTTTGTTAGGGTTAAAGTGTGTATGTTTAAATGAGCTTTGTAGTGAACTTGTTCGAAATTTAACAGATTGAAAAGGTAAAAATTTGAGATTAAGCTCTATAATTAGATTCAAAATCCAATAATTAAATATTTGAACTCATAAAATTTGGTTTAACAACATTTTACGGTCATTTTGTTGGGATTAAAGCATGTATGTTTTTAAATGGGTTTTACAGCGAACCTGTTCGAATTTTAAGTGAGTAAAAAGCTAAAAATTTGAGATTAAGCTCTATAATTAGATTCAAGAGCCCATAATTAAATATTAGAACTCATAAAATTTGATTTAATAACATTTTACGGTTATTTTGTTGGGGTTAAAGCGTGTATGTTTAAATGAGCATTATAGTGAACCCGTTCGAATTTTAACCGATTAAAAATCTAAAAATTTGAGATTAAGCTGTATAATTAGATTCAAAAGCCCATATTTAAATATCTAAACTTATGAAATCTAATTTATTTTAATTTGTGGTCGTTTTGTTGGGTTTAAAGCATGCTTGTATAAATGTGCTTTATAGTGAACTCATTCGATTTTTAACCGATTAAAAAGCTAGAAATTTGAGATTAAGCTATATAATTAGATTCAAAAACTCATAACTAAATAATTGAACTCATAAAATTTGATTTAACATCATTTTGTGGTCGTTTTTTTTTGTAAAAGCGTTCATTTTTAAATGCACTTCATAGTAAATTCATTCGAATTTTAACAGAGTAAATTTCTAAAAAAATGAGATAAAATGTATAATTAGATTCAAAAGTCCATAATTAAATATTTTAACTCACAAAATTTGATTTAATTTAATTTTACGATCGTTTTGTTAGGTTTAAAGCGTGTTTGTTTTAAAAAACTTTATAGTGAACCCGTTTGAATTTTAATCGATTAAAAATCCAGAAATTTGAGATTAAGTTGTATAATTAGATTTAAAATCCCATAATTAAAATTTTAAACTCATAAAATTAGATTTAATAACATTTTAAGGTCGTTTCGTTTAAAGCCTGTATGTTTTAATGGGCTTTATAGTGATCCCGTTCTAATTTTAACCGATTAAAAAGCTAAAAATTTAAGATTCAGTTGTATAATTATATTTAAAATCCCATAATTAAATATTTGAAATCATAAAAATTTATTTAATAACATTTTACGGTCATTTTGTTGGGGTTAAAGTGTGTATGTTTAAATGAGCTTTATAATGAACTTGTTCGAAATTTAACCAATTGAAAAGCCAAAACTTTGAGATTAAGCTTTATAATTAGATTCAAAATCGAATAATTAAATTTTTGAACTCATAAAAATTTATTTAATAACATTTTATGGTCATTTTATTGGGATTAAAGCGTGTATGATTTTAAATGGGCTTTACAGCGAACCCGTTCGAATTTTAAGCCAGTAAAAAGCTAAAAATTTGAGATTAAGCTCTAAAGCCCATAATTAAATATTAGAACTTATAAAATTTGATTTAATAACATTTCACGATCATTTTGTTGGGGTTAAAGCATGTATATTTAAATGAGCTTTGTAGTGAACCCGTTCGAATTTTAATCGATTAAAAAATCTAAAAATTTGAGGTTAAGCTGTATAATTATATTCAAAAGCCCATATTTAAATATCTAAACTCATGAAATCTGATTTATTTTAATTTTGCGGTCGTTTTGTTAGGTTTAAAGCGTGTATGTATAAATGTGCTTTATAGTGAACTCGTTCGAATTTTAACCGATTAAAAAGCTAGAAATTTGTGATTAAGTTGTATAATTATATTCAAAATCCCATAATTAAATACTTGAACTCATAAAATTTGACTTAATTTCATTTTGTGTTAATTTTTTTTGTAAAAGCGTTCGTTGTTAAATGCACTTTATAGTGAACTCGTTCAAATTTTAATAGAGTAAATTGCTAAAAAAAAATAAGATAAAACTGTATAATTAGATTCAAAAGCTCATAATTAAATATTTTAACTCAAAAATTTTGATTTAATTTCATTTTGCGATCGTTTTGTTGGGTTTAAAGCGTGTATGTTTTAAAAAAACTTTATAGTGAACCCGTTCGAATTTTAAGCGAGTAAAAAGCTAAAAATTTGAGATTAAGCTCTATAATTAGATTCAAAAGCCCATAATTAAATATTAGAACACATAAAATTTGATTTAATACCTTTTTACGGTCATTTTGTTGGGTTAAAGCGTGTATGTTTAAATGAGCTTTATAGTGAACCCATTCGAATTTTAACTGATTAAAAATTTAAAAATTTGAGATTAAGCTGTATAATTAGATTCAAAAGCCCATATTTAAATATCTGAACTCATGAAATCTGATTTATTTTAATTTAACGGTCGTTTTGTTGGGTTTAAAGCGTGTATGTATAAATGTGCTTTATAGTGAACTCATTCGAATTTTAACCGATTACACCGTGTATGTTTAAATGCGCTTTATTGTGAACTCGTTCAAATTTTAACATAGTAAAATGCTAAAAAAATGAGATAAAATTGAATAATTAGATTCAAAAGCCAATAATTAAATATTTTAACTCACAAAATTTGATTCAATTTCATTTTGCGATCGTTTTGTTGGGTTTAAAACGTGTATGTTTAAAAAAAATTATAGTGAACCCGTTTGAATTTTAATCGATTAAAAATCTAGAAATTTGAGATTAAATTGCATAATTAGATTCAAAGTCCCATAAATAAATAATTGAACTTATAAAATTACATTTAATAACATTTTACCGTCGTTTGGTTGGGTTTAAAGCGTGTATGTATAAATTTGTTTTATAGTGAATCCGTTCTAATATTAACCGATTAAAAAGCTAAAAATTTAAGATTAAGCTGTATAATTGGATTAAAATCTCATAATTAAATATTTTAACTCGTAAAATTTGATTTAGTATCATTTTGCGGCAATTTTCTTGTAAAACCGTGCATGTTTAAATGCGCTTTATTGTGAACTCGTTCAAATTTTAACAGAGTAAAATGCTAAAAAATGAGATAAAATTGAATAATTAGATTCAAAAGCCAATAATTAAATATTTTAACTCATAAAAATTGATTTAATTTCATTCTACGGTAGTTTTGTTGTGTTTAAAGCGTGTATGTTTAAATGGGCTTTATAGTGAACCCGTTTGAATTTTGTCCATTTAAATATCTAGAAATTTGAGATTAAGTTTTATAATTAGATTCAAAATCCCATAATTAAATATTTGAACTTATAAAATTAGATTTAATAATATTTTATGATCATTTTTTGGGTTTAAAGCGTGTGTGTATAAATTTGCATTATAGTGAACCCATTCTAATATTAACCAATTAAAAAGCTAAAAAAATTTAATATTAAACTGTATAATTGGATTTAAAATCCCATAATTAAATATTTTAACTCGTAAAATTTGATTCAATATCATTTTGCGGTAATTTTTTTTTGTAAAACCGTGCATGTTTAAATGCGCTTTATTGTGAACTCATTCAAATTTTAACAAAGTAAAATGATAAAAAAAATGAGATATTAAAATCCCATAATTAAATATTTGAACTCATAAAATTTGATTAAATATCATTTTGCGGTCTTTTTTCTTTAGTAAAATCATGCATGTTTCAATACGCTTTATAGTGAACTCGTTCGACTTTTAACAGCGTAAAATTCTTAAAGATGGGATAAAACGGTATAATTAGCTTCAAAAGCCCATTATTAAATATTTGATCTCATAAAATTTGAATTAATTCCATTTTGTGATCGCCTTGTTGGGTTTAAATCGTGTATATTTAAATGGGCTTAATAGTGAACCCCTTCGAATTTTAACCATTTAAAAAACAAGAAATTTGAGATTAAGCTGTATAAATAGATTCAAAATCTCATAATTAAATATTTTAACTCATAAAATTTGATATAATAATATTTTACGCTCATTTATTTGGGTTTAAGGTGTGTATGTTTAATTGAGCTTTATAGCGAACCCGTTCGAATTTAAACCTAGTAAAAAGCTAAAAATTAAAGATTAAGTTGTATAATTTGATTTTAAAGCCCATAATTAAATATTTGAACTCATAAAATTTGATTTAATAACATTTTGCAGTCATTTGGTTGGGTTTAAAGCGTGTATGTATAAATTTGCTTTATAGTGAATCCGTTCTAATATTAACCGATTAAAAAGCTAAAAATTTAAGATTAAGGTGTATAATTGGATTCAAAACCAATAATTAAATATTTTAACTCATAAAATTTGATTTAATATCATTTTGCGGCAATTTTCTTGTAAAACCGTGCATGTTTAAATGCGCTTTATTGCGAACTCGTTCAAATTTTAACAGAGTAAAATGCTAAAAAAATGAGATAAAATTGAATAATTAGATTCAAAAGCCAATAATTAAATATTTTAACTCACAAATTTTGATTTTATTTCATTTTATGGTCGTTTTATTGTGTTTAAAGCGTGTATGTTTAAATGGTTTTTATAGTGAACCCGTTTGAATTTTATCCATTTAAATATCTAGAAATTTGAGATTAAGATTTATAATTAGATTCAAAATCCCATAATTAAATATTTGAACTTATAAAATTAGATTTAATAATATTTTACGATCATTTTTTTTTGGGTTTAAAGCGTCTGTGTATAAATTTGCATTATAGTGAACCCATTCTAATATTAACCGATTAAAAAGATAAAAAATTTAAGATTAAACTGAATAATTGGATTCAAAATCCCATAATTAAATATTTTAACTCGTAAATTTTGATTTAATATAAATTGCGGTATTTTTTTTTTGTAAAACCGTGCATGTTTAAATGCTCTTTATTGTGAACTCGTTCAAATTTTAATAGAGTAAAATGCTAAAAAAATGAGATAAGATTGTAGAATTAGATTTAAAATCCCATAATTAAATATTTGAACTCATAAACTTTGATTAAATATCATTTTGCGGTCTTTTTTCTTTTGTAAAATCATGCATGTTTAAATACGCTTTATAGTGCACTCGTTCGACTTTTAATAGAGTAAAATGCTTAAAGATGGGGTAAAACGGTATAATTAGCTTCAAAAGCCCATAATTAAATATTTGATCTCATAAAATTTGAATTAATTTCATTTTGTGATCGCTTTGTTGGGTTTAAATCGTGTATATTTAAATGGGCTTAATAGTGAACCCGTTCGAATTTTAACCATTTAAAAAACTAGAAATTTGAGATTAAGCTGTATAAATAGATTCAAAATCTCATAATTAAATATTTTAACTCATAAAATTTGATCTAATAACATTTTACGCTCATTTATTTGGGTTTAAGGTGTGTATGTTTAATTGAGCTTTATAGCGAATCCGTTCGAATTTAAACCCAGTAAAAAGCTAAAAATTTGAGATTAAGTTGTATAATTTGATTTTAAAGCCCATAATTAAATATTTGAACTCATAAAACTTGATTTAATAACATTTTGCAGTCATTTGGTTGGGTTTAAAGCGTGTATGTATAAATTTGCTTTATAGTGAATCCGTTCTAATATTAACCGATTAAAAAGCTAAAAATTTAAGATTAAGGTGTATAATTGGATTCAAAATCCAATAATTAAATATTTTAACTCGTAAAATTTGATTTAATATCATTTTGCGGCAATTTTCTTGTAAAACCGTGCATGTTTAAATGCGCTTTATTGCGAACTCGTTCAAATTTTAACAGAGTAAAATGCTAAAAAAATGAGATAAAATTGAATAATTAGATTCAAAAGCCAATAATTAAATATTTTAAGTCACAAAATTTCATTTTATTTCATTTTATGGTCGTTTTATTGTGTTTAAAGTGTGTATGTTTAAATGGGCTTTATAGTGAACCCGTTTGAATTTTATCCATTTAAATATCTAGAAATTTGAGATTAAGATTTATAATTAGATTCAAAATCCCATAATTAAATATTTGAACTTATAAAATTAGATTTAATAGTATTTTACGATCATTTTTTTTGGGTTTAAAGCGTCTGTGTATAAATTTGCATTATAGTGAACCCATTCTAATATTAACCGATTAAAAAGCTAAAAAATTTAAGATTAAACTGAATAATTGGATTCAAAATCCCATAATTAAATATTTTAACTCGTAAATTTTGATTTAATATCATTTTGCGGTATTTTTTTTGTAAAACCGTGCATGTTTAAATGCTCTTTATTGTGAACTCGTTCAAATTTTAATAGAGTAAAAATGCTAAAAAAATGATATAAGATTGTAGAATTAGATTTAAAATCCCATAATTAAATATTTGAACTCATAAACTTTGATTAAATATCATTTTGCGGTCATTTTTCTTTTGTAAAATCATGCATGTTTAAATACGCTTTATAGCGCACTCGTTCGACTTTTAATAGAGTAAAATGCTTAAAGATGGGATAAAACGGTATAATTAGCTTCAAAAGCCCATAATTAAATATTTGATCTCATAAAATTTGAATTAATTTCATTTTGTGATCGCTTTGTTGGGTTTAAATCGTGTATATTTGGTTTAACAACATTTTACGGTCATTTTGTTGGGATTAAAGCATGTATGTTTTTAAATGGGCTTTACAGCGAACCCGTTCGAATTTTAAGCGAGTAAAAAGCTAAAAATTTGAGATTAAGTTCTAAAGCCCATAATTAAATATTAGAACTTATAAAATTTGATTTAATAACATTTCATGGTCATTTTGTTGGGGTTAAAGCGTGTATATTTAAATGAGCTTTATAGCGAACCCGTTCGAATTTTAAGCAAGTAAAAATCTAAAAATTTGAGATTAAGCTGTATAATTATATTTTGTTGCGGTCGTTTTGTTAGGTTTAAAGCGTATATGTATAAATGTGCTTTATAGTGAACTCGTTCGAATTTTAACCGATTAAAAAGCTAGAAATTTGTGATTAAGTTGTATAATTATATTCAAAATCCCATAATTAAATACTTGAACTCATAAAATTTGACTTAATTTCATTTTGTGTTAATTTTTTTTGTAAAAGCGTTCGTTGTTAAATGCACTTTATAGTGAACTCGTTCAAATTTTAATAGAGTAAATTGCTAAAAAAAAAAAAGATAAAACTGTATAATTAGATTCAAAAGCTCATAATTAAATATTTTAACTCAAAAATTTTGATTTAATTTCATTTTGCGATCGTTTTGTTGGGTTTAAAGCGTGTATGTTTTAAAAAAACTTTATAGTGAACCCGTTTGAATTTTAATCGATTAAAAATCTAGAAATTTGAGATTAAGTTGAATAATTAGATTCAAAATACTATAATTAATATTTGAACTCATAAAATTAGATTGAATAACATTTTACGGTCGTTTGGTTGTGTTTAAAGCTTGTATGTTTCAATGGGCTTTATAGTGAACCCGTTCTAATTTTAACCGATTAAAAAACTAATAATTTAAGATTAAGCTGTATAATTAGATTCAAAATCCCAAAATTAAATATTTGAACTCGTAAAATATGATTTAATAACATTTTACAGTCATTTTGTTGGGGTTAAAGCGTGTATGTTTAAATGAGCTTTATAGTGTACCTGTTCGAAATTTAACCAATGGGAAAGCTAAAAATTTGAGAATAAGCTGTATAATTAGATTCAAAATCGAATAACTAACTTTTTGAACTCATAAAAAATTATTTAATAACATTTTACGATCATTTTATTGGGATTAAAGCGTGTATGTTTTTAAATGGGTTTTACAGCAAACCCGTTTGAATTTTAAGCGATTAAAAAGCTAAAAATTTGAGATTAAGCTCTATAATTAGATTCAAAAGCCCATAATTAAATATTAGAACTCATAAAATTTGATTTAATAACTTTTTACGGTCATTTTGTTGTAGTTAAAGTGTGTATGTTTAAATGAGCTTTATAGTGAACCCATTCGAATTTTAACTAATTAAAATTTTAAAAATTTGAGACTAAGCTGTATAATTAGATTCAAAAGCCCATATTTAAATATCTGAACTCATGAAATCTGATTTATTTTAATTTAACGATCGTTTTGTTGGGTTTAAAACGTGTATGTATAAATGTGCTTTATAGTGAACTCGTTCGAATTTTAACCGATTAAAAAGGTAGAGATTTGTGATTAAGCTGTATAATTAGATTCAAAATCCCATAATTAAATACTTGAACTCATAAAGTTTGATTTAATATCATTTTGTGTTCATTTTTTTGTAAAAGCGTGCGTTTTTAAATGCATTTTATAGTGAACTCGTTCGAATTCTAACAGAGTAAATTGTTAAAAATGAGATAAAATTGTATCATTAGATTCAAAAGCCCATAATTAAATATTTAAACTCACAAAATTTGATTCAATTTCATTTTGCGATCGTTTTGTTGGGTTTAAAACGTGTATGTTTAAAAAAAAATTATAGTGAACCCGTTTGAATTTTAATCGATTAAAAATCTAGAAATTTGAGATTAAATTGCATAATTAGATTCAAAATCCCATAATTAAATACTTGAACTTAGATTTAATAACATTTTACGGTCGTTTGGTTGGGTTTAAAGCGTGTATGTATAAATTTGTTTTATAGTGAATCCGTTCTAATATTAACCGATTAAAAAAGCTAAAAATTTTAGATTAAGCTGTATAATAAGATTATAAAGCCCATAATTAAATATTTAAACTCATAAAGTTTAATTTAATAAAATTTTGCAGTCATTTTGTTTGGTTTACAACGTGTATATTTAAATGGGCTTTATAGTGAACCCGTTCTAATTTTAACCGATTAAAAAGCTAAAAATTTGAGATTAAGATGTATAATTTGGATTCAAAATCCCATAATTAAATATTTGAACTCATAAAATTTGATTTCATACCATTTTGCGATCGTTTTTTTTAAAACCATACATGTTTAAACACTTTTTATACTAAACTCGTTCAAATTTTAATAGAGTAAAATTTTAAAAAAGTGAGATAAAACAGTATAATTAGATTTAAAAGTTCATAATTAAATATTTGAACTCAAAAAATTAGATTTAATAACATTTTACGATCATTTTGTTGGGTTTAAAGTGTGTATGTTTAAATTGGCTTTATAGTGAACCCGTTCAGATTTTAACCGATTAAAACTAAAAATTTAATATTAAGCAGTATAAATCGATTCAAAATCTCATAATTAAATGAAGTCATAAAATTTAATTTAATAACATTTTATGGTCATTTTGTTGGGTTTAAAGCGTTTATGTTTAAATGGGCTTTATAGTGAACCCGTTCGAATTTTAACCGAGTAAAAAGCTAAAAACTTGAGATTACGCTGTATAATTAGATTCAAAAGCCCATAATTAAATATTTGAACTCATAAAATTTGATTTAATAGCATTTTGCGGTCATTTTGTTGGGTTTAAAGCGTGTATGTTTAAATGGGCTTTATAGTGAACCCGTTCTAATTTTAACCGATTAAAAAGCTAAAAATTTGAGATTAAGTTGTATAATTGGATTCAAAATCATATAATTAAATATTTGAACTCATAAAATTTGATTTCATATAATTTTTCCGTCATTTTTTGTAAAACTATGCATGTTTAAATACGCTTTATAGTGAACATTTTCGAATTTTAACTGAGTAAAATGCTAAAAAAATTGAGATAAAATTGTATATTTAACTTCAAAATCCAATAATTAAATATTTTAACTCATAAAATTTGATTTAATTTCATTTTGTGGTCATTTTGTTGGGTTTAAAGCATATATGTTTAAATGGGCTTTATAGTGAACCCGTTTAAATTTTATCCGATTAAAAATCTAGAAAATTACTATTATGTTGTATAACTAGATTCAAAATACCATAATTAAATATTTTAACTAATAAAATTAATTTTAATAATATTTTACGAACATTTTATTTGGTTAAAGTGTGTATGTTTAAATTGGCAATATAGTGAACCCGTTCGAATTTTAGCAGAATAAAAAGCTAAAAATTTTAGATTAAGATGTATAATAAGATTCAAAATCCTATAATTAAATATTTGAACTCATAAAGTTTAATTAAATAACATTTTGCTGTCATTTTGTTTGGTTTACAACGTGTATATTTAAATGGGCTTTATAGTGAACCCGTTCGAATTTTAACCGAATAAAAAGCAAAAAAATTTAGATTATGTTGTATAATTGAATGAAAAATCCCATAATTAAATATTTGAGCTCATAAAATTTGATTTCATATCATTTTGCGATCGTTTTTTTTTGTAAAATAGTGCATGTGATAAGAGGGCTCCTTGTTGAGGACGCCTTCTTGATTGTTTCGGATCTAGGATTGAAGTAAGATGTCTCCTGCAATAAGCATGGCTGCAAATTGGTGTTTAAAAGGGCTGAAAAATTTAGGTAGACAGAATGTAGAAGATGAAGGCTCGGAGAAGTTGACAATGGTGGAACGTTGAAAGTATTGGTTTGGTTATGGCTAGGTTTGGTCTTTGGTGAGGTGACTGGTGAGAAATGAAGTTTCTGACAAGGTTGAAAAATAGGATGCAAGGGGTAGTACGAAAATGAAATAAAAACAAGGAAAAGAAATAAAATGAAACAAACTCCAAGGATGAACTCGAACAATCTGTTGAACGAACCCGAACCTTATCTTGAACTTGCTTCAGACGGACTTGGACCCTTCGATTATCTACAACCGAGAACCCAAAGTATCAAAGGGGTTGACCACGCAAGCAACGAACTTGAGAAGTCAGAAAGTTCTCAAAAGAACCGAAATGAGAGAAATTCTCACAAAAGTAAATTTCATTCAAATTGTCTTTTTTTTTACATTACAAAGTATACATATATATAGGCTAGTACAAGGGAGTTGGCGCCTAGAATACTTGGCCAGAATTGAATTGGAAGTTTCAGATGAGTGGCTGAAATGTAAGCACAATTAACATGTGTTAATTATGTTAAATGTGGATGAGAAAACTACTCATCCTTATCCTTTGTGGCCGGCTGGTTTTGGAGGGAGGGAAGACTGAATTTCAAACATTTAACACATGTGTTTTATGTGTGAAATTCAAAGGAAATAACTCCTTGTCCTTATCTTACTTTGACGCCAACTTCAAGGAGGGAAATCTTGAAATTTGAATCTGCCACATGCCATGCACATGCACATGCTTGGAATGGATGGTGGACGCCCCTCATGCTGGTCACATGACCATGACACACTCTCCCACGTGGAGGACACCTTTGAGCTATCCCGGGACTCACCAGCTTGAGTTGAGCTAGTAGAGCTGGAGTTGAGCTGAATGGAGCTGAGTTGAGCTGAATTCAGCTAGCTGAAGTGTTGAGGATTAGTTGAGCTGAAACGAGCTGCTAGAAATCCATTGAGCTTTTCCCGAGCTAAGGTGAAGTCCTTCATTTGGTACTCTTCCTTGTGCCTATGAGAAAACAAAAGTTATACCATCATAAGTATTGTAAACTTATTAAAGAAAGTTAAAACAAGCTGAAAAACATAGTTATCATATTGGAAAACATGTAACAAGCTAAAGAAACATGGTAAACATGATTATGAGCTTGTGTTCTTATTGAACTTATTGAAAACACACCTATTTACATGCTTAATAAACACAATACTAGCTTAAGTACTATATAGTTACAAGATGTTACACATCAGTATGTAACATAGTGTAAAGTTTATTCTCTAAGGCATATGCATTATTAAGGGATTCTGAGACTTGTAAACATTTAAGAATAAGAACTTCCCTGAATTGCTTAGCCTTTGATCGAGTGATGGGTCCTGATGGTAAGACCTCCGGATCAGCTGTTTGAGCTTGTGTAGATGTGCTCACATCATCCCCCCCTTCTTGAAAAGGATTTGTCCTCAAATCTGCAGAATCATTAAAAGGGGATAAGTCGGAAACATTAAATGTAGCACTTACATTGTATTCACCCGGCAAGTCCAACTTGTAAGCATTGTCGTTCACTTTCTCAACCACTTGAAAAGGACCATCTCCTCGTGGTAACAGCTTGGACCGTCGTTGGGTTGGAAAACGTTCCTTTCGGAAGTGAATCCAAACCCAATCTCCAACATCGAAGGTAACTCGCTTACGTCCTTTGTTCGCTTGCTTCTCGTATTGTTGAGTCCTTCGTTCAAGGTTATCTTTAACCTGTTGATGCAACTTCTTTACATAATCAGCCTTGGATTGTCCGTCCCTATTCGTCACTTGTTCATATGGCAAAGGCAACATATCGAGAGGAGTGATAGGATTAAATCCATAAACAACCTCAAAAGGTGACATTTTAGTAGCAGAATGAACGGCATGGTTATATGCAAATTCAACATGCGGCAAACAATCTTCCCACGTCTTAATATTCTTTTTGATGATGGAACGGAGTAAAGTAGATAAAATACGATTAACAACCTCAGTTTGTCCATCAGTTTGGGGATGACAAGTAGTAGAAAACATAAGTTTCGTACCTAATTTGCTCCAAAGAGTCCTCCAGAAGTGACTCAAGAATTTTACATCCCTGTCAGAAACAATCGACCTAGGAATACCATGTAAACGCACAATTTCCTTAAAGAACAAGTTAGCCACATTAACAGCATCATCGGTCTTATGACACGCAATGAAGTGTGCCATCTTTGAGAACCTGTCAACCACAACAAAGATACTATCTCTACCTGTCCTAGTCCTAGGCAATCCCAACACAAAATCCATAGATATATCAGTCCAGGGGGAGTCGGGAATAGGTAAAGGTAAGTACAAACCGTGTGGTAATACCTTCGACTTTGCTTTCTTACATGTCACGCATCGTTCACACATCCTTTCGACGTCTCGTCGCATCTTTGGCCAGAATAGGTGCTCCTTGAGAATGTGTAACGTCTTGGTGACTCCAAAGTGTCCCATAAGTCCTCCTTCATGAGCTTCTCGAATTAGGACCTCTCGAATTGACCCTTGAGGAATGCAGAGTCTTCCTTCTTTGAAAAGATAATCATCATGTCGATAAAATTTCTCATCTGCACCCTTTTCACACAATGTATATCTTTCTCCAAAATCAGGGTCAGTAGCATATAATTCTTTGATATAGGCAAACCCAATCAAATGAGAGTCTAAGTAATTCAGAAGTGCATACCTACGGGATAAGGCATCTGCTACAACGTTGTCTTTACCTTTCTTATATCGAATGACATAAGGAAAAGATTCTAGAAATTCAACCCACTTAGCATGCCTTTTATTCAACTTATGCTGACCTGTTATGTGCTTCAAAGCTTCGTGATCGGTGTGAATTACGAATTCTTTCGGTAAGAGATAGTGCTGCCATGTTTCAAGAGCTCGAATCAATGCATACATCTCTTTGTCGTACACTGGATAATTCAAGGTAGCACCACTTAACTTCTCGCTGAAATAGGCAATAGGTCGCTTCTCCTGTGATAAAACGGCTCCAATTCCTATTCCTGAAGCATCACACTCAATCTCGAACATTTTATCAAAGTTAGGTAAGGCTAACACTGGGGCCTTAGTCAAATAATCCTTAATTTTCAAGAAGGCTTCTTCCTGTTCATCACCCCAATTGAAGACTGAATTCTTCTTTATAATCCCGGTTAAGGGGGCGGTAATGGAACTGAAATTAGGTACAAACCGACGATAAAAACTAGCTAAACCATGAAAAGATCTAACCTGACTTATTGATGTCGGTCGAGGCCAATCCTGAATCGCCTTCACCTTTTCTGGATCGACTTCCACACCCTGTGCAGTCACGATAAAACCAAGAAAGGTAACCTTATCAGTACAAAACATACATTTCTTCAGATTACCAAATAACCTTTCTTTTCTCAATGTGCCAAGAACATTCCTCAAGTGTTCCTCGTGATCCTGCAAAGACTTGCTGTATATAAGAATGTCATCAAAGTACACAACACAATATTTTCCAATGTAAGATCGTAAAACATGATTCATCAGACGCATAAAGGTGCTAGGTGCGTTAGTTAAACCGAAAGGCATCACTAACCACTCGTACAGACCCAATTTCGTTTTGAAGGCTGTCTTCCATTCGTCGCCTTCTCGCATCCGAATCTGATGATATCCACTCTTTAAATCAATTTTGGAAAATATGGTCGCACCACACAACTCATCTAGCATGTCATCAAGACGAGGAATGGGATGCCTATACTTGATGGTAATCTGATTCACCGCTCGGCAATCAACACACATTCTCCATGTTCCGTCTTTCTTGGGTACTAAAAGCACTGGTACAGCGCACGGACTTAAACTTTCCCGAATGTAACCCTTTTCCATCAACTCGGTGATTTGTTTTTGAAGTTCCTTTGTTTCTTCTGGATTACTTCGATATGCTGGCCGATTTGGAATGGTAGCTCCCGGAATGAAATCAATTTGATGTTCTATACCTCGAATAGGTGGCAACCCACTCGGTGTCTCATCCGGAAACACGTCTTCAAACTCCTGCAAAAGAGACGTAATAGATGTAGGCAAATCATTAGGAATATCAGATAACAAACAATACTCCTTATACATTAAAATAAGTAAAGTTTGTTGAGAGGAAAGACATTTCCTGATATCCTTGCCGCTCGCATATACGTTCGTCTTCTTCCTTTCTGTTTTGACTTCCTCGACATTCTTTCTCAATCGAACCTGATCTTCTTGCACTTGACTCGGTGTCAAAGGTGCTAAGGTGATCTTCTTACCTGCATGTGTAAAAGAATATCGATTTGTAATTCCATCATGCAACGTACCTTTGTCGTATTGCCATGGACGTCCCAAAAGTAGGTGACACGCATCCATTGAGACGACATCACAAAGGATTTCATCTTTATACCTCCCTATGGTAAATGGTACCGAAACTTGTCTAGTAACTCGTACTTCTCCGCCATCATTTAACCATTGAAGACGGTATGGTTTGGGATGCTTCTTCGTCTTTAAGCCTAACTTATCAACCATGAAAGAACTTGCAACATTAGTACAACTACCACCATCAATAATGACAACACATACCTTGTCGTTAATGAGGCATCTAGTATGGAAGATGTTTTCTCGTTGCTGGTCGTCTTGTGTAGGTGTAGCATTTAGACTTCTTTTTATGACAAGTGCTTCACCGGTCATGTATGTATCCAAGGCATCATCCGCATCATCCTTGTCTTCCTCGTGTAAAGGTTCATGTTCTTCATTGTCGGATTCAGACTCAATCTCTCCGTTTTCTAACATCAACATAGTCTTCCGATTAGGACATTGGCTTGCAATATGTCCTCTTCCAAGACACTTAAAGCATTGAATATCCCTTGAGCGTTCTGGACGTTCTGGTTGTGCATTTTGCTTCCCACGCCCAACATCTACAATCGGGGCCTTTGGCTTGCTCGTTTCACCCTTCTCTCGGGATGACGACATCTTTCTTCGTTGCTGCCTCTCAACCTTAATTGCCATTTTGATGTGAGCACATCTACACAAGCTCAAACAGCTGATCCGGAGGTCTTACCATCAGGACCCATCACTCGATCAAAGGCTAAGCAATTCAGGGAAGTTCTTATTCTTAAATGTTTACAAGTCTCAGAATCCCTTAATAATGCATATGCCTTAGAGAATAAACTTTACACTATGTTACATACTGATGTGTAACATCTTGTAACTATATAGTACTTAAGCTAGTATTGTGTTTATTAAGCATGTAAATAGGTGTGTTTTCCATAAGTTCAATAAGAACACAAGCTCATAATCATGTTTACCATGTTTCTTTAGCTTGTTACATGTTTTCCAATATGATAACTATGTTTTTCAGCTTGTTTTAACTTTCTTTAATAAGTTTACAATACTTATGATGGTATAACTTTTGTTTTCTCATAGGCACAAGGAAGAGTACCAAATGAAGGACTTCACCTTAGCTCGGGAAAAGCTCAATGGATTTCTAGCAGCTCGTTTCAGCTCAACTAATCCTCAACACTTCAGCTAGCTGAATTCAGCTCAACTCAGCTCCATTCAGCTCAACTCCAGCTCTACTAGCTCAACTCAAGCTGGTGAGTCCCGGGATAGCTCAAAGGTGTCCTCCACGTGGGAGAGTGTGTCATGGTCATGTGACCAGCATGAGGGGCGTCCACCATCCTTCCAAGCATGTGCATGGCATGTGGCAGATTCAAATTTCAAGATTTCCCTCCTTGAAGTTGGCGTCAAAGTAAGATAAGGACAAGGAGTTATTTCCTTTGAATTTCACACATAAAACACATGTGTTAAATGTTTGAAATTCAGTCTTCCCTCCCTCCAAAACCAGCCGGCCACAAAGGATAAGGATGAGTAATTTTCTCATCCACATTTAACATAATTAACACATGTTAATTGTGCTTACATTTCAGCCACTCATCTGAAACTTCCAATTCAATTCTGGCCAAGTATTCTAGGCGCCAACTCCCTTGTACTAGCCTATATATATGTATACTTTGTAATGTAAAAGAGAAAGACAATTTGAATGAAATTTACTTTTGTGAGAATTTCTCTCATTTCGGTTCTTTTGAGAACTTTCTGACTTCTCAAGTTCGTTGCTTGCGTGGTCAACCCCTTTGATACTTTGGGTTCTCGGTTGTAGATAATCGAAGGGTCCAAGTCCGTCTGAAGCAAGTTCAAGATAAGGTTCGGGTTCGTTCAACAGATTGTTCGAGTTCATCCTTGGAGTTTGTTTCATTTTATTTCTTTTCCTTGTTTTTATTTCATTTTCGTACTACCCCTTGCAACCTATTTTTCAACCTTGTCAGAAACTTCATTTCTCACCATTCACCTCACCAAAGACCAATCCTAGCCATAACCAAACCAATACTTTCAGCGTTCCACCATTGTCAACTTCTCCGAGCCTTCATCTTCTACATTCTGTCTACCTAAATTTTCCAGCCCTTTTAAACACCAATTTGCAGCCATGCTTATTGCAGGAGACATCTTACTTCAATCCTAGATCCGAAACAATCAAGAAGGCGTCCTCAACAAGGAGCCCTCTTATCATGTGGTAATCAGAGCCTAGGTTGGATTACAAGTAAGAATCATCTTCGTAAGTGCAAAAACAATCAAAAAAAAAAAAAAGTCAAAAAAAAAAAAAAAAAAAAAAAAAAAAAAGTCAAAGTCAACTCTAGTTAAAAAAAAAAATTTCGAAAATTCAAAAAAAAATCAGAATATCAATAGTTGAAAGAAAAGCACTTCATGGTATTGAAAAGATGAAAGAAAATGCAAGTTTAATGTGTTCTACAGCATCAAACACTACCATAATCAACCGGGCATGAAGAATTGATTGTTCGGTGAAAGGAGAGTAGTAAGTGTTTCTTTGTAGTAAGTAATCCATTTTTTTTTTTTTTTTTTTTTTTCTTTTTCTTTCTTTCTAACCTTTACCTTACTTTACATCACTTTTCTTTCCATTTAACACTAACCGAATTTGTTTTGGACAGAACCTTACATTTCGATTGTCACTAACCGTTGTTGTTAAAGACTAACACTTGTGACAGATTTGAAGAAAGTCTACGCTAGTCCTCTAAAGAACTTATAACGAGAGAAGGAGTGGTAAAAGGCATTTGTGTGTGTGAGATCAGAAGGGGAATCAAAAGAGCCATTCAAGTATTCCCGAGTGAAACACGAGTGTTGGAGTGCCATTTTTATTTTTTCTTTGGAGTGAACTTGTGAGGATCTTGTGTGTGTACTTTGTGAGGTCCATTTATCCTTATTTTTATTTTGTGTTGTTTGTTCTTTACTAACAATGGCAGGTTCAAATGGAGATCGTGATGATCAACAACAAAACGACGTTCAACCAAGCCTTATGATGCAAGCCATGCTTCGAGAAGTCCGAAGAGTAGTGCAATCAGAGATTGAACAATTGCACGTGAGAATGGACAAGATCGAGGGATCTCAAAACAATTCCCATGATGACAACAATGATGACGTTGAAGAAGTGCAAGAACCGAGGCAGAATGCTCCTAGAACAAATGGGAGGCGTGTACAACACCAGGCACAACTGGATGACAATTTGAACAACATCAAAGTTGCCATACCCCCTTTTCAAGGACGATCAGATCCGGATGCATATCTTGCGTGGGAAAGCAAGGTGGAGCACGTCTTTGATTGCTACAATTATTCTGACCAGAAGAAGGTTCAATTGGCAGCGATGGAGTTCGTTGACTATGCCTTAATTTGGTGGGATCAATTGATTCTAAGTAGAAGACGAACCGGTGAAGGTCCAATCAATACATGGGCAGAGATGAAAAGAATTTTGAGAAAGAGATTCGTACCATCCCATTACCATCGAGACCTATTTCAAAGGTTACAAACTTTGAAACAAGGAAATCGAAGCGTCGAAGATTATTTTAAAGACATGGAGATGGCCATGATGCGTGCTAACATTGAGGAAGACCGAGAAGCAACCATGGCGCGATTCCTTTCAGGTTTGAACACTGACATTGCCAATGCTGTTGAATTGCAACATTACGTCGAATTAGACGAAATGGTGCAAATGGCAATTAAGGTTGAGAGGCAGCAACGAAGAAAGATGTCGTCATCCCGAAGTAATAATTCTTTCAGACCTCCTTCCAATTCTGTTTTCAATCCTTCTAACAATTTCAGGAAACAAGCACCGTTTCAAAACAAAGAGAAGGGTGAAACGAGCAAGCCAAAGGCCCCGATTGTAGATGTTGGGCGTGGGAAGCAAAATGCACAACCAGAACGTCCAGAACGCTCAAGGGATATTCAATGCTTTAAGTGTCTTGGAAGAGGACATATTGCAAGCCAATGTCCTAATCGGAAGACTATGTTGATGTTAGAAAACGGAGAGATTGAGTCTGAATCCGACAATGAAGAACATGAACCTTTACACGAGGAAGACAAGGATGATGCGGATGATGCCTTGGATACATACATGACCGGTGAAGCACTTGTCATAAAAAGAAGTCTAAATGCTACACCTACACAAGACGACCAGCAACGAGAAAACATCTTCCATACTAGATGCCTCATTAACGACAAGGTATGTGTTGTCATTATTGATGGTGGTAGTTGTACTAATGTTGCAAGTTCTTTCATGGTTGATAAGTTAGGCTTAAAGACGAAGAAGCATCCCAAACCATACCGTCTTCAATGGTTAAATGATGGCGGAGAAGTACGAGTTACTAGACAAGTTTCGGTACCATTTACCATAGGGAGGTATAAAGATGAAATCCTTTGTGATGTCGTCTCAATGGATGCGTGTCACCTACTTTTGGGACGTCCATGGCAATACGACAAAGGTACGTTGCATGATGGAATTACAAATCGATATTCTTTTACACATGCAGGTAAGAAGATCACCTTAGCACCTTTGACACCGAGTCAAGTGCAAGAAGATCAGGTTCGATTGAGAAAGAATGTCGAGGAAGCCAAAACAGAAAGGAAGAAGACGAACGTATATGCGAGCGGCAAGGATATCAGGAAATGTTTTTCCTCTCAACAAACTTTACTTATTTTAATGTATAAGGAGTATTGTTTGTTATCTGATATTCCTAATGATTTGCCTACATCTATTACGTCTCTTTTGCAGGAGTTTGAAGACGTGTTTCCGGATGAGACACCGAGTGGGTTGCCACCTATTCGAGGTATAGAACATCAAATTGATTTCATTCCGGGAGCTACCATTCCAAATCGGCCAGCATATCGAAGTAATCCAGAAGAAACAAAAGAACTTCAAAAACAAATCACCGAGTTGATGGAAAAGGGTTACATTCGGGAAAGTTTAAGTCCGTGCGCTGTACCAGTACTTTTAGTACCCAAGAAAGACGGAACATGGAGAATGTGTGTTGATTGCCGAGCGGTGAATCAGATTACCATCAAGTATAGGCATCCCATTCCTCGTCTTGATGACATGCTAGATGAGTTGTGTGGTGCGACCATATTTTCCAAAATTGATTTAAAGAGTGGATATCATCAGATTCGGATGCGAGAAGGCGACGAATGGAAGACAGCCTTCAAAACGAGATTGGGTCTGTACGAGTGGTTAGTGATGCCTTTCGGTTTAACTAACGCACCTAGCACCTTTATGCGTCTGATGAATCATGTTTTACGATCTTACATTGGAAAATATTGTGTTGTGTACTTTGATGACATTCTTATATACAGCAAGTCTTTGCAGGATCACGAGGAACACTTGAGGAATGTTCTTGGCACATTGAGAAAAGAAAGGTTATTTGGTAATCTGAAGAAATGTATGTTTTGTACTGATAAGGTTACCTTTCTTGGTTTTATCGTGACTGCACAGGGTGTGGAAGTCGATCCAGAAAAGGTGAAGGCGATTCAGGATTGGCCTCGACCGACATCAATAAGTCAGGTTAGATCTTTTCATGGTTTAGCTAGTTTTTATCGTCGGTTTGTACCTAATTTCAGTTCCATTACCGCCCCCTTAACCGGGATTATAAAGAAGAATTCAGTCTTCAATTGGGGTAATGAACAGGAAGAAGCCTTCTTGAAAATTAAGGATTATTTGACTAAGGCCCCAGTGTTAGCCTTACCTAACTTTGATAAAATGTTCGAGATTGAGTGTGATGCTTCAGGAATAGGAATTGGAGCCGTTTTATCACAGGAGAAGCGACCTATTGCCTATTTCAGCGAGAAGTTAAGTGGTGCTACCTTGAATTATCCAGTGTACGACAAAGAGATGTATGCATTGATTCGAGCTCTTGAAACATGGCAGCACTATCTCTTACCGAAAGAATTCGTAATTCACACCGATCACGAAGCTTTGAAGCACATAACAGGTCAGCATAAGTTGAATAAAAGGCATGCTAAGTGGGTTGAATTTCTAGAATCTTTTCCTTATGTCATTCGATATAAGAAAGGTAAAGACAACGTTGTAGCAGATGCCTTATCCCGTAGGTATGCACTTCTGAATTACTTAGACTCTCATTTGATTGGGTTTGCCTATATCAAAGAATTATATGCTACTGACCCTGATTTTGGAGAAAGATATACATTGTGTGAAAAGGGTGCAGATGAGAAATTTTATCGACATGATGATTATCTTTTCAAAGAAGGAAGACTCTGCATTCCTCAAGGGTCAATTCGAGAGGTCCTAATTCGAGAAGCTCATGAAGGAGGACTTATGGGACACTTTGGAGTCACCAAGACGTTACACATTCTCAAGGAGCATCTATTCTGGCCAAAGATGCGACGAGACGTCGAAAGGATGTGTGAACGATGCGTGACATGTAAGAAAGCAAAGTCGAAGGTATTACCACACGGTTTGTACTTACCTTTACCTATTCCCGACTCCCCCTGGACTGATATATCTATGGATTTTGTGTTGGGATTGCCTAGGACTAGGACAGGTAGAGATAGTATCTTTGTTGTGGTTGACAGGTTCTCAAAGATGGCACACTTCATTGCGTGTCATAAGACCGATGATGCTGTTAATGTGGCTAACTTGTTCTTTAAGGAAATTGTGCGTTTACATGGTATTCCTAGGTCGATTGTTTCTGACAGGGATGTAAAATTCTTGAGTCACTTCTGGAGGACTCTTTGGAGCAAATTAGGTACGAAACTTATGTTTTCTACTACTTGTCATCCCCAAACTGATGGACAAACTGAGGTTGTTAATCGTATTTTATCTACTTTACTCCGTTCCATCATCAAAAAGAATATTAAGACGTGGGAAGATTGTTTGCCGCATGTTGAATTTGCATATAACCATGCCGTTCATTCTGCTACTAAAATGTCACCTTTTGAGGTTGTTTATGGATTTAATCCTATCACTCCTCTCGATATGTTGCCTTTGCCATATGAACAAGTGACGAATAGGGACGGACAATCCAAGGCTGATTATGTAAAGAAGTTGCATCAACAGGTTAAAGATAACCTTGAACGAAGGACTCAACAATACGAGAAGCAAGCGAACAAAGGACGTAAGCGAGTTACCTTCGATGTTGGAGATTGGGTTTGGATTCACTTCCGAAAGGAACGTTTTCCAACCCAACGACGGTCCAAGCTGTTACCACGAGGAGATGGTCCTTTTCAAGTGGTTGAGAAAGTGAACGACAATGCTTACAAGTTGGACTTGCCGGGTGAATACAATGTAAGTGCTACATTTAATGTTTCCGACTTATCCCCTTTTAATGATTCTGCAGATTTGAGGACAAATCCTTTTCAAGAAGGGGGGGATGATGTGAGCACATCTACACAAGCTCAAACAGCTGATCCGGAGGTCTTACCATCAGGACCCATCACTCGATCAAAGGCTAAGCAATTCAGGGAAGTTCTTATTCTTAAATGTTTACAAGTCTCAGAATCCCTTAATAATGCATATGCCTTAGAGAATAAACTTTACACTATGTTACATACTGATGTGTAACATCTTGTAACTATATAGTACTTAAGCTAGTATTGTGTTTATTAAGCATGTAAATAGGTGTGTTTTCCATAAGTTCAATAAGAACACAAGCTCATAATCATGTTTACCATGTTTCTTTAGCTTGTTACATGTTTTCCAATATGATAACTATGTTTTTCAGCTTGTTTTAACTTTCTTTAATAAGTTTACAATACTTATGATGGTATAACTTTTGTTTTCTCATAGGCACAAGGAAGAGTACCAAATGAAGGACTTCACCTTAGCTCGGGAAAAGCTCAATGGATTTCTAGCAGCTCGTTTCAGCTCAACTAATCCTCAACACTTCAGCTAGCTGAATTCAGCTCAACTCAGCTCCATTCAGCTCAACTCCAGCTCTACTAGCTCAACTCAAGCTGGTGAGTCCCGGGATAGCTCAAAGGTGTCCTCCACGTGGGAGAGTGTGTCATGGTCATGTGACCAGCATGAGGGGCGTCCACCATCCTTCCAAGCATGTGCATGGCATGTGGCAGATTCAAATTTCAAGATTTCCCTCCTTGAAGTTGGCGTCAAAGTAAGATAAGGACAAGGAGTTATTTCCTTTGAATTTCACACATAAAACACATGTGTTAAATGTTTGAAATTCAGTCTTCCCTCCCTCCAAAACCAGCCGGCCACAAAGGATAAGGATGAGTAATTTTCTCATCCACATTTAACATAATTAACACATGTTAATTGTGCTTACATTTCAGCCACTCATCTGAAACTTCCAATTCAATTCTGGCCAAGTATTCTAGGCGCCAACTCCCTTGTACTAGCCTATATATATGTATACTTTGTAATGTAAAAGAGAAAGACAATTTGAATGAAATTTACTTTTGTGAGAATTTCTCTCATTTCGGTTCTTTTGAGAACTTTCTGACTTCTCAAGTTCGTTGCTTGCGTGGTCAACCCCTTTGATACTTTGGGTTCTCGGTTGTAGATAATCGAAGGGTCCAAGTCCGTCTGAAGCAAGTTCAAGATAAGGTTCGGGTTCGTTCAACAGATTGTTCGAGTTCATCCTTGGAGTTTGTTTCATTTTATTTCTTTTCCTTGTTTTTATTTCATTTTCGTACTACCCCTTGCAACCTATTTTTCAACCTTGTCAGAAACTTCATTTCTCACCATTCACCTCACCAAAGACCAATCCTAGCCATAACCAAACCAATACTTTCAGCGTTCCACCATTGTCAACTTCTCCGAGCCTTCATCTTCTACATTCTGTCTACCTAAATTTTCCAGCCCTTTTAAACACCAATTTGCAGCCATGCTTATTGCAGGAGACATCTTACTTCAATCCTAGATCCGAAACAATCAAGAAGGCGTCCTCAACAAGGAGCCCTCTTATCACATTTGCACCATTTCGTCTAATTCGACGTAATGTTGCAATTCAACAGCATTGGCAATGTCGGTGTTCAAACCTGAAAGGAATCGCGCCATGGTTGCTTCTCGGTCTTCCTCAATGTTAGCACGCATCATGGCCATCTCCATGTCTTTAAAATAATCTTCGACGCTTCGATTTCCTTGTTTCAAAGTTTGTAACCTTTGAAATAGGTCTCGATGGTAATGGGATGGTATGAATCTCTTTCTCAAAATTCTTTTCATCTCTGCCCATGTATTGATTGGACCTTCACCGGTTCGTCTTCTACTTAGAATCAATTGATCCCACCAAATTAAGGCATAGTCAACGAACTCCATCGCTGCCAATTGAACCTTCTTCTGGTCAGAATAATTGTAGCAATCAAAGACGTGCTCCACCTTGCTTTCCCACGCAAGATATGCATCCGGATCTGATCGTCCTTGAAAAGGGGGTATGGCAACTTTGATGTTGTTCAAATTGTCATCCAGTTGTGCCTGGTGTTGTACACGCCTCCCATTTGTTCTAGGAGCATTCTGCCTCGGTTCTTGCACTTCTTCAACGTCATCATTGTTGTCATCATGGGAATTGTTTTGAGATCCCTCGATCTTGTCCATTCTCACGTGCAATTGTTCAATCTCTGATTGCACTACTCTTCGGACTTCTCGAAGCATGGCTTGCATCATAAGGCTTGGTTGAACGTCGTTTTGTTGTTGATCATCACGATCTCCATTTGAACCTGCCATTGTTAGTAAAGAACAAACAACACAAAATAAAAATAAGGATAAATGGACCTCACAAAGTACACACACAAGATCCTCACAAGTTCACTCCAAAGAAAAATAAAAATGGCACTCCAACACTCGTGTTTCACTCGGGAATACTTGAATGGCTCTTTTGATTCCCCTTCTGATCTCACACACACAAATGCCTTTTACCACTCCTTCTCTCGTTATAAGTTCTTTAGAGGACTAGCGTAGACTTTCTTCAAATCTGTCACAAGTGTTAGTCTTTAACAACAACGGTTAGTGACAATCGAAATGTAAGGTTCTGTCCAAAACAAATTCGGTTAGTGTTAAATGGAAAGAAAAGTGATGTAAAGTAAGGTAAAGGTTAGAAAGAAAGAAAAAGAAAAGAAAAAAAAAATGGATTACTTACTACAAAGAAACACTTACTACTCTCCTTTCACCGAACAATCAATTCTTCATGCCCGGTTGATTATGGTAGTGTTTGATGCTGTAGAACACATTAAACTTGCATTTTCTTTCATCTTTTCAATACCATGAAGTGCTTTTCTTTCAACTATTGATATTCTGATTTTTTTTTGAATTTTCGAAATTTTTTTTTAACTAGAGTTGACTTTGACTTTTTTTTTTGACTTTTTTTTGTTTTTTGATTGTTTTTGCACTCACGAAGATGATTCTTACTTGTAATCCAACCTAGGCTCTGATTACCACATGATAAGAGGGCTCCTTGTTGAGGACGCCTTCTTGATTGTTTCGGATCTAGGATTGAAGTAAGATGTCTCCTGCAATAAGCATGGCTGCAAATTGGTGTTTAAAAGGGCTGAAAAATTTAGGTAGACAGAATGTAGAAGATGAAGGCTCGGAGAAGTTGACAATGGTGGAACGTTGAAAGTATTGGTTTGGTTATGGCTAGGTTTGGTCTTTGGTGAGGTGACTGGTGAGAAATGAAGTTTCTGACAAGGTTGAAAAATAGGATGCAAGGGGTAGTACGAAAATGAAATAAAAACAAGGAAAAGAAATAAAATGAAACAAACTCCAAGGATGAACTCGAACAATCTGTTGAACGAACCCGAACCTTATCTTGAACTTGCTTCAGACGGACTTGGACCCTTCGATTATCTACAACCGAGAACCCAAAGTATCAAAGGGGTTGACCACGCAAGCAACGAACTTGAGAAGTCAGAAAGTTCTCAAAAGAACCGAAATGAGAGAAATTCTCACAAAAGTAAATTTCATTCAAATTGTCTTTTTTTTTACATTACAAAGTATACATATATATAGGCTAGTACAAGGGAGTTGGCGCCTAGAATACTTGGCCAGAATTGAATTGGAAGTTTCAGATGAGTGGCTGAAATGTAAGCACAATTAACATGTGTTAATTATGTTAAATGTGGATGAGAAAACTACTCATCCTTATCCTTTGTGGCCGGCTGGTTTTGGAGGGAGGGAAGACTGAATTTCAAACATTTAACACATGTGTTTTATGTGTGAAATTCAAAGGAAATAACTCCTTGTCCTTATCTTACTTTGACGCCAACTTCAAGGAGGGAAATCTTGAAATTTGAATCTGCCACATGCCATGCACATGCACATGCTTGGAATGGATGGTGGACGCCCCTCATGCTGGTCACATGACCATGACACACTCTCCCACGTGGAGGACACCTTTGAGCTATCCCGGGACTCACCAGCTTGAGTTGAGCTAGTAGAGCTGGAGTTGAGCTGAATGGAGCTGAGTTGAGCTGAATTCAGCTAGCTGAAGTGTTGAGGATTAGTTGAGCTGAAACGAGCTGCTAGAAATCCATTGAGCTTTTCCCGAGCTAAGGTGAAGTCCTTCATTTGGTACTCTTCCTTGTGCCTATGAGAAAACAAAAGTTATACCATCATAAGTATTGTAAACTTATTAAAGAAAGTTAAAACAAGCTGAAAAACATAGTTATCATATTGGAAAACATGTAACAAGCTAAAGAAACATGGTAAACATGATTATGAGCTTGTGTTCTTATTGAACTTATTGAAAACACACCTATTTACATGCTTAATAAACACAATACTAGCTTAAGTACTATATAGTTACAAGATGTTACACATCAGTATGTAACATAGTGTAAAGTTTATTCTCTAAGGCATATGCATTATTAAGGGATTCTGAGACTTGTAAACATTTAAGAATAAGAACTTCCCTGAATTGCTTAGCCTTTGATCGAGTGATGGGTCCTGATGGTAAGACCTCCGGATCAGCTGTTTGAGCTTGTGTAGATGTGCTCACATCATCATGTTTAAATACTATTTACAGTGAACTCGTTCAAATTTTTAGCAGTGTAAAATGCTAAAAAAAATTGAGATAAAACTGTATAATCAGCTTCAAAAGCTCATAATTAAATATTTTAACTCATAAATTTTAATTTAATCTTATTTTTGTGATTATTTTGTTGGGTTTAAAGCGTGTATGTTTAAATGGGCTTTATAGTAAACCCATTTGAATTTTATCTGATTAAAAATTTAAAAATTTGAGATTAAGCTGTATAATTAGATTCAAAATATCCTAACTAAATATTTGAACTCATAAAATTAGAATTAATAATATTTTACGGTCATTTTATTGGGTTTAAAGTGTGTTTGTTTAAATGAGCTTTATAGCAAACTCGTTCGGAATTTAACGAAGTAAAAAGCCAAAAAATTTAGATTAAGCTGCATAATAAGATTCAAAAGACCATAATTAAATATTTGAACTCGTAAAGTTTGATTTAATAACATTTTGCAGTCATTTTATTTGGTTTACGACGTGTATATTTAAATGGGCTTTATAGTGAACCCGTTCTAATTTTAACCGATTAAAAAGCTAAAAATTTGATATTAAGATGTATAATTGGATTCAAAATCCCATAATTAAATATTTGAACTCATAAAATTTGATTTCATATCATTTTGCGGTCGTTTTTTTGTAAAATTGTACATGTTTAAATACTCTTTATATTGAACTCGTTCAAATTTTAACAGAGTAAAATGCCAAAAAAATGAGATAAAATTGTATAATTAGCTTCAAAAGCTCATAATTAAATATTTTAGCATATGAAATTTGATTTAATCTCATTTTGTGGTCATTTTGTTGGATTTAAAATGTGTATGTTTAAATGGGCTTTATGTTCGGATTTTAACCGACTAAAAAACTAAAAATTTAATATTAAGAAGTATAAATCGATTCAAAATATCATAATTAAATATTTGAAATCATAAAATTTAATGTAATAACATTTTATGGTCATTTTGTTTGTTTTAAAGCGTTTATGTTTAAATGGGGTTTATAGCAAACTCGTTCGGATTTTAACCGAGTAAAAAGCTAAAAAATTGAAATTAAGTTGTATAATTAGTTTCAAAAGCCCATAATTAAATATTTGAACTCATAAAATTTGATTTAATATAATTTCGCGGTTATTTTGTTGGGTTTAAAGCGTGTGTGTTTAAATGGGATTTATAGTGAACCCGTTTGAATTTTATCCGATTAAAAATCTAGAAATTTGAGATTAAGCTGTATAGTTAGATTCAAAATATGCTAATTAAGTATTTGAACTCATAAAATTAGAATTAATAACATTTTATGGTCATTTTATTGGGTTTAAAGTGTGTATGTTTAAATAGGCTTTATAGCAAACCCGTTCGGATTTTTAACCGAGTAAAAAGCTAAAAAATTTAGATTATGCTGTATAATAAGATTCAAATGGCCATAATTAAATATTTAAACTCGTAAAGTTTGATTTAATAACATTTTGCTGTCATTTTGTTTGGTTTAAAGCGTATATGTTTAAATGGGCTTTGTAGCGAACTCGTTCGAATTTAAACCTATTGAAATGCTTAAAATTTGAAATTAAAATGTATAATTGGATTCAAAATCTCGTAATTAAATATTTGAACTCATAAAATTTGATTTCATATCATTTTGCGGTCGTTTTTTTTTGTAAAACCGTACATGTTTAAATACTCTTTATATTGAACTCATTCAAATTTTAATAGTGTAAAATGCTTAAAGATGGGATAAAATTGTATAATTAGCTTCAAAAGCCCATAATTAAATATTTGAACTCATAAAATTTGATTTAATTTCATTTTGTGGTTGTTTTGTTGGGTTTAAAGTGTGTATGTTTAAATGGGCTTTGTAGTGAAACCGTTCGGATTTTAACCGATTAAAAAACAAAAAATTTAATATTAAGCAATATAAATCGATTCAAAATCCCATAATTAAATATTTGAAATCATAAAATTTAATTTAATAACATTTTACGGCCATTTTGTTGGGTTTAAAGCGTTTTTGTTTAAATGGGGTTTATAGCAAACTCGTTTGGATTTTAACCGAGTAAAAAGTTAAAAATTTGAGATTAAGTTGTATAATAATATTTAAACTCATAAAATTAGATTTAATAATATTTTCCTGTCATTTTGTTTGGTTTACAACACGTATATTTAAATGGGCTTTATAGTTAACCCGTTTGAATTTTAATCTATTAAAAAGATAAAAATTCGAGATTAAGCTATAAAATTGGATTTAAAATCCCATAATTAAATATTTAACTCATAAAATTTGATTTAATATCATTTTACGGTCATTTTTTCTTGTAAAAGCGTGCATGTTTAAATGCGCTTGATAGTGATCTCGCTCTAATTTTAACCGATTAAAAAACTAAAAATTTAAGATTAAGTTGTATAATTAGACTCAAAATACCATAATTAAATATTTGAACTCATAAAATTTAATTTAATAACATATTGCGGTCATTTTGTTGGTTTTAAAGCATGCATTTTTAAATGGGCTATATGACGAATCCATTCTAATTTTAACCAAGAAAAAATATAAAAATTTGAGATTAAGTTGTACAATTAAATTCAAAATCCCATAATAAATATTTGATCCCATAAAATTTGATTTAACTCCATTTTTCGGTCGTTTTGTTTTGTTTAAAACGTGTATGTTTAAATGGGCTTAATAGTGAACTCGTACAAATTTTAACTGATTAAAAAACTAAAAAATTGAGAGTAAGATGAATAAATAGATTCAAAATCTAAAATTAAATATTTGAACTCATAAAAATTGATTTAATAACATTTTACGGTCATTTTATTGGGTTTAAAGTGTGTATGTTTAAATGGGTTTTATAGCGAACCCGTTTGAATTTTAACCGAGTAAAAAGCTAAAATTTAATATTAAGTGGTCTAATTAGATTCAAAACCCTATAATTAAATATTTGAACTTATAAATTTTAATTTAATAATATTTTACGGTCATTTTGTTGTGTTTAAAGCGGGTATGTTTAAATGGGCTTTATTGTGAATCCATTCGAATTTTAACCGAGTAAAAATCTAAAAATTCTAGATTAAGCTGTATAATAAGATTCAAAAGCTCATAATTAAATATTTGAACTCATAAAGTTTGATTTAACAACATTTTGCTGTCATTTTGTTTGGTTTACAGCGTGTATATTTAAATGGGCTTTATAGTGAACTCGTTCAAATTTTAACCGGATAAAAAGATAAAAATTTTAGATTATGTTGTATAATTGGATGGAAAATCCCATAATAAAATTTTTGGACTCATAAAATTTGATTTCATATCATTTTGCATTCGTTTTTGTTTTGTAAAACCATGCATGTTTAAATACTCTTTATAATGAATTTGTTCGAATTTTAACAGTGTAAAATGCTCAAAAATGAGATAAAACTGTATAATTAGATTCACAAGCTCATAATTAGAGATTTTAACTCATAAAATTTTATTTAATTTTATTTTGTGATCATTTTGTTGGGTTTAAAGCGTGTATGTTTAAATGGGCTTTATAGTGAACCCGTTTGAATTTTAACGATTAAAAATCTTGAAATTTGAGATTATGCAGTTTAATTAGATTAGAAATATTATAATTAAATATTTGAACTCATAAAATTAGAATTAATAACATTTTACGATCATTTTATTGGGTTTTGATAACTCCACGAAAAGGCTATATTTTAAGCCTTTTTACTTAAGTTATTTATTGTCTTTAAGCTCAAATAGGCTCATTTAGATGCATTTAGGCTCATATCATTGCATGTAGTTTCTTAATTATGCCTTGGCTTTTTTATTGTGGCAACAGGTGCTATTTCACGGGAAAGGTTGTGCTTTTGGGTTGTTGTGTGCAGGTAAAGCAAAAATGAAAGTTGAGAAAATTTGTCATGGCATTCGCAGAAGGATAGCGATGGGAAAATGCCATGGCAAATCTGCAGGACTCCTGTGCTGAGCTAAACGACAAAAATATATTTTGAGAAGAGTGTTAGCTGATGCCATTACAGCCTGGCCACAGCCATCACTGTAGGGGACCACTGTCACCTCTGCAGAAATTTCATCACGTGAATGGGGGCAGAACTTGAATTTTCACTATTCTTTAGGGTTTTTCACCCCTTCTTTTTAAGGACGGTGACCTAAGAAAAGGTAACACCTTGGAGGCCCTTTTTGGGAGCAAAAACACAGAAAAAGGCACCTTTGGAGTGGTTTGCGGCGGTGGAAAGCTTCCACCTTTCTCCTCCAATCTCCGGCCAAAGTGTCCTCCATTGATAGAGATCGAAGGGAGTGTGGCATACTAGGCACCCGAGAGGGGCTAGCATGCCAAGGCATCCCGTGGTGGTTGAAGAGTCGGCGGCCTGCGCAACCGAGAGTGTCTTCTATCTTCCTTCCCTTGCTTTACTTTTCATATATTTTAAAAGATTGATGTTGGGTGTTTAAGGATGTATGTGGATAATACTTTCTTTTACATTTCGCACCACCATGTGTTGCTTTGTTTAGGTGGTTGCTACTTTGGATGATTATCTTTTACTTTTTATTAATATATAGCCTTCTATATGTTTGTGTATTTGCTTTTCTCATTGTTGTTAATCATTTAAGCATTGTAAGAGGTATGAGAGTATCCGGTGTTTAGATGCATGTTAGGTGTTCAAGAGAAACCTAGCTATAGATCCTTAGATCATCCGAGAGGAGCTAAGGGAGGATCTACGTGAGCAATGGGCTTCGGATAGTAATTAGAGCATAATCTGATCTTAGAGTACTCGAGAGAGACGTAAGTGAGGGTTTCAACGACTAAAAGGAATGTGCTTTGTCGATAGGCTAGTGTTGTGGCTGAGACTGATAGGAGATGTCGTGGCATTTTAGTTTGCCAGGTTCCTATGACTCGAGAGAGCGGGAACACTTTAGAAACCTTTGTCGAATAAATATACACCATAATGGCTAGATGTTAGTAGAAGTAAGGGTTAAGAAGTCCTTAGGAACCTCCACCAATCATTCCCAAGAGAGCTCATCAATAGAGGGTTAGTACAACATATTGTTTAACGTGTTCTTGCATCTTATTTTTGCCTCAACATTTACAAACTACTTTTACTATTTTACTTGTCTCTCTGCAATCATATCATCATACTCTTCACACACCACTGTCATACTTCTATCTTGCCATCACCATCCATTCCACTTGCCTTGGCATATTTTAGTTGCTTGCATTCTGAAATTTCCATAGCATTTCTCCATTACATCTTCACCGTACATATCCATTTCCACCTGTCTTTATCTTTATTTTCCTTTTTAGTTAGTGACATCTTTTTGCCTTGACAATTTAGACTTATACTTTACCCCGATCCTCCTGAGAACGATACTCACTCACCCTTTATTACTTGCACGACTGTGTATACTTGCACATATGTTCGCATAATTTATAGCACTACAAAAGGTGACATTAGGTTTAAAGCATGTATGTTGAAATATGCTTTATAGTGAACCAGTTCGAATTTTAACCAATTAAAAATTTAAGATTAAGTAGTATAGTTAGATTCAAAATACCGTAATTAAATATTTGAACCCATAAAATTTAATTTAATAACACTTTACGGTCGTTTTGTTGGGTTTAAAGAATGTAAATTTAAATGGGCTTTATAGTTAACTCGTTCTAATTTTAATCGATTAAAAAGCAAAAAATTTGAGATTAAGCTGTATAATGTGATTCAAAATCTCATAATTAAATATTTGAACTCACAAAATTTTATTTCATATCATTTTGTGGTTTTTTTTTTGTAAAATCGTGCATGTTTAAATACTCTTTATATTGAACTCGTTCGAATTTTAAGAGAGTAAAATGCAAAAAAAAAAATGAGATAAAACTATATAATTAGCTTTAAAAGCCCATAACTAAATATTTTAGCCATAATTAAATATTTGATCCCATAAAATTTGATTTAACTCCATTTTGCGGACGTTTTGTTGAGTTTAAATCGTGTTTGTTTAAATGGGCTTAATAGTGAACCCGTACGAATTTTAATTGATTAAAAAACTAAAAATTTGAGATTAAGATGAATAAATAGATTCAAAATCCTAAAATTAAATATTTAAACTCATAAAAAATGATTTAATAATATTTTACGGTCATTTTATTGGGTTTAAAGTGTATATTTAAATAGGCTTTATAGCGAACCCGTTCGAATTTCAACCTAGTAAAAAGCTAAAAATTTGAGATTAAGATGTATAATTAGATTCAAAAGCCCATAATTAAATATTTGAACTTATAAAATTTGATTTAATATCATTTTGCGTTCATTTTGTTGAGTTTAATGCATGTATGTTTAAATGAGTTTTATAGTGAACCTGTTCTAATTTTAACCGATTAAAAAGCTAAAATTTTGAGATTAAGCTGTATAATTCGATTCAAAATCCCATAATTAAATATTTGAACTCATAAAATTTTATTTCATATCTTTTTGCGTTTTTTTTTTGTAAAACCGTGCATGTTTAAATACTCTTTATATTGAACTCGTTCAAATTAACAGAGTAAAATGCAAAAAATGAAATAAAGCTGTATAATTAGCTTCAAAAGCCTATAACTAAATATTTTAGCCATAATTAAATATTTGATCCCATAAAATTTGATTTAACTCCATTTTGTAGACGTTTTGTTGAGTTTAAATCATGTTTGTTTAAATGGGCTTAATAGTGAACCGTACAAATTTTAATTAATTAAAAAACTAAAAATTTGAGATTAAGATGAATAAATAGATTCAAAATCCTAAAATTATATATTTGAACTCATAAAAATTGATTTAATAATATTTTACGGTCATTTTATTGGGTTTAAAGTTTGTATGTTTAAATGGGCTTTATAGCGAACCCGTTCGACTTTCAACCGAGTAAAAAGCTAAAAATTTGAGATTAAGATGAATAATTAGACTCAAAAGCCCATAATTAAATATTTTAATCATAAAATTTGATTTAATTTCATTTTATGGTCATTTTGTTGGGTTTAAAGAGTGTATGTTTAAATGGGCTTTAAAGTGAATCCGTTTGAATTTTATCCAATTAAAATTCTAGAAATTTATGATTAAGCAATATAATTAAATTCAAAATCACATAATTAAATATTTGAACTCATAAAATTAGATTTAATAACATATTACGATCATTTTGTTGGGAAACTAAAAATTTAAGATTAAGCGGTATAAATAGATTTAAAATCCTATAATTAAATATTTGAACTTATAAAATTTAATTTAATAAGTTTTTACGGTCTTTTTGTTAGGTTTAAAGCGTTAATATTTAAATGGGCTTTATAACAAACTCGTTCAGATTTTAACCGAGTAAAAAGCTAAAAATTTGAGATTAAGCTGTATAATAAGATTCAAAAGACCATAAATAAATATTTGAACTCATAAAGTTTGATTTAATAATATTGCAGTCATTTTGTTTGGTTTACTATGTGTATATTTAAATGGGCTTTATAGTGAACTCGTTCTAATTTTAACCGATTAAAAATCTAAAATTTGAGATTAAGTTGTATAATTGAATTCAAAATCCTATAATTAAATATTTAAACTCATAAAATTTGATTTCATATTATTTTGCTGTCATTTCTTTTGTAAAACCGTGCATGTTTTAATACTTTTTATATTGAACTCGTTCGAATTTTAACAGAGTAAAATGTTAAAAAAATGAGATTAAACAGTATAAATAGATTCAAAACCTTATAATTAATTATTTTAACTCATAAAATTTGATTTAATTTTATTTTATGGTCATTTTGTTGGCTCTGATACCACATGATAAGAGGGCTCCTTGTTGAGGACGCCTTCTTGATTGTTTCGGATCTAGGATTGAAGTAAGATGTCTCCTGCAATAAGCATGGCTGCAAATTGGTGTTTTAAAGGGCTGGAAAATTTAGGTAGACAGAATGTAGAAGATGAAGGCTCGGAGAAGTTGACAATGGTGGAACGTTGAAAGTATTGGTTTGGTTATGGCTAGGATTGGTCTTTGGTGAGGTGATTGGTGAGTAATGAAGTTTCTGACAAGGTTGAAAAATAGGATGCAAGGGGTAGTACGAAAATGAAATAAAAACAAGGAAAAGAAATAAAATGAAACAAACTCCAAGGATGAACTCGAACAATCTGTTGAACGAACCCGAACCTTATCTTGAACTTGCTTCAGACGGACTTGGACCCTTCGATTATCTACAACCGAGAACCCAAAGTATCAAAGGGGTTGACCACGCAAGCAACGAACTTGAGAAGTCAGAAAGTTCTCAAAAGAACCGAAATGAGAGAAATTCTCACAAAAGTAAATTTCATTCAAATTGTCTTCCTCAATGTTAGCACGCATCATGGCCATCTCCATGTCTTTAAAATAATCTTCGACGCTTCGATTTCCTTGTTTCAAAGTTTGTAACCTTTGAAATAGGTCTCGATGGTAATGGGATGGTACAAATCTCTTTCTCAAAATTCTTTTCATCTCTGCCCATGTATTGATTGGACCTTCACCGGTTCGTCTTCTACTTAGAATCAATTGATCCCACCAAATTAAGGCATAGTCAACGAACTCCATCGCTGCCAATTGAACCTTCTTCTGGTCAGAATAATTGTAGCAATCAAAGACGTGCTCCACCTTGCTTTCCCACGCAAGATATGCATCCGGATCTGATCGTCCTTGAAAAGGGGGTATGGCAACTTTGATGTTGTTCAAATTGTCATCCAGTTGTGCCTGGTGTTGTACACGCCTCCCATTTGTTCTAGGAGCATTCTGCCTCGGTTCTTGCACTTCTTCAACGTCATCATTGTTGTCATCATGGGAATTGTTTTGAGATCCCTCGATCTTGTCCATTCTCACGTGCAATTGTTCAATCTCTGATTGCACTACTCTTCGGACTTCTCGAAGCATGGCTTGCATCATAAGGCTTGGTTGAACGTCGTTTTGTTGTTGATCATCACGATCTCCATTTGAACCTGCCATTGTTAGTAAAGAACAAACAACACAAAATAAAAATAAGGATAAATGGACCTCACAAAGTACACACACAAGATCCTCACAAGTTCACTCCAAAGAAAAAATAAAAATGGCACTCCAACACTCGTGTTTCACTCGGGAATACTTGAATGGCTCTTTTGATTCCCCTTCTGATCTCACACACACAAATGCCTTTTACCACTCCTTCTCTCGTTATAAGTTCTTTAGAGGACTAGCGTAGACTTTCTTCAAATCTGTCACAAGTGTTAGTCTTTAACAACAACGGTTAGTGACAATCGAAATGTAAGGTTCTGTCCAAAACAAATTCGGTTAGTGTTAAATGGAAAGAAAAGTGATGTAAAGTAAGGTAAAGGTTAGAAAGAAAGAAAAAGAAAAAAAAAAAAAAAAAAAAAAAATGGATTACTTACTACAAAGAAACACTTACTACTCTCCTTTCACCGAACAATCAATTCTTCATGCCCGGTTGATTATGGTAGTGTTTGATGCTGTAGAACACATTAAACTTGCATTTTCTTTCATCTTTTCAATACCATGAAGTGCTTTTCTTTCAACTATTGATATTCTGATTTTTTTTTGAATTTTCGAAATTTTTTTTTTTAACTAGAGTTGACTTTGACTTTTTTTTTT
The DNA here is from genome assembly GCA_035048815.1 of Abelmoschus esculentus. NCBI lineage: Eukaryota > Viridiplantae > Streptophyta > Magnoliopsida > Malvales > Malvaceae > Abelmoschus > Abelmoschus esculentus. The sequence goes on from JAUCBN010000031.1 coordinate 12,510,292, forward strand.
TTTTTTTTTTTTTTTTTTTTTGACTTTTTTTTTTTTTGATTGTTTTTGCACTTACGAAGATGATTCTTACTTGTAATCCAACCTAGGCTCTGATACCACATGATAAGAGGGCTCCTTGTTGAGGACGCCTTCTTGATTGTTTCGGATCTAGGATTGAAGTAAGATGTCTCCTGCAATAAGCATGGCTGCAAATTGGTGTTTAAAAGGGCTGGAAAATTTAGGTAGACAGAATGTAGAAGATGAAGGCTCGGAGAAGTTGACAATGGTGGAACGCTGAAAGTATTGGTTTGGTTATGGCTAGGATTGGTCTTTGGTGAGGTGAATGGTGAGAAATGAAGTTTCTGACAAGGTTGAAAAATAGGTTGCAAGGGGTAGTACGAAAATGAAATAAAAACAAGGAAAAGAAATAAAATGAAACAAACTCCAAGGATGAACTCGAACAATCTGTTGAACGAACCCGAACCTTATCTTGAACTTGCTTCAGACGGACTTGGACCCTTCGATTATCTACAACCGAGAACCCAAAGTATCAAAGGGGTTGACCACGCAAGCAACGAACTTGAGAAGTCAGAAAGTTCTCAAAAGAACCGAAATGAGAGAAATTCTCACAAAAGTAAATTTCATTCAAATTGTCTTTCTCTTTTACATTACAAAGTATACATATATATAGGCTAGTACAAGGGAGTTGGCGCCTAGAATACTTGGCCAGAATTGAATTGGAAGTTTCAGATGAGTGGCTGAAATGTAAGCACAATTAACATGTGTTAATTATGTTAAATGTGGATGAGAAAACTACTCATCCTTATCCTTTGTGGCCGGCTGGTTTTGGAGGGAGGGAAGACTGAATTTCAAACATTTAACACATGTGTTTTATGTGTGAAATTCAAAGGAAATAACTCCTTGTCCTTATCTTACTTTGACGCCAACTTCAAGGAGGGAAATCTTGAAATTTGAATCTGCCACATGCCATGCACATGCTTGGAAGGATGGTGGACGCCCCTCATGCTGGTCACATGACCATGACACACTCTCCCACGTGGAGGACACCTTTGAGCTATCCCGGGACTCACCAGCTTGAGTTGAGCTAGTAGAGCTGGAGTTGAGCTGAATGGAGCTGAGTTGAGCTGAATTCAGCTAGCTGAAGTGTTGAGGATTAGTTGAGCTGAAACGAGCTGCTAGAAATCCATTGAGCTTTTCCCGAGCTAAGGTGAAGTCCTTCATTTGGTACTCTTCCTTGTGCCTATGAGAAAACAAAAGTTATACCATCATAAGTATTGTAAACTTATTAAAGAAAGTTAAAACAAGCTGAAAAACATAGTTATCATATTGGAAAACATGTAACAAGCTAAAGAAACATGGTAAACATGATTATGAGCTTGTGTTCTTATTGAACTTATTGAAAACACACCTATTTACATGCTTAATAAACACAATACTAGCTTAAGTACTATATAGTTACAAGATGTTACACATCAGTATGTAACATAGTGTAAAGTTTATTCTCTAAGGCATATGCATTATTAAGGGATTCTGAGACTTGTAAACATTTAAGAATAAGAACTTCCCTGAATTGCTTAGCCTTTGATCGAGTGATGGGTCCTGATGGTAAGACCTCCGGATCAGCTGTTTGAGCTTGTGTAGATGTGCTCACATCAGCATGTATGTTTAAATGGGCTTTATAGTGAATCTGTTTGAATTTTATTCGATTAAAAATCTAGAAATTTGAGATAAAGTTGTATAATTAGATTCAAAATATCATAAATAAATATTTGAACTCATAAAATTAAAATTAATAATATTTTACGATCATTTTGTTGGTTTAAAGCGCGTATGTTTAAATATGCTTTATTGTGAACCCGTTTGAATTTTAATCGATTAAAAAGCTAAGAATTTGAGATTAAGCTGTATAATTGGATTGAAAATCACATAATTAAATATTTAACTCATAAAATTTGATTTCATATCATTTTTGCAGTTATTTTTTTTCTAAAATCGTGCATGTTTAAATACACTTTATAGTGAACTAGTTCGAATTTTAATAGCGTAAAATGCTAAAACAATGAGATAAAATTGTATAATCAACTTCAAAAAGCCCATAATTAAGTATTTTAAATCATAAAATTTGATTTAATTTCATTTTGTGGTCATTTTGTTGGGTTTAAAGCGTGTATGTTTAAATGGGCTTTATAGTGAACCCCTTTGAATTTTATCCGATTAAAAATCTAGAAATTTGAGATTAAGTTGTATAATTATATTCAAAACCCCATATTTAAGTATTTGAAATCATAAAATTAGATTTAATAATATTTTACGATCATTTTGTTGGGTTTAAAGCGTGTATGTTTAAATTGGCTTTATAGTGAACCTGTTTGAATTTTAACCAATTAAAAAACTAAAAATTTAAAATATAGCGGTATAATTAGATTCAAAATCCCATAATTAAATATTTGAACTCATAAAATTTAATTCAATAACATTTTATGGTCATTTTGTTGGGTTTAATGTAGGTATGTTTAAATGGGTTTTATAGCGAATCCGTTCGAATTTTTTTTAAGGAAAGGGTCTCATTAAAAAACCCTATAGCCAGTCACCTCAAGAGGTGAGTATGCCCCTATGGGGAAAAGAGTACCCAAAAATTTATTGAGAAGAAGAGGAGAACCTCTCTGAGTTTACAGAAGCCTGAATAAAATCGGGAATGTTACAATCAAAGAAGAAAGAAAGAAAAGAATGCAAAGCCCTAGTAGCTAGTACATGGGCTACAACATTAGCTTCTCTAGGTACATAATAAATCTTACAATCAGGCAAAGTACCGAGAGTAGAACGAATTCGAGACACTGTAGGTTGCATCGAGGAAAGATTGTGATGAGTGTTGTTAACTTTGGTGGCAATGGGTGCAGAATCGGTCTCAAGGATAACATTAGTCCAACCCTTATCGACAGCAAGATTAAGTCCTTCTAGAATGGCAAGAGCTTCGGCGAAAACCGGATCTGGGCAGTAGGCGAGGGGCATAGAGCGTCCCCCAAGGACAGAACCTGAAGAATCCCTAGCGATGACACCTACAGCAACTCCCTTTAAAATTGGGTCAAAGGCGCCATCCGTGTTAACCTTAACGAAACCGCGGTCCGGCTTCGTCCATCTAGCCTGAGCAAATGTGGGCTCAGCTAGTCGGGATTGTAGATGGAGAGTATCATTGGCTGATGCATAATCGTTGAAGAGTTTTTGAGCATTGGATACAGTCAACCATGATGGTTGGAGATGATTGTTATGGACAAAGTCATTACGACGGTTCCATAGAATTGTTATTAGGAAGGAGAATTGATGCAACGAGAGAAAACCAACAATTTCAAAAAGCCACTAGTGGGGGATAGATGTGTAAGACAAAATTTGGCCTAGAAAACCTGCCAAACAGAGGGTCTCTCTAGCACTAGGACAATCCCTTAAAGCATGAAGGGTAGTTCAATATCTGCATTACAAATTGGGCAAACCCCAGAACCGAGATTTGTTGGAGGATTTTGTGGCCAGACGGGAGAGCATCATGGCTTAACCACCACCCAAAGGAACGAACCTTAGGCAACGCAGTCAACTTGGAAAGTATTTTCCATAGCCTTAGATGGCCTGTTGACAGGCCCTAGTTGCAGTTGAAGAAATTGATAACCAGAACGCACCGTATAGATGCCAGAGTTGTGATGACCCCAAAGGGTAGTATCTTTCGTATCATTAATAATAGGAACATTAAGGATTGTATTAGCATCTTCGTGAGAGAAATAATTTCTCACCTTTGATTCATCCCATCGTGGTAAATTAGACATCATAAAAAAGCCCGCTCGAAGAGGGACTTCCTCATTCACTTCATAATCGCCATAAAGGTGTAATGGCTTAGATCCTCCCTAATTGTCGAAGTGGATAAGTATCTGACTTGACATACCTGGCCTTTTAAAGTAACCATTTCCAAGTTTAGAGATAGCTATACTAAGACCTTTCCAAGCAAAGGAAGCTCTTCGAGTGGAATCGGAATCAAGCACAGAACTCGATAGATAATATTTGCACCTATAGACCTGACTAAGAAGATTATCAGGCTCACAAATTAGTCTCCAAATTTGTTTACCAAGTAAAGCAATGTTGAAATGGTGTAGATCGTGAAACCCTATACCTCCAGCTGCTTTCAGCAGACAGACTGTGTCCCATGGAATCATATGCCATCCTCGTTTATCAGCTTTCCCTGACCACCAGTAATGGCGTATTGAAGTAGTCATATCATCGATAATGTTTTGGGGTAGTAGGTAACAAGACATGACATATTGTGGCATTGATTGTATGACAGATTTGATGAAAATTTCTCTACCGCTAAAGGAGAGTAAGTGCTTATCCCATTTGCTAAGACGATCATTCATTTTGTCTTTGGTGAAACCCAAAGCTGTTGTCTTATTCTTCCCAATTAGGAGTGGAACTCCTAAATAAATACCAGGGTCGTTGACCTCTCGTACATTCAAGATGTTATGGATTTCTGATCAAAGAGATGTAGAGGTTTTACGTGAAAAATAAATTGTAGACTTTTCAAAATTCACCGCCTGACCAGAGGAAGTTGCATAAGTATGCAGAGCATTCTTTAGGTTCAATTGCGATTAGGAGGGTGCCAAGGACAAATCTAACCAACATCATACCACCACTATCTATCCCGCTGTATTTTATATCACTTTTGGTTGCAATGATTGGCGTAAAGGTGTCTCTATAATCTATGATCTTTGTACTCCCAATATTCTTCTCTCTCTCTCTCTTGAATCGCTCTAGGCTTCCTATTTTAGGTTTTCACCCTAGAGTTTATTCTCTTTTCCGAAATTGGAAATCTTCAGGCCGACTTGTCTCGAATGAGCTTCAATATCGTTTATGTACAAATCTGTGAGATCATGGGGCATTCAGAATGAAGATTCTTTGCTTATAATTGCCTCGTTTCTTTTGGTTGCATTTCTTACTCTGGATTGTTTGATCTGAATGTGTAACTTTTACAATATTGTTTCTCCATTTCCTTTTTCAAATTTGTAGGCCTACCACCAAATTAGAGTACTTTTCTTTTATCCACTACTTGGATTTCATCATCTTTTTGCAACTTTCTGTTATTTTTTGGATTCGATCACCTTTCTAAAATTTCTTGATGTTGCAATCTGCAAAAAATCCTCTTTTACTTGATTCAGGCTCGTTTGGTCTTTCGATTGACATTGCGGTTCTCTCTTTCACTCGCTCATTCTCTCTCTCTCTCTCACACACTTTTTTTTGCAAGTCCTAGCTTCTAACTGCTTCCTTTTGATATTCTTCTGGTTTCAGTATCTAATTTGTCTGATCTTGTTCTGTTCTTCCAATGAAGTAAGAGAATGTCATTCGTCGTACCATTCGAGGAAATCCTAAGAAGGTCTTCAAGGGGTAGAAATTCAAGGTCGACTCTCGATTCAAGAATCTTGAACAAAAAGTGCCCGAGAAAGACTTTTCCCGATAAGGGAGTGGCCCATTATCTAAACACACATATTGTTCTTCTGTTGGCCTAAGTAGACTAGCAGAGACTCGCATTTGCAATATCCCCGTAATATTCAGTATCCTCTGAATATACAAAACTTAGGGTCGATTTTTTAGTTTGAGGCAAAGATGCTATCGCATCTAAAATTCAGGATCAGGTGTGTAATGATATGTATATGTGTATGTTTAAAACGTCTATTATATGCACATGGGAGAACAAGGGCTATCCCTTAAAAACAAATGTAAAGTTCAAAGAATTAATGAATGCGAAATCATTTGACGGGTGAAGGAAACATCATTTTAAAACATGTGCTCCTTACAAAATGTCTAGTGCTTAATTGAGAAGTCAGAACCTCCCCTAGAACCTTACTCTGTCATAAGTCTTCAAACCTCAGACTATAGGATTTGATCAGATTTTGAACTTTACTCCATCATCAGTCTTTGCCCGTCTTTTCAGCTTCTGTTGGCACATGCCCCTTTCTTCATCTATCGTCTCTATTGTGGTGACCTAATCTTCTCTTAACTTCGCAGTACCAAATTTGTCAATGGAATGACCCTGAACTCTGGCATGAAAGCCACAATGGTCTCCTTTGAACGACTTCGGATAGGGAGGCTTGTCCATTTTAACAAAGCAAGGTGCCATTAGTCGAGCATCTAGCAACCTTGTAAACATGTCCTGGTAGGTGAGAGGAATGATACATAAATGAAGGCTCTTCAACTTCTCTTATTTTTCTTGAAGTCTGGAAATGAGGCTCATCAACATCGAAAGTTGCCCCTAAATTTGAGAAGGAGACCGCTTACCCATAGCAGTGGTCCATAAGCTCTTATCAATTATTAGACCCTCTTCAATCTCATCTAGGCCTTCACTCAGTGATTATGACGACAACAAACTAGAATCCTGAGTTTTATTTATATCAACTCGGTAAAACGCTTTGAGGTGGCACCACCTACTTCAAAATGATTTGTGGGGGCTCGCTCTTCGTTGGGTACCCTTTTCCTTTCTTGAACTTTGGAGCTTGGCTTCAAACTCTTGTTAGAGCTTCTAAACTCAACTTGCATTGTAAGATTTTCTGCTAAACCTTTGGCTTTGGTTGTAGTGGCTACCAAACTCATCAACTCATTCATTTTCTTGTTGGACTCCTCTTGAAATTTCCTTATGTACGCCCATATTTCCTTTTGAACATTGACCAAGCGTTCTTGGAAAATTTCAAGCTCATCCACTCTAGCTGCTAAGTCACTCGTAGCTTTTGCACTATCTTGACGAGGGATCATTTTCTGGTTCTCTTTCTTTCTTTTTTTCTTACTCTGGATGTAATATTTCTTTAATTAGTGATGTGATGACATGCAATGAATGTAGATTTAATGATGTCAAAGATGATAAATGATGTCTTTATGCAAACAAGAATGATATGAAATGCAGATAAATACAATATGCAATACAAAGAACACAATCGAGTTAACAAATATCATCGTTAAACAACTTTCATTAAAGGAACACCATCTTGATACAACGACTGGAATTTTTCTACCATGAAAATGACTAAGGGGTAACATCCTGGTGGATGGTCCCTTTAAAAGTCCACACGACCTTAGCTTGAGGCAGCTCAAAGGTTTAACTCTAAGCTCAAGTCAGCTCCTAACACTCTTAGTTAGCTCGTATCAGCTCAAATCCATTTCCATCTCAACTCAACTCAAGCTAAAGTGACCTACGACAGCTGAAACCTATCCTACACGAAGGGAAGGTGTCCTAGGCATGTGCCATGCATGTGAGACACACATGGCAACCTTGTGCACATGTGTGGGCGTTCAAATCACTCTGAGCCAAACAAGGCCCTTGATTTTGAAGGCCAAACGTCTAAGGAGATAAGAATGAGTGGTTATTGTTCAAAATTCAAACATTAATCACATGTTTAATGTGTTTTAAGTGTAATTTTCGTTCAAAACATGTGGCTAAGAAAGCATGGCTGCCAAAAGGAGTTATTTTCATTCAAATTTAATTTTTAAACTCCTTTAATATTGGCCACACACGTAATTTCGGTTTGGCACTCTTCTTTCTATATATTTGTACTACAAACATTGTAAAAAGGATAGACTCTTTGAAATAAAATTATACTTAAGAGATTTTCTCTTATTTGGTTCTTTTTAGAACTTTTATGACTTTCAAACTTGTTTTGATTGTCAAAACTTGATACTTCGGGTTACTAGATTGCTATCTTGAGGGTCCAAGTCCTTTTAACATTAAATAGATTCGATTCGGGTTTGCTCAGTAGATTGTGCAGGTTTTTTCAAGTTTAGTGTTTCATTTTGATTCCAGCAATATAATTCACCATTGTTGAATGTTCGAGTTGCTGTCGTGGATGTTTCTTGAAGTCATCTTCCTTGTTTCGAGAATGTGCTTACAACATTCGTAGATCCGCAACATACAAAGAAAGTCTGTTTCGACAGGCTACCTCGTATCACGTCCATCCTATAAATGCAACCCTGAAGAAACAAAAGAGTTACAACGTCAGATAGCCGAACTTACGGACAAAGGATATATCTGAGAAAGTCTTAGCTCGTGCGTTGTACCAGTTATTTTGGTTCCAAAGAAAGATTGAATGTGGAGGATGTGTGTGGATTGTCGTGCTATAAACCAGATCACCGTTAAGTATCGATGTCCTATACCCCGACTTGATGATATGCTAGATAAACTCAGTGGTGCCAACATCTTCTCAAAGATTGACTTGAAGAGTGGATATCATCAAATACGAATGAGAGAAGGGGACGAGTGGAAAACTGCCTTCAAAACAAAACAAGGTTTGTATGAGTGGTTAGTTATGCCTTTTGGCCTAACAAACGCATCCAGCACATTCATGAGATTGATGAATTGATATGTGCACGCCCACCCTTAGTTTCTGCCCATACCTTAAGTCACACAATTCCAATCGGGAGTTATACTTAATCCTCTTTATTTACTCAATTCATGTGCTACACTCACTTGCTATATCATATTATATACCTATAATGTTTATTTCCTTATATTACTATTGATAACTTAGTAATTAGTATTGAACCACGGCTTTATCTAGCCTATATTATGCATAATTAATATTCAACACATGTTTAGTAACATCATACTTATTAGTTTAATTTGTTTCTTTGCAGGTTATATTAAACACAGATTAAGGGGGACTATTAGGCAGCTCCGTTTTAGCTCAAATGCAACATTTGAGCACAAAACAAAGAATCATTGTTTGAGGCACTTTCCAATTTCCAATCAGCACCAAAATGTACCAAACACTCCTAGTCAGCGCAATGAAGTGCATGCTAGCTTCGTTCTAGCTCACGAATCTAGAATGAGCTCAAAATGACAAATGGTGAATTTCCATTCATATGGGAATCGGATCAGCTCCTACACACTCTTATAGATTAAGGAGAGTATTATGGCCCTAATGATCAATTCACTCAGCTAGTGGGTTATCCGTTCAGCTCAAATCATCACTTAAAGATGGTGAACTTTCAGCTAGCTAAATCAGCTAGCTAGCTCAGCTCAACCTTAGTTCATCCAGCTCATCTTTGCTCACCCAACAACATTCAGCTCAACCATGGAAGGACATGTTCCCTCCCCAAGAGACAAAATTGACCAACCACAGAGGGAAATATGTTTGGGTGCCAAAACAAAGAGATAACACTTTCATTGGGCAGATTCATGATGGTCCACTTGTTTGCCAATTTCGAGCAGAATACAAGTAGAATTGGGTTTCGGTGTCTTCATGAAAGTTGTTCCTCTGCCTCTTGTCTTTCCAACAAACGTAAAATCGCATCAATCCGATATCGGAAAATCGATATATGTCCAATTTACTAAAGATTGTGCAGGTTGGAATTTTAAACTGAAAAGTTCCAACAATTCTTGGAAGGAGACACCATTCAACCGAACGGTTAAGGAGGGAGACACCACCAATTGAACAGACACCAAGGCCACTATTCGGCCACATTTTCAAAGGGAAATGTCCCTTGGCCACACCCTTTCACTCCCTATAAATATGTAACCATTTTGGCTTTTGAACACACACTTTGAATCATATTATTTATTGTGAGTTAATCTCTCAATCTTGTTCTTTTAAGAATTTTATCGACTTATCAAATCATCTCTTTGATTTGTGGCGTCACCCTCCATCCTTTATACTTTAGATTTCTGGAATTACTTTTCCAAGAGGTCTAAGTGCACCTACCACCCTCAGAGTTGCAACTAGATTGGGTTAATGTTCCAATAACATAAGTTCAACCTTTGCCCCTTTGAATACTATCATTCCAACATCACATAATTTCCATTCACCTTCTATTTTCGTCCACCATTCTTCACCAGCCCTTAGCCTAACCTTCCATACCATTTACTTCACTTAAACACCTTCATTCTCTTCCCTAATCAACCAGCAAAATCCCCACACATTATCTTCACTAAAACCACTTCTTTTTCTTCTAAACATACCCTACACTATAAACTCTTCTTAAATCATCCTTATCTTATTTCCAGCATCTTTTAACATTCTTTTGTTCAGGAAACAAGCGTGATACAAGGCTTGCTTGCATTCTAAGATCAAAACTTCTCTCTACAAACATCTTTGGAGAGTTGGAGCACATCATGAATCATGTGCTATGTCCCTACATTGGTAAGTTCTGTGTTGTTTACTTTGATGATATACTAATTTACAGCAAGGACTTAGAAGAACATGAGCAACATCTTAATAAGGTTCTCACTACTTTAAGGCATGAGAAGCTATATGCAAATCTTAAAAAGTGTATGTTTTGCACTAACGAGGTATTCTTAATAAGGTTCCATGCATTCCCAAGCTATTCTGAAGTTGGCTCCTTGTGTTTCTAGCATTGCCTTCCGTTTAGCTTCTTCTGAGTTGACTGAGCTCACACCGAGCTGATACTTACTCCTTGAGCTGTAGGTAAGTCCTATGAAGAAAACATAATAATGGAAATAATGAGAATACTTAAAATAACTTAATATGAGTTTAGAATTAAGCTAAAACTTAATAATGTGGTTATAATGACTATTCATGTTTATAGCTTAATTAATATAACTCTAAGTATCTTTCTATAAAGTATATAAAAGTAATAAATACTAAGATCAGTAAGATAACTCCCCTTTGATCCCATGCGTGAAATGAAGTATGAAAACATGAGATAAATGAGCAGAAATGTGCACGCATTAACTCTTACAGGTAATTAAAGGACTAAAGGCTAGCTCCATGTCAGCTCACAAATCCCATATGAGCTCAAATGAAGCATAATTCAAAACGAGGCCTTAGGAGATTCAGATCAGCTCCAAAACACTCCTCACACTAGAAGAGAGTATAAGGAAGCTAATGGACCAGCTCACTTTGCTAAAGGCAGCTTGGATTAGCTTATTTCAGCTTCAAACTTTAGCTAAGTCTTCCAGCTAGATAGCTCAGTTCAATCCAGCTCACTCTCAGCTTGATTAGCTCACCTCAGCTCCAACTATCACTCCCAGCTCAACACCCAAAGATCACCTACCCTTCACCAAGCATCATGTCCGTCCATCATCCACATTGGGCGCCAAGATCATGGAGGGAAAGCAAGTGGGCGCCAAAACAAAGAGATAACACTTTTCATTGAACAGATTCATGATGGTCCAATTTTTTGCCAATTTCGAGCAGGATACAAGTTGAATTGGTTTTCGGTGCCTTCATGAAAGTTGTTCCTCTATCTCTTGTGTTTCCAACGCATGTTGAATCGCATTAATCCGATATCGGGAGCTCGAAATATGGCCCAATTATTGAAGACTGTGCAGGCTGGACTGAAAAGTTACATCTCTTCTAATAGATTTGGAGGGGGACACCATTCAAATGAATGGTTATCTGAATAGTTAGAGGTCATTTTGGCCAAACCCATTAGAAAACTATAAATAGGGACTGAATTTCATTTTGTAAACACCTTTCAAAATATATTTTATCCTTTGTGAGAATTTTCTCTCGTTTAATTCTTCTTAGAACTTTATCGACTTATCAAGTACTTTTGTACTTGTAGCGTCAAAACCTTTCTATCCATCTTGATACTTCAGGTTCTTTTAGTTTAATATACTAAAAGGGTAAAGGTCCATTTATCACCACCCTTAAAGATCAATATAAAGTTCAGGATTAGGTTTTCTATAACCTAGTTTCTTCCTTGAGTATCTTTAAGATACTATTTCCATTTCACCATTCCTTTTCACCATATCACCATCCTTACATATCCTCTTATTCCATTCACCATTCCCATCCTTTTATCATCATCATAAAACGTCCTAAACATCCATTCACCCTTATCAACACCACACATCTTTCCGCTTCCAAATCAGTCCCTAAACTATTCCCTTCATTCATTTTACCTATTCCTTTCATCCATTATCCTTAATTCTTCATTTTTGCAGCCACTTCTTGCAAGAGACTTGCTTCCTTCCTAGGTCCTACAATCAAAGTTTGCCATTCAGCATCATCAACAAGATCGACACATACCAAGAAGGTATGTCCTCTTTAATACCTTAAGTTCAAAAATCCTTGGATTTTCTTTCATTAAAGATCATTATGCAACTGACCATGACTTCAAGGAAAAATACAAGTCTTGTAACAAGATAGCAAATGGGAAGTATTATAAACAAGACGGCTACCTCTTGAAAGAATGACGAATTTGTATTCCCCAAGCATCAATTCGACAAGTTCTAATGAAAGAAGCCCATGAAGGAGGACTAATGGGTCATTTCGGCATCAACAAGACTCTGAGCACGTTGAAGGAACACTTCTTTTGGCTAAAGATGAAGAGAGACGTTGAAAGGCTATGTGACCGATGTATAGTGTGCAAAAAGGCAAAATCAAGAGTTATGCCTCATGGACTCTATATGCCTTTACCTATTCCTACCGAGACTTGGGTAGACATCTCTATGGACTTTGAGCTCGGATTGCCAAGAACCAAAACAGGACGGGATTCAATCTTTGTGGTGGTAGATCGTTTCTCCAAAATGACTCACTTTATTATGTGCCACAAGATTGATGACGCTACTCATATTGCCCATTTATTCTTCAAAAATGTAGTAAGGTTGCATGGAGTTCCAAGAACCATCATCTTTGACCAGGATGTTAAGTTCCTAAGTCACTTTTGGAGGAACCTATGGAATAAGGTTGGTATGAAACTTCTATTCTCCACTACTTGTCATCCTCAAACAGATGGCCAAACAGAAGTGGTTAATAGGATGTTCTCTACGTTATTAAGATCTATCATCCAGAAGAACACCAAGACAAGGGAAGAATGTTTACCTCATGTAGAGTTCGCATATAACCGATCTATCCATTCTGCAAACAAGCACTCACCCTTTCAGGTAGTTTACGGATTTAACCCTCTAACACCCTTGGATTTATTGCCTTTACCATATGAATAGATTGTCAACAAGGATGGAAAGGACAAGGCCGAGTTTGTCAGAAGATTACATGGAAAGGTGCGAGACAACATTGAAAGGAGAACACGCCAATATGAACACCAAGCCAATAAGGGTCGGAAGCATCTTACCTTTGAAGTTGGAGATTGGGTTTGAGTGTATTTTCGTAAAGAATGATTCTCGAATCAAATGAAATCAAAGCTATAAACTCCAAGGAGATGGACCCTTCCAAGTTATTGAAAAGGTGAACGACAATGCATACAAACTAGATCTTACCAGAGAAAACAATGTAATGAACCTTCAACGTATCTGATCTCTCTCTCTTTGAAGAACTTGACGATTTGGGGACAAATCACCTAAAAGAAGGGGGGATGATGCGTGCCAAACTCCACAACATGTGCAAGATCCAGAAGTGATGCCAATAGGCCCCATAACTCATTCCAAAGCTCGGCGACTCAAAGAAACCTTTACTCACAAGTGCCTTAGAGCCTTTGGTGGCCAAATAGCATTACAAGGGAAAGTTATATAGTGTATTACATAGTGAGGACATGTAATACATTGAGTAAGCACATCTTTCTATATATGTTATTCTGCATTCTTAGAATTAGTAATAATTTTATTCTTGTTCTTCATTGATCTGACTTACCTACAGCTCAAGGAGTAAGTATTAGCTCGGTATCAACTCAGTCAGCTTAGAAGAAGCTAAACGAAAGGCAATGCTAGAAACACAATGAGGTAACTTCAGAATAGCTTGATAATGCATGGAACACTCCTACTGATGTGAGCACATCATGTCAGTTCAACAGGTTGATCCGGAGGTCTTACCATCAGGACCTATCACACGTTCTAAGGCAATGAAATACAGTGAAGCTCTTTTCCTTACTTGCGCTAACATTTCAGATTCATTTGAAAATGTCCATGCCTTAGAATTTGTTGTTTATAATGTGTTGCATGCTGATATGTGACTATTTAGGTATATATATATATATATTATTATGTGTGTTTACTTATGTATATACTATGTTAAGTATGTTTGCATTTGGTTTTAAGTGTGTTTGTGTGGTTAAAATAAGACTACAAGGCTTTTTAGATGTGTTTGCCTTGTTCTGATATAGGTACCTAGGAGAACCTTAGCTCAAGGGGAATACTCGACTCAACACCAGCTCAAGTGAATTATATTCAACTCAGAAGAATCTCAAAGGAGTGCACGCAGCTCTCCTTAGCTCGAGGCAGTTCAGAGGCTTAGCTCCCAGCTCTGTTTATCTCCTTACACTCTCAGCTAGCTCGTTTCAGCTCTACTCAATTTTCAGCTAGCTCAACTGATAAGAGGGCTCCTTGTTGAGGACGCCTTCTTGATTGTTTCGGATCTAGGATTGAAGTAAGATGTCTCCTGCAATAAGCATGGCTGCAAATTGGTGTTTAAAAGGGCTGAAAAATTTAGGTAGACAGAATGTAGAAGATGAAGGCTCGGAGAAGTTGACAATGGTGGAACGTTGAAAGTATTGGTTTGGTTATGACTAGGTTTGGTCTTTGGTGAGGTGACTGGTGAGAAATGAAGTTTCTGACAAGGTTGAAAAATAGGATGCAAGGGGTAGTACGAAAATGAAATAAAAACAAGGAAAAGAAATAAAATGAAACAAACTCCAAGGATGAACTCGAACAATCTGTTGAACGAACCCGAACCTTATCTTGAACTTGCTTCAGACGGACTTGGACCCTTCGATTATCTACAACCGAGAACCCAAAGTATCAAAGGGGTTGACCACGCAAGCAACGAACTTGAGAAGTCAGAAAGTTCTCAAAAGAACCGAAATGAGAGAAATTCTCACAAAAGTAAATTTCATTCAAATTGTCTTTTCCTTTTTTACATTACAAAGTATACATATATATAGGCTAGTACAAGGGAGTTGGCGCCTAGAATACTTGGCCAGAATTGAATTGGAAGTTTCAGATGAGTGGCTGAAATGTAAGCACAATTAACATGTGTTAATTATGTTAAATGTGGATGAGAAAACTACTCATCCTTATCCTTTGTGGCCGGCTGGTTTTGGAGGGAGGGAAGACTGAATTTCAAACATTTAACACATGTGTTTTATGTGTGAAATTCAAAGGAAATAACTCCTTGTCCTTATCTTACTTTGACGCCAACTTCAAGGAGGGAAATCTTGAAATTTGAATCTGCCACATGCCATGCACATGCACATGCTTGGAATGGATGGTGGACGCCCCTCATGCTGGTCACATGACCATGACACACTCTCCCACGTGGAGGACACCTTTGAGCTATCCCGGGACTCACCAGCTTGAGTTGAGCTAGTAGAGCTGGAGTTGAGCTGAATGGAGCTGAGTTGAGCTGAATTCAGCTAGCTGAAGTGTTGAGGATTAGTTGAGCTGAAACGAGCTGCTAGAAATCCATTGAGCTTTTCCCGAGCTAAGGTGAAGTCCTTCATTTGGTACTCTTCCTTGTGCCTATGAGAAAACAAAAGTTATACCATCATAAGTATTGTAAACTTATTAAAGAAAGTTAAAACAAGCTGAAAAACATAGTTATCATATTGGAAAACATGTAACAAGCTAAAGAAACATGGTAAACATGATTATGAGCTTGTGTTCTTATTGAACTTATTGAAAACACACCTATTTATATGCTTAATAAACACAATACTAGCTTAAGTACTATATAGTTACAAGATGTTACACATCAGTATGTAACATAGTGTAAAGTTTATTCTCTAAGGCATATGCATTATTAAGGGATTCTGAGACTTGTAAACATTTAAGAATAAGAACTTCCCTGAATTGCTTAGCCTTTGATCGAGTGATGGGTCCTGATGGTAAGACCTCCGGATCAGCTGTTTGAGCTTGTGTAGATGTGCTCACATCATCCCCCCCTTCTTGAAAAGGATTTGTCCTCAAATCTGCAGAATCATTAAAAGGGGATAAGTCGGAAACATTAAATGTAGCACTTACATTGTATTCACCCGGCAAGTCCAACTTGTAAGCATTGTCGTTCACTTTCTCAACCACTTGAAAAGGACCATCTCCTCGTGGTAACAGCTTGGACCGTCGTTGGGTTGGAAAACGTTCCTTTCGGAAGTGAATCCAAACCCAATCTCCAACATCGAAGGTAACTCGCTTACGTCCTTTGTTCGCTTGCTTCTCGTATTGTTGAGTCCTTCGTTCAAGGTTATCTTTAACCTGTTGATGCAACTTCTTTACATAATCAGCCTTGGATTGTCCGTCCCTATTCGTCACTTGTTCATATGGCAAAGGCAACATATCGAGAGGAGTGATAGGATTAAATCCATAAACAACCTCAAAAGGTGACATTTTAGTAGCAGAATGAACGGCATGGTTATATGCAAATTCAACATGCGGCAAACAATCTTCCCACGTCTTAATATTCTTTTTGATGATGGAACGGAGTAAAGTAGATAAAATACGATTAACAACCTCAGTTTGTCCATCAGTTTGGGGATGACAAGTAGTAGAAAACATAAGTTTCGTACCTAATTTGCTCCAAAGAGTCCTCCAGAAGTGACTCAAGAATTTTACATCCCTGTCAGAAACAATCGACCTAGGAATACCATGTAAACGCACAATTTCCTTAAAGAACAAGTTAGCCACATTAACAGCATCATCGGTCTTATGACACGCAATGAAGTGTGCCATCTTTGAGTACCTGTCAACCACAACAAAGATACTATCTCTACCTGTCCTAGTCCTAGGCAATCCCAACACAAAATCCATAGATATATCAGTCCAGGGGGAGTCGGGAATAGGTAAAGGTAAGTACAAACCGTGTGGTAATACCTTCGACTTTGCTTTCTTACATGTCACGCATCGTTCACACATCCTTTCGACGTCTCGTCGCATCTTTGGCCAGAATAGGTGCTCCTTGAGAATGTGTAACGTCTTGGTGACTCCAAAGTGTCCCATAAGTCCTCCTTCATGAGCTTCTCGAATTAGGACCTCTCGAATTGACCCTTGAGGAATGCAGAGTCTTCCTTCTTTGAAAAGATAATCATCATGTCGATAAAATTTCTCATCTGCACCCTTTTCACACAATGTATATCTTTCTCCAAAATCAGGGTCAGTAGCATATAATTCTTTGATATAGGCAAACCCAATCAAATGAGAGTCTAAGTAATTCAGAAGTGCATACCTACGGGATAAGGCATCTGCTACAACGTTGTCTTTACCTTTCTTATATCGAATGACATAAGGAAAAGATTCTAGAAATTCAACCCACTTAGCATGCCTTTTATTCAACTTATGCTGACCTGTTATGTGCTTCAAAGCTTCGTGATCGGTGTGAATTACGAATTCTTTCGGTAAGAGATAGTGCTGCCATGTTTCAAGAGCTCGAATCAATGCATACATCTCTTTGTCGTACACTGGATAATTCAAGGTAGCACCACTTAACTTCTCGCTGAAATAGGCAATAGGTCGCTTCTCCTGTGATAAAACGGCTCCAATTCCTATTCCTGAAGCATCACACTCAATCTCGAACATTTTATCAAAGTTAGGTAAGGCTAACACTGGGGCCTTAGTCAAATAATCCTTAATTTTCAAGAAGGCTTCTTCCTGTTCATCACCCCAATTGAAGACTGAATTCTTCTTTATAATCCCGGTTAAGGGGGCGGTAATGGAACTGAAATTAGGTACAAACCGACGATAAAAACTAGCTAAACCATGAAAAGATCTAACCTGACTTATTGATGTCGGTCGAGGCCAATCCTGAATCGCCTTCACCTTTTCTGGATCGACTTCCACACCCTGTGCAGTCACGATAAAACCAAGAAAGGTAACCTTATCAGTACAAAACATACATTTCTTCAGATTACCAAATAACCTTTCTTTTCTCAATGTGCCAAGAACATTCCTCAAGTGTTCCTCGTGATCCTGCAAAGACTTGCTGTATATAAGAATGTCATCAAAGTACACAACACAATATTTTCCAATGTAAGATCGTAAAACATGATTCATCAGACGCATAAAGGTGCTAGGTGCGTTAGTTAAACCGAAAGGCATCACTAACCACTCGTACAGACCCAATTTCGTTTTGAAGGCTGTCTTCCATTCGTCGCCTTCTCGCATCCGAATCTGATGATATCCACTCTTTAAATCAATTTTGGAAAATATGGTCGCACCACACAACTCATCTAGCATGTCATCAAGACGAGGAATGGGATGCCTATACTTGATGGTAATCTGATTCACCGCTCGGCAATCAACACACATTCTCCATGTTCCGTCTTTCTTGGGTACTAAAAGCACTGGTACAGCGCACGGACTTAAACTTTCCCGAATGTAACCCTTTTCCATCAACTCGGTGATTTGTTTTTGAAGTTCCTTTGTTTCTTCTGGATTACTTCGATATGCTGGCCGATTTGGAATGGTAGCTCCCGGAATGAAATCAATTTGATGTTCTATACCTCGAATAGGTGGCAACCCACTCGGTGTCTCATCCGGAAACACGTCTTCAAACTCCTGCAAAAGAGACGTAATAGATGTAGGCAAATCATTAGGAATATCAGATAACAAACAATACTCCTTATACATTAAAATAAGTAAAGTTTGTTGAGAGGAAAGACATTTCCTGATATCCTTGCCGCTCGCATATACGTTCGTCTTCTTCCTTTCTGTTTTGACTTCCTCGACATTCTTTCTCAATCGAACCTGATCTTCTTGCACTTGACTCGGTGTCAAAGGTGCTAAGGTGATCTTCTTACCTGCATGTGTAAAAGAATATCGATTTGTAATTCCATCATGCAACGTACCTTTGTCGTATTGCCATGGACGTCCCAAAAGTAGGTGACACGCATCCATTGAGACGACATCACAAAGGATTTCATCTTTATACCTCCCTATGGTAAATGGTACCGAAACTTGTCTAGTAACTCGTACTTCTCCGCCATCATTTAACCATTGAAGACGGTATGGTTTGGGATGCTTCTTCGTCTTTAAGCCTAACTTATCAACCATGAAAGAACTTGCAACATTAGTACAACTACCACCATCAATAATGACAACACATACCTTGTCGTTAATGAGGCATCTAGTATGGAAGATGTTTTCTCGTTGCTGGTCGTCTTGTGTAGGTGTAGCATTTAGACTTCTTTTTATGACAAGTGCTTCACCGGTCATGTATGTATCCAAGGCATCATCCGCATCATCCTTGTCTTCCTCGTGTAAAGGTTCATGTTCTTCATTGTCGGATTCAGACTCAATCTCTCCGTTTTCTAACATCAACATAGTCTTCCGATTAGGACATTGGCTTGCAATATGTCCTCTTCCAAGACACTTAAAGCATTGAATATCCCTTGAGCGTTCTGGACGTTCTGGTTGTGCATTTTGCTTCCCACGCCCAACATCTACAATCGGGGCCTTTGGCTTGCTCGTTTCACCCTTCTCTTTGTTTTGAAACGGTACTTGTTTCCTGAAATTGTTAGAAGGATTGAAAACAGAATTGGAAGGAGGTCTGAAAGAATTATTACCTCGGGATGACGACATCTTTCTTCGTTGCTGCCTCTCAACCTTAATTGCCATTTGCACCATTTCGTCTAATTCGACGTAATGTTGCAATTCAACAGCATTGGCAATGTCGGTGTTCAAACCTGAAAGGAATCGCGCCATGGTTGCTTCTCGGTCTTCCTCAATGTTAGCACGCATCATGGCCATCTCCATGTCTTTAAAATAATCTTCGACGCTTCGATTTCCTTGTTTCAAAGTTTGTAACCTTTGAAATAGGTCTCGATGGTAATGGGATGGTATGAATCTCTTTCTCAAAATTCTTTTCATCTCTGCCCATGTATTGATTGGACCTTCACCGGTTCGTCTTCTACTTAGAATCAATTGATCCCACCAAATTAAGGCATAGTCAACGAACTCCATCGCTGCCAATTGAACCTTCTTCTGGTCAGAATAATTGTAGCAATCAAAGACGTGCTCCACCTTGCTTTCCCACGCAAGATATGCATCCGGATCTGATCGTCCTTGAAAAGGGGGTATGGCAACTTTGATGTTGTTCAAATTGTCATCCAGTTGTGCCTGGTGTTGTACACGCCTCCCATTTGTTCTAGGAGCATTCTGCCTCGGTTCTTGCACTTCTTCAATGTCATCATTGTTGTCATCATGGGAATTGTTTTGAGATCCCTCGATCTTGTCCATTCTCACGTGCAATTGTTCAATCTCTGATTGCACTACTCTTCGGACTTCTCGAAGCATGGCTTGCATCATAAGGCTTGGTTGAACGTCGTTTTGTTGTTGATCATCACGATCTCCATTTGAACCTGCCATTGTTAGTAAAGAACAAACAACACAAAATAAAAATAAGGATAAATGGACCTCACAAAGTACACACACAAGATCCTCACAAGTTCACTCCAAAGAAAAATAAAAATGGCACTCCAACACTCGTGTTTCACTCGGGAATACTTGAATGGCTCTTTTGATTCCCCTTCTGATCTCACACACACAAATGCCTTTTACCACTCCTTCTCTCGTTATAAGTTCTTTAGAGGACTAGCGTAGACTTTCTTCAAATCTGTCACAAGTGTTAGTCTTTAACAACAACGGTTAGTGACAATCGAAATGTAAGGTTCTGTCCAAAACAAATTCGGTTAGTGTTAAATGGAAAGAAAAGTGATGTAAAGTAAGGTAAAGGTTAGAAAGAAAGAAAAAGAAAAGAAAAAAAAAATGGATTACTTACTACAAAGAAACACTTACTACTCTCCTTTCACCGAACAATCAATTCTTCATGCCCGGTTGATTATGGTAGTGTTTGATGCTGTAGAACACATTAAACTTGCATTTTCTTTCATCTTTTCAATACCATGAAGTGCTTTTCTTTCAACTATTGATATTCTGATTTTTTTTTGAATTTTCGAAATTTTTTTTTAACTAACGTTGAAAGTATTGGTTTGGTTATGACTAGGTTTGGTCTTTGGTGAGGTGACTGGTGAGAAATGAAGTTTCTGACAAGGTTGAAAAATAGGATGCAAGGGGTAGTACGAAAATGAAATAAAAACAAGGAAAAGAAATAAAATGAAACAAACTCCAAGGATGAACTCGAACAATCTGTTGAACGAACCCGAACCTTATCTTGAACTTGCTTCAGACGGACTTGGACCCTTCGATTATCTACAACCGAGAACCCAAAGTATCAAAGGGGTTGTGATAAGAGGGCTCCTTGTTGAGGACGCCTTCTTGATTGTTTCGGATCTAGGATTGAAGTAAGATGTCTCCTGCAATAAGCATGGCTGCAAATTGGTGTTTAAAAGGGCTGGAAAATTTAGGTAGACAGAATGTAGAAGATGAAGGCTCGGAGAAGTTGACAATGGTGGAACGCTGAAAGTATTGGTTTGGTTATGGCTAGGATTGGTCTTTGGTGAGGTGAATGGTGAGAAATGAAGTTTCTGACAAGGTTGAAAAATAGGTTGCAAGGGGTAGTACGAAAATGAAATAAAAACAAGGAAAAGAAATAAAATGAAACAAACTCCAAGGATGAACTCGAACAATCTGTTGAACGAACCCGAACCTTATCTTGAACTTGCTTCAGACGGACTTGGACCCTTCGATTATCTACAACCGAGAACCCAAAGTATCAAAGGGGTTGACCACGCAAGCAACGAACTTGAGAAGTCAGAAAGTTCTCAAAAGAACCGAAATGAGAGAAATTCTCACAAAAGTAAATTTCATTCAAATTGTCTTTTTTTTTTACATTACAAAGTATACATATATATAGGCTAGTACAAGGGAGTTGGCGCCTAGAATACTTGGCCAGAATTGAATTGGAAGTTTCAGATGAGTGGCTGAAATGTAAGCACAATTAACATGTGTTAATTATGTTAAATGTGGATGAGAAAACTACTCATCCTTATCCTTTGTGGCCGGCTGGTTTTGGAGGGAGGGAAGACTGAATTTCAAACATTTAACACATGTGTTTTATGTGTGAAATTCAAAGGAAATAACTCCTTGTCCTTATCTTACTTTGACGCCAACTTCAAGGAGGGAAATCTTGAAATTTGAATCTGCCACATGCCATGCACATGCACATGCTTGGAATGGATGGTGGACGCCCCTCATGCTGGTCACATGACCATGACACACTCTCCCACGTGGAGGACACCTTTGAGCTATCCCGGGACTCACCAGCTTGAGTTGAGCTAGTAGAGCTGGAGTTGAGCTGAATGGAGCTGAGTTGAGCTGAATTCAGCTAGCTGAAGTGTTGAGGATTAGTTGAGCTGAAACGAGCTGCTAGAAATCCATTGAGCTTTTCCCGAGCTAAGGTGAAGTCCTTCATTTGGTACTCTTCCTTGTGCCTATGAGAAAACAAAAGTTATACCATCATAAGTATTGTAAACTTATTAAAGAAAGTTAAAACAAGCTGAAAAACATAGTTATCATATTGGAAAACATGTAACAAGCTAAAGAAACATGGTAAACATGATTATGAGCTTGTGTTCTTATTGAACTTATTGAAAACACACCTATTTACATGCTTAATAAACACAATACTAGCTTAAGTACTATATAGTTACAAGATGTTACACATCAGTATGTAACATAGTGTAAAGTTTATTCTCTAAGGCATATGCATTATTAAGGGATTCTGAGACTTGTAAACATTTAAGAATAAGAACTTCCCTGAATTGCTTAGCCTTTGATCGAGTGATGGGTCCTGATGGTAAGACCTCCGGATCAGCTGTTTGAGCTAGTGTAGATGTGCTCACATCATCCCCCCCTTCTTGAAAAGGATTTGTCCTCAAATCTGCAGAATCATTAAAAGGGGATAAGTCGGAAACATTAAATGTAGCACTTACATTGTATTCACCCGGCAAGTCCAACTTGTAAGCATTGTCGTTCACTTTCTCAACCACTTGAAAAGGACCATCTCCTCGTGGTAACAGCTTGGACCGTCGTTGGGTTGGAAAACGTTCCTTTCGGAAGTGAATCCAAACCCAATCTCCAACATCGAAGGTAACTCGCTTACGTCCTTTGTTCGCTTGCTTCTCGTATTGTTGAGTCCTTCGTTCAAGGTTATCTTTAACCTGTTGATGCAACTTCTTTACATAATCAGCCTTGGATTGTCCATCCCTGTTCGTCACTTGTTCATATGGCAAAGGCAACATATCGAGAGGAGTGATAGGATTAAATCCATAAACAACCTCAAAAGGTGACATTTTAGTAGCAGAATGAACGGCATGGTTATATGCAAATTCAACATGCGGCAAACAATCTTCCCACGTCTTAATATTCTTTTTGATGATGGAACGGAGTAAAGTAGATAAAATACGATTAACAACCTCAGTTTGTCCATCAGTTTGGGGATGACAAGTAGTAGAAAACATAAGTTTCGTACCTAATTTGCTCCAAAGAGTCCTCCAGAAGTGACTCAAGAATTTTACATCCCTGTCAGAAACAATCGACCTAGGAATACCATGTAAACGCACAATTTCCTTAAAGAACAAGTTAGCCACATTAACAGCATCATCGGTCTTATGACACGCAATGAAGTGTGCCATCTTTGAGAACCTGTCAACCACAACAAAGATACTATCTCTACCTGTCCTAGTCCTAGGCAATCCCAACACAAAATCCATAGATATATCAGTCCAGGGGGAGTCGGGAATAGGTAAAGGTAAGTACAAACCGTGTGGTAATACCTTCGACTTTGCTTTCTTACATGTCACGCATCGTTCACACATCCTTTCGACGTCTCGTCGCATCTTTGGCCAGAATAGATGCTCCTTGAGAATGTGTAACGTCTTGGTGACTCCAAAGTGTCCCATAAGTCCTCCTTCATGAGCTTCTCGAATTAGGACCTCTCGAATTGACCCTTGAGGAATGCAGAGTCTTCCTTCTTTGAAAAGATAATCATCATGTCGATAAAATTTCTCATCTGCACCCTTTTCACACAATGTATATCTTTCTCCAAAATCAGGGTCAGTAGCATATAATTCTTTGATATAGGCAAACCCAATCAAATGAGAGTCTAAGTAATTCAGAAGTGCATACCTACGGGATAAGGCATCTGCTACAACGTTGTCTTTACCTTTCTTATATCGAATGACATAAGGAAAAGATTCTAGAAATTCAACCCACTTAGCATGCCTTTTATTCAACTTATGCTGACCTGTTATGTGCTTCAAAGCTTCGTGATCGGTGTGAATTACGAATTCTTTCGGTAAGAGATAGTGCTGCCATGTTTCAAGAGCTCGAATCAATGCATACATCTCTTTGTCGTACACTGGATAATTCAAGGTAGCACCACTTAACTTCTCGCTGAAATAGGCAATAGGTCGCTTCTCCTGTGATAAAACGGCTCCAATTCCTATTCCTGAAGCATCACACTCAATCTCGAACATTTTATCAAAGTTAGGTAAGGCTAACACTGGGGCCTTAGTCAAATAATCCTTAATTTTCAAGAAGGCTTCTTCCTGTTCATTACCCCAATTGAAGACTGAATTCTTCTTTATAATCCCGGTTAAGGGGGCGGTAATGGAACTGAAATTAGGTACAAACCGACGATAAAAACTAGCTAAACCATGAAAAGATCTAACCTGACTTATTGATGTCGGTCGAGGCCAATCCTGAATCGCCTTCACCTTTTCTGGATCGACTTCCACACCCTGTGCAGTCACGATAAAACCAAGAAAGGTAACCTTATCAGTACAAAACATACATTTCTTCAGATTACCAAATAACCTTTCTTTTCTCAATGTGCCAAGAACATTCCTCAAGTGTTCCTCGTGATCCTGCAAAGACTTGCTGTATATAAGAATGTCATCAAAGTACACAACACAATATTTTCCAATGTAAGATCGTAAAACATGATTCATCAGACGCATAAAGGTGCTAGGTGCGTTAGTTAAACCGAAAGGCATCACTAACCACTCGTACAGACCCAATTTCGTTTTGAAGGCTGTCTTCCATTCGTCGCCTTCTCGCATCCGAATCTGATGATATCCACTCTTTAAATCAATTTTGGAAAATATGGTCGCACCACACAACTCATCTAGCATGTCATCAAGACGAGGAATGGGATGCCTATACTTGATGGTAATCTGATTCACCGCTCGGCAATCAACACACATTCTCCATGTTCCGTCTTTCTTGGGTACTAAAAGCACTGGTACAGCGCACGGACTTAAACTTTCCCGAATGTAACCCTTTTCCATCAACTCGGTGATTTGTTTTTGAAGTTCCTTTGTTTCTTCTGGATTACTTCGATATGCTGGCCGATTTGGAATGGTAGCTCCCGGAATGAAATCAATTTGATGTTCTATACCTCGAATAGGTGGCAACCCACTCGGTGTCTCATCCGGAAACACATCTTCAAACTCCTGCAAAAGAGACGTAATAGATGCAGGCAAATCATTAGGAATATCAGATAACAAACAATACTCCTTATACATTAAAATAAGTAAAGTTTGTTGAGAGGAAAGACATTTCCTGATATCCTTGCCGCTCGCATATACGTTCGTCTTCTTCCTTTCTGTTTTGGCTTCCTCGACATTCTTTCTCAATCGAACCTGATCTTCTTGCACTTGACTCGGTGTCAAAGGTGCTAAGGTGATCTTCTTACCTGCATGTGTAAAAGAATATCGATTTGTAATTCCATCATGCAACGTACCTTTGTCGTATTGCCATGGACGTCCCAAAAGTAGGTGACACGCATCCATTGAGACGACATCACAAAGGATTTCATCTTTATACCTCCCTATGGTAAATGGTACCGAAACTTGTCTAGTAACTCGTACTTCTCCGCCATCATTTAACCATTGAAGACGGTATGGTTTGGGATGCTTCGTCGTCTTTAAGCCTAACTTATCAACCATGAAAGAACTTGCAACATTGGTACAACTACCACCATCAATAATGACAACACATACCTTGTCGTTAATGAGGCATCTAGTATGGAAGATGTTTTCTCGTTGCTGGTCGTCTTGTGTAGGTGTAGCATTTAGACTTCTTTTTATGACAAGTGCTTCACCGGTCATGTATGTATCCAAGGCATCATCCGCATCATCCTTGTCTTCCTCGTGTAAAGGTTCATGTTCTTCATTGTCGGATTCAGACTCAATCTCTCCGTTTTCTAACATCAACATAGTCTTCCGATTAGGACATTGGCTTGCAATATGTCCTCTTCCAAGACACTTAAAGCATTGAATATCCCTTGAGCGTTCTGGACGTTCTGGTTGTGCATTTTGCTTCCCACGCCCAACATCTACAATCGGGGCCTTTGGCTTGCTCGTTTCACCCTTCTCTTTGTTTTGAAACGGTACTTGTTTCCTGAAATTGTTAGAAGGATTGAAAACAGAATTGGAAGGAGGTCTGAAAGAATTATTACCTCGGGATGACGACATCTTTCTTCGTTGCTGCCTCTCAACCTTAATTGCCATTTGCACCATTTCGTCTAATTCGACGTAATGTTGCAATTCAACAGCATTGGCAATGTCGGTGTTCAAACCTGAAAGGAATCGCGCCATGGTTGCTTCTCGGTCTTCCTCAATGTTAGCACGCATCATGGCCATCTCCATGTCTTTAAAATAATCTTCGACGCTTCGATTTCCTTGTTTCAAAGTTTGTAACCTTTGAAATAGGTCTCGATGGTAATGGGATGGTATGAATCTCTTTCTCAAAATTCTTTTCATCTCTGCCCATGTATTGATTGGACCTTCACCGGTTCGTCTTCTACTTAGAATCAATTGATCCCACCAAATTAAGGCATAGTCAACGAACTCCATCGCTGCCAATTGAACCTTCTTCTGGTCAGAATAATTGTAGCAATCAAAGACGTGCTCCACCTTGCTTTCCCACGCAAGATATGCATCCGGATCTGATCGTCCTTGAAAAGGGGGTATGGCAACTTTGATGTTGTTCAAATTGTCATCCAGTTGTGCCTGGTGTTGTACACGCCTCCCATTTGTTCTAGGAGCATTCTGCCTCGGTTCTTGCACTTCTTCAACGTCATCATTGTTGTCATCATGGGAATTGTTTTGAGATCCCTCGATCTTGTCCATTCTCACGTGCAATTGTTCAATCTCTGATTGCACTACTCTTCGGACTTCTCGAAGCATGGCTTGCATCATAAGGCTTGGTTGAACGTCGTTTTGTTGTTGATCATCACGATCTCCATTTGAACCTGCCATTGTTAGTAAAGAACAAACAACACAAAATAAAATAAGGATAAATGGACCTCACAAAGTACACACACAAGATCCTCACAAGTTCACTCCAAAGAAAAATAAAAATGGCACTCCAACACTCGTGTTTCACTCGGGAATACTTGAATGGCTCTTTTGATTCCCCTTCTGATCTCACACACACAAATGCCTTTTACCACTCCTTCTCTCGTTATAAGTTCTTTAGAGGACTAGCGTAGACTTTCTTCAAATCTGTCACAAGTGTTAGTCTTTAACAACAACGGTTAGTGACAATCGAAATGTAAGGTTCTGTCCAAAACAAATTCGGTTAGTGTTAAATGGAAAGAAAAGTGATGTAAAGTAAGGTAAAGGTTAGAAAGAAAGAAAAAGAAAAGAAAAAAAAAATGGATTACTTACTACAAAGAAACACTTACTACTCTCCTTTCACCGAACAATCAATTCTTCATGCCCGGTTGATTATGGTAGTGTTTGATGCTGTAGAACACATTAAACTTGCATTTTCTTTCATCTTTTCAATACCATGAAGTGCTTTTCTTTCAACTATTGATATTCTGATTTTTTTTTTTTGAATTTTCGGATTTTTTTTTTTTTTTAACTAGAGTTGACTTTGACTTTTTTTTTTTTTTTTTTTTTTGACTTTTTTTTTTTTGATTGTTTTTGCACTTACGAAGATGATTCTTACTTGTAATCCAACCTAGGCTCTGATTACCACATGATAAGAGGGCTCCTTGTTGAGGACGCCTTCTTGATTGTTTCGGATCTAGGATTGAAGTAAGATGTCTCCTGCAATAAGCATGGCTGCAAATTGGTGTTTAAAAGGGCTGGAAAATTTAGGTAGACAGAATGTAGAAGATGAAGGCTCGGAGAAGTTGACAATGGTGGAACGCTGAAAGTATTGGTTTGGTTATGGCTAGGATTGGTCTTTGGTGAGGTGAATGGTGAGAAATGAAGTTTCTGACAAGGTTGAAAAATAGGTTGCAAGGGGTAGTACGAAAATGAAATAAAAACAAGGAAAAGAAATAAAATGAAACAAACTCCAAGGATGAACTCGAACAATCTGTTGAACGAACCCGAACCTTATCTTGAACTTGCTTCAGACGGACTTGGACCCTTCGATTATCTACAACCGAGAACCCAAAGTATCAAAGGGGTTGACCACGCAAGCAACGAACTTGAGAAGTCAGAAAGTTCTCAAAAGAACCGAAATGAGAGAAATTCTCACAAAAGTAAATTTCATTCAAATTGTCTTTTTTTTTTACATTACAAAGTATACATATATATAGGCTAGTACAAGGGAGTTGGCGCCTAGAATACTTGGCCAGAATTGAATTGGAAGTTTCAGATGAGTGGCTGAAATGTAAGCACAATTAACATGTGTTAATTATGTTAAATGTGGATGAGAAAACTACTCATCCTTATCCTTTGTGGCCGGCTGGTTTTGGAGGGAGGGAAGACTGAATTTCAAACATTTAACACATGTGTTTTATGTGTGAAATTCAAAGGAAATAACTCCTTGTCCTTATCTTACTTTGACGCCAACTTCAAGGAGGGAAATCTTGAAATTTGAATCTGCCACATGCCATGCACATGCACATGCTTGGAATGGATGGTGGACGCCCCTCATGCTGGTCACATGACCATGACACACTCTCCCACGTGGAGGACACCTTTGAGCTATCCCGGGACTCACCAGCTTGAGTTGAGCTAGTAGAGCTGGAGTTGAGCTGAATGGAGCTGAGTTGAGCTGAATTCAGCTAGCTGAAGTGTTGAGGATTAGTTGAGCTGAAACGAGCTGCTAGAAATCCATTGAGCTTTTCCCGAGCTAAGGTGAAGTCCTTCATTTGGTACTCTTCCTTGTGCCTATGAGAAAACAAAAGTTATACCATCATAAGTATTGTAAACTTATTAAAGAAAGTTAAAACAAGCTGAAAAACATAGTTATCATATTGGAAAACATGTAACAAGCTAAAGAAACATGGTAAACATGATTATGAGCTTGTGTTCTTATTGAACTTATTGAAAACACACCTATTTACATGCTTAATAAACACAATACTAGCTTAAGTACTATATAGTTACAAGATGTTACACATCAGTATGTAACATAGTGTAAAGTTTATTCTCTAAGGCATATGCATTATTAAGGGATTCTGAGACTTGTAAACATTTAAGAATAAGAACTTCCCTGAATTGCTTAGCCTTTGATCGAGTGATGGGTCCTGATGGTAAGACCTCCGGATCAGCTGTTTGAGCTAGTGTAGATGTGCTCACATCAGGTTGACCACGCAAGCAACGAACTTGAGAAGTCAGAAAGTTCTCAAAAGAACCGAAATGAGAGAAATTCTCACAAAAGTAAATTTCATTCAAATTGTCTTTTCCTTTTTTACATTACAAAGTATACATATATATAGGCTAGTACAAGGGAGTTGGCGCCTAGAATACTTGGCCAGAATTGAATTGGAAGTTTCAGATGAGTGGCTGAAATGTAAGCACAATTAACATGTGTTAATTATGTTAAATGTGGATGAGAAAACTACTCATCCTTATCCTTTGTGGCCGGCTGGTTTTGGAGGGAGGGAAGACTGAATTTCAAACATTTAACACATGTGTTTTATGTGTGAAATTCAAAGGAAATAACTCCTTGTCCTTATCTTACTTTGACGCCAACTTCAAGGAGGGAAATCTTGAAATTTGAATCTGCCACATGCCATGCACATGCACATGCTTGGAATGGATGGTGGACGCCCCTCATGCTGGTCACATGACCATGACACACTCTCCCACGTGGAGGACACCTTTGAGCTATCCCGGGACTCACCAGCTTGAGTTGAGCTAGTAGAGCTGGAGTTGAGCTGAATGGAGCTGAGTTGAGCTGAATTCAGCTAGCTGAAGTGTTGAGGATTAGTTGAGCTGAAACGAGCTGCTAGAAATCCATTGAGCTTTTCCCGAGCTAAGGTGAAGTCCTTCATTTGGTACTCTTCCTTGTGCCTATGAGAAAACAAAAGTTATACCATCATAAGTATTGTAAACTTATTAAAGAAAGTTAAAACAAGCTGAAAAACATAGTTATCATATTGGAAAACATGTAACAAGCTAAAGAAACATGGTAAACATGATTATGAGCTTGTGTTCTTATTGAACTTATTGAAAACACACCTATTTACATGCTTAATAAACACAATACTAGCTTAAGTACTATATAGTTACAAGATGTTACACATCAGTATGTAACATAGTGTAAAGTTTATTCTCTAAGGCATATGCATTATTAAGGGATTCTGAGACTTGTAAACATTTAAGAATAAGAACTTCCCTGAATTGCTTAGCCTTTGATCGAGTGATGGGTCCTGATGGTAAGACCTCCGGATCAGCTGTTTGAGCTTGTGTAGATGTGCTCACATCATCAACTCAAGCTGAAGTGACCTACGATAGTTGAAACCTATCCTACACGAAGGGAATATGTCCTAGGCATGTGCCATGCATGTGGGACACATATGTCAGCCTTGTGCACATGTGTGGGTGTGTAAATGCATTTCCAGCCAAACAAAGCCCTTGTTCTTGAAGACCAAACGCCCAAGGGATAAAAATGGGTGGTTTTGTGTTCAAAATTCAAACATTTAACACATGTTAAATGTGTTTTATGTGCCAAATCACTTGGCTGAAAATAAATGAAGCCTAGAGTGGTTTATTTTAGTTATTTTCGTTCAAATATTGGCCACAAATTCAATTTTGGCCAACTTCTCCTTTATTCCTATATATTTCCATAATTTTGTAAAGACAAGGTTAGACTTTTTGATGAATAAATTCCTTTATGAGATTTTCTCTCAAATCTGGTTCTTTTTAGAACTTTTCCTTGACTATCAATTCTGAATTGTTGTCAAGTTACTTGATACTTCGGGTTCTCAATTGTTTGATAATTGAAGGGTCCAAGTCCGTTTCGAGCAGATTCAAGATAAGGTCTGGGTCCGTTCAGTAGATTGTTCGGGTTCTTCCTTGGAGTTTGTTTAAACTTCAAGAACATTGCTGCCATTGATGAATGCTTTAAGAACTTCATCTTCAACCTTTAAATCTGTCCAAAAATTTCCAGCAACTTGTTTCTCCTTGAATTCTGATTTTTCTTTTCCTTTTAAGTCTTTTAACATCTTAGCACAACACCATGTTTGGTTTTGCTGCAGAGGAATACTTGCTACAGTCCTAGGTCCGTGAATGAACGAGGAATGTTTTTTCTTTACAACCAGCCCTGTATCATATGATAATCAGAGCTTAGGTTGAAGTTAGCACGTTTTGCACAAAAAAAACACAAAACAAAACAAAAAGCAAATTTCAAATAAAAGTTTCGAATTTATTTCTAGAAAATCGAGTAGTCAAAGTCACATTTCGAAAGTCAAAAAAAATTCTGAAATTCAAAAAAAAGAACAAAAAACAGTACCGAATTGTGTAGAATGGAAAAAACAGTGCTGATATGTTTAACATGTTGAAGGATGTGTTTATCTTACCTTGAAATGCTTTGTAATCACCTGAAATCAAATTTTCTTGTTTGTTCTGGAAATAGGATGGTGGTAAGCATTTCTACTGTGTAAGTTGCTAATTTCTCGTTCTTTTAGCACCCTTTCTTACATTTCATTTGTTTTCTCTTTTTCAGCCCCTAATTCTTAACTTTTGTTATTTGTTTCTTCAATTTCTGACCCTTATTTTTTTTTTCTAGCACTATTTTCCTTCACCCGTTGTTCTTTCTTGCAATTTGACACATTTACAGAATCTGAACGTCAGAATTAGTTCCTTTAAAGAATTGAGTAGGAGAGATTGAGGTAAAAGGCAAACTGAGCGTGTGAGATCAGTAGAGGAGACAAAAAGAGCCATTCAAGTATTCTCCCGAGTGAATCACGAGTGTTGAGTGTTATTTTCTCTTTTCTTGAGTGCAAATTCCTTGGAGCGATCAGTTAGGATTTTGTTGTGTGATTTGTGAGGTTCATTTTCTTTTACACTAACCTTTAATCTGTTTGTTTGTTTTTATTTGTTTTTGTTGTTTGAAGAAGAAAAATGAAAGGTTCTGGTGATCATTCTAATGAAAGACAACCACCAGACTTGCAAATGCAAGCCTTGGAGAGAATGATGCAAAGAGTAGTGGTCAGTGCTTTAGAGCCAATTCTGCCCATGATGAAATCAATGAAAATGAAGTCAATCAATCCCTGAGACTTACCCCTAGACGTGATCAGCAAGTTGATGATAATATTTCTAACATAAAAGTTGTTATACCTTCTTTTCAGGGACGTTAAGATCTAGATGTTTATCTAACATGGGAAAGCAAGATTGAACACGTTTTCGAGTGTTACAATTACTCGGAACAAAAGAAAGTTCGACTAGCAACTGTGGAATTTGTTGACTATGCACTGTTATGGTGAGATCAATTAATGATTAGTCGATGACATACGAGTGAAGGACCAGTGAGAACATGGGACAAAATGCATATCATGCGGAAACGATTTGTTCCTTCTCATTATCATTGTGTTTTATTTCAGAAATTACAAACTTTGAAACAAGGCAATAGGAGTGTCGAGGACTATTTCAAGGAGATGGAGATGTCCATGATGCGTGCAAACATAATTGAGGATCGTGAAGTGACTATGGCTCGTTTTATGGCAGGTTTGAGTTCTGAAATTGCTAACGTTGTTGAATTGCAGCATTATGTTGAGTTGGATGACATTGGTGCATATGACAATGAAAATTGATCGACAACAACGTAGAAAAGTTTCTACTAAAGGTAATACTACTCCATTCAGAACTTTTTCAAGTCCATTGTATACCCCTAACCATGCTAAGAAACAAGCATCACTGCGGATTCAAGAGCAAGGCGAATCCAGCAAGTGAAAGCCTTTTGTTGTTGATAATGGGCGAGGCAAACAAGAAGTGATGGCACAAGAACGATCGAGAGATATCCAGTGTTTTAAGTGCCTTGGTCGAGGACATGTTGCTAGTCAATGTCCTAACCAGAGGGTTATGTTGATGCGAGATGATGGAGAGATTGAATCAGATTCAGAGGAAGAAGTGCATGACGTCCCTAATGAAGAGGAAGACGAGGATGACCTTGAGGTTCCTAAAACTGGTAAGGTGATGGAATTAATGGTTATTAAGTGAAGTTTGAATGTGCAACAGGTACTGGATGATCAACAACGTGAGAATATCTTTCACAAACGATGCAAGGTGCAAGATAAGGTGTGTGTAATGATTATTGATGGCGGTAGTTGTACTAATGTCGCTAGTTCAGTGATGATTGACAGGTTAGGTCTAAAGACGACAAAGCATCCTAATCTGTATAAGTTGCAATGGTTGAATAATGGTGGTGAACTTAAAGTGACCAGACAAGTTGTTGTACCATTTTCAATTGGAAACTACAAGGACGAAGTCCTTTGTGATGTTGTTTCCATTGATGCTACTCACCTGTTATTGGGACGCCCTTGGTAGTATGATAAGAGGGCAATGCATAACGGATATACGAATCATTACTCTTTTATGCATGCAAGTAAAAAGATCATTTTGGCTCCTTTGATAGCGAGTCATGTTTGAAGATCAAGCGAGCATAAAAAAGAGTAGAGAAGCTGTAAAAGAGAAGAAGATGTCCGTTTATGCAAGCAGTAGTGAAATCAGGAAATGTCTTTCCTCTCAACAATTTATTCTTATTTTGATGTTTAAAGATTATTGTTTGTTGGCAGATTTTCCTATTGATCTACCTGCACCGATTTTGTCTCTTTTGTAGGAATTTGAGGACGTTTTTCCGGATGAAATACCGAAGGGATTGCCACCTCTTTGTGGCATTGAGCATCAGATTGACTTTATTTTAGGTGCTACTATCCCGAACCAACCATCTTACCGAACTAACCCTGAAGAAACTAAGGAGCTTCAACGCTATGTTACTGAGTTAATGGACAAGGGTTACATTCGAGAAAGCTTGAGTCCGTGTGTTGTTTCGGTGCTACTAATGCCGAAGAAAGATGGATCTTGGAGGATGTGCGTAGATTGTAGAGCCGTGAATCAGATTACCATTAAGTATCGTCATCCTATTCCGAGACTTGATGACATGTTCGGCGATCCTTTATTGGTAAATTTTGTGTTGTCTACTTTGATGATATCTTGATTTATAGCAAGACTTTACAGGATCACGTAGAACATTTGCGAGTTGTTTTGCAGGTTTTGCGAGAAGAAAGATTGTTTGGTAACATGGAGAAATGTGTATTTTGTACTGATAAACTCACATTTCTTGGTTACATTATCAGTTCTCAGGGAGTTGAAGTTGATCTTGAGAAGATAAAGGCAATTCAGGAATGGCAACAACCGACATCGATTACTTAAGTTAGATTGTTTCATGGTTTAACGAGTTTTTATCGACGGTTTGTTCTAACAACAGTTCTATTACTGCCCCCTTAACTGGGATTATTAAGCAGAATTCTAGCTTCTTTTGGGGTAAGGAACAAGAAGATGCCTTTACGAAAATAAAAAACTGTTTGACTCTAACCCTTGTGTTAGCATTACCTGATTTTGATAAAACGTTTGAAATTGAATGTGATGCTTCTGGAATTGATATAGGTGTTGTTTTGATGTAGGAAAAGAGGCTCGTTGCCTATTGTAGTGAGAAATTGAGTGGTGCTACATTGAACTATCTGGTTTATGAAAAAGAGATGATGTGAGCACATCTACACAAGCTCAATCAGCTGATCCGGAGGTCTTACCATCAGGACCCATCACTCGATCAAAGGCTAAGCAATTCAGGGAAGTTCTTATTCTTAAATGTTTACAAGTCTCAGAATCCCTTAATAATGCATATGCCTTAGAGAATAAACTTTACACTATGTTACATACTGATGTGTAACATCTTGTAACTATATAGTACTTAAGCTAGTATTGTGTTTATTAAGCATGTAAATAGGTGTGTTTTCAATAAGTTCAATAAGAACACAAGCTCATAATCATGTTTACCATGTTTCTTTAGCTTGTTACATGTTTTCCAATATGATAACTATGTTTTTCAGCTTGTTTTAACTTTCTTTAATAAGTTTACAATACTTATGATGGTATAACTTTTGTTTTCTCATAGGCACAAGGAAGAGTACCAAATGAAGGACTTCACCTTAGCTCGGGAAAAGCTCAATGGATTTCTAGCAGCTCGTTTCAGCTCAACTAATCCTCAACACTTCAGCTAGCTGAATTCAGCTCAACTCAGCTCCATTCAGCTCAACTCCAGCTCTACTAGCTCAACTCAAGCTGGTGAGTCCCGGGATAGCTCAAAGGTGTCCTCCACGTGGGAGAGTGTGTCATGGTCATGTGACCAGCATGAGGGGCGTCCACCATCCTTCCAAGCATGTGCATGGCATGTGGCAGATTCAAATTTCAAGATTTCCCTCCTTGAAGTTGGCGTCAAAGTAAGATAAGGACAAGGAGTTATTTCCTTTGAATTTCACACATAAAACACATGTGTTAAATGTTTGAAATTCAGTCTTCCCTCCCTCCAAAACCAGCCGGCCACAAAGGATAAGGATGAGTAGTTTTCTCATCCACATTTAACATAATTAACACATGTTAATTGTGCTTACATTTCAGCCACTCATCTGAAACTTCCAATTCAATTCTGGCCAAGTATTCTAGGCGCCAACTCCCTTGTACTAGCCTATATATATGTATACTTTGTAATGTAAAAAAAAAAAGACAATTTGAATGAAATTTACTTTTGTGAGAATTTCTCTCATTTCGGTTCTTTTGAGAACTTTCTGACTTCTCAAGTTCGTTGCTTGCGTGGTCAACCCCTTTGATACTTTGGGTTCTCGGTTGTAGATAATCGAAGGGTCCAAGTCCGTCTGAAGCAAGTTCAAGATAAGGTTCGGGTTCGTTCAACAGATTGTTCGAGTTCATCCTTGGAGTTTGTTTCATTTTATTTCTTTTCCTTGTTTTTATTTCATTTTCGTACTACCCCTTGCAACCTATTTTTCAACCTTGTCAGAAACTTCATTTCTCACCATTCACCTCACCAAAGACCAATCCTAGCCATAACCAAACCAATACTTTCAGCGTTCCACCATTGTCAACTTCTCCGAGCCTTCATCTTCTACATTCTGTCTACCTAAATTTTCCAGCCCTTTTAAACACCAATTTGCAGCCATGCTTATTGCAGGAGACATCTTACTTCAATCCTAGATCCGAAACAATCAAGAAGGCGTCCTCAACAAGGAGCCCTCTTATCATGTGGTAATCAGAGCCTAGGTTGGATTACAAGTAAGAATCATCTTCGTGAGTGCAAAAACAATCAAAAAAAACAAAAAAAAAAGTCAAAAAAAAAAAAGTCAAAGTCAACTCTAGTTAAAAAAAAAATTTCGAAAATTCAAAAAAAAAAATCAGAATATCAATAGTTGAAAGAAAAGCACTTCATGGTATTGAAAAGATGAAAGAAAATGCAAGTTTAATGTGTTCTACAGCATCAAACACTACCATAATCAACCGGGCATGAAGAATTGATTGTTCGGTGAAAGGAGAGTAGTAAGTGTTTCTTTGTAGTAAGTAATCCATTTTTTTTTTTTTTTTTTTTTTTTTTCTTTTTCTTTCTTTCTAACCTTTACCTTACTTTACATCACTTTTCTTTCCATTTAACACTAACCGAATTTGTTTTGGACAGAACCTTACATTTCGATTGTCACTAACCGTTGTTGTTAAAGACTAACACTTGTGACAGATTTGAAGAAAGTCTACGCTAGTCCTCTAAAGAACTTATAACGAGAGAAGGAGTGGTAAAAGGCATTTGTGTGTGTGAGATCAGAAGGGGAATCAAAAGAGCCATTCAAGTATTCCCGAGTGAAACACGAGTGTTGGAGTGCCATTTTTATTTTTTCTTTGGAGTGAACTTGTGAGGATCTTGTGTGTGTACTTTGTGAGGTCCATTTATCCTTATTTTTATTTTGTGTTGTTTGTTCTTTACTAACAATGGCAGGTTCAAATGGAGATCGTGATGATCAACAACAAAACGACGTTCAACCAAGCCTTATGATGCAAGCCATGCTTCGAGAAGTCCGAAGAGTAGTGCAATCAGAGATTGAACAATTGCACGTGAGAATGGACAAGATCGAGGGATCTCAAAACAATTCCCATGATGACAACAATGATGACGTTGAAGAAGTGCAAGAACCGAGGCAGAATGCTCCTAGAACAAATGGGAGGCGTGTACAACACCAGGCACAACTGGATGACAATTTGAACAACATCAAAGTTGCCATACCCCCTTTTCAAGGACGATCAGATCCGGATGCATATCTTGCGTGGGAAAGCAAGGTGGAGCACGTCTTTGATTGCTACAATTATTCTGACCAGAAGAAGGTTCAATTGGCAGCGATGGAGTTCGTTGACTATGCCTTAATTTGGTGGGATCAATTGATTCTAAGTAGAAGACGAACCGGTGAAGGTCCAATCAATACATGGGCAGAGATGAAAAGAATTTTGAGAAAGAGATTTGTACCATCCCATTACCATCGAGACCTATTTCAAAGGTTACAAACTTTGAAACAAGGAAATCGAAGCGTCGAAGATTATTTTAAAGACATGGAGATGGCCATGATGCGTGCTAACATTGAGGAAGACCGAGAAGCAACCATGGCGCGATTCCTTTCAGGTTTGAACACTGACATTGCCAATGCTGTTGAATTGCAACATTACGTCGAATTAGACGAAATGGTGCAAATGGCAATTAAGGTTGAGAGGCAGCAACGAAGAAAGATGTCGTCATCCCGAAGTAATAATTCTTTCAGACCTCCTTCCAATTCTGTTTTCAATCCTTCTAACAATTTCAGGAAACAAGCACCGTTTCAAAACAAAGAGAAGGGTGAAACGAGCAAGCCAAAGGCCCCGATTGTAGATGTTGGGCGTGGGAAGCAAATTGCACAACCAGAACGTCCAGAACGCTCAAGGGATATTCAATGCTTTAAGTGTCTTGGAAGAGGACATATTGCAAGCCAATGTCCTAATCGGAAGACTATGTTGATGTTAGAAAACGGAGAGATTGAGTCTGAATCCGACAATGAAGAACATGAACCTTTACACGAGGAAGACAAGGCTGATTATGTAAAGAAGTTGCATCAACAGGTTAAAGATAACCTTGAACGAAGGACTCAACAATACGAGAAGCAAGCGAACAAAGGACGTAAGCGAGTTACCTTCGATGTTGGAGATTGGGTTTGGATTCACTTCCGAAAGGAACGTTTTCCAACCCAACGACGGTCCAAGCTGTTACCACGAGGAGATGGTCCTTTTCAAGTGGTTGAGAAAGTGAACGACAATGCTTACAAGTTGGACTTGCCGGGTGAATACAATGTAAGTGCTACATTTAATGTTTCCGACTTATCCCCTTTTAATGATTCTGCAGATTTGAGGACAAATCCTTTTCAAGAAGGGGGGGATGATGTGAGCACATCTACACAAGCTCAATCAGCTGATCCGGAGGTCTTACCATCAGGACCCATCACTCGATCAAAGGCTAAGCAATTCAGGGAAGTTCTTATTCTTAAATGTTTACAAGTCTCAGAATCCCTTAATAATGCATATGCCTTAGAGAATAAACTTTACACTATGTTACATACTGATGTGTAACATCTTGTAACTATATAGTACTTAAGCTAGTATTGTGTTTATTAAGCATGTAAATAGGTGTGTTTTCAATAAGTTCAATAAGAACACAAGCTCATAATCATGTTTACCATGTTTCTTTAGCTTGTTACATGTTTTCCAATATGATAACTATGTTTTTCAGCTTGTTTTAACTTTCTTTAATAAGTTTACAATACTTATGATGGTATAACTTTTGTTTTCTCATAGGCACAAGGAAGAGTACCAAATGAAGGACTTCACCTTAGCTCGGGAAAAGCTCAATGGATTTCTAGCAGCTCGTTTCAGCTCAACTAATCCTCAACACTTCAGCTAGCTGAATTCAGCTCAACTCAGCTCCATTCAGCTCAACTCCAGCTCTACTAGCTCAACTCAAGCTGGTGAGTCCCGGGATAGCTCAAAGGTGTCCTCCACGTGGGAGAGTGTGTCATGGTCATGTGACCAGCATGAGGGGCGTCCACCATCCTTCCAAGCATGTGCATGGCATGTGGCAGATTCAAATTTCAAGATTTCCCTCCTTGAAGTTGGCGTCAAAGTAAGATAAGGACAAGGAGTTATTTCCTTTGAATTTCACACATAAAACACATGTGTTAAATGTTTGAAATTCAGTCTTCCCTCCCTCCAAAACCAGCCGGCCACAAAGGATAAGGATGAGTAGTTTTCTCATCCACATTTAACATAATTAACACATGTTAATTGTGCTTACATTTCAGCCACTCATCTGAAACTTCCAATTCAATTCTGGCCAAGTATTCTAGGCGCCAACTCCCTTGTACTAGCCTATATATATGTATACTTTGTAATGTAAAAAAAAAAAGACAATTTGAATGAAATTTACTTTTGTGAGAATTTCTCTCATTTCGGTTCTTTTGAGAACTTTCTGACTTCTCAAGTTCGTTGCTTGCGTGGTCAACCCCTTTGATACTTTGGGTTCTCGGTTGTAGATAATCGAAGGGTCCAAGTCCGTCTGAAGCAAGTTCAAGATAAGGTTCGGGTTCGTTCAACAGATTGTTCGAGTTCATCCTTGGAGTTTGTTTCATTTTATTTCTTTTCCTTGTTTTTATTTCATTTTCGTACTACCCCTTGCAACCTATTTTTCAACCTTGTCAGAAACTTCATTTCTCACCATTCACCTCACCAAAGACCAATCCTAGCCATAACCAAACCAATACTTTCAGCGTTCCACCATTGTCAACTTCTCCGAGCCTTCATCTTCTACATTCTGTCTACCTAAATTTTCCAGCCCTTTTAAACACCAATTTGCAGCCATGCTTATTGCAGGAGACATCTTACTTCAATCCTAGATCCGAAACAATCAAGAAGGCGTCCTCAACAAGGAGCCCTCTTATCAAGAGATGTACGCACTGATTCAGGCTTTGGAGACGTGGCAGCATTACTTGTTGCCTAAGGAGTTTGTGATCCATACTTACCACGAGGTCTTACGTTACATCACAGGTCAGCATAAATTGAATAAACGACATGCTAAGTGGTTTGAATTCTTAGAATCTTTTCCTTATGTCATTCGTTACAAAAAAGGAAAAAAAAACGATGCTGATGCTTTATCACGTAGATATGCATTGTTGAGTTATCTTCATTTATTTTGCGTATATTTGTGATTTATACCCTGATGATCCTGATTTTATAGATAAGTTTAATGCTTGTGAGAAAGGCGCAGATGGAAAGTTTTACAGGCATGATGATTATCTTTTCAAAGAAAACAGGATATGCATTTCCCAGGGTTTGATGGATGATATTCTGCTTCGTGAGGCACATGAAGGTGGATTGATGGGTCATTTTGGTGTCACTAAGACGTTACACACATTGAAGGAGCATCTGTTTTGGTCAAAGATGCACAGAGATGTCGAAAGGTATTGTGAATGTTGTGTGACATGTAGGAAAGCGAAATCGAAGGTTTCACCACATGGTATGTACTTACCTCTACCTATTCCTAATTCCCCTTGGACTGAGATCTCAAGGGATTTTGTTTTGGGATTGCCTCGAACTAGAAATGGTAGAGATAGTGTCTTTGTTGTGGTTGATAGATTCTCTAAGATGGCATATTTCATTGCATGTCATAAGACTGATGATGCTGTTAATGTGACTAACTTGTTCTTTAGAGAGATTGTTCGATTACATGGTATTCCTATGTCAATTGTTTCTGACAAGGATGTTAGGTTTCTAAGTCATTTTTGGAGGACTCTTTGGAGCAAAATAGGTACGAAACTCATGTTTTCTACTA
Organism: Abelmoschus esculentus; assembly: GCA_035048815.1. Taxonomy (NCBI): domain Eukaryota; kingdom Viridiplantae; phylum Streptophyta; class Magnoliopsida; order Malvales; family Malvaceae; genus Abelmoschus; species Abelmoschus esculentus. The sequence continues at coordinate 12,551,261 of JAUCBN010000031.1, forward strand.
CTTGTCATCCCCAGACTGATGGACAAACTGAGGTTGTTAATCGTGTTTTATCTACTTTGTTGCGTTCCATCATTAAAAAGAACATTAGGACTTTTGAAGATTGTTTGCCACATGTTGAATTCGCTTATAATCATGCTATACATTATGCTACAAAAATGTCACCGTTTGAGGTTGTTTATGGTTTTAATCCTATTACGCCTCTAGATTTGTTGCCTTTGCCACAAGAACATGTGATAAGCAAGGACGGAAAAGCGAGAGCGAATTATGTGAAGCGTATACATCAACAGGTTAAGGAGAACTTAGAGCGAAGGACTCGGCAGTACAAAAATCAAGCAAACAATGGAAGAAAGCGAGTCACCTTCGATGTTGGTGATTGGTTTGGGTTCACTTCCGAAAGGAACGATTTCCAGCCCAAAGGTGGTCTAAGTTGTTATCGAAAGGAGATGGTCCTTTTCAGGTGTTGGAGAAAGTGAATGACAATGCCTACAAGATAGACTTACCGGGTGAGTACACTGTAAGTGTCACATTTAATGTTTCGGATTTAACCCCTTATTAAGATTCTGCAGATTTGAGGTCAAATCCTTTTCAAGAAGGGGGATGATGTGAGCACATCATGTCAAGTACAACATGATGTGATCCTGGCTGACACCAAAATCTTTCAAGCCAAGTTCACATCAAAAGAGATGACAAATTTAAACACTTGTGGCAAAGTCGATGATCTTAACAATTCAAGTTCAAACATGCTTTTTCAAGCCTTGAATTTGAACTTGGAGCCTTGGTCATCTTTTGAACAAAGCAACATGTTACTAATGCATTTTAATATATGCATTCGAGTGTTAGCTTAGGAATGTGTTGCATGTAGTTGCATGAACATTTAGTTTGCATGAGTTGAACTTATTTTGCATATTTAATTTCAGCATTTGCTCAAGAATAAATAAGCATGCTAGCTCATTTAAGCATGTTAGTTCATTTAAGTTCGTTGGTTTAATTAATGCATGATAGTTCACTTAAAGCATGTAGATTTTCTTATTTTTATGAGTTCATTTAGTGTATGAGTTAATTAATTAACTAGATCATTTAATGTAACTAGTTTCATTAATTAAACTAGCTCATTAAATATGTTTCATGCATTCACTTTCATTTTTATTGAACAAGGTTGTTATCTAATGGTTGCTCTTATATATTTCAGCTAGGGTATTCTTTTGGAGTAAATGGCTGATCATATTCTCAGGAATGACAAGGCATTTACATCAATTAAAGTCCCTTGAAGACTCATAAAGGCTGATTGGTTACAATGCAATTCAATGGAGCAATTACACCACTTGAATGTTTTTATTTCCAGCAATGGTTTTAAGGCTTTCAAGAGAGTCTTTACATCACTTAAAGGCTGTCAGTTTCAACTATGTTACAAGGCAATGAAGAGCTACTTAAACACTACTTAAGAGCTACTTTAACATCCCATAAAGCTGATCAGTTTTTTATCAGAGAAGACATGCAATGAAAGCCTTCATAATCACCACTTAAGGGAGAGTAAAGGCAAGAATTAAAGCAACACTTAAGGAGGGAGTTCAAGGAATATCAGTCAACTTGTTCGCCATTTTTGGATTGGATACGGGCATATTTGAGGCTTGAGATCTTCTTCAAACATATTCCCCTATTTCTTAGCTTTCCAACACACTTTGAATCACCTCAATCCGATATCAGGAGCTTAAGATATGATTAAATTATTGAAGACAGTGCATGCTAGGAATTTAGTACGGGAATAGTCACAAGATGCTTCTTCAACAAATTCAAGAGGCCATTCAATTGCTGAACTCAATGCTTTATCAACAGCCCATTAAAGGAGGATGAATGACAACTTAATCAAGTTCATTAGCCCAAGGGTTTCTCCATGTGGATGATATGTATGTCTACATTCATCCTTTTTAGATCAAACTCTTTGGTTGTCAATTGGAGATAGGATAACCTACAAATTAATAGGTCTTTAACACTAGAATAATGAGCTTTTAATCTTTGTCTAGGCCAATCAATTTGTTGTTGCCTTATACCTATAAATAGGCACTCATTCCATTGTAAAAGGGAGAACTTTTGGCATATATTATAACTTGAGAGTGTTTCTCTTTTATAGTTCTTTTTGAACTTTATCGGCTTGCAAGATTGTTCTTGTGGCATTCATCCCTTTTCATCTTTTTATATTGCTGGTTCCTAGTTCTTATAACTAGAGGGTCACAATCCATTAGCCTTTCACCCAAGTCACGGTTTAAAAACTCTTAAGGAACGGGTCTTCACTTTTTAGTGTTGGTTCCTCCTTTGTTTACACCGCACCATCAATTACATTTCTTCTCTTCACTTCCATCTTCCATACATACATATTTTCCATACTTCATCCTAAGCACAACAACCATCTTATCATCATTCCATTTCACTATATTATCTATCCATTTCATATCATCTTATAAGTTTCATTTCAAAGTTCCTATCATTTTAGTTACTTACTAGAATCACGATCGGGCAATCACAAATTCGGATATTCCACAACCGGATTCGTATCACAACAGGTTGATCCGGAGGTCTTACCATCAGGACCTACCACATGTTCTAAGGCAATGAAATATAGGGAAGCTCTTTTCCTTACTTGCGCTAACATTTCAGATTCATTTGAGAATGTCCATGCCTTAGAATATGTTGTTTATAATGTGTTGCATGCTGATATGTGACATATTTAGGTATATATATATATATATATATATATATATTAGTATGTGCGTTTACTTATGTATATACTATGCTAAGTATGTTTGCATTTGGTTTTAAGTGTGTTTGTGTGGTTAAAATAAGACTACAAGGCTTTTTAGATGTGTTTGCCTTGTTCTGATATAGGTACCTAGGAGAACCTTAGCTCAAGGGGAATACTCGACTCAACACCAGCTCAAGTGAATTATATTCAACTCAGAAGAATCTCAAAGGAGTGCATGCAGCTCTCCTTAGCTCGAGGCAGTTCAGAGGCTTAGCTCCCAGCTCTGTTTATCTCCTTACACTCTCAGCTAGCTCGTTTCAGCTCTACTCAATTTTCAACTAGCTCAACTCAATCTGAAGTGACCTACGGCAGCTGAAACCTATCCTACATGAAAGGAATATGTCCTAGGCATGTGCCATGCATGTGGGACACATATGGCAACCTTGTGCACATGTGTGGGTGTGTAAATGCATTTCTAGCTAAACAAAGCCCTTGTTCTTGTAGACTAAACGCCCAAGGGATAAGAATGGGTGGTTTTGTGTTCAAAATTAAAACATTTAACACATGTTAAATGTTTTTTATTTGCCAAATCACTTGGCTGAAATTAAATGAAGCCTAGAGTGGTTTATTTTAGTTATTTTCATTCAAATATTGGCCAACTTCTTCTTTATTCCTATATATTTCCATAATTTTGTAAAGACAAGGTTAGACTTTTTGATGAATAAATTCCTGTGAGATTTTCTCTAAAACCTAGTTCTTTTTAGAACTTTTCCTTGACTATCAGTTCTGAATTGTTGTCAAGTTACTTGATACTTTGGGTTCTCAATTGTTCGATAATTGAAGGGTCCAAGTCCTTTTTCGAGCAGATTCAAGATAAGGTTCGGGTCCGTTCAGTAGATTGTTCGGGTTCTTCCTTGGAGTTTGTACAAACTTCTAGAACGTTGTTGCCATTGATGAATGCTTGAAGAACTTCATCTTCAACCTTCAAATCTGTCCAAAAATTTCTAGCAACTTCTTTCTCCCTCAATTCTGATTTTTCTTTTTATTTTAAGTCTTTTTAACATCTTAACACAACACCATGTTTGTTTTTGATGCAGAGGAATACTTGCTACAATCCTAGGTCCGTGAATAAACGAGGAATGTTGTTTCTTCACAACCAACCCCGTATCACCTATAGTACTTAAAGGACTAAAGGCTAGCTCCATGATAGCTCACAAATCCCATATGAGCTCAAATGAAGCATAGCTCAAAAAAAGGCCTTATTAGGAGATTCGGGTCAGCTCCAAAACACTCCTCACACTAGAAGAGAGTATAAGGAAGCTAGTGGACCAGCTCACTTAGCTAATGGCAGCTTATATTTAGTTAAACAACAGTGTCAAGTTTAGCTAGCTCATTCAGCTAGCTAGCTTAGCTCAACCCAGCTCAAGCCTAGCTCGTTCAGCTCATTTCATCTCACTCTATCACCCACAGCTCAAAATCATCCGGTCACCTAGTGTCACTACCTAGCTACCATGACCCATGGTGGTGCCTACAACCTAGCTTAGCCATGGAGGGAAGCAACAAGCACTTGCTCGGCCATTGAGGGAAGCAACATCAAGCACTCTACACGCCATGGAGGGAAGCAACGACCAACACCATGTTTGTAGGGAAGCAACAACTAGCTTGGTATCCTTAAACCATCACCACCAAGCTAAATAGCAAGCAAGAGTTTCACCACCCTTTCACACCCATTTGGCCAAGTGGAGGGAGACACAATCCAACCTGAAGCATTGCATCATTACCGAACCAACACATCCCCTTGAACCATTGTTTCTTTTAGTTTTTCATGTAATGTTTGCACCCAATCGGCCAAGCCTTCTTCACCTATAAATAGGTGGCCGAATTCATTTGTAAAACACATCTTTGATCAATACAAAAATTTCTTTGTGAATTTACTCTTAAACTTGTTCTTTTTAGAACTATATCGACTTATCAAATATTATATAGGTTTGTGGCGTGTCCTATCTTTTCCATCCATACTTAAGATTCTAGGAACTTATTTCCTAAGGGTCTAAGTCCTATACCACCCTCAAAGCATACTATAAGTTGGGTTTATGCTTTCATAGCATAAGTTCTACTTTTGTTACCTTTGAATACTATTTCTTCACCACCTTACATACATTCCATCCTAACCATTTCATCCATCACCATAGCCGACTTTCCTAGCCTTCACTATCACCTTTTCCCATTCATTTCCCTAAACAAAATAGCACCCTACCTTCCCTTACCAATTACACATATAACCTACACTTTCGCAGCCCTCTTTACACAATTTCATCATCTTTTCTTCATCAAACAACAAGGAAAGCATACAAGGATCAAGGCTTGCTTGCAATCACGGTCGGGACAATCAAAGCTTCTCTCTACAACAACAATTGGAGAGTTGGAGTGTATCAGTTAATGCTTGTTCGGATAACCAAATCAAAGAGATCCATTGGCGCAAGTTAAACCTCCAATGCTCATGCATTTTATACAAGGGACAACATGACGCCTTTTGCATGTCCTAGAATGTCTATCGGCCTACGGTGATAGGTAATCCCCAAGTAGTCCAAAAGTTCTATCGAGTAACCCTTCGGTTGAGTTTGATCACTTTAGATTGCACCCAATAATGTGTACTGGTTTGAATCCCTATCAATGGTTGTAGGTTAGAATGATTGATTACATGGAAGATGTTGAAAAATAAACCGAAATAAAAAATTGTTAGCAATAAAGAAAAGCTTGCAAGACTATTAAGAATTGATAATATAATTGAATAATAAAGAAAACTTACATCATGTGTGGTGAGGTGAAGAGAGCATCTCCAACATAAACCGATAACCATTGTAGAGATAATAAGTTCAAATTTGCATTGTTCACATTCTATAATTGTATTAATATAGCCAAATAATGTAAAGGGCCAAGGTATATGTTAAGCATAGCTAAAACCTTTCGGGAGGGTTTAGGAATAGGTGTGTTGTGCTTGTTAAAGCCTCTTCTGGTTAGTATAACATCTAATTTACCATTGAAATGGTTGTAGTCTAAGGAACCAACAAACATGAAAGCTTTCAATGGTTAGTTGACTCGAAAGAGTTTGTATAGATGTACACAATAAGATGTGTTGATTTCATTCCCTAATAAGATTTCTATAATGAGTATGTCATATGCAAAAGATCAACAAAATAACCGGATAGCAAGCATAGTTAACCTATAGTAAAGGATATCCCCCAAGAAAAGCGATAGATGTTTTGTTGCTAAGCACAAGGAAAATAAATGGAAGGAACTAAGCTTAGGTATGCGATCTAGGTGAAGAAACTCGAGAATTAAAACAAGAGGACGAAAATTCAAGGAAGCATACCTTTTATAAGGGGCAGACAGACTCGTTGACGGAGGGAAGTAACCCCCTTGCAAGCAGAGTCGAATGGATCCAAAAGTGAAGTGGCTTAACCATGCCTTTGGAGCATTCGACCAAAAAGCAAGGCCAGATTGCATGAAAACCCTATATTGCATCCACAAAGGCCAAGCCTAAGTAGTAGGTTCAGGTGTTCAACCATCAATGTGATCCTGGCGTGACGATCCTCCAAGGAATGGAGGGAGAAGACGATTAGAAGGCCGTTAAACATGTATATCTGACCTTTGCCATAAAGGAAAGAACAATAGCGTAGGGTTTCATAAGAAAAACATTATAGTCATACATTGTGTTATCTTTATGTTCCATCGATAGAATGATGGCTATTATTGGCCATTGTCGAGTCACCATGAATGCGATTGTATCCCTTACATCATCCAACCAAACGTTGATGGGGGGCAATAGTGAGCCTACCGTGTCCCATGGAACTTTACAATGCTGGCTTGAATGAGAAAATAGTGGCAAGAATCTGGTGTTCTTGCTTAACTGGAACACCCAATGGTATCCACAACAAGTATAAAGCATGCAACAAGATTTAATCTTGATGCAATCAATATTATAAAACGTATAACTAAAGAAGTAAAGAAATCGAAAGAAGTTAAAGAACATAGTAAAGCATAGGGATCGAATATACCTAAAAGGTTTGTGTCATTGTGGTTGTTCATTCCTCTCCCAGGGGGAGATGTGCTGAGAAGTGGTGAGGGATGACTAATTAGGGATGATTGCAGAACATCTATAGCGCCGGATGAGTAGTGGAGGGGGAGCAAGGGAGGTAGAAGAAAGGAGAAGCATGGAAGAAAAAGGGAGAGGGAGAGAAAGAAAGGGAGGGCAAAGAAACAACCTATTCAATTTTTTTTGAAAGAAAGGGCCTCATTAAAAAAACCCTATAGCTAGTCACCTCGAAAGGTGAGGAGGCCCCTATGGGGAAAAGAGTACCCATGGTTTTATTGACTAGAAGAGGAAAACCTCTCTAAAGTTACAGAAGCCTGAATAAAATCGGGAAAGATACAACCAAAAGAACAAGAAAGAAAAGAACATAGAGCCCTAGTAGCTAAAACATGGGCTACAACGTTAATGTCTCTAGGTACATAATAAATCTTACAATCAGGCAAGGTACCAAGAGTGGAGCGAATACGAGAAAATAAATTTTCCACCGTGGAGAGGTCCAGGTGATGAGTGTTGTTAACCTTGTCGATAATGGAAGCTGAATTAGTTTCAAAGATTACATTGGTTCAGCCATTAGCAACAGCCAATTTTAAACCTTCCAAAATGGCAAGAGCCTCAGCAGAAGCTGGATCCGGGAAGAAAACAAGCGGCATAGAACAACCACCAAGGACGGAGCCAGAAGAATCCCGAGTGATGATGCCTACAACAACACCTCTTAACACAGGGTCAAAGGCGCCATCCGTGTTAATTTTGACGAAAATAGGGTCCGGTTTCGTCCATCTAGCTTGAGCAAAAGTGGGCTCAGCTAGCCAGGAACGTAGGTGGGAAGCATCATGTACTGATGTATAATCATTGAAAAGTTTCAGTGCATTGGAAATAGTCAACCAAACTGATTGGAGATGGTTGTTATGGACGAAGTCATTACAGCGGTTCCATAAATTGCATAGGATCATAATAAGGAATGAGAATTGATGTAGGGAAAGAAACTCAACGATTTCAGAAAGCTATTGGTGGGGGGAGACATAAATATTGGATGAAATTCTGATAGGGAGCCCTGCCAACTAGAGAACCTCTTTGGCACTAGGATAGTCCCTCATAGCTTGGAGAGTGGTTTCAATGGTCATGTTGCAAACTGGACAGACCCCTGTACCAACATTGGCCTAAAGGATTTTATGGCCAGATGGGAGTGCATCATGACAAATTCGCCAACCAAAGGAGCGAACCTTGGGTAAGTTAGGTAGTTTAGAAAGAATTTTCCAAAGTTTGGAGGGCCTATTAACCGATCCTAGTTGTAGCTGTAAAAATTGATAACCAGACCGAACCGTGTACACGCCAGAGTCATGGTGACCCCAAAGGGTGGTGTCCTTTGTGTCATTAACAATGGGTATATTAAGGATGGTGTTAGCATCTTTATAGGAGAAGTATTCTCTTACTTTTGTCTCATCCCATCGTGGTAGGTTAGGCAACATGAAAGTACCTACTCGAAGAGGGACTTCATCATTCACCTCATAATCACCATAAAGGTGTATAGGTTGAGAGCCTCCCCATTTGTCAAAGTTGATCTGGACTTGACTGGATATGCCTGGACGTTTAAAGAAACCATTACGAAGTTTAGAGATAGCTATGCTAAGACCTTTCCAAGCAAAAGAAGATCGCCAAGTGTGATCAGATTCAAGGATAGAGCCTTATGGGTAATATTTGCATTTGTAGACCTGACTAAGGAGATTATCAGGTTCACAAGCCAAATGCCAGATCTGTTTACCCAGTAAAACCACATTGAAATGGTTAAGATCACGAAATCCAATTCCTCCTGCTGGTTTTGGTAGACAAACGGTGTCCAAGGGAGCATATGCAAACCTCATTTGTCAGCTTTCCTAGACCACCAATATTGGCGTATCGAAGTGGTCATGTCATTAATAATGTTTCGGGATAAAAGGTAGCAAAACATAACATACTGAGGCATAGATTGTATGATTGATTTGATAAAGATTTCTCTACCACTAAAGGATAGAAGGTGTTTATCCCATTTACTCAGGCCGACATTCATTTCTTCCCTGGTAAACCCCAAGGCTGTAGTCTTGTTTTTCCCTATTAAGAGAGGGACTCCCAGATAAATACCTGGATCATTAACTTCTCTTACATGAAGGATATCATTAATTTTCGATCTTAGGGACATGGTAGTTTTCCGAGAAAAGAAAATTGTAGGCTTTTCAAAATTCACCGCCTGCCCAAACGCAGTAGCATAAGTATGTAGAACATCCTTAAGGCGTTGAGCTTCAATAGATGTATTCTTAATGAATACAACACAGTCATCCGCGAAAAGGAGGTATTTGATGCGTGGCCCATTCCTGCTAGTACAAAGTTCAGGAAGGTGACCATTAGCCTGCTCAGCATTGAGTAGTGCTGAAAGGCCTTGGGTAAAAAAAAGAGAAAGGAAAGGAGATAGAGGGTCCCATTATCGTAACCCTCTTTGTGGTTTGAAGGACCGTGAAAGAGAATCATTGACACGTACTTGGAAGGATACTAAGGATACACACCTCATAATAAGGGAAACCCAATGGGTGTTGAAACCTAGTTGGAGCATAATCTGTTTGAAGAAAGGCCATTCAATACAGTCGAAGGCCTTTTCCATGTTAAGCTTTAAGCTAGCACCTTTTGCGAGTGACGTCTCATCGGTTTTTAAGGTGTGGATAAGCTCATGGGCAATGAGAATATTGTCAGTAATGTTCCGCTCTTGAACAAAAGTAGCTTGATTACTACTTATGCATAAAGTTATAATAGATTTCAAACGGTTAACAAGGACTTTCGCAATTGTCTTGTATATGACTGTGCAAAGGCTAATAGGTTAGAGATGTCGCATTGTAGTTGGGTCGCTAATTTTGGGTATAAGAACAATGATAGTACTATTGACCTCTTCCATATTACCAGATCCTCATAAGAGATCGAGGCATATATTTATAAAATCTTGGCCTAGGATATCCCAATACTTCCTAAAGAAGCCACTTGGGAATCCATCAACTCTCGGGGCTTTCCTCGGGTCAATATCTCGAAAAGCAACGATAACTTCATCTGGAGTGAAATCCTTAAGAAGGTCATTATTCATTGCTTCAGTAACGATGGAGGGAATGTTATCCAAAATGGAAGATGCAATAGCTGGAAAGGAGGACGGAAAAAGGTTCTTAAAGTAGTCAATAGCAATAGTCATGATGTCTTCTTTGTGCGTTTGCCATGTATTCTAATTGTTAAAAATCCCTGCAATATGGTTTTTCCGCCGTTGAGTATTTGCCTTGGCATGAAAAAAGGAAGTATTTTTATCACTATGTTCTAACCAGTGTGTCTAGGCTCGTTGAGCCCAATAGATTTCTTTCGTGTTTAGCCATCTATCAAGCTCACTTTTAGCAGAAATAAAGTTGTGGATGTCTGCATCAGGAAGATGTCGGTTCAGGCACAAATTAATGAAATCATTAAGCTGAGTGATATGTGTATTGGATTTAATATGTTTGTGTAATTTCCAAGAGGCTAGAAATCAACCAATATGCTTAATTTTATCGAGGGTAGATTGAGAATGATTTGACCAAATTTCTCTAATTTGAGGCAAGACTTCCGGATCATCGTCCGAACAATTCTCATAGCGAAAGAGGTTAGGTGAGTGTTTGGAATTGAGAGCACGAGGTGGGTTAGTATCTAGTAATATAGGGTAATGGTTTGAACATGCGTGAAAAAAAGATATGGCTTGGGAGTTGGGAAAGTGGTTAAACCAGGCATTATTACCAAGGTATCTATCGATTCGTTCCATAATTATTTATGTATTACGCACAGATCTAGTCCAAGTGAGCCATCCTGATGTTGGCTTACAATCGGAAATTGGAAAACAAATAAAAAGTAGAAGGAAAGTTAAAGAATAGACCTGATAGCAGATTCCTATGAAACAATAGATGGTCAGGAAATAAACCATGGAGGCTTGTCCTTGCAACCACAAAGGCCAAGATAGATCAATTGCCAATAGATCAACGAAAGACCTCCATGTACAAACATGCAAACTGATGGTATGTCGATACAACAGGGTGCCGGTTATCACAAAGAAGAACCCAGATTGAATTCTAAGCGTAGAGCCATCTACAAGTATAGCTACAGAAAGAGAGAAGCATGATCGTCGCACAAAGAACAAACCCTGGCCATAGATTTAATAAAAATTTAGTTGAAACATTCAATAGTCGATTAGAATCTCCAACAGAAACTAAGAAAGCAAACACGATGAGAATAACAGAATACTTTCCCTGATCAATAGGTGGGAGAGAATTGTGTGAACACAATACTTGCTCCCCAAGAATGCGATAAAGATGAATATAAACAGATAAAGCGATCGAATTCCTATTACCAGGAGAGCCTCTTGCTTTTGTTTCTGATTCTTGGAATCCAAGAATGTGTTTAAGTAAAAAAAAGGAGACATGAGACATCAGGAGGAGTACACAAGAAGTAGTGCAGTAGAGCCATATTCTTTATGGTATTTACACCTATGGGGAACCAAAACTTTACAGATCTAAAACCAAGAACGTAAAGAATATGCCTACGTGTATGAGCAAGTCTCATGAGTATCGATGTTGGTAGCCTCCATCGTATACTTCTAAAAGGAACTTCAAGAAATAAAGCAATAAAAAGATATTTGTTTGATAATAAGACACCATTAAAGGTGTTGGAGAAAACCCTTTGTAAGGGTGGTATAACATCGAGATGCCAATCATCTGGCCAAATAGAATTACTTGTTTGGTGATTAGTATAAAGATACTTAGCAACTAAAAAACCAAAATAGGGAGGGACAAAACCAAAGGGTGTGGTGTCAAGTAGTAACCCGCGAGAGAATGCTCCGACAACTCCATTGAGAAGCCAATGTTATCAATCTAACTTACAACCCTCAGCTTGAAAAACAAGTTCAAAACTGTTGGTCTATCAATGATGGGCATGATGGTGACAGTCCTGAAAACGAAGAGTACCAAGTGTACAAAAAGTCCAAAGATTTGAATGAACCCTTTCGTTAAACAATCAGATGCATAAGGAAAGAAAGAAACCTTATCTAATCGCATTATGAACATGAGATCCAACTTTCTCATTGATTCGTCGGTAAAAAAATTAAGATCAAAGTTAGAGTCCTCCAGAACAAGGAGAAGGACATTCATGAGTCGGAACATGATCCGATGATGCAAAAAACAAAATAATAAACAAAAAGAGGATCAAAACTTAAGGAAAAGAGTGGAATAAAGACAAAAAAAGACATCTAAATAAGAAAGAAAATAAGTAAGGAGCGAGTAAAACATACCAATTTAACTTGTTGAGCCGGCAATAGGGGTCAAGCTGATCCATGAGTGTACCAGATTTGTTGTTGATTTCCATTATCCTTGAAGTTTGAAGTCAATGGGGGACAACTCCAAAGTATAGAACTTTTATTATAGATTTCCACTGGATCAAAACCAAAGGAGATTGCAGAAGAACAAAAAGATTGAAAAGATTGAAAATAAATAAAGAAAAAATCCAACTTATCTTAGATGGTGGATATGGTAGAGTGCTTGAATCCTTCTCTCCCGAAACGGTGGTGGATGGTGAAAAGGCCATGGTCAGACCAAGGTTGTTCTCCATAAAATAAAAGGCGAAGGGGAGTGAAAAGGGAGAAGGAAAGGTAGAAAGAGAGGGGCGAGAGAGAAAGGAGAGAAAAGCAATAAGCAACTCTACCTGTTCAATTTTTTTTGAGACAAAGGGCCTCATTAAAAAACCCTTATAGCCAGTCACCTCAAGAGGTGAGCAGGCCCCTATGGGGAAAAGAGTACCCAGGATTTTATTGAGAAGAATAGGAGAATCTCTCCGAGTTTACAAAAGCCCGAATAAAATCGGGAAAGTTACAATCAAAAGAAAAGGAAGTAAAAGAACGCAAAGCCCTAGTAGCTAAGACATGGGCTACAACGTTTGCGTCTCTAGGTACATAACAAATCTTACAATCAGGCAAAGTACCAAGAGTGGAGCGGATGCAAGACACCAAATGTTGCATAGTGGAAAGATCCTGGTGATTGATGTTGTTAACCTTGTTGGCAATGGAAGCAGAATCAGTTTCAAAGACCACATGAGTCCATCCATTGGCAACTGCAAACTTTAGACCTTCCAAAACGGCAAGAGCTTCAGCAGAAGCGGGGTTCGGGCAAATGAGCGGTATAAAACAACCACCCAGGACGATGACGAAGGAATCTCGGGCAATGACGCCAGCAGCAGCACCTCTTAACACGGGGTCAAAGGCGCCATCCGTGTTAATCTTGACGAAACCCGGGTTCGGTTTCGTCCATCTAGCTTGAGCAAAGGTGGGTTCAAATTTTAACCGAGTAAAATGATCTAAAATTGCGATTAAGTTGTATAATTAGATTTAAAATCCCAAATTAACTATTTAAAATCATAAAATTTGACTAAGTCTCACATTTTTGTTGTTTTGTTGGTTTTAAAGCGTGCACAGTGAACCCATTGGAAATTTTTTTGAAGGAAAGGGCCTCATTAAAAAAAACCCTATAGCCAGTCTCCTCGAGAGGTTAGTAGGCCCCTATTGGGAAAAGAGTACCCATGGTTTTATTGAGAAGAAGAGGAAAACCTCTCCGAGTTTACAAAGGCCCTAATAAAGTTGGGAAAGATATAACCAAAAGAACAGGAAATAAAAGAACGCAAAGCCCTAGTAGCTAAGACATGGGCTACAGCTTTTGCGTCTCGAGGTAAATAACAAATCTTACAATCAGACAAAGTACCAAGAGTGGAGCGGATGCGAGACACCAAATGTCGCACCGTGGAGAGATCTTGGTGATGAGCATTATTAACCTTGTTAACAATGGAAGTTGAGTCAGTTTCAAAGATCACATTAGTCCAGCCATTAGCAACTGCGAATTTTAATCCTTCCAAAATGGCAAGAGCCTCGGCAGAAGCTAGATCTGTGCAGAAAACGAGTGGCATAAAACAACCACCGAGGACAAAGCCAGAAGAATCCCGAGCGATGACACCTACAGCAACACCCTTTAACACAGGGTCAAAAGCACCATCTGTGTTAATCTTGATGAAACCAAGATTTGGTTTCGTCCATCTAGCTTGAGCAAAAGTGGGTTCGGCTAGCTGGGAGTGTTGATGGGAAGAATCATTGATTGGTGTATAATCATTAAAGAGAGTTTGGGCATTAGAAACAGTTAACCAAACCGGTTGGAGATGGTTATTATGGACAAAATCATTGCGTCGGTTCCATAAATTCCATAGGAGCGTTATGAGGAAAGAGAATTGATATAGGGAAAGAAACCCAACAACTTCGGAAAGCCATTGGTGGGGAAAAAGGGGGTGGAGAAAATTTGGACGGGGAACCCTGCCAATTAGAGCGCCTCTTTGGCACTGGGACAATCCCTCATAGCATGGAGGGTGGTTTCAGTAGTCATATTGCAAATCGGGCATACCCCCATACCAAGATTTGCACGGAGGAGTTTATGGCCCGTTGGTAATGCATCATGACATAAACGCCATCTAAAGGAACAAACCTTTGGTAGAGTAGGCAGTTTATATAGAATTTTCCAAAGTTTAGAGGGCCTGTTGATTGGCCCTGGCTGCAATTACAAGAATTGGTAACCAAATCATACCGCATAGATGCCAGAGTCATGGTGACCCTAAAGGGTGGTGTCTTTTATGTCATTGATAATGGGTACATTAAGGATGTTATTGGCATCTTCATGAGAGAAGTATTTTGTTGCCTTTGATTCGTCCCATAGGGGTAGGTTAGGCACTATGAAGGTACCTGCTCGAAGAGGGACTTCGTCATTCACCTCATAATCACCATAAAGTTGCATAGGCTGAGAGCCGCCCCATTTGTCAAAGTGGATCTGAACTTGGCTGGAAGTGCTTGGTCGTTTGAAGAATGCATTGTGAAGCTTAGAGATAGCTATGCTAATTCCTTTCCAGGCAAAAGAAGATTTCCAAGTGTGATCAGATTCAACAATAGATCCCGTAGGACTTGCATTTGTAGACCTAACTTAAAAGGTTATCAAGTTCATAGATCAAACGCCAACAGTGTTTACCTAGTAAAGTGACACTGAAGTGGTGAAGATCACGAAAACCTATCCCTCCTGCTACTTTCAGCATATAGATGGTGTCCCAAGGGAGCATATGCTAACCTCGTTTGTCAGCTTTTCCAGACCATCAATATCGGCGTATCAAAGTAGTCATGTCATTAATAATGTTTTGTGGTAAAAGGTAGCAAGACATGACATACTGAGGCATAGATTGTGTGACTGATTTGATGAAAATTTCTCTACCACTAAAGGAAAGAAGGTGTTTATCCCACTTACTCAGGCATGCATTCATTTTTTCCTTGGTAAAACCCAAGGTCGCAGTTTTGTTTTTCCCTATTAAGAGAGGGACCCCCAGATAAATGTCTGGATCGTCAACTTCTCTTATTTGAAGGATATCATTAATTTCCGTTCGAAGCACCATGGAGGTTTTCCGGGAAAAGAAAATAGTAGACTTTTCAAAGTTCACCGCCTGCCCAGACGAAGTAGCATAAGTGTGTAAAGCATCTTTAAGTCGTCGTTGAGCTTCTGTAGCTGTATTCTTGATGAATACAACACAGTCATTCGCAAAGAGGAGGTGGTTAATGCGAGGCCCATTCTTGCTGGCACAAAGTCCTAGGAAATTACCATTTTCTTGCTCTGCATTGAGCAGTGCTGATAGGCCCTCGGTACAGAACAAAAAAAGGAAAGGAGATAGAGGGTCCCCTTGCCGCAAACCTCTGTGAGGTTTAAAGGGTCGTGAAAGGGAATCGTTGACACGTACTTGGAAGGAAACAGAGGATATACATCTCATAATAAGGGAAACCCAGTGGGTATTAAGACCGAGCTTAAGCATAATTTGCTCAAGGAAAGGCCATTCAACACGGTCGAATGCCTTTTCCATGTCTAGCTTTAAACTAGCACCTTTGGCAAGTGAGGTCTCATTAGTATGTAAGGTGTGGATAAGGTCATGTGCAATGAGAATATTGTTAGTGACGTTCCGCCCTTGGACAAAAGCAGCTTGATTACCACTTATGCATAAAGGTATAATAGATTCCAGACGATTAACAAGTACTTTCACAATTGTCTTGTAAAGAAATATGCAAAGGCTAATAGGTCTAAGATGACGCATTGTTGTGGGTTCGCTGATCTTAGGTATAAGCACAATGATTGTACGATTAACCTCTTCCATATTAACCGACCCTCGTAAGAGTCCAAGGCAGAGGTTTATAAAATCCTGGCCAAGGATCTCCCAATACTTCCAAAAGAAGCCACTTGGGAAACCATCAACTCCTAGAGCTTTCCGAGGGTCAATATCACGGAAAGCAATGACAATTTCGTCTGTTGTGAAGTCCTTAAGAAGGTCATTATTTATCGGTTCAGTTATAATAGTGGAAATGTTATCCATAATGGAAGATGCAATAGTAGGAGAGGAGGACGAGAAGAGGTTTCGAAAGTAGTCAATAGCAGTAGACATGATATTTGTTGTATGTGTTTGCCAAATATTCTGGTTATTCGAAAGTAGTCAATAGCTCTTTTTTCACCGTGTTCTAGCCATTGTGTTCGAGCTCGTTGAGCCCAGTATATTTCTTTCGCGTTTAACAAGCTATCAAACTCACTTTTAGCAGAAGCAAAATTTTGGATGTCTGCATCAGAGAGATGTCGTTTGAGGCACATATTAATGAAATCATTAAGTTGAGTGATACATTCATTGGATTTAATATGTTTTTTTATTTGCCAAGAGGCTAGAAAACGTCCAATGTCCTTAAATCTATCAAGGGTCGAGCGAGAAGTGTTAGACCAAATCTCTCAAATTCGCAATGAAACTTCCGGGCTATCAGCCCAACAATTCTCAAAGCAAAAAAGGGTTTTAGAATGGTTGGTTCGGAGAGCCTGAGGTGGATTAGTATCAAGTAATATTGGGCAATGGTTAGAACGTGCCTGAAAGAAAGATGTAGCTTAAAAGTTTGGAAAGGAGTTAAACCAGGCAAAATTACCACGGAATCGATCGATTCTTTCTATAATTGTTTCTGCATTACGTCCAGATCTAGTCCAAGTGAACCACCCTGACGTTGGCTGACAATCAAAAAGATCATTCTTAGTAAGACAATCTCTGAAATTATTAATTTGTGATCGTGCTCGATGGGTACCGCCTTGTTTTTCATTATCATATAGGATTTCATTAAAATCCCCTCTTAAAAGCCATGGAAGGGAAGAGGTTGATTGTAAAGAATCTATTAGTTGCCAAGTTTTGTATTTGTTTGTAGTTTCAGTGAAAACCATGTAAACCGGAAAAATGGAATTGTGTTTGACCAAAAGAAATAATAACATCAATATGACGATCCGAGTAAGAAAACAAACAAATAGATGTTTTATTATTCCAAATAATAGCAAGCCCTATACAAGAAGGGCTGGATTCAATGGTTATGCATCCATGCATTCCTAACTTAATCCTAATACGGTCCATAGGTTGTCTGCTTAACCTAGTTTCACAAAGAAATAGAAAGTCGACATCATGCTTTGAGATAACACATTGTAAAGCGAGAACTGCCTGGGTGTTGCCGAGACCCTGACAGTTCCAACATAAAAGTTTCATGTGACTCGGCGGGGTTGATCATCATCAACTGCCGCCGGATAGTTGTTTACACTGCTCATCCCAGCTTTTTCATTAGAACTTTTGTTTGAAGATCGAGATCGTTTAGTCTTGTGCCCCTCATCTAAGGGTGGCATTCTTTTTGTGCCTCTATGTGAAGTAGGTCGAGCAAGACGTTTGGGAGTTGGCGCATTATTCAGCCAGTCAGTTGCCTCCTGGAAGTCAGGATCATCGGCTAATTCTGCCTCCAAATCTTGGAGTTTCGGTTCCAACAAGTTGATTTCGCTAGTGTCATCAGGGTTCTTTTGTCTCATAGTAATGCTGGAGCTGTGCTTAGGAAATACCATTTGTAATGGTTGGGGGCACCTATGGGCTTGCAGCCTACTCGCAACATTAAGGAGAGATTGAGGGCCTTTTGAAGTATGCTGGGCGGGTTCAGCACCTGGAGCAGACACTTGGTTATTAGTTTGAGTTGATTGCTTAGGAGATTTGCCATTGTTATTGATGTCACCTTGGTGGTTTGCTGAAGTTTGAGAAGAAGTTGGTGTACATTTAGGGTTAGAAGGGGCAGTGTTTAAATTAACAAATTCGTCTTTTTTGTTTGGTTTGTGCTTCCTTTTTCTTGGGAACGTAGCGGAGCCAGTCTCCATATTGAAGTTGTTCAGGACGAGCCTCGATTGGGATAGAACAGAAATCCATTGAATGACCAATTTTACCACAATAGTGACATACTGTGGGAAGACGTTCGTATTGAAGTGGGCAAAACCTGGTGGATGGGCCCCCACCAATAGCTACACAGCGCTTAATCGGCTTGGATACATCTAGTGTTATTCCAACTCGGAGGTATTCAATCATATTGAAGTCTATTTTCCTGCTATCGATTTTTGTTACTGATCCAATAATGGCCCCAAGGGATTCTCTAGTGTGGTGGGCGGATTCCTTAGAAGCAAGGAGGATAGGGGAATATTGTAGATACATACCTAGATATTCATTGTTTGAAAGGAGTGGTCGTCTAGGTTTATATTGGGATTGTATTGCACAAGGGCTAGCCATTCGTCATTGTAAGTCCAAGTCCCCTCAGCCAAGATATCATTAATCTTTTCATCTTTAAAACGGATGAGAAAGAGATGTGGTTTCAAGATTCTCATGGAGGCCAATTTTGCCATAGTCCAAATTCCTGTAAAGACTTTAATAATAACCTGGTCGTCAATGTCTTTAGAGGATTGGAGATGCCCCAGTAGGGTGGTTTCTGTTTCTTCTTCAGTAGAGTCCCAAGGTAAACTTGGTTGGAAGATTGCAAATTGTTCTTCATCAATGAATTGGATGTTTCCAAATTGTTGAAGAAAAGTTTTGGAATCCATTGGATAAGGTTGGCGAGCAGAGAGAGAGCAAAAAGAGGGTATATGAAAGTTGGGAGTAGGATGGAGAGTTATGAGGGAAATGGATAGAGAGTTGGAAATCTGCGAGGACTGTAATTAGGAGTTTCAAATGAGAAGAAGTTGGTTTTGGAATATATGACATTGCATTTAATATGATAAGGAATAGATGACTTCTCGCATTTGATGTGAGAAGAAATAGATAATTGAGAATAAGTACGAATCTTTAATAGATATGGTTTAGGTGACTTATTGCATTCCATATGAGAAAGAATAGGAGTTGGAGAGTAAATGGAAATCATTATTAGATATTGAGTAGACTTAAAATATAAGTTGATTTTTTTATGTTCAAAGGATATAAAATACTTCATTTGGATCATAGTTTCGGTGAGATAGAAATAGGATCCAATGTCTTGAAGAAACAAGGCTTTGGATTGGAGTTTCAACCGTTGTTCATCAAGAGGAGTAAAATTGGTAGAACAAGATGATTTTTATGAGAGAAATACACCAAAGAAGGTGTTGGAGAAGTCCATGGTAAGGGTGGTTTGTATGGAGGGATAACAAGAATAATAATAATAGAAACATCGCATAAGAAACATGATTGAAATAGAAGTAATTTAGAATTTAATATAGAAACATATAACATAAATAGTGTTTAAATCTTGTAACATGAACTAAATTACTTACTTGTTGATGTAAACTTAGAGAACCAAGAAGCGTCCAGCTTTGGTCGTCTAGAAAACCCTTGTTGTCTCGACAGCAAATAAAAGGTGAAGCTATGTTAATACACGCATTCGTCACGGGATGTATGGCAGGTAAGCATACACCATAGGTGCGTGTAGGAGCTCCTAAAAAGGGTGGTATAAATATACAGAACTAATCTGTGGCTTGTTTCTAGTTGTTAGCGTCCATCGTCCTACCAATGGTTCGATGTGCCGTCATGGCAAAGAGGAGTCGGGCATCGCTATAATATGGTAAGCTAGTGGATTCCAAACATGAGAGGCTCCTCCACCAGGATAGTCGGGTATTTTCCGTAGAGTTCGAATGTATGTTACATAAACGTAAGTAAATAATATCATGTTGGAATGGAAGACTGACCGAGGACGTTGAGCCAACCAATTCGAAATCTTTTCCTTTGCATAGATGGGCAGACTCGGGCGATAGAACCGAAACATGCAGCCTGAAAAGGCTTATGTAATTCATAATGCAGCCATTACATAGGTTTTGGATTCGTGTACTTGAAAACAAAGAGCCTGCTCTTGCATCTCGGCGACGCAAGCACAAAGAGGTATAGCCCCTGTTCAGATCAAACATATTTTCCAAACAAATTGGAATATTTCTAAACTAGAAAAAATGATTCAAGGTTCAAGAATAACAAATAATGAAGAGCAAAATCAATAAAGAATGAAAGGAAAAGGTAATAGAGTGGGTGAGTAGTTAAAACTATTAATAAAGATAATCTCACCAAAGAGTAGTTTAATTTTGATTTGAACTCCATCCTCGAATGAAACACTGGCCAAACACAAAAGAATCGTGGAGGAATGCAGAAGTAAAGACGTGCAAAAATAGAGTCATGGCCCATGTTGTTTCTTGCTGGATCTAGAATCAGGGAGACTAAGAGACGCCAAAATTCTTTGAACTGTTGATCCATCATTTCCTTCAAGATTAGAAGCAACGTTTTGGTATGATTTTGATTCCCCATCTGGGGTGGTATGCCGGCATTGATTGTCGAAAAGATGAAAAAAAATCTTAAGAGATTTGTTTGTATGAGCAAAACTTTAACAAACAGAAACACCAAGTGTTCTCCGAACCATGGGCTATAGATGGAAAAAAAAAGCTTGAAAACCAGGAATCAAATATGTTTCTTTGAAATTAGAAACGTCGAGCGAGAAAGGTAAAGAAAAGATTATCGTAGAGAGATTGAGTATACCTCATTAGAGTCGATTTTGTGTTGGTTGTTACTTCCTCTCCCAAACAAGGAGATGGCGCAATTCGGCCGATCAAAGAGACAACATTAGCGACGGATCAGTGGGGAAGGAAGGTGACGGCGACAGAGGCGAGAGGGGACATGGAGGGGAAGGGAGAGGGAGAGAGAAAGGGAAGGAGAGGAAGTAACACCCAAACCAACTCGTTACCCATTGGAATTTTAATCGAGTAAAATGTTTTAAAATTGAGTTTAAGTTGTATAATTAGGTTCAAAAGCCCAAAATTAATTATTTAAAATCATAAAATTTGATTGAATCTCATTTTGCACCCATTTTGTTGGTTTTAAAGATTGCATTTCTAAATGAGCTTTATAGTGAACCCGTTGCAATTTTTTTTGAAAGTGAGGGCCTCATTAAAATAACCCTATAGCATGTCACCTCGTAAGGTGAGTAGGCCCCAATGGTGAAAAAAATACCCATGGTTTTATTGAGAAGAGGAAAACCTCTCTGAGTTTACAGAAGCCTGATTAAAGTCGGGGAAATTTCAATCGAAAGAAAAAGAAAGGAATGCAAAGCCCATTATCTAAGACATGGGCTACAATATTTGCTTCTCTAGGTACATAACAAATCTTACAATCAGGCAAAGTACCTAGAGTGAAGCAGATGTGAGACACCAAAGGTTGCACCGTGGAAGGATCTTGGTGATGAGTGGTTGTTGGACCTTGTTGGCAATGGAAGCAGAATCGGTTTCAACGATGACATTATTCCAGCCATTATCAACATGTTTTAGACCTTCTGATGTGAGCACATCAATTCAAGCACATTCTGATCTGGAGTTTTTGCCAACAGGATCTATTACTCGTTATAAGGCAAAGAAATTCAGGGAAGTTCTTTTCCTTGTTCTTCAATTCTAGATTCATTTGATAATATTTATGCCTTAGAACATAGGCTTTATAATGTGTTACATGCTGATATGTGACATATTAGACTATACTACTTATTATATATGTTTAAGTATGTATATATGTTATTAAGTATGTTTTAAGGATTGATTTGATAGTGTTTGTAATATTTCTAACTTATTTATAAGTTCATGTGTGTTATTGTATAAGTTTGCAAATGTTTATGCCTTTTATTTGTTTTTCCATTTAGTTTATAGTACTTTGATGGATTCTTGCGATGTTTACATGTAGGAACATAGGAGAACACCATCACAAGAGAGTGTATGCAGCTCAACACCCGCTCAAGTGAGTTTTATTCAGCTCAGAAGTAGCTCAACAGAGTGCACGCAACTCACCTTAGCTCGAGGCAGCTCAAAGGCTTAAATCTAAGCTCAAGTCAGCTATTAACACTCTTAGCTAGCTCGTTTCAGCTCAACTCGATTTCCAGCTAGCTCAACTCAAGATGAAGTGATCTACGACATTTGAAACCTATCCTACTCGAAGGGAAGGTGTCCTAGGTATGTGTCATGCCTGTGAGACACACATGAGAGCCTTGTAAACATGTGTGGGTGTTCAAGGGACAGCCAAACGCACCCCTTGTTTTTAAGCACTAGGAGGCAATTCGTATAAGGCTGAGTGGTTTTGCTTCAAATTTCAAACATTAAACACATGTTTAATGTGTTTATTGTGCCAAAACATTTGGCTTATAAAGATAAACGCCCAAAGAGTTATTTGTTTGAATTTCAAACAAATAAACACATGTTTAATGTGTTTTTTTCGTTCAAACATGTGGCTAAGCAAGCATGGCTGCCAAAAGGAGTTATTTTCATTCAAATTTAATTTTTGAACTCCTTTAATATTAGCCACACATGTAATTTCGGTTAGGCTCTCTTCTTTCTATATATTTGTACTACAAACATTGTACAAAGGTTAGACACTTTGAAATAAAATTATACTTGAGAGTTTTTTTTTCTCTTTTTTGGTTCTTTTTAGACCTTTCTGACATTCAAACTTGTTTTTGATTGTCAATCTTGATACTTCGGGTTCCTAGATTGTTATCTAGAGGGTCCAAGTCCTCTGATGTTAAACAACTTCGATTCGGGTTTGCTTAGTAGATTGTGCAGGTTCTTTCGAGTTTATGGTTTCATTTTGATTCTAGCAACATAATTCACCCTTGTTGAACGTTTGAGTTGCTGCCATGGATGTTTCTTAAAGCATTCATCTTCCTCATTTTGAAATCCATCAAAATGCCATTTTTTTCTTTCTTTTCGTCTTATTTTCGTTCTTCCCTTTATTTCCTAATTTAATCATGACTATAACTTTGATTCATTGTTGTTTTCAAGTTGTTCTTGTTGCAGGAATGTGCTTACAACATTCTTAGATCCGCAACATACGAAGAAAGCCCGTTTCGACAAGCTACCTCATATCATATGGTAATCAGAGCTTTGTGTTAGGATATGTTGTACTTTTTCTGCAATTTAGAACTAAAGAAAGAAAAAAAAGAAAAAAATCGAAAAAAGTCAAAGTCAAAAAAAAAGAAAAATTCAAAAAAAAAATAAAAAAATCAGATTCGAATATTGAAAAGAAATTGAAAAAAAGGAATTTGTGTTTCTGTTGCGAAATCATGAAGATTGTACAAGTTCTTGTACTATGTGATTCAAAGTGCTTGGAAATCAATCGAAACGAATTATTCTTGTTTGTTTGGTGAAAGGAGCGTTGTAAAGTACTTCTTTGCAGTAAGAATTACATTTCTGTCTTTTCATTTTCCTATTCTTCAATTTCCAACCTTTTCTTCTTTTATTTTTCGTTTTCTACGTTTTAATCATTTTTTTTAAATTGTGTTTCTTGTTAGTAACAAAGTTGTAACAGGCTTGAAAACGTTGGATTAGCCCTTTAAAGGACTAAAAACAAGAGAAATTGTGAGAGAAAAAGGCACTGAGTGTTGTGAGAACAGAAGGGGAGACAAAAAGAACCATTCAAGCATTCTCCTGAGTGAAACACGAGCGCTGAGTGTTACATTTTGAGTGCACATTTCCTTTGGAGTGAAAACCGAGAGGTTTTTGTGAGTGTGCAGTGAGGACTTTTTACTTTCGTTTTACTTAACCCATATTTGTGCTTTTTGTGTTTTTCTTTGTTTAATTATGACAGGTTCTAGTGGAAGTAATCAAGAAGGCCAACAACTGAATTTACAAATGCAAGCCATTACTCATGAGATTCAAAGGTTGTTAAGGGCTGAATTGGAGCCTTTACAGTCTCGAATGGATAGAATAGTTGGGGGTGGTTCCCAATTTGTTCATGAAAAGATTCATGATGAAAATGATGTGGTTCAATCTCCTATATTGAATCCGAGACAAGGATGTATGGTTGATGATAACTTATCTAATATTAAGGTTGCAATTCCTTCTTTTTAGGGATGAACAGATCCTGATGTGAGCACATCTACACAAGCTCAATCAGCTGATCCGGAGGTCTTACCATCAGGACCCATCACTCGATCAAAGGCTAAGCAATTCAGGGAAGTTCTTATTCTTAAATGTTTACAAGTCTCAGAATCCCTTAATAATGCATATGCCTTAGAGAATAAACTTTACACTATGTTACATACTGATGTGTAACATCTTGTAACTATATAGTACTTAAGCTAGTATTGTGTTTATTAAGCATGTAAATAGGTGTGTTTTCAATAAGTTCAATAAGAACACAAGCTCATAATCATGTTTACCATGTTTCTTTAGCTTGTTACATGTTTTCCAATATGATAACTATGTTTTTCAGCTTGTTTTAACTTTCTTTAATAAGTTTACAATACTTATGATGGTATAACTTTTGTTTTCTCATAGGCACAAGGAAGAGTACCAAATGAAGGACTTCACCTTAGCTCGGGAAAAGCTCAATGGATTTCTAGCAGCTCGTTTCAGCTCAACTAATCCTCAACACTTCAGCTAGCTGAATTCAGCTCAACTCAGCTCCATTCAGCTCAACTCCAGCTCTACTAGCTCAACTCAAGCTGGTGAGTCCCGGGATAGCTCAAAGGTGTCCTCCACGTGGGAGAGTGTGTCATGGTCATGTGACCAGCATGAGGGGCGTCCACCATCCATTCCAAGCATGTGCATGTGCATGGCATGTGGCAGATTCAAATTTCAAGATTTCCCTCCTTGAAGTTGGCGTCAAAGTAAGATAAGGACAAGGAGTTATTTCCTTTGAATTTCACACATAAAACACATGTGTTAAATGTTTGAAATTCAGTCTTCCCTCCCTCCAAAACCAGCCGGCCACAAAGGATAAGGATGAGTAGTTTTCTCATCCACATTTAACATAATTAACACATGTTAATTGTGCTTACATTTCAGCCACTCATCTGAAACTTCCAATTCAATTCTGGCCAAGTATTCTAGGCGCCAACTCCCTTGTACTAGCCTATATATATGTATACTTTGTAATGTAAAAAAAAAAAAGACAATTTGAATGAAATTTACTTTTGTGAGAATTTCTCTCATTTCGGTTCTTTTGAGAACTTTCTGACTTCTCAAGTTCGTTGCTTGCGTGGTCAACCCCTTTGATACTTTGGGTTCTCGGTTGTAGATAATCGAAGGGTCCAAGTCCGTCTGAAGCAAGTTCAAGATAAGGTTCGGGTTCGTTCAACAGATTGTTCGAGTTCATCCTTGGAGTTTGTTTCATTTTATTTCTTTTCCTTGTTTTTATTTCATTTTCGTACTACCCCTTGCATCCTATTTTTCAACCTTGTCAGAAACTTCATTTCTCACCAGTCACCTCACCAAAGACCAAACCTAGCCATAACCAAACCAATACTTTCAACGTTCCACCATTGTCAACTTCTCCGAGCCTTCATCTTCTACATTCTGTCTACCTAAATTTTTCAGCCCTTTTAAACACCAATTTGCAGCCATGCTTATTGCAGGAGACATCTTACTTCAATCCTAGATCCGAAACAATCAAGAAGGCGTCCTCAACAAGGAGCCCTCTTATCATGTGGTAATCAGAGCCTAGGTTGGATTACAAGTAAGAATCATCTTCGTGAGTGCAAAAACAATCAAAAAAAAACAAAAAAAAAAGTCAAAAAAAAAAAGTCAAAGTCAACTCTAGTTAAAAAAAAAAATTTCGAAAATTCAAAAAAAAAATCAGAATATCAATAGTTGAAAGAAAAGCACTTCATGGTATTGAAAAGATGAAAGAAAATGCAAGTTTAATGTGTTCTACAGCATCAAACACTACCATAATCAACCGGGCATGAAGAATTGATTGTTCGGTGAAAGGAGAGTAGTAAGTGTTTCTTTGTAGTAAGTAATCCATTTTTTTTTCTTTTCTTTTTCTTTCTTTCTAACCTTTACCTTACTTTACATCACTTTTCTTTCCATTTAACACTAACCGAATTTGTTTTGGACAGAACCTTACATTTCGATTGTCACTAACCGTTGTTGTTAAAGACTAACACTTGTGACAGATTTGAAGAAAGTCTACGCTAGTCCTCTAAAGAACTTATAACGAGAGAAGGAGTGGTAAAAGGCATTTGTGTGTGTGAGATCAGAAGGGGAATCAAAAGAGCCATTCAAGTATTCCCGAGTGAAACACGAGTGTTGGAGTGCCATTTTTATTTTTTCTTTGGAGTGAACTTGTGAGGATCTTGTGTGTGTACTTTGTGAGGTCCATTTATCCTTATTTTTATTTTGTGTTGTTTGTTCTTTACTAACAATGGCAGGTTCAAATGGAGATCGTGATGATCAACAACAAAACGACGTTCAACCAAGCCTTATGATGCAAGCCATGCTTCGAGAAGTCCGAAGAGTAGTGCAATCAGAGATTGAACAATTGCACGTGAGAATGGACAAGATCGAGGGATCTCAAAACAATTCCCATGATGACAACAATGATGACGTTGAAGAAGTGCAAGAACCGAGGCAGAATGCTCCTAGAACAAATGGGAGGCGTGTACAACACCAGGCACAACTGGATGACAATTTGAACAACATCAAAGTTGCCATACCCCCTTTTCAAGGACGATCAGATTCGGATGCATATCTTGCGTGGGAAAGCAAGGTGGAGCACGTCTTTGATTGCTACAATTATTCTGACCAGAAGAAGGTTCGATTGGCAGCGATGGAGTTCGTTGACTATGCCTTAATTTGGTGGGATCAATTGATTCTAAGTAGAAGACGAACCGGTGAAGGTCCAATCAATACATGGGCAGAGATGAAAAGAATTTTGAGAAAGAGATTCGTACCATCCCATTACCATCGAGACCTATTTCAAAGGTTACAAACTTTGAAACAAGGAAATCGAAGCGTCGAAGATTATTTTAAAGACATGGAGATGGCCATGATGCGTGCTAACATTGAGGAAGACCGAGAAGCAACCATGGCGCGATTCCTTTCAGGTTTGAACACCGACATTGCCAATGCTGTTGAATTGCAACATTACGTCGAATTAGACGAAATGGTGCAAATGGCAATTAAGGTTGAGAGGCAGCAACGAAGAAAGATGTCGTCATCCCGAGGTAATAATTCTTTCAGACCTCCTTCCAATTCTGTTTTCAATCCTTCTAACAATTTCAGGAAACAAGTACCGTTTCAAAACAAAGAGAAGGGTGAAACGAGCAAGCCAAAGGCCCCGATTGTAGATGTTGGGCGTGGGAAGCAAAATGCACAACCAGAACGTCCAGAACGCTCAAGGGATATTCAATGCTTTAAGTGTCTTGGAAGAGGACATATTGCAAGCCAATGTCCTAATCGGAAGACTATGTTGATGTTAGAAAACGGAGAGATTGAGTCTGAATCCGACAATGAAGAACATGAACCTTTACACGAGGAAGACAAGGATGATGCGGATGATGCCTTGGATACATACATGACCGGTGAAGCACTTGTCATAAAAAGAAGTCTAAATGCTACACCTACACAAGACGACCAGCAACGAGAGAACATCTTCCATACTAGATGCCTCATTAACGACAAGGTATGTGTTGTCATTATTGATGGTGGTAGTTGTACTAATGTTGCAAGTTCTTTCATGGTTGATAAGTTAGGCTTAAAGACGATGAAGCATCCCAAACCATATCGTCTTCAATGGTTAAATGATGGCGGAGAAGTACGAGTTACTAGACAAGTTTCGGTACCATTTACCATAGGGAGGTATAAAGATGAAATCCTTTGTGATGTCGTCTCAATGGATGCGTGTCACCTACTTTTGGGACGTCCATGGCAATACGACAAAGGTACGTTGCATGATGGAATTACAAATCGATATTCTTTTACACATGCAGGTAAGAAGATCACCTTAGCACCTTTGACACCGAGTCAAGTGCAAGAAGATCAGGTTCGATTGAGAAAGAATGTCGAGGAAGCCAAAACAGAAAGGAAGAAGACGAACGTATATGCGAGCGGCAAGGATATCAGGAAATGTCTTTCCTCTCAACAAACTTTACTTATTTTAATGTATAAGGAGTATTGTTTGTTATCTGATATTCCTAATGATTTGCCTGCATCTATTACGTCTCTTTTGCAGGAGTTTGAAGATGTGTTTCCGGATGAGACACCGAGTGGGTTGCCACCTATTCGAGGTATAGAACATCAAATTGATTTCATTCCGGGAGCTACCATTCCAAATCGGCCAGCATATCGAAGTAATCCAGAAGAAACAAAAGAACTTCAAAAACAAATCACCGAGTTGATGGAAAAGGGTTACATTCGGGAAAGTTTAAGTCCGTGCGCTGTACCAGTACTTTTAGTACCCAAGAAAGACGGAACATGGAGAATGTGTGTTGATTGCCGAGCGGTGAATCAGATTACCATCAAGTATAGGCATCCCATTCCTCGTCTTGATGACATGCTAGATGAGTTGTGTGGTGCGACCATATTTTCCAAAATTGATTTAAAGAGTGGATATCATCAGATTCGGATGCGAGAAGGCGACGAATGGAAGACAGCCTTCAAAACGAAATTGGGTCTGTACGAGTGGTTAGTGATGCCTTTCGGTTTAACTAACGCACCTAGCACCTTTATGCGTCTGATGAATCATGTTTTACGATCTTACATTGGAAAATATTGTGTTGTGTACTTTGATGACATTCTTATATACAGCAAGTCTTTGCAGGATCACGAGGAACACTTGAGGAATGTTCTTGGCACATTGAGAAAAGAAAGGTTATTTGGTAATCTGAAGAAATGTATGTTTTGTACTGATAAGGTTACCTTTCTTGGTTTTATCGTGACTGCACAGGGTGTGGAAGTCGATCCAGAAAAGGTGAAGGCGATTCAGGATTGGCCTCGACCGACATCAATAAGTCAGGTTAGATCTTTTCATGGTTTAGCTAGTTTTTATCGTCGGTTTGTACCTAATTTCAGTTCCATTACCGCCCCCTTAACCGGGATTATAAAGAAGAATTCAGTCTTCAATTGGGGTGATGAACAGGAAGAAGCCTTCTTGAAAATTAAGGATTATTTGACTAAGGCCCCAGTGTTAGCCTTACCTAACTTTGATAAAATGTTCGAGATTGAGTGTGATGCTTCAGGAATAGGAATTGGAGCCGTTTTATCACAGGAGAAGCGACCTATTGCCTATTTCAGCGAGAAGTTAAGTGGTGCTACCTTGAATTATCCAGTGTACGACAAAGAGATGTATGCATTGATTCGAGCTCTTGAAACATGGCAGCACTATCTCTTACCGAAAGAATTCGTAATTCACACCGATCACGAAGCTTTGAAGCACATAACAGGTCAGCATAAGTTGAATAAAAGGCATGCTAAGTGGGTTGAATTTCTAGAATCTTTTCCTTATGTCATTCGATATAAGAAAGGTAAAGACAACGTTGTAGCAGATGCCTTATCCCGTAGGTATGCACTTCTGAATTACTTAGACTCTCATTTGATTGGGTTTGCCTATATCAAAGAATTATATGCTACTGACCCTGATTTTGGAGAAAGATATACATTGTGTGAAAAGGGTGCAGATGAGAAATTTTATCGACATGATGATTATCTTTTCAAAGAAGGAAGACTCTGCATTCCTCAAGGGTCAATTCGAGAGGTCCTAATTCGAGAAGCTCATGAAGGAGGACTTATGGGACACTTTGGAGTCACCAAGACGTTACACATTCTCAAGGAGCACCTATTCTGGCCAAAGATGCGACGAGACGTCGAAAGGATGTGTGAACGATGCGTGACATGTAAGAAAGCAAAGTCGAAGGTATTACCACACGGTTTGTACTTACCTTTACCTATTCCCGACTCCCCCTGGACTGATATATCTATGGATTTTGTGTTGGGATTGCCTAGGACTAGGACAGGTAGAGATAGTATCTTTGTTGTGGTTGACAGGTTCTCAAAGATGGCACACTTCATTGCGTGTCATAAGACCGATGATGCTGTTAATGTGGCTAACTTGTTCTTTAAGGAAATTGTGCGTTTACATGGTATTCCTAGGTCGATTGTTTCTGACAGGGATGTAAAATTCTTGAGTCACTTCTGGAGGACTCTTTGGAGCAAATTAGGTACGAAACTTATGTTTTCTACTACTTGTCATCCCCAAACTGATGGACAAACTGAGGTTGTTAATCGTATTTTATCTACTTTACTCCGTTCCATCATCAAAAAGAATATTAAGACGTGGGAAGATTGTTTGCCGCATGTTGAATTTGCATATAACCATGCCGTTCATTCTGCTACTAAAATGTCACCTTTTGAGGTTGTTTATGGATTTAATCCTATCACTCCTCTCGATATGTTGCCTTTGCCATATGAACAAGTGACGAATAGGGACGGACAATCCAAGGCTGATTATGTAAAGAAGTTGCATCAACAGGTTAAAGATAACCTTGAACGAAGGACTCAACAATACGAGAAGCAAGCGAACAAAGGACGTAAGCGAGTTACCTTCGATGTTGGAGATTGGGTTTGGATTCACTTCCGAAAGGAACGTTTTCCAACCCAACGACGGTCCAAGCTGTTACCACGAGGAGATGGTCCTTTTCAAGTGGTTGAGAAAGTGAACGACAATGCTTACAAGTTGGACTTGCCGGGTGAATACAATGTAAGTGCTACATTTAATGTTTCCGACTTATCCCCTTTTAATGATTCTGCAGATTTGAGGACAAATCCTTTTCAAGAAGGGGGGGATGATGTGAGCACATCTACACAAGCTCAATCAGCTGATCCGGAGGTCTTACCATCAGGACCCATCACTCGATCAAAGGCTAAGCAATTCAGGGAAGTTCTTATTCTTAAATGTTTACAAGTCTCAGAATCCCTTAATAATGCATATGCCTTAGAGAATAAACTTTACACTATGTTACATACTGATGTGTAACATCTTGTAACTATATAGTACTTAAGCTAGTATTGTGTTTATTAAGCATGTAAATAGGTGTGTTTTCAATAAGTTCAATAAGAACACAAGCTCATAATCATGTTTACCATGTTTCTTTAGCTTGTTACATGTTTTCCAATATGATAACTATGTTTTTCAGCTTGTTTTAACTTTCTTTAATAAGTTTACAATACTTATGATGGTATAACTTTTGTTTTCTCATAGGCACAAGGAAGAGTACCAAATGAAGGACTTCACCTTAGCTCGGGAAAAGCTCAATGGATTTCTAGCAGCTCGTTTCAGCTCAACTAATCCTCAACACTTCAGCTAGCTGAATTCAGCTCAACTCAGCTCCATTCAGCTCAACTCCAGCTCTACTAGCTCAACTCAAGCTGGTGAGTCCCGGGATAGCTCAAAGGTGTCCTCCACGTGGGAGAGTGTGTCATGGTCATGTGACCAGCATGAGGGGCGTCCACCATCCATTCCAAGCATGTGCATGTGCATGGCATGTGGCAGATTCAAATTTCAAGATTTCCCTCCTTGAAGTTGGCGTCAAAGTAAGATAAGGACAAGGAGTTATTTCCTTTGAATTTCACACATAAAACACATGTGTTAAATGTTTGAAATTCAGTCTTCCCTCCCTCCAAAACCAGCCGGCCACAAAGGATAAGGATGAGTAGTTTTCTCATCCACATTTAACATAATTAACACATGTTAATTGTGCTTACATTTCAGCCACTCATCTGAAACTTCCAATTCAATTCTGGCCAAGTATTCTAGGCGCCAACTCCCTTGTACTAGCCTATATATATGTATACTTTGTAATGTAAAAAAAAAAAAGACAATTTGAATGAAATTTACTTTTGTGAGAATTTCTCTCATTTCGGTTCTTTTGAGAACTTTCTGACTTCTCAAGTTCGTTGCTTGCGTGGTCAACCCCTTTGATACTTTGGGTTCTCGGTTGTAGATAATCGAAGGGTCCAAGTCCGTCTGAAGCAAGTTCAAGATAAGGTTCGGGTTCGTTCAACAGATTGTTCGAGTTCATCCTTGGAGTTTGTTTCATTTTATTTCTTTTCCTTGTTTTTATTTCATTTTCGTACTACCCCTTGCATCCTATTTTTCAACCTTGTCAGAAACTTCATTTCTCACCAGTCACCTCACCAAAGACCAAACCTAGCCATAACCAAACCAATACTTTCAACGTTCCACCATTGTCAACTTCTCCGAGCCTTCATCTTCTACATTCTGTCTACCTAAATTTTTCAGCCCTTTTAAACACCAATTTGCAGCCATGCTTATTGCAGGAGACATCTTACTTCAATCCTAGATCCGAAACAATCAAGAAGGCGTCCTCAACAAGGAGCCCTCTTATCAGATCCAGATGCTTATTTGGCATGGGAAAGCAAAGTTGAATATGTTTTTGAGTGTTACAATTACTCGGAACAAAAAAAAGTTTGTTTAGCAACAATGGAGTTTGTAGACTATGCCTTGATATGGTGGGATCAGTTATTGCTTAGCCGAAGACGTACAGGTGAAGAAATGAAGTGAGTTATGCGAAAATGGTTTGTTCGATCTCATTATATTAGTGATTTATTTCAAAAATTACAAAACTTGAAACAGGGTAATCGGAGCGTTAAAGATTATTTCAAGGAGATGGAAATATCCATTATGCATGCTAACATTGAGGAAGATCTAGAAGCAACTATGGCACGTTTTCTTGCAGGGTTGAATAAGGAAATAGTCAATGTTGTTGAATTGCATCATTATGTAAAGTTAGATGATATGGTGTACATGGGCATTAAAGTTGAACGCCAACAACGTCAAAAATCAACAAATCGAGGTAATACTCCATTTAAGTCTATTCTAATCCGTTATACACTCCTAATAATTCCAGGAAGCAAGTACTACTTCAGATTAAGGAAAAGGCAGAATCGAGTAAACCAAAGCCTCTCGTTAATGATAATGGGCCAGGCAAGCAAGTGGTACCACAAGAAAGGTCGAGGGACATGCAATGTTTCAAGTGTCTTGGAAGAGGACATGTTGTGAGCCAATGTCCTAATAGAAGAACCATGTTGGTGCGTGAGAATGGAGAAATAGAGTCTAACTCTGAAGAAGACGAACAAGAGCCCCCTATTAAAGACATTGAAGAGGATATGGAATTACCAGCAATCGGTGAAATTCAGTTGTTAAACGAAGTTTGAATGTACAACCATCTCAAGATGCACAGCAACGAGAAAACATTTTCCATACATGATGCCACGTGAACGATAAGATATGTGTTGTGATTATTGATAGTGGTAGTTGCACTAATGTTGCTAGTTCTGTTATGGTTGATAAATTAGGATTAAAGACGACAAAGCATCCCAACCCGTACAAGTTACAATGGTTGAATGATGGTGGGGAGCTAAAAGTCACTAAGCAGGTTGTAGTGCCATTCTCCATTGGAAAATACAAGGACAAGGTTCTTTGTGACGTTGTTTCTATGGATGCTAGTTATCTCCTAATGGGACGTCCGTGGCAGTTCGATAAATGGGCAATTCATGATGGTTATACGAATAGGTACTCTTTTTGTGCATGAAGGAAAGAAGATCACTTTGGCACCATTAACACCGAGCCAAGTGAATGATGATCAAGCATGCTTGAAAAAGAGTATCGAAGCTGCAAAAGGGAAGAAGAAGATAAATGTTTATGTGAGCAGTAGAGAAATCAAGAAATGTCTTTCCTCTCAACAATTTTTACTTATTTTAATGTTTAAAGATCATTGTTTATTGACTGAGATTCCTACTGATTTACCTGAACCTATTTTATCTCTTTTGCAGGAATTTGAGAATGTGTTTCCAGAGGAAACACTGAAAGGATTGCCACCTCTTCGTGGCATTGAGCACCAAATTGACTTTATTCCAGGTGCTACTATTCTTAATCGACCAGCTTATCGAACTAACCCCGAAGATACAAAAGATCTTCAAAGACAAGTGACAGAATTGATGGATAAGGGTTATATTCGAGGGAGTTTAAGTCCGTGTGCTGTTCTAGTGCTATTAGTGCCGAAGAAAGATGGGTCAAGGATGTGCGTAGATTGTAGAGCTGTGAATCATATTACAATTCAGTATCGTCATCCTATTCCCAGACGTGATGATATGTTGGACGAGCTTTGTGGAGCCGTCATCTTCTCCAAAATTGACTTGAAGAGTGAATATCATCAAATTCACATGCGAGAAGGCCATGAATGGAAGACAACCTTCAAAACAAAGCTAGGTTTACGAATGGTTAGTAATGCCTTTGGTTTAGATAATGCACCTAGTACTTTTATGCGATTGATGAATCATGTTTTGCGATCTTTTATTGGAAAGTTTTGTGTTGTATATTTTGACGATATTTTGATTTATAGCAAGACTTTGCAGGATCATGTAGAACATTTGAGAGCTATTTTGCAGACTTTGCGAGAAGAAAGATTGTTTAGTAACATAGAGAAATGTTTATTTTGTACTGACAAACTTACATTTCTTGGTTACATTGTTAGTGCACACGGTGTTGAAGTCGATCCTGAGACGATAAAGACAATTCAGGAGTGGCCACGATCGACATCGATTTCTCAGGTTAGATCTTTTCATGGTTTAGCTAGTTTCTATCATCGGTTTGTTCCTAACTTTAGTTCTATTACCGCACCCTTAACTGGGATTATTAAGAAGAATTCTAGCTTCTTATAGGGTAAAGAACAAGAAGATTCCTTTTTGAATATTAAGGATTGTTTGACGAAGTCACTTGTGTTAGCCTTACCTAACTTTGATAAAAGTTTTGAAATTGAATTTGATGCTTCTGGAGTTGGTATAGGCGCTGTGTTAATGCAGGAAAAGAGGCTCATTGCATACTTCAGTGAGAAACTTAGTGGAGCGACATTGAATTATCCAGTTTACGACAAGGAGAAGTATGCACTAATTCAAGCATTGGAGAAGTGGCAGGCATTACTTGTTGCCTAAGGAGTTTGTGATTCACACTGATCATGAGGTTTTACGATATATCACAGGTCAGCATAAATTGAATAAACGACATGCTAAATGGGTTGAAATTTTAGAATCTTTTCCTTATGTCATTCGTTACAAAAAGGGCAAAGATAATGTCGTTGTTGATGCTTTATCACGTAAATATGTGCTTTTGAATTAGCATATATTCGTGACTTGTATGTTGATGATTCTGATTTTATAGATAAGTATAATGCTTGTGAGAAAGGTACAGATAGAAAGTTCTACAGTCATGATGGTTATCTATTCAAAGAAAATAGGATATGCATTCCACAGGGTTCAATGCGTGATATTTTGATCCGTGAAACACATGAGGGTGGATTGATGGGTCACTTTGGAGTCACTAAGACGTTACAAATATTGAAGGAGCATCTATTTTGGCCTAAGATGCGCAGAGATGTTGAAAGATATTGTGAACGTTGTGTGACTAGTAAGAAAGCAAAATCGAACGCTTTACCACATGGTATGTACTTACCTTTACCTATTATTGATTCTCCTCGGACTGATATTTTTATGGATTTTGTTTTGAGACTGCCAAGATTTAGGACATGTAGAGATAGTATTTTTGTTGTGGTTGATAGGTTCTCTAAGATGACACATTTTATTGCATGCCATAAGACTGATGATAGTATTTTTATTGCATATCATGTTCGTTTACATGGTATTCCTAGGTCAATTGCTTTTGACAGGGATGTGAAATTCTTGAGTCATTTTTGGAGGACTCTTTGGAGCAAATTGGGTACGAAACTTATGTTTTCTACTACTTGTCATCCCTAGACTAATGGACAAACTGAGGTTGTTAGTTAACAGGGTTTTATCTACTTTACTTTGTTCCATCATTGAAAAGAATATTAAGACTTGGGAAGATTGTTTGCCACATGTTGAATTTGCTTATAATCATGTTGTACATTCTGCTACTAAGATGTCACCATTTGAGGTTGTTTATGGTTTTAATCCTATTACTCCTCTAGATATGTAGCCTTTGCCACAGGAATAGGTGATGAACAGGGACGGTAAAGCAAAAGTACAATTTGTGAAGAAATTGCACCAACAGGTAAAGGAGAACTTAGAATGAAGGACTCAACAGTACGAAAAGCAAGCAACCAAAGGAAGGAAGCGAGTCACCTTTGATGTTGGTAATTGGGTTTGGGTTCATTTTTAGAAGGAACTTTTTCCAGCCCAATGACGGTCAAAGCTATTACCAAGATGAGATGGTGTAGGAAAAAGTGAATGACAATGCCTACAAGATTGACTTACCGGGAGAATACAATGTGAGTGTCACATTTAGTGTTTCTTATTTAACCCCTTATGATGATTCTACAGATTTGAGGACAAATCCTTTTCAAGAAGGGGGGATTATGTGAGCACATCTATTCAAGCACATTCTAATCTGGAGGTTTTGCCAACAAGACCTATTACTCGTTCTAAGGCAAAGAAATTCAGGGAAGTTCTTTTCCTTACTTGTGCTTCAATTCCAGATTCATTCGATAATATTTATGCCTTAAAACATAAGCTTTATAATGTGTTGCATGTTGATATGTGACATATTAGACTATACTACTTATTATATATGTTTAAGTATGTTTAAGGATTGGTTTGATAGTGTTTGTAATATTTCTAACTTATTTATAAGTTCATGTGTGTTATAGTATAAGTTTGCAAATGTTTATGCCTTTTATTTGTGTTTCCATTGAGTTTACAATACTTTGATGGATTCTTGCGATGTTTATATGTAGGAACATAGGAGAACACCATCTCAAGAGACTGTATGCAACTCAACACTAGCTCAAGTGAGTGTTATTCAGCTCAGAAGTAGCTCAACGGAGTGCACGCAATTGACCTTAGCTCGAGGCAGCTCAAAGGCTTAAATCTAAGCTCTAGTCAGCTCTTAACACTCTTAGCTAACTCGTTTCAGCTCAACTCAATTTCTAGCTAGCTCAACTCAAGCTGAAGTGACCTACGACATCTGAAACCTATCCTACTCGAAGGGAAGGTGTCCTAGGCATGTGCCATGCATGTGAGACACACATGGGAGCCTTGTACACATGTGTGGGCGTTCAAGGGAGTGCAAGCCAAACTCAACCCTTGTTTTTAAGCACTAGGAGGCAATTTGGATAAGGCTGAGTGGCTTGTTTCAAATTTCAAACATTGAACACATGTTTAATGTGTTTATTGTGCCAAAACACTTGTCTTATAAAGATAAACGCACGAGTTATTTGTTTGAATTTCAAACAAATAAACACATGTTTAATGTGTTATTTTCGTTCAAACATGTGGCTAAGAAAGCATGGCTACCGAAATGAGTTATTTTCAATCAAATTTAATTTTTAAACCCCTTTAATATTAGCCACACACTTAATTTCGGTTAGGCTCTCTTCTTTCTATATATATGTACTACAAATATTGTTCAAAGGTTAGACACTTTGAAATAAAATTATACTTGAGAGTTTTTTCTCTTCTTTGGTTCATTTTAGAACTTTTTGACGTTGAAACTTGTTTCTGAATGTTAATCTTGATACTTTAGGTTCCTAGATTGCTATTTAGAGGGTCCAAGTCCTTTGACGTTAAAAAACTTCGATTCGGGTTTGCTTAGTAGATTTTGCAGGTTCTTTCGAGTTTAGGGTTTCATTTTGATTCTAGCAACATAATTCACCATTGTTGAACGTTCGAGTTGCTGCCATGGATGTTTCTTAAAGCATTCATCTTCCTCATTTTGAAATCCATCAAAATGCCAATTTTTTTCTTGCTTTTCGTCTTATTTTCGTTCTTCCCTTTATTTCCTAATTTAATCATGACTATAACTTTGATTCATTGTTGTTTTCATGTTGTTCTTGTTGCAGGAATGTGCTTACAACATTCCTAGATCCGCAACATACGAAGAAAGTTTGTTTCGATAGGCTACCTCGTATCACTTTCCATAATGGAAAGGGTCTCAGAAAAAGTTGGATCCGGACAAAAACGAGAGAGTCATGAAGCAATCACCAAGGACGAATCCTGAAGAATCCCGAGGAATGACACCTGCAACAGCACCCGTTAACACAAGGTCAAAGGTGTCATACGTATTAATCTTGATGAAACCATGGTTTGGTTTCGTCCATCTAGCCTAAGCAAAGGTGGGCTCAGATAGCCGATATCTTAGATGGATAACATCATTGACTGATGGTTTAGTCATTAAAGAGTTTTTGTGCATTGGAAATAGTCAACCAAGCCGGTTGGAGATGGTTGTTGTGGACAAAATCATTACGACGATTCTATAGATTCCATAGAACCATTATAAGGAATGAGAATTGATGCAAGAAGAGAAAACCAACGATCTCAAATAGCCACTAGTGAGGGGAAATCGAGGTATTGAATAAAATTCGAGCTGGAAACCTTGCCAAAAGGAGCACATCTATGGCACTAGGACAATCCCTCAAAGCATGGAGGGTAGTTTCAATAGCCGCATTGCAAATTGGGCAAACCCCCTTACCAAGATTTGCCTAGAGGATTTTGTGGCCAAATGGGAGTGCATCATGACTTAACTGCCACCCAAAGGAACAAACCTTAGGAAACGTATGCAGCTTATATAGAATTTTCCATAGTTTAAAGGGCTTGTTGACCGGCCGTAATTGCAACTGCAGGAATTGATAATCAGACTGTATCGTATAGATGCTAGAGTCATGATGACCTCAAAGGGTAATATCTCTTGTGTCATTAATAATTGATACATTTAGGACGGTGTTAGCATATTCGTGGGAGAAAATAGTCTCTCTCCTTGGATTCATCTCATCAGGGTTGATACACGTATGAGAGAGTTAAAAAATGCACATCTGACAGAAAGTTGAATCATTTTGAAAAGTCAGGAAAGTCAGCCTATTTGCAAACTTTTCGGATGGGATCCGAGCATTTTTGGGCAGAGTTGTCTTCTAGTAAATAGACCAACATACAATTACCTTTTTAATGCATCAATCGGACATCGACAGCTCAAGATATGTTCATTTTATTGAAGATTGCACATGCAAAAAACTGGATACGGGTTTATTACAAGGTTTTGTAAAATTCAACCCAAAAGCTAATATATAAAGCTTTTGGATGAATTAGATATTAAAATAAAATAATTCAAAGATGGAATATAAAGCTTTGACTATAATTATTAGTATTTTAATTTAATCCATAGGATTCCTTTTAATTAGTTATATATATGCTGATTTTAGGGGATTCATTTCTATTAATCTATCAATGTGATGATTTATAGGGATCAAATAGCTATTTCTTAGGGTATTTTGCTATCTCCTTTAGGCTATAAAAGGAGGTAGCCTAGCCTAATCTCTTCTAAGATGAACAACTTGAATCTTTCTTTGAGATTAAATATTATTGAGTATATTTTGAAAGTATTGGTGCATGTAAATTTTAGAATTGTCAAACTCGAGAATGCCCTTCAGAACTGTAGAGAGAAATTGGTTTCCTTTGAAGGAGCACTGTAGTAAGATAACAGTCAAATAATAACTGGACTACAACAAGCTGGACAGTTGATTCGGGATCAACGCCAAACAATGATGGAAGTTATGCAGCAGGTGATATGATCACATCCAACAATGAACCAGAAGAATTTCCTATTAGACCTATGACTCGTGCTAAAACCAAGAAATTCCAAGAGGCCATGGGAAATCTATTTATTCAAGGCTGGAAATTAGAGAATGCAACACCAACTTTGTTGTAACAATACAACCTCCTACTTGTGCATGAGTTCTT
The DNA here is from genome assembly GCA_035048815.1 of Abelmoschus esculentus. Taxonomy (NCBI): domain Eukaryota; kingdom Viridiplantae; phylum Streptophyta; class Magnoliopsida; order Malvales; family Malvaceae; genus Abelmoschus; species Abelmoschus esculentus. Next base: position 12,591,036 of record JAUCBN010000031.1, read on the forward strand.
TCTTAAGTTTTTTAAATTTAGTTTCAGCATGTGTGCATGAATAAATAATGCTTGATGATCATTTAAGCATGTTAGTGCAATTAAGTTCATTAGTTTAATTAATGCATGATAGTTCACTTAAAGCATGTTAGTTCTCTTATGTTTATGAGTTAATTTAGTGCGTGAGTTAATTAATTAAACTAGATCATTCAATGATGTGAGCACATCTACACAAGCTCAATCAGCTGATCCGGAGGTCTTACCATCAGGACCCATCACTCGATCAAAGGCTAAGCAATTCAGGGAAGTTCTTATTCTTAAATGTTTACAAGTCTCAGAATCCCTTAATAATGCATATGCCTTAGAGAATAAACTTTACACTATGTTACATACTGATGTGTAACATCTTGTAACTATATAGTACTTAAGCTAGTATTGTGTTTATTAAGCATGTAAATAGGTGTGTTTTCAATAAGTTCAATAAGAACACAAGCTCATAATCATGTTTACCATGTTTCTTTAGCTTGTTACATGTTTTCCAATATGATAACTATGTTTTTCAGCTTGTTTTAACTTTCTTTAATAAGTTTACAATACTTATGATGGTATAACTTTTGTTTTCTCATAGGCACAAGGAAGAGTACCAAATGAAGGACTTCACCTTAGCTCGGGAAAAGCTCAATGGATTTCTAGCAGCTCGTTTCAGCTCAACTAATCCTCAACACTTCAGCTAGCTGAATTCAGCTCAACTCAGCTCCATTCAGCTCAACTCCAGCTCTACTAGCTCAACTCAAGCTGGTGAGTCCCGGGATAGCTCAAAGGTGTCCTCCACGTGGGAGAGTGTGTCATGGTCATGTGACCAGCATGAGGGGCGTCCACCATCCTTCCAAGCATGTGCATGGCATGTGGCAGATTCAAATTTCAAGATTTCCCTCCTTGAAGTTGGCGTCAAAGTAAGATAAGGACAAGGAGTTATTTCCTTTGAATTTCACACATAAAACACATGTGTTAAATGTTTGAAATTCAGTCTTCTCTCCCTCCAAAACCAGCCGGCCACAAAGGATAAGGATGAGTAGTTTTATCATCCACATTTAACATAATTAACACATGTTAATTGTGCTTACATTTCAGGCCACTCATCTGAAACTTCCAATTCAATTCTGGCCAAGTATTCTAGGCTCCAACTCCCTTGTACTAGCCTATATATATGTATACTTTGTAATGTAAAAAGAAAAAAAAAAGACAATTTGAATGAAATTTACTTTTGTGAGAATTTCTCTCATTTCGGTTCTTTTGAGAACTTTCTGACTTCTCAAGTTCGTTGCTTGCGTGGTCAACCCCTTTGATACTTTGGGTTCTCGGTTGTAGATAATCGAAGGGTCCAAGTCCGTCTGAAGCAAGTTCAAGATAAGGTTCGGGTTCGTTCAACAGATTGTTCGAGTTCATCCTTGGAGTTTGTTTCATTTTATTTCTTTTCCTTGTTTTTATTTCATTTTCGTACTACCCCTTGCAACCTATTTTTCAACCTTGTCAGAAACTTCATTTCTCACCATTCACCTCACCAAAGACCAATCCTAGCCATAACCAAACCAATACTTTCAGCGTTCCACCATTGTCAACTTCTCCGAGCCTTCATCTTCTACATTCTGTCTACCTAAATTTTCCAGCCCTTTTAAACACCAATTTGCAGCCATGCTTATTGCAGGAGACATCTTACTTCAATCCTAGATCCGAAACAATCAAGAAGGCGTCCTCAACAAGGAGCCCTCTTATCATGTGGTAATCAGAGCCTAGGTTGGATTACAAGTAAGAATCATCTTCGTAAGTGCAAAAACAATCAAAAAAAAAAAAAGTCAAAAAAAAAAAAAAAAAAAAAAAAGTCAAAGTCAACTCTAGTTAAAAAAAAAAAAAATCCGAAAATTCAAAAAAAAAAAATCAGAATATCAATAGTTGAAAGAAAAGCACTTCATGGTATTGAAAAGATGAAAGAAAATGCAAGTTTAATGTGTTCTACAGCATCAAACACTACCACAATCAACCGGGCATGAAGAATTGATTGTTCGGTGAAAGGAGAGTAGTAAGTGTTTCTTTGTAGTAAGTAATCCATTTTTTTTTTTTTTTTTTTTTTTTTTTTTTTTTTCTTTTTCTTTCTTTCTAACCTTTACCTTACTTTACATCACTTTTCTTTCCATTTAACACTAACCGAATTTGTTTTGGACAGAACCTTACATTTCGATTGTCACTAACCGTTGTTGTTAAAGACTAACACTTGTGACAGATTTGAAGAAGTCTACGCTAGTCCTCTAAAGAACTTATAACGAGAGAAGGAGTGGTAAAAGGCATTTGTGTGTGTGAGATCAGAAGGGGAATCAAAAGAGCCATTCAAGTATTCCCGAGTGAAACACGAGTGTTGGAGTGCCATTTTTATTTTTCTTTGGAGTGAACTTGTGAGGATCTTGTGTGTGTACTTTGTGAGGTCCATTTATCCTTATTTTTATTTTGTGTTGTTTGTTCTTTACTAACAATGGCAGGTTCAAATGGAGATCGTGATGATCAACAACAAAACGACGTTCAACCAAGCCTTATGATGCAAGCCATGCTTCGAGAAGTCCGAAGAGTAGTGCAATCAGAGATTGAACAATTGCACGTGAGAATGGACAAGATCGAGGGATCTCAAAACAATTCCCATGATGACAACAATGATGACGTTGAAGAAGTGCAAGAACCGAGGCAGAATGCTCCTAGAACAAATGGGAGGCGTGTACAACACCAGGCACAACTGGATGACAATTTGAACAACATCAAAGTTGCCATACCCCCTTTTCAAGGACGATCAGATCCGGATGCATATCTTGCGTGGGAAAGCAAGGTGGAACACGTCTTTGATTGCTACAATTATTCTGACCAGAAGAAGGTTCGATTGGCAGCGATGGAGTTCGTTGACTATGCCTTAATTTGGTGGGATCAATTGATTCTAAGTAGAAGACGAACCGGTGAAGGTCCAATCAATACATGGGCAGAGATGAAAAGAATTTTGAGAAAGAGATTTGTACCATCCCATTACCATCGAGACCTATTTCAAAGGTTACAAACTTTGAAACAAGGAAATCGAAGCGTCGAAGATTATTTTAAAGACATGGAGATGGCCATGATGCGTGCTAACATTGAGGAAGACCGAGAAGCAACCATGGCGCGATTCCTTTCAGGTTTGAACACTGACATTGCCAATGCTGTTGAATTGCAACATTACGTCGAATTAGACGAAATGGTGCAAATGGCAATTAAGGTTGAGAGGCAGCAACGAAGAAAGATGTCGTCATCCCGAAGTAATAATTCTTTCAGACCTCCTTCCAATTCTGTTTTCAATCCTTCTAACAATTTCAGGAAACAAGCACCGTTTCAAAACAAAGAGAAGGGTGAAACGAGCAAGCCAAAGGCCCCGATTGTAGATGTTGGGCGTGGAAAGCAAATTGCACAACCAGAACGTCCAGAACGCTCAAGGGATATTCAGTGCTTTAAGTGTCTTGGAAGAGGACATATTGCAAGCCAATGTCCTAATCGGAAGACTATGTTGATGTTAGAAAACGGAGAGATTGAGTCTGAATCCGACAATGAAGAACAGGAACCTTTACACAAGGAAGACAAGGATGATGCGGATGATGCCTTGGATACATACATGACCGGTGAAGCACTTGTCATAAAAAGAAGTCTAAATGCTACACCTACACAAGACGACCAGCAACGAGAGAACATCTTCCATACTAGATGCCTCATTAACGACAAGGTATGTGTTGTCATTATTGATGGTGGTTGTACTAATGTTGCAAGTTCTTTCATGGTTGATAAGTTAGGCTTAAAGACGATGAAGCATCCCAAACCATATCGTCTTCAATGGTTAAATGATGGCGGAGAAGTACGAGTTACTAGACAAGTTTCGGTACCATTTACCATAGGGAGGTATAAAGATGAAATCCTTTGTGATGTCGTCTCAATGGATGCGTGTCACCTACTTTTGGGACGTCCATGGCAATACGACAAAGGTACGTTGCATGATGGAATTACAAATCGATATTCTTTTACACATGCAGGTAAGAAGATCACCTTAGCACCTTTGACACCGAGTCAAGTGCAAGAAGATCAGGTTCGATTGAGAAAGAATGTCGAGGAAGCCAAAACAGAAAGGAAGAAGACGAACGTATATGCGAGCGGCAAGGATATCAGGAAATGTCTTTCCTCTCAACAAACTTTACTTATTTTAATGTATAAGGAGTATTGTTTGTTATCTGATATTCCTAATGATTTGCCTGCATCTATTACGTCTCTTTTGCAGGAGTTTGAAGATGTGTTTCCGGATGAGACACCGAGTGGGTTGCCACCTATTCGAGGTATAGAACATCAAATTGATTTCATTCCGGGAGCTACCATTCCAAATCGGCCAGCATATCGAAGTAATCCAGAAGAAACAAAAGAACTTCAAAAACAAATCACCGAGTTGATGGAAAAGGGTTACATTCGGGAAAGTTTAAGTCCGTGCGCTGTACCAGTACTTTTAGTACCCAAGAAAGACGGAACATGGAGAATGTGTGTTGATTGCCGAGCGGTGAATCAGATTACCATCAAGTATAGGCATCCCATTCCTCGTCTTGATGACATGCTAGATGAGTTGTGTGGTGCGACCATATTTTCCAAAATTGATTTAAAGAGTGGATATCATCAGATTCGGATGCGAGAAGGCGACGAATGGAAGACAGCCTTCAAAACGAAATTGGGTCTGTACGAGTGGTTAGTGATGCCTTTCGGTTTAACTAACGCACCTAGCACCTTTATGCGTCTGATGAATCATGTTTTACGATCTTACATTGGAAAATATTGTGTTGTGTACTTTGATGACATTCTTATATACAGCAAGTCTTTGCAGGATCACGAGGAACACTTGAGGAATGTTCTTGGCACATTGAGAAAAGAAAGGTTATTTGGTAATCTGAAGAAATGTATGTTTTGTACTGATAAGGTTACCTTTCTTGGTTTTATCGTGACTGCACAGGGTGTGGAAGTCGATCCAGAAAAGGTGAAGGCGATTCAGGATTGGCCTCGACCGACATCAATAAGTCAGGTTAGATCTTTTCATGGTTTAGCTAGTTTTTATCGTCGGTTTGTACCTAATTTCAGTTCCATTACCGCCCCCTTAACCGGGATTATAAAGAAGAATTCAGTCTTCAATTGGGGTAATGAACAGGAAGAAGCCTTCTTGAAAATTAAGGATTATTTGACTAAGGCCCCAGTGTTAGCCTTACCTAACTTTGATAAAATGTTCGAGATTGAGTGTGATGCTTCAGGAATAGGAATTGGAGCCGTTTTATCACAGGAGAAGCGACCTATTGCCTATTTCAGCGAGAAGTTAAGTGGTGCTACCTTGAATTATCCAGTGTACGACAAAGAGATGTATGCATTGATTCGAGCTCTTGAAACATGGCAGCACTATCTCTTACCGAAAGAATTCGTAATTCACACCGATCACGAAGCTTTGAAGCACATAACAGGTCAGCATAAGTTGAATAAAAGGCATGCTAAGTGGGTTGAATTTCTAGAATCTTTTCCTTATGTCATTCGATATAAGAAAGGTAAAGACAACGTTGTAGCAGATGCCTTATCCCGTAGGTATGCACTTCTGAATTACTTAGACTCTCATTTGATTGGGTTTGCCTATATCAAAGAATTATATGCTACTGACCCTGATTTTGGAGAAAGATATACATTGTGTGAAAAGGGTGCAGATGAGAAATTTTATCGACATGATGATTATCTTTTCAAAGAAGGAAGACTCTGCATTCCTCAAGGGTCAATTCGAGAGGTCCTAATTCGAGAAGCTCATGAAGGAGGACTTATGGGACACTTTGGAGTCACCAAGACGTTACACATTCTCAAGGAGCATCTATTCTGGCCAAAGATGCGACGAGACGTCGAAAGGATGTGTGAACGATGCGTGACATGTAAGAAAGCAAAGTCGAAGGTATTACCACACGGATTGTACTTACCTTTACCTATTCCCGACTCCCCCTGGACTGATATATCTATGGATTTTGTGTTGGGATTGCCTAGGACTAGGACAGGTAGAGATAGTATCTTTGTTGTGGTTGACAGGTTCTCAAAGATGGCACACTTCATTGCGTGTCATAAGACCGATGATGCTGTTAATGTGGCTAACTTGTTCTTTAAGGAAATTGTGCGTTTACATGGTATTCCTAGGTCGATTGTTTCTGACAGGGATGTAAAATTCTTGAGTCACTTCTGGAGGACTCTTTGGAGCAAATTAGGTACGAAACTTATGTTTTCTACTACTTGTCATCCCCAAACTGATGGACAAACTGAGGTTGTTAATCGTATTTTATCTACTTTACTCCGTTCCATCATCAAAAAGAATATTAAGACGTGGGAAGATTGTTTGCCGCATGTTGAATTTGCATATAACCATGCCGTTCATTCTGCTACTAAAATGTCACCTTTTGAGGTTGTTTATGGATTTAATCCTATCACTCCTCTCGATATGTTGCCTTTGCCATATGAACAAGTGACGAACAGGGATGGACAATCCAAGGCTGATTATGTAAAGAAGTTGCATCAACAGGTTAAAGATAACCTTGAACGAAGGACTCAACAATACGAGAAGCAAGCGAACAAAGGACGTAAGCGAGTTACCTTCGATGTTGGAGATTGGGTTTGGATTCACTTCCGAAAGGAACGTTTTCCAACCCAACGACGGTCCAAGCTGTTACCACGAGGAGATGGTCCTTTTCAAGTGGTTGAGAAAGTGAACGACAATGCTTACAAGTTGGACTTGCCGGGTGAATACAATGTAAGTGCTACATTTAATGTTTCCGACTTATCCCCTTTTAATGATTCTGCAGATTTGAGGACAAATCCTTTTCAAGAAGGGGGGGATGATGTGAGCACATCTACACAAGCTCAATCAGCTGATCCGGAGGTCTTACCATCAGGACCCATCACTCGATCAAAGGCTAAGCAATTCAGGGAAGTTCTTATTCTTAAATGTTTACAAGTCTCAGAATCCCTTAATAATGCATATGCCTTAGAGAATAAACTTTACACTATGTTACATACTGATGTGTAACATCTTGTAACTATATAGTACTTAAGCTAGTATTGTGTTTATTAAGCATGTAAATAGGTGTGTTTTCAATAAGTTCAATAAGAACACAAGCTCATAATCATGTTTACCATGTTTCTTTAGCTTGTTACATGTTTTCCAATATGATAACTATGTTTTTCAGCTTGTTTTAACTTTCTTTAATAAGTTTACAATACTTATGATGGTATAACTTTTGTTTTCTCATAGGCACAAGGAAGAGTACCAAATGAAGGACTTCACCTTAGCTCGGGAAAAGCTCAATGGATTTCTAGCAGCTCGTTTCAGCTCAACTAATCCTCAACACTTCAGCTAGCTGAATTCAGCTCAACTCAGCTCCATTCAGCTCAACTCCAGCTCTACTAGCTCAACTCAAGCTGGTGAGTCCCGGGATAGCTCAAAGGTGTCCTCCACGTGGGAGAGTGTGTCATGGTCATGTGACCAGCATGAGGGGCGTCCACCATCCTTCCAAGCATGTGCATGGCATGTGGCAGATTCAAATTTCAAGATTTCCCTCCTTGAAGTTGGCGTCAAAGTAAGATAAGGACAAGGAGTTATTTCCTTTGAATTTCACACATAAAACACATGTGTTAAATGTTTGAAATTCAGTCTTCTCTCCCTCCAAAACCAGCCGGCCACAAAGGATAAGGATGAGTAGTTTTATCATCCACATTTAACATAATTAACACATGTTAATTGTGCTTACATTTCAGGCCACTCATCTGAAACTTCCAATTCAATTCTGGCCAAGTATTCTAGGCTCCAACTCCCTTGTACTAGCCTATATATATGTATACTTTGTAATGTAAAAAGAAAAAAAAAAGACAATTTGAATGAAATTTACTTTTGTGAGAATTTCTCTCATTTCGGTTCTTTTGAGAACTTTCTGACTTCTCAAGTTCGTTGCTTGCGTGGTCAACCCCTTTGATACTTTGGGTTCTCGGTTGTAGATAATCGAAGGGTCCAAGTCCGTCTGAAGCAAGTTCAAGATAAGGTTCGGGTTCGTTCAACAGATTGTTCGAGTTCATCCTTGGAGTTTGTTTCATTTTATTTCTTTTCCTTGTTTTTATTTCATTTTCGTACTACCCCTTGCAACCTATTTTTCAACCTTGTCAGAAACTTCATTTCTCACCATTCACCTCACCAAAGACCAATCCTAGCCATAACCAAACCAATACTTTCAGCGTTCCACCATTGTCAACTTCTCCGAGCCTTCATCTTCTACATTCTGTCTACCTAAATTTTCCAGCCCTTTTAAACACCAATTTGCAGCCATGCTTATTGCAGGAGACATCTTACTTCAATCCTAGATCCGAAACAATCAAGAAGGCGTCCTCAACAAGGAGCCCTCTTATCATTCAATGTAACTAGTTTCATTAATTAAACTAGCTCATTAAATTTGTTTCATGCATTCACTTTCATTTTTATTGAATAAAGTTGTTATCTAATGGTTGCTTATATATTTCAGCTAAGATATTCTTTTGGAGCAAATGGCTGATCATATTCTCAGGAATGACAAGACATTTACATCAATTAAAGACCCTTGAAGACACATCAAGGTTGATTGGTTACAATGCAATTCAATGGAGCAATTACACCACTTGAAGGTTGTTATTTCCAGCAATGGTTTTAAGGCTTTCAAGAGAGTCTTTACATCACTTTAAGGCTGTCAGTTTCAGCAAGCAAGAAAGAAAAGACATGCAATAAAAGTCTTCATTATCACCACTTAAGGGAGAGTAAAGGCAGCAATTAAAACAATACTTAAGGAGGGAATTCAAGGAATATCAGTCAACTTGTTCGCCATTTTTGGATTGGATACGAGCATATTTGAGTCTTGAGACAATGCATGCTGGAAATTCAATAAGGGAATAGTCACAAGATGCTTCTTCCAAGAATTCAAGAGACCATTCAATTGCTGAATTCAATGCTTTATAATAGCCCCCTTAAGTGAGGATGAATAACAACTTAATCAACCATCAGCCCAAGGGTTTCTACTTGTGGATGATATGTATGTCTACATTCATCCTAAGAATGTCCACATTCATCCTTCTAGATCAAACTTTCTGGCTGTCAATAGGAGATATGATAACCTACAAATTAATAGGCCTTTAACACTAGAATAATGAGTCTTTAATCTTTGTCTAGGCCAATCAATTTGTTGTTGTCTTACACCTATAAATAGGCACTCATTTCATTGTAAAAGGGACAACTTTTGGCATATATTATAACTTGAGAGTGTTTCTCTTTTATAGTTCTTTTTGAATTTTATCGGCTTGCAAGATTGTTCTTGTGGCATTCATCCCTTTTCATCTTTTTATATTGCTGGTTCCTAGTTCTTATAACTAGAGGGTCACAATCCATTAGCCTTTCACCCAAGTCACGGTTTAAAAACTCTTAAGGAACGGGTCTTCACTTTTTAGTGTTGGTTCCTCCTTTGTTTACACCGCACCATCAATTACATTTCTTCTCTTCACTTCCATCTTCCATACATACATATTTTCCATACTTCATCCTAAGCACAACAACCATCTTATCACCATTCCATTTCACTATATTATCTATCCATTTCATATCATCTTATAGGTTTCATTTTAAAGTTCCTATTTTTCATTTTAGTTACTTATTAGAACGAATTGACCAACTTGAAATTTCACAAACTTATCATGGTAATGAGGAGTATCCTGAAGGGGTTAATGATGTACATGAACATGATCAATCATCCCAACATAGTATGGCACAACAAGGCCAAAGAGCACGTCCAAGAGTGGATGATAATCTCAGCAACATCAAGATTACCATTCCTCCTTTCCAAGGAAGAACGGATCCAGAAGCATACCTTGCATGGAAAAAGAAGGTTGAACACATCTTTGAGTGCCATAATTATTCAGAGCTTAAAAAGGTAAAACTCGCAGCCATTGAGTTTAAGGATTACGCACTTATATGGTGGGATCAATTGACATCTAGCAGAAGACACAATGGTGAACATCCTATTTCTACTTGGAATGAGATGAAAGTTGTGATGCGTAGAAGATTCATTCCAACTCACTACCATAGAGAGTTGTTTAACAAGCTTCAAAACCTTACACAAGGCAATCATAGTGTTGAGGATTATTAGAAAGATATGGAAGTAGCCATGATCCGAGCCAACATTGATAAGGATCGAGAAGCCACCATGGCAAGGTTTCTATCTGGTCTTGATCCTAACATTGCAGCCATTGTTATGTTGCAACATTATGTGGAAATAGAAGACATGGTTCATATGGCCATGAAGGTGGAGAAACAACTTAAAAGGAAAGGTGCAACACGAGTCTATGGAGGTTCTACTTCCAAATGGGGGCAAGGTAACTTAAAAAAGAATCCATCCTTTACTCCTAATGAACGAGCCGGACCATCAAAGAATATCAAACCCATCACCGAAACCAACAAGGGAAAAAGTCCAGCCCAGTTCGATCCCGTGATGTACAATGCTTCAAGTGTTTGGGGAGAGGTCACATTGCTAGCCAATGCCCTATCCGCAACACTATGTTCATCCGTGATGATGGAGAGATCGAAACTGACCAAGAGGAGGAGGAAGATGATGAAAAAGAATTTGAAGAAGAAGAAGAGTTGGAACATGCTGTAGATGGAGAGGTCCTTGTTGTTAAAAGGAGCCTAAGCATGCAAGCAATTGATGGGGATCAGCAACGTGAGAACATTTTCCATACTCGCTGCCATATTAATGGAAAGGTATGCTTTGTCATTATCGATGGTGGTAGTTGCACTAACGTTGCTAGTACTTTAATGGTAGATAAACTTGGCCTAGAAACTACCAAGCATCTACATCCCTACAAGTTGCAGTGGCTTAATGATGGAGGAGAACTTAAAGTGATCAAACAAGTTATTGTGCCTTTTTCCATTGGCAAGTATAAAGACGAGGTGTTATGTGATGTTGTGCCAATGCACGCCGGTCACCTCTTGTTAGGAAGACCATGGCAGTTTGATAGGAGAGTCATACATGATGGTTATACCAATCGGTATACCTTCACCCATGAAGCAAGGAAGATCACTTTAGCCTCACTTTCACCAAAGCAAGTTCACAAAGACCAACTTCATTTAAGAGAAAGCTTTGAAAAATCCAAAGAGAGTGATATCAAAATTGAGAGAAAAGAAAAAGAGAGTGAGGTAACATCCGAGCGGAAAAAAGAGAGAGAAAAAGAAGAAAAAAAAGAGAGTTAGCATTTTTGCTAAAGAAAAAGAGATAAGAAAGAATTTGTTTTCAGAAAAGATGGTTCTTGTACTTATGTACAAGGAGAGTTTTTTAAGCACTAACGATCTTGACCCAAATCTTCCATCTTTTATTGTTTCATTGTTGCAGGAATATGAAGACCTATTTCTAGAAGAGATTCCAAGTGGACTGCCTCCTATCATTCATAGTGCTATCAAATTGACTTTGTTCCTAGTGCTATCATTCCTAACCGACCAACTTACCGATGTAACCCTGAGGAAACTAAGGAGTTACAAAGGCAAGTTTCAGATTTGATGGAAAAGGGTTATGTTAGAGAGAGCCTTAGTCCTTGTGCAATACCTGTTCTACTTGTGCCTAAGAAAGATGGTACATGGCGCATGTGTGTGGACTGTCGTGCGGTGAACAAAATAACGGTAAAGTATCGTCATCCTATTCCACGTTTAGATGATATGTTAGGTGAGCTTAGTGGTTCTAATGTCTTCTCTAACATTGATCTTAAAAGTGGTTACCATCAAATTCGAATGCGAGAAGGGGATGAGTGGAAAACTGCATTCAAGACTAAACAAGGATTATATGAGTGGTTGGTTATGCCGTTCGGTCTAACTAATGCACCAAACACTTTTATGAGATTAATGAATCACATCCTTAGACAATTCTTGGGTAAGTTTTGTGTAGTGTATTTTGATGATATTCTTATCTATAGCAAGAGTTTGAATGAACATGTTCAGCATCTAAGGTCAGTGTTAGATGTTTTGAGAAATGAAAGACTTTATGCTAATCTACAAAAATGCATATTTTGCACTAACAAGGTTGTTTTCCTAGGTTTTGTTGTGAGTGCAGATGGATTAGAAGTTGATAGAGAGAAGGTTAAGGCAATTGAAGAATGGCCTAGACCAACAAGCATTAGCCAAGTTAGAAGCTTTCATGGTTTAGCAAGCTTCTATCGTCGGTTTGTACCTAATTTCAGCACCTTAGCTGCTCCTTTAACTGGAGTCATTAAAAAGAATTCCAACTTCTTTTGGGGTGAAGAACAATAGAAATCCTTTAACCTGATTAAGGATTGTTTAATTAATGCACCATTGTTAACTTTACCTGATTTTAACAAAGTTTTTGAGGTTGAATGTGATGCTTCAGGTTTAGGAATTGTAGCAGTTATATCTCAAGAAGGACGCCCCATAGCCTACTTTAGTGAGAAATTGAGTGGAGCTACACTCAATTATCCGATCTATGATAAGGAGATGTATGCACTAATTCGGGCTTTGGAAACTTGGCAGCATTACCTATGGTCTAAAGAATTCATCATCCATACAGACCATGAGGCATTAAAGCACATCAAGGGTCAACATAAGCTAAACAAGAGACATGCCAAATGGGTTGAGTTTCTTGAAGCCTTCCCTTATGTGATCAAGTATAAAAAAGGTAAGGAAAACATTGTTGCTGATGCACTATCATGTAGGTATGCCCTTCTTAACACCTTAGACTCTAAATTGTTGGGTTTTGCTTTCATTAAGGAATTATATGAGTCTGAGCATGATTTTGGTGAAGTATACAAAAAAATCTGTGAGAAAAGTGCACATGATAAGTTTTATAGAGACGATGGATACCTATTCAAGGAAGGGAAGCTTTGCATTCCACAAGGATCCATTCGAGAGTTACTCCTCAAGGAAGCACATGGTGAAGGATTAATGGGACATTTTGGAGTAGCAAAGACGTTGAACATGCTTCAAGAGCACTTGTATTGGCCAAAGATGAAACGAGATGTTGAGAGGCTATGTGAGCGTTGTATCACATGTAGAAAGGCCAAGTCAAAAGTCATGCCCCATGGCCTATATACCCCACTACCTATTCCTAATGCACCTTGGGTAGACATATCCATGGATTTTGTACTTGGACTGCCACGTACAAAGAATAACAAAGATTCCATCTTTGTAGAAGTTGATCGATTCTCTAAAATGGCTCATTTTATTCCTTGTAATAAGACTAATGATGCTTCACACGTTGCTAATTTATTTTTCAAGGAAATCATGAGATTGCATGGTGTTCCAAGAACTATCGTATCTGATCGAGATGTGAAGTTCTTAAGCCATTTTTGGAGAACATTATGGAGCAGGATTGGAACCAAGTTGTTGTTTTCCACAACTTGCCATCCACAAACAGATGGTCAAACTGAAGTGGTGAACCGGGTGTTATCCATGTTGTTGAGGATAATCATCAAAAAGAATTTGAGGACTTGGGAGGAAAACTTGCCACATGTGGAGTTTGCTTACAACCGATCCATTCATTTTGCCACTAAAATGTCACCATTCGAAATAGTGTATGGTTTCAATCCCTTAACTCCATTGGATTTATTACCTTTGCCCGCTGATCAAATTGTGAATAAAGATGGAAGAAACAAGTCTGAATTTGTCAAGAAACTCCATCAACAAGTGCGGGACAATATTGAAAAGAGAATTAGGCAATATGAGCAACAAGCTAACAAGGGACGTAAACGAATTACATTTGAGCCGGGAGATTGGGTTTGGCTGCACATGAGAAAAGAAAGATTTCCAGCCCAACGCAAATCAAAATTGATGCCTAGAGGGGATGGTCCTTTTCAAGTGATCAAGCGTATCAATGATAATGCCTATCAATTAGACCTCCCAGGTGACTTTAATGTCAGTGCAACAATCAATGTGGCTGATTTATCTCCATTTGATGTAGGTGACGATTTGGGGACAAATCGCTCTCAAGAGGGAGGGAATGATATGATCACATCCAACAATGAACCAGAAGAATTTCCTATTGGACCAATGACTCGTGCTAAAACCAAGAAATTCCAGGAGGCCATGGGAAATCTATTTATTCAAGGCTGGAAATTAGAGAATGCAACACCAACTTTGTTGTAACAATACAACCTCCTACTTGTGCATGAGTTCTTTCTTAAGTTTTTTAAATTTAGTTTCAGCATGTGTGCATGAATAAATAATGCTTGATGATCATTTAAGCATGTTAGTGCAATTAAGTTCATTAGTTTAATTAATGCATGATAGTTCACTTAAAGCATGTTAGTTCTCTTATGTTTATGAGTTAATTTAGTGCGTGAGTTAATTAATTAAACTAGATCATTCAATGTAACTAGTTTCATTAATTAAACTAGCTCATTAAATTTGTTTCATGCATTCACTTTCATTTTTATTGAATAAAGTTGTTATCTAATGGTTGCTTATATATTTCAGCTAAGATATTCTTTTGGAGCAAATGGCTGATCATATTCTCAGGAATGACAAGACATTTACATCAATTAAAGACCCTTGAAGACTGATGTGAGCACATCTACACAAGCTCAAACAGCTGATCCGGAGGTCTTACCATCAGGACCCATCACTCGATCAAAGGCTAAGCAATTCAGGGAAGTTCTTATTCTTAAATGTTTACAAGTCTCAGAATCCCTTAATAATGCATATGCCTTAGAGAATAAACTTTACACTATGTTACATACTGATGTGTAACATCTTGTAACTATATAGTACTTAAGCTAGTATTGTGTTTATTAAGCATGTAAATAGGTGTGTTTTCAATAAGTTCAATAAGAACACAAGCTCATAATCATGTTTACCATGTTTCTTTAGCTTGTTACATGTTTTCCAATATGATAACTATGTTTTTCAGCTTGTTTTAACTTTCTTTAATAAGTTTACAATACTTATGATGGTATAACTTTTGTTTTCTCATAGGCACAAGGAAGAGTACCAAATGAAGGACTTCACCTTAGCTCGGGAAAAGCTCAATGGATTTCTAGCAGCTCGTTTCAGCTCAACTAATCCTCAACACTTCAGCTAGCTGAATTCAGCTCAACTCAGCTCCATTCAGCTCAACTCCAGCTCTACTAGCTCAACTCAAGCTGGTGAGTCCCGGGATAGCTCAAAGGTGTCCTCCACGTGGGAGAGTGTGTCATGGTCATGTGACCAGCATGAGGGGCGTCCACCATCCATTCCAAGCATGTGCATGTGCATGGCATGTGGCAGATTCAAATTTCAAGATTTCCCTCCTTGAAGTTGGCGTCAAAGTAAGATAAGGACAAGGAGTTATTTCCTTTGAATTTCACACATAAAACACATGTGTTAAATGTTTGAAATTCAGTCTTCCCTCCCTCCAAAACCAGCCGGCCACAAAGGATAAGGATGAGTAGTTTTCTCATCCACATTTAACATAATTAACACATGTTAATTGTGCTTACATTTCAGCCACTCATCTGAAACTTCCAATTCAATTCTGGCCAAGTATTCTAGGCGCCAACTCCCTTGTACTAGCCTATATATATGTATACTTTGTAATGTAAAAAAAAAAGACAATTTGAATGAAATTTACTTTTGTGAGAATTTCTCTCATTTCGGTTCTTTTGAGAACTTTCTGACTTCTCAAGTTCGTTGCTTGCGTGGTCAACCCCTTTGATACTTTGGGTTCTCGGTTGTAGATAATCGAAGGGTCCAAGTCCGTCTGAAGCAAGTTCAAGATAAGGTTCGGGTTCGTTCAACAGATTGTTCGAGTTCATCCTTGGAGTTTGTTTCATTTTATTTCTTTTCCTTGTTTTTATTTCATTTTCGTACTACCCCTTGCATCCTATTTTTCAACCTTGTCAGAAACTTCATTTCTCACCAGTCACCTCACCAAAGACCAAACCTAGCCATAACCAAACCAATACTTTCAACGTTCCACCATTGTCAACTTCTCCGAGCCTTCATCTTCTACATTCTGTCTACCTAAATTTTTCAGCCCTTTTAAACACCAATTTGCAGCCATGCTTATTGCAGGAGACATCTTACTTCAATCCTAGATCCGAAACAATCAAGAAGGCGTCCTCAACAAGGAGCCCTCTTATCATGTGGTAATCAGAGCCTAGGTTGGATTACAAGTAAGAATCATCTTCGTGAGTGCAAAAACAATCAAAAAAACAAAAAAAAGTCAAAAAAAAAAGTCAAAGTCAACTCTAGTTAAAAAAAAAATTTCGAAAATTCAAAAAAAAATCAGAATATCAATAGTTGAAAGAAAAGCACTTCATGGTATTGAAAAGATGAAAGAAAATGCAAGTTTAATGTGTTCTACAGCATCAAACACTACCATAATCAACCGGGCATGAAGAATTGATTGTTCGGTGAAAGGAGAGTAGTAAGTGTTTCTTTGTAGTAAGTAATCCATTTTTTTTTTCTTTTCTTTTTCTTTCTTTCTAACCTTTACCTTACTTTACATCACTTTTCTTTCCATTTAACACTAACCGAATTTGTTTTGGACAGAACCTTACATTTCGATTGTCACTAACCGTTGTTGTTAAAGACTAACACTTGTGACAGATTTGAAGAAAGTCTACGCTAGTCCTCTAAAGAACTTATAACGAGAGAAGGAGTGGTAAAAGGCATTTGTGTGTGTGAGATCAGAAGGGGAATCAAAAGAGCCATTCAAGTATTCCCGAGTGAAACACGAGTGTTGGAGTGCCATTTTTATTTTTCTTTGGAGTGAACTTGTGAGGATCTTGTGTGTGTACTTTGTGAGGTCCATTTATCCTTATTTTTATTTTGTGTTGTTTGTTCTTTACTAACAATGGCAGGTTCAAATGGAGATCGTGATGATCAACAACAAAACGACGTTCAACCAAGCCTTATGATGCAAGCCATGCTTCGAGAAGTCCGAAGAGTAGTGCAATCAGAGATTGAACAATTGCACGTGAGAATGGACAAGATCGAGGGATCTCAAAACAATTCCCATGATGACAACAATGATGACGTTGAAGAAGTGCAAGAACCGAGGCAGAATGCTCCTAGAACAAATGGGAGGCGTGTACAACACCAGGCACAACTGGATGACAATTTGAACAACATCAAAGTTGCCATACCCCCTTTTCAAGGACGATCAGATCCGGATGCATATCTTGCGTGGGAAAGCAAGGTGGAGCACGTCTTTGATTGCTACAATTATTCTGACCAGAAGAAGGTTCAATTGGCAGCGATGGAGTTCGTTGACTATGCCTTAATTTGGTGGGATCAATTGATTCTAAGTAGAAGACGAACCGGTGAAGGTCCAATCAATACATGGGCAGAGATGAAAAGAATTTTGAGAAAGAGATTCATACCATCCCATTACCATCGAGACCTATTTCAAAGGTTACAAACTTTGAAACAAGGAAATCGAAGCGTCGAAGATTATTTTAAAGACATGGAGATGGCCATGATGCGTGCTAACATTGAGGAAGACCGAGAAGCAACCATGGCGCGATTCCTTTCAGGTTTGAACACCGACATTGCCAATGCTGTTGAATTGCAACATTACGTCGAATTAGACGAAATGGTGCAAATGGCAATTAAGGTTGAGAGGCAGCAACGAAGAAAGATGTCGTCATCCCGAGGTAATAATTCTTTCAGACCTCCTTCCAATTCTGTTTTCAATCCTTCTAACAATTTCAGGAAACAAGTACCGTTTCAAAACAAAGAGAAGGGTGAAACGAGCAAGCCAAAGGCCCCGATTGTAGATGTTGGGCGTGGGAAGCAAAATGCACAACCAGAACGTCCAGAACGCTCAAGGGATATTCAATGCTTTAAGTGTCTTGGAAGAGGACATATTGCAAGCCAATGTCCTAATCGGAAGACTATGTTGATGTTAGAAAACGGAGAGATTGAGTCTGAATCCGACAATGAAGAACATGAACCTTTACACGAGGAAGACAAGGATGATGCGGATGATGCCTTGGATACATACATGACCGGTGAAGCACTTGTCATAAAAAGAAGTCTAAATGCTACACCTACACAAGACGACCAGCAACGAGAAAACATCTTCCATACTAGATGCCTCATTAACGACAAGGTATGTGTTGTCATTATTGATGGTGGTAGTTGTACTAATGTTGCAAGTTCTTTCATGGTTGATAAGTTAGGCTTAAAGACGAAGAAGCATCCCAAACCATACCGTCTTCAATGGTTAAATGATGGCGGAGAAGTACGAGTTACTAGACAAGTTTCGGTACCATTTACCATAGGGAGGTATAAAGATGAAATCCTTTGTGATGTCGTCTCAATGGATGCGTGTCACCTACTTTTGGGACGTCCATGGCAATACGACAAAGGTACGTTGCATGATGGAATTACAAATCGATATTCTTTTACACATGCAGGTAAGAAGATCACCTTAGCACCTTTGACACCGAGTCAAGTGCAAGAAGATCAGGTTCGATTGAGAAAGAATGTCGAGGAAGTCAAAACAGAAAGGAAGAAGACGAACGTATATGCGAGCGGCAAGGATATCAGGAAATGTCTTTCCTCTCAACAAACTTTACTTATTTTAATGTATAAGGAGTATTGTTTGTTATCTGATATTCCTAATGATTTGCCTACATCTATTACGTCTCTTTTGCAGGAGTTTGAAGACGTGTTTCCGGATGAGACACCGAGTGGGTTGCCACCTATTCGAGGTATAGAACATCAAATTGATTTCATTCCGGGAGCTACCATTCCAAATCGGCCAGCATATCGAAGTAATCCAGAAGAAACAAAGGAACTTCAAAAACAAATCACCGAGTTGATGGAAAAGGGTTACATTCGGGAAAGTTTAAGTCCGTGCGCTGTACCAGTGCTTTTAGTACCCAAGAAAGACGGAACATGGAGAATGTGTGTTGATTGCCGAGCGGTGAATCAGATTACCATCAAGTATAGGCATCCCATTCCTCGTCTTGATGACATGCTAGATGAGTTGTGTGGTGCGACCATATTTTCCAAAATTGATTTAAAGAGTGGATATCATCAGATTCGGATGCGAGAAGGCGACGAATGGAAGACAGCCTTCAAAACGAAATTGGGTCTGTACGAGTGGTTAGTGATGCCTTTCGGTTTAACTAACGCACCTAGCACCTTTATGCGTCTGATGAATCATGTTTTACGATCTTACATTGGAAAATATTGTGTTGTGTACTTTGATGACATTCTTATATACAGCAAGTCTTTGCAGGATCACGAGGAACACTTGAGGAATGTTCTTGGCACATTGAGAAAAGAAAGGTTATTTGGTAATCTGAAGAAATGTATGTTTTGTACTGATAAGGTTACCTTTCTTGGTTTTATCGTGACTGCACAGGGTGTGGAAGTCGATCCAGAAAAGGTGAAGGCGATTCAGGATTGGCCTCGACCGACATCAATAAGTCAGGTTAGATCTTTTCATGGTTTAGCTAGTTTTTATCGTCGGTTTGTACCTAATTTCAGTTCCATTACCGCCCCCTTAACCGGGATTATAAAGAAGAATTCAGTCTTCAATTGGGGTGATGAACAGGAAGAAGCCTTCTTGAAAATTAAGGATTATTTGACTAAGGCCCCAGTGTTAGCCTTACCTAACTTTGATAAAATGTTCGAGATTGAGTGTGATGCTTCAGGAATAGGAATTGGAGCCGTTTTATCACAGGAGAAGCGACCTATTGCCTATTTCAGCGAGAAGTTAAGTGGTGCTACCTTGAATTATCCAGTGTACGACAAAGAGATGTATGCATTGATTCGAGCTCTTGAAACATGGCAGCACTATCTCTTACCGAAAGAATTCGTAATTCACACCGATCACGAAGCTTTGAAGCACATAACAGGTCAGCATAAGTTGAATAAAAGGCATGCTAAGTGGGTTGAATTTCTAGAATCTTTTCCTTATGTCATTCGATATAAGAAAGGTAAAGACAACGTTGTAGCAGATGCCTTATCCCGTAGGTATGCACTTCTGAATTACTTAGACTCTCATTTGATTGGGTTTGCCTATATCAAAGAATTATATGCTACTGACCCTGATTTTGGAGAAAGATATACATTGTGTGAAAAGGGTGCAGATGAGAAATTTTATCGACATGATGATTATCTTTTCAAAGAAGGAAGACTCTGCATTCCTCAAGGGTCAATTCGAGAGGTCCTAATTCGAGAAGCTCATGAAGGAGGACTTATGGGACACTTTGGAGTCACCAAGACGTTACACATTCTCAAGGAGCACCTATTCTGGCCAAAGATGCGACGAGACGTCGAAAGGATGTGTGAACGATGCGTGACATGTAAGAAAGCAAAGTCGAAGGTATTACCACACGGTTTGTACTTACCTTTACCTATTCCCGACTCCCCCTGGACTGATATATCTATGGATTTTGTGTTGGGATTGCCTAGGACTAGGACAGGTAGAGATAGTATCTTTGTTGTGGTTGACAGGTTCTCAAAGATGGCACACTTCATTGCGTGTCATAAGACCGATGATGCTGTTAATGTGGCTAACTTGTTCTTTAAGGAAATTGTGCGTTTACATGGTATTCCTAGGTCGATTGTTTCTGACAGGGATGTAA
Source organism: Abelmoschus esculentus (assembly GCA_035048815.1). Taxonomy (NCBI): domain Eukaryota; kingdom Viridiplantae; phylum Streptophyta; class Magnoliopsida; order Malvales; family Malvaceae; genus Abelmoschus; species Abelmoschus esculentus. Next base: position 12,611,709 of record JAUCBN010000031.1, read on the forward strand.
AATTCTTGAGTCACTTCTGGAGGACTCTTTGGAGCAAATTAGGTACGAAACTTATGTTTTCTACTACTTGTCATCCCCAAACTGATGGACAAACTGAGGTTGTTAATCGTATTTTATCTACTTTACTCCGTTCCATCATCAAAAAGAATATTAAGACGTGGGAAGATTGTTTGCCGCATGTTGAATTTGCATATAACCATGCCGTTCATTCTGCTACTAAAATGTCACCTTTTGAGGTTGTTTATGGATTTAATCCTATCACTCCTCTCGATATGTTGCCTTTGCCATATGAACAAGTGACGAATAGGGACGGACAATCCAAGGCTGATTATGTAAAGAAGTTGCATCAACAGGTTAAAGATAACCTTGAACGAAGGACTCAACAATACGAGAAGCAAGCGAACAAAGGACGTAAGCGAGTTACCTTCGATGTTGGAGATTGGGTTTGGATTCACTTCCGAAAGGAACGTTTTCCAACCCAACGACGGTCCAAGCTGTTACCACGAGGAGATGGTCCTTTTCAAGTGGTTGAGAAAGTGAACGACAATGCTTACAAGTTGGACTTGCCGGGTGAATACAATGTAAGTGCTACATTTAATGTTTCCGACTTATCCCCTTTTAATGATTCTGCAGATTTGAGGACAAATCCTTTTCAAGAAGGGGGGGATGATGTGAGCACATCTACACAAGCTCAAACAGCTGATCCGGAGGTCTTACCATCAGGACCCATCACTCGATCAAAGGCTAAGCAATTCAGGGAAGTTCTTATTCTTAAATGTTTACAAGTCTCAGAATCCCTTAATAATGCATATGCCTTAGAGAATAAACTTTACACTATGTTACATACTGATGTGTAACATCTTGTAACTATATAGTACTTAAGCTAGTATTGTGTTTATTAAGCATGTAAATAGGTGTGTTTTCAATAAGTTCAATAAGAACACAAGCTCATAATCATGTTTACCATGTTTCTTTAGCTTGTTACATGTTTTCCAATATGATAACTATGTTTTTCAGCTTGTTTTAACTTTCTTTAATAAGTTTACAATACTTATGATGGTATAACTTTTGTTTTCTCATAGGCACAAGGAAGAGTACCAAATGAAGGACTTCACCTTAGCTCGGGAAAAGCTCAATGGATTTCTAGCAGCTCGTTTCAGCTCAACTAATCCTCAACACTTCAGCTAGCTGAATTCAGCTCAACTCAGCTCCATTCAGCTCAACTCCAGCTCTACTAGCTCAACTCAAGCTGGTGAGTCCCGGGATAGCTCAAAGGTGTCCTCCACGTGGGAGAGTGTGTCATGGTCATGTGACCAGCATGAGGGGCGTCCACCATCCATTCCAAGCATGTGCATGTGCATGGCATGTGGCAGATTCAAATTTCAAGATTTCCCTCCTTGAAGTTGGCGTCAAAGTAAGATAAGGACAAGGAGTTATTTCCTTTGAATTTCACACATAAAACACATGTGTTAAATGTTTGAAATTCAGTCTTCCCTCCCTCCAAAACCAGCCGGCCACAAAGGATAAGGATGAGTAGTTTTCTCATCCACATTTAACATAATTAACACATGTTAATTGTGCTTACATTTCAGCCACTCATCTGAAACTTCCAATTCAATTCTGGCCAAGTATTCTAGGCGCCAACTCCCTTGTACTAGCCTATATATATGTATACTTTGTAATGTAAAAAAAAAAGACAATTTGAATGAAATTTACTTTTGTGAGAATTTCTCTCATTTCGGTTCTTTTGAGAACTTTCTGACTTCTCAAGTTCGTTGCTTGCGTGGTCAACCCCTTTGATACTTTGGGTTCTCGGTTGTAGATAATCGAAGGGTCCAAGTCCGTCTGAAGCAAGTTCAAGATAAGGTTCGGGTTCGTTCAACAGATTGTTCGAGTTCATCCTTGGAGTTTGTTTCATTTTATTTCTTTTCCTTGTTTTTATTTCATTTTCGTACTACCCCTTGCATCCTATTTTTCAACCTTGTCAGAAACTTCATTTCTCACCAGTCACCTCACCAAAGACCAAACCTAGCCATAACCAAACCAATACTTTCAACGTTCCACCATTGTCAACTTCTCCGAGCCTTCATCTTCTACATTCTGTCTACCTAAATTTTTCAGCCCTTTTAAACACCAATTTGCAGCCATGCTTATTGCAGGAGACATCTTACTTCAATCCTAGATCCGAAACAATCAAGAAGGCGTCCTCAACAAGGAGCCCTCTTATCAAAGACACATCAAGGTTGATTGGTTACAATGCAATTCAATGGAGCAATTACACCACTTGAAGGTTGTTATTTCCAGCAATGGTTTTAAGGCTTTCAAGAGAGTCTTTACATCACTTTAAGGCTGTCAGTTTCAGCAAGCAAGAAAGAAAAGACATGCAATAAAAGTCTTCATTATCACCACTTAAGGGAGAGTAAAGGCAGCAATTAAAACAATACTTAAGGAGGGAATTCAAGGAATATCAGTCAACTTGTTCGCCATTTTTGGATTGGATACGAGCATATTTGAGTCTTGAGACAATGCATGCTGGAAATTCAATAAGGGAATAGTCACAAGATGCTTCTTCCAAGAATTCAAGAGACCATTCAATTGCTGAATTCAATGCTTTATAATAGCCCCCTTAAGTGAGGATGAATAACAACTTAATCAACCATCAGCCCAAGGGTTTCTACTTGTGGATGATATGTATGTCTACATTCATCCTAAGAATGTCCACATTCATCCTTCTAGATCAAACTTTCTGGCTGTCAATAGGAGATATGATAACCTACAAATTAATAGGCCTTTAACACTAGAATAATGAGTCTTTAATCTTTGTCTAGGCCAATCAATTTGTTGTTGTCTTACACCTATAAATAGGCACTCATTTCATTGTAAAAGGGACAACTTTTGGCATATATTATAACTTGAGAGTGTTTCTCTTTTATAGTTCTTTTTGAATTTTATCGGCTTGCAAGATTGTTCTTGTGGCATTCATCCCTTTTCATCTTTTTATATTGCTGGTTCCTAGTTCTTATAACTAGAGGGTCACAATCCATTAGCCTTTCACCCAAGTCACGGTTTAAAAACTCTTAAGGAACGGGTCTTCACTTTTTAGTGTTGGTTCCTCCTTTGTTTACACCGCACCATCAATTACATTTCTTCTCTTCACTTCCATCTTCCATACATACATATTTTCCATACTTCATCCTAAGCACAACAACCATCTTATCACCATTCCATTTCACTATATTATCTATCCATTTCATATCATCTTATAGGTTTCATTTTAAAGTTCCTATTTTTCATTTTAGTTACTTACTAGAATCACGATCGGGCAATCATAAATACAAATTCGGATATTCCGCAACCGGATTCATATCAGCAAGCGCGAGGGGTGCCTCACTTTATCCAGGGTCTTACAATGGAAGCCCATGAGCTAAGGGAGCGTGTCAGTTCTGGGACGCCATTAGGGTCTTGTGTCCATGGGCTACTACAAGAAATAGAGGTCTTAGGCGTAGAGGCCAACCGCTATCTGTAATTAGCGTTATGATGACTTATTTTAATCAAGACCTCTTTATCTTAATGAAAGTCTTTTGATGTTACTTATGAATCAAAGCATCCATTGCATGCATTTCAACATTGCATTATATTAAAAATAAAATAAATAAATTAATCGTGTGCATATCATGACAGAATTTTAATCCAACTTGCAACCATTTCGCAGCGCTACGGTACGCGCTTGAAGACTAAAATCATGGAAGATAGAGTGACCAATTTAGAACAAGACCAGAAGGATCTCGAATCCCGCATTGATCAGGCCAAACAAAATATCACCCAAGATCAAGCTATGATCCTAGCTCAAATAACTACAATATTTTGAGCAAAGGAAAACCATAGAAGACCTTACTGAGGAGCCAGAAGACCTTACTGAGGAGCCAGAAGACACTACTATAGCATCTCACGTTAAGGTCCAAACTGACACGTCAATACCGCAAAAGAGGGTATACTATAATATTGTTGGAGCATCCGTTAGTCTACTAGAAGCAGCAGCTATGAAACAATCAGTTGACTTGGATGTTTTACAAGGAGGAAGTGCCAGACCTGGATGTGGTAGAGAAAATCAGAGCTGAAATTGAAAGCAAAAGTGACGAGAAGTTCTGTCTCTTCACAGAGCAGCTTAAGGCTTCATTGGGAATAAGCGAACAAGGAAACGAGGCTAACAATTTAAGCCTCGTGTCAGATTTGGTTCTCCCGCCGAAACTCAAGACACTAGATTTTGACAAATATGACGAAACTACGTGTCCATTGGCCCATATTACCATGTACTGCAGAACGATGGCACCTTTCATAAAAAATGAAAAGTTGTTGATTCACTGTTTTCAGGAGAGTTTAACCGGGTCTGCCATGCGCTGGTATACACAGCTCAGCCAGGACAATATTAAGTCGTGGAAGAACCTTTCTAGAGCCTTCGTTGAGAATTACAAGCACGTTTCTGATATGACCCCCAGTAGAGCCATGTTGAAAACAATGGAACAACATTTGAATGAAAGCCTACACCAGTATGCTTAGAGATGGCGTGATGTGGCTGCACAAATTCAGCCGCCTATCTTGGAACATGAAATCACTCCGTTGTTTGTAAATACTTTAAAAGGGGCATTGTTTGATTGCCTGATAAATAATACCGCTCAAAGCTTTGCGGACCTCAATAGAACAGGTGAGTCGATTGAGATGGCTATAAAAAGTGGAAGGATTGATGCTGGGGAAAACTCCCGGAAGCACTATTGGAGGAAAGATAATTAGGTGAATGTTTCCAACACTTACAACACCTCGACAAACTTTACCATCACCCAACCACAAACGTCCACCAGAAATATGCAAAATTCGAAGAAGAGAGAGGAGACTGCTCCTAAAAGAGAACGGGAGAAGGTCTCTTTTACACCGATGTTGATACCATATGCTAAGCTGTACGCTCAGTTGTATAAAACAGACTTGGTACTACCATACCATGTTACTCCTTTTAAACCCCCTTTTCCTGCCTGGTATGATGAAAAGGCCCATTGCGAGTACCATGCTGGTGTTCATGGACACTCTACAGAAAATTGCATCGCTTTCAAGAAAATTGTCCAGAAATTGATAAATACATGGATTTTGAAGTTTGATGATCCAAGCGTAGCATCCAATCCTTTGCCGAGTCACAATGTGAATGTAATCGAAAATGAGAGTGATAGAAGGGTTAAAAGGAGTGTGGTAGAGGTGAAGTCCCCTCTTAAATGGGTTTTTCAACAATTGTGCATGAAAAATATGATAGAAGGAAGAATGAAGGTAATCCGAGAAGGATGTGATCCTTACTGTGAATATCACCAAGAAGAAGACCATGAAATTCAGAATTGTGAACAATTTAAACAGTTAGTTCAAAAAATGATAAACAATAAAGAGATTGAGGTTTTTGAGAAGATTGAAGAGAAAAAGTTGATGGATGTGTGTGCATCCGATAGTTCAGACAGCAAATACAGTGCTGAATAACCACTTGTAATTTCACCAAGAAGAAAGGAAGAAAGTTCCACCCACGTGGGAAAGGAAAGTTCGCCCAAGATAATAATCACACCTCCTGCTCCATTTCCATTAAAAAAACATGCAAAAAGTTTCATGGAATTACGCTGCTAATGTTTCCATACCCAAGATGCAAGATGATACATGTTCCACACACCATATTCAAGGAAGAGATGGGCTTACCTTTCCACTTGGCCCAATCACTCGATCCAAGTCCAAACAACTCCGAGACAAGATGAATATTGTTGTCCAAGGATTCTTGAGCAAGGGATTACAAGCTAGTATGAAGACCAAAGAATTCCATGGAGAAAGCTATTATTCTTCATCTTTCAAAGACAATTGGGTCACACAAACCCAAATTGAGGGCCCAAATGAAGTGCATGACTAGATTGTATTTAAACCCCCTTAATAGGTCATTTATAGTTTGTGTTATTTTGGCCCAATACTACATTATGAAGTTTGGGTCAAATATTTTAATTAAGGCCAATTAGAAATCAGATTTATTTAGGTAATAAGGCCTTTAGAATAAAATAATATCATCCTCAAATATACCATATCCACCACTCTCCATGCTGCCACATCACTTCATTTAATCTCCACCGTCCATGTGAACATCCAAGGGACCAGAATTGAAGCTATCTTTTTCTCCTTAAATCAAGGCATCTCCAACATCTCCAACATGGGAAGTCAAAGACCAAGGGAGCCATTTATGCATCAAGGAAGGAAATAACAAGATTCTCATGCCATTAATATTTCCAAATTTCTAGAATTTTAATTATTATTCCAATTATGTTCAACCATCCTTCATCTATAAAAGAGCACCTTCCATGGTTTGTAGTCATTCAATTTCTTCTTGATATATGAAATACTTGGTTAGTTCATTTTTTGCAAGTGTTGATAGCTTGTATCTTCAAAGATTTCTTCAACATAGTTCTTCAAGTTCTAGGAGGGAGAATCATCTTCACACTCTCGCTTGCTTAAACAAACACGTTTAGGAGGGTGGGTTAGAGCCGCTTGAGGTTACTTGCCTAAGTAATTGCACTTAGGAGGGTGCCGAGGACACAACAACCATCAAACCATCTTCATCTTTAACCTCGCACCATCATTCTATTAACCAAACTACCGCTACCAATAACATATCATCTCTATTCTGTTGCATTCTAAATCAAAAGAAGAAGAGGTGCAAGTTGAAGGAGACTCTATGCAGAAAGAGGAGGTTAAAGAAGCCGAGGTTATTAATGACGCAGGGCATTTTACGAAGAGTGGACGGTGTCATCCACCAGACGCTTCAAATTCTACGAAGATCGAAGCCGTCAAAAAAGGAAGCATTGATCCCAAAAAGATATTTGGAGAAGATCCGTCTCAGAAGATAAATGAGCCAGTAACCGAGATGCAGGCACATGAATTCCTGAATTTTTTGAAACATAGTGAATAAAATATTGTGGAGCAACTTCGTAGACAACAAGCTAGAATTTTTGTACTGGAACTATTGTTGAACTCATAGAAACACCGTGAAGCATTAATGAAGATGTTAAATGAAACATTTGTGCCGAAAGACATTTTTGTGGCCAAGTTAGACCGGATTGTTGGCCATATTGCTACTGATAATTATGTTGGGACCGCCGGCACACCCCATGCGCAGCGGAACAAAATTACGACGGTCTTTCCAGTGATCCATGTACGTTTAATCCGAAATCGGGAGGAAGAGATGTGATAACTTACATTGGGTTCCTTGATAAACAGCAAAGACAACAACGAGATTTGCTGCAGTTACGATCGTTCAACAATCGAATCTTTAGCCTCCACGAATATCGTCTTGGCCTCTACTCAGTTCACCCGGTTGAGAGAGCAAATCTCGAAAAACTATTTTTCGTGATTCTAGGTTTTGGAATTCGGAATTCTATGTTATGGCTGCTAGACCAAAGATCCTTTATATAGGTGTAACCCTAGGTATAAGAGTTTGATTCCGAATTTGTTTATAGGAAATAATTACTTTAATTATTTCCTTAAATTTCGGAATCTATATATTTAATTCGAATTTAAAAGGGATATATTTACTTTAATTATATCCTTTATTTAAAATTCGGGATTAAATATATTCTTCTTATACTTATATATATTTTTGCTCCTTTTCAACCATTGGGTGTGACCCTGTAGGCTCATTGTAACGTTAGTAGTAATATTAGAACAATTCTAATATTACAAACAATGAGTGACATCTAGCAATATATCATTGTCATCTAAGTTACAAGAGATCATGATTCGATATATCATGTCCGTGACCAACTATCTTAATGTATTATATCCTTTTGTCCTTTTATATCTTTAATAGGCACAAGTATTGGAATAGTCACACTTGTATAGCCTATTTTAATGTTTCTTGATATCTAGAGTGGACTACTTTTAATGAATAATTTGTGATATCTCATATCAACGTATTCAAGCATGCCATGCATTTCTAGTCTCACTCAATCAAGTGGCCTTTGATATATTTTCCTATTATGTAGGAAGGACAAATCCTATCTTGATCATTCACATCTCACTACATACATTGTAATATGTCCAATGTTAGTTTTTATAGTGTAACTAATTACGCGACACGTTTAACTGCATCAAAACATAAAACAACATATGTTGAGATAGTAATAATCTCAAGTCTAAGGACCATACATATAGTTGCCACTATGAGCAATATCGTGACCGTTACATAATAATCCAAGATATATGCTCATAGTGGGTCAATCCAATATATTATTCTCTATTAATATATTCATGTATTAATTCTGACATCTCTATGTCAATGACAACTCATTGTCATTGTCGCGTGTTAAAAGTGCGTGTTCAGTGCAAGCAGACACATCGCAAGTAATAAGTGATAAGTATGTTATCGAGTTATCGTCTCCTCAGAGACTGGTATACTTAATATGCTTCCTTCATCTTCTTGCTCTGTAGAAAGATAAAAACACAAGTGAGTTGATGTGATTTATTTAAACTAAAATAATTGAATAAAAATAAAGAGTCAAAATATTAGAGAGAGAGATGGGCCAGGATCCAGTTGTATTGTATTGTGGACTTGATTGACTTGTCTCTATCCAATGCAATCGCATATCTCTACCTCGGCAGCACTGCAGTTTACTGCCTGGGCAACGATAACGCTGTCTGCTGCGGCAATCCCTTGCTCATGGGCAGACTTTACCAAAGTTCGGCAAAGTGTCCTTGAATGACTCCGCTTATCCCTAAGTCAGAGTGCTGTTGATGACTAGTCCTTGATGATACCTCCCGACGTGAACCAATTATACTCACCAACCAATCGCACACTTCTTTTAGCCGCTAAAACTCTTAACCTATCCCTAGGCCGAGTTAGTATTTCGCAATTGAAACACCGTACTTACCCCTTTCGTGAATCTCACTCTCCCGAGCTTAGATAAATGGATTACTCACAAACTTCCCTCCCGGGCTTGAATGCAAGAACAAGGAATAACAAAGGATAAGCAAACCTTGATAATCTTTATTGCATTGAATAAAAGACAAATTACAATCTCCTCTCACAAATACTCCACAACCTTCACCTAAACCCTATGAAGGTTTTAGAACATGATGGAGAGGAAGTAAACAAGAGTAGAAGTCGGCTCTCCCTAGGTATTTTCCGATCTATGATACATTGGGTGGCTAGGTCTTTATATAGGCTAGACTTAGGGCAAACCTTTCCTAAGTAGAATACAACTTGGAGTAGGGAACAAGTCAAGTACATAATAATAATATATTTCCAAGTTTGAATTCGGCTAAGGGGGCTTTCCCGCGTGGTCTTCTTTTGGGCTTTTCCTTGTGCTAGCCAGCTCCGAATCATGGGCTTCAAGTCCAGACACGTTCCCTGGATTTTTGTCTTTCCATCACCTATCACTTTGCTTCCTGTCTTCCTGCTGTTGCCTCGGCCTTGTCTCTGTCGTGGCACTGATTTTCCTGCACAGACATGAAAACGCAGTAAAACGTGCCTTTTCTGTAAATATTGCCTATATGCGTATAACCTCTAAATATATCACACTAAGCACATGCATTGGTTCAAGTGGGTGTATATTTAGTGATAAATGCCAATAAAAGGAGTAAAAAGTGATAGTGTATTGAGCACTTATCAGTCATCAATTAATTACATGTTAGTCTTAAGCGTATTATTATTGTCCATACCCATAATAATACTTGACTAAGGATCTTTTAATAATAATACATATATTATTATATGGACATTATTGTTTCTCAGTTTATGTTATACATTGACACATATATCTGAAAACAATAATGGCAATGCCTTTATTCAATAAAATTGGTAAATAAAAGTATCCTTACAATCATCATATGATTGGTCTTTGGGCATAATCTAACAAATTATATCACATTCAGTGACGACAAAATTCCAGATGGTGGAATGGGGTCCACCAAGGCACTGAACATCACTACACATTGCAAAGGGTATGTGTTGTTCGGTGTGCTCGTAGACAATGGTTCAACATTAAACGTATTACCGTTGGCCACCCTGCAGAGCTTGCCGATAAATAGTTCTCATATAAAACCATGTCACAGTTCAGTGAGGGCCTTTGATGGAACCCAAAGGGAGGTAATAGGAAGAATTGAGGTTTGATTGGGCTTATAGAATACGTGGTTGATTTTGTTGTTATGGATATAAAGCCAACATATAAACTGCTTACTAGGGAGGCTGTGGATTCATTCGGCCAGTTTAGTTCCCTCATCGCTACACCAGAAATTGAAATTTGTTATTGAAGGCAAGTTAGTCAGTATCAATGCGGAGGAAGACATTATCGCCTCTATCACTACTGATATATCTTATATTCCGCCTGACGAGGGTGCGGTGGAATGTTCATTCAGAGCATTAGAGTTTGTGAATGCGATCTTTGTTGCACAAGGGGGTAAGATCCCAACCCTAGGTTGTCTAACACCACCAAAATGGTCGTTCTTCGAACTTTGGGACGAAGGGCTAAGACAGGAAAAGGTTTGGGAAGGAAACTACAAGGGACCTTACATGCAAAAGTTGTCATCTTCAAAAAGGAACATTACGGACTCGGTTATAAGCCTAGCATGTTGCCCAGAAGAGAAGAGTTTAGAAGAAGGGAAGAAAGGAGGAGGGCTAGGCTCAGAGGAGGAATTACTACATGGAGGCTATTGAATTTTTCTAAAATTTATTTCGTGTTTGGTGAGACTATTAATGTTGAACAGGATACAGGAAGCTAATCAAGAGAATGATAAGGTCAATGGCGAAGAATTGTTCAGTGAGTCTCTAGAAGGAATGTTTATTAATATGGTATTTGTTGAAGAAGATACCAACAAGTTTTTGACTGGGATTCATCCTTGTTTTCCTAGAGAATCACTCAACAACTGGAGCACAATAGACCTGTCTATAGTTCTAGGACTAAAACAGAGTAATGTCCTGAACTAACCCTTCTGCTTTTTCCTACAAGCATTAGGGATCTTTTGTAAATGGGCCACTACGTTAACCACCTTTTGTAATAAAAATATATTTCCTATGTATATTATATATCAAATGGCAAATATTTCCCAATATTCATTTTTATGCATGAAAACAAGGATCTTGCAATTGACTGTGTGAATGACTTTGGATCCGACCTTGAGGTAGACTTTGAAAAGCCTTTGTGTTCGGAAGAAATTGATGAAGAAGATATAGATTATGAAATCCCTGATGAGTTAGTAAGATTGATGGCAAGCGAAGATAAACAAATCCTGCCCCACCAAGAGGAATTGGAGATTCTCAATCTGTGGACTGATGAAAACAGGAGAGAAGTGAAAATCGACACTACATTCTCCTCTTATACTAGACATGATTTGATTGCTCTACTACAAGAGTTTAAGGATGTGTTCGCTTGGACCTATCAAGATATGCCCAGACTTAATATAGATATCGTGGTGCACATGTTACCGACAAAACCTGAATGTAAGCCTGTCTAGTAAAAGCTTAGAAGAATGAGGCCTGATATGTTGCTAAAGATCAGGGAAGAAGTGAAGAAACAGTTTGATGCTGGTTTTCTAAAAGAGGTGAAATACCTTAAATGGGTCGCAAATATAGTTCCTATGCCAAAGAAAGATGGGAATACCGACATCTTAATAGAGCCAACCCAAAGGACAATTTCCCTTTGCCTCATATTGATACCCTGGTTGACAATACCGCGGGCATTCATGGTTCTCTTTCATGGATGGTTTTTTAGGGTATAACCAGATAAAAATGCATTCAAACGACATGGAAAAGACCACGCTTGATATGCACCAACTCTCCAAAGATGCTTGTAGAGAGAAGCTTTGATTGTCCGGACCTTTGCAAGCAAGCCTTGTATCACGTTTGTTTCCTGAACAAAAGAATGTTAAAAAGATGATGGAAATAAGATAAGGATGATTTAAGAAGAGGTTATGATGTGGGGTATTGTTTAGACGAAAAGGAAGATGTTTTGGTGAAGGGAATGCGTGGGGATGTTGATGGTTGATTAGGCAAGGAAATGGAGGTGTTTAAGTGAAGTAAATGATATGGAAGGTAAGTTAAGGGCTAGTGAAGAATGGTGGACGAAAATGGAACATGGATGGTGTTTATGTGATGTTAGAATGATAGTATTGAAAGGGGCAAAGGTAGAACTTATGTTATAGGAACATAAACCCAATCTAGTTGCAACTCTGAGGGTGGTAGATGCACTTAGACCTCCTAGAAATGTAATTCCAGAAACCTAAAGTATAAAGGACGGGGGTGACGCCACAAATCAAAGAGATGATTTGATAAGTCGATAAAGTTCTTGAAAGAACAAGAATGATAGATTAACTCACAAACTAAATAATCTGATTCAAAGTTGTGTATTCAAATGCCAAAATGGCTACATATTTATAGGAAATGAAAGGGTGTGGACAAGGTACATTTCCCTTTGAAAAGGTAGCCGAATAGTGACCTTGGTGTCTGTTCAATTGGTGGTGTCTCCCTCTTTAACTATTCGGTTGAATGGTATCTCCTTCCAATAATTGTTGTAACTTTTTGGTTTCAAATTCCAGCCTACACAGTCTTTAGTAAGTTGGACATATCTCGAGTTTCCGATATCGGATTGATGCGATTCAACATGCGTTGGAAAGATAAGAGATAGAGAAACAACTTTCATGAAGACACCGAAGCCCAATTCTACTTTTATCTTGCTCTAAATTGGCAAAAAAGTGGACCATCATGAATCTGCCCAATGAAGAGTGCTATCTCTTTGTTTTGGCGCCCAAACATGTTTCCCTCCATGGTTGGTACGTTGTGTCTCTTGGGGAGGGAACATGTCCTTCCATGGTTGAGCTGAAGGTTGTAGGGTGAGCTAAGATGAGCAGGATGAACTAAGGTTGAGTTGAGCTAGCTAGCTGATTTAGCTAGATGAAAGTTCACCATCTTTGAGTGATGATTTGAGCTGAATGGCTAACCCCCTAACTGAGTGAACTAATCCTTAGGGCCATAATACTCTCCTTAATCCATAAGAGTGTGTAGGAGCTAATATGAATCCCATATGGATGGAAATTCACCATTTATCGTTTTGAGCTCATTCTGAACTCGTGAGTTGGAATGAAGCTAGCATCCACTTCATTATGTTGCCTAGGAGTGTTTGGTACATTTTGGTGCTGATCGAAAGCTGGTAAATGCCTAAAACAATGATTCTTTGTTTTGAGCTCAAATGGTGTGTTTGAGCTAAAACGGAGCTGGCCAATAGTCCCTTAAGCTATGTTTAACATAATCTACAAAGAAAAACTTAAACTAATAAGTATGATGTTACTAAACATGTGTTGAATATTAATTATGCATAATATAAGCTAGATAAAGCTGTGGTTCAATACTAATTACTAAGTTATCAATAGTAATATAAGGAAATAAACATTATAGGTATATAATATGAGATAGCAAGCGAGTGTAGCACATGAATTGAGTAAATAAAGAGGATTGTAACCCCTAAAATTTACCTAATTTCTTAGGTTAAAAGTTAGGGTTTACGTTATTGAAACTTGATTTGCAAGTTAGGATTTTTATAAAATTAAAATAATAATTAGAAAAATTATTAAATAATTAATAATTTTAAATGTTGAAAAGTTAAACATTTATAAATATAAAGTTCAACCCATAAATATTAAACATTAATAATTCAGAAAAATCCGAGTAAAAGTCCCAAGTCCTTATTACAAAAATAATATCCAATAAAAGTTTATAATCTGGAAATAAAACGGTAAAACATACGATATTATTAAACTAAATCAGTATCCTCCAAGTACCGTACGTAGACTAGGTCCAAGATCTGAAACAGGAAACTGAAAGGGTGTAAGCTAGGGAGCCTAGTGTGTCTCTAGTGTGCAGATAAACAATATCAGATAACAGAATAAAGTAGATGATAATGTATGCATGAAATGCACCCAACACCGAACACCATCAGAAGAGTAGGTTCCCCCCTAAACCATGATAAGTGCTCAACACACTATCACTTTTTACTCCTTTTATGGGCATTAATCATCAAATATACACCCACTCGGACCAGTGCATGTGCTTAATGTGATATATTTAGAAGTTATACTCATATAGATAATATTTACAGAAAAAGGCACGTTTTACTGCGTTTTCACATCTGTGCAGGAGAACCAGTGCCGCGACAGGGACAAGGCCGAGGCAGGACCTGATGCCGAGGCAGCAGCAGAAAGACAGGAAGCAAGACTATAGGCGATGGAAAGATAAAAATCCAAGGAATGTGTCTGGACTTGAAGCCCATGGATCGGAGCTGGCTAGCACAAGTAAAAGCACAAAGGAAGACCACGTGGGAAAACCCTTTAGCCGAAGCAAACATGGAAATATATTATTATTATGTACTTGACATTTTCCCTACTCCAAGTTGTATTCTACTTAGGAAAGATTTGCCCTAGGTCTAGCCTATATAAGGACCTAGCCACCCAATGTACAATACACGGAATACCTAGGGAGAGAGCCGATTTCTATTCTTGTTTCTTTCCTCTCCATTATGTTCTAAACCTTCTTAGGGATTAGGTGAAGGTTGTCGAGTATTTGTTTGAGGAGATTGTACTTTGTCTTTGATTCAATGCAATAAAGTTATCAATGTTTGCTTATCCTTTGTTATTCCTTGTTTTCACAATTGAGATCGGGAGAGGATATTGTGAATCATCCATTTATCTAAGCTCGGGAGAGTTAGATTCACGAAAGGGATAAGTACGGTGTTTCAATCGCGAAATACTAACTCGGCCTAGGGATAGGTTAAGAGTTTCAGTGGCTAAAGAAGTGTGAGATTGGTTGGTGAGTATAATTGGTTCACGCCGGGAGGTATCATCAAGGACTAGTCATCAACAACACTCTGACTTAGGGATAAGCGGAGTCATCCAAGGATACTTTGCCGAACTTTGATAAAGTCTGCCCACGAGCAAGGGATTGTCGCGGCAGACAGTATTGTCGCTGCCAAGGCAGTAAACTGCAGTGCTGCCAAGGCAGTGATATACAATTGTATTGGACAGCGACAAGTCAATGAAATCCACAATACGACGCAACTGGATCCTAGCCCATCTCTCTCTACTATTTCAACTCTTTATTTTTATTTAGTTATTTTAGTTTCGATAAATCAAATCAACTCACTTGTGGTCCCTGAGGAGACGATAACTCGATAAAATACTTATCACTTATTACTTTTGATGTGTCCACTTGCACTAAACGCGCACTTTTGACACGCGACAAACCACTCTAACTCCATCACACCAATAGAAGTGGAACTCGACCCGCAGGTAGAGCCACTGAACAGAAGTGGTATATTACAGAACCACTGAACAGAAGTGAATTAATCACTAACTTCCCCCGTACAAAAATATTCAACCAGATGCAATGTTAAGTGTAGATATAAAATTAGAATGCTTGCCTAATAATCTAACAAGAGGCATACATAACAAATTCAGAATCAGAAATATGATGTTAGGATGATGCATGATCATATGGAATTTAAAAGAAATTTTCACACATGGAATAACAGAATTAACAGAAGAGAAAACACCTATACCAGAAGACTCAACGTCGATACTGACGTCTACTGGACTCGGCTCTACCACTAGAATGAGCAGGAGTAGAACCTACGAATAATAATTAACATTAGACACCCTACTATACCACTATACCGAAGAATACACTAAACAGAAATAAACCGATACTCACGTGCAGGTCCCGAATGCTGATGAACAGGTGGTCGTCCAGGAGGAGGAGGTAAGTGTTCGGGGTCGGAATACACGTCACCTGAAGCCAACATAAATGATTTTAGAAACCACTAAAGATAACTTCCAAATAAGGCATTCGAACATAAAAGCCCTAAAAACGACACTTCGGGTTTGAATTTCGAGAAACGGACAACGCCATCAAACTCAGGATGTCGAAAAACATAAAGTAGGACCGGGTCGGAAAAAGTCAACGTTGACGTCAGCATGGTCAACGCTGACGTCAGCATGGCCAACGCTGACGTCAGTAGATGACGTCATCAGGTCAATGCTGACGTCAGTAGATGATGTCAGCAGTGACGTCAGCAGATGACGTCAGCAATGACATCAGCCGGGTCGGGTCAGGTCAGGTTCGGGTCAGAATAGGCTTGGGTTCGGACCGGGCGGTTTGGTCGGCCCTGGGGTTTCCCAGATTATTCCCAGGCTTGATTTTCTGCAGAAATTCGACTCTAAACCCCCCTTTCGATTCGATTCACTCCTGAAATTCATTTCAACAACACAATCGAATCAAAACAACCCTAAACCTCAACTTCGAATCAAAACACACCAAACTACACCAAAAACCGAATCAAAACTCAACACTCACCCCCTTCATATTCGAACAAAACCAGAACTGAACACTTGATTCACTAACAAAAACAGATCTGAAACAACTCTAATACATTCCTAACAACTTTACTGAACCGAAATATGAAGGGATCGAATGCTTACCAAACAAAACGGGAGCCACAAAAGAGACTCGGTTGATGGAGAGACCAAGAGAGAAAGGCTTGGTTATTTTTGGTTTAATTCAGAAATACCAAAGGAATGATAAATCAAATTAAATGGAATGAAAAAGAGAAAATTAATCTCTCCCATAAAAGCCGAAACATAAAGAAGGAAACAGAAATCTGGAATTTTTAACAAGGGTAAAATTACACAAAAGGTCCCTTAAAATATTGGAAGATTAGGGATTTAAACTTTTAAATTGGGAAAAATTTAGGGTGTGACAACTCTCCCCCCCTTACAAAAATTTCGACCTCGAAATTTACCTGGATCAAAGAGATGCGGATACTGGGCTTTGATAACAGACTTGGGTTCCCACGTAGCCTCATCATAACCTCGGTTACGCCAGAGATTTAATGGTTTTCCTCCGAAGGACTTTCTGGTCCTGAGCAATAATCTCAACAGGTTCCTCCTCATAGCACAAATCTGGACGGATCTCAAATTCCTGAACAGATAGAACATGAGACGGATCAGCTCGATAGCGCCTCAATACAGAAACATGGAACATACTGCCTGGGCAGCGATAACACTGTCTGCCGCGGCAATCTCTTGCTCGTGGGCAGACTTTACCAAAGTTCGGCAAAGTGTCCTTGGATGACTCCGCTTATCCCTAAGTCAGAGTGCTGTTGATGACTAGTCCTTGATGATACCTCCCGGCGTGAACCAATTATACTCACCAACCAATCTTACACTTCTTTTAGCCACTGAAACTCTTAACCTATCCCTAGGCCGAGTTAGTGTTTCGCGATTGAAACACCGTACTTACCCCTTTCGTGAATCTAACTCTCCCGAGCTTAGATAAATGGATGATCACAATATCCTCTCCCGAGCTCAATTGTGAAACAAGGAATAACAAAGGATAAGCAAACCTTGATAATCTTTATTGCATTGAATCAAAGACAAAGTACAATCTCCTCTCACAAATACTCTACAACCTTCACCTAATCCCTAAGAAGGTTTAGAACATGATGGAGAGGAAAGAAACAAGAGTAGAAGTCGGCTCTCTCCCTAGGTATTTCGTTGTCTATTACATTGGTGGCTAGGTCTTTATATAGGCTAGACCTAGGGCAAATCTTTCCTAAGTAGAATATAACTTGGAGTAGGAAACAAGTTAAGTATATAATAAAATATATTTCCAAGTTTGTATTCGGCTAAAGGGGTTTTTCCGCATAGTCTTCCTTTGGGCTTTTCCTTGTGCTAGCCAGTTCCGATTCATGGGCTTCAAGTCCAGACACGTTCCTTGGATTTTTGTCTTTCCATCGCCTATAATCTTGCTTCCTGTCTTCCTGCTGCTGCCTCGGCATCAGGTCCTGCCTCGGCCTTGTCACTGCCGCAGCACTGGTTCTCCTGCACAAATATGAAAACGCAGTAAAACGTGCCTTTTTCTGGAAATATTATCTATATGAGCATACTTCTAAATATATCACATTGAGTGCATGCATTGGTCCAAGCGGGTGTATATTTGGTAATTAATGCCCATAAAAGGAGTAAAAAGTGATAGTGTGTTGAGCACTTATCAGAACACATCATGGATACGCTTGAGCTCTGGTGGTAACTCAAGTTGATAAGCTACAGGCCCAACTCGTCTGATAATACGATAAGGTCTAATATAACGGGGATTGAGTTTGCCTTTACGACCAAAATGGAATACCTTCCTCCACGGAGATACTTTCAGAAAAACCTCATCACCAACCTCAAACTCGAGATCTTTATGCCTCAAATCAGCGTAAGATTTATGTCTATCAAAGGCAGCCTTCAGCCTATGAACCAACCTGACAGTCTCCTCGGCCTCATGTACAAGATCAGGACCCAATAACCGGTGCTCATTGAGTTCAGTCCATCCAATAGGTGTGCGACACTTACGCCCGTACAGAGCCTCATAAGGTGCCATCTTAATACTGGCCTGATAGTTATTATTATATGCAAACTCTGCCGAAGGTAAGAAATCCTCCTAACTACCTCTGAAATCTAGAATACATCCTCTCAACATATCTTCGAGGATCTGAATCACACGCTCAGACTGACCATCGGTTTGAGGATGATATGCAGTACTGAAATTTAACCGAGTACCTAGAGCAAAGTGTAGAGAACCCCAGAACTTAGATGTGAACCTCGGATCCCGGTCAGAAATAATAGACAGAGACACTCCATGTAATCGAACAATCTCAGAGATGTACAACCGGGCCAACTTACTCAGAGGGTAAGTGGTCTTAACCGGAATAAAGTGTGCAGACTTAGTCAACCGATCAACGATGACCCATACAGAATCCTTCTTTGACGGAGTCAAAGGCAAACCACTGACAAAATCCATGGTCATACGCTCCCATTTCCACTGAGGAATCTCGATGTGCTGAAGAAGTCCAGACGGACGCTGATGCTCTGCTTTGACTTTCTGACAAGTCAAGCACTTAGATGCAAAATTGACTACATCTCGCTTTAGACCTTTCCACTAATACTTCTCTTGGAGATTCTTATACATCTTATCAACACCAGGATACATAGAATACGGGCTGTCATGAGCTTCCCGAAGGATAACTTGTTTCAGATCAGAGTTCCTTGGAACACAGTATCGACCCTAAAAACATAAAACTCCGTCCTGATCCAAAGAAAAGTCTTGAGAAGTTCCTTCATTGACCTCAGTAATACGGTGAGCCAAGTACGGATCATTGGGCTGCTCAGCCCGAATATCATATATCAAGGTAGGAACAACAAGGAGTTCAGCCAACAAACTACCATCCTCGAATAAACTCAGTCGAGCAAACAAAGCTCTCAGATCAGAAATGGCATTGCGACTCAGAGCATAAGCAACTACATTAGCTTTACCAGGGTGGTAATCGATCTCACAGTCATAATCCTTCAAAAGCTCCAACCATCGTTGTTGTCTCAGATTGAGCTCCTTCTGAGTGATAAGGTACTTCAGACTCTTATGGTCGGTAAAGATGTAACACTTCTCCCCATAGAGATAGTGTCTCCAGATTTTCAGAGCAAAGATCACTGCTGCTAACTCCAGATCATGGGTCGGATAGTTACACTCATATGGTTTCAACTTACGAGAAGCATAAGCCACAACCTTCCCATCCTGCATTAGAACACATCCTAAAACGGTGTACGAAGCATCACTATAAACCGTATAAGGTTTCCCAGACTCTGGTTGTGTCAGAACCGGTGCTAGTGTCAGGATAGGCTTGAGTTTCTCAAAACTCTCCTGCTGAGCCTCAGACCAGGCAAACGAAACATCTTTCCTCGGAAGTTTAATTAGCGGAGCGGCAATAGACAAAAAGCCCTCCACAAATCTCCGGTAATAACCAGCCAAACCCAGAAAGCTACGGACCTCTGCCACATTCTTTGGTTGCTTCCATTCCATAATAGCCTCAATTTTCTTCGGGTCAACCTGAATACCCTTAGCTGAAACCACGTGCCCCAGCAAAACAACCTCAGATAACCAGAACTCGCATTTACTGAATTTAGCATAGAGTTGTTTCTCTCTCAGAGTCTGCAAAACAATACGGAGATGCTGCTCATGCTCAGCCTCAGACTTAGAATAAACTAGAATATTGTCTATGAAGACCACAACAAATTGATCCAGATAGGGTCGAAACACCCTGTTCATCATGTCCATAAATGCAGCGGGGGCATTAGTAAGACCGAAAGGCATTACCAGAAACTCGTAGTGGCCATAACGTGTCTGGAAGACTGTTTTGAACACATCAGAATCCTTAACCTTGAGTTGGTAATAACCAAATCTTAGGTCTATCTTAGA
This sequence comes from Abelmoschus esculentus, assembly GCA_035048815.1. Classification (NCBI taxonomy): domain Eukaryota; kingdom Viridiplantae; phylum Streptophyta; class Magnoliopsida; order Malvales; family Malvaceae; genus Abelmoschus; species Abelmoschus esculentus. The sequence continues at coordinate 12,632,044 of JAUCBN010000031.1, forward strand.
AAACACAGAGGCTCCTCGGAATTGGTCAAACAGATCATCAATGCGGGGCAGAGGATACTTGTTCTTAACCGTTAACTTGTTCAACTTCCGGTAGTCGATACAGAGACGAAGTGACCCGTCTTTCTTTTTAACGAACAGAACCAAAGCTCCCCACGGAGAAACACTGGGTCGAATGAATCCTCGATCCAGAAGTTCCTGCAGCTGAACTTTGAACTCCTTAAGTTCCTTCAGAGCCATCCAATATGGTGCCATAGACACTGGAGTAGTCCCCGGAAGTAACTCAATACCAAACTCCACCTCCTCCCGCTTAGGGGGTACGCCCGGTAATTCTTCTGGAAAAACATCCGGAAACTCACAAACCACTATGATCTTATCCAACCCGGAATCAGATTGCCTTGGATCAAGAATGTAGGCAAGATAGGCCACAAATCCTTTCCTGATCATCTTCTCGGCTTTCAGAGCAGAGACAAGATTGGACAGAAACCCTCTACGCTCACCGATAAGGGTTACCTCACGGTCATCAAAAGTCCTCAAAGTTGCCCTCTTACGCTCACAGTCCAGAGTAACTCGGTGAGCAGACAACCAATCCATCCCCAGAATCAGATCAAACTCCCCGAACGGTAGCTCCATCAGATTAGCCAGAAAGATTTTCCCATGAACCTCAAGAGGACAATTCTTATAAACCTTGGTAACCTCCACAGGGTTATCTACAGGAGTATAAACAGAAACGAAGCTACCCACATCCTCTACAGGAATTTCCAAATAACCCGATACAGAACTAGAAACATAGGAGTGTGTAGACCCATTATCAAGTAATGCAAATAAAGAGATAGCATGAACAGAAAAAGTACCAGCAATGACATCTGGCTCATCTCGGTCCTCATGCCTCCTCGTAGCATATACCAAGCCGGGTTGGGATCCCCCTAATCTGGCGGCTCCCCTAAACTGACTAGGTCTGCCTCTACTACCAGTACCAGATGTAGCAGGCCTACCCTGACCTCTTCCCCCGGCCTGAACTGATGCCTGAGATTGCCCCGGAGCATAACCAGACTGTGGTGACACAGGACAGTCTCTAAGACGATGATCAAACGAACCATATCGGAAGCAAGCTCCGCTCCTCATTCGACACTCTCTAGAATGCCATTTCTTACAGAAAGAACACTAAGGCAACGCTCGGGTGCTAGTGGATCCAGCTCCACTAGCAGCAGGAACAACAGAAGTAACTGGTCTAGATCGTGCAGAACTCTGTGGCTCAAACTCATCACGGCCCCCATTCCAGGACTAAAAACCCTGACTATGCTGTGCAGGTGTTGCGGGCTGACGTCTACCTCTATCCTGACCCTAAGATTCCAGCTGAGCCCTCAAACTCTCATTACGCTCAGCTATCCTGGCACGCCGAGTGATCATCTTATATTCCGTGTCGTGATGAGTGGCTACAATAATCTTCAATGGTACTCGGAGTCCCTTCAGAAAGTGATCACATTTTTGTTTCTCAGTAGTCACAATACCACGGGCATACTGCAGCAGACGGAGGAACTCAATCTCATAATCATTAACAGACATATCGTTCTGTTGCAGGTTCAGGAAATCCTCACGGCATTTAGCTAAATACTTCGGACCCACATACCAATCCTCAAATGCCTGCCTGAAAAACTCCCAGTCAATCTTATCCGAAGCAGTAACTCTTTCCTCTGCCTCCCACCAGTTCAGGGCCTCTCCCTGAAGCAATGAAACAGCCGCCCTCAGTTTCCTATCAGAGGGGTAATCCATCTCCAGAAACAAACGCTGAAGCTTCTTCAGCCAATACTCTGCATCAGCTGGGTCTGTCCCAGTCTTACCATCGAACATGGTCATCCCAACAGCCAGAAACTCGGTAGATATGGGTTTCCTAACACCCTCATTTTGTCTCAAGTATCTGAGCAACTCTCTTTGCATGGTCACAGAGTCCAAACCAACAGTCTCACTATCCCCAGAAACAAACGGTCCCTCACTCTGAACCGGCTGATCAACCTCGGCTTGCTGAGCCTCGGTTTGTAACTCGGGCTGATCCTCCCCTCCTATATCATGTGCCAAACTTTGATCCTGTGGCGGGTCCACAGGAGGCGGAACATCACTAGAAGATCCAGCAGAACGACCTCGGCTACGGCCTCTACCGGTCGCTAAACGTGTACTTCGACGCGGTGACATAGTAAAGTATCTACAGAAAGACATACAGAATCCTACATTAGAATCGGTACTTGGAGAATTATTCAAAATATTTCAGATAATTCAAAATACGAGTCAAAACAAAATTTCGGATTTACAAATAAAATCATCAAAATTTATTTTCAATTCAAAAATTATTTTGGACCTCACAGTCCAAGGGTTGAACCTGGCTCTGATACCATTAAATGTAACCCCTAAAATTTACCTAATTTCTTAGGTTAAAAGATAGGGTTTACGTTACTGAAACTTGATTTGCAAGTTAGGGTTTTTATAAAATTAAAATAATAATTAGAAAAATTATTAAATAATTAATAATTTTAAATGCTGAAAAGTTAAACGTTTATAAATATAAAGTTCAACCCATAAATATTAAACATTAATAATTCAGAAAAATCCGAGTAAAAGTCCCAAGTCCTTATTACAAAAATAATATCCAATAAAAGTTTATAATCCGGAAATAAAATGGTAAAACATACGATATTATTAAACTGAATCAGTATCCTCCAAGTACCGTACGTAGACTAGGTCCGAGATTTGAAACAGGAAACTGAAAGGGTGTAAGCTAGGGAGCCTAGTGTGTCTCTAGTGTGCAGATAAACAATATCAGATAATAGAATAGAGTAGAAGATAATGTATGCATGAAATGCACCCAACACCGAACACCATCAGAAGAGTAGGTTCCCCCCATGAACCACTCTAACTCCATCACACCAACAGAAGTGAAACTCGACCCGCAGGTAGAGCCACTGAACAGAAGTGGTATATTACAGAACCACTGAACAGAAGTGAATTAATCACTAACTTCCTCCGTACAGAAATATTCAACCAGATGCAATGTTAAGTGCAGATATAAAATCAGAATGCATGCCTAATAATCTAACAGAAGGCATACATAACAAATTCAGAATCAGAAATACGATGTCAGGATGATGCATGATCATATGGAATTTAACATAAATTTTCACACATGGAATAACAGAATTAACAGAAGAGAACACACCTGTACCAGAAGACTCAACGTCGATACTGACGTCTATTGGACTCGGCTCTACCACTAGAATGAACAGGAGTAGAACCTATGAGTAACAATTAACATTAGACACCCTACTATACCACTATACCGAAGAATACACTAAACAGAAATAAACCGATACTCACGTGCAGGTCCCAAATGTTGATGAACAGGTGGTCGTCCAGGAGGAGAAGGAGGTAAGTGCTCGGGGTCGGAATCCATGTCACCTGAAGCCAACAGAAATGATTTTAGAAACCACTAAAGATAACTTCCAAATAATGCATTCGAACATAAAAGCCCTAAAAACGACACTTTGGGTTCGAATTTCGAAAAACGGACAACGCCATTGAACTCAGGACGTCGAAAAACATAAAGTGGGATCGGGTAGGAAAAAGTCAACGCTGACGTCAGCACGGTCAACGCTGACGTCATCAGGTCAATACTGACGTCAGCAGTGACATCAACCGGGGTTGGGTCATGGGTCGGGTCAGGTTTGGGTCAGAATAGGCTTGGGTTCGGACCGGGCGGCTCGGGTTGGCTTGGGGTTGAACCAGGCGGTTCGGTCGGCCCTGGGGTTTCCCAGATTATTCCTAGGCTTGATTTTCTGCAGAAATTCGACTCTAAACCCCCCCTTTCGATTCGATTCACTCCTGAAATTCGTTTCAACAACACAATCGAATCAAAACAACCCTAAACTTCAACTTCGAATCAAAACACCCAAACCACACCAAAAACCGAATCAAAACTCAACACTCACCCCCTTCATATTCGAACAAAACCAGAACTGAACACTTGATTCACTAACAAAAACAGATCCGAAACAACTCTAATACATTCCTAACAACTTTACTGAACCGAAATATGAAGGGATCGAATGCTTACCAAACAAAACGGGAGCCACAAAAGAGACTCGGTTGATGGAGAGACCAAGAGAGAAAGGCTTGGTTATTTTTGGTTTAATTCAGAAATACCAAAGGAATGATAAATCAAATTAAATGGAAAGAAAAAGAGAAAATTAATCTCTCCCATAAAAGCCGAAGCATAAAGAAGGAAACAGAAATCTGGAATTTTTAACAAGGGTAAAATTACACAAAAGGTCCCTTAAAATATTGGAAGATAACACTTGAACCCTCAAGCTTATAGAAATTTCAATTGAGTCACAGAAATTGGATTTAGAAATCCCCAATTTCTATGGTTTAAGATTAGGGATTTAAACTTTTAAATTGGGAAAAATTTAGGGTGTGACAAGGATTAAGTAGAAATCCCTTATTGGAATTGTGTGACTTAAGGTATGGGCAGAAACTAAGGTTAGGCGTGCACATATCAACGTTTGTGACGGAATGGGAGATGTTCTATTATAAAGTAATGCCTTTTGGACTAAAAAATGTCGGGGTAAATTACCAAAGAGCAATGGTGACCCGCTTCCACAATATGATGCACAAAGAAATTGTGGTGTACGTGGACGATATGAATGCTAAATCCCGAATTGATGAGGAGCACATTCAGAATTTAAAGAAACTGTTCCAAAGATTGAGGAAGTACCAATTGAAGCTCAATCCTACCAAGTGCAACTTTGCAGTAACATCGGGGAAACTCCTTGGATTTGTGGTCAGCAAAGGAGGATTAGAGACTGATCCAGATAAAGTAAGGACGATCCAATATCTCCCGCCACCTCGAAAACATAAAGATGTTCGAGGATTCTTAGGGAGATTAAATTACATATCTTGGTTCATTTCTCAATTGACTAACAAATGTGATTCTAATTTTAGACTACTCCGAAAGAGTAATCCAGGGGTATGGGATGAGGAATGCCAAGAGGCTCTCGAGAAGATTAGAAAGTATTTGATGAATCCTATGATCCTAGTGTCACCAGTACTGGGAAACATGATGAGTCTAGAAAGAAAGAAAGAAAGGGTAATTTATTATCTATGCAAAAAGTTCACGGAGTGTGAAACTCGATATCCGCCAATTGAGAAGCTCTATTGTGCTTTAGTGTGGGCTGCTAAAAGACTCACGCAATACATGTTATATCACACTACCTGGTTGATATCAAAACCAGATCCATTGAAATACTTGATGGAAGCACCAACATGGACCGGGAAAATGGCTCATTGTCAAATGTTGCTATTTGAATTTGACATTATTTATTTGAGTCAGAAAGTAGTAAAGGAAGTGTTATTGTTGATTTCTTAGCAAGCCGAGCTTTAGAAGAGTACCAGTCCCTGAAATTTAACTTCCCGTATGAGGATCTGATGTATATTGCGACAGAATAAGAAACCATCCTAGAGGAGGAGTCATGGAAGTTGTATTTTGACGGGGCATCTAATGCACTGGGGCATGGTATAGGTGCGATGTTGATCTCTCCAGATAATGTTTATCATCGCTTCACAAGCAGACTAGAGTTCTTTTGTACAAATAACATAGCCGAGTATGAAGCCTATGTTATAGGATTATACGGTGCCTTTGAGAAAAAAGTTAAAATACTTCAAGTCTTTGGGGACTCATCTTTGGTAATTTATCAGCTTCGCGGAGAATGTGAAACAAGAGATCCAAGGTTGGTTAGATACTATGATTTTATCTAGTAGTTGATTAAAAGATTTGAGAAGATCAGTTTTACCTATCAGTCGAGAGAAGACAATCAGATGGCATACGCTCTAGCTATTTTTGCTGCAATGTTTAAAGCTAGTACAAGAGCAGAAATGAGGCCAATAAGAATGCAAACTTTTGAAATGTCAACTTATTATTGCACCTTGGAAGAAGAGGTAGACGGTAAACCATGGTACCACGATATCCTGCAGTACATTAAATGTCAGACTTATCCTGAAGGAGTAAGCGAGAATGATAAGAAAACCCTTAGAAGATTGGCAACAGGGTACATTTTAGATGGAGAAGTATTGTACAAGAGGGGAAAAGACCAGGTGTTATTAAGATGTGTCGATGCCCAACGAGCTAAAGAGATCCTCGAAGAAGTGCATGATGGTTTATGCGAAACACATGCTAATGGTTTCTCGATGGCCCATAAAATTATGAGATACGGGTATTATTGGTTGACTATGGAAGCAAATTGTATCATCTACACCAAGAAGTGCCATAAGTGCCGATATATGCTGATAAGATTCATTCTCCCCCGTCACCGTTGTACACCATGAATTCACCGTGGCCCTTTGCAATGTGGGGAATGGACATCATTGGGCAGATTCATCCAGCGGCATTTAACAGACACCGTTTCATCTTGGTGGCCATCGATTACTTCACCAAATGGGTAGAAGCAGCCTCTTATCCCAACATCACGAGAGCGACAGTTTGCAATTTCATAAAGAAGGAAATCATTTGTCGGTATGGTTTGCCAGAAAGAATCATTATTGACAATGCTTCCAATCTGAATAATAAGATGACTACAGAAGTCTGTGAGCAATTCAAGATAACTCACCACAACTCCACCACTTATCATCCTAAGATGAATGGGGCAGTGGAAGCAGCAAATAAAAATATCAAGAAGATCATAGTAAAGATGATGTAAACTTTTAGAGATTGACACGAAAAGCTACCGTTGCTTTATTTGCCTACAGTACATTTGTACGTACATCGATAAGGGCAACTCCATACTCTCTGGTGTATGGCACAGAAGCAGTACTGCCCATAGAAGTGGAGATTCCGTCGCTCCAAATCCTGAATGAAGTAAAGTTGGATGAAGCTGAATGGGTTACAAGCTAGATATGATCAGCTCAACCTTATTGAAGAAAAGAGATTAAGGGCCATTTGTCATGGTCAGATGTATCAGAAAAAAAGATACATGCATACAACAAGAAGGTTAGGCCTAGAGAATTTCGAGAGGGAGATCTGATGCTAAAAAGGATCTTGCCCATACAGAAAGACTTCCATGGGAAGTGGATGCCAAATTGGGAAGGGCTCTATGTGGTTAAAACGGTCTTTTCTGGAGGAGAGTTAATCCTAGCAAAAATGGTTGGACGCGAATTGAGTAACCCCATAAACTCAAACTCAATTAAAAAGTATTACGCTTAAAAAATCAAAAAATGAAAAGAAAAAGAAACAAAAATGATAAGAAGAAAAAAAAGAAAGAAGATAAAAGAAGAAAGAAGAAAAATAAAAAGAAGATTCAAGAGGAAAACCCAAAAAAGGGCTTCTTGTAACCAACAAAGGAATCGAGTCGAAAACCCGTAAAGGGCAGCTTGAATCCATTTTGAGAATTGGCATCTAATGGGCAAACCCTCTCAAATACAATGACAGGACTTGGGGCAAGGAATCTATCGTCAACAAGGATCCACATGTCATTCATACAGTGAAATGTTTAAGACTTTGTATCGTTTTTGTCATCTTTTGAGAAACCTCCTGTTTGCCATGATATTTTAAATATAAATATATTACATATATCTTTTCCATGAATTATCATTCATCATTTTTTGGTTTAACATAGATTAACAACAAACAAAAGATTTCTTGACATTACTTTGTTATAGTCTTAGCCTATAAGGTACATGTGATACAGGCAAAGAACTAATCACAAGAGGAATCCCGTGCAACAAAAAATACTCACACGGAAATTTTGAAATGCCAAAACTACAAAGAACACCAGAATGGGGCAACAGTAGGCAAATATCATCCGAAGACCAGCTCTTCATTGAAAAAAGAAGAAAAATGAAAAAGAAAAAAGAAAAAATGGGAAAGAAATGAAAAAAGAGAAAATTTAAAGAAAAATGAAATAAAAAAAAAAGAAAAAGAAAGAAAAGAGAGAGAAAAAAAATCTCGAAGATGCTCCCAAAACTGAAAGCTCAAATACCTTGGAACAAGTTGATGTTTGAAGTTTGAACTCTTAACGTGAGATGAGACGTCCCTGCTACATCAAAAGAGAAGAAGATTGAAGATAAGAAAGCATTATCATTGCCTGATCAAATGCGAGGATCACAGAAGATATCATCATTCATGCATCATATAGTGCAGGCATCCCTAGGATTAAGCGCATGCTAACATGCATTGTAGAACATTTTAATCATTTTTTCTATAGGTACACAAGAACCAGAAGAGATTCGAAAGATGAAACATAATGAAAGGCCTATAGAAATTGTTGAAATCCACATCAGAAAACAAAGCATTGACAACAATTTTGCATAGAATGAACTCACGATTGCAAGATGAAGATTCTATGCAAGAAGAACCAGCAAACTCAAGATTCGAGAGGAGAGTCAACCAAAAGATTCCATGCAAGAAGAACCAACAAACCCAAGATTCAAGAGGAAAATTAACCAAGAAGTTCTGTACAGGAAGAACTCACAGCTTGGAAGACTCTATATAGGAAGAGTTTGTATCAAAATGTTCTATAGGGGAAGAATTCACAAGATTCTATTACAGAAAGAATCTCCAACAAGAAGTTTTATATAGGAAGAACTCTTGATTTGAAGACTTCAAAATGCGAAGATTATATTACAGAAAGAATCTCCAGCGAGAAGTTCTATATAGGAAGAACCCTCGGAGCAAGCAAAAGATTCTATATAGGAAGAATCGACAACGAGAAGTTCTACAATAGGAAGAACTCTTGAAATTCAAAACGTGAAGATTCTATGACAGGAAGAATCTCTAGCGAGAAGTTCTACAACAAGAAGAACTCTTGGAATTGAAGATGCGAAATATTCTATGATAGAAAGAATCTCTAGCAAGAAGTTATACAATAGGAAGAACTCTTGGAATTAAAGATGCGAAAGATTCTATGACAGAAAGAATCTCTAGCGAAAAGTTCTACAACAGGAAGAACTCTTGAAATTGAAGACACGAAAGATTTTATGACAGAAAGGATCTCTAGCGAGAAGTTCTACGACATGAAGAACACTTAGAATTGGATACACAAAAGTCAACATAGGAAGGATTTGTAGCATAAGGAATTTGCCGAAGACAAGCAAGACTCTACGTAGGAAGAATCTACATATCCGAGGCACCTGATAGAAGATCTAGCAAGGAAGAAATTGTAGGCTCAAAGTCCCAGTTTTGAAAAAAATTTGTTTTAGAGCAGCGAAGAAGATCAAGAGAAGACAAGAAAGACGCAGTGTTCAACCATGAGAACCCCAACCTTACCAAAAAGAACCACCACTTTACCAACAACTTTACCAAGTGAAATGGGTTATATTTTATCTTTGCTTCATCGCTGTTACATAACAATGTGCAAAGAGGGTGGTAGGTGCACTTAGACCTCTTGGAAATGTAATTCCAAAAATCTAAAGTATAAAGGACGGAGGGTGACACCACAAATCAAAGAGATTAACTCATAAAATAAATAATTTGATTCAAAGTTGTGTGTTCAAATGCCAAAATGGCTACATTTTATAGGGAATGAAAGGATGTGGACAAGGGACATTTCAATTTGAAAAGGTAGCCTATTAGTGTCCTTGATGTCTGTTCAATTGATGGTGTCTCCCTCCTTAACCGTTTGGTTGAATGGTATCTCCTTCCAAGAATTGTTGGAACTTTTCGGTTTAAAATTCCAGCCTGTACAGTCTTCAGTAAATTTGACATATATCGAGTTCCTGATATTGGATTGATGTGATTCAATATGCGTTGGAAAGATAAGAGATAGAGGAACAAATTTAATGAAGACACCGAAACCCAATTCTACTTGTATCCTGCTCTAAATTGAAAAACAAGTGGACCATCATGAATCTGCCGAATGAAGAGTGCTATCTCTTTGTTTTGGCGCTCAAACATGTTTCCCTCCATGGTTGGTCGGTTGTTTCTCTTGGGGAGGGAACATGTCCTTCCATGGTTGAGCTTAAGGTTATAGGGTGAGCTAAGATGAGCTGGATGAACTAAGGTTGAGCTGGGTTGCGCTAAGCTAGGTAGCTCATTTAGATAACTGAAAGTTCATCATCTTTGAGTGATGATTTGAGCTGAACGGCTAACCCCCTCGCTGAGTGAATTGATCCTTAAGGCCATAATACTCTCCTTAATCCATAATAGTGCATAGGAGCTGATCCAAATTCCATATGGACTGAAATTTACCATTTGTCGTTTTGAGCTCATTCTGGATTCGTGAGCGCAAACGAAGCTAGCATCCACTTCATTGCGCTGACTAGGAGTGTTTGGTACATTTTGGTGCTAATCGGAAGCTGGTAAGTGCTTCAAAAAATGATTCTTTGTTTTGAGCTCAAATGATTCATTTGAGCTAAAACGAAGCTGGCCAATATTCCCTTAAGCTGTGTTTAACATAACCTGCAAAGAAACAACTTAAACTAATAAGTATGATGTTACTAAACATGTGTTGAATATTAATTATGCATAATATAAGCTAGATAAAGCTGTGGTTCAATACTAATTACTAAGTTATCAATAGTAATATAAGGAAATAAACATTATAGGTATATAATATGAGATAGCAAGTGAGTGTAGCACATGAATTGAGTAAATAAAGAGGATTAAGTAGAACTCCTTGATTGGAATTGTGTGACTTAAGGTATGAGCAGAAATTAAGGTTGGGCGTGCACATATCACCCATTACAATATTCAAGCCCAACTCCCTTATCCAATATCCAAATCTAACCCAATCCAATATGATAACCCTAATTGTGACCAACTAAACCCTAACCAGATGCTAACCAAGCCAGTCATCGCCTATTCATCTCCCCTTCCAACTGCCCGTGTGTGGCCTCCACACGCGGCGATTCGAATCGCGCGTGGCCGCCACGCTCTCTCTCATTGGCTCCCGCGAACGACCACCTCCCCGATCTGCTCCACTGCTCGCGGCAACTCGAACCTGCAAAAGAAGAAAACATTAATATGATGTAGCATGTCGAAACGGACTTTCTCCATATGTTACGGATCTAGGAATATTGTAAGCATGTTTCTGCAACAAGAATAACATAAAAACAACAAGGAAACAAAGTTATATTCATGATGGATATAAGGAATAAAGGGGAAAACGAAAATTAATAAAAAATAAAAATAATAAAGATGGTGTTTTGAAGAAAACTCGAAACAAGAAAGATGAATGCTTCAAGAAACATCCATGGTAGCAATTGAGTGTTCAACAATGGTGAATTATGATGTTGGAATCGATTGAAAACCCTAAACTCGAAATAACTTGCACAATATATTGAGCAAACCTGAATCGAATCTGTTTAACATCAAAGGACTAGGACCCTCTAGATAACAATCTAGGAACCCGAAGTATCAAGAGTTTGACAATCAAAAACAAGTTTGAATATCAGAAAAGTTCTAAAAAGAACCAAATAAAAGAAAAACTCTCAAATAATTTTTTTAATCAAAGTGTGTAATCTTGTCTTTACAAAAATTAGGAATATAGATTGGCTGCTTCTCTCCTCTCTCTCTTTTGCCTCCATGTTTCTCTTCTCCTTCTTTCTCTTTTCCTCGGCACGGAGACCAACTTAGTCATCTTCTCTACTACCCTGGCTCCTCCATTCTTGGCCGCCTCGGGAGAGGAAGTTGCAGCCACCCATCATCATCAAACCTATGAGATATGTGTTTGCATACTAATCTATTTTTATACTTTGTTTTGCGATTTTCTTTCCACTATCGCCTATTTCGTTTGGTTTTCTTTTAATAAGCAAATTTGTGTTTCTATAATGGCCAAACAATTTCCTGAACCAGATCACGAACAAGCTATCGACTATGGGCTCTTTCAGCAACACTTGGTCCTTGTGGCGGCGATCATCGCTCACCAATGTTAGGTTTCTCCTTACAAACCTATACTGATACATGAAGAATATGAATTTTTGAGTTATAAAATTCTTGGCCTTGGGCCATTTTATTTGCAAGGAGGATAGATTCGTCTTGCTATTTTCTTATCAGAAGTCTTCTTCAATATAAGTACTTCAAGCTTTTATGAGGGAGATTATCTTCACACTCTCGCTTGCCTAAGCAATCGCCTTTAGGAGGGTGAGTTAGAGTCGATTATGGTGTTTGCCTATCTAATTACGAATAGGAGGGTGTCTAGGACAACAACATATCATCAATTCACCGGAGAGATTTGTTTCGTTTGCAGGTGTTTGCCTATTCAATTACGATTAGGAGGGTGCCAAGGACAAATCTATCCAACATTATACCACCACCAGCATCTATCCCGCTGCATTTTACATCATTTGGTATCAGATTCAATTCGATTCCTTGAGATTGAGTTTGTTCATTTTTTTCTTTTTTCTTCTTGCTAAATTTTCAATACGACTTCTCTTCCATGGTACTTTAATCTTTGAAGAACTTCCTCCAATCATTGTTTTAGATTTGAGGGTGAATCTTTTTGAGGAGTGGAGGAATGATACATGAAGAATATGAATTTTTGAGTTATAAAATTCTTGGCCTTGGGCCATTTTATTTGCAAGGAGGATAGATTCACCTTGCTATTTTTCTTATCAGAAATCTTCTTCAACATAAGTACTTCAAGCTTTTATGAGGGAGATTATCTTCACACTCTCGCTTGCCTAAGCAATCGCCTTTAGGAGGGTGAGTTAGAGCGGATTATGGTGTTTGCCTATCTAATTACGAATAGGAGGGTGCCTAGGACAACAACATATCATCAATTCACCGGAGAGATTTGTTTCGTTTGCAGGTGTTTGCCTATTCAATTACGATTAGGAGGGTGCCAAGGACAAATCTATCCAACATTATACCACCACCAGCATCTATCCCGCTGCATTTTACATCATTTGGTATCAGATTCAATTCGATTCCTTGAGATTGAGTTTGTTTATTTTTTTTCTTTTTTCTTCTTGCTAAATTTTCAATACGACTTCTCTTCCATGGTACTTTAATCTTTGAAGAACTTCCTCCAATCATTGTTTTAGATTCGAGGGCGAATCTTTTTGAGGAGTGGAGGAATGATACATGAAGAATATGAATTTTTGAGTTATAAAATTCTTGGCCTTGGGCCATTTTATTTGCAAGGAGGATAGATTCACCTTGCTATTTTTCTTATCAGAAATCTTCTTCAACATAAGTACTTCAAGCTTTTATGAGGGAGATTATCTTCACACTCTCGCTTGCCTAAGCAATCGCCTTTAGGAGGGTGAGTTAGAGCCGATTATGGTGTTTGCCTATCTAATTACGAATAGGAGGGTGCCTAGGACAACAACATATCATCAATTCACCGGAGAGATTTGTTTCGTTTGCAGGTGTTTGCCTATTCAATTACGATTAGGAGGGTGCCAAGGACAAATCTATCCAACATTATACCACCACCAGCATCTATCCCGCTGCATTTTACATCATTTGGTATCAGATTCAATTCGATTCCTTGAGATTGAGTTTGTTTATTTTTTTTCTTTTTTCTTCTTGCTAAATTTTCAATACGACTTCTCTTCCATGGTACTTTAATCTTTGAAGAACTTCCTCCAATCATTGTTTTAGATTCGAGGGCGAATCTTTTTGAGGAGTGGAGGAATGATACATGAAGAATATGAATTTTTGAGTTATAAAATTCTTGGCCTTGGGCCATTTTATTTGCAAGGAGGATAGATTCACCTTGCTATTTTTCTTATCAGAAATCTTCTTCAACATAAGTACTTCAAGCTTTTATGAGGGAGATTAGCTTCACACTCTCGCTTGCCTAAGCAATCGCGTTTAGGAGGGTGAGTTAGAGCTGATTATGGTGTTTGCCTATCTAATTACGGATAAGAGGGGTGCCTAGGAAAACAACATGTCATCAATTCACCGGAGAGATTTGTTTCGTTTGCAGGTGTTTGCCTATTCAATTACGATTAGTGGGTGTCAAGGACAAATCTATCCAACATCATACCACCACCCGCATCTATCCCGCTGCATTTTGCATCATCCTTGCAATTAAAATGGCCCAAGGCCAAGAGTTTTGTAACTTAAAAATTCATATTCTTCATGTATCATATACACAACACAATCTTCGCTTTCGAAAAGTTCAAGTGGTCTGATCTTGTTATGCTCACTGCGTTAGACCTTTGCATCGTTCTTATTGTGTCAAATCTCTTTTGTTGTATTCTTTTATCACCCTTTCAAAGGGAACTTACCAACATCTTCATTGATGTTTTCTTCTCTAACCTGTTCAGCCTTCTTTGGCCACCAATACCTTTGTTTATCACTTGTATGACCATATCGATTCTTTATCTTTTGGATCTCTGCGCCTATGATCAAATTTTTGTCTCTCAGGCTACTGATCTAGTAGAACTAAAAAGCATGAAAATGAAACTCAATTTTCTCATCTTTTACTCCACTTGGTTTCCACATGTTTCATATTTGGGCTTCGTTAACACCCAAATTGTAATTTGTTTTTACATTATTTTACTTGGATAGGTTGTTTCGTTGCTTCAACTATCTTCTTCCTTCCCAACACAGGATTTCTTGAATCCATGATAACTTTTTTTTCTAAGACTACTTCTTCCCCTATTACATATGCACTTTCTTGGCAACCACGATCTTAAACCAGACTTGGATCTTTACTTCTCTCTCGGAAACAGTATCCTAATCATACAAGAAAGCTTATACTTGGTGTTGAGGAATGTTGTTTGGACCATACACCATGTTCGCTCTAGACCAACAAGTTTCATATTTGTTCCCATGGTTGTTAAGGTCTACTTAGAGATAAGTATGCTCAAATTTAACTTTGATACGCTACTGATTGCTTTTTGGCCACACTTAGTTTTTTTTGCAATTCATGTTTCATGTGTTCTCCCGACAAGAAAACCCTTTCGCCTAGCATGCTCCTCAGGCAACATGGAGGTAAGGTCTCCGGAACTCTATCATGTTACGATTTGGATAGTTACATCTTTAAGAGGAAGGACTTCGTTGATTCTACTCTCTGAAGGTCTTGGACTGCACCTCTTGCTTGACGACTATGAACCTCGCGACCGTGGTGGCCATTGGTTACCGTGGTCCTCAAGATCTTGGAACAAGGCATCTACCACAGGTATGCTCTAGTTGTTAATCTGTTACCCTATTTCTATTTTTTTATCTTAATTTACCACATGATTAAAATAGCATCGGATACAACATAAGTTAGTTCTTTGAGAGTACTATGCTTTTTCTTGTATTCTTACATGAATACACCACCCTTTCAAAGGGAATTTCCCAACACCATCTTTGGTGTATTATTATCAACCAACCTTTATGGTACGATCCAAACGTTTCTTTGGGTAAGTCTTTCCCACCTTTACGCTATAATCCAAGATTTTAACAACGTTTTCAACTTTCTCTTTCTTTCCCATATACATCTCTATCTTGGCAACAAGAAATGCTAACTCTTTACAACAAGGACTTATCACTGATCCCATGGGTGGGTCGATGGCAATTTTTGAGGCGATTATATATTTACTACATGTCTTTCATTCCACTTCTAATGAGGACTCATAATTCCATTCATATTGGCCTTTTTACATGTCATCAAACTCCTACAACCTTTCCTATAACAAATCATTATTATAATCCTTTTATACTTCAAACTCTCTACTCTTTCCTATATATTACCATCCCTTCCTCTCATAATTCCTCAACTACAATACCTTTCCAACGCCAATCTTCCTTCTTTTTTCTCAAGTATCTCTTTACTTTCACCAATCAATTTTTAATGGACTCCAAAACCTTTCTTCAACAACTTGGAAGTCTTCAGTTCACCGATGAAGAACAAGCTGCTATCTTTCAACCAAGTATTTCATGGGATTGCTTTGATAAGGAAGCACAATCCACCCTACTAGGGAACCTTAGATCCTCCAAGAATATAGATGACCAAGTGATCATTAAAGCTTTTACCGGAATCTGGACTCCGGCAAAGCTAGCATGAGAGTCCTGAAGCCACATCTTTTTCTTATCTGTTTTAAGGATGAGAAAATTAAGGACGATATCATGGCCATGGGGCCTTGTTGTGGCAAAGTTGGTCATTCAACAGATTTTTGTTCTACCCCGGTTGAGGCTCGAGTAGAACAACTCCAATATGGCGACTAGCTTCGCTTTGTTCCTACGAAGAAGGATGCACAACCTTCACAAAAAGGTCGGATCCGTTACATTACCAATACTCATTCCAACACTCAGCCTACACCAACATCCTCCCAAACTTCCACAAACCACCAAGCTGACACCAATGACAAAGGCAAAGCTCCTATGCCACCTACTCAAGTTAATGCCACTGAGTATATCCCAAGTAATGAATCTCCCCAGACTATTTCGAAAGGCCCTCGAACTCTCCCAACTGTTGCAAGTAGACTATCTGCCCGTCGATGTCCTCCTCAACCATTACAAATGGTCTTCCCTGACCAAGAAGCTAACATTACTAAGCGACAAAACGCTTATGACGACACTGAGGAGGTGAGTTTGCTGGAACTAGAACTCCAAGAGTTAGAGGCGGAGCTTGCCTTCCAGGAGGCGTTTGATTGGCTAGAAACTACGCTGAATCCTAAACGAGTTGCTCGTCCCACTTCAAGTAGAGGTACTAAAAGAACACCACCTTTTGATGAGAGTAACAGGCTTAAACGTCCTAGACAAACAAACAAAGTCTCTGATGGAAAAGCTAGGATGAACAACGCAAATAACTCTCCGGCTGATGTGAGCACATCATGTCAAGTTCAACAAGTTGATCTGGAGGTTTTACCATCAGGACCTATCACACGTTCTAAGGCAAAGAAATATAGGGAAGCTCTTTTCCTTACTTGCGCTAACATTTCAAATTCATTTGAGAACGTCCATGCCTTAGAATATGTTGTTTATAATGTGTTGCATGCTGATATGTGACATATTTAGGTATATATATATATTAGTATGTGTGTTTACTTATGTATATACTATGTTAAATATGTATGCATTTGGTTTTAAGTGTGTTTGTGTGGTTAAAATAAGACTACAAGGCTTTTTAGATGTGTTTGCCTTGTTCTGATATAGGTACTTAGAAGAACCTTAGCTCAAGTGGGCGTACTCAGCTCAACACCAGCTCAAGTGAATTATATTCAGCTCAGAAGAAGCTCAATGGAGTGAACGCAGCTCACCTTAGCTCGAGGTAGCTCGAAGGCTTAGCTCACAGCTCTGTTTAGCTCCTTACACTCTCAGCTAGCTCATTTAAGCTCTACTCAATTTCCAGCTAGCTCAACTCAAGCTGAAGTGACCTACGGCAACTGAAAACCTATCGTACACGAAGAGCATGTTTCCTAGGCATGTGCCATGCATGTGGGATCCACATAGCAACCTTCTCCACATGTTTGGGCGTCCAAAACCAAGCAAGCCAAACAAGGCCCTTGCTTTGAAGACTAAACAGCAACATTGGATAAGAATGAATGGTTTTGGTTCAAATTTCAAATAATTAGCACATGTTTAATGTGCCAAAACATGTGGCTAAGGATATTAGGAGCCTAGGAGGAGTTATTTTTGCATTTAAAAATTCAATTTTCGTTTGAATTAAGGCCACAAACTCAAATTTGACCAACTTCTCCTTTATTCCTATATATTACCTTAATTTTGTAAAGATAAGGTTAGACCTTTTGATGAATAATTTTTTTTTGTGAGATTTTCTCTCAAACCTGGTTCTTTTTAGAACTTTTCCTTGACTATCAATTCTGCATTGTTGTCAAGTTACTTGATACTTCGGGTTCTTAATTGTTCGATAATTGAAGGGTCCAAGTCCGTTACAAGCAGATTCAAGATAAGGTTCAGGTCCGTTGAGTAGATTCTTTGGGTTCTTCCTTGGAGTTTGTTCAAACTTCAAGAACATTGTTGCCATTGACAAATGCTTGAAGAACTTCATCTTCAATCTTCAAATCTGTCCAAAAATTTCCAGCAACTTCTTTCTCCCTCAATTCTGATTTTTCTTTTTATTTTAAGTATTTTTAACATCCTAACACAACACCATGTTTGTTTTTGCTGCAGAGGAATACTTGCTACAATCCTAGGTCCGTGAATGAACGTGGAAACGTTGTTTCTTCACAACCAGCCCCGTATCATATTGGTAATCAGAGCTTAGGTTGGATTTAGCACGTTTTGCACCTAAAAAAACCACAAAACAAAACCAAAAGAAAATATCAAAAAAAAGTTTCGAATTTTATTTCTGGAAAATACAGTAGTCAAAGTCAACATTTCGAAATTCAAAAAAAAATCAGAAATTAAAAAAAAGTACCAAATTGTGTTGAGTGGAAAACAACAGTGCTGATATGTTTAACATGTTGAAGGATGTGTTTATCTTACCTTGAAATTCTTTGTAATCACCTGAAATCAACTTTTCTTGTTTGTTTCGGAAATTGGATGATGGTAAGCATTTCTACTTCATAAGTTGCTAATTTCTCGTTCTTTTAGCATCCTTTGTTACATTTCATTTGTTTTCTTTTTTTTTCAGCCCCTGATTTTTAACTTTTGTTCTTTGTTTCTTCAATTTTTGACCCTTATTTATTTTTCTACCATTATTCCCCTTCACTTGTTGTTCTTTCTTGTAATTTGACTCATTTATAGAATCTGAACATCGGAATTAGTTCCTTTAAAGAACTGAGTACGAGAGATTGAGGGAAAATGCAAACTGAGCGTGTAAGATCAGAAGGGGAGACAAAAAAGAGCCATTCAAGTACTCCCGAGTGAAACACGAGTGTTGAGTGTTATTTTCTCTTTTCTTGAGTGCAAATTCCTTGGAGCGATCAGTGAGGATTTTGTTGTGTGATTTGTGAGGTCCATTTTCTTTTACACTAACCTTTAATCTGTTTGTTTGTTTTTATTTGTTTTTGTTGTTTGAAGAAGAAAAATGACAGGCTATGGTGATCATTCTAATGAAAGACAATCACCAGACTTGTAGATGTAAACCTTGGAGAGAATGATGCAAAG
The DNA here is from genome assembly GCA_035048815.1 of Abelmoschus esculentus. NCBI lineage: Eukaryota > Viridiplantae > Streptophyta > Magnoliopsida > Malvales > Malvaceae > Abelmoschus > Abelmoschus esculentus. Next base: position 12,651,029 of record JAUCBN010000031.1, read on the forward strand.
AGTAGTGCCTGGTGCTTTAGAGCTATTACAGTCCCGAATGGACAGAATTGATGGAGGTTCCAATTATGCCCATGATGAAATCAATGAAATTGAAGTCAATCAATCCCCGAGACCTAACCCTAGACGTGATCAGCAAGTTGATGATAATATTTCTAACATAAAAGTTGCTATACCTTCTTTTAAGGTACGTTCAGATCCAGATGCTTATCTAACATGGGAAAACAAGACTGAACACATTTTCGAGTGTTACAATTACTCGGAACAAAAGAAAGTTCGACTAGCAACTGTAGAATTTGTTGACTATGCACTATTATGGTGGGATCAATTAATGATTAGTCAACGACGTAGAGGTGAAGGACCAGTGAGAACATGGGACGAAATGAAGCATATCATGCGGAAACGGTTTATTCCTTCTCATTATCATCGTGATTTATTTCAGAAATTACAAACTTTGAAATAGGGCAATAGGAGTGTCGAGGACTATTTCAAGGATATGGAGATGTCCATGATGCGTGCAAACATAGTTGAGGATCGTGAAGCGACTATGGCTCGGTTTATGGCAGGTTTGAATTCTGAAATTGCTAACGTTGTTGAATTGCAGGATTATGTCGAGTTGGATGACATGGTGCATATGGCAATGAAAATTGAGCGACAAGAACGTAGAAAAGTTTCTACTAAAGGTAATACTAATCTATTTAAATCTTTTTCAAATCCATTGTATACCCTTAATCATGCTAGGAAATAAGCGCCACTGCGGATTCAAGAGCAAGGCGAATCCAGCAAGCCAAAGCCTTCCATTGTTGATAATGGCGAGGCAAACAAAAAGTGGTGGCACAAGAACGATCGAGAGATATCCAGTGTTTCAAGTGCTGATGGAGGCTAGAAAGTCCTACTTTTATGATGAAGCATTCGTCCTTCCACCTTTGTCAGATTGTAGTATTTAAGATGTCGAACTCACAGGGATTGGCTTTCTTACGCAATTTATTATTCCTGCACAATGGAAAAATAAAGACACAGATAATTGAGTTGGATTATAACTAAGAAAACTAATTAAAGCAATAAAGATAAGTGATCAAGAAATCAAGGATGAAAAAGTGGGGGCAAGTTAGAATGCTTCATAGTGTGGAATCAGAATGTAATTGTCTCATTCTCATACTGCAATAGGGTTGAACTGCCGCCTCGGCGGGTCGCACAAAGGGTCGCCGCAGCTAACTCGGCGGGGTTATGCCTTGTCGAAAATTCAACAACTCATAGTTCGATAGAGCATCCTTGTATGTCTTCTTCCTTATCCCTAAGCTAAGAGAACTGTTGAAACCCACGTCTTGATGATACCTCCCGGCGTGAATCAAGGGCGGACAACAACCAAACACATGCGTCTTGTTAGTCGCTGAAATCCTGGGCGGTTAATCTCTTAACCGGATTAGTCAATGCCCATGAGCAAAGACCGTATTCTCTCGTTTCGTGAGCCTAACTCTCTCGATATTAGACAAATAGATTTTTCTTCACATACTTGTCATCTCGAGCTCATATGCAAAGAAGAGTAAACGCCAAGAGAGAATAAACTATGAATTCTGAAATTGCATTAATAAGAACTAAATAAATTACAAACCTTATCCCACAACTACTCCACAAACTAACCTAAACCCCAAAGGGGACGATGGTGGAATTTAGGGGTTTTCTATGAAACTTGATTTCGAGATATCTTCCTCTCTACATAGGCTATGGTTTATATAGGCTTGGCCTAGGGCAAACCTTTACAAAGTAGGAATTCAACTTGGAGTAAAACACAAGTTAAGTACATAAATAAAAGATATTTATTTTATTTCCTAGTTTATTGCTATAAGGATTCTTTTCCCACGTGGCCTTTGACCTTGACTTTTCGTGTGTTTCCCAGCTCCGATTTCTATGATGCTTGTCTTAAAACGTCCACCTTGTTTTTCTCTTTAAATCGCCTATCATATCAATATTTGTTTTCCCGGTGCTGCCGTGGTGGGTGCTTATTTGCATTCCAGCTTTGGTTTCTAGCATCCATCATGCTATCTGACATTACCTGTGTGGTAGTTTCCTGTCTAAGAGAAAAAACCATTAACCGCACTTGTTTTATGCCAAATAATCGATAAATTCATGAATTGAGTATTGGGATGCTGAAATATGGAAATAAGCAGAATTATCCAATATTGCCATTAAATCTGTCCTTTATTAGCAATAATCGAGTGGGAAATTGGTATAAAGAATAGGACTTTAGGCACTCGTCACACCCCCAAACTTGAACTATTGCTTGTACTCAAGCAATGCAAAAGATAGATTTTTAAGTGAGGAATTTTATAGTAATATACCGTCCTGCCTGCCGCAGTAGAATTCCTTTCTTGACTCGGCCTCTTCTAGGCTCTAGGATTTCCTCGAAACTGGACTATGAGTCTTGGTGAGTGTGTGCGTAGCTATGTCAAAATTGACTATCTAAGTTCTAATCCTTTTTCTAGCTCAAGACTTCCGACTAAGATTTTTCTTCAATTATTTTTCTTTCCTTTTCCCTGTTTGGTATATAAATATATATATATTGCTATATACTTATACTGCTTGAGCCAGTTTTCGGGCACCTCAAGTGTTAACTACTCTTACTAGAGCCAATTTCGGGCACCTCTAGTAAGTGGGAAAAAGACTAAGTCCTAGAGCCAGTGATAGGCACCACCTCTATGGACTAAACTATAGCTGGTGATAGGCAAACTGAGCGTGTAAGATCAAAAGGAGAGAAAAAAAAGAGCCATTCAAGTATTCTCCCGAGTGAAACACGAGTGTTGAGTGTTATTTTCTCTTTTCTTGAGTGCAAATTCCTTGGAGCGATCAGTGAGGATTTTGTTGTGTGATTTGTGAGGTCCATTTTCTTTTACACTAACCTTTAATCTGTTTGTTTTTATTTGTTTTTGTTGTTTGAAGAAGAAAAATGATAGGCTCTAGTGATCATTCTAATGAAAGACAACCACCAGACTTGCAAATGCAAACCTTGGAGAGAATGATGCAAAGAGTAGTGTCTGGTGCTTTAGAGCTATTACAGTCCTGAATGGACAGAATTGATGGAGGTTCCAATTCTGTCCATGGTGAAATCAATGAAATGAAGTCAATCAATCCCCGAGACCTAACCCTAGACGTGATCAGCAAGTTGATGATAATATTTCTAACATAAAAGTTGCTATACCTTCTTTTAAGGGACGTTCAGATCCAGATGCTTATCTAACATGGGAAAACAAGATTGAACACGTTTTCGAGTGTTACAATTACTTGGAACAAAAGAAAGTTCGACTAGCAACTGTAGAATTTGTTGACTATGCACTGTTATGGTGGGATCAATTAATGATTAGTCAACGACGTACAGGTGAAGGACCAGTGAGAACATGGGATGAAATGAAGCATATCATGCAGAAACGGTTTGTTCCTTCTCATTATCATCGTAATTTATTTCAGAAATTACAAACTTTGAAATAGGGCAATAGGAGTGTCGAGGACTATTTCAAGGATATGGAGATGTCCATGATGCGTGCAAACATAGTTGAGGATCGTGAAGCGACTATGGCTCGGTTTATGGCAGGTTTGAATTCTGAAATTGCTAACGTTGTTGAATTGTAGCATTATGTTGAGTTGGATGACATGGTGCATATGGCAATGAAAATTGAGCGACAAGAACGTAGAAAAGTTTCTACTAAAGGTAATACTACTCTATTTAAGTCTTTTCAAATCCATTGTATACCCTTAATCATGCTAGGAAACAAGCACCACAAGCGCCACTGCGGATTCAAGAGCAAGGCGAATCCAGCAAGCCAAAGCCTTCCGTTGTTGATAATGGCGAGGCAAACAAAAAGTGGTGGCACAAGAACGATCGAGAGATATCCAGTGTTTTAAGTCATGATGGAGGCTAGGAAGTCCTGCTTTTATAATGAAGCATTCATCCTTCCACCTTTGTCAGATTGTAGTATTTAAGATGTCGAACTCACAGGGATTGGCTTTACATACGCAATTCATTATTCCTGCACAATGGAAAAATAAAGACACAGATAATTAAGTTGGATTATAACTAAAAAAACTAATTAAAGCAATAAAGATAAGTGATCAAGAAATCAAGGATGGAAAAGTGGGGGCAAGTTAGAATGTTTCGTAGTGTGGAATCAGAATGTAATTGTCTCGATCTTATAATGCAATAGGGTTGAACTGCCACCTCGGCGGGTCGCACAAAGGGTTGCCGCAGCTGTCTCGGCGGGGTTATGCCTTATCGACAATTCAACAACTCATAGTTCGATAGAGCATCCTTGTATGTCTTCTTCCTTATCCCTAAGCTAAGAGAACTGTTGAAACCCACGTCTTGATGATACCTCCCGGCGTGAATCAAGGGCGGACAACAACCAAACACATGCGTCTTGTTAGTCGCTGAAATCCTGGGCGGTTAATCTCTTAACCGGATTAGTCAATGCCCATGAGCAAAGATTGTATTCTCTCGTTTCGTAAGCCTAACTCTCCCGATATTAGACAAATAGATTTTTCTTCACATACTTATCATCTCGAGCTCATATGCAAAAAAGAGTAAACGCCAAGAGAGAATAAACTATGAATTCTGAAATTGCATTAATAAGAATTAAATAAATTACAAACCTTATCCCCCAACTACTCCACAAACTAACCTAAACCCCAAAGGGGACGATGGAGGAATTTAGTGTTTATCTATGAAACTTGATTTCGAGATATCTTCCTCTCTACATAGGCTATGGTTTATATAGGCTTGGCCTTGGGCAAACCTTTACAAAGTAGGAATTCAACTTGGAGTAAAATACAAGTTAAGTACATAAATAAAAAGATATTTATTTTATTTCCTAGTTTATTCCTATAAGGATTCTTTTCCCACGTGGCCTTTGACCTTGACTTTTCGTGTGTTTCCCAGCTCCGATTTCTATGCCGTTTGTCTTAAAACATCCACCTTATTTTTCTCTTCAAATCGCCTATCATATCAATATTTGTTTTCCCGGTACTACCGCGGCCTCCAAAGTGCTGCCGTGGCGGGTGCTTATCTGCATTCCAGCTTTGGTTTCCAGCATCCATCATGCTATCTGGTATTACCTGTGTGGTAGTTTCCTGTCTAAGAGAAAAAACCATTAACTGCACCTATTTTATGCCAAATAATCGATAAATTCATGAATTGGGTATTGGGATGCTGAAATATGGAAATAAGCAGAATTATCCAATATTGCCATTAAATCTGTCCTTTATTAGCAATAATTGAGTGGGAAATTGGTATAAAGAATAGGACTTTTAGGCACTCGTCAAGTGCCTTGGTCGAGGACATGTTGCTAGCCAATGTCCTAATCGGAGGGTTATGCTGATGCGAGATGATGGAGTGATTGAATCAGATTCAGAGGAAGAAGTGCATGATGTCCCTATTGAAGAAGAAGACAAGGATGACCTAGAGGTTCCTGAAACTGGTAAGGTGATGGAATTAATGGTTATTAAATGAAGTTTGAATGTGCAACAGATACCGGATGATCAACAACGTGAGAATATCTTTCACACACGATGCAAGGTGCAAGATAAGGTGTGTGTAATGATTATTGATAGCGGTAGTTGTACTAACGTCGCTAGTTCAGTGATAGTTGACAGGTTAGGTCTAAAGACGACGAAGCATCCTAATCCGTATAAGTTGCAATGGTTGAATAATGGTGGTGAACTTAAAGTGACCAGACAAGTTGTTATACCATTTTCAATTGGAAACTACAAAGACGAAGTCCTTTGTGATGTTGTTTCTATGGATGCTACTCACCTATTATTGGGACGCCCTTGGCAGTATGATAAGAGAGCAATGCATGATGGATATACGAATCCTTACTTTTTCATGCATGCAGGTAAAAAGATCAGTTTGGCTCCTTTGACACCGAGTCAAGTGTTTGAAGATCAAGCGAGCATGAAAAAGAGTAAAGAAGCTGTAAAAGAGAAGAAAAAGATGTCCGTTTATGCAACCAGTAGCGAAATCAGGAAATGTCTTTCCTCTCAACAATCTGTTCTTATTTTAATATTTAAAGATTATTGTTTGTTGGCAGATTTTCCTACTTATTTACCTGCACCGATTTTGTCTCTTTTACAGGAATTTGAGGACGTGTTTCCGGATGAAACACCGAAGGGATTGCCACCTCTTAGTGGCATTGAGCATTTGATTGACTTTATTCCAGGTGCTACTATCCCGAACCGACCAGCTTACCGAACTAACCCCGAAGAAACTAAGGAGCTTCAACGCCAAGTTACTGAGTTAATGGACAAAGGTTACATTCGAGAAAGTTTGAGTCCGTGTGTTGTTCCGGTGCTACTAGTACCGAAGAAAGATGGATCTTGGAGGATGTGCGTAGATTGTAGAGATGTGAATCAGATTACAATTAAGTATCGTCATTCCATTCCGAGACTTGATGACATGTTGGACGAGATTTGCGGAGCCGTCATCTTCTCCAATATTGATTTGAAAAGTGGTTATCATCAGATTCGCATGAGAGAAGGCGATGAGTGGAAGACAGCCTTCATGATGTGAGCACATCTACACAAGCTCAATCAGCTGATCCGGAGGTCTTACCATCAGGACCCATCACTCGATCAAAGGCTAAGCAATTCAGGGAAGTTCTTATTCTTAAATGTTTACAAGTCTCAGAATCCCTTAATAATGCATATGCCTTAGAGAATAAACTTTACACTATGTTACATACTGATGTGTAACATCTTGTAACTATATAGTACTTAAGCTAGTATTGTGTTTATTAAGCATGTAAATAGGTGTGTTTTCCATAAGTTCAATAAGAACACAAGCTCATAATCATGTTTACCATGTTTCTTTAGCTTGTTACATGTTTTCCAATATGATAACTATGTTTTTCAGCTTGTTTTAACTTTCTTTAATAAGTTTACAATACTTATGATGGTATAACTTTTGTTTTCTCATAGGCACAAGGAAGAGTACCAAATGAAGGACTTCACCTTAGCTCGGGAAAAGCTCAATGGATTTCTAGCAGCTCGTTTCAGCTCAACTAATCCTCAACACTTCAGCTAGCTGAATTCAGCTCAACTCAGCTCCATTCAGCTCAACTCCAGCTCTACTAGCTCAACTCAAGCTGGTGAGCCCCGGGATAGCTCAAAGGTGTCCTCCACGTGGGAGAGTGTGTCATGGTCATGTGACCAGCATGAGGGGCGTCCACCATCCTTCCAAGCATGTGCATGGCATGTGGCAGATTCAAATTTCAAGATTTCCCTCCTTGAAGTTGGCGTCAAAGTAAGATAAGGACAAGGAGTTATTTCCTTTGAATTTCACACATAAAACACATGTGTTAAATGTTTGAAATTCAGTCTTCTCTCCCTCCAAAACCAGCCGGCCACAAAGGATAAGGATGAGTAGTTTTATCATCCACATTTAACATAATTAACACATGTTAATTGTGCTTACATTTCAGGCCACTCATCTGAAACTTCCAATTCAATTCTGGCCAAGTATTCTAGGCTCCAACTCCCTTGTACTAGCCTATATATATGTATACTTTGTAATGTAAAAAAAAAAAAAGACAATTTGAATGAAATTTACTTTTGTGAGAATTTCTCTCATTTCGGTTCTTTTGAGAACTTTCTGACTTCTCAAGTTCGTTGCTTGCGTGGTCAACCCCTTTGATACTTTGGGTTCTCGGTTGTAGATAATCGAAGGGTCCAAGTCCGTCTGAAGCAAGTTCAAGATAAGGTTCGGGTTCGTTCAACAGATTGTTCGAGTTCATCCTTGGAGTTTGTTTCATTTTATTTCTTTTCCTTGTTTTTATTTCATTTTCGTACTACCCCTTGCAACCTATTTTTCAACCTTGTCAGAAACTTCATTTCTCACCATTCACCTCACCAAAGACCAATCCTAGCCATAACCAAACCAATACTTTCAGCGTTCCACCATTGTCAACTTCTCCGAGCCTTCATCTTCTACATTCTGTCTACCTAAATTTTCCAGCCCTTTTAAACACCAATTTGCAGCCATGCTTATTGCAGGAGACATCTTACTTCAATCCTAGATCCGAAACAATCAAGAAGGCGTCCTCAACAAGGAGCCCTCTTATCATGTGGTAATCAGAGCCTAGGTTGGATTACAAGTAAGAATCATCTTCGTAAGTGCAAAAACAATCAAAAAAAAAAAAAGTCAAAAAAAAAAAAAAAAAAAAAAAAGTCAAAGTCAACTCTAGTTAAAAAAAAAATTTCGAAAATTCAAAAAAAAATCAGAATATCAATAGTTGAAAGAAAAGCACTTCATGGTATTGAAAAGATGAAAGAAAATGCAAGTTTAATGTGTTCTACAGCATCAAACACTACCATAATCAACCGGGCATGAAGAATTGATTGTTCGGTGAAAGGAGAGTAGTAAGTGTTTCTTTGTAGTAAGTAATCCATTTTTTTTTTTTTTTTTTTTTTTCTTTTTCTTTCTTTCTAACCTTTACCTTACTTTACATCACTTTTCTTTCCATTTAACACTAACCGAATTTGTTTTGGACAGAACCTTACATTTCGATTGTCACTAACCGTTGTTGTTAAAGACTAACACTTGTGACAGATTTGAAGAAAGTCTACGCTAGTCCTCTAAAGAACTTATAACGAGAGAAGGAGTGGTAAAAGGCATTTGTGTGTGTGAGATCAGAAGGGGAATCAAAAGAGCCATTCAAGTATTCCCGAGTGAAACACGAGTGTTGGAGTGCCATTTTTATTTTTCTTTGGAGTGAACTTGTGAGGATCTTGTGTGTGTACTTTGTGAGGTCCATTTATCCTTATTTTTATTTTGTGTTGTTTGTTCTTTACTAACAATGGCAGGTTCAAATGGAGATCGTGATGATCAACAACAAAACGACGTTCAACCAAGCCTTATGATGCAAGCCATGCTTCGAGAAGTCCGAAGAGTAGTGCAATCAGAGATTGAACAATTGCACGTGAGAATGGACAAGATCGAGGGATCTCAAAACAATTCCCATGATGACAACAATGATGACGTTGAAGAAGTGCAAGAACCGAGGCAGAATGCTCCTAGAACAAATGGGAGGCGTGTACAACACCAGGCACAACTGGATGACAATTTGAACAACATCAAAGTTGCCATACCCCCTTTTCAAGGACGATCAGATCCGGATGCATATCTTGCGTGGGAAAGCAAGGTGGAACACGTCTTTGATTGCTACAATTATTCTGACCAGAAGAAGGTTCGATTGGCAGCGATGGAGTTCGTTGACTATGCCTTAATTTGGTGGGATCAATTGATTCTAAGTAGAAGACGAACCGGTGAAGGTCCAATCAATACATGGGCAGAGATGAAAAGAATTTTGAGAAAGAGATTTGTACCATCCCATTACCATCGAGACCTATTTCAAAGGTTACAAACTTTGAAACAAGGAAATCGAAGCGTCGAAGATTATTTTAAAGACATGGAGATGGCCATGATGCGTGCTAACATTGAGGAAGACCGAGAAGCAACCATGGCGCGATTCCTTTCAGGTTTGAACACTGACATTGCCAATGCTGTTGAATTGCAACATTACGTCGAATTAGACGAAATGGTGCAAATGGCAATTAAGGTTGAGAGGCAGCAACGAAGAAAGATGTCGTCATCCCGAAGTAATAATTCTTTCAGACCTCCTTCCAATTCTGTTTTCAATCCTTCTAACAATTTCAGGAAACAAGCACCGTTTCAAAACAAAGAGAAGGGTGAAACGAGCAAGCCAAAGGCCCCGATTGTAGATGTTGGGCGTGGGAAGCAAATTGCACAACCAGAACGTCCAGAACGCTCAAGGGATATTCAATGCTTTAAGTGTCTTGGAAGAGGACATATTGCAAGCCAATGTCCTAATCGGAAGACTATGTTGATGTTAGAAAACGGAGAGATTGAGTCTGAATCCGACAATGAAGAACAGGAACCTTTACACAAGGAAGACAAGGATGATGCGGATGATGCCTTGGATACATACATGACCGGTGAAGCACTTGTCATAAAAAGAAGTCTAAATGCTACACCTACACAAGACGACCAGCAACGAGAGAACATCTTCCATACTAGATGCCTCATTAACGACAAGGTATGTGTTGTCATTATTGATGGTGGTAGTTGTACTAATGTTGCAAGTTCTTTCATGGTTGATAAGTTAGGCTTAAAGACGAAGAAGCATCCCAAACCATACCGTCTTCAATGGTTAAATGATGGCGGAGAAGTACGAGTTACTAGACAAGTTTCGGTACCATTTACCATAGGGAGGTATAAAGATGAAATCCTTTGTGATGTCGTCTCAATGGATGCGTGTCACCTACTTTTGGGACGTCCATGGCAATACGACAAAGGTACGTTGCATGATGGAATTACAAATCGATATTCTTTTACACATGCAGGTAAGAAGATCACCTTAGCACCTTTGACACCGAGTCAAGTGCAAGAAGATCAGGTTCGATTGAGAAAGAATGTCGAGGAAGCCAAAACAGAAAGGAAGAAGACGAACGTATATGCGAGCGGCAAGGATATCAGGAAATGTCTTTCCTCTCAACAAACTTTACTTATTTTAATGTATAAGGAGTATTGTTTGTTATCTGATATTCCTAATGATTTGCCTACATCTATTACGTCTCTTTTGCAGGAGTTTGAAGACGTGTTTCCGGATGAGACACCGAGTGGGTTGCCACCTATTCGAGGTATAGAACATCAAATTGATTTCATTCCGGGAGCTACCATTCCAAATCGGCCAGCATATCGAAGTAATCCAGAAGAAACAAAAGAACTTCAAAAACAAATCACCGAGTTGATGGAAAAGGGTTACATTCGGGAAAGTTTAAGTCCGTGCGCTGTACCAGTACTTTTAGTACCCAAGAAAGACGGAACATGGAGAATGTGTGTTGATTGCCGAGCGGTGAATCAGATTACCATCAAGTATAGGCATCCCATTCCTCGTCTTGATGACATGCTAGATGAGTTGTGTGGTGCGACCATATTTTCCAAAATTGATTTAAAGAGTGGATATCATCAGATTCGGATGCGAGAAGGCGACGAATGGAAGACAGCCTTCAAAACGAAATTGGGTCTGTACGAGTGGTTAGTGATGCCTTTCGGTTTAACTAACGCACCTAGCACCTTTATGCGTCTGATGAATCATGTTTTACGATCTTACATTGGAAAATATTGTGTTGTGTACTTTGATGACATTCTTATATACAGCAAGTCTTTGCAGGATCACGAGGAACACTTGAGGAATGTTCTTGGCACATTGAGAAAAGAAAGGTTATTTGGTAATCTGAAGAAATGTATGTTTTGTACTGATAAGGTTACCTTTCTTGGTTTTATCGTGACTGCACAGGGTGTGGAAGTCGATCCAGAAAAGGTGAAGGCGATTCAGGATTGGCCTCGACCGACATCAATAAGTCAGGTTAGATCTTTTCATGGTTTAGCTAGTTTTTATCGTCGGTTTGTACCTAATTTCAGTTCCATTACCGCCCCCTTAACCGGGATTATAAAGAAGAATTCAGTCTTCAATTGGGGTAATGAACAGGAAGAAGCCTTCTTGAAAATTAAGGATTATTTGACTAAGGCCCCAGTGTTAGCCTTACCTAACTTTGATAAAATGTTCGAGATTGAGTGTGATGCTTCAGGAATAGGAATTGGAGCCGTTTTATCACAGGAGAAGCGACCTATTGCCTATTTCAGCGAGAAGTTAAGTGGTGCTACCTTGAATTATCCAGTGTACGACAAAGAGATGTATGCATTGATTCGAGCTCTTGAAACATGGCAGCACTATCTCTTACCGAAAGAATTCGTAATTCACACCGATCACGAAGCTTTGAAGCACATAACAGGTCAGCATAAGTTGAATAAAAGGCATGCTAAGTGGGTTGAATTTCTAGAATCTTTTCCTTATGTCATTCGATATAAGAAAGGTAAAGACAACGTTGTAGCAGATGCCTTATCCCGTAGGTATGCACTTCTGAATTACTTAGACTCTCATTTGATTGGGTTTGCCTATATCAAAGAATTATATGCTACTGACCCTGATTTTGGAGAAAGATATACATTGTGTGAAAAGGGTGCAGATGAGAAATTTTATCGACATGATGATTATCTTTTCAAAGAAGGAAGACTCTGCATTCCTCAAGGGTCAATTCGAGAGGTCCTAATTCGAGAAGCTCATGAAGGAGGACTTATGGGACACTTTGGAGTCACCAAGACGTTACACATTCTCAAGGAGCATCTATTCTGGCCAAAGATGCGACGAGACGTCGAAAGGATGTGTGAACGATGCGTGACATGTAAGAAAGCAAAGTCGAAGGTATTACCACACGGTTTGTACTTACCTTTACCTATTCCCGACTCCCCCTGGACTGATATATCTATGGATTTTGTGTTGGGATTGCCTAGGACTAGGACAGGTAGAGATAGTATCTTTGTTGTGGTTGACAGGTTCTCAAAGATGGCACACTTCATTGCGTGTCATAAGACCGATGATGCTGTTAATGTGGCTAACTTGTTCTTTAAGGAAATTGTGCGTTTACATGGTATTCCTAGGTCGATTGTTTCTGACAGGGATGTAAAATTCTTGAGTCACTTCTGGAGGACTCTTTGGAGCAAATTAGGTACGAAACTTATGTTTTCTACTACTTGTCATCCCCAAACTGATGGACAAACTGAGGTTGTTAATCGTATTTTATCTACTTTACTCCGTTCCATCATCAAAAAGAATATTAAGACGTGGGAAGATTGTTTGCCGCATGTTGAATTTGCATATAACCATGCCGTTCATTCTGCTACTAAAATGTCACCTTTTGAGGTTGTTTATGGATTTAATCCTATCACTCCTCTCGATATGTTGCCTTTGCCATATGAACAAGTGACGAATAGGGACGGACAATCCAAGGCTGATTATGTAAAGAAGTTGCATCAACAGGTTAAAGATAACCTTGAACGAAGGACTCAACAATACGAGAAGCAAGCGAACAAAGGACGTAAGCGAGTTACCTTCGATGTTGGAGATTGGGTTTGGATTCACTTCCGAAAGGAACGTTTTCCAACCCAACGACGGTCCAAGCTGTTACCACGAGGAGATGGTCCTTTTCAAGTGGTTGAGAAAGTGAACGACAATGCTTACAAGTTGGACTTGCCGGGTGAATACAATGTAAGTGCTACATTTAATGTTTCCGACTTATCCCCTTTTAATGATTCTGCAGATTTGAGGACAAATCCTTTTCAAGAAGGGGGGGATGATGTGAGCACATCTACACAAGCTCAATCAGCTGATCCGGAGGTCTTACCATCAGGACCCATCACTCGATCAAAGGCTAAGCAATTCAGGGAAGTTCTTATTCTTAAATGTTTACAAGTCTCAGAATCCCTTAATAATGCATATGCCTTAGAGAATAAACTTTACACTATGTTACATACTGATGTGTAACATCTTGTAACTATATAGTACTTAAGCTAGTATTGTGTTTATTAAGCATGTAAATAGGTGTGTTTTCCATAAGTTCAATAAGAACACAAGCTCATAATCATGTTTACCATGTTTCTTTAGCTTGTTACATGTTTTCCAATATGATAACTATGTTTTTCAGCTTGTTTTAACTTTCTTTAATAAGTTTACAATACTTATGATGGTATAACTTTTGTTTTCTCATAGGCACAAGGAAGAGTACCAAATGAAGGACTTCACCTTAGCTCGGGAAAAGCTCAATGGATTTCTAGCAGCTCGTTTCAGCTCAACTAATCCTCAACACTTCAGCTAGCTGAATTCAGCTCAACTCAGCTCCATTCAGCTCAACTCCAGCTCTACTAGCTCAACTCAAGCTGGTGAGTCCCGGGATAGCTCAAAGGTGTCCTCCACGTGGGAGAGTGTGTCATGGTCATGTGACCAGCATGAGGGGCGTCCACCATCCTTCCAAGCATGTGCATGGCATGTGGCAGATTCAAATTTCAAGATTTCCCTCCTTGAAGTTGGCGTCAAAGTAAGATAAGGACAAGGAGTTATTTCCTTTGAATTTCACACATAAAACACATGTGTTAAATGTTTGAAATTCAGTCTTCTCTCCCTCCAAAACCAGCCGGCCACAAAGGATAAGGATGAGTAGTTTTATCATCCACATTTAACATAATTAACACATGTTAATTGTGCTTACATTTCAGGCCACTCATCTGAAACTTCCAATTCAATTCTGGCCAAGTATTCTAGGCTCCAACTCCCTTGTACTAGCCTATATATATGTATACTTTGTAATGTAAAAAAAAAAAAAGACAATTTGAATGAAATTTACTTTTGTGAGAATTTCTCTCATTTCGGTTCTTTTGAGAACTTTCTGACTTCTCAAGTTCGTTGCTTGCGTGGTCAACCCCTTTGATACTTTGGGTTCTCGGTTGTAGATAATCGAAGGGTCCAAGTCCGTCTGAAGCAAGTTCAAGATAAGGTTCGGGTTCGTTCAACAGATTGTTCGAGTTCATCCTTGGAGTTTGTTTCATTTTATTTCTTTTCCTTGTTTTTATTTCATTTTCGTACTACCCCTTGCAACCTATTTTTCAACCTTGTCAGAAACTTCATTTCTCACCATTCACCTCACCAAAGACCAATCCTAGCCATAACCAAACCAATACTTTCAGCGTTCCACCATTGTCAACTTCTCCGAGCCTTCATCTTCTACATTCTGTCTACCTAAATTTTCCAGCCCTTTTAAACACCAATTTGCAGCCATGCTTATTGCAGGAGACATCTTACTTCAATCCTAGATCCGAAACAATCAAGAAGGCGTCCTCAACAAGGAGCCCTCTTATCACTTCAAGATGAAGCTAAGTTTGTATGAATGGTAAGTGATGCCTCTACATTTGCGAGTTGTTTTGCAGGTTTTGCGAGAAGAAAGATTGTTTGGTAACATAGAGAAATGTGTATTTTGTACTGACAAACTCACATTTCTTGGTTACATTGTCAGTTCTCAGGGAGTTGAAGTTGATCCTGATAAGATAAAGGCAATTCAGGAATGGCCACAACCGACATCGATTACTCAGGTTAGATCGTTTCATGGTTTAGTGAGTTTTTATCGATGATTTGTTCTTAAATTCAGTTTTATTACTGCCCCCTTAACTGGGATTATTAAGAAAAATTCTAGTTTCTTTTGGGGTAAGGAACAAGAAGATGTCTTTCTAAAAGTAAAAGACTATTTGACTCGAGCACCTTTGTTAGCATTACCTGATTTTGATAAAACGTTTGAAATTGAATGTGATGCTTCTGGAATTGGTATAGGTGCTGTTTTGATGCAGGAAAAGAGGCATGTTGCTTATTTCAATGAGAAATTGAGTGGTGCTACATTGAACTATCCAGTTTATGACAAAGAGATGTATGCACTGATTTAAGCTTTGGAGACGTGGCAGCATTACTTGTTGCCTAAGGAGTTTGTGATCCATATTGACCACGAGGCCTTACGTTACATTACAGGTCAACATAAGTTGAATAAACGACATGCTAAGTGGGTTGAATTCTTAGAATCTTTTCCTTATGTCATTCGTTACAAAAAAAGGGAAAGAAAATGTCGTTGCTGATGCTTTATCATGTAGATATGCATTATTGAGTTATCTTGATTCGCATTTGATTGGTTTTACGTATATTCGTGATTTATACCCTGATGATCCTGATTTTAGAGATATGTTTAATGCTTGTGAGAAAGGCGCAGATGGAAAGTTTTAAAGGCATGCTGGCTATCTTTTCAAAGAAAACAGGATATGCATTCCCCAGGGTTCGATGCGTGATATTCTGCTTCGTGAGGCACGTGAAGGTGGATTGATGGGTCATTTTGGTGTCACTAAGACGTTACTCACATTGAAGGAGCATCTGTTTGGGCCAAAAATGCGCAGAGATGTTGAAAGGTATTGTGAACGTTGTGTAACATGTAGGAAAGCAAAATCGAAGGTTTCACCACATAGTATGTACTTACCTCTACCTATTCCTAATTCCCCTTGGACTGATATTTAAATGGATTTTGTTTTGGGATTGCCTCGAACTAGAAATGGTAGAGATAGTGTCTTTGTTGTGGTTGATAGATTCTCTAAGATGACACATTTCATTGCATGCCATAAGACTGATGATGCTGTTAATGTGGCTAACTTGTTCTTTAGAGAGATTGTTCGATTACATGATATTCCTAGGTCAATTGTTTCTGACAGGGATGTTAAGTTTCTGAGTCATTTCTAGAGGACTCTTTGGAGCAAAAGAGGTACAAAACTCATGTTTTCTACTACTTGTCATCCCTAGACTGATGGACAAACTGAGGTTGTTAATCGTGTTTTATCTACTTTGTTGCGTTCCATCATTAAAAAGAATATTAAGACTTGGGAAGATTGTTTGCCACATGTTGAATTCGCTTATAACAATGCTATACATTCTGCTACAAAAATGTCACCGTTTGAGGTTGTTTATGGTTTTAATCTTATTACGCCTCTACCCCGGTTGAGGCTCGACCAAAACAACTCCAATATGGCGACTAGCTTCGCTTTGTTCCTAAGAAGAAGGATGCACAACCTTCGCAAAAAGGTCGGATCTGTTACATTACCAATACTCATTCCAACACTCAGCCTACACCAACATCCTCCTAAACTTCCGCAAACCACCAAGCTGACACCAATGACAAAGGCAAAGCTCCTATGTCACCTACTCAAGTTAATGCCACTAAGTATATCCCAAGTAATGAATCTCCACAAACTATTTCGATAGGCCCTCGAACTCTCCCAACTATTGCAAGTAGACTATCTGCTCGTCGATGTCCTCCTCAACCATTACAAATGGTTTGAAGAACTTCAAGAATGTTGCTTCCATTGACGAATGCTTGAAGATCTTCTTTCTTTTAACATTCTAACACAACACCATGTTTGTTTTTGCTGCAGAGGAATACTTGCTACAATCCTAGGTCCGTGAATGAACGAGGAAATGTTGTTTCTTCACAACCAGCCCCGTATCACCGACAGAGGTTGATGTTGGTCAACCCCGCCAAGCAAAATGAAACTCTTATGTTGGAATTGTCAGGGTCTTGGCAACGCCCAAGCAATTCGTGCTCTACAACGTGCTTCCTCCAATCATGATGCCAATTTTCTTTTTCTTTGTGAAACTAAGTTAAACATACATAATATCGACCGTATTAGGATTAAGTTAGGTATGCAAGGTTGCATAGCCGTTGAATCCAGCCCTACTTGTACGGGGCTTGCCATTATTTGGAATAATAAAACTACTATTGATTTGCTTTCTTACTCTGACCACCATATTGATGTTATTATTTCTTTTGGACAAACACAATTCCATTTCTCTGGTTTACATGGTTTTGCTGAAACTGCGAACAAATACAAAACTTGGCAATTAATTGATACTTTACAATTAGCCTCCTCCCTTCCTTGGCTTTTAGGGGGAGACTTCAATGAAATCCTACACGACAATGAAAAGCAATGCGGATTACGTCAGGCACGATCACAAATTAATAACTTCAGAGATTGTCTGATGCGAAATGATCTCTTCGATTGTAAACCAAAATCTGGATGGTTCACTTGGACTAGATCAGGACCTAATACTGAAACCATTATGGAAAGAATCGATAGATTCCTTCGTAACTCCTCTTGGTTTAATGTCTTTTCTAACTTCCACGCTACATTATTATTTCAAGCCTGATCTGATCATTGCTCCATCTTAATGGACACTAGCCCTTCTAGTGCTTTCAGATCAGAAGCTTCCAAGAACCTCTTCCACTATGAGAATTGCTGGGTTGATAACCCGGAAGTTTTTTCCCGGATTAGAGAGATTTGGTCTAACCCATCCAAGACGACCATTGCTAAACTTCATGAAATTAGGCGTTTTATCGGATCTTGGCAAACGAACCAACATATCAAGTTGAACGAACGTATTAACCAATTAACCAACTTTATAAATATGTGTCTCAAGCGACAACTTTCAGATGCTGATATTAATAATTTTATTTTCTGCAAAAAATGAGCTTGATAGCTTGCTTAACGCGAAAGAAATATACTGGGCACAACGAGCCCACACCACCTGGCTAGAACATGGTGACAAAAATACTTCCTTTTTCCATGCAAGAGCGAACAATTGCCGGTGAAAAAACCATATTTCTGGGCTTTTCAACAATGTAAACATCTGGCAAACGCATATGGAAGACATCATGGCTACTGCCATTGATTACTTCCAGACTCTCTTCTCATCCTCTTCTCCTGTTATTGCATCTTCCATTTTGGAAAACATTCCAAATATTGTTTCTGAGAACATGAACAATGAACTCAATAAGGAATTCACAACAGACGAAATTACAACTGCTTTTCGTGATATTGATCCAAGGAAAGCCCCAGAAATTGACGGATTTTCGAGTGGTTTCTTTAGGAAGCATTGGGATGTCCTTGGCCAGGACTTTATAAACCTCTACTATAGTCTCCTTAGTGGGTCTGTTAGCATGACAGAGGTCAATCGTACTATCATAGTTCTTTTACCCAAAATTAATGACCCTACAACTTTCATGGGCTTTATACAATTTTCCAACTTAAAATTCACGATAACTAACTTATAAATATACAACTATGCCATCACTTCTAGGAGTAATTAGGATTGCAAGTTACCATACTTTCATGCCATTGTGATATGCTCCAACTCTCCAAACATGGTTGTAGAGAGAAGCTTTGATTGCCCGGACCTTAGAATGCAAGCAAGCTTTGTATCGCGCTTGTTTCCTGAACAAAAGAATGTTAAAAGATTCTGGAAATAAGATAAGGATGATTTAAAAAGAGGTTATGGTGTGGGGTATTGTTTAGACAAAAAGGAAGTGGTTTTAGTAAAGATAATGTGTGGGGGAGTTGCTGGTTGATTAGGGAAGAAAATGAAGGTGTTTAAGTGAAGTAAATGGTATGGAAGGTTATGTTAAGGGCTGGTGAAGAAAGGTGGACAAAAATGGAAGGAGGATAGTGATTATGTGATGTTGGAATGATAATATTCAAAGGGGCAAAGGTTGAACTTATATTATAGGAACATAAACCCAATCTAGTTGCAACTTTGAGGGTGGTAGGTGCACTTAGACCTCTTGGAAATGTAATTCCAGAAATCTAAAGTATAAAGGATGGAAGGTGACGCCACAAATCAAAGAGATGATTTGATAAGTCAATAAAGTTCTTAAAAAAAAGAACAAGATTGAGAGATTAACTCACAAAATAAATAATCTTATTCAAAGTTGTGTTACAAAATGAAAATTCAAGTCCTATTTATAGGAAATAGAAGGGTGTGGAAAAGAGACATTTCCCTTTGAAAATATGGCCAAATAATGGCCTTGGTGTCTGTTCAATTGCTGGTGTCTTCCTCCTTAACCTTTCGGTTGAATGGTGCCTCCTTCCAAGAGTTGATGGAACTTTTTGGTTTAAAATTTCAGCCTGTATAGTCTTTAGTAAATTGGACATATCTCGAGTTTCCGATATCGGATTGATGTTATTCAACATGCTTTAGAAAGAAAAGAGATAGAGGAACAATTTTCATGAAAACATCAAAACCCAGAGTTCTACTTGGATCCTGCTCGAAAAAGGCAAAAAAAAGTGGACCATCATGAATCTGCCCAATGAAGAGTGCTATCTCTTTGTTTTGGCACCCAAACATGTTTCCCTCCATGGTTGGTCGGTTGTGTCTCTTCGGGAGGGAACATGTCCTTCCATGGTTGAGCTGAAGGTTGTAGGGTGAGCTAAGATGAGTTGGACGAACTAAGGTTGAGCTTGGTTGAGCTGAGCTAGCTAGCTGAAAATTCACCAACTTTGAGTGATGTTTTGAGCTGAACGACTAACCTCCTAGCTGAGTGAACTGATCCTTAGGGCCATAATACTCTCCTTAATCCATAAGAGTGTATAGGAGCTGATCCGAACCCCATATGGATCGAAATTCATCATTTTTCGTTTTTGAGCTCATTCTGGATTCGTGAGCTGGAACGAAGCTAACATCCACTTCATTGAGCTGCCTAGGAGTGTTTGGTACATTTTGGTGCTGATCGGAAGCTAGTAAGTGCCTCAAACAATGATTCTTTGTTTTGAGCTCAAATGATGCATTTGAGTTGAAATGAAGCTGGCCAATAGCTGTTTTCAACATACCTTGCAAAGAAAATAAATATAATGAATCAAAATGAATGACATAACTATTGAAACGAATTTAAAAGCTGAAATTATGTAAACATGTGGTGCTTATTCAATGTGTTACATGTCTTCAACATGTAATAGATTGTATAACTTCCCTTTTAGTGCCATTTGACCTCCAAAGGCTGTAATGCACTTGTGAGTATATGCCTCCTTAAGTTGCTTGGCCTTAGAACGCGTGATAGGACCTGGTGGTAGCACTTCTGGGTCTTGATTAATGAACATAGTCATTGTCTTTATGAGGCGTGCACACATCATCCCTCCATTGTTTTTTGGCGATTTGTCCCAAATCGTCGATGTCTTCATATGAGGATAAATCAAAAACGTTGAAGGTAGCACTCACCTTGTAGTCTCCAGGAAGGTCAATTTTGTAGGCATTGTTATTTATCTTTTTTACTACTTGAAATGGTCCATCTCCCCTTGGTAGTAGTTTAGACTTTCTTTGGTTAGGAAACCTTTCTTTACGAAAATGAACCCACACCCAATCTCCTACCTCAAATGTGACATTCTTCCTTTTTTGGCTTGGTACTAATATTGCTTAGTTCGTCGCTCTATGTTCTCTCGTACCTTTTGGTGAAGCTTCTTGACAAATTCTGCCTTGTTCTCGCCATCCTTATTAAGGATCTATTCATGTGGCAAGGGTAAAAGATCCAAATGAGTAAGAGGGTTAAAGCCATATACTACCTCAAACGGGGTGTGTTTAGTGGCTGAATGATGTGCTCGATTGTAGGCAAATTCCACATGTGGTAAGCATTCCTCCCATATTCTGGTGTTCTTTTGGATGATGGACCTTAGAAGCGTAGATAACACTCGGTTGACCACTTTAGTTTGACCATCTGTTTGTGGGTGGCAAGTCATTGAGAAAAGTATTTTAGTACCTATTTTACTCCACAAAGTTCTCCAGAAGTGGCTAAGAAACTTGACGTCTCGATCAGAAATGATAGTCCTTGGTATGCCATACAAACGAACTACCTCTTTGAAGAATAAGTTGGCAATGTGAGTTGCATCATCCGTCTTAGGACAAGGTATGAAATGAATCATCTTCGAAAATCAATCTACTACCACAAAGATAGAATCTCTTCCAGCCTTGGTTCTTGGCAATCCTAGTACGAAATCCATTAAGATGTCTTCCTGCAAACAAGACACCTTTCACTGAAGCATTCTGATGTGATCCTAATCAGCACCAACTTTCTTCTTGATTTGATCACATCATTGAAGTTCACCAAGGCTGATTCAAAGGGAGTATTACCTTACTTCATTCTCTACTTGCTCATATATGCATTATATCTTATCATTCATTTGCATGAATTCTATTAGTTGCATGAAATTAAATTGCATGAAAAAAAGCACGCTACTTCATTCAAGCATGTATTGCAACATGAGTTCATTTAAGCATTATAGTTCATATGTATGCTAGTTTATTAAATATGTTATATTCATTAAGCATGCTAGTTCATTTAAGTAAGTTCTAATTTGCATATAAGTTGCATTATTTTAACATATGATTTTGTGTTATTAGGTGCATTAAATCTGAATAAAAGCATGTGATGCGTTCACATTTCTGCTCATTTATCTCATGTTTTCATACTTTATTTCACGCATGGGATCAAAGGGGAGTTATCTTACTGATCTTAGTATTTATTACTTTTATAGACTTTATAGTAAGATACTTAAGAGTTATATTAATTAAGTTATAAACATGAATAGTCATTCATTATAACCACATTATTAAGTTTCAGCTTAATTTTAAACTCATATTAAGTTATTTTAAGTATTCTCATTATTTCCATTATTATGTTTTCTTTATAGGACTTACTACAGCTCAAGGAGTAAGTATTAGCTCGGTGTCAGCTCAGTTAGCTCAAAAGAAGCTAAACGGAAGGCAATGCTATAAACATAAGGAGCCAACTTCAGAATAGCTTGGAAATGCATGGAACACTTCTATAGTACTTAAAGGACTAAGGGCTAGCTCCATGTCAGCTCACAAATCCCATATGAGCTCAAATGAAGCATAATTCAAAACGAGACCTTAGGAGATTCGTGTCAGCTCCAAAACACTCCTCATACTAGAAGAGTGTATAAGGAAGCTAATAGACCAGCTCACTTTGCTAAAGGCAGCTCGGATTAGCTTATTTCAGCTTCAAACTTTAGCTAAGTCTTTCAGCTAGATAGGTCAGTTCAATCCAGCTCACTTCCATCTCGATTAGCTCACCTCAGCTCCAACTATCACTCCTAGCTCAACACCCGAAGGTCACCTACCCTTCACCAAGCATCATGTCCGTCCAACATCCACATTGGGCGCCAAAATCATGGAGGGAAAGCAAGTGGGCGTAAAAACAAAGAGATAGCACTTCTCATTGAACATATTCATGATTGTCCACTTGTTTACCAATTTTGAATAGGATACAAGAAGACTTGTGTTTCTGTGTCTTCAGGAAAGTTGTTTCTCTATCTCTTATCTTTCCAATGCATGTTGAATCGCATCAATCCGATATTAGGAGCTCAAGATATGGCCCAATTACTGAAGACTGTGCAGGCTGGACCGAAAAGTTACAACTCTTTTAATAGATTTGGAGGGAGACACAATTCAAAATATATTTTATCCTTTGTGAGAATTTTCTCTCGTTTAGTTCTTCTTAGAACTTTATCGACTTATCAAGTACTTTTGTACTTGTGGCGTCAAACCCTTTCTATCCATCTTGATACTTCGGGTTCTTTTAGTTTAATATACTAAAAGGGTCAAGGTTCTTTTATCACCACCCCTTAAATATCAATATAAGGTTCAGGATTAGGTTTTCTACAACCTAGTTTCTTCCTTGAGTATCTTTAAGATACTATTTCCATTTCACAAGTCCTTTTCACCATATCACCATCCTTACATATCATCTTATTCCATTCACCATTCCTATCCTTTGTCATCACCACAAAATGTTCTAAACATTCATTCACCCTTGTCAACACCACATATCCTTCTGCTTCCAAATTAGTCCCTAAACTATTCCTTTCATCCCTTCCTTAATTCTTTATTTTGCAGCCACTTCTTGCAAGAGACTTGCTTCCTTCCTAGGTCCTACAATCAAAGTTTGTCGTTCAGCATCATCAATAAGATCGGCACATATCATCATGTTTGAAGTCTTTTGGGTTCAAGAAATCAAGTGAGAGTAAAAGCATGGATTAAAACAACACTTAAAGTGGGAATTCAAGGAGTCTTGTATATTCACTCTACTTGTTCAGTATTTTTGTGTTCGATCCAGGCCTAAATGAGTTTTGAAGTTTTCTTAAGACTTATTCCCCTATTTATTATCTTTCCAACTCACTTTGAATCACCTTGATACGATATCGTAAGCTTGAGATATGATCGATTTACCAAAGAAAGTGTAGGCTGGAATTTTCATTACAGGAATTTTATGCAAGGATGATTTGGATGGCCACGGAAGAGTCCCTTCATCTTGATCCAAGAGACAAGTCATTGAAGGTCTTATTTATTCACATATTCAAGTCAATTCAAAGCTGATTCTTATTCATACAAATGAAGGCTATCATTATGCAAATAATCAAGGTATTCAAGTCACTTCTTCATTATCTTTGGAGGCTATTTGTATTCTACATGAAGACAAGCAATGAAGGCCCTCTTAATGCATAAGATTATGACATTCAAGAAGGTTAATTAGCTTGAGGATCATCATGGAATTGTAAGAGACACTCCCCTTTTGATACCAATGTGTCTACATACATCAAGTGTTCATTTTCACCCTCTTTTTCTCCATGAAAGAGCAAGACAGCCCAAGAGTCCTTCCGCCATTTGAATGAAATTATATGTATATTAAGCCTAAATTAAGTCCAAATTCATCACTAATACCTTGAACATTCATCCACTTAAATATAGGAGAGAAAACAAAGCATTCATTAACATTCATCACCATAAAGATGAAGCATTCATTTCTTGTTGTAAGACTCTTCATATGGTTCCTATGAACACTATAAATAGGAACCATTCCTTCATTTTTATGACTCCACTTTTGATATAAGAAAACTCTTTTGAAAGGTTGCTTTCAGCTTTGTTCTTGCAAGAACTCTATCGGCTTCAAGTTAGGCTTGTAGTCTTCATCCATTTCATCTTTTTATCACGTTGGTTCCTAGCTTCTTATAGCTAGTGGGTCACGTGCGACGCTTCTATCCATTTCATTTTATTATATTGTTGGTTCCTAGTTCCATATAACTAGTGGGTCACAATCCATCATCTTCCACATCGATTCAAGAACATATAAGGTTCGGGTCTTCACTCTTCATAATGTTGGTTATTCCTTGTTCCTACGCCAACCTTGCTCTACTCTATCCTTCTTCATTTCCATTTCTACCATCATCCTTGTCAAACCTACAAAATCCACACCACCACTACTATCTTTCGCATTCATATTTCCTACTACCATAGTTTTCAATATTATCCATTCAAACCTTAAAACCAGTTGTCTCGACAACTAAATTGTCATGGAAACGACATATCTCTAATTGCCACAACAACTAACTTGTCACTACAAACAACATTCAAAGCTCTTACTCGAATCACGATCGGGCAACAACATATATGACTCAGACCATACTACCGGGATCATATCACGTTCCACGTCTCTTCGCATTTTAGGCCAAAAGAAATGTTCCTTCAAGATGTCTAACGTCTTGTGTATGCCAAAGTGTCCCATTAATCCTCCTTCATGTGCCTCTTGTAGCAATACTTCTCGGATAGACCCTTGCGGTATGCACACTCTCTTCTCCTTGAAAAGATATCCATCTTACTTATAATATTTTCCTTCAGCAAACTTATCACAAGATTCATACCTTTCCTTGAAATCATTATCATTGGCATATTGTTCCTTGATAAAAGAGAATCCAAAAACTTGAGAATGTAGTGAGTTAAGAAGTACGTACCTTCTTGAGAGTGCATCTGCTACTACATTGTCCTTACCCTTTTTGTAGCGGATGACATAGGGAAAGGATTCGAGAAATTCAACCCACTTTGCATGCCTCTTGTTAAGTTTGTGCTAGCCCTTGATATGCTTCAAAGCTTCATGGTCGGTATGAATAACGAACTCCTTGGGCCATAAATAATTCTGCCATGTTTCAAGGGCTCGGATAAGGGCATACATCTCCTTGTCATATGTAGGATAGTTGAGCGTAAACCCATTTAGCTTTTCGCTAAAATAGGCTATAGGGTGCCCTTCTTGTGTCAGAACAGCCCCTTTCCCAAATCCAGAAGCATCACACTCAACTTCAAAGGTTTTGTTGAAATCTTGTAATGCTATTAAGGAAGCCTCAGTTAAATTCCTTTTGATCTCTTGAAATGCCTCCTCTTGCTCTTTACCCCATCCGAAGATTGGTTTTTTCTTAATAATCTCGGATAAGGGGCGGTAATAGAACTAAAGTTGGCTATAAATCTTCGATAAAAACTGGCCAACACATGAAAACTCCTCACTTGACTGATTTTGACAGGCCTTGGCCACTCTTGTATTGCCTGAATCTTCTCCAGATCTACCTTTAGTCCCTGTGAACTTACAATAACTCATTAGTACAAAAGACACATCTCGACAGATTGGCATATAAGTGGTCCTTTTTCAACGTTTTAAGAACTTCCCTTAGATGTTGCTCATGGTCATTCAAGTTGCGGCTATATATTAGTATATCATCAAAGTAAACAACACAAAACTTACCGATGTAAGGCCGTAAGACATGATTCATCAATCTCATGAAAGTGCTAGGGGCATTAGTTAGGCTAAAAGGCATAACCATCCACTCATACAAACCTTGCTTAGTTTTGAAGGCTATTTTCCACTCATCCCCTTCTCGCATTCTGATTTGATGATAGCCACTCTTGAGATCAATCTTGGAGAATATGCTAGCCCCACTGAGTTCATCTAACATATCATCCAATATGGGTATGGGATGTCGGTACTTGACTGTGATTTGGTTGATAGCCCTACAGTCCACATACATCCTCCATGAACCATCCTTCTTTGGAACTAACAAAACAGGCACGACACAAGGGCTCAAGCTTTCTCTAATATAGCCCTTCTCTATAAGTTCCCCTATTTGGCATTGTAACTCCTTGGTCTCTTCTGGATTGCTCCTATAAGCAGGTCTACTAGGAATGGTGGCTCCAGACATGAAATTTATCTGGTTCTCAATTCCTCTAATGGGAGGTAATCCACTGGGAAGATCATCAAGGAACATGTCCTTGAATTCTGGCAAAAGTTGAGAAATATTTGAAGGCAAACCTTCAAGGGTGTTAGTGCTAAAACAACTTTCCTTGTACATAACTACAAGCACGATTTGTTGTATGAAAAGGTGCCTCCAAATGTCCCTCTCACGAGCATAAAAGGTCATCTTCTTAGTGCCTTCTTTGGAGGACTTATTCTATGACGTTGGGCTTTCTTTCAAGGCATCTTGATCATTCCTCACTTGTTTTGGCGTCAAAGGTGTCAACGTGATCTTCCAGCCTTCAAACTTGAAAATATAATGTTTTAATTAACCATGCATTGCCTTATTGTCAAATTGTCAGGGTCTCCAAAGGATGATATGGCAGGCGTTCATGGGTTATACATCACACAAGATTTCATCCTTGTATCATCCTATGGAAATTAACACTTGTACTTGTCTTGATAAGCTGCACTCACCTTCATTGTTTAGCCATCGTACTTTGTAAGGTTGTGGATATTCAAAGGTTCTCAAATCAAGCCTTTCGACCATCATAGTGCTGGCTATGTTTATGCAAATTCCTCCATCAATGACTATGCTACACACCTTTCCATTAACATGGCCACGAGTGTGAAAGGTGTTCTCCCTTTGGTTATCTTGTATTGAATGAACACTTAATTTTCTTTTGATCATCAAAACCTATCCAGAAGTAGATGGAGAAATGCAAGATTATGGAAACATTGTTAGTTAACAAAATAATGAAAGAAAACCTCACCAATACTCACACACAAAAATCCTCACAGACACTCCAAGGAAAAGAAAGATGGCACTCAATTCACTCACGTTTGTACTCTGGGAATTCTGGCTTTTATTTCCTCTTCTGTGCTCACCACTCTCTTGTCTTTTACCTCTCAAATCAAGTTCTTAGAAGAACTTACTCAAAACTTATCAAATATCCTAAGAAATGATGGCGTTTGGGCTGAAACAAAGGCTAGGTGTGCAAATAGAAAGAAAAAGTTTAAAAGAAGAAACAAAAAGTTTAGGGACTGAATAGTAAAAAATTTCAAGGATTCAATTGAAAAGGACTAAAGAAAACAAAAACGTTACCACAAAACTCAACTTACAAACTGCTCTTGAGCAATCAAACTTGAGCAATCACAGGTCAGCATAAGTTGAATAAACGACATGCTAAGTGGGTTGAATTCTTAGAATCTTTTCCTTATTTCATTCGTTACAAAAAAGGGGAAAATGTTGTTGCTGATGCTTTATCACGTTGATATGTATTGTTGAGTTATCTTGATTCACATTTGATTGGTTTTGCGTATATTCATAATTTATACCCTGATGATCCTGATTTTAGAGATAAGTTTAATGCTTGTGAGAAAGGCACAGATGAAAAGTTTTACAGACATGATGGCTATCTTTTCAAAGATAACATGATATGCATTTCCCAGGGTTCGATGCGTGATATTCTACTTCATGAGGCATACGAAGGTGGATTGATGGGTCATTTCGGTGTCACTAAGACGTTACACACATTGAAGGAGCACCTGTTTTGGCCAAAGATGCACAGAGATGTTGAAAGTTATTGTGAACATTGTGTGACATGTCGGAAAGCAAAATCGAAAGTTTCACCACATGGTATGTACTTACCTCTACCTATTCCTGATTCCCCTTGGACTGATATTTCAATGGATTTTATTTTGGGATTGCCTCGAACTAGAAATGGTAGAGATAGTGTCTTTGTTGTGGTTGATAGATTCACTAAGATGACACATTTCATTGCATGTCATAAGACTGATGATGCTGTTAATGTGGCTAACTTGTTCTTTAGAGAGATTGTTCGATTACATGGTATTCCTAGGTCAATTATTTCTGACATGGATGTAAAGTTTCTGAGTCATTTCTGGAGGACTCTTTGGAGCAAAATAGGTATGAAACTCATGTTCACTACTACTTGTCATCCCTAGACTGATGGACGAACTAAGGTTGTTAATCGTGTTTTATCTACTTTGTTGCATTCCATCATTAAAAATAAAATTAGGACTTGGGAAGATTGTTTGTCACATGTTGAATTTGCTTATAATCATTCTATACATTCTGCTACAAAAATGTCATATTTTTTAATTTCAATTTTTTTCTCTTTGACTTTGACTTTTGGTCAAACTTTGACTTTAACCCTTCTTTTTTTGAATTTTTCGAAATTTATCTTTTTTACTAAATTGCAGAAAAATTACAAAAAATCCAAACCAAAGCTCTGATTACCATATGATATGATGTAGCCTGTCAAAACAAACATTCTTCGTATGTTACGAATCTAGGAATATTGTAAGCATGTTCCTACAACAAAAACAAAAAGGAAACAAAGTTATATTCATGATGAATTTAGGGAATAAAGGGGAAAACAAAAAGAAAAAGAAAATAAGAAAAAGATGGTGTTTTGAGAAAAACTCGAAACAAGGAAGACAAATGCTTCAAGAATCATCCTTGGCAGCAATTCTAGCATTCAACAATGGTGAATTATGATGCTGGAATCAATTGAAAATGCTAAACTCAAAAAAACCTACACAATATAATGAGCAAACCCGATCGAATCTGTTTAACGTTAAAGGACTTGGACCATCTAGATAGCGATCTAGGAACCCGAAGTATCAAGAGTTTGATAATTCAAAAACAAGTTTGGATGTTAGAAAAGCTCTAAAAAGAACCAAATAAGAGAAAATCTCTCAAATATAATTTTATTTCAAAGTGTGTAACCTTGTGTTTACAAAAGTTAGAAAATATATAGGAAAGAAAGAAAGGTTGCCGAATTTGAATATGCGACTACAAAAAAATAAAAATTTGAATTTACATGCCAAAGAGCCTCTCAAAGTTCATTTAAACATGCACGCTTTAACCCCAACAAAATGACCGTAAAATGTTATTAAATCAAATTTAATGAGTTCAAATATTTAATTATGGGACTTTGAATCTAATTATACAGCTTAATTTTAAATTTTTAGCTTTTTAATCGGTTAAAATTCGAACGGGTTCACTATAAATCCCATTTAAACATACACGCTTTAAACCCAACAAAATGACCTTAAAATGTTATTAAATCTAATTTTATGAGTTCAAATATTTAATTACGAGATTTTAAATCTAATTATACAACTTAATCTCAAATTTTTAGAATTTTAATAGATTAAAATTATAATGGGTTCACCATAAAGCCCATTTAAACATAAACACTTTCAACCCAACAAAACGGCAGCAAAATGAAATTAAATAAAATTTTATGAGTTAAAATATTTAATTATGGCACTTTGAATCTAATTACACAGTTTTATCTCATTTTTTTTAGCATTTTACTCAATTAAAATTTGACGAGTTCACTATAAACCACATGTAAACATGCACGGTTTTACAAAAAAAAAACGACCGCAAAATGATATTAAGTCAAATTTTATGATTTCAAATATTTAATTATGTGATTTTCAATCTAATTATACATCTTAATCTCAAATTTTTAGCTTTTTGATCGGTTAAAATTTGAACGGGTTTCTATAAAGCCCATTTAAACATACACGCTTTAAACCCAACAAAATGACCGCAAAATGTTATTAAATCAAACTTTATGAGTTCAAATATTTAATTATGGTCTTTCGAATCTAATAATACAGCTTAATATCTAATTTTTAGCTTTTTACTCGATTAAAATTCCCGGGTTCGATATAAAGCCCATTTAAACATACACCCTTTAAACCCAACAAAATGATCGTAAAATATTATTAAATCAAATTTTATGCATTCAAAAATTTAATTATGCGCTTTTGAATCTAATTGTACAGCTTATTAAATCAAACATACACTCTTTAAACCCAACAAAATTACTGTAAATGTTATTAAATCAAATTTTAAGAGTTCAAATATTTAATTATTGGATTTTAAACCTAATTATACATATTAATCTTAAATTTTTAGCTTTTTAATCGGTTAAAATTCAAACGGGTTCACTATAAAGCCCATTTAAACATACACGCCTTTTTACCCAACAAAATGATCGTAAAATGTTATTAAATCAAATTTTATGAGCTCAAATATTTAATTTTGGAATTTTGAATCTAATTCTACAGCTTATTCTCAAATTTTAGCTTTTTAATCGATTAAAATTCGAACAAGTTCACTATAAAGTTCATTTAAACATACACGCTTTAAAATCAATAAAATGACGGTAAAATGTTATTAAATAAAATTTTATGAGTTCAAATATTTAATTATGAGATTTTGAATCACTATAAAGTTCAACTTAATCTTAAATTTTTAGCTTTTCAATTTGTTAAAATTCGAATGAGTTCACTATAAACTCAATTTAAACATATACGATTTTGAATCTAATTATAAAGCTTAATTTGAAATTTCTAGATTTTTAATCGGACAAAATTCAAACGGGTTCACTATAAAGCCCATTCAAACATAAACACTTTAAACCCAAAAAAATGACCACAAAATGAAATTAAATCAAATTTTATGAGTTAAAATATTTAATTACGTGTGTTTGAAGTTAATTATACATTTTTATCTTACTTTATTAGCATTTTATTATGTTAAAATTCGAACGAGTTCACTATAAAGCGTATTTAAATATGCACGGTTTTATAAAAAAAATGTCCGCAAAATGATATTAAATCAAATTTTATGAGTTCAAATATTTAATTATGGGATTTTGAATCTATTATACAGCTTAATCTCAAATTATAAGCTTTGTAATCGGTTAAAACTAGAACGGGTTCACTATGAAGCCCATTTAAACATAAACACTTTAAACCCAAAAAAAATAACCGCAAAATGAAATTAAATCAAATTTTATGAGTTAAAATATTTAATTATGTGTTTTTGAAGCTAATTATACAGTTCTATCTTACTTTTTTAGCATTTTATTATATTAAAATTCGAACGAGTTCACTATAAAGCGCCTTTAAACATGCACGCTTTAAAAAAAAGACCGCAAAATGATATAAAATCAAATTTTATGAGTTTAAATATTTAATTATTGGATTTTGAATCTATTATACAACTTAATCTCAAATTTTTAGTTTTGTAATCGGTTAAAATTAGAATGGGGTCACTATAAAGCCCATTTAAACACATACACTTTAAACCCAATAAAATGGCCGCAAAATGAAATTAAATCAAATTTTATGAGTTAAAATATTTAATTATGTGTTTTTGAAGCTAATTATACAGTTATACCTTACTTTTCTTTATCATTTTATTATTTTAAAGTTTGAACGAGTTCACTATAAAGCGCACTTAATTATATGATTTTCAATCCAATTATAGAGCTTAATCTCAAATTTTTAGCGTTTTAATCAGTTAATATTCAAAGGGGTTTATTACAAAGCCCATTTAAATATACACGTTGTAAACCAAACAAAATGACCGCAAAATGACATTAAATCAAACTTTATGAGCTCAAATATTTAATTATGGGATTTTGAATCTTATTATACAGCTTAATCTCAAATTTTAGCTTTTTACTCGATTAAAATTGGAACGTGTTTGCTATAAAGCCCATTTAAACATACACGCTTTAAACCCAACAAAATGACTGTAAAATATTATTAAATTAAACTTTATGAGTTCAAATATTTAATTATGGGATTTTGAATCTAATTATACAGCTTAATCTCAAATTTTAGCTTTTTACTCGATTAAAATTGGAACGTGTTTGCTATAAAGCCCATTTAAACATACACGCTTTAAACCCAACAAAATGACCGTAAAATATTATTAAATTAAACTTTATGAGTTCAAATATTTAATTATGGGATTTTGAATCTAATTATACCTCTTAATCTTAAATTTTTAGCTTTTTAATCAGTTAAAATTCAAACGAGTTCACTATAAAGCGTATTTAAACATGCACGCATTTAGAAAAAAAATATCGCAAAATGATATTAAATCAAATTTTATGACTTTAAATATTTAATTATCGAATTTTCAATCAATTACACAACTTAATCTCATTTTTTAGCTTTTTAATCGGTTAATATTCGAACAGACACTATAAAAGCCCATTTAAATATACACGTTGTAAACCAAACAAAATGACCGCAAAATGATATTAAATCAAACTTTATGAGTTCAAGTATTTTATTATGGGATTTTGAATCTTATTATACAGCTTAATCTCAAATTTTAACTTTTTACTCGATTAAAATTAGAACGTGTTTGCTATAAAGCCCATTTAAACATACACGCTTTAAACCCAACAAAATGACCGTAAAATATTATTAAATTAAATTTTATGAGTTCAAATATCTAATTATGGGATTTTGAATCTAATTATACCGCTTAATCTTAAATTTTTAGCTTTTTAATCAGTTAAAATTGAAACGAGTTCACTATAAAGCGCATTTAAACATGCACGTTTTTACAAAAAAAAAGATCGCAAAATGATATTAAATCAAATTTTATGAATTTAAATATTTAATTATGGGATTTTCAATCAATTATACAGCTTAATCTCAAATTTTTAGCTTTTTAATCGGTTAATATTCGAACAGGTTCACTATAAAAGCCCATTTAAATATACACGTTGTAAACCAAACAAAATGACCGCAAAATGATTTAAATCAAAATTTATGAGTTCAAATATTTAATTATGGGCTTTTGAATCTTATTATACAGCTTAATCTCAAATTTTTAGAATTTTACTCGGTTAAAATTGGAATGGGTTCGCTATAAAGCCCATTTAAACATACACGCTGTAAACCAACAAAATAACCGTAATATATTATTAAATCAAATTTTATGAGTTCAAATAAGTAATTATGGTATTTTGAATCTAATTATACAGCTTAATCTCAAATTTCTAGATATTTAATCGGATAAAATGCAAACAAGTTCACTATAAAGCCCATTTAAACATAAACGCTTTAAACCCAACAAAATGACCACAAAATGAAATTAAACCAAATTTTATGAGTTAAAATATTTAATTTTGTGGGATTGAAGTTAATTATACATTTTTATCTTACTTTTTTTAGCATTTTATTATGTTAAAATTTGAAGGAGTTCACAATAAAGCGTATTTAGATATGCACGGTTTTACAAAAAAAATCCGCAAAATGATATTAAATCAAATTTTATGATTTCAAATATTTAATTATGGGATTTTGAATATATTATACAGCTTAATCTCAAATTTTAAGCTTTGTAATCGGTTAAAATTAGAACGGGTTCACTATAAAGCTCATTTAAACATACACACTTTAAACCCAAAAAAAAATGACAGCAAAATGAAATTAAATCAAATTTTATGAGTTAAAATATTTAATTATGTGTTTTTGAAGCTAATTATACAGTTCTATCTTACTTTTTTGAGCATTTTATTATATTAAAATTCGAACGAGTTCACTATAAAACGCATTTAAACATGCACGCTTTTACAAAAAAAAGAGAAAACAAAATGATATCAAATCAAATTTTATGAGTTTAAATATTTAATTATTGGATTTTCAATCCAATTATACAACTTAATCTCAAATTTTTAGCTTTTTAATCGGTTAATATTCGAAAGGGTTCACTATAAAGCCCATTTAAATATACACGTTATAAAACAAATAAAATGACCGCAAAATAATATTAAATCAAACTTTATGAGTTCAAATATTTAATTATGTGCTTTTGAATCTTATTATACAGCTTAATCTAAAATTTTTAGCTTTTTACTCGGTTAAAATTCGAACGTGTTTGCTATAAAACCCACTTAAACATACACGTTTTAAACCCAACAAAATGACCGTAAAATGTTATTAAATTAAATTTTATTAGTTAAATATTTAATTATGGGATTTTGAATCTAATTATACCGCTTAATCTTAAAATTTTAGCTTTTTAGTCAGTTAAAATTTGAACGAGTTCACTATAAAGCGCATTTAAACATGCACGCTTTTACAAAAAAAAAGATCGCAAAATGATATTAAATCAAATTTTATGAGTTTAAATTTTTAGTTATGGGATTTTCAATCCAATTATACTGCTTAATCTGAAATTTTTATCTTTTTAATCAGTTAATATTAGAACAGGTTCACTATAAATCTCATTTAAATATACACGTTGTAAAACAAATAAAATGACCGCAAAATGATATTAAATCAAACTTTATGAGTTCAAATATTTAATTATGGGCTATTGAATCTTATCATACAGCTTAATCTCAAATTTTTAGCTTTTTACATGGTTAAAATTCGAATGGGTTTTTTATAAAGCCCATTTAAACATACACGCTTTAAACCCAATAAAATGATCGTAAAATGCTATTAAATTAAATTTTATGAGTTCAAATATTTAATTACGGGACTTTGAATCTAATTATATTGCTTAATCATAAATTTTTTATCTTTTTAATCAGTTAAAATTCGAACGGGTTCATTATAAAGCCAATTTAAAAATACACACTTTAAAACCTACAAAATGATCGTAAAATGTTATTAAATCTTATTTTATGAGTTCAAATAATTAATTATGGGATTTTGAATCTAATTATACAGCTTAATCTCAAATTTCTAGATTTCTAATCGGACAAAATGCAAATGGGTTCACTATAAAATCCATTTAAACATAAACGCTTTAAACCTAACAAAATGACCGCAAAATCTTATTAAATCAAATTTGATGAGTTCAAATATTTAATTATGGGCTTTTGAAAGTAATTATACAGTTTAATATCAAATTTTTAGCTTTTTACTCGGTAAAAATTCGAACGTGTTCGCTATAAAACCCATTTAAACATCCACGCATTAAACCTAACAAAATAACCGTAAAATGTTATTAAATTAAATTTTAAGAGTTCAAATATTTAATTATGGGATTTTGAATCTAATTATACCGCTTAATCTTAAATTTTTATCTTTTTAATTGGTTAAAATTCGAACAGGTTCACTATAAAGCCAATTTAAGCATACACGCTTTAAACCCAACAAAATGATCGTAAAATTTTATTAAATCTATTTTTATAAGTTCAAATATTTAATTATGGGATTTTGAATCTAATTATACAGCTTAATCTCAAATTTCTAGATTTTTAATCAGATAAAATACAAACGGGTTCACTATAAAGCCCATTTAAATATACACGCTTTAAACCCAACAAAATGACCACAAAATGAAATTAAATCAAATTTTATGAGTTAAAATATTTAATTATGTGTGTTTGAAGCTAATTATACATTTTTATCTTACTTTTTAGCATTTTATTATGTTAAAATTCGAACGAGTTCACTATTAAGCGTATTTAAACATGCACGGTTTTATTAAAAAATGAACACAAAATGATATTAAATCAAATTTTATGAGTTCAAATATTTAATTATAGGATTTCGAATATATTATACAGCTTAATCTCAAATTTTAAGCTTTTTACTCAGTTAAAATTAGAACGGGTTCACTATAAAGCTCATTTAAACATACACACTTTAAACCCAATAAAATGATCGCAAAATGAAATTAAATCAAATTTTATGAGTTAAAATATTTAATTATGTATTTTTTAATCTAATTATACAGTTCTATCTTATTTTTTGAGCATTTTATTATATTAAAATTCGAACGAGTTCACTATAAAGCACATTTAAACATGCACGCTTTTACAAAAAAAGACCGCAAAATGATATCAAATCAAATTTTATGAGTTTAAATATTTAATTATTGGATTTTCAATACAATTATACAGCTTAATCTCAATTTTTTTGCTTTTTAATCGGTTAAAATTCGAAAGGGTTCACTATAAAGCCCATTTAAATATACACGTTGTAAAACAAACAAAATTACCATAAAATAATATTAAATCAAACTTTATGAGTTCAAATATTTAATTATGGGCTTATGAATATTATTATACAGCTTAATCTAAAATTTTTAGCTTTTTACTCGGTTAAAATTTGAACGTGTTTGCTATAAAGCTCATTTAAACATACATGCTTTAAACCCAACAAAATGACCGTAAAATGTTATTAAATTAAATTTTATGAGTTCAAATATTTAATTATAGGATTTTGAATCTAATTATACCGCTTGATCTTAAATTTTTAGCTTTTTAATCAGTTAAAATTCGAACGAGTTCACTATAAAGCGCATTTAAACATGCACGCTTTTAAAAAAAACATTGCAAAATTATATTAAATCAAATTTTATGAGTTTAATTATGGGATTTTCTATCTAATTATACAGCTTAATCTCAAATTTTTAGCTTTTTAATCGGTTAATATTTGAACAGGTTCACTATAAAAGCCCATTTAAATATACATGTTGTAAAACAAACAA
Organism: Abelmoschus esculentus; assembly: GCA_035048815.1. NCBI lineage: Eukaryota > Viridiplantae > Streptophyta > Magnoliopsida > Malvales > Malvaceae > Abelmoschus > Abelmoschus esculentus. The sequence continues at coordinate 12,687,708 of JAUCBN010000031.1, forward strand.
AATGACCGCAAAATGATATTAAATCAAGCTTTATGAGTTAAAATATTTAATTATGGGCTTTTGAATCTTATTATACAGCTTAATCTCAAATTTTTAGCTTTTTACTCGGTTAAAATTCGAACGTGTCAACCTTTATGGTGATTATGAGGTAAATGAAGAAGTCCATGTTCGAGCAGGTACTTTCATGTTGCCTAATTTACCCCAATGGGACGAATCAAAAGTCAGAAAATACTTCTCCCACGAGGACTCCAACACCATCCTTAATGTACCCATTATTAATGACACAAAAGACACCACCCTTTGGGGTCACCATGACTCTGGCATGTACACGGTTCGGTCTGGTTACCAATTTTTGCAGTCACAGTTAGGGCCAGTTAATAGGCGCTCCAAGATTTGGAAAATTATATCTAAACTGCCTACTCTACCCAAGGTTTGTGCCTTTGGATGGCATTTATGTCATGATGCACTCCCATCTGGCCATAAAATCCTCCAGGCCAATCTTGGTACGGGGGTATGCCTTATCTGTAATATGACTATCGAAACCACCCTCCATGCTATGCGGGACTGTCCTAGTGCCAAGGAGGCACTCCAGTTGGCAGGGCTTCCTACACGAATTTTCTCCAATACCTTTGTCTCCCCCCACCAGTGGCTTTCTGAAGTTGTTGGTTTTCTCTCCTTACATCAATTTTCATTTCTTATCACGATCCTTTGGAATTTATGGAATCGCCGGAATGACTTTGTCCATAATAGCCATCTCCAATCGGTTTGGTTAACTGTTTCCAATGCACAAAAACTTTTTAATGACTACACTTCAATTAATGATGCCTCCCATCTACGTTCCCGGATAGTTGAGCCCACTTTTGCTCAAGCTAGATGGACGAAACCGGGGCCTGGTTTCGTCAAGATTAACACGGACGGCGCCTTTGACCCCGTGTTAAGAGATGCTGCTGCTGGCGTCATTGCCCGGGATTCCTCCGGCGTTGTCCTTGGTGGTTGTTCTATGCCGCTCATTTGCCCAAACTCCGCTTTTGCTGAGGCTCTTGCCATTTTCGAAGGTCTAAAGTTTGTAGTTGCCAATGGCTGGACTCATGTGGTCTTTAAAACTGATTTCGCTTCCATTTCCAACAAGGTTAACAACATCCATCATCAGGATCTTTCCACTGTGCAACATTTGGTGTCTCACATCCGCTCCACTCTTGGTACTTTGCCTGATCGTAAGATTTGTTATGTACCTAGAGACGCAAACGTTGTAGCCTATGTCTTAGCTACTAGGGCTTTGCATTCTTTTACTTCCTGTTCTTTTGATTGTAACTTTTCCGATTTTATTCGGGCTTCTGTAGATGCGGAGAGGTTCTCCTCTTCTTCTCAATAAAACCATGGGTACTCTTTTCCCTATAGGGGCCTGCTCACCTCTCGAGGTGATTGGCTATAGGTTTTTTTAATGAGGCCCTTTCTTTCAAAAAAAATTTGAACGTGTTTGCTATAAAGTCCATTTAAACGTACACACTTTAAACACAACAAAATGACCGTAAAATGTTATTAAATTAAATTTTATGAGTTCAAATATTTAATTATGAGATTTTGAATTTAATTATACCACTTAATCTTAAATTTTTAGCTTTTTAATCAATTAAAATTCAAACGGGTTCACTATAAAGCCAATTTAAACAAACACGCTTTAAACCCAACAAAATGATCATAAAATTTTATTAAATCTAATTTTATGAGTTCAAAAATTTAATTATGGGATTTTGTATCTAATTATACAGCTTAATCTCAAATTTCTAGATTTTTAATCGAATAAAATTCAAACGGGTTCACTATAAAGCCCATTTAAACATACACTCTTTAAACCCAACAAAATGACCACAAAATGAAATTAAATCAAATTTTATGAGTTAAAATATTTAATTATGTGTTTTTGAAGCTAATTATACAGTTTTATCTTACTTTTTTAGCATTTTATTATGTTAAATTTCGAACGAGTTCACTATAAAGCGTATTTAAATATGTGCAGTTTTACAAAAAAAATGACCGCAAAATGATATTAGATCAAATTTTATGAGTTCAAATATTTAATTATGGGATTTTGAATCCAATTATACAGCTTAATCTCAAATTTTTAGCTTTGTAATCGGTTAAAATTAGAGCGGGTTCACTATAAAGCCCATTTAAACATACACCCTTTAAACCCAACAAAATGACCGCAAAATATTATTAAATAAAATTTTATTAGTTCTGATACATTCCTAATCAACATCAAATTTCTCTATGGTTTGATTGCATCATTGAAGATCTTTAAGACTAATTATGAGGGAGTTCTACCTTACTTTATATTCTATTATCTAATTTATGCATTCTATAATTTGACAAGCATGCTTACGCTATTTAAGTGATGTTTCGTGATTGCATAACCACATCTTTATTTTTATTCTAAGTCATCTTATACATTGTTTGCTTATTGTTTTTAGTTCATTTTAACTTATTTCAATTCGTTTCAGCTTATACATTGTTTGCTTATTGTTTTAGCTCAATGTAGCTTTGGAAGACTTATGATTATTTCAGCTCGTGAACTTAAAGGAACTATGTAGAGGAGCTCACGAATTTAAAGGACTAGCTCAACCAACTAAAGTCAGCTCCAGAAAGCTCAAATTGGAAGCAAGATTTGAGCTAGCTAAGTCAGCTAGCTTGCTTAACTCAATCAGCTCATCTCAACTCACCCTACAACCTTCAGCTCAACTATTGAAGGACATGTTCCCTCCCCAAGAGACACAACCGATATGCCATGGAGGGAAACATGTTTGAGCGCCAAGATCATGGAGGGAAACAAGTGGGTGCCAAAACAAAGAGATAGCACTCTTCATATTTAATTATGGGCTCTTGAAACTAATTATACAACTTAATCTCAAATTTTTAGCTTTTTACTGGGTTAAAATTCGAATGAGTTTGCTATAAAGCCCATTTAAACATACACACTTTAAACCAAACAAAATGACCGTAAAATATCATTAAATCAAATTTTATGAGTTCAAATATTTAATTATAGGATTTCGAATATATTTATACAACTTAATTTTAAATTTCTAGTTTTTTATTCGGTTAAAATTAGAATGGGTTCACTATTAAGTCCATTTAAATATACAAGATTTAAACTCAAGAAAACGAACACAAAATGGAATTAAATCAAATATTTAATTATGGGCTTTTGGATCTAATTATACAGTTTAATCTCATTTTTTTAGATTTTTACTAGGTTAAATTAGAACGGGTTCGCTATATAGCCCATTTAAACATATACGCTTTAAACCCAACAAAATGATCGCAATATGTTATTAAATCTAATTTTATGATTTCAAATATTTAATTATGGGATTTCAAATCTATTTATACAACTTAATCTCGAATTTCTAGTTTTTTAATCGGTTAAAATTCGAACGAGTTCACTATTAAGCCCATTTAAACATACACAATTTAAACTCAAAAAACAGAACCGCAAAATGGAATTAAATCAAATTTTATGAGATCAAATATTTAATTATGTGCTTTTTAATCTAACAATACAACATAATCTCAAATTTTTAGAATTTTACTCGGTTAAAATTAGAATGGGTTCGCTATATAGCCCATTTAAACATACACGTTGTAAACCAACAAAATAACTACAATATATTACTAAATCAAATTTTATGAGTTCAAATAATTAATTATGAGATTTTGAGTCTAATTATACAGCTTAATCTCAAATTTTTAGCTTTTTTATCGGTTAAAATTCGAACTAGTTCATTATAAAGCGCATTTAAACATACACGCTTTTACAAAAAAACGACCGCAAAATGATATTAAATAAATTTTATGAGTCAAATTATTTAATTATGAGATTTTCAATCCAATTATACAGCTTATTCTCAAATTTTTAGCTTTTTAAACTGTTAAAATTAGAACCAGTTCACTATAAAGCCCATTTAAATATACACGCTATAAATCAAGCAAAATGACCGCATAATGTTATTAAATGAAACTTTATGAGTTCAAATATTTAATTATCGGCTTTTAAATCTTATTCTACAACTTAATCTCAAATTTTTAGCTTTTTACTCTATTAAAATTCGAACGGGTTCGCTATAAAGCCCATTTAAACATACATGCTTTAAACCCAAAAAATTGACTGTAAAATGTTATTAAATTAAATTTTATGAGTTTAAATTTTGATTTATGGGATTTTGAATCTAATTATAACGCTTAATCTTAAATTGTTAGCTTTTTAATCGGCTAAAATTCGAACAGGTTCACTATCAAGCCAATTTAAACATACACGCTTTAAAACCAACAAAATGATCGTAAAATGTTATTAAATCTAATTTTATGAGTTCAAATATTTAATTATAGGATTTTGAATCTAATTATACAGCTTAATCTCAAATTTTTAGATTTTTAATCGGATAAATTTCAAACGGGTTCACTATAAAGCACATTTAAACATACACGCTTTAAACCCAGCAAAATGAACACAAAATGAAATTAAATCAAATTTTATGAGTTAAAATATTTAATTATGGGCTTTTAAAGCTAATTATAGAGTGTTATCTCAATTTTTTAGCATTTTACTCTTTTAAAATTCAAACGAGTTCACTATAAAGCGTATTTAAACATGCACGGTTTTAAAAAAACGGCCGCAAAATGATATTAAATCAAATTTTATGAGTTCAAATATTTAATTACAGGACTTTGAATCCAATTATACATCTTAATCTCAAATTTTTAGCTTTTTAGTCGGTTAAAATTAGAACGAGTTCACTGTAAAGCCAATTTAAACATACACGGTTTAAACTCAACAAAATGACCGCAAAATGTTATTAAATGAAATTTTATGAGTTCAAATATTTAATTATGGGTTTTTGAAACTAATTATATAGATTAATCTCAAATTTTTAGCTTTTTACATAGTTAAAATTCGAACAGGTTCACTATAAAGCCCATTTAACCATACACACTTTAAACCCAACAAAATGACCGTAAAATATTATTAAGTTAAATTTTATGAGCTGAAATATTTAATTATGGGACTTTGAATCTATTTATAAAGCTTAATTTTTAGTTTTTTAATATGTTAAAATTCGAACGGGTTCAGTATTAATCCATTTAAACATACACGATTTAAATTCAACAGAACGACCACAAAATGGAATTAAATCCAATTTTTAGAAATCAAATATTTAATTATGGGCTTTTCAATCTATTTATACAACTTAATCTTAAATTTTTAGATTTTTACTATGTTAAAATTAGAATGGGTTCGCTATATAGCCCATTTAAACATACACGTTTTAAACACAACAAAATGACTACAATATGTTATTAAATCAAATTTTATGAGTTCAAATATTTAATTATGGGATTTTGAGTCTAATTATATATCTTAATCTCTATTTTTTAGCTTTTTAATCGGCTAAAATTCGAACGAGTTCACTATAAAGGGTATTAAAACATACAAGCTCTTAAAAAAATGCAGCCGTAAAATGGTATTAAATCAATTTTTATGATTTCAAATATTTAATTATTGGATTTTCAATCCAATTATACAACTTAATCTAAAATTTTTAGCTTTTTAATCGGTTAAAATTGGAACAGTTTCACTATAAAGCCCATTTAAATATACACGTTGTAAACCAAACAAAATGATCGCAAAATGTTACTAAATCAAACTTTATGAGTTCAAATATTTAATTATGGGCTTTTGAATCTTATTATACAGCTTAATCTCAAATTTTTAGCTTTTTACTTGGTTAAAATTCGAATGGTTTCGCTATAAAGCCCATTTAAACATACACGCTTTAAACCCAACAAAAATGATCGTAAATGTTTTTAAATTAAATTTTATGTATTCAAATATTTAATTATGGGGTTTTGAATCTATTTATACAGCTTAATCTAAAATTTCTAGTTTTTTAATTGGTTAAAAATCGAACGGGTTCACCATTAAGCCCATTTAAACATACACTATTTAAACTCAATAAAAGAACCATAAATGGAACTAAATCAAATTTTATGAGATCAAATATTATGGGTTTTTGAATCTAATTATACAGCTTAATCTCAAATATTTAGAATTTTACTCGGTTAAAATTAGAACGAGTTCGCTATATAGACCATTTAAATATACACGCTTTAACCCCAAAAAATGACCGTAATATGTTATTAAATCAAATTTTATGAGTTTAAATATTTAATTATGGGATTTTGAGTCTAATTATACAACTTAATAGTAAATTTTTAGCTTTTTAATCGGTTAAAATTCGAACGGGTTAACTATAAATTCTATTTAAAAATACACGCTGTAAACCAAACAAAATGATCGCAAAATGTTATTAAATCAAACTTTATAAGTTCAAATATTTAATTATGGGCTTTTGAATCTTATTATATAGCTTAATCTCAAATTTTTAGCTTTTTACTTGGTTAAAATTCGAACGGGTGTTGACTTCTAAACAACTAGAATATATGGCAAACACATACAGACGACATCATGTCTACTGCTATTAATTACTTTCAAAACCTTTTTACGCCTTCCTCTCCTACTATTGCCTCTTCCATCTTGGATAATGTTCCCACTATTGTTACCGAAACAATGAACAATGATCTTAATAAGGATTTCACAATAGATGAAGGTAAACCATTGTTTTTCGTGATATAGACCCGAGGAAAGCCCCGGGTGTTGATGGATTCCCAAGCGGTTTCTTCAGGAAGCATTGGGATATCCTTGGCCAGGACTTTACAAGCCTCTGCCTCGGACTCTTGAGAGGGTCGGTTAATATGGAAGAGGTCAATCGTACTATCATTGCTCTTATTCCCAAAATCAGTGACCCCACTACAATGCGCCATCTCAGACCTATTAGCCTTTGCACAGTCCTCTACAAAACTGTATCGAAAGTTCTTGTTAATCGTCTAAAATCTATCATACCCTTATGTATCAGTGGCAATCAAGCTGCTTTTGTTCAAGGAAGGAACATTATTGACAACATCCTTATTGCCCATGAACTCATCCACACTTTAAATACTGATGAAACATCTCTTGCAAAAGGTGCTAGCTTAAAACTCGACATGGAAAAGGCTTTTCGACCGTGTTGAATGGCCTTTTCTTGAACAAATTATGATTCTTCTAGGTTTCAACTCCAGTTGGGTTTCCCTTATTATGCGGTGTGTATCCTCAGTATCCTTTCAAGTACATATCAACGACTCCCTTTCTCGACCTTTCAAACCCCATAGAGGGTTACGACAAGGGGACCCTCTATCCCCTTTCTTGTTTCTTTTCTGTACTCAAGGCCTTTCAGCCTTGCTCAATGCTGAGCAAACAAATGGTAACCTCCCTGGACTTTGTGCTAGCAGGAATGAGCCACGTGTCAACCACCTCCTTTTTGCAGATGACTGTGTCGTATTCATTAAGAATACAGCTATAGAAGCTCAACGCCTTAAGGATGCTCTTCATACTTACGCCACATCGTCTGGGTAGGAGGTGAATTTTGAAAAGTCTACTATTTTCTTTTCTCGGAAAACTTCCACGTCGCTTCGGTCGGAAATCAATGATATCCTTCATGTAAGAGAAGTGGATGATCCAGGTGTTTATATGGGAGTCCCTCTCTAAAGAACAAGACAGCAGCCTTGGGGTTTACCAAGGAAAAAATGAATGCTCGCCTGAGTAAATGGGATAAACATCTCCTCTCCTTTAGTGGTAGAGAAATTTTTATTAAATCTTTTATCCAATCTATACTACAGTATGTTATGTCTTGCTACCTTTTACCCCAAAACATTATTGATGATATGATAACTTCGATACGCCGTTATTGGTGGTCTGGGAAAGCTGACAAACGAGGTTGGCACTCCCTTGGGACACCGTCTGTCTGCCAAAAGCAGCAGGAGGTATAGGGTTTCACGATCTTCACCACTTCAATGTTGCTTTACTAGGCAAACAGATCTGGCGTCTAATTTGTGAACCTGATAACCTCCTTAGTCAGGTCTACAAATGCAAGTATTATCCATCGGGTTCTATCCTCGAATCTGATCACACTCGAAGATCTTCTTTTGCTTGGAAAGGCCTTAGTATTGCTATCTCTAAGCTTTGCGATGGCTTTTTCAAACGCCCAGGTATATCCAGCCAAGTACAAATCCACTTTGACAAATGGGGAGGCTCCCAGCCTGTCAACCTTTATGGTGATTATGAGGTAAATGACAAAGTCCCTCTTCGAGCAGGTACTTGCATGTTGCCTAATTTACCCCGATGGGACGAATTAAAGGTTAGAGAATACTTCTCCCATGAAGACGCCAACACCATCCTTAATGTACCCATTATTAATGATGCAAAAGACACCATCCTTTGGGGTCACCATGACTCTGGCATGTACACGGTTCGGTCTGGTTACCAATTTTTGTAGTTACAGCTAGGGCCAATTAACAGGCCCTCCAAGCTTTGGAAAATTATATCTAAACTGCCTACTCTACCCAAGGTTCGTGCCTTTGGATGGCGTTTATGTCATGATGCACTCTCATCTGGACATAAAATCCTCCAGGCCAATCTTGGTACGGGGGTATGCCCGATATGTAACACGACCAACGAAACCACCCTCCATGCTATGCGGGACTGTCCTAGTGCAAAGGAGGCACTCCAGCTGGCAGGGCTTCCTACAAGAATTTTCTCCAATACCTTTGTCTCCCCCCACCAGTGGCTTTCTGAAGTAGCTGGTTTTCTCTCCTTACATCAATTTTCACTTCTTATCACGATCCTTTTGAATTTATGGAATCGCCAAAATGACTTTGTCCATAATAGCCATCTCTAACCGGTTTGGTTAACTGTTTTTAATGCACAAAAGCTTTTTAATGACTACACATCAATTAATGATGCCTCCCATCTAGGTTCCCGGCTAGATGGACAAAACCAGACCCTAGTTTCGTCAAGATTAACACGGATGGCGCCTTTGACCCCATGTTAAGAGGTGTTGTTGCTGGCGTCATTGCTCGGGATTCCTCCGGCGTCATCCTTGGTGGTTGTTCTATGCTGCTCATTTGCCCCGAACCCCGCTTCTGCTGAGGCACTTGCCATTTTGAAAGGTCTAAAGTTTGCAGTTGCTAATGGTTGGACTCATGTGGTCTTTGAAACTGATTCAGCTTCCATTGCCGACAAGGCTAACAACATCCATCATCAAGATCTTTCCACCGTGCAACATTTGGTGTCTCGTATCCGCTCCACTCTTGGTACTTTACCTGATTGTAAGATTTGTTATGTACCTAGAGACGCAAACGTTGTAGCCCATGTCTTAGCTACTAGGGCTTTGCGTTCTTTTACTTCCTGTTCTTTTGATTGTAACTTTCTTGATTTTATTCGGGCTTTTGTAAATTCGGAGAGGTTCTCCTCTTCTTCTCAATAAAACCATGGGTACTCTTTTCCCCATAGGGGCCTACTCACCTCTTGAGGTGACTGGCTATAGGGTTTTTTAATGAGGCTCTTTCTTTCAAAAAAATTCGAACGGGTTTGCTATAAAGCCCATTTAAACATACACGCTCTAAACCTAAAAAATGACCGTAAATGTTTTTAAATTAAATTTTATGAGTTCAAATATTTAATTATGGGATTTTGAATCTAATTATACAGCTTAATCTTAAATTTTTAGCTTTTTAATGTGTTAAAACTTAAATGGGTTTACCCATTTAAACATACACGATTCAAACTCAACAAAACGACCAAAAAATGTTATTAAATCAATTATTATGAGATCAAAATTTTAATTATGGGCTTTTGAATTTAATTATACTACTTAATATCAAATTTTTAGCTTTTTACTCGGTTAAAATTCGAACATGTTCACTATAAAGCCCATTTAAATATACACGCTGTAAAACAAACAAAATGATCGCAAAATGTTATTAAATCAAACTTTATGAGTTCAAATATTTAATTATGGGATTTTGAATCTTATTATACAGCTTAATCTCAATTTTATAGCTTTTTACATGGTTAAAATCCGAACGAGTTTGCTACAAAGCGCATTTAAGCATACACACTTTAAACCCAATAAAATGACTGTAAAATGTTATTAAATCAAATTTTATGATTTCAAATATTTAATTATAGGATTTTCAATCCAATTATACAACTTAATCTCAAACTTTTAGCCTTTTAATCGGTTAAAATTCGAACGGGTTCACAATTAAGCCCATTTAAACATACACGATTTAAACTCAATAAAACGATCGCAAAATGGAGTTAAATCAAATTTTATGGGATCAAATATTTAATTATGGGATTTTGAATCTAATTATACAGCTTAATACCAATTTTTTTAGATTTTTTCTCGGTTAAAAGTAAAATGGGTTCGTTATATAGCCCATTTAAACATACACGCTTTAAACCCAACAAAATGACCGCAATATGTTATTAAATAAAATTTTATGAGTTCAATTTTTTAATTATGAGATTTTAAGTCTAATTATACAACTTAATCTAAAAATTTTAGATTTTTAATCAGTTCAAATTAGAATGAGTTCGCTATAAAGCGCATTTAAGCATGCACACTTTTACAAAAAAAAACCGATTAAATCTAATTTTATGAGTTATATATTTAATTATGTGATTTTCAGACCAATTATACAGCTTAATCTCAAATTCTTATCTTTTTAATCGATAAAAATTCAAACGGTTTTACTATAAAGCCCATTTAAATATACACGATGTAAACCAAACAAAATGACCGCAAAATGTTATTAAATCTAATGTTATGAGTTTAAATATTTAATTATGAGATTTTGAATCTAATTATATAGCTTAATCTCAAATTTCTAGATTTTTAATTGGATAAAATTCAAACGGGTTAGATATAAAGCCCATTTAAATATACATGCTTTAAACCCAACAAATTGACCAAAAAATGAGATTTAATCAAATTTTATGAGTTAAAATATTTAGTTATAAGCTTTTGAAGCTATTTATACAGTTTTATCTCATTTGTTTTAGCATTTTACTCTGTTAAAATTCGAACGAGTTCAATATACAGAGTATTCAAACATGCACGGTTTTACAAAAAAACGACTGCAAAATGATATGAAATCAAATTTTATGAGTTCAAATATTTAATTATGGGATTTTGAATCACATTATACAGCTTAATCTGAAAATTTTAGCTTTTCAATTGGTTAAAATTCGAACAGGTTCACTATAAAGCCCATTTAAACATATACGCTTTAAACCCAACAAAATGACCTCAAAATGAAATTAAATAATTTTATCAGTTAAGATATTTAATTAGGGCTTTTGAAGTTGATTATACAATTTTATCTCATTTTTTTAGCATTTTACTCTGTTAAAATTCTAACGAGTTCACTGTAAAGTGTATTTAAACATGCAAGGTTTAAAAAAAAGTGATCGCAAAATGATATGAATTCAAATTTTATGAGTTCAAATATTTAATTATAAGATTTTGAATCCAATTATACAACATAATCTCAAATTTTTAGCTTTTTATTTGGTTAAAATTCGAACGGTTTCACTATAAAGCCTATTTAAATATACACGTTGTAAACCAAAAAAATGACAGCAAAATGTTATTAAATCAAACTTTATGAGTTCAAATATTTACTTATGGGCTTTTTAATCTTATTATACAGCTTAATCTAATATTTTTAGCTTTTTACTCGGTTAAAATTCGAACGGATTCGCTATAAAGCCCATTTAAACATACCCGCATTAAACCCAACAAAATGAACGTAAAATGTTATTGAATTAAATTTTATGAGTTCAAATATTTAATTATGGGATTTTGAATCTAATTATACCGCTATATTTTAAATTTTTAGTTTTTTAATCGGTTAAAATTCCAACAGGTTCACTATAAAGCCAATTTAAACATACACGCTTTAAACCCAACAAAATGATCGTAAAAATATTATTAAATCTAATTTTATGATTTCAAATACTTAATTATGGGATTTTGAATATAATTACACAACTTAATCTCAAATTTCTAGATTTTTAATCGGACAAAATTCAAACGGGTTCACTATAAAGCCCATTTTAATATACACGCTTTAAACCCAACAAAATGACCACAAAATGTAATTAAATCAAATTTTATGAGTTAAAATATTTAATTATGGGCTTTTTGAAGTTAATTTTGCAGTTTTATCTCAATTTTTTTAGCATTTTACTCTATTAAAATTCAAACTAGTTCACTATAAAGCGTATTTAAACATGCACGGTTTTAGAAAAAAATGACTGCAAAAATGATATGAAATCAAATTTTATGAGTTCAAATATTTAATTATGGGATTTTGAATCCCGTTATACAACTTAATCTCAAATTTTTAGCTTTTTAATCGGTCAAAATTAAAACGGTTTCACTATAAAGCCCATTTAAACATACACGCTTTAAACCCAACAAAATAACCGCAAAATGATATTCAATCAAATTTTATAAGTTCAAATATATAATTTTGGGCTTTTGAATCCAATTTTACAAATTAATCTCAAATTTTTAGCTTTTTATTCGGTTAAAATTCGAACAGGTTCACTATAAAGCCTATTTAAATATATACGCTGTAAACCAAACAAAATGACAAGAAAATGTTATTAAATAAAACTTTATGAGTTCAAATATTTAACTATGGCTTTTTAATCTTGTTATATAGCTTAATCTAAAATTTTTAGCTTTTTACTCGGTTAAAATTCGAACGGATTCGCTATAAAGCCCATTTATGCATACCCACATTAAACCCAACAAAATGACCGTAAAATATTATTAAATTAAATTTTATGAGTTTAAATATTTAATTATGGGATTTTGAATCTAATTATACCGCTTAATTTTAAATTTTTAGCTTTTTAATCGATTAAAATTCAAACGGGTTCACTATAAAGCCCTTTTAAATATACACGCTTTAAACCAAACAAAATGACCGTAAAATGTTATTAAATCTAATTTTATGAGTTCAAATATTTAATTATGAGATTTTGAATCTATTTATACAACTTAATCTCAAATTTTTAGATTTTTATTTAGATAAAATTCAAATGGGTTCACTTTAAAGACCATTTAAGTATACACGCTTTAAACCCAACAAAATGACCAAAAAATGAAATTAAATCAAATTTTATGAGTTAAAATATTTAGTTATGGGCTTTTGAAGCTAATTATATAGTTTTATCTATTTTTTTTAGCATTTTACTCTGTTAAAATTCGAACGAGATCAATATAAAGAGTATTTAAACATGCACGGTTTTACAAAAAAAAAAAACCCGCAAAATGATATGAAATCAAATTTTATGAGTTCAAATATTTAATTATGGGATTTTGAATCTAATTATACAGCTTAATCTCAATTTTTTAGATTTTTAATCGGTTAAAATTAGAATGGGTTCACTATAAAACCCATTTAAATATACACGCTATAAACCAAACAAAATGACCGTAAAATATTTTTAAATCAAACTTTATGAGTTCAAATATTTAATTATGGGCTTTTGAATCTTATTATATAGCTTAATCTAATATTTTTAGCTTTTTACTCCGTTAAAATTCGAACGGATTGTTGTTGTTTTCTCTCCTCTCCCTCTTCCTCTCACGTTTCTTTTCTTTCTCCTTCTCGTTCTACTCCTCGGCATGGAGACCATCATTTTCAACATCTCAGCCTCGCATCCAGTCTGCCACGGGAGAGGAAGAATCAACAGCCCAACAATTCAACTCCTTTGAGATAAGTATGATATTCTTATTTGTTCTTTCTTCTATTATCGTTTGCTTTTTAATTTTATATCCTTTCCATATACAAACTCTTATACCGAATAATAATATTATAGATCTGATTATAGACTTTCTGTTTACTAAGAATTCTCTTGATCCAAATTTCTGTTTGTTTACGATAACCATACTTTCATGGAGCTTCCCTCGTTTCGATCGTTTGATCAAGTTTACAAAGTGGGAGACCATATCTTGCTGTTTTGTTGCAAGCAAATCACTCAAAACCTGATTCATTACCAATGTCCGTTAAATCTTTACATGAACATCCCCCTACCATCTTGCAGATTTGATCTGATCGACTGGTGTAATTTATTTAATTTTTTGAAGTTTGCTGTCAAGTTTGATCACAAGGTTAGTTCTTTATTTCTTGTTTATAACTACAAAAACTTGGACTCAAGCCATATCATTCCAGGTAATTCTCTCAACCTTGCTTTCGATCTATATGCTGCTCCGTTAACACCCTTGCGAAGGGACCTTACCAACACCTTTAATGGTGTATTATTTTTGATATAAAATACAGTGGGATAGATGGTGGTGGTATGATGTTGGTTAGATTTGTCCTTGGCACCCTCCTAATCGCAATTGAATAGACAAACACCTGCAAACGAAATGAATCTTTCCGGTGAATTGATGGTATTTTGTTGTCCTAGGCACCCTCCTAAGTGAAATTACTTAGGCAAGTAACCTCAAGCGGCTCTAACCCATCCTCCTAAGCGTGTTTGTTTAAGCAAGCGAGAGTGTGAAGATAATCTCCCTTATAAAAACTTAAAGTACTTATGTTGAAGAAGACATCTGATAAGAAAAATAACAAGGTGAATCTATCAACCTTGCAAATGAAATGGCCCAAGGCCAAGAGTTTTATAACACAACAATTCATATTCTTCATGTCTTTTACAAGAGAAGAGGTTGTCCCCTTTTATAGTCTAAAGGAGATCTTACAATTACCTAAAAGATAGCTGATCAATCCCTAAAAATCATCATATTGATAGCTTACTAGAATAAATCCCCTAAAATCAGCTTATGGATAGCTAATCAAAAGGAATCTTAGGGAATAAAATAAAATATTAATAATAATGGTCAAAGCTTCATAATCTAGCTTTGAATTAATTTATTTTAATGTCTAATTCATCCAAAAGCTTTATATATTAGCTTTTGGGTTGAATTTTACAAAATCTCGTAACAATCCCGTATCCAGATTTCTGCATGCGCAATCTTGAATAAAATGAACATATCTTGAGATCTTGATGTCCGATTGATGCGTTTCAAGATGCATTGAAAAGGTAACTGAATGACGGTCAATTTATTAGAAGACAACTATGCCCATAAATGCACGGATCCAATCCGAAAAATCCTCTCAAGTTGGCTGACTTTCCAGACTTTACCAACATATTTAGCTTTTCTGCTCGATGTGCATTACTTTCGCTCACTCATGCATGTATCAAAAAGAAACAAGGCAATGATAAGCAAAGAATCTTCATTTTGAATGCCCCATGATCTCACAGATTTGTACATAAACGATATTGAAGCTCATTCAAGACAAGTCGGCCTAAAAATTACCAATTTCGGAAAAGAGAATAAACTATATGGTGAAAACCTAAAATAGGTAGCCTAGAGCGATTCAAAAGAGAGAAAGAGAGAGAGAAGAATATTGGGAGTACAAAGATCATATATTATAGAGACACCTTTACGCCAATCATTGATCCAAGTCTTACAAGTCTCCAAAGACAATTTTAATCATTCAAGGATGTCCAAATTAAATGAGATGGTCTTCAGACCACACTCCGCCCAAAGGTTAACCTTTCTTCAAGGAACATCGAACTCCGAAGTGCCTGATCGACACCCAAATGAGGGAAGGATGGGGCAAGATGAGAAAGTGAGATAATGAGAGCCACATGAAAAAAGGGGTAGTCTCTAGGAAAGGGATTGTTCTTTTTGAAATACTGATGGTTTGGGAGAGACTAGACAATTGTGTATATCCCCGCAATAGTTGTGGATCTTTTAAATATACTCTTTATTAAAGTTGAGCTTTTCCAGATTGGGGTAAATATGTCATTGCATTTGACATTTAAGAGTGTAAACTTTTTCTTAAATTGTTTTGCAACACACTTTGATAATCATATATGATATACTAAAAAATCTTTCTTGCATAAATGAAAATAAAATCATTTTTAAGAATTAAAGAAAATTGAGAGCCAACCTCCATTGAGGTACCTCAATTAGCATAAAAATAAAATCAGGACACAAAAATGTTTGATCAACCATCACACTAATCTAGATGAGAATACAAAAGAATATGAGCAAAACATCATTGTCCGCAAAGTGACAAAATCAGAGCCCAGATTAAAGTTGACTAAGAGAATAAACCATCAAGGACTTCAACAAGAATGCACATGTTGAATGATTCAGGGGCATGGGGTAAGTTTCGCCTTGACACTTTGTAAAGGTTCAGGAGTATAATTTTTTGTTTACCCCTTTCGATCAAAAAGAACACTTTTTAGAGACAACATTTTTGATCTCGACATCAAGGTAGAGAGATGTATCTAAAAATCGGTTCAAAAATTAACACATCCCAACCACATCGAGTTTGAGCTGGTTTTTAGACCTCAAGGAGCAACGAGCTTCAAAGCATCAAACCATCACTTAAAAGAAGAAAGGATAGGACACGGTGAGCCTCGAGTTGAGAGATTTTAGGCAGTCTTGTTGCATGAGTCTCGAGTTATAAGTATTTTTGGCAGCCTTGTAGCATGAGTCCAGAGTTTAAAGTATTTTTGTAGCCTTTTCGACATGACTCTCGGATTCAGAGAACTTTGGCAGCCTTGTAGCCCTAATTAAGAATATTTTGGCAGTCTGTCCGGTGTAAGTCTCGAATTTAGAGAAGAATGACAACCTTTTTCAGCATGAACTCTAAGCCAAGAGCATAACTGAGTCCCAATTTTGAACTAAGATAGGCAGCCTTTTCGGCGTGAGTCCCAAGATTCTAAATGACATCGACAGAGATTGGTAGCCATATCGGTGTAAATCCCAAGTTTGAATAAGATTGGTAGCTTCTCCATCATGAGTCTTGAGATTCGAGCGCATAGACAACCCTTCCGGCATAAGGTGGCCATATAAGCATAAAGCCCAGGTTTCAGCAAGATTGGAAGCCTTTCTGGCATGAGTCCTGAGATTTTGAGTGGCATCAGCAACATCTTTCAACAGAATTGGTGGCCGAGTAGGTGTAAATCCCAAATTTTGACAATATTGGCAGCCTCTTCGGCATGAGTCCCGAAAGATTTCAGGACAAAGATTCTACATGAGAAGAACCCAAATATTAACAGAAAAATTAATTATGACATTCATGCATCATAAATAGTTAGGCATCCCTAGGATTAGGAGCATGCTAACACATTTGTCATAGCATTCCATCCCTTTTCACAAGTATTGGAAAACACAAAGAAGAGCAACCATCAAAATGGAAGCTCAAAAAGAATTTTTGAAGGAAGAATTTCGAACTCATCAAAGAAAGAATTGAGATGACATCAGCCTATCATTCAGGCCAAAGAAGAGCAGAAACTTTTCATAGTTGATCCATAAAAGACAATCGAGTGTTCACTACCGCTTCGGGGCACATAATTTCAATTTCCTGAGCCTTCCAACAATCAAATTTGGAGGCATTTAAAACCATTGTCATTTCAGAGGGCATGTTATCTTCAATCATGCGCTTCCAACCTCTTTAAGGAAGCAAATTTATTTCAATCCAGTCTTTGTCGCTTTAGAACGATAAATCATTCCCGATTGATACAAGAAAGATAATCGAGTGTTTGCTACCACTTCTAGGAACACAAATTTCATTGTTTAGATCCTTTCAACAAGCAAATCCATCAAATTCAGAGACACTTAAACCATCGCCACTTCAGAGAGGCATGGTATCTTTAGTGCAAACATTTTCAATCGATTCAGGGGAAACAATGTTATTTTAGCTTAGTCGTTGCTATTTCGAAATGTTGAATTATTCCAAGTTGATCCATAGAAGATGGTAAAGTGTTCGCTACCGCTCCGAGGAACACATTTTTAAGATTTTCACACCCATTTCAGAATTTAAATCAAATTTGAAGACATTCAAAACCATCGCCATTTTAGAGGGAATGGTATCTATAGTGCGAACGCTTTCAACCATTTCGGGAAAGCAAAAAATTTTAAATCAATCGTTGCCACTTTGGAACGATGAACCATTCCAAGATTAATACAGAGAAGAAATTTGACTTTTTGTTACCGCTTCGGAGAACACAGTTCAGAGAGGGGTGGTATCTTTAGTACAATCGCTTTCTATCGCTTTTGGGAACCAAAGCTATTTCAATTCATTCATCATTTGAAGATTAATTTGTAGTCCATTTTTATTCTAGGAGGATTTACTAGACATCACCCAAACTAATCTTTTACCGCTTCGAGAGAGTAAGATTCTTTCGACCATTCTATATCGCTCGGGGAACGAATTATCATTCAAAGACCACTTTGTGGCTCTTTTCTATTTCAGACGGATTTACTTTTCTATCCAACCTGTTCTAAGACCATACTAGGGAGCAACATAGGGCTTTAAGACCATACTGGGAAGCCAAGTTCACTTGCGACCATTAAGGGAAGAAAAAATATGCTCTAAGACCATTCAGGGGAGCAACATCTGCTTTAAGACCATTCAGGGATGTAGAATATGCCTTAAGACCATTCAAGGGAGGCACAATTGGCTTTATGACCATTTAAGGAAGCCAAAATTTGCTTGCGACCATTCAGGGAAACGAAAACATGCTCTAAGACCATTCAGGGGAGCAACATCTGCTTTGAGACTGTTCAGGGAAACAGTATATGCCTTTAGACCATATTGGGAAGGCAAAATTGACTTCATGAACACTTCGGGCAAGTCAAGATCCGCACTTTTTCCATTCTGGGAGAGCAAAATTACTTAGAACGTTCTCTACCACTATGGAGAATGAGTCTTCATTTGGAGGTTAGTTGGTTGTTCGTTGCCGCTTCGGAGGGACTACTCAACGCCACCATGTGTTTTTGTCGCTTCGGAGAAACAAGTCAAGATCTTCTCAATGCCTCTATGGAGGAGTAGATCAACCTATAGGGAAGGCACATTTGACTTTCAAACATACTAGGAGAGCATAATTGGCTTCGTGACCACTTCGGGGAAGCCAAGATCCACTCTTTTTCGATTTTGGGAGAGCAAAATTATTTGGACTGTTCGCTACCGCTACGGGGAACGAGTCTTCATTTGGAGGTTAGTTGGTTGTTCGTTGCTGATTCGGAGGGACTACTCAACGCCACCATGTGTTTCTGCCGCTTCGGAGAAACAAGTCAAGATCTTCTCAATGCCGCTCCAGAGGAGTAGATCAACCTATAGGCAAGGCAAATTTGACTTTGAAATCATACTGGGAAAGCAAAATTGGCTTCGTAACCACTTCGGGGAAGCCATGATCTGCTTCTTTTCCATTCTGGGAGAGCAAAATTATTTGGACCGTTCTCTACCGCTACGGGGAACGAGTCACCATTTGGAGGTTAGTTGGTTGTCCGTTGCCGCTTCAGAAAGACTAATTAACATAACATGTTTTTCTGCCACTTCGGGGAAACAAGTCAAGTTCTTCTTACTGCCGTTCCAAAGGAGTAGATCAACCTACAAAGGAGCAACATCTGCTTTAAGACCATTCAGAGAAGTAGAATACGCCTTAAGAACATTCAAGGGTGGCACAATTGGCTTTATGACATTTTAAGGAAGCAAAAATTCGCTTGCGACCATTAAGGGAAGCGAAAATATGCTCTAAGACCATTCAGGGGAGCAACATCTGCTTTAAGACCATTCAGGGAAGTAGAATATGCCTTAAGACCATTCAAGGGAGGCACAATTGGCTTTATGACATTTTAAGGAAGCAAAATTCGCTTGCGACAATTCAGGGAAGTGAAAACATGCTCTAAGACCATTCAGGGGAGCAACATCTGCTTTGAGACTGTTCAGGGAAGCAGTATATGCCTTTAGACCATATTGGGAAGGCAAAATTGACTTCATGACCACTTCGAGGAAGCCAAGAATTTGCTCTTTTTCCATTGTAGGAGAGCAAAATTATTTGGACCGTTCGCTACTGCTACGGGGAACGAGTCATCATTTGGAGGTTAGTTGGTTGTTCGTTGCCGCTTCGGAAGGACTACTCAATACCATCACGTGTTTCTGCTGCTTCGGAGAAATAATTCAAGATCTTCTCACTGCCGTTTCGGAGGAGTAGATTGCCTACAAGAAGAAAGTAGGACAAAATTAGTGCTTATGGTCTTTGCTTTATACTTGTTTCACAAGTATAAACAAAGAGGGGTAACTATAATCACTAATTTTATCCGGGTCGGTCTGTAACCCCCAATTCCGACCTTATTTTCATAACTCACAAAATAAATAATCTGATTCAAAGTGTGTGCTCAAATGCCAAAATGACTACATATTTATAGGGAATGAAAGGGTGTGGCCAAGGGAAATTTCCCTTTGAAAATGTGGCAGAATAGTGGTCTTGGTGTCTATTCAATTGGTGGTGTCTCCCTCCTTAACCGTTCGATTGAATGGTGTCTTCTTCCAAGAATTGTTGGAACTTTTCGGGTTAAAATTCCAGCCTGCACAATCTTCAGTAAATTAGACATATCTCGAGTTCCCGATATTGGATTGATGCGATTTTATGTACATTGGAAAGATAAGAGATAGAGGAACAACTTTCATGAAGACACCGAAACCCAATTCTACTTGTATCTTACTCAAAATTGGCGAACAAGTGGACCATCATGAATTTGCCCAATGAAGAGTGTTATCTCTTTGTTTTGGCGCCCAAACATGTTTCCCTCCATGGTTGGTCGGTTGTGTCTCATGGGGAGGGAACATGACTTCCATGGTTGAGCTTAAGGTTGTAGGGTGAGCTAAGATGAGCTGGATGAACTAAGGTTGAGCTGAGCTAGCTACTTTAGCTAGCTAAAAGTTCACCATCTTTGAGTGATGATTTGAGTTGAACGGCTAACCCCCTAGCTGAGTGTATTGATCCTTAGGGCCATAATACTCTCCTTAATCCATAAGAGTGTGTAGGAGCTGATTTGAATCACATGTGGATGGAAATTCACCATTTGTCGTTTTGAGCTCATTCTGGATTCATGAGTTGGAACGAAGCTAGCATCCACTTCATTGTGCTGCCTAGGAGTGTTTTGGTACAATTTGGTACTGATCGGAAGCTGGTAAGTGCCTCAAACAATGATTCTTTGTTTTGAGCTCAAATGGTGCATTTGAGCTAAAACGGATTTGGCCAATAGTCCCTTAAGTTGTGTTTAATATAACTTGCACAGAAATAACTTAAACTAATAAGTATGATATTACTAAGCATGTGTTGAATATTAATTATGCATAATATAAGCTAGATAAAGCTATGATTCAATACTAATTACTAAGTTATCAATAGTAATATAAGGAAATAAACATTATAGGTACATATATAATATGAGGTAGCAAGTGAGTGTAGCACATGAATTGAGTAAATAAAGAGGATTAAGTAGAACTCCCTGATTAGAATTGTGTGACTTAAGGTATGGGCAGAAACTAAGGTTGGGCGTGCACATATCAAAATGGGTTTCGGTGTCTTCATGAAAGTTGTTACCCTATCTCTTATCTTTCCAATGCATGTTGAATCGCATCAATCCAATATCGGTAGCTCGAGATATGGACCAATTACTGAAGACTGTGCAAGCTAGACCGAGAAGTTACAACTCTTCTAATAGATTTAGAGGGAGACATCATTCAAATGAATGGTTATCCGAATAGTTAAAGGCCATTTCGGCCAAACCTATTAGAAAACTATAAATAGGACTGAAATTCATTTGTAAAACATATCTTTGATCAATATTAAAATTCCTTTATGATTTTACTCTCAAACTTGTTCTTTTTAGAACTATCTCGACTTATCAAATCTATTATATAGGTTTGTGGCATCTCCTATCTTTTTCATCCATACTTAAGATTCTAGGAACTTATTTCCTAAGGGTCTAAGTCCTATACCACCCTCAAAGCATACTATAAGTTGGGTTTATGCTTTCATAGCATAAGTTCTACTTTTGTTACCTTTGAATTTTACTTCTATACCACCTTACATACATTCCATCCTAACCCTTTCGTCCGTCACTTTAGCCGAATTCCCTAGCCTTCACTATCACCTTTTCCATTTATTTCCCTAACCAAAACATCACCCTACCTTCCCTTACCAGTTACACATATAACCTACAGTTCCGAAACCCTCTTTACACCACTTCACCATCTTTTCTTCATCAAACAAGGAAAACATACAAGGATCAAGGTTTGCCTGCAATCACGGTTGGGACAATCAAAGCTTCTTTCTACAAAAACAATTGGAGAGTTGGAGCGTATCATTCTAGTAAGTAACTAAAAAGAAAAATAGGAATTTTGAAATAGAACTTACAAGATGATATGAAATGGATTGATAGTATGGTGAAATATAATGATGATAAGATGGTTATTGTGTTTAGGATGACGTATGGAAAATATGGATGTATGGATGATGGAAGTTCAGAGAAGGAATGTAATGTATGGTGCCGTGTAAACAAAGGAGGAACCAACACTAAAAAGTGAAGACCCATTCGTTAAGAGTTTTTAAACCGTGACTTGGGTGAAAGGTTAAAGGATTGTGACCCTCTAGTTATAAGAACTAGGAACCAGCAATATAAAAAATGAATAGGGATGAATGCCACAAGAACAATCTTGCAAGCCAATAAAGTTCAAAAAGAACTATAAAAGAGAAACACTCTCAAGTTGTAATATATGCCAAAAGTTGTATCTTTTACAATGGAATGAGTGCCTATTTATAGGTGTAAGAAAACAAAAAATTGATTGGCCTAGACAAAGATTAAAGACTCATTATTCTAGTGTTAAAGACCTATTAATTTATAGGTTATCCTATCTCCAATTGACAGCCAAAAAGTTTGATTTAGAAGAATGAATGTAAACATACATATCATCCACATGGAGAAACCCTTGGTCTAATAAACTTGATTAAGTTGTCATTCATCCTCCTTTAATGGGATGTTGATAAAGCATTGAATTCAGCAATTGAATGGCCTCTTGAATTTTTGGAAGAAGCATCTTGTGACTATTCCCGTATTGAATTTTCAGCATGCACTGTCTTCAATAATTTAATCATATCTTAAGATCTTGATATCTGATTGAGGTGATTCAAAGTGTGTTGGGAAGATAAGAAATAGGGGAATAAGTTTGAAGAAGATCTCAAGACTCAAATATGACTGTATCTGATCCAAAAATGGAGAACAAGTTGACTGATATTCCTTGAATTTCCTCCTTAAGTGTTGTTTTAATTCCTACCTTTACTCTCCCTTAAATGGTGATAATGAAGGCTTTCATTGCATGAACTCTCTGATAAAAAACTGATCAGCTTTATGGGGTGTTAAAGTAGCTCTTAAGTAGTGTTTAAGTAGCTCTTTAAGTGGTGTATTTAGGAGCTCTTCAATGCCTTCTAACCTTTAAGTGGTGTAAATCTCCCTTGAATGTCTTGAAACTGATTAGCCATCATGGTGTCTTCAAGTGTCTTTAATTGGTGGTAAATGACTTGTCATTCTTGTAGAAAATGATCATCCATTTGATCCCAAATGAGTACCCTAGCTGAAAATATATAAGCAAAATGATGACAACTTTATTCAAT
The DNA here is from genome assembly GCA_035048815.1 of Abelmoschus esculentus. NCBI lineage: Eukaryota > Viridiplantae > Streptophyta > Magnoliopsida > Malvales > Malvaceae > Abelmoschus > Abelmoschus esculentus. The sequence continues at coordinate 12,711,202 of JAUCBN010000031.1, forward strand.
AAAAGTGAATGCATGAAACAGATTTAATGAGCTAGTTTAATTAATGAAACTAGTTACATTGAATGATGTAGTTTAATTAATTAACTCGCACACTGATGTGAGCACATCATGTCAAGTTCAACAGGTTGATCCGAAGGTCTTACCATCAGGAACTATTACTCGTTCTAAGGCAAGAAATTTAGGGAAGTTCTTTTCCTTACTTGTGCTTCAATTCCATATTTATTCGATAATGTTTATGCCTTAGAACATAAGTTTTATAATGTGTTTTATGTTGATACGTGACATATTAGACTATACTACTTATTAAATATGTTTAAGTATGCATATATGCTATTAAGTGTGTTTTAAGGATTGGTTTGATAGTGTTTGTAATGTTTTAACTTATTTATAACTTCATGTGTGTTATTAAATAAATTTACAAGTGTTTATACCTTGTATTTATGTTTCCATTGAGTATAATAATACTTTGATGGATTCTTGTGATGTTTACAAATAGGTATATAGGAGAACACCAGCTCAAGAGAGTGTATGCAACTCAACACCGGATCAAGTGAATTATATTCAGCTCAAAAGAAGCTCAATAGAGTGCACGCATCTCACCTTAGCTCGAGGCAGCTCAAAGGCTTAGCTCCCAGCTCCATTTATCTCCTTACACTCTCAACTAGCTCGTTTCAGCTCAACTCAATTTTCAGCTAGCTCAACTCAAGCTGAAGTAACCTATAACAACTGAAGCCTATCCTACACGAAGGGAATGTGTCCTAGGCATGTGTCATTCATGTGGGACACATATGGCAGCCTTGTGCACATGTGTGGGTTGTGTAAATGTATTTCCAGCAAAACAAAGCCCTTGTTCTTGAAGACCAAATGCCCAAGGGATAAGAATGGGTGTTTTTGAGTTCAAAATTCAAACATTTAACACATGTTAAATGTGTTTTATGTGTCAAATCACTTGGCTGAAATTAAATGAAGCCTAGAGTGGTTTATTTTAGTTATTTTCGTTCAAATACTGTATGTTTAAATGAGCTTTATAGTGAACTCGTTCGAATTTTAACCGATTAAAAAGCTAAAAATTTGAGATTAAGTTCTATAATTAGACTCAAAATCTCATAATTATATATTTGAACTCATAAAATTTGATTTAATAACATAATATGGTCATTTTGTTGGGTTTAAAGCGTGCATGTTTAAATGGGCTATATAGCGAACCCGTTCGAATTTTAACCGAGTAAGAATCTAAACATTTGAGATTAAGTTGTATAATTAGATTCAAAAGCCCATAATTAAATATTTGATCTCATGAAATTTGCTTTAATTCCATTTTGCCGTCGTTTTGTTGTGTTTAAATAGTGAATTTTTAAATGGGCTTAATAGTGAACCCGTTCGAATTTTAACCAATTAAAAACTAGAAATTTGATATTAGGATGTATAAATAGATTTAAAATATCATAATTAAATATTTGAACTCATAAAATTTTATTTAATAACATTTTACGATCATTTTGTTGGGTTTAAAGCCTCTATGATTAAATGATCTTTATATTGAACTCATTCGAATTTTAACTTTTTAAAAAGTTTAAAATTTGATTTAATATCATTTTGTGGTCAATTTGTTGGGCTTAAAGCGTGAATGTTTAAATGCGCTTTATAGTAAACTCATTCAAATCTTAACAGAGTTAAATGCTAAAAAATTGAGATAAAACTGTATAATTAGATTTAAAAGCCCATAATTAAATATTTTAACTCATAAAATTTGATTTAATTTCATTTTGTGGTCGTTTTGTTGGGTTTAAAGCGTGAATGTTTAAATGAGCCTTATAGTGAACTCGTTCGAATTTTAACAGATTAAAAAGATAAAAATTTGAAATTAAGCTGTATAATTAGACTCAAAATCCCATAATTAAATATTTAAACTCATAAAATTTGATTTAAAAACATAATGCGGTCATTTTGTTGGGTTTAAAGAGTGTATGTTTAAATGGGCTTTATAGCGAAAACTTTTTAATTTTAACCGAGTAAATATCTAAAAATTTGAAATTAATCTGTATAATTAGATTAAAAATCACATAATTAGATTTAATTCCATTTTGCGGTCGTTTTGTTGTGTTTAAATTGTGAATGTTTAACCCGTTCGAATTTTAACCGAGTAAAAATCTAAAAATTTGAGATTAAGTTGTATAATTAGATTCAAAATCCAATAATTAAATATTTGATCTCATGAAATTTTATTTAATTCCATTTTGCGGTCATTTTTTTGTGTTTAGATAGTGAATTTTTAAATGGGCTTAATAGTGAACCCATTCGAATTTTAACCGATTAAAAAATAGAAATTTTATATTAAGATGTATAAATAGATTCAAAATCTCATAATTAAACATTTGAACACATAAAATTTGATTTAATAAAATTTTACGGTCATTTTGTTGGGATTAGAGCGTGTATGTATAAATGGGATTTATAGCGAACCCATTCGAAATTTTCAACGATTAAAAAGCTAAAAATTTAAGATTAAGCTATATAATTAGACTCAAAATCCCATAATTAAAGATTTGAACTCATAAAATTTGATTTAATAACATAATGATGTCATTTTGTTGGGTTTAAAGCGTGTATGTTTAAATGCGCTATATAGCAAACCCGTTCAAATTTTAACCGAGTAAAAATCTAAAAATTTAAGATTAAGTTGTATAATTAGATTCAAAATCCTATAATTAAATATTTGATCTTATAAAATTTGATTTAATTCCATTTTGCAGTCATTTTTTGTGTTTAGATAGTGAATGTTTAAATGGGCTTAATAGTGAACTCGTTCGAATTTTAACCGATTAAAAAAATAGAAATTTGATATTAAGATGTATAAATAGATTCAAAATCTTATAATTAAATATTTGAACTCAAAAAATTTGATTTAAAAAATTTTATGGTCATTTTGTTGGGGTTAGAGCGTGTATGTTTAAATGGGCTTTATAGTGAACCCGTTCGAAATTTTAAACGGTTAAAAAGCTAAAAATTTAAGATTAAGCTGTATAAATAGACTTAAAATCTCATAATTAAAGATTTTAACTCATAAAATTTGATTTAATAACATAATGATGTCATTTTTTTGGGTTTAAAGCGTGTATATTTAAATGGGCTATATAGCGAATCTGTTCAAATTTTTACTGAGTAAAAATCTAAAAATTTGAGATTAAGTTGTATAATTAGATTCAAAATCCCATAATTAAATATTTTATATCATAAAATTTTATTTAATTCTATTTTTCGGTCGTTTTGTTGTGTTTAAATCGTGAATGTTTAAATGCGCTTAATAGTGAAACGTTCGAATTTTAGTAGATTAAAAAACAAGACATTTGAGATTAAGTTCTATAAATAGATTCAAAATCAAATATTTAAATATTTGAACTCATAAAATTTGATTTAATAACATATTGCGGTTATTTTGTTGGGTTTAAAGCATGTATGTTTAAATGGTCCATATAGAGAACCCGTTCGAATTTTAACCGAGTAAAAAATGTAAAAATTTGAGATTAAGTTGTATAACTAAATTCAAAAGCCCATAATTAAATATTTGATCTCATAAAATTTGATTTAATTCCATTTTGCGGTCGTTTTGTTGTGTTTAAATCGTGAATGTTTAAATGGGCTTAATAGTGAACCCGTTCGAATTTAACCGAGTAAAAATCTAAAATTTTAGATTAAGTTGTATAATTAGATTCAAAATCCTATAAATAAATATTTGATCTCATAAAATTTGATTTAATTCCATTTTGCGATCGTTTTTTTGTGTTTAGATAGTGAATGTTTAAATGGGCTTAATAGTGAACCCGTTCAAATTTTAACGATTAAAAAAATAGAAATTTCATATTAAGATGTATAAATAGTTTCAAAGTCTCATAATTAAATATTTGAACTCATAAAATTTGATTTAATAAAAATTTTACGATCATTTTGTTGGGGTTAGAGCATTTATATTTAAATGGGATTCATAGCGAACCCGTTCAAAATTTTATACGATTAAAAAGCTAAAAATTTAAGATTAAGCATTATAATTAGACGCAAAATCCCATAATTAAAGATTTGAACTCATAAAATTTGATTTAATAATATAATGAGGTCATTTTGTTGTGTTTAAAGCATGTATTTTTAAATGGGCTACATAGCGAACCTGTTCGAATTTTTACCGAGTAAAAATCTAAAAATTTGAGATTAAGTTGTATAATTAGATTGAAAATCCTATAATTAAATATTTGATCTCATAAAATTTGATTTAATTCCATTTTGCGGTCGTTTTTTTGTGTTTCGATACTAAATGTTTAAATGGGCTTAATAGTGAACTCGTTCGAATTTTAACCAATTAAAAAAATAGAAATTTGATATTAAGAAGTATAAATAATTTCAAAACCTTATAATTAAATATTTGAACTCATAAAAATTGATTTAATAAAATTTTACGATCATTTTGTTGTGGTTAGAGAGTGTATGGTTAAATGGGCTTTATAGCAAACCCGTTCGAAATTTTAAACGATTAAAAAGCTAAAAATTTAAGATTAAGCTTTATAATTAGACTCAAAATCCCATAATTAAAGATTTGAAATCATAAAATTTGATTTAATAACATAATGAGGTAATTTTGTTGGGTTTACAGCTTTTATGTTTAAATGGGCTATATAGCGAACCCGTTCAAATTTTAACCGAGTAAAATCTAAAAATTTGAGATTAAGTTGTATATTTAGGTTCAAAATCCCATAATTAAATATTTTATCTCATAGAATTTTATTTAATTCTATTTTGCTTTCGTTTTGTTGTGTTTAAATCGTGAATGTTTAAATGCGCTTAATAGTGAAACCGTTCGAATTTTAACAGATTAAAAAACAAGACATTTGAGATTAAGCTCTATAAATAGATTCAAAATCAAATATTTAAATATTTGAACTCATAAAATTTGATTTAATAACATATTGAGGTCATTTTGTTGGGTTTACAGCTTTTATGTTTAAATGGGCTACATAGCGAACCCGTTCGAATTTTAACCGAGTAAAAATGTAAAAGTTTGAGATTAATTTGTATAATTAGATTCAAAAGACCATAATTAAATATTTGATCTCATAAAATTTGATTTAATTCCATTTTGCGGTCGTTTTGTTGTGTTTAAATCGTGAATATTTGAATGGGCTTAATAGTGAAACCGTTCGAATTTTAACAGATTAAAAAACAAGAAATTTGAGATTAAGCTCTATAAATATATTCACAATTCCATATTTAAATATTTGAAATCATAAAATTTGATTTACTAACATATTGCGGTCATTTTGTTGGGTTTAAAGCATGTATGTTTAAATGGGCTATATAGCGAACCCGTTCGAATTTTAACCGAGTAAAAGTGTTAAAAATTGAGATTAAGTTGTGCAATAAAATTCAAAAGCCCATAATTAAATATTTGATCTCATAAAATATGATTTAATTCTATTTTGTGGTCGTTTTGTTGTGTTTAAATCTTTAATGTTTAAATGAGCTTAATAGTGAACCCGTTCGAATATTAACCGATTAAAAAACTAGAAATTTTTATATTAAGATGTATAAAAAGATTCAAAATCTCATAATTAAAAATTTGAACTAATAAAATTTGATTTAATAACATTTAAGGTCATTTTGTTGGGGTTAAAGCATGTATGTTTTAATGGGCTTTATAGCGAACCCGTTTGAATTTAAAAAGATTAAAATAGCTAAAAATTTGAGATTAAGTTGTATAATTAGACTCAGAATCCCATAATTAAATATTTGAACTCATAAAGTTTGATTTAATAACATAATACGGTAATTTTGTTGGGTTTAAAGCGTGTATGATTAAATGGGTAATATTTGAACCCGTTCTAATTTTAATAAAGTAAAAATCTTAAAATCTGAGATTAAGTTGTATAATTAGATTTAAAAGCCCATAATTAAATATTTGATCTCATGAAATTTGATTTAATTCCATTTTTCGGTCCTTTTGTTGTGTTTAAATCGTGAATGTTTAAATGTGCTTAATAGTGAACCCATTAGATTTTTAACGAGTAAAAATCTAAACATAGTTGATTAAGTTGTATAATTAGTTTCGAAATCCTATAATTAATATTTGATCTCATAAAATTTGATTTAATTCCATTTTACAATCGTTTTTTTTTTGTGTTTAGATAGTGAATGTTTAAATGGGCTTAAAAGTGAACTCGTTCGAATTTTAACCGATTCAAAAATAATAGAAATTTGATATTAAGATGTATAAATAAATTCAAAATCTCATATTTAAATATTTGAACTCATAACATTTGATTTAATAAAATTTTACGGTCATTTTGTTGTGGTTAGAGCGTGTATGTTTAAATGGGATTTATAGCGAACCCGTTCGGAATTTTAAACGATTAAAAAGCTAAAAATTTAAGATTAAGCTTTATAATTAGACTCAAAATTCCATAATTAAAGATTTGAACTCATATAATTTGATTTAATAACATAATGAGGTCATTTTATTGGGTTTAAAGCGTGTATGTTTAAATTGGCTATATAACGAACTCGTTCAAATTTAAACAGAGTAAAAATCTAAAAATTTGAGATTAAGTTCTATAATTTGATTCAAAATCTCATAATTAAATATTTGATCTCATAAAAATTGATTTGATTCCATTTTGTGGTTGTTTTGTTGTGTTTAAATCGTGAATACTTAAATGCGCTTAATAGTGAAACCGTCTGAATTTTAACAGATTAAAAAACTAGACATTTAAGATTAAATATTTGAACTATTAAATTTGATTTAATACTATATTGCGGTCATTTTGTTGGGTTTAAAGCGTGTATGTTTAAATGGGATATATAGCGAACCCGTTCAAATTTTAACAGAGTAAAAATGTAAAAATTTGAGATTAAGTTTTACAATTAAATTTAAAAGCCCATAATTAAATATTTGATCTCATAAAATTTGATTTAATTCAATTTTGCGGTCGTTTTGTTGTGTTTAAATCGTGAATGTTTAAATGGGCTTAATAGTGAACCCTTTCGAATTTAACCGCGTAAAAATCTAAAAATTTGAGATTAAGTTGTATAATTAGATTCAAAATCCTATAATTAAATATTTGATCGCATAAAATTTGATTTAATTCCATTTTGCAGTCGTTTTTTCGTGTTTAGATAGTGAATGTTTAAATGGGCTTAATAGTGATCCCGTTCGAATTTTAACCGATTAAAAAAATAGAAATTTGATATTAAGATGTATAAATAGTTTCAATTTCTCATAATTAAATATTTAAACTTATAAAATTTGATTTTAATAAAATTTTTAAGGTCATATTGTTGGGGTTAGAGCGTTTATGTTTAAACGGGCTTCATAGTGAATCAGTTAAAAGTTTTAAATGATTAAAAAACTAAAAATTTATGATTAAGATTTATAATTAGACTCAAAATCTCATAATTAAAGATTTGAACTCATAAAATTTGATTTAATAACATATTGAGGTCATGTTGTTGTGTTTCAAGCATGTATGTTTAAATGGGCTATATAGTGAACTCGTTCGAATTTTAACAAAGTAAAAATCTAAAAATTTATGATTAAGTTGTATAATTAGATTCAAAATCCTATTATTAAATATTTGATCTCAAAAAATTTGATTTAATTCTATTTTGCGGTTGTTTTTTTTGTTTAGATAGTGAATGTTTAAATGGGCTTAATAGTGAACCCATTCGAATTTTAACCGATTAAAAAAATAGAAATTTGATATTAAGATGTATAAATAGTTTCAAAATCTTATAATTAAATATTTGAACTTATAAAATTTATATTAATAAAATTTTACGGTCATTTTGTTGTGGTTAGTGCGTGTATGTTTAAATAGGCTTTATAGCGAACCCGTTCGAAATTTTAAACGATTAAAAAGCAAAAAATTTAAGATTAAGCTTTATAATTAGACTCAAAATCCCATAATTAAAGGTTTGAAATCATAAAATTTGATTGAATAACATAATGAGGTCATTTTGTTGGGTTTAAAGCATGTATGTTTAAATGATCTATATAGCGAACCCGTTTGAATTTTAAACGAATAAAAATCTAAAAATTTGAGATTAATATGTATAATTAGATTAAAAATCCTATAATTAAATATTTGATCTCATAAAATTTGATTTAATTCTATTTTGTGATCGTTTTGTTGGGTTTAAATGGGCTTAATAGTAAACCCGTTTGAATTTTAACCGAGTAAAAATCTAAAATTTTGAGATTAAGTTGTATAATTAGATTTAAAAGACTATAATTAAATATTTGATCTTATAAAATTTGATTTAATTTCATTTTGCAGTCGTTTTTTTGTGTTTAAATCGTCAATGTTTAAATGGGCTTAATAGTGAACCCGTTTGAATTTTAACCGATTAAAAAATAGAAATTTGATATTAAGATGTATAAATAGATTCAAGATCTCATAATTAAATATTTGAACTCATAAAATTTGATTTAATAACATTTTACGGTCATTTTGTTGGGCTTAGAGCGTGTATGTTTAAATGGGCTTTATAGTGAACCCGTTTGAATTTAAACCGATTAAAGAGCTAAAAATTTGAGATTAAGCTGTATAATTAGACTCAAAATACCACAATTAAATATTTGGACTCATAAAGTTTGATTTAATAACATAATGCGGTATTTTTGTTGGGTTTAAAGCGTGTATGATTAAATGGGTAATATATGAACTCGTTCTAATTTTAACCGAGTAAAAATCTAAAAATTTCAGATTAAGTTGTATAATTAGATTTAAAAGCCCATAATTAAATATTTGATCTCATAAAATTTGATTTAATACCATTTTGCGGTTGTTTTGTTGTCTTTAAATCATGAATGTTTAAATGGGCTTAATAGTGAACCCGTTCGAATTTTAACCAATTAAGAAACTAGAAATTTTGTACTAAGATGTATAAATAGATTCAAAATCTCATAATTAAATATTTCAACTCATAAAATTTGATTTAATAACATTTTACGGTCATTTTGTTTGGGCTAGAGCATGTATGTTTAAATGGGCTTTATAGCGAACCTGTTCAAATTTAAACCGATTAAAAAGATTAAAATTTGAGATTAAGCTGTATAATTATACTCAAAATCCCATAATTAAATATTTGAACTCATAAAATTTGATTTAATAACATATTGTGGTGATTTTGTTGGGTTTGAAGCATGCATGTTTAAATGGGCTATATAGCGAACCCGATCTAATTTTAAACGATTAAAATCTAAGAAATTGAGATTAAGTTGTATAATTAGATTCAAAATCCCATAATTAAATATTTGATCTCATAAAATTTGATTTAGTTCCATTTTGTGGTCGTTTTGTTTTGTTTAAATCGTGAATGTTTAAATGGGCTTAAAAGTGAACCCGTTCGAATTTTAACAGAGTAAAATGCTAAAAAAAGAGATAAAACTGTGATATGCTCCAACTCTCAAAAGATGCTCGTAGAGAGAAGCTTTGATTGCACGAACCTTAGAATGCAAGCAAGCCTTGTATCACGTTTGTTTCCTGAACAAAAGAATGTTAAAAGATGCTGGAAATAAGATAAGGATGATTTAAGAAGAGGTTATGTTGTGGGGTATTGTTTAGATGAAAAAGAAGTTGCTTTTGGTGAAAGGAATGATCTGGAAGGATATGTTAAGGGCTGGTGAAGAATGATGGACGAAATGGAAGGTGTATGGTGATTATAGGATGCTGGAATGATAGTATTCAAAGGGGAAAAAGGGTTGAACTTATGTTATAGGGAACATAAACCTAATCTAGTTGCAACTCTGAGGGTGGTAGGTGCACTTAGACCTCATGGAAATGTAATTCCAAAAATCTAATGTATAAAGGATGGAGGGTGAAGCCATAAATCAAAGATATAATTTGATAAGTTGATAAAGTTCTTAAAAGAACAAGAATGAGAGATTAACTCACAAAATAAATATTTTGATTCAAAGTTGTTTTACAAAATAAAAATTCAAGTCCTATTTATAGGAAATAAAAGGGTGTGGCCAAGGGACATTTCCCTTTGAAAAGGTGACCGAATAGTGACCTTGGTGTCTGTTCAATTGGTTTTGTCTTCCTCCTTAATCGTTTCGTTGAATGGTGTCTCCTTCCAAGAGTTGTTGGAACTTTTCGGTTTTAAAATTCTATCCTGAACAGTCTTCAGTAATTTGAACATATCTCGAGTTGCCGATATTGTATTGACACGATTCAACATGCATTGGAAAGATAAGAGATAGAGGAACAACTTTCATGAAGACACCGAAACCCATTTCTACTTGGATCCTGCTAGAAAATGGCAAACAAGTGGACCATCATGAATTTGTCCAATGAAGAGTGCTATCTCTTTGTTTTGGCATCCAAACATGTTTCCAAACTCTTGGGGAGGGAACATGTCCTTCCATGGTTGAGCTGAAGGCTGTAGGGTGAGCTAAGATGAGCTAGATGAACTAGGGTTGAGGTGAGCTAGCTAGCTGATTTAGCTAGCTAAAAGTTCACCAACTTTGAGTGATGATTTGAGCTGAACGGCTAATCCCCTAGCTGAGTGAATTGATCCTTAGGGCCATAATATTCTCCTTAATCCATAAGAGTGTTTAAGAGCTAATCCGAATCCCATATAGACTGAAATTCATCATTTGTTGTTTTTGAGCTCATTCTGGATTCGTGAGCTGGAACAAAGCTAACATCCACTTCATTGATGTTACTAGTAAGTATGATGTTACTAACATGTGTTGAATATTAATTATGCATAATATAAGCTAGATAAAACTATGGTTCAATACTAATTACTAAGTTATCAATAGTAATATAAGGAAATAAACATTATAGGTATATAATATGAGATAGTAAGTGAATGTAGCACATGAATTGAGTAAATAAAGAGGATTAAGTAGAACTCCCTGATTTGAATTGTGTGATTTAAGGTATAGACAGAAACTAAGGTTGGACGTGATATGTGCACAAATCATTGAGCCCTAAACCCTTATGTGAACCAATAGAGAAAGGGACAAGAACCTATTTGGTGACCTTTAATTCCCCCGAATCATTGAGCTATTGGAATTTATATGGGGCTGGATGCTTTAAAGTTTTGAGGCTGAATTTATCCACCATAAGAGTGCTGGCCATGTTGGTGCAACTTCCACCATCGATTATCATAAAACACACTTTGTTGTTAAAATAACACCTAGTGTGAAATATGTTCTCTCGTTGCTCCTCTTCTTCTTCCATTTGGGTGATTAAAAGACTTTTAACCACCATAAGTTGTCCTTCAACGACAAGGGTGAATTCTTCTTCTTCCTCTTGCTTGGATTCTTCTAGAATTTCTTCCTCATTATCTGATGCAATCTATCCATTTTCCAAGAACGATGATAACTCCGCAAAAAGGCTATATTTTAGGCCTTTTTACTTAAGTTATTGAGTGTCTTTAGGCTTATATAGGTTCATTTAGTTGCATTTAGGTTCATGACATTGCATGTAGTCTTCTAGATATGCCTTGTGGTAATAGGTGCTATTTAATGGGAAAAGTAGTTCTTTTTAGTTGTGTTGTGCAGGTAAAGCAAAAATGGAAGTTGATGCAATTTGTCATGGAATTCGCAGAAGGATAGCGATGGGAAAATGCCATGGCAAAGCTGCAGGACTCCTGTGCTGAGTTAGACGACAAAGAGATATTTTGATAAGAGTGCCAGGTGGTGCCATTACAACCAGTGGGGACCACTACAACCTGACTACAACCACCTGGGTAAGGGACCACAGCCAATATGGCCTGATTGCGAGCCACCTCAGTAGGGGACCACTGTCACCACTGCCAGCCCTGCAGAAATGCCATCACGTGAAGGGGGCAGAAATGGATATTTGCCTATCTTTTAGGGTTTTTCACCCTTATTAAAGACATGGTGACCTAAGGAAAAAAGGAGGCCTTTTTGGAGGAACAAAAACACAGAAAAGAGAGACCTTTGGGGCGGTTTTGCGGCGGTGGAAAGCTCCCACCTTTCTCCTCCAAACTCCGGCCAAGGGGACCTCCATTGATAGAGCTCGAAGGGAGTGGTGTGCTAAGCACCCGAAAGGGGCTAGCACACCAAGGCGTCTCATGGTGGTTGAAGAGCCGGCGGCTTTGCACACCGAGGGTGTCTTCTAGTCCTCCTTCCTTGCTTTATTTCTTTTATATTTTCATGAGGATGATTGTTGGATGTTTAAGGATTATGTGGATGATATTTCTTAACATTTAGCTCCACCATGTAAGCTTTGTTTAGGTGGTTGCTTTTGTGGATGATTATCTTTTATTTCTATTTAATATATTGCCTTCTATGTGTTTGTATATTTGCTTTGCTCATTGTTGATAATTATTTAGGCATTGTAAGAGGCATGAAAGTGTCCCGTGTTTAGGTACATGCTAGAGCACTCGAAAGAGGCGTAGGTGAAGGCTTCAACGACTAAAAGGAGTGTGCTTTGTCGATAGGCTAGTGCTACTCGAGTGACACGAGATGCCATGACATTTTAGTCCATCAGGTTCCTATGACTCGAAAGAGCGGGAAAACTTTAGAAACCTTTGTCGAGTAGGTATACACCGTAGCAGCCGTATGTTAGGTAGGGGTAAGGGGTAGGAAATCATAGAAGTCACCACCAGTCATTCTCGAGAGAGTTCATCAATAGAGGAAAAGTACAATATATTGCTTAACGTGTTCTTGCTTCCTGTTTTTGCCTCCGCATTTACAAACTGCTTTCTTTATTTTACTTGTTATCTTGCAATCACACTGCTTTTCACCCACACATCACTTCCATACATCCACTTTGCTATCATCATCCATACCATTTTGCCGTGGCATATTTTAGTTGCTTACATTCTGAAATTGTCATAGCATTTCTACATAACACTTCACCGTACATATTCATCTTCTCTTGTTTATATCTCACCTTTGTTTTTCCTTTTTAGTTAGTGATACCTTTTTGCCTTGCCAAATTTGACTGCGCACTTTACCAGAGATCCTCGTGGGAACGATACTCACTCACCCTATTATTACTTGTATGACTGTGTATACTTGCACATATATGTGTGTTCACATACATCATTTATAGCACTACACAAAACACACCAAGTTTTTGTCGCCATTGCCGGGGATCATTTAGAGTAAAGTTTGTCATTTTTGTTTTGTCATTTTTGTTTTACTTAGTTTATTTTATTAGTTCAGTTTTACTTGTTCTATTTGTTTTTCTTTTCAGTGTATGTTCAAAAGGTCTACTGAAGGACCTCTCTATCCTATAGTGCCTGAAATTGAGCATTTGTTTCGTCAAAGAAGGCGTAATCAGCATAGAGCTATAGACCCACCAGTAATGCAAGACCTAGTAGCTCAAAATGTCAGGGCAAATCAGCATGTTGCTGCACCTCGACCGAGAGCTATTAGGGATCATTTAAATCCTATCTTGGATGATCTTAATCCTGGCATCGTGGCACCAGAAATCACAGCTACACATTTCGAACTTAAGCATGTCATGTTCAATATGCTTAACTCGATTGGGCAATTTGGAGGTATGGCGCACGAAGATGCAAGGCAACATATCCGAGCATTTTTAGAAGTTTGTGACTCATTCCGTCAACAAGGAGTTCATGAGGATGTCTTGAAGCTCAAGTTATTCCCTTATTCTCTATGTGGCCGAGCAAGGGCGTGGTTAAGTGGAGTACCATCTAGATCAATGGAGTCATGGGCTGATCTATGCAAAAGTTTTTTGCTGCGGTATAATCCTCCGAATCTCAATACTCAACTTAGAAATGACATTGCTTCTTTTCGACAAAGTGACAACGAGTCAATGTGTGAATGTTGGGATCGATACAAGGGATTGCTTCTCAAGTGTACTAATCATGGATTTCAAGATTGGACTCAAGTTGTGATGTTCTACAATGGAGTCAATGCACCGACGAGGATGATGCTAGATGCCTCGGCAAATAGAACTTTGTTAGACAAATCACCCGAGGATGCATTTGACATACTTGATAGAATTGCCAACAATGACTATCAATTTCCTTCTACAAGACTTGGAACCGGGAGGAAGGCACAAGGGACATTTGAGCTTGATGCTAAGGATTCACTATCCGCCCAACTCTCAGCTATCACCAACATGTTGAAGAGCATTCAACGTTCCAACGAGGTGAAGGAAGTGAAGATGGCCAGTTCAGCATGTCTATTATGTCATGGCAATCATCACGAGAGCGAGTGCCCAAGAAACCATGAAATAGCTAATTATGTGAGCAGTTACAACCGAAGCAACAACAATCCCTACTCAAACACCTATAATCCAGGATGGCGACAACATTCGAATTTTTCATGGGGAAATCAAGGAACCAGTGATCCTAATCCCCTAGTGCAGAATCACAATGAGCCCCAGCAGTTTCAAGCGAATATGCCCTGGTATAATCAGAACAAGGGGGTTGCATCATCATCTAATACTAGTTCTTTGGAAGCAACTATGCAAGATTTTATTCAAAGTACAAAGACTATGCTTCAAGAGCATACTGCAACCATCAAGAACCAAGGAACTTTATTACAAAGCCACAGTGCTTCGTTGCAGAATCTGGAGAGTCAGGTTGGCCAAATTGCCACGGCATTACAGGAGCGTTAGCTTGGACGTCTGCCGAGTGATATTGAAGTCACTAAGCCGCATGGTAAAGAGCAATGTAGCGCGATCACACTAAGGAGTGGCACTCAACTTAATCAGGAAGATAAGTTTGGGGGGAAGAAGTCTGAGTATTCCTTACCCGAACCTGTGCAAAAAGAAATGTCTGAGCAAATTCTCGAGGAAAAGGACCGGGAGGAAGGCTTGACAAAGGAACCTGCTGATGGAGCGAGCAAAAATGTCACGGCAAAATCAGTTCCTACACCACCAGTGGAAGAAGTTAGACCCCCACCACCCTTTCCCCAGAGGCTCAAGAAGCACAATGATGAAATTCAATTCAAAAAGTTTGTGGATAAGTTAGATCAACTATACATAAATGTCCCACTATTGGAGGCAATTGACCAGATGCCCACCTACGCTAAATTTTTAAAGGAAATAGTTACGAAGAAGCGTAAAGTGGAGAAGTTTGAGACAATTGCCACGACAAAAGAGTATTGCTCTACTTTGAGTCAACTACCGTCAAAGAAGAAGGATCCGAGCAGCTTCATTATCCCGTGTGCCATTGGAGACAAGTTCATTGGGAAAACACTTTGTGATCTTGGATCAAGTGTAAATCTGATGCCCAAGTCTATTTTCGTGAAGCTTGGCATGGGAGATGCGAGACCCATATTCGTCATATTGCAACTAGCCGATCGTTCCCATGTGAGACCTGAAGGGAAAATCGAAGATGTCATAGTAAGGGTGGACAAGTTCGTGTTTCCAGCTGACTTACTCATACTTGATTGTGAGGTTGATGCTAATACACCCATTATCTTAGGGGCCTT
Source organism: Abelmoschus esculentus (assembly GCA_035048815.1). NCBI lineage: Eukaryota > Viridiplantae > Streptophyta > Magnoliopsida > Malvales > Malvaceae > Abelmoschus > Abelmoschus esculentus. The sequence continues at coordinate 12,726,638 of JAUCBN010000031.1, forward strand.
TCCTAGCAACCGGTCGCATTCTCATTGATTGTGAGAAGGGTGAGCTTACAATGCGCGTAGCAAATCAGAGATTGACCGTGAACATCAACAACTCTCTTAAGTATATGGATGATTCTGAAGAATACCGGAGCATTTTGGAAGCAGATTATGAGCAATCATTAGAAGTTGATCATTTTTGCCACAACAATTTTATGCAACTGGATGAGTATGAAGAGCTCATGAATGAAGAAGAGGAAGAAGCTAAGTGAATCTTCATTGGAAGAGCACCAATCTAGTTTGCTGATAGCTAGAAACTATTCGAGCTTTGAACCTCTTGATTACGATGAATTCAGTCCTCCTAAGCCTTCGTTACTTAGTGAACCAAAGCTGGAGCTAAAGATTTTGCCACAACATTTGAAATATGCTTATCTGGGTGAAGACGAGGCCTTGCCTGTCATTATTTCTACGAATCTTAATGTTGATCAAGAGAAAAGTTTGCTTGCTGTTTTGTCACAGCATAAGCGAGCAATAGGATGGACCATTGCGGATTTAAAGGGGATTAGTCCTACTATCTGTATGCATAAGATACTTTTGGAAGAATGCCATGGCCATAGAGCCACAACGTAGACTCAACCCCATTATGAAACAAGTTGTTACGAAGGAGGTTCTTAAATGGCTTGATGCTGGAATTATTTACCCAATCTCGGACAGTTCATGGGTAAGCTCGGTTCAGTGTGTACCCAAGAAAGGAGGCATGATCGTGGTGAGCAATGAGGACAATGAGCTATTGCCGACACGCGTAGTGACCGGATGGAGGATTTGTATGGACTATCGCAAGCTCAACAAGGCTACGAAGAAGGACCACTTTCCTCTACCCTTCATCGACCAAATGTTAGATCGCTTGGCGGGCAAAGCTTACTATTGTTTCTTGGATGGATATTCGGGTTATAATCAAATAGCTATAGCACCGGAGGACCAAGAGAAGACTACTTTCACTTGTCCTTATGGCACTTACGCTTTTCGAAGGATACCCTTTGGATTGTGTAATGCCCCAGCAACTTTCCAACGCTGCATGCAAGCTATTTTCTCCGATATGGTTGAAGACTCTCTTGAAGTCTTCATGGACGACTTCTCTGTTTCTGGAGACAGATTCTAGAAATGTCTTGACACTTTAGCAAAGGTCCTGAAGCGATGTGAAGAAGTTGACCTTGTGCTGAATTGGGAGAAATGTCACTTCATGGTGATAGAAGGTATTGTGTTAGGCCATAAAATCTCACACAAAGGCATTGAGGTAGACAAAGCTAAGATCGAGGTGATTGAGAAGCTCTCACCGCCAACAAATGTCAAGGGCATAAGAAGTTTCCTTGGACACGCGGGATTCTATCGGAGATTCATCAAGGATTCCTCCAAGCCCTTGTGCATGTTGTTGCAGCAGAACCAGCCTTTTGTGTTCGATCAAAAATGTCATGGCGCTTTCACAGAGTTGAAGCAAAGCCTGATCACTGCACCAGTTGTTGTTCCCCCAAATTGGACCTTACTGTTCGAGCTGATGTGCGATGCGAGCGACTACGCCGTGGGAGCAGTTTTGGGGCAGCGTCAAGGTAAAAGTTTTCATGTTGTTTATTATGTTAGCCATACTTTAAATGAAGCACAACTTAACTACACTACCATAGAGAAAGAGCTACTTGCCGTGGTATTTGCATTTGACAAGTTTAGGTCATACTTGATAGGCACTAAAGTCATTGCTCACACTGATCACTCAGCTATTAAGTACTTAGTGACTAAAAAGGATGCTAAACCTAGGCTCATCAGATGTATACTGTTGTTGCAAGAATTTGATTTAGAGGTGGTAGATAGGAAGGGAACTGAGAACCAAGTTGTTGATCATCTATCTAGGCTAGAAGTTAACCTGGAATGTCATGACAAAATTGAAATACATGATGAATTTCCTGATGAGAAAATTCTTTATGCCACGACAATTCCGTGGTACGCTGACCTTGCTAATTTTCTTGTTAGTGGTGTTTTGCCTTTTGACATGACTAGCCAGGGAAAGAAGAAATTTAGACATGACGCACGGTTCTATTTTTGGGATGAGCCGTATCTGTTCAAGCGTTGTGGCGATCAAATTAGATGTGTTCCGAAAGAGGAGCAAAGAGATATTCTGCATCATTGTCACACAGGCCCGTGTGGAGGTCACTTCGGAGGAATGAGAACTGCTGCTAAGGTCCTCCAATCAGGTTTTTACTGGCCTACTTTATTCAAAGATGCCTAGGCATTTTACCAGGCCTGCGATCAATGTCAAAAGACTGGGAATATCTCCAGACGGCATGAAATGCCACGACAAAATATTTTGGAGATATAGTTATTTGACGTATGGCGCATAGACTTTATGGGACCATTCCCATCTTTATATGGAGATTTGTACATCCTTTTGGCAGTGGACTATGTGTCCAAGTGGGTAGAAGCCATTGCAACGCCGAGGAACGATTCAAAGACCGTTCTTAAATTTCTGCATAAACACATTTTCACAAGATTTGGCGTGCCAAGGGCTATCATCAGTGATGAAGGCACCATTTTTTACAACAAGTTAATTGCCAAGGCATTGCAAAGATACGGGGTGCGACACAAACTTTCCATGGAATATCATCCCCAAACCAATGGGCAACCCGAGGTTTCCAATCGTGAAATTAAGCAAATCTTGGAAAAAATGGTGAATTTGAGAAGGAAAGATTGGTCACCCAAGCTTGATGAAGCATTGTGGGCATACCGAACAGCTTTCAAAAACCCCTAGGGATGTCTCCATTTAAGCTAGTCTATGGTAAAGCATGTTACCTCCCGGCCGAGCTAGAGCATAAGGCCTATTGGGCAATCAAGAAGCTCAACTTTGATGCCGATTTAGCTGGTGAAAGAAGACTTCTATAGTTGAATGAGATGGAGGAATTCAGGACCCAAGCTTATGAGAACGCTAAACTCTACAAGGAGCGAACCAAGCGATGGCATGATCAAGCGATTTTGCCACGGCATTTTTATGCGGGACAACAAGTGCTCCTATTCAACTCAAGGCTAAAGCTCTTCCCTGGGAAGCTTAAATCGAGGTGGTCAGGGCCATTTGAAATACTTCATGTATATCCCCATGGAGCTGTAAACATCAAGAATCTGGAAAATGGGACAATATTCAAAGTTAATGGCCAGCGTCTGAAGATCTACACTGGAGCCCACGTGATGCGGGATAAACCTACCGCATATCTATAGATGCCTGACATACTGAAATGTCATGGCATTTTCAGTTTACTCCTGTTCATAAATAAATAATCTTTAAGTTTGTTTTATCTGCTTTAATATGCTTAACCTTTTTAATCCTTTCTTTTATTTTATTTAGGTTATTATACACCCTTGGAGGCTGACGGAAAAAGAAGGAGAAAAGTAGGAAACCCTACCTTGAATTATTGGGCGGCAAAAAGATAAAAGAAAGGGGGAGTTTTTATTATTTTTATTGTTTTATTTTGAATTTCAAAATCCAACCCTCTCTCTCCTATTAAAAATCTGACACCTTTATTCCCACACCCAATCAACCCCCTCCACACGTTTCTTGCCCCACACCCCCACTAAAATAATAAAGGTCTCACCTTTATTATTTTTAGCCTCACTTTCCACCTTCTTCCTCATCTTTAACCTCCATAGCCGAACCCCCCTCCATTAAAGAAAAGTTTCAAGATTTCTTAATTTTTCTTCTCCTTTTCAACTCAAAGATGGTACGAACCAGATCGTCGGGAGCTGCACAACAACCTCCTGCCATTTTTGTGGACGAGCTGGCGGAAGAGAGATTTAAAACTCTCAAGAACCGAAGAGTTTTCTTTGAATTTGGCTTCATCCTCTCCGACGAGTTAGGACCAGAGGTGACGGATGTGGTGGCGCGCCATTGGGAGCAGTTTCCTGCCCATCCAGGCTCTGTCAACGCCCCAATAGTGCGGGAGTTCTATGCCAATATTTTCAACCCAGACTAGAAATCCGTATATGTCCGGGGCAAAAACATTCACTTCACAAACACGGCTATTAACCGCTTCTTCAAAATCCCCCAAGAGGTGGATAGACATGCTAAGAAAGAGGAAGAGGTTGATTATGAGACATATCAAGGTGTGAAGGAGGATGTATGTCTGCCCGAGACCGAGTGGAATGGCCAGCAAACTTCAAGACGAACGGTGAACCGAGAGAGCTTGCTTCCCAACGCCCGGTTGTGGAACCACTTCCTACGATACAAGTTGATGCCCACTTCGCATCACACGACTGTGAATTTGCCTTGACTTATGTTGCTCCATTCTATTCTGTTTGGCTGCCCGATAGACATAGGGAGAATTATTGTGCAAGAGACGCATGCTTGTTGGAAACGACCAAAGAGCCCCCTCATATTTCCAAACCTAATCACTGCACTATGTCGGAAGAAAAATGTTCCCGAGTATGATTTTGATAAAATAGTGGAAGGAATGAAAGGATTGTCTGCTGAAAAAGTGACTACACCTATGAGCAACATAGAAGAGCAGCCGGAGGCATCACATGCCGCCTCGGCTAGAGGAAAAGGCCCGATGGAAAAAGATGATGCACTCTGGTTGAAATCCATGTATCGTTGAAACCCATACGTTGCATAATTTGTTGTAAGAAAGGCCATTCAAAACGGTCAAAGGCTTTTTCAAATTATACTTGTCTTTGTCCAATGCAATTGTACATCACTGCCTCGGCAGTACTGCAGATTACTGCCTTGGCAGCAACGATACTTGTCCGCCGCGGCAATCCTTTGCTCTTGGGTGGACTTTATCAACATTCGGCAAAGTGTCCTTTGATGACTCCGCTTATCCCTAAGTCGAAGTACTGTTGGTGATCAATCCTTGATGATACCTTCTGGCGTGAATCAATTATAATCATCAACCAATCTCACACTTCTTTTAGCCGCTGAAACTCTTAACCTATCCCTAGGCCGAGTTAATATTTCGCGATTGAAATACCGTACTTATCCCTTTCGTGAATCTAACTCTCCCGAGTCTAGATAAATAGATTACTTACAAACTTCTCTCCCGAGCTTGAATGCAAGAACAAAGAATGGCAAAGGATAAGCAAACCTTGATATTTTATTGCATTGAAACAAAGAACAAAATACAATCTCCTCTCATAAGTACTCGACAACCTTCACCTAAACCCTAAGAAAACTTAGAACATAATTGAGAGAAAGAAAACAATGAGTCTTAGGGTGAACTCTCTAAAAATCGACTCTCTTCTTCTCTTAGACGGCTAAGTCTTATATAGGCTTGGCCTAGGGCAAACCTTTCCTAATTAGAATACAACTTGGAGTAGGGAACAAGTCATGTACATAAATAAAATATTTCCAAGTTTATTCCAAATAAGAAGCTTTCCCGCGTGGCCTTGTCTTGGGTTTTCCTTGTGCTAACCAGCTCTGATCCATGTGCTGCATGTCCAGAAACGTCCGGTGTATTTTTCTCTTCCAATCGCCTACAATATCGCTACTTGTCTTTCGGATGTTGCCTCGGCCACGTTGCTGTCGCGGCAATAGTTTATCCTGCACAGATGTAAAAAAAGTAGTAAAACTAGCCTTTTCTGTAAATAAGCATAACCTCTAAATATATCACATTAAGTGTATGCATTGGTCCAAGTAGGTGTAGATTTGATGATTAATGCCCATAAAAGGTGTAAAAAGTGATAGTGAGTTGAGCACTTATCAAAGATCGACAATCTACTTTTTCCCAAAAACTACTCAATCACAAAGAACCGTTGTTAACAATATTCTCCAAGTCCAAGAGGTTAATGACCCAAGTATTTACCTCGGTGTCCCACTCTTGATTGGCAAAAACAAAACAGCTTCATTAGGTTTTACCAGAGATAAAATTAACTCGAGTCTCTCAAAATGGGATAAACATCTTTTATCTTTAGTGGTCGAGAAGTTTCCATAAAATCCATCATACAATCTCTTCCACAATATGTAATGTCATGCTACCTTCTTCCACATAACATTATAGATGATATGACCATTTCTATTCGACGGTACTGGTGGTCAGGAAAAGGTAACAAAAATGGTTGGCACATGCTTCCTTGGGAGGTTGTATGCCAACCAAAATCAGTAGGAGACATGGCCTTTCGCGATCTCCACAACTTTAATATTGCTCTTTTAGGAAAACAAATTTGGAGACTACTCTATGAGCCATCTACCCTACTTGGTCAGGTATATCAAGCTAAATATTATCCATCTAGAAACATCCTTGAAGAAACTTCCACAAAACAATCTTCATTTACTTGGAAGGGCATCCATATGACTCTAAAAAAGCTCCTTCCTGGTTTCATCACAAGGCCAGGAATAAATAGCAAGATTAACATATTCCATGATCTCTGGGGAGGCTCCTCTCCTATTCAACTTTTTGGAGAATATGAAATTTCCAGTGAAATTCTAAAGTGAGCTCGAGACTTTATGATTATCAGGCGTCCACAATGGGATGAGGCTAAAATACGTTCCTTTTTTGATAGAGAGGATGTCAACGCTATTTTAAATATCCCTATAATTAATGACCATGGAGATACGACCATTTGGATGGACAATGATTGCGGACTTTATTCAGTCAGATCGAATTATCTTTTCCTCCATAAACCACATGGACCTATAAATAGACCAACACGTATTTGGAAATCCATCTCTAAGTTATCAGCCTTACCAAAGGTTAGAGCTTTTGGATGGCGATTGGGTCACGATGCTCTTCCTATGGGATCCAAGTTACTAAATGTTAATCTAGGAAATGTCATCTACCCAATTTGTGCAACTACAATTGAAACACCGATACACGCTTTACGTTACTGTCCTGGTGCCCATGAAACTATTCGATTAGCGAATTTCCCTGCTTTACTCCTATCTGGAACTTTTACATCATCTCTCCATTGGATGGAGACTACAGCTACTAAACTTAACAAACAGGATTTTGCTCTTTTTTTATCGATCCTTTGGAATATTTGGAATAGAAGGAATGATTGGATTCACAATAACCATTTTCAACCACCCTGGTTAACCTTTGTTAACGTAAAATCTTTATTGCATGACTATAAAAATGCAAACCATCTCCACTAGCAATCCAATTAGACCCCTTCTTCATGACCAAACTTGGCAAAAACCATGTCCTGGATCAATTAAAATTAACTCGGATGGGGCTTTTGATCCCATCTCTGGAAGTGCTGCGACTGGTGTAGTTTTGGGAGGAATTTCTCTTCCTCTTGTTGGATGTCCTAACGCTGCATCGGCTAAAGCACAAACAATCATAGCTGGAATTCGACTTGCATCTCAGAAAGGCTAAACGAATATTACCTTTGAGACAGATTCAACCTCCCTTGCGAATAAAGTCAACTAGGGTAGACCAAATCTCTCAACTTTACAGCCTTTGGTGTTCACGATTCGCACAACCATGGGGAGTTAGTTAATTTTTGGATCTCTTATGTACCTAGAGGGGCCAATAAAGTAGCCCATACTCTTGCTTATAGAGCCATGCGAACATTATGTAATCTTCACTTTGACTCCGATATGCTTGATTTTATAAGGGGTTTTGTAAACTCTAAGAGATTTAACTCTCTTAATCAATAAATTTCTAGGGGTACTTTTTTCCCCATAGGGGCTTCTAACCCTCTTTGGGGTTGGAAGTGTTAGGGGTTCTTTAACAAGGCCCTTCTTCCGTCAAAAAAAAAATCAAACGGGTTCGCTATAAAGCTCATTTTAACATACACGCCTTAAGCCATACAAAATGACCGCAAAATAATATTAAAATCAAATTTTATGAGATCAAATATTTAATTATGAGCTTTTGAATCTAATTATACATCTTAATCTCAAATTTTTAGATTTTTACTCAGTTAAAATTAGACAGGGTTCGCTATATAGCCCAGCAAAATGACCGTAAAATGTTATTAAATCAAATTTTATGAATTCAAATATTTAATTATAGGATTTTGAGTCTATTTACACAGCTTAATCTCAAATTTTTAACTTTTTAATCAGTTAAAATTCGAACGGGTTCGCTATAAAGCCCATTTAAACATACATGCTTTAAACCTAACAAAATGACCACAAAATGTTATTAAATCAAATTTTATGAGTTCAAATATTTAATTATGGGATTTTGTGATACGAATCCGGTTGCGGAATATCCAAATTTGTATATGTGATTTTCCCGATCGTGATTCTAGTAAGTAACTAAATGAAAAGAAAGAAAACTTACAAGATGATATGAAATGGATAGATAGTATGGTGAAATGGAATGATGATAAGATGGTGTTGTGTTTTGGATGATGTATGGAAATGAATATAATTGATGGTGCGGTGTAAACAAAGGAGGAACCAACACTAAAAAGTGAAGACCCGTTCCTTAAGAGTTTTTAAACCGTGACTTGGGTGAAAGGTTAATGGATTGTGACCCTCTAGTTATAGGAACTAGGAACCAACAATATAAAAAATATGAATAGGGGTGAATATCACAAGAATAATCCTGCAAGCCGATAAAGTTCAAAAAGAACTATAAAAGAGAAACACTCTCAAGTTATAATATATGCCAAAAGTTCTATCTTTTACAATGGAATGAGTGCCTATTTATAGGTGTAAGACAACAACAAATTGATTGGCCTAGACAAAGATTAAAGACTCATTATTCTAGTGTTAAAGGCCTATTAATTTGTATGTTATCCTATCTCCAATTGATAGCCAAAATGTTTGATCTAAAAAGGATGAATGTGGATATTCGTATGATGAATGTAGACATACATATCATCCACATGGAGAAACCCTTGGGCTAATGAACTTGATTAAGTTTTCATTCATCCTCCTTTAATGGGCTGTTGATAAAGCATTAAATTCAGCAATTGAATGGCCTCTTGAATTTGTTGAAGAAGCATCTTGTGACTATTCCCGTACTGAATTTCCAGCATGCACTGTCTTCACTAATTTAATCATATCTTAAGCTCCTGATATCGGATTGAAGTGATTCAAAGTGCGTTGGAAAGATAAGAAATAGGAGAATAAGTTTGAAGAATACCTCAAGACTCAAATATGCTCTTATCCAATCCAAAAATGGCGAACAAGTTGACTGATATTCCTTGAATTCTCTCCTTAAGTATTGTTTTAATTGCTGCCTTTACTCTCCCTTAAGTGGTGATAATGAAGACTTTTATTGCATGTCTTTTCTTTCTTGTTTGCTGAAACTGACAGCCTTAAAGTGATGTAAAGACTCTCTTGAAAGCCTTGAAAACTGATCAGCCATCATGGTGTCTTCAAGTGTCTTCAATTGGTGGTAAATGACTTGTCATTCTTGTAGAAAATGATCAGCCATTTGATCCCAAATGAGTATCCTAGCTGAAAATATATGAGCAACCATTAGATAATATCTTTATTTAATAAAGCAAATGCTTGAAAGAAAATTAATAAGCTAGTTAAATTAAATGAACCAATTTAATTGAATGAACTAACTCACTTAATGAACTAACAAACATCAATAAGCTCTTAAACTTTTAAATGGACTAACATGCATGAACTGACATGCATTGATTAAACTAACAAGCTTAAAAGAACTAACATGTTTAAATGTTCTAAACAAACATAAATGAAACAATATGTTTAAATGAACAATAAGCCTTATTTATTCATGATAAAAAATATGCAGAAATTAAATATGCAAAACAATGTAAACTCATGCAAGCTAAATGCTCATGCAACTACATGCAACACACTCCTAAGCTAGCACTCAAATGCATGTATTAAAATGCAAAAGTAAAATGTTGAATTTGTTCAAAAGATGGCCAAGGCTCCAAGTTCAAATTCAAGGCTTGAAAAGGCATATTTGAACTTGAATTGTTTAGATCCTCGATTCGGGAACATGTGTTTAAATTTTCTGGCTCTTTTGATGTTAGCTTGGCTTGAAAGATTTTGGTGTCAGCCAGGATCACATCATTTTGAGTCTGATTATACATCTTAATTTCAAATTTTTAGCTTTTCAATTGGTTAAAATTAGAACGAGTTCACTATCAAGCTCATTTAAACATACACGTTTTAACCACAACAAAATGGCAGTAAAATGTTATTAAATCAAATTTTATGAGTTCAAATATTTAATCATGGGATTTTGAATCAATTATACAGCTTAATCTTAAATTTTTAGCTTTTTAATCGGTTAAAATTAGAACGGATTCACTCTAAACTCATTTAAACATACACGCTTTAAACCCCAACAAAATGACTGTAAAATGTTATTAAATCTAATTTTATGATTTCAAATACTTAATTATGAGATTTTGAATCTAATTATACAGCTTAATCTCAAATTTTTAGATTTTTTAATTGATTAAAATTCAAATGGGTTCACAATAAAGCCCATTTACACATACACGCATTCAACCCAACAAAACGACCACAAAATAAAGATAAATCAAATTTTATGAGTTAAAATAATTAATTATATGCTTTTGAATCTAATTATACAGTTTTATCTCATTTTTTAGCACTTTACTCTATAAAAATTCGAACGAGTTCACTATAAAGCGCATTTAAACATGCACGCTTTTACAAAAAAAATTGAAGGTAAAATAATATTAAATCAAATTTTATGAGTTCAAATATTTAATAATGGGATTTTGAATCCAATTATACAGCATAATCTCAAATTTCTTGCGTTTTAATCGGTTAAAATTCAAACGGTTTTGCTATATATAAAGCCCATTTAAACATACACGCTTTAAACCCAACAAATTGATCGTAAAATATTATTCAATGAAATTTTATGAGTTCAAATATTTAATTATGGTATTTTGAGTCTAATTATACATCTTAATTTCAAAATTTTAACTTTTAAATCAGTTAAAATTTGAACGAGTTCACTATCAAGCTCATTTAAACATATACGCTCTAACCCAAAAAAATAATAGTAAAATATTATTAAATCAAATTTTATGAGTTCAAATATTTAATTGTGGGATTTTGAATCTAATTATACAGATTAATCTTAAATTTTTAGCTTTTTAATTTGTTAAAATTAGAACGGGTTCACTATAAAGCCCATTTAAACATACACGCTTTAAACCCCAACAAAATGACCGTAAAATGTTAAATCTAATTTTATGAGTTCAAATACTTAATTATAGGATTTTGAATCTAATTATACAGCTTAGTCTCAAATTTCTAGATTTTTTAATTGATTAAAATCAAATGGGTTCACAATAAAGCCCATTTAAACATACACGCTTTCAACCCAACAAAATGATAGCAAAATGAAATTAAATCAAATTTTATGAGTTAAAATATTTATATATGTGCTTTTGAATCTAATTATACAGTTTTATCTCATTTTTTTAGCACTTCACTCTATTAAAATTTGAACGAGTTCACTATAAAGTGCATTTAAACATGCAAGCTTTTACCAAAAAAAATGACCGCAAAATAATATTAAATCAAATTTTATTAGTTCACATATTTGATTATAGGATTTTGAATCCAATTATACAACTTAATCTCAATTTTCTAGCTTTTTAATAGGTAAAAATTCGAATGGGTTCACTATAAAGTCCGTTTAAACACACAAACTTAAAACCCAACAAAATGACCGAAAATGATATTAAATCAAATTTTAAGTGTTCAAATATTTAACTATAGGCTTTTCAATCTAATTATACAGCTTAATCTCAAACTTTTAGCTTTTTACTCAGTTAAAATTCAAACGGGTTCGTTATAAAACCCATTTAAACATAGTCGCTTTTAACCCAACAAAACGACCGCAAAATGAAATTAAATCAAATTTTATGAGTTAAAATATTTAATTCTGTGCTTTTGAATCTAATTATACAGTTTTATCTCATTTTTTTGCATTTTACTCTATTAAAATTGGAACGAGTTCACTATAAAGCACATTTAAACATACACGTTTTTTACCCAACAAAATGGCCGCAAAATATTATTAAATATAATTTTATGAGTTCGAAATTTCAATTATGGGATTTTGAGTCTAATTATACATCCTAATCTAAAATTTTTAGCTTTTTAATCGGTTAAAATTAGAATGGGTTCGCTATAAAGTCTATTTGAACATTTACGCTTTACACCCAACAAAATGACCGTAATATATTATTGAATTAAATTTTATGAGTTAAAAAATTTAATTAAGGGATTTTGAGTCTAATTATACAACTTAATTTCAATTTATTAGCTTTTTAATCGGTTAAAATTCAAACGAGTTCACTATAAAGCTCATTTAAACATACACGCTTTAACCCCAACAAAATGACTGTAAAATATTATTAAATCATATTTTACGAGTTCAAATATTTAATTTTGGGATTTTGAATCTAATGATACATCTTAATCTTAAATTTTTAGTTTTTTAGTCGGTTAAAATTAGAAGGGGTTCACTATAAAGCCCATTTAAACATACACGCTTTAAACCCAACAAAATGACCGTAAAATGTATTTAAATCTAATTTTATGAGTTCAAATATTTAATTATGGGATTTCGAATCTAATTATACAGCTTAATCTTAAATTTCTAGAATTCTAATTGATTAAAATTCAAACGGGTTCACTATAAAGCCCATTTAAGCATACATGTTTTAAACCCAAGAAAACGACCACAAAATGAAATTAAATCAAAATTTATGAGTTAAAATATTTAATTATGGGCTTTTGAATATAATTTATACAATTTTATCTCATTTTTTAGCATTTTACTCTGTTAAAATTAGAACGAGTTCACTATAAAGCACATTTAAACATGCACGCTTTTACAAAAAAAATAAACGATCGAAAAATAATATTAAATCAAATTTTATGAGTTCAAATATGATGTGAGCACATCATGTCAAGTTCAACAAGTTGATCCGGAGGTCTTACCATTAGGACCTATCACTCGTTCTAAGGCTTAGAAATATAGGGAAGCTCTTTTCCTTACTTGCGCTAACATTTCAGATTCATTTGAGAATGTTCATGCCTTAGAATATGTTGTTTATAATGTGTTGCATGCTGATATGTGACATATTTAAGTATATATTAGTATATGTGTTTACTTATGTTATATACTATGTTAAATATGTTTGCATTTGGTTTTAAGTGTGTTTGTGTGGTTAAAATAAGACTACAAGGCTTTTTAGATGTGTTTGCCTTGTTCTGATATTGGTACTTTGGAGAACCTTAGCTCAAGTGGGCATACTCAGCTCAACACTAGCTTAAGTGAATTATATTCAGCTCAGAAGAAGCTCAATGGAGTGCACGCAGCTCACCTTAGCTCGAGGCAGCTCAAAGGCTTAGCTCCCAGCTTCGTTTAGCTCCTTACACTCTCAGCTAGCTCGTTTCAGCTCTACTCAATTTCCAGCTAGCTCAACTCAAGCTGAAGTGACCTACGGTAGCTGAAACCTATCGTACACGAAGAGCAGGAGTCCTAGGCATGTGTCATGCATGTGAAATCCACATAGCAACCTTCTCCACATGTTTGGGCGTCCAAAACCAAGCAAGCCAAACAAGGCCCTTGCTTTGAAGACCAAACAACAACATTGGATAAGAATGAATGGTTTTGGTTCAAATTTCAAATAATTAGCACATGTTTAATGTGCCAAAACATGTGGCTAAGGTTATTAGGAGCCTAGGAGGAGTTATTTTTGCATTTAAAATTCAATTTTTGTTTGAATTAAGGCCACAAACTCAAATTTGGCCAACTTCTCCTTTATTCCTATATATTACCTTAATTTTGTAAAGATAAGGTCAGACCTTTTGATGAATAAATTCTTTTGTGAGATTTTCTCTCAAACCTGGTTCTTTTTAGAACTTTTCCTTGACTATCAATTTTGAATTGTTGTCAAGTTACTTGATACTTCGGGTTCTCAATTGTTCGATAATTCAAGGGTCCAAGTTCGTTTACAAGCAGATTCAAGATAAGGTTCAGGTCCGTTCAGTAGATTGTTCGGGTTCTTCCTTGGAGTTTGTTCAAACTTCAAGAACGTCGCTGTCATTGATGAATGCTTGAAGAACTTCATCTTCAACCTTCAAATCTGTCTAAAAATTTCTAGCAATTTCTTTCTCCCTCAATTCTAATTTTTCTTTTTATTTTAGGTCTTTTTAACATCCTAACACAACACCATGTTTGTTTTTACTGCAGAGGAATACTTGCTACAATCCTAGGTCCGTGAATGAACGAGGAATGTTGTTTCTTCACAACCAGCCCCGTATTAAAATATTTAATGATGGGATTTTGAATCTAATTATACAGCTTAATCTAGAATTTCTAGCTTTTTAATTGGTAAAAATTTGAACGTTATCACTATAAAGCCCATTTAAACACACGTTTTAAGCCCAAAAAAATGACCGCAAAATGATATTAAATCAAATTTTAAAAGACCAAATATTTAATTATGGGATTTTGAATCTAATTATACAGCTCAATCTAAAATTTTTAGATTTTTCCTTGGTTAAAATTAGAGCGGGTTTGCTATATAGCCCATTTAAACATACACGCTTTAAACCAAACAAAATGACCGCGAAATGTTATTAAATCATATTTTACGAGTTCAAATATTTAATTTTGGGATTTTGAATTTAATTGTAAAGCTTAATCTCAAATTTTTAGCTTTTTAATCGGTTAAAATTCGAATGGGTTCGCTATAAAACCCATTTAAACATACACTTTTTAAACCCAACAAAATGACCGCAAAATATTATTGAATCAAATTTTATGAGTTCAAATATTTAATTATGGTATTTTGAGTCTAATTATACATTTTAATTTCAAATTTTTAGCATTTTGATCGGTTAAAATTAGAACGAGTTCATTATAAAGCTCATTTAAACATACAAGTTTTAACCCCAACAAAATGACAGTAAAATATTATTAAATCAAATTTTATGAGTTCAAATATTTAATTATGGGATTTTGAATCTAATTATATAGATTAATCTTAAATTTTTAGATCTTTAATTGGTTAAAATTAGAACGAGTTCACTATAAAGCCCATTTAAACATACACGCTTTAAACCCCAGCAAAATGATTGTAAAATGTTATTAAATCTAATTTTATGAGTTCAAAAACTTATTTATGGGATTTTGAATCTAATTATACAACTTAATCTCAAATTTCTAGATTTTTTAATTGATTAAAATTCAAATAGGTTCACAATAAAGCCCATTTAAACATACACGCTTTCAACCCAACAAAACGACAACAAAATAAAATTAAATCAAATTTTATAAGTTAAAATATTTAATTATGTGCTTTTGAATCTAATTATACTGTTTTATCTCATTTTTTTAGCACTTTATAAAAATTCGAACGAGTTCACTATAAAGCGCATTTAAACATGCATGCTTTTACAAGAAAATGACCGCAAAATAATATTAAATAAAATTTTTTGAGTTCAAATATTTGATTATAGGATTTTGAATCCAATAATACAACTTAATCTCAAATTTCTAGCTTTTAATAGGTAAAAATCCGAACGGGTTCACTATAAAGCCCATTTAAAACACACAAGCTTAAAACCCAACAAAATGACCGAAAAATGTTATTAAATCAAATTTTGTGTTCAAATATTTAATTATAGACTTTTTAATCTAATTATACAGCTTAATCTCAAACTTTTAGCTTTTTACTCTGTTAAAATTCAAATGGGTTCGTTATAAAGCCCATTTAAACATAGACGCTTTCAACCAACAAAACGACCGCAAAATAAAATTAAATCAAATTTTATGAGTTAAAATATTTAATTATGTGCTTTTGAATCTAATTATACAGTTTTATCTCATTTTATTGCATTTTACTCTATTAAAATTCGAACGAGTTCACTATAAAGCGCATTTAAACATACACGTTTTTTATCTAACAAAATGACCGCAAAATATTATTAAATATAATTTTATGAGTTGGAAATTTCAATTATGGGATTTTGAGTCTAATTATACAGCTTAATCTAAAATTTTTAGCTTTTTAATCGGTTAAAATTAGAACGGGCTCGCTAAAAGCCTATTTAAACATTTATGCTTTAAACCCAACAAAATGACCTTAATATATTACTAAATTAAATTTTATGAGTTAAAAATTTTAATTAAGGGATTTTGAATATAATTATACAACTTAATACCAATTTATTAGCTTTTTAATCCGTTAAAATTCAAACGAGTTCACTATAAAGCTCATTTAAACATACACGCTTTAACCCCAACAAAATGACTGTAAAATGTTATTAAATCATATTTTATGAGTTCAAATATTTAATTTTGGGATTTTGAGTCTAATTATACAACTTAATCTTAAATTTTTAGTTTTTTAATCGGTTAAAATTAGAACGGGTTCACTATAAAGCCCATTTAAACATACACGCTTTAAACCCAACAAAATGACCGTAAAATGTTATTAAATCGAATTTTATGAGTTTAAATATTTAATTATGGGATTTTGAATCTAATTATATAGCTTAATCTCAAATTTCAAGATATTTAATTGAATAAAATTCAAACCGGTTCACTATAAAGCCCATTTAAGCATATAAGCTTTAAACCCAACAAAACGACCACAAAATGAAATTAAATCAAACTTTATGAGTTAAAATATTTAATTATGTGCTTTTGAATATAATTATACAGCTCTATCTAATTTTTTAGCATTTTACTCTGTTAAAATTAGAACGAGTTCACTATAAACCACATTTAAACATGCACGCTTTTACAGAAAAAAATAAACGATCGAAAAATAATATTAAATCAAATTTTATGAGTTCAAATATTTAATGATGAGATTTTGAATCCAATTATACAGCTTAACCTAGAATTTCTAGCTTTTTAATCGGTAAAAATTCTAACGGTTTCACTATAAAGACCATTTAAACACACGTTATAAGCCCAAAAAATGACCGCAAAATGATGTTAAATCAAATTTTAAGAGATCAAATATTTAATTATGGGCTTTTGAATCTAATTATATAGCTTAATCTAAAATTTTTAGATTTTTCCTCGCTTAAAATTAGAGCGGGTTCGCTATATAGCCCATTTAAACATACAAGCTTTAAACCAAACAAAATAACCGCAAAATGTTATTAAATCATATTTTACGAGTTCAAATATTTAACTTTGGGATTTTTGAATTTAATTATATAGCTTAATCTCAATTTTTTAACTTTTTAATCTGTTAAAATTCGAACGGGTTCGTTATAAAGCCCATTTAAACATACACGTTTTAAACCCAACAAAATGATCGCAAAATGTAATTAAATCAAATTTTATGACTTCAAATATTTAATTATGGGATTTTGAGTCTAATTATACAGCTTAATTTCAAATTTTTAGCATTTTAATCGGTTAAAATTCAAACGATTTCACTATAAAGCTCATTTAAACATACACGCTTTAACCCCAACAAAATGACAGTAAAATATTATTAAATCAAATTTTATGAGTTCAAATATTTAATTATGAGATTTTGAATCTAATTATACAGATTAATTTTAAATTTTTAGCTTTTTAATTGGTTAAAATTATAATGGGTTCACTATAAAGCTCATTTAAACATACACGTTTTAAACCCCAATAAAATGACCGTAAAATATTATTAAATATAATTTTATGGGTTCAAATACTTAATTATGAGATTTTGAATCTAAATATACAGCTTAATCTCAAATTTTAGATTTTTTTATTGATTAAAATTCAAATGGGTTCACAATAAAGCCCATTTACACATACACGCATTCAACCCAACAAAACAACCACAAAATGAAAATAAATCAAATTTTATGAGTTAAAATATTTAATTATGTGCTTTTAAATCTAATTATACAATTTTATCTCATTTTTTTAGCACCTTACTCTATAAAAATTCGAACGAGTTCACTATAAAGCGCATTTAAACATGCATGCTTTTACAAAAATATGACCTCAAAATAATATTAAATCAAATTTTTTGAGTTCAAATATTTGATTATAGGATTTTGAATCCAATTATACAACTTAATCTCAAATTTCTAGCTTTTTAATAGGTAAAAATTCGAACGGGTTCACTATAAAGCCCATTTAAACACTCAAGCTTAAAACCCAACAAAATGACCAAAAAATGTTATTAAATCAAATTTTATGTGTTCAAATATTTAATTATAGGCTTTTCAATCTAATTATACAACTTAATCTCAGACATTTAGCTTTTTAATCGGTTAAAATTCAGACGGGTTTGTTATAGAGCCCATTTAAACATAGACGCTTTCAACCCAACAAAACGACCACAAAATGAAATTAAATCAAATTTTATGAGTTAAAATATTTAATTATGTGCCTTTGAATCTAATTATACAATTTTATCTTATTTTTTTACATTTTACTTTATTAAAATTTGAACGAGTTCACTATAAAGCGCATTTAAACATACACGTTTTTTACCCAACAAAATGATCGCAAAATATTATTAAATATAATATTATGAGTTCGAAATTTCAATTATGGGATTTTGAGTCTAATTATACAGCTTAATCTAAAATTTTTAGTTTTTTAATCGGTTAAAATTAGAACGGGTTCGCTATAAAGCCTATTTAAACATTTATGCTTTAAACCCAACAAAATGACCAGAATATATTTTTAAATTAAATTTTATGAGTTCAAATGTTTAATTATGGAATTTTGAGTCTTTTTATATAGCTTAATCTCAAATTTTTAGCTTTTTAATCGGTTAAAATTCGAACGGGTTCACTATAAAGCCCATTTAAATGTATACACTTTAAACCCAACAAAATTACTGTAAAATGTTATTAAATAAAATTTTATGAGTTCAAATATTTAATTATGGTATTTTGAGTCTAATTATACAGCTTAATTTCAAAATTTTATTTTTTAATCGGTTAAAATTCGAAAGAGTTAACTACAAAGCTCATTTAAACATACAAGCTTTAACCCAAACAAAAACGACCGCAAAATAATCGTTAATTCTCTAAAAAGCGTATATTTTATACCCTTTTACTTAAGGTTTTGTTTGATTTCAAGATCATTTGCATTTCATTGCATTTATCTGCATTTCATGTGCATTTGCATTTAGATTAGGTTTTTATTTTATTTTCTTTTTATTTTTAAAGATACTTCTTGGAAGGGTATTTTGTTGGTGATTTTGTGCAGAAGCTGGAGCAAAGTTGAATGACCGGAAGAGATGCTGTAGCATATTTCTATAGTGTTGGATCGGACTTCAAGGATGCTACAACATTGTGGGAAAACAAAACAGAACGAAAGAAAGGACATACATGCAACCCACTGTCCTCACGCGTTTTCTAGGCCAGCTGCACCTGCTATACAGGCATTGCACCTCCTCTGCATACGCTGCACCTCTCCTTGGCAAGCGTTGCACCACCCCTGTAGACCTGCAATCTACTGCCATCTGCTGCAGCAAATGTCAGGGGATATTCCCTTGGCATCTTTAGGGCATCAAACCCTAGAAGCCTCTTACAAATACAAGGCCAAGCCTCCTTCTACAAACATGTTGAGCAAGATAAGGGAAAAATCAATAGCTAAGGGAGGCACAAAAAGGAGTGAGCTTTAAGGGAGCATGAGGGAGAAGAAAGAAGAAAGGAGGCCACTTTCCTTCGTCTTCAACCTCTAGCCAAGCCACCATTGTTGGAGAGCTTCAAGCAAGGGAATTGCGCGACTTCGGGAGGAGCGGCAAGCTAGGAAAAGTGTCACGACATATGCGTTTGAGACTTCTTTCCTCTTCACTTTGTTTACCTCTTTTCTAAGTTGTTGAATATGTATTTCAAAGGACGAAAGTTGAATAGTTTTTCTTACCTAGCCATGAACTAAACTAGTATGGATAAGGCTTGTTTTGGATGATTTTTATTTGTTTTAATGAATGTTTATTGTTTCGTGTGTTTATCTATGTGTTTTGTTCAAGAAAGCTAACACCTTTTTTTATCTAAACCTTGGTTTGTAAGAGCACCGGGAGGTAGCCATAGCTCAAGGGGTTTGGGAAGCTTAGATCTAGGGATAGGCAAAGCTAGACCAACTTGAACAATGGGGTTGCTGCGGGAGCAGAATCCTAACTTGCCTTAGGGATAAGGTAGAGTTTCAACGACTAAAAGGGGTAGCACTTTATCAACATGAGAAGTGTTAGGGTTGAGACTAGGAGGTAATGTCTTAGCATTTTCGAGTGTTAGGCCTTCTGACTAGGGACAGTGGAGGCATTTTCAGTAAACTCTATCGAGCACTAGTAAACCAGTGGAACAGTAGCATTCAGGAGAACAGTGAGATCATACCATAGCAAGCCTAGCCTGTCTTAAGCTTGAATATCTTCTCTGTGTTGTGTTTGGGCAGCTTTATTTATTTCTCCAATATATGTTTTATTTGCTACTGCATTTTCGTGACAATCTTTGTTTTGCTCCAGCATCATTAGTGACATCTTTATTTTGCTAAAGCATTTTGGTGACATTTGCAGAATTGCTTTAGCATATGTTCATACAAAGGATTACTTTATCTTTTGTGTATCTTAACTATTTTTGAAATAACCTACCCAATCCTCGTGGGAACGATCTCACTCACACACTTTATTACTTGTTCGATGTGTATACTTGCACATTATTGCACGCAAATCTATCACACATTTTAGCACTTCAGCGTCGCAACAAGTTTTTGGATTCGTTGTCAGGGATTGAGGCAATAGGCTATTTCAATCATAATTTTCATACTTTTTATCTTGTTATTTTTGTTTTGTGTTTTGAGTCTTTTGATTTTGGTTTAATCTTTGTTTTCTTTGTTTTCCTTTATAGGTTCTTGGTTAGTGGATGCCCAGAGTGAACTCCCGAGAATCCCTCGAACCATTTATCCCGGAAATCGAAAGGTATTTTAGACAAAGGAGGCGAGAGCAAAGAAGAAGAAGAACCATGTATCAGGATTCGCAGAATCAAAATGCTAGAGCAATTCCTGCAGCAAATCCTGATGCTGTAGCAACTGCCGTAGCTGCAGCAAGACCAAGGGCAATTCGAGATCACCTAACACCGATCTTGGATGACCTTAATTCTGGGATAGTGACACCTGATATACAAGCAACACACTTCGAGCTCAAACCTGTGATGTTTAATATGCTCAACTCGATCGGACAGTTTGGAGGATCACCTCATGAGGATGCTCGACAACATATCTGTGCTTTCTTAGAGGTTTGCGATTCGTTCCGCCAACAAGGAGTACACGAGGATGTGTTGAAGCTCAAGCTATTTCCATACTCTTTGAGAGACCGAGCACGAAAATTGTTGAATGGAATTCCAGCCGGTTCAATGGAGTCATGGACAGCTTTGTGCAAAAGCTTTTTGGCAAGGTACAATCCACCCAACATGAACACCTAATTGAGAAATGAGATAGCATCCTTCAGACAAGGGGATGATGAGTCAATGCAAGAGTGTTGGGATCGATATAAAAGCTTACTGAGAAGGTGTATAAATCACGATTTTCAAGATTAGACTCAAATCGTGATGTTTTACAATGGAATTAATGCACCCACAAGGATGATGTTAGATGCTTTAGCAAATGGGACACTGCTTGACAAATCGCCAGAAGAAGCATTTGATATTTTGGATAAAATAGTTGTTGTGTGTCAAAAGTGCGCAAATTGTGCAAGTGAACATGTCGCAAGTAATAAAGTGATAAGCATATCAGATATCGTCTCCATAGGGATTGGTCTACTTAATATGTCTTCTTTTGTCTTCTTGCTCTGAAAAAGGAATAAAATAAAGACACAAGTAAAATTGGGGTTGATGAAACTAAATAAAGAAAACTAAATAAAAGAGAATAAACAGATTAAAGAAGTGGCCAGGATCCAGTTGTGTTGTATAGTGGATTCAATTGACTTGTTTCTGTCCAATGCAATCGCACAACACTGCCTCGGCAGTACTGCAGATTACTGCCTCAACAACGATGATGCTAGTCCGCCGCGGCAATCTCTTGCTCTTGGGTAGACTTTACCAAAGTTCGGCAAAGTGTCCTTTGATGACTCCGCTTATCTCTAAGTCGAAGTATTGTTGATGAACAGTCCTTGATGATACCTCTCGGCGTGAATCAATTATAATCACCAATCAATCCCACACTTCTTTTAGCCGCTGAAACTCTTAACCTATCTCTAGGCCGAGTTAGTGTTTCCCGATTGAAACACTGTACTTATTTCTTTCGTGAATCTAACTCTCGATATTAGATAAATGGATTTCTCACAAACTTCTCTCTCGAGCTTGTATGCAAGAACAAGGAATGGCAAAGAAACCTTGATATTTTATTGCATTGAAACAAGAAACAAAAGTCAATCTCTTCTCACTAATACTCTACAACTTTCACCAAAGCCTAAAGAAACTTAGAACATAATAAAAAGTAAAAGAGAATTCTAAAATCTAAGATGAAGTCAGCTCTCTATGATGCTAAGTGCTTTGTGCCGAAATCTCCTCTCGCTCCCTTTTCTCCTTAGTTTGGGGCAAACCTTTCCTAAGTAGGAATACAACTTGGAGTAGGACACAAGTCAAGTTCATAAATAAAATATTTCCAAGTTTATTCCAACTAGGATGCTTTTCCCGCGTGGCCTTTGACTTGGGCTTACCATGTGCTACCCAGCTCCGATCCATGTGCTGCTTGTCCAGAAACGTCCAGCTCATTTTTCTCTTCAACTTGCCTACAATATCGCTACTTGTCCTTCAGCTGCTGCCTCGGCATCAGGTCCTGCCGCGACAATAGTTTTTCCTGCACAGACACAAAAGTGCAGTAAAACTTGCCTTTTCTATAAGTATCATCTTTATATGTTACAAAAGCAGAATATCTAATTATCTCACATTAAGCACATGCATTGGTCTAAGTAGATGTAGATTTAGTGATTATTGTCCATGAAAGGTGTAAAAAGTGATAGTGAGTTGATCACTTATCAATAGCCAACAATGACTATCAGTTTCCAACTACAAGACTTGGGACAGGACGACGAACTCAAGGAAAGCTGGAGCTCGATGCCAATGATTCTGTCTTAGCGCAACTTTCTGCTATCATAAATATGTTGAAGAACCTTCAACAGCCTAGTGAAGTACAAGATGCTAAGGCATTAAGCTGTGTGCACTGTAGTGGAAACCATTTCGGTAAAGACTGCCCAACAGAGTCTGCTCATTACGTTGGAAATTTCAATAAAATCCAACAACCCTTATTCGAACACGTACAAACCAGGGTGGAGACAACATCCTAATTTTTCGTGGGGTAATCAAGGACAAAATCAAACTAGCAGCTCGAATAGGCAGCAACCCATGGCAACACAACAAGGAGTCCATGGTTTTCAAGGAAACATACCATGGCAAAATGAAAACAAGGGAACAATTCATCACCAAAGTCACAACAATTCTTTGGAAGCTTCGCTGCAAGAATTCATGGCTTCGACCAAGGATTTCATGACATCAACGAAAGCATTAATGCAGGAGCATTCCACAACCATCGCTAATCAAGGCAATCTGTTCAGACCCAAGGCGCATTGCTGCAAAGTCACAACTCTTCGTTGAGAACGCTGGAGACTCGAGTGGGTCAAATTGCTCAAACATTACAAGCAAGACCGAGAGGCAATTTGCCAAGTGATACTGAAGTCACTAAAAATCATGGCAATGAGCAATGCAGCACACTTACCTTGAGGAGTGGAAGACAAACCAACATGGGGGAACAATTCAAAAGAAAAGAGAAAGAAGAAACCCCGATTCAGGAGCAAAAAGATGTTGAACAACAAGAGGAAAAATCTGCTCAAGAAGAAACTGGAGAAAACTTAAATACTGAGGCATTTGGTGAGAAGCTTGTAGATACTGCAGCAAAAGAAGAAGCACCATCGCAACCTTTGGAGGACGTAAGACCCCACCACCATTCCCTCAGTGTTTGAAGCAACACAAAGAGGATCTTCAATTTCAAAAGTTTGTAAGTATGTTGGACCAATTTCATATAAATATTTCATTTTTAGATGCTATTGATCAAATGCCCTCATATGCAAAGTTTTTGAAAGACATTGCTACAAAGAAAAGAAAAGATGAGAATTTTGCAACAATTGTTATAGCATCTGAGTTATATTCTGGAGGATTGAGCTTCCCATGAAGAGGCAAGATCCTGGCAGCTTCATCATTCCATGCTCGATAGGAGACAATTTTATGGGCAGAGCATTATGCGATCTAGGGTCAAGTGTCAATCTGATGCCCAAGGCAATATTCAAGAAGCTTGGTATAGGGAGTACGCGACCTACCACTGTCATCTTAAAATTGGCGGACCACTCTCATGTCCGACCAGAAGGCAAAGTGGAAGATGTGATAGTAAAAGTGGGTAAGTTTGTGTTCCCTGTGGATTTTCTAATTTTGGATTGTGAAGTGGACCACAAAGCACCCATCATCTTGGAACGATCATTCCTAGCAACCGGTCGGATTCTCATCGACTGTGAGAAGGGAGACTTCACAATGCGAGTAGCAGACCAGTCCATGACTATCAATGTCTTCAACACTCTCAAGTACATGGATGAGAATGAAGAATGTCACTGTATAGCTGGGATAAATGTTGCAGCAACTGAAGAAGATGCAGATTTTTGCTGTGACAATTCTCCACAAATGAAGAACTTTGCAAAAATGCTGGAGGAGCATGATCAAGATGAAGAAGAAGCTCATCTGGAGCTACAGTAAATTGGCTATTACAAGCCAAGATCAGGTATGAAATTTGAATCAATTGATTTCTTTGAATTTATCCCTCCTAAACCATCATTATTACATGCACCATCTCTAGAACTAAAACCACTGCCACCGCATTTAAAGTGTGTTTATTTGGGATCTAACAAAACTTTGCTAGTGATTATTTCTTCTAGCTTAGATCCTAACCAAGAGCTGAGTCTTGTGAATTTGCTATCACAATATAAGAAAGCTCTAGGATGGACCATGGCCGATTTGAAGGGCATCAGTCCTACGATCTACATGCATAAAATCCTACTAGGAGAATGCCACAACAATTCTGTTAAACCCCAAAGAAGCCTGAACCCAGCAATGAAGAAGGTAGTGATGAAAAAGATTATCAAGTGGTTGGATGCAGGGATCATATACCCAATTTCTGACAGTTCATGGGTTAGTCATGTGCATTGTGTTCCTAAGAAGGGAGGCACGACAGTGATCACCAATGAGGACAAAGAATTGCTCCCGACAAGGACAATCACAGGCTGGCGCATTTGTGTGGACTATAGGAAGCTGAACAAAGAAACAAAGAAGGACCATTTCCCCCTTCCTTTTATCGATCAAATGCTGGATCGACTGGCGGGAAAGGCTTACTATTGCTTCCTCGATGGCTATTCTGGGTACAACCAAATTGCTATAGCACCGGAGGACCAGGAGAAGACAACCTTCACCTGCCCTTATGGAACTTATGCTTTTCGAAGAATGTCATTTAGGTTTTGTAATGCTCCAACAACTTTTCAACGTTGCATGTTAGTAATTTTTTCAGATATGGTTGAAGAATTTTTGGAGGTATTCATGGACGATTTTTCTGTGTCCAGAGAAACATTTGAAAAATGCTTAGGCAACCTGGCCAAAGTATTGAAACGCTGTGAAGAAGCCGACCTTGTACTTAATTGGGAGAAGTGCAACTTTATGGTGACCGAAGGTACGGTTTTGGGGTACAAAATTTCAAGCAAAGTAGAGTTGATAGAGAAGCTACCACCTCCCACAACTGTGAAGGGAATTAAAAGCTTTCTTGGACATGCTAGCTTCTATAAGAGGTTCATCAAGGACTTCTAGAAAATCTCTAAGCCGCTCTGCAATTTGCTACAGCAAAATCAACCCTTTGTCTTTGATGAAAAATGCCACAGCACTTTTACAGAACTGAGGAAGAAGCTTACCTCAACTCCAATAGTTATACCACCCGATTGGACTGAGCCATTCGAGTTGATATGCGACGCAAGTGACTACGCAGTTGGCGCAGCACTAGGTCAAAGGCGAGGTAAACTCTTTCATGTTATTTACTGTGCAAGTAGAACTCTTAATGATGCTCAAATAAATTATACCACTACTAAGAAAGAGTTACTTGCTGTAGTATTTGCCTTTGATAAGTTTAGGGCGTATCTTATAGGAACTAGAGTGATAGTGCACACTGATCATTCTGCCATCAAATACCTAGTAACTAAGAAAGATGTTAAGCCGAGACTTATTAGGTGGATACTTTTGCTACAGGAATTTGATATTGAAATAAAGGATAGAAAAGGCACTTAAAATCAAGTTGCAGACCACTTATCTAGGCTAGAAAATCCTGAAAATTTAGGAGAGGATTTTGAAATCAAAGAAAATTTTATATGCTACAACATTACCTTGGTATGCCGACATTGTTAATTTTCTTATTAGTGGTATCTTGCCTCCTGATTTATCTAGCCAGGGTTGCAAGAAGTTCAAACATGATGCCAAATTTTTTATTGGGAAGAGCCATATTTATTCAAGCAATGTGCTGACCAATTGCTTCGAAGATGTGTGCCAAAAGAGGAACAAAAAGATATCTTATTCCATTGTCATGCAGCATTGTGTGGAGGTCATTTTGGTGGATCAAGGACTGCTGCAAAGGTCCTACAATTTGGATTCTACTGGCCCTCACTCTTTAAAGATGCCCAAGTATTTTACAAGGGATGTGATAGATGTCAAAGAACCGGTAACATCTCGAGGAGGAATGAAATGCCGCTGCAAAACATTCTGGAAATCGAGCATTTCGATGTTTGGGGAATTGATTTCATGGGACCATTTCCATCATCCTATGGTGATTTATATATCTTGCTAGCAGTGGACTATGTGAGCAAATGGGTAGAAGCGATGGCAACACCCCGCAATGATTCAAAAACATTCCTGAAGTTCCTGCACAAGAATATTTTCACAAGGTTTGGAATCCTCAGAGCTATAATTAGTGATGAAGGAACCCACTTCGACAACAAGCTCATTGCTAAGGCATTACAACGCTATGGAGTCAGGCACAAAATTGCTACAACATACCACCCGTAGACGAATGGCCAAGCTGAAATCTCCAATAGAGAAATCAAGCAAATCTTAGAGAAGACTGTCAACACAAAGAGAAAAGACTGGTCTCCAAAGCTGGATGAAGCTTTGTGGGCGTATAGGACAGCTTACAAGACTCTTTTAGGGATGTCCCCATTCAAGCTTGTTTATGGAAAAGCATGTCATTTGCCCGTGGAACTTGAGCACAAAGCTTATTGGGCCATCAAAAAGCTCAATATGGATTTCAAGGCAGCTGGAGAAAACAGGCTTTTGGAGCTAAATGAAATGGATGAGTTTCGATCCCATGCTTATGAGAATGCTAGGATCTACAAAGAAAAAACAAAGAGGTGGCATGACAAACATCTTTGGCCACGATATTTCTCAGAGGGCCAACAAGTGTTACTCTACAACTCAAGACTTTAACTTTTTCCTAGAAAGTTAAAGTCTCGATGGTCTGGACCATTCCTAATACATAAGGTTTATCCTTTTGGAGCTGTGAAGATTAAAACACTTGAGGGAGATCGAATCTTCAAGGTCAATGGTCAAAGGCTGAAGATCTATAATGGAGCTCCCATTGTGCGTGACAAGGACGACCCCAGTCTGCAAAATGCTTGAGCATTTCTATCCCCCTCTTTTATTTTGCTTTAGCATTTAAATTTCAGTTTGAATAAAAAGTAGATGTTTTAGGTTTCTTTTAAGATGCTTTTATTTTCAGTTTGCCCATATTCAACTTTTGATCTTTGGAGGTATAAGCTCAGACCACTGTGTGTGCTCGCAACAATCTGCATAGCACCAGACGCGTGGTGTACCAAGGCAGGACAGTGCGTAGTGCACAGTCTGTGCAAAGGAGGCCTGGGAGCAAGGAAGGACTGTACGGTTACCAGTCTTGGAGGGAAAAGTATTAGAGCTATTTAATTTGGGCCACCAAGGAGGAAGTTGAGGAGTCCATGAAAGATGAATCCGGTTGGTTTTCAAGGGGAAGAGAAAGAGTTTCGGTTCCAATATAACCCCTCTTTACACCTCTTTACCTTTTCATTAATTATAAAACTCTTTTCTCTCTCCCACTCACCATCAATTTAACACCTTTTTACCTTCCCCATAACACTAGCCGTCAGTTCCTTTTACACCTCTTACACCCTCATAATTACTCTAAACCTTCCCAAGCAAGTTAACCGTCCATCTCTCCAAAACCAACTCAACCATCCCTCTCCTCCATAACTTCATATTCTTCACAAAGGAAACTACCCCAAACTCTCCATCTTTTTCAAAAGAAACCTCCAACACCCTCTCTAAAAATACCCACCACCATGGTACGCTGCAAGAACACTGCAGAAACATCAAGGGCTGCTGATCAAGCCCGACCTATTGAGATCAAGAAATTTGAGAATGACGCAGAAAATGAGCGTTTTCAAAAGATTAAAGGAAGGTCTATTCATCAAGAGAAGGGCTTTGTTTATGCACAACAACCTTTAAGAAGCTACCGGAGCAAGTCGCAGCAGTGATAAAACAGCACAAGTGGCAAACTTTTGCCCGCCACTTCGACACAAAGGCAAATCAAAAAGCCATAAATGTGTCGTTGGTGCAAGAGTTTTACGCACACTTCACGCGGCCGGGACAACAAACTGTGTATGTCTGAGGTGATGTCATCCCCTTCACTGCAAAACACATCAATGATTTCTACGGTGTGGGAGAAGAAGACGAGCACTCTATGTTTGTCGCTTCTATGCTGGGGCAAAGCCTAGATTTTCTCCTTCAGCACCTCTGCGTTGAAGGCACAGAGTGGGATGAGGCGAATACAACTGTTGATCGCACTTCCCTAAAGCCGGAGTGCAAAATCTGGATGCACTTTATAAAGCAAAACCTGATGCCCACAAGCCACACAGACACGGTAAACTTTGCTCGGTTACAGCTTTTACATTCGATCTTAAGGAAACGAACCATCAACGTGGACAAGATCATTTTGAGGAAGCTCACGCAGCATTGAAGAGGAAGCAAAGCCCCCTAATTTTCCCATACCTGATTACAACACTCTGCCGGAAGCAGCGAGTGTTTGAGAACGACGATGACTACAAGCTAAAGGGACGACAAGGCATAGCTTTGAAAAAAATCTTAGAGCTGATGGGAGTGAAAGAAAATGCTCCAGCATCTAGCGAGCCTTCAGCCAAACCAAAGAATGGCACAACAAATCTCACTACATTACCTACCATTGTTGAAGGGATGCAAATACAACTGGCCGACCTACACACCAAGTTCATGACGTACATGACCTATGTGCAGAAGAGGGATTTGGTTCTCCAGTTGAACCTTCACGATTTAATGCCTGATGGTGACTATCGCTTGCCTGACTTCCCAGCTCACATCTTCCAGCAAAATGAGCCCGAGCCAATTCCTACTCAGAACAGCCAGCAACAACAACAACAGCATCGTCAACCTACTCCACCAGTGCATGAGCACACCATTGCCCAAAAACAGCAAGAGCCAACCGCCACAGCACCTACACCAGCATCTGAACCATCCCCTACCGCTTCCGCTACGGCATCGCATCAGGTCCCAGCTAGTCCATCAGAACCACCAAAGGACAAAGGCAAGGCACCTGCAACAGATTCACAGTCCTCTGAGGCCAGGACTATCCAAGTGAGCAGCGAGGATTTCGACCTTAACTCACCCAGAGTTGAGGAGCCTCATGTTGATCCTTTTAATTCCCATATCCCTCGCCGTAAGGTCAAGCGGACAGCCGGACGTCATGCTTCCTTTGCGGAAGAGGAGGACCCGATTCCAATTGTCGTAGCAGAACCAGAGACAGAGACTGACCAAAAATAGCCAGAAGCAGAAGTTACGCACACAGATCCATCACCAACAGAGCAGCCATAGAAGCGCGTTAAGCGCATGGCCACCCGCAAAACAAGACTCGCAAACAAGTAAGCATATTTTCTTTTTCTTTTTGCATATAGTTTTATTCTCATAGCATTGAGGACAATGCTAACCTCAAGTTTGGGGGTAGCAAAGTCTTCGCTTTAGCATTTTCATTTTATTTTACATACATATGAATTTGCTATAGCATTAAATTCAATTCAAGACAGCTTTTAGGTTAGAATAAATGATATCCGATGATGAGAATTTTAATGCTTTTGAACTGAATCATAGAGCATATTGAGAATAAATTGAACTGAATTAGGACTTGATGCTTTGAAATTTATTTGACACGATTGTATGTTTTCTATGCTTGAGTGGTAGGAACTTTCTAAAGAACTTAGAATCTATGCCTTAGTTAGTTTGAAAAGAATGAAACTCCTTTTTGTTATAGTATATAAATAAACTGTAAAAAAAAAAAGACATGTGAATAAATGCTTTAGCATAAAACTGTAGAAGGACGCTCCTCTATGCAAAAGTTAGCTTATGCTCTGAATATAAATAATGCTACAACATATGAGCGACTGAAAGTTGTCACGGGATGACTCTACCTACTGGCTTGAGGATGAGATGTTTGCTCCATACTCATCTAGAGTTAAGGATGGTAATTGTGATGAGCTGACACCCTTCGAAATAGTTTAAAAAAAGGAAGCAAGGGAGTAAATTTTTAGGAACTAGGGTATAGTGAATAAGGAAAACTAGAATTTTTCTAACATTTAAGCATAGGTTAGATACAATCCAGCACACACAAGCAAAGTATCTTGTCCTAGTTCAAGTCTTTGGAATTCTCAATATCATGTAAATTGCTATAGCATTTATATTCTGAGGACTGATGTTTTTGCCTGAACTGCTGTCAAGAACTGAAAGTAATGTCATAGCATTTTTATATATCATTGCTTGAGGACAAGCAATATCTTAAGTTTGGGGGGGTGTTAACGCTCTAATAAGCGTATATTTTATACCCTTTTACTTAAGGTTTTGTTTGATTTCAGATCATTTGCATTACATTTCATTGCATTTATCTGCATTTCATGTGCATTTGCATTTAGATTAGGTTTTTATTTTATTTTCTTTTTATTTTTAAAGACGCTGCTTGGAAGGGTATTTTGTTGGTGATTTTGTGTAGATGCTGGAGCAAAGTTGAATGACCGGAAGAGATGTTGTAGCATATTTCTATAGTGTTGGATCGGACTTCAAGGATGCTACAGCATTGTGGGCGGACAAAACAGACCTGCAATCTACTGCCATCTGCTACAGCAAATGTCAAGGGATATTCCCTTGGCATCTTTAGGGCACCAAACCCTAGAAGCCTCCTTCTACAAACATGCTGAGCAAGATAAGGGAAAAATCATTAGCTAAGGGAGGTACAAAAAGGAGTGAGCTTTAGGGAGAACGAGGGAGAAGAAAGAAGAAAGGAGGTCACTTTCCTTCGTCTTCAACCTCTAGCCAAGCCACCATTGTTGGAGAGCTTCAAGCAAGGGAATTGCGCGACTTCGGGAGGAGTGGCAAGCTAGGAAAAGTGTCACGGCATATGCATTTGAGACTTCCTTCCTCTTCACTTTGTTTACCTCTTTTCTAAGTTGTTGAATATGTATTTCAAAGGACGAAAGTTGAATAGTTTTTCTTACCTAGCCATGAACTAAACTAGTATGGATAAGGCTTGTTTTAGATGATTTTTATTTGTTTTAATGAATGTTTATTGTTTCGTGTGTTTATCTATGTGTTTTGTTCAAGAAAGCTAACACCTTTTTTATCTAAACCTTGGTTTGTAAGAGCACCGGGAGGTAGCCATAGCTCAAGGGGTTTGGGAAGCTTAGATCTAGGGATAGGCAAAGCTAGACCAACTTGAACAATGGGGTTGCTGCGGGAGCAGAATCCTAACTTGCCTTAGGGATAAGGTAGAGTTTCAACGACTAAAAGGGGTAGCACTTTATCAACATGAGAAGTGTTAGGGTTGAGACTAGGAGGTAATGTCTTAGCATTTTCGAGTGTTAGGCCTTCTGACTAGGGACAGTGGAGGCATTTTCAGTAAACTCTATCGAGCACTAGTAAACCAGTGGAACAGTAGCATTCAGGAGAACAGTGAGATCATACCATAGCAAGCCTAGCCTGTCTTAAGCTTGAATATCTTCTCTGTGTTGTGTTTGTGCAGCTTTATTTATTTCTCCAATATATGTTTTATTTGCTACTGCATTTTCGTGACAATCTTTGTTTTGCTCCAGCATCATTAGTGACATCTTTATTTTGCTAAAGCATTTTGGTGACATTTGCAGAATTGCTTTAGCATATGTTCATACAAAGGATTACTTTATCTTTTGTGTATCTTAACTATTTTTGAAATAACCTACCCAATCCTCGTGGGAACGATCTCACTCACACACTTTATTACTTGTTCGATGTGTATACTTGCACATTATTGCACGCAAATCAATCACACATTTTAGCATTTCAGTATCGCAACAATAATATTAAAACAAATTTTATGAGTTAAAATATTTAATTATGGGCATTTTGATCTACTTATCAACTAAATCTCAATTTTTTTAGATTTTTACTCAGTTAAAATTCAAACGGGTTCGCTATGTTG
Source organism: Abelmoschus esculentus (assembly GCA_035048815.1). Taxonomy (NCBI): domain Eukaryota; kingdom Viridiplantae; phylum Streptophyta; class Magnoliopsida; order Malvales; family Malvaceae; genus Abelmoschus; species Abelmoschus esculentus. The sequence continues at coordinate 12,759,118 of JAUCBN010000031.1, forward strand.
CCCATTTAAACATTCACGCTTTAAAACCAACAAAATGACAACAAAATGTTATTAAATCAAATTTTATGAGTTCAAATATTTAATTATGGGATTTTCAATATAATTATAAAGCTTAATCTCAAATTTTTAGCTTTCTACTCGGTTAAAATTCAAACGGGTTCGCTATAAAGCCATTTAAACATACAAACTTAAACCCAACAAAATGATCGCAAAATGATGTTATATCAAATTTTATGAGATCAAATATTTAATTATGGGCTTTTGAATATAATTATACAACTTAATCTCAAATTGTTAGATTTTTACTCGGTTAAAATTAGAATTGGTTCGTTATATAGCCCATTTAAAAATACACTCTTTAAGCCTAACAAAATGACCGCAAAATGTTATTAAATCAAATTTTATGAGTTTAAATATTTAATTATGGAAATTTGAGTCTAATTATACAGCTTAAATTCAAATTTTTAGCATTTTAATCGGTTAAAATTCGAACAAGTTCACTATAAAGCACATTTAAACATACACACTTTAAACACAACAAAATGATAGTAAAATGTTATTAAATCAAATTTTATGAGTTCAAATATTTAATTATGGGATTTTAAATCTAATTATAAAGCTTAATCTTAAATTTTTAGCTTTTTAATTGATTAAAATTCAAACAGGTTTAGTATAAAGCCCAATTAAACGTACACGCGTTAAACCCAACAAAACAACTGCATAATGACATTAAATTATGGGCTTTGAATGTAATTATACTGTTTTATCTTATTTTTTTTTATCATTTTACTCTGTTAAAATTCGAACGAATTCACTATAAATCGCTTTTAAACATGCACGCTTTTACAAAAAAAAATGATCGCAAAATAAAATTAAATCAAATTTTTTGAGTTCAAAAATTTAATTATGGGATTTTGAATCTAATTATGAAGCTTAATTTCAAATTTCTAGATGGGTTCACTATAAAGACCATTTAAACATACAAGCTTTAAACCTAACAAAACGACCACAAAATGAAATTAAATCAAATTTTATGAGTTCAAATATTTAATTAATAAATTTTGATCTAATTATACAGCTTAATCTTATATTTCTAGATTCTTAATCGATTAAAATTCAAACGGGTTCGCTATAAAGCCCATTTAAAGATACACGCTTTAAACCCAACAAAATGACCGTAAAATGTATTTAAATCAAATTTTATGAGTTTAAATATTTAATTAAGAAATTTTGATCTAATTATACAGTTTAATCTCATATTTCTAGATTCTTAATCGATTAAAATTCAAACAGGTTCGCTATAAAGCCCATTTAAACATACACGCTTTAAACCCAACAAAATGACCGTAAAATGTATTTAAATCTAATTTTATGAGTTCAAATATTTAATTATGGGATTTCGAATCTAATTATACAGCTTAATCTTAAATTTCTAGAATTCTAATTGATTAAAATTCAAACGGGTTCACTATAAAGCCCATTTAAACATACACGCTTTAAACCCAACAAAATGACCGTAAAATATTATTAAATATAATTTTATGAGTTCAAATATTTAATTATGGGATTTTGAATCTAATTATACAGCTTAATCTTAAATTTTTAGATTTTTACTTGGTTAAATTTAGAACGGGTTCGCTATATAGCCCATTTAAAAATATACGCTTTAGACCTAACAAAATAACCGAAAAATGTTATTAAATCAAATTTTATGAGTTCAAATATTTAATTATGGAATTTGAGTCTATTTATACAACTTAATTTCAAATTTTTTGCGTAGTAATTGGTTTAAATTCGAACGGGTTCGCTATAAAGCTCATTTAAACATACATGCTTTAACCCTAACAAAATGACTATAAAATGTTATTAAATCAAATTTTATGAGTTTAAATATTTAATTATGGGATTTTGAATCTAATTATACAGCTTAATCTTAAACTTTTAGCTTTTTAATCAGTTAAAATTGGAATGGGTTCACTATAAAGCCCATTTAAACATACACGCTTTAAACCCAACAAAATGACTGCAAAATGTTATTAAATTAATTTTATGAGTTCAAATATTTAAATATGGGATTTGGAATCTAATTATACAGCTTAATCTCAAATTTCTAGATTTTTAATTGATTAAAATTCAAACGGGTTCACAATAAAGCCCATTTAAATATACACGCTTTAAATTCAACAAAATGATCGTAAAATGTTATTAAATCTAATTTCATGAGTTCAAATATTTAATTATGAGATTTTGAATCTAATTATACAGCTTATTCTCAAATTTCTATATTTTTAATTAATTAAAATTCGAACGGGTTCACTATAAAGCCCATTTAAACGTACACACTTTAAACCAACAAAATGACTGTAAAATGAAATTGAATCAAATTTTATGAGTTAAAGTATATAATTATGGGCTTTGAATCTAATTATACAGTTTTATCTTATTTTTTTAGCATTTTACTCTGTTAAAATTAGATCTAGTTCACTATAAAGCGTATTTAAACATGCACGCTTTTACCAAAAAAAACGATCACAATATAATATTAAATCAAATTTTTTGAGTTCAAATATTTAATTATGGGATTTTGAATCTAATTATAAAGCTTAATTTCAAATATCTAGATTTTTAATTGATTAAAATTCAAACGGGCTCACTATAAAGCCCATTTAAACATACACGCTTTAAACCCAACAAAACGACCGCAAAATAAAATTAAATAAAATTTTATGAGTTAAAATATTTAATTACTGACTTTTGAATCTAATTATTCAGTTTTATCTCATTTTTTTGTGAGAAAGGGGTCATGGTGGGCGTAGATGCAACGGATGATGGTGGATTGTATGTGATCGGTGATTAGGGATTTTTTGTTTGAATAGGATGAACAAAAATATTTTTCAGAAAGAACAATGTGTTTCGATGTATTTTTTTTATTATTGTTCAATATCAAATGATTATAGAGTAAGCCTTTAAATAGGCTAATATAGAGTTCTAATATAACTAAAACTATACTTTATCTCTAATTTAAATAATATATATTCCTACTTTAAATAAGACTTCTAATAAATCTAAACTACTAATTAGGAATAAACTCTAATTATATATTAAATAAAAACTCTAACACTTCTCGTTAACTTAAACTTTTCCTCAGGCTCTAAAACTTCTTGGATAACTAACATTTGTTTTAGTATTGTACTCTGTGAAAATTCGAACGAGTTCACTATAAACCGCATTTAAACATGCACGCTTTTACAAAAAAACGACCGGAAAATAATATAAAATCAAATTTTACGAATTAAAATATTTAATTATGTGATTTTGAATCCAATTATATAGATTAATCTGGAATTTCTAGCTTTTTAATCGGTAAAAATTCGAACGGATTCACTATAAAGCCCATTTAAACATACACACTTTAAAAACAACAAAATGACCGCAAAATATTATTAGATCAAATTTTATAAGTTCAAATATTTAATTATGGGGTTTTGAGTCTTTCTATACAGCTTAATCTCAAATATTTAGCTTTTTAAATTGGTTAAAATTCGAACGAGTTCACTATAAAGCCCAATTAAACATACACGTTTTAAACCCAGCAAAATGAACGCAAAATGTTATTAAATCAAATTTTATAAGTTCAAATATTTAATTATGGTATTTTGAATCTAATTATACACCTTAATCATAAATTTCTAGATTTTTAATTGATTAAAATTCAAATGGGTTCACTATAAATCTCATTTAAATAAACACGCTTTAAACCCAACAAAAAGATCGCAAAATGCTATTAAATCAAATTTTATGAGTTCAAATATTTAATTATGGGATTTTGAGTCTAATTATACAACTTAATTTCAAATTTTTATTTTTTAATCGGTTAAAATTCGAAAGAGTTAACTACAAAGCTCATTTAAACATACAAGCTTTAACCCAAACAAAAACGACCGCAAAATAATATTAAAACAAATTTTATGAGTTAAAATATTTAATTATGAGATTTTGAGTCTATTTATAGAGCTTAATCTCAAATTTTTAACTTTTTAATCGATTAAAATTCAAACGGGTTCACTATAACGCCCATTTAAAAATATGCGCTTTAAACCCAACAAAATGATCGTAAAATGTTATTAAATCTAATTTTATGAGTTCAAATATTTAATTATGGGATTTTGAAACTAATTATAAAGCTTAATCTCAAATTTCTAGATTTTTAATTGATTAAAATTTAAACGTATTCACTATAAAGCCTATTTAAACATACATTGTTTAAACCAAACAAAATGACCGCAAAATAAAATTTAAATCAAATTTTATGAGTTAAAATATTTGATTATGTGCTTTTGAATCTAATTATATAGTTTTATCTCAATTTTTTTAGCATTTTACTCTGTTAAAATTCGAACGAGTTCACTATAAAGCGCATTTAAACATGCATGCTTTTATAAAAAACAAAAAAAAATAATATTAAATCAAATTTTATGAGTTAAAATATTTAATTATGGGATATTGAATCCAATTATACAACTTAATCTCAAATTTCTAACTTTTTCATCGGTAAAAATTCGAACGGGTTCACTATAAAGCCCATTTAAACATACACGCTTTAAATCAAACAATATGAACGAAAAATATTATTAAATCAAATTTTATGAGTTCAAATATTTAGTTATTTGCTTTTCAATCAAATTATAAAGCTTAATCTCAAATTTTTAGCTTTTTACTCGGTTAAAATTCAAACGGGTTCGCTATAAAGCCCATTTAAACATACACGCTTTAAGTCCAACAAAATGACCTTAAAATGATATTAAATCAAATTTTATGATATCAAATATTTAATTATGGAATTTTGAATCTAATTATATAGTTTAATGTCAAATTTTTAGATTTTTACTCAGTTAAAATTAGAACGGGTTCGCTATATAGCCCATTTAAAAATACACGCTTTAAACCTAACAAAATGAACGCAAAATGTTATTAAATCAAATTTTATGAGTTCAAATATTTAATTATGGGATTTTGAGTCTACTTATACAACTTAATTTCAAATTTTTAGCTTTTTAATCGGTTAAAATTCGAACGGGTTAGCTATAAAGCCCATTTAAACATACACTCTTTAAACCCAACAAAATGACCGCAAAATGTTATTAAATCAAATTTTATGAGTTCAAATATTTAATTATGAGATTTTGAGTCTAATTATACAACTTAATTTCAAATTTTTAGAATTTTAATCGGTTAAAATTCGAACGAGTTTACTATAAAGCTCATTTAAACATACACGCTTTAAACCCAACAAAATGACGTAAAATGTTATTAAATCAAATTTTATGAGTTCAAATATTTAATTATGGGATTTTGAATCTAATTATACAGCTTAATCTCAAATTTTTAGCTTTTTACTTGGTTAAAATTCGAACAGGTTAGCTATAAAGCCCATTTAAACATACACACTTTAAACCCATCAAAATGGCCGTAAAATGTTATTAAATCAAATTTTATGAGTCCAAATATTTAATTAAGGGATTTTGAATCTAATTATATAGCTTAATCTCAAATTTCTAGATTCTTAATCGATTAAAATTCAAACGGGTTCGCTATAAAGCTTATTTAAACATACACGCTTTAAACCTAACAAAATGATCATAAAATGTTTTTAAATCTAATTTTATGAGTTCAAATATTTAATTATGGGATTTTGAATCTAATTATACAGCTTAATCTTAAATTTCTAGATTTTTAATTGATTAAAATTCAAACAGATTCATTATAAAGCCCATTTAAACATACACGTTTTAAACCCAATAAAATGACCGTAAAATGTTATTAAATATAATTTTATGAGTTCAAATATTTAATTATGGAATTTTGAATCTAATTATAAAGCTTAATCTCAAATTTCTAGATTTTTAATTGATTAAAATTCAAACGGATTCACTATAAAACTCATTTAAACATACACGCTTTAAACCCAACAAAACTATAAAATATTTAATTATAGGCGATAGCTTTTGATATTATATCTTGTAATAAGTATTCAGTTCAATAGTTTCTTCCTTTTATTTTTAAGATATCTATAGTTTAGAAATCTCTTGAAGTTATATAGCTCAAATTCTATCTCGGCTTTTCTGAAACTTCTGAAGTTGGCTTGATTTCTAGAGAAAAAAAATTGAATTTACATAGATATAAAATATAGACATAATTTTCCATATAGTTATATAGATGAAAATATCTATCTACTTGTTGTTTGGTGCATTTGATTCAGTCTATGTGCTAGTACATCATTTGGTTTTGGTTATTGACCTTTGTTGCTAAATATGTAGATCTCCCCGCTGATGGACGCTTTTGAGAAGTATTGGCCTTAGTTATATTGTAGCCGGTTATCAACTTGATTCAGTGGAAAAGGGATATTTTGGGCTCACGAGGTGGATATTACTGCATATATCTATATATTGCTAAATTATTCTGTCCTCCATGATACAAAAACTATTTTTTTTTTTCTGTTTTGGCTATTATTTGGGATTCATACTGGTAGTGGGGGTAAGTATCTTCAGTTTATGTTTCCATATGATATGATTTACCTCTTGTGTTCATTTTATAGAAGTTCCTCTATTTAATTTGGGAAGGAAGTGTGAGACATTCAAACAGGGATTATGAGATTATTTGCATCTTGTATATTGAACCCTCCTTAAAATAGCTTCTGCACAGATTCTCAAATTATGCAAATGGTAGTGCTTAATGATTTCTCTTTACCATATAAAATGCGTATCAGATTATAAGCTATAGGCTGAAGCCCAGCAAACCAGATGAAGGAAAAAGATAGGATTGCAGTCCAACCGTTGAGATACCAACCATTAGCCAAACTAAACAAAGGAATGTAGTGCCTAGTAGTTGAATGAATTAGTGATCTATGTTGCATTATTTTCCTTCCATTCAGCTATTGGGATTGGGATTGGTACTTGGATATGTGGATGAAGATGAGGTTAAATAAAAAGGATGAAAGCTGATTACCAAGTTTTACAATGTGATACGATAGATTTTTCATGTGATTTATGGCATTGAGATTGGGTTTGGGATTATTTTTGAACTTAGGGTTTGGGATATTTTAGATGATAGGTAACGTTTATGATACCTTCTGTCATATCACAATCATAATTCCTTAGTGGTATCATGTCTGAATACATGATCCTTAGATAGGTACTGGGAGCTAATGTGTTGAAGGTTATTTTCAGGGTTACTAAAATGTAACACCACATTATATATTTCATTTGATAGTCCCTAAGCAAGTAATGATGATTTATTTGGATATATTTGACTGAGTCTCTGTATCAAAATTTGATGGCAACCTTTCAAATGTGCTCTTCTTTTATATCCAATGGATTAGCCAATAGATTGATTGATCTTTTTCATCACATGTATGCATAAAATGGAGAAAAGTGTACACATGCTCTTTTATCTCTGTACTTTTGGTGCTTAAAAGTTGCATTTGCACTTGCAGAGAAGCATGGGACATGCTCCTCTCCTGTAATTCGAGATGAATACACCTTCTTTTTAATAACTCTCAATGTTTACTTCAAATATAATGTCACGGTATGTTCTAGAAAACCTTGTTTAATCTTATACACCCTGAATCAACCCTGTGTTTCTCATTGTACCCTAAATATTTGTCACGAGTTACAAATTGCAATTGCATGCAACTCTTTATCTAGGAGAAAGTTTTATACTAAAAGCCAAACTGTAGTATCAATTGCCTGTTCTTGCATTCTGTTTGGAGTTACCACATATTCCTATGAAGTAGCCCAAAGAATGAAATGATGGTGAACTTTATCACTTCTTTTCCTGATTTTTTTATAATTGAATGCTAACTGAGAAAAGCAAACTTTTTGTGTTTCATGTCTGATCTATTTTTGGTTTCCAGACTGAATGATCATTTTAGAATAGTTTTGATGGTGAAAGAATTAGCTGCACCAGTCATTCTGAGCAAGTTATTTAGTGTTTCAATGAAAGAATGAATCTGTAGGTTCTTTTACATTTCAATCTATAACCTTTATTGATGTAGAAGAGTAGTAGTATATGAATTTGGATTTTGTAAGGTTTAATTAGCATGTATCACGTGGCCTCATCTAATCCATGATTTGAAAAAAAATGAGATGAATATTATTGAATTGTATCTAATATTAAAATTATTGAAGTTTAAACTCCTATTAGACGTCAGTTATTTTTTTTCTACTTGCATGGAAAATATAATTGTACCCCTATTTAACTGATCAAGAAAATAATTAACTATTGTGATTGTCACTTATACCCTTCATTTGATACTCTGTTTCCTTGCCTAGTGGCCCTAGCCCTCATGGTTTACCTTTTAATTTCTTCCTTTGAAATCGGTGACTAAAGAGTAAAGTTGATTCTGCCATCATTTTGGTTATAGTTTGTAATAGATTTTATGTTGGAATCATATTCCAGATTACTTAATATTTGAAACAATTTGTCGTTTTTATTTGTTTATCAATATGACTGATTGTTGACTTGTACAATATTTTGATGCCAGAAAATATTGAATGAGGCTGGATATGTTCCTTCTAATAGTGAAAGGTATCCCCTTGGAGGCATTGTTTCTGCCATTGAGAATTCTTTCCGGGCAACACCGGAAGTGATTTGTTCAAAACATGACGTGGAGGAAATTCGTTTATGCTTCTATAAGGATTTCAAGGTTAGATTCAGTTCATTTTGGTTTGTACCCCCATGTAGTTCAAAGTCGATGTACTTGAACTGTTTACAGTCAAGATTCTTTGCATGGATCGGAGTTTTAGCTAGGGAAATATCATCTTTGCTAGCAGTTCTCAAAGCAACAACACTCGTACATCATGCTTAATCTCTGGAGCTTCCTTCTAGAAAACCTTACCTTTTATCATACTTAAAAGAGAAACTAATTTCTATGAATTAACAGAAATATCAAATATGATTTCTCAAGTATGTGGAAGAATCTTCATTGTACTACAGCATTTATGTATGTTCCCTTTTTATTGTAGAACCGATGCTTGTGTTGAAATTATTTATTTCTGTTACAGCCTCGGAACTGTTTGGCTTCGAAGACATCTTGTTCAAAGTATGTTAGCTTGCCAACATATGTGGCTTTGGGTAAGTTGCTACTGCTTCTTGTAAGTGTCATAATGCTAGTACTGCTTAGCGGAAAACATAAAATTTCTTGAGATTTTTCTCCTTTTTGGGAAATGATGTGAAATAAAATAACACTATCTCCCAGAAAAAGTTTTTGGATTCTTACTTACCTTAACAACCTTTTTTAGTCACTTGTCTTTCATAGAAGTACCGTCTTATTTTAAACCCCTATCTTCTCTTTAGCCTTCATTCATCGCCTTTTTAAACACCCATGCAGGGCACAATGAAACTGATGCGGCTATCGGGTGGATATCTGATGATGAAGCTTTGTAGGATCCGGACTGTAGTTTCGGTACCAATAATTAGGGGTGGGCAAAAAACACGGTTCCGGACTCGGTAAGACCCGATAGATTTTTATTCGGTATTGGTTCTAGTGGGATCGGGATTGGATCCAAAATTTAGGTCCCGGTCATAGCCGGGACCAGGACTGGATCTTGATTTTTTGGACCCGGTACCCGGTAGGATCGGGACCAATACCAAATATCCAGTATTGTTTTTTATTTTGTTTATTTTTCTTATCAAACTTTCTTTTATGTACGAAAATTATGAGTATGACTAATTTTAAAACTTTAATTTTTAAGTCTACAATATTTTATTTTTATTATTTAATATTATTATTGGTGGTTGAATTATTTTTTCTCCAATTACTCAATTTTTTTAAAGAATAAACTAATTGACCGGGTACCCGGTATTGGAACCGGTACCTACCAGTAACGGGACCGGTTCTTAAAATTTAGGACCCAGTGTGATCGGGACTGGTTTCAATTTTCAGGAACCGGTGGTTACCGGAACCGAGACCAATTCTATTCAAATTGGCTAGGTACCCGGTCTTGCCCACCCCTACCAATAATGCAACATATTACAGTTATTCACTGCTTTGTACTCCATTTAACTCTTCAATTTATTTCACTTGGTCATCAGAAACATTGCTTTAGTAAAATAGAAATCCCCCCTCTTTAGCCTCCTTCATCGACCTTTTTTTCCTTGAAGGGAAATATTGAAGATATATCTGGTAATGAATCTCTGTGAGAACTGGACTGAAGTTCTATATCAACAATATAACGTATTTCAATTAGATATTCAGCTCTTGGACTGGTTTCACATAATCATTCTGAAGATATGTCTTCAAACAAAATATATTGATTTCCCAACCAAGCTAGATGGTTGATGCCATATCTTGTATTGTCAGCAACCTTCGTCATAAAATCATCACGAACAATAAATTCTCTCGCTTTCTGTCAATCTAATTCTTTTTTCAGGATTTAGTTAAACAGTTTCAAGAACAGATATCCAATACAAAGTTTTGGATCGAAAACAGAGAGATTTTCCCTAATTCCGTGTGCTCAAGTGCTGAACTGGGGTTTTATTTCTTGGCTGTTGAAACTTGCAAGCTCAATAGACCTTTTGTGTCTCATGTCATTCAACCTTTTGAAATTCTGATATTTGCAATCAGCAAAAGCCTATCATGTTTAAGAAATCACGTTCTAAATGATACATAAGAACATGTCAATAACCCAACCGTACCGTATTTCCCTCCAAAATAAATAAAATAAACCCAGTACAATGAAAGCTCTGTTGTTATCAGTTGTCGTGTATACAAAAATACAACCCTTCGCCTAAGACATACAGCTTCTAATAAACAAATCTTGTAAACCATCTGGAAATATCATAGGCAAGAAGTTCAGGGATAACCATCAATACTGAAATCTACCCTTGCTCCATTTCTAGTGCCTGATGGAAATTTGAGGGACTGTTGTCGCAAAGAGAGCTGATGCACTACCCCATGCTCCCATGCAGTTCGGTCTGGTTTTGAAGTCACAATCCAAGCAAAGAAGGGATGTGTGTGCAGTGAAATAAAACGGAGGGAACAACGCAAGACTACCCCCTGTTCAAAAATGGGCACATGATTTTAAAGATACAAGACTCCATAACCAAAAAAAAGAGGGGGGGGGGGGGGGGGGGGGCTTACCAAGCATCGGCCACATTACTCCACTTTGAAACAAGCTGCTGCATCCATGTAGACAAGCAGTAGTTTGAAAGGTGCTCCGGTAAATCTATCTACAATCATCACAGCATCTACGATCAGAAAACTACAGGACGGAACAACGAGGTTCAATTACAAGAAATTAAAAAAAAAAAAGGTGAGCAAGAAAATGACAGCTTGAATTTAGGCAGCTGCTCTATATTATATGTTCTACTTCCCACTCCTTTTTTTATTCCTTGTTATTCACTTTGAGATCATCCATTAGGAATGATAAGAGCTCGTTAGGTAGTAATTTTGGTCTAAGCATTATATACCCTACGAAAAATAGCATGTTTGAAAGATTTATGAGAAAATCTTGGCATGTCATGAACATGACAAGAATAATTTCCAAAGCAAAAATTTCAAGGAATTTTCACTGCGATGAAAAGCTTACAACACAAATATAGATGATAAGGGAAAGACACTCACATTAGTCCATGATGTAGAAAAATCATCAATTGATAGCAACCAGCTTCCACCACCAGATTGCAACCCCAACCTGTTATCTGAAGCATCAAAATCGAGCAGCACATTGTCATAACTGCCATCACGATCAAAGTTCCTTCTCTTCTTTCTTTTCTTCCTATGCCTACTTGACGCTTGACCATCTGCTTCCGATTCATTTTCATATAAAGATACTTCATGATGAAGCATAGAATATTTATCAGATGTTCGAAAACTTATCCCATTGCTCAGAAATAAAGCTTCCCAGGATTCCGGTGTCTGACATTCCTTCGACAATCTGTAATAGATAACCCAAGAATAAAGCCCCAATAATTTTATTGCTTCTACGGGTTTTGCTTTGGTGCACTCTTTAAGGATCGAAGCCAAAGTATGGGCATTAGTGGAGGTTTTGGACATTTGTGATACAATATCTTTGACTTGTTCGTTTTCATCTTCACATTCTTCATCATTTACAAGCCGAAGAAGCTGTCTCTTCTGATTGATGATAGCATTTAACAGAAGTAGCGTATCAAAGGATTCCAAATCACTGCACTTACAAAGTATAAACTCCAGGAGGTAAGATGGGTTACCAAAATCCTTACGCTCTATCTTTGGATTGATATATCTAAGAAGCAACTCCAGAAAGATGTGGAATTCACTCTCTTCAAGAAAGATAAGAAGGTGATGACACAATGATGAAAATGGTTCCTCCTTCAGAAACTCACTTATTAAATCCCATATATCGTTTAAATCCTCTTTATACATCAAATCAACATAAAGTTCCACAAAGAACTTTGTATCCATGAATAGAATCTCACCATTTTTTAGTGATTCAGAAAACTCATTGGATGACCAAAACTCAGGCACATTGTCAAGGAAATTTTCAACTGTTCGTTGGACATCTAAGTCGAGAAAGTAATGAGGCTTTGTGGCAACCATAGCAGGTGATTGCCCATGCTTTCCCTTCCACTCAAGCTCCTCCCAACATATATCTCTATTTACGAAAGCAAATTGAGACAATGCTTTTGCACCTTTTTTGTGCTCCAATCCACCACCATCTCCGAAATTAGAGAACCATTGCATGATTCGCTTAGGGTTCCCTGCATTATTCATCCACTATTAGAATAATTGGAAAACCATATAAGTTCACACTAATTTCGACCTCCACATGTATAATGATAATATTTTAAGGTTCAAGAATAAGCTAAAATATCCATGGTAATTAAAGAACTAGGCTCAATCTACCAATTAGTTTGCATGCTCTTCAATTTCAGAAAGGGAAAAGAGTGCAAAAAGATCCTGTAAAATGTGATAATTGAACCGAAGTGTAAAAATAATAAAATCACAGGAATCTCAACCTCTAAAATTCTGGTGAATGCTTTGTGAAGATTAGCTATAGCTTAAGGTTCTTGAACAAGCTAACAAAGAACTATGTTATTGACATTGTTGGAGCTAGCAACTAGTCTCCATGCTACACAAAATTCAATTTCACAAAGGGCAAAGAGTGCAACAAAATCACACAAAACATACTAATCAAACCACAAAAAAGAATCAACAAGGAAATTCATTAAATTTACAGCGATCTCAACCTCTATCTGGAATGCTTTATCATATAATAGAAGATCAACAATGCTTTAAGGTTCTTGAACAAGCTAATAAAGAGCTAGGCTGGAGCTGTCAATTAGTTTCCATGACACATAATGAAATTCAATTCCACAAAGGACAAAGAGAACAACAAAATCTCACAAAACATATGAATCAAACAGCAAAACAGGATCAACTTGGAAAAATCAAAACCTCTAAAGTTCCACTAGACAAAGAATGACTAAACAGCACTTGAACAAATCTTAAAACATGGAGCTTACAGAAGTTTGCACAGGAGGGAAATTCACCTTAAAAGATAAAAACAGTGCAGAGAAAAACAAAATCAAACAAACCACCAAAACCCAGGGAAAGAACAAAAAAGGAAAGTCGACTTGCCTTGGAAGAACTTCTCAAGCAAGTAACTTTTCTTGGCCAAGATAGAGCCAGCTTTCCTTGGCCTCTTCTCAAAAATCAATTGCAAGAGTTGAGATGCAAAACCTTTCTTTGTTGGTTTTGATGTCAACATCTTCATAAAGATATCTCTCTTATGGTGAAGAGAGATTGAAGTTATGCTCGAAACAGCATTGCAAAGCCATAGCCGAGCCTCAGATCGACCTCCAGAGACCATCAGTGACCAAATAACTGAACCCAATTTACTTAAAAGCGACATTATCTGATGGCTAGCTTCATTATCTCCTTCTTTGTCATCCAAGTTTGGCTCAGATAAAAATAAGGGAACCATTTTCTTTTCCCCGTAAACTCCCTGAATTGAAAAGAATTATCCAAAACCAGCAAAAGGGCATTGAAAAACGCAATTTTTTGAAGGAGAATTGGATAAATATACCGATTTTTAAAACTTATGATGGCATTATTAATAACAAGAATAAAAAAAACAACATTGAAATCATTGTTTAAAAGAAATTGCAACAGAACCCAAGAATTCAAAGGGTATTCTTATCATAATCCAATCGAAACAAATTAAGGGGAAAAAACTGACCTGTATCAACTTTATAAAAAAAAAATCAATAACCAGAGCTGGTAATTTTGCTTTTGCTTCTCGTCTCCAAGAAACAACACTCTGGGGGTTAAAAGAAAGCAAAGGAAACAGCTCAGGTTTTCGGATTTGTTTTTTTTGGCCAATAAATATTGTGTTTTGGAGTATTTTATAGGGTAAACTACTATAGTGACCACCCAACTATTTGAGAATATCTATTCGGGTCACCCAATTAAAGAACTCGTCAAACAGGTCATCCAACTTTAAAACCCTATCTATTTATGTCACCGCCATTAAAATTTAACAGAAAAATTTAACGGTGGTGACGTGAACGTTAATTAAAATATGTAAAATTACACATTTAATCCTCTAATTTATTTATTATTTTAATTTAATCATAATTTTATATAAAATTATGATTAAATTAAAATAATAAATAAATTAGAAGGATTAAATTTGTAATTTTACAGAGATTTTAATTAATGTCCACGTCACCACCGTTAATTTTTTCTGTTAAATTTTAACGGCGGTGACACAAATAGGTAAGATTTTAAAGTTGGGTGACTTGATTGACGAATTCTTTAGTTGGGTAACCAAAATAAGTATCCCTAAATAGTTGGGTGGTCACTGAGATAGTTTACCCTATTTTATACGAATGGGACGAGTGAAGGGCCAAAGACAAGCCCTACAGCGGTAAAGCCTAAATATTTTATTTATTTATTTTTATATAAAAAATAACTTGAAATTACACGAGTTGGATGCCCGTTTGCTTCCTCATTATAAAGAAAGTCCTCCCTTTCGTTTCAACCCCATTATCGAATAGGAGATTTCAGGTTTACTGAGTTTGATCTCAACGCTATTTCTTTTTTTTTATTTGTTTTTTTTTTGGAAATTATTTTCATTTTTTCTTATTTTGATTATCTTGTTTTTCTTTGGATGATCAGTGTTTAGAGGAGTTAATATTTTATCTCGATGATTTATGTTACTGATTTAGGGATTTTTGTGTGATTTTATACATGACTATGAATGTTGAAAATTGTACTTAAATGATTAAGTTTTGAAGTTTTTTTTGATCGCGGCTGGATTAATGGGCATGACTTTGAGCATGAAAGATATTGTGGCATTTGGTTAATAGCTTCTAGAAGATGGCATCAGCAGCGCTTGATAGCTTATCAATTGTGTTTCAGATAACTTATCAACCGAGATTTAGATTTCAAATCTATGAATTATCTTTTGTATTTAAACTTAAATAATTTTAGATTTATTTATAATTTATTTATTATTTTAGGGTTTGTAGGGGCTATAAATATTCACTAAGACTAGAACATCTCTCTCATCTCTCATTCTAAGATTGTTCTAGCTTTATATAAATTTTTTCTTTTTTTCATTCTTTTTCTGAAGTCTTTTTATTTTATTATGTCGAGCTTGATTCTTTTCATAATCATGCTCGGCTAAATTTCCTATACCCAAGGGGTTTAGTAATGACTCGATCCAAACATGAGGATTGAAAAGCGCATCAACAACTTTAATTTTATTTCTTTCAGTTTTCTAAACATATTTTTAAAATCAAAATGATTTTAAAAACCAAAGATTGACCTTGGTCAGGATGTTGTTTTGATTATTTGTGTGGGAGGAAGAATCGACTATTGAAACAAATTCGACTTCCTAAGAACACACCTACAAAATTGTTTGTTAATAAAAAATTGAGATTGGATCAGTTATTATTTCAACAACATAATCCTAGTCGGTCTTAATAACTTAAAATTTTTATATACAAACATTGTGTTGGGAGATTAATCCATGAAACCAATATCAAAGATAATACTTAGGTATTCGGTTTGTAAGTTTTGCTACAAGAGTTGAACCTTGAAGGTTAGTACTGACGCAAAATCCCAAAGTGAAAATCTTTTTCTGATGATCTAGGAAAATCGAGTCAAAGCAAGAGCCTATGTCTAGTTTTCATCATATTTAATCATTTTCTTTATTTTCTTCGATTACTTAGTTTTATTCGATAAACCCCCCATTTTACTTAAACACAATTCAACCTTCTTCTTGGATCACTAATCGAACAATCATAATCAGAAAGTTTCTTAGTCCCTATGGGATCGACCCTTACTTCTTCTCTACTACGTTAAGGCATTTATTTTGACACTATATGACTCGTGTCAAATTAGTAATTATATTTCTCCTTACTTGTTTATTTTAGTTTGAAGGTATATTTAGGTTCTTATGATTGTTTCTTGTCTTGTTTGACTTGTTATTTTTATCATAATCCTTTTTTACAGTCTTAAATTAATTTTTTATGCATGAATAATTAACTTGAGTTGATTAGATATTTTGGTAAAAGTTTTTAACCTTGTGTTATAAAATATGAGCTTGTGCTATTTTCGCTAATGATTGATGTTATCTTCAGGTGTGTAACTTTTTGAGACGATTGTGAGTGATAGATCGTTTGAATGTGATCAAATTGGAGAATCAAGGCGAGGTGCTTGGGTTGTCATATCGTTTCTAATTCAAAGATTCGATGAAGAATCGAGACTACAGAGTTAGAGTTAATGAGAAAAGCACTAAAAAAAGAAAAAAAAGAAAAATAATACCTTGAAAAAAAAATAAAACTCATACTCTGTCAATCGTTTATCATGAAGGATCTAAATTTCATTTGATTTCGTCTCAAAACCAAATAGTAAAAGCTCGCATATCTACCACTTATCCATTTGGTTAATTATTGTTTATTGAAATATCTTGTCATCTTTGTTTGATCATCTTGCTAACTTCTTCAATTCATGAATGTACATGGGGTTTGACATAAACTTCTTGAGTGAATTTTGACAAGTGATGAAAATAAGAATTTGAGTATGCTTGAGGACAAGTATTGAATAAGTGAAGGGGAATTTGATGAGTATTCGAATTTACATATATTTTATTGATAATTATTTTTCATTGTCGATTTGATATTAATAATTTAGTTCTGTTTTGATCATTTTTAGTGTAGGAATTTATTTTCCAGAACCAACGGAAAAAATCGAATTCAACATTTTTTATCCATCATGGCTGGAGTCATGGACACGAAATGGGGCATGACGTTTTCCTAACTGAAAGTTTTAGATCGTCCAGTCAACAACAACTTCTAGAAAGCAGTCCAATCAACATCTTCTAGAAGGACGAACAAAATTATCTTGGGGAATTATCTTAGGAATTATCTTAGAAATTTAAAATTGAAATCTGAATCATTTATCTTTTAGATTATCTTTAGGATTTATCTTTTAATTTTAAGTGTAACATCCCGGTTTTGGGCTTAGGAGTTATTAGACTCTAAACTAGGATTAGTTTCGGGTTAATTTTAATTAAAGAGATGATTTTTACAAAAATTCACAATATTTACAGAAACGCCATTAATGAAATTTATAAGAGATTTGAAGAATCAAAACACCATTTTTCTCATCTTCTTCAAAACTAAGTTAAAAGCTCTCTAAAACTCCATTCTTTATTTTTTTCATCATCCAACATCATCCAAGAGCTTTTTCAAAAGGTAATTTCATATTTGACTTGTTCTTTTAATTTTCTATCTTTTGATAGTTAAAAATTCTATTTTTATCAAGTCTTGGAGAATCTCTATTTTTCAAGGTTTGATGAGAAAAGTGAGGATTTTGCTAAAATTTCGAATGGGTTTAGTAAAACAAAGTTTAAGGATGCTTTTGAACTCTTTAATGAAGTTAAAGCATATTAGGAAAATGGTTTAATCTTAGCAAACCCGAAACTAGTCTTAGGGAGGATTTTTAGAGTCATTGTGGTTGAGTTTTTGGTTGGGTTTTGTTAAAAATAAAGGGTTGGAGGTATATAGAACCTTGGTAGGTGCTTTTAGAATGTTAAAGGATGGATTTTGAGTTGTTAAAGGGGGTAGATGATTGAATTTCCGAAGTGGCTGTAGTAGGTATTTTTTGGAAGTGGAAAATGAGTGTTTTGGGGGTGTTTTAGTGTGAAAATGAAGGGCTGATGGTTATACTATATATGAGTGATGTTTTGGACATGTTTTGAAGTGTTTTAGGTGTTTAAATTGAATGGTAATGGTTGTGCTTTGCTTAAGTACGAAAATGAGAATATTTGGGATGAATTTGACTTTGAATTGTTGAGAAAATATTGTGGATTTGTGAGCTGATATAAAACAGAAAATTTGTGGTTGATTATGAGGTTAATACTTTAATTTTGGTTGGTTTGAAGTAGCACATTTGGTTCTGGGTGATTCGAGTGCAATTCCGGAAGGTTCAGGACTCGATTTGTCTACCGTTAGAGTTGTATGGTGAGTGGAAAAATGTTTTGAACTTGGTTTTGGTTCAAGGGAGATTTTGGGAGTTTGGATTAGGCTTGATGAGTTAATCCAAACTCAAGAGTAAGATTTACCCATTTTACTTACCTTGTATGCTTGTTAGATGGTAAAGATTGGAAAGCTTGTTGTGTTTAATTGTTGTCGATGGCATGTTAATTGTTATATTGAGTTGTGTTGATGATCTATTGATTAATGACATGTTAATATGCCATGTGAGATATTTGTAAGGTAACAGTAAGATATTTCAGGTTATGCTTGTAAGTGGTAAGTAAGACCACTCGAGTATGGTAAGAAATATAGCCGGGGTGGCTATGTAAGACCGGTAAGAGGTGTAAGATGTAATGATGTTGGCATTCATTGAGTCATACCAGGTATAATTGGTCGACCAATAGGATGTAATAATATTGAACTATGAGACAAAATTCGCATACATGTCATATAAATTCGGTCGTGTCAAATAAAACTCGTAACTTGTAAGATAAATTCGATCGTGTCAAATAAATTCGTATGTATGTAATACGTTTCCGCATATCCGCGTATAATAACCGAGTTTGCTAACATACTTATCTTAATTGCTATGAATATGTGCTTTTATGCTATGTTGTGGACTTTGATTGCTCTCGTAAGTTGTAAGATGCTATGATGTAAGATGTACGAAATAATGTTATTCTTTATTTTCAAATAAAACCCTGCATTATCGTAGTTACGTTTTTATGTTTTACTCACTAAGCATTTATGCTTACGCTCTCATTTTCCGATAATGCAGATCGTTAGCTCGGGAGTTAGCACGGTGCGAGGAAGGGCGTCCAAGCATGTTGCTCATTAGCTCAAGTATGATTTAGTTGCAATAATGTATTAGCTAGCAATGGGATATGCTATGTTGTTTAGGAGCGTTGTTTGACTCCTATGTTGACTTATGTTTTGGATGATTTCATGCATGGTTTATATTCGCCATGGTTGCCTTAAGTTATCATGTTGATTTATGTTTTGAAGTTATGGTTACGTGGATATTATCTTTGATGTTGTTTGAACTCTTTTATGTATGAATCTATGTCTTGTTGCCTGAGCAGGATTCGAATGGATGTGTATGAGTTTCAAGCATGTGTAACCTGATCCTTGAGTTCTATAATATCTTATGCATGTTAAGTATGCTTGTATGTGGTTGTCGGGTTAGTCCTTAGCTGTTTGTGCTTTAAAAATTCGTCCAGATGCAGGGGCTTTCGGTTTCACCTCATACTGATACGTCAATGTCGTTTTGAGACTTCGGGCTTTCGGTAAGCCCAATAAGGTTGGCTTAGAGCCCGTGTGTAGATACGTTAGTCGTTTGGGCTCAGAAAGACTTTCTAAGGTTGGTTATTAGAGTCGGGTCTTTGGACTTTGCTTCAGTAATCCCCGTGTAGCCACTTCGGGTCAGCCTTGCGACTAGGTCGGGTCGAGGGGGCTACATTAAGTTTATTTTTTTTATTTTTTATGGTTTTAGAACAGTATAAATACCCCTTGAGGTAAAGCTTGATATGTACTTCATTTTCACTTTTCTCTTGGGTTATAAAAGTTCTCCCAAGTTTTTTTTTTATTTTCTTTGAGTTTTTATTCTTTTTCATTTAGAAAAATACTAAGTATGATCTCAATCATGCTTAGATAAATTTCTATTTAGTTGAAAACTAGCGATGAATCAATCTATATTGTGAGAATCATAAAGCACTATAACAAAACAAACGAAACAAGTTAATAAAATGTTGAAAACAATTTTTTTAAATGAAATTAAAATAAAACATATAAAAATGGAAATTCAAAGATAACATAAACTAATGAAAAACTAATAAACGATCAGGATAAACTTGGACCGAGGCTTGTGCTATCACAGTGTCCTTAAAACAGATTTGTCCCCTTCTGGTGCTATAGTTACTATGGAACGTCTTTCTCCCATGATACAACGGTAGAATACAGCAAAGAGAGCAACGCAAACTTGACTGCAAAGACGAACTTTACAAAAGCAGAACACTATCAGGAATCTGGCGAGAGGATTTTTATGGTTTCAGTGTATTGAGATAGGAGCAAGAGGTATCATTTTATAGTGTTCAGGCAGGGGACATGATTAATTATGAAATTAATCTGCCAATTAAGATTTCCTGAAGAGTTACAACTTCTATAAATCAAATGGTATTTACCATAGAATTAATCCAAATAAATTAGAGGTTACACCCAGCTGAAGGGTCTATAACTTCATAAAAGGTGGTTTAATTCTATAGTATCTTTTGAAAAGATTAAGTCATAAAAGTAAGAAAAAAATCTATCATTTTAAAAGTCCAATCCAAAGGCCCCAAGGCCCAAGGCTCTCTTTCACTTTTATATAAGTTAACTATAGCTAGCCTAAAGTGCCTAGCCATAGGCTAAGCACACCCAGGGTGTCTAGTCCAAACCTTTTTCTTGTTTCTAACAATAACATGAAGAGCTTATATATATAAAGCTTTCCAAATCTATGTTCCCAATAAGTTTGAGAATTCTACTTTTCATCTCATTTTTTCTAGCATCATGGGTGTTACTTTGAGCAATAATTTCTCATTCACCCATTGAACATTTTGAGCATGTAAATATACAAATTTTATCTACTCTTGTAATAGATTAATAATCCACTTAGTCCCAATTGATTTGACTAATGGAACCCATTCAAATTTATGCTCTAAAATGTCCATGTACCATACCATTTTTTCAACAAGCACTTCATACCTTCGGATAACATTCTTGATTTTCTAGAATCAAGGATTGGTAATCGGCCTTTCCTTTAATGACCTCGACGTCTTCATTTCAAAAAGTACACGTTGACATGAAGATTGTTTGGGAGGAAGGATTTGCTTGTAGCAAATTCGGTTTTCTGTGAATAAACTTAGTGGAGGTCCACTAATGAAAATCAAGATCGAGTTCAATTCTTTAAAGATGTTATAACTCCAGTTGGGCTTTTCCAGCATGCAAAGTTGTATTGGATCTAACGACGATAGACGTGGTTAGCCCAGTAAGAACCAAATTTCGGAGATAAACTTTGGAATATTGGTTTACAAGGGACAAAAGCAAGTTATAAGGGTTGGGCCTAGTAGACTATAACCGGTATGGATCCTGAAGTAAAACCTTTTCAATGATCAATTGAGGATCGAAACAAAACGAAGGTTGAGGCTATATTTTTACCATTGTTATTTTTATATATTTGCTTTTACTTTTTACAATCACAATTCCTTTTGATTCTCTTTATTTTATTTCATTATTTTTATTCTTAAATTTTAATCCTCTTTTTATTTTTCTTTGAATCAAGATCAATATAATTCAAAGTTGGAAACTCCTTAATCCTTGTGGATTGATCCTACTTTCTCTATACTACCTTTCTATTTATTTAGAGAATAAGAATTATTTATTTGACAATTCAGCGCATGTCAGATTTAGATAATGTAACTTTGTTTTTGTTTTCCTTTCTTTATGGATTGCCAAATTGTAACAGATTTGTTCAAAAGAAATGGAAAAGATTTTAGAAATTAGAGAATATGTTTCAGGAGAGAAATTTTTCTTCATTCATGTAAAAGATAAACAACTCAGCTCAATACAATCCAATATACACCCTAGAGTTTGGACAATATTTTATTTGTATACAACTGACAACATAACAAAATTAACCGCCTTGAAATATACTAAATTAACCCTCTAATTTAGATAATTTAGGTTCCTTCCATAACAAAACGGTAATGTGTTCGGTAGTTTCAAAATGGTATCATTCCCAACTGGTGTCATCCCCTTGCACGTGCTAGATTAACATCCCCAATTCCTTGTTGACCCTTTATCGATTGTATTTTTCCATCTTCAAAAATCCCCAATTCAGTCGTAGAAAACCCTAAATTCAATTTCTTTTCATCTTCGATCATAACATGCATTTAAGATATTGTTTCATGCACTGATTCAGTCTCTCAATCTGACCATATATCTCTAGATGGTAACCTGTGCTGATGTAGGTTGTGGTGTCTACTTGTTTTATCAGTTCTCTCCAAAAGAAACTGATAAACTCCTTGTCCCTATCATAATTGACTATTTTAGGGCACCATACAACTTATATATCTAATTTAATATGTCTTGGTCACTTCAAGTACAATATAAGGATGTGATAGGGGTAGAAAGTAGCCATATTTAGTGTCCATGTCTATGATCACTAACACACAATTAAATTTAATTGAAGTGGGAAGTCCTTCCACAAAATTCATGATAATTGCTTTCCAAGTTTGATTGAAATAAAAATAAGCTGCAACAATACAAGTTTAGCCATATGTTCCTCCTTTGTCCTCTGACGCACCTCACACTACTGTAAATACAGTTTTATCATTTTATTCAACCTTAGACAATAGAAATAGGGCTTGATTCTCTTGCAGGTAACCTAAATTTTAGAGCATCCCCTTGTGGGGAGTCATGCAATTCTAAAAAAAGATGTTATCTTAATTCTCCTATTTTCCCAATATACACTCTACTCTCATATTTAGCACTCCTTTGAATAGGTTTCATCTCTCTAGCTTCTTTATCAATACCTAGGATAATGAAGAATTCTTCAACTAAGACATCATTCTAATAGCTCTTCTCTACCTCTTACACCTAACCTGAATTTAAGAAATCACTACGAGTTTTTTAAATTCAGACTTTTCCTCAATCCTCCTTGACAAGGCATCTGCTATCACATTGATCTTTATCTTCTCATATTTGAATTATATAATTTATTTTCATAAACTTGGTAAGCCCTTTTTTTGGATGGTAGCTATCGATTTCTACTCTAACAAGTATTTCAATGTTTCATGATCTGTTTTGATAATAAATTCATTTTCTTCTAATTAGTGTCTCCATTTGGTCACTGCTATAAGAATAGTTAAATATTATTTTTGATAGATAGAAATGTCTACATCCTTAGGTCTTAAGGTTTTACTCAAATATGCTATAGATCCGCCTTCTTGAGTAAGAACAACATCTATTCCTCTAACATTGACATCTGTTTCTATACAAAATATCTTATCAAAATTAAGAAGATCCAACACAGGAGCTCTACATCCTTCAATTAAACAAAAGCCTTATTTGACTCTTTTGTTTAATTAAATCATTCTTTATTCAACAAATTTTTTAAGGGTTTACTGATGCCCTCATAATCTTTAATAAGTTTTTTATAATACCCAATAAGATCAAGAAATCCTCTTAAAGACTTGAAGGTCTTAAGTAAGGGTCAATTCTTCACGGCCTCAATTTTTTCAGGGTATGTAGTCATTTCTTTCATGAAAATGATATGGCCAAAAATATTTCACCTACTGCTGCCCAAAGAATTTTTTTTCTTTTTGTAAATAGTTAATTGTCCTTTAGCACCTCTAACACTTTTCTCAAGTGACCTTCGTGCTCCTTTAAGTATTTAGTGTAAACCAATATATCATCCAAGAAAACCAATAAAAATCTTCAAGATAAGGTCCAAATAGATTATTCATAAATACTTGAAATATTGTTGGGGCATTATCAATCCAAAGGGTATCACCTTAAATTCATACTGCATTTGATGGGTTCTGAAAATAATCCTAAGAATATCTTCTTTTTTAACTTTGATCTGCCAATAACCCAATCTTAGATCAATCTTTGAAAAATATTCAGTTCCCTTTAATTCATCCAACATGTCTTTAACCACTTGTATAAGAAAATTTTCTTTCTTAGTAGATTCATTTAACTGTCTATAATCCACACAAAATCTCCACCTTCTATCCTTTTCTTAACCACCAAAGCAAGAAGCAGTAAAAGAATTTTCATTAGTTTGTATTATAGAGTTGGCCAACATTTCAGTCACTTGCTTCTTAACCTCAGGTTTTTGTTGGTAAAGAAATCTATAAGACCTCAAATTTATGGGATTAGTTCCAAATTTTAGCACTATTGTATGATCATAGGTTCTTTCTAGTGACAATCCTATGGGTTCCTCAAAGACCCTTGTATATTTTTCAAGAACCTTCTATAATGGTTTATGAACCTTTATTTTCTATCCTTCGAAGTTCAAAAAATAAACTTCCAAAATAATTTGGTCTTTTGATATTCTTTTTAGAAACTATTTTAACTTTCAGTTGCTGTCCTTCTACCTATAGTGTAATATTTTGGTCTTCTTTATCATAGTTTATGGTCATCTTCTTGAAATTCAATGTCATTGTATTGTATCTACTCATCCAATTTACCCCTAACACCATATCATTTTCTCTCATCTGTATAGCTCTGAAATCATGTTGAAATTCTTGTTCTTGCATTTTCCAATTTAATTCCTTGCTTATTGAAGGGTTGTAGAATTTTTCACCATTGACCACTATAATATAAGGATATTAGTTGAAACTAATTCAATTCCTTCCTTTAACCAGTTAAGAGTGATGAAACTGTGGATGCTCCCATTGTCTATTAGGATGCTCAACACTTTTTCCTTAATAAAACCTAAAATTCTTAAATTATTGCTCCCAATATTCTCAATCAATGTATTCAATGAAATCTCTAGTTCAAATTTTTTGGACCTCTTCTTCATTTTTCCTTGTCTCTATGACTTCCTCTTCTATTAATTCTTTCATCTTTTCTACTTTTTTCTTCATAAAATTTAATTATTTTAATTTATATAGGTAACTTGAACTGTACTTCTCTCTACATTTAAAACAAAGATTTTAAGATCTTTTGTCGTTTGTCAAAGACTGTTTGTTATTCTACATTCTTTTAGAAGTCTTGTAAGTGGATAAGTTACTAGAAGTTTTTTATGTCCCTGTTGACCAGTAGTGAGAGTACTCTTAATAGAGTACTTATGCCTCTTGTGCTCAATTTCTAAGGATATCTCATAGAGTTTTTTCTATCTATATGCTTCAAAAAGTTTTTTTTGGAGGGTGTGTTATGGTTTTGTGCTTTAATTCCTCCTTCAATCACTGGTGAAGCTAGATACAATGTAATCTTCACTTAGAGTGGTATTCATTTGTAGCATGAAAGGTTTCAACTCTTTAAATCTATCTTGGTAATCTTTCATTGTTGTTTTCTGGGATAATTTATTGAATTTTTCTATCACATCATTTTAGGATTTGTTACAGAAGCGATGGCACAAGTTTGCTATGAATTCATGCTAAATAATTATTTACTTTTGTATCATATATCCATCAAACTATGTTTCAACCCTCCCGCTAAGGTACATAGTTGTAATTTTTATCTTGTGACTTTCGGGTACAAAAAAATATAACAAAGTATTTTCACATTTCTTTATCCACCTTTTAGGGTTCTCACCATCGAATATATGAAGCTCAATCCTTGGTTTCAAATTTAGGAAGCTTCATAGGTTATCTTGGTTACCTTTTTTTACCATCAAATTTTCTTGTAACACTAAAATGCCTCCTTTCTCGGTTTTAATTTTCTTCAGTTTTCCATTTATCACTCGTTGATGTAATAAATAAGGTTTAAGAGTTAAAATTCTAGGTTCATTCATTTCCAATTAATTTTTCTTACCTTTGTTGAGTATTAATTGGTGGTGCTTTTGGTATCTTAGGTGTGGTTGCTTCCAGGCTCTCAATTGCATTGGTTATAGCTGTGAATATTTTCTTTAGGTCTAATCGAATCTCATCTAAATAAGTATCCAACTGGTCCATTCTGTCCACCAGAGTGTTCTTATCCACCTTCAGCTCCTTTACTTGGCGTTGCAAGGCAGTTAAGTCCACGTTGTCTTCCATCGCCTACGTTTTTTAGGGTTTTTCTAGTGTGTTCGTTAGATTCTAGAACCAACTCTAATACTAACTGTAACAGATTTGTTCGAAAGAAATAGAAAGGATTGCAGAAATTAAAGAGAATAGTTTTCAGGAGAATTTTTTTTCATTCATGTAAAAAATAATCAGCTTAACTCAATATAATCTAATATATACCCTAAGGTTTGGACAATATTTTATTTGTGTACAGCTAGCAACGTAATAAAATTAACCGTCTTAAAATATACTAAATTAACTCTCTAATTCAGATAATTTAGGCTCCTTCCTTCAGACCTTTTCCAAGACAGGTTTGTCTCCTTAAGTCTTCAAAACGGTGTCGTGTTCGGTAGTTTCAAAACAGTATCGTGCCCTGATGGTGTCATCCCCTTGCACGTGCTGGATTAACATCCTCAATTCCTTGTTGACCCACTCTCGATCACATTTTCCTATCTTCAAAATTCTCCAATTCAGTCGCAACAAACCTTAAACTCAATTTCCTTTCATCTCCGGTCATAACACAAATATGAATTTATTTTTCATTTCCTTTTTTAATCACTTCACGCAATAAACTAGATGAAGCTGTTATCTTTTGTAAACCACTAATTACTAAAGCAGTGTATTGACTGGGGTTCAAATACCAGCTGCAGCGTTGTTATCTGTTTATTTCCTCAATTGAGTTCATGTTTATGTTATTTTTTTACCAACATTCCTAAGAATACTAAAAGATAAGGGTGTAATTAAAGTTTGATCCCGTTTTTCTCTTTGATATTGGCAATCAGGTTATCTAATATTGTATATCTTTTGCACCACTGTTTATGGGACATTCTAGTTTCTTGAATTTGCTGTTCACTGTTGTTGTGTGGTGTGCCGCGTATATTACTGCCACAATCATTGCATCCTTTCGGATCTTAAATTCCATCTGCTCATTCTGAGTTAGTGAAACTGTTTGACTAGTGTGAAAGGTAATAATGGGGATATGCACAACTCGTTATCGGTCCTGTAGGTAGGGTTGTAAATCAACCGCACGAATACGAATGAGGGTGTGATCATATTCGTTCGTTTAATTTTAATTGAACAAATGAAAAAATACGAACATAAAAGAACATAAATTTTTTTGATAGTATTCGTTCGTTAAGGATTGTAGCTTGTTCATATTCGTTCGTTTATCGTTTAAACGATAAACGAACGTAAATGAATGTAAATGAACGTAAACGAACATAAATAAACGAATATAAACGAAGGAACATAAATAACATATATAATATATTAAATATTTAATATTTTAGATTGATTCGATTAATTCAGCTAATTAAATGATTTTAAATCGAATTAGTCGATAATTAAAATTAAAAAAAAATCTTAATTATTAGTCGAAACCTAAAATTTAACTGATTAACCAATTTTATTTTGGTTCGATCCGTTAACTCGGTTTAATAAAACAATAAACACCCCTGGCCTATAAAATAAGATTTCTCAACTCGAGTAGCTTAAATTTTTTTAACTCTACTTGATCTCATGCTCACTCTTAAATATACGTGAATAAATTTAAACGAACATAAACGAACGGACATAAATGAACGAACATAAATGAACAGATTACCGAACGTTTACAAACATAAATGAACGAACGAGCCCTTTGTTCGTTTAATTAAACGAACGAAAAATCTTTTTCATGTTTATTCGTTTAATAATAAACAAACATAAACGAACTTCCCCGAACGATTCACGAACGGTTCACCAAACGTTTGGTTGGTTTAGAACCCTACCTGTAGGCAGCGGAAAGGTGAGTTAGTGTATCGAGTATCAACTATTCTATTCAAGGTTTGAACCGGTGTTTATCGTCCCTAAATTTTCTAGTTTCTTTATTTCAAGGAAAGGAAAAGATAAGAAATATCATTGCCCTCTTTGGTCTTCTTAGGTAATGAGTTTTCATTCGCATCACAATGTATACTAAAGTAAGTATTCGTGTCTTTGGAGTTAGTCAACCTACTGCTCTAGCCTGTACCAGCATTGTGAAATCCTTGGACAGTCAACATATATTGCGAACCTTGATCCTGCTGCAGAAAATTTTGACTATCCAGTAGCCATGGGTGATTAACCTTCCTATCTCAATGGTATTGTATCTTTTTTCATTCGACTTTGTTTGAGTTTTTTTTTTTTTTTTTTTTTTTTCTATTTTGCAGATATAAGAGAGTTCATTGGTTTGGACGATGTCATGGAGGAGCTTGGATTGGGTCCAAATGGTGGTCTTATCTACTGCATGGAGTATCCTTTCGGGACCTTTCCTGTTCACCTTATCTTGTTGCATAAAGGGAAATTTACTTTTACCATTTTGCTGTTCTGTGGATTGTTGTTAATTGAAAGCCTTTGCTGCTATTAATACGGGCGCAAACCATCTTCCTTTTTTATGTTTTTTTATGTTTTTATTTTAAATTAGAAGTTTTAGAGTTCAGGGTTTAAGGTTAAAGATTATTTTTAAGTTTTAGGGAATTAGGGGTAGGGTGTATTTTTAGCGTGTAGGGTTTAGGATATAGAAAATAAGAGTTAGGGTTGAAAATTTAATTTTTTAATTTTTTTAAAGGAGGCATAAAAAAATACACCATAAGGAGACAAATGAATTAACTGTAAATATGAGTAAAGATTCACTTAGAAAAATATGACATAAAAAAAATGATAGATATGAATGTTTTTTAATAATTGGTCTTATGGATGACATGATATAATTTACCTATGATATAATTTCTTCACTAGGAGGTATTATTCTTTTTACAATAATGACTTTTTCCCTCAAATGATGAAAATCTTATTCCACCGTGTTTTTAGCTATTATACAATTTATTTCACTTTAGACAATTAGATCTTATAATAATAAATTATATGTTATGAATATATTTATTCATGGTGGATATTCATATATTAAGTTAAAGTTTAATAGGCTTTATTATTAGGGTTTAATACCCATTGGAATTAGGGTTTCCATCTTATGCCTATAAATATAGACTTTTGGACAAAACATTGTACACAACCCTACTTTAAGAATATAATAAAATCTCTCTCCCTTTTGTCTCTCATCTTTATTCTCCTATTTTATTCTTGTTCTTTACTTTATTCACAATACGTTATCAGCACGAGACTCTAACCAACGGAGGTGTTTGTCGTTCAAATCTTGAAGGAATTATTGAAAAGAATTTGTTACTGACATAAATCAAAGATAAGTTCTTCTCCCTCAATTATATTTTTATTTTTCTCTCTTGATCTTTGATTTGATTTTTAATTTATTAAAATCTTTGGTTGTTTTGTATTTGTGTAGCGATAAAGTGACTCAAATACCGCGGTTCTTGTCGACAATTCTCGAAAAAGATTTTAACAAGATATTGGTAACTAAATCTATCCTATATTCAAATTAGTGAAAAGTTCGGTATGTTTTATTTATTTAATTTGAGATTTTTTTATCTTTATTTATAATCAATATTTGTTTATTTTATTATGATGATGAAAGTTTATGTTTTAATCATGTTCTAAGTATTACATGATATAAAAAAAATAAACTTTTGATAAATTAATATATTTTTGTTATGTTGATTTAATCCGAGTATATTGGTTGGACATCCCGTTCTGCGAGGCTATTGGTCTCAAAGGATGTTCTTTTTAAAGGACCTTGTGGACTAGTTTAACAACGCCGCGTATGAGGATTAAATTTTTATTCTTTGTATAGATTGAATATATATCGGTTGATCAATTACTATTTAATAGTATGAATATTATAAAGTTTATATTTGCTTGGAAGCAATATTTTTTTATGTCGAAAAATTCGACTATAGACTTCTCCCAAGTTCAAGTTATGAAAATCGTCTTGATCAAAGAATTTTTATGGGAGGCATTCCCTGAAGTGAATGCATGCATGATGATTATTCCATGCGATTATTGGATTTATGACATTCCTTAAAGTGAATGCAAGCATGATGATTATTCCATGCGATTATTGGATTTATGACATTCCATGAAGTGAATGCAAGCATGATGATTATTCCATGCGATTATTTGATTTATGTCATTCCCTGAAGTGAATGCAAGCATGATGTTTATTCCATGCGATTATTGAATTTGTTTCATTCTGAATGCAAACGTGATAATTCACTATATGGTTAGTGAATAAAACTCAATTATGTGTCAGAGTATCATTGATGAGGATATGTTAGAAAAAAAAACATACTCCACTTTTCATGCCAACAATGTTGTCCTTCAGATACAATATCGTGAAAAAAAACTTTAAGAAATATTCTGAGTTAATTTCTTGTTTTCTTGTGGCTGAGCAAAATAATGAGTTGCTCATGAAAAATCATGAATATCGCCCAACAGGCTCCGTTACATTCCCTGAAGCAAATGTGACATTATATAGCGGAATGAATAAAAGCCACATTAGTAATTGTAGTTGCGATTGGAGTTATAAAATAAACATGGATAAGATGATTCTTTTGAGAATAATTATATCCACCAGAAGTGGAATTATAAAGATGACATGAATGATAGAGATCATATCAAAATCTTTATGTTATCAATGTGATGGTATAAACCATTGATCTCGTACTTGTCAAACGCCGAAGTATTACGGACTTTATTCATAATCATGAATGATAAATTGAAGAAAATATAATCAGATTTTCTTTGTGGCGAAAATAATGGCGTTATTGATCCAACTCAATTGGATATTGATAATTTTTCTCATAGTCCTTCAAAAGAATAATTCGCCATTTATTTTATTTCCCTTATAATATCTAAAAGAAATAATTGATCTTTATTTATTTTGTTTTATTTATTATATATTTATGTTAATTTATTTTATATATTATTTATTTACGCTTTATGTTAATTTATCGTTAATTTATTTTATATATATTATTTATTTACATTCTATGTTAATTTATCTTTTGAAGAATATTATCACTTCCGGAATGAAATCTACAATGAATTGTGGCTATTTATGCCAAGCAGACAGTGCAAGTACTCATACTATATTTAAGCATAAGAAATATTTTCCCATTTAAATACAAGGGAAAATATGAGTATTATATCTCAAAGTACTGAAATAAAGCACATATTAAAAGGTGCATAATTATGCATATTTTCCCATTTTAAATGCAAGGGAATAATATGAGTACTATATCCGGAAGTACTATATTCACAGTGCATTATGCTCGTTGAACAAATATGTTATTGCCAAATGGGACTTTATCTCATATTTACAGTGCATTATGTTCGTCAAAGTCGCAAAAGAGACTTATTGAATTTTAAAGATATTGAGAATATTAGTCAAGGGGGTGCTGACTATCTCAATATTACGAGTATAACTCAAGGCAATAATGAAATCTTGGCAAAATTACATGCACTGTCATCCATATTGTACTACATAAGAATTAGTACAAATTGAAGCTCATGCTATTGTAAACCAGATGTTTACTGATAATTTTATTTGGCATGACCGGTTAGACCATCCCGGTTCAATTATGATGCGAAAATTTGATGACACTTTCATGTGGTCATTCATTGAAGAACTAAGATTTTTTCATGGTAATATTTCACGTGATACTTGCTATAAAAGAAATTTGATTATTCAATCATCAACGTCTAAGATAGAGTGCTATTAATTTTTTGGAACGGATACAAGGTGATATATATGAGCCCATACACCTTTCTAAAAGACCATCTAGATATTTTACGATTTTTATCGATGCATCGACTAGATGGCTATGTGTATCCTTGTTATTAACCCGCAACTTGGTGTTTGTGAGGCTACTTGCTCAGTTGATAAAATTACGAGCACATTTTCCAGATTATTTTCTAAAGACAATCAGTCTTGATAATGTTGATGACATGTAATTTTACATGTAGTATCACAAATTCGCATCAAGCCAACAAATGATCATAAGTTCTCCCTATTACAAATGGTTTTTGGTCAGGAACCGAATATTTCTCATCATAGATTTTTTTGTGTGCGATATATGTTTTAATTGCTCCACCATAACGCATAAAGATGAGTTTTGTTGGGAATATATATAAGAGCTTTTGATAGGGGATTTATTTACAACTCGATTTACTGACTATCATTTTAATGAGTCAGTTTACCCAACATTAGGGGGAGAAAATAAATAGCTGGGGAAAGAAATAAGTTAGAATGAATTATCATTTTTCTCATTTTGATCCACGTACTACACAATGTGAACTATAAGTTCAAAGGATAATTCATTTATCAAATCAATTGCCAGATGATTTTGCTGACCCTAAAAGAGTGACTAAGTCACGTATACCAGTTATGAATGCTCCGATTAAATTTGATGTCATGGAAGGACAAACTCGAGTTGCTAATGAGTCTAACTTACTCTTAAAGCGTAGTAGACAAGTAAGTTCCAAAGATAAGAGATCCTCGAAAAAGAAAAGGAGCTATATTTTATGATGGTCTAATCGAGGAATCAATGATTATGAAAATCTCTAGAAGAGATTAAATGGTCTCCAACAGAGACATTGACATGACTCAGGTACCTGATAATAAAGAGATCTCAATAGATTATGTCATGTCTGGTAATAAGTGGAACTGAAATTAAATCGACGTCGTTAATATATTTGCATGCAATATAGCACTAGAAATTTTATTTGATGATGTGGATCATGAATCATTGTCAATTGAGCAATATAAACAAAGAAATGATTGGCCAACATGAAAGAGGCAATTGAGGCGAAACTAAAATCTCTTTTGAAAAGAGAAGTATTGGGGCCTATAGCCCGTACATTGAAATGTGTAAAGCTCGTGGATATAAACGAGCCTTTGTGAGAAAGAGAAATCAAAAGGGGAAATCATGAGATATAAGCTCATTTGGTTGCACAAGGATTCTCACAAAGACATTAAATTGATTATGAGGAAAATATATTCCTCGGTGGTGGATGCAACTACTTTTAGATTTTGATCAGTCTGACAATAAATAAAATTATTCGGTTTCTGCCTAATAGATGTTGTTACATCATATTTGAATGCGCCTCTTGACAGTAATATTTACATGAAACTTCCGGAAAGATTTAGATTGCCATAAGCAGTTTATTCAAGTTCTCGAGAACATTATTCAATCATATTGAATATATATTTTATGGCTTGAAATAATTTAGGCGTATTTAGTATGATCGCCTCATTGAATATTTATTAGCATAATGATATATGAATTATTTCCTCGAGCATTTTTATTAAGAGGTTTAGCTTTGAATTTTTATTGATTGTGTATGTCGATGATTTAAATATCGTTGAGACTCGTGAAGAGACTTTCTCAAATCCTTGTGCATCTATCGACATACAGAAAAATATTGAAAGAGACTTTACATGCATAACACATATCTATTGATCACCCTTATGGTTGTTGCTAAGTCTCTTACTGTAAACAAAGATTTTTTTGCCTCACGAAAAGGGTAATGATATTCTTGGTCTAAAGCACAATATACACATTATTTGATCTGGAAGCATCGTATCTTAGCTGGTCCAGAAATATTATTTAAGTGCTATGAGATCATTACCTTTAAATAATTGTTATGCATGAGGCAAAACCGAAATATGTGTTTGGCTAAACATATGCTGAAGATATGTGAATGTTTTTCACAAAATAAGATGCAAGCTATCTTGTATAGAGATAATACAAAATTTATATCTCAAGGTGGATATATCAAATATGATAAAACGAAACATATTTCTTCAAGTTTCGTCCCTCATGTTTTTCAGATGAATAGTATTCAATGAATCATTTCAAGCAATAATTTGGAAGATTTATCCACTAGTGCATGATCTACTTCAACATTTGAAGATTGTATTCAATATTGAATTATGAAGATTCAAAGATCTTATGTGATATTTTCATGAGGGGAGTAAATACACGTTGCACTCTTTTTCCCTTAACCGAGGTTTTGTCCCAATGGGTTTTCCTGGTAAGGTTTTTAATGAGGCAACATGTTATGCGTATCAAAGATGTGTGTACTCTTTTTCCTTCACTAATGATTTTTTTCCCACAGGGTTTTTATCTTAGTAAGGTTTTAACGAGGCACATTATCTTCATGGATATCCAAGGGGGAGTGTTATGAATATATTTATTCATGGTGGATATCCATATATTAAGTTAAAGTTTAATGGGCTTTATTATTAGGGTTTAATACCCATTGGAATTAGGGTTTCCATCTTATGCTTATAAATATAGACTTTTGGACAAAGCATTGTACACAGCCCTACTTTAAGAATATAATAAAATCTCTCTCCCTTTTGTTTCTCATCTTTATTCTCCTATTTTATTCTTGTTCTTTACTTTATTCACAATATTATATTTATATTAGTCTTTTGGCATAAAGATAGTTTTAACCCTTAACGTTTATAATTTTGATCATTTTACCCCTCATTCTTTTTTTAGGATAAATTTAACCCTTAACTTATATTTTTTAATAAATACCTCATTTTTTAACTAACATAATGATTAGATAGTTAAAAAATCAACGATAATGATATGGTATATATATGTAGAATGATATTTAAGATTTGAAAATGCTTAGTAGGATTTTATTTTAGATTTAATTAATTTTTAATTTTTATTTGAATTTTAATTATTTTATGTTAGAATAAAATTATATGTTACATATATATATTTATCATTATCGTAAAAAATTTAACAATAATGACATGTTATATATATGTAGAATGAGGTTAGATGTCATGTTATTTAAAATATATTATCACATATATATGACATGTTAATATCGTTAAATTTTTAACGGTCCAATCATTATGTTAGTTACAAAATAAGTTATTTTTCAAAAATACATAAATTAAGGGTTAAATTTATCCCAAAAATGAGGGCCAAAGTGATAAAAATTATAAACGTTAAGGGTAAAAATTATCTTTATGCCTAGTCTTTTATTATATTTTTAACTATATATAGTTAATTATTTATGATATAATTTTAAAATATTTAATAATAATAATAATAATATATTTTTACTAATATTATGTTTACGTTGCTTTATCTTAAAAATTTAATAAGTTAATTTTATTTATTATATTTGTTTTATTATTTATTCTATAAATAATAAAATATTATAAAAAGTAAAAATATAAACCTATTAAACATTTATTTTTCATAAAAATTAAAAGGGAGTAAAATTATATAAATATATAATTTTAAAAAATATTTAATATATTAATTGTATTATAAATAAGTTTTTTTACAAAGTTTAGATAATATAACGAAAATAATTATAAATTTTTTTATTTTAATATTTTTAATTTAATAATTAAAATTTTAATTTGTTAAAAAAATATATCATAAGGATAAATTGATAAATTTTGTTTCTAATTATTTTTATATTCTTTCAATCAAACATTGTAATTTTATATTTCTATCAAATAAACTAAACAAGATAATATAACATTTTCAGTAATGGGTCTAATAATGCTACATTCCAATAATATTATTCTTAAAAGATAATCTTACATTTCGTGAACCAAACACTCTTTAATATTTGTGAAAAAATTTTGCTGACTAATTGATATCAATGTTAATGTTCTCACTTTTCTATTTTATCATATGAATAATTATGTTGTTCCTTCTTTAATTAGATTTTTGGAGCAGATCGTAAATATTTACTTTGGTCAAAATATTGTAGATAGGAGTATGAGCTTGACCTTAGTTATAAAAGTATTTAGGCGTGAAACACTATGAAGCGTTAAAAAATCGCCTCTAATAATTGAGGTAGAGCGAGGTACCAAAGGCGTGTTGAAGAACACGAAAATGAAAAGGAGAGATGCAAACAGGGTCGTTCTTGAGATTTTGGTGGCCTAAGAGCAAACTAAAATTTTGGGCCTTAAAATATTTATTAAATAAATAATTTTAAGAATATATTAAAATAAATTAAATTATTTTTATTATTATTGATAAATCATTTAAAAATATATCAAAATTCAAATAAAAATATAAATAAATTTTATTGAACATTCAAATAGTCACACAAAACAATTTTTGCGTGTATTTTTAAATGCAAAATCATTAATAATAGTGTCTACATTAATATGGTCTAACATATTTTAATCTTATTAAAAATTTAAAAATATTAAATTATTATTAAATTCTTAATGATAACTTAAAAACCTAAAATCTATTAATTCATAGATTAATGAAATAATTTAATAACCTTCAAACAGTTATATATTTATTAGTGGGACCTACAAATTAAATATTAAATATTTTCAAACGGTTACGTGTGGCAGTCGACAAACTGATTAAGTGGGATCCATTCTATATTATATTTTTTATTTATTTTTTATATTTTTATTTTATATAAAAGTGAGGCCCATATATTAAATATTAAAGATTTTTAAACGGTTATCACTGTAGCAACCGACAAAACTGATTTAGTTGGACCCACTTTATATTATACTATTTTTTTATTTTTTTATTATTTTTAATAATATATTTTTATTTTATTTAAAAGTGGGACTCAGGCAATAAATGTACCCTAGGCCAGTGTTTTTATTGTCCGGGCCCAGGTACGAGCCTAGATGCAGATACTCTTGAAGCAAAAGAATTAAAGTGTTGTTGAAAAATAGTAGGCGTGTTGAAGAAGAAGAAACAATTCTTAGTTTTCGAACCTGTTGAAGTATTATTTTAAATTTATTTTATTTTTAAATTTGTGTCAGCTTTAATTCTTTTTCTTAATATATTATAAAATAAAATAAAATAAAATAAAAACTTATAACATCTTTATTCAAAGTAAAATTTTTTTTCATTCTTTTTATTTGAAATTTATTATTATTATTATTATATTTATAAAAATTATATTCTTAATTTTATTATCAAAATACTATAGGAAGTTAATATTAATTTTAATATAAATTAATATTATAAAACAAAATTTATTTTTAAATATTTATTTAAATAAATAAAATATTAAATTTATATATTCAAATAATATAATATATTTATTTTTTAGTTTTTAAATTTACGTATAAAAAATATTTTAATCTTTTAATATCTATAATGTAATTATTATATTTTAAGTTTATATGTTCGGTTTTTCCTAGTCTTCCCATGTATGTTGTATTTGGATAGTCCTTGAAGAGTCATATCCCTTGCCCATGTCGGCCATGGATTACTTCAGAAAGCAGTAAGATTTGGAGTAACAGATGTAAACCTTAACCTCCAATTATACATCTTGAAGAAAAATAGGATGACTGAAGAATTGGACAATTACTTGGACGATGACTATTTGGTGTTCGACTGTCTAGGTATATGTTCTTGTTTGAATATGTATGCTGGTATTTTATAACTAAAATCTAGAAATTTATTTATAAGTTTATTTCCTTTTACCTTGGCAGTCGGTGTATAAGTTTTTGGTATTGTGTTACTGCATTAAGCTTCCTTCTGTGATGTATTATTTTGTCAAACTTACTACAACCGAGGACCAGTTTTGCTAACTTGCAATTATTTTTATTGGCCAAATAGAACTCTTTTCACATGTACCCATGCTCCGTAATTTTGTGGAGCACTTGAAGCGCAAGAACTACATTGTTTGTGGTGTATACTTGCTTGATTACCAAGTTTGTCTAAGCTATGCAGCTTCCCACTTACCTACCACCTTTTCAAGTTCAATTGGTGTTATCTTTATCATTGATTATGCACAATTTTTACCCATCTCTTTCTGCAATGGTCCAGCTTGAATTACCCCATGTTAATATACTATCGAAAATGGACCTTGTAACAAAAAAGAGGGATATTGAAAAGTGAACATTTTCTTCATTTTTTAACCATTTTCTCTTTTTGCCGTCCATAGCTACTGGATCCAGGGCATCGACTTCTGCTTTCAGAATTGAACAAACGGATGGCTCCTCGGTTTTAAAAGATAAATAAATCTTTGATTAAACTGCTGACATACTCTGCAATTTAAGATCCTATAAGGTTGTCTTCACAATTATTCTATGATAATTTGATATTACAATGGATGACATTCGAGTTGAGTGAATGTCTTTGGAGCAAAGTTTTTTTATTTTCTAAGCTGAGGGATATTTTCACCTTTTGGCAGTTTGATTATCCCTTCATTTCAAGCCTTATTTTCTTTGTGCACTTTTCATAGTATTCTTTAAGTTCACATGGGGATCTTTAAGAGGCCCTAAAAAATGCTTGGATTTGTTATATCATGCTATACTTGTTACAATGTTGTTCCTTTGTGTGTTAGGTGGATGAATATACCATGGTTAGCTTTATTCCACTCGAATTGAGGAAGGAAAGCAGGTAACATTCACTCTTTGACTCTCTCTCCCTCCGTATGTGGTCTTGGATGTTGGAGTACACACGACCATAACATGGCATGGGTACATATGCACTGCCAATTTTTTACATTTTATATGGCTTCCTTTTATTTTCTGCTTTCCGGTTTTGAGATATCACAATAGGGTCAGAGTAATATGATCAAAAAAAAAAAAAATACATATTTTAGTTATTTGTTTTTTACAGCTTAGTTAAGAGTAGTTAGATTCTTTATTTTATTTTTTTATTTCTTTAAATGTATTTACCTATTATAAATACCGTCACGATCCGAGTTTCGGGACTCGGAGTCGGATTAAACCGAGGTAATGGGCCTCGTGTTTGGGCTCAGAGAGCCTTGTTGGGCTTAGAGTTAGTTGGGCTTAGAGTTAGTTAGGATTGAGTGAATGACATCTTGGAGGTATTTTGGTAACTTAATAAATAGGAAAAAGGGGGGAGAATGGGGCTATTTTTCTGCATTGCTGCAAAGGGAGTGATATCACCCCACTTTATTTCCTTCAACCTCTTTTTCTCAGCCATTTTCCTCCCCATTTGCCACCATCAAAGGTAGAATCTTTAGAGTTTAAGTATTGAATCACATTTGGAGGCTAGAGGGAAGTTTGTTCAGCTTGGGAGGATCTTTCTTTTAAGGTAAACATGGTTAAAAATGGTGGAGGTAAGGTTTTAGTGTGTGGGGGGGGGGGGGGAAAGAACGGTTTTTGGTTTGGGAGAGTATTAAGCTCGTGGTGACAATGATTTGAGTCCTTGGATTTCTTCACCTTTTGCCAAGTTTTAGTATTTTAGATATCATATCCACATGGACTGGGCAACTTAAACTACAAAATAAATATGTATTAAAACATAAAGATACAGGTAATTTGGAGAAATAATGAATTAACTAAAAATAAAGAAAATTAAATAATTAAAGGAAATAACAATAAAAGAAGTAAGGCTAGCAAGTTTGCTTTGTAGAGGGAAATCTAGTTGCACTTATTCTCCAGTTATTAATGCATGTGGTTGAATTGCCGTCGCGGCGGGTCGCACTAAGGGTCGCCTTTGCTGCCTAGGTGGGGTTATACCTTGTCGATAATTCAACTTTCCATAGTTCGACAGAGCATCCGAAATTGTTCTTCCTTATCCCTAAGCGAGGAAACTATTGAAACCTTACGTCTTGATGATACCTCCCGGCGTGAATCAAGGATGGATAACAACCGATTGTATGCTTCCTTTTAGTCGCTGAAATCCTGGTTGACTTATCTCTAAGCCAGATTAGTCAATGCCCATGAGCAAAGACCATATTTTCTCGTTTCATGAGCCTAACTCTCCCGATATTTAGACAAATAGGTTTTTCTTCACAAACTTATCTTTTAAGCTCGTAAGTGAAAAAGAGTAAGAACCAAGAGAGAATAAACTATGAAAAATAGGTTTGCATTAATAACTCTCAAATAAGATACAATTTTCTCCCCCAACTACTCCACAAAATACCTAAGCCTCGATGGAGTTTAGAACATGATGGTTTTGTCGGCGGCTAGGGTTTTTCTATGAGAATCGACTTGTCTTCCTAGCCTTAAGGGTTTGCCTTTATATAGGCCAAACCTAGGTTAAACACTTCTATAAAAATAAGAGTTCTAAAAGGAAAAGAATACACGTCCTTATTGAATTACAACTATTTTTATTTTATTTCCTAATTTAACTCCTTAATTCCACGTCAGCTTTGACTATGGTTTGACTTTATTTCTTCTCTTTCATTTTGTCTTGCATATCGTCCATTGGATTCAGCATATTTTTCTTCATCCATCGAGCACGAGTTATAATTTTTCCTCTACTATCGCGGTGGGCGATCTATTGCCATGACGGGTGCATCCTTGCATTTTAGCTCATGTTCCAGCATCCATTCATCTTATTTGGTCGTACCTGCATGATTATTTCCTGTCTAAGAAAGAAAACCATTAACCATACCTGTTTTACACCAAATAATGAATAAAATGACAAAGTGCGTGTATGGATGTTGGAAAATGGCAAATATGCAGAATTATCCTTAATTGTTATTAAATCTGTCCTTTACAAGCAAAAATCGAGTGGAAATATGATATAATAATTAGGACTTTTATGCACTTGTCAGCTCGTTTTAGCTTTTCAGAATCGCTTAAGACAAAGTGATAATGCTTTGGTCATCTTCCTTGTAGTTGAAGAGTAAGGTGAGCCATCAAGGTGCTTGGGCAAGGAGAAGGCTTGAGAGATTGCCGTGAAGCTTCTTCAGCTCGTTTTGGAGGTTGGTACACTTCCAAATCCTTTGCATTTTCATGTGCATCATCATTTTAGCATGCTTGATTGATTGTGTGATGATTTGGCTAGGATAAATACTTTGCATGCTTTAATGGTTTCTTGATTTATAGTTGATGAAAATGAGTAAAATCGGTTAGAAACTCACTTAAACTACTTCAATAATGAGTAGGAACGATTTGTGATCGATTGGGTTAATTTTGGTTAAGGTTCTTAGAAATTTTAAGCTGTAGACCTGCATTTCATGTAGGGTGTATCGATACCTCTGGTATGTGTATCGATACCATAGAGAGGAAAATAGGATGTAACACCCCGACCCGGATGTCACATTGGGCCTCCGGCCCAAAACCTGTATTTCAAAATTCTTTCGAAAGCCCAACAATTAAAATCCAATTCAAGTCCAAAATACTATTTATAAAATCCATTTAAGTTAAAAACGCAAGCCCAAAATAATATAAGATAATCGGAGCTCCAAATATTACAAATCATTTAAAATATTCGACCTAAATAAATAACAGAATTACAGAACACATAGGGTCTAACTAAGTACTAGCCCACTAATCTATAAATGTACCCTGACATAGGTCGATGCTGAAATCCAAACCTCGATGGTGCTCTACGAACCGGCTTCCACTAACCTACGCACGAAAACACATTTCGAACGTTGAGCTACTAAAGCTCAGTGGGTACGCCGAACTCGGCCAACATCATGCATATCATAAGCATTAAAGCATAACATATAAACATCGTGCATGAAATGATGATCTAACATGCTTGCCTACCACATGGCATAAACAATGTATAATATTGCACACAACATATACATGTCACATCACAAAATAACACACAAGAGTGAGGCCCGCGTCCACACAGCATCGGGATCCTACACTCAGGATTGAGGCCGCCCTCAAATCCTATGCCCGGAATGTTACATCGGACATCTTCGAACGAGGCCGCCCAACGTTCGAAAAGGGGTGGAGGCCGCCCAACCAACCCCATGCTCGGAATGTTACATCGAACATCTTCGAGTGAGGCCGCCCAACACTCGGAATAAAAGTCTTCAAACATCATCCGGCATGTTACATCGGATGGCCTTTAACGTGTTGCAACACTTATGGATATCCGGATTTCCATCACACAAGGACTTAAATCACACAAACGATCCACCTAGGATCTTAGCACAACAAGATATATTAAGACTTATCATACTTTAGTCTTTCGGGGTTATAAACATTAATCTTGGTTAAACAGTTCATTTCATTGATTATAAGATCCATTTTAACCTTTAATCCTCTTATCGAACCTCAAATCATACTTAACTTGTCCAAATTTCGCAGGGGTATCGATACCCTTATATGGGGTATCGAACCACCCTGCCTCGATACCCACCCAAAGAAGGCATCGAACCATGGGTATCGATACAGGTATCGATACCCTTTGACCATTCCCAAAGTCAACAAAAGAGAACCCAGCAGCATCGATACCGGTATCAATGCCATTATGCCATTGGAGGTCCTGGTATCGAACCATGGTTCGATACACCTGGCCACTTAGCCTATTTCCACTCATGGGTATCGATATCGGTAGCCCGTGTATCGATACCCCTGCACGAAATGCAGGTCTGCACTTAGAAAATTCTAAGGATTCTTCCCAAACATTAATCTATTCGATTCTAAAGTGTTCCTAGTCATTCTTAGAAAGGTTTCAAGTGTTTTAACATTATTTTCAAGCCATCAAACACACAATTACGAAATTCACCATTAAAGACCCAAAAGCTCAAACCAAGCATTCATACATGAAATCTACATGTCATGCATACTACCATGATATGAATGATGAAAGGATGAGTTGGGAGTACCAACCTTAAGCAAAAACAGCAACCAAAACAACAAACTCACACTTCCAAGCTCTTTCCTTTGCCCAACTTGATGATGGATCTCCAACTTCACCAAACCAACACATATTTACCTCTTTTAATAGATCTCTCCAAGCTCTAAAACTTCCTCTCTTGCACCAAAACGAGATTCCACAGAAAACTCCCAAAGATCAAACCTTTACTACCATTTTTCTCCTGCAACAATGGGGAAGAAAGATGAAAGAAAAAGAGAAGACAATGAGGCCATTCTGCAGAGAATTAACCTCTACAACCCTCATCTTCATCCCAAGAGCAATTACCAAAAAGCCCTCACCATAAGGCCTAACTTAAAACCCAACTAGAGCCCAAACACTCAAGGACCAACAAGGCCCAAACTACACAAACTCGGGCCCAAAACCGAAGCCCAAACTCTCGGGTTAACCCGATACTCAAATCCGAAATCCGGGTCGTTACATAGGATGTTTAAGGCAGATGTATCGGAACACCTTGCTCGTGTTTCGGAACGAGACCTTCTAGTAGCGTTTTGGATTCGATATTCTCTTTGAGGTGTATTGAAACTAGGGTATCGAAACGCAAAGATAGTGTTTCGATACGCGGTGTTTTGATACCCCTTGTATGGGCGTATCGATACACTTGGGTTTTTTGCCCAAAATTCCAAGGGATGAGTTAGGAGGTTCTATAATTCATGTTATGGGTTCACATGGGTCATTTAAGACGTAAAATGATTAATGAAACTTGAAATTTGTAATAAGGGTCTTGT
Organism: Abelmoschus esculentus; assembly: GCA_035048815.1. NCBI lineage: Eukaryota > Viridiplantae > Streptophyta > Magnoliopsida > Malvales > Malvaceae > Abelmoschus > Abelmoschus esculentus. The sequence goes on from JAUCBN010000031.1 coordinate 12,802,627, forward strand.
TATGAGAAAATATGCTTGCATGCTCAGTTTTGGCTTGGTTGAGGTATTGTTTGATGTAAGATCCTAGGTGGATCGTCTTGTGTGGTTTGTTTCATTGTTTGGTGGGATTCCGATACCCAGTGAGTAATAGTGTTGTAACACAATGAAGACCATCTAATATGAGATTCCGAGTGACGTATCGAAGACCATCCGATGTGAGATTCCAGGTGATAACTTTGCTTAATGAGAGATTCCAAGCCCCACTCGATGTGAGATTCTGACTGAAGACTCGATGCGAGATTCCGAGTATATTATCTCGATGTGAGATTCTGAGCAGCCCGATGTAAGATTTCGGGCTAGGTGAGTTCCCTAGTGTCGGGTTGGTAGTAGGCCTCACTTTTGATTTGTTTACTTTATGCTTTGGTTGCATTTGGTATGTCATATCATCATATTCCTTTCTCGCATGTTTATTGTTATGATTCACTTGAAAGCACAGTCGATAGGTTATGTACCCAATGAGCTTTCGTAGCTCAACATTTTAGAATTTGTTTTCATGCGTAGGTAAGTAACGGACGTTCAGGCGGACGTGACGGAACCCCATCTTTTGGAGACTTCAGCATTGACCGGTTGGTAGAGTATAGTTACTAGATTATTTGGGCTATGTATTCGTAGGGCCATTGTTGTAATTGTAACTCTATTTTATTTTAAATTGTTAAGGTCAAATATTTTATCAAACTTGTATTTGGAGCTCCAATGATAATTTGGGTTGTGAAACGACTTTGGATTTTAAATATCGTTTTGAATTATATCTTATTTAATGGTTTAACTTGGGGTTGGTTTTGAAATTTTATTTACATGGGTTGGGCTTAGGGCCCAAATATGGCACCCGTGTTTGGGGTGTTACAAATAAACAATATATTTGATATATTACATATACTTAGAATAATAAGTAAACAAGTATCTTTTCTCTCTCTCCTAATTTCACGAAAAACTCTCCAAACCTATTTCCCAAATTCTCTTTTCTAAAAACAAAAGAATCCAAATTCCCTTCTCTTCCATCATAAAAAATCAATATGGTATCAAATGATTTCTTTGTATCTCGTTCGTCCGACGAACATCCTGTGTTCAAGATTGACGATCCAACTGATGTATTTTATATTCATCCCAACGAGAATCTAACTTTGGTGCTTACGTCCTTTCTTCTCAATGAAAAAAATTGTTATCGTTGGGCTCACTCGATGTACTTGTCTCTGATCTTAAAGAATAAGTTTCAATTTATTGATGGCACGATCAAGTTCCTAGAGGAAGGTGATCTCTGTTTTAGTGCATGGGTTAAGTGTAAGAATTTTATTTTATCTTGGTTGTAGAGAGCGATTACTCCAGAAATTGGGCAAAATGTTATTTGGATTATCAACGCCTTGACCTTTGGATAGACCTTTATGACCGATTTAATTAAAGTGATCTTGTTCGAATCTCCGACTTATTGCAAGATTTCTATTCTTTGCAACAAGGTAATCTTTTGGTTACTATTTTTCATACTCAATTGAATGTTTTATGGAATAAGTTGTGAAATCTTCGACTCCTATCAATTTGTGAGTGTTTTGTGATGACCTATAAAAAACAAGATTTTCTTCTTAGATTCTTGAGAGATTAGATGAGAGTTTTAGTGTTCCCAAGTCGCAAATATTAATGATGAAACCTCAGCCTTCGACCAATGAGGTTTTTGCCATTGTTATACAGCATGAGCGATATTTGATTTGTGTTCATGTTAGTAATAAATCCATTATTTTTTTGGTTGATAAAAATAATATAGATACTAGTTCTACTTTTAGGATAGACAACAAGCATACTAAGAATAAAATGTTTTATTTAAATTTTGGGAATAATCGACCTATTTGTACATACCGTAGAATCTTAGGGCACATTACTGATAAGTGCTTCCGAAAGTATGGATTCTGTAACCCCTTATTCTCTACTTGAGATATACGTTAGGTTGAAATTTTATAATTCATAAAACTTTAAAATTAAGAAAATGAAAAGAGACAATTTAATTAAAGCTTGTAACGCGGAAAATAAAATGTAGTCTAAATTATAAATACATTCCGATTTTAAAATAAAATAAATTAAACAAACGGTTTCTGTATGAAATAAAAACATCTTAATCCCAAACTGTTCTCAAAGTAACTGAAATAAATATTTCGATAACTAACGTACTAGAAATAATAGTAAAATATTATTCGATTGAGAGCTCCAAGTACCAACTCCAATATCCGGTTATCTGAAAAGTTAAAATAAAAGGATAAGCTATAAAGCCTAGTGTGTCTCTAAAGTGCAGTAATAAACACAAAGTCATTCGATTCACAATCACAGTAATAAAATATATGTTCACAAAAATAAACACGATAAATGATGAGTGCAATGCAATGTCACAGAGAATGCAAACCCATACTCCGAACTCTAATATAGTGGTGGCTAAACCAACCGATCGTTGTGGAGGTAGTTCCCCAGAACTCCTCACCCCTTATTTCACCAAAACGGTGTGTGGTAAAACCACATTCCTCCGTACAATCCACCCCATGCACAAGCTATGCAAATAATGCCAATGATTTCAACACAGATATCCGCATAGTATATGAATCACACAACTCAATAACTCTGATCACAATTTCACAGTGTAACATAAAGTTCACAATCATGCAAGGCATGTTGATACATCACATAGTCTCAATTAAGCAAATAATCACAGTATACAAAATCTAGCACAAGAAGAGAACACACCTCTTGAAGCTCAAATTCTATCAATGACACAGGCGTTTCCCACGGTCTAAGCTGGGTCCCGCTCTAGCTGAGTCAGAGCCTATAGTTAAGTTCCAATTAACAACCTTACTCTAACTAGTACTATGCCACCTAAATAACTAAGAAAAACAAATATGAATACCTCGAGCGCTGCTCGCAAGAGTTGATTGAACTCGAGACGGAGGCGGTGGAGGCAAAACGTCCTTTTCAGATTCCGCGTCGTCTGCAAAAGATCACAAAATTCCAATTAAACTCCTATTTAAGTACGCTCACAGAAAACATACTTTAAAAGGTCAAAACAGGGCTTTCGGGTTCGAATTTGACAAAACAGAATACAAAAACGGACTCAGAACATCGAAAAAGGTCAAGATATGGTCTTTCGAAAAAGTCAACTCGGGTTAAAAAGTCAACGATCAACGGTCAGGTCAACGGTCAAGTCAACGAATGACGTCATTGCTGATGTCATCGATGATGTCACTAGGTCAAGGGTCAAACTGGGTCGGGTGGAAGTTTGGGTCGGGTTTTTAGGTTTGGTTCGGGTCACGGGTTGGGTCAACATAACGGGTCGATTTGTTTCACACAGTCCGGTCCGGTTCAGTTCGCTCACTTTGGTTCGCTTTGCTTTCACAATAACACAACTGAACCGGTTCACCCAAACTGGTTCACTACACAACTTGTCTCCTTCTCTAACCCGACCTAACCTCTTGAAACCCTAACCACCCTCAACAGCAACCACCCCGACTGTCGGCAGCCAAAACCGATGACCAACTGGAGATTCCAACGACGAAAAAAGGTCCGACGACACACCAACGACCATCAAAGGACCAAACGAACCCCCCAACACCCAACAACACTGAATCGAACCCCACTACACCCATAACCACTGCCTGAACTCCTTCAAACTGACCCCTAAACTAACCCTTAACAACCACTATCAACCGTACCTTAACCCCAACTCAACCCAACCGAGACAAACAAACTTACACTTCTAGGAAGGATGTTTACCGATCGTCGGATCAAAGAGAACTCGCTGGAAAACGATGAGCCTCCACCGGTCGGACAACACTGGTGAGGGGAAAAGAAGAAAGGAAAATAAACGGCTGGGAGAGGGAAGAGAGAAGTACGAGAGCTAAAAAAATATATAAATAAAAATGAGGTTTTATTTAAATAGGTTTAGGTTTGGAGTGGAAAACTCGAAAATACCCTTAAGAATAAACCCAATTTAAAACAAATTAGGTTTTTAAATTTGGGAACAAATTAAAATTAGGGTTCCCCTAATTCAATTTTTGGGCTATTACAAATTCTCTCTCGATTATAAATACAAGAGTCGATCTAATAGGTCCAATCAGGTTGATTCTGTTAGGTTTTCAAATCAACTTTTGGTTATTGATTTGGAAAAACCTCAAAAACAGTCGTAATCTTTACTAAAGATCAATATGAGGGGATGATGACTATGTTGCAAGAAAGGCATGGTTCTATTCAGTCTTCTACTTTTATTCCTCAATCTTCTGCCAATGTATTATATTCTATTTTTTATTCTAAAAGTGTTGACAATCATGGTAATGTTCTTTCTTGTTTTAGCTCTTTAGATAAGTATATATCTTGGATTATAGATTAAGATGTTACCAATCATATATCTAATTCTTTATCTTTCTTTAAAGATTATTAGCTTGTTCATTATAAATTTGTTAGGTTGACTAATAACTAACAAGTTAAAGCAGAACATATAGGTACTATACATCTAAATGATTAATTATCTTTACACAATGTGTTGTATATTCCTATGTTTAGTTTCAATTTGCTATATGTTTCACAATTAATAAAAAATAATTATTGTTTGATATTCTCTTATCCTTTTCGCTGCATATAGTATATTCATAATTAAAAGATTATTGATATAGCTAGAGAAATAGATGGTCTTTATCAGCTTCAGGTTCAATCAGAGTTTTTACATAATGTCTCCTGTAATGTTGTTAATTCTGCTGAGATTTTATTTCTTTTGCACTATAGGTTAGGACATTCTTCTTTTCATAGGATGAGACGGTTTGTAAATATTGATTCTAGAATTTCTATTACTTTATATCGGACTTATGATGTTTTTCATTTAGCTAAACATAAGACTTCTTTTTTCAATTAGTTTTTTTTTATTTTATTTGATATTTTTTATGTTGTTCATGTAGATGTGTGAGGATCTTTTCTTGTAAGAAGCTTGTATGGACATTCATATTTTTTTTTTACTATAATTGATAATAAAAGTAGGTGTCTTTGGGTATACCCTATGAAAAACAAAGTTGAAGATAGATATTTAATAGTTGAATTTTATCAATTAGTTGAAACTCAATACTCTAAGAAGATTAAATATTTTAGAAGTGATAATGCTAAACAGTTTAACATGAGTGTTTTATTTAACTCTAAAGGTATAATTCATAGTTGTTGAACCTGCATTTAAGAACTGGTACCGAAACGCCTACAAGGCGTATCAAAACCCTTAGCTCATTATATTGAAACAGCTAAAACTTGTTTCGATACGTCTCCTAGCAGTTTTTTTATATAAAATCATTGGGGTTTTGTAAAGTCGTTGAAGGTGTATCGAAACACCTAAAACTAGTTTTGATACTGACGTATCGAAACGGGTGCTTACTATATCAAAACCAAAACTTACAGTGGAAAATGGTATCAAAACAGTCCAAGATCGTATCGAAATGACTGTGTAATTTTTCCTTTGAAAAACATAGCGATATCAAAACACCTAGGAGGTGTATCGAAACGTCTAGGTTAAAAATTGTTCTTTAGCTTCTTTAAAACATTTTAAACACCTTCAAAAACTTCTTAAATATATTTTTAAGTTGTTTAGACATAAAATCATTTTTGAAATCTTTTTAAATTTATCCAAAACTATTTTTCAATTATTATATCAAAATATTAGTTCTACAATCTCCCCTTTTTGATTTAATAAAATCAACTTGCAAAATTGTTTTTGAGATTGCTCCACTTTGTGAAATAAAAATTGTATAAGAGAATTAACTATTCAAGGTCATTTAAAGTTCCCTCTTATTCATTTAAAGCATTTTAAATGCAATCAAAACATTCTTCTCCTTTTCGTTATATTAAAAATGGTTCAAAAATGAAGTTTTAAAATCTTTAAAACTCATAACATGGGAGAGTTTTAAAAATGTCAATTGTTTTAAACATTGAAATCAAATACCAAATGTTATTTCATAAAATAAAAAGCTCTCCCTTACTCAAGGCATCAATACATTTTAGTCCAACAATTATGATAATCTAGTTGAAGTAAATAAAAATAAGCAAATAAAATCAAATTCATCTATAAATTTTACCACACTTGAACTCAAGGGAGGATGTGACGACTTTCTTCTTCAAGTGTCCTTCTTGCGTGTATGGATCAAGTAATTTTTTGTATCCAAATTGATTTGTATCCTTTGACATTAGTAGCACATAATTTAGTCCCCTTATGAATCTATTTTTCAATTTCATCCTTTTTGGTTGAAGTGATTAGTCCTTTTGGGACCCAAACACTTCTAAAACATTTTTGATCAATAAATCTAGGAATACTAGATTGTCTCAAATAAAAGTTCGATTTTTCCAAATTATTTTTCTTTTCAAATTCTTTGGAAATCAATATTTTTCATTTTAAGATCATCTAAAGCAACTTGATGATTTTTTTCCATTTTATGAAGCAAGTTTTGTAAATCAACAAGTTTAAGCTCAAAATCTTTTAATCTTACTTCAATTTCAAAATTAGTTTTTTGAAAGCAAATTATTTTCTAATTTAAGATTTGAAATCATCATTTTTTTAGAAAATGAAATCTTAAACTCAAAATCCAATTTATCATAGGCTTTTTGTAACTCATCAAAAGTATATGAATTTGAAATATATGAGTTAGAAGTTACCTCCCCCTCATTGAGGATCATCAAGCATAGGTGAGCTACCTCTTCTTTGGTGTAGTCTTCATCACTCCATGTGGATAAACATGTTTGCTTCTTTGAAGATGATCCCATTTTCATAGACTTGTAAGAATCCTTCATCTTCTTCTTTGATTCGTTCTTTAAAGATTTCTTCATTTTGTTCTTCACGAATCGATCGAACTCCATGAAGATTTGGGTCATCTTCTTCATTATTCTTCTCGCTTGATTCTTCAAAGTGGATGCACTTGAAGGTTTAACCTTACAACCTTAATTCTATCCCCGAATCAAGCATTCAAAGTTCAAACCGAACTTTGGGAATACTCTCAAACAATAGATAATCTAAGCAAACTAGTAATCATTCTAACAAGGCTAATTGTTTACAACTAAGCTCTCATCCAATTCCTAAGACACTTGAGCATACATATAAATTAAGCTCACAAATGTTGTCTACCCAAAGATAGGAATTAAAGCTTTAAGACATTTCTTTGATCATAAGAAGTTGACAATGGAAGCATTAGTCTTATCTTAATGCTTGAGACTTCCTTTTATCATCCCAAATGAGCTTCTAGACGTTATTAACCGTTAAAATTTATTTAGAGTAGTTTAGAGTTGATTTCCAGGCCAATTTCCGCTTTTGGTGCATGTGGTATCGAAATGCGTGGAAGTTGTTTCAATTATACCACTTTGGAAAATATTCGTTAAACCTGCATTTAAGAATTGCTATCAAAATGCCTACAAGGTGTATCTAAACCCTTAGCTCATTATATCGAAATATCTTAAACCTGTTTCGATAAGACTCCTAGCCGTTGAATTTTTTTTATAAAATCGGTGGGGTTTTGTAAAGTTGTTGAAGGTGTATCGAAACACCTAAAACTAGTTTTGATACTGACGTATCAAAATGGGTGTTTGTTGTATCGAAACCAAAACTCACAGTGGCAAATGGATCAAAATGGTCCAAAACCTTATCGAAACGACTGTGTAATTTTTCCTTTAAAAAACATAGTAGTATCAAAACACCTATGAGGTGTATCGAAACGCTTGGTTAAAAATTGTTCTTTGGTTTCTTTAAAACATTTTAAAAAACTTCAAAAACTCTAAAAAACTTCTTAAATATATTTTCAAGTTGTTTGGACATAAAACCATTTTTGAAATCTTTTCAAATTAGTCCAAAACTATTTTTCAATTATTATATCAAAATATTAGTTATATAGTTTCACACAGACTATATCTGACAATTCCTTGTTTGTTAAGGGTTAAAAAAAGAATTTTATAGCTTTAATTGTTTATGTAGATGATCTTGTTTTGCTACTTCTAATTTAGAGATGATTGATTTTTTTAAAACATATCTTCATGATAAGTTTAAGATCAAAGACTTAGGAGATCTCAATTTTTTTAGGATTCGATGTAGTTCGTTCTGAATCTAGTATTAATTTATGCCAAGAAAATATGTTTTAGATTTGTTAAAAAAAATTGGCTTCTTAGAATGTAAACCAGCTACTACTGCTCCTATCACTGTCACTAGCAAGAACATGAGACTGTCTAAAGATACTAGAACACTTTTAACGGTTATCAAACCTTATAAAAGGTTGATAAGTAAACTTGTTTACTTATCTAACACTAGACGACATATTTCTTTTATTGTTCAACAACTGTCTCAATTACTAACAACACTTACTGATTAACACTTAATTGTTGCACATAAAGTTTTTTGGACACTAAGAGTGGGAACATTTGATTCAACTGGATAGTCAGGAACCAAGAATTAACAGTTTACTTATACAAAGAGAGGTTATGGTTAGAGAGAGATTTTTTAGAAAAATGAAGGCATTTTTAGATGGTGAAAAAATAGGTATTAAGAAAAAAAAATATCTCCAATGTTTAATAAAATAGTCACTTTTCAACCCTATTCTATTTTTTGGAGCAATTTAATTTTTATTTTTAGTCAAAATAGTCTTTCTGTGAATGAAAACTAACAATATAAATGACTTAAAATAATGTGATAAACCTATATAACAATGCACAATGACATGACATTATCATATAGACAAATATATTGACTTGAAAAAATCTTAAATTTGTAAAAATTAATTTTATAAAATTATATAAAATATAAATATTTTTTCTATTGACTTATCATTCTGTCAAGTTATTTCAAATTGTTTACCATCAATTTTTTTTATTAATTTTTATTTGTAGAAGGACTATTTTGATAAAAAAAAATAAAACATTCATAGTTTAATTGCTTCAAAAAAGAATAGGGACCGGCTAAAATGATTGCAATTCAGATAAATGTTGGGGGTATTTTTTTGACTTTATGTCAAAAATAAAGTTTAGTTTTAACGTTCACATCATCGTATTAATGGAGGTTAACGTTCGGGTGACTAAAACAATAACAATCGAAAATATAAGTAATCAAAATAACTTTTTAAAATTAAATGACCAAAAATAAAACATGTCCTAAATATAAGGGATGTATGTTAAAGTTTATCCTTTTATTAATTAATGGCTAAGATTCACCTTCCGTTTTAGGATTTATTGGTACACCCCATCTTGAGCTTCCGCATGTGTAAACGTTACCCGTTGACTTTTTAAAACAATAAAGAAATCAAAGGATCCATCTTTATTAATATATTTTATTGAAAAAACTTTGATACGTTATTTTTTAATTTCAGAGATTAAAAGCTTAATATATGATTTAAAATATAAAATTAAAGTTTTAAAATTAATATTTAGAATTTAAAATTTAAAATTTATAGTTTAGAGTTAATTTTTAAGGCTTTAATTTTAGATTTTATAATACAAATATTTAATTTTGTGTAAAAATTTTTTTTACATGATTTGAGTATTGAAATTTTTCCTATTTTATTTTAATTTAGATGGAAATTTTGTTCTAAAAAATTGAAAAGCAATTATTAAAATTAATGATAAATTTGAATTTCTCACACAAACAAGTAAAGAAAATAAATGCTAATCCTACAGTTTTTATCTTTTATATGAATTGTAAATCAAACAGATTCCTTACCAGAAAAGAAAAGAAAAAGAAAAGAAAAGAAAAGAAAAATCCTAAAGGAAGACAAATACTCGAAGACACAAACAACACAACTTTGAACGGATCCTCCTGTACTGTTAAACAGGACAAAAACCAAACTCTACTTCTTTCCGTAATCTCTACCAAACCACAATCTTTTACCGACGATAAAACCTCTAATCGACGACGACCCATCGTCGCTAAGAATGGTATTCGTTTCTTTCCCCTGATTTCCAAAGAGGATGTCCCAACCTGACGTATCTTACAGGTAATATACCCCATCTAAAATCCTTTTCAGCGCAATGCTTCTTTAATGGGATCATCTGGGTTTCCAGTCAAATCCAGAAATCATAGATTATTTTTGTACAAAAATTGCTTCTTTATTGTTCAGTTATTTAGGGGGCGAATCATGTAGTTTTAGCAACGTATGAAGTTAAGTAATTGGAGTCTATTGATTGTTTTTATTTGTGAAGGATGATTCGGCAGTTGTTGAATGAAGATGGCTAAATCTCATTATTTGTTTTTATCTTTTGATCTTGTATTTGAATTAAAAATCAAAGGTTTTGTGTTTAGAATTTATTGTATTTCGTTTTGACTTATGCAGCTGTGGATCTTGTGGGTACCCTTTGAACTTGACCTCTTCCAATCGGATCACCCCCGGCATAGGCTCTGAGTATCAAAAATCCATAAAGAAGGGTCTTATCTCCTTTCTATCTGTTGATCTTAGTAGATTCACACAAGTCGATGAGGTACATTGCATTCCTGTTAGTTGGGGCCGTCATCGATTAAAAACGAAACTTCTTTGCCGTAAATGCGGGCTTCATATAGGGTATGGGTATGGAGATGCTCCTGCTCTCTGCGGTTTTGACACTCCCAACTCATCCGGTGCTGCTTATAAAAAGTTTACTGTAAAGATCCGAGCTGTACAGCCTTCAGAAGAGTGCTAACAAGGTTGACATGGTGGACCGTGTTACCTCGATTATGCTCCTACCTGATGATTGCCTCTGTTCTATTTTCAATTTTCTGGACTGTAGGACTGACCGAGAACCATTTGGCCACCACCATTGGCTTAACATTTGAAACTTGAAATGCCGTCATTACAATTTCCATGTTCTTTCGGTACTGTTGGCCCTTCCTCGTTATCTGAAAGCTGTATCGACATCAACTCATTACATTTTTACAGGATTCTCACCCGTTTTCAGCATTTAGAGTATTTATCCCTTTCTGGTTGCCCCTCCTTGACTACCTTAAGTCTTTATCAATGCAACATTACTGATACTGGGCTAGAAGCTTTTGCCAATGTTTGTTTGGTTTTGAGGCGTATGAATCTTGCCTATTGTCCACATATCTCTGATTCCGGGTTGAGTGCACTTTCTCTCAAGGACGCTGTGAGCTCCAAACAATTAAGATATCCAATTACAAGGGTGTAAGTGGTGTTGGCTTAAGAGGTTGTTCATCTACTCTGGTTTACATCGATGCCGAGTGTTGTAATCTTGAACCCGAGGGAATAATGCCCATTGTTCGTGGATGTGGACTTAAGTTTTTTAACATCTCCACTTTAAGTTGCTCAAACTTCAGAAATGCATTGGAAGCAATTGGGAATGGGTTTGTGGCAGGTCTTAAAATCCTCGGTCTTCGAATGTGTAGAAGTGTTACTGATGCTTCTGTTGTTGCAATTGCCAAAGGGTGTCCGCAACTTCAGGAGTGGAACCTGGCATTGTGTCATGAGGTTAGAGATCTGGGATGGTTTTCTATCGGATCAAGCTGCCATAATTTAGAAAAACTCCATTTGAACCAATGCCGAAACTTATGAGATCAAGGGTTGTAGGCTCTGAGAGAAGGCTGTAAGCGGCACTCCGTTTTGACAGTTTTGTACATGAACCGGAATGGCTGGATATCAGATACCGCAGTGGAGATGTTTAAACTGTATAGATGCAATGTCAAGATTAAGTTCAAAGAAGCATGTCGGTAGGGACTAATTGGGACAACTATGATTAAGATTGATCATCTTATTTGGGATGAAACAGAAGCTTTTGATGTTATGTGTACTTGTTAACTGTAGGCAATTTTCATACAGTATGAGACATTTCTTAGGTTTTATTATTTTTCTTATTATTGGAATTGTAATCTCTTTCATTCAGTTGGGGACAAGATCAAGAGAAACAACCTATATAACTTTATTATTCTTCAATTATTCTGGTGTTTGGAGGATTGTGTTTGCCGGTTCTAGATTTTTCTTTTTTGAGTTTGATTGTTTTTCAAGTTTATTTTTATTTCTTGTCCCTAAATCCAGTTTTTTTTTATATGTTGAATCCAAGTTGAGATTTATGTGCTGTACTCGTCTAGCTAAAAAAGAACAGCTCAAGTCAAATGTTATCATTGAGACTTCACATTTAAAAAAAACATACTTCTATTGCCATAGCATTCAAGATGTTTATGAGAACATTTTATGGCTATTACCATGTCTCAATATTTTTTAACACTATTGGAGTACTTGCTATACTTAGACAATTGCAGAAAAAAACTTTGGTTACATTCTTCAGATGAACCCACCTAGGCATCATCTAGCAGGGTAGGAACTGGTGCAAGTAGCTGCTGTATTTGTCCCATCTGTGCCGTGGTCAAGCCCTTGTGAATTTCAGATCAATCTCGAATTGTGGATCGTCAAACTAATTTTCTCCCCATACATTGTCCCATGCACCACTTGGTGCAGCCTTTGGCCCCTCAATAAAGTTTTGGTTTCCTTGAGGATTATGGGGTCCAGGAAGTCCAGGCGGACCTGGCTGATTAAGCTTTCGGGGTTTTGTTTTGATTCCCAGCAGTCTTAACACAAATCTAGCCAACTCTCCGTACAATAGTCCCCCGCGATCGAAAAGCTGCAAATATTAATGCCATGAGTCAACATTAACAATTGTCACTTACCAATATAGTAATGGTTGGATTCAACTGTTATTATTTATGAAAAAAAACAGTTCCAATTTGATAATTCCTCAAGTTAGAGAAATGGAGAAGTAAGCAAAAGCAGCACCTGAAGAAGAGCGGTCATAAACATGTGGAATGCTTGTGTATTCTGGTCTATCAGAACAGATATCCGGCCAAAGCAGTTAACAACGCCTTGCATCTGAAACCAGTAAAGGAAACAATTATCAATGTGACGCGGTGGAAATGCAGCTTGGGAAAGCAAAATGCACACAAAGGTAGATTCATAAGCATATGTCATGCAATAGTGGCCTCAAATGTAAAAGGATAAGTTCTCTGTTTTTAGTACACACACTGCTAATCTTATATTCCCAAGATATATAATAAGCTCACAGTAACCTAGAATCTAAATAGATTGTCAAAAAGTTCAGTAAATAACAGCCCTCAATTGTTTCTGACATTTTAGAGTTAAAGCTGAGTCACAATGGATATGCATGCCATCAAGTTTCTGAGCAGCCTCGAACCAAGCCAGAACTGCAATCAACACCTTCCTCTCCACATGTCTATATTATTAGTTCTTTAGAAAATGAACAGTGAAATGGTGAAATAAGGTGAATATTTCCTTGAGGTCAAAACAGAGCAAATGACAAAATAGGAGTCGATAGCTAAGGTGGTGGGTGGCATTACAGCTAGAATCAGACATTCTACGTAACTGATGATATTGCTAACATTTAATCAGATAAAAATTAAATAAACAATAAGATTAAAGATAAATTACCACACGGAGGAAGGAAATCCAGAATCCTGGTGGGGATGGAGGAGCACCAAAAGGATTATTTGGATCTTGCTCACCATATGGACCCATGCCCATCCCATAACCACCCATTGGACCCCCAAAACCACCACCATACATTCCACCACCGTACATTCCAGAGTTCCCATATAAACCACCATAACCTCCTCTATACATGTTGTTGCCATACATTCCACCTCCATATGAACCTATCCCACCATATGATGAACCATACATCCCCGAACCATACCCTGAGTTATAGTTTAAGCCAGAACCATAACCTGCATCAAAAAACAAATTAGACAAGCTCCACAATAAGTAACCATCAGTATTGTAATAGATGAATTAACTCTTTACCTCCATAAGTACTTCCATAATTTTGTTGCTCCCAAGGCCGGCTGGGTAAAGGCCTACCAACAGCATTTCTACTCACAGCAGCAGTCGCATCAGCAGTTGAAACAATTTCACCTGGTCTTGCCGTTCCAGATGCCTCGACCACATCACTTGTGCTGCCAGGGGATGGTGGCTTAAAGGGTCCGGAACCAGACGTGCCCCCAGCTTGCTCCCATGGTTTAGGTGGAGAGCCACCGGTAGCTGCAGTCAAGAATGTCAATTACAATCAATTTGCACAAAACAAAAACAAAAGGAGAAAAAAGATCAATCGCAAGTACTTAAATTTGTTGACACCCAATCCAAGTTAATTATCCTTTAGTTTCTTGACCCAATTCTATCATTAAAAAACGTAAGAAAACTCGTAATCTGAAACATAAATTAAATGGATTTTTCATTTCCCTCAACAAAAACCACCCTATCAAGCAGAAACAACAAAATAAATCAAGCAATCATATGAATTGAAAACCCTAAAAGCATATAATTCTAAATCGAATAGATCAATCGTTCAAAACAGGATGATAAAAAAAATCAAAAGCATAAAGAGAATGAATAAATCGGACCTGGTTGTTGGGAATTGGAACCCATGGATTCTGGGTGAGATCAGGTGGTGAAGGAATTTGAGGAATAATACCGACTCGTTTTAGTTGCCTTTTTACCTCTATTTCTTGGGCCACTCAGCACCTTTATCTTTTTGAGTTTTTTGCTTGGTCTTCGTTTAGTTTTTTTTGGGTAAACTACTCAAATATACCATTCAATTATGGAGTGATTTTGATTAGGCTATTATACTTTTAATTATGGCAATAAGATCATATAATTATTTAAGTGGTATCAATTAACATATTATTAAAATTTAATGAAAAGATTAACGTAAAACTTATTGAAATTTTATATATGATTATATATTTGATTCTAATTATTTATATATCTCATTAATTTAATTTTAATTTAATAAAATAAATTAAACATTTAATTAAGTGATGATGTAATTGAAAATGAAATTTTAACCTAGATTTCAAAGGAAATTTTTACCGGCAAATCGATTATTGCTCAAGTTACTGAACTTGTGAGGAATAGTACTGTATAACCGATTTGAGCTGATATGGAACAATGCCAGATCAGTGAGCCAGCCAAGCTCTTCCGCAAGTACTCAGAGATATCACCGTGGCTCAAGCCAATGTCGACGATGGTTCTGATCCTGCCGTTATCAGGTGCCGGAGTAACGAAAATATCTGTGTACATTGGACCTAACGCAATTCTCGGTGAGATTAAAAGGGTCGGGATTATATCTTGCTTTCAAGCATGTGATTCAGACCCATCTCTTATGTTGCTCTTCTTATCTAAGATCAGAGAAACACTGTGAACTATAGGTTTACACAGTGAAAGATGCATCAAAGCTGTCAGAATTCAGACCAAAACCAAGAAGAAAACAAGCTCAAGATTTACAGAAAAAAAACATTTCAAACAATTAAGAAATATATATTAAACATTGTGAATTGCATCATTGGCTTAGTGGTTGTGAGGCACACCAACTTCCTTGCAACCCAGGTTTGAATTCTGTTTGGATCAAATAAATGTTTAAGTTATTTTATTAAATTGAAATTAAGATAAAATAATATAATATACAAGTAATGAGGAACAAATATATAATTATACAATTTTTTATTAACTACCACGTTATTCCTTTCATTAGATTTTAATTGATTTATCACAATTAATAATATAATAGTTAAATCAAGACCAATTTCATAATTAAGTGATCATTTGATTACTTTACCCAATTTTTATAGTCTATGTACTTTAGTAAAGATAAAAGGAAAAAAATTAAAATATTTGATTGTTGAAATGATTAATATTTTATTAAATAAATATATATTAAATTCTTGTATCAAGATTTAAATTCAAACAAAATAATAATAATAATAATAATAATAATAATAATAATAATAATAATAATAATAATAATAGTAGGAACATCCTTTTATCACCAAGTTGATTAGTAGATCATACAATATTAAACATCAATTTAAACAAACCGAATATAATAAAATTATAATTTGAATTTTCAAATTCTATTTTTTTAATTTAAATTTTAAGTGTATTATTAATGGATATTATTTTAATTAACTAACGAGTTTTTTCACGTAAAAAATCTCTATTAGAAGACTCATTCACCAAAACAAGTTGTGCGACGTTGATTGATCTAGATTATTTATGGTGAAACCTTAAAAATCGGAAGAAAGACAAAAAAGATATTGTTTAAATTTAAAAAAAAATAATACACAAGTTTATATAAACTTTAATTTATATAACATATTAATTATTAAATGTAGGTTTAGAGTTTAGATTTAGGGTTAGAGTTTAAAGATTTATAGGTTTAAAGCTTTAGAGTTTAAGAATTTAAGATTTAGAATTTTAGGTTTAGAAATTTAGATTTAAAATTTTAAAGAATGATTGTGTAATTCTTTTATATATTTTATGTATCATAATATAATATTTGACTTTAATTAATTCAAAGCGTTCTCTTTTTAATAAATTTAATTGTATAATGATTTAATGTTAATTTTATAAAAGTATGTATATAATTATTTAATTATTTTTTATTTTCAAATAAAATGAGAAAATAATTTTAGCTTAATCTTTAATTAAATATTTATTTAACTTAAATATTAATTTTGATAAAATATTAATTTATTCCTCATCTAGCTTTGTGGTTTAGGCATTTGTACATTTGTATTAAACGTTCTAGGTTTGAATTTTTGCTGAGTTTCTTCTATTTTGTGGCAGTAACGAAATATAACTTAAATATAAGTTTTAGTAGAATTATCCTAAGTAATTTACTTATCTTAATGGCTAAATGTCTTAATTTTTAGCGAATAATAATCAAAATAAAAAAGTATGGGTCAAGTATACTAATGGTCATTGAATTTTTAGAACTCTTTTATTCTGATCATTGAATTTTTAAAATTTTTATTGAGGTTATCCAATTTTTATTTTGCTTTCATTATTATTATTTTAACAAAAATTAAGTGATTCCAATGAAGGTTTTAAAATTTCGGTTATCAAAATAAAAATATTATAAATGTTTAGTGATTATCTATATAGTTTACTTTGAAGAAAAATTAACGGGCCACGTCACTATTTTTAATGGAAGGTGATGATAGAGACTAAAATGAAAGCGAAATAAAAGTTAAATGACCTTAATAAAAAATTAAAAATTTAATGACCAAAATAAAAGTACCTTAAAATTTTGGTGACCATTAGTGTACTTTACTCAAAAAGTATTTTGAGTAAAATATTTGGTCAGCAGCCTTCCCATTTGACGGGTATACACCTCGTTTAAAATGCTTGATTTTGGTCCTTGAAAAAAGCTTGAATTCTGCACCTCGTTTAAAATGCTTGATTTTGGTGCATTAATTAAAAAATTGAATTCAGTTTAGATGTTTTTCTCTCAGCTATAAGATTTTTTTTAATAATCTCGGGGTGTATTATATATTTATAATTTTTTAATTCATTGGTAAAGTATATATTTCTTACATACATAATAAAGTTAAGATTAAATATCGAAATTGAAAAAAGTTTATTAGACCTTTCAATTTGTAAATTTGAAGAGATAAAAACATTATTTGATTAATATTTAAACTAAAATGATCTAAAATATATTTTTTAATTCTTTGTCCTTGCTTACGGACTAAGAAAGTTTTTACTATTTGTTCGAACTCGAATTTTTTAAGATAAATATCTTACTTTTTACTATTTATTGATTCAATTTATATATATTAATAAATCATTTAAATCATTAAAACCAAAACTTTTATTTTATTCAAATTAAAATAATCAAATTAATTTTTTTTTATTTGAATCAAAATATTTGAAAAAATAAATTGATAAAGTTTTATGATTTATTCGTAATGATTTTTAAGAAAAAGAGCAAAATGAATAATATTATTTATAAATAATTTTATTTTATGAATATACTCATCTAATTATCTAAAGTCGATATAAATTTTTATGTTTATCTAACTGAAAAAAAATGGATTAAATCAAAATATTTTAATTTAGTATAATGATTTGTGTACATGCATAATTTCTATGAGAAAAGATAATTTCATACAATAAATATAAAGATTTATGCATATACACAAATTATTTCAAAGTATAACCTCTCGACCCGGTCTAGATACCACCTGACTCGAACGAGTTACACGGGAAATACCGAGGCTAATTCGGAGACTCACCCCGATAAACGACCTTACATTTTTACTCTATTTTTTATTCATCTAGATGATTTATTTTGATCCTGCATGTTCATGAATAATTATATTCAAATGTAGCGAAAACAGATAAGAAACAAGTCCTAAATAACATGTTTCAGGGATGAAAATATAATTTTCCAAAAAATAAAGGAGTAATTATGAAATTAATGTTACCAATCTTTAATTAAGTTCATTACATGATTGTATGTCAATTTTCAGCATAAAACAAAGTCTACAACTCAGTTTGTTGCATGCTCAAGATTTAGGGACTAAAACGTAAGGAATCCAAACTTAGTTTCGGCCTTTAACTACTTTTAATGGAAAATACTCCTAAGTACACGTGGATAACGCTTTTCCGTTAAAAACATATTTAAAAACATCTTGTAATGCAACCCATAATATACAAAAATTAAGTTTAAAAACCAAGTCATGCTTTTTATAAAAACAACCAATTGTGACAAACAACGCCACCTTTTTGAAAATCAACAAGTGTACCATGTGTAAAACTAAAATTGATTTTGATATAACAATTATGTTCAAGGACTATTTTTGTAATAAATTTTTAAGATACTAAGTCAAAATTAAGATTCAAATCAAACCAAGAACTTTGAAATAATTATTCTAAGTGTTTTTACACGCGCGTTTTGATACCATTAGAATAGGTATCGATACCGCCCTTTATTTTTCAAAGAATGTTCTTGAGACTTAGAACAAGTATCGATACCCGTTTCGATAACGAAACCTCACTGCCAACATTTGTTTCGAACCCAGTATCGAACCATTCTTTAAGTTTTAATTATTTTAAAATTATTTTAAATTATGGCTTAGTATCTCGATACCAGTATCAATACCCCCAAAATCCTCAATGGCTCTTTTAAGCATTAAATGAGTTGACCGTTGGTGGCAGTTAAAGCTTTAAATGGTGGTTAACCCATTTCGATACCAAACTTCACAGTTTAGTTCAGGTATCGAAACCTGTTTCGATACACCCTTTATAAATGCACAACGACTCTTTCTTTTTATGGTCTGTTTCGAAATAGGTAGCCCATGTTTCGATACCAGTTGTTGCAGAGTGCATTTATGATGAAAAGATGAAGCTTCAACGTCTCAATTTATGTTTCCAACAACCCCAACGGTTAGAAATCAATGAGAAGATATAAATTGAAGCATTTTGAGCAGCATTAACAACTATTGAACCTCAAGCAACATCCAAGTAATCAAATCCAACTCCAAAGCACTCTATTGCATATCTTGACTCCCAACTCTTGTATTTCATTTCAATTCTTTGTAATTGAGTTTGGGGAGAGTTATGTAATTGGGGTATTTATTTCTTGTGAGAGAAACTTTCGTGTCTATCTTTCTTCAATTTTATTCTTGTGAGGTTGAATCAATTCTTGAGTAGAAAGATTGATTCGAATTGTAACGGTTATCCCTTAAACCGAGAAAAAGGTCGATTTCATATAGTGAATTGGTTTTAAAATCCTTAGTAGGAGCTAAGGTAGTGGATGTAGAGCTATTTTTGAAGCTTGAACCACTATAAATCTTGTGTCTCAACTTTTCTCCATTTTTATCAAAAATCTTCCACAAAATTTTTAATAGCCAATTCACCCCCTCTTGGCCAACTTTATCAATCGATCAACTCAACACCATGGCTCACAAGCCACAAAACCTTTTCAAAATTACTTTTTGAAAACACATGCTTTGTAAGCATAACAATCTTACATGCTACTCATAGCAATGATTAAAAAAACATTGGAGCTCGTTAACAAAACACATGCAATTCTCAAATTGCACCAAATCAGTAAATAATTTACACTTGCGTTTTTCACATGTTGGTTAAGTGACACGATTAGACTTACCTCTAATCGTTGGGAAAAACGGACACATACGAATGACATCGTACACCAATTCACACAGATTAACTATCACAATCTAAAGATCCCACCTTGGTGTTCGATATAGTTCGCCATACCCGAATGTGATAAGGTGACTGTTATATCACACAACACTAGGCTAACCTCTAATGCATCACTCAAGGAATTTAAAACACGTACGCATTTTATAATTATAGTGCACTCACATCCTATTGATCAATAAATTTATCCCATGCCCATCATCTTAATATCCAACACAAAATAAAACCAATGCTCAAGTTTTAAAGTTAAAACAGTATGTAACCACATGTATCAAATGCATAAACCGATAAAAAAACACTTTTCTTATGTTTTCTAAAACAAAACCATGGGAACATCATATGCATATAAAAGCTTTGTAAAAACATCTCATGAGCATTGAAATACACGCATATTTACATATACACAAGTATAACACGAGCATGACTAAAACACATAGTAAAAATGAGGCATAATATGAGAACCTTTAAGAAAGCAATACTTAAAAATTATTTTCGAGTATAAGGAGGTTTTTCACACCTTCCATGCACCCCAAACCTTTGAGAACACATTTAAAACATTGTCAAATCGACAACCCTCATAATCCACTCACCGATTTACCTAAACTTACTCGACAAGTCACTTGAAAACGCGATTCAGCTTTTCAATCTCCTTCAAACTTATTCCTCTACCACCTGGACAAATTAAAGCATCAAAATTAGAGGGTTTAGTGCATTATAACACACTCAAACATCCCTCAATTCGAACCAATACATGGCAGACTCTAAAAATATCATAAAACTTAATCGAAACTCACCAAAAACCTTTCCAAACACCACCTAAACCTTATGTCCGAGATTAGATACTTAAAAACCATATTAATTAAATCTAAACACTTTAAGATTCATTTATTTAGGCATCAAAAACAGCCATGTAAAACCCTTAAACAAAATTCAAGAAAAACAATGGAATTTTTATCAAGAAAACCAATTTTATTGATTCAAGACTTTAAAAATTGTTTCAATCATCCAAGAACTTAGAAATTAAAGATCGATATTTGATCTAACGGCCTATAGATTACTACACATAAGAAGAAAAGGGGATTAAGGTTCTGATCATTGGGACAGACGAGCCTATTTTATTAAGGACCCAAATTGGGCTTACGGACTTCATGTAATAATATTTTTTTTACTTATAAAAATGTAAATGGACTTGTATTTAAAAGTGGTTAGGGCTTTATAATATTTATGTTGGCTTTTATTCAATATTTGAGTTTTATTTACAGATTTTATTTAATTAATGAGCTCTATATTTGTTGGGTTTATTTATTTAATTTTTAATATATAATAATAACATAATATTTAAAATATAGGGATAATAAAACTTATAAATAAAAGTGTTTTAAACGAAAGCAACAAAAAAGTAATATGATAACCGAAACAGAAATTATTAGAAAAAAAAAGGAAAATAACAGATATAATAGTAAAGACATAATAAATATAAATTTTAAAGATTTTTTTAGTTATGCTAGGTAATATTAACATATACTTTTGTGTGTGTATATATATATATGTTAAGGATCTAATCATTAAAGCTCACTATTCAAAATTAAAAAAAAAATTAATATAGTTCAAAGACTCTAGATAAAATTAGTGATTACATGTAGACATTGAAAATTTGATCCGAGAATCGAAAACCGAACCGATTTACCTGAATCGAGACCCGATTTAATCCGAACAAGATGATCCTAACATGATCTGAAACCCAAACTGAAACCAAAACCGATCCGAATTCTAGAAGAACTGATATAGATCCGTAACCGATTTGACCCGAACCGAAAGCAACCTGAAATTAATTTTCTCAAAACCGATCTAAAATGAACATCAATCTGATTTTAACCCGGAAATTGAGTCAAAATGAATAAATAATTTATTTTTACTATTTTTTATTTTTTTAACAATATTATAAATAATAAAATAATATATATTTTATTATATATTTTCTATTATGATAATATTAGTTAATCACTACATCTGATAATAATTTAAGGTTTAATATCATATTTCCTTTTTTAAGAATCAATATATTTTTTGTTAATTAGTCTCCATCAGAACTAACTTGATTCATGAAAGAGAGAAAGAAGATATCAATAAAAGGGAAAAGTTAATATAAGTCTTAGAGATTTAAGTCTAAAAATAAAAGTATTCTAATTTGCGAAAAGTGAGAGAGAAAAAAAGTAAATTATTATTATTATTATTATTATTATTATTATTATTATTTAATTTCAATACAAGTGAGAGGGAAAGAAGAATCGAAAAGGGAGATCAACCGTCAAAAACTCAAAATGGTTGGTCACTATAAAGATAAAAGATAGATTAAAAGTTAAAATAGAAATGACAGAGAGTTTTTTAATATCATCATCGTATATGAAATTATGGTTTAAGGTTTGACTTTATGCCCATAAAATTATATCTCTTTTTTACGTGTATTTTAAAAATATAAAAAAATTCTATCGTATTAAAAACCATCATCGAATATGTAATTAAAAATATAGTTATAAAATTGGCTCATAATTCGTTAAATTCAGGTTAAATAATTAATACCAATGATGGTTGATTTCCAAATATTGAACTATTGGAATTAAACTTAAATGATAATATTATCAAATTAAAAGACATGTTCGATGATGGTTTTTAAAAATTAAAAAAAAAACATGTTTTTTACTAAAAAGAAATAAAAAGACATATTTTTACAAGAATATATGAATAATTTTATATATAATATACACGATTAGATTCATACTCAAGTCCAACTCAAACCAAATTAACCCGAAAATTTAAAGATTAACCCGATCCGAACGACTCGATATTGACCCGAATCAAAAACATCCGATCCAATATTGACCCAGCCCAAAAACAACCGATCTGATATTGACCCGAATCACCGATCCAATATCCAGATTGACCCGAATTATCATATAACCGAATTAAAGCCCGAACTAGACCCAAACCGAATCTAAATTGAATGCAAACAAACCAAAAATGAACCAAACCGAAACAATCCGAACGAAACCGAACCGAATGAACTGTTTGCCGCCTCTAATTACAAGTATATACATAATTTCTTACGAGAAAACATAATTTGCTACAAGAAAAGTAAGGATTATGTATGTACATAAATTACTACAATATATACATAACTCCTCACAACAGTTGTAAGAAAAATCGTATGTACTGAATTTCTTATACTTATTCACCAAGTCTCAAAGGGGCTCAACTTAGTGTAATTATTTATGTACATACATAATTTCTTACGAGAAAATATAATGTGGTACAAGAAATGATAGGATTTGTGTATGTACATAAATTACTATAAAATATATACAACTCCTTACAAAAGTTGTAAGAAAAAAAGGTTTGTACCAAATTTCTTACCCCTACTCATCATATCCCAAAAAGTCTCAACTTAGTTTAAGAATTTGTGTACATATCCAATTTCCTAAGATAAAATATATTTTGATACAATAAAAATAGTAAGAATTTGTACTGAATTTCTTGTATCAAAATATATTTTATCTTAGGAAATTGGGTACTGAATTTCTTACACCTACTCATCCTGTCCCTTATAGTACAAAATATATGTATGTATACAACTTATTACACAATATACACAATTCCTTACAAAAATTATAGTAAGAATTTGTACCGAATTTCTTGTATCAAAATATATTTGGATAATATTATAATTTTTCTTAGTACAAAGTATACACAATTCTTTACAAATTATATAAGAAAAATAATATGTACTAAATTTCTTACACATATTCACCCTGTCCCTTATAGGCTTAACTTAGTGTAAGAATTTGTGCACATACATAATTTCTTACGAGAAAATATAATTTAATAAAAGAAATGTTAGGATTTATGTATGTATACAAATTATTACACAATATACACAATTCCTTACAAAAACTATAATAAAAGTATTATGTATCGAATTTCTTATACCTATTCACTGACCTAAAAGGATTAACCTAATATAAAAATTTATGTATATACATAATTTTCTACGAGAAAACATAATTTGGTACAAAACTTACAAAGACTTACATTGGCGTAAGTCTTTTATATATAAAAACAAAATCAGTTTAACAATTTCCTTCTTTGATTCCATATATAAAAGACTTACATTAAGTTTTTTTTTTATGAAAACAAAATCAATTTAATACTTGACTAATCTTTTATTCCATATATTAAAGACTTGATAAATAAATTTAGTAACATAATTAAAGTTAAAATATATAATTTATAACTAAAAGTTCTATTTATTTATTATTTAAAACTTTAGTGAAAATTAATATGTTTGTGTAACAATTTAGTTTAGGGATGGCAATGGATCGGACTTGGATCGGATTTTATAAAGTCTAAGTCCATTTACATAAATCCAAATCCAATCCAATAAAATATCTAAAATCTAAATCCAAATCCAAAAGTTCAAATCCAATTATTTTTTAAAGTGACAACTCAAATAAATATCTTAAAATAAAAAAATATTTTTATCAAACAAATATTTTTAAATTTATATCACAAACAAATCTCAACAAATATTACAATCCAATATAAAACAAATTAAGGTAACAACTCAAACTTTTTAAATATAAAAATTTTAAATATTTTTATTCGGGTTTATATATGGATCGGATTCATATCAGATATGGATTCGGATTGAATTTGGATCGGATCATGGCAATATCCATATCCAATCCACCTCCTAATAGGACTCGGACATTATTTTTGGATTCGGATTCGGATTTTTTAAATCGAATTTGGATCGAATTTTTTTCTTCGAATCGAATCAAATTCAGATCGAGTTCGGATTATATTGCCATCCCTAATTTAGTCTATATAAAATCTGTTTACTTTACTATACAAAATGAGTTATCTAATCAAATGTTTAAATTTAATAATACCATTTAACTAAATTTTGATGACGTTCAAATTTGTTATATTTTTTATATCATAATATATAAATAATATGAGTACTATATCTTCCATTCTTCTCTATAGTAAATAATTTAATGTGTTGTAGATTCCTAACTTTCTGAAGTTAAAACATGTTCAAGCAGAACTCAAAATGAAATATAAAGTGCATAAATGTAAGTAGAATTATAAGTCTTTTTTTTTTTTTTCTTTCAAGTTTTTGCATGGTAATATTTTGTTTCAGACAATTACCTTGTAGATGAAATTAAACTTGATATCACATTTTGAATGATTTTACGGATTATAATAAATAATATTTGTTTTTACGATTACAATTATCCTTTTCAGTATTTTTTTTTAAAACGCATATAATTGTAGCACACTTTGAACTAAGATTAACCAAAATATTTGTATTCAATTTGACATTGTATTCATATTCACAATGAAATGGAGGGTGCATAATTATAAAATAGAGAGTGAATAACTGTAATTGTATAATTTTGAAGACAAATATTACATACAGAAAACAAATAACCAATATTTATATATAATTTTTATTATTTTAGTCTTAACATATACGAATAAATCAAAATATATTATTTTCTAATATATATTACTTCTTATTTTTTATCATCAAGATCATTTTTGTCCATTAAAAAAAGCATTGACAATAATAATTATTTATCTATTGTTGTTCATTCGAAAAAGAGAATTGACATTTGTAATTATCCACATATTATTACCCATTTAAAAATAGAACAATGTCATTTTCACTTATATTTTTTTACCAACATAATAAATTTAACAATACGTTTCTTTTTTAAAAATGTAAAAACATCTATTCTGATGTGAATATGTTTTTAACCAATAAATATAGGTGATTAACCAACATTAATGAAAAACATGTGAATTTACAACAATTTAAATAACCAACATTAAATAATCATAACCTATATAATTATATACTTATCTCACTTAAGAAGACGAATACTTGCATGATTATGAATATATACTTTTAAATTTTAATCTTGGTTTTAACAAAATTTTAATTTTATTCAATATATCCACCCAATATATTTAAATATCCTCAAAAATATCAATTGTAAAAACAGAACAAAATATCCAAATAGAATAAAGAGATAATGAAATCATCAAGCTATGAATGAGGTGAAGATCAATCAACCAGATTGTACAACAAATACGATTAAAACTAATAATTTAACATATAAAATACAACCAAAACCAGATATCTTTTTTGGATTAAAAAATAAAAATGGAAACTAATCCAAAAAACATCAAAATAATTTGATCCCATCATTCATTAGCTCTCATTTTATGCAAAAATAACCCCAAAAAAGTAGGTGATTCATAATAACAAAGATTAGATAGATAGATAGGTAGGTAGGTAGGTAGATAGATAGATAGATAGATAAAAAAAAAAACAAAAACAAATTATAGCATCCATATAAAAAAGTGAGAGTTGTCTAGAATTACCCAAAACAATATAAATTTTTTATAACATTAATTAGTTCAAAATCCTAAAAAAATCTTTCACATTATTCAACATATAAAAATCAACAATTTTGACTAAAAAAACTTTAAAGTCATATAAAAACCTATGCTAATCTAAAAAGATTTTAAACCAAAAATATATAAAAATTTTACCTCAAAACCTTTTTTTTTCTTTACCAAGAGTGAAAGCTGGTGAGTCTCCTTTTAGAAAATGGGAGATAAGACCTTCAAAATTATATAAAAATCTCGATTAATCTAATCAGATTTTGAACCAAAAATTAAAAATTCTAATTTTAAAATCTTTCTTCTGGTGAAATCCGCTTGAATTGTTCTTAGAAAATGAAATATAGGTTCCCGCTCAACAAATTGGTGTTTATAACCCAAATTTTCCTTTTTGTCTTTGGTTAACCTAGTCAACTGATTTTCCTTAAAAAAATTTAATTCAACAGATCATAATAAATTGGTTTCATCTGAGAAATAAAATGAATTGATTGTTTTTAGTCGTCAAATAAGCCGTTGTTTTTCTAGAAATGGTCGTTTACCCTTGGAATAGTCTGGTTGATTGTTCGGTCAACGCTTGTTGCAGTGCGTAAAATTAAAGAAAAAGATTACATCAACTGAACCGTAATTTTAAATTAATATTAATTTTTTATTATTTAATTAAAAATGACCTTTAACATTATTTAAAAAACTTTAAATTGCCTGCATAAGGTGAATTATTTTTATAGGATGCGAATTTAAAATTCATTTTTAAATAAAACATTAGTTTTGTGTTGAATAAGTTAATAAAATAAATAATTTATTATATTTTTAATATAGAATTCGTTTTTGTAGGACATAAATTTAAAATTCGTTTTTTATAAGATATAGATTTACTTTATGTGAACTGATAAAGGATTATTTTTAAATGATCTTATTAAATTTTGGTTATTCTTCTAATTAATGATAAAAGGGTATTAGTTTAAAATTACCAAAAAAAATCTTATATCCTTGTAAATAAGGAAAATAATATTGTCATTCTCACGTGAAATAACAAGATTCACTTTCTTATTCTGGCAAATAAAAATATATGATCATTGTTTCTAATTTCTGCCCCCTTTGCAAATAATTCATCCCCGACCTAGAAATTAAACTTGTGCAGTTCATAAGTACTTGAGATGCAGAAAAATCCCAATACCAGCATTACAAGATTTCCAACCTTATAATTCGAAAAAAAAATGTATTTATCAATCTATTTATCTGGTTATATTATTTTTAATTAATAGCTGGGAGTGTGGAATCAGGAAGATTTGTCGAACCAGGAGGTAACGTTAGGATATAAAAACAGTTATTCGGATGAGTATTAGGTAGGGTAAAATCGGATACAAGTCATTTCAGGTTGATTTGATGTTTTGACTTGATTCGGGTCGAGTGAGGGTCTATTTCAGGTTGGGTCCTTTTCAAGTCAGGTCTATTTTAGGTTGAGTTCATTTCAGGTCGGGTTCAAACGATTTGAGTCCAAATTAGATATCTGACAGGTTTATTTTCAGTTTGGGTAGATTTCAGATCGGGTTCATTTCAGGTCGGGTTCATTTCAAGTCGGTTTTATTTCAGATCGAATTAATTCAGGTTTTAAATTCATATTAATTAGAATTATTAAGTTTAAGTTTGGTACAAATAAGTAATTAAGTAAATAATTGATAGACTTTAGGTTGAATGTTTGATCATTCATTTCGAATTAATTATTTAATATCTAACGTCTTTAACTAGCATGAATTCCATTAAAAATAAATATTACGCACCAACTAAACAAAAATATCATCAAATGATTCATATTTTAAAAATTATGATAAATTACAAAAATTAAAAATTAATAAAGAATAAACATTGGACTAGAAAGAATAAAGTTTTAATTAAAAAAGATAAACATTAATAAAATAAAATATTATTTTATTTAAAACACTAAACTAAATTAGAAAAATAAATATTAGTCAATTTAAAATTAAAATAAAGTTCTAAGGACTAGATTAAAAAATTATAAATTAATAGTAGTTAAATTCGGTGAAAAAATTTAATTTTAATATATTTTAATAAGTTATAATTTATACCTATACAATATAGTTTAATACATTTCAAAAAACGTAAATATAAAATTTATAATATATATAGAATATATTTTATATATAATATTTACACTATATATGGAAATATAAAATATATAATACTATATATATAAAATATATAATATGTATGTATATGTATATAATAAGTATGTATGTAAGTATATATATACTTATATACATATAATATACATTAATATATGTATATAATATATATAAGTATGCATATATATTGTATGTATATTTATATATGAGTATGTATGTATATGTATACATTAATATATGTATACTTATATACATGTATATATATTAGATGTATACTTATTACTTTTATATATATATATATATATATATGCATGTATACTAGATGTATATATTAATATATGTATATAATACACATTAATATATACTATAATCTATATAATATACTAATATACTAGATATATAATATAGTTTAATATATATAATATACTTATATATATTATACTTGATGTATTAATGTATTATATGTAATATATAATATACTTAAATGTATACTAATATATGTATTTATTTTGTTTATAAATTAATGTATGTATATGTATTTAATTAATGTATATATATTATTAATTCTTTAAGTCCAACATTAATTTCCTAAGCCCAAATCACTAAATTAATTCTCTAAGACTAATTCTTCAATCTCTAAACTAATTCTTTATGATCAAATTGAAACAATTTTAAAATATATAATCTGATTTTAATTAAACGATGAGCAAATCGAATAAAAAATAAAATTTAAAATTTAATTTTCGAGTGATCATAATCAAATTGAAATAATTGTAAAATAAGGTATAGAGCGTCGTGAGATTCAATTTTTAGGCGCGACCTATATAAAAATATGTGAAATTTGTTACCTGACCTAAAGTAGTGTCAAATGAATATTTAAAACTAATTTTCTTTTTTTATATTTTTAATTAATTATATTTAATCAAAATTTATTATTTGATTATATGTAATAATAATAATAATAATAATAATAATAATAATAATAATAATAATAATAATAATAATAATAATAATAATAATAATAATAATAATAATAATAATAATAATAATGGTAAACTACTGCGCTAGTCACTTTTGTTTACCCTTAGTATACTTTTAGTCACTGATTTTAAAAAAAAGACCAGTAAGGTCAATATCGTTTCGGGATGTAAATTTTTGGTCACTCTAACGTTAAATACCGTTAAATATTGACGAAAAGATGATCTGACATAATAAAAAATGATAAATTACTTAAATAATCCTTAAACTATTATTATATTTTTATTTTCATTTTTAATTTAATCCTAAAAATTTAAAACTTTATATTTTTACCATCTTCCAAAAAAAACCTCTAACTCTAACCTTTATCCCCTTTCAACTTAGTCAAAACTTTCGCCAAAACTCTTCAACCTGTAATTTGAATGCTTTTTATTCACACTCATTCAACTTTGATCTTTAGAACCGCTTCATGTGAAGTGAAGTTTTTCTTTTCATGTTATTGGTCACATAATTCCTCGTTCAATAAGCCATTGAAGAAACCTCCTTTTTTCCAGCTCTTGTGGCTTTGAGCTCTTGAGACTTGCCGTGTCAATCTCTGTTGATTTTTGATCTTGTATCTATAAACAGTTCGTTTATGACCAACCCTTTGTAAAATACTTTGCCTTTCTCTCGTCATTTCTTAGATCAAATCTGGTGGAAGCAAAACCATGGGGTTCAATAATTCAAGATCAGTAATTCAAAATCTGGTGTAAGGTTTGATCAAACCTACATACAGGACCCGAATGATAGAAAGGAAAGGTGAAAACTCCAGATTAAAAGAATGTAAAACCAACAAATGCATCAGGAAAGCAATTGCATTACATGTTTGTAGCTGAAAGCAAATTTAAGCATCATTATGGGAAAAAGTTTACATAGTTTTGGTTCCTACAAATATTTTCAACATAATGTTATTGTCCCCGTATAAACATGCATAGCCAGAAAGCCATATGCTTTTAACTAGAGAAATCCATATATGAAAGCAGAGCTAAATTGTTACTAAACCAAATGGTTGGACTCATGGCTTCATAAGGGGAAGATAGATCACTCGATTCCTTGTGTCTGTTTTGAGGGTAAAAAACGGCTCCAAGCAGATGAAGTAAAACCTCGAGAAACAAGGTAGGTTATAAACGCAGCATATCCTCTGGTGAATGCAAACACTATACTTGTGAATATTACACCAGTAACTTCAGAGAAGAAGTCGAGTAAAAGGTACCCGTTGATCAACATCAACAGAATGGCCACGAGCCATGCAAATGCCTGCAAAGGAGAGAGGAGTAACGTTTAAGGAGAATTCTACTGCATAAACAAAAGGAATTTAGGAACTTCTATCATATGGTCACACGATTATTGGTAAAGAAATTTCACATTTTTCTTTATAGAAAAGGAATTAGCTGTTCTGAAATAAGACCAATCAGATAGAGTAGAGTTTTTTTTTTTTTGGAAGATGGTAAAAATGTAAAGTTTTAAATTTTTTAAGGTCAAATTAAAGATAAAACAAAAGTATAATAATAGTTTAAAGACTATTTAAGTAATTTATCATTTTTTAATTATGCCAGATCATCTTTTCGTCAACATTTAACGGCATTTAACGTTAGAGTGATCAAAATTTTACACCCCGAAAACAATAGTGACCTTACTAGTCGTTTTTCTAAATCGGTGACTAAAAGTGTACCGAGAGTAAACAAAAGTAACTAGCGCAATAGTTTACTCTAATAATAATAATAATAATAATAATAATAATAATAATAATAATAATAATCCAAAATTTACTATATATTATTTCCCTCCAAAATTTACTATATATCCCCTCCAAAATTTTATTTCCCCCCCTTTTTTTTATATAATAATCAAAATTTATTTTTAATTTTTTCACTCCAAAAGTTTCCCTCTTTTTTATATCGCTCTAAAATTTTTACACTAAAAGTAAATTAATCTCAAACTTAAAAAATAAGTAGCTTATTTCACTCTAAAATTTATCTTTTCATTCTTTTTTTTTATCAATTATCTTTTTCTTTTTTTATCAATTGTTTTGGTTTGATTTAATTGAGTCATAATTTAGATTAATTTAATAAAAATCTATACTTGATTTTATAATTCTTTTAACTATGTTTGTAATTTATGTTTTTATATTTTAATTTAGTTTAATTAATTAAAGTTAAATAAATTAATCTAACTTAATTAAATATTAATTTAAAATTATAATTTTTAATATAATATTAATTTAAAATTATAATTTTTAATAAAATATTAATTTAAAATTAAAATTAAAATTAAATACATTAAAACTAAATAAAATAGTAAATAAATTAATTTAATTAAATATGTAATACTAAATTTAAATATTAATCCCTAAATTAATTTTCATGTCTAATTCTATTTTTTAAGACTAATTATATTTATCAATATTTTAAATTCATCAAATTATAGATATACTTAATTATATATCATGTAACTATTAAGTATTGTTAATATTAGTTCATATCAATAACATGTCGAGTATAAAACAAGTCGGGTCATTTATCAGGTCGGGTTCCAAATAGGACGGGTAAAATTAGGTCTCGAGTCGATTCAGTCGGATAATACCGGTTATCTGCCAGGTTAGACTCGGGTTCGGGTTTGTTTCAGTCGGATGCAAGTTGGGTTTCGGATCCATAGTAACAGGTTGAAATCAGATTCGGGTCATTCTCGGTCGGATACAGTTCGGGTTCGATTACTACAATAACATGTCCAACTCAGGTTTGGTTCAACGACAGTCGAATATAGATCAGATTCGGATCATTACATCCTCGGGTCAAATCAATTTTTGACTTGAACAAGTTTCAATAAGTTTTTAGGTCGAATCAGTTTTTTATATCCGAGGTAACATCTCTTGTCTATTTGTTTGTCTACGTATTGAGTTCAGGTGAGCATTGATAGAATAACAAATTAATATCAAGGGACAAATATAATTAACCATAAAAATACTTTTTTTTCATAATAAAATCGCCAATAATATTTCATTTTTTTTATTTTGATTGATTACTGTTAAGTTTCATTAAATTTAAAAAAAGATGATGACTGGCATAATTATAATTTTAGTCCTTAAATATATATTTATTAATTTAATCTTAATTTTTTAAAGTTTTTTTTAATAATTTAGTCATCTCAACTTTACTTCCCTTATAAAACAACCATCTTTCTCACTTAGAAACCATACAGTCCATGTCCACCTTTGTTGCGAGCTCCTTGTATTTATTCCGTATCAATACAAATAATATAGTTCGAATTCAAATCATCGAGAGTGAATAAATCACCCTATACTTTTAAAACTCCAAAAATAATAAATTAATATTTTAATTATATAGTTTTGGGGCAAATAAAATATTCATCATTGAATTAACTATAAAGTTTGAAGGGACTAATAATAAGAAATACATTAATTAATACATAAAGTCTCCAAAAATGAAATACAACCAAACAAAAGAGAGTATCAGAAATGCAAGCAACTTAAACCCTACAACTGCAAGATGTCAATTTTTCCTCCACAAATTAAACTCTAAAACAAGAGAAACCAAAACTAAGATACAAATAAGCACACCGAAGCTACCACTCCATGCCGTACCCTCATCTCCCAAATGAATCCCATAGAACACATTAGCTATTGCAAGTCCAATCAAAATCCTCCCAACATTGTGATGGTAACAAGTCCAGTATTTCCTCACCTTTGATTCCTTACCTGGCCTGGCAAACACGGACATCACCTACACGATTCGAATATACTTAAATTGAAGATATAAGCGTCTTCAGTTTAAATACGTATGTGTAGATTCATTCACGAATCACGTTAGATCCATAATATGATTCGTATTTCGTAGTACAAGTTAGTTCAAGAGTTTTTGTATATTAGTGTATAGAGAGAAACCTGGAGACATCCGAGAATAAGAATGAAGATGCCTAGAGCTTTGTGGGTGTCGACGTCCTGGCCGAGACGATCTTCTAAAACAAATCCGGTGATGATACCAAAGATGCCAAGGAGGAAGGCGCAAGACTGAGTGACCAGGTGAGCATAAAACCAGAGCGGATCCCATTGCCTGAAGTAGCGACCAATTATTGCTCCGATGAACATGAGTATACCCCAACTCAAAATACAGAGTATTCCATGGCTCTTTCTTAGACTCGAATGTGGGCTGCTTGTTGTACTCGATGTACCTGTTTCATTGCATAGCATTCAAAACAATTTTATTTCGAAAAAAACTGATATAATTTAAAAATTATTTAATACACAGGTCGTGTAAGTTTTAATTTATATAATTTTTATTTATTTTAAAGAATACGATTTATGATTTACATTGGAAGAATTCCACAAATTATTTTACACAATTTTTATATATAAATAACCCACATAATTTTCTATAGGTTAGTTCAGTACGTTGGTGGTACACCAAATCTCCTATTTGGAAGAAAAACAATGGGTTTCTTCGATTATACCCTGTAAAGTACGAACAAAAATCTGATACTCTTTTAGATACCCTTCCTATACTCTAATACTAAAAAATTAAATATTAAATTAACTTTAAATTTTAAAATCTAAATTTTAAATCTTAACCCCTAAAAATATTCTTTACCCTAAATTTTTTAAACTCTAACATTAAATCTCAATTTTAAACCCGCCCCTAGTTTCATCCAATTTATATAAATATATTAAAATTTTGATTCTTCTACATAATATTTGATCTCTCCCTATTATCTTTTAAAAATCTTGATCATAATTTTTTCTTTAGTTCTATCACATTACGTATCTAAATCTATCTAAATATTTTAGAATTTTTAATATACTTTTAAATAATATATATATATATTTTAAAAATATCGATCGAGAACACTGTGATATGATATATTATATCAACAGATACAAAAAATTATCTAAATGTAATGATCTAAATTAATCAAATGACTTAGGGTGTGTTTAGCATTGATTTCAAACTAGCTTTTGGTTCAAAAAGCTGTTTTGAGATCAAAAGCAATGCTAAACGGTAGCTTTTGGGAAAAAAAACTACGTTTGAAAAATGCTTTTCAACACAACTGCAAAATCTAAAATTTCTAGCTTTTACAATCGTAAAAATGAATTGAGAGTCAAATTACAAATTTAACCTTTATTTATTATTGTTTTATTTATAATATATAAATTTATAATTTTTATAAAGATATAATTAATAAAATATTTTTAATTTAAAATTACATATATTAATTAAAATATTTTAAATTTTTATATTTTGATAGAATATATATAATTATTAAATATATATATTTATTAATAATTTTTTTTATATTTTTATGATAATTTAAGTTGATATATTTTATATATTATAACATTAAAAAATTAGGTATCATTTATATATATAACTTACAATACCATGTCCAAAATGTTATTTATCTTATTAAAAACATTTTTTGATAGCAATATTAAACACTTAAATCTCAAATCTAAAAATTCAAAAGCACTTCTGTAAAGAACTTTTTAAAAGTACTTTTTCGTTGCACTTTTTGAAAGTAATACTAAACTGACCCTTAATTGTTTTAATTTATTAATTTAAGAGTTTAATTGAGTAAAAAATTAAAAAATTTAATTGATATTTTTTAAAGTTTAAAGAATTCTTATACGTTTAAATAATTTTAAATTAATTACTTATGCTCTATCTCATCCTTTCCCAATATTCTATCCTTTGCCAAATTAATTTAATTTATTCAATAAGTTTAACCTATTTATTCAGATATTTTATCCAATATATCTAAAATAAAAACTTAATTAGGAATTAAGAAAAAAAGAACAAACCCGTTATTAGAGGGTGTAAATCGTTTATCTCTTTTCCATGTTTTATTTTTATGTTTTTCTTTTAAATTAAAGGGTTTAAGGGTAGAGTTTAAGGTTCAAGATTAGATTGTAGTTAGGGTTTAGAGAATTAGAAATAAAGTACATTTTTAAGATATAGGGTTTAATATATAAAATTAAGAGTTAGAGTTTAAAATTTATTTTTTTTAGAAATTTTAAAAAAAAAAATCTGAAAGGAAACAAGATAAAAGACTGAGAATTTATACCCGTTATTAGAACTAAGCTGCTGTTTCTGTAAATTATCTAAAAAAATGAAAGTTGGCTCCTCAAGTTATTTCAATTACCTGTAACATAATTCAAGCGAGTGGAGACTTTGTCACGGTGTTCAGCCAAAGCAAAGCCCGGCGACGATGGGATCACACCTACCGGCCCGACGGAGTACAGCATCCGCGACTGTGGTTCACTGGTGCTCAACTGGAACGCCATGTATACACGCGACGACTGTGAGGATATGGACGAAGAATTCTCCACGATCGTCAGGTTACCTTCATCAGGGACCACTAAGTTCGGTCTCTCCCCTCCGAGAAAGTACTGTTTCATGGTCCCGGTGCCGTTTGATGAAATCCAGCCAACCACGGCGCTTG
Source organism: Abelmoschus esculentus (assembly GCA_035048815.1). Lineage (NCBI taxonomy): Eukaryota > Viridiplantae > Streptophyta > Magnoliopsida > Malvales > Malvaceae > Abelmoschus > Abelmoschus esculentus. The sequence continues at coordinate 12,838,712 of JAUCBN010000031.1, forward strand.
ATCCCACCATCTTACCGTTGCTTGAAAACCCCATTCCGACGAAGGAATTCGTGTTTGGCGTCGAGAGAACGAAGCTCCAAACGTTCGACGACGTCTGGACGTACTGCACAACGGAAAAATTCAAACAATTAACTCTTCCAAGAATATGACAAAAGTCCGCTACGAGAACTTCACTGTTAAATTCCAAGACAAGTTAACTTACTCTGAGTATGAAATCATATCGGCTCCACACAGAAAGGCACTGAAGAGAAGCCGTATCAAAGGGTAGATTAAGGTTTAGGTTGGAACTGCAGGAATCCGTCCCTTGTGAATTCACCTGCAAAACCGATAAAACCTGTAGGACAAGGAAAAAGGTAATGGAAATGGAAGATGGCTTCATTTTTGTTCTTTGTTTGAGTGTTTTTTCCTTGTCTTTCTGGCTAAAGGCGTGAATATTAGTGGAAACTGAAAAGAACGTGGTGTCTTAAGTTATGTTTGTTTACGAAGAAAATGTTATGTACTTTATAGCCGAGTATTTTATTAAACAATCAGAAACTTGATGTTTAAGAATACGAGATTGTGTGAGATGCAAATTCCTTTGTGTAGGTTTGATCTAGAATTTCGTTTAACAAGTTGTTTATTAAACAATCCGAACCCGTGTCCGGCACACAGTCTTTACTAAAATAAGGAAGTGGGGATGCCGGATGAAATTATTTAATGAACACTTGAAACCAGAAAAAACAATTAAAGAATTCAACAATGGCAAGAAAGTCTGCTACTTGATGATTGTCACCATCCTATACGGAAAAATTAAATCAATATACTTTTTTTTTAGAAATTATGTAGAGAAACAACCTCCAATCAAGATTTTGTAGAAAAATATTCTCTCTTTTCGTTTATGTAGGATAAAATTTAAGAAAATTTTACGACGGACGTCGAACACTGTTGAACACCACTAATGTTGAGCATTGTTGAACACTATTAAATTAATTAAAAAAATTAAAATTTTAAGGACTCGGTATGTAATTAATAAAAGTGTGATAAACTCAACATATAATTAATGTATGATTAGTCTTTTAGATTTTTATTCTTTATAAATTAATTTAATAATGTTCAACGGTGTTTAAGAATAACAATGTTCAGCGGTGTTCGACGCTCGTTGTAGACTCATCCTAAAATTTATGTCTTATTAATTTCGAACTTACTTTTAGTTAATATGAATTTCGTATTGAATGGGTAGATAAAAAAAATTATCATCATTTTTACACAATTTGCTTTTAGTTAAACACGAGTTCAAAACTCGCTCTTGGTAGGACACAAGTTTAGTTTACGTGGACTGAAAAAAAAATATTTTTTATATGGATGAGTCTACACGTTCGACGAACACCACTAACGATGAGTACCGTTGAGTATCATTAAATTATTCGTCTCTATGTCTCTATTTTTGTGTGACCTTTATTCGAGTCCGATCATATTTTTTGCCGCTTTCGCAGTCAGTCCGATAAAATACATTTCTCTAATTTTATTTTGATTTGGATTTGGGAGACCATCTAAAATCTAAATCGTCACCGGAGGGTGCAACCTAACCTGCCTTCACCGACAGTGGCCGTGGCTGCCCGTATGCGGCAACCACCATCAATTTTTGGCTTTCTCAAATTGAGTACCTAATTTTTAAATTATAACCTCAATTCTCATAATATAACAATAATTTTTATATTAGAACCCCAATTTTCAAATCTAATTTTAAATTCTTAATTTGAAACCTTAGTTTTATGTATTATTTCTTAAGTATCAACATGCGAGTAATCTAGTACTGGTACTGGTACGAGATGCACACCAATATAAAATTTAATCACTAAAAATAACTTTTAAAATATATATCGGTACACTAAACAAACATATCAATATGTGTGTTTGAATTTTAAAACTTTGTGTTAAGTTTAAATGCATGTAGGCTTAAAATGAATTGTGAATTTGAAAATTTAAATGGTCAATTTAAAAAATTAAGCATCAATTTAAAAAAATAGTGATTATATTAATATTGAATAATTATTAAAAGTTCAATACAAGATAATAATTCAGTAAAAAGAGAAAATATACACAATCGATCATTAAAAGATTAATTTACGTAACAGTCCATATTAAAAAAATCCTAACAATGGTGAAGGAAAGGATATGTCCAAGCTCTTTAAGAAGTTGATTTGATTCATGAAGAAAAAAAGAAAAAAAATTAAAATGTGAATTGAGGATGAAGATGAGGGATCTCATCATTTGCTTTGAATAAAAAAAATGAGACATATTAAATACGACCATCAATCAATATTAATACATCTCTCTCTTATCAATACACATAAATAAAAGGGACAATTTTGTCTCTTTCCTAGCATGCCTCGTATTATTATTGATTTTTCTTTCATTTATGACATGATTATTAAATTTTATATTTAATTAATTTATTTTTTTAAAATTTAATATATTCTAAATTTTAGGACTAACAATTTACTTGATGTTTGTGTAAGAGGGAGTCATTTTATTTAAATTTTTTCATTTGTCAATTTATGACCTGTATTGATATGTTCGGCTCCAAAATTATATTTATTGTTAGAAGTCCCCAACGACTCCAAATCAACCCTAATGACTAGTAAAGACCATAAACTCCTTAAAGAATTTAAAAGACTTAGTCAAACAATTATGTAACACTAAGAAACATCGCTAATATTCATGTATTAAGGAAGTGTTTTGTGCTTATAAAGTCTATTTTTTATTAGAAAACACTTGTGAATTTAATTGTTATATTCTCTTAAGATTTAGGTGAATGCGTAAAATTGTATATATTGAAACAGATACAAGTTTAAGAAAAGATTAAAACAAAAAAAATAGGAGTATCAGTTTAAGAAGTTCCTTGATATTTTGAAACAGATACACATCAACATACCTTGGTAGAAGCAATCAAGCAGATGTCAAATTATGTCAAGTTCCTTAAATATATCATCTCAAAAAGGACTAAGATAAGAGAATTTGAGACTGTCACTGCGACAAAAGCATGTATTGTCATGTTACACAATTGTGCACCAACCAAGAAAAAGGATCCTTGGAGTTTAACTATACAATGTTCAATCGGGAACCAATATGTTGGCAAAGCTTTTTGTGATCTATGGGTAAGCATCAATTTGATGTCAAAATCAGTGTTCCAAAAGCAAGACATCAGATAATGTTGAGTGGATCGAACAATCTAAAATGGCCAAGAGGAGGGGGAGGGGTAAATTGACACTTAAAAATTTGTGGAAGGTTTGGAAAATTGGAAAAATAGGAACACAATGATTTATAGTGGTTCAAGCTTCGAACAAGCTCTACATCCACTATATTATCTTCTACTAAGGATTTTCTAACCAATTTACTATTAAATTCGACCTTTTTCTCGGTTCAAGGGATAGTTGTTACAAACGAATCAATTTTTTTATCCAAAGATAAATTCAAACTCACAAGGTTATAATAAGAAAGAAAATGACAATTACAAGTTTCTCTCAAAGAAGACATTTCCCAAATACAATTGATCACTCCCCAAACTCAAAAGAAAGATTACAATGAAGATTACAAGAGTTGGGTGTACAAAGATTTAGCAATGAGATACTTTTGGTTGGATTGAATGCTTGGATGTTTGCTTAAAGATTAATAGTTGTTGTTGCTGCTTTGAAAGCTTGTTTTTATACCATCTCATTGAATTCTAACTGTTTGGGCGGTTAGGATCATCAATATAATCGTTGAGACACCTTCTTCCCACCATAAATGCACTTCTGTAACAATTGATATCGATACTCGGGGAACCTATATCTAAACGCTACTGAAATAGTGTAACCCCTCGACATGGTCTAAACACCACCCGATTCGAACGAGTTACACAAAGAATACCGAAGTTAATCCGGAGACTAGCCCTGATAAACGATCCTAAAATTTTAGTGTTACTTTTTATTTCTTTTATCTTATTTTATCTAATATAATTTATTTAGATTTTACATGTTCATGCAAGGACTAAGTTCAATTGCAAATTGATATGAAATAAATCCTAATTTAACCGAACAAGTTTTAGGGACCTAATTGTAATATTCTAGAAAGTTATATTCTAATTGTAAAATTAAGGTAAAAATATTTAATTAGGTTCATTACATGGTTACATCTCAAATTTCAGCTTAAATTAGTATCTACAACTCATTTAATTTCATGCACAAGTTTTAGAATATTTTCTAGATGCATATACACCTAAGTAAACATCATCCACATATCATGTACAACTTGCTAGATGCATTTCAACCTAGTTAGCAACAAGATACCAAAATCTTAAGAGCATGCTTCAACTTCAACAATCTCATAAACACATATAATAACAACATCAACATACTCAACATGATTTCTAGATGCATTCCAACCTAAATAACCACATCATACATTCAACTCAAATTAGTCATGCTTCAATATGAACAACACTCAAATTCACACATAGAGATAACAAGAATCAAACTTCAATATAACTTTATTATAATCAAAGGTATACTAATAGACAATTCAATTACAAGGCTAACATTAACTCGACTAATCAAAACATAACATCCCGACTAGAGGCATCATAACCTAATTTCAACATAAGGTTCATGACTTTCAAAATATTCTTACATTAAGTTTTCATTAAAAAAACGTCAACATTGAATATCATCAACATGTATAAACATACTACTATTTCAAGTCTCAATAGCATAGGCAATATTCATTATATGATAAACCTATCCCCATTGCTCTCTCACTACTACTAATGTTTATAAAAGACATACTTGAGCTTTCACTTGACAATTACATGGATCATTGTTTCTCTTGGCTGCCTCCACAATAAATACTCTGCATTGCAAGGTAAATGAGAGGGTAAGCATAAGCTTAGTGAGTGAATAAAAACATATTTAAAAACACCTTGCAATGCAACCCATAATATACCAAAATCAATTTTAAAACCAAGTCATACTCTAAGTAAAAACAATGTCCATGGCTTTCATCGCCACTATTTGAAAAACAACAAGTGTACCATGACTCAAGAGCCATAAAACCGTTTTAAAATACATTTTGAAAACACATGCTTTATAAGCATAGCACAAGACTTACATGTTGCACAAAGCAAAGCTTAAATAAAAACCACTTATTCACATATCAAATACATTTGCAAACCTCGTTGTAGGGTATCGTACACTTGCTTTTAAAAAGTATTGGTATCTGAACCGTTTAGACTACCACTAATCGTTAGGATAAACGGAACTACGCATGTAGACATACTTGCCAAGATATGACAGGCATGAGGCCAATTGCCAACATGCTATGTATGAGAGTCAAATCGCTACTCATACCACATATGAGGGCTAAATCGCCTACTCATACCCCTGATGGATTACCCCCAATTATGAAATCTCACCTTAGTATCTGGGATAAACAATGCTTAAATGTAATACAACACATATAACACACTCTAAGCATTAACTCTAATGCATGACTAAGGCATTTAATACACGTACACGTTTTATAATTTCAGTGTACTTACATCTTATTGATCGATCAACTTATCCACGTTACTATCTTCTTTAATAACAATACAAAAACAAAAAAATGTTCAATTTTTAGTTAAAAATAGTGAAATAAACTCATGCATCCCACCAATACATGCATTAAATGCATAAACCGGTAAAAATTATTTTTCTCATATTTTAAAAATAAAACTGTGGAAGTATCATATGGATATATTTTTTTTAAATAAATATTATGAGCATTTAAAACACATGCATACACATATGCACAACACTATATGAGCATGAATAAAACACATAGAAAAACACGGCATAATATGAGAACCTTTAAGAAAGGAATACTTTAAACTTACTTCTAAATATAGGGAGGATTTTCACACCTTACCTATACCCCAAACCTTTGAAAAAACATTTAAAACACTGTCAAATCGACAGCCCTCATAATCCACTCACCGATTTACCAAAACTTGCTTGACAAGTCACCCGAAAATGTGATTCTACTTTCTGATCTCCCTCAAAATTGTTCGTCTACCTATTGAACTGATTCAAGCATAAAAAACAAAGGGTTTATTGCATTAAAAAGCATGCAAACATCCCTCAAGTCGTACCAATACATGTCAGACCCTAAAAACACCATAAAACCTAATCGAAACTCATCGAAAACCTCTCCAAACACCACCTAAACCTTATGTCCGGGATTAGATACTTAAAATCCATCTTAATTAAAACTAAAAAAATTCAAGATTCATGTATTTAGGCATAAAAAAGCCATATAAAATCCTTGAACAAAAATCAAGAAAACAATGGAATTTTTATCAAGAAAATCGATTTTATTGATTCAAGACTTTAAAGATTGATGCAATCAGCCAAGAACTTATGAATTTTATTAAAGAACTTTAGGTTTCAGAGTTTTGAATGTTTCTCACCTCCAAAATTGATCCAACCACTTCCAAGGTTTAAAAACAAGTAAAATCGAAGAAAAACAAAGAGATTTTGAAGAAAAAAATATAAAGAATTAACCAAATAATTTTTATTGAAAAGATTGATGTTTACCTTTTAAAACATGATGGAGTGGCTTCCCAAAAGAGGATAAGTCAAAATTCTAAAAAAATAGGTTTATATTTTGATGAAAAATAGGTTTTTAGGATCAATATTAAATTATTTGGGTTATTAATTAAAATTATGGGTTACGAGTTTTTAAAATAGGTCATTGAAAGGTTTAGATCAAATAGGATTAGGATTGGATAAAAGACCCTTAAAGATTCAAAGTTTTGGCTTAATTTATAAAATTTTCCTCAAGTTTTTAATTTCTATAAAATAGTCAGTAATTTCAAAATCTTAGAGATTCAAGGGTAAATTTTGAAAATTGAGTTGACCAAAGTCAAATATATATTAAATAAGTATTTTAAGATATTTTCCATAATTTATTTTAAGTTAAAACTAATTTTTAAGTATTTAATCCCGAACTAGGCTATATCGACAAAACTGGTTCACTAACTTCTAGGCCCATTTTTGGGCATCACAAATAGAAATATTCATTATGTGCATTTAATAAGGGGTAAAGATATGCTAGGTCATGGTATTGATATGAGTCAGTCTTTAAAAAAAGATGTATCAAAACAACTGTAAAGTTGTATCGAAACATTTTGAATCTGCCAAAACTGGTATCGAATTGCCTTGAAGGGCATATCGATATTGGCCAACTAATTTTTGAAGATCAACTGAAAAGTAACAATCAAGATATTTAATGCTGTAAAATCCTTGAAAAAATAACCCAAGTATCGAAATGCTTATGTAGAGTATCGATACTGCTTTACATATTTCATTTATTTTTTAAATACAGGATGATATCGATACCATTTTAAAAAGGTTTCGAAGCCAAATTTCACAATTTCAAATGGTATCGAAACGGTACAAGACCGTATCGGTACGTCTGGGAAAACTTAAGAACATTCATCAAAATTAAGAACATGGTATCGATACCAATAAGGATGGTATCGAAACGCTTGAGAAAATATGAATGTTTTGGCTTCAAAAGGCTTAAGGAAAAATACTTTTGGTTTATGTTTTTACTTAGAAAATTTTCTGACTTGTTAATTTGATATGGCTTTAAAATTTTATTTACAAAATGATCATTTAACTTCTTTGTTGTATCAAAATAAAATATAGTTTTACAATCTATTTTTTATATAACAAAATCAAAAATAAAATTTTAAGCAAAAACTCCCCCTTAATATGTGCATGTGTTTAAAAATTGAGTTTTAAAAACTTCTCCCCTTTTTGTTAGATCAAATTCAAAGATATATAAAGAGATAAAGACAATAAGGCAAGCAAAATATATAAAACATAAAGTTTATAATCCATAGCATTAAAAATTCAAATAGCAATCCAACATAAAATCAAAGCATAATACTTAAACATAATAAGCTGCATAAGTTTGAAAATTAAAACATGACATGGAATGAAAATGCAAACTAAACCTAAGGCACAAAGCAAAAACTAGCCTAATAGCTAACAAAGTAGTCCTCGCCACCGTCATCATCACCATCACGAGAAGCTCGGGATTGACGTCAATCATCATGAAAGGCTCCAATGGACATACTCATGGAAAGTTGTTGAGCTTCAAGATCGATCAAACATTTATTTAGAGCACCAAGTTGACTTTTGAGTATTTTAAAGCGGGTGTTGATGTGGTTGTTAAGTCCGATGAACTGGTCCGTGATAAATGCCATGAGAGCATTATTAGAAGCAACTTGATTGACTTACTCGGTATCGATAGGTTGAGGAGGATGAGGTTCCTCTCCATGAATCCATTCACCTATAATAAATTGAAAGTAAGAGCGATTGAGGAAGGTCTCTCTTATTAGTTCCTTAACTGTTTCCGGAATGTCGTGCTAGCAATCGATCTCCAAATGTAGAAAAAGAGAGCTTAAGGCACAAGCATAGGAGAAAGATAAGCATTGCTTGGTGTGAAGGTTTTGAACTTGCTACACAAGTTCCGCAAAAATTATCTTAGCAAAATTTAGACACTTCTATTGACAAAAGCAAGTAATCCAAAAGCTATCAGCATGACGAATCCAATAATACTTGCCGTTCGAGGGACAAATTCACCAAGATATGATCAAGTGTAGAAACTGATCATGGAAATCTATGTTGATGACGGATTCGGTGAGGTTATGAACAAGTGATTTTTCATATTGAATCCCCGAATCATCAAATCCAAAAACTTCACAAAGAAGCTTTATGTCGATACGAAATCGACGTCCCATAAGGAAGGATTCGATAGCTACCACTTGAGATTTATCCTTCGAGAGAATACAAGTGACATTAACATAAAATATGAGAACGGGATTGGGAAAGAAGATATCGAGCAAGGATATGAATTTCATTAACTTCCAAAGTTGAAAGAGATGAAGATATCGGAATTGAAACTTGTCGTAGTCCGTGAAATTGATGTTGGCATATCGCTCCTTCTTGAGCTTATGATTATGATAATGCCCAAAGTTCTCGTAGGATCCACAATCGAAAAAGATTTTTGATATATATAGGGAAGGTTCGGATGAGTGAAATCGTCTTCTGTAGTATATGAACTTTTAATATCGGTTCTTTGTCTTTTCTTAGGTGCCATAATCTGTGTAAAACAATTAAGGATTTTAGGCACTTGAAAAACATATATGCATAGAGAACCTTATTAAATCTTTTCATAATCAATAACTCAAGGGTTTTAAAATTAAAACAAAGTGTAAAAAAGTATTGGTTAAAAAATTGAAAACAATGATAAAAAATACGAACAAAATTTTTTTATATTCGAACAAAAAATTTTGGATTTTTGAAAAACTTTTGTAGGATATTGAAAACCCATACATAAATCAAGAATAATATATAAAAATATGTAACTTTAACAACCTAAAATTAATCAAAAATAAGATTTTTTGAAAATTACCTTGAGTATGGATTAGGAAGAAATTGAGGTTTTCTGAGCACAAGCTTTGAATATAACCTTAGCCTTGATCTTTTGGTGAAAAATCTTCAAGAAAACTTGATTTTTGTTTGAAGAAAATAAGAGATTAAGGAGGCTATTTATAGTGTTTTTTGGCTAGGATATTTAGGTTGAAGAAGGAAGTATTTTAATTTAGGCTAGGTTTAGAGTTTTAAGCTCTTAAAAACACTTTAGTAGACGCGAGTATCGGTACCCCTTTTAGGCGTATTGATACACAGATATCAATACACGAGAACTCTATTTCTATATTGTTTTATATCGATAAAGTCTTTACCAATATCGGAACCAAGGGTTTATCGAAATGCTTTTGAGGCGTTTCGATACTAGATTGCCCAGAAACATCCTAATTAAGAACTTAAAAGACGATATCGAAATCGCGTATCAATGCATGTTCATGATGATATGACATGATTAAAATGAACAAACAAGTTCATACTCCCCCTAGTAACATGCATAGAAACATTAAGAATGCAAAGAAACATAAGCATGGTTTCAACAAGATTCAAGAAAAATTTACAAAAAAAAGTAAGACACAAAGGTTCAAGTTAATCTATTTAGACCTAACTCTCTCCTAAGGATCCAAAAATACTCTTTTTATAAAGGCTTAGTGAAAATATCCGCTATTTGGTTCAAGGTGTCAACATATTCTAAGCAAATATAATTTTTATACACATGATCTCTAATGAAGTGGTGTCTAATTTCTATGTCTTTGGTTCTAGAATATTGAATTTCATTTTTAGTAAGACATGTAACACTAGTGTTATCACATTTTAGAGGTATGGTTTCAACTTTAATGCCATAATATAAGAGTTGTTGCTTCATTCAAAGAACTTGAGAAAAACAACTCCTTAAGGATATGTACTCTGCTTCAGTGTTAGAAAGAGCTACACTATTTTGTTTCTTAGAGAACCAAAATATGAGCACACTAACTAAGAATTATAATATTCAAGAAGTAATTTTCCTATATATATTACATCCCCCATAATCTGCATCCGAGTAAGCATGAAGATTAAAGGAGGAATCTCTAGGATGCCAAAGACTTAAACAAGGTGTGTCTATAAGGTACCTAAAAATTTTCTTAATGGTTACTAAGTGATTATTTAGGACTAGCTTGAAACCTAACACACAAGCAAACACTAAACATTATATCCGGTCTACTTGAAGTAAGGTAAAGAAAAGAACCTATCATGGATCTATACAATTTAGAATCAACACACTTATCACTTTCATCCTTGTCAAGCTTAGTTGATGAGCTCATAGGAATGGCTTGAGGCTTTATATTCTCCAATACAAACTTCTTGAGCATATATTTGATGTAATTTGATGATTGATGAAGGTGACATCCTTCCTTTGATTGATTTTAAGTCCAAAGAAAAATGAGAGCTCCACCATCATGCTCATCTCAAATTCACCTTGCATAATCTTAGAAAATTATTGACAATAAAATTCATTAATAAAACCAAAAATTATATCATCAACATAAATTTGTACTACTAAGATATCATTATCCAATCTTTCTATAAAAAGTGTAGTATTCACCTTTCCTTTTTGAAAACCTTTTTCAATCAAAAACTTTTAAAGTCTCATACCAACAAGCTCTTGGAGATTGTTTCAAACCATGCAAAGTTTTGGTTAATTTAAAAATATAGTTTGGAAATTTTGGATCTTCAAAACCCGGTGGTTGTTCAACTGCACTTCTTCATTTATAAAACCATTTAAAAAAGAGCTTTTAACATCCATTTGAAAAAGCTTGAATTCATGATAACATGCAAATGCAAGAAACATCCTAATGGCTTCCATCCTAGCTACGGGTGCATAAGTTTCATCGAAATCTATTACCTCTTCTTGAGTGTAACTTTGAGCATCTAATCTACTTTGTTTCTCACTATGTTACCACTCTCATCTAGTTTGTTTATAAGGACCCATTTAGTTCCTATAATAGACTTATTACTAGGCCTATAACTAGTGTCCATACATTAATTCTCTCAAATTGATTTAATTCTTCTTGCATAGCCAATATCAAAAAATCATCCTCTAAGGCTTCATTGATATTTTTAAGCTCTATGCATGAAATAAAAGCAATATGATTCATAAGTCTAAGAGAAAAACGAGTAGTTACCCCCTTGGATGGATCATCCAAGATTTCATCACTCTTGATATAGTTGAACTCTTTTGGGTAACTCACTCCATTGGTTGGAACCCTATCTACCTTTGATATTTGTCTCTCATCAATGGTTTCAATGATTTCTACATCATCATCATCACAAAAATCCTTCCTAGCTAGAATCAAATATGTGATGATTTTTTCTAAGTCTTCATCTTTAGTACTTAAAAATAGAACACAAGTGTATCTAGAGTATTCATCAAAAATGACAAATGCATATGATTTCCCATCCAAGCTAGTAATCCTAATCGACCCAAAGAGATCCATATAGATCAATTATAAAGCTCTATTAGTTGAAACATCATTAATGGACTTAAAGAAAATACGTTTTTAATTACCCTTAGCAAATGCATCACATATTTTGTCTAAAGAAAACCTAAGCTTGGGTAAACCTATAACTAGATTTTGGGAAAATAATTTCTTTAAAACACTTATGTTAACATGTCTTAGTTTCCTATGTCATAACCATGCATCATTTTGACCATTAGCTACTAAGCATGCATGAGAAAGATTAATGTCATCTAGATGCACCATATATATTTCCTATGCGATGACCAATGGCCATTGTTTTGTTAGTTTCAATGTCTATTATTTTGCAATTACATCTATCAAATGAGACATAGAAACCCTTATCACATAACTGACTAATGCTCAATAAATTATGCTTAAGATCTTTAACAAGTAAGACATTTCCAATAAGAATAGAGGAATGATTATCAATAGGAGCCTATACCCTCAATTTGACCTTTGGAGTTGTCACCAAAAGTTACTACTCCACCACTTTTAATCTCTAGCTCCTTAAATCGTCTCTTGTCTCTGATCATATACCTTGAGCATTCACTATCAAGTTACCACATGTTTTGGCCTTGAAGCTTTGGCCTTGAAGCAACACTTATCCTATAAACATGGAATCAAGTTTTGAATTTTGGTACCCAAACTTGTTTGTGTCTTGAAGCAACGGTTATCTTCTTTTACCCTAGAGAGTAAATTATACATGCTAAGATTTTTAGATTCTATTTCCTTGGATTTCTCATGGATTCCCTTTAATTTATTCTCTAGTTCTAAATTAGTCTTAGCTAAGGAATCATTCTCATTTTTCAACTCTAAAACAATTTTCTTGTTTTCCTTAAGGCATTTCTCATACTCTAAAACTAATTCATCATAACCATCTTAAAATTCCTCATATGCATCATTAAGCTTATCATAAGATAAATCATTGCAAGAGGGTTCAAGAGTTACCTTTGGCTCATTATCAAGAGCCATGAGACACAAGTTGGCTACTTTATTTTCTTCATCCGATGAAGAGTCCTCATCACTCCAAATAGCAAAATGAGCTTTTTGTTTCTTCTTTCTCTCGAGCTCCTTCTTGTTGTATTGTGGGTAATCGGTTTGAATGTGACCTGGTTTCTTGCATTCATAACAACTAAGTTGATCATTATCTTCTTCCTTACTCTTTCCCTTAAAATCTTTCTTTCTTTGGAATCTTCTATTCCGGTTAGCCCTCATAAGACTAAACCATTTGGCTACCATAATGAATTTTTCTAGTTCATTTTCTTCACTTGTATTTACCTACTCTTGAGTTATGGAAGCTTTGTGAGCAATTACTTGCTTCTTCCTTCCCATATTTCTCTTTTCAAGCTTCATCTCATCTTTGTTCTTTTCTTTTTCTCTTCGTTTCTTCATGTTATCATGGGTGAGAAGAGATCCCACAAGAGCATCAAACTTCAAGGTCTTGAGATCATTGGTTTCTATGATGACGATTCTCTTTTTATCCTAAGACTCGAAAAGTGAGTAGATGAGCTTCCGAATGAGTTTCTCATCCGGAATGATTTTACCAAATCCTTTAAGCATGTTTATGATTAACGAAACTCTATCAAACATCTTGGTGATGTATTCATTCGAATCTATCTTGAAATTCTCATAGTTGAGATTAAGAAGACCAATTTTGGTCTCCTTGACATCATTGGTGCCTTCATAGGTTATCTTTAGAGAATCTCATACTTCTTTAGCACTCTTACAAGACGACATCTTCGAATAAAAGAGTATCTGAAGGCTTTTTCTTTCTTCATAGGTTACAATTTTGGTCTATGACAAGTGCACAAAAGAGTATCTGAAGGCTTTTTCATTTATCGAACTCTTCCTCTTTCTTGCTTTGTCATCTAGTTTATCTTCTTAACTTGTCTATCTTCTACTTGCTTCATGGGAATGGAGGGATCATATTCGATTATATCCCAAAGGAAATAATCATGTGAGTTGAACAATCTCATCCTATTCTTCCAATATAGGTAGTTGTCTCCATTGAAGAAGGGTGGCTTCGTGATGTATTGAGACTCGTACATATTTTACCCGAAGGTGGATGTCATGGCTCTGATTTGTTGGATGATCAACACGCCTTAGGATCTTCTTTTGTGGATGTTAAGTCCTTGAAGAGTCTAGATCTGATAACAATTGTTGAGTAGATCGAACAATCGAAAATGACCAAGAGGGGGGGTGAATTGACACTTTTAAAAATTTATGGAAAGTTTGGAAAATTGGAAAAATATGAACACAACGGTTTATAGTGGTTTAAGCTTTAAAAAAGCTCCGCATCAACTACCTTAGCTCCTAATTTTGATTTTCTATCCAATTCACTATTGAATTTAACATTTTTCTTGGTTAAAGGGATAACCGTTATAAACAAATCAATCTTTTTACTCAAAGATTGATTCAACCTCACAAGGTTACAATAAGAAAGAAAATGCCAGTTACAAGTTTCTCTCAAAGAAGATACTGCCCAAATACAATTGATCACTCCCCAAACTCAAAAGAAAGATTACAATGAAGATACAAGAGTTGGGTGTACAAAGATTTAGCAATGAGGTGCTTTTAGTTGGATTGGATGCTTGGATGTTTGCTTGAAGATCAATAGTTTTTTTTTTGCTTTGAAATCTTGTTTTTATACCCTATCATTGAATTCTAACCGTTTGTGTGGTTGAGATCATCAATATAACCATTGAGACACCTTCCCACCATAAACACACTTCTACAACAAGTGGTATCGATACTCGGAGAACCTGTATCGAAACGTTACTAAAATAGAAAGAATTGTTATGTGCATTTAATAAAGGGTATCAATACGCTAGGTCATGGTATCGATAAGATTCAATCTTTAAAAAAAGGTATCAAAACATCTATAGAGTTTTATCGAAATATTTTGAATCTGCCAAAACTAGTATCGGAACACCTTAAAGGGCGTATCGATCCTGACCAACTAAGTTTGGAAGATCAATTGGCAAGTAACTGTCAAAATATTTAATGCTTTAAAATACTTGAAAAAATAACCCTGGTATCGAAATGCCTATGTGTAGTATCGATACTGCTTTAATTATTTCATTTATTTTTTAAATATAGGGTGGTATCGATACCAGTTTAAAAAGGTTTCAAAACCAAATTTCACAGTTTCAAATGATATCAAAACGGTATAAGACTGTATCGATACGCTTGGGAAAACTTAAGAACATTTATCAAAATTAAGAACACGGTATCGATACCAATCGAAATTTCTGAGAAAATATGAATGTTTTGGCTTTAAAATGTTTAAGGAAAATGCTTTTGGGTTTTGTTTTTACTTAGAAAAAAATTTCTTTAACTTTCAATTTGATATGGTCTTAAAAATTAATTACAAAATGATCATTTAACTTCTTTGTTATATCAAAATCAAATTAAGTTTTACAAATAATCAAAACCGGAAACAATCATGCTACAATTGGTTGATTGCTCTTACGTAAGTCTATTTTTCCTATTGATTTCTTTATTCTTGATTGTCAAGCTGATGAGCATGTCCTAATCATCTTGGCAAGACCTTTCTTGATCACTAGACAGATCCTAATCGACTATGAAAAAAGAGAGATGATCATCAGGGTTAATGGCCAGTAGATAAAGATAAATGTCTTCAGAACCCTTAAGCATCTAGACGATCCTTAATAATGTCAGATGATTCAGGCAATAACTTAGTTTAACTTTAATGTAGAAGTAAACTGACTCGATAGTGACAAGGCATGCCTCGACAATTTATGTCACGACTGCATTCAAGAAGACTAACTCGACAACATTTGTCTTGACAGCCAAGAGCCTAAATTTAAAGATGGCGATACAGAAACAAAGCAAGGTAATTGGGTGATCACTTATCCAGGTAAGTACTTTAAGCCACTCAATTACTTATATAAGGAAAGCAAGAAAGAGAAACCATCAATTGAGCAACCACCAGTTCTTGAGCAAAAACAACTGACGGGGTAATTAAAATATGTTTATTTAGGTCCTAATGACACATTACTTGTAATTATTTCTTCTAAATTTTAGTTTGAACAAGAACAAAATCTGATAAGTATGTTAAGGCAACACAAGAAGGCATTAGGGTGGACAATTGTACATTTAAAGGGAATAAGACTAGCGGTTTTCATGCATAAGATCCTCTTGGAGGATGATCATAAACCAACCCTCAAAGAAGGCGAAATCAAATGATGAAAGAGTTAATCCCAGTACAATGTGTACCGAAGAAAAATGGAATAAATATGGTAGCCAATGAAAACAATGAGTTAATCCCAACCAGGACTATGAGCGGTTGGAGGGTTTGTATGGATTACCAAAATTGAATAAAATAACTAGAATTGATTATTTTCCTCTACCATTCATTGATGAAATACTTGATGGACTTGTAGGAAAACCTTTCTACTATTTTCTTGATGGTTATTAAGTGTATAATTAGATTGTAATCACCTTGAAGACTAAGCTAAGACCACCTTTACTTGTCCATATGGAACATATGATTTAGAAGGATGCCATTTGGACTATGTAGTGCTCGAAAACCTTCTAACGATGCATGATGGTAATTTTTTCCGACATGGTGGAAGACTTCCTTGAAATCTTCATGGATGATTTTTCAGTATATTCGGTGATGACTTTGACAACTGTCTCAACAACCTAGAAAAAAGTTTTACAAAGATGCGAAGAATCAAATATGGTTTTAAACTGGGAGAAATTGCACTTCATGGTGGATAAGGGTATAGTGCTTGGATATAAGACGACCCTCCGCAACATTGAGATTGATAGAAGCAAGATCAAAGTAATAGAAAAATTACCGCCACCCACCACAATAAAAGGATCTAAATTTTTCTAGGATATACAAGTTTTCATAGAAGATTTATTTCAATTTTATCTAAAATTACTAAACCCTTGTGTTTTTTTGTTGAACATGATAAACCCTTTATTTTCGATAACTCATGCATTAAAGTATTTGAGACATTAGAAAAGAAATTTGTGTCAGCATCCATTATAGTCCCATTAGATTGGAATCTACCTTTTGAACTCATGTACGATAAAAACGATTATGTTGTTGGAGCATTCCTTGGTCTAAGGAAAGACAAGATCTTTCATGTGATACACTTTGCAAGTATAAAACTGAATGAAGCTTAAGTGAATTACACAACTACAGAAAAGGAACTCCTTGCGGTAGTGTTCACTTTTGATAAATTTTGATCAAACCTAATCGAAACCAAGGTGATTGTTCACACAGATCATTCGACAATCAATTACTTTTTTTCCAAAAAAGATTGTAAACCAAGACTAATTTGGTGAATTCTTATACTACAAGAATTCGAGGTCGATATCAAAGATACGAAAGGTATAAAAAACCAAATAGTCGACCATATATTATGATTAAATAGAGAAAAAGAATACATTCAAAAACCATAAATCTAGGAAACATTCCCAGAAGAACAATTGTTAGCTGCCTTGGTAGCAACAACCTAGTCAACAATATGGAGTGTTGCCTTGAGAAAATATATCTCACAACAGTATGTAGTTTTACATCGAAGAAAGTTAATAAAGACACCACAACAATTTTGAAATACATCACTTCGACATCACTGTCAGTCGCTACAATACCCTGGTACATAGATATTGTAAATTATATTACTATTAGAATTTTACTTTATAACCTTAATCACCAAGGTAAGAAGAGGTTCCAACATATTTTAAAAAATTATTTTTGGGATGAGTATCTTTTGTTTAAACAATATGCATATCAAGTTATAAGACGATTCATCCTCAAAATGGAACAAGTACTCAATTAATGACATGTTTCACCATATGGAGGATATTTTGGAGGGACTAGAACGACATCAAAAGTATTACAATCGGAACTGTATTGACCAACAATATACAAAGATTCCCAAGCATACTATACTATCAACATTATGACCGATGTCAACGATTAAGAAATATCTCAAGAAAAAATGAGATACTCTTACAAAACATACTTGAAGTTGAGCTTTTTTATATATATGGCATTGAGTTCATGGGACCATTTCCTTCATCATGTGGGGATTTACATCTTACTAATTGTGGACTACGTCAATAAATGGGTTAAAGTTATTGTCATGAAAAAAGAATGACTCGAAAATCGTATAAAAGTTTTGAAGAAACATACTTTTACTCGATTTGAAATTCCAATAGCCATCATTAGTGATGAGGGCAAGCACTTTGACAACAAACATATTGCCTCAACATTGAATAAGCTTGGTGTCACACACAATATTGCCACGCATACATACACAGACCAATGGACAAGCCGATATAGTCAACAGAGAACTAAAGAGCATACTTAAAAAAGTATTCAACCTTATCTCAAAAAGATTGGGTCTTTATGATTGGATAACACTCTTTGGGCCTATCAGATAACATTCAAGACACCATTGAAGATATCCCCTTATTAACTTGTGTATGAGAAATCATTCCATTTACCCGTGGAGATTGAGCATAACATATTGGGCAATTAAATGGTGAATATGAATTGGGATAAGGTTGGATAAAAAAGACATTTAGATATCAATGATATTGAAGAATTTCATGTTACTGCATACAAAAATGCAAAAATCTACAAGAAAACGAAAAAGTGCTCGCATGACCAAAAGTTATTATCACGACAGATTCTGTCGGGTAACAAGTCTTGATATTTAATTCCTGACTAAAGTTGTTCCTTGAAAATTTCATATCTTGATGGTTTAGACCATTCAAAGTTTTCAAGACATACTCTCATGGTGTTGTAACAATAAGATACATCATGGATGAGTATGAATTCAATGTCAATGGTCAACGGCTACAGCCATATAATGGATCCCAAATTCCTCAAGAAAAGGAAATAATTACTCTAGGAGATGCATATAAATGCATTCTTCCAGTAACTTAAAAATTTTCTCACTATTAATATTTTTAATTTCATATTTTAAGAATTAGATTAATGTCAGTTTTAATTTTTCAAAAGAAATTTAATTATTTTCAAATTAATAATTTTTTTTTATTTTATTTTAGGAAAGAAACTCAAGAAAAAAGAACTCGTGAAGCATATAATACGGTCCAGAAATCAAGTCCACCATTCTTGTTCAATATCCCGTCAAGGCAGACATCTCGCCTAACATCCCGCTCAAGTTCAAAATCCAACCGAAATCCCACCCTAATCAACAATCACATTGGAAATCACACCAAATATGGCGTGCACGCCTAAACAACCCATTAATTACACTCAACCACTCGTCCACTATAAATAACCCTTTCCCCTTATTTTTGCTTCATATTTATTCTTTTTGGTTTTTATTATCAATTTTTTTACACAATAATATTCTCCACACTCTCCAAAAAAATCAAATGACCTTAAAAATCAGACAAACCTTTGTCGAGGCAGTCGATCCTCCACCATTTAAGCAATTTGTGTTGGAAAAAGTCGAACGCTACTACTTTAGAAGCTTCAATGCTCGACAAACCTGGAAGGAACAAGGTTCCACTATAGCGAATCATCTGATTTTGGTCTCGGACACTTCATCTTCTCCAAAGTCAAGTACAAAAAATGCCAGTTGTTTAGAAGACAATCGAAGAAAGCAAATATATATTGGGTTCGAAAATTCTATGCGCATAAACCTAACCTAAAAAACTCATACGTTTATGTCCAAGGGAAAGTAATATTGGTTGAGGCAGCGTCCATCAACATATTCTTTGGTCTTCACGTGGAAGAAGACCATTGTTTTGCAACCGACTACGAGAACATCAAAGTAAACCATTTTTCTACAACCGACTACGATAACATTAAAGCAGACTATTGTTCTTTTGAGATGGAGTGGAACACGGCGAAGAATAATTGTACTGACAACCGAAGCAATCAAAATCTAGAAGCAAAGATGTGGAACAACTTTTTCAAAAAGTATAGCATCCCTATTTCGCATAATACAACCCTTGACAAACCCAAGTTGACACTCATCCACTATATCCTTTAAAAACACTACATTAACATTAGTACACTCATTTATGATGAAATTTTTGAATTTAGTGTAAAGGATAAAGGTTGACTCTACTTCCCTTTCCTTATCATCGGTCTCTACAAGAAAGAAAAGGTATCGGTGCTGCCTATGGACATCATGATCCCGAGGAGGAAAAGGTGAAAAATAACAAAATACATGAGGCGCATACAACTACCAGATGTTACACCTCAAGCATATGTCGAGGTTTCAACCTCGGGTGAGGAGCAAGCATGCCCCAAACCACCCGCCGAGGCGGCAGCCTTGACAGACATGACACAATAGCTGGAAAGAATAGAAAGGAGGCAATTGGCCTTCATGAATTACACAAGGGAATTCCACAACTCTATCATGCATACAATCCTAGAGAAGTTTTTCGAGTACACCACGATCTTTTCAACCTTCAACACTGATTTGTCTGCCCTTGCAGCAAATAAATATATTTTCGCGTTAATACCAATTGCTACTGCATCAGCGATCACCTTAGCATTCGCTACCCAGCCAATCAATAAATCTCCACGGGAACCTTTTAAGCCTCTTCCACAGCAATTGAGCCCATCTTTATCTCGGTATCCCTAGTGGACTCTGTCGTAGAATTCCTGAAGATGGACAACTCGATAAAAAAAAGGTAATACGTCAATTCAAGACTCATCTGATCCATTTGATTGAAATGACTCTTTCGATCACTTCAAATCCATGGTAAGAAATATGGAGCCAATCATCAATAAAATCATATTGGGGGTTAAATGAAAGGCAACAACTTCGTCTGTAATATACCTTGATTCGGATGAAGACATGAAGGTAGAAAAACCAAGCCCAATGCTAACTCGTATACAACTACGAGGGCAACCGAGAGGAAAAAGGTATCGACCAAAAGAAATCTCACCATTGCAAGTGACACCGAAGACTCTTCCAAGTCACCGAACATATAGATTTAGGTTTATTATCTTTTTTCGTTTTGCTTTCTATATTTTTTTACTTGCCTTGTTTTCTATTCATGAATTAAGGAGAAAGCATAAAATGAGTTTGGGGGAACAGTGATAATATTTAGTCAATGAAATTAGACTTCGTTAGGTCCCAATGCCTGTTATTATGCTTAAAATTTAAGTTTCTAATTTCTATGATCTAGTTGCCTTAGTAGAATAAAGCCAAATTCATCGTTGTAGCATTCACCCCTCACCTTTATTAAAATATTTAATATGTTCATGGAATAGTATTTAGAATTACACTATGAGACTGAAAATTTAAAGCACTTTTATGACTCATCTGATTTTAGGAGTTCTTTTTAAACCTAGGTAATAAAGACTTAGACTTTGGATAATAGCTAGAGGTACCCCAAATTGGCTCTAGATTGTCCTTAGAGGTGCCCAAGACCGAATCTAGGATTCATTAAGCTCTTCTCTATGCTAGAGGTGACCGAAATTGGCTCTAGTATTAGAAATAAAACTTGAGCCGTCTGAAACTGACTCAAGCATTATATATATATATATATATATTTGTAGAGAAAAATAAAAGAATAAGTAAAATTCAAGTTCATAGGTCTTTAACTTAAAGTTTAGCTAGAACTTATACAATCAGTCATGTTCAAAATTATGCACACACTCATGAGACTTATAATTTACTTCCGAGAAAATCCTAGACATCCGAAATAAAAAGAATAGGAGAGATGAACACCGCCACGACAACAAGGAGATCATAATACCATAGAAATTAATAACTCAAATTTAGCATTACTTGTCATAGTTCGAGTTTAGGGTGTGATGACTACCCAAAAGTTCTATTTTATAAACTTTTTTAACTGTAATTAATGTGAGTTTTAGGCTAATTTGGGAGACAATAATGGTAATTTCCGCATAATTCATTCATTTTAGCATAATTGTTCTTTATTATTGAATTTATGTAATATTTTTTGGAAAAGGTACTATTGTTGCTTTTATTCTTTAACAGATAATTTGTCTCCGGGTTAGAGCAATAATTGCAAGCAAGAAAGGAAGATACAGTCGAGATTTTTCACCAGACATTGTTGAGACATGTTAAGCTGACGAATGAGTAAACTAAATCAAACCAAGAGAATTGTACTGATGTTGCTCCAACAAAGGCAGTTCACTATTGTCGATACTCAGCAGTTCACCCATCGTGACAGTAGATTATCAAAGCAACACATTACACTTGCCGATGCAAGACTTGATAAATGCTGATATGGTAGGGAATTTGAAGATTAAAACAAGGTGGACTTTTTAAGCCAAGTAACATAGATAGCAGAGTTGAAAAACACATGGAAAGTCAAGAAGATCAAAGTCACATGGGAAAAGTCAAAATAGAGTCAATTAGGAATTAAAATAAAGAGATTTATTCATGTAATAAAGTTGAATTGAATTCAAACTTGTACTCCTATTTTTAGAAGGAATTGATCTAGGCTAAGCCTATAAATACCATACCCTTATTGGGAAGGTAGAAACATCTAGAAATCGGGAATTCTTATAGGCTAAAAATCGAAACCCTTTTGTCTTCTACCATCCCCATCATGTTCTAAATCTCCTTAGGGCTAAGATTAGTTTGTGGAGTAGTTGTGAGAAAATGTTTGTATTTTATTTAAGTTTTTTTAATGCAATTTAAGATTCAAGATTTGTTTATTCTTGGTTTCCATGATTTTGTACACTCAAGCTCAGGAGAGAAGTTTGTGAGAAAAAATTTATTTGTCTAATATCGAGAGAGTTAGACTTAAAAATGAATAAACACAATTTTTATCTACTTCGATAAAGACTAATTTGACTTAGGGATAACTTCTAATCTCAATGGCTAACAAGAATGTAGTATTGATTGTTGTTCATCCTTGAAGGTATTATTAAGACTTGGGCATCAAGAGCATTTTGAGTTAGGGATAAGAAGGAATCATTGAGGAAATTTCTTTCGAATCTTGAAGTTGTCACTTTGCCTCCCAAGTATATAACCGCTGAGGCTGCCAAATTCACTCATCGCGGCAACCGTTCAACAATCTGTCAAGGCAACAAAGTTGACTTTGCATTACAAAACTGATACAATTATATTCCGACTCTATACTAAAATACAATATAATCTTTCATGTATTCTCAATCTAATTTCAAAACTCTTTTCAAATCACTTGTGTTTTTATATTTTTGGTGCAGAAATAATAAATTGTGAAATTAACATCAATCCCTTTAGAGAATGATATCTTATATACTATAACTTGACGAAAGTGTATACTTGCAGTCATTGCTTAGGACATTACACACGTAACAAAAAGCAATAGTTATTGTCTGTAAATCATTATGTTGCATTAGAATATATGCTACATACAAATCATTAGGTTTTACTTGTGTATGCATAGTGTATATATCTACCAAGGTTACTATAGTAATTACTGTCTTTCTCATTTGATCAAGGTGTTTTTACAGAGGATTGGTGAAACACTAGATGCTGAGATCAAGAGATGGGCTGTTGGGAGTGAGGGAATTTTTTTCCCTATTGTCAACACTATAATATATATTATTACCTATTATTACCATTCATCTTGTTTGTGCTCTCTTGCATAATATTTTATGTTGGAACAACCCTTGTTCTTATTTTTGTTATATATTGTGTTGAGTTGTCTTTTCTCATTTTATTGCCTAAATATCATTGGTTTGATATTTAATTTTTTAGATTTTCTGTACATGTGATAGAGAACTTTAAGGCCAATTATGTGATATGTTGATACTTATAACTGTCAAACTTTTTACATATTTTATCTTGTTTTTACGCTAAATGGATACATTATAAAAGTGGTGTTAAATTTATGTAGAACTCAAAACTAAAAAGGAGATTGGGTTGATGATTTCAAGTGTCTAGATTTAATACATGTAACTTTTATTGTGTAATTTAATAGTGACCTTTTAAAATTAAATTACTGAAGCATAGTCATGTTTTCAATTCATTTTTCCTTCATGAGGATTATCATTTTACTCTTGCAGTTTTTTTGTTCTAGTAAAAAAAATTTTCTTACGCTAGATGATAAGTGCTCAACACACTATCACTTTGTACTCCTTTTATGAGCGTTAATTACCAATATACACCCACTTGGACCAATGCATGCACTCAATGTGATATATTTAGAAGTATACTCATATAGATAATATTTACAGAAAAAGGCACGTTTTATTGCGTTTTCATATCTGTGCAGGAGAACCAGTGCCGCGGCAGAGACAAGGCCGAGGCAGAACCTGATGCCGAGGCAGCAGCAGAAAGACAGGAAGCAAGATTATAGGCGATGGAAAGACAAAAATCCAAGGAACGTGTTTGGACTTGAAGCCTATGAATCGGAGCTGGCTAGCACAAGGATAAGCCCAAAGGAAGACCACGCGGGAAAGCCCCTTAGCCGAATACAAACTTGGAAATATATTATTATTATGTACTTGACTTGTTCCCTAATCCAAGTTGTATTCTACTTAGGAAAGGTTTGCCCTAGGTCTAGCCTATATAAAGACCTAGCTACCCAATGTACAATACACGAAATACCTAAGGAGAGAGCCGACTTCTACTCTTGTTTCTTTCCTCTCCATCATGTTCTAAACCTTCTTAGGGATTAGGTGAAGGTTGTAGAGTATTTGTGAGAGGAGATTGTACTTTGTCTTTCATTCAATGCAATAAAGATTATCAAGGTTTGCTTATCCTTTGTTATTCCTTGTTTCACAATTGAGCTCGGGAGAGGATATTGTGATCATCCATTTATCTAAGCTCGGGAGAGTTAGATTCACGAAAGGGGTAAGTACGGTGTTTCAATCGCGAAACACTAACTCGGCCTAGGGATAGGTTAAGAGTTTCAGCGGCTAAAAGAAGTGTGAGATTGGTTGGTGAGTATAATTGGTTCACGCCGGGAGGTATCATCAAGGACTAGTCATCAACAGCACTCTGACTTAGGGATAAGCGGAGTCATTCAAGGACACTTTGCCGAACTTTGGTAAAGTCTGCCCACGAGCAAGGGATTGTCGCAACAGACATTGTTATCGCTGCCCAGGCAGTAAAACTGGAGTGCTGCCGAGGCAGTGATATACGATTGCATTGGACGGAGACAAGTCAATCAATTCCACAATACAACGCAACTAGATCCTAGCCCATCGTTGTCCAGGCAACGCCGCAGCAGTTCACTGCCGATACTGCTGCCGGGGCCTAGTACACGGCAGACATGCCTGGTACTGCCCATACCTCTGCCGCAGCAAACCCATACCAAGAAATCTTGCAGCGAATGGCCGCAATGGATCTTCGACAACAACGGTACATGGAGTACCAACGGGACTTCAATGGCACTCTCGCCCAGATGATGTTGCACGCCTTTCCGGACCAAGGCGTACAATTCCCGGAGTTCCCAAGCAACATGTTCATCACCGCCACACCCTACACCGAGACTACACCAGCCTCGGGAGGACCACGACCATTCTTCCATCCGGACCCTCAGCCCCAATACCAGGCCGTCGACCCATCTAGGGCGGCAGATTCTTCCGCGGCCTCGTCTGTCAGCAGAAGGCCATCCAACCGGAGAGCCGTCTTCAGCACTCCACCCAGATCGCCAATTATCATGGGCAGTCTATCTGCCGAGATAGATGCATATGTGCACCAAAGTTCAACTGCCGCCGGCCCAAGCACACACCACACCGGAGGAGCTACTGTGATGGGAGGAGGAACGGACATGATGATAACCGAAGAGATGACGGATGTTGAAGAAGGAGAAGAAGTAGAAGCCCCGATGCAAAGGACCCCACCTACTCGAGTCCAGCCGCCGAGGCAAGCAAAGGCGCAACCATCCCCCTCCCCAAGGACAAAGCATTTGGCATCAAGGCCACGGAGGAAAATTGTTACAAGCAGCTCCTCGGAGTCGCTTTAAATTTTCTTTATCCATTAATTCAATATTAATTGCTTTTACTGTTTTTACTTGCTGCGCATAATTCATATTCTGTTTTGCCGTTTATTCCTTCAAAATATAAAGCATTGAGGACAATGCTTGGTTTGAGTTTGGGGGTGCAGATTCACTGCCAAGGCAACAATCTACTGCCGCGGCCTTGCCAAAATGGGAGTATTCTAGTGATTTCTTTTAAATTTTTATGCTCCCCGCCTTACTTGAATTAATTGGCTACACTCTTGCACTGCTCATCATCAGTATTGCCTTAGTTTATTCTTTAAGGCTATAGAAATCTTTCGCCTTACCATGTTTAGGTTCTGTTAAGAGGGCTTAATCTTAGGATGCTTAAGGATGAAAACTTAGAAGCTTACTATAGGTAGAACTTTAAACTTTAAACACTTTTGGGACTTGTTGGATTATAAGAATTCTTTTAATGAACTTAGGTGATAAAGACTTAGATTTTTGGAAAGTAACTAGAGGTGCCTACCACCGGCTCTAGAAAGTCTCTTCTTCATACTAGAGGTGCCCAAAATTGGCTCTAGTATGTGTTAAGGAATATTAAAAAGAAAGAAGGATTTTAGTGAAAAGAAAAACACAAGTCTTTGAGGTGCCCGAAACCGGCTCAAGATTTGGGGTTTGAAAAAGAAGAGAACACTTAACCAATGTCTATTTGTCTTGAACTTAGAGTTTATCTAAGAAAGCCTTTAATCAACTTGTCCACAAAAACACACACACCAACAACTCCTATAGTTTGTTTCTAGGTAAATCCTTGAGTAACCGAATGGTTAAGGCTAAAGAATAGGCCTAGTTATGGTGGGGAGAATAGATGGACATGTAAGACCAAGAGAGAGTAAAGTTCGGCAAATTGATGGTTTGCATTGCTTGAGGACAAGCAATAGTTCGAGTTTGGGGGTGTGATAAGTGCTCAACACACTATCACTTTGTACTCCTTTTATGAGCGTTAATTACCAAATATACGCCCACTTGGACCAATGCATGCACTCAATGTGATATATTTAGAAGTATGCTCATATAGATAATATTTACAGAAAAAGGCACGTTTTACTGCATTTTCATATCTGTGCAGGAGAACCAGTGCCGCGGCCGGACCTGATGCCGAGGCAGCAGCAGAAAGACAGGAAGCAAGATTATAGGCGATGGAAAGACAAAAATCCAAGGAACGTGTCTGGACTTGAAGCCCATGAATCGGAGCTGGCTAGCACAAGGAAAAGCCCAAAGGAAGACCACGCGGGAAAGCCCCTTAGCCGAATATAAACTTGGAAATACATTATTATTATGTACTTGACTTGTTCCCTACTCCAAGTTGTATTCTACTTAGGAAAGGTTTGCCCTAGGTCTAGCCTATATAAAGACCTAACCACCCAATGTACAATACACGAAATACCTAGGGAGAGAGTCGACTGCTACTCTTGTTTCTTTCCTCTTCATCATGTTCTAAACCTTCTTAGGGATTAGGTGAAGGTTGTAGAGTATTTGTGAGAGGAGATTGTACTTTGTCTTTCATTCAATGCAATAAAGATTATCAAGGTTTGCTTATCCTTTGTTATTCCTTGTTTCACAATTGAGCTCGGGAGAGGATATTGTGATCATCCATTTATCTAAGCTCGGGAGAGTTAAATTCACGAAAGGGGTAAGTACGGTGTTTCAATCGCGAAACACTAACTCGGCCTAAGGATAGGTTAAGAGTTTCAGCGACTAAAAGAAGTGTGAGATTGGTTGGTAAGTATAATTGGTTCACGCCGGGAGGTATCATCAAGGACTAGTCATCAACAACACTCTGACTTAGGGATAAGCGGAATCATTCAAGGACACTTTGCCGAACTTTGGTAAAGTCTGCCCACGAGCAAGGGATTGCCGCAGCAGACAGTGTTATCGCTGCCCAGGCAGTAAAATTGCAGTGCTGCCGAGGCAGTGATATACGATTGCATTGGACGAAGACAAGTCAATCAATTCCATAATACAACGCAACTGGATCCTAGCCCATCTCTCTCTACTATTTCAATCTTTTACTTTTATTTTAGTTATTTTAGTTTAGATAAATCAATTCAACTTATTTGTGTTTTTATCTTTCTATAGAACAAGGAGGTGAAGAAAGCATATTAAGTATACCGGTCCCTGAGGAGACGATAACTCGATAATATACTTATCACTTATTACTTGCGATGTGTCCACTTGCACTGAACGCGCACTTTTGACACGCGACACCAGACATGCATCTCTTTTATTGAGCATTTAACTCTGTAGAATCTCTTTAAGAAAGATTAGGTGTAGATGAATGTTAATGTTGCTGTAAGAATCTAATGCAGAACCATCTAGATGCATGGACATCATTTGCTAAAAAAATTTACACGAACTACTAATACTTGCATCACAATTTCACATTCATAAGTGACTCTAGTAAAAAAATTTTGTTTAAAAACATATATTGTATACCTATAAATTTCAAAAAACTAATTGCTTGTATCACCTCAACATGCATTGTACATTTGAATTGTAAATCTTCAATTAATTTTAGAAATCATCACTTTGTTAATGTTTAGATACACAAGTTCTGAAGGTTTTATACAACTGGTGACGATTTGATTTTAAGGCTTTTTATTGAATGTTCATTGCAATCCCTTAATCGCTTGCACCACCTTAACATGTATTATATATTTTGATTTTAATCTTCAATTGATGCTGAAAATTTTCACTTTATTAATGTTTGGATATGCAAGTTCTAGAGATTCTATACAGTTGGTGATGATTTAATTTTAAGACTTGTTATTATATGTTGATTGCTACCGTTAAGGGATTGTAATGCTTAAATTATCTTGAGTTGTTTGATAATAGAACTTGATGCTTAAAGTTTTATCATTTTTTTGTCCACAAAGGGTACCTGAAACTTTGGTTTTACAATCAAGTTAGCAAGATGAAAAATATATGGGAGGAGTATAGAGTTTAACAATCTTACTCTTTATTAATTAGACATAAGATGTTTTCTTGCTCGAAAAAAGATTTTAAATTGCATTCGAGAGTTCGTAGCTTAACTGCCTTGCTCACAATAAAAAGAAGAATCAAATAAGTGGTGAAAGAATTGTATGACAAAAAAGTAAGTAAACAAGAACGAAAGGATGAAAAACGCCTTCGGTTCTCGAAAAATTACCAAGTAAGAAATACGATGTGTGTTTAAGAAATTCTGGATGAATGAAGAAAGAAAGCATTGCACATTTAACGGGTAAATTATTAAAATATTGTGATTGGAAACTTTATTTCCAAAAATATAGTTCACACCTCATTATTTCCCGGAATATTGTGAATCATTGTAGCGTTCAGAAGACCTGAGTCTTGCAACCCAACTTTGAACAGTAACTTGAATAAAAAAATATTCCTGCAAAGACAAAGGGTTTACAACCCGGCTTTCAATAGTATTTTGAAGAAAACAAAAAAAAGCAAAGGCAAAGGGTTTACAAACCGCCTTTGAATAGTGTCATCGACACACTGTTCAAAAACAAATGTCTTGCAACTCGTCTTTGACTTTATTCAAAGATCAAGGGTTCACAACCCGTCTTTGACAGTGTTTCAGGTAGCCTTGCAGCGGGTTTTGAGGGAGGCAGCGTTGCAAAAGCATTGTAGCGGGTTTTTGGGGTTTGATGGGAAGGGGCAGGCAGGGTGCTAAATAAGGATGAATTTGTTATGAAAATATTTTTTATGGTGTTTTATAGGTTTTAGAGTATAGGTAGATATTTTTTAATTATTATAGGGGTATTAATTTTTTTCTGATTTGAAAGTTGTTAGTGATTTTTAAAATTTGTGTAGGGGTAATTAAGTAAAATTTAATAATCTTTATTTTAAATAAATATGTTGAAGATGGTGAAAATTTTGTTTGATAGCATTTTGAGTAAAGAGGAACAAGGAGGAAGAAGAGGAGGAGTTTGAGCAAAAAATTTTGTAAGTATTTTAAGATTTTTTTCTTATAATATTGATGCTAAGTTTATTATTGTTTCGTGAAACGTTTGTTTGTGTAAAAAAATCCAAGATTGATAATTTAGATGAATATTGTTCATGTATATTTATTTTTTAAATCGAACAATAAAACATTTTATTTTTAGGAAATTTGTATAGTTTTAGAAAGTTATTTCGAATATATTTGTGGATTCTTTTTCTGATCTAAAAATGTTAGTATTATTTTTTAAATTTAGTTTTGTTTTATTTTTTTATATTGTGTATTATTATTTACATTATTTCTAAAAAAATGCAGTCAAAATGAGCAACAATAGCTTCGTTGTGAATGTTCATTACAATGGAAAAATGGTGAAAACCTATGCCGGTATTGAATTCGACTGTGATAGCCTTACGAAGATGAGATTTAGAAAAAAGACATCACGCTTCGAATGTTAAAGGAGAAGATATCAGAGAAAATTTGAGGTCAGATTCATGGTTTGAGATATCGGTGGCTTTGTGACAGTCCAGGCAAATATTCCGCAATAGCTCTCGAAGATAATAAAGATTTGGAAATAATGATCGTAGAGCATGAGTCAATAAGAATTCAAAATGTTGATTTGTTTGCTGAGATTCATGATATTTCTATCCCATCCAAAAACGTTGTTGGAGAAAGTAGTGAAATGTGCACTGGTAACGAATTTGATCTAGTTGGAGGCAGTTTCGTTTCACTAATGTCAACAGGGGAGAATCTACGAGGTCCATGAGGGGGAATCACTTGAAGATTTAAGCGAAGATGAAGATATTGATGATCCTGATTTGTTTCTTGATCACGTAGGAGAAGCCCCTAATTTCGGTGTTGGAGAATTAGTTCAAACGGGGGATGACACTACATTCTATGAACCACCCAATCATATGAGCTCAGTGGATTTCGAAGCGATGAGAGCGCCAGATTTTCCAGATATGCCTCATTTAAATTCTAGTCAGTAGGGTGAACTATTTGTTAGACTTCGATTTTATGAAAAAAAATGAAGCAACATTGACAATTAAAGAGTATAGCATTATGCAACATGTAGATTATGTGGTTGTTGAATCCACCCTACGGACTTTCTTTGCGAAGTGCGTGAAATTTGGATAAGAGTGCAATTGGAACATTCAAGTGTCGTATGTTAAGAAGATTGATCGTTGGGAGGTGACAAAGTACAACGGTGACCACACGTGTCTACGAACATCCATTGATCAAGACCACAAAAAATTGGACTCAAATGTAATAAGTCATCACGTTATGAAGTTGGTTGAAGCGAATCTCAGGGTTCCTGTTTCTACAATACAAGCATCCGTAGCGCAACAATTTGAATACCAAATAAAATACAAGAAGGGGTGGCTTACCAGAGAGAAGGCATTGTATTTGGTGCATGGTGATTACGATAAATCATACAATGAGCTACCGGGTTTTTTGGTAGCAATGACTCGTTTTATCCCAGGTACCATTGTAAGGTATCAAACGAAGGATGCATACAATCGACAAGGGCAAATATTGAAGGTATCAAATTTTTTCATAGACTCTTTTGAGCATTCAAGCCATGCATTGAAGGTTTTTCATATTGTAAACGAATGATCCAAGTCGATGGTACGTGGCTGTATGGGAGGTACTCTCACTTACTGTTGATTGCAGTTGCGCAAGATGTGAGAGCAATGTTATTCTGATCGAGGGACCAGTATCATTGCAGCAATTAATTAAGTTGAAAGTCGTTGGACACCTCTGCATGCGTACCTGACATACTGTGTTTGTCATATCGGTAAGAACAACTTTGAGAGGTTTAAAAATCCATATCTTCGCAATGAGATAATAAGCATGGGTAAGTAATATTTCATGAAATATTTTCTAAATTTCATATATACAATTTTTCAGATGCTGACAACATATATTTGTTTCTTATGGTATCAACTTGTTCGACCAGAATTTGAGCGGAAGATGGAGAATTTGAAGAAATACAGTGATCATGTTTGGAGTTGGGCCAACAATATCGAAAGAGAAAAATGGGCACAATCTTATGATGAAGGTGGCAGACGGTACAGGCAAATGACAACCAACCTTGTAGAGTGTATAAACGGAGTTCTTAAAGGATCACGTCACCTGCCAGTAACAAGTTTGTGAAAGCAACGTACTATCGTTAGCTAAGGTATGGTCTGTTAAAGGGAAGAATATTGAGGCCTTATTAAATAGGGGGCAACGTTATGCCACGGATATTGTGACCAAAATGTAGAATAATATTAAGGAGGCAAAGAGATTGACCATTCACGCATTCGATCGAAATAACCAGACTTTCGATGTTGTTGGTGCTAGAGGTAACAATGAAGTACCTCACTCAAATGTATTCCGAGTCGATTTCAGATGTACATGGTGTGACTGTGGCAAATTTCAGGCATGGTGATATCCTTCTGCGCATGCAGTTGCAGCATGTATGCATGTTGGGGTTGACCCGTATAGCTTTGTAGACCAATGTTTTAATCTACAATGGATGGTCAATATCTACAAAGATGAGTTTTCACCGATCGCAAATGCACAATATTGGCCGATTGTGGATCAAGAAAAATGGTTACCAGACCCTATACTCCGGAGAACTCCAAATGGCCGACCAAAAGCGACTCGTATTTATACCAGTATGGATCTTCATCACAAAGAGAAGGATCAACGGAAGAGATGTACGATTTATAGGGGTGAAGGACATACGAAATAAAATTGTCCAAATGAACCCAGATATATTCCTAAGACTTAGTATGTACGATTATGGTTGGTGTTTGATGTTTGACTGAATATGTATTGACTTAATATGTATGATTATGTTTGATGTTTATGGGTATTATTTTAATTAGTAATCAATTTGTATCATTAATAAAAATCATAAATAAAAGAAATATATTACAACAAAATACATAATGAAATAAATCATTTCTTTTTTTGTATTTTCTTACGTAATTTTTGACAATGAGCGGATATGGTGGAAAAGTAGGTGTGCTTTTTCTTCCGGTTACGTTGTTGTCTTTCTTGGGTATCCGAATCCTTTTCAGCATATTCTTCAGCCTCCTCAATCTTCGATGCCATTGGAGGCAGGGTTGTGAATCTGTCTACATCACCGGCCTGCTCATCGACTATCTCTGGTGAATTCAGTAAATTTTGGAATTCCTGAAAAGACATAGATTGTTCGAAGCTCGAGTAACGCGGTTCTTCGAAGCTCGAGTAGCGAGGTGACGGTGGAGGAATGAACTCAAGTGAGTACAAAATCGGATCGTCAAACACATGAGTATCTGAGGAGGTCGGGAACGTTTATGGTTGCACAGGGGTTGGATCCTGTTCTTTTTCCATACAACTGGCTCGGCCGTTGGATGTTCCTAAGTGGCTGGCCAACCTTCGGGATTACTAATCCATGCGGTATTTTGAGATGTGCCTGTTGCTGCAGTCTTAGAAGATTCACCCTTACCACCATATTTCTTCTTATATGTTCTACATTGCTCTCGCTCATTGAAAGAAGTTAAGGTTTTCCATTATTCAGAAACTAGATCAGATATTCAGACCTCTGAAAATCAAAATCATCCTCCTGTAGTGCAGATCGTAACGGTAAATTCTGAGCTCTGTTATTCCACAAATATATGTAGTCTGCATGAACAATTTCCCATTGCACGCCAGCTCTACCGCGTCCATCCAACTCATGCAGAAAGTCATGCTTAAATGGACTATTCGAAATTGATTGGTGGAAGCCAAACTGCCTTAGCACCCTATCGACGAAAGCGAACTCAATAAGGGAGAAGTGTATTAATGGTGTAACAGAACACCACAAAAAAGAATCCACCAACGATTTTTCAGGTGTCAAATTCATATCATCGGTATTGTACAACATCGAAATAAACTAAAAAAATATTATTTCAGTCAGGCATAGAATATAAGTAATCATTTGAGCTCGAAAAACAAAATTAAATAATCATTTTAAAATTTAAATTAAATATAAATAATACATGCTCTTGAGCATAAAGATCGATTTAAGCTCGAAAAACTTTTACATTGTTATGCACCAAACCCGTGTGAGCTTTTTTGCCGCACCATTTGAACAAAATAAAGATTCTCTTAAATAACTAAATTAAAATGAAAAGTTAAAATTAAAAGAAGAATAATGAAATTACCGAGACACAAGAGGGAACTGAAGCGATGTCCATATAACTGGTGTCCACAAAGGTAATCGTTGTCAAGCCCATGCTTGCAACAACAATAAACATCCGCCGATACCACGAACCTTATGGCCATCTACTATAGTAGCACCCTTGCACAACTCACGATACAAGAACGCTAATACAGTAGAACCCCAACTATATGTGGCAACTTCCCACGGATACCTCAAAACACGTAGATATCTTGTATGAACAACATTGCCAGATTTATCTGGCATTAATATTCCCCCAATCAGTTAAAGAATATAAGCTCGACTGACATTATAAATTGCACCAACAGAGCTATATTCACCAAGTTGAAAATTATTTTGCAGCCAACTGAATTTTACTCGACCTCTTCTCAAATTAGATTTATCAGGAACCCGTCTAAGGTAAAATTCGCAGATGGTTTCAGGTGTAGCTTTCACATTATCGATGTCCGGGTCACCAGTCAATGGACTACCGATCAATGGTGCTCCATTTACTGGGAGCCCAATCAACATGACCACATCTTCAAGTGTGATCGTACATTCCCTACACGGCATATGGAACGTATGGGTTTTAGGCATCCAACGCTCAATCAGAGCGGTTATTAATCCGGGTACCAACTTATACCCCCGAATGAATGTCGCATGATAAAATCTAGAACCTTTTAACCAATCAATGATCCGATCGTCTGGATGGTTATGGGTCATGGTCAAATGATGCCGAAATGTATCCTCATAATCCTGTAACACGTTAAAATATATAACAAATATTATTTTTAACATAATTAAATTTTTATTAAATAAAATTCAAATAAATTAGTACCATCTCAGGAATCGGTAAACTGATAATATGTCGATCTTGTAACCACAAAAGAGGAACTTGCTCATCCATCCTACAAGACAACAAAATATATTAACAAAATTTGTATAAATATTTCACATATATTTACAAAATGAATTATTTGCCTAAACTAAAAACTAATTTATAAAAATGTACTTTGTTTGTTAAATTATTTAATTATTTTGCTAAACTAGAAACTAATTTATAAAAATAGTACTAACTTATTTGATAAACTAATTTTCTAATTATTTTGCTAAACTAGAAACTAATTTATAAAAATAGTACTAACTTATTTGCAAAAATAATTTTTTTTAATTATTTTGCTAAACTAGAAACTAATTTATAAAAATAGTACTAATTTATTTGCAAAACTAATTTCCCATTTATTTTACTAAACTAGAAAGTAAGTTATAAAAACAGTACCAACTTATTTGCTAAACTAATTTTCTAATTATTTTGTTAAACTAGAAACTAATTTATAAAAATAGTACTAACTATTTTGCTAAACTAATTTTCTAATTATTTTGTTAAAATACAAAATAATTTGGAGGATAAAAATAATACTAACTTATTTGCTAAACTAATATTCTAATTATTTTGCTAAACTAATTTATAAAAATAAAAATAATAATAACTTCTTTTCTAAACTAATTTTTTAAATTATTTTGCTAAACAAAGTCATAATATTCAAAATAATTCTTATAAACTATTAACATAACTAGTTACTAAGCTAAATCTTCCATAAATTAATATTTATGCTAAAATTTAAAAACAAGATTAAAATCAACTACTAAATCAACTAAATCAATAATTAACTAATATAATCTAAAATTTTAGCTCTAATAATTTAAATTAGATTTCTAAAAATATATAAAAAACTAACAAAGTTAAAACAAAATATTATAAATATCAAAATATAATTAAAATATTTTTTCTAGAATAAAAAAATACTTCACTTACAAATTTAACTCTAATTTTTCCCCTTCTTCTACACTTCCCTTTCTCTTCTCCTTCTTCTTTCTCGTTTCAATTTTCAGCCAACTTTCAAACCTTCAACACCTCTATTTAATACAATATTCATTTAATATCTACCACTCATTTCACCTATAATTTATCCAATCATTTAATATCTACCACTCAACACCTCTATTGAAAATTTCTTTTATGTATATTCTAAAATAGCCAACTATTAAATTTGTTGTGATGTGAACACTGTTGTGATTTTGAAAATTTCTTTTATGTAAATTCTAAAATAGTTTTTATTCATCAGTTTTGTTTGCTTACATGTCTCATAGTATAAATTCATGAAAACTGATAAGTGCTCAACACACTATAACCTTTTACTCCTTTTATGGGCATTAATCACCAAATATACACCCACTTGGACCAATGCATGAACTCAATGTGATATATTTAGAAGTTAAGCTCATAAAGATAATATTTACAGAAAAGACACGTTTTATTGCATTTTTATATCTGTGCAGGAGAACCAGTGTCGCGGCAGCGACAAGGCCAAGGCAGGACCTGATGCCGAGGCAGCAGCAGAAAGACAGGAAGAAAGACTGTAGGCGATGGAAAGATAAAAATCCAAGGGACGTGTCTGGACTCAAAGCCTATGAATCGGAGCTGGCTAGCATGAGGAAAAGCCCAACAAAAGACCACGCGGGAAAGCCCCCTTAGCCGAATCAAACTTGGAAATATTTTAATTATGTACTTGACTTGTTTCCTACTCCAAGTTGTATTCTACTTAGGAAACGTTTGCCCTAGGTCTAGCCTATATAAAGAACTAGCCACCCTTAGCCCGGCCTGGACGGAACCGGCACTAACGGGTCACACGGGGAATATCGAACTAAACCCGTTAAGGTCCAATTCAATAAACAACCCTAAAAACCGATATATTTTTTTCTTATCTAGATGCATAATTAATTATATTCCTAAAAGTCTTGATATCATACAAAGCATTAACGAAAACAATCCGATCACATACAAGCATTCGAGTAAACACTTAAGTAAATTAAGGACTAAAACGTAAAACTTTTACGTACTAATGACAAATTAAAAATTCTTTCCATCAAAGTGTAATTAAGCATACAAGTATCCCTTACGGTAAATCTCAAGTCAAATGGAGCATTCTAACATCATCAATTGCAAGTTTCATTAATCTAGGGACCAAAATGTAAATCTTACAAATTATAAGTACTTCGTCAAAATTAAGTTATCCATCTTGAAATTTAATCAACTTTATGCATCCATGTGAAATTTCAGCTCAAAATAACATCCGTAGATACCCTAATTGAACAAAGAAGGATATTCGGGACTAAAATACAATTTCCAGCAACCTCCATTTCCTGGCAGCCAAAGGTTTCGAAACCTTCCTCAGAAGTTTCGAAACTTTATGTAAAAGGTTTCGAAACTTCCTCGAAGGTTTCGAAACTTTTCGCGTCCAGTAAGGGTCCAGAATCAAAATTGCCCGCAAGGTTTCGAAACCTTCAGGAAGGTTTCGAAACTATTTGACAAAGGTTTTGAAACCTTCCCTAAGGTTTCGAAACTTTGTGCCTGGAACCTAAAAATTCCGTCACACCAAGTGAATTCAACCGACTCAAGACACAACCATTAATCACCATCAACTATATGCATAATTCCTAAACATAAAGAACAATTTAAAGCACACAATTATCAACATCAAGACTCCATACAAACTATAGGCATGCTTCCTAAAATATGATTAAAATCAAAAACGTTCATGCATGTACATGCTTCAACAATCCAAACAACACCATAGTCCATCAATTAATAATCCAAAACATTATAGGTCTTATTACAACATTAACCAAAGCAAAAATCACACACTTCACATGGGTTTGATTTACACATTGCCAAGCCCCAAGTTATTTGCCAAAACATACCAAAAATTGAGATAACCTCTCCCCTTGGTTCCCTTGCTCCGAATGTAGCCTCGAATATCTCTATTTTTCTACAAAGATGAAAGGAGAGCTTAAGCAAAACATGCTTAGTGAGGAAGCTCTAAATAAAATCATCAATGCATCAAATTAAAATCATATTCAAAAACCATAACTTGTAGTGCCTTTCTAAAACCAAGCATGCTTAACAAATCATGTTCATGTTCAAAACCAAAAACCTTCCTTGAGTATGCATGGCATTATCAATTCATTTCACAAATGATGCACAATGTTCCAAATATGTTCATGTTTGTATATTGGCTTCCTAGTGATCACTTAATGTGAACCTTAAGTTCACCGAATACACGGATCCATTGATTAGAGACCTTTAGTCTCGTCATGACACAAAGTCACCATTGACATGACACGAAGTCACCATTGACATGACACGAAGTCACCATTATCAAGCTCTACCACGCACGGTTGGACACAAAGTCACCCTTGTTACGTGTAGGCATTTTTTCCTTTATTTCCATAATGTTTATAGTGCACTCAATCCTAATGACATGTCATTTGTATTCGAATCTAAAATTAGTGTCACTAAGCCAATATCAAGTTCAAGTATGCATGCTAATTTGCTGCTCATAATGCATCCATAATGTGTTCAACAAATGAACTAAAAGTCATGCCCAATGGCACCATCATATGTAAGGCAAATAACCATATCATATTCCACTTCATTTTTCATGTTTTCATAAACCATGGATGTCTTTAAAAGTTATGCATTTCCAGCAATTAACACTTGCATGCATCATTTCAAAATCATACTTATGCATTTCCAAAATCTCATTAAATCCTCATCATTAATGCCATTACCGAAATTAGCCGAAACTCACAATAATGCATCAAAATCATTTATTTTACTTACTCTTGAACTATGGAAAGTTTTCACACTATTCCATAGCCCCCAAAACAGAACCGAACCAATGCAATTCACTCTAAACCCAAAACCACTCACCGACAAGCGAAACGAGCCCTCGCCGATGTTCCGACGGCAACACCAAAGCACCAGCCATTTATGCACCTTCTTGCACTTCCTCTACAACATTAAAAACAGATAATATTCCTTTAATATGCCAATTAAAAATAAATTGGGTTTATGGCCCTCTAAGGATTCTAAGTATGGCTTACTTTCCAATTTAGTCACCAAAAATCCTAATTGCCGAAAATTACTAATTAAATCCCCAAAACTTTCCCAAAATTACAATTTAGTCACTAGTACAAAATTAGCCTAATTAAAAATCAAATTAAAGTTCAAATAATATTCCTTTAACTTTAAAACACCATTTTAATATTTTTAGAACCATTTCACAAAATTATTACTTATCCGATTAAAATACTATTATT
This sequence comes from Abelmoschus esculentus, assembly GCA_035048815.1. Taxonomy (NCBI): domain Eukaryota; kingdom Viridiplantae; phylum Streptophyta; class Magnoliopsida; order Malvales; family Malvaceae; genus Abelmoschus; species Abelmoschus esculentus. Next base: position 12,877,910 of record JAUCBN010000031.1, read on the forward strand.
TTAATTTTTCCCGGAATAACGAACCCTAGGAATCCGATTCGACCCGAATCGAATTTCCCCAACTAACACTCAAACTACTAACCCCAAAACCGGGATGTTACACAATGTACGAGGCATGGGAGCGCTACAGAGATTTACTACACAAGCTATTGAGATATTAAATAAACTCGCGAAAAATGATTTCCAATTTTCGACATCTAGGCGAGGAGGAGTAAGACGCCAAGCCACGGTAAATGAATTAGACACATCGAGTTTAGTGGCAGCACAATTGGCCTCTCTTACCAAGATGGTGCAAAACCTATAGTTACAACAAAATACCCGTGAGGTCAAGGTAATTGATTCATATTGTGACTTATGTGGAGGTAACCACAGTTCCTCTGATTGCATGAATCAAGAAACCGGTATGTATATTGGGAACTACAACCGCAACAATGTGATGTCCAACACATACAATCCCTCATGGAAGAGGCATCCAAACCTATCATGGAGCAACCCTAACAATGTTGATAAGTGCTCAATACACTATCACTTTTTACTCATTTTATTGACATTTATCACTAAATATACACCCACTTGAACCAATGCATGTGCTTAGTGTGATATATTTAGAGGTTATACGCATATAGGTAATATTTACAGAAAAAGGCACGTTTTACTGCGTTTTCATGTCTGTGCAGGAAAACCAGTGTCGCGGCAGAGACAAGGCCGAGGCAGGACCTGATGCCGAGGCAGTAGCAGGAAGACAAGAAGCAAAGTGATAGGCGATGGAAAGACAAAAATCCAGGGAACATGTCTGGACTTGAAGCCCATGATTCGGAGCTGGCTAGCACAAGGAAAAGCCCAAAAGAAGGCCACGCGGGAAAGCCCCCTTAGCCGAATTCAAACTTGGAAATATATTATTATTATTATGTACTTGACTTGTTCCCTACTCCAAGTTGTATTCTACTTAGGAAAGGTTTGCCCTAAGTCTAGCCTATATAAAGACCTAGCCACCCAATGTATCATAGATCGGAAAATACCCAGGGAGAGCCGACTTCTACTCTTGTTTACTTCCTCTCCTTAATGTTCTAAAACCTTCATAGGGTTTAGGTGAAGGTTGTGGAGTATTTGTGAGAGGAGATTGTAATTTGTCTTTTATTCAATGCAATAAAGATTATCAAGGTTTGCTTATCCTTTGTTATTCCTTGTTCTTGCATTCAAGACCGGGAGGGAAGTTTGTGAGTAATCCATTTATCTAAGCTCGGGAGAGTTAGATTCACGAAAGGGGTAAGTACGATGTTTCAATCGCGAAATACTAACTCGGCCTAGGGATAGGTTAAGAGTTTCAGTGGCTAAAAGAAGTGTGAGATTGGTTGGTGAGTATAATTGGTTCACGCCGGGAGGTATCATCAAGGACTAGTCATCAACAGCACTCTGACTTAGGGATAAGCGGAGTCATTCAAGGACACTTTGCTGAACTTTGGTAAAGTCCAACCACGAGCAAGGGATTGCCGCGGCAGACAGCGTTATCGCTGCCCAGGTAGTAAACTGCAGTGCTGCCGAGGCAGAGATATGCGATTGCATTGGATAAAGACAAGTCAATCAAATCCACAATACAATACAACTGGATCCTGGCCCATCTCTCTCTCTAATATTTCGACTCTTTATTTTTATTCAATTATTTTAGTTTAAATAAGTCACACCAATTCACTTGTGCTTTTATCTTTCCACAGAGCAAGAAGATAAAGGAAGCATATTAAGTATACCAGTCCCTGAGGAGACGATAACTCGATAACATACTTATCAATTATTACTTGCGATGTGTCCGCTTGCACTAAACGCGCACTTTTGACACGCGACAAATGCCTTAAATCCAATCACCCAACCTTCAGGATTTCAGCAACCGATGCAACAACTGCTGCAACAGCAGGCCCAACAGTCAATGCCGCCGCAGCAGATGCAGCAGCAACCGGTAAGTTCACTAGAAAACACCTTAAGGCCTTTATGATGAAAACCGAGTCTTACATGGCAGAAAACAATAATTTCATAAAAAGGACAGACGCTTTTATGAATAGAATTGAGATGAGGTTGCAAAATCAAAAGGCGGCCATTAAAACGCTGGAAACTCAGGTTGGGCAGTTTGCTCAAAGCATAAATACTAGACCACAAGGAGGACTACCTAGCAATACTGAAGTTGCTAAGGTAATGGGTCATGAACAGTGTAAGGCAATTACTACTAGGAGTGGTCTAAAGCTGAAGGAAAAGATCCCAGAAAGCCAAATTCAATCAGCGGATCAAGCAAAAGAAGAGGCCGAGCAAACTGATTCTGATAACACTGCCCCGACAGAGAGCACAACAGCTCCTGAACAGCCTGCCGAAGCAGCAACAACTCCAGTGGTGCCATGTATTAAATTCCAAACTAATGAAACCCTGGATAAGATGAGACCACAACCATCTTTCCCACAAAGGTTAAAAAAGCAAAAACAGGACCAACAATTTAAAAAGTTCCTCGACATCTTAAAGCAAGTCCACATCAACATACCGTTCGTAGAGGCAATTGAACAAATGCCTAACTATGCCAAGTTCTTAAAGGACATGGTGTCAAAGAGGAAACGAATAGGTGAGTTTGAGACCGTGGCTGCCACCGAGGGATGCATGGCAATGCTGCACAATCGCATGCCACCAAAGTTAAAGGATCCTGGTTGCTTCATCATACCTTGTGCGATAGGTAAGAGTTATGAAGGTAAGGCCCTATGCGACCTTGGAGCAAGCATAAATCTCATGCCCAAATCAGTCTTTCAAAAGCTTGGAATTGGAAGGGAAAAACCTACAACCGTTATGCTCCAACTAGCGGATCGATCCTATGTGCAACTTGAAGGAAAAATCGAGGACATACTAGTAAGAGTAGATAATTTTATTTTTCCTGCTGATTTTCTTGTCCTTGATTGTGAAGCAGATGAGAATGCACCGATCATCCTTGGGAGACCTTTCCTTGCAACTGGACGCACCCTAATTGACGTGGAAAAAAAAGAGTTGACAATGCGGGTCAATGACCAACAAGTCAAACTCAATGCATTCTACAACTTAAAAAAATATGATGATCCAGAGGAGTGCAAGGCCATCCACACAGTAGACACTAAAGTATCCTGCCTTGGCAGCCTGCTCGGTAGGATATTCGGCAAAAAGATTAATCCCAAGGTGGATGGACACACAGAGAAAAAGAGTGTCCCACAACTGATTCACAATACGGGCCAAAGAGAGAGAATCAACTCGGGAGATGCATTTGCATGCTCTCCACCAGTAACCTGATCTCTTCTCTTTTCTTTATTAATATATTAGGATTAGTTTATATCTTTTGAATTTTTTTTTTTTTTGCTTTAAGTATTTTTCTTTTGTGTGTTTAATTTTTATTTAGGAATAATAAGCAAGAATAAAGAAGAAGTAGTTCACAACAAGAACTCTGCCGAGGCATAAAAACAGTGTCAGGGCCGCAGCAGTCTCAACGGGCAGGACAGTGTAACGGCTAGTCTGCCGAGATTCCTGTCACGGCAGAAAAGGAAAAGGAAAAAAAAGGAAACGGTTACAAAACGGCTAGTGGCTTCAACAGTCACAAGGTCGAGGCCTATATAAGAAACCCCTTCCTCTTGAACTATTCACTTTTGCATTCTTGTTTTCTTTTCATAACAATCTCTCTCACATTACTCTCTGCCTACTCATAATCTTCGTGAACTTCCAGATTCTTTTCAAGAAAACTTCCAAGAAATCACATCTCTCAAATCTTGATGGCAACCTACAAAAGATTTGCCCCAGCCAACGTTGAAGATCGCTTCAACCGATCTTTCATCGCTCGGCAACTGTGGGAAGAACAAGGTTTCCAGCATGCGGACGATAAAAACTACGGCATTGAGCACTACCTCTTCGACAGAATTAAGTACCAAAACTGGGAAATTTTCTGTCTCCAACCTGCCCAGGCGAATGCTACAATCGTGCGGGAGTTCTATGCGCACGGGACCAGCAAAGACTCCCTCTTTGTTCATTACCGCGGCAGGCCAGTCCAGCTAGATGCCGAGATCATCAACAACTTCTACGGCCTCACCCCGAACAGTGATGTTCATGCCGAATTCATGGAAGACATCACTGCCGAGGACTACGAGCTCATCAAAGATAATCTTTGTTACGTAAATACTCCATGGGAAACCGGTACCCATAGAGGATCCGTAACAAGACAAAGCCTAAAGCCCGAGGCCAAGATGTGGAATACCTTTGTCAAGCGACGCCTCATCCCCACATCTCACAATAGTACGGTGGACCGCAAAAGATTGGTGCTTATCCAATCAATCATCAACAAGAGGACCATCAACGTTGGAGAGATCATCCTACGAGAAATTCATGAGTGCGGTAAGAAAGATAGGGGACTATTGTATTTCCCTTGTTTGATCACGGGTTTATGTGTTGCTGCAGGTGTGCCCATTGAAGATACGGACGAATACACTCCCCCACGGCGAGGATGTACGAGAGACTTTGGCCATAAAGTCATACAGATCACGCAGGCAGAGCCAATCCAAGCAACGCCCCAGCAGTTCACTGTCGATACTGTTGTCGGGGCCCAGTACACGACAGACATGCCATACACTGCCCACACCTCTGCCGCAGCAGACCCGTACCAGGAGATTTTACAAAGGATGGCAGCAATGGACCTCAGGCAACAAAGGTACATGGAGTACCAAAGAGATTTCAACGGAACATTGGCCCAGATGATGTGCAAGCTTTTCCGGAACAAGGAGCGCAATTTCCAGATTTTCCAAGCAACATGTTCGTCACTGCCGCTCCTTACACAGAGACTACACCAGCTCCGAGAAGACCAAGGCCCTTTTTCCATGCGGACCCTCAGCCCCAATACCAAGCTACTGGCCCATCTAGGGCAGCGGATTTTGCCGCGGCCTCGTCTGCCAACAGAAGACCATCCAAGCGGAGGGTCATTTTCAGCACTCCACCCCGATCACCAATCATCATGGGCAGTCTATCAGCCGAGATAGATGCCTACGTGCACCAAGGCTCCACTGCCGCCGGACCAAGTACACACTACACCGGAGGGCCGCTGTCTTTATTTGCTGTTTAGTCTATTAATATTTTGTTGCTCGCTTATTTCTTCAAATATAAAGCATTGAGGACAATGCTTGGTTTGAGTTTGGGGGTGTAGATTCACTACCAAGGCAGCAAGCTACTGTCGAGGCCTTGCCAAAAAGGGAGTATTCCAGTGAATTTTTTTTAATTTTTCATGCTCCCCGCCTTACTTGAATTAACTGCCTACACTTTTGCACTGCTTATCATCAGTATTGCCTTAGTTTATTCTTTAAGGCTATAGAAATCTTTCTCCTTACCATGATTAGGTCCTGTTAAGAAGGTTTAACCTTAGGATACTTAAGGATGAAAACTTAAAAGCTTACTATAGGAAGAACTTTAAACACTTTTGGTACTTGTTGGATTATAGGAATTCTTTTAATGAACTTAGGTGATAAAGACTTAGATTTTTGGAAAAGTAACTAGAGGTGCCTACCACCGGCTCTAGAAAGTCTCTTCTTCATGCTAGAGGTGCCCAAAATTGGCTCTAGTATGTTTTAAGGAATATTAAAAAGAAAGAAGGAATTTAGTGAAAAGAAAAACACAAGTATTTGAGGTGCCCGAAATTGGCTCAAGATTTGGTGTTTGAAAAGAAGAGAACACTTAACCAAATTCTACTTGTCTTGAACTTAGAGTTTGTCTAAGAAAGCCTTTAATCAAACTTGTCCACAAAAACGCACACACTCACAATTCTTATAGTTTGTTTCTAGGTAAACCCTTGGGTAACCGAATGGTTAAGGCTTAAGAATAGGCCTAGTTATGGTGGGGAGAATAGATGGACATGTAAGCTCAACACACTATCACTTTTTACTCCTTTTATGGGCATTAATCACCAAATATACACCCACTTGGACTAATGCATGAACTCAATGTGATATATTTAGAAGTTAAGCTCATAAAGATAATATTTACAAAAAAGGCACATTTTATCGCATTTTTATATCTGTGCAGGAGAACCAGTGTCGCGGCAGCGACAAGGCCGAGGCAGGACCTGATGCCGAGGCAGCAGCAGAAAGACAAGAAGCAAGACTGTAGGCGATGGAAAGATAAAAATCCAAGGGACGTGTCTAGACTTAAAGCCCATGAATCGGAGCTGGATAGCATGAGGAAAAGCCCAAGAAAAGACCACGCGGGAAAGCCCCCTTAGCCGAATCAAACTTGGAAATATTTTAATTATGTACTTGACTTGTTCCCTACTCCAAGTTGTATTCTACTTAGGAAAGGTTTGCCCTAGGTCTAGCCTATATAAAGACCTAGCCACCCAATGTACAAAAGAGGGAATACCTAGGAAGAGAGAGCCGAATTCTATACTTGTCTTCTTCCTCTCCATTATGTTCTAAACCTTCTTAGGGATTAGGTGAAGGTTGCCGAGTATATGTGAGAGGAGATTGTACTTTGTCTTTGTTTTCGATGCAATAAAATTATCAAGGTTTGCTTATCCTTTGTTATTCCTTGTTCTTGCATTCAAGACCGGGAGGGAAGTTTGTGAGTAATCCATTTATCTAAGCTCGGGAGAGTTAGATTCACGAAAGGGGTAAGTACGGTGTTTCAATCGCGAAATACTAACTCGGCCTAGGGATAGGTTAAGAGTTTCAGCGGCTAAAAGAAGTGTGAGATTGGTTGGTGAGTATAATTGGTTCACGCCGGGAGGTATCATCAAGGACTAGTCATCAACAGCACTCTGACTTAGGGATAAGCGGAATCATTCAAGGACACTTTGCCGAACTTTGGTAAAGTCCAACCACGAGCAAGGGATTGCCGCGGCGGACAAGTATCGTCGCTGCCGAGGCAGTAATCTGCAGTACTGCCGAAGCAGTGATATACGATTGCATTGAGCAAAGACAAGTCAATCAAATCCACAATACAACGCAACTGGATCCTGACCCATCTTTCTCTATTATTAAATCTCTTTATTTTTATTTAGTTATTTTAGTTTAGATAAACCAACTCAATTCACTTGTGTTTTTACTTTTCTACAGAACAAGAAGGTGAAGAAGGCATATTAAGTTTACCAGTCCCTGTGGAGACGATAATCCGATAATTACTTATCACTTATTACTTTCGATGTGTCCACTTGCACTAAACGCGCACTTTTGACACGCGACAAAAACTTTAACTCATTTTTACATGTATATTTTCTTTGATAATTAGGTTCTTTTTGGCTTGAATGTGATTGATAGCCTATTTCTTTGACATATTTAATAACAGTTGTAGTTAAAAAAGCTTACAGAAAGGTGATACTTTGCATCCATCTTGATAAAGTCCAGCAAAAAGGTGTCAATTTTCAGCAAAAATATGTTGCGGAGAAGGTTTTTGACTTGTTCAGAGTCGTTTCAGAAATTTTCAGACCCTGAACGAAAATTAAAAATGATCCTTTATGTAATAAAAACACATTTTTTATTAAAAAATAAAAAAAAAATCTGCCCTTTTTGTTACCCTATTTATACACCAACAACAAAAAATAGGTTTAGAGATTAAAGTTTAAGGTATTGATGTAGAGTTTAGAATTTATGATTTAAAACTGAGGGTTAAATTTTTTGTAGTGTTGGACATAAAAATTAACACCGAAAAAAATTATTCATCTCATTAGTTTAAATAATTAATTTAATATTTTAAACATATTATTTCTATTATTATATTTATTTATTTTTTATATATCTAAAATGTTAATTTTAACCATTAAATTAATTTATTTATTTAATAAATTATAAAAATAAAAAATATAAATATAAATAATTAAATTTAGGGACTTTAAGCTGATTGGGACCTGAGCGTCTGCTTAGGGTACTCCCCATCACAGTCCGACCTGCACTTACTCAAAGTACTTCAAAGTTTTTGCCTAAAGAACTTAATGGTTGATGTGCTATTTTACTATTAGAGACCCATTTGTTCCGATTGTTATTTTTATGTCACATTTTCTTAGATGAAAATTTGTGATATGCGTATTAAGCATATTCATGTCATGTTACTGTTGTATGTATTTTCATCTCGTTTTCATTCTCTGGCTAAATTGTTTCTCCATGTAAATAGGAAGCGTGGAACAAGTTCAATTTGGATGAGCTTTTCTAAGTATGAAATTATTGATTTTTTTAGCTAAAAAGAAATTTGTCAAAGTATGCACTGGTTTTGAGTGAATACATGACTGTCCTCTCCAGCTGCTGTTGCCTACTTCGGTTTGATGGCTCATTAAGTAAACTATTAAAGAATGACATATGATGCCTGCTTCAAATGCTTGTAGGGTACGTATGGGATACACTCTTCTTTTGTTCAGGTTGTTAATTCTTTTATAATATTTGTTTTGTTTGTTTTCATGTTTCCCCATTATCTTACTTTTTAGTGTCTAATAGTGTTATTTTGATGTCAAAAGAGTAGAAGGAAATATGTATGATTATCTGAGAGATAAATATTCTAAGGTAAATAATTCATATGATATCGTTTATTTTTTCTGTATATTTTTATCGTAATATTTTAGTAAGTAAATCAAGCATATTTATGTTTTTCTTTTTATATATTATCAAGATTTATATTTAGTATCATGATTTATGGGTTTAAGCCTTTATACCTATATTTATGATTTTTTTTGTTGGATTGAAATACCTATTTATTTGTCTAGGAGTTTTTTTTTTCTTGTGTTGGGGCCATTAGTGAGAAAAAGGTTAAAGCCATTCATACAAGGGTAAAGTTCACTAAACTATGGTAAATTATTTATTTTAGAAATTATTTATTTTTTGTTTAATTATTGTTTTTAAACTCTTTAGTAATTAAGTTTCGAAAAGTTATATATTATGCATTAAACTTTAAGTTTTATTAGAAATTGGATATCTAGTAAAGTGACTAACGGAGGGCTAACTGTACTGTCCATTTTTTCCCATTTCCATGTCATATTCCTCCTTTTTGGGCTTAAAGGATCTTATACACTTCAGGTGCATATAAAAAATATGATACTCTTTAACGAAAATTCTATAACAGGCGTCGAACACCGTTGAACATCGTTAATGATGAACACCGTTGAACACTATTAAACTAATTTATAAAGATTAAAATATTTAAGGACTCAAAATATAATTATAAATTATTTAAATTATTTTTTATTAAATTAATTTCTATATATATTTTATTTATTAATTAAATAAAAAATATTAAACCCTAAAAATTAATTTAAAAATAAAAAACTCTAAACTTTAAACCCTAAAATCAAAATCAAAATCACTAAACATTAAATTACAAACCCTAAAATATAATCTTAAAACCCTATATCCAAAACCTAAAATCAAAAATACTAAAAATACTAAACCATAAACACTAAATCCAAATCATAAAATCTTAAACCCTAAAATAACCAAAACCCTAAAGCCTAAGCATAAAACCTAAACTTTTAAACTAATTTTAGGGTTTAAGTTTAGGGTTTAAGATTTTAGAATTTCATATTTTCTATTTTAGGGTTTATGGTTATATTTTAGATTTTAGGGTTTAGGGTTTTATTGTTTTAGGTTTGAGAGTTTATGATTTATTGTTTTGGATTTTAGGGTTTAAGGTTTAATATTTTAGGCCTTTGACTTTAAGGTTTTAGGTTTTTATTTAATATTTTTATTTTTTAAATTAAAAATAATTTAAATAAATTATTTTAAAAAATATAATATATATATATATAATTTTTTTAAATTTTATTTTAAATAATTATAAATTATATGTTTAGTCCTTAAATTTTATTTTTTTAATTAATTAATTTAATAGTGTTCAGCGGTGTTCATCATTAACGGTGTTCAACAGTGTTCGACGCCCGTTGTAGAATTTTCCTTAAAGAGTATCATATTTTTTAGGAAAATTCTACAACGGGTGTCGAACACCGTTGAACACCGTTAATGATGAACACCGCTGAACACTATTAAACTAATTTATAAAGATTAAAATATTTAAGGACTCAAAATATAATTATAAATTATTTAAATTATTTTTTATTAAATTAATTTCTATATATATTTTATTTATTAATTAAATAAAAAATATTAAACCCTAAAAATTAATTTAAAAATAAAAAAACCTAAACTTTAAACCCTAAAATCAAAATCAAAATCACTAAACATTAAATTACAAACCCTAAAATATAATCTTAAAACCCTATATCCAAAACCTAAAATCAAAAATACTAAAAATACTAAACCATAAACACTAAATCCAAATCATAAAATCTTAAACCCTAAAATAACCAAAACCCTAAAGCCTAAGCATAAAACCTAAACTTTTAAACTAATTTTAGGGTTTAAGTTTAGGGTTTAAGATTTTAGAATTTCATATTTTCTATTTTAGGGTTTATGGTTATATTTTAGATTTTAGGGTTTAGGGTTTTATTGTTTTAGGTTTGAGAGTTTATGATTTATTGTTTTGGATTTTAGGGTTTAAGGTTTAATATTTTAGGCCTTTGACTTTAAGATTTTAGGTTTTTATTTAATATTTTTATTTTTTAAATTAAAAATAATTTAAATAAATTATTTTAAAAAATAAAATATAATATATATATATAATTTTTTAAATTTTATTTTAAATAATTATAAATTATATGTTTAGTCCTTAAATTTTATTTTTTTTATTAATTAATTTAATAGTGTTCAACGGTGTTCATCATTAGTGGTGTTCAGCAATGTTCGACGCACGTGATAGACTCATCCTACTCTTTAATCAACAATTAAGATTTTATCGAACTTTGTCTTTTTCAGTCCCTCAAACCCAATCTCTGAAACAAACGCCACTTCTTCTCTGCCAACAACTCACTTGGAACAACTCAAAGCGTAAAATCCAAAAAATTGAATCTAGAAAAGTCTAAACCCGTAACGATATGAGTCCATGACCAATCTAACCCGAACCCAAATCGGACAAAATCAAATCCGAAAACAATTTGATTCCAATCTATATCTTTATCATAAGATTGCAAATAAGATGAGATAAATAGTATGAGTTATTCGAATACAACTCGATCAAAAGTTTGATTTGATTAGACTCAAGTTCGATTTGAGTTTTTAACGAATCGAGAGTTATTTGATATTTGACTCGAAAAACTGAAAAATTACTAAAAAAACATAATATGTTATTTTTTAAAAAATTTTAAAATTAAACTTATTATTATTGTTGTTGTAAATAAAATGAGATAGAATGTGAATTATTCGAATTAGATTCGGTCAAAGCTCAATTAATACTCAACCTAAATTCAAACTCAATTTAAATCCTTAATGAGTTGAGCCAAACTCAATATTACTAGAACTCAATTTAACTTGTTTAGACTCATATCTATCACCCTTTTAAGTATAGGAACTAACACATACATCTTGTCTCAGTGATTAAGATAATTGTTGTTGTTTCTTGAGATTATGAGTTGAACATCAATAATGCAGTACAATATTTAAGTGGATCAGTGTAACCAATGTATCTGATTCAAAAAAATATAAGAACCAAAATAACAATTTAGAGAAAAAAAATCTGAATATAACTGAAAGGCCAAGTAAGTGGGTTTTGGTATGGGCCTAACAGGCCTCAGCTGTAGATGCCGGCTCAGCGTGAGACTGAACAAGTGACGAGCCAGATAGTTAGAGAGCGAAAGAGAAGATTTTTTTTTTTGAAAGCGCAAAGTAAAAACTGAAAATCCACACCCAAAAAAATATATACGAGTAAATTACTTATTTATTAAAAAGGAAAAAAACTAGAAAGATGATAAAACCCAAAACCCTACTGGTTTTTTCTTTCTAAAATCTCTGGTTGTCTTTCAGCTCTCAAACCCACCCAACCTTCCCCTTTTCTTGCTGATTCATCTTCTTCAATTGATCTCTATCACATTTCCTGCCTTCTAAGTAAGTATTCCCTTCTTCTTCCATTTCTTAATGTCAGCTTGATGCTTGTAATTTCATGTTTATTATCTGTAATTCTACTGGAAAACCCACTTGGGTTCTTGCACTTCACTGTTTTCTCTTCCATCTATGGTTCTTTAAGAGGGACTCTAATTCTCAGGAGTTTTTCTGCACTGAACCCAGAATTTGAAGCTAATTTGTTTCCAGGAAAATGGGAGCTTTTTCTTCGAAAAATCTTATATTTGTTCTTTTACTTGTTTTTTTAATGATGATAATACACAGTAGCCGCTATGGATGGTGGAATCCTTTAATCCTTTTCTACTCTTATCCTCTTCTTCGGTTGAGGTGGAGGGATATTTGGGTTGTACTTTAATTCTATTATTGAATGATTATTCTTTGATATTTTTTTTGGAATTCGCAGTATGTTTACTTTGGCTCGAGTTTTCAGCTTTCTGGAATTTGAATTAAGTTAGAGGAATCAGTTTGAAGGCTAGGAGAACCTGGTTGGAAATGAAGAGGAAATCGCAACTTCAACTTGACGAACTTGATGACTTATATAAAGGTTGTTTTTGGCTCCGGATATTTTTCTCTTTTAGTATTAACCATTAAAAATGTTGTTTATTTCGTTATTGACATCTTAAGATCTTTTCTTTAAGTATATTCTTAATTTAAGCTAAAAACATTCTTCTCAAATCAGACTTGGCTTTCATATTGATTTTTCATAGCTGTTTTCAGCTGTCTGATATGAATATGTGATTTACTTATCCCTGTTTTTTCGTATCATGTGAAGCAGAAAAAAGATATCCTACGCAGGATGAGATGGAAGACTATGCTGTGTCTTTAGGACTAACTCGGAAGCAGGTTCAGCAATGGTTTATCTATAAGAGGAAAAGAGATAACATGACTATTTTGCCTTTTCGTTCGATGAAAAAATCCTCTGCTTCTACAAAACTGAATGCCACAGGCATTTTTGCTGCCAACGAGAATCATAAAAGCACTTCTTCAGTTGCAAATGGCTTCGGCAAGAACAAGAAGAAAATGCTTCTTCCTCAGGATTTGTTGCCTGCTCAGTACATTCTAAAGAAGGTATTTCGCAAGGATGGTCCTCCGCTTGGTGTGGGATTCGACTCTCTTCCTTCCCATGCCTTTTCCCACTGCAAAGGTACGCTGCTGGAAGCTTGTATGGCCTTAGCAATTATTGATTCTATTAACTAGTGTTGTTTTCATAAAAAAAGTCTTTATTTGTTTGGTTCCTTGATTTTGTGGTTTTGCTGATAATCAAAATTCTGTTGGAAAACACATTCCATTTCTGGTGCCCATCCATTGAAAATTTTCAACCTTTCCATTTTGCTAAGATAAAAATGTAATTCTCCTTGTTAACACTACATATGACTGCTGAAATACAGTCCTAACTAGTGGATTTTTTAAATTTATTTTTTTCTTATTGTTTCTGTTTTTATCTTAATCTATATAGCTTAGACTTGGGAGCAAGTGTTAGGCATATGGATTTTTTTATTCAACATTGACATTCTTCAATTATTTTTAAGTTTTCTATTTAGAAGGTAAAGATTCCATATACATGTTTACTTCAGTAACATGTTGGATAAGTGTCTGTGATAAGGGTCTTATCTAACATGGAAGGTTGGAATAACATAGCTTGTTATAATTTGATTTTTGCCTTTTCTAGTATTCATGTCTGTCTTTATCTTTATGGACTTACTCATAATTACTATATTTAGGTTGTAAAGAGTCTCACCCTGCTGATCAAGAGTGTGAAAGAGGAATAGCCAAAAGGAGAAAGGTATGAAGAATGTTTTCAAGATGTTCATCTTCAATTCTGACTTCTGTTTTCTTATTTGTTTTACTTTTGCTTTTTGTATTTAAGGTTTTTGAGTTTATTGGTATGGACCATCAGAACAACATTAATGAGAAAGCTCCAGCGAAGAAACATGGTATTGGAAAAGGTTTGATGACAGTTTGGAGGGTTGTGAACCCTGAGGGTGGAAATATTCCTACCGGTGTTGATTTTTCTAATCGAGAAATTGGCGCTCCTTCTCAAACTAGCCCTGCAGTGCGAAGGAAAACACCTCGGAACAAAAGACAGCAGCCTTTAGTGTCTCAAATGGTTGGCTATTAATTATTCAATTGCAAGATTTTATGTTGACTTCTTTCTTTTAATGTTCTTAGTAAGCCGAAGCCTTTTGCTCATTTATAATTATTCCCAGAAACTCAGTGGTTACTGTGAGATTATATAGAGTACGAGTCTATACGATATATATAATACTATTAGGAATTTGAGTTAGGATTTATTACTTAAAGATAATTTTAGTAGAATTAAAAGTCTTAAGTTAATAGGATTAAAAGTCTAAAGTAATTAGGACTTCTAATCCTATTCAAAGTCCTATTCTAAAGCCTATAAAAAGGCATTAGCTTGTGTAATCAAATTAATTCATTTAACAACAGAAAATCAATTATGTTTTTTCTTCCTTTTCACAAAAGGCTTAAATTTTCTTTTTTCTTTTTTATGTTTTATTTTATTTTTCCATAAAGTTGGAAGTTGATTTTCTACATGGTATCAGTCTAATATCGATCCTAGTCTGAATTCTTAATGGGATTCCTTTCGACAACCTCTGAGATGTTACCCATAACAAAACAGACGGTTGGATTGGAGTTTTTTCAAGCAATTCCAGGTTCGACGGTAACCTGTGAAACAAATTTAGCTCTCGTGGAGGATAAAGGCATACAAAATATTTGTTCTCCTGCTGCACTCTTTTCTTCTAAAGGTACATCAACATGGATCATCGACTCTGGAGCATCTGATCACATGACTGGTAACAGAGAATTATTCCTTAATTTTTTAGATTCATTTTCTACAAGTTCTATTAAAACAGCCGATGGCTCCTTCTCTCCTATCAAAGGAAGTGGCTCGGTCCTCATTAATGATGACTTGTTGCTTGAAGATGTTCTGTTTGTGCCTAATCTTGCCTGCAATCTCATCTCTGTTAGTAAACTCTCCAAAAATTTGGAGTGTTCATTACAATTTACTGAATCTGGTTTTTTTTACAAGCAATGAATTCGAGTAAACTGCTTGGCAATGCTAGCTTACAAAATGGTCTTTATATCCTTCTCGGTAATCAACCAACTACCATACCAAATACTTCTTGTTCCTTTACTTCTTTAGGACAAATTGATAATATAATGTTATGGCATTTTAGGTTAGGGCATCCTAATTTTCATTATCTTGCTAAATTATTCCCTAAATTGTTTGTTAATAAAAATTCATGTTCTTTTAAATGCCATATATGTCCTCTTACTAAACAGACAAAAACATCTTATTTACCATCTTTCTACAAACCTTCCCAACCTTTTTCATTGATTCATAGTGATGTTTGGGGTCCTTCTCGAGTGAAGAATGTAACTGATAGTAGGTGGTTTGTCACTTTCATTGATGATCATAGTAGAATAACTTGGACATATTTGTTAAGGGATAAATCTGAAGTAGCTTCTGTTTTTGAGAAATTTTACAATATGGTCAAAACCCAATTTGGATGTAAAATTCAGATATTCAAATCTGATAATGGGAGTGAATATTTTACCAAGTCATTGGGAGAATTTTTTAACAAAAAAGGGATTGTTCAAATAAGTACTTGTGTGGATACACCACAACAAAATGAGATTGCAGAAAGAAAAAATAGGCATTTGTTAGAGGTTACTAGGTCTTTGATGTTCACCAGTAACACTCCTAAGTATTTGTGGGGCGAGGCTTTGTTAACTGCGACCTATCTCATTAATCGAATGCCTCGTAAGGTTTTGCAACATAGAACATCTAGAGCTGTTTTTTTGGAGAGTTACAAAAATTTTAAACCATTGTCATCTATTCTTCCTTTTAAAGTTTTTGGTTGCACTGTGTTTGTAAAGGATTCTGCTCCCTCTATGTCAAAACTAGACCCTAGATCTTTGAAGTGTGTCTTAGTAGGATATTCTTCACTTAAGAAGGGCTACAAATGTTATCATCCCCCTTCTCAAAAAATTTTTACTTCAATGGATCTCACCTTTTTTGAACATGAACCTTGTTTCCACTCGACTGAAAATCAGGGGGAGAGTAGTGATGTCTTTCAGCCTCTCAGAAATCAGGTTTATTCTTCAGATTTATTTATTAATAATCCTTTATCATTTGAACCTCATAACTCTTCCACTTCTTCACCTATAACTTTTCATCCTTCATCTATTGTTACTATTCCTCAATTCTCACCTAAACCTCCCTCGCAAACTCCTTAACCCCCTAAGCAATTAAAAGTTTACACCAGAAAGCAGAAAATTATTCCAGAGATTATTTTGCAATCTGAAACTTGCCAAGAATTAGACTTGAGCTCAGTTGCCAATGAGAATGATGAAGGTAATGTTCTAACCGAGATTCCTTTCTCGCTACCTGAGGTTGATGATTTGCCAATTGCTAAAAAGAAAGGGGTAAGAGAATGTACAAAGCATCCCATTCAGAGGTATGTTGCTTATGGTAATCTAATGCCATCTTTTAAGGCTTTTACAACTTGCTTAGATAAAGAACAAATACCTGACACTATTGAAGAGGCTTTAAAAGATTCTAAGTGGAGAAGAGTTGTTGAAGAGGAGATTGAAGCACTTGAAAAGAATGATACTTGGACCATTACAGATTTTCCGCAGGGCAAGAAACCAGTCGGATGTAAGTGGGTGTTCTCCATAATATACAACTCTGGTGATAGTATACAAAGGTATAAAGCAAGGTTAGTAGCCAAAGGTTTTACTCAAACCTATGGAATTGAAGAGCTGTTGAAGAGGAGATTGAAGCACTTGAAAAGAATGATACTTGGACCATTACAGATCTTCCGCAGGGCAAGAAACCAATCGGATGCAAGTGGGTGTTCTCCATAATATACAACTCTGATGGTAGTATACAAAGGTATAAAGCAAGGTTAGTAGCCAAAGGTTTTACTCAAACCTATGGAATTGATTATAATGAGACTTTTGCTCCTGTAGCTAAGCTAAATACAATTAGAGTTCTCTTAAGTTTGGCAGTAAACAAGGACTGGATGTTGCATCAACTTGACATTAAGAACGCCTTTCTTAATGGAAAATTGGAAGAAGAAGTGTACATGAGAGTACCTTCGGGTTTAAAGTCGATAAAAGGTGATCATAAAGTTTGTAGACTTAATAAATCCATCTATGGTTTGAAGCAGTCGCCTAGAGCCTAGTTTGACAGATTCACCAAAGTGATTCTGAAAGCTGGATACAAACAATCCTTAGCAGATCACACACTCTTCATTAAGATAACCTCTAATAATAAAAGGGTTATTTTAATAGTGTATGTGGACGACATAATTCTGACAGGTGATGATGAGGAAGAGATAAGTCACTTGAAAAGGTTATTAAATACAGAGCTTGAAACAAAAGACCTAGGAAAACTCAAATACTTTCTAGGCATGAAGGTTGCTAGGTCGAGCAAAGGTTTAGTAATAAATCAAAGAAAGTATGTGCTTGATTTACTTAATAAAACAGGGATGCTAGGATGCAAACCAGTTGATACTCCCATGGAAGCAGGATTAAAATTTAGTAAAGAGGACTCAAGCCATAAAGTTGATAAGGGTAAATTTCAAAGGTTAGTGGGAAAGTTGATTTATTTGTCATTAACCAGACCAGATATTGCCTTTCCAGTTAATGTTATCAGTCAACACATGACTGATCCAAGGGAAGATCACATGGAAGCTGCAATTAGAATTTTGAGATACTTGAAAGGGACACCAGGACATGGACTGCTATTTAAAAAGACTCAAGAAAGTACTGTTCATATTTTTTCAGATTCAAGCTGGGCAGGTGAACTGACAGAAAGGAGATCAACTAGTGGCTATTGTTCCTTTGTTTGGGGAAATCTAATGACTTGGAGAAGTAAGAAACAAACAGTTGTATCTAGAAGCAGTGCTGAAGCAGAATATAGGGCTTTAGCATTGGGAATGTGTGAAGGAATTTGGTTATTAAAGCTATTGAAAGAGCTAGATGTGAACCAAGACGAAAAGTTTGAGATTTTTTGTGATAATCAGTTTGCTATACAAATTGCTCGAAATCCAGTTCATCATGATAGGACGAAACATGTGGAGATTGATAGACATTTTATCTCAGAAAAGATTACTAATAGGATATCTTCTTTATCCTATGTTCCTACAGAAGAACAAGTGGCAGACGTGTTTACAAAAGCATTACCAAAAGCTTTTTTCGACAAGTTTCTATTCAAACTGAGAATATATAATATATATTCTCCAACTTGAGGGGGAGTGTGAGATTATATAGAGTACGAGTCTATACGATATATATAATACTATTAGGAATTTGAGTTAGGATTTATTACTTAGAGATAATTTTAGTAGAATTAAAAGTCTTAAGTTAATAGGATTAAAAGTCTAAAGTAATTAGGACTTCTAATCCTATTCAAAGTCCTATTCTAAAGCCTATAAAAAGGCATTAGCTTGTGTAATCAAATTAATTCATTTAACAACAGAAAATCAATTATGTTTTTTCTTCCTTTTCACAAAAGGCTTAAATTTTCTTTTTTCTTTTTTATGTTTTATTTTATTTTTCCATAAAGTTGGAAGTTGATTTTCTACGGTTACGCTTTTGATTGATCATTTCCTGGATTTTTGTTAACGGTCTTGTGTAAAAACAATATGCTGATATTAACTTGCAATTTCAGAAACAGAGAAGTTTGGAAAAGAAGTTACAGGAAAATAAGAGGTACTCCATTAAGAGGAGAGAGGTACTTATGGTTATTTCTATTGCGTTTTTAGTCATAACTTCTCTATAACTGCTGTATTAATGTTCACTTGCCTGTTCCGTTCCAGGTGCAGTCTAACATAAATGACAATCAGAGGCAACCACGCAAAGAAAAATGTGAACTTGCTTTGGATGGGACTATATCTAATGAACGCCTTGATCAACTCGCAATGCTAGTTGATGATGAAGAATTGGAGTTGTGGGATTTACAAGCTGGACCAAATCCATTAACATGTGCTGATCATCTTGGTACAAGCGGATTTCTTGGTTGCTCCTTTTGCAAAGGTTGTCTGGTTTAGTATCTTATTATTCTAAGAATACTTGAGCAATTTTTTATATCTTATGTGTAACATTTATATTAAGTGCATATATAAGGTAATTTTCTTTGGAGTTCTGTAAAGAATATTTTATGGTTTCTCAGACTTGCTGGTGAAGTTTCCACCAAATTCGGTTAAGATGAAGCAACCATTCAGTATGCAACCCTGGGATTCATCTGCTGAAACTGTCAAAAAACTGTTTAAGGTGCCTGCTAAGCCTAAAGTTCGTTAATTTTGTTCATTCAATATTATGGCAGCATGTTATGAGTCCCGTTCCTTTATTTTTCTAAATTATGTTGCTTGAATATTGTTTGAATTTTTTTGCAGGTTTTCCATTTCTTGTATACCTATTCAGTAACACTTAACATATGCTCATTTACACTTGATGAGTTTGCTCAAGCATTTCATGATAAGGTTACCTCTCATCTATATTGTGCACTATACTCTGGAGTACTTAACTTGGCTTATATTGATTTTCTCCATTTTTTATCCTTCTAAGCATATATATACATCTCAGGATTCCTTGTTACTTGGGAAAATTCACGTTGCCCTTCTCAAGTTTCTTTTATCTGATGTCCAATCGGAGTTGAGTGGCGCACTTTTGCCTCATTTTAGCCTGTCTTGCAAATTTCTTGCTCTTCTTCAGTCGGTGAGTAATGAGCATGTAGATTTACATAAATGCTTGCTTGCATGTCTGTTTGCTTGCAATTGTTCTTGTGTGGGATATCCGCCTTCTCTGATTTGTTTAAATAATGTGCTATATGAAGAAAAACAGAATGAGTTTCTGTTTCTTCTCATTGAAAAATTGTATTCCAACTTAAAGAGGTTTGTAGACTTTTATAGACTAGGACTTCTAGTTACATTAGGAGTCCTACTAATTATTAACTTCTAACTCTAGTCTTAAGGGTTTGACTTTAACTAAACTTATACATCATAGTTTGATTATAATTATTCTAGTTCGACTAGACTTATAATTCTAGTTCAACTTAACTTACACCGTATTACTTAGGTGGTCTGGTTGGTTCCTGGGGTATGAATAGGATAAGCAAGCCATAGACATTATTTTTAGATTTCTTCCCATTTACAGAGATAATGTTATTTATAATCCTTTTGATAGTTTGATTATAATTATTCTAGTTCGACTAGACTTATAATTCTAGTTCAACTTAACTTACACCGTATTACTTAGGTGGTCTGGTTGGTTCCTGGGGTATGAATAGGATAAGCAAGCAAGCCATAGACATTATTTTTAGATTTCTTCCCATTTACAGAGATAATGTTATTTATAATCCTTTTGAAAAGTGTTTCAAAATGGTAAACCAAAAACAAGGATGGATTCGGTAGTTATTTGACTAGAAAATAGATCCATTAAAAAGGAAGCACTTGTCAGACAAGATCCATTTTTTAATGAATCTTGTTGCTGGACTTATATTTCACTTCAAGACATTGGGGCATCGATCAAGAATGAGTTGAAGACAGGCTAACCCTTTTTATGAGTTGACAACATATTGTTTCTATTTATCTGTTTACTAATCATGTTGATCAAGTTGCAGAAGATAATATGTTAGGTTGATGTGCATTCAATGTCTTGGCTGGGCCTGGTATTCTGATTTGGTTCCTTCCTGTGCTTTAACTGTAGTACAGCTTAAATGAATCATCAAACCAAAGTCGTGGGCATTTTAAGTGGACATGTTTGTCTTAGAAAAGTACATACATATGCAAAAGGGAAAATATAATAAGGTAAATGCTCGTGTTAGTTGTGGAACAGTTGTAATGCTTCCCAGAATTGTACACGGATGTATCACTGGAATCTTGGTAAAGATATTTTTGATGGTTGTAATCTTTCCTAAAAATCCTAGGATGTTGAGGTATTGAATTGTCAGAAGTTCTTGGAGCTCTATGTCCTTGATAAAAAAATGTATGTGATTGTTTTCCTTTTATCAGGTACAGAACCAAGAGTTTGTGGTTGAGTCCTGGAAGGCATCTTTGAATCCTCTGACATGGACAGAAATATTACGCCAAGTTTTAGTTGCATCTGGCTTTGGTTCAAAACAAGGTCTATTACGCAGGGAATCTCTTAGCAAGGTATGAGTGTATTATATATATGGCTAGTCTCAGATTCGAACTTCTTTGGAGTTCCATGTGGACCTGAGATCTTTGGTTATATGTGAAAAATGTCATTTTTATATTTAATCTTCTTTCCTAAAATACAGGAAATGAACCTCATGGTGAGGTTTGGCCTACGCCCTGGTAGTTTAAAGTGTGAGCTGTTTAAAATTTTGTCAGAAAGAGGAAATTATGGGCTAAAAGTTTCAGACTTGGCTTTATCTCTGCCGGTAAGACTAGGATCTTTATGCATATATGTTAAATTCTGTTGCAGAAACCATCTGAGTTGAATCCTCATTGTAGTCACTATTATGACCTTGTTTCAGTGATCGATATATCTTTTTAATCTTTTGAAGGTTACTGAATTGAATCTCACTAGCTCGACTGAGGAACTTGAAGAATTAATACATTCATCTCTTTCAAGTGATATTACTTTATTTGAAAAGATTTCATCATCTGCTTATCGTCTGCGCTGTAGTTCTGTTGCAAAGGACAGCAACAATTTTCATTCTGATACTGAGGATTCTGGAAGTGTTGACGATGACTCTGATAACACCAGTGATGATTCTGAGTGTGACTCGGAAAATTACTATCAAAGGAAAATAAATCATGATAAGTGTCATAAAAGTAAAAATAACATGCTGACAGTCTCTACTGAAATTGATGAAAGTCATCCAGGAGAGTTGTGGTTGCTAGGACTTATGGAAGGTGAATATTTTGACTTGAGCATCGAAGAGAAGCTGAATGCATTAGTGGCTTTAATTGATCTTCTTAGCGCGGGTTCCAGTATCCGAATGGAGGTAAACCAGTTTCATCCGACCAAGTTGACGCCCCCTTTCCCTTTCTTCCTCGCCTCTTCATCCCCATAAAATTGAACTAAACAAACAAGCAAATAAGAGAATAAAGATTGAAAAGATCCTCCTCTGCTCCCTTGTTTTGGATGTTGCTTTTATGGTCACTAATTCTTTTTCTGTTTTTTTTTTCTTGAAGATACACGACCTGTTTGATGATTATTTTGGATAAATTATGTACATCAAATATAAACTACTGACTGCTTTCTTTTACTTCCTAGTATTTAGAGGGTTGTAGGTATTCATTCTCATCTTACTATGCTATGAAGTTATGATTTTTCCGTAGTTCCATACCTGGTAGTTTCTCATTTCAGTCATTGTTTGATTTTTCAGAATCCTGGTAAAGCCATTGTTGAGTTTATTCCCAGCATCCCTCACCATGGTTCTGGAGCAAAAATTAAGAGAGCATCATCAATCCGACAGAATTTTCCTAGGTCATCTTGGGTCTATGGTGGACAAGAACCACACACATCATCAGATTCTCGCCCAGTTGACTCATCGTCAATTACAAAGTTTTTTGAAAAAGAGAACTGTTCTAGCAGTGAAAAGGATGCAAAACAAACTGAAGTAGGAGACTTTATACACCCAATGCAATCTATATTTTTGGGCTCTGATCGTAGGTACAACAGATATTGGCTATTCTTGGGCCCTTGTAATGGATATGACCCTGGGCATAGGAGGATTTACTTCGAATCTTCTGAAGATGGTCATTGGGAAGTCATAGACACTGAAGAGGTAACCCTCCCGTCTTATCATCTTGGATGTCATTTTCTTCATTTGTTATCCTATTGGTTAAAATTTGTCTTCTCATTTGTTTATTCTGAACATTTCTTTTCTTTATAAAGTGAACTCTTTATCCCCAAAAAGATACTTAACCTGAAAGAAAATTTAGAGTTGTTTTCAATTTTCCTTTTGCAGACAATAGAGTGATTGTTCCCATGTTGACAAACTTTTTACCATTATTATTTGTTTGTCTCTTATAATTGTGCAGGCATTGCGGGCCTTGTGGGTCATTTTGGATGACAGGGGTAAACGTGAAGCTCTTCTTATTGAATCCTTAGAGAAGCGGGAAACTTCTCTATGTAAAGAAATGTCAAGCAGACACTTATGCAATGCAGAAATCAGACACATGCAATCTGATTCATCTGAGATGGATGTAGTAAGAGAAGACAGTTGTTCTCCTGTTTCTGATGTTGACAACCTATGCTTGACGGTTGCCGTGAATGAATCTTTAACCTCATGCAGTGCTATAGTTCTTCATACCGGGAAGAAGGGAGAAGAACAAAAACAAATGTGGAGACATCTTCAGGAATTTGATGTGTGGATATGGGATTACTTTTACTTGAACCTTAATGCTGTAAAACACAAAAAACATTCATATCTTGATTCGCTTACCAGGTGTGAGAGTTGTCATGATTTGTACTGGAGAGACGAGAAGCATTGTAGGATTTGCCATACCACATTTGAGATTGATTTTGATCTAGAAGAAAGGCATGCCATTCATGTGGCTACGTGCAGAGAAAAAGGAGACAATGGTACTTTTCCAAATTTCAAAGTCCTACCATCACAATTGCAGTCGCTGAAAGCTGCAGTTCATGCAATTGAGGTACATTTCATTTCTTTATTGCCTTCTGTCTTGTTACCTTTCTTTCTAAATCATATATTACATCTTCATGTGAAAATAAATATCACAGGCACCTGCTTAAATTCCATACATCCCACATTTGCTTGCTCATCTTCTTTTACCATCATTTTTTGCCAAGACTGTTAGTCAGGGCATATAGAACTCATACTTTAGTGTCTCATTGGTGTTTTGGTTTCTTTATATGTTTTGTTAGTTGTACTTAAATATTAAAAAATGACAGTGCTAACTCTCTTCACAAGAAATAAAATGGATAATGAAGTCTCCTTTCAACTTTTTGTGACGATGGTGGTGAACATAGCTAGCAGATGATTATGACTTTCTGCATTATGATGATACTTATCTTTGAAACACATTTAAGATATGTAAGGGAGCAAATTGTTTAATGTTTATTAACAAATTATGTATTTTTAAACATCTGGCTTCATGAGAAGTCCATTGTATCTTTACTCTCTGTAGTAGGCCATATGAGTATTGTGTATAATTCATTTGTATATGTAAAGTATTTAAAAGAAGAACAAATTTTATGCAATTATTTTTATTTAATCATTGTATTTATTTCTTTTCCTTATTGTGCAGTCATGTATGCCTAAAGATGCTTTGGTGGGTGCTTGGACAAAGTCTGCTCACAGGTTGTGGGTCAAACGGTTACGACGGGCATCGTCTTTGTCTGAGCTTTTGCAGGTAGTGTTTTTTGTAATTACATGCTTAGAGTTGTTCTTGAAGTAGGGTGGTAATTGTTTTTAGTACCGACACTAATTGTAAAATGGACCATCTCAAATCATGTTGCAGGTCGTTGCTGATTTTGTTGCTGCAATTAATGAGAATTGGTTGAATCAATGCCATATTGAACAAGGGGATTGTGCTGCTATTGAAGAAATCATAGCATTCTTTCCAATGATGCCCCAAACATCATCTGCACTTGCACTCTGGTTGGTGAAGTTGGATGAGTTCATTGCATCTTATTTGAAAAAGGTTCATTCCGAAAAGGAATCGGAAAATGGGGCCAGTTCAGGTAATATTCCATCTTTATCTACAAATTTTCTTTACATGTGTGGTGTTCTGGTTATCAAAGTTGACAAAAAGCAGCCCGAGACCGAATTAAATAATCGAACCTAAAAAGGCCACTTGAATCCCAAAAAATCCAAACTCGACCCTCCCCTGAACTGAGCCTGACATGAACCCCAACCCGAATTTAATACTAAAAATAATATATTTAATTGTAATTATTATTATTATTATTATTAAAGTTTTAATTATTAAATTTATTGTAACATATTTTAATAAATTAGTTATATTACTAATTACGTATATAATTTACACTAATATTTTAATAAATTAATTTTATATTTTATATTGATGAAATAAATTTATAGATAGTGAGCTTACTACTATCACACAAAAACACTAAAGCTCTATGCAATTAGTATTAGTATTTAATTTTTTTAATATATTTCATTGGCAATATTTTAACGTTTGATTCTTGGATCTTAAAGTTACATTACATTGGTTCGTTTAATTGGTTTAGATGATTTAGTATAACAAATATGTATGTATTATCAAATCTTCAAGTATTTATATAATTATCAAGGAACATCTTTGATGCACAATTGATAAAAAAAATATAATAGAAGTAAAAAATACATTCAATATGTTTTGAATGGAAGAAGTAAAAGAACTAATCAACTGATAAAAATGAATTTTGATATAAAACATATAATTCACTATTATTGTAAGTAGCATCAAGGGGTCGTTAAGCGTTCTAATTTCTTTAAGTACAAGTAGTTGATTTTAAAATCACATGGAATCTTTGTGTATTCATTACGGATTCTTTTGCAGATTAGTATTTTATGTATATTCTAAAATTCTTTGTCCTATTTCAGATAGAAGAGCACCAAAATAATAAAAGCCAGCTGTTTTCATGGCTCATACAAATTGGCTGTACAAGGCATTTAAGTTTCTTATTTTCTCTTTGCTCTTCAAATTACTGAACCCACCACAGTTTTCTGACTTTTCATCTTTGTTTTCAAAGGATGAGACTGTAGAGAGCAGAGAGTTTTGATTACATTTTGAGTTTAGAATGTTCTTTTGCTTAGGCAATCTGAGCCTCTTTAGATGTTGTACAGAGTCGGGTTCAGGAAAATCAAGTTTTTTTTATACAAAACTTGTATACAATGGCTACATAAGTGGGTTTGTTGGTGGTAAGAAAAGGAAATGTTTCATGTCCTTGTCTTCGCAGTACAAATCTCACTTGATTGATGTAGACATCAAACTTGTCATTTACTTTGTCAATCATCAATTCAAGGCATCAGCATCTGTGGTTGCAGCAGATGTTCTTATTGTTGAGAGGTGTTGGATACTTTAGGTTCGTGTTTCCATGTTTGCGTTCCCTTGTTGATTGAGTCACATGTTACTCTGATGGATGCGGCATTTGATTTAAGAAAATTGTGTCCTGGTAAGTCTAACAGTAAAATCTTGTGAATTTCCTATTGCTTATTAATAGTCTTAATCTGGAAGTAGAAGATGAATAACAGATTAGTGAAGAAATAAAAAGGAAAGGAAGTGGTGAATTCGGATAAAAGAAATACGAAACACTTGTATCTAGAAAGAATTGTGATAACTTATAAATCATTAAACCCTAAAATTAATTTATGGGCAGAAACTAAGATTCTGTTTGGTTGGGTGAAGGAGGGTAAGAGAGAAACGAATAAAGATAAAATTAAAAAATGAATTTAATGGTTGTTTGGTAAAGTAAAAAAATTGAAGGAAAAGAAAAATAAGAGAGGTAGTTTTTTTTTTACAAATAGTTCTCTCAAAAATTGGGTAGAAAATAAGAAAAAAATTGAAAGTTGTATAAAATTATCAAATGGTATTTAAAATAGTTTAGTCTATCATTTTTATTATAATTTTATTTTTTTTAATTCAGTCCTTAAAAGTTTTATTTAATCTAAAATTTATCTTTAGTTATTTTAAATTTTATTACTAAAGTCAATATATTAATATAATAGAGTTTTGTTCATTTTAAAGTCCATAAAATATTTATTTAATCTAAAATTAACCCATATTTATTTTTAATTTTTATAGTTTTTTCTAGTACTTTTATCAAGATTTTTTTTATTCAATTTAATCCTTTAAATTTTATTTAATTTGGAATTGACCTATAATTATTTCTATTTTATAATTTAATTCAATACCTAATAATTACAAATTTTACATTTCATACACTAATTTTATAATTGAAATTAAGGACTCGTTTGAACTCAGACTAACCTGAAATTTGGTCTATATGTTAATGATGATATTGATTTCATAAAGGAAGGTTTAATTTCACTCTTTGAAAAATTTGCCCCCGTATTTTATGAATATTTTCAAAATGGCCCATAAAATACTTATTTTTGCATATAACACTTTCAAATTCGATTTCAACAAGAATTTATCTTTAAGTCTAATTGAAATTAACAAGTCTAAAACATATCTGAAACTGAGTTTTTAACTTAAAATTCAACTTATGGATTATTTATATTTTAGTCCCAAAACCTCCATTTGCTTAAATTTACTTTGATCTAAAATTCTTTTTATTACCAAAACAAAGGTATAAGATGTTTCTAATTATATTGAACTTGTATTTAAGTTTTGAATGTTTTTTGGGTTTAAATCTTGTAAAATTATCAAAATTCATTTTTGTTAACTAGTTTAATTTTTTAAAAAATTTTAAAGATCTATTTTCTCGGGTGACTTTAGTTAATAGTTTCTTCTTTATGTTCATGTTGATTTTTTACTTTCACATAATCGAATATGCTTTATTTTTTAAAATATGTTTCTAGTCTACAAATGGGTTTTTTGTTTGTACCAAGTATTGGATGTTACATTGATAGTGAAACTCTCGAGATTAAATTATAAAAGATAGAAATAAATAGAGATCAATTTTATATTAAATAAAAATTGTATGGACTAAACTAGAAAATATAAAATCATATTAAAAATATTGGACAAAATTATAAAAATACAAATACATGTAGGTTAATCTTGAATTAAAGAAACGATTTAAGGATTAAATTGAACAAAAATAAAACTATACTAAAATATTAGATTAAATCGTAAAAAATGAAAACAAATATGGATCAATTTTAGATGAAATAAATTTTTTAAAGACTAAATTAAATAAAATAATGATATTAAAAATATTGGGTTAAATTATAAAAATTAAAAATAAAATATAATTTTCAAAGCTTAATTTTATCTTCTCTTATATTTCTATTGTACAAAGCAATATAAAGAAAAAAATATATTTTTCTTCTAATTTTTTATTCTCTCAATCAAGCACACCGATAAAAAAAATATTTTTCA
Organism: Abelmoschus esculentus; assembly: GCA_035048815.1. Classification (NCBI taxonomy): domain Eukaryota; kingdom Viridiplantae; phylum Streptophyta; class Magnoliopsida; order Malvales; family Malvaceae; genus Abelmoschus; species Abelmoschus esculentus. The sequence goes on from JAUCBN010000031.1 coordinate 12,905,907, forward strand.
TCCTTCTATTTTTTCATCACTTCAATTCTTCATCCTTCTTATTTTCTTTCTTCTCTGTCAAGCAAAACCTTTTTTTTTTTTTTGTTACTAATATATGAGATATATGAATTTCCAGTAAAAATAATGTTAATGTGCTTGGGAATAAGAACCCTCCCACGTAAGAATAAAAATTATTTTTTTATATCCTTTTATTTATGTCTCACAATGTTATGAATAAAATAAAAAATAAGAATAGATTAATAAAAAAAAAGAGAAAAGAGAGATTTTATTGTATTCTCAAAGTTGAGTTGTGTACAATGTATTCTTTAAAAGTCTATATTTATAGGCATAAGATGAAAACCCAAATTTTAATGGGTATTAAATTCTAATAATAAAGTCTATCAAAGCTTCCTTTAATACATGAATATTCACCATAAATAAAATATTCTTAACAGTTCCTCTTAAATATCCATGAAAATAATATGTCTCGTTAAAACCTTACTAAGATAAAAACCTTGTGGGGAAAAAAATGTTTAGTGATGAAAAAAGAGTACACATATCACTAATACACAAAACATGTTGTCTCTTTAAAAACCTTTTTCAAGAAAAACCAATGGGACAAAACCTTGGATAAGGAAAAGAGTACAACGTGTATTTGACTCCCCCTCATAAATATATCAGACAAAATCTCTGACACGACACAATCCAATAGTTAATTTCTCAAATGGAGCAGTAAGAAGCGCCTTAGTAAATAGATCTGTCAAATTATCATATGAATGAATCTGTTGCACATCAATGTCTCCGTTCTTTTGTAGATCATGAGTGAAGAAGAATTTTGGTGAGATGTGTTTTGTTCTATCACCCTTTATATATCCTTCCTTAAGTTGGGCAATAATAAATTATTATTTCAGTATTTTACCCTATTATTTTTATGATTTTAATGACTTTATTGTTTATTTATAGTTAAATTCAATCTAAGATTTTTTTATGAAGATATTTAAATAATTTAGGATTAATTCTGATATTTATTTATTAGTTTAATAAAATATCTTTATTTATTTTTTTGTTATCCTTATTTTTCTCAATTTTTATAATATATTTAAAGGTATATTTATTTCATTAATAAACAAAATATCATAAATTTTTTTAATTATAGAAATCTTTTGATCATAGGCTATTTTCATTTTTAAGATTAAAAATTTCACCTTGTTAATTTTTGGTATCAAAAATCCTTTTTTCACATAAATTCTCAATTTTTAAAGAAAATCATCTACTTTTAAAATGATTGGGACGAGACTACCCATAAAGACGAGCATACAACATAGATGATTGGTTTAATTATTGTCGAAGAAGACGCCCTACGAGATAAGGGCATCAAAATCAGAAACTAACTTCATAGTTTCCTTTAAAAATAGAATAAACTTGATAATTTCACAAACTCGTAGGGAACATTGTGGTAGTTTGGTAGAAGGGAAATAGTCAAAAAGAACTAATGATATTTTCCTATTTGGGGTATAGGATTGTCAATTGTGATTGGACCACCAATTCCATACAAAATATAGATTATTTCCAGTTATGATTTTTTTTTAAGAAACCAGTGGTGTATATTCTTCTAAACCTTGTGTGGATCAGAAAACTCTCTTCTATTCATCACTTCTCTTCTTCTATTGTATGCTCAGAAATGTTTTCTTCCTCTGCCTCAGAATAAACAAAGGGAAAAAACCTAGAAATATTTGATGACTGAACAAAAATTAGCACAGGAATAAAAAAAAATTGAAGTATGAAAATGGCGATATTGCGAGCAACAACAATTGGCTTCTCAAGCTTTCCATCTTCTACTTCATATCTCAGTTCCAGCTCCAGACTGACCTCATCTTCATTGCCTACCACACTCTCAATGGTACTTTATTGACTACTATATGCTAACAATTTGTATGATTTATTAATACCTTAGTTTCCAAGCAACGGTCCAACAGTGCAACCATCTTTAAACAAGTGTTGTTCAGTAAGTTTGGAGTTCGAATCTTAACTTCTTTTTTGTCTGCAGGTTGTGGTCGGGAAATCAGTTATTTCCCGCGGATGTATCGCCTGTTCCGCTGTTCAAGAATCATCTACTCCTACAGGTAGTTTTTCCATTCTTATCTGTCCATGTGAAAATCCTTCTGAACTTGGATTGTTGCTTTTCTGCACATAGCCACGGCTGGAACAACCACAACCACTCCTGCTGAAGCGAAACCATCAGCCGCCGCAGGTGGTGGTGATAAGGAGGAAGTGAAGGCAGCAGCTGCAGCAAAGCCCAAACCTGCTGCAAAGGCTCCTGCTAAACCATTGCCGGAGTTGATGGTGGAGGATGTCATCCCTTCATTGAAAACAATACTTGAAGCTCAGGATGATATCTCTGAAATTGAACTCACTTTCCAAGACAACAAGGTTTCTTTCTGCTCTATTTTCACTTCAAAAACAATCCACGTGAAGTGAAACTTATCTGATGGGGGTTATTGATGTCTTCAAACTTGGACAGTTGGAAGGTTCATTCCTGAAGGAGGGCTGTTCCTACTGGTTCTGGGCCTTCTTCCCTAATGGAGTCCTTACAGGTATTACAATTGGGGTAAGCTGAAAACTAAAATTTCCATTACTGCATTAATGATCTGATCATTGCCCCCCCCCCCCCCCCCCCCTATTTTCATAGGTCCAAAAGGTTTCTCCTTGTCTTCATATGGCTCAGGAGCAAGCACTGTGGAGCCTTTCCTCGTTGATGAGAAGAAAATCACAGCAAGGCATGTAGTTTTCTGGGTTGAAAAGCGTTTGGCAGCCCAAGGAATTATTCCTGTCTGGAAAGAATGATGTTATACCATATAAATATTGTCATGTAACTGCTCATTCGCATACAAAATTTTCCAATTCATTTCTGTTAGAAAAAGAAACTACTTGTATGTAAATCATCAAGCTCTAATAAAAGATGGTTAAGAAAGGCATGACAGCTTTAATTTCTGAGTAAACAAAACAACTCTGGTTCATTTCTGCAGTCATTCTCCCTTTAAACACACATGATGAAACCCTTAGTTTTACAAGAACAAAAGCTCACACGTGATAAGAGAATTCCAAAGTAATATAACATTTGTATGGCTTACGTAGCTCATAATATTTTCATCTAAATTACATGTCCAAGGTGCAGATGCCCTGGACCATGTTTTACAGTAAATAACATCATGGCCCGAATAAGTAACATTTGATTTGAGTAACTATTGAACACATACAACAGGTACTTTGAGTGCAAGTCCATAAAGTACTTCATAAGTCCACATCTGCATATGCCACACTTTGTCCATAGTTAGTTTTCTGTATTGGCATTTTGAATTGCACGACGAAGTTCAGCTAAGAAATCCATCTGTGAGCCAGATGAAGGTCCAGTAGTGTTTGTTGGGGACATCATCTGAGGAAAAATCAAGACAAATGCACAAGGAAAGATGCCGTGAGATTTACACCAACAAGAGGTGGAGAACTGGGGGATGGAAGAATACCTGATGGGGAAGTCTGAAATTCCTCCAGGCTGAATCACTACTTCCAGAGTAGAGAACTGGTCTTTCTGAAACAAGGAGAACCACAGTAAGACTAAAACCATCTCGTGTGGTCCTTTAACTCATAAATGCATATCCACCAATAGTCTAATACATGAGAATGGTAACAAGGTCAGACATCAGGTGAAACAGAAAAGAAAATGAAAGGTTGCTAATATGAATAGTATGACACTCCCAAAAGCCCCTACACAACAGACGTACATAGAATGCTTACAATCATAAAATCTAAAAGAAATAGGCCTTCTTTAACTGCGTTTATACCAAAACAACAATTCATCCACATTCCACAAGCATAGATCAGTTCTCTCTGGTTTGTGCAACAGCTTGAATTAACTTATAACCCAAATTGATCCCCAATATCTTATATTCATTGAACATCTTCAATGATAATGTTGAAAAGATAACACCCTTGTTGATGCATCAAATTTGCTTTTTATGTTAGTTTTGTTAAGTCAATGTTGGTATTTAGTGTGTAATGTGATTAGCATACAGCTCTTAGTCGGAGTTTTAATTTTAAAGCGTGTTAGGCGCTCAGAGGCGCAAAAGGCCTCTGGAGCCGAGGCGCTAGGCGAAAGCGCTCGCCTTTCGTAGGTGAGGCTCAATTTATATTAAATAATATTAATATTAATTATATTAAAATTATATTAAATATTATTTAGATTTAAATTAAATTATTAAACAATAAAATTATATAAAATTAAACTAAAGAAAAAATGTGTTCTTTATTAGGTGATGAATATAGTTACTAAGTCTATATTTAGTATTTATAATAAATTATAGATGTTTAAAATCTAAATGCTTTAATTAGATATAGATTTAAAAACTAATAAAATAAATTATTTAATGTATTAATAAATTTATATTAAATGATTATGTAATTTTAATATTTAATTTTATAAATATTTAAAAGTAAATATTATTTTACTATATTATTTATATTAATATAGATTAAATATTTTTTAATGTATTAATTTTATATTAAAATTAATATTAAAATATTTTTTTAATCTAAATTAAATCTTAAAATCATAAAACAAACAATTTAATTGTTTTTATTAAAAATAATAATAATAAAATCCATAAAAATTTAAAAACAATAAATAAACTATTTTTTAAATAAAAAACAAATACTATTAAATAAAATAAGAAAAATACAGTAAACAAGCCAACAAAGTTGATGTTCAATACTTTTTTGAGCCCCACAAGAGAGAAATGAAAAAGGGACCAATGTATGTCTGGGAAAACTCAATAAAGTAAAGAATATTAATAAATAATATTAAAAAACAAAGTATTATCTTAATCTTCTTCCTCGAGGAGAGAGAAAACTGAAAAATAGTAGCAGACGAAGCTTTAAAACAGAGAAGAAAAAAACTAAAAATATGCTCGAAATTTTTCTACCCAAAGGCGTAAAAAGCGCCTCGCCTAGAGCTTTCGGAAAGGTGCACGCCTCCTTGCGCCTACGGTACCTTGCCGCACTTTTACAGGCAGAGGCGTTTTCTTTCACGCCTCTACATGCCCAGAGCCTCAGAGTGCTTAGGAATGCTTTTTAAAACTAAGGTCAGAGTATTAGTATAATTACTATAGTAGAATAAAACTGCTATTAAATGTTTTATTATAGAAATACTCTACAAGAGGGATCAGTTTTTATCATCATTAAGAGAGTTTAAATAAAGTAGGTTGCTGGAAGATCCCAGAACCTTCTTTTATCCCTCCTGTTCAATTTTGTCTGACATCTTTCAATTTTCTTAGCTATTCAGATTTCCCCCACCAAATAATCAAAGCTTAATTACATCCTAGGGTTTATATTAGAAACAACTTTTATACCATGGCAGGACACGCTAGAAAATGAGGAAGAAGAAATCAAGGTCAGCAAACAAAGTTGTTTGAGATGAGGTGCATGATTGAAGAATTATTGCAGGTTGAACAAGCTTGAAGCGACAGGGACACGTGGAAACCTGAATGGATATTCCAAAAACTGCACACAATCATTTGGACCAGCCGGAAGGGGGTCTTGAAGGAGAATCTGATGCTAGTCCTGCAAATTTGCAGCAAGAGGTGGATTGTACGAGCAGTTGTTGCATGCCCTAGAAGTCGGTGGAGTGAAGCCAAATGGATGAATTCCATGGAAAGTTAAAGACTGAAGATTATTTGGACAGAGAAGCCACAGAAAAAAAAAATGTGCGGAAACCAATGGCTGAACCTAGAAAAGTTCTATTTGCAAGACTGAAATTATAAGACGCTTCACTTCAACGGTGGAAGAGAGTTGGGGTTCTTAGGGAACAGAGATCACATCAAGGAAAGCCAAAAATCATTTGCTGGGAACATATGAAAGGGAAGATGCAGAAACAATTTCTGCCAGCAGAAAATTTTACCTGCTCAAACAGATTGGTATGTCAGTTTATCACTAAACTTAGGGACGGCAATGGGTGAGGAAGAATGAGTTTTTAGCCAACCTGATACAGTCTATGGAGGAAGTGTAATAGAAATCAACAAAGCTGATGTAATGAAGAATGAGTTGTGGGGTTACACACAATCCAAAATTAGCATGACTTACAGGAAATGGAACTTATGTTCATTGTGGTTTCAAAGTATGTGATGCAAATAAAACTATACCATTCTTATCATGCAAATAATGAACCAATATGAGATTTGTTCCACAGAAAGGATCACCAAACCAATCAAATCAAACTTAAAATGGGAAATTCTATAAGCTTCCTGTTCTTCCACTCACCTGACAAATCAATAGATGTATCATGGTAGCGATGTAAGGCAGCTGCCCAACCTGCATTTGTAGAGATAAACAATGAATGTATATGACATACGATTGCATGCATGGATTCTTAAAAGCATTTAAAACTTCTATCTAACAAAGATAATACTTTTCAAATTTCAAACAAGAATAGAAGGAAAGTGGATTTGAACCACGAAAAGTCTTCCACGAAACTAATCAGGCTTAAGCAAAACTACTCGAGTATCAAAACCAATAATAAAGCCACTACCCTAACCAGGAGCCAAAGAAGAAGAAACCCTTTCCAACCATAAGTTGAATAATTCACCTAAATGTACAGGTAAGAAAATCAATAACTCTAACTTCACCGGCGTAATGGAATAACCAATGCTAGTGGAATTCAGAAACAAGGGCAGTCTTCTTAATAAAAGTATACAAAAATCATTCAAAGCAAGTGAGTGGAGACATCTTACGACTGCTTAAAAGCCGAGAAGCATCACTTCGAGAACAGTCTTCCAAAGGTACTAAAGTAGGAAGATGGTGACCTTCATTCAGGATAGAGCTGCTCCTGGCATCCGAAACCAGATTATTGTTTCTCAATGCGGCACCTAGGTTCTTATCTGAATCATTCTCACAAACATTATTAGTCCAATGAAACCAATCACCATGATTTATTACAACTCAGTCCGTCAAATCAATTAAATATATATATATATATATATAAACCACCGGAAAAAAAGAATGATAATAATTGATGAAGAAGCTGACCTCCAGACTTACGGCGGCCGAGAGAACGGTTTCTGCAATTTGAAGCATAATTTATAAGAGAGGGAGAGAGACGGAAACGGAAGAGGTGTAAATGAAAGAAAGGGGGAAAGGGGAAAATTTAGGGTTATGAAGTTACCGTTGATTAGGAGGAGCGTAGCGTTTGATTGCCGGGGCGGCATCGGGTGCGGTGGGTGTAGGGTTTTCCAACATCATCCTCTCTTCAATTTTCCTTTACACCGCCGCGTACGGATGGAAGATTTCGCGATTGCGTCGCGGCTGGTAATTTAAGGCTGAGTTTTAGTTCAAAGGCGTTTCCTTACATTTATTCCATTAACTACTTACCAAAACGGTGCGTTTATATCAATTTTAACCCAGTAAAGAAAAAAGAATAGTTAAAAATTCGATATTTATTGTTTTTTATTTCAATCTTTTTCAGCCATTTATTTTAGCGTAAATTATTTAAGTCATCACTCAGTTATTAGATTCGTTTTATTTTAATCATTATTAAAAAAGTAAAAATTTAATTATTGAACTATTTAAGTGAATTTATTTTAATCTCAATCGTTAAAATTTAATAGAGTGATAATATAATTATTAATGAAAATTTGTATGATTATATATTTGGTCCTTATTAGTTACTTAATATATCAATTTAATATTAATTTAATTGAATTGAATAACTTAATCACTCAATCATAAAAAATTTATACGACTCCAGCTTGTCAAAACAATTTTTAAATCATAAAATAATTTAAATCAATTACTTTTAAATTAATATCTTTCCTTTCTAATTAAATTTCTAAAAATATTTGAAACCGTTACTATTCACTCTATAGATAAACACCAATGCAGACGGGGAAGGTCAACCCTTCGATACTTCTCAAAAAAAAATATTAAAATAATCAATGTCAGAAATTATATTATGGGTGGCTTACCATGAATCTTAAAAATAATCAATCTTCACCCATATTTTTTATGTCATTTTAAAAATATAATTTTTGAAAATTGTGATTAGAATTTAATAAATTAAAAGTAGAATATATTTTTTAGTACGTAGAGTTTAGGGTTTACGATAGAGAAAATAAAAATGAATGTTTAAATTTTATTTTTTTTTAGAAATTTTCAACAAGAGACATGATAGAGAGAAAAGATTTTTACTTTCGTTTTTATTAAATTTTATTTTCAAATTATTTTTAACATATAATATTATTCGATACATATATTATTTAATTCAATAAATATTAAATATTTAAAAATATTTAATTTCATGTTTTGTATTATATTAAAAAATAATTTAATAAAACTCGATTGATATTTTTAAAAAAATATAATATAAATATGATTATTATTTTACATGTATTTTTTATCATACAAAATTAAAACTAACGATATTTATTAAAATATGAAATTGTTACTGATCAGATTTTGTTGCGATAGACTGTGAGTGTGGTATTGTCGTTGTATCTGAAGTTTGTTTCATTGTATTTATTGTTATGTGTATTTTTTTATTTAAATTAAAAAAAAAAAACTTAACAAAATTTACGAAAAGAATCCGTCCATTTTTCCATGAAAAATATGAAATTATTTAGAGTGTGTACGTAAAAAGTACTGTCCGAATTGGTTGCCCTTGGCCTTACCATGCCATGTGACTTTATTATCGTCTAATTTTAATAATAATTCATGAATAACTTTATATTTTCCCTTCACTTTATACCTCTCAACTAGCATTTGTAATATGATATTTTTTTTATTGATCGGTCGATAATATTGTAGGTCTCGTTAAAAAAATTTCTAAACTTAAATGAAAGAAAAGAGTACCCAAAGTGTTATCATACAAGAGAAACTAAAAAATATGATTCAAACGAGACGAAAATATAATAAAGTCAAAGATATGTTTGAGCAAAGAACCACAATTAATCATATACGACCTCTTTCCTAATTAAATCCAAAAGATCATGAGGTGTAGAATGAAATTTGACCACACCTGTCATAACATCTCAACCCTTAGCGGAAAGGTAATCCGTCACAATGTTTCTCTCTTGACCAATATGACTAACCTTGATCAACCAAGGCTGAGTGTTGAGGTTTGTGATGTGATGATAAAATGATTTAATCTCGTATAAGTATACACATCGAACGAGTAATAAAGTGAGTAAGATCGTTCCTACAAGGATTGTGTAGGAAAGTTCAAAAGTAGTTAACACATATAAAAAAATAAAAAAAATCTTTTGTATGGACATATGCTAAAGCAAAATTATATTTGTCAGTAAAATGTTATAGCAAAATAAAATTGAGAAAAGAGTAATAAGATAAATTTGCACGAGCACAAACACGAAGGAATATTCAAGGTAAAGACTGACTAAGCTTATTATGAAAGTTCTTTACTTTTATCCTGAATGCTTATTGTATCCAGGTTTAAATATATGTTCGACAGAGTTTGCTAAAAATGCATCCACTATCCCTAATCAAAGGCCTAACACTCGGAAATGCAAAGACATTACCTCTTGGTCTCAACCCTAACCCCTCTAATGTTGATAAAGTTCTACCCTTTTTAGTCGTTGAAACCCTACCTCATCCTTAAGGTGAGTTAGGATTCTATTTTCCAATAGTAACCCTATTATTCATAGTGATCTAAGCTTTGCCTATCCCTAAGTCTAAGCTAATCAAACCCATTAGTTATGACAATCTCCTGAGAGCTCTTACAAACTAAGCTTGAAGATAAATATTTAAGCTTTCATGAATCAAACACATAAAACCAAAAAAAAGTAAAATACATTCATTTAAAACAGTGAAACATCCATAATAAAGCCTAAGCCATATTAAAATCAGTTCATGGTTAGGTTTAAAAGACTATTCACACTTTCATCTTAAAAATACATTTTCACTCAAATGAAAAGAGATAAAACAAAGCAGAAAGGAAGAAAATATCAAACAACTATGTTGTAACACCCTAATTTATCCCTAAGTTAGAAATCTCCAATTATTAAAATTCCTAATTTAAAAACCCTTGAAATTGGAAATTTAATTGAGAAACTCTAATTTGATTAAAGGATTAAATTAGAATAGTTCAAAATTATGTGTTTATTTTGAAAGGTTTAGTGACCAATTTATCTAAAAGGATAACCTTGGTGATCTTTTATTAAGGCATATTAAATAAGGACCCATCCCTCATGATTTACCCATCTAATAGAGTATTTTAAATCTAGATCAGCCCTAAAGCAATGGGGGGAAGTTATTTTTGTTTTAGTAGTCGCTCTAACCATTTTTCCTCACCTTGGACTCTGTAAAATCAAATAAACATCTTTCTCAATTTCGATTGAGTTCCGATCAAGCCTAAGACCCGTTCATCTTTCGATCCAAGTTCATCAACGGTCTCCTCCCCTTTCGAGCAGAACCCACTCAGCACCTTACCCATTTTGCATGCCACTAATTTCGGTATCGTTTCAATTATACCCAGATGTGAGAGACATACCCCGACGTTATAGCTTGACTGCTATAGGTGTGTTCTCTTCTTGTGCTAGATTTTTTGTGTATTGTGCTTAATTGTTTACTAAGATCCTGTGATATATTGACATGATATGTGATACTGTGAACCCTGTGTTACACTGTGAGATTGTGATCAGATTTACTAATTTGTGTGATTTGTATTCTATATGGATAACTGTGATGAGATATTTGAGATCATTGGTATTGATTGCATAACATGTGCATGGGGTGGATTGTAAGAAGGAAGGTGACTTTTCCACAGCATTTTAGTGAAATAAGGGGTAAGGGGTTCTAAGGAACTACCTCCACAACGATCGGTTGGTTTACCCACCATTATACTTGGAGTTTGGAGTATGAGACTGCATTCTCTTTGACATTGCATTGCACTCATCACTCATTGTGTATATTTACTATGAATATATATATTTTATTACTGTGATTGTGAATTGAGTGATATTGTGTTATAACTGCACTTTAGAGGCACACTGGGCTTTATAGCTCATCCTTTTAGTTTAACTTTTTAGATACCCGGACATAGGAGTTGGTACTTGGAGCTCTCAATCAGATATTAATTTCCTATTATTTTCAGTACGTTAGTTACCAGAATTTTTATTTTAGTTATTTTGGGAACAATCAGGGATTGAGATGTTTTTAATTTCATACATGAACCATTTGTTTAATTTATTTTATTTTTAAATCATAATTTATTTAAAGTTTATATTATCTTTTATTTTTCGCGTTACAAGTTTTATTTAAAATCACCTTTTTTTACTTAATTCAAAAGTTTTATGAATTATAATTTTAAGTTATCGTATTCTTTAAGTAAAAAATAAAGGGTTACATTTTTGGTATCAGAGCCGAGTTCAACACTTAGAATGTGAGGCCCATAACTAGTGTTATTATAAAATTTTGAAAAGACATGCGTACATTAAATATTTTTGGGATATGGGAAGTTTTTGAACAAAAAAATATTTTACTATGAGATTTTTCATGTGTTTTGAAATTGAGACTCCGGTACCAATATATTTTAGGTTCTATTCTTGTAGTTAAAAACTATGCCATGTTGTAGGAGTGTTAGACTGTTAGTGAGAATCTAGTTATTGTCAATTATATTATTGATCAATATGAGACGTAAAATCTAGAAGCTGAATCACAACCTGAGATACAATAGACTGTGAGTCAACAATCTAGTGATAGAGATACACGTGAACAACCATGTTCTGAGTAGAATTTGCTTGACTCTGATGATAGTGAGACATTAGATTTAGACAGTATTACGGTTAACCAGAAATTACTAAAATACTTTTGTGATCAGTCGAAAAATGTCAAGAAGGTATTATTTGTTATTTTCTAGAGTGTTAGAATGAAGGTCTTTTCGGGTGTTTCAGATGAACACCCATCTGATGCTAGGTTTTGGATGGACGACCTTAAGAGAATGTTCGAGGAGATAAAGTATTCTACATGTAAAAAAAATAGAAAAAAAAAGAAGAGTTGTTGCTTCACCATTATATGATGAGGCATAATGTTGGTGGGAAACTAAACAGAGGCTGGTGTTAGTTGACCATGTGACTTGGGAGACCATTCGTTAGTCTTATTAGAGCTATTATGTGGGACAATAATATTTAGTTTATTTTGCTAAGCTTTAATTGACTTGGAATATGAGGATATAACTGTAACAAGACATGAGATCCAATTTGTTGAGCTATATCAGTATACACCCAGACTAGTGGACATAGAGAAAGATTAGTATTGGGCATTTCAAAAGGAAATATAGTTTGAAATCTATGAGAAAGTAGTTTCATTTAAGGATAAATCTTTCAACGAGATGGTTGATCGGGCCAAGATTGTAAAGGGAATAGAATCTATCTTAGTGAGTTAGTCAGTTTAGAAGAAGGGTTAGGGTAGAATACACCAAATAACCGAATAATAGTCTTAGTGGGAGAACGAAATGGATTTTTTTAATCTAATGTGATATTAGCTCTTAAAGCTGAAAAGTTGATCAAAAGGTTTATGTGGCCTTCCTGGTATACATTCTTGATTCGAGACAGTCGAATTCTAGAATGGATAAGATTCAGGTTGTGAAAGACTTTCCAGATGTGTTTCCTGAAGAATTAACGGGGGTGCCACATAAGCGTGATGAAATCGAGTTTGTTATTGAGGTTTATCCAAGAACAACTCCAGTATCTGTGGCACCCTATCGTATGACACTTAAAGAGCTTAAGGAGTTAAAAATTCAGTTGCAAGAACTTTTTGATAGGGGCTTTATTAGACCAAGTGTTTTACCCTAGGGAGCTCCGGTTCTTTTTGTCAAAAAGAAGGATGAGATGCTCTGGTTGTGTATTGGCTATCGTAAACTAAACAAGTTAACAATAAAGAATAAATATCTCTTTCCTCGTATTGATGATCTCTTTGATCAATTTTGGGGTGCTAAAGTTTTCTCTAAGATAGACTTGAGATATGGTTACTACCAACTCAGAGTTAAAGATTTTGATATCTTCATGACAGCTTTTCGGACATGTTACGACCATTATGAGTTTCTCGTAATGCCTTTCGGATTGACCAATGCTCCTTCAACATTCATGGCCATGATGAGTCTACGTGGGAACCTATGTCTTTTGTCAAAGCTTAGTATTCACATCTTTTTCCACCAGGTAAATTTCGAGGTCGAAATTTCTTCTATGGATGGGAGAGTTGTAACACCCTAATTTATCCTTAAGTCAAAAATCTCCAATTGTTAAAATTCTTAATTTAAAAACCCTTGAAATTGGGAATTTAATTAAGGAACTCTAATTTGATTAAAGGATTAAATTGGAATAGTTTAAAATTATGTGTTTATTTTGAAAGGTTTAGTGACCAATTTATCTAACAGGATAGCCTTGGTGATCTTTTAGTAAGGCATATTAAATAAGGACCCATCCCTCATGATTTACCCATTGAATAGAGTATTTTAAATCTAGATTAGAACTAAAGCAATGGGGGGAATTTATTTTTGTTTTAGTAGCCGCTCTAACCATTTTTCCTCACCTTGGACTCTGTAAAATCAAATAAACACCTTTCTCAGTTTCGATTGAGTTCCGATCAAGCCTAAGACTTGTTCATCTTTCGATCCAAGTTCATCAACGGTCTCCTCCCCTTTCGTGCAAAACCCACTCAGCGCCTTACCCATTTTGCATGCCACTAATTTCGATATCGTTTCAGTTATACCCAGATGTGAGAGACATACCCCGAGTTATAACTTGATTGCTACAGATGTGTTCTGTTCTTGTCTAGATTTTTTGTGTGTTGTGCTTAATTATTTACTAAGATCCTGTGATATATTGACATGATATGCAATACAGTGAACCTTGTGTTACACTGTGAGATTGTGATCAGATTTACTGAATTGTGTGATTCGTATTCTATACGGATATCTGTGATGAGACATTTGAGATCATTGGCATTGATTGCATAGCATGTGCATGAGGTGGATTGTAAGGAGGAAGGTGGTTTTTCCACACATCGTTTTGGTGAAATAAGGGGTGAGGGGTTCTGGGTAACTACCTCCACAGCGATCGGTTGGTTTAGCCACCACTGTACTTAGAGTTCGGAGTATGGGAATGCATTCTCTTTGACATTGCATTGTACTCATCACCCATTGTGTATATTTATTGTGAATATATATATATATATATATATATATATATTTTATTATCGTGATTTTGAATTGAGTGATATTGTGTTATAACTGCACTTTAGAGACACACTAGGCTTTATAGCTCATCCTTTTAATTTAACTTTTCAAATACCCGGACATAGGAGTTGGTACTTGGAGCTCTCAATCAAATATTAATTTCCTATTATTTTCAGAACTTTAGTTACCATAAATTTTATTTTAGTTATTTTGGGAACAATCAGGGATTGAGATGTTTATAATTTCATACATGAACCATTTGTTTAATTTATTTTATATTTAAATCAGAATATATTTATAGTTTATATTATCTTTTATTTTTCACGTTACAAGTTTTATTTAAAATTACGCTTTTTATTTACTTAATTCAAAAGTTTTATGAATTATAATTTTAACTTATCGTATTCCTCAAGTAAAAAATAAGGGGTTACATATGTCATAATGTCTTCTAGCTTGTCGCTTCTCCCAAAGTCGTGCAAATATCCCTTGCTTCAATCTCCCAACAATGGTGGCTCGTCTATAGGTAGAAGATGAGAAAGTGGCAGCCTTTATTCTTATATCTAACCTCACTTTTGCTCCTTTTTCTTAGTCTCTCTTCAATTTGCCTTTAATGAGGCTAGTGCTTTTGTATTTATAGGAGGTTTCTAGGTTTTTGTGCCCTAAAGGTGCCCTAACATTCACATGAAGGGATTGGAGGCTAGGGATGGCAACGGGGAGGGGCAGGTCGGGTTTTTGGTCGCCCCGACCCGATTTAGTAACCCCTAAACCTGACCTCGACACGGGTTAAAATATTAATTTACCCGCCCCGCCCCGATATATTATTTCTTAAACTCGACCTCAACCCGAAAAATTAAAAAAATCTTTGTCAACGATAAAAGTTAGATTCGATCAATCCTTTATCACAATCATAAATTATGGTTTTTAATTAACTTTAAATTTATGTAAAAAACAAAATAAAGTATAATTTAAATTACTCACATATTAAATTACATATTTAAAAAAAAAAACTTGAATCATCGAATGACATAATTGAATATATTAAAACTTGAATAATGTCATGACCCGAGTTTCGGAACTTGGAGTTGGGTTAACCCGAGGTTGTGGGCCTCGTAGTTGGGCTTCTTGGGACTTGTTGGACCTAAGGGTTGTTGTTGGGCTTAGGTTTGTAAGAGGGTTTAGGGGTACAATGGTAATTGGATAAATGGGGGGTTAGGGAGGGTAAATGGGAGTCATTTTCTGCATGTTGCAGAGAAATGATCTCACACCCCTTTATTGTCTTCTTTCTCATTTCCCTTCATCCATTTTTCACCCCCAAACTCATTCTCAAAGGTGGAATCTTGAGAGTTTAAGTGTTTAAATCTCGTTCTAAGGTAAGAGAGTTTTTTGTTAAGCTCTTGGAGATCTATCTTTCAAGGTAAGTGTTGTTTAGAATGGTGGAGGTAAGGTTTTTAGTGGGAGTTTTAAGGAAGAACAAGTTTTTGTTTTGGGAAGGTTTTAGGTTGGTTAAAAGCTTGTTTTAGCTTCTTAGAATTGTTTAAGGTAGAGTAGTAATCTTTGGTTCATCTTCCTTGTAGTTGGAGAGCAAGGAGAACCATCAAGGTGCTTGGGCAAAGCGAAGGTTTGAGGAATGGTTGTGAAGCTTCTTCAGCTAGTTTTGGAGGTTGGTGCACTTCCAAATCCTTTGCATTTTCATGTGCATCATCATTTTAGAATGCTTGATTGATTGTGTGATGGTTTGGCTAGGATAGAGCCTTTGCATGCTTTAATGTTTTTTTGATTTGTAGTTGATGAAAATGAGTAAAACTAATTAGAAACTCACTTAAACAACTTCATAAATGAGTAGGAACGTTTTGATATCAATTGGGTTAATTCTGGTTAAGGTTCTTAGAAATTTAAAGTTTCAGACTTGCATTTCGTGCAGGGGGTATCGATACCGGTGGCCCGTGTATCGGTACCCTTGAGGGAAAAATAGGCTAGTGGAGTAGGGGTATAGAAACAAGTTTCGATACCAAACCCTCCAGTGGCACCTTCGATTCGATACTCGTATCGAAGCAGATAATCCTCTTTCGTTGACCTTAAAGTTCGTCAAAGAGTATCGATACCAGTATCGGTACCAATGTTTCGATACCCTCTTTGGGTGGGTATCGATACAGGGTGTTTCGATACCCCACCTAGGTGTATCGATACCCCTGTGAACTTTTGCCAAGTTAAGTAGTGATTGAGGTTCGATAAGGGTAATTAAAGGTCCTAATGAATCTTAAACTAATGAAATGAATCGTAGACCACCATTGATGATTTTTACCCCGAAAGACTAAGTCTTGTGGTGAAAATCCTAGGAGGATCAATTGTGTGTATGTGTTGAGTCTTTTTTTTTGTGGGATTCGGATACCCAGTGAGTGATAGTGTTACAACACAACGAAGATCATCCGTTGTGAGATTCCGGGTGAGGTATCGAAGACCATCCGATGTGAGATTCCGGGTGATGACTTTGCTCGATGTGAAATTTCGAGCCCCACTCGATGTGAGATTCTGAGTGAAGACTCGATGCGAGATTCCGAGTATATTAGCTCGATGTGAGATTCCGAGCAACCCGATGTGAGATTCTGGGCCAGGTGAGTTCCCTAGTGTCGGGTTGGCAGTGGGCCTCACTTTTGATTTGTTTACTTTATGCTTTGGTTGCATTTGGCATGTCATGTCATCATGTTATCTTATCTCGCATGTTATCATTATGATTCACTTGAAAGCACAGTCGATAGGTCGTGTACCCACTGAACTTTCGTAGCTCAGCGTTTTGGAATTTTTTTCCATGCGTAGGTAAGTAGACGGATGTTCGGACGAACATTCGGGCGGATGTGGTGGAGCACCATCATTTCGAGACTTCAGCATTGACCAGTTGGCAGAGTACAATTACTAGATTATTGGGCTATGTATTCGTAGGACCATTGTTGTAATTGTAACTCTATTTTATTTAGTTGTTAAGGTCAAATGTTTTATCAAACTTGTATTTGGAGCTCCGATAATATTTTGGGTTGCGAAACTACTTTGGATTTTAAATATCGTTTTAAATTATATCTTATTTAATGGTTTGATTTGAGTTTGACTTTGAAATTTTTATGAACACGGGTTGGGCTTGTGGCCCAAATGTGGCACCCGGGTTCGGGGTGTTACAAACAACATCTAATATTTTTTATTATATGAACAAAATTCAAAAAGTATAAAAATAAATTAAAACCCATAAAAGTGTTTATATATAATGATATTTTTTTTATATAATGAATATCTTTGAACTTTAATATTTATATAAACATATCATTCAAGTATAAAATGATATTATTATACTATTGAATTTTGGTTTTGGTTTTAATTTAAATATTTTATTATTAAATTGTAATGACTCGTTAAATACAAAACGATATTGTTTTGATATAGTTACTTTGATCCCTTAGATAGGTCAAAGCAACATCATTTTGTTAAAAAAAATTAAAAATATCAAGTGGGCTTGTATCAAGAATTAGGGGTGTACATAATTAACTATAATCGATATAAGTGTTATATTTTATAGGTTAATTAACTGAACCGTTAAAACTAAACAGTTTTGATTAATCAAACTATTAAAAAAGATGGTTAATAGTTACGGTTACGAATTTTGACTAATAGTTAACCTATATGTTAACCATTATTAAATTATATGTATATTGTCACGACCCGCAGATTGAGGTCCAAGACATTGGCATCACATGGTGTGATGTGGCCTGCCCAAGTGATTCCAAGAGCAATGCTGGGCTTGCGAAGACCACCAACGTTGGCCCATTCCAGGGAGAGACTTATTCATCCAAGGTGTGTGAACACAGAAGATTCTTTCCATAGTTAGGTGGGAATATTCCCAGAATTATGCTTTGTAAATGGATAAGGTTGTATCATAGCCGTCGGTGTAAAATTGTATAGACCGTAGGATCGAGGGGAGTTCAACTATAAATAGAGGCCTTCCCCACCTCATTTGATGTATCAGTGAGTATTGAGTTATTCCAAGTTTCAAGGAATAAAGGCATTTTCTCTAAATCCTCTGAGTGTGTTCTTTCTTTGTTCTTTAGTGTTCTTGAACGTTCTTGAGCGTTCTTGAAGAGTTCTTCCTAGCTCATCTCTTTTGATTCGTTTCCGCTTAGAACGCTTTGCGTTTGTCGGTGCTTGGGAAGTTTGATCTTCCGGAAAGGGTGAAAAGGCTTACTTAGGCGTTTGTCTTGAGTCACGAAGCATCTAAGGCCGCACGTTCTGATAGAGTAGCCGAGTTCTACGGACGTGAAACTCTAGGGGAGTGACAAGTGGTATCAGAGCCTTGTTCGAGCAATGTTCTAGCCGTTCGAGGTACGAAAGCATCGATTTTGAGATGGCACCAAAGAGGGAGACTGTTGCTGCTGCGAGCCAGAAGGGTGTGGAAACCCAGACTGACAAAGAAAGTCGAGCTAACTCAAGGGACAAGTTGTCTGCACTTGAGGACAAGGTCACCAGGATTGAAGGATCCGTGAAGGATGCCGTAGAGAGACTCGACGTGGTGGACACACGCCTCGAGGAACTAGATGACCAAGGTGATAAGTTGGAGGAAAAGAGAAATGCTCTCGAAGCCAAGTTTGAGGCATTGAGGGAGGAAATATTGGGACTCAAGGCGGAAGTGCTGGTATATCGGGCTGCTATACGGAATGGTGTGTTGAATTCGACAACGACACCTAAGCCAGTGAAGGACATCCCAAAACCCAAGGAGTTCAGTGGAACCAGGTCGGCGAAAGATGTTGAGAACTTCATATGGTGCATGGAGCAATACTTTCGGGGAATGAGCATCACTGATGATGCCGAGAAGGTAAACACTGCGGTAGTCTATTTGACTGATGTTGCCTTATTGTGGTGGCGAAACAAATGCTCTGAGTCGGATGATGACATTCCAGTCGGGACATGGAAGGATTTCCAGTCTGAGCTTAAAGAGCATTTTTATCCAAAGAATGCCAACGAGGAAGCTCGAGACAGGCTTCATCAATTGAAGCATGACGGCTCAATCCGGGATTACGTCAAAAGGTTTACCGAGCTCAAGTTGCAGATCAAAGACTTGAGTAAATCGGAAGGTTTGTATCTCTTCAAATCTGGTTTTCAGCGTTGGGCAAGAATGGAGCTGAAGAGAATGGGCGTTAAGGATCTTTCAGAAGCGATGACCGCTGCTGAATCGATTGCGGAGTTTGAGATACAAAACGAGTCTTCCAAGCCCCCATGGCAAGGGCAATGATAGGGAAGATGAAGACGAATCCAAAGGAAAGAGCATCGAGGGAAAGCCATCCCCCAAGTCCAATCGGTACGATAAGCCAAATGAGCGGAAGGATCGAGGAACTGTAAGGTGCTACCATTGTGAAGGACCTCACATATTGAAGGAATGTCCAAACAAGAAGAGCCGCCTCGATGCCATAGTCCATCAGGACAACGACTCAGATGGTGAACCAACGGGTAAACTTGGTGCAATCGCCAGTGTAAAAGGTGGAAAGCCGAAGGTGACGGGACGCAAGTGTTATCGGTGTAAGGGGCCGCATATAGCGCGAGAGTGCCCTGGTTGAGTTAAGCAGTCCAAGGTGGACGAGCCCGAGGATGATGAGGCTGTGAAGCTTGGCTCGATGATTCTGAGTTCTGCCAAGAAGAATGGCAAGAAGTAGAATAGGTTGATGTTTGTCGACATAAATGTGGCGGGACGATCGAAGAGTGCTTTGGTGGATACCGAGGCAAGTGATCTGTTCATGTCCAAAAAGGCTGCAGTGGAGCTTGGTCTGAAAGTTGTGGATTCAACAGACAAGATCAAGACTGTGAATGCCAAGGAAGCTCTTGTTATAGGGACTGTGCGGAAAGTTGAGTTGCAGATTAGTGATTGGAAGTCGAAGGAAAACTTCAAGGTAATCGATATTGATGACTTTGATTTTATTTTGGGACTGAACTTCCTTGACCTTGTAGAAGCGATCATCATTCTGTGTGCCAACATCGTGTGTATCTTGGATCCGAGACAACGATGTGTTGTACCAGTACGACGAGACATCGGGAAAGGGACCAAGAAGTTGACAGCTATTCAGCGTGTCGAGGATGCTCCAAGACGAGGAGTCATCGAGAGAGAGGCGACTGTTGGGGACATTTCCTTGGTGAGGCATGTGTTGCCTGAGCCTGTTGGCGTGGATACCGTCGAGGAGCCATCCGTGGACAAGATGGCTGATGCATCGAACTTCAAAGGGAACCGAAGTGTCGATGGGTGTAGCATTACCGCGGAGCAATGGGGCGTCAAGCTTCAGGGAAGAAGTCTTGTCGGAGAGAGAAAATGCTGAGTCAATGAGTGAAGTACCTCTTGAACACGGGGATAGTGATCTAGATGTGCTTGGTACGGTTGATTTTACTAGACGGTGCGAGCCGAAGTGAGCAGTCCTTATGGGGGGACAGCTGAATCAGAGTCCGATGCTCTTTATGGGGAGAACGGTTCTTATGGGGGACATTCAAGCCAGACTCCGAGACAGAAGCTAGCCAAGGTGCGCGAGAAGCCCCAAGATCGAACTCAGAGTTGTCCGAGTGGCGCGACGAGGGCGTCGCCAAGTTTGGTGGGGGAGAATGTCACGACCCGCAGATTGAGGTCCAAGACATTAGCATCACATGGTGTGATGTGGCCTGCCCAAGTGATTCCAAGAGCAATGCTGGGCTTGCGAAGACCACCAACGTTGGCCCATTCCAGGGAGAGACTTATTCATCCAAGGTGTGTGAACACAGAAGATTCTTTCCATAGTTAGGTGGGAATATTCCCAGAATTATGCTTTGTAAATGGATAAGGTTGTATCATAGCCGTCGGTGTAAAATTGTATAGACCGTAGGATCGAGGGGAGTTCAACTATAAATAGAGGTCTTCCCCACCTCATTTGATGTATCAGTGAGTATTGAGTTATTCCAAGTTTCAAGGAATAAAGGCATTTTCTCTAAATCCTCTGAGTGTGTTCTTTCTTTGTTCTTTAGTGTTCTTGAACGTTCTTGAGCGTTCTTGAAGAGTTCTTCCTAGCTCATCTCTTTTGATTCGTTTCCGCTTAGAACGCTTTGCGTTTGTCGGTGCTTGGGAAGTTTGATCTTCCGGAAAAGGTGAAAAGGCTTACTTAGGCGTTTGTCTTGAGTCACGAAGCGTCTAAGGCCGCACGTTCTGATAGAGTAGCCGAGTTCTACAGACGTGAAACTCTAGGGGCGTGACAATATGTTTAAAATATAAAATAATTTTTAAAACTTTGATGATGGTTTTTATCTCTTGAATTTTGATTATTATATGTTCATTAAAATTTTATCTTTAAAAGTTTGATGGTGGTTTTTATGTCATGAACTTTAATGGTGTATTGTTACAAATATTATATGTTGTAAACTTTTTAAACTTTAAAATATTATGAAGTTTGTGTGTTTTGTCTTGTGTTGAAATTTTATAGTAAGTATTTTTTTTAATTATGATGTATGTGATTACAGTTAGGGGTTAATATTCGATCGATTCGAGTCGAGTCTAGTCAAAAAAATTTAAGTTATTCGAGTTGACGAGTCATATATTACGCCTCAAACTTTATTTAAAAAAATTTCGGTTCGAGTCGAGTTTAAGAAATTCGAGTCGAGTCGAGTTTTCGAGTTCTTATAAATATTTAATTGTAATTATTTATCATGTTATAGTACGACTTGATTCTAATTTAAACGATTTTCTCTAATCATATAAGATATGTATATATATAGTAATATTTTTTTTATATTTTTATATATCAATGTATATATATCATAAAAAGTTGAGAGACTCAACTCAAACTTAAAAATAATTCTTTTAATTACTAAAAATTTTGAGTTATTTGAGTTATTCGAATTTCCATTTTACTACTCGAACTTTATTTGAAGTTTTTTTGAGTCAAGTCAAAACGAGTCGAGTATTTTCGTCCCGAGTCGAGTTATTCGGTTTTTTGGAATCGGGTCGAGTTTTGCTCACCCCTAATTACAATATCTTTACTTAAGTATTTTTTATGAATATTTTAATATATTATTTTTAATAGAGATATTTATATTATTCTCTAAAAAATAATAAACATGTGAGAAAAAATTATAATAGGTTATAAGTTAACCTATAACAGAATCGTCAATTAATTGCATCTTAACGGTTAACCGTTTATTAATGGTTAGGTTAAGATTAACAAAATTTAATAATCACTATAATTGTTAATCGACCGTTTAGACTAATAATACGATTAACTTACCGTTAACACCCCTACCAAGAGTCTTTATAATAAAAGGCTTACACCAAACCTACTTAAAGAGTTAATATGACCCTAACACAAACAATATATATAGAACTGAACTTCATTTCATTTATCACATATATTTTTATAATATAATTTTATAAATAAATATTACTTAAAATTTATAATACAAAACTAAACTATTATTCAAAAAATATATAACTAAATCCTAAACTTCAATATATATATAATTATACTCTAAACCATAAATATATAATTAAATCTTAAATCTCAAACTATAAATATATAATTAAAATTTAAAATGATGATATCATATATTCTACCCTCGTAGTATATATTTATAAAAATATGATTGTGTAATTTACTTTAAATTATTTATATTTAGAATGCAAGCATGCATGTTTCTCTTTTATTCAAGAAATAAATAGTTTAAACTTTAAGACCCAAAATCATGAGAAATTATATTATGGGTAAGTCTTACCACGTATCCATGGGACCAATCACTAAAAATCGTTCATCTCATTAATTTTTTCATGTCATATTTTTTCCCAAGTGAATCTTCACTTGAAAAAAAGTGTTTTTAAAATGAATTAAAAGTAAATATGAGTGAAGATTCACTTAAAAAATGACATGAAAAAAATAATAAGATGAATGATTTTTAGTAATTAGTCTCATGAATGACGTAGTAGGACTTACCCATAATATATCTCTAAAATCATTATGACTCAAAATATGATGATGCCATAACATCAAAAGGAGGTGGCGTTATACCTCATTCGCTATTCAAAATACTATAGATCCCTAAATTTTCTTTCAAACATCTTAAATTTTAAATATTTAATGAAAAAACTTATTTCCCAAAATTTCCCAAAATATATCCAAACTAATGTACCTAAAAAAATTGGGTGGGATACCCGATTTAATCCAATATTTATTGATTGATTTATTGATTCCCCTTCTTCTTGGCCATTAGCAAATAACAAAAAGCCAATAATCCACGGAGAAGGAAACTAAAGTATCACGAAATTTCCCCACTTACCGAAGGAAGCTTATTGATTTGAGTTTTTTTATTAAATAAATAGAATTGTAGGGTTTTTTTGTCGCCGGACTCTGATCCAGAATCCGATCCATCAACCAGGAGGGGGAATGTATCAGTGGAGGAAATTCGAGTTCTTTGAGGAGAAATTGGGAGGAGGAAAATGCAAAATCCAGGAGGAAATCGCTGGAAAAATCGAGTGCTCTTCCAGCGGAAGAGGAAAGCTGGTGATCGGCTGCGATGACGGCACTGTAAGCCTCCTGGATCGCGGTCTTAACTTCAATTTCGGCTTCCAAGCTCATACTTCCTCCGTTCTCTTCCTCCAAATGCTCAAGGTAAAAATAAGACTAAATTATGTATAAAGTTTCTTTGCGATTCAAATTTATATTACAGTTGTATTAAAAAAACGCTACTTTTTGTGGGTTTTTTTGATTGATTGGTGACTTTAATTAGAAACGGAATTTCTTGGTGAGTATTGGGGAAGATGAACAAATATCGCCGCAGCAATCAGGGATGTGCTTGAAGGTATTTGATCTTGATAAAATGCAGCCGGAAGGATCGAGTACAACTAGTCCTGATTGTATTGGAATTTTGCGTATTTTCACCAATCAATTTCCCCAAGCTAAGGTTTGATTCTCTCTTCCTTTCTTTTATTTTTTTCTCATAACTTATTTACAGTCAGCTGTTTATCTCACATTAATTTGCTTTTGTTTCCCTTTTTAATCCAATTTTCACTGCCAACAATATGTCAAAGTTATAACTTTTGGTAGTTTCTTTTCTAATTGCAGAAGCAAATAGCAAACGATACTTTTGGCGGATGTAAAAATGTTTATTTTTTACCTTTTTAGTCTAACCGTATTTCTTCATTAGTTGTGTCATTTTCATTATTTTATTACTTCTATATGTAAATAACCACTAGTCATGACCAATCTGAAGCATAGATAAACCAACTTGAGGGATACCTGAGACTAGAGTTCAGCCTCTTAATGTGAGTCTTTTACACATTGCAGGTAACATCATTTTTAGTCTTGGAGGAAGCTCCGCCGATATTACTTATAGCTATTGGGCTAGACAATGGTTGCATTTACTGTATCAAGGGAGATATTGCACGTGAAAGAATAACCCGTTTCAAGCTTCAGGTTGATAATGCAACTAATGATGGAAATTCATCGGTTACTGGACTAGGTTTTAGAGTGGATGGTCATCAATCCCTTTTATTATTCTCTGTGACTCCAAATTCTGTAAGTTTGTTCAGCATGCAGAGCCAACCTCCTAGGCGGCAAATATTAGATCAGATTGGATGCAATGTCAATAGTGTAGCAATGAGTGACCGCTCGGTATGCTTTTTTGTATTCTTTACTTTCTTTATGGTGCCTTAATTGCCATATATATTTTCTTAGAAGATAAGTGTTTCTCTGTTGTTTTTCATTAGGAGTTGATAATTGGTCGACCTGAAGCCGTGTATTTCTATGAGGTTGATGGGCGTGGTCCATGTTGGGCTTTTGAAGGAGAGAAGAAGTTCTTAGGGTGGTATCGTGGATATTTATTATGTGCTATTGCAGATCAAATAAATGGAAAGAACACCTTTAATATCTACGACCTGAAGAACCGGTTAATAGCACACAGTCTAATTGTTAAAGAAGTTTCTCACATGCTTTGCGAATGGGGTAATATAATACTTATAATGACTGATAAATCAGCTTTGTGCATTGGTGAGAAGGATATGGAAAGCAAGTTAGATATGCTCTTCAAGAAAAACCTTTACACTGTAGCTATCAACATTGTTCAAGCTCAGCAAGCTGATGCTTCTGCAACTGCTGAAGTACTGAGGAAGTATGGTGATCATCTATATAGAAAACAAGATTATGACGAGGCTATGGCACAGTACATCCACACCATTGGTCACCTTGAACCTTCATATGTCATACAAAAGTTTCTGGATGCACAAAGAATCTACAACCTTACAAATTACTTAGAAAATTTACATGAGAAGGGATTTGCCTCTAAAGATCACACCACGCTTCTGTTAAACTGCTATACTAAATTGAAAGATGTTGACAAGTTGAATGTGTTCATTAAGAGTGAGGATGGTGTTGGGGAACACAAATTTGACGTGGAGACTGCTATAAGGGTTTGCCGAGCAGCAAATTACCATGAACATGCCATGTATGTTGCAAAGAAGGCAGGGCGGCATGAATGGTACTTAAAGATTTTGCTTGAAGACCTTGGCCGATATGATGAAGCCTTGCAATATATCTCTAGCCTTGAACCATGTCAAGCTGGGGTGACAGTGAAGGAATATGGGAAGATTCTCGTAGAGCACAAACCAGCAGAGACAATTAATATACTCATGAGGTTGTGCACTGAGGATAAAGAGTTAGCTAAACGTGGAACTTCAAACAGTGGTTATTTATCTATGTTACCATCTCCTGTTGATTTCCTCAACATTTTCATCCATCATCCGCTATCTCTTATGTATTTCCTTGAAAAATATGTTGACAAGGTAAAAGATTCTCCTGCTCAAGTAGAGATTCATAACACACTCTTGGAGTTGTACCTGTCCATTGATTTGAACTTCCCATCAATCTCCCAAGCTAACAATGGAACAGATTTTAGTATTAAAGAAAGAACAGTGTCGAACGGGAATTTAGTTTCTGAGGTTAAGAATTCATCTACAGAAAAGGACACACTGGAAAGACGGGAAAAGGGGCTACACCTGCTTAAGAGTGCATGGCCTTCTGACCTGGAACATCCACCTTATGATGTTGATCTTGCTATCATCCTGTGCGAGATGAATGCATTTAAAGAGGGCTTATTGTATCTCTATGAGAAGTTGAAACTTTTTAAAGAAGTGATTGCTTGCTACATGCAATCCCATGACCATGAAGGACTGATTGCATGCTGCAAAAGGTTAGGGGACTCTGGTAAGGGAGGGGACCCTGCACTTTGGGCTGATCTTCTAAAGTATTTTGGTGAACTTGGTGAAGATTGCTCTAAAGAAGTGAAGGAAGTATTGACGTATATTGAGAGGGATGACATCTTGCCTCCCATTATTGTTCTTCAGACTCTTTCTAGGAACCCATGTCTCACCTTATCTGTTATTAAAGATTACATAGCCCGGAAACTTGAACAGGAATCAAAACTGATTGAAGAGGACAGACGTGCTATAGAGAAGTATCAGGTTGGTACTTAATTTCTTCCAATTATTTTTCTCTTGCAATGTTGATTATTCATCTTTTGATCACCTAACCTGGTTGTAAGAGTTGCACATGTTTACGAATTATGTGACAACTGAGTTTGGCAAGAAAACATTCCATAATATAAGCAACACCAAAGTCTATTTAAATAGTGTTGCTAAGTATTGGTTTTTTAAAAGCTTGTTTGAAGTATTGTTAAAAGATTAAAATGACATTTTCCAAGCATGTGAGACAAAGTCATAAAAGATGATTAATTAATTATAATTCAAAGGTGTCATACTGTAAACGGTAACACTTGATGCCATTTTTGATGGACAATCCTTTTGTTTCCTTTCCTCAATGATTTCAGCTTCGTTGAAATATGCCCCCACACTCACTTTTGGTCATGAAATTTGCCATGATAGTCATTTGCCAAATTCAAAAGCATGCTCAATTGATTTTTCTTCTTTTAATTCAATTCTTTGGATTGAACAGGAAGACGCAGTGGCTATGAGAAAAGAAATTCAGGACCTTAGGACAAATGCTAGGATATTTCAGCTGAGCAAGTGCACTGCTTGCACTTTTACCCTTGATCTACCTGCTGTCCACTTCATGTGTATGCACTCATTTCATCAGCGTTGCCTTGGTGATAATGAAAAGGAATGTCCCGAGTGTGCTCCAGAGTACAGATCCGTAATGCAAATGAAGAGAAGCTTGGAACGGAACTCAAAAGATCAAGATCAATTCTTCCAACAAGTGAAGAGCTCAAATGATGGATTTTCTGTCATTGCTGAATATTTTGGGAAGGGGCTCATTAGCAAAACTAGTAATGGTCCTACAGGAACTGCTAGATCTGACGGTATCTCTTCCAGCAGTGGCTTCTGAATTTTCTTGATTTGTGTAATTTGTAAGTGTGCTTCCTTAGCGTTTTCACCATTTTCATTGAATTGCAAGGTCATTGTTGTTTTCAATCACAGTGACTAGCGGTAAAATAGTCACTTTGGGTTCCTGGCTTTGTTTGGGGCACTTAGCTCATGTGACCAATTGCCTCCTTTTCCCAATTGGACTGGTTGTTCTATAGAGATGAATTGTAAGAAGGATGCAACCTTCACGGTATTTTGAAATGGGATGCTCATTTGTTGTTCCCACTCGGAAGACACAGCATCACTTCTATGCAGGTTTCATGATTTTAGTGAACTGGTTAGTTATTGTGGCATCCATTTCTCGTGTGGTTCTTCTTATCTGATGTTACATGCTAGATATTTTTGTGACTCCTTGGCAACAAAATGAAGAATTTATGCATTGAGTGGTTTCTGTAGACACAATCTAGCTTTTAGATGCGAGTAAGTTATTCTGTTTTGTAGTCATCGTCATTAGAGTTTGAAGTTGTAACCTATCTATTTGATCTGATGCAGTCTACATGTATATGACAATTGGGTTTTGGTACTTAAGGAATCAATGTATGTGAGCTTTTGAAATCGTATTTATAGTTCATTGCCTTTGATATTTGGTACTTGGAAGTAGATTGTTAGGAGGGTCATTGTCGGGGTTTTGTTTTCGTGTCAAGTTCCTTGCAGATGCTATGTTATTGTCACTACTAGTGTTGGCAAGTGCCTTTGCCAGCTAAGTGCTGGTGAATCAGTAACTAAACGACACAAGAACGTCAAGTTTTGCTTTTAAATCAAAGCTTTTGCATAAATGCCCTACTGAAATCTATGAGGTGTGTAGGGATTGGGGGTTAGGGGACCTACCAAAAAAATGCAAGTATGAAAGCCAAGTGAACCACCTACTTTGATTTTGTGCTATGCGTCCATACATATTTTCAGAATACTGAGTTGCGAAAGACTACTCAAGCGGTTGTAATTTTCCTCAAGGTGTTGTCCTTTTTTTGTTCAATTGCAAAAAATCACAGGAATTCTTTTTACTTTGCTGCTTTCTCAGTAGAACTTCACATTCTTAATGTCTCTTCGGCTTAGCTAACAATCTCTTTTCTTTGATTGGTAGTACCCCCCCCCCCCCCCTCAAAAAATAAAAATGGAATTCAAAGATGTTCCACTTGTTTCATATTTTCGTTCATGCTGGTAAAATCTAACTGCCTTATGTTTTTCCTGCATTACACGATCATGCTGTCATTATTCTGAAAAGTTTTGACAGAACATGGAAGAAATGCCCGATAACCAAATTGTCAACCATTTCCTTGAATATGAACATAAATGGCACTCTTCTTCAAAGAACAAGATGCTTGATACAACTATAAAAATCAACGCACACCATATGTATGTTCTAAAACAAAAAGGCTCTGTGTACATAAAAGAGTGTTCTTGATGGAAGAACACTATCAGCAAAGCCTCGACATATTTTAACACAAAATGTTCACTTACTTTTTTTCATGTATTTTTTGCACCCTCAACGACGAGGAAAAACTAGATATACTAGAATAAAAACATATTTTGCATCATGGTTCAAGCTTCAAGGAAACTATGCGGGACTGTCTGTTGCGCTTTGCCACCTTAACAAAGAATACTGAAAGACAAGGAGGAGCCCACCATGGCCTGCGAACTTTCTGCTCTCCTTTTAGGCAAGCCACTGAAGAATAAATTTTCAATATATCAATCAAAAAAGAATATCTACTTCTAAGAATGAGTTACAAGCTACTAGGAATAAAAAAATGTTTTTTTTCTTTCTAGAATAACAATCAGGCATCAACAAATCTACACCAATCGATAATCCTTGTTACTAATTCCTGTGCAGAAGGAACTGTTCTCCAACATAACATTGGTACCAGAAGTTGTTCAAGGAAAATGAGGGAAAATGTTTATGCTTCATAAAAAATAATGCATGCAGCAGAGGAAAACACACATGTTTTAAGATACAGTGCAATTGAAGAAATACTACCAACAAAAATGTCTCTTGCAACAAGAATACTAGGGAATAATCAAGCAAATTTAATTATTGAAGTAACTTCCAAATTTAGAGAAGCAAAAGCTTTGTATGTGTGCTCTTATGCGTGTGTTTGTATATATACACATACAGAGAGAGAGAGAGAGACCTTTTATTCGTCTGAGTTCCTTACATAGTGTGATGAAGTCTCCCCACTTCATATGACACCGCCTTATAAATCGAAGAATCTGTTCAGTTGTAAACATAGACATGCCTTCCAGGTATTCCCCATTGACACCATTTTCTTTGAATATCTGACGGTAGCTACCAAGATTTATCTCTTCCAACCACATACCGACATCCTAACAGAACAAAAAGATAACAGGGCAAAGGCATGCCATCAAATCAAATGTCCATATCTTTCAGGTTAAATATAAAAAAACAAAAACATGTTCACAAATCTTCATCAATTGCTTCAAATCTAAAGCCTGTCACTTCACATAACATCATAAAGTAAACACCTTTTGAAGAAAAATTTCCCTAGTAATGGCTTAAGTTATGCACAAATTACCTTGTTGGTCAACTGTTTCTTCTTTCTTTCAGGGATAAATTGTTATAATAATTAATCAGATGTACCCATGATAGTTCCCGTTATCAGAAAGGAGTTGTAATGATAAAGAAGAGAAAGATGTTTGCATATTTATACACAATTTCTGCAACTATCTAAACCAAATACACAGTTATACACTCTGTAGTTATGGTTGGACAACCATAGTCTATAAATTTTCATTTAAGCATTCAAACAACCTCACCAAATCTTTGTGCACAACTTTAAATAAGACTCACCTCAGCCACAAAAATGCAAGTTTTGACAGAAACAAAACATAATTATAATGCGAAGTTCCGGCTATCATATATTCATGAAACCACGCTCTAGTAACACGAAGATATACACTCTAAAACAAGTTGAATCACCGGAAAACAATACTAACATGTTCAAGTCTAAACCATAACTAAACTAAGCATTCCAATACCCGAATAAAAAGAGGACGAAAATGACAACCTTAAACAAGCTTTTTTTTTTATGCAATGCTACTTACCATGTATAATCAATCATGAAGACAGACTCTATATTACCAAAATCAGAGCCAAAAAAATGGGTTCATCAAACTACAAATATTCTCTATACCTGGAAATATGTATGGCTGGATGTGTGTCTATAGAGAGAGAGAGAGAGAGAGAGAAATTGAAATAAACCCAAATGATTTTGATCTTGAGAAAAAGGCAATAAAAAGTGATCCAATTCACTTTTAACAGTTTCAACAAATCAAAAGAATAAACCCATATTTTACGACAATCACAATTTTTGATTAAAAAATCCATTGTTGTCTTAATTATTAGATATTTTACTTCAATTTAGAGAAGAAATGTGAGTATGCCACCATTAAATTTTTAAACTGAAAAAAAAAACCCTACAATTTAAGTAGCAATACTAAAATCAGATCTAAATTTCAAAGAACAGAAATCCAAATAAAATTAAAACAAAAATCAATAAAAAGAGACCTACCTCAACAGTCCAAATGAAGAAATCGAGTGGCTCAGGCGGGTGTTCTTTGCTCATCTCCTCTATTATTTCAACCAAAACTCACTTTTTTATATTTAACACAAATTTCCCATCAAAATTAACGCTTGCTTGAAACGAAAATCAAATTGCCCCCCCCCCAAAAAAAAAAAAAAAAAAAAAAAAAATCTGTCCCTTTGATTCCTGGGAAATCTAAAAAAAGAACTGCGGAACAAAGAGTTTGAGGTTAGAGTGATAGATGTTGAGATCCCGATCTTTCTCCTTTTTCTTTTCCTCTATTTCCTTGTTTATTTTTTACACTTTCTTTTTTCTCGGGAAACAAACATGAGAGCAAAAGAGGGAGAAAAAGCGTAGCTTGTGAGAAAAAAAAAAAAGGAGAATAAGAAATTTAGGGTTGTATCGTTTTTCCCCTTACATTTAAGATTTATTTTTTAAAAATTAAAATTTATCTTAAATATAAAAAATATTGAATAAAGTAAAGAATACTTATAAGAGAACGAGAGTTAAAAAGAGATTTGTATTATATTCTTAAAATAGGATTGTGTAAAATGTTTAGTCTAAAAATCTATATTTATAAGAATAAAATGAAAATCTTAATTCCAATGGGTATTAAACTATAATAATAAAGCCCATTAAAGTTTAACTTAATATATAGATATCCACCATAAATAAAGATTCATAACACTCTCTATTGAATATCCATGAAGATAATGTGTCTCGTTAAAACCTTACTAAAATAAAAACTATGTGGGGAAAAATTCTTAGTGAAGGAAAAAGAATATACGCATAACATGTTGCCTCATTAAAAACCTTACCAAGAAAACCCATTGGGATAAAACCTCAGTTAAGGAAAAAAGAGTGCAACGCATATTTACTCCCCTCATGAAAATATTTAAGTAGATTATGCACTAGTGTATAAAGTTTCCAAATTATTACTTGAAATGATTCATTGAATACTATTCTTCTGAAGATCATATGGGACAAAACTTTAAAAAAAAAATATGTTTCGTTTTAACACATTTGATATATCTACCTTGAGATATAAATTTTGCATTATCTCTACACAAGATAACATGTATCTTATCTTGTGAAAATAATTCACATATTTTCAGGATATGTTTAGCCAAACATATATTTCGGCTTTGCCTCATATATAACTGTAAAACTAAAATTGATTTTGATATAACAATTATGTTAAAGGACTATTTTGTAATAAATTTTTAAGTCCCTAAGTCAAACTTTTATTTTCAAGTCAAACAAAGAACTTTAAAGATATTTTCTAAGTGTTTTTACACGAGAGTATCGATACCCCTAGAACAGGTATCGATACCGCCTCTTATTTTTCAAAAAATGTTCTTGAGTCAAGAACAAGTATCGATACCAGCATCGATACCTTTTTCACCAAAACGTTACTCTCAACATCTGTTTTGAACCAGGTATTGAACCAGGGCTTAATTTAAAAATATTTTTAAAATATAAAGGGATGTTTCGATACTAGTATCGATACCCTCAAAAATCCCAACGGCTATTTTAGCTTTAAATGAGTCGACCGTTGGAGGTAGTTGAAGCTTTAAATGGTAGTTAACATGTTTCGGAACATGTATCGATACCAATCTTCACAGATTGTATTTGGTATCGAACCATGGTTCGATACCCCCTATTAAATGCACAATGTCTCTTTCTCTTTGTGGGCTATTTCGAAACAGGTACCCCGAGCATCAATACCAGTGTCTACAGAGGTGCATTTATGATGGGAAGATAAGGTCCTAACGTCTTTATTTCAATTCTCAACAACCACAACGGTTAGAAATCAATGAGGAGGTATAAAATGAAGCAATTCAAGCAGCATTAACAACTATTGAACCTCAAGCATCATCCAAGCACAAAAATCCAACTCCAAAGCTTTTATTGCATATCTTTACTCCCAACTCTTGTAATTTCAATTTGATTCTTTGTAATTGAGTTTGGGGAGAGTTTGTTTGTAATTGGGGCAATATCTATCTTGTGAGAGATTTCAATTTGCCTTTCTTTTATCTTTTTAATCTTGTGAGGTTGAATCAATTCTTGGGTAGAAGAATTGATTCGAATTGTAACGGTTATCCCTTAAACCAAGAAAAAGGTTGAATTCTTAGTGAATTGGTTTCAAAATCCTTAGTGGGATCTAAGGTAGTGGATGTAGAGCTTGTTCCGAAGCTTGAATCACTATAAATCTTGTGTTCTTCATTTTTCCATTTTTCATCAAAAAATCTTCCACCAAATTTTTAATTGCCAATTCACCCCCCTCTTGGCCAATTCCATAGATCGATCAACTCAACAATTGGTATCAGAGCTAAATCTTTGAAGGGATTCACATCCACCAAAGAAGATCCAAGGAGTGCTGATCATCGTATCAAGTCAAATTCAATGGCCTTTACTTCCAGAAATTGGAACGAGTCTCACTCCATCACAAAGCCACCCTTTTTCAATGGTGACAACTACCCTTATTGGAAGAACCGAATGAGGTTGTTCATCAACTCCAACGATTATGTTCTTTGGGACATAATAGAAGATGACCCCTCAATTCCAATGAAGCAAGAAGGAGATAGGCAAATGCCCAAAAAGAGAAATGAAATGACTAATGAAGAAAGAAGGAGGATGTCCACCAATGATAAAGCTTTGCACATTCTCTTTTGTGCTCTTGGTCCCGACATCTACTCCAAGATGTCATCTTGCACAAGTGCCAAAGAAGTATGAGACTCTTTGGAGACTACATATGAGGGCACCAACGATGTCAAAGAGACTAAGATTGGTCTTCTCAATCTTAGCTATGAGAACTTCAAGATGGAGCCGAATGAAGACGTCACCAAGATGTTTGATTGGTTTTCCGTCATTGTGAACAGTCTCAAGGGCTTTGGTGAGATCATACCGGAGGATAAGCTCGTACGGAAGCTCATCTACTCTCTTCTCGAGTCTTGGGATAGCAAAAGAACGACTATCATAGAAGCAAAAGACCTTAAGACTCTCAAGCTTGATGCTCTTGTGGGATCTCTTCTCACCCATGAGATCATGAAGAAAGGAAGAGAAGATGAAAAGAAAAAGGAAGATGTTAAGCTAGAGAAAAGAGAAGTTGAAAAGAAAAAGTAAGGGATTGCACTTAAAACTCCATCTTTCCAAGAAGAGGTGGATTTAAGTGAAGAAGAAGAGCTAGAAGAATTGGCTATGGTAGCCAAAAGATTCACTAGGCTCATGAGGGCAAACCGGAATAGGAGATTCCAAAGAAAGAAGGATTTTGAGAAGAAGAAGCACGGTCACATTAGGACCGATTGCCCACAATTCAAAAGGAAGGGTTTTGAGAAAAAGAAGAAGCGAAAGGCTCATGTTGCCACATGGAGTGATGAGGAGTCATTATCCGATGAGGACAACGAAGTAGCCAATCTTTGTCTCATGGCTCTTGATGAGCCCAAGGTAACCCTTGAACCATCTTGTAATGATTTATCTTATGATGAATTATATGATGCATATGATGAATTACAAGATGTTTATGATGAGTTGATTTTGAAATTCAAAGAATCGGTTTTGAAAAATAAGAAAATCATTTCCGATTTTAAATAGAAAAACGATTCTTTGACAAAAACGATTTCGGATTTTGAAGAAAATGTTGTTACTTTAAATGATGATTTAAAGTTCTTTCAAAATGAAAATGTGGATTTAAACAACCTTATTTCTAGCTTGAGTGAGAATCACCATAAAGTGGTGAAGAGCTCAAAGAACAAATTAAAGTGGTTGGTAGTTCAACTTTTGAAAAAGGAAGCTCTTCAAACACCAATCATGTGAAAAAAAATTATGGCCACAAACAAAGATGTTTTCAAAGGCATACTAGACATAGAAAGATTAGGAGTGTATGGGTTCCTAAGGAACTTATTATTTCTAATAATGTTCATGCCATTGCATCTTGGATTCCTAAGGGGACCAAGCTTTTGGGAACTAACTCTCATGGACCCAAAATGATTTGGTACCAAAAATCAAAAACTAAATCTTTGTTTGTAGGTTGAGCATTGCTTCAAGGCCAAAGCTTCAAGTCAAAACATGTGGTACATTGATAGTGGATGCTCAAGGCATATGACCGGAGATAATGAACGATTTAAGGAGTTAGAGCTCAAAAGTGGTGGAGTAGTGACCTTTGGTGAAAACTCCAAAGGCCAAATTGAGAGTATTGGCTTTATTGGTAATCACTCCTCTATTCTCATTGAAAATATATATATTTGTCGTATATAATAAATTATAAATATATATTTTATATGATTAAAAAAATATTTAAATTTAAATTAAATTATAATATAATATAATAAATAATTATAACTAAATTTAATTTAAATAATTTAAAAATTTTATACTCGACTCCATCGTTAACCTAACCCATCATCCTATATTCCCTAGAGTTTGCCTTTATAATTGACATCAAATAATTACTTCTTTTAATGTCAAGAAAAAACCTACAATAACAATACAACCAATCTTACACTAGCCTCACGTCCTCGCCAATCAATTTTTTGCATTAGCCTTACCTACCAGCCAGCCTCACCCAGTTTTATCTTTAGGTTCCCTGTATACCTGAGTTTACTTTGGCCAGCAATCCTCTGCTGTTCTTCTTCTTCCTCAAACAAGCCAAACATTATGGGCGGAGACGGAAAGGTCTATACTTTGGCCGAGGTTTCCCAGCACAACCATGCTAAAGACTGTTGGATTGTCATCGAGGGAAAGGTACCGCTTTCTTTTCTCTCTGTTTCTGTTGCTACAGATTTCATGGATGATCCAGTTTCAGTCTGGGGTTGTCGTTTAAAAAAAAATCTGAAGTTGGGTGCTTTGATTTGTTTCTGAAGTTGCAAGAGTTGTCTTCTTTAGTGCTCTTGGATTCATTTTCTTGTCTGTTTGAGTTTTGCTTATTTTGGTTTTTTGATAAGAAGATTTTGAATCCCAATGGATGTCTCTCTCAGAGAGAGGCTGCCAACTTATGTAAGGATACTTAGATACTCCATATTTCCTATACTGAATCTGAAATTTCTGGATTGATAACACAGATTCTCTATAAATCTTCAGTTTCAAGATCTATCTTTTGCTTGGATCTTACTGATTCTCTTTTGATCCTTATGATTGCTAAAGCTGGATGCAAGTATTGACCCTCTGCATGTCAAATCCCTAGATTTCTTGATTATTAGCTTAACCTCGCTTGATGGTTTGACGATTGTTTTGCTGCTTTGTTGCCCCTAGCATTGCTTTTTGAGAATTTGAGTGGGAAAATGGTTTTGAAAAGTACTTTCGGAGCCTTTGATATCACAGTCTAAGAGTGCTTTTTAAATATATAGAATGTTTATTTTAGATATTGTTTTTTTTTTAAATATAAAAGAAAATTGTGATATAAACGAGTATAAATGAGATATTTTGTTCAAAAGTGCCTTCGGAAAGTAAGAGCTATAAATTTCATCTTTTGAAAAGTATTTTTCAAAGCAAGCTGAAAACACCTTGTGGCCTAAAAAACTATATGTTCTTATTGTTTTTTGCCCTAAAAGTACTTTTAATCTCAAAACACTTTTGAAAAGCATTGCAAAACAATCTTGCATGATGGACTTTGCACAATGTATTCTCTTGTTAGTTAGTTTGTAGTAAGGTTCATTAAGAGATCGGCTGTTATGTGTATTTGGTATCATATTCTCTGCATTTGTAGATGTCTTTCGGATGGGAGTGACATTAAATTCTTTAATCAGTCATATTATAATCATTTAAAAAGTCACTGGAAAATTCCGTGAACTTCTGTTGGGGTTTCTTTCATGAATCTCAAGAGGGTGTTAAGTTACCAAAATTTTCATGTATGAACTCGACTCTCGAGGAGCTAACTACTTGTATTTCTTTCTATTTGGCACCATTTTAGTCCTCCCTAAAAGTTTCTTATGCTTTAACAGGTTTACAATGTGACTAAGTTCTTGGAGGATCATCCTGGTGGTGATGAGGTCTTATTGTCTGCAACAGGTTAACTTTTCACTTATTTTGTACAATTGAAATTTCAATGTGAGGATTACTGTGGAAAATGTTGAAAAGAATGCTAATAACCCTGGTTTGATGCTTGGCAGGGAAAGATGCAAGTGATGATTTTGAGGATGTTGGTCATAGTAGCAGTGCTCGTGCGATGATGGACGAGTTTTATGTGGGTGACATCGATACATCAACCATCCCAAGTAAGACCAAGTACTCCCCTCCCAATCAGCCACACTATGAGCAGGACAAGACCTCAGATTTTGTTATCAAGCTTCTCCAGTTCCTTGTTCCCTTGCTGATCTTGGGATTGGCCTTTGGCATCCGTTTCTATACCAAATCATCTGTTTAAGCATCTAGGCCGCCACCTGAATCTGGGAAGAAAAAAACTTCACAATATGATTATGTCAACTAAAAGTTTGGAATTATCACATATTATGGGATGGTTGAACTTTGATATACAATAATTTCTGGTGCCCCATTTTCTCTGTAATATCTACATCTGTTCTCCTTGGCATGTACTTTGTAAAACTACCATTTCTTTCTGGTTTGGTAACCTTTAAGATCTGCTTTTGCAAGGGATTTTTTAGGTGGAAATGAAATCAAATTGAGATCAGCTTTTTTTCCATTTTCACAGATGAGAAGAAAATTTTATATAAAAATATGGAGATTACAAAGAATTTAACTATGGAGAAAATTGGGTTAGCAGAGTTATTTCAATATTGAGTATTTTGCGAAACTTGATCTAAATTAATTGGCCGATCGGATACCGATGATTAAACCAAAAATAATATAAACTACTTTTATCTCATATATCTGGTCTTTTACCAAATTCTTCCAAACTAATATAAATATAGTAAAAAATATTTTAAAGTTTAGTGATTTAGTTTAAGACATGGTTCAAGGATTTAGGGTTTTAATGTTAGATATTTAGATTTTATATTCTAGAGTTGAAATAGGCAGAGTTACTATCTAACAATATTCTATTAACAAATCTAATCACAAAGTAATTTTAATTATTAGAATTATATTATCTTGTAATCACCTTTAGATTAGGGGTGAACGTTCGAGCGAGTCAAGTTAAGTTAATTTTTTTTAGTTATTCGAGTTAACGGGTCTAATTTTACAACTCAAACTTTATTTGAATTTTTTTTATACGAATCGAGTTTATCAAGTTCTATTCGAGTTGATTTTTCAAGTTTATGTACACTTTTTAATTATAACTATTTATAATATTATAGTACTGTTTGGTTCCAATTTAAACAATTTTCTCTAATCGAAATCTACATATATATTTCTTCATATTATTTTCTACGTGTGTAAATAAATTTTAAAGTTATATTATAATTATTGAATTGATTTTTTTATCAGTTGAATGATCAAATTGAATAAAATTTAAAATTTAAAGACTACGTAGCAAAAAGAATATATTTTTTTAAAATTATGAATTGAAGTTACATTGACGTTATATATTGTTAATGAATAATGTGGTTCAATTTTCATCAAAAATAGACTTAAAACTAAAAGATAAATTGATGAAACAGGAAATCAATCAAACATGAGGGACTAAAATGAAAAACTAAGAAATTCAATTCAAAAAATATAATTTAAAACTAAATAGGTATTCTACAGTGATTTAGGAGCATATGGTTCAAATTTAAACAAAAATTAACTTAAAACGAAGGAATGATCGAAGAAACGAGGGAGATAGACAAAGTTAAGAAGCTAAATTGAAAAAAAAGATTAAATTTATTTTAAAAATATAAATTGAAGTTAAATAAGTATTCTAAATTGATATAGTAACATGTGATTTAAATTTGGCCATAATAGACTTAAAATAGAGGAATTGAAGAAAAATAAAATCCGGAACTAAATCTTAAAACTATAAAATTCAATTTTTCGAGTTGAACAAATTTTATCTCAACTCGAATTGAAAAGAATTTTAATTACTCAAATTAACTCGAATAACTTAAAATTAATAAAAATCGATTTTTTAAATAAAGTTGAATTTTATTCCCCTTGAAACTATTAAAAAAATATTCCAAAGACCAAGTCGTAGGCGTGAAGTTTAAACCGTAGCAATTTCTCAGCTTATCGAGCAGTGTCTGAATCTTGTCTCCAAGTGACGACAATGTTA
Source organism: Abelmoschus esculentus (assembly GCA_035048815.1). NCBI lineage: Eukaryota > Viridiplantae > Streptophyta > Magnoliopsida > Malvales > Malvaceae > Abelmoschus > Abelmoschus esculentus. The sequence goes on from JAUCBN010000031.1 coordinate 12,945,203, forward strand.
AACAGACAAACCAGGCTATACCAGACGACAAAGTATTCTCCTAGATGTCCACGCATCTTTATCCATCTATACAACCACGAGGTACAAACAAACAACGTGTCCAATTCTTGGTAACTAGAATTCTAATCTCTCCTAAGAACCTTCATTGATTTCATCGACATTTTGATTTTAGTCGACATCAGACAGTATAAGAACAAACAAGGACTTGCAGGGTAGTCCCTCCTCCTTGCCATTTTTGTTAATCAACTGCAAGACATGAGGACCGTAGAAGCAGAGAAAGGTGTACTGAAATTGGTCCATCCGGGACACCATGTCGAGACTTACACGGAACCCGTTATCGCTTCGGAGGTGTTGAAGAGGAACCCCAGACACAGTGTTACTCGGCCGGATGTGTTCGAGTATCCGTGGATCGTGGTTAAACCTGAATCCATGTTGAAGCTAGGGAGAGTCTTTTACATTGTTCCTAACCTTACAATCTATAAACTGATAAAACAGAAAGGATACAACGTCCAAGCTTCCTTGGAGCAAAAGAAATCACACAAAAGTTACGTTCACCGGCAACTGATCGAACTGGACTCGCCGAGCAAGGCTTCTGCTGGGACAACACCAATGCACCAAGACCATTGCCAATCAGACTGGCAACAATTTCAAGCTAGTTGCGATATGATGGTCAAGTTCCAGAACAGTTACAACGAGTTTAAAGAGATATCAGTGTCAGATTATACATCTGGAACTGAATCTGTGGGTAAAAAAGAGAACAGTTTTCGTCGGGTTGGAAACAGTAAAGCCGAAGCCTCGAAACGAGAACAAGGTTTAGGGAATGAATGTGAGAAACAGATTGCTACCATTTTGAAACCTTGCTTAAGGAAATATGACAGTGACCGAAAGTTGCTTCGTCTGAAAGTTTCCTTTTCCTTGCCTACTAATTATGAGGAAAAGCGACAAAGAGTTGCAAAGTCTAGAGCTGAATTTCCAGGTCCTTTTACTTATTGAACTATATAGATCAATGGATTTCTCCAAGAACAATAAAAATAAAACCCAAAAAATCTTCGAAAAATTTGTTCAATGTAACTTGATTTGTCCTTGATTATGATACTTTGAAACCATCTTTCCTCATGTGTTTATTCAATATATCCTTGGGAACTCAAGGGGTCATTACACAAAGATAACAAAGCTTCTGAAACTAATACAGGTAACTCAAAGCATCACAAAGCATATACAATGTGGCCAAAAGAAAAGAAAGTGAAGAAACATTGACATAAAAGGTTGTCAAAATCATGGACATAACACATACAAGCATGCCATTTTGAATTACCTAATCAGTGCTTGCACATGTCCTATCAATCACCTTAGAATCCATTCCGTAGGATTGCTTCGAGGGCGAACTTGATCCTCTTGAAGAGCTATGTCCAAAGAAGCTTAGTTTGCTGATTTTCTTTGAGAAGGAACTCATAAATTTACGAGACCTAGACTTTGCCATATCTCTCTTCATACAAACATGTCCTTTCTCTCTAGATCATTTAATCTCATCCGCATCCGAGCAAGCTCGAGTTTTAGTTCCCGGTTTTCTCGCCTCAAAGATGCATAGTTGTCTTTAGGAGACATTGTTGCACTGAGTGCACCACTGCTGAAATGCCACGATTGGTGATGCACTGTCTTGTGGTCATCGTCCGGTTAAGAGCAGCACAAAGCGTTTCGTAGCCTTAATTGTTCGAAATAAAGAACTTGGACTATTGATTGTAGGGGAAGTCGTTCGTTTTGTGCAGCATGTGCACCGGCTTCTTGTGAAAGCTTATGGAAATCAATCAGTTTGCAGAGCTTCTTCTTGTCTGCATCTGGTAAACCCTGATGAGCCTGAAAAATGCAGTTATTAGAGAGTTTATCCAAAAGTTTGATGCAAATGGAAAACGAATTAGATGTTAAACAATGAATATATCAGCATACATACCTTCAGGTAAATATCAATGGCTCGATATAGACCATCATGGATCGTACAAGCATGTGTTGGTAAAGTCTCTGCAATGGCCATGAACTTTGAAAGCTTGAGGTTTACATCATGGAGCAATTTCTGCAAGATAATTATCCACTAACTTCGAAAATTTAAACAATGCACTTTGTGATGGTGAATGAGGACTATTCGATTCGAAAACAGATGCATCATCCATATCATCTTGCTGAGAAAAATTTACCAGTATTCTTTGCACTGTATCAACATCGAGTAAGGTGTCACTTGCATGACGAAAAGACAGGATCAGAAGGTCATCAAGAGTTGCAATATCCAACTGGGAACCAATCCTCCGCTCTAGATCAAGCCTACGAGCAATACTGCAATCAAGCAGCACTGCACTTCTAAGAAGTCCGAACAAGAAACTAATTGGAACAGCAAGTTTTTCAACAAGTAACAGGCTGATGATCGTCTCAACCACCCGACGTTCATGCTCGGTTGAAAGGAAGTCAACTTTTGTCTGTCTAGATGGATTCCATAAACTAAATTTCTTTGTCAGATCCTTCTGTGCATAGTTTACAAGGGATGCACCAATACTCTCAGGACGGACACCAAGACATTTCATGGCTGTCAGGACTCTTTGATATAAATTGATCCTAATAACCGAAAGATCTTGTATCCACCAGCCTCCCTCACACTTTGCTTGCCTGTTCATATGAAGTCTCCCTGAACTACTTATTCTAAGCGGGAGAAGCTCGATGCTATTTGCTCTGCACAAGCCTTTGAGGCTATTGCATCAATGCAGAGGTTAACTATTTTCAGCTCATCCGCAAGAGGAAATAAGATTTCGCATTGTTGTAAAACTTCAACACACATCTCCAGGTTCTTGCAAACGATACTCTCAAGATATTCTTCAGCTTGCGAGATGAGATTATTCTTCGAAAACTCTTCAGTCATTTCAAGGTAATCGGAGGCACAACAGAGTTGAGCCACATTTAAAGGTGTAATTTCAATGTTAATGCCATAACAGAACTTAGCTGCCAACTCGAATGTCTCGGTACCGCCAGGTAAATTCAGAAACTCCACCCTTGAGATATCGGAGTCCCTATGTTCCTCAACTAACTTCCTGATCCGTCCACTCCAAGAGACAAGAGGAAACTGCATATAACAACTACAATTATCAGCATGAGAATATCCCAAGGCCAAAAATTCATCTGCACATGAAAAAAATGTCATTTACTTCAATGGCAACCTTAGCCTAATGTTTAACATATTGAAGAACATATCAGGCCAAGCAATTCATGGCACCATATGTAGACAAAAGAAAAACATCCAGAAACAGGAAAAAGAAAGCTAGAAAAAGAAAATTTAGATCTATACAAGGCTAAGAACATTTTCCCTGATACTTTAGTTACACTGTTGGAATAATTAAATTACTTATCAAACTGTAAAATCCAATTTAAATCTAAACAAAATATATGGACACATTTTGAAAAGCACCAAATTACCTTGTGTAGAGCATAAGTCCCTCCATTTACTTCTATTGTGATATCACTTAACATCCCGGAAAATCCTACAATAACAGAAGCACCACTTTGAATATGTAGGAAAAGGAAAAATAAACCCATGTCACTTTCCAAGTCATGGTAACTGAGGAACTGAAAGTCTGAAACACAAGCAAAGCCATAACCTAGTCCCCCAAAGAGAGGAATGATCATAAATAGCTAGAAACATTGTAATTATTGACATGAAAAACGAGCAGAGCATAGATTCTAAGTGGTTGATTCTTCAATCAAATGGATGAACTGGGATAGAATTTTTAAGTAATTTTCACTTGTAAATCAAAAAAAAATAAAATAAAAAAAATTCAAAGCATCAATCAGACGAAATAAGTGAAAGTGAAAAACCATGTAACATAAAAAGCAACAAAAAAGCCGATTCTTTCAGAAAAGAAAAGACTGGAACTTGAAGCAAACTACAATATGGGAGAGAAACTTTGCATCAATGAACAAAGAGTAACGAACGGGAAAGTGAGGAAAAGAAGAGTTGCAGTAGTTAAACAAGGTGGCTATCTATGTAACAAAAGTTCAAAGCTTGGGGAAAAACACATTAAACAGACCATGAACTGCTAACAATGCTAGAATCAAACATGTACGTACCGTTCATTACAACGCTGACTGGAATTTTTTACCAAAGACAGCTGATGGTGATGATGATTCTGCTGCTTGTCCATTGACAGAGACACTGAGTAAACTCGAGGAAAAAAACATAAACGCTGAGAAGGAGAGATGTTAGGAATATACAGCACTATAATGGTAAACAATGATAGCAAATTAAAAGGAAAATGAATATACAATTTTTTATGAAAAATCAGAAGAAGAAAAAAATCAACCATAGACAACTATTTAAACTCAAGTTGTTGTGTACAGACATTGCTTGAAGTTGGATGAAACAATACATAAACTTCCACATTCATCACATATCACTATTTTTCCTCTCAACTTTAATTTTTCATCGTACAGGTCACACATATTTTTCGGACCGGATCGAAGAATTACAATTACAAATAGTGAGTTAATAGAGAGAGACAAAGACAGAGTCCCAGTTGTTGATGTGTCTTGTTGCTCAACTTCTTTGGCCATTTTTGTCAAACGGCTGATCTTCAAACCAAAGATTTCTCTTGTCCAAACCAATGGGGTCTATGTGGTGGGTCATCCTCTTAATACCCTCCCCTCTTAATCTTAACAATTGTGGGATTGTTCAAATCAAATCCACTGATAGTACTGTTTGCTTGTTCTTTGCTTTGTTTTGTTCATAATTTTGTACAGAAATACAAATCAAAGGTCTTTTTGAATAATAAATCTTTTCTGCCTTTGCCCATCCCATGTTTTAGCTTGTAAGCTATTTTTTTTGGATATTGACATTTTCACCCCATCATGTTATGAGAATTACATTATACCCCACTCTTTATTAATACACTGTGTTTAAGATTTCAATTATTTTATCTGTTGGTTAAGTACTGGAATTTTTATTTTAATATTTAAATTTAAAATTTTAAAAAATATTTTTTATACAACGAGAGTTCTAATTTTTAAAATATATTAAGATTTAACATTTAATATCTAAAATTAACAGTTCGAACACTCGATCAATATATCGTATTGTTGTTGGTTTGCTTTGAAAGAATATTTAAGATTTAAAATTGGTACTTTCATTAGGATTAATAATACATTTTTACAAGAAAAAATATCTTTCCTGAATATTTTTAGTTTTCATTTTTGATAAATTATCCCAAGTTGGAACACAATAGCAACCGCCTGCACTTCATCACAAGCAATAATATATAAAACAACCATTAAACTTATTGAATTATTACAACATAGATTCATTGTACGTTATAAATTATTGATAAATATTAAAAAATAATAATTATTTTTTAATAATAGATTCAATAATATTTTATGTTAATTTTATAAAGTTTAATTATTATTTTATAATTTTAAAAGTTTAGTAACTAAAAATAAATATATAAAAATATAAACTATATAATATATAAATTTTTTGATTAATTCAGTTAATTAACTAATTTCAAATTAAATCAACCAATAAACTAAATTTTAAAAAAATCATTAATTATTAATCGATAAAACCTAAAATTAATTGACTAATTAACGAGAAAAAATTCAATTCAATCATTTAATTTGATTATCTGAAATTTTAAACATCCCTAATTAATATATAATCTTGTATTCATCCCTAATTATATATTCTAGATTATTGAGAAAAAATTATATTTGTTTGGATTAAAATTTTATAACATATGATTCAAATAAATCAATTCATAAATTAAATATATATAATTATAGTAAAAGACTTGATTTTTGGGTTTTTCTAAAAAGAAACATGTTAAAAAAAACTAAAATGAAGTTGTACCAAGTTATTATAAAAATTTTAATAATTTTGGTATCAATTTTATTAGTATATATTAAAATCTCTATATATTTTTAAGAAATTTGATATGTACTAAAATTTTCATACTTTTTATTAAAAATTTGATATATATCAAAAAATCGATATTAAAATTTTTATAATTTTTATAACAGTTTAACCGTAAAATATATTAATATTATTGTGTTTGTTATAAAGATATAACTGTTCAAACGAATCCAATACCTCTATCATATGATCTAATGTATTATTTGTGTTGATACTAATTTCTAGGACTCACGACTTAAAAAAATATGAGAGAATAAAAATAAGTAAATTGACCAACCAACTTAAATGAGTAAATGAATAAAAATGAATAATTTTATCTAATATCCTTTTTTATTTAGAAGAAATATTTATATTTTTAAGATAATATTAAGATTTGAATTCATACAAAATGAGATGACATAAACATTCTGTTCTGCATTGTTTTTTATCTTAAAATTAATTTTGACCTAAAAATTCTTTTTAAAAGAATTACATAATAAAACCTTAATCATTCAGTAAACTAATAGATCCCAAATATTATTTTTTAATGAGAATTAGATAAATAATTTAATCGAATTCAGTTAAATTATTTATTAATCGAACACAAAAAATTACAATTTTTTAAGTAATATATTCTTAAACTCAGTGGTATATGTTTTAAGCCCTAGGTTGTATATTTTGATTGTTATTTTCTGAAGAAGAAAATGCAAAATATATCACAAGTGTGACGGTACATATTTGATGTGTTGAATGGGGCCACGAATTCATATAATTTCTGTATACTATATAGTATGTGAATTTATTGTAATGATATGATTTTCTAACAACCTTTTAACGGTACAAACATTTAAATAATTATGTTCGAAAGGTTGCTTCTATACGAAATAAAAAATATATATACGCTTCAAATAAAAAAAATACATATACACTTCAAATAAAAAAAATACATATACACTTCTTGAATGATAAATACATATACATATATTAATATATGTAACAAAAAATTGAGAGGCTCGTATCAAATTTAAAAATAAATTCTTTAATTGCTAAAAATTTTGAATTATTCGAATTTTTATTTTACAACTTGAACTTTATTTGAAATTTTTTCAAGTCAAATCGTTTTGAGTCAAGTCCAAATGAGTCGAGTATTTTCGTCTCAAGTCAAGTTATTTGGTTTTTTCGAGTCAAGTCTTCCTCACTCCTAGTGATGTGTCTCCACCTTAAAATATTAAGTTTAGAGTTAGAGTTTAGGGTTAAGGGTTAAGGAAATTAGAATTATGGTGTATTTTTAAGATCAAGTGTTAGAATTTAAAAATTAAAGTTAAAAATTTTAATTTTAATTTTTAAATATTTTTAAGGTGGAAGATCCACTAAAGGGGGCAATTTTTTTTTGGTTTATACAAGCAAGAGACTTAAATATTTTTTAGGAAAAGCATTTATGAAAAACTATAAAATTTTATCAATAATGTAAAAATATAAAATAAAATTATTAAAAAATAATAAAAATAGATAACTGAAATTAACGAAATAAAAAGGTTATACTAGAAGTTGTTAATAAGAATTACATAAATTCTTATTATTAATATTTATTTTATTTTTAATAGAATCTAAAGATATAATTAATTATATTTTTTAAAATTGTACTCTATTAATTTAAGTGTTTAATATAATTAAACATTAAAACTTTTAAATCACTAAATCCACAAATTTTATATTTAAACTATATATCATAAATTTTAAAATAGACCAGAAAATATTTGAGTTACTTTGAATGTGTTTTTTAAGTTTAATTTTCCTTTTTTATTATTATTTTTTTTCAACTTTATGAATCAACATTGAATAGATTATACTTGTTTTTATTTATGGTGTTGATGAAACGATAACGGATGAATTGTTAAATTTGAAAAAGGTATACTCCGGAATTTGAAATAAAATAATATTGATTTTATATAAATGGATGACACTTTGATGATACATGAAAAAAAAATAATGAAAAATTGTTTTTAATGAGATTTATTTGTGTCAGTGTTATAAATATCTTAATTAAGACATACATGAAATGAAAATAAGTTAAAAATTTATATATTTTGAATTAATTTTCACGTTTTTCATATTTTTCCCTTTTTTTAAGTGGACTGTTTTATTTTTTACATATACATATGAAAATATCATATTTTTCAAATTTTTCAATTTAGTTTACTATCGAATACACTTAAATTTTATTTTATTTCCATTTCTCTATTTCATCCTTCTATTTTTTACGCAATCTATCTATTTTAAAGCCTAAAATCTAAAATTTTAATCTTAAGAACCTAAATACTAAACTTTAAGATCTAAACTCTAAAATTAATGTGTTTGAGTAAACTAAAATTTAAAGGTGTATATCAAAATATTTTTTTCATTATATTTTAATTAGGCATAAAGATAATTTTCACCTTAACGTTTATATTTTTTGTCATTTTGGTCCCTATTCTTTTTTTGGGATAAATTTAACCCTTAACCTATGTTTTTCTAACAAATATCTCATTTTTTAACTAACATGATAACTGAACCGTTAAAATTTTAATAATGATGACATGTCATATATATGTAATAATATATTTTAAATAACTTAACATCTAGTATATCAAATACATACACCCGGAATATAGTTTTATTCCAATCTAAAAATATAAAACAATTAAAATTCAAATAAATATTAAAAAATAATTTTTTATTCATTAAAAATTAATTAAATCTAAAACAAAAGGCTACTAAATATTCTCAACCTTAACTATTGTAAAATCAAAATTTTATCTAAAAAGGTATGGACATAATTTGAAAAGAAAGAGTTTTGTATAGTTTATTACCGGTGAATCAAAGATAAATGATTTTGATAATAATCAATTGGGTTTTTATTATTTTAGTTTAGAATTTAGGTATTTTAGTTTTAATCTAAATCAGAATTTTAGGATTTTATAAAGATATTTTAGTTTAGTTAGGGTTGAGAATATTTAGTAAATTTTTGTTTTGGATTTAATTAATTTTTAATATTTTATTTAAATTTTAATTGTTTTATATTTTATACTATAATAAAATTATATTATATATATATATGCATATATTTAATAGGTTAGATTCTATGTCATTTAAAATATATTATCACATATATATGACATGTCATCATTTTTAAAATGATATATTATCACATTTATATTATCACATTTTAACGGTTCAGTTATCATGATAGTTAAAAAATGAGTTATTTGTTAAAAAGATATAGGTCAAGGGTTAAATTTATCCCAAAAAAAGAATAGGGGTCAAAATGACAAAAATTATAAACGTTAAGGGTGAAAATTATCTTTATGCCTTTTAATTAAAATATAAAATCTAAATTTTTGATCTTAAATTTTAAACCCTAAATTTTACACTAAAATTTAAATGGACAAATCTATCTAAACTAAACTCATCTCGTATATATTTTTAATGAAAAGCCAATCATTTGATCAATCACATACTAATTACCAATGGCAGCTTCAAGTTGAAATGAAAGAGAAGGCAATAAACATATGTACAAACTACTCAACATATGAATAACAGTAAATAAAAACTCCATATAGATTCTAATGGTAGTTTACAGAAAACCAAGAGACACAAGTAATTCACCAGTTCCGATCACCAGAACATTACTCAACTGTTATCAATCGACCAATAGCTCCATCTTCATCCTCGATGCTAATGATCTCATAATACGATGTCGGTCATCTAGATTATTGCAGAATTTTTCTTGAACGGTGCCAGATCAAGCACGAGGTACTAGTCTATTTTCCAGATTATCTGAAGATTCATCGACGATGACAATAGAAGTTGAACCATTCTCTAGTTGTTGAGTCAACAGCCTCAACCTTCGGGGAATGACACGCTTTATAAGCGTAAACTCATGATCTGGAGTGTGTCTCTGGTTGAACCTGCCGGGAAGCTTAGGTCGAGTTTCATAGCAAACTCCACAAAGATCAAATCCCATTTTCTCTGTACAACCCTTGCATCTGTATCTATCCCCAACAATAGGAGACATCTGCCAATACAAACCCCAGTATTATCAGTGCGACTCCAGATCACACACATAGACATGCACTCATATATGAGACAGTAAGCAAAGTTTTTACCCCACAAGCATCACAACCAGTTCCTATATGAGTATAGGGACGTGGCTCTACTCCTGGGGGCAACTGGACAGGTGAGAAATCTCCTTTACCAGCTTCCGTGGAGCCTGAAAATTCAAACATAATAACTAGTCTAAAGTTATGGAGGCTCAGTTAATGCAGCACTATTATAGAACAATAGGTCAACCAAGACTCTTTTTAAAATCGATTTTACAAACATGACCAATTGGCAGGAAAAAGGACGGAACCAGAAATATAATTCAGCTAACCACGAAATCAACCAAAGTGTTGATAGACCTAGAACAAGATGGGATCAGTGAAAATTTGAGACATACAAGTGGATGGTTTCTCCTGCTTGGAAGAAGCTTGTTTGAGCTGAATAGCCTCTTTTCTCAGTGCATACTCCTCGGGGAATTTAGCCTCCAAAAAGTGATCAAGTGTCAAGCAGACCTTTGGAAAACCCTTTGGATGCAAACATTGACAAACTTGACACTTAAGCATCTCATCAGCAGCGATACTGATGCAAGTTTGACAATAAACTGAAAAGGAACAAAGATAAGTCATAAATAACAAGAAACTGAGACCCATTGATGCTAAATTGCTAATTTAAAGAAAGAAAAAATTGAAAAGGCAACCATGGCCGCAGTTAAGAACAATAGGGCGAAAAAGCATTTGCTTGCAAGCAGTACACAGCAGATCTGCAACTGAAATCCGATCATTTTCCTCCCTGGAAACATGAGACTCTATCTGTCCATCTGGTTTATTGAGTTCCTCTTTGGTGGTACAAGAAGAAAGATTAGAAGACTTTGACAAGCTTCCGAGGTGATTAATTTCTCCATCAGCCTCGGATTCACCAGCGTGACAGCTGAATTCCGGCGAAAAACAGCCCTTTTGCTTTTCCTCCTCTGTAGCAAACAAAATCAATAGGATAAGAAGTTTTCCATAATGTCCAAAAATATAGGCATAGCACTTCACTAGCTACAGTGAGAATAATCTCAAACTATCTACAACAATTCAGCCCTTCATAATCAACAAATTAGTCATATAGAACTTCCACCGATTTCAAAATCAAATCTTTATTTTTTCTTTATAAAATCCATCCATGAAAACATATTTGATAGAACATGAAATCAAACAGAAAAGAAAACCAAGCTTACCTAGAATCCGAGTTTCCCTATCTTTGTATGTAATCGGATACAACTTCAACAACAAAAAGTGAAGCATTTGACAGATGCCTGGAAAGTGAGAATATGGGTTTCTACAAACTGGGCAATGAGACTCATACCGAGAATTCATTGATCTATAAACGCACCAGAAACATGATATATGACCACAATCTGTAGGTTTTGAAGAAAAAATACAATAATTAAGCATGAAATTCAGAGTTCTTTCTATAAAAGAAGCAAAGAAAACTCTTACGCAGTGCTATTGGTTTGTACAGAAGATCCCTGCAAAGCAAATTAAAAAGGAAATAGTTTGGGTGTTTTTCAAATAAAAAAGAGGAGATGGCGAGAAACAATGAATTCTTTGAACATAATGATTCTTACTTACAGACAAACGCAACACACGAAATCTTCAGAAATTTGTTCAGCATCATGAGAGTGATGTTCCATGAGAAGATTTTGGAAGGAATCCATTGAATTCCCTTCCTGTTGGCAAAACCCTTCTCCTTTACATCCCTCACTTATTTCTTTTCCTTTTCACCCTCAGGAAGTAATCAATAGTATTACAGAATCTGATTCCACGCGCTATTGTTTTGACGATCTAAGTAATATACATGGGACGAGATCAAAACTTTTGAAAAAAATACTTTTAAATATTTATTATATTATTTAATAATTTAAAATTAATATAAAATTAAAAGAATTTTATACGATATAATTTAATTTTAATTTTCTATATATAATTAATTTAATTATACAATGTAAGGATTTTTTTTAATTTTTGTATATTTTTTGAATCGTTGGATTAATAAAATAGATCGATAAGATTAACAGTGAATTATGTAAAAATTATCGTCTGAACAAAATAAAGAATTAATCTCAAAAATCTATTTTAACTATCTAATAATATACAAATCACGTAAAACTTTAAATTTTATATTTTTTATAAATGAATGATATATATATATATATGTATATATATTATTTTTTTGAGATAAAAATGAATCTTCAAATTTTTCATTGGATAAAATCTGGCAAAATTTGTGAGATATTGTGATTGAATTTTTTATTTAAAAAACTATTGATGGTCAGTTTTTATTTTGAAAACTATCGTTATTTGAACAGTAAAGTTTTGAGGTCAAGTGAAACATAACCCGACCTCATGAAATTTAAAAAAATAAAATAAAATATAGGAGAGGTCGGGTAGAACACAATCCGACCTCATGGGATTTTAAAAAATTAATAATTCATGAGGTCTTGGGGAACATCACCCGACCTCTTGAATATTTAAAAAAATAAATTTTATGAGGTCGTGGGGAATACAACCCGACCTCATGGTCCTCCTTCCCTGCCACCTTCATTCGAATATGAAAACACCTTGAAAATAACCCGACCTCATAAAAATTAAAAAAATTATTGTATCTATTATATCTTGGTTAGAGAGTTTGTCATTGATAAAGAGAAAAAATTTCGGGCAGAGTGTATGTCAGTGATTCATAAATTATTTTCTTGGGCAGAGAGTGTGTCATTGATTCAGGCTTTATTTTTTGGGGTAGAGTGTGTCATTGATTCAGGCTTTACTTTTTTAGGTAGAGTGTGTGTCATTGATTTAGAAACTATTTTCTCGGGCAGAGAGTGTGTCATTGATTCAGGCTTTATATTTTCGGGTAGAGTGTGTGTAAGTGTTTTTATTGATTGGACAGATGGGTGATGGATGGAATAATTGAAGTTTTTGAAGTTGTTAAATAGGGGTGAAAATTTCAGAATTGTTACCTAAACATTTTTGAAGAAATTGTAGAAGAAGCATTCTGGAGAAACTTTATAACCTTGAGATTACAAAAGGATTATCGATTTGAAGACATGTTGAGATTACAGAATCAACACATCTCTAGTGTTTCGGTTGATGATATGATATAAGTTACTTATTTTATTTACTAATATTTCGAGATAATCTCTATTTTATTTTATTTGTTATCATTAACAATTTGTTAATGTAATTTAGGCAACCGAGGATACTTTTAGGCATCACTTAACCATGGCGAATAATCACCCTCATCCTGCTATAATGCAATGGTTACAAGATGCTAGATTCTATCATGCCACGTTTATTCGTGGCTACAAACTAATTTCGGGGCTAATAACTGCATTGATTGAGCGTTGGAGACCAGAGACTCATACATTTCACATGCCTTGTGGTGAATGTACAATAACCCTTGAAGACGTGGTGATGCTCATTGGTGTTCCAATGAACGAACTTCCTCTTGTTAAAGAACCCGAAGAATCAACTACCCAACTATGCTATGATTACCTCGGTAAGGTTCCAACTGGAACCGAAGTTAGACGATCGCGTATAAATTTGAGTTGGTTACAACGCGAATTCAAGCTTGATAATACAACGCAAGATATTACTTGTGCAAGTCGAGCTTATATTTTATAGCTCATTGGCGGTATATTAAATCTGGTAATTTAGTTCATACACGTTATCTGCCATATTTATCGTCCTCTTCAGTAGTTGTTATTTATAGTTGAGGTTCTACGATTTTAGCATTCTTATACCGTGAGTTATGTAAGGTTGCGCTTCTAAATAATAATGGTGGTAAAGCAAAAAAGGGTGGTGGATGCTTGTTACTGTTACAAGCTTGGGCATGGGAACGACTTCCCTTTTTTACACCACTTACCAAAAATTCTAGAAATTTTCCTCTCGTCAGTAGGTAAATATTTTAAATTTATATTTTTAAGTGCTTTGTAATTGTTGTAACTGATTTCTATTTGTATATGTATACAGATGGAATTCTAGAAAAGGGGACACCGATTTAGTTCATAATAACATTAGAGTATTTCGAGCTCAAATTGATTTTCAGTGTAAAGACGAGGTATAACAGTCAATTTACTAAATTTAGCATGTTATTTATTATGAAATTTATTTAAATTTTAATATTAATTTATATAATTTTTGCAGTTGAATTGTGGATCAATCGACATCAAATGTTACCACCGCGTCACCCACTCCAAGCTGAGGATATGAAAGCAGATCATTCAGATTACATGGTATTCTATCTTAACCATGGAAAGCCGTATTTGACCACTCCGGAGGAACGAGAAAATTGTCGTCAGTTTGTTAAAAGATATGGCGGTCGCGGTCAATCATCAAGGCATTTTACAAGTCATGATGAAACAGATGAATCTTACAGTCAGTCGGCTACATCATATGGTGGGAGCTCATCGACCAATCAAGTGGATTATTCAGTTCATCAATCACCTTCTTTTGGACATTCAGTTCATCAATCACTTTCTTTTGGACATCCTACAATTGGTGAAAGTTCATTCCCAAATCCAGTAGTTGACCAATTTTATCAGTCACAAACATCATTTTATCAGTCACAAACTACCGAATTTGGCGACAATTCTGTTAAGATCCCATCAGATGCGTACGTACCTGATTTTTATACATCACAACCATCAATGTACTACAATTTTATGTCTCAAACAACGACTAATATTCCAATGTTCTCGCCAAATATGTTTACAACACCGCGACGCTTGGATGATGATGATGATGAAGGTGATAATGTTGCTGATGATAATGACGACGACGACGATGCTCCACAACGACCGCAACGAGTTAGATGACCACTGCGATGTTATGATTCAACTTCTTCTAGACATGGTCAAAATTTATATAGAAAATGATTTTATTCCATGTGATTGAACTTATTTAAATATGTGTTTCTCTTGAAATTGAGTTATTTAAATTTGAGTATTAGTATTCTTGAAATTTAAATATGATTTGGCCCATTTGGAAAATAATAAACAACATATAGAAAATAGTAACATATTTCAACATATAATCAAGTTACAAATTATAAGTTTCATGGTATTGCCATGTAACTCGGCCTATTTGGACATTTTTTTTTCGAATGCCCAGTACCCTTACATCTACTACATCTCTTTGGTTCTCCTGGCTCTTTATAATGAAGATCCATACTAGTATGGATACGATTCGATGGAGTCCTGCCTTTGGTTCTCTACGAAGTGCTGGATTCAGAAGCCATTCGTCATGCTTTATTGTTGACCAATATTGTGAATTCACGATAGGTGGGAACTCACATTTGTAAATATTTATTATCCTGTGTAGGTTAAAGCATTCATCCGCAAAGTTGTACGGGTTAACACCTTTAGACATACATACTGCGGTTGCATGCCTACAAGGATAACGCCACGCTTGGAACTCACCACAGTCACACCATCTTCTTCTAAAGTCTACTCGAAATGTGTGGCGGTGTTCTCCTTCAGTGTTGCGTGTGGAATCAACAACATAAAAAATCTGGCCGTTTAGGTCGAACCCATGAACCACCATTGATCTTGCTGGTTCAACATTCTTCTCCATTTTTTTTACAAGATCGGGAGACCACACTTGTCCTCTATTCATCATAGCTTGAATTTCTGATCCTTTATCTGACCAAACTTTAGCCAACCTGTAGTATGTCTCTCTCACCAAGCTTGTTACTAGGAGATGTCTTGTTCCTTTTAATACACCATTTATGCACTCTACCAAGTTGGTTGTCATTTGGCCGTATCGTCGTTCTTCATCGTATGATTGGGTCCATCTTTCTCTTTCTATATTATTTACCCACGCCCAAACTTCTTCGTCGTACTCCATGACCAAATTGACCAACTTTCTCTCAAAATTGGGTTGTAGAAGTTCATATCCTATTTCATAAGATAATTCAATTAGCATAAAAAAAAATATTAGTTTGCAAAAATAGAAAACAGAAAATACATACCCATGCCTACAATTGCGCTGCGAAGATGAGACTTCTTAAACTTTTCAAGAGTGTTATTTCCAATATGACGAACACAGTAAGCTGGATAAGCATGTGGAGGGGTCCATCCACTATTTTCTCGATCAATTGTTTCTAAAATACTCGTTGCTCTATCGGATATCAAGCAAACACACTCTTCTTGTATGACATGATTGCGCAAATTACTCAAAAAGAATTTTCAAGCTTGGGCAGACTCTGATTCAACAATTGCAAAGGCAATCGGAAAGATATTTCCATCACCATCTTGTGTAACGACAATCAACAGTATATGCTTATAGCGTCTGTAAAGCCAAGTTCCATCGACTTGCACCATACGTCTGCAATATTTAAATTCGTCGATACATGGCTTGAACGCCCAAAACAATTTATCAAAGATTTTTTTTCCTTCAAAAAGTTGACCTTCACGGTTGCAGGCATCAAATGTTTTATATCTAACGATAGTCCCCGGAACGAAATATACCATTGCATTCAATAGAGCTGGTAACTCGTTATACGACTTCTCGTAATTATCGTACACCTTTTTAATGTCTTATCTCTTGCGTACCAACCCTTACCATATTCAATCTGATATTTAAACTTTTGAAAGACGGATTCCATAATCGTTGGCACAGAAACTCTTGGATTTGCTTCAACTAACATTCTCGTGTGTCTGCTTATAACATCGGAGTCTAATTTGCGATGATCTTGGCTAAAGGAATTTCGCAAACAAGTATGATGACTATTGTATTTTGTAATCTTCCAACAATTTTTCCTTTGAAGTTTGGACACCCGAATCTTCCAATTATAATTTTGGCCATATTTAACACATTTGGCGAAAAATGTTTTTGGACTTGATTCCTTCACAATAAAGTCTACATGTTTTCTGATAGAATACTCTTTGATTGCTAATGTAGCTTCTTCTTTCTCTACAAATTGCATCCCAACAGATAACTCATCAGAAGAACCAGAACATATTTATGGTAGTATCCAGTATTGAGGTGACCTCATCATATCATAATCTATCAAATTCATATGAGCGAGAGGTTCATACTATGTAATAACATTCTCAGTAGAAACAAATTCTTCATTACCAACCAAACAAAACTGATCACCAAGGTCATCACCGCTCAAATCTGGATCTACGGCTCCTTCGTCTTCGTCTTCACTAGAATCAACAAGATATTCTCCTCATCGCCCTTGGAGATGTTCAACATCAACGCCACTCGTATCAATCGTCTGCTCAATATTCGGCATCGTCGATGGACAAGCATATGGGTTAAATTCACGCTCTGCCCCACTTTCCAACAAAGCAACAAAGCTGTTACCAAACCTATAAGGTTGGTCCTCAAACGCACTACCAAAACCCATCTGAGAAGAACTAACATATACATTTTTGGAAGAAAACGAAGCATTATATCTCCCACGTAACTCAACATGCATCGCAACTCTTCGGAAACATGCTGATTCATGCTCTGCAATCATAATTCCAACATCACTATCATCTTTAAGAGATATTGCAGAATATCTAACAGGATCATCATAGGTCTTCCATCTATACCGTAAACGAACAATCTCAGCCCCTAATTTTTCTTCTATCTTCTTCTTAAGCTCTCTAAGAGAAATATCCTTCGAAAACCTTATCTTCGTAGTATTTTCCGTTTCAAATACGACACTAATATCAATTTTCATAATTTCTCCATCATAAAAACATTACTCATTGTATCTGTACATTCAAAAAAATCACATTTTTAAATCAAAATTATTGTAAATGATGATGTATTGCTACAATTTTCTAACGTAAAAAAAATATATAAAATCATGTAGAAACTTCAACTTACTAGAAACTTTTTCAGATATTTTTCCTCCTCCTTTTGCTTCTCTTCGAATTCTTCTTCTTCTTCTTCACCAAATTTTCTTTCTTTCAGACTCTCTTCACATTACTAACCTACACCTTACTTATTTAACATAAAATAAATTTTATTTTCGAGTTTTACCCCTATAACATAATAATAAAAAATCAAAATTCCATCTTTATACCCCTACACCATATTTAATTTCTCTTCAACTTTATCAACTTTTCAATCAAACTCACTGCCCAAAAAGTAAAGCCTGCTAAAAATATATACCTCTGCCCGATGCAAAATTATTTAATTTTTTCTAACTTTATTACTTTTTATCAGTCAAACACACTGCCCGAAATAAAAATAAAGCCTGAGTGCATACACTCTACCCGATACACGCGTGAATAAAGCTTGACACCGAGCTCAAAATAAAAATTTTATTTTTTAACCATGAGGTCGAGCTGTGTTCTACCCGACCTCTCTAATATTTTTTTATAAAACCATGAGGTCGGGTTGTGTTCTACCCGACCTCTCTAATATATATATTTTTAATTTCATGAGGTCGGGTTGTGTTCTACCCGACCTCTCTATTATTTAATTTTTTTTAAAACAACATGAGGTCGGGTTGTGTACCCCACACCCTCAAAATTTTTAATTTTTTTTAATAAACCATGAGGTCGGGTTGTGTACCTCATGCCCTCATAAAATTTTATTATTTTTTTAATAAACCATGAGGTTGGGTTGGGTTCTACCCGACCTCTCTTATTTTTTATTTTTTTCTTCAAATTTCATGAGGTCAGTTTGTGTTCCCATCGACCTCACAATGCCACTATTCAAACTACAATAGATCTTGAAATAAAAATCGAGCATTGATAGTTTTTTAAATAAAAAAATCAACCACAATATCCCACCAATTTTGCCGATAAAATGTATAAATAGTCGTTAAATTATATTAAATTAAATTTTTTGTGTTGAACTTTTAAAATTAAAAAATATTATTAAACTCTTGATTTAGTTACAAATTATTACTAAATCTTTTTAAAAATTACAAGCGATTATTTAAACTTATCGAACATTATAAAATAATTTTTAAATTCATCAAAATTTATTAGTAACAATTATCATTTTATAATTGAATTAAATTTGAATGATCATTTATAACTTTAAAAGTTATTAATTAAAATTTTATTTCAACATAATTTAATTTAATAATGACTTGAATACTTTACCCTTTTAATATAATATCTCAGTACTGATTTAGATTCGAAACATTATATCCAGATCGTCCAAAACTATATATTTAGTTTTTATTCAAAATATTATACCATCAATACTTCATATAATTAAATAAACAACATAAATCATTTTACAAAGTAAGAGCTCCAAATTTATATATTATATATTAAAATAATTATTTTAAAGTAAAGTTATAGACCCAATCATATAAAGTCCTATGAATATACAATCCACTAAATACAAATATTACACTCTTGAAAATCATCGCTTGTTAGAATATCGTATTGATAATACTCTTTAAACTCACAATCAATCTATCAACTTACGCATAGAAACAAAGATTCCAAGCATTGAGTTTACTGTAAAACTAAATTTGATTTTGATATAACAAAGAAGTTAAAGGATTATTTTATAAATAAAATTTTAAGACCAAAATAAATTGACAAGTCAAACAAAATTTTCAAAGTCAAAACAATAACCCAAAACCACTTTTCCTTAAGATTTTTTTCAAGCCAAAACATTCAAAATTCTTCAGGAGTTTCGATACTATCTCTAATGGTATTGATACCGTATTCAAATTTTAAACGAATGTTCTTGAGTTTTTACAGGCGTATCGATATGGTCTTGGACCATTTCGAAACATGTTTTGACTGTTGATGTCAGTTGTTTTTTCAAAAAGTTGTCAACTAGTATCGATACTCCCTAGTTTTGACAGATTTAAAACATTTTGATACAGCCTTATAGCTATTTCGATACCCTTTGTTTTAAAGACAAACCAATATAGATATCATGACCTAAGTTATCGATACCCCTTATTAAATACACATAATGACTCTTTCTATTTCAGTAGCGTTTCGATATAGGTATGCCGAGTATCAATCCAGTAGTTGAGAAAGTGCATTTATGATGGGAAGATGAAGTCCTAAAGTCTATATTTATGATCCTAACCAATCCAACGTATAGAAATCAATGAAAGGGTATAAAAACAAGCATTCTAAGCAGCAACAACTATTGATCTTAGAGAAAACATCCAAGCAGTCAATCCAACCTCAAGTTCTTGTCAAATTCCATACACTCACTCTTTTACTTCATTATTATCTTTTGTAATTGAGCTTGGTGAGTGTTATACATGTAATTAGGGTAAATATTTCTTTGAGACAAACTTTAATTGTCATTTTTCATTTCTTGTAACCTTTGTGAGGTTGAATTAATCTTTAGGTAGAAAGATTGATTCGTTTGTAACGGTTATCCCTTGAACCGAGAAAAAGGTTGAATTCAATAGTGAATTGGGTTGAAAATCCTTAGTGGGAGCTAAGGTAGTGTATGTAGAGTTTGTTCGAAGCTTAAACCACTATAAATCGTGTGTTATCAATTTTTCCAATCTTCCATAAATTTTTTAAATTGTCAATTCACCCTTTCTTGGTCAATTCAATTGTTTCGATCCACTCAACATTTACAAAGGCTTAATGATACATATTTATTTTACTATATTTCGTACTAATCATAAACATAAACACGTTATCTAGTACGAACAATAAAGAGAGATAAATAAACACGCGGTGCTGCCACTAGCCGTATAAAAACATGCTTTCATCATGAAAATTATCATAGATGATACAAAAGACCCAACCCTATCATAGATCTCACTAGATCATTTGAGAAAAAATACATAAAGTCATAATTAAAACCAAATTTGATTTTGATATAACAAATAAGTTAAAGGACTATTTTGTAAATAAATTTTTAAGGCCAAAACAATTTAACAAGTCAAGAAAGTTTTCTAAGTCAAAACAATAACCTAAAATCTATTTTTCCTTTAAGATTTTTTAAGCCAAAACATTCAAAATCGTACAAGCGTTTAGATACCATCCATAATGGTATCGATATCGTGCTTATAATTTTAAAGAATGTTCTTGAGTTTTTTCAAGTGTTTTGATACGGTACAAGACTGTTTCGATACCATTTGAAACTGTGATTTGTGGTTTTGAAACCTTTTTAAAGTTGTATCGATATCACCCTCTACAATTAGATATTTAATGTCATATCGATACCACAGCTCAACGTTTCGATAACTGGGTTATTTTCTCAAGAACTTTGTATTAAATATTTTGATCGTTGAGATGTCAGTTAATTTTCAAAAGTTTGTTGACTAGTATCGATACGCCCTGTAGGCATTTCGATATCAGTTTTAGCATATTCAAAACACTTGGATACAACCTTCAAGTTGTTTCGATACCCATTGTTTTAAAGGGAATCTCATTTCGATACTGTGACCTATGGTATCGATACCCTTTGTTAAATGCACATAACAATTCTTTCTATTTTGGTAACAGTTCGATATAGGTACCCCGAGTATCGGTAGCGATAGTTGTAGAAGTGCATTTATGGTGGAAAGATAAAGTCTTAACGTCTATATTCATGTTCCCAACCACTTCAACGGTTAGAAATCAAAGAAAGGGTTATAAAATCAAGCTTCTAAAGCATCAACAACAACTATTGATCCAAAAGACTACATCCAAGCATTCAATCCAACCTCTAGAGCTTAATTGCTAAATCATTGTACACCCAACTCTTGTTGTTTTATTGTAATCTTAATTCTTGAGTTTGGGGAGTGTTCTTGTTTGTAATTAGGCAAAATTATTTTGTGAGAGAAACAAAAATTTGTCATTCTTCTTGTTTGTAACCTAGTGAGGTTGAATCAATTTTTGGGTAGAAAGATTGATTCAATTTGTAACGATTATCCCTTGAACCGAAAAAAGGTCGAATTCTTAATGAATTGTGTTGAAAATCCTTAGTGGGAGCTAAGGTAGTGGATGTAGAGCTTGTTCGAAGCTTGAACCACTATAAATCGTATGTTCTTCATTTTCCAATTTTCCAATCATCCCACAATTTTTAAATTACCAATTCACTCCATCTTGTTCATTTTCCATTTATTGATCAACTCAACACATAACCACAAACATATAGTAAGGCTCAGTATCACACAACTTTGGGAGCGTATACTCTAATTATGTTCAGTGTCACACAACCTCGAGAATGTACACTCTTTAAGTGAGGCTTGTGTCTTGCAACTTCAGGAATGTTTACTCGTACTTAGAATCTCTCCTCAAGTATCATCAAATAAGGCATAAGGTCACACAATATCAAGAACATACATTCGACATCTCTGATCATGTTGTAACACTCTCTCACTAGTTATTTGGATCTCATCAATCATTGACTCAAGTAATGTGATCCCACCATTAGATATCCAGATCCCCCGTTACTAATCATCATCACATCATTTATTTTACATAACTAAGTTGTTAATATATTATGAAAAAGTATAAAATTAATCTCATTTATTATCTTCATTAATCCATCTTATCTCATTTATTAAGACATTAATCAGGTTATTGATCACATACGTTGATTCTTATCCTTAACTAGCATTACTGATTATTTAACTTAGTGAGTACCGATATAATATCCTTGGGTATCAATACTCACACATGTATTGATACTATTCACTAAAAATATTAAAATTTTTAAGTACTAGTATACGTAAATTCATACCAATATGATCCTCAATCGTGCATCAATACGACCGAAACCCAACAATAGTCTACTCGTGAATTTGTACCATCTTAAAAAAATGATATTTTGGGGCTTAATCAATTCCTACAACTTGTGGAAGCAATTATAGTTTGTTGCTAATGTATTTAATTATTTAATAATAATTATCATCTTTATAAATATTTAATCAAATATTTATCAGTATTATCTCTTAAGTACGATTTTCATCAAATCACACTAATTTATTCGAACTAACAAACAAGGGATCGTAATTTATCAATCATTAAATAATTATACGAGTATCATCATATTTGTAACAACATCATGCATCCCATAGATATCAAGTCTCAACCTATTTAATCTCTAAATATGCTTATTTAACGTCTTCATATTTTGCAAGCACTGACACGTAAAGTAATCAAACTTATTATACTCATAAAACATTAAGAGTTTGAGGTTTACTAACCTTAAGCGATAATCGATGATTTTTTATTCGAGCTCCTTAAAACATCCCATTAAATTCAATGACAGGTGTTTGTATTTTAAAGTTCATTAGGCGATTATTTTCGAGTTGGTGATTTCGATTAGAGTGACGGCTAACGTCGAAAAATAACAGATTTTTGTATTTAAGCTTTTTTGATTCTTTTCTTCACTCACACCGACTAATGATAATTTTGATAGAAGTAAAAAAATCATAAACTAATTTATCTTATCGAATCGAAGATAATAATAATAATAACATCGTACACAATGATTCAAACAATGACGAATAAAAGCTTCAAGACTCCCACATCTATTTTTTCTCTATTTTCTTCTTTTTCCCTTTCCATATATTTCAGTCCCCCCCTCCTACCGCTGTTTAAAATTCAAACTCTCTTATCTTCAAATAAAATGGGTAAAATTAAATAGATAAATAAATACATGTGTTTTTCATTGCTTTATACCGAAACTTTAAATTCTTATTCAAATCAATCCAAGAATCTATTTAAATGAGCTTTACAAATTTAATTTTTTCAATTTAAATCTTAAGTCTTAAAATATTCAAATTCATATCAAAATTTTAAATTATTAACCAAAAATTCGATCGTTATATTTAAAAAAATTTAGACTAAAGCCAAAGACAAACTTGCTCGCACACGCACGCACAACCTATATACAATGCGTACAACCTCATTGTTTCGCGTTTGATTTTATTTGTCACAAATAACTGACCATCAAAGAATTATTATATGACTCGACTCATTATATCATTTATAATTTTATTAGTAAAAATTAATCAATTTATTTTTTATATTATTTTTTTAAATATATTTTAATATTTTTATCATTTAAATAAAAAAATAAATGGTTACTTAAAATTAATGAGCGAACTACTAACATAAAAAATTTATTTCCATTAAATACGATTATAAATAATCGTGATAAATGAACTCATATAATAATATGCCCCGACTACCACTTTTCTAAACAGTAAATCAATACGTGTCAAATAGTGAGTGGATAGAAGAGTGCGAACCTAAACTATAAGGTCATTGGGGAATCTCGGGTCCCAAACCCGAATTACCCGACCGCCCAACTATAAAATCAACCCCACATCTAGTTTTCGTCTTCACGCAACGGGCTTAAAGAAAAAAGAGGAACAATACTTCCGTGATCTCGCTCTTTCCTCTCAGGTTCGTTTCACCTACAGTTTCATTCCCAACTAGTTTGAGATTTCAAATGTTTATTCAATCTCATAGTTGTGGATTTGTATATACGGTTCCTTTTGATTCGATTTTGTATCGGTTTAGATCGTGTGATTGCAAAAAGCGGTAAAATTTGATTTTTGATCTCCAATTATTGAGAATTATAAAACCTTGAATAATCTCGAGTGAAAGTGAAGGGATTTTAATTTATGATGTGTGGTGATTTGGGCAGTTAGCTATTTTAGGTTTAAATTTCTGGTATCTGGAAAGATAAGTACAGGATGAATGTGTTGAGATCTGGCTAAAGGGTCAGTTAAAAGTTATTTATAAACGTAAAGGCTTGCGAAGTAAAAGTGGTAATTTGTCTTCCATTTGATGGTAATTTTTCTTGTGAATATTGTCTCACTGATCTGTTTGGACAGGTCATCTGCGTCGGTTCGATTAGAGGGTGCAATAATTTTTCTTTTCTTTTCTTTCCTAGCAAGAGCGTTAATAGTGACCTGCAGGCATGGCTGAGGTATCGAATTCTCCTCATTTGTTTCAACTTATGTTTGATTCTTTCCTTTGTTCTGTTATATTTCCTTTGCATTTCTGCACTGTTCTTTTAGTATGTTTTCAAAGGATTTTACTTTTGCACCTGTTTGTTTTAGTATGCTTTGCAGGGATTATATTTGGTTTTGTAAATGTTGAATCGAAGATTATCTGTGAACTAATAGGGACTTTGAATTTACGACAGGAGGGTCATAATGTTACCTTGAATGTGTATGACTTGAGCCAAGGCCTTGCTCGTCAGCTTTCAACGACCTTGTTAGGGAAGGCTATTGAGGGAATATGGTAAGCATTTAGTTTGAAGGGGGGGAATTGTATCTTGAAGTGATTTTTTTTTTTATTGAAGTCTAAAGTATCTTACATCTTAGATTATGGATTGTTAAAAGTATTTTGCTTCTGCGAGAAGTGTGTTAAAAGCCTCATCATGCTCATGCATGTATAAAGATGGATGCTTAAGAAATTCATTGTGTTTTATCACTAAAGTTATGAATTGTAGCAATGAACTGTGCATTGTAAATTACTAACAACATGCAAGCTCACTCTATTATGGATAAATGGGTAAAAACTCTCCATATTAAATGGAGTTGATGACTAAACAGATAGAGCCTCTGTCTGGTAAATTTTAGAAGCATGTATTATATAAACAAGCAAACAACTTAGTTTATGAACTAATTGCTTCATTGCTTGTATAGGACATAACCCTATTTTTTGTATCTTAACGAACTTTTACATATTTTGTGTCTTTGAGCCAGACACTCGGCTTTATCTGATTTTGACTAGTAATTTGCTGCATCTTCATTTCAACACTGTATACCTTTGGCCTCATTAGTGAATTTTAGTTTTAGTCCTTTGAAGTTTCTCTCACGTCATGTTAACTTAATTCGAGCTGAAAACTTATTTTTGATGGTTGTCTGTACTCCATCCCTCTTCGTTTTGGTTTAAATTATTCTACTTCTCTTTGTGGCATAAAGTCTTCCACCTCCCATTGTATACATGGAAATTGAATGGGGTTTACAGTTGCATTTCTTGATGCACATTTGCAGACTTAGGTTTATTTATTTTTGTTTGCTTGATAGGCACACTGGAGTTGTGGTTTATGGTAATGAATACTATTTTGGTGGAGGAATCCAACATGCTCCTGTTGGGACAACACCATATGGGAAACCGATTAGAGTGATCAATTTAGGAGTCACTCATGTGCCTAAAGATGTGTTTGAGATGTATTTGCAGGAGATTAGCTCCCGTTACACCGCTGAGACCTACAGTCTGCTCACCCACAATTGCAACAACTTCAGTAATGAGGTTGCCCAGTTTCTAGTTGGTTCCAGCATTCCAGACTATATCTTGCAGCTTCCTAATGAAGTTATGAGCAGTCCCATGGGTGCACTTTTAAGTAAATTGTTATCTGCCCTTAAATTTTACTTCATTCATTGTATTTGTTTGATGAAGTCCTGGCACAGATAGGCTGTAGGGACATCTCCATTAACCTATTTCATGTTAATTGTAGTGGATAATGCGTTTTTCCTAATCTGGGATTAGATTAACATTTTCTTATACAATCCTGATACAAAATCTTATATGATATGTGGTGCTGATATGGCAAGGTTTTTTTTTATTCAGTGCCCATGATACAGAATCTGGAGACAACTTTGAGAGCTGGCGCTGTCCCTCAAGTTCCCCAATTCACCCCTTCTGTATCATCTCGGCCATCTCAGTCCACGACTGTCGGGTCCTCCAATAGTAAACAGAAAAAAGAGTCTGTCAATAATGCCAAGGCCAGGGAGCAACCAAAATCCGAGGAAATCAAGACAACAGAAAAGACACCATCACCTTCTAAACAGAACAGTGGCCCTGCAACAGATCCTCTCGGAGATGCTCGAGCCAAGGTCCAAGAGGAGATAACATGTGAATTTGCCGCCATCATGGCGACTGGAACATTGCGAGCTAGTGAGGCAGCGGCACTGGCAACTAGGAAAGTGATGCAGAAATACGGGCACTTGGATGCTGCTATGCCACAGAGTTAGGAAGCAGGTCCAGCATCTACCTTGTAAATTTGGTTTGTGACATCCAACGAAAAAATGAAATCATTTTATAACAATGATTCGACTTCACTTAAAAAATGATTTTATTTTCAAATTTAAATTAAAGTGTTGGAATATGATTGTGAAGGTCTATGAGTCCGTAACCATCTTTTAAGGGCTGCTTTCATGCTATGAATAATATATCAATAAAATAATGATATATGGAAAATAGTTTTATAATTTATAATAATATTATTAAACAATGTTTAATAATTTGCATATATTATTTTATAATTTTATAATACTAGTAGTTAATGACATGATTTTTCTATAATATGTCATGCTTTAATTTTATTGGTTTGTTAGCGATTTAAAGATACAAATTAGACAATTATATAACTAGTTAAATAAAAGGGTTTAATTGATTTTTATTATTAATGACAATATTCAATTGGGTGTAAAATATCGTTAAAGATTTAATTGATTTTTGACTGAAGGTTTTTATTTATATTTTGTTTTAAGTAAATGACATTTAGTTTAAAGATTTAATTTAAAATTTAGTGTTTAAAGTTTATGGTTAAAATTTAAAATTAAAATATATGTGAAATTTAAATAGATATAATCATCGCAAATAAGAGTATTTAACGAGTTGAGCAGTTCGTGAGCTATTTGAACTTAACTTGATCAAAATTCGATAAACGCTCGATTTAGGTTGACTTGACTCAAACCCGAACTTGACTCGAGACTTTAGCGAGTTAAATTGAGTAAAGTTTAACTCAACTCGATAAGTTCGTTAGCAACTCTTTAATTTTTTAAAATAATTTTTAGTAATTATTTTATTCAAAAAATAAATCTAAATACTAATTATTAATTTGTAGATTGTTACTTTAATTTTAACACGCTACTTTTGGTGTATTTGTAGATTGTTAGTTTATAATTTAGACTTTAACCGTATTTTATACACTTTTAATATTTTTTGGTTAAATTTATTAATTTATTTCAATATTAATCACATATAGTATTATTAAAATTTATTTTAATTAAAAATAAGGTAAAATTTTTAACGAGTTTAATGAGTAACGAGTTAAGTTGAGCAATAAAAATTTTTAACGAGCACGTGTTGAGCATAATTTTAATGAATTTAACGAACAACAAGTCGAGTCGAACAATAAAATTTTTTAACAAATACAAATTAAAAATTACGCAATTCGCGATCAACTCACTCGTCCTTACCGTTACAGTTGTGTATTTCAATGAGAGATTAACAGTCAGTTGAGCCAGAAACCAAAATGGATATATTAATTAGGGGTGAGTATTCGATTGAGTCGATTCGATTCGAGTCAAAAAATTTTGAGTTATTCGAGTTGACGAGCCATATTTTACAACTCAAACTTTATTTAAAAAAATTTCAGTTCGAGTCGAGTTTAAGAAATTCGAGTCGAATCGAGTCGAGTTTTCGAGTTCCTATAAATATTTAGTTATAATTATTTATCATGTTATAGTATGATTTGATTCTAATTTAAACGACTTTCTCTAATTATATAAGATATGCATATATATATATATATTCATATGTAGCAATATTTCTTTATATTTTTATATATCAATGTATATATATCATAAAAATTGAGAGATTCATCTTAAACTTAAAAATTAATCATTTAATTACTAAAAATTTCGAGTTATTCGAGTTATTCGAATTTCCATTTTACAACTCAAACTTTATTTGAAATTTTTTTCGAGTCGAGTATATGAAATTTCGAGTCGAGTCAAAACGAGTTGAGTATTTTCGCCTCAAATCGAGTCGAGTTATTTGGTTTTTTTGAGTCGAGTCGAGTTTTGCTCACCCTATATTAATGGTAGGAGTGACTAAAACTTAACTTGACAAAAAAATGATTTTTTTAATTTAACTTTAAGTTATTCGAATCAATTCGAATAATTTGATAATATTTTGAGTTCGAGTTGAAATTTGTCTAACTTAAAAAATTAAAAAAAATTTACCGTTTTACGATTTAGTTTATGGTTTTATTTTTCTTCAATTCCCCTTCATTTTAAATCCATTTTGATCAAATTTGAACCACATATTCTTATATCAATTTAAAATACTTATTTATCTTCGATTTATATTTTTAAAAATAAACTTCATCTTTTTCAATTTATCCCCTTAACTTTATATATTTTTCTCATTTCTTTATTTTAAATTAATTTTTATCAAATTTGAACCAAATACTCTTAAACCATTATAGAATACCAATTTATCTTTAATTCATATTTTTAAATAAATTTCATAGTTTTACAATTTAGCCTCTCAATTTTAAATGATTTTTTATTTCTTTAATTTCTCTTTTTGTTTAAAGTCTATTTTTTATGAAAATTAAATCACATGATTCACTATCAATATATAACATCAATGTAACTTCAATCCATATTTTTAATAAATATATTCTTTTTGCTATGGTAGTCCTTTAACTTTAGATTTTATTTAATTTGATCATTCAACTGAAATTTTTTATAATTTTTTCTTCACATCAATTCATTGACTCGTGTATACTACTACCAATACAATTTTAAAATTTTTATAAAATTTTCTTCACATGAATTTAATAATTATAATATAATTTTAAAATTTATTTATATATGTGAAAATAATATAAATATATATAGATCTTATATAATTAGAAAAAATTATTTAAAATAGAATTAAATATATATAACATTATAAATAGTTATAACGAAAATTTACACATAAATTTTAAAAAATGACTCGAATTTTTTTTAAATAAAATATAATTTATAAAATTAGATTTATCAACTTAAATAATTCAAAAAAATTAATTTATCCCGACTTAATTCGACTTCCTCGAACCTTCCCCCTAATAAACGGAATAACTTTAGTCACTCTAGTACGTTTCCATCCCCTTCTGC
Source organism: Abelmoschus esculentus (assembly GCA_035048815.1). Lineage (NCBI taxonomy): Eukaryota > Viridiplantae > Streptophyta > Magnoliopsida > Malvales > Malvaceae > Abelmoschus > Abelmoschus esculentus. Next base: position 12,975,042 of record JAUCBN010000031.1, read on the forward strand.
ATAGGGGTGTTCAAATCCGAGTACCCGAAGTACTGGGTACCCGAAAGTTCGGGTAGTTAAAAAAATGGTCCATATCCTGACCTGGATTTTCGGGTACCTGGTACTTCGTGTATCTGAATATCCGGGTACCAGGTATTTCGGGTAACGGGGTACTCGCATTTAATTTATTTATTTTTATAAATTTTAAATTTAATTCTAAAAAATATATATGCAAATGTAAAAGTTTGAATTACATAATCTAACATTCAAATATAAAATTTTAAAACCATAGTTACATAATCTAAACATAAAATTTAAGACATAAATTACATAATCTAATTCGAAATAAAGATTTTTTTAATATTTTAATTAGTTTAATTTATTTTAATGTACAAAAATTAATGATTTAAATAGTAAAGAATATTTAGTTGATTTTCATCTTGGTTAATACCATAAAAAATAATTTATTAACTAAATATTCTTTACTATTTAAATAAATTTATTTAAATAAAATACATTTATATTGATAAATGTATTTTATTTAAATATTAATTATATTTAAAATATTAAAAAATTAAAAAAAAGAACCGGGTTCCCATATTTTTTTAATATTGTGACCTAGATCCGACTTGAAAAATGATGGACCGGATACCCGACCCAAACCTAAAATATTTTCTAAATAAATACACGATTATTTATGTTCGGATAATCAGATCAGATCAACCGAATCGGATATTCTTTAACAGCCAATGTTAACAACTTCACCTTGAAATAAATATAAAATAAATAAACAATGTTTTAGATTAATTTATGAAATTGATCTTATTTATTCATGAAAATATAGTAAATGTATAATAATATATTTATAAAGTAAATAATAAATATTTTAGAATTTAAATATATATTAATATTTGATTTAATATAATATAAATATATAATATTGACAAATGAAATAATTTTTATTTATTTTATTAAAATATAAATTGTAATTATTTTTATAAAATTAATATATTTTAAAAACATATTCTTGTCATTGTATAACCTAAATATAATACTTTATCAGCAAATATTTTACATCAGCATATGGACTCCAAGTGTGTATGTGTGTACATATGTCCTGCAAAATTTATGGCACAGCGCTATGGGTTTGAGCTTTGTTGCGCCTTGAATTTGAACCCCATTCCATGGCTTCTGCCACAGCTCGTTGCCGTTCTTCCCTGTCGAGTTCATCGTCGTAACTTTTGCCATCGGATTCCATGGAACCCGAACCGGAAGCAGCCGTGTTTGTTGTCGTGTTCGCAACCGGATCATTTCCAAGGCAACTCAAAGCAGACACCACATCTCTAATGAAGGGGCGTACCTCGGCTTCCTCTTGCAGGCACATGGCAGATATTGCCACAGCTTGTTGCAAGCCCTTTAAGGGAAAATCGCCACCGAGCAGTGGATCGGCAAGTTCCAGGAACCTACTTGGATCCTTGAACATTGGTTGAGCCTGGAAATGGTTGAAGTTTAGAAAAGAATCAATAAGACAATGATTGTTCAAAGAAAACATGAGGGGAAGGTGTTGGAAAAAAGTGAGCTTACCCATGTAACTAGATTCTGTTCTTTGTTCGGTCTCGTGGTGTCTATGACCCTTCTTCCAGTGATCAACTCCAACAAGACAACTCCGAAACTGTAAATATCGGATTTCACCGTTAATTGTCCGGTTCTTTGATACTCTGGGGCACAATATCCATATGTTCCCATGACCCTGGAAGATACATGTGTTTTGTCCCCTACAGGTCCGAGTTTGGCCAACCCGAAATCAGAGAGTTTGGCCTTGAGTTCTTTATCCAGCAAGATGTTTGAGGACTTCAAATCGCGGTAGATGACGGGGGGATTCGCCTTATCGTGCAAATATTCTAAACCTTTAGCGGCATCTACTGCGATTTTCATTCTGGAATACCAGTCCAGTGGCTTCTGATCCGGTCTAATATCTGAAGTTCGGAAGATAAACAATTCATACATTAATGCATACCCTTCCTATGAATTCTTATGGTCCAACATAAATGAAAGGAAAAATAAGAAAGTATACCAAGTAGATGGTCCTCAAGGGATCCTAATGGCATGTACTCGTAAACCAAAAGCCTCTGATCGCCATCGGAGCAATATCCGATAAGATTAACTAGGTTTGGATGGTGCAACAGGCTTAGCATCAAAACCTCAACAAGAAATTCCCTGTTTCCTTGCAACCCATTTCTGTCAAGCTGCTTTACGGCTACATCCTAAAATGAAATAAACTCAAAATGAGTATGTGACTGAAAGAATAAAAAACTTCAATGCAAGCCATGGAAGTTGAAGTATGCAATACCTGACCAGTTTTTTCAAGCTTTCCCTTGTAAACTCGACCGAAACCGCCTTCCCCTATCAAACATTCTTGCCTAAAGTTCCTGGTTGCCATTGCCAATTGACGGAAGGTGAACGTTTCCACTGCGATGTTGTTGTTACCGTTCTCTGCAGTAGTCCTGGCAGGGTCAGCTGAAGTACTTGGTTTAGGAATGGTCTCTGTTGAAAAGAAAGACCATACATTTCAGAACTGCATGCATTTGCAAAGGAAAATTGAGTGATTCCAATAATCAGGGAACATGACATTACCCAGGGTGTGTTGCTGGGGAAGAAAAACTTCAATTGTAGGGGGAGTTTTACCACAAGGCTCACCGTTTCTGCAAGAATTGTTTTGCCTTTTAGCTGCCTTATTTTCCGAGGAAGTAAAACATGAAAAACAACCCATTTTTCTTTTGAATTCTGAATCAAATAAAACTCTTTTTTTTTAAGTGTTATGGAACTATGAATCTCAAAACTTGGTGAGATAACCCCAAGGAAATGCTGGTATTTAATCACAAAGGCCTAGTATAAACAACTTGGATTGATCTGTGAAGGCTCCTAACAAATTAACCATACAGGGTTCCAGAAGGAAATCCCAGAACAAGATAAAACCTTCATGGAACAGTAAGGTTGTTGAAAGAAACAGTGGCCTTAGAATTGAAACAAAAAACAAGCGAAATATTCTTACTACAGCTGTGTTGTTGGTTAGAAATGAAACGGACAAAAGGAGGTTTGTATTTTTGTTATATAGGGAGGAAAATTCCGTGGAAAATGGAGACAAATGTGAGATCCTTGTTTCTTGGACATTGTATCCAACATGTTATGTGATAAAATCTCAGCCTTGAAGCAGAGTTGCAAAGAGTGTCTGGCAATGACATGCATTTCAGGTCAGGTTATTCCATTGATGAAAATTAGGTTCTAACTTATAAGGACAATGTTGCAGAACCCATAACCCAAATTATTCCAGATATCCATTGGTTTTTCTAGTCTTTGTACCAAATACAATGAAAAAGAAGATAATTTCCTTTCCTACCAGTGAAAATATAAGAGAGGTGACACAGAATTACAGGTATAAACGAGAAGAGTGTTACAGCTTAAATTTCTGAACCAAATTATATGGTACATCGATACAGCAATGTTAAATTATATAAAAAAACATGGCAGCATCAACAACCATGCCTTCAGTTCAAGGATACATCAACATTAATGGAGGAATCAGTCAAGATGATGTCTTTTGAGTTATCAGCTTTTGGGTGATTTGGAGAATTGAACTTTATGCTCACATGCAATGGTTTTATGAAAATGAGGTCTCTCAAATCTCTGTTAGAGTTTAACAAGAACTTGGTGCACAAATCGCCAGCAAACCTTTCATTTCGCTTGGAGTTCAAAATATTTGCTATCCTTGCTGCAAATTTCTCCTGGTTGTTGTCATCTTGTTCATCATGATTTCTTCCAAGTTTTAGATACAGTGCTGCATAAATTATAACCTGAATGATGGAAGTTAAAAAACGAAATCAGTCACGTTCTACCTAGGCCAAAGAACATAAAAGCTGGTACATGCAGGTAACAATCACTGGGAGAGAGAAAAATGGAGAAAAAAATTATAACTCACTTGTTCCAGGGCTTGTGTTAACTACACAATCAATGTGAATTCTATCATCTTGAGATTTTGAATCCATAGTAGCATTGTCATCCTCGATTAACAGATCTAATTCAGGTGTCTCGAAGGCAAGATTGTCCAGTTCATCATACCATTGTTGTGCAACACCAACCTGTATAAAAACAATAACTGAATTAAGCTCCTTATCACACAACTAACCATAGGAAATCAAAATGAATGCAAGGTGAAAACCTTTTCCGAGGATCCTGTCACACTCTCCACCACTGATAACTCAGTAGCAGCCCCCCTTGCTTGGCACCATATGCAACTTTCATGCAAAGGTTCCACAAGTTCAGTGTCTTTGGGGATGTATATGCTTAACTGGATGTCAATCCTACCTGTTAGAGAAAAAAAAAATTTGGCCATAGAAAAAAGAATCAAACAATGGCATGAGATGCAGGTATACATCTAAGAACCTTTGAAAGAATGGGGATCATAGCAGATAACATTGTTTGTACAATGGAATGCAGAGAACAAGATACCAACTGTAGTCAGTAATCTACCTGGCAATAAACTGAATTGCTTAATATGATCAGTTTGTCCAACAGAAAGTCCTGCAGCACTGTAAATCAGTAAAGAAAAGAGAGAGAAAATCAGTGGAATTAGAACGAAAAGCTCACACTTAAACTGCCGCAGTAGAACTATACAGTCTTTATGCAGGGTTTGCAAGACATTAATAACTTGGCATGAACCCATTTAGGGGGGACAGAAAAAATTGAAAAAGGGAAGGGGATTGAGAGATAAACAAAGGAATTCAGGGAGAACACTTCTAGGAAGACCAAAAATACTCACACAGCATAAAATCTTTCCAGAGGGAAGGACATCCAGTAAGGAAGTCTGAGCATCCCGAGATTAGAAAACTGGAAATTTGAACTGATTCCAGATTCTCTATTTAGTTTCAGACCCCCCTGACCCACTTGAAATACACATTAAGAAATTAGTAATCCTTGAAACTTGAAAGCCTCACTATGCATCTGATTAAAGAGGCAAAACATAAAACAGACAAAAAATCGAGTACCAGTGTCACATGATTATGTGATTTTCAGAAGTTGTAACACATGAAAAAGGACCTGCATATGGGAGCCCCTCTGGTGATAAGTTGGCATCTCTTTGCTGTTGCAACAGATAATCTGGCATCATTTTCAAGAGGGATACTTTCTCCAAGATAAGTTTCTGCAGAACTTCAAAGTATTCGGAAGTCCTTCATAGAAATGAGATAAGAAATATTAAACAGATTCAGCTGATTAGAATACAAATAATGAACATATAGAAAAATAACTTTGAACCTCTGGCAGCTTCTTTAATCTCTCCTGATGCTAAATCCATAACCCATAAATTCTCAAAGCTACAAACACCATTAAGTAGAATTATAAGCCTCAGTTATGTGGCCTACTGATTGAAGAGACATTTGCAGTAACAACAATAAAAACTTGGATAGCTGGAGTACTCTTAGCAAGTCCACGTTTCTAGCTTGGCACCAGAAGATTGATAGTTTCATTACCTTGAAGTGCAATAAAAACTCTAGGGGATACCTAAAGTGTTAATAAGAGAAGTACAATAAGAAGATTTACCTTCGACTGATAAGTAAAAAAGTATTATCCTCCGACTTTATCCGATGCCAAGGACACATTAGTGCCCGGGAATCTTGCTCTTCAAATTTCACATCAACATCATCGGCAAAACCCAGTTTGGTCCAGATCCAGGTCCACAAACTAGTGCTTCTCTTATGGTTGCTAGATGTCGGATAAACAGTTTCCAAAACTCTCTTTTCCAGATCAGCTCTCCTGGTGGCATGATTCTTAACAGATAAAGAACAAACCAAAAATATTACTTAAAACCTAACTAAAGTTCCATTGGCATATCACAATGACATTATATACATCCGACCAGCACAAAGAAGGCAAGTAAAAATATTCCAAGTGACTTATAGGATAGAATTGCAAAGAATTCATATCAATTTTTAAATCTATATTTATCTAGAAATAAGCAGGTAACAAATGAAGCCTAATGTTGAGAGCCTAAGATGCATATTATATACATCAAGAAAATTGGCAGAAGCATTAAATTTAAAATTTGATTCTTGCTTAAATCATAACCAATCTTTGTTATACAATCTTACTTCGAAACAATCAAGAAGAAATAAACAGTTATTAGTAAAAACTGAAAACAAATCTGAAAATTGAAAAATAAAGATCAAACCGAATTTTTCTTTGAAAAACGGAATGAAGTTGAGGCCTGTCGGAAGCAGTTTCCTTAAGACAGATTTGCTGCCACTCCGATGGTGCTGAGTTGTTTGGTAGTCTGTCTCTCAAGATACAACAACTAGAAGAACTCCGAACAGTAGCACTTCTGCCGAGTTCTCGAACTGCTCTTATCTTTGCCTATCACCGAGAGAGAAAACGAAGGAGAGAAAACTATTTTGGATAATTGAAACAGAGAACATCAACTCCTATTTATAGTGGAATTCTAGGGCAACAATGGTCATAATTTCCCGTATTAAACCCGGAAAATCCGGGATTAATTTCCAATCCGGAAAATCCATAATTGATTTCTAATATCCGAAAAATCAAGAATATTGTCATTTATCCGGTATTTTAATTAAAATTTAATACCATAAATAACAATTATATCTTTAATTAGCCAGAGCAGTCAACTGCTAATTAATTCAAAATTTTATTTTGAATTAAACTCTTCTTCTGGATATTTTCAAAAAATAAAATAAGGGAAAAAATGTGCACAACGAGTAAAATATCCGCAGGCCTCGGAAAGGCCCGACCGGTCCGAACATTCGCGTCGCCCACGTCATGCGGGTGCGCCCCAACCCGAATGGAATTGGATTCGCACCCCCCTCTGCGCGCGAGGCACAGAGTCATCTAAAGTCATTCAAAGACCTCTTTATGGGTGGTTGTATATAAACAACTATCACACCATTTATCCTACCAATGTGGGATAAGGGGTTCTACATTCCTTATTTATTCTTGACCTTCCTACTTTGAGCATCAATTTCTCATTCACCACTGAACGATATTGAGCGTATGAGCTACCGTTGTAAAGATCTCACGGCGTAGAATAGGAATCAACCATTTCCTTATTCAAAACCCCTTCTTTACTTGTTCAAAATATGCTTCAAAGATGGCCACATACCACTGTTTTTTCCAACAATCCCCCACATGAATGAAATTGATGATTTTATCAAAAACATTTTTGGCACATTGTGGAGATAGGCTCTACGATTGATAGATGCATAGGATAGGTAGGTTTCCTCCTTTGAACCTTCCCTTGTGAAAGTATATTTATTTTACTAGCTAATCAATAGACGCGATGTCCTTGAACTGTCAGCCGTTGGTGTAAACGATGACATACTTCACACACCTATCTTTCTGACAAGAGATACAGCTCTCATGGTTATGTCCTTAAGGCCGTGGACATCTTTTGGTTCTGCAAGAGTATGAAAGAACTATGCCCAATAGTCTCCTTGAAGCGGCCCCACTTCACTCTCACATAGGTGACTTATGTTGCTTGGCTCACCGAAGCACACAATGGTCATTAAAAGCTTTTGCTTAACCTCTTTTAAATTTTGTCACTGTTCACATCATAGGAATGGATCTGGGGAAAACCCCCACAATGACCGCACAGGTCTATGCAATTAGGTTGTCCCTTTGAACCTAGATCTTGGGATCTCCAGTCAACTAGGTAGGGTTTTTCCTTCACATAGCGCCTTTATTTTTCATGGGCTTTAGTCCCATTCCTTTCGATGTTTTCTCAACTTGATCTCGGTTTAACCCTTTGGTTAGCGAATCCGCAATGTTATCCTTTGATCTTACAAAATCAATAGAGATAACTCCATTTGAGGCAACTTTTCTAACGGTGTTGTGTCGTCGACGCATATGTCGCGACTTACCGTTATATATAAAATTTTGTGCCCTAGCAATCGTTGCTTGATTGTCACAGTATATGCACACAGTGGGAACTGGTCTTTCCCATTCAGGGATATCCTCAAGAAATTACCTTAACCATTCGGCTTCTTCTCCAGTTTTATCTAGAGCTACAAACTCAGATTCCATTGTGGATCTGGTTATAATCGTTTGTCTTGAGGATTTCCATAATACGGCTCCTCCTCCTAGGGTGAACACATATCCGCTTGTGCCTTTGGTATCTTGTATGTCAGATATCCAACTCGCATCGGAGTATCCTTCTAAGACAGCAGGGTCTTTGGAATAATGCAATCCGTAGTCTCGAGTATATCTAAGGTACCTCAGTACCTTTACTATTGCTTTCCAGTGATCTTTTCCTGGATTACTCGTGAATCTGCTTAGACTGCTTACAGTAAAAGCTATATCTGGTCTTGTGCAGCTCATGAGATACATTAAACTGCCTATGACCCTTGCATATTCTACTTGATTGATAATTTCTTCTTTATTCTTGGATAGCTTAAAACAAGGATCTAAAGGAATTGTAGTTGTACCATAATCATCCTTGCCAAATTTTTCAAGAATCTGATCCACATAGTGTGATTGAGTTAATATGAGACTTTCTGCTGATCGTTTTATTTGGATACCCAAAATTGTATCAGCTAATCCCATATCTTTCATGTCAAAGTTTGAATTTAACATGTTCTTGGTACGGTATACCATCTCATTGTTGCTTTCTACAATGAGTATGTCATCTACATATAAACATAGGATGACGAATCCAATGTTCGTAGTTTTGACATATACACATTTATCACACTCATTTATTTTGAAGCCGTTTGTCATCATGACATTATCGAACTTTTCATGCCATTGTTTTGGTGCTTGTTTAAGCCCATATAAAGATTTGACCAATCTACAGACTTTCCTTTCTTGACCTGAAACTACATGACCCTCAGGTTGTTCCATGTATATTTCTTCGTCAAGTTCTCCATTTAGGAAAGCTGTTTTAACATCCATTTGATGCACTTCGAGATTTCTTAATGCAGCAATGGCAAATATCATCCTAATAGATGTTATTCTTGATACGAGAGAAAACGTATCAAAGTAATCAAGGCCTTTCATTTGTCGGTATACTTTTATTACCAACCGTGCCTTGTATTTATCAATTGTTCCATCTGTTTTCATTTTCCGTTTGAAAATCCATTTTCAATTTAGTGGTTTAATTCCCAGAGGAAGATCCACTAATTCCTAAGTATGATTTTGCAAGATGGAATCAATTTCACTTTTATGGCATCTTTCCAAAAAATACTTTCAGAGGAACGTATAGCTTCATTATACGTTAGAGGTTCATCCTCTAGCATATAGGTTAGGAAGTCAAATCCAAAGGATTTTTCTATCCTAGCCCTTTTGCTCCTTCTTGGCTCTTGTTCAGATTCATCCTCTTGTTGATCATTTGAAGACATATCGCCCAATGTTCGCTTTGTAATAAACTGATCAACTTCCCTAGTTTTATAGGGAAATATATTCTCAAAGAAAGATGCATTCTTTGACTCCATTATCGTATTTTTGTGAATCTCTGGATTTTTCGATTCATACACAAGAAACCGATAAGCATTGCTATGTTCAGCATAGCCTATGAAAATACAATCCACTGTTTTTAGACCTATTTTTATTTGTTTTGGTGGTGGAGCCATTACCTTTGCAAGACACCCCCACATTTTTAAGTATTGGTAGGAAGGTTTTCGACCTTTCCATAGTTCATATGGTGTCTTGTCTTTTCTTTTTCTTTGGGACTTTATTTAAAAGGTAATTTGCCGAAAGAACTGCTTCCCCCCACATGTTCTGAGGTAACCCAGAACTTCCTAATAAAGCATTCATCATTTCTTTCAAAGTCCGATTTTTACGTTCGGCTACTCCATTCGATTGAGGGGAATACGGTGGTGTTACCTCATGAATAATACCATGTTGGGTGCAATATTCACCAAATGGATTAACATATTCGCCACCACGATCACTCCTTACCATCTTAATTTTCTTATTAAGTTGGTTTTCGACTTCTTGCTTATAGATTATAAACTTATCTATAGCATCGTCTTTGCTTTTTAACAAGTATATGTGACAATATCTTGTACTATCATCGATGAAGGTAATAAAGAATTTATTTCCTCCTCTCGTTTGGACAAATTTAAAGTCGCAAACGTCGCTATGAATTAAATCAAGCGGCATTGTACTTCTTTCAATAGTTTGAAACGAAGTTCTTGTTGATTTTGCTTCAACACATATTTCACATTTTAACTTATAATCAATGTGAAATGAGGGAATGTGGTCCATTTTAATTAACCTTCGCAAGGTATCATAATTGACAAGTCCAAGTCTACCATGCCATAAATTAAATGACTCAAGCATATAAGCAGAAGAAGAAGTTGCATTCTTATTCTTATTCTTAATATGGGATTTTACAGAGATAGTATTGAGTTTCCAAATTCCATTTAGTACATATCCCCTACCCACAAACATTTCTCCCTTAGTTAAAAATTAACTTTTGGGATTCAAAAACCATCCTAAATCCGTGAACGCTTAGAAGTGTTCCGGAAACAAGGTTCTTGCGTATGTCAGGTACATACAACACGTTTTGAAGCTTGAGTTCCTTTCCAAAAGTCATCTTCAACACCATGGTTCTCTTCCCCTTTATCATGGAAGTTGCAGCATTACCCATGTAGAGTTTCTCTCCATTATCGCATGGTGTCAGCTCATGAAAACAGTTTTTGTCACAACAGATATGACGTGTGGCTCCTGTATCCAGCCACCACTCTCTTGGGTTTGAGTCAACCATGTTGACTTCAGATATTACAGCAACTAGGTCTTCATCTTCCACGACGTTGACCTCTTTGGCTTTCACTCTCTTTGGAAGCCTGCATTATGAGGATCTGTGCCCCATCTTTCCGCAATTGAAGCATGATCCTTTGAACTTCTCCTTCTTGAAGATCCCGCCACTTGGTCCCAACTTTGGTTTAGTTTGGGGCCTTTGCGGTTGCTTCCCTTTCCTGGCTTCGACAACATTTGCCTTGGCTTCTCTGTTTTGAGATTTTCTGGCATTACCTCTGTTGTCTTCTTCAATTCGAAGCCTGGAGATCAACTCTTCCACAGTCATCTCCTTTCTATTATGTTTCAAGTAACTCTTGAAATCATTCCATCCGGGAGGCAATTTTTCCGTGATGGCAGCTACTTGGAAAGGCTCGTTGATAACCATTCCTTTTGCAAGAATTCCATGAATAATTAGTTGGAGTTCTTCAACTTGAGTTACTACTGATTTTGAATCAACCATAATAAAATTCAAGAATTTTGCGACTAAAAACTTTTTAGCCCCAGCATCATCTACTTTGTACTTATTTTCCAAAGCATTCCACAGCTTCTGAGTAGTTTCGTATACATTGTATACCGGATACAAAGAATCTTGTAATCCGTTTAGGATGTAGTTCCGGCACATATAGTCGCCGTCATCCCATTCTTCTTTCATCTTTATGGCAGTGAACGTGTCAACCTGCCCTTCTCCGTCCCCTACATTAATAACCGGAGGATCAGCTGTTAAATAATTTCTCAAGCTCAACATGGCAAGATAAAATATCATCTTTTGTTGTCATGTCTTGAAATTCTGTCCAGTGAATTTCGACTGCTTTTCATTGTGATTGACATTCACAGCCGGTGCATTCGTAGTCTGGACTTGTTTGGAGCTCTGTGAAGGTGCAGAGATCTTCCAATTTTCATATTCCCCAGTAGTCATTTGTTTCTGCGAAAGAAACAATCGGAATTCAAATTAATTCCAGTAAACAGAAATAAAAATTTCTTGTTTAAATCTGACAATTTCTACGAACAGATTTGTCACCACTTATGAGATTTTTCGCAAACCCGTTTAAGAACGGCAGGATAAATCCTAAAACAGATTGTTTGCAATCTCTTTGACGATTTGATCGTCTAGGATTGAGAATGTATTTAAAAGAAATCTGTCTTAAGATTGTTATACAATCATACTTCGAAACAATCAAGAAGAAATAAACAGTTGTTAGTAAAAACTGAAAACAAATATGAAAATTGGAAAATAAAGATCAAACCGAATTTTTCTTTGAAAAACGGAATGAAGTTGAGGTCTGCCGGAAGCAGTTTCCTTAAGACAGATTTGCTGTCACTCCAATAGTGCTGAGTTGTTTGGTAGTCTGTCTCCCAAGATACAACAACTAGAAGAACTCCGACAGTAGCACTTCTGCCGAGTTCTCGAACTGCTCTTATCTTTGCCTATCACCGAGAGAGAAAACGAAGGAGAGAAAACTATTTTGGATAATTGAAACAGAGAACATCAACTCCTATTTATAGTGGAATTCTAGAGCAACAGTGGTCATAATTTCCCGTATTAAACTCGGAAAATCCAGGATTAATTTCCAATCCGGAAAATCCGGAATTGATTTCCAATATCCGAAAAATCAAGAATATTGTCATTTATCCGGTATTTTAATTCAAATTTAATACCATAAATAACAATTATATCTTTAATTAGCCAGAGCAGTCAACTGCTAATTAATTCAAAATTAAACTCTTTTTCTGGATATTTTCAAAAAATAAAATAAGGAAAAAAATATGCACAACGGGTAAAATATCCGTAGGCCTAGGAAAGGCCCGACCGGTCCGGACATTCGCGTCGCCCACGTCGTGCGGGTGCGCCCCAACCCGAATGGTATTGGATTCGCATCCCCCCTGCGCGCGAGGCACAGAGTCATCTAAAGTCATTCAAAGACCTCTTTATGGGTGGTTGTATATAAACAACTCTCACACCATTTATCCTATCAATGTGGGATAAGGGGTTCTACATTCCTTATTTATTCTTGACCTTCCTACTTTGAGCATCAATTTCTCATTCACCCACTCAACGATATTGAGCGTATGAGCTACCGTTGTAAAGATCTCACGGCGTAGAATAGGAATCAACCATTTCCTTATTCAAAACCCCATCTTTACTTGTTCAAAATATGCTTCAAAGATGGCCACATACCACTGTTTTTTCCAACAATCCCCCACATGAATGAAATTGATGATTTTATCAAAAACATTTTTGGCACATTGTGGTGATAGGCTCTATGATTGATAGATGCATAGGATAGGTAGGTTTCCTCCTTTGAACCTTCCCTTGTTAAAGTATATTTACTTTACTAGCTAATCAGTAGACGCGATGTCCTTGGACTGTCAGCCGTTGGTGTAAACGATGACATACTTCACACACCTATCTTTCTGACAAGAGATACAGCTCTCATGGTTATGTCCTTAAGGCCGTGGACATCTTTTGGTTCTGCAAGAGTATGAAAGAACTATGCTCAATAGTCTCCTTGAAGCGGCCCCACTTCACTCTCACATAGGTGACTTATGTTGCTCGGCTCACCGAAGCACACAATGGTCATTAAAAGCTTTTGCTTAACCTCTTTCAAATTTTGTCACTGTTCACATCATAGGAATGGATCTGGGGAAAACCCCCACAGTGACCGCACAGGTCTATGCAATTAGGTTGTCCCTTTGAACCTAGATCTTGGGATCTTCAGTCAACTAGGTAGGGTTTTTCCTTCACATAACGCCTTTATTTTTCATGGGCTTTAGTCCCATTCCTTTCGATGTTTTCTCAACTTGATCTCGGTTTAACCCTTTGGTTAGCGAATCCGCAATGTTATCCTTTGATCTTACAAAATCAATAGAGATAACTCCATTTGAGGCAACTTTTCTAACGGTGTTGTGTCGTCGACGCATATGTCGCGACTTACCGTTATATATAAAATTTTGTGCCCTAGCAATCGTTGCTTGATTGTCACAGTATATGCACACAGTGGGAACTGGTCTTTCCCATTCAGGGATATCCTCAAGAAATTACCTTAACCATTCGGCTTCTTCTCCAGTTTTATCTAGAGCTACAAACTCAGATTCCATTGTGGATCTGGTTATAATCGTTTGTCTTGAGGATTTCCATAATACGGCTCCTCCTCCTAAGGTGAACACATATCCGCTTGTGCCTTTGGTATCTTGTATTTCAGATATCCAACTCGCATCGGAGTATCCTTCTAAGACAGCAGGGTCTTTGGAATAATGCAATCCGTAGTCCCGAGTATATCTAAGGTACCTCAGTACCTTTACTATTGCTTTCCAGTGATCTTTTCCTGGATTACTCGTGGATCTGCTTAGACTGCTTACAGTAAAAGCTATATCTGGTCTTGTGCAGCTCATGAGATACATTAAGCTGCTTATGACCCTTGCATATTCCACTTGATTGATATTTTCTTCTTTATTCTTGGATAGCTTAAAACAAGGATCTAAAGGAATTGTAGTTGTACCACAATCATCCTTGCCAAATTTTTCAAGAATCTGATCCACGTAGTGTGATTGAGTTAATATGAGACTTTCTGCTGATCGTTTTATTTGGATACCCAAAATTGTATCAGCTAATCCCATATCTTTCATGACCTTCCTACTTTGAGCATCAATTTCTCATTCGCCACTCAACGATATTGAGCATATGAGCTACCGTTGTAAAGATCTCACGACGTATAATAGGAATCAACCATTTCCTTATTCAAAGCCCCATCTTTACTTGTTCAAAATATGCTTCAAAGATGGCCTTAGTGCCTCAAATATAAGCTACAATATGAACTCATGTAAAGACCCTAAGACCATACCTCAAAATTTACAATATAAAGGCAATCATCAGTATCATGATAAAAGTAAGCAGCAGGGCGTAACAGCTTCTTTGCTGACTCACATTCACCATCCTCAAAACCTAGGCAAGAACCGATCTGACATATAAAAAATTAAGTTTGAATCTGAACTGTTTTGTCCCTTATTTCAGCTTATATATAAGGGGAAATACTAAATAAAGGATAACAAGGATATAAGAAATCGTTGAACCCAAAATTTCTCATCAGTAGCCAGAAATTACTAGTAGCACATAGAGTACAAAAGCTTATATGGCATCCATCGAAGACTACTCAACAATTATATTATGTCTGGGAATTGCCAAAAATGATCTCGTCCAGACCTATTTCAGATCATTTAAGTGTCCAAAAAGGAGAAAGCAAATCAGTTTAACTTTTTTTCTTTCAAAAGCAAACCTTATCATATTTGTATTTTGTTAAAAGTGCCTAATTTCCCTTCTATTTCTACTCGTTTCAGTATATACTAAATTTATCAGTCAAAATACTGCATAGTTGAGGATAACCACAAGCCAAAGATAGCTCTTAAGACAGCCTCTGCAACTTATGTGTTGAAGTGCTTATGCAGTCTAAAATCTTCCCATTTCCATCAAATATAATTATCCGATGATGATTGCTATCAGAAAGGAACAGGCGCTTCCCACTTTCATCTACTAAGCTACATGCTGTTTAAAAAAAATAGTGCAAGGAGAATACCACATTTTTCATTTGACCGTCTTACAGATTTACTAAAGCTGATGTACTATCAGAAGAACTACTAACTAGTGCTATAAAAGACCTAACCAGGAAATTAAAGAAGTAAGTTCCGCAAAGCAGTACAAAACTAGGGTTCATTAATGATCTCAGCTTCTTTCGACCATAAGCATTTCAATTTTCAAATTATGAACTGTTGTATTATTAACTTGGCATTGCACACCGTAACGACCCTGCTTCCTTTTAAAAATTAAAATTTATAAAATTAAAGTTTGGGTGATAAAAAAATTCGGATCATTAGGAAAAAAATTTATTTGTTTGTGAAAAATCGGTATTATTCGAAAAATTAAGGAATATTTAAAGAATTGAGAATTTAGGTCAAGATCGGTGAATTAAGGATTTAAAGTTAGTTTTAAATTAGATATTTAAAATTGGGAAAACTTTTGAAGAATGGGAAATTGGAGATTTAAAAAGAATTAGGTTTAAAATAGAAAATTGAGATTTAAAAATTGGGGATTTATTTAAAAATTGAAGGTTTGATTTAAAATTAGGGTATGAAAGAATAAAGAATGTGGTTAAAAATAAAAATTAAAAAATTCTTATGAAAACAAATTAAAATTTTTTAGGAAAGACTAGAGTCGTCACCGGTCACTTTGATAGACCGGACATTGTTAAAATCAGAGATTCTAAAAATGAGTTCGGGAGTCGGTTACGGATGGAATATAAAAATACCTCACACCGCCCAAAAATTGATACCTAATCGAATATAATTGCCCGAATTGGAAATTTGCAAGTTCGGATTTTCATTAATTTACCATTTAAGAATGCGAATATATTTTAAAAGACCTCAATATTTGAAGGTAAGCGTCCGAACCGTCACCACTACGTCTGGTGTCGACCTCGCTACAACCGAATATTAAGATGTCGCATTTGTTATTAATTAGGTGTCGTATATTGATAAATGAATCGAATAAATAAATAAATAAATGCGAAAAATAAAATTGCATAAAGTAAATTATAATAAAATAAATAGCGATAAATTAAACGCAAAAAAATAAATTATAAGAAAATAAATATTAGATAAATTAAATGTTAGATGTTAAAGCAAATAAATAAAACAATTAAAGAATAACAACAATATGTAAACAAGATAAAGAAATAAATACATATATATTATGATATGAAAATAAATATAAATATATAGTAAATACATAATATATTAAAGGGATTATACGTAATAAAAGAAAATGAATGATAATACATAATATACATAAATAATAAAAAAGCCTATAATATAATATTAATATACATTGTGATAGGTATATATATATATATATATATATAATGTATATACAAGACATAGTATGATATATAAACAATATACAAAATAATATGTACATATAATATAATAGAACAATATGATAAAATAAACAACAAATAAAATAAATAACATGATACAATATATTTATATATTATATGAAATACGGACCAAAATGTTAAAATCAGAAGCATACAAATCGATTTAAAACAAAAATAAATAAATAAATAAATTTAGACGAAAATAAAACGGAAAACAAATTTTGAGAGACTGAAACATGCATTAAACTATTACGAAAAACCAAACGTCCCATAATTGAGAGACCAACTCTTTAATTAACCCATTTTGTACGGATCCTCTCTTGGATCCGAGTCATCGCGCGGGTCTAAGACTGTAAAACGACACAGTTTCACGTTCGATATATATAAAAAAATGAGGCCAAAAAACAAATCAAATTTCATTCTTTCATTTCATTTAAAACTGAGGGAAAATGAGAGTGAAACTCTCTGAAAAACAAAAGAAACCTAGCCTCTCTTTTTGCCCAGAAACCGGTGAGAGAGTTGTCGCCTCGGCGGCCGGCGACGGTAGAGGATATTTAAAAAACTTTTTTTAAACCCAGATCAAGACTCTAAAATCCATTTTTCGACTTAAAAACACAAAAACGAAACCAAAACCCTTCGTATTTGATTCGAAAAACTTTTGAAACGCAAGATTGACGAAGAGATGAAAGGAAATGGGGAACTCCAACGACGAGAACCGGTTCCTAACTGAAAGATAACCTGAAAATCATTCATGTATTCGATTCAAAATAAAGAAATGTGTTTTTGAAAGTCACCTTGTATTGCTCTCTTTTCTGTTCAATACCCGTTTAAATTTACATATGATTTCATGGGTTTTATAACTGATTTACATTTGAAAATAAAAGGAAACAACTGGATTGGTTCTGATATGTTGTCCTATTTTGTTTCTTTGTGATGTTGGCATCTTACGATCGAGGAAAAATGAGGGTCATTCTTGTTTCGGTTTGGCCGAATTTGAAGAAGGAAAGGGCGGGCTCCAGGTGGCGCTGATGTGGTCTCCGGTGAAGCTGATCGGCAGAGGAACTGAGTGGTCGTTGGGCATAGGGCTCGACTCGGAAACAGGCATATCTGGGCTCGGCTCGAGGTTTGCGAGCTCAGAATTTTAGGCTCGAGTTCGGCTCGAAAATAATATTATTGGGCTCGGCTTAGGTTCAAAGCTCGTCAGGCTCGGCTCGGTTTGGCTTGAAATGGACAATTTTCTATATTATTGTGTTTTATTATTTATTTATTTATAATTTATTTTTTATTATAGTTTTGTAAATTTATTTTAGTTCATAATATTTAATTCAATTTATTTTATTTAATTTATTTTTAATAATTTATTTTCAATTATTTTATTATTTTTTTTTGCTAAACAAATTATTTTTAATGTAAATATATATATATGTATGTTTATATATAATTATTTAGAGTCTGTTCACGAGCTTTTCGAGCTAAGCTTTGATAAGTTTGGCTCGACTTGTTTAGATCTCGAGTTGAACCCGAGCCCGAATCGAACTCACTCGAGCCGAGCTTTGACCGAGCCGAACCCGAATAGCTTGCGAGCCGGACAGGCTCATTATCACCCCTAGTTTGGCATCTAGACAGTGTCCAGGAGTTGAAGGGTCAAGTTTCTGGATAATTCCAGAAACTGAAGGAGCAATTGGGGATTGAAAGAGTCGGGTGGGGAGCTGGATAGTTTTCGGGTCTTTATCTGGTTCTGTTTAGTGATTCGGGTCTGGGTTTGGGTATGTAACAGGGTTTGGTGTATGGGTTGGTTGCTGGTTGTAATTGGTTAAGGTTTATTGGGTTTAATTGGTTTTGTAATTGGGTTAGCAGATATGGTTTGTATAAATGGACTGTTGTTGGGTTTAAATTATTTATTTTTAATTTTTGATTAATAATATTTATTATGTGTTTTTTAGATTTTAAAATTATGGTTTAGGAATTTTAATTTAGGACTATGGGTATTTGGTTTAAGGTTTTGGTTTAGGGTTTAATCGAACCCGAACAAAAATATTATTACACACACTTAACTTCTCAAAGGCTGCAGCTGCAAAGGGAAGCCAAACCAGAAGACAAGAAAGTTAGATGTAAGCTTACATGCATATGCATGCATAGAAAATTGTGTACCCACATATGTACGTGTAACGCAGGCAAGTGCATAAATACAGGTAAAAACACAGTCCACAAACCATATTCATAACAAGATAATTACTTTGAGAAGAGATCCAACAAAAAGAGACAGGGGAGGTCGTAAAAGCTATAAAAGACGAAATGTTATGATACGGTAAATTGGTAATACCCATGTTGAAAGGAAGAGCATGTCGAAGAGTAGGAGCTTAGGGCATACGAAGGAGGAAGGAGAAAAAAGGGGGACAGAGAAGAACTTAGGAAAATGCATTTATATGCCCCTCAAATGATTGCTTCAATTTGCTAATGAAGAAACCCACATTCATATGTTAACCCATAAATGATTGCTTTTGAACGTGCAAATTAAGAAGCTCAAAGCTCACTAATTGTACTAAGAATTTTGGAGTCTAAAAGCCGTGAAATTTGTTTGAGAAACTAAATGTTGTGGTTGTTCTAAAATGTAATAGAAACAGAGTGCAGCAATCAGTTCATTACCGATGAAAGATTCTTAATGTACAAAAAACTGCATCAAAGTGAATAAATTAGTTGTTAGACATCAGTAACAAATATACCTTTGCTAAGCATTGCTATATACAGGTCCTTCTCAGTGAAAACTAGAGGATTCTTAAAATCTTTGGACAAAATGAAGCAAGCCTCATCCGTCAACTAAGTACATAAAGAGAAAAAAAAAATAACCAGTCTACTTGATAAATGTATAATGTCAAGAAATACAACAGAATAGGTCATGGAGAAGAAATTGGTCAACCATGCTAACCAGATTCTAATATGTAAACCATGTTAAAAATCATAGAGGCAGCACAAAATAGGTAACACATGACACTGGTTCCTTCTGAGGAGCTGAGGGGATCATATATGATGGCATTGTGAGAGTATGCTTTGAAGTGAAATGCAACTCTCAGCAATTTATGGCAAAGATTCCATTCATGGAAATGTATTTGCTTTGGAGCAATGTAATCTTGTATATCTCCATTTCAAAATTGTACCTTGGGAAAAATTTTCTCAAAGACATTTTCTAAGATGATTTTGCATGAAAATAAAATAAAATGGGGTTTTAGAATTTCAGGAGTTGAAAACGTCTCCCTTCTTTTGCCTGCAATTCCAGGTTAGAAATTTGGAGTGTTGGGAAATGGAATGAACATCGGGTGAGGGTTTTCAGATTCCGGGTAGGGTTTAAGCTATCCGTTTGTCATCCGGGTTCAGCGGAAGGGTCGGGCCAATTCGTGTTTCACGTAATATAACTCCTTTTAAACTATCGCATTAGGGCCGTAAATAAACCGAACGTTCGACGGAAAATTCGTTTATATTTGCTTATTTATTAAACGAACGAACATGAACATGATTTTCGTTTGTTTAATTAAACGAACGAACAAGAACAAAGGGCTCGTTCATTCATTTATGTTCGTGAACGTTCAATAATCTGTTAGTTTATGTTTGTTCATTTATTTTTGTTTATGTTTGTTTAAATTTATTCACATATATCTAAGGGTGGGAATTAGATCAAGTAAGTCGAGTCAAAAAATTTTGAGTTACTCGAGTTGAGAAGTCTTATTTTATGACCCGTTAAAAACTTCCTTGTTACAGGCTAGAGGTGTTCATTGTTTTGTTAAATTGAGTTAATGGATCGAACCAAAATAAAATTGGTTAATCAGTTAAATTTTAGATTTCCTCTAATAATTAAGATTTTTTTTTAATTTTAATTATCGATTAATTCGGTTTAAAATCAGTTAATTAGTAGAATTAATCGAATTAATCCAAAATATTAAATATTTAGCATATTATATATGTTATTTATGTTTGTTCGTTTACGTTCATTTATGTTCGTTTACATCCGTTTAGACTCATTTATGTTCGTTCATTTACATTCGTTTATATTCGTTTGTTTACGTTCGTTTATCATTTAAACAAGCGAACATAAATGGACATGAACAAGTTACGATCCTTAACGAACGAACACGAACAAGAAAATTTGTGTTCGTTTATGTTCGTGTTCATTCATTTGTTCGACTAAAATTAAATAAACGAACATGAACACACCCTCACTTGTTTGTTCAGTTCGTTTACATCCTTATACCATTCCACACGTAATAATGAGTTAATTTTCGATGTCATCGCCTGGATCCTATTTTATATAAAAAATCCTTCTTTTTTCTATTACTTTATATTTTACTTAGTTTATATTTATTTTATATTTATCATATTATTTTTATTTTATTATAAATAAATAAAAATAAAAAATCTAAAAAAAATCTAAACAAAGAATAGTAATCTTTGATGAACGGATTTCATTATTATTTCAATACAAGAAAGGATATATAATTTAGTTTTCTTGTATCAAAGGTTAAAAAAGCAAAAAAATATTCCCTGTAATTATTTTTCTCTCATTTATCCTTTCTTTTAATTCTTTGTTTAACTTATGTTTAGTATCCAATCAAATTAAATTTAAAATACAAAACTCATTCAATGGCATTTAAATTTAAACTTATTCCGTGACATTTTAACCTGAGCATAAGAATATAATTACACCCCTCCATTTTAATCCAATTTAAATCTTTTGTCTCATGAAAACATGCTTCAGTCCCCTACAAAATATCGTTATTGAGACATCCACTTCACATGTTTTTAACGTTTCACATGACATCATCCAATGATACAAGTCTTAGGTAAAAATCTATAATGCATTAAAACATCCTTGTTGACGATTATTCTAACAACAATTAGGATTCCTCTAATAATGTAATATCTCATACCAGGTAAATCCTTAAATTCTCTCTCTCTTATTAAAATTACATAAGGTTCTTGTGAATTATGGACAAAACCAAATATATAAACAATGATTTCAAATTCAGAGATTAATTATACTCTGATAATTTCATGTAAGGCAGAGTTTGATTTTTTTCAAGGTGATACGATGTAAATTTTTTACACTTATATGTCTTTTTAAACTTCACATTATAAAATTTAAACCTATAATTTTAAACATTAATCCTAACATATAACTATAAATCCTAAATTTAAACTCCTACAACATAAACTATAAATATATTTCTACATGTGTAATTGAAGTATATTATATAAATTGATTAAATTTATTGAATTAAATTTAAATTAAGATCTTGATAAGATCGTAAATAATATAGATTAAATATATAATTATACAAATTTATTTAATATCACTAATTTCATAAAAAATTAACAGTTTAGTGGTTTGATTAGAATTATTTTAATTGTTTAATAATTTGATTGATAGAATTTATAGTTCAATTCTCAATAAAATTAGACCAATAGTTTAGTGTCCTTGAATGTAGCTTACCCAACAAAAAGAGCAATAATTAATAATAAAGAGTAAATTCATCTTTTATTTAAAAATCAATTAACAAATAAACTATTTTCCATTTAATAAATTACTTAAATTATACCATTTGCTGTAAATGTCAAATTACGTAAACTTTATCATTTTACGCAATTTGATAATATTTAAAGTAATTTAGGTAAGTGAAAAATATTATTTCACGAATAGTTTACGAAAAAAAATATTTTCAAAAACGTTTTAATTTTATAATTGAAGATTTTAATTCAATGTTTAGAGTTTAAGGTTTTAGGTGTATATGTTTAAAAGTCCGGAGTTATAGTTATAATTTAGGGTTTATGATTTAGAGGTTATGTTTAGATTTAAATCTTATGATAATATGATAAGTATTTAGGTTTTAACCTACGAATATTGAATTCTAACATTAAACCTTAAATTCTAACCACAAACTATATTTTTAAATTATTACATCTAAAACTCTAAATTTTAAACTTTAAATCAAATCATTAACACCTAAAACTAAGAAAATCGTGCACGAGCCCTCTAGCTCAAGCGGTTAAAAGAACGGTTGTTGTTTCTAGAGGTCACGGGTTTGAGCATCAGTGATGTCAGTAGAGTGATTGAGCGATCAATGTCAAATGGTGGAGACTATATTCTAGAACAGATACTACTGTAATCAGTACTAGCTTGTTCTAAAAGAAAAAAAAAATCATAAAAAATTAAAAGAAAATTACTGCAAGTACATGATATAATTACCCGTTTGATAATTGAAGTTATTATACTGTTTTAATAATTTACATAATTTAATAACATTCCACATAATCTAACCTTACCTTAGTCTATTTTAATGTTTTTATTTGAATTGTGTTTAGGGATTGGAGGAGGAAAAAACATAATCATTAGGTGAATCAAAAACATATAATAAGGAAATATTTAATTCAACAACAGGAAAATGATAAGGAAATAATTAAGAATCCATGACTTTTCCCGGATTATGCGTTGGAGAAGACAAGAATAAAGTTCCAAAATACTGACCAAATAACCCCCTTTCAGACAAAAACAATAGTTGTTTTTATCATCATCTTCTTCTTCACTGTGACATTGACTTGACACTGCTGCCATTTTCTACCCAGCAGGTGCTCCATAAAAGAGAATGGAAGCAAAGGGAAACACATGCACTTTTGGTCTTAAAACATGCACTCTCTATTTCTTTTCTTAGGGTTAACAAAACCCGAACTCAGTTATGTTTTTTTTTATTTTAATCACTAAACTTTTAATCGATTCGTTATAATTTAATTGTTAAACTGTGATCAGGTTCGACAAGTTGAGGGGATATGAGGATGTAAGAAAGAAACGAACCCTAGCATTAATATCCTTGTCTTAATTTTTCTTCTTCTCAATTTTACTTGTGTCTATTTTCTGGGGTAAAAAAAGAAAAGATTGAGAATATGAACTATCAAAATTTGAAGGTCAAAATAAAATTAACTGTTTTTAACGAGTCACATGATTAATGTATCGGAAATAAACGATTTAATGATAAAATTATAACAAATTAATAATATAAATGATTGAAACATAACAATTAAAAGGTTTAGGGATTAAAACAAATAGCTTGCATACATGTTATAAAAAACATATAGCATCTCTCTTAAAATACATTTCTGAAAAAGTGAAAGGAAAACACACAGAAAAGAACACATGACAACAAGGTAACAAACCCTTGTAAGAGCAGACAAGCAGTATATCAATGGCGGAACTGAACACTACTCACAAAGATATATCGACCAAATCAACATTAACCCTTTCCATCATCTTCAACTAGTATATATACGTACGGTTTGATGCCTCCAGTCCACAAATGGAACTCGTATTACCTATTGGAAATAGGGTTTGGACCGCTTGGAACTTCATGGGCAGAAACTCCAATCTGTCTACGCGAAGAAGAAGAAGAAGAAGAAGAAGTGTGAGGTTTTAGCGTTTGGTCGATGTTCATGGTAGAAGAAGTGGGTTGTGAGGAAGTATCCGGGAGGAGCCGCCTGGTGTCGGCCGAGGTGTTTATATTTTGGTTAAGGAGAAGAAGAAGTGTTAAGAAAAGAGAGATGGAGATGAGGAGAGAGTGGGGTTTTGAGAGTGGTGACGGTGTCGGTGTCGGTTTAATGAATGCTTCGCCTGCCATGTAGAGTGTCGACGTCGGTCAAGCAAAAGAAGCAGTCACCCTTACAAGAGCCCACAAGGGTTCAATATCCATCAACCACCTAAGCTAGCCAGGAGAAAAGGAAAAGCAAACCAAATCTATGGGAATTAGAGAAAGCAAATCAAAGGCAAAAGAGAAGAAGATTCACCAAAAGTGAATAGAAAGTAAGTTTTGAAATTAATTAATGGGGAAGTTTCTATGGAGTTTATGAAATTTATTAAGGGTGGACATAATGGACTCAATTAAGAAAGTAGAATAATATATACAGATCTTTGGATGGTATGTGAAACGTGAGCATAAACATTTATACAGATATCAGAAATTACTATCTTAAATATTTTATGAATTACTCATTGGAATTTATTTTTAAATATCTATAACTTTAGAGGGTATGTTTTTTTTAACAATATTAAGTGAATATAAGATAATATTTGTTTATACATATATATCATGCAGACAAAATAATTTAAACTTGAATCTTTTAATACATTAATAATTCATTATTTATAAACATTGACATTTATTTTATTTTATTTTATTTTTTGAATTTTTTTATTTTAAAATTCATATCAATGTGTGTACTCTCCTGAAATCTTAAAAAATGATGACAAAAAATCCTTTAATTGGTCAAAGAACTGATAATGCTCATCTTTTTTTTTCTTCTGTGGGTTCAAATATTACTCTATCATAAAAAAATGATGGTAAAGGCCTTCAAAGCAGTGTTTTGTCTGAAACAACAACAAAAGTATCATTTGTAATTTTGGGAAACCCTAAAAAGCAAAAGAGACCAGACCGGTCATAGGAAAGCAAAACAAAGGGCATCGTTCAACATGAAGTATAGATCAAAAATCATATTTGCTTATTTATTCAAAAAATTTCCCTTTTATTAAATAAAGGGTAAACCACACATATGACCATCGAATTATTTGGAGGTACTTATTTTGGTCACATCATCCTCTATCACTTTCTATCACTTTCCATTAGGATTTTAACGGTAATGATTAAAATAGATCAATTTAATAAGTTCAATGACTTGATTGACAAGTTTCATATTTCAGTGGTTATATATATAGTTTACCCTAAATAAAACAATACTTTTAGACATGATACGAAAAAAAAAAAAAAAAACTAAATCCAACTCAACATATGCGTCATATCTGGCATCATCATAATCAAGGTGAATGCATGGGATGCCATTGCCGTGCAAAGGTCAAATATGTTGAAAAATAAAAACTTTACTTTTTAGTTGGCAGTCCAGTTTGGTAAGTAAGCAGTAGGCAGTTAGCAGCAAATCCAAGGAAATACTGTTTCTGACCAATAATGTCACTAACTTGAGCTCATCCCTCAACCCCCATATCTCTCTACTTTCATCATTTTTGTAGCTTAGCTAAAAGAAAAGGATTTCAGCAACATATCAAGGTCATTCAAGTATTAAATAATGGAGAGCTGTAGCAACTTTTTGTGGCAATTATTGACCAAAACTAATAACCAAGGAAAGAGAAGAAAGATAATCAAAAATGGGGTCAAGATGTGATTCAGCATTATTGATACACTCCATGAGGCAAAAGTATTAGCTAATGAAAAGATTATCTCTAATTAAACATGGAATGGATAGTGAAAAGCTGGAAATAGAAGATGTAAATGAAATTCAAATTGAAAACCACTGGTTTTGGGATGCAATGTTGAGTTTGTGTAGAGATGAGTAATAAAGACAAAGGTTATGTTTGTAAGGTAGAAGACCATTCGTACAAGGTAGCAGGCCAAATGACTTTATAAAATCAATCTGTACGTCCTTTCCAAGGAAAAGAAAAAGATTCCATTCATGTCTAGCAAGCAATCTCAGGGACTGTTGAATCGAGATTTTTGAACATTCATTTACCATCAAACGGACGTTTCAGAGAAGTTGGATTGTTCAACTGTGACGAAACGTCCATATGGGCATTGAATTAGGAGGGGAAGCGCCCGTTCAACGCGTACTGTATTCTTGTTTAGCATTGCTTCTCTGTTTGGCGCTCCAACGCCCGATGGAGAAGCACGGTTGAACAAAACCTCAGTCTCAGATAACAATCCTTGCTAATTTCATATTCCACTACTCGATGCTAGTTCACAAAAGTGTGATTATCTTTGAAAGAACAAGTTGAACTCACTAACTCTAGTTTCTCCCTCCTTAGTTTGTTTTTAAAAGGTGCAAGACACTCGGAGACGCAAAAAGTTTTTAAAACCGAGGCGAGAGATGAAGGCGTTCGCCTTTCGTAGTCGAGGCACCTTTTTTTTTTTCAAAATTTATAGATTAACTACATAACATATTTTGTGCTGATAATTATATTGATTTTAAAAAAATAAAAATATTTTATTCTTAAATTATATTGAGAACACTTGTTCACGCTCTTAAATCCTCCAACCAATTGTTGTTTTATCTAATTCTAATACTCATTTCTTAAGAATTTTATCACAAAAATTACAAAGAAATTTATTTCTATTTAAAAGGTTTGACTTTACATGTTTCATTGTCGGAAAGGGACCGTTGATATAGTTGAATTTGATCTCAAATTCATTATTTAAAATTTAAATAATCTGAAAATTAAATTGTAATCCGCTATGGAAGAGATTGACGTGTTTTTAAAAAGATAGTTTTATTTTATTTAAAAAGAGAATAACCAACAACAATAATAATATTAAAATACTATATAACAATAATAAATATTAAACAAATAATAATATATAATATATAATATTAATAACAATAGTATTCATAATAAGAAACAACAAATATGATATATATATATATTAAATAATAACAATTATTTTAATAGAAGTATTTAACAGTAAATATTATAATGTTTAATAATAATATATATAATAAAACATGAAAAACAATAATTATAATAATAATATTTAAAAATATTATTATTAATAATAATAATAAACTAAAATAAAGAAAAAAATAGTAAATAATATGTAAAAAATGCCTCAGGACAAGAGGCGTCACCTTGGACGCCTCACACTTTCATCAGATGAAAGAACCTTGAGACTTGGACCTTTTATATATCGTCTCACCTCAATTCTTGAATACGTTTTTCTCAACAACTCCTACCGCCTCACCCCCGCCTTTTAAAACTAAGCTCCTTAGTAGGGGAAGCTTAATTCACAGTTCCAGATTCTGGACTGGACACCATAAATTGATTGATGAGTTTCTCAGCATGTAAGGATGGGCAGGCCAGAGAGAGATTTTTGCCAATGGTTTCAAAAGCATTAGTCACTAACAGTCACTTTCACATGCCTGTGTTCCCACCGTTTTCTTCACCAACATTACAAAAAATTCAACACACATGCAAAATCAGAGTCAATCAATCAAGATTCAAGAAACAATGATGTGATTACAAGTATTAATATAATTACTTAAATTATATTTCTTTTCAACAAAATCACTTATCAAAGTGGTTAACACATCGTTGGGTTCTCAAATTCAAATACAAACACAACTCATTTCAGTCTGGGCTAGTTTCAAGGACATAAGAAAAGGAGAGGAGACAGCTAGAATAAAAAAGGTAAGGTTCCATTTACATCTCACTTCCATCTAATAATGCACAGATCAAATTCCTCTAGATTGATACAACATGCAAAAATGACTATAATAGATGAACAAAAAGGTAAGGTATCATTTACATCTCACTTCCATCTGAGGGACTGCCTAATTCCAGTATAGATGAATCCTAAGGACCTCCCAATCAAGCTAACTAGAAAAAAAAATGAGATTGCATTGCTAACCTTGTCGATGACAACTCTAACCAATGGGCAAGCTAATGTCAGAGAACTCAAGGAACAGGCTGAAATAGTACCTCCTGTAATATGCAAAGAGAAATATTAGATTAGAAACTATAATTAACTTTATAAACATAAAGAATCAGAAAATATATGTAACCTGCGGCTAGATCATAAAACATGAATTCATGGTTTTCAGTTGGCTCTAAGTGAAGAAATATTGATTTCCTTAACCTTTATGTGTATATTTAACTGATCATTACAATTATAATTACACATTCATGTATTACAAGATTGGAACAATCTTAGTTATTCAATCGTGCATCTTTTTCCACTAAAATTCATACCTTAACTTTAGAAAGAATTACTGTTTTATGAATATTTGATGAAGGAGGAAATATACCTGTGGCAATTCACTGATTTGCTACTTTACAATTTTACAGGGAGTCACAATTTTCATCATTAACTTAGCATAGAATCTAGATAGAACAGACAAAGCTGAGGAAGTTATTGTTCCATTACAAGTACAAAACCTAAATCTGCTCCCCAGGCAGTTCAGACATTTTTTTGGGATGAGGCTTTAGAATAAATCCATATATAGAAAACTGATGAGCATGCTGATACTGCAATTAGCAAGATATATTTCTATATTCATGAATCTACGACAGTATACTTTCATCAAGGCAACAGCCTTTGCCACAATCTAAAAAACAATCGTTATTTCATGCCATCCTACTGCAGTAGATCTTATCAATCAACATCATGAAACTTTCTCAAAAAGCACTCCCTAAGAGGACAAGTATTAATAATGAAATCACCACTTCTGAAAATACTTTTTTTATCCACTCCACCAAAACATGTTTGGTTCAACAGATTCTATAATTGCCCACACTATCTAAGATAATAAAAGATCTTCAAGCAAGCATCCAGTGTGGTAGAGCTAATGTTCAAGCGCTCCGGGGTAATTATATAAGAGGGGCATATCCAAGCCACGGAAATTGAAAAAGACAAAATATGAGCTATAAGAGCCATTGTATTTCTTTGTATCCTAGCTATTATCTAACATATTTCAGTGTTTTTCCCAGATAGTCTAAATAGGCTAAAGTTCTGTTAATGACAATGGATGCAAGCAAAGAAAAATATTTATAGGTGAAAAGCTGTATAAAACATACCACCCTGTCAGGGCTCAAAATTCCTTGGTGCATTTAACAGACATAGAGACATGGCTTATCACAACATACTGCAATGAAGTTGGCACTGTCATATTTTCTTAGCAATAACCCTCTTCCACCAACTATATGTTTCAGCATAATCTCTACTATTTTCCTCGATGAGTTGGCTCTTAGTCATGTAGAGGTCGAAGCGATTCTCGTATATTGATACAATAACCTCCAGATTTTGATACAACCACTGGTTTAAAGCCACCTGTTAACAAGCACAGGCTTTAAAATCCTGACAAAATATATCCTTATTATCTCATTAACCAAACATATTCGTAATATTTCACTCAAACATATACATTAATGACATGCACTAATATCACATGAAAGCTTTTTGAAATTCTAAGTCTTTCAAATATGAGAAACAATTCCCTCCTCACCACATCACTGATTTGAAATGAGAGCAGAAAATAGACACTGTTGAAGTGTTCCAAATTTAGAAATATATCATGCTAGCTTTATAATTAGAACATTATATACATAGTCATAGACAAGAAATGAAACAGTTTTACAGATACGTATCAATGAGCTTGAAATAACATGCAAAGGAGGTAAGGACAAGAAAAAAAAGAAAGATAAAAAGCCTTGCTTTCTGCCACAAGCAATCTCATAGGCCTGCTTAGTGCCTGCACTAAGTCAACATACCTAATATGCTCAATCAGTCCATCCATCAAATATCACAAGGAGAACCTCATTATTTTCCTTGCAGAAAAGAAGAAATGGAAAATATGTTCATGAACACAATAAGGAGTTGAAGACCAACAGGTGCTACCACTAAACTCACTAAGAAAAACAGCCATGCCACATTACGCAACTTTTGGAGTGCACGAGTAGATAAGTTACAGGTGGCTAAACACAGATCGTTCACTTCTTCGGATAAATTGCCATCAACAGAAATAAGCTCCAAATAAGTGCTTGTTATCCCATCTGCTAAAGTTATCACCAGATTTTCCAATATGGAATCCCCATATAAAGTAAACAAGCTTTGGTCATAACAACCTTTGCTGCAAGCCTGCAAAATAGATAAATGAACAAATAAGTTTCCCAACAAAATATATTAAATATAGTGTAGAAACAGAGTAAAAAGTATTCTCTGTATTATGTTTATTAAGATAAAAAGGAAGTCATAATATAGGCTTTCTTATTACAAGAGTCTTCGAGATATAAAAGACTAAATAGAATAGATCTCTAATCTATTAAGAGATAAACTAAATAAATAAATGAAACTCCTAAAAGAACTCCTAGAAAATAGGATCGATAACTTCCTACTTATTAGTATTCTTATCCTAAAAGATAACCAACACTCCCCTCAAACTGGTGTATATATGTTGTATATACCCAGTTTGAATGAAAGTTCATCAAATGTACTCTGGGAAGGGATTTGGTGAAGATATCAGCTAGTTGTCTCTTTGTAGGAACATACTGCAAATTGGCTATTCCTTGGTTGACCTTCTCATAAATGAAATGTCTGTCTATCTCAATGTGTTTCGTTCTATCATGTTGGACCGGATTTTTAGCTATACTCATAGCTGATTGGCTATCACTAAATAACTCGAACCCTTTCTCATCATCTAATTCCAGTTCAGATAATACTCTTTTAATCCACATTCCTTCACAAATCCCAAGAGTCATTGCTCTATATTTAGATTCAGTACTACTCCGAGAAACAACTGCTTGCTTCTTGAGCAACTATTATGAATTTGGCACTCTATCATATTTTTTTAACAATAACCCTCTTTCACCAACTATATGTTTCAGCATAATCTCTACTATTTTCCTCGATGAGTTGGCTCTTAATCATGTAGAGGTCGAATCGATTCTCGTATACCAGATTTTGATACAACCATTGGTTTAAAGCCACCTGTTAACAAGCACAAGCTTTAAAATCTTGACAAAATATATCCTTATCATCTCATTAACCAAACATAATATTTCACTCAACCATAGACATTAATGACATGCACTAATATCACATGAAAGCTTTTTGAAATTCTTAGTCTTTCAAATATGAGAAACAATTCCCTCCTCACCACATCACTGATTTGAAATGAGAGCAGAAAATAGACACTATTAAAGTGTTCCAAATATATATATATATATATCATGCTAGCTTTATAATTAGAACATGATATACATATTCATTCATATACAATAAATGAAACAGTTTTATAGATACATATCAATGAGCTTGAAATAACATGCAATGAAGACAAAATGTCGAATCGTGCCACGTATAGAACTAAACTATCACCATACCACGTATGAGGGCTACTCATACCACACACGAGTCTATCTCATGAACACGAATGGAATCAATTCCAAACATGTTTCCCACCTTAGCTTTCAGGATAAGCTACGTTTAATTGCAATACAACACATATCACAAATTAAGCAATAACTCTAATGCATCACTAAGGAATTTATACACGTATACGAATTTTCATAAATAATAAACAGTGCACTAACATCCTATCGATCGATCGACTTATCCCTATAACATCATCTCAATATCCAACACAAAACAATATCAATGCTCAAGTTTTCATATCAAAAACAGTTTATTAACCACATGTATCCCACTAACACATGCATCAAATGCATAAACCGATAAAAACCACCTTTCTCATGTTTTTAGAACAAAACCGTGGAAGCATCATATGTATATAAAAACCTTTGCTAAAATATCTCATGAGCATTGAAACACATGCATATTCACATATGCACAAGTATAATACGAGCATGACTAAACATTGTAAAAACACGGCATAATATGGAAACCTTTAAGAAAACAATACTTAAAACTTACTTACGAGTATAGGGAGGTTTTTCACACCTTCTCTACATCCCCAAACCTTTGAAAACACATTTAAAACCATGCTAAATTGGCAGCCCTCATAATCCACTCACCGATTTACCGAAACTTGCTCAACAAGTCGCCCGAAAATGCGATTCGGCTTTTCGATCTCCCTCAAACTTGTTCCTCTAACTCTTGACCTAATTCAAGCATCAAAACCAGAGGTTTTAGGGCATTATAACTCACCCAAACATCTCTCAATTCGGACCAATACATGGCAACCCCTAAAAACACCATAAAACTTAACCGAAACTTACCGAAAACCTCTCCAAACAACACCTAAACCTTAGGTCCGGGATTAGATACTTAAAAGACATATTAATTACATATAAACACTTCAAGATTCATGTATTTAGGCATCAAAAACAACCATGTAAAACTCTTGAACGAAAATAAGAAAACAATGGAATTTTTATCAAGAAAACCGATTTTATTGATTCAAGACTTTAAAGATTGTTTTAATCAGACAAGAACTTATGAATTTCATTAAAGAACTTTAGGTTTCAGAGGTTTGAATGATTCTCACCTCCAAAATTGGTCTCACCCCTTCAAAGGTTTAAAAACTAGAAAATTCGTAGAAAAATGAAGAGATTTTAATGAAGAAAAATATAAAGAATTCATCAAACAAATTTTTATTGAAAATGTTGGTGTTTACCTTTGAAAAGATGATGAAGAATATGCCTTGGGAAGGAAGAAACCGAAATTTAAAGAAGGGTTTAAAGCTTGATATAAAAATAGAGTTTTTCAAGTAAAACCGAAGAAAAATGAAGAGATTTTGAAGAAGAAAAATATAGGAAAATAAACTTACAAAATTTTATTAAAAAGAATGGATATTTAACTTTAAAAGATGATGAAGAGGCTGCCTTGGAGAATAAGAAACCGAAATTTAAAGAATGAATATTTTTAATAAGTAAATTTTTGGGTTTTGGATCAAAATTAGAGAATTTTGATTACTTAGGTTAAAACAAGGGATTAAAGGTTGTTTATATAGGCTCTTAAAAGGTTTAGATCAACTATTATTAGGATTATGTCAAATTACCTTAAAGATTCAAAGTTTTGGCTTAGTTTATAAAATTGTCCTCAAGTTTTCAATTTTTATAAAATAATCACTAATTTCAAAATCTTAGGAATTCAAGGGTCAATTTTCAAAATTAGAGTTTACCTAAGTCAAATATAAGTTAATTATGAATTTTAGAATATTTTTCCATAATTTATTTTGATTTAAAACTAATTTTTTAAGAATCCAATCTCGAATTAGGCTTAACCGGCTAAACTGGCCCACTAACTTCTTGGCCCAATTTTGGGCGTTACAAACAGAACACCATTGTGCACAAAATGATTTCTCCTATTCCAAATGTTCCATAGAAGAATAAGAAGAAAATTAAATTTTTCCTTAGTAACCGAACATAAGACAACTTTCAACCATTGTTTACAATTATCAAAATATCCTGTAGGGAGAAGAGAAGATAGATCACTTAACAAAAGGATCTCCTTTACACTAGGACACTCTTTCAATGCATGTAATAACGTCTCTTCCTCCACATTACAAATGCTACATAAACCTGTGCCAATTTCAGCCTGAGCTAACTTCGAAGCTATAGGAACAACCTCATTTCCAATCCTCCAATCAAAAATTTTAACTTTCAGAAGAGTAGGTAGTTTCACAATAGCATACCATAAAGGAGAAGTGTCTCGCTCCCATCCATTCTGAAGCATAAGCCATCTATGTGCGGATCTAGTAACATAAACCTTCGATGGATGATGACTCTAAACAAGATTATCAAAAGAAATATCATTAAATAGGACATTGCAGAATCTTAATTGCATCTTCTCTTAGAAACACTTGACGAATCTTACTTTCATCCCATTCATTCCTACCATGAAGCATGAACTCTTTACATTTTATTGGTACAACAGCATGTATATAGGATCCTTCAAAACTAACTGGTTCATTACCTCCTCATTTATCAGAGAACTTGTTTACCTCACTATCAATACCAATCCTCTAGTGGAAACCCTCCTTCAAATTCTCTTTTGTTGTAAAAATGCTTCTCTAAATGTATGACTGTTTGTTTCCCAAGTTTACTAATAAAACATTACCGTGGGAAATGTATTTTGCTGACAGAACTTTAAAACACAAATAACTTTTATTATGAATGAGTCTCCATACCTTTTTTCCCAGTAAAGCAATGTTAAAAAGTTTTAAATCTCGGAATCCAAGTCCTCCATCACTTTTGGGTCTATAAATTTTTTCCATGCAACATGATTCCAACCTCGAACATCCTCTTTACCTGACCACTAAAAACTCCTCATAGATGAGACAATTGGATCAATAATAAAATCTGGAAGATGAAAGCACGTCATTGCATAAGAAAGTAAAGCTTGTGCCACAGATTTAATCAAAATTTCTCTTCCTCCAAAAGATAAAAAGTTCTTTGTCCAACCCCTAACTCTCTTATCAACTTTGTCTCTTATGAAACCCAAAGAATTTGTTTTATTTTTTCCTATAATAAGAGGAAGACCTAAATAAAAACCCATCTCCTTCTCCTCTCTCATTCGAAGAACACTCGAAATACTCTGTTTATAGTCCTCTCTCATGCTATTACTAAAGACTATTTCAATCCTCCAGTTGGATTATAAAGGGAGATAGTATTCTCATTAAGTCGGGTTCGAATAATTTTATTAGCAAAATATACGAGTTTTTATCTAATATTAATAATAGAATAAATATAATTATAAAATTATATTAAAAAAATACTAAAAAGAGTTATAATAATCTTAGATATAGGTAATTTTTTAAAATAACGCGATAAATGAATTTAAAGAACCAAAAATCTAAGTGAAAATATTAAGATATTGATTTTGATATAACTTAAAATGAAAAATATTTTTGCACTTAAACTAATTTACAAAAACAATTCAAAATTTCATTAATATGAAAAAGTATATTTAGAATACTTTCAAAGAATTTTTTATATATTTTAAATATTTTAAAATAGCTAAAGTGTAAAAATATATTTTAATTATTGATATAAATTAACATGTATTGATATCTAATAGAGTTCATATCGGTATAATTTTATGTATATCAATACGCCTTTTTAATTTTCAAGAACTCAATTTTTCAGTAGCCAAAACATGTACTGCTAAAGGTTTGATTATATCGATACACAAATATGTGTATCGATACGCTAACATAGTATATTAATGCCTAATATTAAATTTGTCGAACGACTCTTTCTACTTTGAATCATGTATTACTGTACTTGCATGTGTATTGATACGCTATGTTCCATAAGTACATTTAATGCGGGAAATGAAAACTTAAAAGCTGCCAAGAAATAATTTTAAAGGATAAACTTGTAAAAAGTTGATTTATTTACTTTTCAATTCATATGGTTTCAAGAAGACCGCAATCATTTGAATCAAAGAAATTGAAGGAGCTCAAGCTTTACGAGCTTATAAGATCTTTACTAACTTATAAAATAATGATGTCAAAGGGAAAGAAAAAAGAACAATAAATTAAATGTTTGAATGTTGCTCTTAAATCTTTTACAAGCTAACAAAAAAAAATTTAATGGAGAAGATAGTGAAGAAAAAGAGATGATTAAACTTTTTAAAAAATTCATCTGATTCATGAAACAACAAAAGGAATAATCAAAACATGAATCAAGAATGAATAAAAATGATCATCATATGTTCTGAGTGCAAAATGTTAAAACACAATAGAATGATTGTTCTCGATTCAAAAAGAATAGATCAAATTACAAGAAAAATGATCATCATTTGTCTCGTGATTATCCAAGAAAATTTAAATGTAACTTTTAATTCATCTGTTTTAATTTTAATTATAAAAAGGCGATATCACACGCTTAAATCTATGAAAGATCTTTTAAACGAGAAATCACTGACGGTAGATGACATTAAAATATTTAAGAGGCCCAGAATGACGTAAACAATAAAACCGAGGCCATAAAGAGGCCAGGTTCAACTCTTCAAACAGTTGACCGAACTAATTATGACCCGTTGAGGAACGTCCAAGGCTTGCAAGCAGAAGCACCAACACAAGGTCAACAGACCTGCAAGGGAAAGACAAAAGGAAACAAAAAAACCCCTAAAAGGACAACCTTCTTTTTTTTTTCATAACGAAAGAAATACCAAATTTGCATACAAACTTGTAGAATACAAGATTTTTCTTGGGTATTTTTTTTGAAACTAAAATAAATAATAACCAAACTGCATTTGAGTTCTTACAGCTATGTCGTGTGCTCACTGCTCACAACTTACAGGTAAAAGTATTCCCATGTTAGTGGAATCGGATGAAGCTAACCATCTTTGACCAGGACAAATGCATGAAAAATCTGCAACATGCACCAGCATCTAAAAGAAAGCTAGCAAAGCGTTCCTTCGAATCATTGTGTTTTTCTTTTCTTTTCCTTTATTGTCTTCAACTCTTAAGGCCGAAACTTTCTTTTCATGATGGTATTCTCCTTTGTTACAGGTAGCAGTTATGACATAATAGATTGCAATGCCAATTCCTGGGCAAAGAGTGTTCAAAGGAATAAAGAAATCATATATTTATATACAACCATAATAGGGGTGGTAAACATCAAATACAAACCAAATCATAAACCCATCTTCTAGGCCGTGGCTAAAAAAAGATTTTCCTTATTACCAGACAGAAACACAAAACCACTGCTGAATAATGCTCCAGATTTTAACCCACATTCTCACACTATTTATAAACACGCCTACTTCCATAAATTTCCCACTGGCCAAGGCAAGCATCTAGCTAAAGCGGACAAAACAAAACAAACTTTATGCCTTCCTTTGATTCTGCTTTAGTAGCCACCACCCCTGGAGCGACCACCACCCGTCCGTCCACGCCCACGGCTATAGCCTCTACCACCACCACCACCTCTACCTCTCTCATAACCACCAGCACCTGTCAGAATAAAACAGCCAAACAAAATATTGGTAAGTAATAGTCAACAATATGAGATATATTCTAATGGATCCTACTCTCCAATTTGAGCAAATTTGATATATGTAACTGCCACAGCTCACAACTATCTTATGACAAGCAAAAGCTGTTGGTCCAAATCAACTAGCATTTTAAACTAGACAAGTTTTTGTTTGATCTACTCTGAAAACTATGTTTGTTCTACATTGCTTGTGTAGTCAAAATTGACAAAGGGTTGGTTGATGAGTATTGATGAGGAGCAAGGAAACTCAAGACAAATGTTTGCAATTTCAAAACAAAGGGTATTCCTATGAACTGTTGCTTGTTTAGCTGCTTTAGCATGCATGAAGCAAGATTTTAACAATGGTTACTTGCATAGATGCACAAACATAAAACTTCTCAAAGTGATAAAATTCCACTTCTTCAATATGCTGTGAATAAAGTATACTTACCATGATAACCCCAACCTCTTCCTCTCCCACCACCTCTTCCCCAGTTCGAGTATCCACCATTATCTAGAAGAAATAAGGGAGGTATGAAGTATGGTCCAACTAAAATGCAAACTTATACCACTTAAATGTAAAAGTACAAATAAAAATGTCAATAATTACCATAACATTATTCAAAATCCATTTAATATACCTTGATAATCTCCATAGTTTGAGTATCCACCCCTGCCCCAACTCCTCCCTCTGCCTCTGCCTCTACCGCGGCCCCTTCCTTGGCCATATGAATCTAAATATAAAACACAGGAAAAGAGTTTGAGATTACCAGAACAAAGTTCTTAGGAAACAGTTGCAGAACTAGTTCCTGAAAACACCTTCATTAACAGCATTATATGGGACACGAGCTTGTTTGGATGGTTGATGCTGCTGATAGTGATATTGTGGTTTGGGTTGTTCAGCATAATGTGGAGCCTGATACCTGGAGTAAAAGGATTCAAGTCATCTCAGCATAGAATTATTTCGATAGAATGAGCAACATAAATAATTTATGAATAGGCAGTTGAAACATTTAAGAACTGGCATCTAGTGTATTATCAGACCACAGCTAAGCATAATATTTACTTCCTCATTGTTGAAAAAGAAAATCAAATAAAATACAAGACAAATTAGGTTACCCGACAGAGTTTTTGTTTAGCTCTTTGGTTGACAAGGTGATAGATATCATCGAGACTTGGCGAGTCATCTCCACACTGCACAAAACAGGATACTAAATACTCATTCGTACAAGTACAAACTCAACATGTTATAAATGCAGGTAGGAAAGTCGGATACATACGGAACAAGGCCCTCTTCAATAGGTTCCCAGGTATCAGTTATACTCACTGAGCTAATCGCAGTATCTTGATGCAAGCGAGGAACCCTTTTCTGTTTTATGGAGCAAGATTCATTAATCACGTGAAGTGGAAAACACAATGCAAGGATGATAAAAGGATACCAACCTTTAAAATCTCTGCAATGGCTACCGTCTTACTGATAGCCTGTCCCATTGCTTTCAAGACAATTTCCTTCACATGCTTGTCCTAAAAAACATCATGAGTAAACTTCAATCCAAAAGACTAATGGTTTCTGATATCATTACGAAAACAAAAACGAACACCAAAAAAGGTTCGAATTTGATTTCTTCCATATTTAGCTAAGCATATGAAAACTAATAACTCATCAAATAGCAAAGAATGGAGCAGCCATTACCATAATAACAGTAAAGGACCCAACGAGACGTGAAAACAAATAAATCCAGTAAACAAAAAACCTAATGCAATCATTTCTCTAAAACACCCCAAAAATAATTATCAAGTACCGAACACTAAAATACCATAAACCCTGGAACAAAGACACAGGCTTCAAATCTCTAACCAAGAGCTCAGTAAAGAAAAAGGAAACCCAAAAACAAACCCATAGAAGAAAGTTACCCAGAACAAGAAAAGAGACCCAAAAGCACGAAACGCCCAAGAAACAAAAATGGCAATATGAACCAGTGTAACTGATAAAAGAGGATGATGTAGAAGGAGGGGACCTGAAGAAGAGCAATAGCATAGTTGATGTAGTTTCGAATAGCGCCTTGAGAAGTGATTCGGATCTCATTCTCGTTGATGGGTGATGATTCAGGCTTAGGCTTCTCTACTTTCTGGTATCTATCCATTGGCCGTTGATAGTGGGAAAAAACCCTGATTTATAAACCCTAACCAGTAGCAGAACGAAACAAAACGTTGGTTGTTAAGCGAATCCCTTTTTCCTCTCTGGCCTTTGCTTGTGCTTTCGTCCATCTCTTGACCTTCTCGGGCTTTTATTGGGGTTTGAGGGTTGCTCTGGTTTTCGGGAAGTATAATTTTTCTTTTCCACACTCGCTGCAGAAGAGCGCGTTTTATACACGAACGGCTAAGATTGGATGATATGATGTGGCCCCTGACCCTTGGGCCCAAGTTTTTATTTTTGCTTTTTTTCTTAATCTGAATATTTTTTCCTGAAAATCAAGAAATGAGGAGTAAAGTACTGACAGAAAAAGAAAGGTAACCTACATTTAATAAAGTGTGATTATTTAATTCATTTTAATAATGAATTCTTAAAAATTTATAAATTATTAAAATTTATTAAAACATTATAAAATGTAGGGTTATAAACGGTTAATTGAAAATTAAAAACCAAACCAAAATATTATAATTTATAGGTTCAAAATTTATGATTAATCGTAGTTAACTGAATTAAATTAAATTAAATTTTTTAATTAATTTATATTTATTTTTATAAGGTAAAATGTATAAATACTTAAAATATTATAATTGTATTTTTAATTATTATTTTTATTTAAAAATAAATTTTTATAAAAAAAGATTTTTAAAATTTTATTTTTTTAATATTTAAAACTCATAAAATAAAGTTATTTTATTAAAATAAAATATAAATTTTTAAAAACTAACATTAATATGAAAAACACAAAAATTAAGATTAATTAAATCGATAATTATTAAAATAACTTATCAAAGTATATCGAACCTGAACCGAATGCACCCTTAATAAAATGGACAAGGTAAACTACTCCAATGACCACCCAACTAATTGGAGATACTATTTTGGTCATCAAACTATCAAACTCGTCAATTAAGACACCTAACATAATAAATCGACTTATTTTGGTCATCGCCATTAAAATCCTAAAAAAAAAGTTAACGACGGTTACGTGTTAGTTAAGTAAAATCTATAAAAATACACATTTAATCCATATAATTTATTTATTATTTCAGTTTAATCATAACCATCCCCGATTGGATTATATCACCAACCAGGTGATTTTTCAAGCTTGAGGTTATGGGTTCGATTCCCCATGCACAATCTTCCTAATTTTGTTTCTTTCCATTGTTTCTCATAAGTAGGTGGTAATATGTGTCATCATCTAATTAGAGAGGATTATATAATAAATATTTAATAAAAATAAATTAAAAATATAAAATTAATAATCCAATCGGGAGTGATAATACGTGTCATCACTGGATTGGATGGTTAATTTTATTTATTAATTTAAAATTATGATTAAATTAAAATAATAAATAAATTATATGAATTAAATGTGTAATTTTATAGATTTTACTTAACTGACGTGTCACTGTCGTTATCTTTCTCCGTTAAGATTTTAACAATAATGACCAAAATAAGTCAATTTAATAAATTAAATGACTCGATTAACGAACTTTTAGTAACCAAAATAAATATCCCAATTAATTAAATATTCACTAGAGTAGTTTACCCCACGAACACTTGAACAATATAAGGATCATGAAATGTTAATTTAATGGTTAATAAATAATATAAAATTCAGGTTTGTAGTTGACATTAATAATTTTTAATTAATAAATTTGAAAAAATAAAAAAATAGAAATATATGAAAATTCATAATTTACTTTTTGAAACTATAAAAATATATTTAAAAATTATAATAATTTAAAATTTCTTTAAAAATAGTAAAATTCATTAAAAATATATAAAACACACATAAATAATTTAAAGTGTATAACTATTTAACAATTTTCTCACTCATTATTCAATTTTTAATTTTTTTAATTTACTAATCAAAATTTTAATATTAGTTTTTTCATTACTACACACATTGTTAACTAAATAACGAAGTTTTAAGTTGATATGTTTAAAGTCATTTTTAATTAAAATTTTTACACGTAAAAATACGTCAGTTCAAATAAAACGATAACACATTAGATGTATAAAAAACAATTGATTAAATTGTATAATGTAGTCTTAGGATAATTTTTTTGTCTTCTTAAAAATTCTTTTAAAATCTGTAAGAACTTTTTTAGTATAGAAAAATGAGTGTAGAAGAATATCGAGTTATAACAATATACTATGTTTCATTTCAATTTTCAAATAGAGTGTTCTTAGTAGTTTTAAAATATTTAAACTAAAAAAAATAAAT
Source organism: Abelmoschus esculentus (assembly GCA_035048815.1). Lineage (NCBI taxonomy): Eukaryota > Viridiplantae > Streptophyta > Magnoliopsida > Malvales > Malvaceae > Abelmoschus > Abelmoschus esculentus. The sequence goes on from JAUCBN010000031.1 coordinate 13,016,645, forward strand.
AATTTAATCAACTGATCATATATATTTGTTTTTAACAATATTATTATCATTATACAATTGACTAAGGATAAATTTTTTTCACCATATTGATTTAGTTATAGATTTAGTCTCTATAATTTTAATTTCCTATCAACAAGGTTCATGTAATTTTACTAGAGGGTAAAAATGAAATATTAAAGAAATTAAGTATAATTGCACAATTACAATAAATGAGAGTATTTTTTGAAAATTTATAATTTAATCTCCCTAATTTTAATTATTTTCATTGTAGTCCCAAATTGTAAAAAAGAGATGAAATAACCAAATACACCTATTAGGTATCGTGATTGAGTGGTGAGGTTTTACGAGGTTGGTGGTTTGGCAAGGAAGATGAGTTTTTAAAAAATAAAATATATAAGGACCAATTTAATGTTTTAATAATAATCTAGGGGTCAAATTTGGTATTAGACCCTTTTATTGTCATACCACATAGTAGGGGTGTTCATTACCGGGTACCCGGTTCCTTCGGGTCATAAAAAATCGGCCCGTGTCCCGGCCCATTTAAACTGGGTATTAGTTATCGGGTACCCGTAAAACTCGGGTACCCAGCTAATCGGGTAACGGGTACCCGATTCATAATTATTATTTTTTATTTTTTATTTTAAATAAAAAAAATTATATATTAAACATAAAAAATTTTAAAAATTTATAATACATAACCAAACATAAAAATATGTAATTTAAAGTTAATTTTAGAATATTTGGACTTATATATACATCTATATTTATTAACTTTTATAACTAAAATGACATTAAAAATATTAATCTCATTTTTCTTTCGGTATTAGTAAATTAATAAAAATATATTTAAAATTTTTAAATCTTAAAAGTATATAATTCAAACATAAAACTAATTTAGAGATTTAAATTTAATTTTAGGTATAAATATTAAAGAAATTTAAAATATAAATATAATTTAAAACTAAAAATATATATAATAAAACTAGTCAGGTAGGTTCAAGTACCCGAGAATTGAAAATTTTCGGCCCAAGCCTGGCCCAATAATTCTCAGGTTAGGTACCCGGCCCGATCGAGTAGTTTTTTTCTAGGAATTACCCGATATTTTTGTTTTGGGTCGTCGAGTCTTCTTTTTGAGGGCAAAACGCTAACCTTATTGTTAAGTATGGGAATATAGTTTGTATCTTGTATTTATGAAAAGTAAACTTTATTAGAATATTAGGTCTAGGGTTTTACCCTTCTATTAATTAGTTACCTAGAATATTAGGTTAAATCTTGTATATAATAGCTAGCCACCCTATGAATAAAATCTAGGAAAATTTTATTTTACATGGTATCAGTTGTTTAGGTTTCTCTAAAATATTTTTTGGTTTGTTTGGATTCAAAAAGAAAATTCTTTTTTTTTTGGTTTTTGGTCGTTCTTACCCGGCCACCTTTAGAGTCTCTTCTGTCGACACCACCTCCATCCTAGCCGCCGGTCCTTGCATTCAAACTGTTTTTGGGTTGGGTATTTGATTTTTTGGTACCGATAATTTTTTTTCCCGGTATTTTTCTTATTTTTTTTGGTTTTGGGTTGTCTTTTATTTTTTGGAATTTTTTAATTTAATCCTATGGCTGACAAGAAGGTTGGTATTATGTTTGACATTGTTCCGATTACATCTAAAATTATCGATCACAAATTAAATGGCTTTAATTTTCTTGATTGGAACCATACAATCGAGTTGTATTTGTTAAGTCTTTCTATGGACAACCATCTGACTGATGATCCTCCTACGGAAGACTCTCGCCTTCCATGGATGCGTGAAGATGCTCGTCTTTATATACAGATTTGAAATTCTATTGATAGTGACGTAGTAGGTTTGGTTAATCATTGTCAAACGGTGAAACAGTTGATGAACTATTTTCAATTTCTATATTCAGGCAAAGGGAATTTTTCATGAATCTATGATGTTTGTCAGAAATTTTACAGGGCTAACAAATAAGATTAGACTTTAACTGGTTACTTTATGGATTTTAAGAGGACGTATGAAAGACTTAATATGTTGCTTCCCTTTAGTTCAGATATCGAGGTTCAACAAAGTCAACGGGAGCAGATGACAGTTATGAGTTTTCTCGTTGGTCTTCCACCAGAATTTGAGACTATCAAATCTCAGATTCTCTCTGGTTCTGACATCTCTAGTCTCGATGATGTTTTTCGAAGGGTACGTCATACTGAGAATTCTTTGCCTTCTCCATCTCCACTACAGAATAATGTTTTAATCAGTCATGCTCCTTCCAACCCTGGTAAGCAATCCTTTAAGACTGATGGTCCTAGTCATTCATTTGGATTCAGGCCCACCAAAACTGATCCACAGTTTGGAGCTCGGAGTCAAGATCACGACACTATTATCTGTCATTATTGTCACAGACCAGGACATACAAAATGTGATTGTCGGAAACTGCAGTTTAAGAAAACTTCGTCCGTTCATATTGCTTCTAGTGTAGACACTTCTTCATCGGCTGTTACGATATCTGCAAATGAGTATGCCAAGCTTACTCACCTTCAAGACATAGTAAAGCCTACTTCCGATCTTGTTTCTCCCCTTGTTGAGTCAGGTACACCCAATACATGTCTTGTTTCTACATTTTCTAAATACGTTATTGATGTTGGGGCCACAGATCACATGATAGGTAACCCGAATCTTCTTTTTCATTATACAACCCACCCTTTCATCAATACTGTTACTTTAGTCGATGGTTCCACGTCTTCTGTTATTGGCTCTGGCACTTCGTGTCCAACTTCTTCTCTTACTTTGTCCTCTATTTTGAGTTTGCCAAATCTATCCTTTAACTTGATGTCTGTTATGTTGAGTTGATCGATCTTGATAATTGGCCAAGAGGGGGTGAATTGGCAATTTAAAAATTTGTCGATGATTTTTCGGTAAAAACAGAAAAATGAAGAACAAGAGATTTATAGTGGTTCAAGTTTCGGAACAAGCTCTACATCCACTACCTTAGCTCCCACTAAGGATTTTGAAAACAATTCACTAAGAATTCAACCTTTTTCTAGGTTCAAGGGATAACCTTTACAAATCGAATCAAACATTCTACCCAAGGATTGATTCAAACCTCACAAGATGATAAAAGAAAGAAAGGCAAATAAGAAATCTCTCACAAGATAGATATTGCCCCAATTAAAGATTTACTCTCCCCAAACTCAATTACAAAGAATCAAATTGAAGTACAAGAGATGGGAGACAAGATTTTCAATGAAAGTGCTTGGGAGTTGGATTTGATTGCTTGGATGTTGCTTGAGGTTCAATAAAATTAATGCTGCTTAAACATCTTCATTTTATATGTCCTCATTGATTTCTAACCCTTATGGTTGTTGGGAAGCAAAATAAAGACGTTAAGACCATATCTTTCCACCATAAATGCTCTTCTGCAGGCACAGGTATCAATACACGGGGTACCTGTTTCGGAACAGCCTATAAAGAGAAAGAGACGTTGTGCATATAATAGGGGGTGTATCGAAATAGGTATCGATGCTATTACAACACTGTAATGGTGGGTATCGAACCATGTTTCGAAACATCTCAACCATCATTTAAAGTTTTAACTGCCACCAACGGTCAACTCATTAAATGCTAAAATAGCCGTTGGGAATTAAAGGGTGTATCGATACAGGTATCGATACCATGAGTCCTATTTTTAAATGATTTTAAAACAATTAAAAATACTCGATGTGGTTCGATATGTGGTTCGAAACATGCATTTACAGTAAGGTAATGGTATCGAACCATGTTTCGATACCTGTTCTTAGTTCCAAGAACAAAACTTTAAAAATGTAGAAGGGTATCGATACCGGTCTCAATGGTATCGATACTCTCGTATCAAAACACTTAGAAATTTTGTTTCAAAGTTCTTGGTTTAACTTGAAATCAAATATTTGACTTAGGGACTTAAAAATTTATTACAAAATAGTCCTTATACATAATTATTATATCAAAATCAATCTTGGTTTTACATGTTAGTAAACTTACTCGTACCCTTAATTGTTGTGTCTTATTTTTTCTTGGTTATTGTGTGTTTCAGAATCTTTTGACGAAGAAGATTATTGGTAAAGGACATAAGTCTGACAGTCTCTACATCCCAAACACTCGTAATTCGGAACCTATTGCTTGCACTAGTAGTGTCAATCCTTTTGAAGAACATTGTCGATTGGGTCATCCCTCCCTCCCTTCTTTGAAGAAACTTTGTCCTAAATTTTCTAGTTTAAATTCGTTAGATTGTGAGTTTTGTCATTTTGCTAAGCATCATCGTCTTAGCTCTAGTCTTAGAGTCAATAAACGAGCTTCTACTCCTTTCAAATTAGTTCACTCTGATGTTTGGGGTCCTAGTCCTGTTACTTCTAAACCTGATTTTCGTTATTTTGTTACTTTTGTTGATGATTATTCTAGAATGACTTGGCTTTATTTAATAAAATCTCGTTTTGAATTATTTACTTATTTTTCTTCTTTTCTACTAAAATTCGTACCCAATTTGGTAAGTCTGTCCAAAATTTAAGAAGTGATAATGCCAAAGAGTATGTTTTCGGTACTTTTCAGAAATACATGCTTGAAAATGGTATTCTCCATCAAACTCCTTGTGTTGACACCCCTTCTCAAAATGGTGTTGCTGAACGTAAAAATAGACATCTCCTAAAAATTGCCCGGGCTTTACTCTTTCACATGCAGGTTCCAAAATGTTTTTGGGTTGATGCCATCTCCACGACTTGTTTATTGATCAATCGTATGTCATCTTCTATTTTGTTGGGTAAAATTCCCTTTCATACCCTTTTCCTAAATAAAAATTTGTTTCTTATATTCCCGAAAATTTTTGGTTGTACTTGTTTCGTTCGGAATATCCGTCCTCAAGTCACCAAACTTGATCCTAAATCTTTGAAATGTGTGTTTTTGGGTATTCTCGTGGACAAAAAGGGTATCGTTGTTATAGTCCAAGTTTGGGTAGGTATCTTGTGTTTGCTGATGTTTCTTTTTTGGAACACAAACCTTTTCTTTTTTTGTCAGGATCTATCGAAAAGAACAACGATGATTTCTTGTTTTATCAAGTATCTTCTCCTTTGGAGTTATCCTCACCCTCCTTTGTCAAGCCCCCCATTAAGAACATCTACACCCGTCGACCACTACCACCTCCTTTCGATCCAATTCATTATATTCCGGTTGTTCCAGATTCATGTCATGATGAGCCAATTTCTTCGTCATCGAATCTCCCTCCTCTAGATGATCTTGACCTTCCTATTGCATTTCGGAAAGTTAAACGTACTTGTACTTGTCTCATTTCTTCTGTCGTTTCTTATAATTGTTTATCTTATTCTTATCGTGCTCTTGTGTCATCCCTCAATATTATTTTTGTCCCTAAAACTGTTAGCGAGGCATTATCTCATCCTGGATGGCGTGTGGCTATGTTTGAGGAAATGACTATTTTTGTCTGGGTCTAACTTATTATCTTTTATGTTTAAAATAAAGGGATTTAATTAATACATAATGGGCACATATAACGTGTAAGAAAAAGGGAAAAAAAGAAATTAAAAAAAGAAATTAATGACATGTGTTAGTTAATGCTATCATTGTGTCTTTGTTTGTGTCACCATTTGGGTACATATGTAGTAGGTATAATATGTTGCATGTGTCATTTAATTAGATCATTTGTGTGTATATTCATGTGTTTTGTTTTCTATGTGTATAATATGTGTTTTTGTTATGTATGTAATCTATGTTTTCATCATATGTGTTGACATACAAGCATTAATACTATTATTTATCACATGTATTATTTATATTTTGGGTAAATATAATTATTGTTAATTAAATATCGTTTTTATGTTATCATCAATTTTGCATGTGTTAGATTTAAGGTTTTAATATATTGCATGGTAATTAATTATTTTTTAATATATTATTATATATATATATATACATGTTATTAAAAGCCTATTATAAAAACAAATGAATAAACGCCCAAACTTAATTTAAAGTTCATGTCCTATTTTTATTTACAGGCCCTTTAATAAATAAAATACATAGCCCATTTATCAGGCCTAACCGATCATAAACTAAACCCTAAATGTTCAAAAAAACAACAACTAACATCTCTTTTATCATTGTGCAGCCCAATCTGAGCCATCAGATTAAATCAAGATCTGATGGTCCAGATCAAAACTCTCCAACTCCCAAATGCACGTGCGGCACACGTGCCTGCCCTTTCAGCTGACCAACGATCAATCGAGTCCCCCACGCTGTCATTACGTCCGCCGCATATGTAGAACCCAAAAAAGGGATGTAATTAATAAAGCAAGCAAACCAAATCTGAAAATCTATGTAACACAATCAAAAGGCCTAGGACGTACCCAGATTTTCTGGATTTGAAAACGGGGATAAAACCCCCAGAACTTTATTGTAAACGGGGTACCAAAAACAGAGAACGGAGAGAAACAGAGAGGGGGGCTTCCATTGAAAAGGGATTCGATTTCAGAAAATAGAGGAAAAATACCATTTGTAAACAGAGATGTTTCAAAGAAATGAGAATCAGAGAAAAACCCTCATTTTTGGAGGTAGAAAAATATATTTTCTTGTTTATTTTTTATTACATACCTTGTTTTTTTTTTTAAATCAAAAACTCAGATTTCACTTGTGTTAAAGCTGGAATCGCTTTGTTTTTTTTATTTATTTTTTTAAATCTAAAAGGAGTGGTGACTCAAAAACTTACTCGGTTCATCACTGTTACAAACGTCCGTCGTCGAGGATGGAACCACCGATGAATGGTTCTACCATTTCCTTCATCTTGTTTTACAAAAGAAAGCAAAAAATGAAATTGTTCGGATGTCAAAACTGATAAAGTTTAGAATATAGAAAAAGTAGAGAACGACAGAATGCTTGAAATATGAAAAGTCAGATTTGATTAGGTTTATTTTTTATTATTCTTTTTGTTTATTACTTCTTTGACCGGTTTTGGAAACCAAAGAGCCCTTTTTATTTTCATTTAGTTACATCTAATTTACTTTCTTTTCATTTAACCGTTCACTTCTTTTTATCTTTCCTTTTCAATTCAATTACGCTTTAATGTTGGATTTTATTTCTATTATTTATTTTTATTGTTCTATTTTCATTTAATTATCTTATTATTTCCTTCTATTTTAGCTGTTATTTGGTTACTCTTAATTTATTTCCTTTCTCTAATTTTTACCATGTCAGGTATTATTATTATATGCCATATTTATTTTTACAGTACAATATTTTCTACACGTTTTATCACTTTTTTTCTTTTATATATGTTCACTGTTGTCTTGTTCACATTCATATTACACATCTTTTTCATATCATTATACCATAAATATGTGTGTTTGTTGTAAATATTATTTTGTTCGTATATTTTACATCGTTATAAATATTAGGCATTGTTTATATTATTACATTTGTTGTCCATAGCATCATATATAGTTATTTATATTACGTATATCATCATACATTTTATAGGTTATATATTTGTAAGTCACAAGTTTTATAATTTCGCATGTGTTGTTATGTATTCACGATTTATGTGCTTTGAAATGTCCTATAATGTAGATATATTTGCATGCGATTCGCATATGTGTAGCTCAAGATATGACTATGTTTTGTTTCTTTACTTTAGTCCACAATGTACACATGTCATTTTTGTAAGTTATATGTTACACGTATATGTTAAATTTTTTAATATATAGATTTTGTAAGCTCATTATTTACGTGTAACCTCACGTTGCATGTGAAGGAGACATTACTTCATAGTGTATTTCTATGCATTGTCTCTCCATTTCATTGCCATGTGTTGTTGTTGATATATATTAACCACCATGTTGTAGCTTAAGATCCATATACATGTGTGCAGGTCATAGCTTTTCTTTCTATATTTATTATGCATTATGTATATTGTCTTTTTATGCATCTTTATTTAATCATTCATATGGCTAATTTGGTTATTCATGAATTGTTGTTAATTAATTAATTTTTAAGTCTAAAAAGGAGGTATTTATCAGCTCTTATATTTGTGTCATAATCGTTCGGGTTATCGGAAATTAATCGAATACTCGAGTTAATCTTTATCGTCTTGAAGTAAATGACAATTAAAATTGACAAGATCATGACATCATCTGTTTATATTTGCATCATACATAAAGGTGACATACGAGACCCAAACTCTAAACTAACGCGGTGGTCAGTATTATTTGACGTCGATTTAGTCTATGGTCCGGTGTATCGTCAACCTTATTAATTAAATGTCTTATTAATTTGAATTCACCAATTAAGTTAAGCCCATTTAATCAAAGTCAATTTTGAATTTAGAAACCGATTTAAAATTAAGTTAAAGTTCAAAAGGAAAATATTTTTGGTACCGATTTTCGGGCGTGTTGGGGGTGTTAATCCTTCCCCACGCGTAACCAACTCTCGAGCCTTTTTCAAAACGAATATCTGGTTTCTCTTTTTAAGGTGTCTGGTCTACCTTAGTGACCGATGGCGACTCTAATTTTATTCATTTTTAAAGAATAAATGTTTTTTAAGTAATATTTTCTAAAGGGTATTAAATTGTAGCATCAAAGACCTTTTACCCATGCTTTCAAAATTAAATTTTCGTTTTCCATCTTCGGACTCTAAGAAGGTCGCTACATAGATGTTAATGGAACATGGACTTTAGTTCCTTTACCCGCTGGTAAACGAGCTTTTGGATGTAAGTGGGTGTTTACTGTTAAATTTAATCCTGATGTCTCCCTTCATCGTTTAAAAGCTCGCCTGGTTGCCAAGGGATATGCTCAGACCTACGGTGTAGACTATTCGGATATGTTCTCTCTTGTAGTTAAGCTTGCTTCTGTCAGGTTATTTATCTCTCTTACAACCACTTTTGACTAACAATTGCATCAATTAGATATCAAGAATGCTTTCCTTCATGGTGATCTTCAAGAGGAAGTCTATATGGAGCAACCACATCGGTTTTTTGCTCAGAGAGAGTCTGGAAAAGTATGGTTTCTGAAGAAATCTTTATATGATCTTAAACAGAGTCCTCGGGCTTGGTTTGGTAAGCTTAGTCAAGCTATTGAAAAGTTCGGGATGCAGAAAAGTGAATCGGATCACTCTGTTTTCTTTAGAAAGTCTGATGAGGGTATTTTTTACTAGTCGTATATATAGAAGATATTGTGCTCACTGGTAGTGACACTAGTGGAATCTCCTCACTGAAGTTTTTCCTCCACACTCAGTTTTACACCAAAGATCTGGGGATGTTAAAACATTTCTTGGGGATTAAGGTAAACAAAAGTAAAAAAAGGATTTTTCTATCTCAAAGGAAGTATGTACTTGATCTTCTATCGGAGTCAGAAAAATTGGGTGTCAAACCTTGTAGTACACCAATGGTCCCTAATCTACAATGAACCAAAGAAGGTGAATTATTTGTTGACCTTGGAAGGTACAGAAGACTTATTGGTAAACTAAATTATCTCACAGTGACACGTCCTGATATATCTTTTCCGGTAAGTGTTCTGAGTTAATATATGTCGTCACCACCCGTTGATCATTGAAAAGCAGTAGAACAAGTTTTATGTTATCTAAAAGGTGCTCCTAGACGTGGAATTCTATATGGTAATCATGGCCATACTAGAATTGAATGTTTTTCTGACTCAGATTGAGTAGGATACAAGGACGATAGAAGATCTACCTTAGGATATTGTGTATTTGTTGGAGGAAACTTGATTTCGTGGAAGAGTAAGAAGCAAAATGTTGTCTCACGATCTAGTGTAGAAGCCGAATATAGAGCGAAGGCCAAATATGTATGTGAGATTATATGGGTATATCAACTCCTTGATGAGGTTGGAATGAAAATCTCAATACCAGCAAAACTTTGGTGTGACGATCAGGCTGCAATACATATTGCTTCGAATCCGGTATTTCATGAAAGGACAAAACACATATCAATATCTATGATCCAACTTGAGGGGGAGTGTTAAGTATGAGAATATAGTTTGTATCTTATATTTATGGAAAATGAACTTTATTAGAATATTAGGTCTAGGGTTTTACCCTTCTATTAATTAGTTAACTAGAATATTAGGTTAAATCTTGTATATAATAGCTAGCCACCCTATGAATAAAATCAAGAAAAATTTTATTTTACAATTACAAACCTTGATTCAAACTTGAATCAAGCATCTAAAGTTCACAACCCGAACTTTGGGAATTCTCTCAAAAAAGAGATAAATTTAAGCAAACTTTGATAGTCCTTCTAACAAGGTTAATTGTTTGCAAACTTTGGTATCGAAACGCGTGAAAGTCGTTCAATACAACAACTTTGGGAAATAGCCGTTAAACCTGCATTTAAGAACCGGTATCGAAATGCCTATGAGGCATATCGAAACCCTTAGCTCATGGTATCGAAACAGACCTTAGTCGTTTTGATACTGCTCCTAGCCGTTGTTTTTTTTTATATAAAATTGTTGGGGTTTTCAAATGACCGTTGGAGGTAGGGGTGAGAAAAACTTAACTCGACTAAAAAATGTTTTTTTTTCTCAATTTCGAGTTATTCGAGTCAAATCTAATTGCTCAAAAAAATATCGATTTTGAGTCGAGTTCAAATTTTCAAAGTTCGAGTTACTCGAAAAATCTAATAAATTGAAAATTTCCTGGGTCTAATTACACATTTAGTCCCTATAATTTTATTTTCAGTTTTATTTCAATCATATCTTCTCATTTTTATTAGTTTTACCTTTTAATTTTATTTTCTTTACAATATGGTCACTTTCTATATTTATTTTTTTATTTTATTTAATACAATTTTTATTTTTATATTATTTAAATTATATTAATTATTTTATATATTTTTTAATTTATCTATTTATATTATTGTATTTAATTTATTATTATTTTTATCTCGTTTTGGTCTTTTCTAGATAACAAAAAAGTTTTTAACAAGGCTCATAATTTAATGAAATGATATATTCATACCTAAGTTATTTGATAATAATTCGAAATCTTATTTATAGATATAAAAAATAATATGAAAAAATATGTATGTAGATATAAAGAGATAGTCGTTTAAATTAGAATTAAAATGTACTATAGTACAATTAAAATTTATACATAAACTCGAAAAATCGAATCGACTCAAACTTGTTAAAACCGACTCGAATCAAAAAAAGTTCAAGTCGTAAATATATGTTGACTTAACTCGAATAACTCGAAATTTTTTACTCGACTCGCTCGAACACGCACCCCTAGTTGGAGGTGTATCGAAACACCTAAAATAGGTTTCGATACTGGCGTATTGAAATGGGTGTTTGCGGTATCGAAACCAAATAGCAAAACGTATCAAAATGCCTATAGGTAGGGGTGAGCAAAACTCGCCTCAAATCAAAAAAACCGAATAACTCGACTCGACTCGAGGCGAAAATACCTGACTTGTTTTGACTCGACTCGAAAAATTTTTAAATAAAGTTTGAGTTGTAAAATAGAAATTCGAATAACTCAAAACTTTTAGTAATTAAATGATCTATTTTTAAGTTTGAGATGAGACTCTCAACTTTTTTTGATATATATACATTGATATATAAAAATATAAAGAAATATTATTATATATGAATATATATATACATATCTTATATGATTAGAGAAAGTCGTTTAAATTGGAATCAAGTTATACTATAATATGATAAATAATTACAATTAAATATTTATAGGAACTCAAAAACTCGACTCGACTCGAACGGAAAAAATTCAAATAAATTTTAAGTTGTAAAATATGATTCATCAACTCGAATAACTCGAAAATTTTTGACTCGACTTGACTCGATCGAATACTCACCCCTACCTATAGGGCGTATTGAAACGCCTATACATTTTCCTTTAAAAATAGGCAAGCTGTATCGAAACACTTGAGAAGTGTATCGAAACGCCTGTGGCATTTTGTGTGCTTTGGCTTCTTTAAAACACATTAACAAGTCCTTGAAAAAGTCTCAAACTTATTTTCAAGTTGTTTGAACTTAAAACCATTTTTGAAATCTTTTCAAATTAGTCCAAAACTATTTTTCAATTATTATATCAAAATATTAGTTTTACAGAGTTGGATTTGGATGGTTGGATTTTTTTTTAAGATCAGTAGTTGTTGTTACTGCTTGAAATGCTTGTTTTTATACCTTCTCATGGATGCACTTCTGCAATTACCGGTAACATAACATACACACATGTATGCACATCCATAACTATTGACCAAACGTAGTCTTATTATACCAGTGCTTACATAGCTGTCGGGTTTCCCCGTGATCACATAGTCGTCAGGTTGGACCATATACGGATCAACATAGCCAGAGATATGTTTGGGACATACTTGGATCAACATAGCCACAAGTAGTCCATCCATGAGGTCACATAGCCCATCAAATTACTCGAGTTCACATAGCCCATTCGAGTTGCTTGATGCTCACATAGCCCATCAAGTTCTTGATGCTTACACAGCCTATCAAGTTTTTCTTTATCTGGTTCAACATAACCATAAATAGGTTCTAACCGCATCCAGATCACATAACCCGTGAATACGTTAGATGCATTAGCTCACACAACCCAAAGTACATGTCCCCTCGACTAAGTGTCCATGCACTGACTCTAGGATATCCAAATTCCTTTTTACTCAACATAAACAACATATGCTCTTCCGAGCAGCTCGCACATTTTACCAAGAGTTAACAACCACGAAGTGAAAACATTATCAAGTTTAAAGCATGCTTCTAATGATCTAAATTTAATATTTCAAAGCTATTAACTCCAACATTTGATTCTCATTAGAATTTTTCACTAACCGAGACCTCAAATTTAATTCAGAGTCCCCTCAACATGCCACTACATCTTATTACCTAATCCACCAATGATCTTTAAGGAAGCATACTACCATTAAGTCATATCTCAAATACTAAGCCATTAATCCAAAAACTCATATATTGGGACATTAAACTCAAATTATCAGTTTTATAGTTCATTTTATACATTTAAAAACTCATTGAAGCCTTTATCTCAAATTATGGAACTCCCGAAAACTAACTCAAATACTAAGCCATTATATGAATATTAACTCGGTATCGATATGCCTGCACGAAAATGCAGGTATGGGTTGGAAAATCTCCAAATTTCCCATCTTAACCTATATGGTTGATTCTCATTTCATTCCTACAAGTTAAATCAAGCATAAAAGGTGATTTCCTATCAGTTTACATCAAAACAACTCATAATACGAAATCTACCATTTTAGGGTTCTAAGTTACCCAAACACCCATCTCAAGCAATCTATAACTAACAATCAAGGAAGACAAGTATTTCATGAGGCACATGAAGTGTAAGAGTTAGAAATGTACTGAACTTAAGCTAATCAACCCATATTAAAGCCTCCACAAGTCCTTGTTACCCTTCTTCTTTGCTTCAAGCTTCAAGACACACTTCCCACCAAAGTTAAGGATATAAACCTTGATTGATAGATCTTCTTGTGCTGAACAATTCTTCTTTGATGGTCAAAACAAGATTCTTCCTCAATAGCAACAAGTTTCCATCTTTCTCTTTGAATTTGGAACGAAAGAAAGAAAGAAAGAAAGAAAGAAAGAAGAAGAAGAAGAAGAAGAAGAAGAAGAAGAAGAAGAAAAAGAAAAAGAAGATTGAGAAAGTTAACCCTCCTCTTTTTTTTAAGGCTGCGGAGAATTAAGTGAATGAGTGAAGAAATTACTCCCTCACCCTTCAATAACATCTTTTCATCCAACACAACTTAAAAGTCAAGCCCAACAAGCAAGCCCACAACAAACCTAAAACGCCAACAGGATAAAATTAAAGCCCAACATGATCCAACACGATCCAACAAGCTCAAATACGTGACTCAACTTGACGATCCATGGCTCGGGTCAATATCCGATGTTGACCTGAAAAATCGGGTCGTTACAGTTTAAGTGTAAGAGTTTACAATCTAGGGATAATGATTAAAATTTATAGTTTAGCGTTTAAGGTTTTGTTTTTTAAGTAGGATTTAGGTTTTAATTTATTTATCCTAAATTTTAATCTTAAACCCTAAAATTTAAACCCTTCACTCTAAACTAAAACCATATCCCCTAAAACTAAGACATTTATAAAATTATTCAAATTTTACCGTTAGTGTAAGATAAATAATTTTATAATCTATCATAATTTTTTTGTTCGCAAAATTAATAATTTCTTTTTAAAAATTTTAATACTTTTTTATGATTATTTGTTGACGTTACATATATGGCGGAGTGTTCTTGTTAAAACAGATAGGTGTTGGATTTTAGTTCATAGAGTAGACAAATCATTTTAAAAAGTGATGAATTTTATATTTCTTGTTTCTGTACTCTTTAATAGATATCCATTTTATATTTTATCAGTATTCGTGAATTAAGAGGTATCGTGTTTAAAATCACTTCTATTTTTAATAAAATTATTTATGGTATTGGTAAAAAATATAATTAAAATTTTCATTTGAAACCAAAATCTAGTATAAAAATATAATTTATAGGTTATGTTTTGACAGGTAAATTATGTAAAAAGAATTTATAAATTTCTTTATAAAATTTAAAATATAAATCTCAAATTTATCTGAAACTTAAACCTTAAATTTTAACTATTAACCTTTCATTCTATACCATACATACTAAATTTTAATCTAAAACCTTAAACCCTAAAATTAATATATATATATAATTTATACAAATTTATATATCAAAATATTTTTCATGATTTATACCGTTCAATTAGCTTTATCCAACAATAATAAATTTATCTTTAAAGTCAGTCACAAAATTTTTATGAGCGAAAGAATTGTCTGAATTGAACCCAAAATTTTAAAACCAGACATGACTGACATAAAATCTCCTAACAAACGAAAGTTGGTGTAAGTCTCGAACTTGAGATTTTATATATAAAATAATTTTATTAAATATGAGAGATTATTTTTTAAAGTTAAATATATAATAAAGATCGATTTGAATTAGTTAGGATAAAGTTTCGAAAATCGAAAAGGTAAAAAATAAAATCTCCTACTAATATACCACAGATTTGATCCACAACCATCTGAAGTTATTTGTATTACTTTCATGTAATTGAAACTGGTTTGAAGTCTGCTTGCCCATAGTCGATGTTAACACTTAAATTCCAGATATATTGCTATTTGCTACATTTAAAGAAGAATTATATATAAAATATCTCATAAAACAACAAATCAAGCAACTAATTAATCAAATTTAATCTAATCTACACCAATGGAGTACTTTCTTTTTACATTCCAACCCACAAAATATCAGCTTCAGCCTCAGATCATTATATCTTGAGCTCATCATCATAGCTCCAATACCACAACTGTATTCAGAAAAACAGTCAGAACCAATACAAGTGAGATGAAAATCAGAATACAGAGGAGTAGGGGTGATAATGAGCCTGACCGGCTCGCGAGTTATTTGGGTTCGGTTAAAACTCGGTACGAGTGAGTTCGACTCGGACTGAGGTTCGATTCTAGATTTTAACGAGCCGAGTCGAGCCGAGCTTACCCAAGCTCGGCTCGAAAAACTCGTGAACAAACTCTAAATAATTACATTATATATACTACATATACATTAAAAGTAATCTATTTAGTAAAAGAAAAGTAATAAAATAAAAAAGGAAAAATCCACTAAAATAAATTAACAAAATAAATTGGACACTTTTTTCCTCTTAATATTAAATTTTGTTTCGATGTTAGTTATGGAAAAGGTTTTTTATTAGGTTCTATCTTTTATAGAAAAACTATAACAAAATTGTTTATTTTCGATTGATCCGAACCTGACAAGCTTAGAGCCCGAGCTGAACTCAATAATATTATTTTTGAGCAGAGCCCGAGCTCGCCAAACCTCGAACCCGAGCCAAGCTCGACCAGGCTCGAGCTCAACTTGGCTTGTTATCACCCCCACAGTGGAGTATGTATATATCTACACATACATGTATATTAGTCTTACATTCAGAGTCTGTAGTTATCCAATTTCCTCTCCGGCTAGAACAACGATTTAGGCCGTGTAGCGGAGTCGAATTCATCGATACTATTTTGCAACTTTGATCATTTCTCAACGAAGAGGTAACCGAGATTGCGGAAAAGGCCGAGTAAGCAGTGGAGCAGCTATCAACATCCCATCTGAAGCTTATCTTAGGAGACTCATAGCTAAATTGATCATCATTTGCTGCTGCTTTCAGTGCTTCACGGTTCCTGAATTTTAGAACCTGTGAAAAGATTCAACTTCTTTAGATGCATACAGTTCTTAATTGAACAATCGAAGATTTTCGAACATGAACTTTTCGTTACCTTCCTGCCGATGAACTTCGAGCCTAATTTCTCCGATTTTGTAGCAGCAGCCCATCTCAACAGCTCCTTCATCCTAGACATGGTTTTGGTTTTATTATCCTCTTTAAGCTTCTGTTTCTTTTCATTGGTGTTACAGTGCTCATTTCTGCTTGCTGCAGCACTTGGTGGTAAAACTAAGCTATTCCCTGCAGGAGTAACTGAATTCATTTTCGGACTACCAACGAACCCTCCAGCGACATCTTTCTTCATCTTCATCGATCGATCCCAATGCTGCTGCTGCTGCTGTTGTCCTCTATGAGAACTCCTCACTCTACTCAAATAGATAGTACTATAGAAACATGCCCTGGCCACATCTCCATTGCACGGGAACACAAATGACTTCAACTTAAACTTCCTACTTTTCGATCTTCTAGTCTCAGAAGAAAACACTATATCTTTGGATTTATCTGCTTCATCTAAAAACAACCGAAACAAAACATTAGACTCATTTCAGACAGCTTACATGGTATTATAGCTGAAAGAAATTTTTCTAACTTCAGTGTTTGGTCCTCTTCGTTCATGTGCTACCTTAAACAGCCACTGAAGGATCTGCTACATACATATAGGAGTATAAGCTCAAAGACACTGCTATATACTCATATATGGTTTTGAATTACAAATATCTCACCTGCATTTGTTTTTGCTTGATATTTTCTGTAGGAACAGATAATTATATAGTAATGGAAAAATGAGTGAAGTCTACTTTTTCAGTAAATCTTGGTCAAAATGTACAGCTCTGGGAGATCTATATGTGCTGTCTGTATGCTTTAAGATTCCTGCTCTAAAAAAATGAGGCACTTGAAGCGATGAAGACTAGTCTCCAGGAAGATGGTGAGACAACCGAGCAGTGAGTGGGGAGGAGTTGGCTTGAGATCCATAGTAACATGGGTAGATTGTATATATAAACAAATGCTCATATGGTGGTTTTAAGAAGGGGAATTTAGTATTAATTTAAGAACCAGAATGTGCTTGCCCTGGTGGCTTGTCCTTTCTCCATACACTTGTCCGTCTGTCATTGGACGATTCGGGTGGTCCTCATTGGTTGGATTGAAATGGATCATCCAGAGTCTCAGATTGATCATTTGGGATGAAATGGTTAGTCCAATAATGCAGATAAAAGGAAATTAACAGAACCAGCATTTTGAGTTTAATGAAGCTTTAAAAATGTTTATGTGCCAAAGAAACATATCCTGTCAGGACAATGTAATATGTTTATTTCAGAAACACAATGGTAGCATGTGAGCAAACAGATATTTTTTTAGGACATTGAATCTGATGTGATGAAAGACAATGACCGGTTTCGTCTCACATGGCAAAGTAAAGAGGTAAAGCCAGGAAGGTCCCACCGTAGTTAGTTCATTGTTTACAAGAAATTTGAGGCCAATATTTGCAGAGCTGAAGTATATGTGTTTTGAGGAGCTGTTGTTTCTTGTCCAGAACAAAGGGATACTGTGGATATGGAATTAATGTTCGGTTTTTAACTTTCTTACTTGCTGTCTCTCTACTATACAGTACTTCAGTAGAAGCCAAAATGTGTATGTAATTACTAATTGATGAAGGAAAGAATTATCTTAACAGAGATGATGAAGAAGAGTGTGAAAGCTATCCGGTGGTTTTAGACATGTACAATAGATACGATCCCATATGATTTTAAAAAAAAAACTAAAATAAGTCTTTAATATGTCACGGGGTCATTATTTTCTTTTTAAAATACATGTTTGACAGGATGTGCAGCGTCACCGTTTATATATCTCAAGACCTCTTTTTTTTTTTCGATGTGGGATCAATACCCTTACCTCTTTTTAGGCATGACAAATACCTATAACATATATAATAATTTTTTAAAAAATATATATTTTAAAAAAAGGTGATATTAAAAGTGTTATAGATGATGTTTTAAAACATAAAAAAAATAATTTTTAAATGAAAATGTTAGATGTTTTGTATTTATAAGTTATTTTTATGTTACTCATTAGAGTAATTTAATATTTTTTTTATCAAACGAATTTTATTTAAAAAAAAACTTTATATTTTTTCATATTATAAATTAAAAAACTTTATTTTAATAAATTATATAAGACTTCTTAAATCTTTTAACTGCTTTTGAAAATCGACATTTATACTAAAAGGTTTGAGCTAGCCTATAGATTCGTCTATTGGGGCAAAAGGGTGCCTGGACATGACCCAATTTCCTTAATATTTATTATTATATGTAGGGATGAGCACGGATTGAATTTAAACTATCTTAATCTAATTTAAAAATAATTATTTAAAAATTTCATTTGACCTGATTCAATTTTTTTTTTTTAAAATCCATGACTTGACCCAAAAATCATATACCTCAAACTAAACCTGACCCAACCTATAATTTTTTTTTAATTTTAGGGACTTAATTATAAATAAATTAATTAAATTTAAAGATTTAATTATAAAAATATTTTTTAAAAATTTGTTTATAAAAATCTAATTTTAGTGATCTAATTATAAAAAATATGTAAAAAATATACTATTACAAAATATCCCTAAAAATATATAAAAGAAATTTCATTATTAGTCTCGAGTTGTTCCGATATTTTTCACCTAACCCAAACGGGAGGCTCACCGGATCCGGTACGAGAATGTTTGCTCCTGCATGTTTCTTTAATGATATTAGTTCCAGGCTATATTCTCTGTTTTAATGAGAACTTTGGCGCTGAAAGAAAGTTCGTAGTACAGTTCTCCATAGTTACTGTAATAGTTAATGATTGGTTATGCTCATCATAAAATTTCTAATGCTTTTAGTTCTTCTAATGTCACTTTTTATTCATCATTCTCTTCTCAGAGACTGATGCAGCAGTTTAAACATGGTGATTAAGAAAAACTACGATCAAATATGCCGTTCGCTTTCGTCCCGATAAGGTATGCAACTAGTTTGCATGTACCTGTTTCACAGACAAGCTACTGAGCAGTCTTAATGATGCACTAGAATCATATTTGCTTCCATGGATTCAGGGCTAAAGAGTTGATCTTAGCCAGGGTTTGTATTGTTTGCAGTTTAGATCATATCGAAATTACAAGAACTGTTAAAGTTCGAAACAATCTGGTTTTCCTTGAGCATTTGTCTCAAAACTTCAGCAGTCTTATGGATAAACTTAGGCTAAAATAAGAAACATGTTTGACAACTCAGAATTATTCAATCATGGGAATTTGAAAAGTAAGATACCAAAAAACACATGTATGGAGAGCATGATAGAAGCTGGTTTGTTTTAGACAGCTCGATATTTGCAGAGTCATCAAAACTCCTCCCTTTCAAAGACGGCTGCTGCGCCCATTCCGGTGCCTATGCACATTGAGACCACTCCAAAGCGACAGTCCTTACCACGACGCTTCATCTCATACAACAAGGTACTAACACAGCGAGCCCCTGATACACAAAAACATTAAAGTTTATTGGCATAATATCATACATACACAAATTGGTGCATGTTTGTGTCCTGAATTGGTTGCACTTTTCATTATCTATCATGGGATCAGTTTTTAACTTGCTACAAATTGTCAAAATTCTGTAAGATAAGTACCTGTACAACCCAAAGGATGCCCGAGGGCTATGGCACCTCCATTAACATTGACCTTTTCACGATCGAGCCCCAGGTTCTTACAAGTGTATACATACTGAGATGCAAATGCCTGAGGAAAAAAAGCATTTACATATTGTATGTTTAGAAAAGAAAGTAAAATTCAAATGAAAGTCATTGTCAACATAAAATCAAGTATAGAAACCCATTACCTCATTGATCTCAAACAAGTTGATATCATCAATCTTAAGACCTGCAGATTTGACTGCGACTGGTATAGCAACGGCAGGACCGATGCCCATCACAGCAGGATCCACACCAACAGCAGCAAAACTTCTGCAAAGTGGAGCACAAGAAAGCAATGTGAGGAACTCATTCCTCAACCATTAGTTAATTTTGTAAATGGCTTAAAAGGCTTTTTTTAACCTCTAAATTTGTAAAGCCAGAAGCTTGATAAACATGACAGGCATTGCTATACATATTTACTTAATGTCTATTGTTTTCTATCAAAGCCCTAGCTTCTTTGACTGTTCTTTTGTGACAGAAGTCCGACATTATATCGTCAGTGACCATATTAATATTTCAGTAAACTACAAAAATGAATGCAAAATGGAACCATCATTTAGCTGTTCACCAAAAGATGATTTAGCGTAGCCAAGACAAATGACCAAAAATCAACTTGTAGCAGTTTTCATTACCTGAAAACACCAAGGATTGGAAGTCCTTTCTGCATAGCCAAACTTCGCTTCATGAGGAGAACTGCTCCTGCGCCATCGCTCACTTGGCTAGCATTTCCTAAGAAAATTGAAACACAAGTTCCATTCAAATTAGATTTTATTTATGTCAGAAAAAAAAAACTTTTCAAAAATTTGATTTGTATATTTATGTATACCAGCAGTTGTGGTTCCATCCTTCTTAAATGCAGGCTTCAATTTGGCTAGACCTGCCATGTCTGTGCCTGGGGGGATACCATCATCAACCGAAATTACGACTGGCTTCTCTTCTCCAGTTTTAGGATTCACAATCTTTGGATAGCAACAAGGTAAGATAATAAAATATCATAAAAATTCTAAACCGGAATAATTTACTACCCAAAATTACCTTTGTGGCTACAGGAATAATTTCTTCTTTGAATTTACCAGATGCTGTTGCATCAGCAGCACGCCTATGTGATTCAACCTATGTTTACAACGGCTTTTCAGATTAACAAAGACAAAGTTTACATCAGTAGGCAAAGGTAAATTGAAAAGGAAAGAACTTACAGCGGCCTGGTCTTGTTCTTGCCGTGTCACACCATAGCGTTGTGCAACATTTTCGGAAGTAATGCCCATAGGAAGAAGACAATCTCTGGCTTGGGCAAACACTTCTGTCTGTAAAAATAAATGCAATTAAATATTAAGCTTTGCTAATGTAAAACATATCCTAAAGAGAGAAAACAAACAGTGTTTAACATACCTTTGGGTTAACTTTCTCTTTCCCAGCAGCTAAACCATCAGTTGTCATGCTCTCTCTCCAATCCAGCACCAATGCCTACATTTGAAACCGAGAAGGTTAATACCGGATCCAAGGTGAAGGTTGCAAGGATATCCGAAAAATCTTTCTCAGCATTTGAATATATAGATAAGATAAAACATCCTCACCGATATCATAAAACCCTGCCTTTATGCAAGCAGCAACATCGGCAACCGCTTGTAGGCCCGATGAACATTGCCTGTTGACAGTTCTAATTGGTACCGTATCTGGTTGAACCATGTAACTATATTAGCAACATATATATACACAAAAGGCATTGCAAACAAATGAAATTCAAAGGAAAATTTGAAACAAATTAGTTAAAATCTTTGAAAAGACTATGAAATCACAAAGGGTGAAGGAAAAACCGTACCAGGGAATCCGGCATAGAATGCCGCCATCCTACACTCCGTTGCTCTGTTTGACCCAGGTGCCAACACTGTACCAACAACTATATCTCCGACTTCACTTGGATTCACCTTTGTTCTATCAATCAAAGCCTGCATTGAGAAATAACTTAAGATGGTAAGCAAAATGAAACTGAATTCAAAGACAACTGAACTTAAAAACCAAAAGTACAGCATTTAAACCTTCAACACAGAGGCAAGCAAATCATCTGCTGGTGTATCCTTAAAGCCTCCACGTTTTGACTTGCAAATTGGAGTGCGGCATGCCCTGTGAGACAACAACACATAACACATGAAATGAAAGAAAAAACTGTTTTTGCAATGAAATCCTTTGGATTCAAACAATATATATAATCTGGAAGAATTGAGTTGAAGAATCCCCTAACGACTTACGCCACAATCACAATATCATCCCCCAGAGCAGCCGTCCGGGGAAAAGCAGCGGTATCCTTCGCCGCACAAACTGAAGGCTGATCAAATGAAAACAAACACACATTCAGAAAAGAGGATACAAAGGAAAGAAATCAAAATAAAAATGAAGATTAAACGAACCAAGAGAGCAGCAGAAGAAGATTGATGGGATAGTGAGGAAGGTTGTAAGTGATGAAGCAACACTTTTTGCCTGTTGATTGCCTTCTCCATTTTCTATATAAAAATCTCTTCTTTTTTCCTCTCGAAAGTCGAATCCTTTCACTTGGTTGCTCTCCAATGGAAATGTAGAAATGGGTTAAACGTATATATAGCGCACCGTCTGCAGTGTTTTTGGTCTGTGTTAGGTACTGGGGGCAGCAGGGGCAACTTCTCTGGCAGCCATTACAAATCGCACGTCATCAGATTTTTTTTTTAAAATATTTTGGGTAAACTGTAATAGAGGTTACTAAGTTATGAGTAAGATTATATTTGAGTCACTTAGTTATTATAAATTATATTTGGATCACTCAATTATAGTTAATATTACATTTGAAACACCCAATCAATAAAGGTTGTATTTGGATCACTCAATTATAGTTAAGGTTACATTTGGATCACTAAATTATAAGAAAAATTATATTTGAGTCACCCTTCATATTTAAAAAATATATATCAATTATTATACTAGAAATGATTTCAAATGAAATATTTAATATTAACGAGAATATACAAGTGATTTGTAAGAAAAAAATGACCAAATTGATATATTTCTTTTAAATATGAAGGACAAACATGTTGTAAACTTACTCATAATTGAGTGACTGAAATATAAATTTAATAATTAGCTGATCTATATGTAATTTTACCCATAAATAAATGACTCAAATATAACTTTTAATAATTAAATAATCCAAATGTAACTATACCTATAAATGAGTTACCTTTCTTGTAATTTACCCATATTTTTATGACCGTTCATTTTTGTTTGAATATTTGTTTATTACAAAATCACGTCTTCCACGTTTTCATTAATTATTTCTCTCTTTTTTAAATTGAATTATTTTTATGTTGAAAAATATTTTTTATTAATTAAGTAGCAAAAAAAATCTATTTTTAATTTTATATAAATTTAAATTTTGATATTTATATAATTATATTAATATTATTCTATTATTAAAAAAAGGCATAAATATAATTTTAACCCTTAACGTTTATAATTTTTATCATTTTGGCCCTTATTCTTTTTTTTTGATAAATTTAGTCCTTAACCTATATCTTTTTGACAAATAACTTATTTTTTAACTACCATAATAACTGGACCGTTAAAAATCTAACGATGATGACATGTCATATACATACGGTAATATATTTTAAATGATATGACATCTAACCTATCAAATACATATATATATATGGAATATGATTTTATTTCAATATAAAATATAAAACAATTAAAATTCAAATAAAATATTAAAAAATTAATTAATTCTAAAATAAAATACTACTAAACATTCCAAAACCTAACTACGATAGAATCAAAATCCTATCAAACAATTAAAATTTAAATAAAATATTAAAAAATCAATTAATAATATTTTTTCAATATAGGATTTTGATTCTATCGTAGTTAGGGTTAAGAATGTTTAGTAATATTTTATTTTAGAAATAATTATTTTTTTAATTTTTTATTTGAATTTGAATTATTTTATAATTTATATTGGAATAAAATTATATTTCATATATGTATTTGATAGGTTAGATACCATGTCATTTAAAATATATTATCGTATGCATATGACATATCATCATCGTTAGATTTTTAACGGTTCAGTTATCAGGGTAATTAAAAAATAAGTTATTTGTCAAAAAGATATAGATTAAGAGCTAAATTTATCCCAAAAAGAATAAAGACCAAAATGATAAAAATTATAAAGATTAAAGGTTAAAATTATCTTTATCACTTAAAAAATAGTGCTGAAATTTAGTAATGGGTGACCTTTTCAAATATATTGAGCTATTTTAATAAAAAAAGAAACGCCACGTTTTTTTTTTGTCTCTCATTTGGACGGTGTTCTCATTTTGATTTTTAATTATTAATTTATGCTTTATTTTCTTTTCCTTTATTAACATTTTAACAACTCAAGCCCATTAAAAAATAGAAAAAATAAGATTAAAAAAATTCTCTACTCCACTTTCACTTATTATCTCAAAATATTTATTTATATTTCTATTTAAATATTATTATCTTTACTTATTTTATAAATATAAAAAAATTAAATATATTATTATTATTATTATATATATCTTTTTATTATCACATTATGTCTATTCAATAATATATTTATAATAAAAAATAAAAGCTCAATAATTATTTTTATAATATTTCAAAGTTTAATGACAATTAAATTTTTAAAAATAATTTAGTGACAATTTGGAACTATCCCATATAAATTATTTGGATAGAGGTGAAAAAAATTGAAAAAAAGTTTTAATTTATTTATTTGGAAAGATTTTTAATTAATTTTTCTTTTGGAAAATTTTTTAATTATATTTTTGTTTTGGAAAGTTTTTTAATAATTTTTTTGGAAAGTTTTCTTTTATTTATTTATTTAAGTGAAAGTAATGAATATTAGAAAAAAAAACATGAAATTTTAGAAAATTCTACCACGGACGTCGCACACTGCTGAACACCATTAAATTAATTAATATCATTAGTCTTTAGATTTTTATTCTTTATAAATTAATTTAATAATGTTCAACGAAATTCAACATTAACAATGTTCAACGGTGTTCGACTCCCGTTATAGACTCATCCTGAAGTTTTATCATCCATTGCTTCCTCAAGAATTAAATTTTGTTCTCACCTGATTTGGAAAGAAAAATAAACTAAGCAAAGGTATATTAATAAAAAAAATTATTTAATTATTTATATATAATTCAATAATCGGTTAATCTTAATCGAATTTTATAAAAGTTTATTGTAGAGGTACTCTCTCAACCTAGATTTTTTGTTCACAATGTAAGATTTAAATTATTATTTTATTTAAAAAATTTAACATCTTATTTCGTTATACCGATTACTTGTCGATAATATTTACTCATTAATTGTACCTTTTAATTAAATTGTTGTATTTAAGAAACATACTAACCAAATTATTAAGTTTTTGTAATAAATTATTTAAAAAAACATAAATAAAATAAAATTATTTATTAATGTGACATTACATTAAAAATAAAGTACTTATATGTATTATCATACGAGTTATCATATTAACAAAATAAAAATAAAATGATTTAATCATCATTTTTGTTAAAATAACATCATTTTGATTTTAAAAAATTATAATCAAGTTTAATTTAAAAAAATAAAATCAAAATAATAAAATATATAAATATTGAGATAAATTTGTCATTGTGTCCGAAATAAAAACGTTGGTGGTATGCAATTTTAAGGAATTTTTACCTGTCTAAATTTTTTTTTTCTAACAATACGATACTCTTCATTTTATTTCCAACAATAGAATACTTCACTATAACAAAATAGAAGTTGGATAGATTATAATCCGACTTTAAACAGTATTTTACCTAAAAGAAACAGTATTTTTCAAAGTCGGACTGCAATCTATCTGTCTTCAAAAAATAATCTAAAAAAAATTTAGATAAAACACTATTTAAAATCGGATTATAATCCATCCGTCTTTGGATAATACCGTTTTCTAGGTAAAACCCTATTTAAAGTCGAATTATAATTTATCCGACTTCTGATTTGCTATAGTAAAATACCTTATTATTAAAAATAATTAAAAAAAACTATATTATAAGTCATTTCTTTAATCGTAAAAGTTATAAAATAAGTCATTTCTTTCCTCTCTTACTGTTTAACCAAATAAATATAATTAAAATTACTTCATATTCCTTTTATTGTTTTTAATTATATATTATATTTCATTTCCTCAATATTTTATTTAAATAGGATCCATTTCATAAAATAGTACATATATTATATCATACTATATCGTATTATGTTTTATTTGTTTTGAGTTCACATATCTTTATTTAAAGATAAAAAAAGCATTGAGATTTTTAATTGATCGAATAATTAAAAATATTAATTTACTTTAATTTTTTATATATTAAAAATTTAAATATTGTTGTATCGTAACCAAATGGATATAAAGCTTCTCCCAAGCTGATTGTCTTGTTGGTCCAAAATTGAAACCCAATTTGACATATACTAAGATCTAAATGCTTGGGGGTATGGATAAATGGGCTACGGTCTATCTATGCACGGATTTAATCCCTTTTAACGGGTAATTATTTTATGCATAAAATTTTTATAAATATTTTAATTTTAAGATTTAAAGATTTTATTTATGATTTAAGGTTTATCGATTTTATTATAATAATTTTAAATTTAAGAGTTGTTAATAAAATTTTGAGTTTAGAATCAAATTTAGTATTTATTGATTAAAACTTAAATCTTTAACTATATTATCTTAAACCCTAAATTATAAACATAAACTCTAATTTTTAATTATAAACCCTAAATTCTAAATCCATACACTAAAATTCCTAAACTCTAAACCCAATATAATATCCTAAAATTAAAATACTTGTAAAACCAAAAAATATTATTGTATGTATATAAGATAATAATCGTATTACTTACTACTTCAAAATATTATAGAGTTCCAGAATTTTTGTGTGTATTTAGTTACAAGAATATGATATGATTACAATTAAAATTAATATATACTTGAATAGATTAGAATCAAAACTAATTTTTATTAAGGTTGGAACAAGGAACACAGAACGAGAGAGAAAAATACTTTGTACATTTGGTTTACGAAAAAAAGACTACTATTAAGAATAAAATTATTAGAATATAATATTATCTAATATATTATCGAGTTAACCCGAAACGTTGAACTTCGACGTTTGGGCATCGAATTTAAGTTTTGGGCCTTGGGCTTGTTTGTGTTAAGTTGCCTTTGGCCCAAAGTGTTTTAAGTGAAGGACAATACAATAATGCTCTAATTGATGACAAAGAAGGGGAAAAAGGAGTAAGTTTTTTGCAGAGTTGGTTGTAGGTGAGGTCACCTTGCTTTTGCTTTTTTCTTTCTCCTAGAAAGATAAGAAAACTTCTAAAAGGATTAATCTTTAAAATTTCTATTGAGAATCACGTTTTTGACCTAGAGAAGAGGTTATAGAGCTTGTGGAGATCTACAAATTAAGGTGTTGTTTGCTAAGTTTGGTGAAGAGAGAGTTTTGGAGAGGTTGCAAGGTGTATTTCGAGAATGAGTTTTTGAGAGCATCAATCTCAGTTTGTTAGTGTTATTAAGTTTTGGAAACCTTTTCAATGTGTGTCTAATTCGTTTCTTATCTTCCCCTTGTAGAGAAAGAAGTTGGAGAACCCTTAAGAAGCTTTAAGAAGGAGAAAGCTTGAATAGAAGGGAAAAATGTGTTTACAGATGGTTTTACTAAAAGTTTGTACTCTTCTAACTCTCTAGCATATTGCATCTCATAGAAATATGTTGGTTGCATGTATGTTGGATTGTTTGATTGCTTTGGTTGCTTGAGAACCCTTTAATGGTGATTTGGTGGATGATGAACTACCATAAAATGGTTAGAAATACACTTAAAATTATCCCAATAACGTGTAGGAACAAAGTGGGAATCAACCATGTAGGTTGAGTTTGGAAATTTGGTGATTTCCCAACCCAGAACTGCATTTTCGTGCAGGGGTATCGGTATGGGGTGATCTCGTATTGGTACACTAAAGTATAGTGGTAGGTTAAATATAAAGGGCATATCGATATGATCGCCTGTGTACCAATACACCCTACTTAATTCAAATTTCAAAGACGTTTTTCGATACCAGTACGCAAGGGCGTATCAATACCATTGTTACATTGGATTTAAAATATAAGGGTGTATCGGTACACCAAATAGGTGTATCGATACAGGCTCAGTTCAGTATCGGTACGGGGGATAACCGTATCTGTACAAGTAGGTATTCTTGGGTTGTTTGAAGTTGACTAGTTTAGCGTATCGGTACGCGATGGAGGCATATCGATACTGGAGGGAGTATCGATACCCCAAATAGGCATATCAGTACTCGCTGAACAATCTATCCAAAAATTAACACTTTTATTTGAGGGTTCTATAATTCGGGGAAAATGTTCCTAAGAGTCTCATAGGGTGTAAAATTAAATGTTAAAACCGATAATTTAACCCTGTTTAAGAGGTAATAGTTAATCACTTGGTAATTGACGGGTAATTAGTTGGTGATAAAAACCCTTAAGGTATTAGTGGATTTATATGTGATGTTTGGTAAGCTAGGAATCTTCTTGTGTGCTGATGGGTTACCTATTGATATAATATTATGAAGTAGGTCCGGACACCTTATATATATATATATATATATATGATTAAAGTGTTGCAACACTCGAAAACATGCCGAACGTAGGATCCCAATGCTTAGTGGACGCAGGCCTCATTCTAGACTATGGGATCTCAATACTTAGTGTAAGCGGACCCTACTCGTAGTGTATGATCCCGATGCTTAGTGGTCGAGGGTCGCACTACTATATATATTGCTATTATGGTATATTATATGTTGTGTGGACTTCTCTTAACATGTATATGTTATGTGCCGATAATATACATGCATGATATCCTGTGTTTAGGCGGATAAGGTAGCGCTATTGTTCTCATGCCATGACATCATCCATGTAGCATTTGCTTTATTTATGATATGTGCGATGTGGGTCGAGTGGTGGAGTACCCAGTGAGCTTCTATAGCTCAACATTTTCGAAATGTGTTTCCATGTGTAGGTTAGGTGGCGACGTGGAGCGGAGGAGCACCATCGGGGTTGGTTTCAACATTGAATTATGTTAGAGTAATTTTACTAGATATAATAGGTCATGTACTTATAAACCCTATATGTGATTTATAACTCTATTTTATTTGGGCTTGATTCGAATGTTTTTAAAGTTGTAAATTTGGAGCTCCTTACTTTTGGAACTATTTGATTTTACATGGTTTGAAATTAATGGACTTACTATGGATTTGGACTTGAATTGGTTATTTGGTCTTTTGAAATGAAAATTTTGAAATACTAGTTTTGGGTCGGAGGCCCAATGTAACATCCGGTTCGAGGGTGTTACATTTAGTGATATCAAAGCATAAGTTTATTCGGTTCTAGGAAGTCCCCGGGGGAGTTTAGTATAGTATATTAGTGTTAGATAAGTACATGCCCATGAGTCGAAGTTGTACTTGATTTAATGTTGAAAATTCGATGATGTAATCTTATTTGTTTGTTTCCAGTAAAAAAGTATGTAAAGAAGAGGCATATATGATGAAGAGAATTAGGATTCTTGGGAAAGGGAAAATGACAATGAGTGCGTGCCCGATATAGAGGCACCGTCTGAGGATGTTTTTGGACAAGAGGCCAACTAATTTTCAAAGCTGAATTGAGCGTTGCACCGAATCGTGAGGTCTATACCGAGGCCATATGCTACGCCTTGAGAGACGTCTGTTGATAGGGTACGAAGGCAAGAAGCTATTGATTTCCATGGGACGAGAAAATATAATCTTGTGCAAGCTGATCAGTGGTTGCATGATACTCGGTGGATCATGAGACAAATGAGGCTAAGGTCAGAACATAAGTTATCGTGTGTTCTGTCTCTTTTGAATGGCAATGTAGGAGAATGGTGGGAGACGATAAAGCTCGGATGGTATCATAATTGCTCGACTTGGGATGAATTCCTTGATGAGTTTGAGTAGAAGTATGTGGGTGAGACCCACAAAGATACCTTGAGGGATCGTTTCACCCATCTTGTGCAAGGGAACCATTCGGTCTTTGCTTATGAATGAGAGTTCCTACAATTGAGTAGGTATACTCCGAAGTTGATGGCCACGGACAAGATACGATGTAAGAGGTTCTTGAAGGGTTTAAGGAAGAAGTTTCAGACTTATCTCATTGTTGCCCTACCTAAAGGATTTTTAAGTTGATTGTTAATGCCAAGTCTTTAGAACAAGTGCAAGGTTTAACTTATGGATCATCTTTCGGGTAAGGAAATACTAATGGGAATAATCAGATCTACTCCAACAATTCTCATTCATACTCTAGGAGAAGTAGAAACCGTTGGAATCAAAATAAAGGAGCTTTTAATTAGGGATCAGGATCAAACCATAGGTCTGAGTCGGTAGATAGAAGGAGACAATCTACATCTTTTCTGATGATGAGTGCAGAGAATTCTCAGAAGAGTTAGGGTGACCCAGTTTGTCCTCAGTATGGGCGGAACTATCGAGGAGTGTGTTGGGGAGTGGTTAGAGCTTGTTACCATTGTGGATAGACGAAACACTTGTTAAAGGAATGTCCTGAGAAGGCGAGGTTGTCGACAAAGCAAGTGTAAATGACCAGTTATCCAAGCATAAGTGGACGAGATTTTTCTCATAATGGGGTAAAATATGTGTTGGGTGGTACCTTCTAGTCCACGATGAGAGCTCCAACTAGGCAGTATACTATGACGGAACAAGAGGAATATACAACTACCGATTTTTTCTTAGATACATTCACCTTATTTTCAATTTTCATAGTTGCTCTTGTGGACTCGAGGTCTACCCACTTCTATATCTGTAGTGGGATATCTAAGCAATGGGGGTTGCCAGCCTAGGATCTAGAGATAAGAGTTCGAGTGAAAAGCCCGTTGGGTTTATGTGTTAATGGATAAGGTGTATTAGAGATTTCCAATCAAGGTGCAAGGTCAATCTTTCCGACAAATCTTATAGTCTTACCATTTCAAGAGTTTGATGTAATCTTAGAGATGGTTTGGTTATTCAAACATGATGAAAGTTTAGGTTATAGATCTAAGAGTTTGAAGCTTTGTGTGACATATGGGTTAAATATTATCGTGAGAGGAGGAAAGAACTCATGTTTACAAAATGTGGTATCAACTTTGTCAGCTTAACGGTTAATCCAGCAAGATTGTGAGGCTTTCCTAGCTCACGTGATGGATGTTAAGGTTGAGATCCCGACGTTAGAGAGTTTGAGGGCAATGAGTGAGTTTGTGGATGTGTTTCCGGAGGGGTTACCCGATTTACCTCATGACCGTGAGTTGGAGTTTTGTATAGATATGATGTCAGGTACGACACTGGTATCTATAGCATCGTATCGTATGAAACCAAAAAAGATGAAAGAGTTAAAATAAAAAATCTAAGAGTTTCTCGAGAGAGGTTTTATCCGACCAAGTGTGTCGCATTGGGGAGAGACAATTTTGTTTTTTTAAGAAAAAGAATGAATTAATATAGATGTGCATTGACTATCGTCTGTTCAAGAAAGTCACCATTAAGAAGGTGAGGGGTACATGTGTGTTCTCTAATATTGACTTAAAGGTCGAGGTACTACCAATTGAAGGTGGTGGAGGAGGATATCCAAAAGGCCGCTTTTAAGACACGGTATGGACATTATAATGTCATTTAGGTTTACAAACGCACCTACAATTTTTATGGACTTGATGAATCAAATCTTTTAGTCATACTCGGAGGAGGAGCCTGACTATCACCTAAGATTGGTTCTTTAGGTTTTGAGGGATAGGTGTCTCTACACTAAGTTTACTAAGTGTGAGTTCTGGTTGTAAGAGGTGAAATTTCTTGGCTACATAGTTGCGGCGAATAGAATCCGTGTGGACCCTCAGAAAATCCAAGTTGTTGTGGAATTCAAACCACCAATAAATGTTTCAAATATTCGTAGCTTCGTTGGTCTTATGGAATACTAGAGAAGGTTTGTCAAGGGTTTTTCGATCATAGCAACAACATTAACCAAGTTGTTGCAAAAAAGTTATTCAATTTGTGTGGAATAAGAGGAGATAAAAAGTTTTGAACAACTTAAGACGTATCTTAAGGAGGCACCAATCTTAACGCAACAGGAACTTGGTAAAGATTATGTGTTGTTTAGCGATGATTCCTTAAATGAGTTGGATTGTGTGCTCATGCAAGAGGTTAAGGTGATTTCTTACGCCTCAAGACAGTTGAAAACCCTTGAAAGGAACTATCTCACGCATGATATTGAGCTTGCTGCAGTTATCTTCGCGTTGAAGATATGTAAGCATTATCTTTATGAAGAGAAATGCTACATGTACATTGACCATAAGATTCTGAAGTATTTGCTTGCCCAAAATGAGTTGAATCTAAGACAACGATGTTGGATAGAGTTGTTGAAAGACTACGAATGCATCATAGAGTTCACCCCGATAAGACGAATGTGGTCGCCGATACTTTGATTCGAAAGTCTATGTCAAACCTTAGAGCTATGTTCGCTAGGTTAAGGATGACCGATGATGGAGGACTTTTAGTAGAATGCGTGTTGAGCTCATGTTAGTTCATAAGATAAAAAGGATACAAGTTCTTGATGAGAATTTGGTAGCTCAGATAGAGGCGATACAAAGAGGTGAGGCATCAAACTTTGAGATACGGGATGATGAATTCTTGTTTTTCAAGGTTCGCTTGTGTGTACCAACTTTTAGGGATCTAAGGGATTGTATCTTAAGGGAAGCTCGTCGTACTCTTCTAAATCCCTAACATCTTGTATCTCGTAAAAATAGGTTGGTTGCATGTATATTGGATTGTTTGATTGCTTTGGTTGCTTGAGAATCCTTTAATGGTGATTTGGTGGGTTGATGGTGAACTACTATAAAATGGTTAGAAACAAGCTTAAAATCATCCCAATAATGTTTAGGGATGAAGTGGGAATCAACCATGTAGGTTGAGTTAGAAAATTTGGTGATTTCCCAACCCAAAACTACATTTTCGTGTAGGGGTACCAGTATGGGGTGATCCCGTATTGGTACGCTAAAGTATAGTGGTAGGTCAAATATAAAGGGCATATCGGTATGATCACCCATATACCCATACACCCCATTTAATTCAAATTCTAGATACGTTTTTCAATACCGGTACGCAAGGGGGTATTGATACCATTGTTACATTGGATTTATAATATAAGGGTGTATCGATACACCAAATAGGTGTATCAATACGAGCTCGATTTAGTATCGGTACGGGGGATAATTGTATCTATACAATTAGGTATTCTTGGGTTGTTTGAAGCTGATTAGCTTAGCGTATCGGTACATGATGGAGACATCGATAAAAGGGGGCATATTGATACCCCAATAGGCGTATTGATACTCGCTGAATAATCTATCCAAAAACTAACACTTTCGTTTTGGGGTTCTATAATTCGGGGAAAAAGGTCTTAAGGGTCTCTTAGGGTGAAAAATAAATGCTAAAATTGATAATTTAATCTCGTTTATGAGGTAATTGGCTAATCACTTGGTAATTAGCGGGTAATTAGTTGGTTATAGAATCCCTTAAGGTATTAATGGCTTTATATGTGTTGTGTGGTAAACTAGGGACCTTGTTGTGTGCTAATGAGTTACCTATTGATATAATATTATAAGGTAGGTCTGGACACCCTATATATATATATTAAAATGTTGCAACACTCGAAGACATGCCGAACGTAGGATCCTGATGCTTAGTGGTCGCGGAACTCGTTCGAAGATGCTTGATGGCCTATTCTAAGCATGGATGTAGGATCTCGATGCTTAGTAGACGTTGGCCTCATCTTAGACTATGAGATCCCGGTGCTTAGTAGAAACAGTCCCTGCTCGTAGTGTATGATCTCAATGCTTATTGGTCGAGGGCCGCACTACTATATATTATTATCATTATTATTATTATTATTATTATTATTATTATTATTATTATTATTATGGTATATAATATGTTGTGTGGATTTTTCTCTTAACATTTATATGTTGTGTGTCGATAATATACATGCATGATATCTTGTGTTTAGGCTTATATGGTAGCACCATTGTTCTCATGCCATGACATCATTAATGTAACATTTGCTTTATTTATGATATGTGCGATGTGGGTCGAGTGGTGGAGTACCCATTGAGCGTCTGTAGCTCAACGTTTTCGAAATGTGTTTTCGTGCGTTGATTAAGTGGCGACGAGGAGAGAAGGAACACCAACAGGATTGGTTTCAACTTCGATTTATGTTAGAGTACTTTTACTAGATGTAATGGGTCATGTACTTGTAGGACCCTATATGTGATTTATAACTCTATTTTATTTGGGCTTGAGTCGAATATCTTTAAAGTTGTAAATTTGGAGCTCCTTACTTTGGAACTATTTGATTTTACATGGTTTGAAATTAATGGACTTACTAAGGATTTGGACTTTTGAAATGAAAATTTTGAAGTATGAGGGTTTTGGGTCGGAGGCTCAATATGACGTTGAAGTCAAATGTGTTATAAAGAATGTGAGATAATAATGTTTGATTAAAAAAATTAAAATTATCTGAAAATATTTTTATAAAATTATCCTTGTGATATATTTTTTATAACAAATTAAGTTTAATATTAAATAAAAGAATATTTGGATTCAATATAACTATTTACATTATCTAAATTTTGCAAAGAAAAAATGAATTTTATTATTATAATTAAATATGTTATAGTTAGATATAGTTTAGTTAGCTGTAATTATATCAATATAAATATGTTATAATTAGTCATAATTAGTTAGTTAATTAAATTTATATCCACGTAAATCTTGCTCTTAAATTTTTTATAAATTAGATATTTAGATGATATATTTGAAAATATTATTAGAAACATTACAAACAAAAAATTAATAAAAATACATTAAACATTAAAAAGTTATTAAATGTGTAATATTATTTAATATTAAATTAATATAAAATAATAATATTTAATCAATTTATGCCCTATATAACCAGTTATATAACTAAAAAAACAAATGAACTAATATGAAAATAAACGTGGTAAACTTGATTCGAGAACCGAAAACCGAAACTCGATTGAATTCGAACAAGATGATCTTAACGTGATCCAAAACCCGAATCGAAACCGAAACCGATCCGAATTCTAGAACAACTGATATAGACCAGTAATCGATTTGACCCAAACCGAAAACAACCCGAAATTAACTTGCTCAAAACTGATCTAAACCGAACATCAATATGATTTTAACCCGATAATTGAGTCAAAGTGAATGAATAATTTATTTTTACTATTGTTTATTTTTTAACAATATGATAAATAATAAAATAATATATGTTTTATTATCTTTTTGTATTATGATAATACTAATTAATCACTACATCTGATAATAATTTAATGTTTAATAACAATTTAGTCATTTAATTCAATATGTCATTCAAATAAAATTTAACTCAATGTAATCCCTTATCTCAACTAATATTTTTGTAACAATTTTGTATTATGTAATCCCTTATCTCAAAAATAAGATTTTTGTAAAACCAAAATTGATTTTGATATAACAATTATGAATAAGGACTATTTTGTAATAAATTTTTAAGTCCTTAAGTCAAATTTTTGATTTCAAGTCAAACCAAGAACTTTGAAATAAAATTTCTAAGTGTTTTGATACGAGAGTATCGATACCATTTCAACCGGTATCGATACCCTACTGCATTTTAAAGCCTTGTTCTTGAAACTAAGAACGAATATCGAAACATGGTTCGATACCATTATGCCACTGGAAACGCATGTTTCGAACCAAGTATCGAACCACATCGAATATTTTTATTTGTTTTAAATAATCTTTTAAAATAGGACTCAAGGTATCGATACTGGTATCGATACACCCTTTAATTCCCAACGGCTATTTTAGCATTTAATGAGTTGACCGTTGGTGGCAGTTAAAACTTTAAATGATGGTTGAGATGTTTCGAAACATGGTTCGATACCCACCATTACAGTTTAGTAATGGCATCGATACCTGTTTCGATACCCTCCCTATTAAATGCACAACGTCTCTTTCTTTTTATAGGCTGTTCCGAAACAGGTTTCCCGAGTATCGATACCTATGTCTGCAGAAGAGCATTTATGACGGGAAAATGAAGTCTCAACGTCTTTAATTCATTTCCCAACAACCAAAACGGTTAGAAATCAATGAGGACATATAAAATGAAGATGTTCAAGCAGCATTAACAACTATTGAACCTCAAGCAACATCCAAGCACAAAAAAATCCAACTCAAAGCACTTAATTGTATATCCTTGCTCCCAACTCTTGTAATTTCACTTTGATCATTTGTAATCTGAGTTTAGGGAGAGTTTGTTTGTATTGGGGGCATTTATTTCTTGTGAGAGAATTCTTGTTAGCCCACTTTAATCTCTTGTAACACCTTGTGAGGTCCAAATCAATTTTGGGTAGAAAATTGATTTGTTTGTAACGGTTATCCCTTGAACCGAGAAAAAGGTCGAATTCAATAGTGAATTGGTTTCAAAATCCTTAGTGGGAGCTAAGGTAGTGGATGTAGAGCTTGTTCCGAAACTTGAACCACTATAAATCGTTTGTCCTTAAATTTCACATTTTTACCAAAATTTTCCCGACCAATTTTTAATTGCCAATTCACTCCCTTCTTGGCCGTACTTCAAGATCGATCAACTCAACAATTGGTATCAGAGCCTAATCTTTGAAGAGATTCACATCTACCAAATAAGATCCAAGGTGTGTTGATCACATCTACAAGAAGAATCAAATGGCCTCCACCTCTGGTTCATGGAACGAGTCACATTCCATCAGCAAGCCACCCTTCTTCAATGGGGACAACTACCCCTATTGGAAGAATAGGATGAGGTTGTTCATCAACTCTAATGATTATGTCCTTTGGGATATAATTGAAGATGGTCCCTCAATTCCTATGAAGCAAGAAGGAGATCGACAAGTGCCTAAGAAGAGAAATGAGATGACCGATGAAAAAAAGAAGGATGTCTACAAACGACAAAGCTCTTCACTTTTTTTTGTGCACTTGGTCCCGACATCTACTCAAAGATGTTATCTTGCACAAGTGCCAAAGAAGTATGGGACTCCTTGGAGACAACTTATGAGGGCACAAATAATGTCAAGGAGACAAAGAGAGGTCTTCTAAATCTCAACTATGAGAATTTCAAGATGGAGACGGATGAAGACATCACCAAGATGTTCGATAGATTCTCGGTGATCGTCAATGGTCTCAAGGGTTTTGGTGAGATCATTCCGGAAGAGAAACTCGTTCGAAAGCTCATCTACTCTCTTCCCGAGTCTTGGGATAGCAAGAGAACGGCTATCATTGAAGCCAAAAATTTGAAGACTTTAAAGCTTAATGCTCTTTTGGGATCTCTTCTCACCCATGAGATCATGAGGAAAGGAAGAGAAGAAGAAAAGAAGAAGGAAGAGGTGAAGATTGAAAAGAGAGAGGTTGAGAAGAAGAAGCAAGGGATTGCTCTCAAAGCCTCAATGTTACAAGAAGAAGTAGATTCTAGTGAAGAAGAAGAGTTAGAAGAATTAGCTATGGTAGCCAAAAGATTCACTAGACTCATGAGGGCAAATAGAAATAGGAGATTCCAAAAAAAAGAAGGATTTTAAGTCAAAGGTCAAAGAAGATGAGAAAGATCAAATTATTTGCTATGAATGCAAGAAACCCGGTCACATTAGGACCGATTGCCCACAATACAAAAAGAAGGGTTTTGACAAGAAGAAGAAACAAAAGGCTCATGTTGCCACATGGAGTGATGAGGAGTCATCATCCGATGAGGACAATGAAGTAGCCAACCTTTGTCTCATGGCTCTTGATGAGCCTAAGGTAACCCTTGATTCCTCTTGCAATGATCTTACATATGATGAATTATATGATGCTTATGATGAATTACAAGATGTTTATGATGAGTTGGTTTTAAAATTCAAAGAATCAATTTTGAAAAGCAAGAGAACTATTTCCGATTTAGAAATGAAAAATGATTCTTTGACAAAAACGATTTTGGATTTGGAAGAATATGTTGTTACTTTAAATGGTGATTTAAAGTTTTTTCAAAATGAAAATGTGGATTTAAACAACCTTATTTCTAGCTTGAGTGATAATCACCACAAAGTGGTGAATGAGCTTAAAGATCAAATCAAAGTGGTTGGTAATTCTACTTTTGAAAAAGGAAGCTCTTCAAAACCCAACCATGTGAAAAAGAACTTTTATGGCCACAAACAAAGAAGTTTTCAAAGGCATGCTAGACATAGAAAAATTAGGAGTGTGTGGGTTCCTAAGGAACTCATTATTTCTAATAATATTAATGCCATTGCATCATGGATTCTTAAGGGAACCAAGCTTTTGGGAACTAACTCTCATGGACCCAAAATGATTTAGGTACCAAAAGTCAAAAACTAAATCTTTGTTTGTAGGTTGAGCATTGCTTCAAGGCCAAAGCTTCAAGGCCAAAGCTTCAAGTCAAAACATGTGGTACCTTGATAGTGGATGCTCAAGGCATATGACCGGAGACAAGAGACGATTTAAGGAGTTAGAGCTCAAAAAGGGTGGAGTAGTGACATTTGGTGACAACTCCAAAGGCCAAATTGAGGGTATTGGCTCTATTGGTAATCACTCCTCTATTTTAATTGAAAATGTCTTGCTTGTTAATGGTCTTAAGCATAATTTGTTGAGCATTAGTCAATTGTGTGATAAAGGTTTCTATGTCTCTTTTGATAAACATGGTTGCAAAATAATAGACATAGAATCAAATAGAACAATGCTCATAGGTCATCGCATAGGAAATATATATATGGTGTATCTAGATGACATAAACTTTTCTCATGCATGCTTAGTTGCTAGTGATGAAAATGATGCATGGTTATGGCATAGAAAACTAGGACATGCTAGCATAAGTGTTTTAGAGAAACTAGCCTCCCAAAATCTAGTTAGAGGTTTACCTAAGCTCAAGTTCTCCTTAGATAAAGTTTGTGATGCATGTGCTAAGGGTAAACAAAAGAGAGTTTCTTTTAAGTCCATTAATGATGTTTCAACTAGTAGAGTATTACAATTGATCCATATGGATCTCTTTGGACCTATTAGGACTACTAGCTTGGGTGGAAAATCATATGCATTTGTTATTGTTGATGATTACTCTAGATACACTTGGGTTCTATTTTTAAGTACCAAAGATGAAGCCTTAGAAAAATTCATCACATTTTCAAATATTTCTCAAAATGACCTTGATTAAAGAATTTCTCATATTAGAAGTGATCATGGAACCGAATTTCAAAATTTAGGTTTTGAGAATTTTTGTAATGAAAATGGGATTAGCCACAATTTTTCGGCTCCTCGCACTCCTCAACAAAATGGGGTAGTTGAGAGGAAAAATAGAACTTTAGAAGAAATGGCTAGGACCATGCTTTGTGAAAACAATTTACCTAAGTATTTTTGGGCGGAAGCCACAAACACTTCTTGTTACATTATAAATCGTGTAATGATTAGGCCAATTTTGAAAAAGACTCCTTATGAGATTTTAAAATCAAAGAAGCCTAACATTAGCTATTTTCACCCTTTTGGGTGCAAGTGTTTTGTTTTAAATAATGGAAAAGACACTTTAGGTAAATTTGATGCAAAAAGTGATGAAGCTATTTTTCTTGTATATTCTTTAAATTCAAAGGCTTATAGAGTTTTCAACAAAAGAACCTTAGTTGTAGAAGGGTCAATACATGTGGTTTTCGATGATAACCTCCTTCCTAGGAAGGAATCTTGTGATGATGATGATGTAGGAATCATTGAAACCATTGATGATGGACAAGCATCAAAGGTGGATGGGGTTCCAACCAATGAGGAAACACAAGATCCTCCAATAGAAGCTTTAGGAGATGTAAAGCTTAGAAAGGGAAGTGAGCTACCCAAGGGAGTTCAACTATGTCAAAAGTGGTGAAATCTTGGGTGATCCATCCAAGAGGGTAACTACTCGTTCTTCTCTTAGATTAATGAACCATATTGCTTTTATCTCATGCATAGAGCCTAAAAATATTAAAGAAGCCTTAGGTGATGATTATTGGATATTGGCTATGCAACAAGAGTTAAATCAATTTGAGAGAAGTAATGTGTGGATATTAGTTGATAGGCATAGTAATAAATCTACTATAGGAACTAAATGGGTCTTTAGAAACAAACTAGATGAGAGTGGTAACATTGTGAGAAATAAAGCTAGATTAGTTGCTCAAGGTTACACTCAAGAAGAGGGAATAGATTTCGATGAAACCTATGCACCCGTAGCTAGAATGGAAGCCATTAGGATGCTACTTGCATTTGCATGTTATCATGATTTCAAGCTTTTTCAAATAGATGTCAAAAGTGCTTTCTTAAATGGTTTTATAAATGAAGAAGTGTATGTTGAACAACCACCGGGTTTTGAAGATCCAAAATTTCCAAACCATGTATTTAAATTAACAAAAGCTTTATATGGTTTGAAACAAGCTCCTAGAGCTTGGTATGAAAGACTTTCAAATTTTTTAATTGAAAAAGGTTTTGAAAAAGGGAAGGTGGATACTACACTTTTTATAAAAAGGTTTAAAAATGACATCTTAGTAGTTCAAATTTATGTTGATGATATAATTTTTGGATCTACTAATGAATGTTATTGTCAAGAATTTTCTAAGCTAATGCAAGGTGAATTTGAGATGAGCATGATGGGGGAGCTCTCATTCTTCTTGGGACTCCAAATCAAGCAAAGGAAGGATGACACCTTCATCAATCAAGCAAAATACATTAAGGATATGCTCAAGAAGTTTGGCTTGGAGAATGTGAAACCTCAAGCTATTCCTATGAGCTCATCTACTAAGCTTGACAAAGATGAAGGAGGTAAGTGTGTTGATTCTAAATTGTATAGATCCATGATAGGATCTTTGCTTTACCTTACCACAAGTAGACCCGATATCATGTTTAGTGTTTTCTTGTGTGCTAGGTTTCAAGCTAGTCCTAAAGAATCACACTTAGTAGCCATTAATAGAATTTTTAGGTACCTTAGAGACACACCTTGTTTAGGTCTTTGGTATCCTAAAGTCTCATCCTTTGATTTACATGCTTATTCGGATGCGGATTATGGAGGTTGTAAGATAGATAGGAAAAGTACTTCCGGAACATGTCAATTCCTAGGTAGTATGCTCATATCTTGGTTCTCTAAGAAACAAAATAGTGTAGCTCTATCTACCACCGAAGCGGAGTACATATCCTTAGGAAGTTGTTGTGCTCAAGTTTTATGGATGAAGCAACAACTCTTAGATTATGGCATTAAGGTAGAAACCATACCTCTTAAGTGTGATAATACTAGTTCCATATGTCTTACCAAGAACCCCATTCAACACTCTAGAACCAAACACATAGAAATTAGACACCACTTTATTAGAGATCATGTGTCTAAAAATGATGTTGTTTTAGAGTTTGTTGACACCTTAAACCAATTAGCGGACATTTTTACCAAACCTTTGGATAAGGAGCGTTTTTGGACCCTTAGGAGAGAGTTAGGTCTAACTAGCCTATCTTGACCTCTTAAGCATTGTTTTTATGCTTTTTGCTTGAATCTTGATTAAAATTATGCCTATGTTGTATTTGTATCTTGTTGCTTCTATGCATGTTGCTAGGGGGAGTATGAACTTGTTTTTTGCACTATAATCTTGTCATAACATCATTTTCACGCTTATAGGGGCTTTAGAGACTCATTTCTAGTACTTTAGAAGCCTAAAATGCAAAGCTCGCTAAGGGGTATCGATACAGCTAACACCTGTTTCGATACCTGTTCATTGAGTTCATCTGGGTATGTTCTGGGAAGAATTGGTATCGATACCAGGGTATCGGTACTAGCATCGAAACAAGTTGTTTCGGTACCTGTTCCGATACACGCGGCTGTAGTTTGCTTTAAAAGACACAAAACCTAATCTTACTCAAAGTAAAACTTTCCAAACATCCCTCTCTAAAACCCTAGCCGACTTTCCCTTTAAAAACCCTTCAAATCCATCGTTTTTCACCAAAATTTCAACGTTTTTCTTTGGGGATTTCACTCTATACATCAAAGCCAAGATCATATCAACTTTTGGTGCTCCAAAAACTACAAATTCTTCCTAATCCATAATCAAGGTAATTTTCGAAAAACCTTATTTTCGTTGATTTTTAGGATGTTAAAATTTAGATTTTAAACATATTTTGAATGCTTATTGTATGGGTTTTCATAATCCTACGAAAATTTTTCAAAATCAAAAAATTTTCATTAAATATAAATTAATTTTCTCGTATTAGTTTTCATTGGTTTTTCAAGCAAAATTTTCTTTAAATTCTCAAATACCTTGAATTATAGATTAATAGGATTGGATTAGGTTGATAGAGCATACATATTTTTAAATATAACTAATCTAATTCTTTTAAATCTCTAGATCATGGCACCAAAGAAACGTGCTCATACCGAGGCCGGGAGTTCATCTACTACTCGTGCTCCTCGTGTAAATTTGCCTGTGGTATTTGATTGTTGCTTGGATGGTCCGGGTAGAGTTGATAACTTTAACAACTTCCGAGACTACTCGCTTAAAAAGGAGCGATGTGTGGATGTTGACTTCATGACATCCTAAAAGTTCCTCTTTCGTTATTACGATCAAATCATCGAGTGAAAGTTTTTGCCTTTTCTCACCCATTCCGGCAAGTTCTTTCCAACTCTTGTCCTTCTCTTTTATGCTAATGATAAGTGTATTCTATCTAAGGACAAGACCAAAGTTGTGGCGATTGAATCTTACCTTATGGGTCGTACTTTTCGAGTCGATGTCGGCACCTTTGTTGATGCTTTTGGTCTTGAGGATGTTGGCCTTGATGACGAAGACTCTCTCGGATACTTTACCGGGTCGGTTATCTCGCTTGACGTTCATGACCGGTTCTTGCACCTTATTATATCTTGGTGGATTCGTCCATCAAACGGTAAGTACTCCAGGATTCGTCAAGTTTATAGTTTTTGGTTGAAGTGTTTCCGTGAAGCTCGTCGACCAAATCGTGCTCAGATTGTTTTCTCCGACATTGTGTGGCATATCTCTAATCGTGTCACTCCTCTTGTCAAGTCTTTTCCCTATGCTTGCATTCTCAGTTCTATTTTTTTGCATTTGGGAATTGATTGCTCTTACGACAAGGTGGAATCGGTAAAGGAACCCATAGGAGAAACTTCTCTCAATCGCTCTCACTTTCAATATGCCTTCAATGGTGAATGGGTTCGCGGTCCTCCTCCTCCTCCCGTTCTT
Organism: Abelmoschus esculentus; assembly: GCA_035048815.1. Lineage (NCBI taxonomy): Eukaryota > Viridiplantae > Streptophyta > Magnoliopsida > Malvales > Malvaceae > Abelmoschus > Abelmoschus esculentus. The sequence goes on from JAUCBN010000031.1 coordinate 13,060,062, forward strand.
GATCCGGAGCCTCTTCGACAACTTGCACCAAACACAGAGCTTATGGACTTTCTCACCTCATGGTTTGATAGTTTGGACGCTCGTTTTGCTAGTATGGATGCTCGGTTCGACTCTTTAGATGGAAGGTTTGATTCTTTGTCCACTCATTTCAATTCTCGCTTTGATGCTTTGGATACGAGATTGACGGGCTTGGAGAATCAAAGCACTTCCATGAGGATCTCCATTGAAGCTCTCCGTTACATGCAAAGCACTTCCATGAGGATCTCCATTGAAGCTCTCCGTTACATGCAAACCACTTCCAACAAAGATGGAGATGATGATGAGGACGAAGATGACGATGAGGGTGATGAAGGTGAGGATGGTGATGATGATGCGGATATGGGCGATGAGTGATCCTTAGTGTTTTACCTTTGCTTTGCTTTGGCTTTAGGACTAGTTATGTTTTTCTTTAAGTTCTTGTTGCATTCTCATTTCATATAGACTTATGCACCTATGTTATTTCTTTATGCTTTGGATTTTTTGTTGCTTTGGCTTTAGTTCTTGTTCTTGTTGGATTTTTGAATATTTAATGCTATGGATTATAATTTTATTTAAATGCTATGCTTGTTACGCGTTATGCCTCATATGGATTTTGATCTAACAAAAAGGGGGAGAAATATTTGTAGAATTTAAAGTTATGCACCTATTAAGGGGGAGTCCTTTTAAAATTTGTTTCAAAGTCTTAGAACCTAAAAGTGTGCTTTTAAACTTAAAAATTCATAATGGTTTTGTTATATCAAAAAGGGGAGATTGTAAAACCAAAATTGATTTTGATATAACAATTATGAATAAGGACTATTTTGTAATAAATTTTTAAGTCCTTAAGTCAAATTTTTGATTTCAAGTCAAACCAAGAACTTTGAAATAAAATTTCTAAGTGTTTTGATACGAGAGTATCGATACCATTTCAACCGGTATCGATACCCTACTGCATTTTAAAGCCTTGTTCTTGAAACTAAGAACGAATATCGAAACATGGTTCGATACCATTATGCCACTGGAAACGCATGTTTCGAACCAAGTATCGAACCACATCGAATATTTTTATTTGTTTTAAATAATCTTTTAAAATAGGACTCAAGGTATCGATACTGGTATCGATACACCCTTTAATTCCCAACGGCTATTTTAGCATTTAATGAGTTGACCGTTGGTGGCAGTTAAAACTTTAAATGATGGTTGAGATGTTTCGAAACATGGTTCGATACCCACCATTACAGTTTAGTAATGGCATCGATACTTGTTTCGATACCCTCCCTATTAAATGCACAACGTCTCTTTCTTTTTATAGGCTGTTCCGAAACAGGTTTCCCGAGTATCGATATCTGTGTCTGCAGAAGAGCATTTATGACGGGAAGATGAAGTCTCAACGTCTTTAATTCATTTCCCAACAACCACAACGGTTAGAAATCAATGAGGACATATAAAATGAAGATGTTCAAGCAGCATTAACAACTATTGAACCTCAAGCAACATCCAAGCACAAAAAAAATCCAACTCAAAGCACTTAATTGCATATCCTTGCTCCCAACTCTTATAATTTCACTTTGATCATTTGTAATATGAGTTTAGGGAGAGTTTGTTTGTATTTGGGGCATTTATTTCTTGTGAGAGAATTCTTGTTAGCCCACTTTAATCTCTTGTAACACCTTGTGAGGTCCAAATCAATTTTGGGTAGAAAATTGATTTGTTTGCAACGGTTATTCCTTGAACCGAGAAAAAGGTCGAATTCAATAGTGAATTGGTTTCAAAATCCTTAGTGGGAGCTAAGGTAGTGGATGTAGAGCTTGTTCCGAAGCTTGAACCATATAAATCGTTTGTCCTTAAATTTCACATTTTTACCGAAATTTTCCCGACCAATTTTAATTGCCAATTCACCCCCTCTTGGCCGTACTTCAAGATCGATCAACTCAACAATTTTAAAAGAGATTATTATCACTGATAATAATCCTTTCTGAGAATCAAACACCATAAAATTTTAAAATAAAATAATTATATATTTAAATTTAAAAGTTTAAGAACAAGATTTTTTTTAATATTTAAACTTAAGGTAATTTAAATTGTCATTATTATTTTAAAAATAAAGCCCTTCTATTTTCAAACATAATAAAATCAAGAGATAACAAAGATATGATTATCCCAATATGACTACAATCTCCATTGGGATTTGAAAGATGCTCTAACATTGGAAAATCAAAGGGAATCCAAAAAAATAGGTTTTAGTAAGATTTCATAGGTTGTTTAACAAAAAAAAAAGTTAAAGTGATAAAATTTAAATTTCAATAAAAATTTAAATTATTTATCAGAAACAATTTAAAAGTTGAGTGATGAAATTAAAAATGTTAAAGTTGAATGACTAAAATAGAAATACGATAAAGATTGAGTGATGGAAAACGTTAGGGTACTTATCGAACAAGTCAATTGCAAGCCGAGTAATGTTCGATTCGATTCGAAAACTATTCAACTCATGCTTCATAAAATCTTGATTATCTCGTGCTCGATAAAAGAACTCGTTGCTCGACTCAACTTGATACTTTTTAGCTCGCCAAGACTTTTACATTGTTTTTTTTAATATTTGTAAGAGCTAATAATTCTATATAAAGTTTAATATAAACATAAATTAATAAATATAACAAATACTAATAAAATTTAAACTCAAAAGTAACAATCGACAAATATATCAGAACTAACATATTATAAAAAAATAAATAACTATTCTCTAACTTATCAAATCAAATCAAATTAAAATACCAGTAAGCACGAGCCTTTTAACCCAAATGGTTAACGGAACGATTATTATTCTTAGAGTCACGAGTTTGAACACCAGTAATTACAACAAAGTGATTGAGCGATCAATCTCAAATAGTTGAGATTATCTTCTAGAACAAATACTACTGTAATCACTATTAATTAAATCAAAAAAAAAATATCAGTCAAAATTTTATCGAGTCGAGCTGAAACGGCTCAAGTAAGGTTTTACCCATAAAAACATAATTTACCCATGTTTGGCATACGGGGAATCATTTAGTGTATATACAGTACACGTGTCTGCATATAAGTCGCTTGGTTAGAAGAGGTGGACTTAATTATCTTGTGCCACTTGTCAGCAGTGATATTTAGGTATTATATTATGGGTAAGTCCCACCATGTACCCATGGGACCAACCACTAAAAATCACCCATCTCATCAATTTTTTCATATCATATATTTTTCTCAAGTGAACCTTCACTTGGAAAAAAATATTTTTAAAAGGAATTAACAATAAATATGAATGAAGATTCACTTAAGAAAATATAACATGAAAAAAAATAATAAGATAAATAGTAGTGGTTGATACCATAGATGACGTGATGGGATTTACCCATGATATAATTTCTCGATAGGCTTAACTTGCAACAAATTCGGAACACATGTGCACATGCAAGATTCTCCCCCCAACCCTATCTATCCAAGTCTAACGATCAATTATGTATAACAGGTCTGCCAACTGCCAAGGGTTTAAAGACAAAAATAGGACCTAATGGTCCTATTTTATTAAATTAGAACTTAAAATTTTATATTCTTTTCTAAAATTATTACAGTAAACTACGATAAGTTTTAAAATAATATAATTTTTTATTTAAACTCGTCGTAAGAGCAGGACGAATCTCGATTTTTTTTTTTATAAATTTTTACTTAAATCTTAAGCAAGATAATTAGGTTAATTCTAATTTAAACTTATCGTACATCTATGACGAGTTAGAGCCGTGACGAGTTAGAGCCGACGGGTCGTGCCATATTAATCAGGGTTGAAATAGTGTCTCCTCTGTTTATAAACACAAGATTTAAATAAAATTACTACTTTATTATTTACAAATAATAAACTAAAATTTAGTAAAAAATTATCAATTTTTATCAATACTTTTATAATGCTCGTGATGTGTTATCCTTCATGTCTTAACAACATCACTCTTTTTTTATAATACAACATCTAAAATAAAATTTTATTTTATATACGTTGATCAACTATCATATTTTTTCAAGTTAGCACGAATTATCTAGTCTCATCGGTAAAAGGAATAGTTGTTGTTCCTGGAGGTCATGGGTTCGAGCACCAGTACTGTCAGCACAGTGATTGAGCGATCAATGTCCAATTGTTGAGAGTATATACTCTAGAATAGATACTACTGTAATCACTGTAGTTAAAATAAAAAAAAAATATTTTTTTCAAGTTACAATATTACGTTGTAATGTCATGAAAATCGTTAACCCACTTGAAACTTGTTGCAGATGCACGATGAGTTTGGGTTAAGATTAATTTAATCACTTTGTCCAATCACTTACGATCAGTGGGGGTTCTGAACAGGCGTAATAAGAGTGACCGCACATGGCCCCCGAAAAAGAGGGGCTCAAATTTTGATAAACTACATTTATTAGATGATATTAATCTCGAAATTCATTGAAAAATTTTGAAAACACTATTAAAAAAGATGAGTTATAATTGTTAAAACGTTATAATTATTTCTTAAATATGATAATTGATTATAGAATCTTATTGATTATTACTATTACTATAGTTAGGGGTGTTCAAAAATACCCGACCCGAATGACCCGACCCGACTACCCGAACATAAAAAATCGGGTATTTACCCGAAATTTTTTTTTGGTCCGGGTCAGGTACCCGGCCCGTCATTTTTCGGGTCGTGCCCGGGTCACAAAATTACAAATTTTCGGGTACCCGGTTACTTTCGGGTACCCGGTTCTATTTTTTTTATTTTTTATTTATTTTAAATATTATTATTATTTAAACAAAATATACTTATATTATTATATTTTCATATCAAACAATCTAATTTCTAAATCTCAATCCCACAAACTTTATTTTTAAAAAAGAATTAGGGACTCATTCTAAAAAAATAAAATTAAGATTCATTGTAAATTATAAATTTAGTTTATCGAGTTGACAAAATTCGAACTTTACTCATTTAGATATACACTATTTTTGTATATGCATTGATGAATACGAAAATCAAATCAAGATTATTTACTATTTAATCATTAATTTTTATATATTAAAATAAATAAACTAATTAAAAATATTTAAAAAATATTTTTTAAAAAATTCCTTTCGACATTATGTTTTGTTTCGAATTAGATTCTATAATTTAGGTCTTAAAATTTATGTTTAAATTATGTAACTAGTGTTTTAAAATTTTATATTTCAATGTTGGATTATGAAATTCAAATTTTTAAATTTATGTATATTTTTTAAAATTTAAATTTAAAATTTTATAAAAAAAAATTAAAAAACCTGGTACCCGACTACCCGAATTTTTGGGTACCCGAAGTACCGGATACCCGGAAAATCCGGGTCGAACACGGGCCGAAAATTTAACTACCCGAAGATCCGGGTACCCGGATTTGAACATCCCTAACTATAGCTTCAGTAGAACTAGTGGGATTTTGGACAAGCTTAATAGAAACGATCACACAGGAGTCCTTAGAAAGAACATTTACTTTCAAGGATTACAATTTTATAACTAGTGGAGGTCATGTACAATTACTTTTAAGGATCATATTTTAATAAATTACACAGGACCCTCAAAATTTATGAACCGCCTTTACTTACGATGAGTTTAAATAAAAAAAAAAACTATAACTTTTTAAAACTCGTTGTGCTGGTACGAAGAATTCATCGTAATAATATTAAATCAAAAATATAAAATTTTAAATATTAATTTAATAAAAATAAAACTTAATACTCCTATTTTTATCTTTAGGCCGTCGGCCAAAGGATGCTGAAAAGGTTTCACAAGAATGCTGCTTTTTTCCCGACTTTTTAACACCACAATCTTATCCTACAACTTAATATTAATTATTTATATATCAATCAAATTTAACTTTTAAATTCAAAATTTAATAACAAAATTATTTCTATTTCAATCAAATTTATTGTTTATTAGTAAGAATATTTTTGGCATAAAGATAATTTTCATCCTTAATATTTATAATTTTTGTCATTTTGGCCTCTATTCTTTTTTAGGATAAATTTAGCCCTTGACTATGTCTTTTTAACAAATAACTCATTTTTTAACTATCATGATAACTGAACTGTTAAAAATTTAATAATGATGACATGTCATATATATAATAATATATTTTAAATGACTTAACATCTAATATATCAAATACATACATGCGAAACATAGTTTTATTCTAATCTAAAAATACATTTTTAATCAATTGGATTTTTATTATTTTAGTTTAGAATTTAGGTATTTTAGTTTTAATCTAAATCGGAGTTTTAGGGTTTTATTATTTTAGTTTAGAATTTAGGTATTTTAGTTTTAATCTAAATCGGAGTTTTAGGGTTTTATTATTTTAGTTTAGAATTTAGGTATTTTAGTTTTAATCTAAATCGGAGTTTTAAGGTTTTATTATTTTAGTTTAGAATTTAGGTATTTTAGTTTTAATCTAAATCGAAGTTTTAAGGTTTTATTATTTTAGTTTAGAATTTAGGTATTTTAGTTTTAATCTAAATCGGAGTTTTAGGGTTTTATAAAGATATTTTAGTTTAGTTAGGGTTGAGAATATTTAGTAAATTTTTGTTTTGGATTTAATTATTTTTAATAATTTATTTAAATTTTAATTATTTTATATTTTATATGGAATAAAATTATATATTATATTATATATATGTATATATTTAATAGGTTAGATTCTATGTCATTTAAAATATATTATTACATATATATATGACATGTCATCATTATTAAATTTTTAACGGTTCAATTATCATGGTAGTTAAAAAATGAGTTATTTGTTAAAAAGACATAGGTTAAGGGCTAAATTTATCTAAAAAAAGAATAAGGGTCAAAATGATAAAAATTATAATCGTTAAGGGTAAAAAATTATTTTTATGCCAATATTTTTATTAAAATATTTTTTAATTAATATGGAATCATAATCTTAATAATATAAAAATAAAGAATAATGATGGTGTGCTAGATACTATCTCTTGGTTTTTAGCCGACCTAAAATTTTGAAGCAGCAAACCTATGATGATGGAGGAATGCAATATATATGGATACCTAAAGACATCAGAAATTTTTGTTAGGAGAACCTATAAAATTTTAATAGGTGGATTTATAAAATTTTAAAAAATAAAATATTATTTAATAAAAATATAATATATATAAATTTAAAATTTTTAGAGAAAGACTATTTTTTTTTGATGTAGTCGGCTCATAGATACCACGTGTCCATGGAACCAACCAATAAAAATTACCTGTCTTTTCATGTCATATTTTTTTTCAAGTGAATTTTCACTTGAAAAATTAAAAAATAATGAGATGGCTAGTTTTTATTGGTCGGTCCCATGGATGACGTAGTGGGACTGACCATGATATAATTTCTCCCACCGCAAACCTTGGGTAACTACTACTGTCTACGTGGTGAGATGCAATGTAATGTCTGCATTTGGAGAAATTATATCATGGGTCAGTCCCACCACGTCATCCAATAAAAACTAGCCACCTCATTATTTTTTAATTTTTCAAGTGAAAAATCACTTGGAAAAAAATATGACATGGAAAGATGGGTAGTTTTTATTGGTCGGTCCCATGGACACGTGGTAGAACTGACCCATGATATAATTTTTCCTGCATTTGGATACGATTATTGCAGTCTTTTGTTTATTTTATGAATCGTATAATAGAGAGAGACCCAACTGTCGCACTCCATTGTGTCGGTTGATTGATTTAATCGATAATGTTAGGGTATATTTATATGGTTATGGGGAATATGTAATATTTTCGAGCATTAAAATTTAAAGTTTAAAGATCAAATATAAATATTTAAAAATATAAAAAATAAAAAATTAAATAAAGAAATAAATATAAAAAATTAATTTTTATAAAATGAGACGATTATCTTTTTCTACCCATTTATCTTCATCCTGTCTCTGCATGTTTGGTACAAAGTGTTTTTGTTGTTTCATATATTTTGGTGCTATGAAATCTGTGAAATGCAAAATCCAAACCCCGAATTTTGCTTTGATAATCCCAGATCATAAGTGGTCATTACGTGCCGACGACGACTAACATGTTCAGTGCGTGCATTAAATTAATTATTTTGCATGGTTTGGGATGAAAAGCACATGGGGGTGGTGAATACCGGATGGCATATAACTTTTCATGTGTTTTTTTCGCTCAATATTTTTGTTTCAACACAAGATTCTCATTTCATTATTGGAGGAAATGATTGGTAATTGTTGTATTTTTTTTCTTTTAACGAGGATTTTCTGTATATTTCTATTCCCGAATTCAAAACCCGTTTAAATAATATCAAATTATTTATCACTTGGACTAACTCGTTGTTTTTTCTCTTACTAATTTCATTAAAAACATGGACAAAGTGGAAGGCTTTGGTTGGGAGATTATGAACCACTTTTGTAACGCCTACCTAAATGCTTCTTGCAGTGGGGTTCTGGATAGGTACAATAGGAACGACCGCACATGGCCCCTAAAAAAGAGGGTTCCCAAAATTTTGATAAACTATATTTATTAGATGGTGTTAATATCGAAATTCATTAAAATTTTTTGAAAATGCTATTAAAAAAGATGCATTATAATTGTTAAAATGTTATAATTATTTCTTAAATGCGACAATTGATTATAAAATCTTATTGATTATTCTTATTGTTATTGCTTTTGTAGAACTAATGAGGTTTTGGACATGCGCAATAGAAATGATCTCACAGGGCTCCAAAAAGGACATTTGCTTCTAAGGATTATAATTTTATAACTAGCGGAGGTTATGAACAATTACTTTAAAGAGTCACATTTTAATAAATTATACAGGACCCTTAAAATCATTGAACCGCCCTGGCTTCTTGAAAACAATTCCTCACGCATAAATATCTTTTCCCCAAATAGGTTCAACCAAGGGTGTTTTTCCTTTTCAATTCACTTTCTTTCTTACCAAACAAATTCAACTCAGAGTTGGTGTGGTTTCTATTCAATCATTCTTAATGTTTTTGATGTGAAAACAGAACATGTGAGAAATCCTGTCTTCCCCTTAGGCCTTAATCCAACCTTTATTGCTCATTTATTGTGGAAAACTAGCCTTTCTGATAAGTGGTTTTTGAAATCTTTGGTATGAGGTGTCAATGTGAAGTTGTTTATTTAAGAACAAGATGGCAAGCTTACTACCATGGGTGTCGGAACGAAGTAGCAATGGAAAAGTCAAACATGGGTCGGTTTCATTGATTATACATTCTTATAAACATACATCGAATATATCATAAATTATTTTCGTCACGTTATTTATAAGATGAATTAATATATTTATTTAATTAAATTTTTTATCTTATATTTTTACCAAATGAATCTTCACTAATATTTACTATAAAATAAGTTAAAAACAATATTTACCAAGTGAAGATTTACTTAATAAAAACGCTGAGATAAAAAATAATTAGAAAAAATACATTTGATTGATTGATCTCATGGATAATGTATCGGAAATGACCCATGATATAATTTCTTCTGAAACATGTATATATTTTCTCTTGAAATTTTTTATATATTCAATTAAAGCAGAATATTTCATTATCAAGTACTCGTCCAATTATTAAGTAGTTTTATCTCGTTAAATAGGTTTCGAGTTTAAAGTATAATATTTCATCATCAAGTTCTCGGTCCAAGTAATAAGTAGCTTTATATAGTTTAAGTAGGTTTTGAGTTAAATTTTTTGTGATTAAAATTTTATTTCATTATTTATTTACTTTTAAACCTTCGATTTTTTAAAATTTTGTCTTGACTAATCCGACCAACCTGCAATTACTTTATTTTCCTAATTAAGCAAAATCTTCTACAAAAATAATAAAATCCCATTTTATTCCATCTTATTAATTATGTGCAAAATTTAATCATGCAGGCCTCTTCCATTGTCTGAAATCAAGCAAATCTTTACGCCTATAATTATGTTTCTCATATTGGATATACATACGTACGTACACACAAAATTATAAATATAAATAACAAACATAAGCTTTTCTATGTTTCTTGTGTGTTGGGAACAAAATATTAAGACAATAAATTAAAATCCGACTCCTAACTGCTTGGCAATAAATAAAATTTAGTTATTTTAATTTTGCACATACTTATTTTTATTGATTTTAGAATTAAAAATTCGATGATAAATAAAAATAATAATAATTGCATGAAGGGATGTCTAATACAAGTTATGGACAGATAGATGTGCCTCCCACTCAGTTTTTGCATTATCTTAGTTTTTTATATTTTTTGATCCATTTAGAAAAGGGGTTTTATATTTTTTTTAGTTAATAAAATTCAAGTTTGTATTTAAATTTAATTATAGATATTTATAATATTACGATAATAATTAGTTAATTCAAATGATTTTTTATAATTATACACAATAAACATATATATTAAGTAGAATCGAGAGACTCAATTTAAATATTACTAATTATTAAAATAGGTAATTTACTATTGAAATTACTCAAAAATATTGTCAATTGAAATATTAATCTTGTTTGACTTGGCTCATCTTACAACTTACAAGACATGTTGTGGGTTCCTTAGCATGTTCTGTTTTGAATTTTACAACTAAGAGAGCATGTATACTTCTTTATAGTACCATGTGCTTCTTGCTTTGGGGAGAATTTTTTTGGTTGGATCTTTCACTCTCTTAACCAATAATTAGGAGTTGAATTTAGGGTAAAAGTTTAGAGGGATGTTTTCAAAATTAGGTTTTAAATTTGTTTAATAATAATACTCTTTAATTATACTTATAAATATTTTTGTTTTAGACAGACGTAATAAAAGCGATCGCACGGGTTTCTGAAAAAGAGGGTTCCCAAATTTTAATAAACTACATTCATTAGATGATGTTAATCTCGAAATTCATTGAAATTTTTTGAAAACGTTATTAAGAAAGGTGAGTTATAATTATTTCTTAAATATGACAATTGATTATAGAATATTATTAATTATTACTACTACTATTGCTTCAGTAAAACTAGTGAAGTTTTGGACAGATGATAGAAATGATCGCATAGAGGTCCCTAGAAAGGACATTTGCTTCTAAGAGCTACAATTTTATAACTAGTGAATCTCATGAACAATTACTTTTAAGGACCATATTTTAATAAATTGTATAGAACCCCAAAATTTTTGAACCACCCCCGGTTAAAATCAATGTTGGAGTCCTTCGAGTAATTTCCTATTAAAATATAATAAAAATAGAATTGCATTTTTATTAAAAATTTAAATTATAAAATAAGTATATATATTCATTATATAATATAATTGAATATATTTTTTCTCTTTTTTTTTCAGTCACTAAAATGAATGTCTTAATCTACTCTATAATGTTAAGCAAAATTCCTAAGCACAGTTTAAGGCAAAACACCCGTGTTTAGTACGGTAATACAGTTTTTCAATTGAAGCGGTGCCTGTACGGCAATTTACTTATGCTTCCACGTCGACCATGTGGTCACGTGGCTTTGGTCTGAAAGCGAGTATAGTACACCACCGGCATACTGCGAGTACGTAATCGAAATCTTCTTATCCAATAAAAACTTCATCAAGATGACGTGGAAAATTTTGGACCAACGGGGAACAGCCAAAGTGCCAGAGGTGAAATGACAGTGGCACGTGAGCAACCGACATGTCGATTATTGGTGTTGGCGTTAAATCTCTTGTCAGAGAGTAGCGGTTAGGGAGGTTAAACACAGGTAAACGTGGTTAAGTTAATTGAAAGTTTGATGATTTAAAGGCGTAATAAGATCTTGAGTTTTTAGAAAAAAAATAATTAAAATTTTAATTTTTTACATTCAATTATTTTTAATCAAAATATTAAATTAATTAAATATTTAAATAAAAAATTAAATTAAGTAAACTCTTTATCAATTTTAACTATCAAATCTCGACGATTTTTATTTTATATATTATTAGCATATTATATATTGCATTATAATTTTTTATGTTGAATTTATAAATTTTAATATATATATATAAATTTTATAATTTTTATGTCTAATATTAAAATAATTTTAAATGCTAAAATTTAAATTTTAACATTAAGCTTTACTACTAATATTATTTTTTTAATAGAAAATATAAACTGAGACACTAAAAAAATACGAGATTTTTATTCGAGCCCTTAAGCCGAGTTTTATTAATTTGACTTAACCAAGATTTAACGGTGTTTTACGATCCAACGTTTTCTGTCTCTCCGCCTCCCTCTATAAAAGAGATGGCGCCATTAGAGTTTTCCAAGTGACTCTACCTTTCATTTTCTTTCATTTTCCATTCTTCCAAACACTGGAATCTAAAACCATTCAGAATTATAACATACAGAGAAAGAGAGAATCAGCAATGGGGATTTCTCAAAGATTCATCTCTTCATTTACATTGCTACTCATGTTGTTCGTTTCTGTCAGTGCTTCAGCACAGAAAACAGAGCTGAACTCCAGGTACATTTCCCACTTTCCCAGGAAACAATCAGCTCAAATAAAACATTCCTGATGCAACTGGTTTTTGATTATCTTCTTCATGTTTGCCATGTGCAGGCTTGCTGAGGAAAACAAAGAGCAGAGCTTGAAGAACTTATCATTACCACACGGGTAAGTAAACTATCCATCTGGGAAACTTTATAATTATAAGCCATTGAGATTAGATCTCATAGATCATGTAAGAAACCAGTTTTGTCTTTGCTGATTTAAACTTTGGTCTATGTTTTCAGGTTGGATGATGAGAAATGGAGAAATGAACATGCAGTGGAAAATCCTGAGGAAATTGCTGCAATGGTTGATATGTGAGTTCTCTTTCTCATTTCAACAAACAGATTGGATCAGCTGAAGTTTTAACTCAGTTCAGCATAAGTATCAAATTCAATTTCTTTTACCAGTTCATATAATTAATGAATTCTGAAAAGCTTTTACCAGTGATTGGCCTAATAGTTGATTCGACATGAACAGTCTCCTAATTGGATCCACCACTTGCCAAATCTGTAGTTTGTGACAAAGAGTCATTTTCACCTGTCTGTCTTCCCTAGGTAGTCTTTTTTTATCAGGCTATGGTCAAAATGTCCTTAAATCTAACAGGATCCAGTCAAAACTTAAGCCTCCACTCATGGTTTTCGGTGTTTTAAGATTCGAACCCTTAATCTTAAAAAGGGTCTTAGCGTCTCATCCACTAGACCAACCGGTCGTTAAAAAACCTTGTATGCAGTAAAAGGTATAAAATACGTGGTTTCATATTCTAATGATTATTCTTCCTATAGAATAATTCTACTTTACGATTCTTGAGGAATCCATTGCCATGTTCTTTACTGTTATAAAATCTACCGTCTCGTGCCTACTTTATTGTTTTTAACTTGTTAGCCTGCCAGCTGAAGCACATGGCCATGTCCCGAGATCCAAGCATCTTGTTCTTGATTTTTTTACTTGCTGTCCTATTATTCCTTCCTTATCGAAGCATAATTCCAGCAGCATGAAGTTTTATACCAAATTTGTCTTTTGTGCTCCCTCTTTTTTGGTAGTCTGCAATGAACAACTGCAGATGAGTAGATTTAGCTCAGCTGAGTTAAAAACTGTTTGTTCCACCCTGTGAAAGGAGGCAGGAAATGAGTCTACAAGTCATACATCTGCATCTGCCATTTCAATGCATGCAGAAGAAAAAACTGGCCATATTCTTCATTGATCTGGATCTAGCTCAATAACTGACAAAACTAGTTGTATTCACCGACACCAGGATCCTACATATTTAAGTGTGTGTCCCACCGACCCAAATAAGGATCACTCTTGAATTATTAGTAGGAAAATGTGGTCGAGCACGTTTAATTTTGTTACAGTAATTGTCAATCTCTAAATCTGATTTGAATGAGGTAATGTTGTTGGGGATTTTTCAGGAGCATAAGAAACAGTACGGAAAGGAGAAAGTTGGGATATTTTTCCTGTGGAACAGGGAATCCGATTGATGACTGTTGGCGGTGTGATAGGCGGTGGTACCGTAGGCGAAGACGCTTAGCAAACTGTGGCATTGGGTTCGGACGCAATGCTATTGGTGGTCGTGATGGAAGGTACTATGTTGTGAGTGACTCTGGTGACGATAACCCTGTGAACCCCAAACCAGGCACCCTCCGCCATGCTGTTATCCAAGACCGGCCTCTTTGGATCGTGTTCAAGCGTGACATGGTGATAACGTTGAAGCAAGAGCTGATAATGAACAGTTTCAAGACGATTGATGCTCGCGGCGTCAATGTGCATATCGCTTATGGGGCATGCATCACCATCCAATTTGTCACCAATATTATCATCCATGGACTCCACATTCATGACTGCAAGCCCACAGGGAACGCCATGGTTCGAAGCTCCCCGTCTCATTACGGATGGAGAACCATGGCGGATGGGGATGGCATTTCGATTTTTGGATCAAGCCACATCTGGATAGACCACAATTCACTGTCTAATTGTGCCGACGGTCTCATCGATGCAATAATGGGATCCACTGCTATTACGGTCTCGAACAACTACTTCACTCATCACAATGAGGTCAGAATCTGATGCATATTAGATTTCCTCACACATCTACATTTTTAGGTGAATTTAAGCTTTTATAAAGACTTGAACTAATTCATTCAAAGTAATGTGAATACAGGTTATGCTGTTGGGACATAGCGACTCCTATGTAAGAGACAAGCAGATGCAAGTCACCATTGCTTATAACCACTTCGGTGAGGGTCTTATCCAGCGAATGCCGAGGTAAGAACATTTTTAAAAAATGGTGCCTGCTGTAATCTCTGCTTTCCTTTTTTTTATAAAATTGATTCGATTCATCTTCAACGAAATCTTGCAGGTGTCGACATGGATATTTCCATGTAGTGAACAACGACTATACACACTGGGAAATGTATGCTATAGGTGGAAGTGCCAATCCCACCATTAACAGCCAAGGCAACCGTTTCCTTGCTCCTAACAACCCCTTTGCTAAGGAGGTATGTATATATAAATCAAAACCAACAAAATTTTACCCAAAATGGTAAATTATGCTGACTGATTTGGTTCAATTCGATACGGTTTAGGTTACAAAGAGAGAAAGCGGATGGAACAGTGAATGGAAACATTGGAATTGGAGGTCGGAAGGAGATCTGTTGTTAAACGGAGCTTATTTCACTCCATCGGGTGCTGGAGCAGCCGCCAGCTATGCCAGGGCATCCAGCTTAGGTGCCAAATCATCTTCCATGGTTGGCATGATAACTTCAAACGCAGGCGCCCTTGCCTGCCGCAATGGCCGCATGTGCTAATCCTCGTCACCCAAACCGAAAATCCAAGCCAAAGTAGCTGAAAAACAACTCATTTTTCGTTCCATATAGTACGTAGTATTCCCTAAGTTTTCAGCCCTATTATATATATATATTCCTTAAACCTTTTGACAAGTGTACAATATTTCACCTGTCATATGAAATGCCATTGATCGACCTCGGCCTCTTTAAGGTGCCGTAGTGTTCATTTCTATATTGCTTCTGTTTTGTAATTATGTATTTCCTTTCAACAGTTTCCCCTGTTTCTCTCTTTGGCCATTGTATACTTTTAAAAGACGTTGGATTCTATATAAGTTTCTAAGAATGAATAGGAATGCAATCAACTTGAAGTCGAGCCTTGTCGGATCATGCAATCACGAAGGACGTTTCTTGCCTGTTTCGAATTTCTATCTAAAAGAAGAATCCACACGGAGCCTTTAAGAGATCAAATATAGCCTTTCTCAAGTAACATTAAATCATTAATCATTCACCACTAAACAAGCAGATATTAATACCAGTAAGGCAAATTAAAGTTTATAATTTGATGAGAAACACTTGAGAGTTAAGACAAACAAAGCTCAAAATGGGGTACCAACTTCACTCCTTGTTTCTGTAGGGCTATATAGAGCTGATCTGTTCCTTGGTCTATTCTCTTCCAGCTGCTTCACAACTTCATCCATGGAGGGTCTCACTGAAGCTACTGGGGCACAGCATCCCATTGCAAGCTTTAGTGCCTGAACTAATCCATCTTCCATTGGACTCCGGATACCTTTCAACACTTCTACGTCGAAAACCTCCATTGTTGTCTCTTCCAAAACTGCTACTTTCACAATTGAAGGCAAATCCCCAGCATTGTGGCCTCTCCCACTTTTCCCAGGCTTCTTGCCTATTAAAATCTCCAATAACAGTATCCCAAACGCGTAAACATCTGTTCTGGTGTTGCATTTCTTCATACTTTGAAGTTCTGGAGCCTTGTAACCTTCTGTCTTTGCAACAGCCACCATTTCATCAGCTACAGCTGGGACCATTAGCTTGTCAAGTCCATACTCAGTCAGCCTGGCCACAAAGAAGTCATCTACCAACACATTTTTGGACCGAACATTCCCATGGGTGATCGGTGTCTCGAGACCTGTATGAAGATGTGCTAGTCCTTTGGCTATGCCCAATGCAATCTTGTGCCGCCGAGCCCAGTTCAGAACCGGCTTTCCTGTTCTTGATTCTGCATTTAGTCACAAATGTACAATAAGAATTCGATGAATTTGCAATCAATGACCATTAATTCACAAGCAGAAAATATTCAAGATACGTACCAACAAATTCGTCTAGTGAACACACAATTCAGTTCAACATTTTACAGATACAGTTTATATCAATATCAAATGACACAAATATCTTTTGGAACCTAAAATAAAGCTTAACATATGCATACCATGTAAAAAGTCATGTAAGCTTCTATTTGGCAGATAGTCATAAATAAGAAGCTTCTCCCCTCTCTTCCCCTGATAGAAAGCTCTCAGTGGAACCAAATTCTCATGTCTAACCTTCCCCAGCTGCCTTATAACCGGCAGAAACGAACTCCGGTCCTTGCAACTGCCTTCCCTCAGCAACCTCAACGCTATATTTCCACCATCAGCAAGCTTTGCCTTATAAACAGTCCCATAATTTGTCTTCTCCATGACTTGACCAGTTGCATTCAGTACATCCTCCAATGTCAAATGTTCGCCGCCTTGGAACAAAATAAGCTTGCTCTCACCTGTAACTCCCCCAGTGCCGACACTGTTTTCATCTTCCTCACCTTCATCCAGTTCCTCTTCACTATCTCCACCGCTGCTCCTCTTCCTGTTTTGCATATAGCCAATGAACAATGATGCCAAGACTACTACTCCGGTCATTAGACCGATCACCATGCCAGCAATTGCACCTGGGCTCAGTTGTGACTTGCCACTACAACTATTTAAAGGCAACCCACATAGCCCTGGATTGTTCCCTTCAAAAGCCTCCGGACCAAACTTTCTTTGACCAAAAACAGGCAACATTCCAGTGAAGTTATTGTGGGAAAGGTTCAATTTTTCCAGGCTTAAAGTAGCTAAACTCTGTGGAATTTGACCAGAAAGCAAGTTACCCGAAAGATCAAGCTCTTTAAGAGCTTGAAACCTAGTTATAAACTCTGGGAAAATCCCTAAAAACTTGTTGTTACCCAAATCAAGGGACTGGAGATTACTACAGGTGGAATTTGGCAATGCTGGTTCAGGGAGAGACCCAGACAATGAATTACCATGAATCTTAAGAGAAACAAGTCTATCACACAAGTTCCAAATGGAGGGAGCTAAAACCCCAGTGAGCAAGTTGTCACTCAAATCAACATCAGACAATGAAGAGCTGTAACCAAGCTCAAGAGGGATAGTCCCACTCAGTGAGTTGATGTTAAGGTAAAGACTTTGAAGCATAGAAAACTCACCCAACTCTCTAGGTAAAAATCCAGTGAGGTTAGCAGAGGGGAGCTGAAGTGAAACAAGGTGTAAAGATGGGTCCTTTGAAAGAGAGAGGTTGGTCCATTGTGGTGAAGAAAGGTCACTGCAAGAAAGTGGAATCACATTGGAGAAGACCCATTTAAGCCCTCTCCATTGGCAAAGTGGAACTGAAGAGTTCCATGAAGATAACAGTAAGTTCTCAATGTTACCTTGCAATGAAGCTTTGATCTTTCCCAAGAGAAGTACAACATCTGGTGAAGAAGAAGAAGAAGAAGAAGAAGCTAGTGAATCATTGTGCGTTGAAGATAGGCCTTTGGTCAAGACAAAGGAGGATGAGAAGAAGAAGAAGAAAATGCAAAGAGAGTAAAGTTTCAACAACTCCATGAAAGTACCACAGAGAGAGAAAAGAAGGTGCAAAGTTTAATGTTGTTAATTGGGGTTTTCAATGAGGAAAAGAAGGGTTTTCTTTTTGGGAAAGTTTAAGCATTTGAATATGAATAAACGGCCATGATTCCACTAACATATCTATATATAGAAATTTAAACTTATAGTCGCCATTAAAACACTTTTACCCCTACTTGATCAAAGATTGCATCATAACAAAAATGAAAACGACCATACATTAGAGTTATGAAGGAGACCTCAAACAAAAACCACACACGTTGAGTTTGCTTTCCTTTGGGAATTTGTCCAAAAACCAATCTTTATACTATATTTTAAACTTCATTTTGCAGTCTTTAAGACAGAAGTGAAGGTTTTCAAAGCAGAACGCTGGACACCACTAAGCCATGTCTTTTTTCTAGATGTAGTTTCCATGGCAGGTCCAATTGTTTACTTGTTGCTCCCTTTTCATCAGTCAAAAGACACGGATCAGTGATGGAAAAGAGGCAAATTGTTGAGAGTACATTGCTCGTGATGCGAGTGCCCAAGTAGTTTATGTATTTTCGGCCAGCCTTTGTATGATTGCTTGTGGGACACATAGCAAAAGCATGGCCTAGTTGAAAAGCACAGCAGGAGTTTAATACTTGCAGTGGACTAAATGTAATATAAACATCATACAAGTAATTGAAGATTTGCTCCTTTTTTTTTCATTTAATGGGACCTCCAATAATGTCTTTTGTAAATAAAATCCAATTAAAGAGAGGAAAAGTAGCTTTTTTTATAAAAAAAAAAAAAAATTATGTTGTTGTTACCTTGCAGAAATATGCAGTTTTATTTGAAATTTGCAGAGGAAGATAACATTTGCCAGCCATTTTCACTATTCAATTACACGCCAATTCCATGTAAGAATCATTGATTTTGTTCATCATTATTCCCATCTATCATCAATATTTTCTTTTCTTTTCTTTTCTTTTCCTTCTCTTGCAGTAATATCAACCAAGTGAACGTCTTTCGACCAAGTGTTTTAATCTTTATCAAATTATTACTTTTAATTAAAGCCGAAATGGGTATATGGAAATGGAAATATTGCTTTTCCCTCTCCATTATTCCTCAAACTATTTTTTTGAAATAACCAAATTCAATTAATTATTTTTTTTAAAATTGGTTTGTGGGATTTTAGGAAGTTCAATTTGGTTATTTAAAAAATAGTTTCATTAATAATTAAAATCTTAAAAATTTAATTAATTTAATTTTAGATAATGTGATTCGGTTATTAATCAAATTGACCTACTCCGAACACCACTTAACACATGATGCAGTTCTTCGAGTCTGATGGATCCTCCGCTGGACCTATCACCCTTATTACAAGCCAATGCTTGTGGTATATAATATATGTAATCAGAACTTAGTTTTGTTTCTTTACGTCTGCTATCATATGTGCCAAAATAATAATATCCATGACCAATGGCATGTTTAATAACATTAGCATGGTAACAAAATTTTAATCAGATTGACAATTTTAATAATGCTGTAATCCGGAACGGAATTATAATTACAGTTTAAAAATAAAAATACTTCATAACTAATCTATTTTTTAAAAAAAAAGAATTATATACCTCCGAGGTAAACAAATGGCTGCGTGAGTGGTCAAAAGTCTCCTCCCAATTACTATCTTGCTGCAATCACGGGCAGAGCCACCCTTTGTAAAAAGTGGTCAAATGACACCCTAAAATTTTTTTGTTCACCTCTTTTTATATGATTTATATATATTATTTTTTAAAAAAATAAATAAATAACATCAATTTATAAATAATTGACACCCCTTAAATATAAATTTAAAAAATGACACCCCTTTGATAATTTTTTAGCTCCGCCCTGGCTGCAATGACCTCCAACATTACCAGTTGACACTTTGTTCAGCATGATGAGAACATAGTAATGGCCACTGAGCTTGTCCACAGAATACCCACCACAAATCTTTAAAGGGATGCACAGAATTATTACACAGATTTTGTTTTTTGATGTTTTGTCGTAATAGTAGAAAACCTTAAAGTTGAAATGCTTTGGGGACTTCAGTTAGTACTGCCTTTCATGTAGCTTTTGCTAAGCTGCAAACTCTTGTACAGTTGCAGTTTTGTTTATCCACTTTTAACTCCAATATCAACAAAAACAATCTCACGGGTACAAGTTGGAGCACTTTCCGATCGGTCGGTCACATAGTTTTGCTCTTGACATAAGCTCCGCTGTCATGAGGAGCCATATCCATCAAAATCCGAGCCACTCGGTCACCCATCTCGATGTTTCCATGCATCTTACAGGCACCTAACAAGGCCTTCCATATCACATCATCTGGTTTTATTGGCATGTTCAATATAAACTCTTCAGCCTCTTTAAGCAACCCGGCACGGCCTAATAGATCGACCGTACACCCATAGTGCTCCAGCCTGGGTTCAAAGTCAAACTCATTAACAATATGATTGAAAAACAAACGCCCCTCTTCAACTAACCCGGCATGGCTACAAGCACTCAAGATGTCAATGTAGACAACATCACTAGGAGTTACCCCCATATGTTCCATCCTCCAAAAATAATCAAGAGCATCCTTTGCTCTACCATGGAATGCGAGACCCCCAACTATCGCACTCCAGGTGATCGTATTCGGTTTATTTATCTTGTTAAAGAGCTGAACTGATTTCTCAATGCTCCCACACTTGGCATACATATCAATCAATGCAGAGCCAAGCGCATCATTGATCACAATCGCATTCCTCTCGGCATACAAATGCACCCACTTCCCTAACTCAATTTCCCAGATTCTTAAAGTGATAGGCTCAATATATAATTATTGATTATATATTCAGTTTTTGAGATTTTTAATATTTATTAATTAATTTAATAGTATTCAGTGATATTCAATATTAATGTGTTCAACTATGTTCGATGCCCGTTGTAGAATTTTTCTTTGAGCATTTTAATTCAATTACAAGGTAATATCTTAGCCCGATTCTAAATTTGGATAAACTCAAAACACACCTATAGACTAGGGGTGTTCATGGTAAGTTAACCGTACTATTTAATCTAAACAGTCGTTTAATCGTTATAACGGTTATTAAATTTTGTTAACCGTAACCTAACTATTAAGAAGCGGTTAACCATCATGGTTAACCCTTAAGATGCGGTTAACCGATGATTCAATTATAGATTAACCTATAACCTATTATAATTTTTTTTCTCACATATTTATTATTTTTTAAAAATAATATAATTATCTTTTTGATAAATAATATATTAAACTATTCATAAAAGTACTTAAATAAAGATATTACAATCTATAATTTAAAAAATATTTATCTACTATAAAATTTCAACATAAGATAAAACACACGAGTTTCATGATATTTTAAAGTTTAAGTTTAAAATTTAAAAAGTTTACAACATATAACGTTATAACAATACACCATCAAAGTTCTAAAAATAAATTTTTAACTAATATATAATAATCAAAGTTTAAGAAAAAAAACAATCATCTAAGTTTTAAAAGTTGTTTTATTTAATGTTAACCTATAGGTTAACCATTTGTCAAAATTCGTAACCGTAACCTTAACCATTAATCATAATTTTTAACGGTTTGGTTAACTGAAACCGTTTAACTTTAACGGTTTAGTTAATAAATCTATAAAATATAATGATTATACCGATTAACGATTATGGTTAATAATTACGGTTAATTATGCACACTCCTACTATAAAGTATATTGTTTAAACCAAATCCGAATTCCCTAAAAATATATACATTCTTTTACCACTAGAATCGCTCAATAAATTATATTATTAAAAATTTCAAAAAATCTTATTAATAGATTTTTTTTATTTTGAGAGATTTCACCAAATCTGTTGTTATAATATTCTATTCATCAAACATCTGAAATAATAAATTGAATTAATCTCTAATTTAAATTTAAACCTCTAATTTAAATTTAAAATATTGTTTACCAAACAACACCGATAATAATAAGATATATTTGAAATGAAAATTTGTCCTCGTTAAAGTTATATTTAAATGTAAACACGATAAAATTTGTGAAATACTAATTTAAAATTAATTTTAAGAAAATAAGATTGGTTGATTTTTTTTAAAAAAAAAAACTTACGACAAATACTATAACACACGATGAAGTCATTTCCTATAAAAACACAATTCCGATACTCATCGTAACAATTACTGTAAATACCTAAAAATTATTTAGGCTTTCCTATTTCTCTAAAATTAGTTTCCAATTCCATTATTCTTTTAATTTTTCCCTTAAACGAAATAACTTTTTTATAATTTCATAAAAATATATTATATAAATATCACCAAATTTTTAAGATAGATTTATTTTAGTTATTATGTTTTTAAATATTTAATAAAATTATTTAATTTTTAATTTGATTTTAATATAATCATCAATTTTTAATTTACATTCAATAGGATCATTTTCATTATCTTTCTGTTAAAAACTGACAATAGTTTTCATTTTTTAATAAAGAAATAGATAAACTCATCCATCGTCACTCAACTTTCTTTTCACAATTATTTTGATTATAAACACTAAATAATACCCATTTAAAAAAGTTTAGTGTTTATGTATTTAAGGTTTAGGTTTATAACTATATAACTTAGTGTTTAGGGTTTGAGATTTAGGGTTTCATAAACCTTAAATTTTATAAAACATAAACCTTAAACCCATAAACCTATAATAAGCCTTAAAATTTATAGTAAAACCTAAACTTTATTTTAAATATTAAAAACATAAACCCTAAACTATAAAACATAAACCGTAAACCCATAGACCTATAATAAACCTTAAATTTTATAGTAAAACCTAAAATTTATTTTAAATCTTAAAGACAAACTCTCAGACAAATATTTATTAATTTTTTTAAAAATGAATTATATTTAAAGCGAAAAAAAACTATAAAGGAATAACACCATAAACATTAAAATTTTAATGTGTAAAAATAAAAATAATAAAATTCTAAAGGTGTGAAAGTCAAGTCTTTTAATAAAAAATTAAAAAATTATAAATCTTATCACTTACAAAAGATTTAACAATCTTTTAATAAAAAATTAAGCAAAACTATTACTTTAACCAGAGTTCTATAAGAAGGAAATAATTTTTTTAGCTAATTGATTTCGGCAGTTGATATATCAATAAAATCACACATAAAAATTCATAGATCATAGATTTTCGTTATTATTATCGCTCTATCGATATTCGTCATACAAACATTAAACTGTTAAAAAACGGACAATAACTCAAAAAAAAAATATTAAAATCATTGTAAATGCAGATGAATAAATTGTCATAAAATGATATAAAAAATATTTAAAAAAACAGTTATAGTATAAATTTGATAAAGTAAAAAAAAAATATTCATCGGCAAATATACTTTTTATTTATATATAAATTATTTATTTATATATAATTTTTATTATATTATTTTAATTAATATTAATTAAATTAATAAAATATAATTAATTACGTTTTATAAAATTCAATTAAAAAAATAAATAAACATTAGTGATTGAAATTTAATTGTTTTGATTGACGGCCCATTATTTCTTAAATTTGTTGTCATATGTACAGATGTCTTGGGCCACATTTTTCACCTTGATAAAGCAATTCAATTATCAATCTGAAGAAAACTCCAACATCAAAATACTCCAAATCCCTAATTCCCAAATTAAGCGACGGAAGAGGAACAATGGTGTGCATACGCAAGGCGACCATGGACGACCTACTGGCGATGCAAGCTTGCAACTTGCTTTGCCTTCCGGAGAATTACCAGATGAAATACTATTTCTACCACATCCTCTCTTGGCCTCAGCTCCTTTACGTCGCCGAGGACTACAACGAAAGAATCGTAGGTTACGTCCTAGCCAAGATGGAGGACGAAACAAACGAGTGCCACGGACACATCACCTCTCTCGCCGTACTCCGCACACACCGCAAGCTTGGCCTCGCCACTAAGCTCATGAACGCCGCCCAAGCTGCCATGGAACAGGTCTTTCCATTTTTTTTAAAATATTTACATATAAATTAGATAGTGATCGGTTTCTGCCTGATTATATTTTGGAAGCAAAAGGTAAATAATGTTTTACGAGAAGTAGATAACCTAAAAATCTAATCTTTGCTTGACGAAATACTACTGGTTATGTTTTATATTGATTATATAATCTATTTAGCAATTATTGAACAGTTTAACTGCAAAATTGATCGGACAGGGAGAAAGAACATTTATATTCTCCATTACTAATATTGCAAAGTGATGCAGGTGTTTGGAGCAGAGTATGTTTCGCTCCATGTGAGGAAGAGTAACAGGGCAGCATTTCATCTGTATACCCAAACATTAGGGTATAAGATACACGACGTGGAGGCAAAATATTATGCGGATGGGGAAGATGCATATGACATGCGGAAGCAGTTGAAAGGGAAGAGTAGTCATCACCATGGTCACCACCACCACCATGGTGGAGGATGTTGTTCGGGTGATACAAGAGGAGATTCTAAATCAGAATCAAAAGCTGGATGATTATCTCGAGAACCATGTGTGGCATTGGCTTATATTCTCTAGGCTACTATTACTGGCTCATGGTATTTTCAGTTTGTTTATTGAAGTAATAATCTGACTGGAGATTTCAAATTTATTTTGGCTTCCTACATGAGATTTTGTTGCAATGGTTTCTTTACTCTGTCTTGTACAAGGCGTTTTTGTTCCAGTTCTGGTAAGATGTTTTCTTGTTTCAAGCTGTGTTTTAAACAGTAGAATAGCTCTTCTTCCGAGCTGTTTCCTTTCATTGTTTCCCCTTGTGCAAGATACAAAGCGCTGCGCTGTATGAACTGAATGATGTGTTAGTTGATATGTTATGTAGATTTAAACTCAGTTTGGATCAAATTCCTTGTACTGATATGGACCTAGAAAATGATGTGTGATTTTCAATACTCTCGTGTCCTCCCCTTCTGATACTTGATGGGGCCATTTCTTGACTCTGTAAGAGGTGAAATTCTTAATCGGTATGTCCCCATGAAATTAATAGATATGCATACTACCTGTGAAGGGGGCATTTGCTTCTGTTGAAGACCAACATATCGCTGGTAAGGATCACCAGTGTTTGGGAGACCTGACCGGCTTTGGTTTTGCATGCCGGTTTTAGAATGGGGTCTGGATGATTACCTGATTAGAATTTTGATGGGTCAGGAGCTGAAACTGGTGATGGCATGTGAAAGGCTGGTATAGGAAACCTTGACCCAAATGAACCTCAGCTGCCGGTGTAGGTAATGTTGAGCTAACCAATGATGTCATATCCCAACAAGAAGGGAAATATTTTGAACACGTAAGGCATGATAGAATTTTCTTTCTGAACAAAAAATCTTTGTACTGTATTAAGCAACTTGCCATATTATACACAATAAAAAAAGCCAAACTTTTGACTTCAGTAGGCAAGAGCGTGGAGGGCAAGAAACAATTCTGCCATATAAGGACCGGCACTGGAATAACAGAGTTGCAGTAAACCATTCAAAAAATGGAGGAACTGAAATTGCTAGGGAATTGGGGTAGTCCATTTAGTTACAGAGTTGTATGGGCTCTGAAATACAAGGAGGTGGGATTTGAGTATATTGAAGAGGATCTTCCCAACAAGAGCGAATTGCTACTCAGATATAATCCAATCCACAAGAAGATCCCGGTGCTGGTTCATGCTGGGAAACCGATAGCAGAATCAACTGTTATACTCGAATACATCGAGGAGGTTTGGCCCCAAAACCCTTTGCTTCCTCAAGATCATCATGAAAGGACCGTGGCTCGTTTTTGGATCAAGTTCGGAGAAGATAAGGTAAACCATACCAAACATGAAAAACTATCTTCTTTCTTTTGTTTTAAACAACCTATTTTGGTTCGTCTCAATTTGGTTTTTCCAATGGCGAAAAGGCTGCTGCATTTTTCAAATTCTTTCATACGGTTGGAGATGAGCAAACGAAGGCGACAAAAGAAGCTGAAGGTGTGCTGAAAACTATACAAGATCATGGGCTGGGAGACAAGAAATTCTTTGGGGGTGAAACGCTCGGGTTAACCGACATAACCTATGGATGGATTGCTGTTTGGCTCGATGTGTTGGCTGAAGCAGCCGGTGCTGAACTTCTAGGACTGGAAAGGTTCCCTCGGTTGCAGGAATGGACTGCGAACTTTAAGCAAGTGCCGGTGATCAAGGACAACCTTCCCGACCGTGATAAATTATTGTCTTATTTCAAGTCTCGGAGGGAGAAAATCATTGCAGCATCAGCAACAGCAACCCCTTAGATGTTAGGATTGTTTCCCCCCTTGTGGTATAGTCCCTCTCCTATGCTGAAGTTTAGGATTTAACCGTCTTCCACAATGTTATTTACTATTTAGTTATACCATCGTGTTCAATTATGAATAAATTTAGAATTAGGAGAGTGATCACAGTAAAAAAGATGATAGTATTTATCTCAGGAAATTCGGGTTTAAATAGTTTTATCTATAAAATATGTGTATTATCAAAGGGTTTAGAATATGTATGAACAAATACTATATTATAATACTGTAAGATTATTCGAACAAAATTATGAATTAAATATATATTTAATTACTTAAATTAATAACAACTAATAACACTAACAACTTATACCTGCTATAAAAATACAGAGAAATCCTTAACTTCAACCTAATAGATAAGACCAATTTATACCTACTATAATTAAACTGTTTTCTGCCATTCAAAGCAAAGTATGAATAATTACATGCGAAAAACATGCGTTTTTTTTTTGTGTCTGTATGTATCAGATAATAGATAACATCATAAACTAAAACATTCTAAAACTATAAAGATTATTATTATTTTTTCCTATTTAATATTTCATTATTAATTTTTTTAAAAATATTTTTTAAATTTTAACTATAATTATTTTAAATATTTTAGTTAATTAAGTTTTATAAAAGTATTTTTTTCAAACTACTTTATTAAAGCTTTCTAGAATATATTTTTCATAATTTTTTATCAATAATAAATTTAAAATAATAATAGTCAAAATTAAAACATTCGATAAAAATACATCAATTATTGATCATATTGAAAGAGATGGAAGAAGTAAATCGTTAGTACTACATAAAAACATTCTTCCAAAAATAGTTGTCAAAACGAATAATATATTTTATTTTTACATATTGAATGTATTTTACAAATAGAAAAATATATAGAGTTGAACATAGTAAAATAAAAAATTAAAAGATTTCGTTGAGTATGAATATTTTGATAATTTATAAGAATTTAACTATTAAAAATTAATAAAAATATTAATTACCGATCCGGTTCGTATATCAATAAAAATGATGGTCAATTTATTTTATACCAAACTATAAGTATTTCGTTAGTTTATAAAATTAAACACTAAATTAATCAAAGATACAAAAAAATACATCGATACAACAAATATTGATGAATCTATTACAAAACATAAATAATACTGAAAATAAAGATAAAAAATTATGATTTGTTTGTTTCTAAAAATATCTTTCTCCTTATCATCAACTAGAACCATGAATTCGAATTTAGTTCAATTTAAAGGATATACATGAAATGCATAGAAATTTAGTATCTTCAAAACACAAAAATTGAAGTACATCAGGAGAGTGATAAAAAAATTAATTAAATGAACGGGGTTTTTTCCCCTCCAAATTATCGATTAGAAGCTTTAACTGGTATGAATCTTTATTTGTATCTACATTTAAAAAGTCAAAATTTAAGTTTTAATTCTAAATTTTGAATTTTAAATCTTAAAAATAAATCATACACCTTAATTTTAATCTATAATCCTAAAAATTAATATTTTTAATGTTAAAATATACATAATAATACCAAAAGGAGATAAAAAAATTCCATTAAAGAATAATATTTCTTTTTAATTTATAATAATCATCATTTTTATCCGAGTTCGAATAAACCCTAAACCAAATATCCTAAACTAAATTTTCTAAACCGAAACCTTAAACCATAATCTAGTATATATTTATATTTAATAAATAACTACTTGATTGATCCAAATCTAAAAAAACGTGTATTATTTCATTAAAATCCAAAAAAAAATATTATACATTTATAATAATAATAATAATAATAATAATAATAATAATAAATAGTCCATTTACAATCTAATCAACCCAAAGCTCATTATCTCAACCCAAATTATTAAACCCTCAGCCCACATATCTTAACCCCATCAACGGATCCAAACAATACCAAAGCAATACCCGATTACCAAGCCGTGACCCAAAACCCTTACCCATAACCCGAAAGGCCACCCGACCCTTCCTCTTAGAGACCTTTCAGTTGCTGGAATTTTCAGAACCTTCTGGAATTCTGGCTATTCAGCTCCTCCTCATCGGTCGCTTCACATTTCTCGGCCGATCAACATCACCAAGACACTCCACCAACGACGTCAGCAGCCACGCAAGATGGTTCCCCAACAACATTCCTTCGAATTCGGCCAAGACAAAGAGACAATGATCCCTTCTGTGCTGAATACTATACTTGTTATAAATTAGTTAGTATATTTATTTTCTTACTATGTATTGTATATTATGTATATATTTTGTTTATTTATATTGTTTTTGTGATCACTAATTTTATCCGGATCTAAATTCGTGCTTTAATTTTAATTCATTCGAATAATGGGCTATAGTTTAAATTTGATCTTTAGTTATAATCTAATATTTATTCTTAATACTTTCACAGAAATTTCAAAAATAATAATAATAATAATAAAATAATAAACATTATGTACATTTATTTACTATCCATGTTTGAAAAAATATATATTGAAAAGTATTAGACTATTTTTTGATACTTGAATACATTCTTTATCAATTATATTATCAATATTAAAATAAAAAAATATGTTGTTTTTCCATTCATTATATATATATATATATATATTTCCTTTCACGTTTATTATTAATTATTATTATTTATTTTCAGTTTTCCTTTATTATTATTATTTTCTTATTATTATTTATTTCGTTATTACTTGTTATCACGTTTATCATTATTATTATTATTATTATTATTATTATCTTTTATTGTTACTATATCAAATTTATTTAAATAAAACCCAATTAAATAATTAATAAGCCCATTTATTTAATTTAACAGTCCATTACATAATTTCAGCCCAAACCTTAAATAAACAAGCCCAGAATTAATTTAATTACATAGCCCAGTTCACTAATAATAAATATGAATTAAAAATAATTATTAGTCCAAACTTTGAGCCCAACCAGTTAAACCCTAACTCCCTTCATGTCTCTTCTGCGCAGCCCAATTATAGCCGTCAAATCTGATCCAGATCTGACAATCCACGTCGAAGAAGGAGGGGCCTTTCAGAGCCCACACGCGCACGTCGCTTCGGTGTCTTACGCGCGCGTGTAGCGCACGCGCGCTTCATCAGCTCCAGATCGCCTCTTCGTTTTTCGATTAAATCGCCGGCGCCGATCACCGGTGGTCCCCTCCACAGCTCCAATAGCCACGTATATGCGAAACAAACAAAAAAAGTCAGAAACGTACAAGATCAATAGCCAAATATCAGATTCGTACAAGCCAAAACGCAAAATCGCACCAAAATTGCAGAGAAAATCAGATAAACCAGAGCGACAACCGACCGAAATTTCAGAGGCCATAACAAACAAAATGGCAGCAATTCTCAGAACTTCAGAGACATTACATGAGTCCGTCCAAAACCAGTAGCAACCGAGTTCTAACGATATTGTAAGGGGTTCCCCCACCATCTTCAATCAATACAAGAATCAAAAGTTTCAGAGGTAAAAACCTCATCGTTTGAGTGTGAAATATTAGGGGGAAAATAGATTAGGGATCTGAGTCTTACCTTTTCTTTTTTTTTTGGTTTGAGTCTTCCGCCTCGATTCGTTCCAATCCCCTTTTGGCAATAAACTCCGTGGCCTTCGGGCCGCTTCTGGTGAGTCGCAAAGGAGGGATACGAGTCGGATCGAAGCTCTCGGTTTGGTTTCTGGTTTTACAAACAAAGAAAAGGTTTTGTTTAAAGGGTTTTCTTTTTTGGTTTCAAAATAAAGGGGATTTGACACTGGTTTTCGGAAATCTAAGCAAGTTTTATGGTCTTGGTTTCGAAAAAGAGGAAATGAAGGGGTTTTACGTTTGTTTTTACGGTCGCCGGCCACTGTCTGCGGTGGCCAGAATCTGGATTTAGCGGTGGATTTCTAGAAAGTAAGGCGGAGATAAAGAACATCCATCGTGTTCTTATGATTCTCTGGGTCTCAGTTGAAGAAACCAGAGAAAAATGGGGAGGTTTGATTTTCTTCCGAAACAAAAGTGAAGAGAGGAGGGCTTTTTCAGATTTCAAAGTGAGTTATATACTTAGTCCTTCATTTAAAAACGGCGAAACAACATTTTAAACCCCTCCGTGTTTTGTAAAACACTCCCCGAGTCTCTGGAGTTTTATTTCGATCTTCATTTTGGTCACTAAATCAGCTATAATCTTTTTAAAAAATGGTTTTATCCGGTTTGAGTCCCCCCGTGTTCTCATCTTAATTTTAAGCCCTACCTCGCTTAGTAATAGCGTGTTAAGGGCTTTGAGGTTTTCGAATACTTTCATTTTGGTCACTAATTTTAAACTGACATCAATTTATTAAGGGTTTTATTACAACCGAGCCCTTCCGTGCTGTGGACTTCTCTCCCTTCCTTGTTTCGAAATAACATGTTAAGGGCCTGAATGTTTTCTAATCCTTTCGATTTAGTCCCTGTTCGAGTTAAATTGTTTTATTTTGGTCTTTTAATTCCTTTTTTCTATGCAATTTATTTCCTTTTATTTATTTATGTTTCTTATTTATTTTTGCTCATGCACATATTTATCATTTATATTGTGTATTTATATTTTGTACATATTTATTTTATTATGTTTTTAATTTATTATACTATGCATTTTGTTCATTTATGCACTTTGTTCATATGTTGTATTTACTTATTTTATTATGCTCTTTATTTTGCTTACATGTTTATTTATTTTGTATATATATTTGTCATGCATTATTTATTTATGTATTTTAATTATTTATATGTTTTTGTACATGCCATTTCATTTTGTTTTTTGCTTTTCATACGTTTATGTTGTACATATTTTATTTTATCATGCTTTGTATTTATTTATTATGTTTTGCATTTTCATTTATGTTTTTATTTACGTACATTTATTTGTATATCTTGTTTATTATTTATTTGTTTTTGCTTAACTCACACACCCAATAATTAATGAATTTAATTTCAAACGTCTTTATTCGGTCGTAACGGGCCCGACATCCGACGTAGGGATGGCTGTGTATGTGTTATCTTCGGATAAAGATATGGTAAAATTAAAATAAATTCGAACACTTAAACAAATCCTAATTTAAATGCCACTTTTAATCCGGAAAATTCAAAATTAATTAAGCGGTATTTTGATAAAGGTGCCAATTTTGGGCAGTTTTTAACGCTAACCCCGTTTTAAATCGTAACCGATTCTCGAACCCAATTTTTTAACGAATCTCTGGTTTTCTCGGTGTCTGGTCTACCAAAAATGACCGGTGGCGACTCCACCTCTTTTTTAAATTATTTTCCACCAATTTTCCAATTCCTTCTTATTTTGGGTGTTTTCAAACCCTAATTTCAAAATATCCTCTTTTTAATTCAATTTTCAATTTAGGTTTTTTATTCCTAATTCCCAATTTTCAAAAATCTCAATTTTCAATTAAACCCTAGATTTCAAAATCCTTAAATTTTAAGTCTAAATTCCCAATTCTAATTTTTAAGACCTGATTTTTAATTCCGATGTTTCCACTAGTGATCCCTTTTTTTCCTTTTATTTCTCTACACTTAATATTAATTTTATTTTTATTTTTAAAAGAGGGTCGCTACAGTTTTCTTTCTTTCTTTAATTATTTATTCATTTCTTCTAAATGTTGATTTTATAGTGACCCGCAAAGGGAAGTGATCTGCATCATTCACGGTCTGTTTAGCACAATATTTTTATTCTCGCACTTTACTTTTCTATATTTTAATTTATCGTTTTTAATTTCTCGTACATATATTTGTTGTAATTTAATTTTTCTCACATTTTTTGTATCTTTATTTTCTTATATTTGTTCATACTTGTAAATGTGTGTACATATTTGTTCTTAACATGTAATAGACTAATCTAATAACTTTAATTTGGAACCTCAAATATTTGGTCGTAAGTGAGGTCGATATCAATCGTAGTGGCGACGGTTCGCACGCTTACCTTTGAGGTTTTTAAAATTTATTCGCATTCTTAAACGGATAATAAATTGATAAAACAGTGAACTTGCAAATTTTCAATTCGGGCAAATTATATTCGAATAGGTACCAATTTTTTGGCAGTATAGGGTATTAATTATATCTCATCCGTAATCGACTCCCGAATCTATTTTTAGAATCTCTGGTTTCAACGGTGTCCAATCTACCAAAGTGACCGATAGCAACTCTATTTTTTTTTAGAATAAATTCCCATTTTTTGTTTCAAAATAATTCTCAATTTTCACTTTCAAACCCTAATTTCAAATCAAATCTCTAATTTTTCAAATCAAATCCCTAATTTTCTAAATTAAATCCCTAGTTTTCTAAATTAAAACCCTAATTTTAAAAATAAAGTAACCAATAATTTTTATTTCTAAACTTATTTTAATCTTTTAATCCAATTTTATCCTCAATTTATCAATTTTAACCTAAATTCTCGATTCTTTAAACATTCTTCACTTTTGCAATAACAAAAGAAAAGTTTTTTTTTAAAGATCTCATACCATTTTTTTCATAACCATTACATTATTTCATTTCTAAAACTTTATAACCTACATATAACTTAATATTTTTTATAAATTTTTAGGGGTCGTTACAACAACCATTATTTGTAGCATAAATGAAATGTACTAACCAGGAACTTGTGCTTTCTACTCCCTTCGGGAAGTGATTCACTTCAGTCATTTCAACAACTGCATTGATTGTTTTGTCAAGCATTCTTGTTTTTCTTATATATGGAATCCATCAACAGTTTAGCCATCACATCTGACTTTGTAGCTTTTCTACACTCTTGTTTTTGTCTGAAACTTTTGAAATTTCCCCTGCTTGATGCATCTCAATCAAACCAGAAACACAACATATTATGATGTCCTGAGAAGCTTGTCAAGTCAGTTTCATAGTGGAACATATTTAGCTAGATAGGGTGCATTTAAAGCTCTATGTTGCACTATCATTGTACTCAAATGACTGTATTTAGATTTGGACTAACTCATCATGGAACTCAAGTTTTGCCTGTTGTGTGTCCTTATCTCATTCCATGGATATAGGATAAAAAAACACAGGTGGGCTAGTTCACAACATGGCTTTGCCAATCTTGGTCGGTTTGTTCCCTAATTTTGTCAATCTGACACTGTATAAAACCAAGTTGTTGTTCTGTTTTCTTGGAATATTGGTTTTTGATCTTTCAAACTCAATCGAGCTGCAGGATATCGCGATCGCAGTCGCAAACTCGATGCTTTTGAGTCGCCATTCACTAGAATGTATGTTGAGAAATCAGAACTGAAAAGATCACTTAAAGTACAGGAATTGTTCATCCAGGAAGGCATATCTGAGTAAATCTCCTAGACTTTTTACCTATAAGAAACATTTGAATTGATGCCAATTCCACTCAATTATTAGAAAAACAGGTCAAGCTGTACATGGATTGAACCATTCACTAGATTCTACAGATTCTCATGTTCCAAGTAATGCTCATTGCTCGTTTTCGGCCCACCTCGCCCAAGTCCATAGAGGACACTAACATGTGAAGGAACAGAATCCGTTTCGCAGACTATGGTGTTTCTGTACAAGATGAAGATGGGGTCCCTTGTAATGTGATTTCGGCAGCCGTTCCATGTGGTCATTTTCACTGCCGTTGGCAGTAGTGATGTCCAAATAATAAGGAACTGGAAACATACATTTACAATTGTTATCAGTTATGTTCATATTACAAGGGTTTGAAAAACATGCAGATAATGTTGGATGTATTTCATGGACCTATTGATCTCACGAGTTGCTCCTTTCAAAGTGTTTGTTCCTGAATGGTAACTATACTCTCAGCAAAGCATGTAGCCATTGATGGACTGCAATAAGTGCAGTATATTTAGTTTTAAACCATTGTTTCTTGTCATTTCTCATGCAGAATGCTGTCAACATTTCCCCAATAGCTCAACTCAGCCACTGACCATGAGAACTTAAAGCAGTGTAGAATGGTGGGAAAAGCTCTTCTTTATCCATGTGCAAGGCCATTGGAACTTTGTTGAGACTTAGATTATTTAAGGGAATAATGATGTGTACATTAGTACATACCCCATCTTGGAGCTTGGCTATCCACAAAGATAATCAAAAAAGTGATGGTAGTGGGTGGGGTGGGAGATAGATTCCATTTAGCCTTATGGTCATGGGTCCTACACAGCTTCCATATCTCAAAAAACATGAATTTCTCTTAGGTTATACGTTCAAAACTCATTAAGAACGAATTTCTCTTCTCTTCCCTTAGAAACCGTATAAAAAAGTCATGAATTTGAACCTTTCATGTGGGCTCAGTGGAAAAAAATGTGTAATTTGATGATTGTAAGTACAAATGTTAAGAAACAGTACGAAAGAAAGCCTCATCATCCTCTAAGTTTACAAAATGCCCACAAAAATTCAAAACTTGGGCCATTGGAGAGGGCTCTGTCAAAGCACCAAAGCTATGTTCCTATCTGCTGATGAAATTAAAACCCTTTTTAAAAAGAAATTTAGAACTGTGAAATGCATCTTCTATGGCAAGCAACACTCCTCTTTGTATGCTGCTTAGTTTCCTGCTTCCAAACCATGCCAATATCTTTAGCAATCTGCATGGCTTCATAGGAAGCACCGGAGAGCCCTCTCCTTGTGAACCCAACCGCGTATAATCCACCATTTCCTTTCCATCCATTCGGGAAAGGAGCCTTTGGGAACCCATTTTTACAGAAGAATTCACCTTCCTGTTCAACGTAAAACCAGAAACATGGTTACTTCACTTGTATTTCAATAAATTAAAATCCGAAACAGAGGAGTGTTCTTTCTTAACAACATTTTCTCACCTGAAGCCAACATGGAACGTTGCTGCGGTATCCGGTGGCGAGCACGACGGAATCGATATCGACCTTGTCGCCGTTAACAAGCTTGACTTGTCGATGTGAGAAACGCTTGATTGCAGGGACTACATTAATGTCACCTGATCTGATTTTCTCCAGTGCACCAATGTCAAGTACAGGGGTTTTCCCGTTAGTGTTCTTCAGTTGTAATGGACCCATTGATGGCCTTTTCAGACCATATTTCTCGATGTTTCCGAACACCAACCAGGCTAAAATCAACAGCAGCTTGTCCACAAGCCAAATGGGTAACCATTTCAGCAACATAAAAGCTAATTCGAACGTTGATTTCCCAAAAATCTCTCTTGGCAAAACATGAACCTGTTGAAATGACAAAAAGAGAAACTTAGGATCATGTTTGTGTTTGCTAAAATCAACAGTAGATGTTATTGTATGTTTAATGTTTTAATGACTTACCGAGCTGCGAACCACCATTGAAGGTGAAGCATTGTGGTTGCAAAGATCAAGAGAAACTTCCATGCCGGAGTTGCCGCAGCCGACGACGAGCACTTTCTTGCCCTGGAATTTCTCACCGGACTTGTAATCACAAGCATGGATAATTTCACCTCCAAACTCATCCAATCCGTCAATATCAGGCACCACACGCTCGGCATTTTCACCTGTGGCCACCACAAGCCAACGACAAATGTATTCGAACTCGGTCTTGTTTGAGCCACTCGCGACAACAGTCTTGACCCTCCAGAAACCACTGGTCTCGTCGTACCTAGCCGACTGCACGCACTCGTTGAACTTAGGATTGATATCGAAATGCCTAGCGTATGACTCAAGGTAGTCAATGAACTGTCTCTTTGTGGGATACTCAGGGAAATCCTCAGGGAAAGGCATTTTAGGGAGTTGACAGAATTGTTTAGGGAGATGAAGCTTTAGCCTATCGTAGGTGCGTTTTTGCCACAACGATGCGATGCATTCGGCTCTTTCGAGGACCACACAGGGCACTCCTTGTTCTCTTAGACAAGCGGCCGTGGCTAGCCCCGATGGTCCGGCCCCGACGATGACCGGACCATTGACCAAAGTGCATTTACGTTGAAAGAAACCTTGGTCTTGATCAACATGGCGAAACAAATTCTCCATTGCATTACAAATTTGTTTAAATTATGGTAAAGCAAGAGAGACTTGAATGCTGTTTGTTTCCAGGGAAAATGGATTGCTTAAATAAGGGAGGGTGGCCTGGTGGGAATGAAAAGACCATGTGATAGCTCCCAAGGGTCAGTCCAAATCATAACCTTTTGTTATTTTATGAAATATTTTAATTATCTTATAATACATTAATACTTTATTTTAAAATAATTGTTCAAGGATTAATATATATTCTTTCTTTGGAAATATTATATTCTCTTTCTTATAAAGTTTTTATTTATTTATTTATTATAAAGATGTGAATATAAGTTTGATTTTAATATTAGTAATAACTTTTTTTAGGAAATTATTAAATGATGAAATATCTGGTTATGAATGATTTTGACGGGCAACATCAAATGTGCTTAAGATTCCACATGATTGTATGTCAATTATTGTATGATGGTAATCGAAAGAATTACAATATTTTTATCATTAACAAATAAAATTAATAATTTATAAAAAAATCAAGTAATAAGTAATACATTTAGTAATAAAGAAAAAGAATACTTAAATCAATAGTTTAGTTCAAGCAATAAAAATTTAGTATGATTTAATTTAAGATGATAACGAGACGGATCTGATTAGAATTTTAGTTAACTCAATCTCAACTTAAAAAGTAAATTATCATATCTAATTCAGAGACCTACTTTAGAAATTTACGTTTGGTATATTCCGTAAGAATATAAGACGATAATGTTTGGTTGATAGAATATAAAATTAGTTGAAGTAAATTTCATCGAATTATCCTTATAAATATTTTATTTTTAATCATTTAAACTTCTAATATTAAATTAAAAATATTTATATTAAAAAACATATAATTATTTTTGTTACAATAACTAAATTTTATAAAATATTATATTTAACATATTTAAATGTAATTAATATTTTAAATAATATTTAACAAATTATTATTA
Source organism: Abelmoschus esculentus (assembly GCA_035048815.1). Classification (NCBI taxonomy): domain Eukaryota; kingdom Viridiplantae; phylum Streptophyta; class Magnoliopsida; order Malvales; family Malvaceae; genus Abelmoschus; species Abelmoschus esculentus. The sequence continues at coordinate 13,097,575 of JAUCBN010000031.1, forward strand.
TATATATATTATATTTTCTTTTATATAGTATATAATAAGAAATTTAATTAATTTTTTAATGATTAAAATAATTTTATAAATTATTAGAAAAAATAGTTTACAATAGAAACTCATAGTAAGATTATATTTTTTTGTTAAATGATTGTTATTTTATTAATATTGAAAGAGTCATATAACAAGTGCTCATAATTAATTTTTTCAATACAAAAATAAGTTAATTTCATAATTTTGAGTTTGAAATCATTCATTGTCAAACCAAATTCAAATAAACTTGGATGAATTATACTAATTTTATTTTCATAAACTTAAAATTCGAAATCTCACATCAAAATATGAAACCTAAATTTGAATTAATTTTTTTATCAGTAAAAAATATTTTTATATAAAAACAACGTAACAATATCAATTCAATACCTTTATTTAGATATTTTATAGAATATTTTTATAGCTATATTTTTTATTTAAATATTAATTTTTTAAAATATGTGTAAAATTATTTTAATATTAAACTAATATAAAATGAAATCATTTAATAAATTATGTCATTTAAATATGTTTAGAAAAGAGTAAATTAAAAAAAAAAATCATTACTTCAAAGGTGATGATAATTGACAATATTTAAAGAAAAATAGAATCATATTTCCGAAATATTGATAAAAAATATTGTTATTATTATTGATAATATTTTTTTCAAATTAATGAAAATAAAACTAAAATTTAAAAAAAATATTACCCGTAATAATATTTTTTTTTATGAGTTTAACTCTTTCGAGTTTTGGTTTTCCTTTCTGCGTTTGTACTTTATTGTAGTTGAGAGCTGTCCAAGTACAACCTCGATATTTATATGAAAAAGATTTGAGAGGGAAACGATTTATGGTTATGGGGATAAAGGTGGGTAGGCAGGCACACGTACTTCTCATCATCCTACTCAATTGTGTTTAGGAATGTATAAAATTTGATTCGATTAAAAATATATTTATTTAATTTTAAAGTTAATATCAATTATTTGAATTTTAAGTTTAAATTAAATTTTAAAATTAAAATTAAAATAAAAAAATAAATATTAAAATTATGTCGTCTTGGTCTCTAACTAATAGCTAAGTAAGGTTATAATTTTATAACTTGATTTTGATTTTTTTAATTCTTTAATTCGTCTATTCGTTTTAAGTCTATTTTTATCAAATTTAAATCGTATTTTATCAATCACTTTAAAATATCTTTTGACTTTTATCCTCCATTTTGATAATATTTTCTTTTTTTTAATTAGTCTCTTTCTTTTATGTATAATTTAATTTATTCACGATTATAATTTTTTACAAATTTATTCTTCTCATTTTATATTTTCATGAATACTTTATCCTCAACATCTTTTTTTAAATAACATTATAAGTATGTAAAATCATTTTAGATTATATTTTATTTATTAAATAATATTATAAATTTTACTAATACATGTGAAAATGATATGAAAAATATATATCTGATATGATGAATTGGACCATGAATGACGTAATAAGTTAAATTTATCTAATAATTTTTTTACCAAGGGTATAAGAGAATCTTGTGTTCCAAATTTTATATCTAATAATAATTTTAATTTGAGTATTTATTAAATTAATTATTATTTCTCCTAAATATTAGATTAAATATTTATAAAATCTGTATTAATTTAAAATTAAATAATTTTCCCTCCAATTCTCTAATCCTTCATCTCTACTCTATTTTCTTTAAGTATTGTTTAGCCGCATAAGTCATGCATTCTGTCTACTTTTCGGCTCATAAAAATAATACATGAAGCAATGAGTAAATAGGAATGATGGAGAGAACACGTCATATAGGAGTGGCTATTTAGTAATTATTATGAAGATAACCTTTTCTATTTAAATTATTTATTTACATATTGTATTTCGAATATATAATCTTATTTAAAAAATATAAAAAATTTATTCTATTAAATTAATTAATCATTAGCTTTTTATTTACTCTTCTAGTAAATTATACGCATATATATATATTATTTTGCAATCCAACCGTTAGATCCCCCTCTTTCCTTCTTATCAAAGTTTTAGGGTTTTTTTCTTCCCAAATAACTCATTTTTATTATTTACAATATACACATTAAAATAAAAAATTATATCGTGGGTCAATTTTATCACGTTATTCATAGGATTAATTAATAAAAAATATTTATTTAATTATTTTTTATCTTATCTTTTTATCAAGTGAATCTTTACTAATATTTATTGTAAATTAAGTTTAAAAATAATTTTTACTAAGTGAAGATTCACTTGATAAAAAATAAGATAAAAAAATTAAATAAATATTTTTATTGGTTAATCTCAGAATTATCCGTGATATAATTTTTTATAATAGATTTTATCAATCATTTTGTAGAGAGAAGACTTTTTTTATTGCTCTTCGATTTTTAAGGCTTTGGTCTGACTAATCCGAATCGACCTGGATCTTTGTTATACATATATATTGGTTTTCTACTTGATCCTTACAGAGTTTGGTAGTCTCCATAAGTCTAAAGTCCAAAGCTTTCTTTAATAGGTCAACCGAGTACGCTAGGGTGGATTTTTGGTAATTTAATTTGGGTATTTTTTTAAAAAAATAAATGTATATATTGAAGTTTTTAAAATTTATAAAAGCTTTAATATGATTTTTTTTAGAAAAATAGGGATTAAATAATTTAAATTTGTAAGACTTGCTAAAAACTTTTGAAATTTTAGGAGAAGTGACAATTAAATATATTAAAAAAATTAAAACATAATAATAATTTTTGAATGTGTCAAATTAAACTTTTTAAAATGAATAAAGATTAATTTTCTAAATAAAATCAATCATTACAAATATTAAATTATATGTCTAATTCAACAACTCACTAAAACTAGAAATTTGTAAATAAACAATAATTAAATGTATATCTTTATTTTGTTTATATTAAGTTTTAGACTATAGTATTAATTAACTAATTAAATTCCGAAAGGTTCTGTTAAATTCATGATTAAGGGGCCCCACAAGATTGCAAGAAATTCTGATTTCCATAATTGTTATTCGTTAGAATTTGGTCTCTCCCTTTCTCTCTCATAGTCCAATTAAACTATTTATGCATACTTATGTCACCTATTACTTTTATTTTTTAAATCATTTAATTTGAATACAAGATAATATTAATGTTAGAGTTTAATTTTAGATTTAAATTATTATATTTAAATGATTTAAGTAGAACATAACATTCTTATTAGTATTAATGTTCAGCGGTTCTTGAGTTATTTAAATTCGACTCCGTTAAAATTTAATAAATATTCGATTCGAGTTGATTCAACTTGAATTTAAACTCGATTCGAGACCTTAACGAGTTGAATTGAGTAAAATTTAACTTCACTTGATAAGTTCGCAAGCAACTCGTTAATTTTTTAAATATTTTTTTTGTAATTACTTTAAAATTATTTTATTCAAAAAATAAATCTAAATAATAATAATTATTTAATAGATTATTAATTTAATTATAGCATGCTAGTTTAGTATTTATGGATCGTTAGTTTTGAATTTATACTTTAAAAGTATTTTATACACTCTTTTGATATTTTTTGGTTAAATTTATTAATTTATGTTAATATTAAGTCCAATATAGTATTATTAAATTTTACTTTTAGTTAAAAATAAAATAACTTTTTTAGTGAGCTTAACGAGCTACGAGTCGAGTTGAGCAACAAAATATTTTAATGAGCACGAGTCAAGCACTGTATAACTCATGATCGACTCACTCGATAAACACTCCTAATTCTTACCGTAATAATTTGGTTTGTGCCATATTTATGAGAAAAAAACTTGAGACCAATATTTGAATAAGTCCTCCAAAAATTAGACCATTGGTCAAATTGAAATAATTTATAAATTATAAGATTTAATTTACTATTAATTTTTAAAATAATAAAATATTTTAGTTTTTTCAAACTATCAATCTACCATTTCATATCATCATTTGTGTTAAATTAGTGATCAAATATATCTTAAAAAAATAGTGGTCAAAACTAACCGCACATGATCAAAACACAAAAAATATAATATTAGTGACTATTATTATAGAAAAATAATATGGTAACCAAAACGTATAAGTTCAAATAAATTTAGTGATGAATGATGTAATTTACTCAAGAAAAAACAAAAGCATAATCTTTAGATTTGTCTCATAATTTGATATGTGATTATTAAAGTTTAGTCTTCGCTAATTAATTTAACAGAAGACTAATAGTCGTGAAAAACTCAATTATATGCATTTAATAAAGTGCGAGGTAAAATATTAATGGTTATGTGGCAGCATGATAAGTTTTTTTAAAAAAAATAAATCAAATTAATTAATCAATTTTTAATATATATATATATAACAAAACTAAAAAAAATAGGCGGGCATGAACCATCTTGTCTTAATGGTTAAATGAACATTTTTTATTCTTAGAGATCACAGGTTCGAACACCAGTAATACTAACATAATAAGTGAACGATCAATGTCTAATGGCTGAGAGTATTTTTAGAACAAATATTATTATAACCAATGTAGCTTATTAAAAAAAAGTGTGAATGGACTCCTCCTACCCTAATTAATACCAATAAAATAGATTTTTTTATAAAAAAAATTAGTTCTATAATTTTTTACCCTTTTAAAATTTATTATGAATTTATGATACGTGTATAATTAATAAAACAATAAAAAATAATCATTAATACTCATCGTATGAAGCCATAATTGAAATATATATATAATAAGTTTTGTTGACCTTAACATCTTTGTACCCTTTTTTTGTTTTAAATTATGTAATTTCCATTAAATATGAAAAAAAAAATCTTAGAAAGATTTAGAAGATCTTATATTATAAACATTTTTCTATTTGTTTTGTTTCGTTTCGTCCCATTTGACCATTAAGTTTAAACTTCAATAAGACAAGACAAATTTTATGGATAATTAATTAATGTGAGAATATTTTCTTACATGTTTTTTGGATATGAGAATAACAATAATCTTAGTTAGAATGATTGGCACTTAAAATAATAATGAATGATTCTTTTGTACGAAAATTTTACGACGGGCATCGAATACCGCTGAACATCATTAAATTAATTAATAAAGATTAAAAATCTTAAGGACTTAACATATAATTAATAAATATTTAAAATAAAATTTTAATTAAATTATTTTTTACAGAAAAAATATATGAATGGTTACCCAACTATCACTCTTTTCTTGTGTTAGTCATCCAACTAAATTTAATAAATTAAAATCATCATTAAATTTTATTTTGTTATATTTTGGTCTTGACTGTTAAATATTTAATGGAGACTATGATATAGCATGGTTTAATAATAATTTTAGTCCTTAAAATTATTATATTATATCAAATTAATCCAAATAAAAAATAACTCATCAAATATTTTAACTAAACCTCAAATTTTTTATCCCTTTTCTCTTCTTCTTACAACACTACTTTAAAAATTAATTTGCAAACTCTCTCTTTAGTTTTCTTGTGTCTTTAAACAACTTATTAAGTTTCAGATTATAAAAAATCATTTTAATTTTATAATTTATTCTTTTAAAATCTAAGTTAAAAGAATAGTTTCTTTTTCGTTGAATAATTTCTCTTTCAGCCATGTGATGTCACATCTTTATTAAATATTTAATAGCCGATAGACCAAAATAATAATGAAATAAAACGTTAACAATGATTTTGATGGAAAAAAATTAATTTAATGACTAACTCAAAAAATATTGATAATTGGATGACCATTCATGTAGTTTTTCTTATAGAAAATAATTTAATTAAAATTTTATTTTAAATATTTATTAATTATATATTAAATCCTTATGATCTTTAATCTTTATTAATTAGTTTTATAGTGTTCAACAATGTTCATCGTTAATGGTGTTTAACAATGTTCGACGCACGTTATAAACTTATCCTTCTTTTGTATGGTATTTTTGTGTTAGGAGAGATTTATTTTGATACTTGTTTGATTTAAGAGGCAATTTTGGAAGTTGAAGGTGATTCATACGTAACTTGAGTTAGTGTTTTGTACTCTTAGTTAATTTATGGGTGGTTCATCGATTTATGATGCCTGCTTGGAACTTTTGTCATGTAAGAGTTACTTCAGGAAGAATGTCATCCTAACTCTTTTATTTTTTGTATGGTTGAAAAAAATAGTGTCTTAGAGACAAACAATTTTTTTTTTGTCTCTTAACGTTTTTTCTTCTATGTACTATTCAAAAAATACTTAAAAATTAAAATTTAGATCTTAACTTTAATTTTCATATCTTAAACCTTAAAAAATACAATATATCCAATGGTGGATTTAAAAATATTATTCAGAGTAGGCATAAATTAAAATTTTTTTGAGAGTGGGCATAAACTATAAAAAATTTAAAATTCGGTGGACACAAATCATAAAATTCAAAAATAAAAATAAAATTAAAGTTAAATATGTGAATTTTAAAAATTTTAGGGTGGGCCCGTGCCGACCCAAGCTTAACTTTGCATCGCCATTAAACATATCCCTAATTTCCTAAATTTCAACTACATTTTTTAAACTTAAACCCTAAACCTACTATTTTATAATGGGGATATAAATAGATGTACGATAAAAGAGCAGACGATTTGTACTCCAAAATTTAATGTTTGAAACATAATTTATCATTAATTTCTTTTGTCTCTATATTTTTAGGATTTGAACATGGCACAACCAAAGGTTTGCATGTGGAATTGTTCCTCTTAGTAAAAAAAATTATTTCACAATTATTATGATTAAATAATCTGTTTCTAAACCCTAAAACTAACCTTGACTTGATGTTGGAGAATCTCAAGGCTGTAAGAGGAATATGGACCTGTAGGGAACGTGGTTGTTTTAGCAAGCAATCAAAGATTCATGCACGTCCCCAAGCCTTCTCAACTTGTATGGTAAGTAATCACGGGTTAAATAACCCTTAATCATCTTCATTCTTCTTTGAAATATTATTAATACTCCTTAAATAGTACTCAGAGTTAAAATATCTTTAAAAAAATTAAAAGGTATGAAAATCATTCAACTATAAGATATTTTAGTACATAAAATTTATAAATATTATATATAATTGATTAGACTGGTTAATTGATTTTGTTTAAAATTGTGTCATGATCAAATCAAAATAATTTATTTTAAAAAAAAAATGTACTAAAATCGATTTTTTAGATTTGTATAAACAATTTATTCGAGAGTGACCAAAATGGAACAATTCAAAAATTAAGTTACTAAATTAAAAGTTTTTAAACTTTAATGACCAAATAAGAGTGAGAAAAAAATTGAGTAATGAATAACATAGTTTACCCATTATTTTTCAAAAAAGCACAAAAATTAACACAATCTAGTAGATATTAAAAGGAAAAACATGTTTGGGGGAAGGAGGTAGAGTTCAATTTCCAATAAATATTTATATTGTTGTTCTAAACTTTGTAGAGCTCGATATTACTTAAAAAAAACTGATGTTTTATTTTATTATATCAACCGTTAATTAATGAGCAATATTTTTTAACTAGCATACGATCAGTGATAAAATTATCGTTTCTCATTCTTAAAGATTTTTTTTATTTTTAAAAATATTTCATTTATTTATAAATTTATCCCATTTTCAAATATTTATATTTAATCCCTAACCCCAATCTTAACTTCATTCTTACATGATGTGTTACCTATGTAGCTTATGAGTAATCATTCCTAACCCTCCAAAATTTTAATTAATTAATTAATTAATCCTTAGGACCTCAGCCTTATCATGTGTTAGGAAGTAGGTCATCATTAAAAATTCCCCCAGATTACAAAGTCAATGGTTTCATCTATGTTTCCAAAATCAAAGCATACTAACACACATGTTCCAACTAAATAAAAGATGAACTATAATAATAATAATAATAATAATAATAATAATAATAATAATAATAATAATAATAATAATAATAATAATAATACAGAACAGGAGCAGGAGAATGTGCAGGAAGAACGGGAACATAAAAACGACTTTCAACATATTTATTTATTTTACATCACAACAATAATAATAAGAGAAAAATAATAATATTTGTAAGTTATTTAAAAAAAAATTAAAAATTTTATCCTTCTTTAATCTTAAATCCAACTGTTAAGAGTAGATTTTAAATAAGATACTACGATAATTACACCACCTATATCCTACCCTTTGCAAATGCAATCCAACCCAAAATCACCCATCCATCATTTGTAACATAATCCAACACTGATTCTACCACGTTGGTAAAAGTCAAGGGAGTACGTAAAGTCATAAAACTTATAAATGCAAGATTAATGTTCCTTGGATGGGAAAAAGATGCAGGAAAACGGTTAAATACCACAATAAAAAAGCATACAAAATGTACATAAACTAAAGTCAACAAAGCTTTGTTTACTTGTATGTCCAAAGTGGGTTTCTTTGTACATCAAAAAACTGGGACTGGGATCCATAGATCAAAAACTGCCTCATTATGGCAGAAGTATAAACAAATAAAAAAACCCAGATCGACTAAACAAATTTGAATGTAAAACAATAATAATACGAATGATTATCAATAGAACAATTCACAGAAGAAGATAGATAGATGTACATATAGAGATATATAGATATTAAGAGGGGTAAATGAATTGAATTTACAACTGTTTGACTCCCCCATTGCTAACCTTGACACAGAAAAGGAGACGGTACATTGAAGCTTACCATGCCTTACTCCTGTAAAAATTGGAAGGATGGATTCTCAACAAGGTCAGATGCTGGTTTCACATCCAAGAAGTCTTTCTCTTGGAGACAAGTGGAAAGGTCATCAACAGAGAACGGGATGCTGGAGGATCAAGGGGTGAATTAGTTGGATTCTATAGACTATGATCAACGGGTAACAAACCAAATCGACTTCCCTAGTAGTGCATATATATGGGAAGAACTTACCTGGAATTGTCATCCAATAAAAAGGAACTGCTAGCAGCATCGTTGGAATCCTCGGTCATTAGTATCCTCATGCTGGAAATAACCTGTAAAAGAGTGAACGTTGATAATATAGTATCTGATTTCTTAACTTCCTATACAACCAAGAAAAAACATCATATGCCACACAAAACTTACATTGGGAGCAACACTTCGAGTATTGTAATTGTCATCCCAGTACAGAGTGCATATTCTGTACAACTGCTGTACACTAAGAATCTGACCAAACCAATCGTTACATGTCAGATAGTATCAGAAAATAGATTACAATTGGAGGGGGGCAGAGAGAGAGAGAGAGACTTACTGGACAGAGATCATTTGTAATTTCATCATAAGAAATTCTGTACTTCTGATGTATAACCTGTTACCAGGTTTTAATAAAAGTCAGCATAATAAGAAGATTGCTAATCAGGAAACAATATTCCACGCAAAGCACCACTATTTCAGCGCATACAAATCAGTATAAAGATGATTTCACGGGTCAAGTGAACAAATTTGAATAGATTGACAAGCATGATTCAAAGATAGTTGAAGAACCACATTGTGCAAGCAATCAAATGCTCATCAGATTGATAGAAATTTGACTAACCTACAATCCATCAAAAGGAAATAGCAAGGCTCCTGGTAAATACGGTCCCTAAATATTTGTGCTACACTTCCCAAGTCAGATATTCTCATTATTTGGAAAGTCAAAAGTTGTTTTAACTGTCCTATTTACATTATTTAGTTCCATATTGTTTTTCATTGAATGGGGCATTTAGAAACCACCATCAATCAATATGATCTTGCTACATAAAACTGTGCACCATCAAACATTTTAATGACCCAATGAGTACAAGCTAAAAGGGTTAGGGGGATTATTTCAGGGATTTTTTTCACAATATGCTAAATAACGCCAATAACACTCTATAAAGCCAAAGCATGCCTCAACATACCAAGAATCCAACAGCCTGCCTTATGTGCTTAAGTTCATCCCATGATGATCCTGCATGCTGCAATACAATTAAAAGTGAAGGTAAAGCATCAACATAGTTATGGGCCTAAAGTAAGCAATTTTCCCAGCAAACCTACGTAGAAACAACTCCATATATAAACACAACCAAACTACAACAACAACAAAAAAAAAGTTACCTCTTCTTTCACTTGGCAACACCAGAGCTCCAACTCAGCTAATCCAGCCTTAACATATTCTCCATTGCTAAATGTACAACACTCACGTCGTAGAAGAAGGCTGGAAAATGATAAAAATAAAAATGTCAATATAACCAAACCATTTGAATTAAAACAGCAACGAACAATAAACAAAACCTACCTATTAAACAATTGTACATTAATGTATGAAAATGTTTGAGTAAAGATCTTCTGGATAAGAACAGAAGGCACCTGAAAACCAATTAACTGTAAAAAACTCCATATTTAACAGAAAATCAAGATTGACAGAGGCAGTCAAAGTTTATGAAAGCAAGTTAGAAAGAAAATATTAGGTCCCTCACAAAATTTTCTTTCAAAGTGCTTAGGAGGGTGTTGAGACTATCAATAATGTTCTGCCAGTGTGTTGAAGGAGAATCTTTGGCAAAGGACCGCCCAGATCGTAATACACTTCCCTTAGATGTTCTTGGTGCCTAACAGTCAAGCAAGACAATCAAACATACAAAGGGATCAATAGTAAGATAAGTATAGCTACAAGATGCAGATTAAAATTGAACAGAAACCAACTGAATCACAAGATACCTGGATGCATAGAGAAAGCAAAGACGATAACTCTTTCTTCAAGTTGTCCCTGATGATTCCATAGATCTTTTCCACATATGCGGCAAGTTGCTGTTTGAAAAGTAAAGCAGGATATTTGGCCTCTACTTGGCGAACTACTAGTGCAGCCGTCACAGCAAGGTTGTTAGAAGCAGACGAGCGGAAACCCTGAGTTAAGAGAGAAATGAATGTGAAGAATATTCTTATACTTCCTTAAAAATGATATACTCAGTGGGGGAAAATAAGAATTTCAAATACCATTGCCATCCTTCCAAACAGAGAGGTTGCAGCAGTTGGCTTCTGACTTGGAGTTGCACCACTTGAACCAGCAGCTTTAAGGCTTTTTTGGAGCAAGAACAATAACGCTGATGTGTTGGACAACCAATAAGCCATGTGGCCATTGTTTTCTTCATTCTAAAATAAGAGAAGTGTCATTCTTCACTCATGAATCATGTATTTATGCTTGTTCTACTTATAGAAAGCAGGAAGTACATAAAAATGCCAAGTAAAATTCAGAAACAGAAGTGTGGTCTTCTAAAGCAACTACTTTACAATTATTAAAGCGGGCAATCAAAGGGAAGAAAAATATGCAGCAAAAACTTCAAGTCAGGTCACATGACTTGTAGGGCACAAGAACAACTCCTGACCTTGCAAAGACTTCATTCGGAAAATGAGATTATTATGGTGAATTAGTGAAAGTTAAAATTAGCAGAAAATGTTGAATGATAAAAGAAAATGAAGCAGATGACACTGCCCGAAATTACTCCACCAACAAGACTGAATCATACAATCAATTACCTCAATTGCAGAACCAATCATCTGAATAAGACGATCAAACACATTGGTCCTTTCAGCTTCAAAAGATTTCCAGTGGAGAAGACATTTATATATGGTAAATGCGGCAACAGGTTTTCCCTGACTGAACCCAATATCTTTTGAAACGCAATCGATCAGTGCATCAACGTTCTCCTGTTGAGAGAATGGCAGAAAATATAACTGACACACTGCAAAAAAGAAAAGGCTTGAAGATGCAAAAATCAATTCTAGGAAAACACACGTGTTGACGATCAAGATTGGATCTTCGCAGTTTGCCATCAGTTTCTGCACCTTCCTTCATTGGAGCCGCACTCAGTGGTTCCTGCAGCAACAATTCTTGCCATGGTCACGCTACAGAATCTAGAAATGCATGATTAGAAATATTAAAATGATATGTAGCATACATTTGATTTATTCATTTCATCCACATGGTGCCCATTTTCAAAATTCTGCAAAATTTCAAAGAAAAAGAATAATAGGAAACATCAACATAATGACTAATGAAACATGATAGTAAAAAAAAATAATGCTATATTTTACCAGAAAAACTGGAATAGGTGGAAGCTGTGAAGTCTTCTTAACAGGTGAGTTTAACAGGGTTTGCTGCCTCAAGACTTGGTTTTCAGATTCGATGTCTGAAATCTTTTCTTCAAGACTGCTAACAAAGAAGCAGTGATAACCAGGAAAAAGAGAGGGGGGGGGGGGGGGGGATGAATAATCACAGAAACATGCAAATGAGCTCCACCCAGATTCGGGTAGTTAACCGAACGAATTTATCTCAAAATATTTTCAGTAAGGGCACAAACTAACCTGTGCATAACAGTCTTCAACTGAACTATTTTTGATTCTGCATCCAAAGCTTGTTTCAACCTATCTTCGCTTATCTTGCTTGTCTCTTCAAACTTTTTCTCTGTTTCATCAATTTTCTTTTCCAATGAACTCACCATTGCCTGTAGATAATCAACAAGAAAAATAATTACGAAATAAGTGTTCTGTAAACGAATAACCCCAAGATACCCTTAGATTATCGTACATTCACTATATCTTTATTTGCATAAAGATATTAGACAGCCTACTTACCTTTAGTTTTTCATTCTCATTTGTAAGCTTCTCAAGCATTACTGGATCCATCACCGGAACCTCCTGAATTATAGGGACTATCTCAGCTACCTTTTTGGCAGCCTCACGTTCCTTAGCAAGCAAATCTTTGGTTTCTTTAAACTGATGTTGTATATCTTGCAAAGCAGACTGTAGCTTCGCATTTTCTTGTGTTTTAGCCTCTTCCATGTCAACCTACAGAGTAAGATAGGAAATTATAAATTATGAGCAGAAAATGTTAGAACTATTTTCAACTAAAATTTAAAACTAAATTTAAATGGAATACATTTTTAATCTGAAATAAAATCCAAAAGTGGCTGGCTGGAAATACAGAGGGATAACATAAGAATACGTTGCAATAAATGCAAATATAATAAGTTATTCATCTAAAGCAGCTAATTCGTGATGGGAAGTCAAATACAACTGACAACCTCATAACCGACAATATTTAAAGCATGAGATAGGCATAAAAAAATTATGTTTTTTCTCCATAATAATTAACAAAACACAACGTTTTGCATATCCTTGCCCCTAATGGATTAGCTATGGTTTACCAGATACAACACAAACAGAGAAACAGAAACACGCACGGAACAAAAGAAAAGAAAGAAACAAGCTACAATTAACTTATTATTACAAGCTTACCCTCATTCGTTTCTCCAGCTGTAGCCTCCATGTCAGTTCCTCAACCTGCTTTTCTAGTTTGTTCTTTGCAGCTTGCAAAGCTCCAGTTTCTTTAGCAGCCTGCAAATAAAAGAATAACAAAAAAACAGAGAAATGCATAAATAAATATGTCAAGGATGGTAAGACTATAGATATTTGATTTTTGATTCTCTAGAGCATAAGAATCTTGAATAGACTTTTATCTTAATTGCTTGGTAGAGTAGAAAGAAAATAGGAAGGATAGGAAATTAGAAGGGTAGAAAGTGGAAAGATGGAAAATTAATATTTTCTTTTTATTGGTATGCTTCGTAGGATGGAAAGATTCAAAGAAAAATTGTATTTCTTCCATTCATTGCTTGGTAGAGTTGAAAAATGGAAGGAAAGAAAATGAAGCTTTGAAAATTTCATATTTTGAACTAACTCGCATCTCTCCCACATTTCAACTCCACTTTTCCTTCAAGTTTGGAATTATTTGTTTTTACGAATGGAAAACGATCATCCCTCATTTTCTCTCCTCCCACTTTCTTTCCAACCAAGAACACTCAAAATTTATTTTCTTTCCATTTTCCCTTCCCTCCTTTTCCATTTTTCCAACCCAACCAAGCAAAAGCCTGTATGAAAAAACAAAAACTAACCCTAAAAATATATCATAGCAAAGCTGCAACTTATTAGTGCTCTGATTTCAATTTTAAGCAAAGAGGGGACCACAAAACACAATTGTCCCAAATGCCACCCATTTTCAAAGATCTGAAAGATGGTTGACAACAATTTATAAATAAAAAGTTTGATAGAAAGAACAAAATATACCATCTTAAGCTTCCGCAGTTCTTTGCGAGCAAGTTTTCCTCTCCATGCACATTGTGTTGCAATTACTGCTTTCTTCAACTTCATATAATGCAACCGGGCCAAGTACTTGCGACATTGACTCTATTAAGTACAATAAATATCATTTCAAGTTGTTGTTTTTAAATAACTTTAAAAAAAAGATTCAACCACTGAAACCAAAACCGGAAAGGTAAAACAATTTTCAAAACATCAACATAGATGCAGTATGATAACAGAACAATTTAAAATCATTGACCCACCTGAATTATAATTGCTGCTCTGGTCTGCCTTCTGAAGCATAGTTCATTGCGAGCAACCATCCCCCGCATGCCAGTTTGAATGGAAACAGCAGAAGAAAACAATTCTTTATAAGCTTTCCTAGCAAGATGCATACGCAAATCTCTCTGGATCCTCAAACTGGCTGCTTCTCTTCTCATGCCTTCGTAAACTTTGCGGGCAAGTTGTCCTGAAATTAGCAGAGGGGAAAACTATAAACAGACACATAATAAGGATGCCGTAATAGATAGTAAATTTAGGTAATTTACAACTGAAAAACCCAGAAATGTATTAACAAGAATAAATGTGAAAGATACGTAATGCCAGTAGTCAATTCCAATCCTACCCAATCTATTCTATTCATTGATTAATGTGAAAGATACGCAAGTCCACAACTTAAGATAATCTCAGAATCCATAACTTTTAAATCTAAAGATGAAGAATGCTTTCTGAGGGAATGAATACAAGAACATATTGTATCAAATACTTTATAAGCAATCAAAAAGTCACTCACCTCTGGTGGTGCGGCACAAAGCATGTAGAAACAGTGATAATTTCTCTCTGGGTCAGACACTTGACAAACACGTGATCTTTCTAGCAAATAAGTTCTGATTGCAGCTCCTGAAATCCTTCCACCCCGATCAAATTGAATCTCCACAAACTTACCAAAACGACTACATCATTCAAAAGAATCATTAGAAAAAGATGATTTTGATGTAGAATCTACCGTACATGCAGCATGTTAACCTTGATAATAAATATTATTACCTTGAGTTATTGTTCCTGACAGTCTTTGCGTTACCAAATGCTTCTAAAACAGGGTTGGACTGCAGGTTAATTCAAATAAAAAAATGTTGTTGAACACAGTAGCTCTAGGATGATACATTCAAACTATCAACATCAGACTTGGTCACAAAGATCAAAATTCACTGCAACATTTACCTCTAGCACTTGCTGCTCAACTGATCTTCCTTCAGAAGCAGCTCTACCCCCCATGTAAGCAAGATACCGCATAAGCAATTTTGTACTTTCTGTTTTTCCAGCCCCACTTTCACCACTAACCAAAATCGACTGGCTTATACCCTCATTGATCATTAGCCTGCATTAACAGGGACGGAAATTTTCATTGTCAAGAAACAAGTTATCATACAACAAAATAAACTTCTCGTCAGAATAGAAGGGTACCTGTAAGCAGCATCTGCTACAGCAAAAGGGTGTGGACTCAACTCACCAAAGGCTGCGCCTTTATATTGAGCCATCATATGGTTATCATAAAGATGAGGTAGTTTTCTGAATGGGTTTACAGCAATCAATATATTTCCCGTATATGTCTGGAAGCACCATTCAAGACAATTATCTCCTTTTGTCAGCAAATTTTGAAATTTGATGCAACAAAATTATTTCACCCACATAACTAGATGCAATACATCACAAAAAAAGCTAATCATACATCCAATACACAGCAATCGATATATTCCAGTAAATGCCTGAAGATATCATTCCAGAATTGCCTCCTTTTATTAGTTAGTTCGAGAACATGATGAAACATAAAGATGTCACCAATAAAAATCAATGCCATATACCACAAAGAAAGCAAATACATCAATTCGGTCAAAGAAAAACACAAAAGAAAAACCACGCACAGAAAGAAGAAGGTGAACATTTGCTTGGAATCTTACATATATTTCGTTCATATCATATCTCGATTTTAAATTCTGCAGGACTCCCGGTTCATGCAAGTAAGCCAGCTTTGTCATATCATCAACTCCACAAGGTGGGGCCTCAGCATCTTTAGGATAGACATTTGAAGCCTTGACAACAATCTGTTGAAAAAGAATGTGAAGTAAAATTAAGTAAGCAGCTCACCAAGCCTTCTACATTCTCGATGGATTCCCATAATATCATACTAAACTGCTTGACATGTAAATGGGGGAGGGGAAGAAAAATTTAAGCCATAATGCCATATGAACATGATTGTCCCAATAAAACAGCAAAATGTCAACCAGCTTTCACCAAAATAGAAGTAACTGAGATTCACGTGCACATAAAATAATCCATTTAGATTTGACAGAAGTAACTCACTGTCTTCCCTGAAGTGCACAGGACTTTAATATCTTCACCATTAACCCCCACAACTTCACCATCTATCCAAGCAATGTCAGAATCCTCCACCCAGACAAGAGATCCAACCACAAGACTGGTTCTGGCAACCTACAAAAGCCAAGAGAAAACATGACTTACCGATTAAATTGAAATTATCCTTATAGACACCTTTTAGTCAGGATTCAAGCATCAAGGCAACCACACATAGATAAGTTCTCACATTCAGTCTCAGAAAGACTTTTCAAGGAACCATGCAACATATAAAATGTTCACTATTAAAAGGAGGCTGTTAGGTCACCCTTCCAACTTCATTACTGATACAATGAAAAAGATTAAGATCAAAGTGGCATAAACTCTATTTCTTGTTTGGAAACCATTTAAATGTAAATGAAGGGATGTTGGAGTTATGTGACCCATCCAATACCCGCCAATAAAAACATAAAAGGAACAATCCAATTTAATAGGTTCATATCATATAAAACAGAAAAGGCATTATATTTTCCACACTCCAAGCTAGTTTCATCAACGGAGATAAATCATCAGACAAATAACACCCCCAACATTGAAGGCAATACTCAACCAACTACCAACACAAACTCCTAAAACCAAACACAAAACTAAATCGTACATAGAACAAAATGTACTACCTCAAGTTCTAGCCAATGGCAATATGGTCCTTAACTGAATTTTTATCGCCAACAAATTCAACTACCATAGCAAACCAAGACAAGTAAAACCCTAAAACACGGATCTAAGTAAACCACGAAGACTAATAGACGAAAAAAACATAACAATAGCTAGCTTCAACTAAAGTTCAGATCAATCAACTACAACTCCACAAATTACCAAACGATTTCTTCAAATCAAGACCATCCAAAGCTGAAAAACAATAATAACACGAGAAATGAAATGCAAGAAGAAGAAAAGCCAAAGATAACAGAAATAAATTACCATTTTTTCTATCCTTTGACCAAGATTGACCGGATCAGAAACTTGTGTTGCTTCTGGATCTACTCCCAATGCGTTGAAAAATAATCAATCAATGCAATACTCAACCGAGAAAAGTATCGGAAAAGGTCTATATTGTTCTAAACTATTTACACTACAAAAGAATTCCAAACCAATAAACCAGCAAAAGAAAAGAAGATTAAGTCTGTTTGCAAAGATTTTTGAATGTATTTTCCTTGAAGAAGAAGAAGAAGGAGATAAACCTCTTGTTTGCTGTGTTTATGAAAGCGGCTTTCTCTTTTCCTTCTTCTTCCCTTCGCCTACACGGGGATGGTCTTTATGGTCTTTTAAGTTTTTTTATTTATTAATTTTCATTTTCGTTAGATGGTGTAATTAAAAGGAATTCAGCGTTTTGTGTTAAATGAGATGAAATTCCAAAGAAGCCCTAGATTTGGGGATGTAATTACGAAGGAACAGGTTGACAAGTAGGACGAGGTCAGAATAGAATCTTGAACGAAAGGAAGTGTCCTTGCAAAATCGAAATCGAGGGGCGGCAGTGTAAACGAGCCAACTCGAGGTTGAGTAGTAGTGTTAAGTTTTATTTGATTCGTTAAAATTTTGGATCGAGTTCGAAATTGAATAATTTTAAATGAGCCTGAAATATGAGTTCGGTTCAGTTCATTAAGAGCTCGAGTCAAATATTAATCGATCTTTGATCGTGTTAAACTCGAGTAACTCTGATTCCTTACATCTCATTTAAAACCTAATGGAAAAAAAACTTTGATACACAAGTTGGGTAAACTCAAACTTGTTAATTTTAGGTTTTAGTATGTTAATTTAGGGGTTTAAGTTTAGAAATTTAGATTTTAAATTATAAAAAAATAGTATATTTATGTTTCAAGTCGAGTATCATGTAGCTCGACTCAGTTCGTCAAGAACTCGAGTCGAATTCGAGTCCAATCGAGTTGAATTTTAACCAAATCGAGCTTGAGTAGCTCGCGATCTGTCTCGTGTCATTCACAGCCCTAGACGTGACTACTATGTATGTTTAAAATTATCTGTTAGATTTATTAATCTAAAAGAAAAATAGAATGATTTTTAAAAAAATATTAATCGGTTGGATACTTAACTTAAGAATAATTAAATTGAGTTTAAATTAATTTTTTTAATTATTGAGTACTCGATTCGATTTGATAATATTTAATATATTTTTTAATTTTAAATTATATTTTTATTTTAAAATTTTTAATATTTATATCTAAAATAATAGAGAAAAAAACACTCAAATATACCTAGGACATTTGATACCATATATAAATAATAGAGAAAAGAACATGTTTCTCTCTTAAAATATATATGAGTGATATATTACTTGACATAAAGATAAAGATAATTTTCACCCACGTTTGTAAATTTTATCGTTTTGGCCCTTTTTTGAATAAATTTAACCTTTAACCTATGTCTTTTTAATAAATAATTCATTTCTTAACTACCATTATAACTGAACCGTTAAAAAATTTAATAATGATGACATGCCATATATATGTAATAATATATTTTAAATGACTTAAAATCTAGTATATCAAATACATACACGTGAAATATAGTTTTATTCCAATCTAAAAATATAAAAATAATTAAAATTCAAATAAAATATTAAAAAATAATTTTTTTATTCATTAAAAATTAATTAAATCTAAAACAAAAGGCTACTAAACATTCTCAACCTTAACTATAGTAAAATTAAAATTTTATCTAAAAAGGTATGAACATAATTTGAAAAGAAAGGGTTTTGTATAGTCTGTCACCTATGAATCAAAGATAAAGGATTTTGGTAATAATCAATTGGATTTTTATTATTTTAGTTTAGTTAAGGTCGAGAATATTTGGTAAATTTTTGTTTTGGATTTAATTATTTTTTAATAATTTATTTAAATTTTAATTGTTTTATATTTTATATTGGAATAAAATTATATTCTATATATATTTAATAGGTTAGATTCTATGTCATTTAAAATATATTAGCACATATATGTGACATGTTATCATTATTAAATTTTTAACGGTTCAGTTATCATGGTAGTTAAAAAATGAGTTATTTGTTAAAAAACATAGGTCAAGGACTAAATTTAACCCCAAAAAAGAATAAGGGGCCAAAATGACAAAAATTATAATCATTAAGGATAAAAATTATCTTTATACCTATATACTTCTAATTTATCTAAATTAGGTAACATAATATATCACATTAAATATAATATATTTTAATTCAAAAATCAGCCTAAAAATCTGTAACATATAATAAATTCTTACTATTTGAGTAAGAATTTAAGTTACGATAAAATTTTATATAGTTACACAAATACTTATCTAGTTAGTAAAAATTTCGATTCTATCTAAATTATTGTTTAATCCCACATATTTTTTTACGAAAATAATAAGAATTTTTATAAAGTCGAATTTTAACTACATTTTAAAGTGTCGCATCTTAATATGTCTCATACAAAATATACTTGATATAAAAATATAACATAAATATTTTTTTAATAGTGCGAAAGTGATTATAAAAGACAATATTTGTTTATATATATTTTTAATTTTTTTATAATATATATCTTTCATACAAAATAATTAGATTTGGATCACTTATGATGAGTATTATTCATTTTTTTTATTTGGACATTTTTTAGATTTAAATATAATGAAATATTTTAAATTATGATATATATACGAATATAAATGAATGTATAAATTATGGTGTACGGTCCCAATCCCATTTCAAATTAGGTCAGGTGTCTTAGTCAATTTTATTGTTTGTAATTAAAGAATTTTACCCTAAATATTCAACAGCGTTCACGAGAAGTATATCGTAGGAAAAAAAAATTAAAATAAACGATTTAAAATAACTTGAAACAATGATAAATTTGTAGAAAAAATTATTTTATATTTTATATAATTTTATAAAAATATTTTATGACTGATGCAATATTTTTTAAGTTAATATGTTTATTTATATGATATTGTCATGTCAACATACAATGTCATATAGTTTTGTCACCTTATTTTAAATTATTTATTATTACTTGACTAATATTTTATCTGAAAAAGATTAATTTAACCCAAAATAAAATATTAATGACTAAATTGCTCCAAAAAATAATAAAAACTAAAATAATTATTCAATCAAATATTACCGATATTTTTTAGTTTTATACCTTTAACTTTCGAATTTTACTTTTCTTAATCACCCGATCGTTAAATATTAATGTCAATATCAAATATTACATTTTGGGGTCTTTTATTTCTAAAATTGACAGAAACTTTAAACTTCTTTTCTATGACTAACATCCTTTTTCACCACTATTTGATCATCGTTGGCTATCATTTATAACGTAATTGGTACTAAAATATTTTTGTTATCCCTTTTTACTCTTCTTAATTTGATTTTTTTTAAAATAAACAAAATTCAAATAAAAGCTTCAACCTTATTATTTTTAAAGACCAATCTAGGTAATATAGTTTGAAAAATCTGCTTAAATTTTTCAAAGTTCATGGAGGTCTAAGTTCAAATTTTCAAAAAAATACTTATTAGAACTTGAAATAATTAGGAGAGACTTAATTAAAAAATATTCAAACATTTTGAAACATATATAAAAATATTAAAAATTGAAGGACTAGCTTTTAATTTTCCAAATTTTTGGGAGACAATGATTCCGCCGGGTGTTTAAAAATATGTATTTCAAATAAAATACTCTAATATCGTTGAATTAAAAGATGTTAAAAATTTAACGGACGAATGATAAAAAAAAATGAAAGTCGAGAGATAAAATTTTAATTTTTTTTAAATAAATGATCAAAATCAAAATATAAGAAAAACTGGTTTATCCAATTAAAATTAATTCCCTTTTTACATATTTAGGCACAATAACTAATTTTTAATGGAAACGGTTAATTTTATTAAACGAGGAAATATCTAAAATTATAATAAGTTTTATAAAATGAATATTATAATTTGGATTTTTTTTTAAAATTAATAAATTTAGATCAAATAAAGATCATATATGAAAAAGGTTAAAAACTTATCTAAACGAATCAAATAAAAATAGATACAAATAAATCTAATGGTATCGATAAATGAACAACAAAAGGGATTAAGATACTGAAAGACCATCTAGAATCTAAATCAGAACCGAGCGTCACGAGAAACTATCATCGAGAGCAAACCACACATCTAAATTTAATTCGAGAGTTCAAAGAAAGAAAGATCAACAATATTACAATGAATAATATTTTGATTGGTCGTAACGTTGTTAAATCTAATCATGATAAATTAAAAAAATGACTGAAGAAGAAGAAAGAAAAAAAATATGCCAAAAGATATAGATAAACATGCCACAAAAAACAAAACAAAAAAAATATGCCATGAAAAAATTATTTTTATTAAAAATTTTGAAAAAAAATCCGATGATCGACAATCAGTATCAAAACCGATGTTGTCACTGACTAAGTAAAACGAAATAAACCTTGCGGTGGTAATGTTTTGAGTATGGCTGTAAATGACGCAACGAAAACGAATGAGAATGTATTTATGTTCTTTCATTTAATTTTAACCGAACAAATGAACGAACACAAACATAAACGAACAAAAAAATTATTATTCGTGTTCGTTCATTAAAAATATAGCTTGTTCGTGTTAATTCATGTTTGTTAGTTAACATTATATAAACAAACATAAACAGACATATATAACGTGTTAAATATTTAATATTTTAGGTTAGTTCGATTAATTCAGTTAATTAACTGATTTTAAATCAAATTAATCAATTGAAATTTAAAAAAAAAACTCTTAATCATTAGTCAAAACTTAAAATTATCTAATAGATTAACCAATTTTATTTTAGTTCGATCGTTTAGTTCGGTTTAACCGAAGACTGAACACCCTTAGACATAAATGAATAAATTTAAATAAACATAAACGAACGAACATTAACAAACGAACATAAACAAATGAATTACCGAACATTTACGAACATAAATGAACGAACAAAAAAATTTATTTATATTTATTTAATAAATAAACGAACATAAATAAACTCTTCGTCAAACGATTTATTGAACCTCGATTTGTTTATAGCTGTAGTTTTCATAGGTTTAGAAATTATTTTAATTATGGTGTTAAACCTAGACACACTAACAAATATTTTCATGTTAGAGCAATTAGTTAGTTAACATAATACACAAATAAACATATACTATTTTTAATATTATTAAAAAAATATAATATACAAATTAAATTATAACTATAATATTAATGCATTAAGGTAATTGTAAATTTGTAACCATATCGAATTTAAATAGAATTAACGAATAATTAATAATTAAAATATATTTAAGCCTATATAATGATAAATATGAACACTGATAACATATGGTGGGACTCAAACTAAACAAAAACATAGATTGAAATCCATAAATTTACATATTCTTTTTACCTAGTAGACCCGAACATGAAAACTAAAAACTTTAACATTTTAATTTTAGTAGTAAATATAAAAAAAATTTATAACGTGCGTTGAGTATCGCTAAATAATAAATATTACTAATGTTAAATACTATTAAATATTAGGGTTGTTCATATCAGAGTATCAGAAATTTTAGGTAACAAAACATCATTCCATGACGCGACCCATAAAAACTGGGTACCTAATTATTTATATATATATTTTAAATCTACTTTTTAATGATATATATTTCAAGCACAAAAATATTGATTTGAGGCCAGTTTTAAGAGATAAATATTTGGATATATATGTATATATTAAAATTTATCGATGAAAGAATATATTAATCTCAATCATGATTTTTCTTTTGAATCTCATATTGACAAATTAATATAAATATTTATGAAAAATTCAAAACTTAAAAGTATATAGTACAAATATAAAAAAATTAGGGATTTAAAATTAATTTTAGGGAAAAATAATAAAAAAACATAAATAAAAATATAATTTAAAATTTAAAATATATAATATATAATATATAATTATTAAAATTAACGGTCTGGTACCTAGTTCTAAAAAATTTTGACCCTGACCTAGCCCGACTACTCGGGAGGATTGGAAAACCTAGTTCGAAAAAATCGAGTATTTCATTATAAATACCCAGTAATTTTCAATCGGGTAGACGTGTCAGTTATTTTTGAAGACCTTTACTGAACACTATTAAATTAATTAATAAATATTAAAAAAATTTAAAGACTTAATATATAATTATATATTATTTAAAATAAAACTATAATTAAATTAATTATATTAAATTATTAAAAAATTTAATCTTTATTAATTAATTTAATAATAATTAACAATGTTTAATATTAACAATATTTGATAGTGTTGGATGCTGGTGATTAACTTGACCTAAAAGTAAGGTGTGATTGGCTAATCCTTTCTTTACCTTTACGTTATCCATGTCCTTATTTATTGTCATATTTGTTTAAGCTACCAATAGCGGGATTAGAGTTTGAATGCAAAAGGCCATGATTATATAGATTATATAAATAAAAAAGTTAATTTTAGAAACCGGAAATAAAAAATAAATAAAAAAGTTAATTTAAAATTTTAGAATAACGGTCCCTCCAACGGTCACGTGTCTCCGTCAATATAATTTATTTGTTCAAAAGTTTAAAGTTATATATGAATCACATTTTCGAAATATATTATATTTATGGATCATATTGAATATATGACATTTGAAATCATTGTCAAATTTATATCCAATTAAATATCAATAAATTTTGAAATTAATAAATGTTAATAACATATTAAAATATCATCTATATTATAATTAATTGTATGGATGGAAATTGAAAAGAAATGAAAAAACGACATTTTTTATAAAAGAATAAAGAATTAGAAAAATGTTTAAATATTTAAAAAGGTAAAAAAAAAAATAAGCATTAATATACGGGAGTGTTTATTATCGAGTATCTAATTCTTTCGGAAATCAATTTTTGGGCATGTGTCATGATCAATTTAAATTGGATACCCGCAAAATTTGGGTACCTAGCTAATTGGTTAACGAGTCTCCGGTTCATAATTTTTTTATTTTTAAAAAATCACATATTAAACACATAAATTTTAAAATTTTATAATACATCATCAAACATAAAAAATAATGATTTTAAATTAATTTTATAATATTTGAATATATATAATGAATTCATTAAGTTTATCATTAAAATTTTATTAAAAATATTAATCTTGTTTTTTTTCTTTTAGTATTAACAAATTAATAAAAATATATTTAAAAATTTTAATACTTAAAAGAATATAATATAAACATAGAACTAATTTAGAGATTTAAATGTAATTTTAGGTATAAATATTAAGAAATTAAAATTAAAATATAATTTAAAACTAAATATATATATATATTAAAATTAGTTGGGTCAGATACCTGATAATTAAAAAATCATCCCAAACTCGATCTAATTATTTTTGGGTCAAATAATTTTTGGGGAGGAGGGGGATTATCCGATATTTTTATTTCGAATCGTCAGGTCGGGTCAACGGATAATTCTAAACACCCCTAATTGTACTAGTATGATCATTCAACATACCAATACGATCATGCTACCAGAATTTCGAAAACAAACTATAATACTGAAATGAAACTTTCATATTGATATTTTATACCAATAAAGATGTATCGTGTATCGATACACACAATTTAAATATCGGATAAAAAGTACAAATCAAAACTATTTTTGTTTAAAGATTATGTTTCCATCCATTTCTTTATAATTGATTCATCAAGCATTGTCATCTCAATGTGGTAAAGATTATATTTCAACCTTACTCATCTGCTCTACTGAGTAGTAGTAATCATCATCTACAAGTTCCCATCAATGACCAATAAAAATTTGTTTTAGTGCTAGGAAATTCTTACATTTTAAGTTTTGGTGAAGGTAGATAGGGAATAAGTTTAGGTTGAATTTAGAGAATTCTTTTTATACACACACATCTAAATATAGATAAAGGTGTTTGTGAAATTAAACATATTTATTGAAAGATTTATTTTTTAAAAAATTAAGAAGATTGATAATAAATTATTTATTTTTAAGGAGTTTAAGAATAATTATATCATAAATTTTATTTTTCTTAATTTTGATGATTAATATTTTATCCTTCAAAATGTGTTATTTTTTCATGAGATTCATTTTTATTTTTTTCATTAAATTTTATTTTAATTTTTTTTAAAAAATGCTTATTAGTATCAAAACAATTTAAGCTTTTAGTTTAAGTTTTTCTAAAGATTTTGTCTTAATTAATCTAAACCGTTCTATATCATATACATAATTTTAATAAATAAAATTATCACAAAAATCTTCTATACACAATGTTTTAAACTCAAAATCACTGAAAAAAACTAGACAGGTTAGCATTTAGACCATGATCACAAGACCCTTAATTATAGGGATGAACACGAAACTCGAACCCAACCTTATTCGATCGGGTCAAATTTTTTAAAAGAAAATTTGGGTTCATGTTAGATCGGATCAAATTTGGGTTTAGGGTGAAAAAGTCTAACCCAACCTGAGATTAATAATGTAATTTTATATATTTTTTAAAT
Organism: Abelmoschus esculentus; assembly: GCA_035048815.1. Classification (NCBI taxonomy): domain Eukaryota; kingdom Viridiplantae; phylum Streptophyta; class Magnoliopsida; order Malvales; family Malvaceae; genus Abelmoschus; species Abelmoschus esculentus. The sequence goes on from JAUCBN010000031.1 coordinate 13,123,698, forward strand.
ATATTTGCAATAATGATCTTCTTTATATATATTTTATATAATTAGATCACTAAAATTATTTTTTTTAAATTAGATCATTAAATTTTTATTTATTTATTTATAATTAGATCACTATTTTATTATAATTAAATCCTAAGTTTTAAAAAAATTAATAGCTTGAGTCATATTGAGTTTCGAAACTTAAAACTTGATTTGAGTCGTATCATATCAATTCTTTTTCGTCTTAAACTCAAATCGAATCAAATGACGAATAAAAAGACTTGATGTTGAATTCAAATATGAGTAGATAAAAAACCCAACCGTCATCTCTACTTAATTACACCTTTTTATGATCGAAATAAAGGTCACGAGACACTGCTGAAGGTTTTCTTGCCATTTCGTGGGCATTTATGACATTCTCGATATTTTCTTTTTAATTATGTAATATTAAATTTCTTTTTCCTTAAAGCTCCCAACGCTTACGTGGCAAATTTTTGTCGTCTTGTGTTCAAACTCATTATGAGAAACCTTTCCAGTTGTCAAGTGTTGTAAAGCCACGCGCCCAAGGATCAAGTTTAGGATGTTTATTGAGCGAGTCAGGCATTGTTTGAATTGTATTTGTTAAAAAAATTTATTGTTCGATACTCGTTACTTGTTAAGTTCACTAAAAATTTATCTTATTTTTAATTAAAAATAAAATTTAATAACACTATATGAGGAGAAATTATATCATAGGATCAACCACTAAAAATTATTTATATCATATTTTTTCCATGTCATATATTTTCTAAAGTGAATCTTCACTCATATTTATTGTTAATTCATTTTAAAAACAATTTTTCAAATGAAGATTCACATTGAAAAATATATAATATAAAAAAATGATGACATGAATGATTTTTAGTGATTGGTCTCATAGACACGTGGTGGGACTTACCTTTAATATTAATGTAATTTTTTTATGATATGTTTCTTGGATGTGCTTGTATTTATTATTTTAAATTTAAATTAATAAAAATTAAATTAATATTTATATAATATAATATTTTATCATAATTTAAAATGATATATTTTGTATATTATAATATTAAAAATTAAGTATTATTAAATTTATTTTGTTTTATTTTAAAATATAATATTTAAAATAAATATTTTATTTACTAAACACTTGTTAATGTAAATCACACACTAAATTTTAATTAAATAATTTAAACTTAAAAACATATATAAATATAATATATATTTAATATTTTTAAATAATTTGATTAATTTGATTAATCATTTAATTTCAAACCAAATTATCTTATAACCCAACTTTAAACAATCTTTAATCATTTTACAATAAAAAAAAATTCGGTGATCAATCATTTAATTGAATTAATTTAATTCGATTAATTAATTTAATTTTAATCTAATAATAAATATTATTAATTAGGTAAGTCAAATTGAAAACCGTGGATTTGGAGCTTGTCACTAGGATTGAACAAAATTTGGTTTAAATTACAAAAGTTATTTTTATTTTGAATTATTCGATTCAATTTATATGTTGATATTTTTAATTTTAATATAACTTAAACAAAAAAATATTGAAAATATTTTTAAATAATCAAAATAACAAAAATAAGTTCTTAGTAGTGTTATAAATGTACGCATATCGATACTCAAAAGGGTCTATATCAATACAATTATATTGTGTATTGATATGTCTTATTAGGGACTTTTCAGTAATCAAAACTCATATCAATACAAGCTTAATTGTATCAATACACACATACATGTTACATGTATCTCTATCAATATGTAGTTCTGTATAAGTGCATTTAATGCTGAAAATAAAGGTTTCAACGACCTGAATGTTTATTCTTTAAATAACATTATGAATACATTTTATAATTTTAAATAATATTTTTATTAAAATATTATAAATATATTTAAAATTATATTTTTTACTACTAAAAAATTATTTAAATTATAATACATTCATAATACAATATTATAAATAATTATAATTAAATTTATACAAAATTTAATAACACAACTCAACATAAATTTTGTAAATTTAATTAAAATAAAAATTTAAATATACTTTAAATTATAAAATAAAATTTATTAATTTAAATAATTTAATTATTTTTTTAACAAATTCGATCCGAACTAATATTCCCCCTTTTAAATGCCTGCAACAAATCCCTACGTCGCGTTGGATAAGTCTCCCAAGTCCCATCGCTATAAAACTGCCTTGCTTTTCGGGAAAACAATCCAAGTAGGGATTTAAAAAGTATTTTTATCGTATTTTCAGTCACATCGTGTTTATTGCGATTACTGACATAAAAGTTATTGTTGTTACGAGAATTGTGGTCGTGTTTTTTTTTAAATTTGTATAATTTATTATACAAGTTTTTAAAATAACGGTACAACAAAGATACAATAACACTATAATAACAAAATTAATAGATTGTTATTGATCATTATTCATTAAATAATAACCGTTATCAACATAAATTAAATCTCACTATTATTTTTACTAATAACAATTTTAGATAATATTACCATTAAATAATGATTTCCGTTTTTAAATCCCTACTTACAAGCACTTTCTTGCAAGGGTATGAAAAACAGCACTTTCAACGCGTCGAAAGTCATCGTCAGGGAGATAGGGCTGTAAATGAAAACAGGGTTGGATGACTTTAGTGGAAAAACTCAAATAACGGCTGTGATGAACACGGTTGATAATCGGTGAGACACCAGCCGTTGGATATACGATACAGGTGAGAAAGCATTGCTTCCATCTGTGCTCGACGTCACCGCCTCAATCCATGGAGGCAGATTGCACTTTTGACGCAAATCACATCGTGAGTGATACTTATACGCATGGAAAACAGGAATTTTTTTTGAATTGTCATTTATTATAAATAAAAGGATAACTAATAATAAATTATATTAATTGATTTAGAATTTAATTGACAAATTATATTTATATAAAAATATTTAATAAAATTAACTGATAATTAATAAATATTTAATTATTTATTAATATTAATTAAATTATAAAAATATTTTTTTAATAAAATATTACTAAACATATTTAATGGACTTATATAATTATTTATAATATAATATAATTAATTATTAAATTTAAATACAAATATAAATGCGTAAAAATAAAAATATATTAATTTATAAATAATATAATATAAATACATGATGACGAAAAATTAAAATAGAAAAAGTTAAATTTAAATTAAATATTTTGATAGTTATTAAAGATAAATAGATCTTTATAACTATGATATTAAAATTTTCAATTTTAAAAGTTCTTTTAACAGTTTTTATTTTAAATTAAAGGTTTAATTATAATCTATTTTTAAAAAATATTTAAATTAATAGATTTAATCGATCTATCCACTGATTTTAATTTAAATTTAACTTAAAATATGTTCATCAAACATGACCGTACCAAAATTGAAGTATTTGAATTAAAAAAATATTAGATGAATTTAAGTCATCATGACAAATTATTATATTATTTTTTTTCTTAATTAATATATCAAATCAATTAAAATTATATAAAAGCACACGTGACATATTTATTAAAAAAAAATAACGTGATAATGTGTCATTATGTGTTTTTTCTTCTACAATCATCATGTCATATTTTTTTACTCTTTTAATCAGTATATAACGTATTATTAAATATTATTTTATCAAAAATATAAATCAGATACTAAAAAATAAGATATCAAATATATAGTTATTTTTATTTTTTTTAAATTGTGACGTACAAATGACGTGTATTTGTACAGCCACGTCAGCTGATTTCTTCTTCAAAACTTTTGTATTCGGAATGATATTAATCTGAAATTGCTATGAGTAATTTTTCTTTTATTGACGTTAATGTAGAGATTATAGCGATATGGACAATCTGCCAAAATAATTAAAACAGATAAATAAAAAGCAATGAGTAAAATTATGGAAGAAATTAAGAGAATATTGTGATTTAAGATTAATAATTAAGGAAGTGAGATAAATTGGAAGATATTTTAAAAAATTATAATACAAGAAAAAATTATCATTTACAGATAATGATTTAGGTGAATGTGTTATCTGTAGATAACGATTTTTTTTAATTTATAATATTTTAATATTTTTTTATCATTTTAAGATAGAATTAAAGAAAGTCGTTATCTGCCGTTGAAGTTTTCATACAAATTACTATCTAAAAGTGGTGATTTTTTCTTACACTGTAATTTTTATTGTAGATCTCAAAATATTTTTTAATATCTATAAATTTTTAAAATATTAAAGTTGCTCGTCATATTTACCAAAATGATCCGAAATCATGACTACGATAATTCAAGAAGCAGATTTGTATGTGCAAAAATAAGTGCTTCCTGTGAGTAGGGATAACAACGAGATAAGTGAGATTTTGGTTGTCTCGACTCGAAAAATAAATGATAAACTCAATTTTGTTTTGTTTCAATTTTTAATATTTTTATCTAGACATAATAAAATCTAATTTGACTCAAATTTATTTTCGTTATTTTAATAATAAAAAATAGATCAAAACTGATTCGATTCAAAAAATAATAAAAATACTAAATATAATATATATATATATATATATATAAATATATCAAGTTGAGCCAAATCGGATATTTTAACCTTAAACCTGACCATATAAATTTTAAATGCTTACCAGACGAAACTCAATTTTAATATTAAAAAAACTATTTAGAATGAGTCGGATCAAATTGGGACTATCAGAGTAGGGGCAAGCATAGGTATATACTTGAAATTTTTCGTCTAAAATATTTTTATTTATTTTTATATATTTTATTACATATATAAAAATATCATTATGTATAAATACTTTTACAAGTTTTATTTATTTTAAGTTATTTCTTACTTTTGATGATTTGTTCTTATTATAAAATTTTGTTAGAGTTTTAATATATTCGATTTTGTTCAATGATTCAAGTTTATTCTTTTAAATATATAATTTAACATATGGGTAATTTAAATTTTATTTTATTTTATTTTTATATAAATTTAAAATCACTTAAAAACTTTAATTTACAATTGTGGTAAAAATTGATCTACTCTAACATGTATTGTCGATGATTTTTTTTTTAAATTTTTTAGATTGAATTTAAAAGATAATATATATCAGAACAAAATAAAACATATAAATTAATATTTTAATTCAAGCTTAGATGAAATTAGATTTAAAAATTAATATATGAAGCCGAATTTAAGGTGATAAAAAATTTACCTCATTTTACTCCTTTATCATCACTATATCGGGAATGAGTATTATTGTCATCCCTACTCATGAGCTGGTTTGCCGGGGACTGCCGTTGCTGGGCCTGAGTTGGTGCAAACTGAATGTTGAATGGGCACGTTGTAGTGTTTCCTGCGGAGTTATGCTAAATGGGCGTCGTTAATGCCTAATGGTATGTTCTAAATGGGCTTTCAAGCATCGTTAATAACTAAAAACAAATAGACACCTCCTATTACAGACGACAACACTCCCCTACTCTTCGTCTCATCCAAACAAACTTCATTTTGGATCAAAATCAAACTGTCGGGGTATTCCAAACGGACTCTTCATTGTTTTATCAGTATTTCATGAAATTTATTGGCCAAGCCTCCATGGCTGGTCACGTCGATTCCAGCCATCATCCGCAGAGATCCTCAAAAGACCAAACTTATGGAAAAGAAAAAAACAATGGACCCATGGTGGCACTCACCCATCTCACAACCACCAAAATTTGAATCAAGTGGGCACACAACAACCGTCCTCCGCCTCCCATGAACAGCCTGTGGGGTCTACCGGGTTTCCCAAGGTATATCTCGTTGACATAATCTTTCTTCGCAAACAATCCGGTGAAAATGATCCCCCATGCACCACATCCTCCATGAAGTTGTGCCGCCTCCAATGGGTCGTCGTATTTCAACTTCTCGGCTAGCTTGTTAAATTCGATGAACATCCAGGACACGACGAATCCGCAAAGGATCGCCTCCCATGGATCGACAACTGCACAACCGCCGATGATCGCGGCGAAGCTACCGAGTAAACCATTGCAAACGTCGGTGACGTTCCTGTGACCCGTGAGCAAACGTTTACCGAAGCGAGTCGTCAGAGCGGTAGAACTTCCCGCGATTGTCGTTGTGACGGCGGTTCTTCCGATGGCGCTCCATTGTCCGTAGAAGGAAGAACCGGTTTGTTCGTAAGTTTTGAAGATGGTGAGGAATGAACCTGGATTGAAACCACACCAGCCAAACCATAACAAAAATGTTCCTAGGACGGCCAATGTACCACCACTATGTCCACGTACTGAAGGTCTCCATTTTCCAGTTATGAATTCCTTATAGAAGGCAGATCTTTTCGAACCACATAAAAGACTGCAACAATAACATGAGATAATTGAAGACAGATAACGGAAATACTTTCATCGGCAACGAAAAACATGCATGCATATGTATTAATCATGCAAAGAATGCTTTCTAAAAACAAACCTGGTATCATTGGGATAATGAAGTTTGGTTCTTTCAACACATCATCAAGTGTTCTTTTTTCATTCACTTTGATCCATTTGGATGAACCTGATACATCAAACGATAGGACTTTCAGATAAAATAATGTGGTAATGTGCAATGTAACCAAGATTAAAGAGGAAAGAAGGTTGATTCCTTTGTTTAGGAAACAAAGGAGATAAACAACAGAAAGCAGTACCTTAATGTTTACAGGGGAAGAGTTGAATGACATGCTGAGAATCGGTGAAAGAACGGTGGTAATTCCCGAGGAGTAAGTTCACATGAGCTCTATTTGAGTACAAAACGGAGGTGTCTTGGTCGTTTAAAGCCTTCTGGTTTATGGCTCTACTGTAACATTCTGTAACAGTACTGAACAACAAGAAGAAGTTAAGAAAGATAAAACTTAGATTGAATTGAGGAGAGAAGAAATAAGAGTGAAAGAAAATTTAGGTTCCTACAATCGATACCTCTACTAACCTCCCTTCTCCCTTTTAACCTAAGATGCACAAAACGACACCGTATTATTTAGTTACATCCTCTCAACCTAAAACGTAGCGTTTGATTAAATGAATAAAACAAAAACAAAAAAATAGAATTTTAAACCCTCTATAACGGCCATTTCCAGTTGTAGCCGTTACAATACTCCTTCCTTCAACAATTCCTTGACCTCAAGGAACGAAATTAGGGAATTGTTGCTTGAGTTGGAACAAACTCTCCCATGTTGCATCTTCTGGAAATGATTTTGTCCATTCCACTAGCACCTCGGTGATGGCTCGATTCCCAATCTTTCCAATCTTTCGATCAAAAATTTTGCTTGGCTTCTTGCAAATTCCTTCATCAGGTCCTATAACAGGCAGTTAAGATTACACAAACTCAGTACCTATCCTCTTCAGTTGTGATACATGAAACACTAGGTGCACCCTTGAGTTTGCTAGCAGTTGTAGCTTATAAGCTACCTTCCCGATCTTTTCAATCACCAAGAAGGGACTAAACCATTTAGGGGATAATTTTGACAATTTCTGGAGCTCACTGTCTGCTGCCTATAAGGCTGCAGCTTCAAAAACACCCAATCTCCAACTTGTAGCTCACACTCTCTTCTCCTCTTATCAGCCTGTACCTTCATCCTATCCTGAGCTCGCTTCATATAAAATTTCATCATTTTGATTGCAGCCTCCCTCATTTGTAAATCTCTATCCACAACAGCCACTAGAGATTCTCCTACAATATATGGTAAGTGTATGGGAGGTACTTGATCATATAATGCCTGGAAAGGGGTGGTCTGTATGGCTGAATGGAAGGTGGTGTTGTACCACCACTCAGTTAGATACAGCCAAGCTCCCCACTCTCTTGGCCTCTCCCCTATCATGCATCTAAGGTTTCTAAGCACTGGTTCAATCTTTCAGTTTGACCATCCGTTTCTGGATGGTAAGCAATATATGTCAGTATTTTTACTTTCAACTTCCCAAAAAGCTCCTTCCAGAAGATGCTCATAAAAATTTTGTCTCGGTCACAGACAATATCACTTGGTAAGCCATGTAACTTGAAAATATTTTCTAAGAAAATGACAGCCACATCTTTGGCTGTGAAAGGATGTTTCATGGCTAGGAAATGACCGTACTTAGTCAATCTGTCTATGATCACTAGGATGCAGTTCTTGTCATTAGAAGGAGGAAGACCCTCAATGAAATCCATGCTTATGGATGTCCAGATTGTCTCAAGAATAGGCAAGGACTGCAGAGACCTCTAGGTAATTGTAGGTCCCCTTTATTCATTTGACAAACCATACATTCCCTCACCATGTGCTTAATATGAAAGCATTAAACGAGCATAAACACAGCGGAAAAGCATCGAAATAAATACCTCCAGCCATTGTCAAGACCTTATGCCAACTTGAGATGTGGTTGCACCACCGTCGAGCTCGTCGGACCACCGTGGTAACACCTCTAACCACCGTAAAAATAAAGAACTCGGCTATAAAATAATTAGAACCGCCAAGATCTTCTAAGCACTCAAAACTCACTAGATGGAATATGTGATTCTTGTGCTTGATGCTTAGGGACCTTAGGTTAATGGGGTATTTATAGGAGTGATTCCCCATCAAAAACCAACACCCATTACCGGTTACCATAACCCACGTCCACCAAATGTAAAGTGGAGAATATGACATCATGAAACATGAACTGCCAACTTCATTAGTTGGTTATCCACAATAAGTTGAACGTGGAATGCTTGAGATGGCCACGAACCATATCTTAAAGTGGTTTACTAACATAATATCCCTCCTCATTCCTTTCCAATACAAAATGATGTTCATTCTTTGGATTGTAGCATGAGCCCCAGAGTGACCTCCAAGAGCACTTCCATGAAAAAATTACATCAATTCAGTTCTCACTATTGCATCATTTCTCACCACCAATTTTTCTCTTCTCTTCAGTAACCTGTCATCCCAATTGTATTTGGAATATTTTTGCTTCCCTTCCTCCATTTCCTTAATAATTTTATGGATCCTTTCATCCTTCACCCAAGTCTCCTTAATTTTATTCAACAATTTTATGGTCACATGACTTACTGTGATGACAGAACAATTGGCTTCAGCACTTGGGTTTCTGGACAACACATCAACAACAATGTTATTGCTCCCCTTTCTATACTGAACCTCATAATCATATCCCATCATTTTGATGGTCCATTTCTGCTGGGAGGGAGTCACAACCCTATTTTCAGCCAGCAATTTTAAGCTATAGTGATCAGTTCTGATGATGAAATGCCTTCCTATCAAATACATGCACCATTTCTTCACAGCCATTAATGAAACCATCATTTCCTTTTCATAAATTGATAATCCCTTGTACCTTGATCCTAAACCCTTGTTAAAGAAAGTCAAAGGTTTTCCTTGCTGGGTCAGGACAGCTCCTACCCCTTCATCAGATGCATCAATCTCCACAATGAAAGTTTGCTCAAAGTTTGGAAGATTTAGAACTGGTGCAGTAGTCACTGCTCCCTTAAGGTTTACAAAAGCTTCCTTCTCTTTTTGACCTCATCTCCAGGCTCCCTTCTTCAATAAGTCAGTCAATGACCTTGCAATGATCCCATAATTTTACATGAATCTCCTATAATATCCAGAAAGGCCAAGGAACCCTCTCATCTCTGTGACTGATGTAGATGCTGCCCACTTCTGGATACATTCAACCTTAGAGCTGTCCATAGATATTTCTCCCTTAGCAATAATATAGCTAAGATAATTCACCTCTCTGGCTCTAAAGTTGCATTTGGATCTTTTGGCAAATGATTGATGCTGCTTCAAGATATTCAATACTTCCATTAAGTGTTGAAGATGAGATTTTCAGTCTTCTGAGTAAATCAGAATGCATCAAAAAATACTAAAACAAACTTCCTTAATTGCTGCTTGAAAATCTTGTTCATCAACCCTTGGAATGTGGCAGGGGTATTGGTCAAACCAAAGGGCATTACAAGGAATTCATAACGCCCCTTATGTGTTTTAAATGCTGTTTTGGGGATGTTCACTTCTCTCATTCTAATCTGGTGATATCCATATCTAAGATCTAACTTAAAAAAATAAACAATAGCTCCCAATTCATCAAGCAATTCCTCAATGATGGTCATAGGGAAGCTATCCCTTATGGTCACTTGATTTAATTTCCTGTAATCAACACACATTCTCTATGTGTCATCTTTATTTTTTACCATGACAATGGGTGAAGAGAAGGCACTGTTGCTATTCCTTATAATTCCACTAGCCAACATTTCCCCAACAATTCTTTTAATAGCATCTTTCTGGTGGGTGTGATGTCTATAAGGTTTCTCCTTAATGATTACTCCTTCATTCAAAAAGACAATTCTGTGTTTATGATTTTTATCAGGTGGCAATCGTCTTGGCTCAGCAAATACTTCCTGGAATTGATATAACACCAGCTCAATATCTTTCACCAATTCTACTTCACTCTTGTCCATATCCAGTTGAGCCTTCATCATATACAAAGAAGGTGTGTATGGACTGTTGTTCCCTCTTAGCATCTTGTTATAAATTTTCGAATCCACCAGTTGCAAGTTTTGTTTCTGGCTCTGTTGCACTCCTTGGACCATCACTTCTTGCCCTTGGAAATGAAACTTCATGCTTAATTGAGTGAAATTCCATTGAATAGCACCAAGGCTAGCTAACAACTGAACTCACAATACAATGTCACAATTCTTCATGGGTATGATCAGGAAGTCTGAATCAAACAAGTATCCTTGAATTTTCCACCTAACTCCCTTACACTCCCCTACTGTCTTCATACAATTTCTATCAGCCACAGTAACTCTCAATTGATTATGTTTGATCATTCCCAAATTCAATTGTTTGACCAAGGCCAAACTCAGGAAGTTATGAGTACTTCTTGAGTCTACCAAGGCAAGGCATTTATGATTCCCAACTTTCAATAACAGCTTCATAGTCTCCCAACTAAAGGTTCCCCACATAGCATGGAGAGAAAGAACTAGATCCTTATTCCTGTTCAACTCCTGAACCCTTGCATCCACTTGCTCTTCACAATCCAGGAATACCTCTGGTTCGGTTTTTTCTTCTGTCCTTTTCACTACAATGTGAAAAATTTGGGTTTTGGCACACCTGTGCCCAGGGATGTACTTAGAAGCACACCAAAAATATAACCTTTTTTTTCTCATTTCTTCTATTTCTCTAGCTGTCAACCTTCTCCCTTCAGACTTGGAAATTCCAGCTTGTAAACTTCCAGATTGTGTTCCCCTTGTAGCTGGACTCAATGTAGGAGTGTTGTTTCTTGTGGAAGATTGCCCTGAATTGTTGGTTGTGCTATAATTACTCTTCACCAAATTAGTGTTATTTCTAAAAAGAATTGATAAGGCCAAAGGAGTTACAAAATTCGACCTCACAATTGAATAAATCCAAGCCTTCCTCTGTGGTACCCATACATAGATTCCACATGCTTAGCAATGTGATAAGCATTCAACAAGGTCTGCGACTGCAACAACTTAACCAGCTGGCCAACTTCAGTTCTCAAATGGCTCTTAAACATGCTAAGAACATACTCCTCAAGTAACTGAACTAAGTGGATAAATTTCTCATAGAATTGTTTCACTGTCATACTGTCACCTTGATGCAAGCCAACCAAATCTACAAAAGGATCCTTAAACCCACCAGGAGCAAACCGATCCCTCATCCAACCTAAATATTCCCTCTAGGTAACTGTATTTCAATTCCGATGATTCTTAACTATGAACTGCTGCCATTGAAGTGCTCTCCCCTCTAAATGTAACATCACTACTCTCACCTTGCCTTGATCAGGAATTCCTTCAGCCTCAAAATATTGTTCTACTTTGTATAGCTAATCTCTAAATTCTGAGCCATCGAACTTAGGACAAACTAACTTGTAGGCAAAAATAACTGAAGATAAAAGTTTCATACCAGATTCCTTTTGACCATCTACTTCTACCAAATTGATTACCTGCGCTTTGGTTCAACCCTCACCACTTTCAGGAGTCTTCCCTTTCTCAGCAGCTCTTTCACTGGATTCCCCAGCTGAAACATTCACGAGTGTGGGTAAAATTCCAGGTTGAATCAGTTCTGGCTAATATCCAGCTTTTTCCCCATCGCCAACTCTAACAATCTCTACATGTTATTCAACATAGTCGTTTGCATCCTCTGAAACTTATCATTCATCGATCCTTCGAGCTTCGAGATCTCATTCTGCAATCTGTCCGTTTCTTGTTTTCATTCTGGAGTCTGAGATCCTTCAGTGTTTTCTCCCGCAATCGTCAGAGCTGTCTGTCGCCTTGTTTCCACCATCTTCCAAGCTTAACGAGGCCTCTGATACCTTTGTAATAGTACTGAACAAGAAGAAAAAGAATTAAGAAACACAGAACTTAGATTAAATTGAGGAGAGAAGAAATCAGAGTGAAAGAAAATTCAGGTTCCTACAATCGATACCTCTGCTAACCTCCCTTCCCCCTTTTAACCTAGGATGCACAAAACGACACTGTATTATTTAGTTACACCCTCTTCCCCTAAAACGCAGCGTTTAATTAAATGAATAAAACAAAAATAGAAAAACAGAATTTTAAACCCTCTGTAACGGTCATTTTCAGCTGTAGCCGTTACATATTTGATGGCTTCTTGATAATGCTTTTTGCCCTTCTTCACCAACTCGTTGCCGTTCTCACGGAAGAAATATTTGGATAACAATCTGCAACTTTGACAAACTTGAGAATTTCTAATGCCGACATCAACTCATTTGGCAAAGTCGCTTGCAATACTTTTAATTCTGAAAAAAGATCATCTGCATCAATATCAGACAAATCGTTATGAGAAAATACAATCTTAAAGTTTATGCAAGATATTTTTAATTCACCATTATCTAAAGATTTTAATATTTTAGAATCAAATAAAAATCCAAAATATTATCAAATAACTCTATTTGTTCAAATCTATTTTTTAAAAAAGTTATAGCCAAATCAACAACCATAAAAAAATAATTAACTCTAAAAGATTCCACAGGTGATTGTACTTCTTCTCCATCATTATTCTCATCAAATTGTTTTTTTTTTCTAAAAATATGGCGTTTTATTGATAGTGTTGGTTCTATATCCATATCAAATGCAAGACTTTTGACAATATCTATGCAAGACTCAAACCCTTCAATTCTATATTTCTCAAAGAGTAACATTATACTTTTTACTTCATTAATCATAGTTCTAACGCACACAGATTTAGATTGTAATTTCTTACTCACCTTGTTAATAATAAATAAAATCTCATACCAAATCACCAAGCTAAGTAGGAATTCAAAAATTACAAGAGAACTGGCTAAACTTTCCGCTTCACTTCTTGTTTTGGCATCTCACCACTAGAATTATACAATGCCAATAAAGCTAATTTTATTTGAGGTGCTTGAAATCTAATAGCTTTAACATTTCTAATTCAACTTTCCCATCGAGTATTACACAAAGATTTTACTGTAAAACCTTTAACATTATCAACTAAAATCTTCCATTTTAGGTAGAACTTACAAATAAAGTATATATGCGTTGCACAATTCCAAAAAAATAGCTTTCACACAAGAATGTGCCATATCCGATATAGTAAGATTAAGATTATGACAAGCACATGACATATATAATGCCTTTGGATTTATTTCAAGTAATCTCTTTTGAACTCCTTGATGTTTTCCTTTCATATTTGAACCATTGTCATAACCTTGACCTCTAATATCATTAATATCTAAATTAAGTGATTTACATACAACTAATAATTCATTAAACAAGCCTAATCCAGAAGTATCATTTACATTTAAAAACTCTAAAAAAATTATCTATTTTTATTTCATTACTTGACACGTTAACACATCGAACTATCAAACTCATTTGTTCTTGATGGCTCACATCTGGGGTACAATCAAGGATAATTGAAAAATATTTTGCCTCTAATGATTTTTATTATGGAAGTTTTAACACCATGAGATAAAAGAGAAATCAATTCATTTTGGATTGTAGACCCAAGATAGTGATAGTTAATTTCTTAGTTCTGGATTCGTCTAATATGATCTTGCATTATTAAATCAAATTCGGCTATCATTTCAATTAAACCTAAAAAAAATTCATTACTATCCTCATAAAGTTTTTTTACTACATCCAAGAAAAGCTAAATTATTTTTGGCAAGATATTTCACAACGGATATAATTCTTATTAAAATTTGTCTCCAACGTTCCTTTTCTTTTGAAATTCTTTCTTGTAAATCTTTATCAATGCCTTTATTTTTTTCTAATTTAATTCTTGTTTCATTCAAAGTATTCATATTAGTCATATGTTCAACACTATTTTCATGTTGTTTAAGCCTCTCACTCAAATATTTCCAATCATCCAATCCGTCATTTGCTAAGACTTTTGTTATTGAGAGAAGTGAACAATTTACAACAAAAACTATATACTTTATTCATATGTCTAGAGTAAACTAACCATTTTCTATCTAAAGTTTCTCCATTGCTTAATTTTCTAGAATAATATGAGTATGAAAAATGCCTAGAAAGACTATCCTTAGGAAATGTGAGATTCAATTATCTAATGGTCCTTTTTCAATCAAAATGTCTCTAGATTTAGTATCAAGAACAACCCAATTTTTAGGATCATAGATATCAAAAGGTGAAATTATATGTTTATTGACATCAACATTTGACTCATCAAGTACATTATTATGCTCGTTATTCAAATTATTATTATTTATTATTTATTATTATTATTATTAATCAAATTAGTATTATTGTCATTGAGGCAATTATCATCACTCAAATTTTTATCATTCAAATTTTCATTAGAATGTTCAATGTTATCCTCATTTATTTCTAACACATCACCATCGTCTAAAGGTTCTTCTATTCGTTTCGAAAAAAATTATCTAAAGCTCCTTTGTGTGATTCTATTAATTCTTGTGTTTTTTTCTCTTTTTTCACTACCGGAAGCATATTTTCGCGTAAACATTATTCCATAAAAATTATAAAGAAAAAAGTATAGAGTGATAGCACCTGAGTTTTGTTGTTGAAGGCTTGAAGCTTTGCCTCAAACTTGATTATAACATATCAATATTATATCTCATAAACGATGATTTTTTGAATAAATGAATCATTGCCTTCTTGGAATATCGAATCAAAAATTATAAATAAAAATTTCAGAATAAGTTGAGAGAAAATAACATAAGAAAGAGGTGAAGTGGTAAAAAGATGAGATGCGAAGAACAAAACCAATGAAACTATTCTTTATATATGTATATGAATTTTTTTATTCTTATTTAAAATTTAAAAATATTATTTTAATCTTAATTATGACCTATAATACACTAATACCTAGTTAATTAGATACTAATAATTTTATAATTAATATTAAAGTCTATAAATAATAATTTTTAAAGTTTATTTAATAATAAAAATTAAAAAAATAAAATTAAATAAACTTTTAATTTTCTAACGGTTATAGTTAGGTTTTCAAAATAAATAAATAAATAAAGCAATCTGATTTGTTTTAAGTTGTAAGAATTGTTCATGATTGCATATTAAATGCAACCCAATTTTAACGATAAAATAAGATTATTTTAATATTTAATAATTATTATTTTATTTTAATCATTATTAAGCCTAACCATCTTGGGGCTCTGGGCCGTTACCCTTATTGCCCAGGCCCAGGGACGACTTTGCTTATTGGTTTTCTAACGCTTGTTTTGCTGTTTTCTGGACAAGGGGAGGAATGCAGGTTTAGCAACAATAGAGATGGGAGAAGATGAAAATATTAGTGCTTAATAGAGCTTCTAGAAAGGAGAAGAAGAATAGACTTGGGTGAGAACGCGATTAATACGATGTTTTAGATATATAACTTATTTTAAGTTTTTATTTTAAAAAAAAATATTTAAAATTTATTTTAAAATATATTAATTGTTACGATATAAATAAAAGAAATGTCATCCGTATTGATTTAGGAAGAACGTCATGTATAAGTGGCTTTCTTCTTTAAGTTGGAAGGGACTAATATTAAATGTTTACTACTCCATTAAAATTAAACATTAAATAATTTGACTCAATTCAAAAAAAAATTAAGAAATTTTTGAATTATAAAAAAATGATCGTCAATTTGATTAACCTATTTTTTTTTATTTGATGCGATCAAATACTTATCTTTCACTTTATGATAAAACAATGATTTTTTCGTATGTTTAATTTAAAGTTGGGTTAAAATTTTAAATTTTAATGTTTAAAGTTTGAGATTAAATTCTAGGGCATAAAATATTTAAATAGATAATGTGATAACTTTAGAATTTTGTTTATAAAAAAATCATGTAAATACATAAAATAATCTCTCTTAATTTATTAAAAAAAATTAAATACGTGTATATTTACTTCAATTGTTATTAATATAATAAGCATGTCATATCAATTACCGTTAATTATATTGATTAAAATATAAATCAATTAAGTTCAATAATTTTAATATGATCGTTGAAAAGTAAAGTGATCAAATAAAAACATTTTAAATTTTTTTTTAAGAATATTGGTGTAAAGCACGAGTCCTCTAACTTAAGTGGTTAACGGAACGATTGTTGTTCTTATAGCTCATGGGTCGAGCACTAGTAACGTCAGAGTGATTGAGCGATCAATCTCAAATGGATGAGATTATATTTTAGAACAAATACTATTGTAATTATTATTATAATTATTATTAGTTAATTAAAAAAAAGAATATTGGTGTAAATTCAGTTTTCAGGCGTACTCTTTTTCTTTTATTTAGAATTAATGAAGTTTTTTAACATCGTATCTGTCTACTTTTCTTTTATTCATAAAAAAGTATATTAATCTTATTTGTTTCATCTTCTAATACGAGATAATAGTTGTGTTAGACTTATTTTGATATAACTTAAAATAAATTTGAAAGGACTAATTTGTAAAAATTTGTAAAATTATTTTCTCGAATTAAATTTTCAAAAACTCGATTTAAAGTTACCAAAATGGTTTATAAAATGATTGACTTTTTATCCATATTGAATATACTTTTAAAAGTCAACAAAATAGTCAAAAATGTTTTGTTAAGGCCAAAGTCTCGAAACCTTGTTAAAGGTTTTGAAACTTTCAAGTCAGAATGACATGTTTTGGAAACCTTGGTAAAGGTTTCGAAACTTTCAACCTGTAACGGCTAATTTCTTTTAAAATTCTTAAAAGTTTCGAAACCTCTGGTAAAGGTTTCGAAACTTATGTGCAGGTGAGCATTAAATGCCCGATTTTAATGACAACCAACGGCTCCAAAGTACTCCCAACGGCTACAAACGGTTAGAATCAATTAAGAGCATAAAAAAGAGGTCTGAAAACAAGAAAGCATATCAAAACATTCAAGCATTAAAAGATTGAAGTTGAGCTTTATTTCCAACCTTTCTTGCAAAAACACTAGTGTGTTCTTCATTTGTAATCTTTTACTAGTGTTATTTGGGTGTGTGAGAGAACTTAAAATGTGCAAACATCTACCTTGTGACGATTTTCTAGTTTGCTTATTTGTATTCAAATTTGGGGATTGATTCAATAGACTTTGGGGCATAAGTTTATTGAATTGTGTGAGGTTACTCCTTATCCTTAAAGGAAAGACAAATTAGTGAATTTGTGGGAAATCCTTAGTGTGGTCACTAAGGTAGTGGATGTAGACTTCATTGGGGAAGTTGAACCACTCTAAATCACCTTGCAATTTCCTTTCTTTGCAATTAGTGTCCACCGATTTTTTAAAATCCAATTCACCCCCTCTTGGCGTTTATCGATCGATTGCAACGCTCATCAAGTTGTAGCGATCCTTCTGCTAAAAATTAAAATTAAAAAATGGATGTGTAATAAAAGACATGTTACTATTTTGAAAGGAGGGAAAAATTCAAAATTAGGTCTAAAAATTGAGAATTAAAAAGGGATTTTTGAAATTAGGGATTAGATTAGAAATTTGGGGATTTAATTTAAATGGAGAATTGAGAATTTAAAATCTAGGGATTTAATTGGGAAATTTGAAAAATTAGGGATTTGAATTTAAAATTAGGGATTTTGGAATGTTTAAATTTGGGAATTTGAAAAACAATTAAAAAATTGGAAATTTTAAGGTCTAAAGAAATTGAGAATTGAAAGTTTTAAAATTAGGGAACTAGGGTTTAAAAAATTAAAATTGGAAAATGATTTGAAAATAATTAAAAAAAGATTTAAAAAAAAGTTAGAATCGACACCGGTCACTTTGGTAGATCGGACACCGTAAAATCAAAGATTCGAATAAAAACGGGTTCGAGAGTCGGTTACGATTTAAAAATGGTATTAGCATTTTAAAACCGCCCAAAATTGACACCTTTACAAAAATATTGCTTAATTAATTTTAGAGTTTCCTGTTTAAAGTGACATTAAATTAAAATTTGTTTAAAAATTCGAATATATTTTAATCGTCACAATATTCTAAGATAAACGCATACACCGACACCATTACGCCTGGTGTCGGGCCCATTACGACCGAATAAAGTAATATCGCATTAAAATTAATTAATATTGAGTTCAAAATTAAACAAAATTAATTACATGTCACAATATATACAAAATACATGGCAAATAAATACAAAGCATAAAACAAAATAAAAAGAACAAAGACAAATATATACAATAAAACAAAATGCATGAATAAAATAAAAATAACCAACATGAACAATAAAATGCATAAATAAGAAACATACATGATAAAAAAATAAGTACACGTGAATAAAAACATAGCACAAATACAAACAAAAATGTATACATCAAATGTAAAATAAATAAGTAGATAAATATGGATTAGACCACAAATAAAATTAAAAATTAAAAGAATAAATGAGAAAGTTATTGAAAAGGACCAGATTAAAAAGAAATAAAAGTTTTGAGACAAATCAAAAAGAAAATAAAAAGGAAAAAGAAATTATGGGATGAAAATAAAAGAAAAAAAATTTGAGTTCAAATCGAAAAGAAGAAAATTGATATTCGAAAATAGTGACTAGATTGCAACATCAAATGGAATTTCAAGGACTAAGAAAGTTATTCTGAGAACACGGAGGGGTTTATTATGTGAAATGCCCGTTTTTAAAATATTACTGGAGTATATAACACAAACCAAATTTAATTTAAACCTTATAACCTTATTTTTTAAAAAAATTGAAAGCCTAGCCCCCCAAATCCTCTAAAACCTTCAAAACCAAAACCCAAAAGCTGAAGAACATCTTGAATGTTCTTCAATTCCACCGCTGAAACCCAAAAAACCACCGTCGTTTCTCAGAAAATTGCCACACGACGGCCGACGAAGTAAAACCCAAATATTTTTTCTTCTTTTCGAAACCAGAAACAAAAATCTCTTTTTGTTTTCGAAAACTGAAATCAAAACAAGAAAAACCTTTTTTGTTTTCGAGAGATTGAGAGGACGAATCTCTCTTGGCACTCGATCTGAAAACCACAGCTCTCGTACCCCTGTTTCAATGGTTCACCGAATCAGCTTGATAACCATAGGATTATCATCAAGAGAAGGGAAGGTGAGCTGATTAGTCGAGGGAGAAGGCCAACGATGGAGGTAAAATAACAAAACCCTAAAACTATTTTTCTTTTATTTCGTGCATGCAAAACTCGAAGAGAGGTTATTACCTCTAAAACTATTTCTTGTATTGATTCGAATGGGAAAAAATCGACCCTTCATAAGCGTTTTTGCTTCAATTTTTATAACCAGAATTACAAGCAAAATAGAAAAGGGAGAAGAAAATATGAAATACTCCTATTGGTTCTGTTATTCTTGTTTGTATCCATTTGTTCTGCTCTGATTTTGCTCTGATATTGTCTCCAAAATGTTGGAAATTCTACCAATTATCTTTCGAAATCGTCAGAAGTTTTTTGTAATTCTCTATTGATTTTGGCATTTCGTTTCTGAAATTTAGTTGAAATTGTTTGTACAATTGCTGATGTTTTTGTTTGTTTTCGCATGTGGCAATCGGAGCAACAAAAGGGACCACTGCTACCAGCGATTGGCGCCGGTGGGTAATCTGGACAGTCAAAGGATCGCGCGAGGACTGCACGCGGGCTTGAGTACATACAAGGGCTTGTACCATTTTAGGAGTTAAAGAACTCCTAAATTGATCAAACACACGCCCTCCAGTACTAAATGCAGACTCCGAAGCAACGATAGAAATTGGTATAGCTAACATATCTTTAGCCATCTTTGAAAGTGTTGGAAATCTAGGACTATTGACTTTCCACCACAATAATATATCAAAACCATCATCATCATTCTTAGTAGCCTCACCTAGATGTTTTTTCAATTCAGATGTTTGGTTCTCACCACTCGTTTCAATGACATGTTTTTTATACAAATCTTTCATCCGTCTTTTTTACTTTTTGTTGTGCTTCACTTGGAAAAGAAGGTTTTGACACACTTGAATGACCACACTCACTAGAAACGTGAGGTTTGTACTCATCATACAATTCAGACAAAATCTCCTTTAACTTTTGCTTCAATTCATAACATTTTTTCAAAGTTGTACATTTGACTAAATACAAAATCAAGATAACTCAATTTTTGTCTAGGATTAAGAATACAAACAACAAAAATAAGCATATTCATCTTATCCACAGAACCCCAATATTTTTCATATTTATCTTTCATCCTCATGGCCATAACACTAAACTCAATATTAGAACTTAATGAGCATCTCATAAAAGGATATCAATTTTAGTGAGCTCATCAAAAAAGTTATTGGATGTGACATATGAAGTGTCAAAAATTCTTAATGTAACTTCATAAAAGTGTTCTAAAAAATCTCTCAAATTTTTGATCATCCCTCTCCTAAATCAAGTTCAGTTCTAAAATTTGTATCTTGTTCCTCAAATCTTTCCAAAGCTCGTTCAAAATTCTGTGCAGTCTCTAACATCAAGTAAGTAGAGTTCCACCTAGTACAAACATCAAGACACAACATCTTTTTACATTTTATCTTTTCCAACTCAACATACTCCATAAACTTCTTCAATCTAGCCGGTGATTGTTTCACATATTTTACAGCCCCCTGACACGTGCAACCGATTGATTCATTTTCTTTAAACCTTCAACAACAATCAAATTCACAATGTGTGTCATACATATCATATGAAGATATTTACCATTAGCAATGCACCCTCCCCGAGGACTATTTTTTTTAAATAAGAAATAGCAGAATCATTAGAACTTTCATTATCAACTGTGATAGTGAACAATTTATCAATCCCCCAACTCAATAAGCATTTATCAATCATCATCCCAATAGCTTCTCCTTTATGACTAGAGATTGGACAAAATTTAATGATTTTTTGTTCAATTTTCAATCATTATCAATAAAATGGACAGTGAGATATAAATAATTAATTCTTTGCAGAGATGTCCATGTATTAGTAATCAAACAAACTCTCGAAAATGAACTTCTTAAACATTGCTTTAGCTTAACCCTTTCATTCAAATATAGTTGATAAACATCTCTAATCATAGTAGTTCTTGAAGGAATACGAAATCTAGGGCATGCAACGTACATAAATTTCTTAAAACCTTCACTTTCAACAAATGAGAAAGGCAACTCATCAATCACAATCATTTGGGCTAATGCTTTTCTAATTCTTTCTTGATTAAATTATTAAGTTGCAAGATGTCCTGCTTCTCCTTCAGGACCTTTAGTAGGTAAGATTAATTGGCCTTGACTAGTTTCAACATTGTTACTGGGTTTTTTCTTACGTGATATTTCAATGAACCCGTTTTTTTTTTTTTTTTTCATCACAACAATATTCTTTGTCATAATAATTGCATTTATCCTTAGTTTCACCTTTACTATTAACAAATTTAGTAAAATGTGACCACACTTCTGACCTTAAGGGAATGATTTTTTGTTTGACCCCTCTCATTTTGTTGGTTTGACTTGAAGCTTCACCAGTTGAATTCTCAGAATTTGTCATTGTCGGGTGAAATGCTACCCTCAATAGATGTTGTTACATTGTCCATCTACAAAAATTGTATTACATGATTAGTTATAATTATATAATAAGAAACTATTTATAAATTCAAATATTATATGACAAACGTAAAAATAGTTTCAAATAAATAACACAAGAAATTATGAATTCAAACGAAGAAAATAATCTCAAATAATTTGCACAACATTCTAAAATAAATTAATATGAGAAACCCACAAAATAATATTGTCTAAATAAGAAGAATCTTATGAATAACAAATAAAGATAATCAATACAAATGAATAAAAAAATTTAGAAAGAAAATATAATTTTATATAAAAGTAAAATAAAATATTTCCTAAGTGTTAATGTGTTACCTTGAGAAGGAGACAATTAGAGATTTTGGAAAAGCTTTTAGGACAAAGAACGTGAGTGGAGACTTAGACTGGAAAGTAAAACACGATAAGAAAAAAACTTTAAGTTTTTACCTATTTAGGGTTTAGTTTAATTTTATTAAATGTTTAGTATTTTTTTATTTGGGCTAAATTTAAAAGTTGGATATGGGCTTAATAATATATATATTATATTTAATATCTATTATATTTTGGTTAATTCGATTAATTAACCTGTTTCGAACCGAATTAATCGTTAACCGAACTTTAAAAAAAATTTAACCACTCACCGACCGAACAAAGTTCGGTGGCCGACCGTTTTAATCGAATTAATTTGGTTTGGTCGGTTAATTCGGTTTAGCCGACCGTTTGAACACCCTTAATCGCGCATGCAGGAGCGTGGAGTTCTGGAGGCTTCTTCTTCCTTCGATCATGACCATTAAATCCAACGGTGGGAAGTTGATTGTACAAGAGAAACAAATAGGGTGTTAGGGTTTCTTTAATCCGGTTTGGGTAAATAATATGTTTTGGATTTTTTAAGATATATTTAAATATGTATACGTTTATATATTTTGCCCGTTATTAAAATTGAAACAAAAATTAAAAGCGAATTTTTAAACCTCGAATAAAATTAGTGATTACAATAATAAATAAGATTAGATAAATATATTAATTTTATCTATTTCATTTCTTACACGATAAATTAGATAAAAATATTATTTGATTTATATTTGTTAAAAAATTCATTATTCATTAAATTTATTAAAATTTTATATTAATTTTTTAAAACTATGTATAAAATCTAACGATACTAAATCTTGCTTAACGTAAACATAAATTAGCAAGCTTAATATCAAAATAATAGATAAAATAATTTCAAAATTTAAAACCTTAAAGTAATGGTCGACATATTATAAATTGATAATGAGCTACTTATATATTTATTCGATCAATTTAAATTTTATTTAATTTAATTCGTTAAAATCTCGAATCAAACTTAAACTATTTAAAATATTCAATTCAATTAGCAAAGATGTTGAATTCAATTAGTACCTCTAAAGACAACCAAACATTTGTTCTAATTTTATTTGATAATTGCAATACAGATTTTACCGATTAAACCAATAAACTATTAAATTAATTCCAATCAAACAATCACCGTTAACATGCCAATAAAATAAATTTATATAATTATATATTTAATTCTAATTTTAATATTAAGCATTTTAAAAGTTAATGAATTATAAATTATTTTGTTTCAAACAACAATGTTGCTATTTTTTATTTATTAATACCAACATAATTACTTTGATTTTTTAAAATAAACAATAAATAATTTTAACTCTTAACGTTTATAATTTTTATCATTTTGACCCTCATCCTTTTCCGGGATAAATTTAGCTCTTAATCTATATTTTTTTAACAAATATCTTATTTTTTAACTAGTATGATGATTAGATAGTTAAAAAAAATTAACGATAATGATGTCATATATATGTAGAATGATATTTAAGATTTGAGAATACTTAGTAGTCTTTTATTTTAGATTTAATTAATTTTTAATATTTTATTTAAATTTTAATTATTTTATATTTTATGTTAGAATAAAAATATATTTTACATGTATATATATTTGTCATTATCATAAAATATTTAACGATAATGATATGTCATATATATGTAGAATGAAACTAGATGACATATTATTTAAAATATATTATCACATATATATGACATATCAATATTGTTAAATTTTTAACGGTTTAGTCATTATATTAATTATTTATCAAAAAAGCATAGGTTAAAGGCTAATTTATCCAAAAAAAGAATAAGAACCAAAATGATAAAAATTATAGACGTTAAAGGTTAAAATTATCTTTATGCCTTCAAAATATAATATTTGCTATATTTCAACCGCAACACGTGTGAGAAAAAAATCTTACAAGACTGATAATTTATATAATTTATAGATATTACGATTAATCCAAGAGTTAAGTCCAATACATAATAAATTAGATAAAACTATTGAAAGCTGAGTAACGAATAAAGACCCGTTTCTGTACAGCAGCTTGCTGTTTTTTCTGTACAGTTCCACGCCATTAAAGCTTCTATAATAATAGCTAGTCAGTAAATCAGTTGTAAAACAACCACCTATCTATAATTTCTATCTTCATTTTTCTAGTCTGGTACAAGGACCAGATTTACTTCCCTAGAATGCACAAGCTATGCTAAATGCTTATCAGCTATGCATGAGTTAGACGATCCAAAGAAGTGTCAATATCAAAGAAAATCATACCAGTATCATAGGACATGTGATTGGAAGAAACTGAATTGAGTTCTGCAGCAAGAGAATAATCCGGAAAGGGCTGGTCATATAAAAGGAAGTTCTCGAGCTCATTGAAAGCTGAGCTATGTCCCTCGTTGATCTCCATGGATGCATCTATTTCGTTTGTGGAGTTTTGAAGCTGTAAATAATCAACAGAAGTTGTTTGATTGCTTTGACCGATGATGTTGATCCAATTCAAGTCATAATCTGAAGAGGCATGATTTGTTGCCTGTTGATTCTGGAGGTGATTGGTGCCGAGGGTAAAGCTTGACTGAAGAACAGGGTGACCATATGCTGAGGATTGAGAGGGTGCTGAATTGGTACTGATACTGTCCATAACAGGCTGAGAAGATATTGGGTGCCTATATGTCCCTAAATTTGAACCAAAACAAAGATTTGGCCAGCCAATGGGATATGAATCACTTTCATTTGATATTGCAACTGATGCAGGATTCCATGGAAGCTGTGAAGCAATAGAACTAATGTTTTCACTTGACATTGTGTTGGAAGGGACAAATTGAGGACCCAAGTTACTAATACTAATACCTGGATCCCTTTGAATTATGGTATTATGCAACCCGAGTAACTGGCGAGGAACTGGATTCGGACGCATTGCCCTCCTATTTAAAACACGTTGGCTACCCATACTTGGGTTATAAGGAACACCATATCTGGTAGATGAACAAGGACGGATTATGGATGGCCGTTGGATGTGAGTTTGAGCTATGCTATTCCATCCAAGCAGCTTGAGTAGGAGTTAGCCTAGAAACTTGATTTTGCAGTGTGTACTGCATATTGTCACATTGTGGAGCTTGGATAAGTTGGGGTATTGCTGTAGAGTGAGAAGTGACAGGAGCTTCTGTAACTAGTATTGGAGAACTTCTCACATGCCTGAAATTCTTCCGCAGGTCCTTCCACTTCACCTCTTTGTCAGTGGCATGACAATGATCAGTAATAGAGGTACCCGAGCCCCAAAAACTACATGGTGCTTGCAAGTCGCAAATAAAGCAATGACACTGCAATTTTAGAAGGGCGTTTATAGTTTGCATTAGAAATGCATACAATCAACCATCACAAAAGTATAAAATTTCATTTCACTTTTCAAAAAATTAAGATATTTACCAATTCACAATGCTGTTCATGTGAGGTTGAAATGAAGGGAAACTTAGCACAATCATGTCGGGGATGGGGGATGGGGGTAATCTCTGCATGCAATCTGCAACCATATCAAAGAGAAATGAGAAAACTATCACAAATATTGTACCTTCGAGGTGGGAGATAACAGTCTTCACACTCCAATGCATAAAACAAAAGGTACAAGAGCATATTAAAAATTAATAAAATTAAACATGTTACATAAATGCTCTCTACTTTCAACCTTGAGATTTCAGCAGCAAGATTGAACCATTTGTCCACTTCTACAACAAAATCATCAATCAAACAGGTGATACGATGCCATTAAGATCAATTAAGCACAAAGATAGGTCTTAGTTCTCAAACTAGGCATTTTCAATACAAAAAATCAAACCTATAACATTCACCTCCAGGAAAAAAGACCAATATCTACTTCTACAACACCATGATTAACCCTAACCCATGAATGTATTTAAGCAGGCTGAAACTTGAAAGATTAGTAAATAGATATCACATCTTTAAACAACATGATCATTCAAAATTGCTGGTGCTATAACACATTCAACAAAAATCTAGAACCCCAATGTAAAACACACAAATTCAAGGAATGCAACAAGAAACAAAACAAAGCCTGTATATGGGGTACTTGCAAGTATAAACATTGTTCAAAAGCAAACTAACCCTCAAACTCAAAACCAAGTAACCAAACAAAGCCTGTCTTCTCACTGAAAGTACATTAAATCGAAAATTAAGAATTAAAAATCAATACTTTTGTTTAATTATCTTACGAAAGAAACCGCAAATTTAACTAGTAACCGCCGAAACCAACAAATAAACCGCTTGCCTAATTTCAGCAACAAATCATTGAAAAAAATCAGCGCACTCAGTCAAAAGAAAAGTTGCAAAAAATAAAAAATTACCTGCCCCTTTTGGCCGACAATAAGACACTCATCGGAATCTTCTTGGGGATCATTAACATCAGACAACGCCTTATCTGGGTCACCTTCCAAAACGACACAATCACTGTCGTCCTCTTCATCAACCTTCCCGACCACTGAATTCGTTGGCTTTGACTTCTCCGTTGGATTGACTTCCTCGACAACCATTAAGTCATCATGATCGCCGAACACCTTTTCAGCGGCTTCCAGAAGTTCGGATAACCAGTTGTAATCGTCCCCCATAGGCTCTTCCCAAGTCTGTGTCGCCCCGTCGTCGTAGGAGCTTAAGCCGAAAATAGTAGGAAACGACTCCATCATAAAACAAAAAGTAAATGAAAATTTAGGGTATTATTTTTGTCAAAAGAAATAAAGTAAGAACAAACTTCTATTCACGGTAATTGCTGGACTTCCGGCAATCTGAATAAATAAGAAAAACAGTTGAAATCAAAAGGAAAAGAAGGGTTTGAATCCATGAATAAAGAAACTAAAGAGATATAAAGGACAGAGGAATGTAGGGTTTAGTCCTCAGGGAGGCGAATTTATTGGGGAATAATGTCGAAAAATTAGGGTTTTTGAAAGAACTGATGGATTTTCTTGCCCTTTTTAGGGGTGAAATTTTGGGCAAAATTGAACCGATGTTGCAGTGAACTGAAGAATTATGGAAACTGGACGTTGCTTTATTTAAAATAAATAAATAAATAAAAAGTAAGGGGTATATTTGGGATTTCCAATCTATGGCGTACGCGCGACGACCGACGATGCCAGTGCCACGTCCCGTGTATCCGTTATAGATTCCAATCGCGCGATATACTGAGTAATGAATGACTCATGCCTTTTCGGATTCTTTCTTTTATTTTGGGATAATAAAGCTTTTATCCTCTAAATTTTGAAACTCTTCTCAAATTAGTCCTTAAACCATTTATTCGCGTTAGTCTTCGACTTTGGTTTTTGCCTTTTTTTTAAAAAAATTTAATGGTGTGATTAGGGGTACACATTTGATAAGTTAGTCAAGTTAAAGAATCATATTTTACAATTTAATTTTTTTGAAATCGAGTATATGAAATTCGAGTCAAGTTTGAGTGTTTTTTTTAATTTAATTATAAATATTTATAATATTTATGATACTATTAGTTACAATTTAGATTATTTTCTATAATCATATACAATACTAATATATATCTATTCATGTTATTTATATAGGGTTAAGATCAAGTTATAAAGTACAAGTGTTTTTAACTTTTATACGTTTGTTAAATCATTAAACGGGTAAAATTAGAGATGATCATTTGAACCATAATCGATGGTTTTGACCCAATCTATAGGTCGAATTTTTTAAATAAAATTTTGAATTCGAATCAAGTTCAAGCCTGATTTTTTTAGATAAAACTAGATCGGATTGAGTTTGGGCTTAAGATGAAAATTAAT
This sequence comes from Abelmoschus esculentus, assembly GCA_035048815.1. Taxonomy (NCBI): domain Eukaryota; kingdom Viridiplantae; phylum Streptophyta; class Magnoliopsida; order Malvales; family Malvaceae; genus Abelmoschus; species Abelmoschus esculentus. The sequence continues at coordinate 13,151,930 of JAUCBN010000031.1, forward strand.
CTACTCGACACAATCTAAAATAATAGTTTAATTTTATTCTAAATATTTAGATATAATTATTATAATTCTTTATATATTTTTAATTATTCCCCTATATAAAAAAATAGAATAAGCATTATAATACTCTTTTTCTTTTTATATTTTTAAATTTACTCTATATTTTATTGAATAACAATAAACAAATAAACAACAATTTTTTTATTTATGTCGGATTAAATCCAAATCAGATCAGGATGAGTGAAACATCTTAAAAATATCAGAACGGTTTAATTTTAAATGAATGCGTTAACTTTTTCAGTTGGATGTGAATCGGACAAAAATCGAATGAAAGTTAATTAAATATCAATATACCTTGATTGGAGATATTTGACATCGTTTTAAGAAGTTTTAATGTAATTAAAACTGACGACAGATAATTATTGAAGTCTTTAGTTAATAAGTTCAGTTTTAAAGCACTGTGTATACAGAAAATTTATGTTAGAAGATTTTCTCACCAAAATTAAAAGTATTATACGGTTTATATTAGTCAGGACAAAATCTTAAAAATTAAAAAAAATAACATATATTAAAATAAAGTTAATGAAATCAGAATTTACGACGAAACTATTATTGAAGTCTTTTGTATACATTGTTTTCAGTAACAATTATTGTATTGTAGTTCATGATTATGTTCCACCCATAAATATGTACTATTTTTAGCATTCCCTTCCCCTCTCTCGCGCTTGAAGGAACTAAAATTTTGCTAATCAGACAACCAAAATAATCGTAATTCATAACAACAATTATGATAAGACAAGATCTCTCCTGTTGCTCTTCCGGTTAGGCTTCATGTTCTATTGCTTATTTATTTCATGTTTCATTTGCACCAACTGGATTTCAATCCAATCAACTTTTCTGTTTCAAAAATGGTATGTTTTGATTCTTATTTCCTTTGAATAATTTGCATCAGTTGGGCATTTTTAACTGATTGGTTTGGTCAATTCTTTATGTTTTTTTCATTACAGCCCAGGTATTGATAATTCAAATTTGTAGACTTTATGAAGAAAGAGGTAATTTCATTTTATTTGATTTTTGAAGTATATGTATTGGAAGGGTTCATGGTTTGGGTAGTTAGAGAGTCTGAGGATCAATCAATAGCTAATTAAAGGGTATCCGTTTCATATCTTTGTATAATACTGTAATGTATAAAAAGCTTTGCTTTAAGTAGATGGTATCTTGTAGATTCTGCAGAATGAATGAAAAAGTTTGAATCTTTTAGTGGTAATGGCTGACAATTTGATGGAGGAAAGGTGAAATGAGCAGTGTAACATGAGATGAAAAAGGAAGTGTTTACAAAATGAAAAAAACCGATGAAGAAGCTGAAGGACAGGAAGACCGGTCAAGATCCTCCATTTGTGAAATAAATCCTGGTTTTGAGAAGGAGGCTGTCAATGAGGATGGGGAAACACAGAATCCAGTGCAGCCTAGAAGCACTGGTCCCCCGAGGCTGCCGCCTTCGGGGCATAGGCGCACACGGAGTGAATTATCAACGACAGGAAACTTGAGTAGCCATAGTTTCCAGGTATTGAAAACTCAGATGCAGAAGGCTTGGCGATGGGGTGGCTTTTCAAGGGATGAGAGGTACCGCCCAAGCTTCAATCCTGAGGTTTTGGCAAAACAGAAACGCCAGTGGTACCAACTCAACTCCAAATCTATGGTATTTAAACCCAGCTCTTTTCTTATTTTCGGGTTTTCTGTAATCAGTCATTTAGTGTATGCATTTTCTGTGTCTGTGAAAATTTTTATTGCAATTCTGCAAGTTTTCGGATTGATTATAACTTGTTCTTGAAGAACAATTATATCCTGAACCATTGCTTAAGGACACAAGTCTCACATTGCTTCCTTTTCTACGTTTGCTTAGTATACTGGGTAAAAAAATTTCCATTTGAAATAAAAAATCTCTTGTACCATTTGTGTCTCAACTGAACTTGTTGTGTGCACCAGACACCACTGTAATGCAGATGCTCTATTGGTTGATAGGATATGGTTTAGGTGGTGTAAGGCCTATATCTTCATGACTTCTGTGAGGCAATCGAACTAACATATACTTTGTTTTGTTGCTCCTTGTTACTTTTATTCTATGCTTGATTATGGATTGGTTTCAAAATCAAACTTATAGTAATTCATAACACAGCTTATGTTATTGTTAAGTGATCTTATCCGATTTTGTTTCCAGTTTGAGAATTTCTTGGTCGAGGTTCGTCATTTACAGCTAATTGGTTTTAGGTTGGATATTCACTAACTAGATATAGCTATTTGCAGAAAGATAGGTTTGTACAGAGAAAGAACTGTTTTCTATTCTCTGTATATTTTCACTTAATTATATGTTTTACAGAAAACAATATTTAAGAAGACTATACAAGTAATTGATCTAAGTAGGATTACTTTAAATTACCATTATCTCTAAGTAAGATAACACTAAGGGTTAGACTTAATCTAAACTACCGACTTAGTACAATTACACTAAAACTCCTCTATTTACACTGTTAACAACCTACTCTATCAGCTTCAATTCTATTGCTTCAGTCAAGAATATTGTTGACCTTTACCTTTTGCTCTTTCTTTGCTCAAAGTGCCATTTTTTCTAATGACTTAGTATGTCATAATGTAGGAAGTCAAGTTCATACCTTAAGTTAGTTATTCTAACAAAAATCTATTACTAATCGAAACATTTTAGATGTTAGGATAAAACAGCTAGTGAGCATTATTCGTCAAATGGGATTCCTAATATGCCTTTCAGAATTCTAATCTTTAGTATGTTGCTTCAGGATCATATTAAATACGAGAACCCCAAATCAATCTTTGAGTACTTCATTATTGTTGGGATTCATCCGGATGCTAATCTTGGGTTCATGGAGGAAGACTTTGCTAAAAGGAAGGAGTGGGAGATGGAGATGAAAAAATATGGAATCAATGATCTTAAGCTGATACAGCATCGGGGGCCTCCGCTTCCAACATTTGAGCCTCAGGTTGACTCTGCTCCTTAATTTTCTTCAAGTTTGCATGACTTTTGGGAGATCTAGTTTATCACCTGTGAAATTTAATAACTTGTGTTTCTCCTTGCAAATAACTGCAATGCCATACAGAAGCCAGAACTTGGTTTCCTGTGTGTGTTGTCTTTTCTTAATTTTCACTTGCACCCTTTTCAGAGAATGTATTTGCTTCAGTTGATTCTGTTTGCAAAAATGTTATCGAAAGAAAAATCATTTTAGAATATATGCATTTGGATCAATGATAATGTATTTCTTTTCGTATGGGCCGATATCATTGTTCTTTCCTTTTTGTATCTGTGATTTACAGATTCTTTTTAAATACCCTCCCGGGAAGAGGTTAGCTATGCGTATGAAGGACTTAGCCAACTTTTGTTTTCCTGGAGGTGTTAAGGTTTGGTTCATATATTGCAATTACTAAGTTTATTATTCAATTATTTGTAGTTTATGATTTAATTATTCAAATATTGAACATTTCGATGCGATCTATTTGAATTTTCTCCACCTGGTTATGCCTTACTTATGGTAATAGTTAACAATTTGTGCAACAGGGCAGGCCTTTTTGATCAGTTATATTTTTTTCTGTCAGATGTTTTTGTCATTTTTTAATATGTTGCAGCTTCAGCTATATGATTTTGATAGTTTCTTGTAACTTTTGTCAATGTACTACATTTCTTTTTTCCTATTCTGGGTATTAACATTTATGGACTTACAACATTTTTTTTTATGAATTAGGGGCGGTTACTGGAAAGAACACCATCACTTAGTGATCTAAATGAGATTCTTTATGGACAGGTATATTGGAAATAATGGAATTAATATATTACAATTATTCCATGTTAAAGAAATCCTATGTTATACTCATCTTGTTGGTTCAATATAAGCTTTTTTAATATCTGACTAAGTTGTTTTTTCTGAATGTGGATTACTTCTTGAACCCGGGTCTAAGGATGAACTTCATCCTCTTTTACACTGGACCACTTATTGGGTTTTATATGCCATTCATTCTGAATGGTTGTCCTTAAAAGTAAAAAATTTTTGAGTAACTGTTGGCCTGAAGAAGTAACAGTTTTAGCTGTACACTCTTTGCAGGAGCATTTGAGCTCAGATGACAGCGCATTTATTTTTAAACTTAAGGTACGTTCCATATTTCTTCTCCGAGTTTTGTTGTTGCATCCTTAAAATGCTTCCATGGATTTGATTGTGTTGAACTGGTTCCCTTTATGGCATAGCAATTCAATTTCTCCGACATTATGGCGAAAACTTGTCCAACATTACTTTCATTTTCTGCTCAATCATTAAGACCTTCATTTTAAGTGTTTATAACCTGTGAAAATGACGGGAATCCGACAATGGAAATTATGGGTTGTGAAACATTTTATGCTCCCTTGATCAGGTGTCTGGCAATGCTACGGTTTATGGTGTTTGCTTACATGTACCAGAACTTGTTCAGAGGCAACCAGGTATTTTAGGAGTTACATCACCTCCTACAACATCATCTGGAGTATGCAGCCGGTTTATCGTATCTGCACCTCGCTGCTACTGTTTGCTAACAAGAGTGCCTTTCTTTGAGTTACACTATGAGGTGTTAAACAGGTTTAAAGTTAATTCCTTTTCCCAAATGATCCTGTGTTGTCACTCTAATTTGAGGCAGATCTTAACTGAGTATAATCTTGTTGATACTCTAATTCTCAATGTTTTACTTGGATGCAGTATCGTTGCACAGGAGCGCCTGAATCGAATAACAGAAATTGTTAATGAAATGTCTTTGCCTCTCGATGGTTATGTCAAATCTGGCACCAAACTAGATGAACAAAAGAATGATAATACTGAGTCTCTAGAAAGGGAGTATGTTAATGATTGGGTGGCCTCTGCAATGCCTGTTAACAGTCGTATAACTCATAATCCTGCTGCTGGTGGATTAACCGCTGATGATAAGGGTTCATCTATTTCACTAAAGATAAGTTCACCACCGACAGCTGAAAGCGCAGCAGCAAGTGAGGTTTCAGATTCTGGCCAAGTTAAAGAAATAGAGAAGGATGGTAGGAAGAGTGTCCTATATATTGATGATAATATATCTGAAGCCTCAGATTATCGTTCAGATACCTGGGAAAGAATAAATGACAACCATGAAAATGGACAAACTTATCCTGAGATTGGAACATTTATTGGCTTGAGGAGCAGAGTTGGGAGTTCTCCATCCCTATTCAGGTGGTAAATTATGATTAAATTGATTGTTAACTTTGTATTAGAATAAATAAAAATGAATTCCACTGCAATAACTAGATCGGATTCTCTCATGGTGAGGAAGTACTTTAAGATGTCTCCCTGCTATATGCGTGTATCAAATGTTATTTTAGATTTCTCTTTTCTCGTGGTATTTCCCAGTTTTTTTTCCTATCACAATTCAGTAATATATTGTTGCCTTTGGCAGTCCAGCTAGAAGCCTGGCATCAGACGATGATGTTGAGGACGAAGACCTTTTCTCAAATCCTGAGAAAGATTTCGGGGATGACTACATATCGGAGTGGGCTAGGGTTAGTTTTATGTTGTTTTCTAATTTTTTTCTACATGCCATTGGTATAGTTCGATTTCCATTTAATGTTTGCTTATCTGATCACTTTGATAGGAAAACACAAATGATATTCTACGGATAGTTTGTGCTTATCGTGCTTTAACTCTTCCGCCTCGAGGAAGTGAAATAATTTTTCAGCCTCTTGAGCATTTACAGGCTATTGAGTATGAGAGACCTCCAGTTTCAGCACTTGAACTGGATGAAAGTTTTATATCTTCATCTGAACCTGCCAAGGTATTTCTCTGTTACACTTTTTAATCAATTCCTCTTCGTCGCATATATATTCACTTTGATATCACTGAACTTGGTGAAAGGTTGATGCAAAGTTGGCAGCAGCAGAGGAAACTTTTGCACTTTCCGTATGGACAACAGCAACAATCTGTCGAGTCCTCTCTCTCGATAATGTAATGTTCTATAAGACTATGATGCAAAACTCTTCACTTCAATCTATTTCTGGTAGATATGTTTTCACGGTTTGATCATTCTTCCAGATTTTGGCAATGGTTGCTGGAGTATTATTGGAAAAACAGGTCGTAGTAATCTGCCCTAATCTGGTAAGATCATATTTTGATTCCTATGTGTTCTGCACTTATTTGTTTTTTATGGCCAGCTATAGACTATATCCTGACTTGGACACTAATTTTCATCAATGCAGGGTGTCTTATCGGCTGTCGTGTTATCTATGGTTCCTTTGATTCGTCCTTTTCGGTGGCAGAGTTTATGTCTTCCGGTAATCTCTGTAACATCTATCCCTGCTGCTCTTTCTGAAATTCTAAATGGCATATATATAGCTCAAATATATATACTTTCCGAAACTACATTTGCGCTCAGGTGCTGCCGATGAGGATGTTTGATTTTCTTGATGCACCGGTTCCTTTTCTTGTAAGTTGTAGTGTTCTTTTGAATATTCATGAAATTCTAAGCTGACACTTGACATTAAATTGTAAGATAAAAGCTTTAAACTGCACAAGAAAGAAAAAAGGCATGTTCCTTTACATGTATATGTGATTTATATCGCATATGCATGAACATAAAAGAAGATTATTTTTCAGCTTTTGTAAGTAGGTTAAAGCTCTGATCGAACATACATTGTTTCTTTCATTATATAGGTTGGCTTACAACATAAACCTGCGGATTTGAAAATGAAAACATGTAATCTTGTTCAAGTTAATGTGCTCAAGAACCAGGTATTTTTGATTTCTAGACAGTTTGCATGTTTGGTTCTATGATTTATATAGTTCCAGATTATAACACTTGTTCGATATCAGCGCGTATCTTGTTTTTTTTTTCTGTGCTCTCTGACTCCCTTGAACATATTGTCCAGAGATTTGATAATCTATTATGATTGCTCGAGGTGTTTCACCCTAACTCAGAGTATTGTTGGTTCTTTTACATGTCATTCAGGTGAAAACATGCAACTTGCCTACACTTCCTCGACATAAAGAGCTTGTATCGGAACTAGGGCCGATACATTCCAGACTCTCATTAGAAGGTTCATTTGCAAAAAAGTATCCTACATATAGGTGCACTGAAGTGCAGGTGTTTACCGATCAATTTATCGATACTTTTTTATTCTCGTATTGTGCAGACTAATATCAGTTTTACCTATTCAGGATGAAGCTGCGACAGAATTTTTGGCAGTAATGCGACGATATTTCGAGTCACTTTGTGTGAATCTGAGATATCATACTATTACTAGTGTAGAAAACCATGACAGGGTTGGCACTTTGGTTCTTATAGTTCATGTTGTCCTCTGGTTTATTTCCTAACAACTCGCTGCATAACTGGTGGATCTTTCTCATTTATTTTTATGTGTTCGAATAACTTCCAGGTTTCCTTACTATTTAAAGATAGCTTTATCGACTCTTTTCATAGCAAGGACCAGCCGTTTATTACGGTAATTTTATGTTCACTGGAACCATATGTTACAAATTTACAGCACTAGATCCTGATAGAACGGATGTAGAATGCACAGTCTAAAGGAGATCAAATTGAACATAAAATCTTATATTTTCTTTGTTTAAAATGTTCGGGTTTGCATGGAAAATTGCCGTTCCTCAATCACTTACTGTTTCTGTTTTCCCGTTTGCAGCTGTTTGTAGACACACAACTATTCAGCGTTCTATCAGATGCTCGATTGTCAACCTTCGAAAACGAACAGTTAACATAATCTAATTAACAGGTACGTTGCATCGAGATAAACTTCCTAGATGCAGAACTTAATCAGATATAAAGTATGATATATTTGATAGGATGTGCACCACCATCACCACTTTTATATTTCAGGACCTCCCTTTCCTAGATGCATAACTCCATCAGATATAAAGTACTGTATAGCCTTGAAGATCGATGGCATCTCGAACACTATTGGTAGTGACCCTAAGCCATTTTTGAATAGTAAAGGGTGCAGTACCATAAAAATGTGATTCACTCTGCAGCAAAATGCTTAGGAATTAAAACTTTGGCCTTACAAATCCTTTTAAATGTCAATAGTTTCATAGTGCAACTCTTATTGAAATGATCATATACGTTTTTCTTCGGATGATCCGGAATCCGTTTTGCTCGATGTGTTTTCGGCGTGTGATTAATGTTCCCGTCTCTTTTCAGATGTGATAATATTTATATGCTGGAAATGATCTTCATACAGCATATCCAGAAACAGTGCTTGCTGGCTGCTGCAGAGAACTACCTGCAGAATTTGACTTTAACGACAAGGAATGGTTACAGAAACCCATACAAGAGACATGCATGTACTAATAGTTCTAAATCCTGCCTTAAAACTGAGGAATGGGGACAGTTTCATACATTGTTTGATGGCTACGGCACTTGAACCACTGTACGAACTTTTGTTTTGTATCAGCTTGGAATGATGTGGAACTCACGGGAGGAAATTGAACGGTGCAGAATCAACTGATTAATATTCAAGAATTATTAATGAAGACGACTCTTTTAATTTAGTTCTCTACGTTCTAATATCTGAATCCGAACCATTAATCTTATATAAACGATCTAATTATGTTTTAGAATCAAAGCAAATGCCAAAATTTGGGAGTATATGGATTTGGGAAGGTAACTATCGATGGGGTAAAATGGGAAATCCCTTAAAGCAAGGGACCTCTACAATAATAAAAGTAAAACAAAAAGGGTTGTTTTGGTCCTTTTGGTAATAAAAAGGGTTATTTTCATTAGAAGTGTCCTAATTTATGAAGAATCTGACTCTTTCGGAAGCATCAAACGGGATGTAAATCATTTACTTCCTAATCGTGTTTTTATTGGTGTCTTTATTTTAAATTAGTGAGTTTAGAGTTTAAGATTTAAGGTTTATAGAATTAAGGGTATGATATATTTCTTAAGATGTATGGTTTAGGGTTTAGAACATAAAAAATTAGGGTTAAAATTAAAAATTCAAATTTTTAAAATTTTTCATTGAGAAACACATAGAGGAAGTAAGAGATTTTTACTCTCTAAAATGTGATAGGAAGAAAAATAAATAACTATATTGAATAAATCTTTTAAGGTTTATTTGTATTTAAAGTCGAATTATATCAAATTTTAAATTAAACGTAAAGAATATTTTGTAAAATAAATTTAAAATTATATGTACGTACCTACATTGAAAATTTCATCCTTTTTGATTTAACATTGTCAGCAAACAAGTTTTTCTTTGTATGTGATACAAGTAATTAGGGATGGCAAATGGGCGGGGCGAGTGCGGATACCCTTCTCCTATATCTATATCCATCTAAAATTTTATATCTATCACCTACCTAGGAATGTAAAGCTGACCTGATCTGAAAATTCGACTAAAACCTGCTCGAGTCAGAACCTAGTTTGACCCGGGGATGTAATGACTCGAACCTGATCTGTATCCGACTATTGTTGACCTGAACCCGAGTTGGACCTGTTATTGTAGTAACCGAACCCGAACTGTATCCAACCGAGAATGACCCGAACCCGATTTCAACTTGTTACGTAGACCCGAAACCCGACTTGCATCTGACTGAAACAAACCCGAACCTGAGTCTGACCTGACAGATAACTGATATTACCTGACTAAATCGACCTGAGATCTGATTTTACCCGACCTATTTTGAACCCGACCTGATATGTGACCCGACTTGTTTTGAACCCGACCTATTATTGACCTGAACTAATATTAACAAGATTTAATATTTACATAACATATAATTAAGTATATCTACAATTTGATAAATTTAAAATATTAGTAAATATAATTAGTCTTAAAAAATAGAATTAAACATAAAAATTAATTTAGGGATTAATATTTAAATTTAGTATTACATATTTAATTAAATTAATTTATTTACTATTTTATTTAGTTTTAATGTATTTGATTTTAATTATAATTTTAAAATAATATTTGATTAAAAATTATAATTCTAAATTAACTTATTGAACTTAGGATTAATTAAGCTAAATTAAAATAAAAAACATAAAGTACAAACATAATTGAAAGAATTCTAAAATTACATGTAATTTTTTTAAAATTAATTTAAACTCAATTAAATTAAACTAAAATAATTGATAAAAAAACACAATTAGTAAAAAAAAAGAGTGAAAAGACCAAATTTTGGAGGGAAAATAAGTTACTCATTTTTTAAGTTTGAGATTAATTTACTTTTAGTGTAAAAATTTTGGAGGGATATAAGTTATCCAAAATTTTAGAGGGAATTATAAATAAATTTTGATTATTATATAAAAAAGAGTGAAAAAACAAAATTTTGGAGGGAAATAATCCACTCATTTTTTAAGTTTGAGATTAATTTACTTTTAGTTTAAAAATTTTGGAGGGATATAAGTTATCCAAAATTTTGGAGGAAATTAAAAATAAATTTTGATTATTATATAAAAAAGAGGAAAAAACAAATTTTTGGAGTGAATTAATATATATAATAATTTTTGAAGGATTATTATTATTATTATTATAACTTATAATCAAATAATAAACTTTGATTAAAATATAATCAATTCAAAATATAAAACGGAAATTAGATTTAGATATTCATTTAATACTATTCTAAATCAGGTAAAAAATTCCACACATTTTTATATAGGTTGCGCCTAAAAAATCGAGTATTGCGTCTCTCTACACCTTATTTTATAATTATTTCAATTTGGTTATGATCACTCAAAAATTAAGTTTTAAATTTTATTTTTTTATTCGATTTGATCCTTATTTAATTAAATCAAATTATATATTTTAAAATTATTTCAATTTGATCATAGAGAATTAGTTTAGTGATTGGATAATTGATCTTAGAGAACTAGTTTAGTGATTTGGTATTAGAAGAATAGTATTAAGCTTAAAGAATTAATAATATACATACATTAATTAAATACATATACATACATTAATTTTTAAATAAATTAAATACAAATATTAATATATATTTAAGTATGTATATATATATATATTACATTAAAGTATATTATATATAATACAATAATACATAAAGTATAATATATATAAGTATATATATATTATATTAAACTATATTATATATATAATATACATTAATATATATATATATAAGTATATTATATATACATTAAACTATATATATATATATTATATATTATATATATATAAAAAATAATAAGTATACATATATTAATGTATATTATATAAGTATATAAGTATAAATATACTTACATGTATACTTATATATTATATGTATATACATACATATTATATATATTTATATATATAGTATTATACATTCTATATTTTCATATATAGTATACATTTTATATTTTCATATATAATATCATACCATATATAATATAAATTCTATATATAAAATATATTTCATATATAGTATAAATTTTATATTTTCATTTTTGAAATGTATTAAACTATATACAAAAATCCACTTATGGGTATCGATACCGGTAGCCCGAGTATCGATACCCCTGCACGAAAAACAGGTCTGCACTTAGAAATTTCTAAGGGTTCTTCCCCAACATTAATCTATTTGATTCTAAAGTGTTCCTATCAGTTCTTAGGGATGTTTAGGATGTCTTAGCACGATTTTTCAGCCATTTAACTCACTAATACCATTTCTACCATTAAAGCATACCAAGCTCAAACCAAGCAAAATCAAGTATACATACATGAATCTATATGCTATGTAATCTACCATGACATGTATAATGTAAGAACAAGTTGGGAGTACCAACCTTAGCAAGCAACAACAAAAACGAACTCCTTCCTCCCACTTAAGCTTTCTCCTTTCCTAAGCTTCTTGAAGGCTCTCCTTGCTTTCCAACTACAAAGAAGATAACCAAACCATTACCACTCTATCTAGATGATTTAAGGAAGCTAAAACAACCTTAAAAACATCCTAAAACTCTCCTACAAAACCAATCTCGTTCATCCTCAAAAAAACCCTCTAAAACCTTACCTCCACCATTTCAAACCAAACTTACCTTGTTAGAAAGATCTCATGAAGCTGAACAAAAACTTCTCTTACCTTAAAACGGGATTCTACAAGCTTGACTATCAAAAACCAACCTTTGATGATGGTGTTTGGGAAGAAAATGGGTAGAGAAAAGATGAAGAAAAGGAGTGAGGAGGTGAGATCATGTTTCTGCAAAAGATGCAGAAAATTAAACCCCTCTCTCTCTTTCCAACATCTCATTTAGCCTTTTACCATTCTACCCCAAACCTTAATTTAAACTCAAGCCCAACAATAACACTTAGGCCCAACAAGGCCCTCAAAAGCCCATCAACAAGGCCCACACTCTCGGGTTAACCCGACCCTCGGATCCGAATCCGGGTCTTACAGATAAATTTTATTTTATTACAATAATACCATTATCTGGGATTTTGACTTGGGTCATAAGTTTTCACTTTGATTTTATTTGTAAATGGCAGAGAAAGGAAGGAGCTTTGTTCCGGTGTATCAATGGTGTTTTGGGTTGTTAACCGAAGATTGAATAACTGCATGTCTGAATATGGATTTGAACTATTTCTGAATCGACCGAGATAGCTTCGATGATTGTCGCTGTTTCTTAGAAGCAAGAGGACCAACGTGGAGCAAATGAGGCATGTACATGGTTCTCGAGTGGATTGCATTGAAAGCATTGAGTTTAAATGATTCATAAAGTGTGCTGCCACAGTCCCATCCAAGATGATTGCGCCATGGTTGCAGACTCAGTTGCTTTACCATTTTCATCATTCCTCTCTTCCTCACTCAGTTGCTTGTTTTCTGGCGTTTCTCCTTTGTCTTTTTGGTGATATTATCTGTTTTCTCCTTTTAAGCAATTGCAGAGCTTCTTGTTTATGAAGTTTCATCATCTTTTCCTCTTGTTTTCAAAAACTCAAAGCTTATTCTTCTTTTTTCTGCTCGTATACCTCTATTCCCTCCATATATTTTTCTCGTTCTTCTTTGTCATCTGCAAACTGTCACGATCCAAAGAAGAAAACTGAAGAATTTTTATTAGAGTAAGGGAAGCAAGAAACATATTTAGAGAGAAATAGAGAAATAGAGAAAATAGGCAAAGACTGAAACAGTTCAAAAATTCTCGACCCAAAACCCTCAGCCTCTGCCACAACCCTAAATAACTCTCTAAGCCAAAACGGCTACGTTTTAGTACCTGCACACCTCACACAATACTCACCGTTTCATTAAACAAGACTAACGGTCATAAACTGAAAATTAAAACAGAAATAAAGAACAATTAATAACAGTCAACTAATCTGGTTCTTCACAGTACTCCCTCCTTCAAAAATAATCCTTGTCCTCAAGGATTAAATTGTGGAAACTACCGTTGCAGATGATGCAGCACTTCCCAGGTGAAATCCTCAGGGAAAACATTGGACCCTCAACAAGAACTTCAGGTGAGATTTTCATCAACTGTTCTAACAAGAGAATGCAACTTCTTTTGACAACATTCCCTTCAAACTCCCTGTCTCCTTTACTCAAATATGGAGGGTAAAACCCTTTCATTGCATCCAAGACAAGCTTTGCAGGATCTGCAGCAAGTAGAAGAGCCGTAGCAACTTCAGTACGTATTGAACCATGCTCTTTCCAGCGCTCATTTAGGAACATCTGTAAATCCTTTCTGTCCATATGTATGCAAAACCACTGCTCATACCTTTTAACATTGAACTCAAGCTCGTTGGACCATTGCTCAATACTTTCTTTTATGTTCAGCAGATAATTCTTCAATCTCCTTCTCTCTTAGTTCAACTTTTCTCAAACATTTACCATAATGCTTCTCTTTGGCTTCAAGCTCCCGACAATGTTGCTCAAAATTTTTTTCCTTTAACTCAAAATCTAGAGATCGACATTTTTCTTTTAACTCAAAATCTTTTAAATGTTGCTCAAAATCCATCTCTTTCAACCCAAGCTGTCGCTCTTTGGCCTCGATCACTTCAAACCGATCTTTAACTAATTTCTCCTTAAGCTTCAGCTCCATGAATCTTTGATCACATAGCTTAAATTTATATTCAAGATCTTCAAATTGTAATTTTTATTTTCTTTCCAGCTCCAAAGATGATTCTTCTATTTGCTTCTCTTTCAATTTAATTTCTCTCAAGCAATCTTTATTATGTTTCTGTTTTGCCATTGTAAGATCTCTAGAACACTGCTCAAAATGATTCATTTTCGATCTAAATAGCTCTTTTTCAACTTATACCACTTCTCCAAATCTCTCTCCTTCAACCCAACTTCCTCTATCCTATCTTTTATCGATTTCTCCTTCAACTTAACCTCTTCACATTGCTTCTCACATTGTTGTACAGTAAATTCAAGATCTCTACGTTGTTCTCCCAAAACCTTCTCTTCCATCTCAAACCTGTCACAAATTTCAAATTTTGTATCTTCCAGTGAACATCCTTCCATTTTCCAGCAGTGGTCACTACATTACCATCAGCTACCATCACTTTAATTTGCTGCTTCTTGTCCACTAACCATTTCAACCTTTTAACCATGACCATGTTCAAAAAATTATGTGTTCTACCTGAATCCACCAAAATTACCCAAGTAATTCCCCCAATTTTTACTTCTAGCTTCATAGTTTTCAAATATGTTGCTCCCCACATAGCACTAAAAAATAAAATAGGATCATCCTCTTTTGCACTGTTTCCAGCTTTTAATTCGATTGTTTTTGGACAGTCCAAAAACACTTCTTGGTCTCCCTCTACCAAAATTTGATATAGCTGGGTCCTTGAACACTTATGCCCTAATGTATATTTAAATGCACACCTCCTCCTCTCTTCGATTTCACTAGCTGAAAGAACCTTCCCTTGTCCTCTAACAGGCCCTTGAATGTTACTCTTAGTAGTACTTGGACTCACCACAGCTGGTGTTGAGAACCTAGAGGAAGTTGACCCCACTGATCCTCGAGAAATACTATTAATAGGCCTAGAAGGTATAGAAACTGATAATAGAACAGTACACTTACCTGGAAAATGAGGAGTATTACCCCGCGTCTCTGCAGGTAACATAGCCTCCACATGCCTCGCCAAATGAAACGCATCAATTAAAGACTTTGGTTGCAATAATTTTATCATAGGACTAATCTCCATCCTAAGGTGGTGTTTAAACAGACTCAGGGTATAATCACCAGGCAATTCTACTTGAGTCAATAGGTGAATGAAATCCTCGTAATATTGTTCAGCAGTGTTTGTCTGCCTTAAAGCTACTAAATCCGCAAAGAAATCTTCAAATCTGTCAGAAGCAAAACGCTCCTTTAACAATCTTAAATATTGTTCCCAAGAAGGTAAAGGTATACCTCGCATAGTTTTAGTAATAAACTGATGCCACTGCAATGCTTCCCCTTCGAGGTGCAACATCACTACTTGGACTTTAGTTGCATCCGAAACCCTCTCTGCTTCAAAATACTGCTCAATCTTATAGTCCCAACTCTTGAAGTTCACACCATCAAACTTTGGGCACAATAATTTGTACGCAAAATTGTGAGTGTGTGAAGACTCATCCTGAACCGGGGTCTCAGTGTCTTCAACCTCAATCGAAGTCCCCACTGAAGGATTTTGTATTGGTCGATCCTCAATTGGCACTGAAATAGGTAAGGGTTTAGGATTCCTCGAAGACGTTTGAGGAGAGCCCAAAACCCCTGTATGTTGATCTAACATTTCGTCAATATCGATTTTTTTGCCCAATGCAATCTCCATCATCTTATGTAAATTAGCCAGCATCGTCCTTTTCATATCTTAGAATTGGGAATTGATAGTCACTTCCAATCGATCAACCTTCTCCTGAAGCTTATCTGTAACTGATTGCCATCTGGAATTTGCGCCTGAGGTGGAGCGTCTGTATCAGCATTTTGCGCCGTCATTTCCGAGGATGTAACCTGAGCTCTGATGCCTTTGTCACGATCCAAAGAAGAAAACTGAAGAATTTTTATTAGAGTAAGGGAAGGAAGAAACAGATTTAGAGAGAAATAGAGAAAATAGGGAAAGACTGAAACAGTTCAAAAATTCTCGACCCAAAACCCTCAGCCTCTGCCACAACCCTAAATAACTCTCTAAGCCAAAACGGCTACGTTTTAGCACCTGCATACCTCACACAATACTCACCGTTTCATTAAACAAGACTAACGATCATAAATTAAAAATTAAAACAAAAATAAAGAACAATTAATAACAGTCAACTAATCTGGTTCTTCACACAAACAAAAATCCACATAATTAAATGAGACTTAAAGAGCTTTAAGAAAAAAGTTTTGGCCATTTTTCCCCATTGATGAAAATTAATCACCTATTCGTAAAGCTGTTTTTGTTCTTCGATCGTGGTCTTTCAATCTTCTCCGACAATTTTCGCCACATGCAAAAAGCTCTTGCATTTGTCCTCCGCTAGAAGAGTTGCCTTCTTCCCGTTCGAGAACAAAAAGAATGTCGACATTGGTTGCTTTGGCTTCAGTGGATCCCTTTCTTTCTTGGTCTTCTTCTTGTTCTCTTTCTCTGCTTCCAATTTGAATTGCAATTATTGTTCGAGCAACTCCATTGCCGACTTTTGTTTATGTTCATCTTCCAAGAGCTTCATGGCTTCGCTCTCGTGCTTCTTGTTCACAATCATCTGCAGATAGGCTTCCTTCTCGGCTTGTATATCACTTCGTAAGGTTTCTTTTCTTCAGCAGTGATGGCCTTACATTTTGCACCTAAAATATTCCAAACCTCTTTGAAATCTGTCTATGAGTTCTCCTTATTAACCTGAAACAAAATAATTCAAAATATTTAATATTCAACATAATAAGAATCAAGGAAATAACTAAAAATCAAGGAAGGAAACATAAGCAAATCAATTAAAGGGTACTATTGTGGGCAAATCCTTCATTTTCTACAATCTTCAACTCCATCTACAATTTTTCTTGTTCTTTACCTTTGTTTCGATCTCCTCTTCCTTCATCATCAACAACTCATCTTTCTTCTACAATAAATCTTTCGTCTTCTCCTTCTCAATCATCAATTATTCAATCTTCGGTTAACAACCCGCCATTGATGCACTAGAACAAAGCTTCCTCCTTTCTCTGCCATTTATAAATAAAATCAAAGTGAAAACCCATGACTCAAGTCAAAATCCCAGATAATGACATTATTGTAATAAAATAAAATTTATCTTAGTCTACTCAACAACCAATTCAGTATTTTAACATCCACGTCAGACTTCGTTACTTTTTCAACAATAAAGGACCAGTTTGTGACAAAAAAGATAATCAGTGAATCAATTTATAATTTTTGATAGTTAAGGAATATAAAAAATAATTAAGGTATAATCGAAGGACCATTTATATAATTTATCCTAAAATTTAATACTTAGTTTAATGACAATTAACGAAATATTGATATTTTGTAATAAAATTAATATATTTTATAATAAAAATAAGACGACCAAAACGAATATTTCACCACTTGTCTCTATCGATTTTTTTCCCTCTCGGCTCGCTAAAACCTTAAACAGTAAACGAAGAAATCCAATTTTTAGGGTTTTTGCAAGGGTTTAACAAAATCGAAGAATTTTATCCCCCAACTGGACAAAATCCATCAAAACCTTTCAATTCCACCATGAGGAAGGCTTCACTTTCACTTATTTCAAACTTCAATCGACAAAGATTCAGGGGAATTTCCTCCCTCCTTACCAGAGATCACATTTCTGTTAATCCCCCGGCATCGTCGTCTTATCATTCTTCTTCAACGCTTCACTCAATAGGCCGTCGTATCCTATCCTGTGCCAAAACCCATGTCTCAATCCTTGAAGTCTTTCAATTCAAAACAAACCCATCTCGTAATCTCGGTACCTCTGTGGAAAAACCAACCCAATTGTCTTCTAGGCAGAGAAAACTGAGAGAAAAATCTGATCTTGAGGAAGCTTTTGAGTCTGCCAATACTTCTGAAGAGATGCTTGAAGCATTTAAAGGTATGGAAGCTTGCTTTGACGAGAGAAAGCTGGGTTTAGCTTCACTCAAAATTGGACTCAAACTTGACCAAGAAGGCGAATACCCTGAAAAGGCTCTATCTTTTGCTGAAAAAGCATTGAGAGCGTTGGACCAAGATGGTAAACCTTCTTTACTTGTTGCCATGGCTTTACAATTGATGGGTTCTGTTAATTATAGTCTAAAAAGGTTTAGTGATAGTTTAGGCTATCTAAATAGGGCTAATAGGTTGCTTGGTAGATTAGAGGAAGAGAGGGCTGCTAGTGTTGAGGATATCAGGCCGGTGCTGCATGCGGTGCAGCTTGAATTGGGGAATGTGAAGACAGCTATGGGGAGGAGAGAGGAGGCTCTTGAGAACCTTAAAAAGGCTTTGGAAATTAAGGAGATGACTTTGGAGAAGGATAGTAAGGAATTAGGGGTGGCTTATAGGGATTTGGCTGAAGCTTATGTTTCAGTTCTAAATTTTAAGGAGGCGTTGCCTTTTGGTTTGAAGGCACTGGAGATTCATATAAAGGAGCTGGGCCATAATTCAGTTGAGGTTGCTCATGATAGGAGAATTCTTGGGGTTATTTATACCGGTATGGAGGAGCATGCAAAGGCTTTGGAGCAGAATGAGTTGTCACAGAAGGTTTTGAAGAACTGGGGCCTTACTTCAGATTTGCTTCGTGCAGAAATTGATGCTGCTAATATGCAGATTGCATTGGGGAAGTATGATGAGGCTGTTAATACTTTGAAAGGTATAGCACAGAAGACCGAAAAAGATAGTGAGAATCGAGCTCTGGTGTTTATTTCGATGGGGAAGGCTCTGTGCAATCAGGAAAAAATTGCTGACTCGAAGAGGTGTTTGGAGATTGCTTGTGGAATTCTTGACAAAAAAGAGGCGGTTTCACCAATTGAAGTTGCTGAGGCATACTCAGAGATTTCAATGCTATATGAGAGTATGAATGAGTTTGAGATTGCAATTTCATTGTTAAAGAGAGCATTGGCTTTGCTAGCGAAGCAACCTCAAGAGCAGCACTCCGAGGGAAGTGTTTCTGCTAGAATAGGGTGGTTACTCCTTTTGACAGGAGAGGTTCCACAGGCAATTCCATATCTAGAGAATGCAGCAGAGATAATGAAAGAGAGCTTTGGTTCCAAGCATTTTGGGGTCGGGTATATTTACAACAACTTGGGGGCAGCATACTTAGAATTAGATAGGCCTCAGTCAGCAGCACAGATGTTTGCAGTTGCAAAAGACATCATGGATGTCTCACTTGGTCCTCATCATGTGGATTCTATAGAAGCTTGCCAGAATCTTTCCAAGGCTTATAGTGCAATGGGAAGGTAAGATGTTTTGCTTGGTCTTTTTCTTTCATTCTCGGTGCATGCACTATTACCATTAAGTATTTTTGGAGTTGCATTGCAAATACGCTCTAATTACACTAGTAATGTGGTGACTTCATTCTTGCTATATCTGATTATGTCCTTACCTGAACTCTGAAGCCTTTTTCTGTGGACAAGTTGAGATTATAGTCCTCTGAAGCCATATTTAACTAAACTTGCATAAAAAATGGTTTACCTTATACTTGATTGTTAAACTAAGAATATAGTGATTGCATTTTACTGAAACACTAGATGCTTCTATCTTGTTGAAATATTGTTTTCTAATGTTCAATCACATTTTTAATTAGTTTTCTATTGGTATGTGAGTTAAAAGTAATGGATTAAAGGGGTTTCAAAAGGTACATAAATGGAAACTATTGGGGTCACGTTCAGGAGTACCATGACATGAGAGTAGCCTGGGGAATGAGCTCTCAGCTATAGGATAAACAGATATGAAGTAGGTCTAAAGGTGACATTTCAAGGGTCAATACTGTATTTAGATGTATCTGGATTCTAATGTATCCTGTACAAAACATCCATACATGATGCTCTTATTCTTGTCTAGTACACTAGACTGACTAGAGTCTAGAATGATGCACATGTAGATGTATTACCATATTGCTTCCCTGCCAGTAAACATTCTCGTAGTAATATCAACTGAAATGCATCCTCTTTAAAATCGTATCATAAATTTTAATTTTCGGATGTTGCAGCTATCCCCTTGCAATTGAATTCCAGCAGCGAGTCATCGATGCCTGGGAAGGTCATGGACCAAGTGCTGAAGTGGAACTCAGAGAAGCACGAGAAGTCCTTGAAGAGTTAAAGACAAAGGCCCGTGGTAGATCAACTAACCTGCTTCCTACAAAGGCCTTGCCTTTGCCTCAGCATGTTCTTGCTTCCAGAAATGTACAACCCAAATCCTAATGGATACAATAAGGAACACAATCATATAATTTAAGGTTTATGGTTTAGGATCATAGTAATATAAACATTTTGTTGTTTTTCTTGTTAGGAGGACAATTAAGGAACCAATGTCCTAAACACACCTAAACTCATAGGACGAGTGTTGATTCGTTTTGTGCTCTTGAGTTCTTGTATTCTTTTCAAAAGTCAAATTGTTTAGGTTTTTGTATTTGACTTTTCAGATTCTTTTGACCTGAAATGTAATGGGACATACTTTTACTGGTCTGCATGTCTTGTCATGCCAATAATCAACTGTGATAGAGGCGGGTAGGGGAGAACCCTTAAAGGGACTAGTGGGTAGGGATGTATTCGGTTCGGTTTTGATTTAATTTGGTAAGTTATTTTAGTAATCATCAGTTTTCGATTCGGTTAACTTCGGTTTTCGGTTTTTTACATTAACGTTAGTTTTTAAAAATTTGTATTTAATCTTGACAAAATAACTTTATTTTATGACTTTTAAACCTTAAAAGATAAATATTTTAAGATATTTTTCATAAATATTTATTAAAAACTTATTTTTAAGTAAAAATAAAAAAATAAAAATGCATTTATAGTATTTTAAATATAAAATATATTTTTATCTTATAAAAATAATTAAAAATTAATAAAAAAATCAAATTCGGTTTAATTTGGTTAATCGTGGTTAACCACGGTTCATAAATTTATGAACCATAATACCTCGGTTTTCGGTTTTGCGGTTAGACATGCCCAGTCCTACTAGTGGGAATCGTGATCTTCTTAAATTTTTTGAAAATTTTAATTTGACCCTTTCAATTTTTTAAATATTTTTAGTTTTCTCTAAATTTTTCTTAAGTTTCTTAAAATTATTAAAATTCTAGTTAAACTTTTTTTTATGAAAGTTTTTGTTTAAGTCTCTAAATTTTTAAAAGTTTAAATTAGACCCCTTAAATTTTTACTTCAATTTTCAACAATGAACACAGGGTAGAGTAAAACACGAAAGTGAACTTCAGGGACACATTAAATGTAGAGACACTACATTGACAAAATAGAGTACATGTGTATTCATCCATTAACTCTTAAATAGATAAAGTTAAAAATAAAAATTTAAATATTTTTTTATATTTTTATCAATAATAAATCTTAAATGATAAAAAATTTAAATTAAAAAAATTAACAAAATAATAATAGTAAAGGATATTTTTTAAAGGATGAGTTTACAACGGGCGTTGAACACCACTGAACATCGTTAATGTTGAACACCTCTAAATATTATTAAATTAATTTATAAAGAATAAAAATCCAAATGACTAATAATATAATTATTAATTATATGTTGAGATTATCACTCTTTTATTAATTACATATTAAGTCCTTGAGATTTTAAATTTTTATTAATTAATTTAATAGTGTTCAACAATGTTTAATATTAGTGATGTTCAGCAGTGTTCGACGTCCGTTGTTGAATTTTTCTTTTTTAAATCAATAATAAAGGACATTTTAATGAGAAAATGAATAAAACTTTTCACTTTTTACCTACATTATAAGACGATGTTAGGATCAAACACTATAAATAAATATCTATGACTAATATTTAAACTAAAAAAGATATACGTTGCTCGATTTGTACACTTATTTTCCTATCAACGATTTCATTAAAGGATAGTGCCTTCTTTGCTTAGTACAATTCTTCTTCTTCTTCTTATCCTTTGATTATCTTTGTAGGTGACCCAATCTTTCCCTCCTTGTCCCTTAATTATCAAACTTAGAAATAACCCACCCCATCAAAGTGTGTCATTTATAGTAATTTCTTGTACTAATCCTTGTTTTGAAACAAAGAAAGAATGTTCCATCTAACTAAAGAAACAGTAGGTACACACTCTCTATTATGGTTCTATATTTAATGAAAAGATTAATCTTTAGTATGGGATGGGGATGGAGTAGTTTAGTTGTTCTAATCAACCACCCAAAAATACATATATTCTACTACATCAAGGAAGAACCAACATTAGGATAATTTTTCTTTTAGATGATTAGGTTTTTTTAGTATTTAAATTATCATTTTGAGTAAAAAAATAAGTATCTTAATTGATTTTAAAAGGATAAAAAATATATTTTAAATATATGAAAAAGATAAAAAAAAGTTTAAATACTTAAAATAGATAATTTGAATATTTATTTTGATATTACCTTTAAAATTTATATTATTTAATACGCACTAGTGCATGAAGATTTGATGGTGCCATGAAGTATAATCAAATCAATTTTTTGGTACCATTATTAGTCACACTTTCATGCCAAGAATGGAATAACAATCTGGACATCATCTAGGAATAAAGAAGACTTAATATATTTTTGGTTTTAACTCAGAAATAATACTTAAATTATATATATATTTAAATAAATGTTTAATGTTTTTTACTAAAATAAATATTTAAAGTTTTATTTTATTAGTGTTTTATGATAATGTCACTAAAAATTATTTAATTTAGAAATAAGTAACTAAATTAAATATTTTTTTTTGAGATTGGTGTCTAATGGGTTTTTAGCTAAAATAAGTGTCTATAGTTTTATTCCGTTAGAGTTTTAAGATAACACCGTTAAAAAAATATCAATCAATCATAATTTAATGTGTTTATTTTAATTTTTTTATAAATAAATTAAAAAAAATAATATTTTTTTAAACTAAAATATAAATTTTCTGAAAAAGGGTTTTAAATCCAAGAAACCGAAACTTCGAAATCTCAAAATTGCTATAATTATCGTCATCGATAGTCTCGCTGTCACCTAAGACCATCGTTGAACGACAAGAGTCTTTTACATTCGTTGTTCAACATCTGATTAAAATCTTTTTTATTGATTCTTGACGATGGGTGATTGGAGAAAATCAACAGTGACCTAAGACGATGACGACGACGGGGTCTGACAAGGCTATCAACGACGATAGTAACATCAAATTTAATTTTGAGGTTTGAGTTTTTTTAAGATTTTGTGACTATTTTGTGATTTATAAAAAAATAGAATATTATTTAAATTAATTTATTTTACTTTCTATTTTTTAAAATAAAAAATAAAAAATAAAAGTCACATTTTAGTTTATCATTTGATAATAATTTTTAACGATGTTATATTAAAATATTAATCGAATAAAAAATTTAAACATTTATTTTACCTAAAAATATATAATTTAGATATTTATTTACGAGTTAAGCATACATTTTTTTTATATTAGATGTTTATTCTTACTATGAGCGGACCTAATGGTTTCTCTGTTATTTAAATTTCCAAAAATATTGTCTAAAGAAGTGTAGTTGGCTTTAATGAAAGGGAAATCACATTTTAAGTCTCTTCGATTTTTTTTTTCAGTTTAATAACTAAAATTTTATGAAATTTTAAATTGAATCTCATTTATTTTTAAATTTTATATTTAAATCAATATTTATAAAATATATTTATAATGACATGTCAATATTTTACGATGGAAAATAAAAATATCGAATGCATGTAGTGGGGGCCACAATCAAGGTCACTTGAAAAGAAATGTCCAAGTCCTAATCAGTGCACCAAATTAATAGTTTATAAAAAAATATATTTTATATATTAGTTGTATAAAGATTTTATTTTAAGAGTGTCCTAATTTTATAGTTTATGAATATAGTATAAGTTTAAAATTAAAATTTATGGATTATGAATAAAATTTAAGGTTTAAAGATTAAGATTTAAGGTAATACGTTAGACTGTAAGTATTGATCTATAAACACTAAACTCTAACTTTAAATTTTAAATTTTAATCGTAATCTCTAAATTTTAAACCCTAAACTTAAACCCCTAAATCTAAACATTTAAATTAAATCTCTAAACTGTAAAATTTTGGACCAAATTGATACAAATGTATAAATTTTGGATTACAATTGTTATTATCTCAATTACAAATATGTTACATTATTATTATTATCATTAACAGTATCTCGATGGGTATTAAAATATAAACTAAATATAACGTTAAATATTATTTTATCAAAAAAACATAATTAAAATACCAATACAATATGCAGAAATAAATAGGTATTAAATACGTAATTTTCTAAATATTTTAATTGATGTTACGAATATACTTATAATTAATTTTGCAATAAATAATTGACGTTATAAATATATCTGCTGACGTTATAACATCAATTAAAATATATTGACTTCAACATAATTTTTGTTAATATTTTAATTTAAACATATTTTTACTTAATTTAAAATATCAACAAATATTTTTCTTAATTTTTAAAAATTAATCAAATAAGAAATTATATTATATTTGATTAGTAATTTATATTTTCATTTTTAAAGAAAATGTGCTTAAACTAAAATCATAAAAATGCTCATTGGATTAGATCTAAAAATTCTTATATAATTATATCAATTGATGTTTGAAATATATTCATATACTAATATATTATTTATTTTATAATTAACATATTTTCATAAACTATAAATTTATGTAATTAATAATTTTTGTAGAACAAATAATTTTAGTTAAAAAAATAAAATATCATTTATGGATGAAGTTGAGAATACAAAACTTTCATTGTCCGACCTGATTTCTACCTCCAATGAGTCTACGTGACTCGTTATTATTTACAAATAAAACTTAACAAAATTAATGACTTTTGTATGGATGAGTTTACTACGGACGTCGAACACCGCTGAACATTATTAAATTAATTTATAAAGAATAAAAATTTAAAGGACTAATCATACAATTATTAATTATATGTTAAGTTTATCATTCTTTTATTAATTACCTACTGAGTCCTTGAGATTTTTAATTTTTATTAATTACTTTAATAGTATTCAATAATGTTCAATATTAGTGGTGTTCAGCAGCGTTCGACGCCCATCGTCCTTTTTGTATAGACTGGATAACTTTTGTGTACAGTAGAAACATTTATTATAAGAAGAATTAAATAACAGAATGGAAAAGCAGGTAAATGTTGGGATGTAATTTGTATTTTAAGTCAATAAAGAAAAGTATGTGAACTACTTTATTACTCGTTCATCCAGAAAAATAATGTCAACTGGGAAATTCAATATCAGTACGTATCCAGATCGGGGATTTAGAAGTAGAAAGTTTGATGATGCAACTGCTTATGGATATGGACTGGGACTTGTTTATTTAAGGCTCAACTTTCTACCAAGGATTTGCATCCAAACCATTTCATTTCTTGTACCAAATCCTCTAGATTGAAATTGAAACCATGGAACTGATTTCAAACTGGTGTCACGACGGATCGTTACCGGAAAGTTACGTGATGCCACCGGAGGCAAGACCTGGAAGCAATCTTGTTGCTCCATTGGAAAAATCGATCCCGGTGATCGATCTTCAGTGTAATGATCGAGACGAGATTATTAGGCAGATTATGAAAGCTGGCAAAGAGTTTGGATTTTTCCAGGTTTGAATCATATCATGTTTGATTAGATTACAACTTTTCCATGCACTAACAATGCTTGTTTTTCAAACACTGCAGATAATCAACCATGGAGTTTCCAAGGATTTGATGGATGAAACCATGAATGTTGCTGAAGAATTCCATGCAATGTCTGGTTTGGACAAGGAAAGGGAATGTCTCAAGGACCCGAACGGGAGGTGCAAGCTGTATACAAGCAGCTACGTTTATCCGAGGGAGGATGTTCACTTGTGGAGAGACGCCCTGACTCACCCTTGCCGACCTCTGGACCAACACATTCAATTCTGGCCTCAGAAGCCAACTAGATACAGGTAATTAAACTGTCGAAACAAAATTCGTATCTCCCTTTTCTGTGTTCATTTATATGTCTCGTCAATGATTTTATGACAGCGGGCAGACGAATTCTACTCGAACTGTCGTGTCATATCCAATCAAACTTTTTTCCAGCTTCTGATGTGCTTGAAATATTCCTCTTGACTGTCGACAGTTTGACTTTATGTTCATTTATTTCAGAGAAGTAGTTGGGGCGTATTCGGTTGAGTTATGGAAACTGAGCTGTAGAATCCTGGAGCTCATATGCGAAGGATTAGGCCTAAGCATTGATTATTTCAGCACTGAGCTGAGTGAAGCTCCCAAAATCATGATTAATCACTACCCTCCATGCCCTGAACCGAGTTTAACACTGGGATTATGTAAACACCGTGACCCTAATATCATCACCATTCTTCATCAGGGCCAAGTATTCGGCCTCCAGGTCTTTAAAGACGGTCGATGGATCCGCGTCGAACCGGTTCATCATGCCTTTGTGGTTAACGTTGGCTACCTTTTACAGGTACAACATCAACTCATTCATCATAACTTGTTCTTTTTTCCCGATTCTAAATGCCCCTTGTGTTGTTTTTATAGATTATTAGCAATGGGAAACTGAATGGAGCTGAACATCGGGTGGTGACGAATTCGAGAGATGCTAGGACGACTGTTTCGTTCTTCGTGTATCCGAGCGACGAAAGCCTAATCGGACCGGCGGAAGCTTTGGTGAATGCATGCAATCCTGCAATTTATAAGGCTTTTAAATTTTCTGACTTCGTTACTGCCTCCATCCTCAACCCGGATGATGAAGCTCTGAAGGAGCTTATATACAAGGCCACAGCTTAAAACTCTGCAGGATTCGAAGGTTTCGGTTTCGGTTTCGGATCAAATAATCATGTTATGGGATATAAGATAGCTACTTCTTAGTTTGAAATCCAATGTCATATGCATAAATAAATAAATAAATAAAACCTTCTGTTTATATTTATGCTAAGGTAAACAATTTGATGAACCGTGTCATAGCCAAATAGGGTTTCCCCTGTTTCCATGAATTATAATATTTATTTTTGCTTGAAATTAGAATATAACCATTACATTGAACGTAATTGCAGAGAATTTTTTCTAAAAAAATTAAAATTAAACATAATTAAACAAGTAAGCATCACTATCAATGTCATTATGAATATATATTTTTTTATATAAGTCGATATCAATATCGATATAAAAAAAATGTCATTATCAATTATGAACTTCAAAACTATAAATGTATATATTCTCAAAAATTTATATTTAGTTTAATTATATAAAAAAATAAGATATTATTTTTACATATAGGTCAACATATATATATTTGTATATGAGTTTGACTTCATAATTTAATTTGATATAAGACTTTTTTATTCGATTACGTATTTAAATTTAATATCAAAGTTCAATTTAGTATCTAAATCGATTTTTTTTAAAAATATCAAACTGCTAATCATTCGAATTAAGTACTATTAGTTTAGTTTAATGAGTTTACATACCATTTTTTTTTGTGGGTCAATTTCCCTGCATTCGTATTATGTTTTACTGTACTTGTTTCCAAAGTCAACTTCCATCCCCACAGTTGAATGCATGTATGCCCCCCAGGCCCAGCACACGTATTAATTTCAGTTTAATATCATTAATTGGACCACCAAAGATAACATGACACTTAGTATTAGATTGAGATCGACTTCGAGTTATAATATTTTTTCTAAACCAAACTCGGTTTAAATTTTCGATATTTGATCGATTGGTTATATTGTTTATATTTATTTATTTTATATATATTTTTAGATTATGGATTTTAAATTTATTTAGAATATTCTTTTTCTTCACCTAAAGTCTATAATTTTTCTCTTCTAAATATATAAGATTATAATTAAATTTAAGATTTATCAAAAAATTAATATATGACGATATTAATTTTTAAGGTAGTTGATGACCATTGATATATATTTTTAAATAATAACTATATTCTTATGATATATTTTTTTACTTTTCGGTACGTATCCCTACTTTTAACATATTTTTTCTTCTCTCAATCTATCGTTTGATTATTTTTTAATATTCTATTAGGTTAGATTTGATGTCGCTATGATTAATCAAGATGGTGTTCTTTTTATTATTATGTTGATCTTCATGTTTGCATTCTCAAATTAGATTTAGATACGAGTTCACAATCACCGTATTTATTCGCAATTGAGTTGTCGTAATGATCGTGTTATTAACATACATTATTATTAGAATATGTATTTTAATATTGTTTATTGTTGGTTTTTACCTTTCATCGTTAAATTTTAATATGTTTGTATTCATTTTATTTTAAGCCTTTGAGTTAGTTTTTTTACCTTTTTTTAATATGGTCTTGTTTATAATCTAGTGACATTAATTTTCGCACTATTAAGCATATATACGAATCAAATTTATTTTTATAAATTATAAAACAATTAATATCATCTAAACATCAATTGTAAAAAATATATTAAATAATAATTTTATATCTAAATTTATTACTCCATAAAATTACCTGTTAAATAATAATAATAATATTTCAACGTGGCTAGTTAACTTTTTAATTGATTATTACAAAAACGTGTTAATTAAAAATATGTAACGATTCGGATTTTAGATTTTAGTGTCGATTTAACCTAAAACGTTGGACTTCGACGTTTGAATCTCGTTTAGGCCTCGAATTTATGTGTAAGATTGATTGTTGAGCTTTGGGCCTTTGAGACTTATGTTGTTAGTGGGATAAGGCTTATTGTGTGGGGGCATATAGGTACTTTTATCCTTTGTGGACAAAGAGAGAAGGAGAGAGTTATGTCTCCTACAGCAAATAGAGGAAGATAAAGTCGCCTTGTTTTCCCTTTGTTCTTCATTTATTCTCCCACTCAAATCACAAGTTAAAAGAGCTATCTTTTAGAATTCGGTTAAAAAATCTCGTTTAGGGTGTTGAAAGGAAGTTGTAAAGCTTGAGAGGATTTACAAGTCAAGATAAAAGTTTGTAATTTGGTGAAAGAAAGGTTTGAATGAGGTTGAAGAAGCAAAACAGATTAAGGTGTCGTGAAGCTTCTTTTTCGGTTTTGCTTGTGTTTTCAGCTTTTTGAATCATCCCAAACAATGTCTAATTGGTGGGTTTAACTTCTCTTTATAGAAAAAGAAATTGTAGCTTCATCAAGGGATCTTGGTAAGGAGAAGCTTGAGGGGATGTTTTAATTGTTTTGGCTTGAGGTTGGTACCCCTCTAACTCCCAATGCATCATTTATCTGGGTTTAACTTCTCTTTATAGAAAAAGAAATTGTAGCTTCATCAAGGGATCTTGGTAAGGAGAAGCTTGAGGGGATGTTTTAATTGTTTTGGCTTGAGGTTGGTACCCCTCTAACTCCCAATGCATCATTTATCTCATGAAATTAGGTTGCATTGCTTGTGATATGCATGTTTGACATGGTTTGGTAGCTTAGGGGACTTTAATGGTGAATTTTGATTAAAAACTTTTGATGACTTAAAACTGATAAAATCATACCTTAAACTCTTTTAATATTTTGTAGGAATGTTTTGGGATTGACTAGTTTAGTTTAGGATAATGTTTTTAGCAAATTTTAGGTCTAGACCTACATTTTCGTACAGACGTACCGATACGGATTGAGAGCGTATCAATACCATAGAGGGAAAATAAGGGCTTAGATAGTAGACGTATCGGTACGCCAATCTTGCTTATCGATACTTCATGCTTAATTCAAATTCTGTTGAGTTGATCGATCTTGAAGTATGGCCAAGAGGGGGGTGAATTGGCAATTGAAAGATTGATTGGGAAATTTTTGGTAAAAATGAAAATTTTGATGACAAACGATTTATAGTGGTTCAAGCTTCGAAACAAGCTCTACATCCACTACCTTAGCTCCCACTAAGGATTTTGAAACCAATTCACTATTGAATTCGATCTTTTTCTCGGTTCAAGGGATAACCGTTACAATCAAATTAATTTTCTATCCAAAATTGATTTGGACCTCACAAAGTGTTACAAGAGATTAGAGTGGGCTAAAAGGAATTCTCTCACAAGAAATAAATGCCCCAAATACAAACAAACTCTCCCCAAACTCAGATTACAAATTATCAAAGTGAAATTACAAGAGTTGGGAGCAAAGATATGCAATTAGGTGCTTTGAGTTGGATTTTTGTGCTTGGATGATGCTTGAGGTTCAATAGTTGTTAATGCTGCTTGAACATCTTCATTTTATATGTCCTCATTGATTTCTAACCGTTGTGGTTGTTGGGAAATGAAATAAAGACGTTGAGACTTCATCTTCCTGTCATAAATGCTCTTCTGCAGGCAGGGGTATCGATACTCGGGCAACCTGTTTCGGAACAACCTATAAAAAGAAAGAGTCGTTGTGCATTTAATAGGTAGGGTATCGATACACATTTCGATGTCATTACTAAACTGTAATGACAGGTATCGAACCATGTTTCGAAACATCTCAACCATATTTAAAGTTTTAACTACCACCAACGGTCAACTCTTTAAATGCTAAAATAGCCGTTGGGAATTAAAGGGTGTATCGACACAAGTATCGATACCTTGAGTCCTATTTTAAAAGATTTTTAAAACAAATAAAAAATACACGATGTGGTTCGATACTAGGTTTGAAACATGCATTTCCAGTGGCATAATGGTATCGAATCATGTTTCGATACTCGTTCTAAGTTTCAAGAACAAGGCTTTAAAATGCAGTAGGGTATCGATACCGGTTGACATGGTATCGATACTCTCGTATCAAAACACTTAAAAATTTTATTTCAAAGTTCTTGGTTTGACTTGAAATCAAAAATTTGACTTAAGGACTTAAAAATTTATTACACAATAGTCCTTTTTCATAATTGTTATATCAAAATCAATTTTGGTTTTACAATCTCCCCCTTTTTGATATAACAAAAACCATTGTGAATTTTTAAGTTTAAAAACACATTTTTATGTTCCATGACTTTGAAATAAATTTTAAAAGGACTCCCCCTTAATAGGTGCATAAACTTTAAATTCTACAAATATTTCTCCCCCTTTTTGTTAGATCAAAATCAATATGAGACATAAAGCATAACAAGCATAGCATATAATCATAATCCATAGCATAAATATTCAAAAACCAACAAAATAATCCAAAGCATAAGGAAATAACATAGATGCATAAGTCTATATGAAATGAGAATGCATCAAGAAGTTAAAGAGAAACATAACTAGTCCTAAAGCCAAAACAAAGCAAAGGTAAAACGCTAAGAATCACTCATCGCCCATATCCGCATCATCATCACCATCCTCATCTTCATCACTTTCATCGTCATCTTCATCCTCATCATCATCTCCATCTTTGTTGGAAGTGGTTTGCATGTAACGGAGTGCTTCAATGGAGATCCTCATGGAAGTGCTTTGATTCTCCAAACCCGTCAATCTCGTATCCAAAGCATCAAAACGAGAATTGAAATGAGTGGACAAAGAATCAAACCTTCCATCTAGAGAGTCGAATCGAGCATCCATACTAGCAAAGCGAGCATCCAAACTATCAAACCGTGAGGTGAGAAAGTCCATAAGCTCGACGTTTGGTCCAAGTCGTCGAAGAGGCTCCGGATTAACAACGGGAGGAGGAGGAGGAGGAGGAGGACCGCGAACCCATTCACCATTGGAAGCATATTGAAAATGGGAACGGTTGAGAGAAGTTTCACCTATATGTTCCTTTACCGATTCCACTTTGTCGTAAGAGCAATCAATTCCCAAATGCAAGAATATAGAACTGAGAATGCAAGCATAGGGAAAAGACTTGACAAGAGGAGTGGCACAATTTGAGATATGCCACACAATGTCGGAGAAAACAATCTGAGCAAGATTTGGCCGACGAGCTTCACGGAAACACTTCAACCAAAAACTACCAACTTGACGAATCCGGGAGTACTTACCATTTGATGGACGAATCCACCAAGATATAATAAGGTGCAAGAACCGGTCATGAACATCAAGCGAGATAACCGACCCGGTAAAGTATCCGAGAGAGTCTTCGTCGTCAAGGCCAACATCCTCAAGACCAAAAGCATCAACAAAGGTGCCGACATCGACTCGGAAAGTACAGCCCATAAGATAAGATTCAATCGCCACAACTTTGCTCTTATCCTTAGATAGAATGCACTTAGCATTAACATAAAAGAGAAGGACAAAAGTCGGAAAGAACTTGCTGGAATGGGTGAGAAAAGGCAAAAACTTTCACTCGATGATTTGATCGTAATAGCGAAAGGGGAACTTGTAGGATGTCATGAAGTCAACGTCCACACATCGCTCCTTTTTAAGTGAATAGTCACGGAAGTTGTTAAAGTTATCAACTCTACCCGGACCATCCAAACAACGATCAAACACCACGGGCAAGTTTACACGAGGAGGACGAGTAGTAGATGAACTCCCAGCCTCGGTACGAGCACGTTTCTTTGGAGCCATGATCTAGAGATTTTAAAAGAATTGGATTAGTTATATTTAAAAAAAAATATGTATGCTCTATCAACCTAATTCAACCGTATTAATCTATAATTCAAGGTATTTGAGAATTTAAAATAAAATTCTTGAAAAACCAGTGAAAAATAATACGAGAAAATTAATTTATATTCGAATAAAAAAAATTGATTTTGAAAATTTTTTTGTAGGATAATGAAAACCCATATAATAAGCATTCAAAATATGTTCAAAATCTAAATTTTAACAACCTAAAAAATCAACGAAAATAAGGTTTTTCGAAAATTACCTTGATTATGGATTAGGATGAACTTGTAGTTTTTGGAGCACCAAAAGTTGATATGATCTTGGCTTTGATATGTAGAATGAAATCCCCAAAGAGAAACGTTGAAATTGTGGTAAAAAAAAACGATGGATTTGATGGTTTTTTAAAGGAGTGGCCGACTAGGGTTTGAGAGGGTTTGTTTGGGTAAGTTTTAGTTTGGTTAAAATTAGGTTTGGGATGATTTAAAGCAATCTGCCGCCTCGTGTATCGGAACAGGTATCGAAACATCCTGTTTCGATGCTAGTACCGATACCATGGTATCGATGCTTGTATCGATACCAGTTCTTCCCAGAACATACCCAGATGAACACGATGAACATGTATCGAAACAGGTGTTAGCTGTATCGATACCCCTTAGCGAGCTTTGCATTTTAGGCTTCTAAAGTACTAGAAATGAGTCTCTAAAGCCCCTATAAGCATGCAAATGATGTTATGACAGGATTATAGTGCAAAAACAAGTTCATACTCCCCCTAGCAACATGTATAGAAGCAACAAGATACAAAAAACAACATAGGCATGATTTTTAATCAAGATTCAAGCAAAAAGCATAAAAACAACACTTAAGAGGTCAAGATAGGCTAGTTAGACCTAACTCTCTCCTAAGGGTCCAAAAACGCTCCTTATCCAAAGGTTTGGTAAAAATGTCCGCTAATTGGTTTAGGGTGTCAACAAACTCTAAAACAACATCATTTTTAGACACATGATCTCTAATAAAGTGGTGTTTAATTTCTATGTGTTTGGTTCTAGAGTGTTGAATGGGGTTCTTGGTAAGACATATGGCACTAGTATTATCACACTTAAGAGGTATGGTTTCTACCTTAATGCCATAATCTAAGAGTTGTTGCTTCATCCATAAAACTTGAGCACAACAACTTCCTAAGGATATGTACTCCGCTTCAGTGGTAGATAGAGCTACATTATTTTGTTTCTTAGAGAACCAAGATATGAGCATACTACCTAGGAATTGACATGTTCCGGAAGTACTTTTCCTATCTATCTTACAACCTCCATAATCCGCATCCGAATAAGCATGCAAATCAAAGGATGAGACTTTAGGATACCAAAGACCTAAACAAGGTGTGTCTCTAAGGTACCTAAAAATTCTCTTAATGGCTACTAAGTGTGATTCTCTAGGACTAGCTTGAAACCTAGCACACAAGCAAACACTAAACATGATATCGGGTCACTTGCGGTAAGGTAAAGCAAAGAACCTATCATGGATCTATACAATTTAGAATCAACACACTTACCTCCTTCATCCTTGTCAACCTTAGTAGATGAGCTCATAGGAGTGGCTTGAGGTTTCACATTCTCCAAGCCAAACTTCTTGAGCATATCCTTGATGTATTTTGCTTGATTGATGAAGGTGCCATCCTTCCTTTGCTTAATTTGGAGTCCCAAAAAGAATGAGAGCTCCCTCATCATGCTCATCTCGAATTCACCTTGCATTAGATTAGAAAATTCTTGACAATAACATTCATTAGAAAATCCAAAAATTATATCATCAACATAAATTTGAACTACTAAGATGTCATTTTTAAACCTTTTTATAAAAAGTGTAGTATCCACCTTCCTTTTTTCAAAACCTTTTTCAATTAAAAAATTTGAAAGTCTTTCATACCAAGCTCTAGGAGCTTGTTTCAAACCATATAAAGCTTTTGTTAATTTAAATACATGGTTTGGAAATTTTGGATCTTCAAAACCTGGTGGTTGTTCAACATACACTTCTTCATTTATAAAACCATTTAATAAAGCACTTTTAACATCCATTTGAAAAAGCTTGAAATCATGATAACATGCAAATGCAAGTAGCATCCTAATGGCTTCCATTCTAGCTACGGGTGCATAGGTTTCATCGAAATCTATTCCCTCTTCTTGAGTGTAACCTTGAGCAACTAATCTAGCTTTATTTCTCACAATGTTACCACTCTCATCTAGTTTGTTTCTAAAGACCCATTTAGTTCCTATAGTAGATTTATTACTAGGCCTATCAACTAATGTTCATACATTACTTCTCTCAAATTGATTTAACTCTTCTTGCATAGCCAATATCCAATAATCATCACCTAAGGCTTCTTTGATATTTTTAGGCTCTATGCATGAGATAAAAGCAATATGGTTCATTAATCTAAGAGAAGAACGAGTAGTTACCCCCTTGGATGGATCACCCAAGATTTCACCACTTTTGACATAGTTGAACTCTCTTGGGTAGCTCACTTCCCTTTCTTCAAGCTTTACATCTCCTAAAGCTTCTATTAGAGGATCTTGTGTTTCCTCATTGGTTGGAACTCCATCCACCTTTGATGCTTGTCCATCATCAATGGTTTCAATGATTCCTACATCATCATCATCACAAGATTCCTTCCTAGGAAGGAAGTTATCATCGAAAACCACATGTATTGACTCTTCTACAACTAAGGTTCTTTTATTGAAAATTCTATAAGCCTTTGAATTTAAAGAATATCCAAGAAAAATAGCTTCATCACTTTTTGCATCAAATCTACCTAAATTGTCTTTTCCATTATTCAAAACAAAACACTTGCACCCAAAAGGGTGAAAATAGCTAATGTTAGGCTTTTTGGATTTTAAAATCTCATAAGGTGTTTTCTTTAAAATTGGCCTAATCATTACTCGATTTATAATATAACATGAAGTGTTTATGGCTTCCGCCCAAAAATATTTAGGTAAATCATTTTCACAAAGCATGGTCCTAGCCATTTCTTCTAAAGTTCTATTTTTCCTCTCAACTACCCCATTTTGTTGAGGAGTGCGAGGAGCCAAAAAATTATGGCTAATCCCATTTTCATTACAAAAATTCTCAAAACCTAAATTTTGATATTCGGTTCCATGATCACTTCTAATATGAGAAATTCTTTGATCAAGATCATTTTGAGAAATATTTGAAAATGTGATGAATTTTTCTAAGGCTTCATCTTTTGTACTTAAAAATAGAACTCAAGTGTATCTAGAATAATCATCAACAATAACAAATGCATATGATTTTCCACCCAAGCTAGTAGTCCTAATAGGTCCAAAGAGATCCATATGGATCAATTGTAATACTCTACTAGTTGAAACATCATTAATGGACTTAAAAGAAACTTTCCTTTGTTTACCCTTAGCACATGCATCACAAATTTTATCTAAGGAGAACTTGAGCTTAGGTAAACCTCTAACTAGATTTTGGGAGGCTAGTTTCTCTAAAACACTTATGCTAGCATGTCCTAGTTTTCTATGCCATAACCATACATCATTTTCATCACTAGCAACTAAGCATGCATGAGAAATATTTATGTCATCTAAGTGCACCATATAGATATTTCCTATGCGATGACCTATGAGCATTGTTCTATTTGATTCTATGTCTAGTATTTTGCAACCATGTTTATCAAAAGAGACATAGAAACCCTTATCACACAATTGACTAATGCTCAACAAATTATGCTTAAGACCATTAACAAGTAAGACATTTTCAATTAAAATAGAAGAGTGATTACCAATAGAGCCAATACCCTCAATTTGGCCTTTGGAGTTGTCACCAAATGTCACTACTCCACCCTTTTTGAGATCTAACTCCTTAA
Organism: Abelmoschus esculentus; assembly: GCA_035048815.1. NCBI lineage: Eukaryota > Viridiplantae > Streptophyta > Magnoliopsida > Malvales > Malvaceae > Abelmoschus > Abelmoschus esculentus. Next base: position 13,188,426 of record JAUCBN010000031.1, read on the forward strand.
ATCGTCTCTTGTCTCCGGTCATATGCCTTGAGCATCCACTATCAAGGTACCACATGTTTTGACTTGAAGCTTTGGCCTTGAAGCAATGTTCAACCTACAAACAAAGATTTAGTTTTTGACTTTTGGTACCCAAATCATTTTAGGTCCATGAGAGTTAGTTCCCAAAAGCTTGGTTCCCTTAGGAATCCAAGATGCAATGGCATTAATATTATTAGAAATAATGAGTTCCTTAGGAACCCACACACTCATAATTTTTCTATATCTAGCATGCCTTTGAAAACTTCTTTGTTTGTAGCTATAAAAATTCTTTTTCACATGGTTGGGTTTTGAAGAGCTTCCTTTTTCAAAAGTAGAACTACCAACCACTTTGATTTGTTCTTTAAGCTCATTCACCACTTTGTGGTGATTATCACTTAAGCTAGAAATAAGGTTGTTTAAATCCACATTTTCATTTTGAAAGAACTTTAAATTATCATTTAAAGTAACAACCTTTTCTTCCAAATCTAAAATCGTTTTTGTCAAAGAATCATTTTTCGTTTCTAAATCAGAAATAGTTTTCTTGCTTTTCAAAATTGATTCCTTGAATTTTAAAACCAACTCATCATAAACATCTCGCAATTCATCATAAGCATCATATAGTTCATCATATGTAAGATCATTGCAAGAGGAATCAAGGGTTACCTTAGGCTCATCAAGAGCCATGAGACAAAGGTTGGCTACTTCATTGTCTTCATCGGATGATGACTCCTCATCACTCCATGTGGCAACATGAGCCTTTTGTTTCTTCTTCTTGTCAAAACCCTTCTTTTTGTATTATGGGCAATCGGTTCTAATGTGACCGGGTATCTTGTATTCATAGCAAATAATTTGATCTTTCTCATCTTCTTTGCCCTTTGACTTAAAATTCCTCTTTCTTTGGAATCTTCTATTCCTATTTGCCCTCATTAGTCTAGTGAATCTTTTGGCTACCATAGCCAATTCTTCTAACTCTTCTTCTTCACTAGAATCTACTTCTTCTTGTGACATTGAGGCTTTGAGAGCAATCCCTTGCTTCTTCTTCTCAACCTCTCTCTTTTCAATCTTCACTTCTTCCTTCTTCTTTTTTTCTTCTCTTCCTTTCCTCATGATCTCATGGGTGAGAAGAGATCCCACAAGAGCATCAAGTTTTAGAGTCTTCAAATCTTTGGCTTCAATGATAGTTGTTCTCTTGCTATCCCAAGACTCGGGAAGAGAGTAGATGAGCTTTCGAACGAATTTCTCTTCCGGAATGATCTCACCGAAACCCTTGAGACCATTAACGATCACTGAGAATCTATCGAACATCTTGGTGATGTCTTCATCCGGCTCCATCTTGAAATTCTCATAGTTGAGATTTAGAAGACCTATCTTTTTCTCCTTGACATCATTTGTGCCCTCATAAGTTGTCTCCAAGGAGTCTCATACTTCTTTGGCACTTGTGCAAGATGACATCTTTGAGTAGATGTCGGGACCAAGTGCACAAAAAAGAATGTGAAGAGCTTTGTCGTTTGTGGACATCCTTCTTTTTTCTTCATCGGTCATCTCATTTCTATTCTTAGGCACTTGCCGATCTCCTTCTTGCTTCATAGGAATTGAGGGACCATCTTTAATTATATCCCAAAGGACATAATCATTAGAGTTGATGAATAACTTCATCCTATTCTTCCAATAGGGCTAGTTGTCCCCATTGAAGAAGGGTGGCTTGGTGATGGAATGTGACTCGTTCCATGAACCGGAGGTGGAGGCCATTTGATTCTTCTTGTAGATGTGATCAACACGCCTTGGATCTTCTTTGGTAGATGTGAATCTCTTCAAAGATTATGCTTTGATACCAATTGTTGAGTTGATCGATCTTGAAGTATGGCCAAGAGGGGTGAATTGGCAATTAAAAGATTGATTGGGAAATTTTTGGTAAAAATGAAAAATTTGATGACAAATGAGTTATAGTGGTTCAAGCTTCGAAACAAGCTCTACATCCACTACCTTAGCTCCCACTAAGGATTTTGAAACCAATTCACTATTGAATTCGACCTTTTTCTCGGTTCAAGGGATAACCGTTACAATCAAATCAATTTTCTACCCAAAATTGATTTGGACCTCACAAAGTGTTACAAGAGATTAGAGTGGGCTAAAAGGAATTCTCTCACAAGAAATAAATGCCCCAAATACAAACAAACTCTCCCCAAACTCAGATTACAAATTATCAAAGTGAAATTATAAGAGTTGGGAGCAAAGATATGCAATTAGGTGCTTTGAGTTGGATTTTTGTGCTTGGATGATGCTTGAGGTTCAATAGTTGTTAATGCTGCTTGAACATCTTCATTTTATATGTCCTCATTGATTTCTAACCGTTATGGTTGTTGGGAAATGAAATAAAGACGTTGAGACTTCATCTTCCTGTCATAAATGCTCTTCTGCAGGCAGGGGTATCGATACTCGAGCAACCTGTTTCGGAACAACCTATAAAAAGAAAGAGTCGTTGTGCATTTAATAGGTAGGGTATCGATACACGTTTCGATGCCATTACTAAACTGTAATGGCGGGTATCGAACCATGTTTTGAAACATCTCAACCATATTTAAAGTTTTAACTACCACCAACGGTCAACTCTTTAAATGCTAAAATAGCCGTTGGGAATTAAAGGGTGTATTGATACAAGTATCGATACCTTGAGTCCTATTTTAAAAGATTTTTAAAACAAATAAAAAAATACACGATGTGGTTCGATACTAGGTTCGAAACATGCATTTCCAGTGGCATAATGGTATCGAATCATGTTTCGATACTCGTTCTAAGTTTCAAGAAGAAGGCTTTAAAATGCAGTAGGGTATCGATACCGGTTGACATGGTATCGATACTCTCGTATCAAAACACTTAGAAATTTTATTTCAAAGTTCTTGGTTTGACTTGAAATCAAAAATTTGACTTAAGAACTTAAAAATTTATTACAAAATAGTCCTTTTTCATAATTGTTATATCAAAATCAATTTTGGTTTTACAAATTCCATAAATGTTTTTGGGTATCGGTACACAATGGCGTATCGATACCACTGTTGCATTGGTTTAAGACTAGGTAGACGTATCGATATGCCATATCAGCGTATTGATATTGGTTCAAATTTATACCGGTACAGGGTTGGACTGTATCGGTACGGGTAGACAAATTTTACTCGTATAAGGTAACAATGTATCGGTACGCCTTTGGGGAGTATGAAAAACTATTACGAATAAAGGATCCCGATGTTGTGTGGACGCGAGTCCCATTCGAAGATGCTCGATGTAACATTCTGAGTATGAGATATAGAGGATCCCGATGTTGTGTTGATACGAGACTCAATCCATGAGTGTAGGATCTCGATGTTGTGTGGATGCGGACCTCACTCAGAGTGTAGGATCTCGATGTTGTGTGGACGCAGACCTCACTTGTAGTGGAGGACCCGATGTTGTATGGACACGGGCCTCACTACTTTGTGATTTTTGGTTGATATATATATATGTTGTGTGCGATAGTATACATTCATGATGTCATGTGTTTAGGCGTTTTGGTAACACCATCATATCATTTATGATATTACATAGCTTTAATTATGATATATGTGATGTTGGTCAAGTGGCGGTGTACTCACTGAGCTTCTGTAGTTCAACGTTTCGAAATGTGTTTTCGTACGAATATTAGGTCAAGTCGAGGACTGAAGGAGCACCATTGAAGTTGGGATTTCAACATTAACTCAGTGTCAGAGTACAAGTTATTTGATGTAATGGGCTAGTACTTGTCGAATCCTATATTATAATTTGAATTCTTATTTAATTTGGATTTTAGTCGAATGCTCTAATTAGTCTGTACTTATTTTGGAGCTCTATATTACTCTTTTAAAATATTTAGTTATATGGGCTTGAACTTATTGAATTTGTTTTGATTTTAAACGATTTATTGGACTTTGAAATAAAATTTTTATAATACAAGTTTTAAACCAGAAGTTCAATGTGACACCAAGTCGAAAGTATTACAAAATATATATAATAAAAAAATAAACATAGTGATAATTTTTTCTGTTTAAATCAAATGGCTCACCTTAATCTGTGCCTAAATCGCCTGTTAGTATCTCTCGCCGTGAAAGTTATTCTAACATTTATTTTATTTATAATTGGAGGACATTACTACTGTTCCATAAATTTGGGAATGAATTATTTGTAGTTAAGTTTTTTTATGCAGCTTATAAACTATTCAAATATTTATTTATACATAGATATTATTTTTTATTTAATCATTGATATTTAATTTATTAATCAATTAATTCATATCGAGTTTTATAAAATTTTAATATGATGACGATTCTTTTAATCTAATTTTTTATGTTTATAACGTCAGAATTTAAACCACTGACATTGCTTAAGAAACCTAACAGTGACATTCTTATCTAGATAGATGAATCGATTATTGATAGATAATATTTAACAACATATGAACTTATGTGTTTATATATTATAGCAGCAAGTGAATCCTACATTAATTGTGTACTTCTAAATTTATGCATAATTTGTATAAAAAATTTATACAACTTTTCTTTAAAATCTAAATTTCTAATATTAAAATTATAAGCTTTAAACCATAAATAATAATATTTAAATCAAATATTATACAAATAATTGTTTTTTTTTCATGTTTCTATACAAATGATATTTTTATAATTCTGTCCATGTGTAGTTGAATGTCTCTGGTAATAAAGACATTACTCTGGACCTCAGAATTAATGAAGCAGCAGTCCAAATTCAAACACTCTGTCTTAGAAACATAGAGATTGGGTCAGAGGAAACTAATACAGATATTAATTAGAGTAGGTAAGTGTTGGTGAGGGTAGTTAAGAAGGGATTAAGATTAGGATGTTAAGAACAATTGATACGACGTGTAAGTATAGATATATGATCCTAATCCATTCATAATAATAATAATAATAATAATAATAATAATAATAATGATATGATGGACATCACACATATAATAATAATTAGGGTAATTATGTTAGATACCATCAAATTATTGCGAATGATTTATTGTTATTATTTTTTTTTTGATAAATCTGTGCAATTCATTAATCTGAAAAACAGAAAAAACTACTACAAAACAACAAAAGAACCTCTTAAAAAATTTCCCAACCTACTAAAGACTCTCTCTGTACATTGCTCATTCTAACACTCCTGTGCCTTAGCCTTATACCAATAGAGAACCTCAAACAATCAAATAAATCCTGACTACACCTATGAACACCCCGGAATAATCTCCTATTTCGCTCCTCCTATACCAAATATACAAACGCTTGCCAAACAAGACGAAGAACAAACTTTTTCACCAACCTTCCTTTCATCCAAAGAATCGCCCAAGCTAGCTCCTCCGACCAGTCCAGAACCTCCCTTACAATCCCCATGCACTCAAGAACCAACCCTCAAAGCTGACGAGAAAACCAACAACCAAAAAACAGATGCTCCCTAGTTTCAAATAAGCCACAGAAAACACACTCATCATCGCTCAAAATTCCCATACGAACCATCCTTGCCTTGGTAGGCAACCTATCCAGTATTGCTATCCAGGAGATCAAGGCATGTTTCGGAATATGCAAAGAGAACCAAACAACCTTTTGCCAAGGCACCTCTACGCTTGGCCCTTGAATACCTTTCCATATGTCATATGTGGAGTTCTTCCTTCTAGCTATTAACACCGAAGCGGCAACCCCCCTCAACTTTAAAAGTTTTCTAAAAATACAACTGTAATGCTACTTGCTTTCCATAGTCCAGAAATCTTGTTGCTTTATCACATACATCCGAATCCATGCAATCCATAGTGTATCACTATTGGAGAGCAGCTTTTGAATCAAGCTCAGCATGTAAGCTCGATTTCATTCATGTAAATCCTTCAACCCTAATCCACCCTCAAGCTTTGGAAGGCAAATATGCTTCCAACTGACCCTAGCCCCTAAAGCTTCCTTATTTTCTCCTTTCCAAAAGAACCTGCAACATAGAGACTCAATCTCATTCAAGACCCCTTTCAGAAGTACCACTTATCCACACCAAAAATTGGTCATACTAAATAAAACAGCTCGAATGAGCTAAAGCCTTCTTGCATAGCTTAAGTGTCTTCCAGCCCATGCATTAAGCTTAGCTTTAATCTTGTCAAGGAGCACCACACAATCTTTCCTACTTAACTTCCTTGTTACCAAAAGAAACCCCAGATACCTCACTGGTAAGACCCCAAGCTTAAACTCAGTAGCATGTTGTATAGCTTCTAGTCTACCAGCCGAAACCCCTGAGAAGAATATCTCAGTCTTGCTAGCATTCAACCTTAATCCAGATACCTCATAAAACTTCTCCAATACACATTTAACTCCCAATACAGACTCAATATTACCTTTGCAAAAGATCAACAAATCATCAGCGAAGCAAAGATGTATCAAATTAAGCCTCCTACACTTAGGATGAAACTGGAAAATATTTTTTGTAGCTACAACATCCAAATACAAGACAGCATATTCATAGCCAACACAAACAGGCAGGGTGAAAGAGGATCTCCCTGCCTGACACCCCTCATGCTAGGAAAATAACCTACCAAACTTCCATTGAGTGAGATCGAGAATCGAGAACCGGTAAAGCAAGCTTTTATCCAACCTTGAAACTTCAGAGGCAACCCCAGAACTGCTAACACATCCAACAGAAATTGTCAATTAACCGAGTCAAATGCCTTTTGCAAGTCCACCTTTAAGGCACACCTTAGAGAGAGACCCCTTCTGTTATATCCCTTAACTAGTTCCTGAACCAACAAAGTGTTATCAATGATACTTCGTCCCTATACAAAAGCTGACTGGCTTCTCGTAATCATTCCAAGAAAGACACTAAAGAGCCTGTTTACCAAAATTTTAGTAATGGTTTTATAAACCACTGAGCAGCATGAAATTGGCCTAAAATCCTTAGCCAAAGAAGTATTTACCACCTTGGAAACCAAGGCAATGGTAGTTGCATTAAACCCTAAAAACAATACAGAAGAATCGAAGAAACTCTATAGCAGCAATAAAATCAGTTTTAATTGTGGCCTAGGCAACTTGAAAAAATCCAACAGTATATCCATCCGGACCTGGTGCCTTATCCCTTCCCTGACCAAACAAAGCCCTCCTAACTTCTTCCTCTGAAACTTCTCTATCCAACTCTTCAAGCCCAGAAGAATTGAAACTCATGAACTCTCGAAGAAGCTGCTCATTTCCTCCCTCACATGCTCATCCACTGAGCCAATCTGCTTTTGGAAGAAGCGAATGAATTCCCCAGCAATGTCATCAAAACTCTCCAGCCGAGCTTCACTCTCATCATACAATACCCTAATTGTATTACGCTTCTTTTTCAAAGCAACAACTGCATGAAAAAGCCGAGTACCTTGATCCCCCTCCTGAATCCAACTTATTCTAGCCTTTTGCTTATAAAACTCCAGCTCAGCCTTCTCCAGATTGGCCAATTCCAATTGTAATTTCTTTTCAAGTTCCAAATTAAAACCCGTAGAGCTACCAAGATTTAACAGTTGCTGCTCCTCCAATCTCTTCTTTCCTAACTTAACTTTCTCAAAAACATTTGCATAGTTCTTTGTATTCAATTCACGGAAACATCCTTTGAGTCTTTTCAACTTGCGAAACAAAACTTCCATAGGAGAACCTAGTACAGGTTCTCTCCAAGAATCACCAACCAACCTTTGGAAGTTCGGATGTTGCGACCAGAAATTAAAAAAACGAAAAGGCTTAGGCTTGTTAACACAAGCTTCCTTGAACTCCCAAGCAACTACAAGGCTATGATCAGATACACCATGTGCTTGAAATTCAACAGCAGAATCAGCAAACTCCACATCCCAACAATCATTAACTAAAACTCGATCCAACTTCCTTGCCAAATAGGCATCTTCTTACTTATTCGACCAAGTGAAGATTGGCCCAGTGAAATGATGATCCACCAAGCCGCAATCATTCAAGCAATCCTGAAACTCCAACATATCTACTGTGATCACAGGTCCTAAAACCTCCACTTGAACTCTCCTCAGCAGACACTGTGACATTAAAATCACCCCCAATGACTCAAAATAATAATTTGTCTTTAAATTTTTATTGTTATTATTAAATTTTTATTTGTCTTTAAATTTTATTTATTTATTTTAAAGAATTAACAATATAACAATTTAGATGTTAGATCAAAACAACCTCGTTTTAATGTTTCTATTTTGATATTAAATGACTCAAAATAATGTTGTTTTATATAGGAAGATATAATAAAATTATGCACTGAGATTTGAATTTAAATTTTTTTTACAACACCCAAATTTCAGTGGCTGCAACAATCATTTCTAGAAGTTATATAATACAACTGTCAGCAAACGCTTGTTTAAACGTTAAAAATGGTGGACAAAGTTTGTTTGGTGGACAAACATTGGTTGTTTGATAAAAAAAAATCGACAAACGCCCATTAGACCGTTAAACTCAACCAAAAATATTATCTTTAAAAAATTAAAACTAAATATAATTTTTTAATAGTAAACCAGTTTAATATTTTTTAACATAAATAATATATATTTCAAACTACAATTTATCATATAAATAATATTATTCTATATAAACAATATAAATATATTATAAATAATATATATATATATATATATATATATATATATAACTCATGACCAATTAAAAAATTATAAAAATTAAAATTTTTGAATATCCAAAATAAGATCCGATTTAAAATTTACACCCCCACCATTATTCGTCTCTCTCAACCCAAAACTCAGTGTCAAAATCTATGATCTTCGTCAATCGTCAAGCCCACGTCCATGAATCAGCAGAGATCAGGCTCCAAATAAATCATCTCCTTAAGTCTCACTCTCTTGGTCAAGCTCCTGCATTTTCCTAAAATCATCTCATTAATCTTCAATAAAACATGTTGGAGAAGGGTAGAATTTAGTTACAGTCTGTAATGTTTTTTTTTTTTTAATGTTGTTTTATCTCCTCGTATTAATATGTTTTTTTTTTTGGCATGTATCATTTATCCATGCATTTATGTATTTTATATAATAATATATATCTCATGTATAGATAATGGATAAATTAACGATAAAAATAAAACACACTTGAGTTTAGGATATTTTTTCTAAAACTTTTTAGTTGTATAGGCGTTCCCTATCTTCTTGTGTTCCAAGTAGTTCCTCTAACAACTTGTTGTCCAGGTACTCAAATTCAATAACGTCAGCTCCATGTCCTCTTGTAGACGATGAACCCAAAGACGACGGAGGCGGAGGAGGACATGTCGGATTATGATACGGGTACTCGTTCGGGAAGTTGAGAATGGCCAAGTGACCCCGAAAACCAAAAGCAGCCCTGTCATAGGCCCTTGCAGCCTCTTCAGACGTATCGAAAGTTCCAAGCCACAACCGTGATCCATTCCTCGTAGGATCACGAATCTCAGCCGCAAACTTTCCCCACCGTCTCCGACGAACTCCTCGGTATCGAATCTCCCTATTGCTCCTTATGTTCTTCCCTACCTGGGGTGCTTCCATTCGTTGTTGTTTTTCTTCCAAATAAAGTTTACAAAACGAAAGCATTTATAAATATTAGTACATGGATTATTATGACAGAAAACCAGAGTCGTAGGTGAGGGTTGGACTTGGATGTTTCCTGGAAACTTGGTCGGAAGAGGGAAAATCCAAACTTGTCTGTCTGAAACAACTAGTAGACCCTAGTAATATGTTGCCGAAAGTTTAGTGGGGGAAGAATCATGATGCTATCGGTGATGAGTTTCTCAAGTGGCGGCTCTACCGTGAGTGGATTAGTTTTGCCGTTAGTTTTCAGACACAGGGCTGCCGTTTTCCTTAATGCTGTTCCACTGCTGCAAGTTATAAGATCGTGGCGTGATATCATTTTCTTGGTTGGTTCCAAAAGAGAGAAAATGGTTTTATTTTTTAGTGTAAACTATACACCGGATAGGGTGAGTAAATCTGATTCATTCGTACCAACCATCTAGCCTTAGTGATTAAGGGAATAGTTGTTGTTCCTAGAGGTCACGAGTTCAAGAACCAGTAATGTCAGCACAATATTTAAGCACATCAATGTTTAATGGTTGAGGGTATACTCTAGAACAGATACTACTGTAACACTCTAGCTGATTCAAAAAAAATATGATTCATTTTAAATTTTAATTCGTAATTTTATAATTTTGGTTTAAAATTTTTAGATAAAGTTTATTTTATTAAATAAAATTCGAATAATTCAGAATCTTTATTAATTAGATTATTAATTTTTATATTTGAATCAAGTCTGATAATTTTATATGATATATTATAAATATCACATGTGAAAAAATGAAATATATATGTATGTCGTATATGAATGTAAAAATTTGTTTAAATTGAAATTAATATGTATTATAACGTTATAAACAATTACAATTAAATTTATATATAAACTCAAAATTCGGACCTGATTTCACTCGACTCAAATTTTATAATTTCTATTTGATTTTAAAAAATATATTAAATAAAATATGAATAATAAAACAAGATTTATAAACTTGAATAATTCAAAAAAATAAATTAGACTCAAGCGAATGCTTAGCCTAAACACCAGATGCCACTAAACTAGTACCATTGACTAAAAAACATCATTAAATTTTAAAAATATTCAAATTTAACAATGAACTTTATACCAACTGTCACGATCATATCGTCTATATCCGGATCGATATGTTATACAACACTTGAGAAAGAATACATACTAGACAAGCCAACCTTCAACGCATTTTTCACCAAAGGTTTATCTCGGAAACATCATTTTTTTATTTATCAGGCAAAATACTCATCAAACATTACAAAAATTAATAGCCAACTTCCGACTCTCAGCACGAGCGCAATACGAAACCATTTGATTTTAAACTGTTTTTAAAAAATAAAAATTTATCTTAAATAAAATTTTTATCATCCGTTTGACCTCAATACCTGTATATTTAAACCTCACATATGTCTAGGAAAAGATCACTTATATCCTAGTAGATAAAGAAAATCAAGGTCCAATAAACAAAGTGTTAAATTTAGAAACTAGACCGAGCTTTACTTATTGGACCAAGCTTCTAGAACTAATAAAACATCATTAATGAATCGAAGCCTCTTACAGACCCAAATTCATACACAATTAAATAAAATAATAGTAATAAATTTTGTCTGAACAACTTATGTTTCAAATTTATGAATTCTGTTGGTCCAACTTCACAGCTTAGTTGGCTTAGTTTAGCAACTTTTGGCAGATGGGTCAAATGCTGATATTCAATCCTTACCAAGTCCAAACCATAACCTCCACCGACATAGCTAAAAGAGTTGAGCTTGGAAACCATTTTTAGTGGCATAATTGTGTTCTCAGTCCCTCTTCTATTCATACATTTAAAATTTAATTTCACTTCTCTTAATTATATAAATTTACTCCCTCCCATTGTTTGATTTAAAAATGAAACCCAATTTATAACGCCCTTTATTCTCAGCAATCCAATTGATAATTTAAAACTAGAAAGTGCAAGTGATAACACATTTAAATTTAATGAGGTCAATTCACCTAGACTTCAATTTTTAGATTAAACAAATAAATGGATTAAATTCTTGAAATTAAAAGTGGGATTTTTAACAAGGTCATTTTTAAAATAAATAAATAAATAATGGGTCAAAAATTTAATTCTAATATTTTTACCTGATATGATTCTAAAAATAATAAACCATATAATTTTTAAGGGACAATATTTAATTACAATGGTTTTAAAATTATCGTTGGCCTAAAATATAATTAAATCATCAAGTTTAAGGGACAATTGTCCCACCCACTTAATATGTATACTTTTTTATAATTATATATTTTAATTTATAAATCTTAAACCGTAAATTTTAAATGTTGCATGCCATCTATTCAACCCTGTTTATAAAATTTTCTAACTTCACCGACAATAAAAAAATAATCGTTCGTAATAATATTTAATTTAGATATGATTGAAGTTGAATTATTTTTATCAAGAAGAATGATTTTTATATTTTCAAGATAAATATTAAAATTTAAATTTATATAGAATAATATAATATAAATAATTTTAGTCACTCGATCAATTAATAAATTTCTTGTTTTAAATTATTTATCCTCCCGTAGCCGTCAATATTGAATTTGCCTAGATTTGTACGAGGTATCCTTCTCTACCTTCCTGGAAGCTGCACTGCGAGTGTTACAATACCCTAAATCAAAAACAAAACCTGACCAAAGACAAAACTGATACATCTTGGTGATGTCCAATTTTTTGTTTCTACAATTATATAATCTAATAAATGTGTCTTAATCATCAAGAGTATTAATTATAGTGTTTAATTAGTTGATCCAAGCAGTTGTGCATTGCATTTGCCCGATATTGTTCTCAAATGACATGGCCATGGGATTGTTTTAGATTCGGTTGTCCCCACCATTACTCTAATTAAGACTTTGAATTTAACACTATTCTTTTCAATTAATTATATTGTAATCATAATTTATTTTCCACATATAATACTCAGCTTTGGACCTTTGACCAAGAATATAAGACTTCCACGTTCAAGTCAAGTCGAGTTTAAGTTTATGACAAAAATTGTCTAGTCTGATTTTATATATTTTTATGGATCGGATCAATTTAATGGGTTTTATATTAAGATATTAAGATCGGGTCGAATTATAATTTTTTATTATATCAGGTTGGGATAAGATCATGGGAGGAGCTATGTATGTATTTGGGGTGTCTGTTGACACCCAAAATTTTTGGAAAATTATATTTTTTTATACAATTTATATATAAAAATTTAAAAATATATGTAATTGACATCCTTTATAAATAATTAACTCTTTTCAAATATCGTTTAAGAAAATGACACCGCTTAAATAATCTTAGCCTCGCCCCTAAATAAGATATATTAAAATCATGTCGGGACTGATTGTCTAAATTTCGATTTAGGATTGGGACAACCAAAAACCTGTTTCATCCCGCCATGTTACCATCCCCTATATACCGAACATAATTTATAACTTTAATTCAATAATTAAATTTTCAATTTATCACACAATACCTAAATAGAAAACAAGAGAAATTACAATAGTATATAAATAAGTATTACATTTTATTGTTAAAAAAAATAAATTTTGAATTAAACATAAAAACTAATCTATAATTTCAGCATATAGTATTATAGTTAAATAAAATCCACACAGGATAACTATATTTAATTACTGTCGATTAATGAGCCTACTTACTACTTAGGCTCAACAATGCTCTTAGATTCTTGAAGAGGAAAGGAGAAAAAAAAATGGACCAGCATATATATATATAATATGTTTTTGGATCTTAGTTTATAATATTATTAATATTAATGGGTTGTAATCATGGATTTAACTAAAAGTTGAAGAAGACAATAACTAAGATGGTTCATAGTATTTGGCAGAAACGTCAGGAAAACAATCGATTTCAACAAATTTTAATTAATTAACTAATTAGTATTTCAATAATTATAGAGTATTTTTAACGAAATAATTATAGAGTATTAAATGGTTATGATTCCAATGTTTTGAATTATAAAATTAATTTAATGATACTTAACTGTACTTATCGTTAATGATTCTTAACAATACTCGTCGAATATCATAATTTTTTTTATATAGACATATTGATAGATATTTAAATTTGAACCTAAATAAATTAAAAAAATCAAAATAAAATTTAGGCATAAAGATAGTTTTTTTATCCTTAACGTTTATAATTTTTGTCATTTTGGCCTCTATTCTTTTTTTGGGATAAATTTAGCCATTAACCTATGTTTTTTTAACAAATAACTCATTTTTTAACTACCATGATAACTGAACCATTAAAAATTTAATAATGATAACATGTCACACACATATATATATGTGATAATATATTTTAAATGACATAGAATCTAACCTATTAAATATATACATATATATAGAATATAATTTTATTCCAATATAAAATATAAAACAATTAAAATTTAAATAAAATATTAAAAATTAATTAAATCCAAAACAAAAATTTGCTAAATATTCTCGACCCTAACTAAACTAAAATAATAAAAATCCAATTGATTATTATTATCAAAATCCTTTATCTTTGATTCACCGGTAACAAACTATACAAAACCCTTTCTTTGCGGATTATGTTCATACTTTTTTAGATAAAATTTTGATTTTACTATAGTTAATGTTGAGAATGTTTAATAGTCTTTTGTTTTAGATTTAATTAATTTTTAATGAATAAAAAATTATTTTTTAATATTTTATTTGAATTTTAATTGTTTTTATATTTTTAGATCGGAATAAAACTATATTTCACGTGTATGTATTTGATATACTAGATGTTAAGTCATTTAAAATATATTATTACATATATATGACATGTCATCATTATTAAATTTTTAACGATTCAGTTATCAATGTAGTTAAAAAATGAGTTATTTGTTAAAAAGACATAGGTCAAGGGTTAAATTTATCTAAAAAAAAGAATAGGGCCAAAATGATAAAAAATACAAACGTTAAGGTTGAAAATTATCTTTATACCTAAAATTTAAATTAAAAATTTACGCATCAATCATCATCTACATCGTAAGTGACGTCTTTCTCCCAAATCGTCGTTTACAAATATTATTTTTTTATTTTATTTTAAAAAATTGAAAATAAACCTTAAACACCTTACGTAGCTTAAATTTTAAACTATTAAACTCATAACCCTACCATTAAAATTATATTATTCTTTTAATGAAATTAGATTTGTTTGTCTCTTTTAAAAAATTCAAACTCTAAATCTATAAGACATGTTTATATATATTTGGTCATTTGTGTTGGTCTATTATAGGTTAATAAATCATCCATGTCGATTATTTTCCTAGCAGTTTGAATGACGTTTTGATCCTAATTAGAAATGATTATCTTTAATTAATCAAAAAGGTTGAGAGGGTTAGTACTTAATGGAGCATGAAACACTGAATGTGGCCAGGATTCAACAATGTTGAATAGGATTTTTATAGTACTAATTAATAATTAGTGTCGGAATCTAGCACAGGTTATACTACGTCTGCAAAATCTTATTCAATGGATTCATTAGCAATGTTTTGAAACGAGATAGGGTCATTAATTATATATAATTGAGATATATAAATGGTGATGTATATTTTTTAAGAGGATGGTAATGATTTTAAAACAAGCAATATTAAATTTACTTTTTAACTGTTCGATTTTACATCGAGTGCCTATAAATGAAGTAGGCAGAATAGATAATCGTGATAACTGATCAATCACAAAAACGAAAATTCATAAAAAAGCGTCACAAAATTAAATAGATAAAAATCTCATATTTAAAAAGAGATAAAATTATTAATCTCACATAAAAATTAAAAATTTAACGTATTTTGTCAAATATAACCTTTAAAAGAATAATAATCCGTGAAAATAAATTCCTCCAGCAATTCATAGCGCAACACTTATGTTAATTGTGTTTCTGGTTCTGGTTTTGGTTCATGCACCTGCGCTTATGTGAATTGAATTCAATAAAAAAAAAGGTTTTTTTTTTTTTTTTTTTTTTTTTTTTTTTTTCTGGCCCCATCCTCATTACTTTGCTATTAAAATCCCCAACATCTTGCCATTCCTTCGCTTTCAACATTGGAATTTTTATTGGCATTCCGTATATGAAACCGAAAGTGCTTTTTTTTGGTTGCTTTCTTCAACATATTCTTTCCTTTTCTATATCACCAACATCGATCTTATTTTCATTTATATAGCCTGATTTATTTCAGTATTTTTTTTATATGAGTACAATTAAGGCTCTTTTATCGGAATAAATTTTTTTTTTATCATGTTTTTTTATATTTCTGTTGAAAATTTCTAAAAATGAATTTTAAACCCTAATCTTTGTTTTTTATCCTAAACTTTGCACCCTTAAAAATATACCATACCCTTAATTTCCTAAACCCTAATCAGAATCCCTAACATTGAACGTTAAACCTTAAACCCTTTAATTTAAAGCGGAGGTATGAAAGGAGGCATAAGAAAGAGTCAGTCGATTTGCACCCCTTTATCATTGTATTTGAAAATGTGTTGGGTGTAACATTGTACATGATACAAGATAGATCGTGAGTTATTCGAATTTAATTCAATGAAAGCTCCACTTAAATTTTTAACGAGTTGAGACGAATTACTTTATACTCAACTCGAAAAATTTATAGGCTACTAATAATATAATATATTGATTAATTAGTGTTAAATTTTTTGTTTGAGGTTAATTTAAGGTTTAGAGCTTGATTTAAGATTTAAGATAAAGTTACGTTAACGATGATCGATTAAGTTAACCACTCTTAAAAAAGGAGAGTTATTTATTCAATAGATATTTTAAAAATGATTAAATAAGATTATATAGTTTATGATGGTGTTGATATTGTTTGTCAGTATATAACACATGTTTAACTATAATTAAATTTTTAAATAAAATAAAAAAATATATAATTCATAATCTATTTTTCATAATTTCGATTTAAAAAATGGAGTCTTAATTTCTTTTATGATCATTGTATCATATTTTTAATTGAACCTTTACTCTGACTACAAATCTAAAATTCTATAAAAAAACCAATAAACATTTTTTCAATTAACTATTTTTTTTTATATTTCGACTTATAATTATAATATTATAGAAAAGGGAGACAAAATAGTTTGGAGTTAAAATATGAATTAATTTTGCATGTAGATTTCATAATTGTTTAAACATAAAATTTTAAAAAATATTTTACAAGAGATTAATTTTTTACAGTTCAAAATTTAAAAAAAAAAAATCTAAAGAATATATAAACTAAAATATTTAAGTCAATTAATAATAACTTTAACGTTTTTAAGCATACGAGTACCAAAATATTAACTTTTAAATATACATAGACTAAAATATTTTTTACATTAGACTGATTAAAATAAACTTTTAATAATCGTACAATAATAAAATCTTATAAATTAAAATAAAATTTTAAATATAGACAAATTTTTTACCTGTAATTTATTAATATAATTTGTTTGACAGCAGAGCAATGAAATCAGCATCCATATTCCCCCAATTAGGAAACCTTCCATATTTCTCTAGTTCTTTGTTTTTTTCTCAAATACAAGTGGATGATCTAAAATAATCAAAGCCTTATAATTTATTTTACTAATTTTTATTATTTATTATTATTTTTTTCTTAACCCCTAATAATATTTGTTCGAAGCTAATAAAATAAGAGTTGTAATGATGAAATTACTCTATGTTGACTTCGACATTTAAGTTTTGTGTTGTCTAGGGATGGACACGGAATCTGAATCCGACGGATTTCGATCTGATCCGATCAGATCGGGTCGGATTTTTTGGTAGAAAATTTAGGTTGGGTCGGGTTGAGCTTTTTTTTTTCAAGGGTGATATTGGATCGGATCGTGTTCAGGTGTAGGGTTGAAAAATCGACCTGACCCGAGACTAATAATGTAATTTTTCTATATATATTTTAGAGATATTTTCAATAATGATTCCTCTTTATATATATTTTATGCCCACTAAAAATAATTTTTTTACAATTAGGTCACTAAAATTTTACTTTTTACAATTAGATCCCTAAATTTTTTTTTTACAATTAAGTCCCTAAAATTTAAATTTTTTAATGGTTCAGGTCGGGTCGGGTTGGATTTATTTCACCCTAAACTCGGGTCGGGTCGGGTGAAGGGTATGATTTTTCGGGTCGGGTACAGGTGGGCTGAAAATTCGACCCGACCCGTGCCCATCTCTATGTTGTCTATTTTTTTAAAATTATTAATATTAGTTAATTTATTAAATAGATATTGAATATAATGAAATTATAAGAAAAATTCTCTTTTTTCCCTAAAAATAAAATAAGATCATATAAGAGGAGAGTTAAAACTCAACCAAAGAATTAAAAAAAATGATCGATATGATGAATAACATTACCAATAGTGAAGGATAGGCACCATCAATATTAATATAAGAATACTAACAATAATGATAAATTAGTTTTACGACAACTCAATAATCTTATATTAATTCTTGTATAATTGATTCGAGTAACAAACTCGAATAAAAAAACACCATCATCTTGTAATTAAAATGATTGATCCTTGTATAATTGATTAGT
Source organism: Abelmoschus esculentus (assembly GCA_035048815.1). Lineage (NCBI taxonomy): Eukaryota > Viridiplantae > Streptophyta > Magnoliopsida > Malvales > Malvaceae > Abelmoschus > Abelmoschus esculentus. Next base: position 13,206,670 of record JAUCBN010000031.1, read on the forward strand.
TTACTCAGGAGAACACCGTAAAAAGTATTCAAATCAAAATTTATTATTAAATAATATAAACGATAGCATTAAGATTCATGAGAATAACTAAAACAAAATCAATCAAATTAATCTTATATCTTTATTTTCTTAGGGATTATCGTGCATGATATACGGTCTAACAAACACAAAACATGAGCCTTACCCTATGCTACGCATGTCATAGATAGAGTTAGAACACTCAATTTCGAATTAAGGTGTCAATTTAATCAATATCAAATATCCATGAAATAAGAATAAGAAATAAAGATCACTCAGATTAAAAAAATTATTAAGTACAATTTTCATAAAATTACAACAAAATCGTTTACCCTTAAATCAAAAATTAAAAACTTAACCACACATGGTAGAATAAGAATACAAGAGAAAAGAATTATCAAAAGATTGATTCATTTCTAAAAAATTTAATAAATTAGAATATGAATTATCATTGTCAGCGATAAAAAAAAATATTATAAAAAATAATTATTTTTTATATTATTAATTTTTAAAAATTATAATAGTAAATTATTTATAACTGTTAAACTATAACACTAACTTATTTTAATTTATTAACAATATGAAGAATGGAGCTTATATTTTTTGAGGTGAAGAATACAAAAACTTGTCTCTCTTTATAGAGGAATCCTAATACACATGGTTTAACAAATTAACTGCATCTTTAATTGCATAAAAAAAAAATTTAGTTCATGGTAAACTATAAGTCTAGAGCCATTTTTGAGATTTTAGTGGCCCTAGAGTAAACGTAAAAAATAAGTATTAAAAAAATTAGTTTTTTAATAAGAAGTATTAATAGAATTAAATTAAGTATATGCTTATCAATAAATATTAAAAAAAATTAAACCTCTAATAATAAATATTGATAAAAAATAATCCTTAATAATAAATATGGGGAAAATAAATTTTAAGAGTTAACCTCTAATAAAAAACATTATAAAAAATCTAACCTCTAATAACAAAAATTGAAAAACTATGATCCTAATAATAATTATTAAAAAAATAGACCTCTTATGTAAGTATTAGAAAAAACAGAACCCTAAAAACAAATATATTGAAAAAAAAATAGTTCTCTTTTAATAAATATCAAAAAATAAATTTTAAAATTAGACTCCTAATAACAAGTATTAAGAAAAAACCGCGACTCTAATAGCAAATAATGAAACTAAATAAATTTTAATAGTTTATATTAATAAATATTAAAAAAGTGTTTCTTTAAAATAGACCTCTAATAATAAGTTTAGTCAAAGATAGACCCCTAACAACAAGCATTGCAATAAATTGATTTAAAAATCATAATAAAAATATTAAAAAATAAATTTTAAGAGTAAACCTAATACAAATATTGAAAAAAATTAAAACCATAATAACGAGTACTAAAAAATAAACTCATATAATAACAAGTATTAAAAAATAACCTATAATAATAAATATTAAAAATTAAATTTTAATAATATATTAAAAAATAAATTAAATATATTTAATAAAAAATTAAAATTAAGGACCCTAAATAGGGGTGGGTCTTGGGCCATCGCCCTTATGGCCCACCCCCAGAGACCGCTCTGTATAAATCTATTAATAAAAACATCAATAATCAGTCGAAATAACATAGTCAAAATTATAATATGTATAATTACAAATGATTATCTTGTGATAATTTATTTATACCGAAAGTAACCTCCACAAGACCCGTTAACTACGATATCATGTTGCCGGAATGGCTACGGCTGCGCCGGACGGTAGAAAACGTTATAAGTCAAAAAGGTATATGGATAGGCTAGATTTCGCAGTCCTGAATGAGGGCTTAATAAATAAATATTGATGGATTAAAATATTGGTCATGTAATCTCTTAGGTGACCATGTACGATGAATCCTGGAGTTGGTCGTCCCTAATACTTTTGTTGCTTTTTGGATTCAAATGAAAATGGTCAAATGACGAATGACCGGGTCAAGTCAGGATTTGATGACAACTCTCTTCATCTTCATCTAATTGCTTACATCACTCTAGGTCACGTGGTGGAAGTTTCCTATCATTGATAAAACAGAGAAATTGTTTTATAGATCGACGGTGGGTTCTAAAATAGGGTAAATTATTTATTTTTTAATCTTATTTTTATTTTAAATTAGTTGATTTTAGGGTTTATAGTTTAAAGTTGGAGATTATGATTATAGTTGAATTTTGTGGAAAATAATACTGTTGTGGTTTATTTTCATGTTTACAAGATTCCGATGAGAAACTACAAAATGGGCAAGAAATTAGTGAAGATAAAGTCAATGGGAGAGTACATGAAAAAAGTTAGAGAATAAAACAAAGAATGAAATAGGTGATAAAAATCAAATGAACCTCACCTTGTCACCCAAGTCAACCTAGATTTCTCCTATAAAAGGAAGAGCATGGCGTCAAGAAGAGAGGAGTCGAATACGAGCCGAATTTGAGAGTCAATTTCTAGAGTTGATTTAGAGAGAATCAATTTGAGATTATTTTTTGTATATTTTTAGAACCCATGAATTGATGTAATTGGTTTGATTATTCTGTTTTGTGGTTGTGAGATACGATTTGAATTTTTATTTAAGTATTTAGTTGTTCTTAATCAAAGTTCAGTTATTCTTGACAAGTATTTGGTTTGCGAGAGAATTGAGAAAGAAACTCGTAAAACGATACATTTATCTAGATTTAGGAGAATTAGATTCATGAAACGAATAAGTATGGTTCGAACCAAGTACGTGAGAATTAATCCAGCTTAGAGATAAGTGCAGGATTTTAATAGCTAATAGAAGTAACGCTTTGCCGAATTAAAAATCACTATGTAATTGGAGTAGTTATTTATTTAAGAATTGTTTAGTTAAAATTTTAGAGAATTTTTTTTATATAAAACATCAAACTCATATACTTAAAAATCTATATTTATTAAATTAAATTATTATATTTTCACTTAACCATTAAAAATAAATTTGGCCTCACTAGTCTCCATTACTTTTCGTCACTGCCCGTATCATCCCAATAATTAGCGTAGAAAAATATCGCGTTCAATGATTATGGTTAACGAAAGTAAAAGAAAAGTTGTAAGTTGAACAATGTTTGACTCATATTTTAAAAAATTTAGTGTTTGATTCGACTCGTTACTGGTTAAGTTCATTAAAATTGCGTTTAACTTGTGTTCGTTAAAATATTTTATGGTTCGACTCTTTGTTCGTTAAACATGTTAAGCTTTACTCGTTTTTCGTTAAATTCGTTAAAAATATTACCTTATTCTTTTAACTAAAAGTAAAATTTAATAATGCTATATAAGGTTTAATATTAACATAAATTAACAAATTTAACCAAAAAATATCAAACGAATCTACAAAACACTTTCAAATACTAAATTTCAAACTAGCAATGGACACATACATCAAATTAACATGCTAAAATTAAAATAATAATTCATAAATTAATAATTATTATTTAAATTTATTTTTTGAATAAAATACTTTTAAAATAATTACTTAAAATTATTTTATAAATTAAAGAACCGCATGATTCAACTTGTTAAAGTCTCAAATCAAATTCAAATTGAGTCAATCCAAATCGAATATTTATCAAATTTTAATCGAATCAACTTCGAACAACTCACGAACTACTAAACTCTTTTAACACCCTTAAATACTATAAAGTATAAACAATCACAATCAATCCATTCCATCTTTCCCCTTTGGTATGACTTTCTAAATTCAACCCATTTTATCCAAAACTTGTTCAACACATGGGGGATGAACCTACACACAGTCTTTCTATCGGAAAGCAAGATGTCGGTTTTATTGCAGGATACTGAGGATTCACCAACTTAAACAACGACCGATGCAGGCTGAAGGCTGCAGCGGCTGATTTTTTTTCTTACATGCACAGTAATTGTTAGGTACTTAGATGAAGAAAAATAGGACATAAACTCAGAACATAGGGCCAGAATCACATCGTAGGCAATCTTGTTTTAAGATTATTTTTGTTAACTTAATAAAGATATTTTTTTAAAAAAAATTGTTAAGGTATCACGTAACACTTTTTGTGGAACATGTCTTTTAAGTAAGATTAAAGACTCGAGTTTTAATATTATGAATGAAAAATAAATTAAAGATTATCTTATATTGAACTTTTGAAATCTTAATTTAAATTAATCGATTAATAAATTAGATATCTATAATCAGATGAAAAATACATATAATCATTAGTTTTTAGTGAAATATTAATTACTTAATCTGCTCTACAGGAGAATTAAATTCTATTTGGTATGAATTTAATTCATTTTGCATAGATGAGCTCGAACTGTCGATTCTTCCATTTATCATTCTCAAAGCTTCTTCCTAATAAACAGGAAATTCCGTGCCACGTTGTATTGACTAACGGATGCCACGTAGGTAAAGAAGCCCAAATATGCTGCTGACATGGCGTTTTACATCCTCTCTTACGTCCCACCCCGCCGCCGTACGTCACTTTTGACTCACGTGCGTAACCAATACTTGTTCTCCAAATTCTTTTTTTTATATATAAAAACGAGAAAAGAAATTATGGTTCAAAATCTACCCTCCCATTCTGGTATATAAAGGGTTAAAAGCAGTTCAAGTGTTGCAGAGACAAAAACAGAGGAACAACCTCAAAAAAATCGAAAAAATCTTGAAAGAACTTGAAATCCAAACAAAAATGGAGGAACCCAATTTGTTCCAATACTCAACAACTTCAGAATACTCCCAGGAATCATCGTTCGGGTCGGGTTACTGGGATGAGCTTGAGCTTCTTAATTACGATATTTCTGTTCCTTTCAGCTTCGGCGACACCGAAGAAATCGAAAGGAATTGGATGGATTCATTCGCCGATGAACCCAAAGATTCATCGGAGTCCAACTCCAGCAATAGCGTCAAAGAAGAAGAGGTCACCTCGGGTGCTAAACACAACGGAGAAAGCAGTGATGGTAAGAAAGAAAAGAGTTACCGAGGTGTGAGGAAGAGGCCGTGGGGGAAATACGCGGCCGAGATTCGAGACTCGACGAGGAATGGTGTCAGGGTGTGGTTGGGGACATTCGACAGCGCCGAAGCGGCGGCGATCGCGTATGACCAAGCGGCATTCTCGATGAGAGGGTCATTGGCTACTCTGAATTTCCCGGTGGAAGTGGTAAGGGAATCGCTTCAGGACATCAAGTACCAATGCGAGGACGGTTGCTCCCCGGTCGTGGCTCTAAAGAAGAGGCACTGCTTGAGAAAGAGAAGGAAGAAGAACCAAATCAAAGACAATCAACAAAACCAGGCCGCCACCGCCAGACCCATGCAACAACAGAATCTGTTGGTGTTGGAGGATTTAGGAGCTGATTACTTAGAGCAACTGCTGAGTTCATGCGAGACTCTTTCTCCTTGGTAAAAATCAGGGTTTTTCTTCTTTTTTCTTTCCAATTTTCTTGATGTTATGAACTCCTTGAGTTCTGCAACTTGTTGTTGGTGGGGTTGAATTTGAGATCAGTTCAATCTTGTTGCATATTTCCTCCTTGTCGGATTTTGTTTCTTTTCTTTTCTTTTCTTCTTTGTAAAGTGCAAACATAGACAACGATCGAAATGTACATAAAATTTTACCTTACGGGCTCTGCTTCAAGTATTGCAGCATGTGGGGAATGTGCTTTCCCCTGTATCATCGGCTTAAAGCAAAAATTATTAGATAAATTCGGTATAACACATTATTGGTGATATTAATTAATAAAATATATTTATATTATTTTTATCGAAATAAATTTTTATATTTATATATATATATAAATAATTAATTATTTGAATTTTTTTTTCTAACGTAGATAGACTTTATTACTAATTAAGATCACTAACGATAAGACGAATTAAATCCACTTAATAATTTTTATTAAAAAAGACACTTTAATAGTAGTTTATTTTAATGAGAAAAACTTCCGAAACCGTTATAACATCGAAAATTTGAAACACCAAATTGTGTTCTCAACACAACCTAAGAAAGTGAAAGTAATTTTGTTGGTCAATTAATGGAGAGATTATTACGTGAATCCGTTTCATCGCCTAAGATATTATCTCAACCAATTAAATTAAGGAACATTATATATTTTTATTCATATCATATTCACACATAAGCATAATCCAAATCATCCACTTTAATGTCTTTTATTTAAAAAAAAAATATTACCAAAGATTTTTTTTATGTTGTCTTCCCCTTTATTGTTTATTTTTTTTAATTTTTTTTAAACCCTAACCCCTAACTCTAAGCCTAAACTTTAACCCCTAACCCCTAACCTTAAACCCTATCTATAACCCCAAACCCTAACCACTAACCCTACCTCTAACCCTAAACCATAAACCTAAACAGTAAACATCAACCCTAACCATAAACACTAACACTAACCCTAAGACTAAACACTAAACATAAACCTTAACCCCTAACACTAACACTAAACCCCCTAAACTCTAAACCATAAACCTTAAATCCCAAATCTATAAAAAAAATTAATTAAGAAAAAAAAATTAAAGAACAAAGAGAAAGATGGCACAAAAAATCTTTGGTAATATTTTTTTTTCTTTTTTAAATCAAAGACATTAAATTGGATGATTTGGACAATGCTTATGTGTAAATATGATATGGAAAAAATATATGATGTGTCTTAATTTAATTGGTTAAGGACCATATCCTAGATAGTAGAACGAATTCATATAATAATTTCTCCAATTAATCATGACATCAACGTTTGATTACATTAATAATAAAATATATAATATACATATTTTTATATAAATTTAATTTAATGATAAAAAATTATATTAATTTTTTAAATGATTCGTGTTTTGAGTAACATAATTTGTACAATATATGTATATTTTTAAATGACTAAACTAAAAATATATATCATCTTGTAATCACACTGTAATATTACCAAAATATAACCCTTAATAGTAAAAAAATAATTAATTTTTTCGGCAAATATACTAACTATTGTTAGACAAAGAGTTCGTCCAAAACGAAATAATCAATATAAATATGAATATTATATTACGATATTGAATCGAACATAATATAAAAATAAGAATGGTACAACATATGTAAAACATCAAACCAATTTAAGTGAATTTCAAAATGTGTTGAGGTATGCACGAACATAGTTTCTTTAAAGATTTTTGACCATTCCTATAGTGCTCGAGTTCCTTTTATCGTCTGTCTTCCAAAATACAACAATAAATGATTAGTTATAGTTACACTACTATGAAGATCATGATCTAATCCTTACCTTCGCCTATCACCGATAACAACTTTGTAAAAATTTCATACGATAAAATACTAGAAATTGAGTTATGTTAAAACTAAAGGAATGACATTTTATTTATAATGGAGTAAGTTAAGTTAGACGTAAGAAACAAATATTTCAAAATAATAATCATAATTCTTCATCTAAATTAATATAGAAAACTTCAATTAATATCATATTTGGTCATGTGTGTTTTTACAAATTGTATACATTATCTATTTAATATTTGAATTTAAAGAAACTATAAATTATTTTTTTAAGATTTGAAATATTTAAAAAGATATGTTAATAATAAAAAACAATTCAAAGTGGATAAAATAAACTCCTACACATAAGAATAGTTTTCACTTAAGTCATTCATTGATCAAGAAAAAGGTAAGTATATATAAAAACTTCCTATTTCATTTATCTCATTAACATGGAATAGGGGTTCACTTCCTTATTCAATTGACAATTAAGTTACTTTGAGCATCAACTTCTCATTATCTCTCGATCATTTTGAACATATGAGATATTATTATAAAGGTCTCACGGAATAAAATAAGATCCAATAAAATTATTATTCAAATCTTCACCTCTACTTATTCGAAATATGACTCAGAGTTATATTTTTTTTTTTACATTTCCGATAACTATAACTTTGTTTTTTTTAAAAAAATTAATAGTGTTAGATGTAATGACAAGACACACTACTCTTCCAAAAAAATTAAATTAAAACTTTCTCGAAGATATTGTTGAGAAGCAGAACCATTATCCCGAACTAAAACAGACATATACTTTACTAAAAAAACATTCAATTATAAAATGATAGCTCACATACACTTCATTCAAACATGATATTATTTATTTTATAAATCACATCAAGAAATAACTTTAAATTATAAAAAAACATAAAAAAATCATATCAATAATAATAAAATTTAACATTTTATTGTTATTTTTCTTTAAAAAATAACAGTTTATTTATCTCTTTCTAAAATATTAAGATTTTTTTTAATTATGCAAAATCTAACTAAAAAATAGAATAAACCCAAATCAATAAAGATAAAAGCATTAAAGACTAAATTTATTAATACACCAAAAATAAAATACTTCCACCAATAATATCCTCCCATCCTATAACGTGTATTATAACTGTTTGAAAAGAAAAATTATATCGTACGCCCAACCTATCACGTTAGTTGTGGTCTCATCTAATAATAATCACCCATTTCACCATTAATTGTCAACTTATTTTTTCCAACTAATGAACTTTTACTCAAAATTTTCATGTCATTTTAAAAATATAATTTCTAAAAACTATATTAATTACATGGCTGATTAATGGTGGAATAGATAATTTTTATTAGTTAAAGACCACGACTGACGTGATAGACTAGTCCTATAATATAATCTCTCGTTTGAATATGACTTTACACTATTTAAGGTACCTGTCGGTTCACAAATATATAGGATTAACGTTGACATTGTCTACTCCAAACAGACAAAGACAACATTGTTTAAGACATAGTCTACTTTCTCTTACCTCTTACTAAATATATACAAAAAAAATGTGAAGAACAAGAACGTAAGAAACTTCTTTTTTTTTAATTTTCCAGCACTATATTTTATTTGAATTGCTCCAGTCTCTAATCTTCCATCTAATTTGACCACAAACTAAGATAAATCAAAAGTCATTCAAGTTAATTTAAATTTTTAACGAATTGAATTAAATTCAGCACTATTAGATTCGATTTGAACAGAGTTTTTAACAAACCAGATAAGTTGCGGTGTGCAGTGGCGACTGTGGCATGTAGCTTAGTGGTCTATTCTATGTCCATCTCTCGTTCTAAAATTATTCTATATATATTGGTACCATTCTTGGAATTATATTATTTATAGTTACAAGTAATCTCTATGATTTGGTTCTCATCTATATCTTTGCAGAAGAGACACCTGGTAGTCCAAGAAGGTTGCAAATGAGCAGATAACTATGACAGGAAACAAATTACACGCACATGATGTAGCCAAAACTCGATGGTACCGTTTCACTGCAATCATCGTTGATGGGATAGGCTTCTTCACTGATGCATATGATTTCTTCTGAATATCTCTCATAACCAAATTGCTCGGCCGCATATACTATCACGTCGATGGCGCTAAGAAACCTGGATCTTGACCCCCAAATGTATCGGCTGCTGTAAACGGTGTAGCGTTCTGTGGAATGCTAGCATGCCAGCTCTTCTTCGGTTGGTTCGGTTATAAGCTAGGGGGGAAAAGGTCTATGGTAATGGTATTATTCTCATGCTCTGCTGCATCGGGTCTTTCTTTCGGCAGTCACTCGAAATAAGTAATGTCAACCTTTTGCTTCTTCTGATTCTGGCTCGGCTTTGGAATTGGAGGTGACTATCTGCTTTCTGCCACCATCACATCGGAATATGATAACAAGAAGACTCCTGGAGCTTACTTGCTGCAGTGTTTGCAATGCAAGGTATTGGTATTTTAGCAGGTGGTCTTTTTGCTATTACTGTATCGGCTGCATTCAAGGCATGGTTTCCTGCCTCCACTTACGAAGTCGACCCTTTCGGCTCCACTGCTCCGGAAGCAGATTACGTTCGACATATTATTTTGATGATCGGTGCACTCCCACTCTCCCAGCATCTCTCAGCTACTACGGGAGGCTGAAGATACCGGAAACCACTCGCTACACTACTCTCCTTGCTAAGGACACGAAGCAGGAACAACCACCCCTTGGTTCTTGCTGGACATTACATTCTACAGCCAAAACTTGTTCCAAAAGGATATCTTTAGTGCCATCGGCTGGATTCTGCCCACGAAGACGATGAATGCCCTTGAAGAAATTTAAAGAATCACTAGAGCACAAAATATGATTGCTGTTTGCAGCACCGTTTCTGGATACTGGTTCATGGTGGCTCTCATCAATATTATGGGGAGATTCTCCATCTGACTGATAGGCTTCTTCTTCATGACAGTGTTCATGTTTGCACTGGCTATCCCGTACGAACATTGGACACATAAGGAGCTGAGTGACTTCGTCGTTATGTACTCCTTTACTTTCTCCTATGCGTATTTAGGACCTAACTTAACCACATTTGACGTACCAGCTGAGATTTTCCTTGCAAGGTTGAGGTCCACTTGCCATGGTATATCAGCAGCTTCAAGAAAGCTTGGTGCCATGGTCGGTGCATTCGGGTCCTGGGCTGTATTTTTGCTTAGAATAAAGATAAGGATTATACATTCACTAATCTTATGTCAGTAAATGGCTCTGCACATGAAGCAAAGACTTAACTCAGAGTTGTCAAAGCAAGGAGGGTAGTTTCTAGAATGGAATGGTTAAACCACGGAATATTCAGTGAGCATGTTCCTTAGCACTTCAAGATCCATCTCGGTAGCCTGAATCTCATAGTGGATACCATCCAGTTCCCTACTAAGTCTGTGTTTCGAAGTTGCATACAGCATCTTTGCATGGATTCGAGATGACAAAGGGGACCTGATGAACATAAACCAACTGTTAGGTAAGGAAACTTAAAACAAAGCTGATGCCAGGGGAATGCCATATAGGAACTTAAAATCATGTGCAAATTTGAAGAAACGTCAAGGTACCAACAACATAACAGCGCAGTCAAATCCCAACTTCTGCAGTGTCTTACTTTATAACTATTATCGAAGTCGTAGATGGCATATCGACAGTCGTTCTTATAATAGATCTCAGCCGGGTTACCGGTTTTCTCGACCATGACTTCCCTTTTCTTTTCGTCGATAACACTAAATATCTGTAAATTTTCTTCCTTTTCAGTTCCATAAATGTATCCTTGGTGTGATCAGCTGCAAACATGCCACATACGGCATCTGGCTGCAAACAATAGCAGATTTCTCATACGAGCATTTGATTGATATAAGCTTCTCATAATTCTAATCCAAATGGGGTTGAAAAAGTTTACAAGTTTTGGAAATTTAACTTCTAGAATAAGCAATCATGTGTCAAATTCATTAGCCACAAGGCTGAAACATGTGTACATTAATCCAAAATTTTGAGGAAACAAAACAACAGATAGAACATGCAATAAAAGCTCTATGAACACAAGAATCTATGAGACAACATCATTTCTAACACCAAAGGGTGATGTTTTCTTATGAACAATAAGCTAAAATGAAGACCATTTAGCTAGTAAAACATATAAAATTGCTCCTGGTTTAGAACAGAAACCAGACTAAGAAATAGAGACTTCATCATTTTAGAAGAAAATTAACAACAATCAACTCAGGGAAAGGAAAGGAATAGAAAAAGAGATACCCGAGCCAGTCCTCTAAATGTCATGGCAGCAGTATGAATGTTTAAGAATAAAGAAGACGATAGAAAAGAAGAGTTGGAGAATTGTAAAATACTTGGCAAAGGATATTAATTGAAAATGACATCGGTACCTTCTTAGGTCTATAATGCTTCATCTATGTGATCAAATTTTATTATAGGATATAATATCTTTATTTAATAAAAATAGACGAGATATTTATTATAGAAAAATTTTAATATGCAAGTTATATAAATTTTAGTTTATATAAACTTGTTAGATTTAGAGTTTAGGATTTAAAGTTTAATGTTTTGAATCTTGATTAAAGTTTTAGTTGGGATTTAAAGTTTAAGGTTTTATATATTTTTAGTAATTTAGATTTAAATTTTAAAGAAAGGTTGTGTAGTATTTTTTTTATTACTCTTCCGGTTTCCAAGGTCTTGGCCTGACAAATCCAGACCGACCCGAGTCGCACACCTAGCACTGGTGAGTGAGTCTCCCAGCAGGGATTTTCTAGGTACACAACGTCTCAAACCTGAAACTTGCTTAAAGAGAACCAAGCTGCTTACCACTTGGACCAACCCTATTAGTAGGTTGTGTAGTATTTTGTTTATATATAAACTGTATAAATTTTACGCAAGTTTTTTATTTTAGAGTTTAGAGAGGATTTATGTCTCAAGATTTAGAATTTAGTATTTTGGATTAGTGTTTATAATTTAGAGTTTAGGTTTAGGGTTTTAGGTTTAGGAATATAGATTTTAGATTTTGAAGAAGTTGTGTAATATTTTTACCTGTTTGTGTATCAATATAGGGTTATATTTTGATATATAAATTATGTAAAAGAATTACATAAAATTAAAAGACTTGTGTAAACTAAAATATATACAAGTTTGTGTATTAAAGTATTTTCTACAAAAATATAATTATTTACACGGTACGTGTAGTATAACCCTTTGTTTGTATAATTTAGTTTATACAAGTATGTTAGGAGTTAGAGGTTTAGAATTTAGGGTTTCAATTTTAATATTAACGCTTAAAAATTTAAATTTTATGATTAAAATATAAAGTTTTGTTTTATAATATATTAAAATTTTATCTTTTTAGATAATTTTCTCCTCTGATTTAATCTTTATATTATTTTAATTTTTTGTTGAAATATACCACTCCCATCCGTCCGTTTGTATCCTCATCATCCACTCTAGTTCTCCTGTTCCTAGTGGCCGGGTAGCCTGACTCAGTAACCCAGATATGTTTGTTTATAGGTCCATTTAGTTCAGTTGGGCATTTTTCTCTAAACATGGGGCGGTTGAACCACACTTCATTTATAGACTGCCTGTGGTCCTCATCTTAGCCATCTTTCTTGAAATGAAATATTTACCAAACTTTCAGGATTAAGGGACTTATAATAGGGATTGGGTCAGGATTTAGGGTTGAGGAAGACAAAACATAAATATTTACAAGTATGGAGTAAATTCATAAAAAAAAAAAAAACAATCACCTCCCCCTTAATAGCTTCGTCCCTGTTGATGGATAAAATCACCTTTGGAATTTATTCATGCAACAAATGAAAAAAATATTGAAACCCAGGAAAGACTACAACCCTAAATTATGATATAATTGATGCATTTGATTAGTTGATTTTATGAATGACCTGATAAAAATAACTTATGATATAATTTTTTTTGAAATACAATTAAAAAAAATTATATTTATCCAAAAACTTATCAAAATAACATGAAAAATTCAATTTAAAATCTTATAAAAGAATTAATAAATTTTAAAACTTTTCAATTTTATCTGTATCTTAAACTTACCTACCCATGCATAAGGCTGTGGAAGACTTTCCCTTAAGTCTGTTTCAAGTTCTGAGTTATGTCCATGTCACTGCTGCTGCTGCTGCTGCTGCTACTACAAGTGGTGATATGAATCATTAAATTCATGTGCAAAAAAAGTCTTTTTCTTTGACTATCATTTGCCATAAGAATCAGTCAAAACGTCTAACTTTCGCATCGAGTTTTATTATCGATTAATTCAAATTAAATATTATGATTAATATTATAAGACTCATATTTACGAATTTAAATAGATTTTTTTAATCTAATTTACTTTATTCATAGGTTACGATTTAAACTTTTAACTTTCTTAAAGAATCTGAATCTAATATTTTATTTTACGAGACTAATTAATTATCGATTACTTATTAATTTTATAGTTTTGATTAAAGAATATTAAACTTTTCATTTATTGGTATTTTATGTTTACATTTTTTAAATTTTTAAAAGTTTTTACCTAAATCATATTAAGTCATTTTTTATAGATATACTTTTTGGTGAAAAAGGCATAAACTTTTAGGTATACCTTTTTGCGGCGGCCTGAGGAAAGTATAGACTCTTAGATGACTGCTTTGTTTGTTATTTATCACAACCTTGAGACCTCTTTTATTGGGAAAAGAAAAATAAAATAAAATCTCAAATCTGAGCTTTAAATTTAATTTATTTAATGAGAATATTCGCGATATGCGCTCTGATCACGGGGAAATGGGGCACAACGGCCCAATTTATTTAGAAAAAAATAATGTCGGGGAATTTTATAATGGAAAGACCAATTTAAGCTTAATATTTTTTTTATTTACATAAATAATATCTTTCAAGTAAAATTTGAAAGAATATCCTCCTTCAGTTTATATAAATTAAATTCGTGTTTGATTAAACATGAATTTTAAAGATAAAAAAAATTATATTATCAAGTTTTTGTTATATCAAAAATTATTGTGTTTGACTAAACGTAAACTACGTGGGTCTGAAAGAAAATTTTTTTTAAAACTTTTATTTCAAAGAATATATTTTTTCAATTAAAAGTTAAAAAAATATTCATCAAATTTAACCTATTTAAATATCTTAATTTAATAACAATTAAAAAAAATAAATATATAACTAATAATCATTGATCTAGTGGATCAATTACTAAATTCTTTTAAGTAAATTCACATATTCAAATTTAAGATTATGAATAAAAAATATTTAAATAGGATTTAAAAAAAGGATGAGTCTATCATGAGCATCGAACATTGTTGAACACCACTAACGATAAACACCGCTGAACACTATTAAATTAATTAATAAATTTTAAAAATTTCAAGGACTAAATGTATAATTTCAAATTATTTAAAATAAAACTTTAAACAAATTTTATATATTATATTTTAATTTTTTAAAATTATTTTTATTTTAAAAATAAAAAAATATTAAATCCAAACCTAAAACCCTAAACTCAAGGTAAAAATATTAAACATTAAATCCTAAAATCCAAAACACTACATCATAAACTCTAACCCTAAAACAATAAAATCATAAGCCCTAAAATCTAAAAAATATAACCATAACCTAAACCCTAAAAAATTTAAAATTCTAAAAAGTATAAACCCTAAATTTAAAATTCAAAATTAGTTTAAGATTTAGATATAGGGTTTTGTTTATTTTAGGGTTTAGATTTAGTGTTTATGGTTTAGTATTTTTTGGGTTTTTGATTTTTAAGTTTTGGATTAAGGTTTTGAGATTTTATATTTTTAGGGTTTAGAGTTTAAGATTTTTTTAAATTAATTTAAATTAATATTTTATTAATTATTTTAAAAAAATAAAATAAAATATATAGAAACTAATTTAATAAAAAATTATTTTAAATAATTTATAATTACATGTTGAGTCCTTAAATTTTTAATCTTTATTAATTAGTTTAATAATTTTCAACGATGTTTATTATTAGTGGTGTTCAGCGGTGTTCGACGTCCGTTGTAAAATTTTCCTTTAAAAAATAATCCCATAATAGATATTTATAAAATTTAATTTGAATTAATTAATCGATAAATTAAAAATTAATGATTAAAAAATAAAATAAAATTTTAGAAAGTAAGAAAGATGGTGGAATCCAATATCTTAGATCGAATCCTACATAAAAGTACTACGAATCTAAGTAATACATATTTAGATCTCTAAATTTACTATTTAAAAGATAATTTCATTAATAAATATTCGAATACGAATACCAACATTCACTTCAATTTGTAATATCTAAAATTAAAAAAAAAATCAACAAAAAGCCTGCAAATCTGTCCTTGTAATTATTGGGAAGCTATGTTCATCCACGTGCCTGGGATAATTTATTATGTTATATTATTATATTAATAACTGAATAAATATTTTTACCTGGATTGTATACGTGTCAAATATTAAAGAAAAATAAAGGGTAAAATATTAAGATATTAAAATGGCGAAGACGTATTGGGGTCGGATTATGATTTTTATATCAGATCAAGTTTGAATAGGATATATTAAAAGTTGAAACGAGATGAATTTAGGTATGTTTGTTTAATTTTTGGTATATCAGATCAAGCCTGTCAATTATGCATGATATATTATGTATATGTCATGTAAAAATATAAAATTATATATATAATATATACGTATAAAAAGTTATTAAAATTAGAATTAATATATAATATTATAAATAATTATAATTAAATTTGTATAAAAATTTAAAAAAATGACTTGATTCGACTCAATTTAAAAAACTTTAAATAAAATTTAAATCTTAAAATAAAAATTATTAAGTTTAATAACTTAAAAATTAAAAAAATATTCGACTTGATTCGATCCGATTAAGTACTCAACTCTATATACCCCCTCCCAAGGCCAAGAGCATGCCTGCATTTCAAGATTTCCATATAAAACCGTATCTCCTTGGTGTCGGTAGAAGGTAAAGGTATGCTCAAATCTTATGGATTGACTTGGCTTCTTCAGACCAAAGAAAAACAAAAGGACCAAGCATGTCGATCAGGCATTTAGATAAAAATCAAGATTAGGTTGACTAACTTGAGTTAAATTAATAATGATAAATATAAAAGATGTTAAAGAAAACGTATGAAACGTTTAACATAAGTTATTGACGAAGAGAAATTAAGTAAATATTATATTAAAATTAGAGGTGAGCAAAAATCGAATCGATTCAAAAAAATTGAATAACTCGATTTGTTTCGAAACGAAAATACCCGATTCATCTTGACTCAACTTAAAAAAAAATTAAATAAAGTTTGAGTTGTAAAATAAAAATTCAAATAACTTAAAATTTTAATAATTAGAGGATTTATTTTTAAGTTTGAGATGAATCCTTTAAATTTTTATGATATATATATATACCAATGTATAAAAATATAAATAAATATTATCACATATAAAAAATACGAAAGATATATATACATATCTTATATGATTAGTGGAAATCATTTAAATTAAATCAAATCGTATTATAATATAATAAATAATTATAATTAAATTTTTATAAGAACTCGAAAACCCGGCTCGATTTAACTCAACTCGAATTTCTTCAACTCGACTCAATTCAAAAAAAAATAAATTGAATGAAAATTTAATTGACAAAATAAGACTCATCAACTCGAATAACTCAAAATTTTCTACTCGACTCGATCTCAAGTCGGAGTCTCACATGATAATTGATTTTGATTAAGGAATTATTGAGTTTTTAATTATTTAACTAATATTTTTTTATTCAAAAAGATTTACTATTACAAGCCGATATCGTATTTCGAGTCTCTCCGACCACACCCATCAACATTCAGTTTGTACCAAGTTTGGTTCGGTTAGTAATGAATAATTATAATACATATTAATGTAATTTTATGATTAATTGATTAATTATGACATTGTCATAACCGGGGGGAAAAGTCAATCATGTTGGCCACTTGAAAGTTGCTTTGGATAAGTTCTTCAAAAGCTCTCATATAATTAAAGGTGAAAAAAATGTAAGCATGCTTTAAGGATTACCCCACAAAGAATTTGGATCGTGGAGATGGACCGAACAAAATCTACCACTTTCCAAAGCTTAACACCTTTTAATTATAGAATATAGATATTTAATTTATTAATTTAAATCGAATATTATAAAAATTTATTACTCGTTATATGAAATGATTTGATTAAAATTTGTTGTCTAAGTTTTGATATCAGGACAGATGAGTAAGTATTGATAGTCGATTGGTCAGAACTGTTCATCTATTTTTATCTTATCTCTTTAAATCTCGAATTCAGAATCCAATAGAAACATTCGTTCCGTTAGAGTCTCTTGTTTCCTCCTCTAAATAAAAGTAAAGTAAAAATAGATTTTTAAAAAAAATCTCGGGACAGACAAAAAGGTTGTCGAAGTAAAACACTATTAACATTTAATGAATTTGTCTAATCACATTCCTGATCCTTATAATTTGCACAAGAAATCATTTTAGTCCTTAAATCTCTTTTTCATCTTTTTTCTCTCTCGATTTTTTTGTCAAATTAAATCAAATGACCAATATTACTGACAAATTTGTTGAATTTACGTTAGTTATTATGTTTTGGGTAAACTACATAAATGGTCCATTGACTATACTTTAATTATCTTTTATATCCCCTAATTATCAAATATTACAAATTGATCCATTGATTAATTTTTTTGATGCAAAGTGGTCTTGTACTGTTAAAAATTTGATGGGAAACTGATGTGGACGTTAACATGCTGACTTGGATTATAGAAATTAGGGATGCCACATGGTTATCCAAGTCAGCATGTTAACGTCCACATCAGTTTCCCGTCAAATTTTTAACGGAACAAGACCACTTTGTATCAAAAAAGTTAGTCAATAAACCAATTTGTAACATTTAATAGTTAGGGGATATAAAAGATAATTAAGGTATAACTAAGGGACCATTTATGTAGTTTACCCTTATGTTTTTTATGTTAATGTTGACGTAAGTGATTGTCTTTTTATGTAAAAGTTTTAAAAATTAAAATATATTTAAAAGTGACAAAATATTAAAAATTGTAAATAAAAATAAAGAGAATTAAATTTAAAAATCTTCATTTTGTAAAAAAATATTAAAATGGCAAAAATAAATAAACAAAACAACTGATCTTAGCTTAAAAGGTTCGTTACTTGAGTTTTAAAAAATAAAAATCAAATGTCAAAAAGACCGAAAAAAAAGCTAAAGACTAAAAATGATTTCTTAAAAATTTTAGTGCCAAAAATATCATTAAACCAAGGAAATATGTAAAAGTTTGGTCATTGTTTTAAACCAAAATTAAAATAATTTGACCATTTATCTTAGCTCATACAATTTCAAATACAAACAATTAAAATAATAATATTCAATATTATCAATAAAAAACTAATCTCACTACAAAGATTTATAAAACATTTATAAATTGATTTTGAGTCTCGTTTTTCAGAGTTTTGTCTTAATCAATTCGAATCGATTTACGTTATATATTTATTTTGGTGAACGAATCTTTTAATAAATTTTTTTACATACATAAAATCTCCAATTTAAGACATTTTAGCGATGTCAAACTAATTATTACTTGGATAATTTGTTTAACGAGAGATAATCATTTAATCCTATGACAGGAAGCTTTATTAGACACAACCGATATTTATCTTAAGTGATATATTAATTATATTTATTTATATTATTTTTAATGATTTAAATTTTAATATTTATTTTTAAAATATAATTATATCTCCACTTAATATAATAATAAACGTAATAATTATAATATTTTTCAAATTAACTTGTTTTGGAAAACTTTCTGATTCTAATTTAGATTTTTTTAAAATAATAATAAAAACAACCGGCGTAAAATCCATGTAGTTGAACGTTGAAACTTGTTTGCTAGACAAATACAAGCGATTTTTGACCTAATTAATTTGTTACATCATTTGGAGGAATTCTAGGGGTTCTAATACATAAACATAATATAAAACAAATATAAATGATTCATTAAATCAAAATTTTAATTTGAAATAATTTTAATTATATGTTCAATACTTAAGCTTTTTAATAATTATTTAAATATTATTAAAAATGTAATAATGTATAACGATAATGATATTCAGTTGTATGCATTATTTATTTAAAAAAATTAATTATTAATTTCATTTTTTTTTTCGAACATAATCTATAAAATGAATATAAAATATATTTTATTCCCCCCAATGTAAACTGGAAAGATTCTCCCTCGATTTGTGTCGTGTCCGCATGGGTTCGAAGTGTTTATTGGTGACAAATATGAATAAATTATCCTTGTCTTTATAAAGAGTCAGCTAGTTGAAGCCAAAGCAGCTTTCTCTACCCACTTGCCCACGACTTTATTGGCCAGGGAAGAAAATATTGACAATAATTTCCGTATAGATGAGGAGACACAAAGTATTAATCTCATATTAAAAAAATTTGTAGATCTTAAGATATAAAAATGACGATACTGTATATCTTATCAGATATGTCTTTTAGAAAGAAAATAATAATCTTATAACTATTAAATGATAAAATTACTAAAATTATGTATATTAATTAAATGATACTAACCTCATAATTAAATGTTCATCAACGTAGTTTACCCTAACATTTTGCTTGCAACATTTAAGGTTGAGGATGAATGTAATAACACATTTTTAAATTGGACCAAATTTATGTATATTATAAAAAATTAAAAATATTTATAAATATATATTATCATATAAAAATTAATTTTTGCTAGGTAGTTTCGTTTTGACCAAGTAGACACCAAAATATACTGTTTGTGTTCCTATTAAGTTTTGAAAGTCAAAAGGTAAGGTTGTTGTTGTCAAACTGAGTTGACTACTCGGAGAGTTGAGTTGAACTGCATGAATACAGGTCAGTTCATGCGATGGTTCACACGGTGATTTTTTTTTTGCACAACTCATTTATCTCAAGTGGTTAAAAGAACGATTATTGTTTCTAAAAGTTACGGGTTCGAGTACCAATGATATCTGCAGAGTGATTGAACGATCAATGTCAGCAAAGTGATTGAACGATCAATGTCAAATGATGAAGATTAATCTAAAACAAATACTACTGTAATCACTAATAGTTAAATTCAAAAAAAAAACAGTTTTTAATTACTCGGTATAATTTTAAAGGAAAAAATTTTAATCAAAATTTTTAATTCATAAAAGAAGTTGGGTAAATATTTTATACATTATTTGTGTAAAAAGAATTATATAAACGGACTTATTTTTAAAATAAAATATAAAATTTAAATTTAAATTTAAATCATAAATCCTTAATTTTACACTCTATCACTTAAACCCTAAATTAAAATCATAAAATCTTAAATAATTTCAATTATAGAAATTTTATTTTTAATATCAGTGTATTGAATAATAATAATTATATATACTTTTATTGTTGTTTTTAAAATAGTAGGCAAATAATTTATTATTTTATTTTTTAACCAACGATATTTAATGTATTGACGATTAATTTAGATTGGATATAAAGATAGCCATACCAACTTAGTTTATTACTTCATTTGATAAATAAAGATTTGTGGTTAAAGTAAGGCTTAAAGCAAAAAAAAAAAAAAACCCTCTAATGTTTGATTGAATAATCAATTTGATATTTATTTTTTTAATCAATCTAATCCCAATGTTTATTTTTGGGTCAAAATAAACCCTTTAGGGATAAAAATTGTTAGGCAATTATCGATAAACAACTTAAAATAATTTAGTAGAATGATACGTCAGCAGAAAATATTTTATATTCTATATAATTTTATAAAAATATTTTTGACTGATGTGTCATTAATTAAGTTAACATATTTGTCTATATGTTATTGTTATCATGATGTGCACTGTCACGTAGGTTTGTCACTTCATTTAAGTTGTTTAACCTTAGTCGACTAATAGTTTTCATCCTCAGAAGTAACCATTTTGACCCAATATAAAGTATTAGGGTTAAATTGATTTGTAAAAATAAAAAATAAAATAATTATTCAATCAAACATTTTAAATATTTTTTTTGATATTATGCCTTAAAATAATGTCTTTAGCTTTAAAAATAGATTACAAACTTTAAATTTTTTAAAATTCTTTACAATAAGAAAAAATTAAATATATATTATCGATTTATCGTTAGAGTTATTACTTCACAAGTTTTTATATTATACGTTTATTCTAAATTAGTTTTTAAACTTTTAAATATTTTAATTTCATTCTCAAAGTATGACTCTCATTCTAAATTATTTTCTTAACTTTTGAACATTTCAATTTCAACAACAAGCTATGACGCATTGTAAAATGAACCACAAAACTTTTGAACCTTCAAGTTTCATCCTCAAACTATCAATACATTCTAAATCTATCCATTGTTAATAAAATCGTTAAAAATTGGTAATTGTCATACAAACATTGATGTGTATTATGTAATAATATAGTGTGGCATAGATGATATTTAATGTTGTATATTTTGATAAATATAGGGATAAAATTGAACTGTTCAAAACTTTGAGGATCAATTTAAAATGAGGTCATAGTTTGTGGATGAAATTATAATATTTAAAAACTTGACAAAATTAGAATGAGAGCTGCAATTTAGGGACGAAATTAAAACATTTTAAAGTTTAAAATTTAATTTAGAATAAAAACCATAGTTTGGGAACATATGATGAGCTGCAATTTATGGATGAAATTGAAACATTTTTAAGTTTAAAGTTTAATTTAAAATGAAAAGTATAGTTTGGGGAAATATAATGTAGTCAACTCTTATAGTGATAATTAATTAAGTACTTTTTTGTTATTTTCTGAAATAACAAAGTATAACTATAAGTAATATATATACACATTTATGGGCTATGATCATAATTAATTGTGTTGCAAACTACGATTACGGTAAAAGTTGAAATATCTCTGTTTTTTTATTAAAATGAATATGTAAAAAGCTCAAATATATTTTAATTTACCAAAGCCTTATCAGCCAGAAATTATATTATGGGTAAGTCCCATCATATATTCATGGACCAATTCAAGGTGATTTTGAGTCAAGCCATGCTCGGCTCGATTCGAAAACAGGCATATCTGAGCTCAGCTTGGTTCGAGGCTTGTCGAGCTCGAAATTTTAGGCTCGAGTTTGGCTCGAAAATAATATTACTGGGCTCGGCTCGGGCTCAAAGCTCGTCAGGCTCGGCTCGGTTTAGCTCGAAACGAACAATTTTCTATATTATTGTGTTTTATTATTTATTTATTTATTTGTAGTTTATTTTTTATTTAGGCTTAACTCAATAATAGGTGCCCAAAGTATACATCTTTTCTGAAATAGGTGTCTAATGTTTTTTTTGGCTGAAATAAGTGCCTACACTATATATTTTTTCTGAGATAGGTACCTAATGTATTTTTTGGCTGAAATAGTTGCCTAAAGTTTTATTCCCTTAGTGTTTTAAGGTAACAGTGTTAAAAGAAAATTGTTTAATTCATAAATAAGTACCTAAATTATATATTTTTTAAAAAATAGGTGCCTAATATAATTTTTATTAAAATAAATACCTAATTTTTTTCTTATAAGTAACTTATATTTCTTATAAGATATAAAATTAGTTATATCTTAAATTAATCATTTAACCTTTTAAATTATGAGAAAAAATTATTTTTTAACAACACTAAAATAAAAAATAATTAAAATTTATATAATTTTATATTAATATTTTTTATATTTTCCACAACAATCATCAATGGGACAAATCGATTCACTTGCAAGGACATGTCGTCGGTTCACATGGGGAATATATACAAAAATTCTTATATTCCTATTACATTTATAATTGTATCGAAAAAGAATTGGAAATATTAATATAAAATTATATAAATTTAATTATTTTTTATTTTAGTGTTGTTAAAAAATATTTTTTTCTCATAATTTCAGCTACTAATCAAATTTAAATAAATTATTAATTAATTATAATAAATAATTTAATAGATTAAAACGATGATATATAAATAATTTTACATCTTATAAGAAATATAAATTATTTATAAAAAATTAGGCATTTATTTCAATAAAAATTATATTAGGAACCTATTTTAAAATATATATATAGTTTAGGTACTTATTTATAAATTAAACGATTTTCTTTTAACAGTGTTACCTTAAAATACTAAGGGAATAAAACTTTAGGCACCTATTTCAGCCAAAAAATACATTAGGCACTTATCTCATAAAAAGTATATAATTTATGCACTTATTTCAGCCAAAAAAAATATTAGGCACCTATTTCAGAAAAAGTGTATACTTTAAGCACTTATTACTGAGTTAAGTCTTTTATTTATTATTTGTAGTTTTGTAAATTTGTTTTAGTCGATAATATTTAATTTATTTTTAGTGGATTTACTGTAAATTATTTTATTATTTTTCTTTGTTAAACAAATTATTTTTAATGTATATATATATATATATATGTTTATATATAATTATTTTGAGTTTGTTCACGAGCTTTTTGAGCCGAGTTTGGGTAAGCTCGGCTCGTTTAGATCCCGAGCCCTCGAGCCGAGTAGCTCGCGAGTCGGACAAGCTCATTATCACCCCTAGGATCAACTACTAAAAATCATTCATACCATTATTTTTTTCCATATCATATATTTTTTAAAGTGAATCTTTACTTGAAAAATTTGTTTTTAAAATGAATTAACAATAAATATGAGTAAATATTCACTTTAAAAATATATGACATAAAAAAATGATGATACATGTAATTTTTAGTGGTTAATCACATAGATAACGTAATAAAACTTACCATGATATAAATTTTCCTTATCAACTGTATTTATTTTACCAGATTTTAGGTGGCGACATAACATAAATCCCCACGTTTTATTTTCTTATTTGGACCAACCACATTGCCGCTCTTCAATAGGATAGGGATTTGGATACATACAATAGCAAGGAAAAGGAGATTTCATACAAGTTGTGAGGTGTATATGCTTTTTTATTATATATATTAACATTTATTCCAATATAGAGAAAGGCTTGAAAATTTTAATATAATTATTTATATTTAATTTGTTAATTAATTATTTAGATAAATATTATAAAAAAAATTAGTTTATTTTATCTCATTCATAATACTAATCAAACCTTCAAATTTTTTGAAGTACTTAATCATGGGCGGGTGTAACATAAATATTAAATTTGACCCCAATTAATTTGTTAAGATATGAGATTAATAATATTTAGTATAATGGTATGAGGATCTTTCGTATCACGTACTTGTTCTTGAGTCCATTAGATAAAAATCTTAGTTTCGCTATTGTGCGTAGTTTCTTTTCTTGTTTGATCAATTAATTATTAATAAAAAATATTTTTTTTTATTTTAGCTATCAATGTTCAATTAATTATTTGAAGAATTTAAATAAAATATTTTAAAAGTTTAATACGAGGATATTTTTCTTAATTTAATTTTTCATTCATAATGTCATAGTCGATATTAACCTTGTTTAAGGAATCGAACCTCTTTGTATGTATTCAAAACCTGAATTTACATCGGTTTGATTCATGTGATGACGTTAATAACAATGCCCCTTTTTTATTTCATATGGTAATTAAAATAAAAGTAAAAGTAAATCTGGTAAATTTTTATACTAATTATTGTAATAGTACATCTTGGACCGTTTGGTTTGTACATTTTCGCAGCCTTATAAATACCCTCTCAGCAACCTTAAAACCAATTCTCTCACCATCTCCAAACCAAACCCAAACTCCTTGTTTTGCTCAGACAAAGACAGAGCATAAAGAAATCAAGAATGGTGAGAGCTCCATGTTGTGAGAAAATGGGGTTGAAGAAAGGGCCATGGACACCAGAAGAAGACCAGATCCTCATCAATTACATTCAACTCAACGGCCATGGAAACTGGAGAGCTCTACCCAAACAAGCTGGTAATGAACCAGTCTTTTTCTTGTTCAATCCCTCCCCCCAGAAAAAGAAAAACAGACAAAACATCGTTAAAGTCTTGACTTGTTCTCATCTTGTTCCTTGTTCTTCCTTTTTTCCAGGTTTATTGAGGTGTGGGAAGAGTTGCAGGCTGCGTTGGACAAACTATTTGAGACCGGATATTAAACGGGGGAATTTCACCAGAGAAGAAGAAGACACCATTATCAACTTACATGGAATGCTTGGTAATAAGTAAGTCTCGATCTTGGAGTTTCAAGTTCCAATTTTTCAGTAAATCACATTGGTTTCATAACCATGTTTTTATTTTTATTTTTTTTAATTTGATCATAAGCTTAGGAATTTGTGGGTTTAAAAAGATTCCTTGTGTTAGAAACAGTAATACAAACAAGATTAGCACTTTGGTTATTGCATTTGTATATACTAAAAGACAAACGTTGTTTCCTTGTTTTATTTTCTTACAGATGGTCGGCGATCGCGGCGAGGTTACCGGGACGAACCGACAACGAGATCAAGAACGTGTGGCACACACACTTGAAGAAGAGGCTCAAACACAAC
Organism: Abelmoschus esculentus; assembly: GCA_035048815.1. NCBI lineage: Eukaryota > Viridiplantae > Streptophyta > Magnoliopsida > Malvales > Malvaceae > Abelmoschus > Abelmoschus esculentus. The sequence goes on from JAUCBN010000031.1 coordinate 13,232,613, forward strand.
CATGGAAATAACAGACAGCAACAACTCATTGATTCAGACAAAGACATCAAACAACAACAACAACAACAACAACAGCCCGTGACTTCAGATAGCCCACAACAATCCAGCAGCGAGAACAACAGCAACAGTGGTAGTAGCACCAGCACCATGAACACCGAAACCAACGAAGATTTTGTCTCTGACATCGACGAGAACTTCTGGTGCGAAGTGTTGTCGGCGGACAGCTCGAACATGGCCTCCGATTTCCATGTGGTTGTCGGCGGTTCGCACCTGCGAACTCCTGAATATTTGACGAGCTCGTTGGAAGTGGTGAATGACTACGGTTCCGATGTCTATGACTCCGATGCTAACATGGATTTTTGGTACAATCTTTTCACCAGAGCGTTGGAATTACCTGCAGTACCTGAATTTTGACCATGTAATTAACCTTTTCGATCAATGTTAGCTTCTTTTCTTTTTCTTTTTCTTTTTCAATTTTACCCCTTCATTATTCGGATTGGGACTAGAATAAAAAGAAAGCAAAAATGTAGGAGTATTTTGAGATTGTCAAAACTTGCAAATTACTCTTTCAAATACAATAATTTGGTAGCACTAGCAAAGTGCTTGTCTAAAGATGACTATAATTCACTTGTTTGTCTTACTCCATTTCATTATTTGCGATGTAAAATTTATCCTATATCATTTATAATAGTAACAGAGCTTCGTTCACGTGATAAGTAATTTATAATTCGAGGAAGTTTTGAGTTCAAGTCTTATGTATGAATAAAATTTTTATTAAAAAATTATCCGTTAAAATCAAGTGAGCGATGCAGGTTAATCTAAATTAATTAAGATAAAATTCTAAAAAACTGAGAAGATAACAAAAAATTATTTATATTGATTTTGATAAATAATATATCAATTATGTTTTATGTTATAAATTCATCTTATGAATTATTAATTTTAAAACAAATGATTTAAATTATTGGAAAGAAATCGAAGTAACATAAATGTTTACGAATTAGATTATCAATTTCGTATTTTGTTGGGCTTTTTTTTTATGGTTTATATTTAAAGTTTAAAGTTGTTCTTTTTAACAGTATCATCTTTAAAATTTAAATTTCATTTTTTATTGAAAAATTAATATATCTTATCATTACCAAGGATAGATCTTAGCAACAAGTTCAATTCAATGTTTTTGAAAAAAAAAGATCTAACTATTTTTTTTATATAAATTTAGAGAATTATTAAAAACTTTTTTTTAAATAATTTTTTTATAATTAAAGATATTTTTAAAAATAGTTATACTAATTAATATATAATTTTTAAAAGTCCAAATTAAAATTTTATTTTTTTAAAAAAAATAAAACTTTAAGGGCAGAACATTCCATTCAACATTTATTAATTTAAAAAATAATGACGTGACCAAGATTTTTTTCAGATTTTAATAAAGGAAATGGGTGAATTATTGAATATAAATAAATAATAGTAATGAACTGACCCTAATCTTCTAAATAATAAATTTTTAATCCGAGACAATTGAGTACGGCGTAAACTATTATTTAATATTCATGTTTTAAAAAATAATAATAAATTAATGTAATTTAAAAATAAATAAATAAAAATAAATATATTTTTTAGGACCACGCACAGCTTAAGCAGACATGACAAATCTTGCTGGCAAACACATGTTAAGATTGCACGACTAGATATTTATTTTTTTTAAAAAAATTCTCGTTAAAATTTTATTTATTAAAATCAGATATATAATATATATTTTTTATTTAAAAATAAAAGAATATATATTATATATTTTTTGAAAAAAATATTTCTGGCAGATTATTGTAAGATTTAAGCTTCGTTTAGGATTGTTTTACAAACCAGCTTTTGAGTCAAAAGCTGGTTTGAAACACAGAGGCAATACTAAACAATTAGTTTTTTAAAAGAAAAAAAAAAACTGCGTTTGAAAAGTGATTTTCAACCCAAACGCAAAAGCTAAAATTTTTAACTTTTACAGTTGGGAAAGTGCTTTTTAGAGTCAAATTACAATTTTAACCTTCATTTACTATGTTTTATTATAATTTAATTTTTACAAATACATAATTATATTTAAAATAAATTATTTTTTAATTTAAAAATTATATATATTCATATAAAAGTTATATATTTTCTCAAAAGCACTTCTAAAAAGCAATTTTCAAAAATAATTTATGTATTCCTTTATTAATATTTTATATTTTATCAGAATTTAAATTAATATTATATTATAAAATAATTTAATTATCATTTAAATATATTTTTTAACTTATAACATCATGTCTAAAATAATCATTTATTTTCTCAAAAGCACTTTTTGACAGCAATACTAGACACATATATTTCAAACTAAAAATTCAAAAAAAAAATTACCGCACTTTTAAAAAACAATACTAAACTGGCCTTTAATCACAGCCAATCATAAGTTTGGAGAAAATAAAGGTATAAACATTTAAAATAACCACTAGACATGAATCGGACAAATGTGTTATTAATTTATTCCCGAATTAATTATTTTAATAATATAAAGTCCCTACCAAATAGGCATTTAATTTCATATCGGATTTGGAGTTATCAAAATATAATATATTTTAATACCACGTGATCAAGGTCCATAATTTTATTATTAGAAATTTGTTTTTTTTTTAATATAAGTATATTTACAACTATCATAACCTTATATTATATATTTTCATAGATGAATGGACCGATTAATATAATATATTTTTATTTGAACTCAAATAAATTTAAAACGGACACGTATACAAGTAAATTTATTTATAAATTTATATAGAATAAGATTTAAATTTAAAATTTTAAAACTTTCATCTTTATTACTACATCAAGGTCTAGTTTTCTGAGTAAAGATAAAGTAACATAATTGATAAAAATGACGATCACTTTAGAATGATAAAAGTGTCGGATTAACTTGAAGTGTATATCTTATGTTCAGATTATATTTATTAAGTGTTTTAGGTATAAAGAAGAGAATGAACTTGAATTACGAGTTGGTTTTAGATTTTTAGTTTTGCTTCTTGAGAGTGTTGTTTATTACGTGAAGGATCTATCTTTTAAGATACATTTAACTTAAAATGATGAAAAGTTGAGATTTTGAACGAAATTTTTTGAAAAGAACATGATTGAGGTTTGAAGGTGAGTCTTGGAGGAAGGTTAGTATATTATTAACCCCTTGAATTTATAAAAATCATAAAAATAGTATTTGAGCAGTGGCGGATCCAGAAATATTTACGAAGGTGGGTACAAATCAAAATATACTTTAGGGTGGGCACAAGTCATAAAATTTAAAAAATTCAGGGTGAGCACAACCATAAAAATTTTAAAAAATTAAGGACTAATTCAAAAAAAATTAAAAATCAAAACCAAATGTATGAATTTTAAAAAATTTAGGGTGGGCACGGACTCATCCTCTTCCTAACTTGGATCCGCCAATGTATTTGAGTGTATAATTTGATATTTGGGGTTGATTTGGGAGCTTAAGATAATTAATAATGTAATTCGAATTTATTGTTAAAAGGTGCTTAAATGCGTAGCAATTCACCTTATACATTATAAATAATTTATAGATTTAATTTGGGGTATATGGGATGGTTATAAGTGAAAAAGAAAAAAAATAGTTTTAAACCCAATAATATCGACTCATGTATTGGTACAAGTGTATTGATACTAGTACTCCTTTGTGGGTGAGAGAGGAAAATTATGAATGGTGTTTTAGTATACGGCAACTCGCGTATCAGTATCATTGTTCTATTAAAGTTGAGGATTGATATAGAGGGTGTACTATTGATACTAAGTACTGGTACACGAGGGAGATATATCGATATGAGCCTTGAAATCTTTTAAAGATAATAAACGTTCGAGAGTTTCATAATTCATAGTAAAAGGCCAAGTAAGTCTCTAGGGGTGTAAAATGAAATATAAAATTAAGAAAAATAAAATTTTATCTTCCTACGTGAATAAAATAAGAATAAAATGGGATAAAGTCTAGAGGTTCTATGTGATACCTAGACTATTAATGTGAAAATCTTACGTTAATAGTATTATTGCATTGTGAATATTATATGTACTTAGTGATGGGATTCAGATACCCAATGTGTGATCCAATATTATGTGATTTCGGACCACAGTATAGGGTGTTAGATCCGAAGCTTAATGATAATTGGATCATACTCAAGTTTTTACGGGGATTAGGCCTGAGTCTTAGTGATGATCGAGTCCTTCTTGTAAAGTAGGCCTAGATGTTATATGATTACCGAGCCATGTATTTATTGATGCTATATGAATATTTTCATAATGTTGTCATGTGAGTAATTTAATGATATGTGTTTAGGTGATTATAATAATATCAATGCATATCTCGATATCGTATCTTGTCTCATACATTTATTTATGATTTACTTAACGTATGATTGAATGAAAGTGTATCCACTGAGCTTTTATTATCTCAATGTTCTAAATTATTACTTTAGAGGAGTACAACACTTAAATAATCGGACTATGTATTCTATGACTCATATTATAATATTGTAACTCTCATTTAAATCAAATTTATATATATATATATATATATATATATATCAAATGCTATTTTAAATATTTTTCAATGAAGCTCCTAAATATCATTTAAATGTTTATTTATGTTTTATTTTTCTTAAATAATTGAAATATGTTATAAAACTTATAATTTTTTTTGAAAAATATATACAATTAAGAATAGATATATCATAAAATTATTAAATAAAACCAATACAATAATAAGAATCCCATATAATAAAGTCAAAATGAGGATAAATAAATAAAAAATATTGAGATATTAATGATAATTGGGAAAGATGTGACAGAATATATAAAAATATTATAAAAATAGAATCATGAAATAGTTTAAAATGAAATTATATAAAAATATTTAAAAATATTAATTTTTATATATATACAAAAATCTTATAAAATCAATAAATATTTTGTATATATTAAAATTTTTATTATTTCTATAAATATTTCTGTATATGTATGACAAATTAATACTAAAATTTTTATTATTTTTATAAGTATTTATATATAACTTTATTTTAATTTTATTTTAAGCTCCTTACATTATTTTTTTTCATCTAGAGTGGGGTTGTAAATGAGACGAGATAGATTGTAACAATCCGGATTCGGATCCGAGTGTCGGGTTAACCCAAGAGTTGAGCTTCGGTTTTTAGGCCCGAGTTTGTTTAGTTTAGGCCTTTCTGGGCCTTAGGCTTGTTGGGCTTATTGGTTGTTGGGCTTATGAGTTGTTAGTTGAGGACTTTTTGGTAAATGGCTAAAGCATGAAAAAAGGGGTTAAGGGCATTATTTTCTGCACTTTGCAGAGAGTATGAGATCATCCCTTACAACCTCATTTTTTTCATCCTTTGTCTTTGCAACAATCATCAAAGGTAAGGTTTTGAGGGTTTTCTAGTGGAATCTCGTTTTAGTGGTGAAGGGTAAGTTTTTGGGTTGTTGAAGATCTATCTAAAGAGGTAAGAATGTAGGTGAGTGGTGAAAATGAACGTTTAAGTGGGGGTTTATGTTGAGTTCGGGAATAGGTCTTGGAGGGTGTAAATCTTAGTTTTTTCAGTGTTTTAGACTCTAAGAATCATCATCTTGGTGTCTAATTCACTTCTTATCTTCCCCTTTGTAGAGAAATAAGTAGGAGAGTCTTCCAAAAGCTTGAGTAAGGAGAAAGCTTGAAGAAGAGAGGGAAAGTCGTTTTTGCTATTGCTTTGCTGAGGTTGATACTCCCAACTCTTCGCTTCATTATTCATATCATGGTAGTTGCATACGTATAGATTTTCGATGCTTGTGTGCTTGGTTGGTAGCTTGAAGACATTAATGGTGAATTTCGTATTAAGGTGTTTGAGGTTATAAAAATGATGTTAAAACACTTTAAACATTAAGTAGGAACCTGTTAGGATCGAATGAAATAAGTTTAGGAAGAATGCTTAAAATTTTCTAAGTGAAACCTGCAGTTTCGTGCAGGTGGTATCAATACCGGTGGCTCGTGTATTGATACCCCTGAGAGAGAAATAGGCTAATAGGGCAGGTGTATCAAAACGGGTTTCGATACCAAACCCTCTAGTGGCATCTTCGATTCGATACTCGTATAGAAGCATATAATCCCCCTTTCGTTAACCTTGAAGATGGTCAAAGGGTATCGATACCAATGTTTTGATACCCTCTTTGGGTGGGTATCGATAAAGGGCGTTTCGATACCCCACTTAGGAGTATCGATACCCCTATGTAATCTCGCCAAGTAAGTAGAGATTAAGGTTCGATAATAGTGATTAAGGGTCCTATTGAATCTTATAAATAATGAAATGAATTATTAAATTAAGATTGATGATTATAATCCCGAAAGACTAAATGGTGATAATCTTAAAGCGTCTTGTTGTGAAAGGTCCTATGTGGATCATTTGTGTGTGGTCGAGTCTTTGTTTGATAGAAATCCGGATATCCAAAAGTGTTGCAACACGTCGAAGGCCATCCGATGTAACATTCCGGGTGATGTATTGAAGACCTTTATTCCGAGTGTTGGGTTGCCTCACTCAAAGATGTTCGATGTAACATTCCGAGCATGAGATTGGTTGGGAGGCCTCCATCCCTTATTTTTCGAACGTTGAGCGGCCTCGTTCGAAGATGTCCGATATAACATTCCGGGCATAGGATTTGAGGGCGGCCTCAATCCTAAGTGTAGGATCCCGATGCTGTGTGGACGTGGGCCTCACTTTGTGTGCTTTTGTTGTGACATGTGTATGTTGTGTGCGATATTATACATTTTTTATGCCATGTGATAGGCAAGCATGCTAGACCATCATACCATGCACGATATTTATATGTTTTGCTTTACTTTACTGCTTATGATATGCATGATCTTGGGCCGAGTTCGACGTACCCACTGAGCTTTTGTAGCTCAGCGTTCAAAATGTGTTTTCGTGTGTAGGTTAGGTGAAGCCGGTTTCTATGAAGCACCATCGAGGTTTGGACTTCAGCATCGACTTGTGTCAGAGTACAATGATTAGATGTAGTGGGCTAGTACTTTGTCGAACCCTATATGTATTGTAACTCTATTTAATTATTGTGTCGAATGTTTTAAATGGTTTTGTAATATTTGGAGCTCTGTATTGTTTTAAATATTAGGTCATGTCGCTTTTGGATTTGAAACTTTTGATATGTTATGATTTTATTTGGACTTGAAACGTTTTTACTTGGGCTTGGAGCCAAAATTTTGAAATATAGGTTTTGGGCCGGAGGCCCAATGTGACATCCGGGTCGTGGTGTTACATAGATCGTGAGCTACTCGAGTTCGACTCGGTCAAAGCTTGTTCAAAACTCGAATCGATTGGACTCTACTTGAGCTCAAATACGGCTCGAGTTCTTAATGAGCCGAGCCGAGCTATATGACACTCGACTCAAAAAGCTCATGAGCTACTCGAAAACATAAATATAATTTTATAATTTAAAATCTAAATATCTAAACTTAAAACCCTAAAATCTAAAACCTTAAATATAAGTCTTAAACCCTAATTTAAGATATTAAAACCTAAAATTAACAAGTTTGAGTTTGCACAACTTGTGTATTAAAGTTTTTTCTCCATTAAGCTTTAAATGAGACGTGAGAGATAAAAGTTACTCGAGTCTAACACAGTCAAAGATCGATCAATACTTAGCTCGATTAGGCTCGAAAAAAGCTCAAACTCGACTCGAGTTCTTAACGAGCCGAACCGAGCTCAGATATTTTAAGTTCGTTTAAAATTACTCAAGTTCGAACTCGACTCAAAATTTTAACAAGCTGAGTCGAACTTAACACTACTCAAACTCGACTCGGCTCGTTTACACCCAGACGAGAAAAGAAACACATTCATTTGGAATGATAAGTTAGTCTGCTCGTCAATTATTGCACTTGAAGGTCTGCTCGTCAATTAATCAAATTTTAAAACGTGGAGAAATGATAAGTTAGTCTGAGTGCGGCAGGTATAGGTTTTTTAATAATATTTTAAGTTAATTTTTTTTATTAATTTTGAAATTTATTCAAAAATACTATAAAAATTAAATTTAAAACTTATTTATGAATTTTGAATTTTGTAAAAAATCCTGAAAATCAAATTAAATATTATAAAAATCTAATATTTAAACTTTGTTTTAAGCCAACTGAGGAAAATAGGAGTGAGTGTTCGATCAAGTTAAGTTATGTCAAAAAATTTTTGAGTTATTCGAGTTGACAAGTCTAATTTTACCATTCAAATTTTTATTCAATTTTTTTTGAGTTGAAGAAATTCAAGTCAAGTTGAATCGAGTTTTCGAGTTTTTATAAAAAATAATTATATATTTTTACTATAGTACGATTTGATTATAATTTAAACGACTTTTACTAATCATATAAGATATATATTCATATTTTTATATGCGATAATATTTCTTTATATTTTTATATATCGATATATATATTATAAAAATTTGAAGGACTCGTCTCAAACTTAAAAATAAATTCTCTAATTACTAAAATTTCGAGTTATTCAATATTTTATTTTACAATTATACTTTATTTAATTTTTTTTTAAATTGAGTTGAGTTTATAAAATTTAGTTAAGCATTTTTTTTAAATCAAGTTATTCAATTTTTTTTAATCAATTAGAGTTTTGCTTACCCGTAAAAAAAACCTAAAGATGTTTTAAGGGTAATTGGGTAATTTAACTCTACAAATGGAGTTTTCGTCCTACGTGGCATTTCTTCAGAAATTCAATGTGTTTTTATTTTGCCACCTTACGGACGGCATTAGCATGTTTCCCGACGGTGATTGGGAACTTAAATTGATATTTTTGGATCTATAAAATAAATATTTAAATTATATATTTTTATTAATAAAATAAATATTTAAAATATTTTTTATTAAAATATACTTTTAAAATTTTATTTTTAGGTAAATTATATCAAGTATCACTAAATTATAACTTTTGATTTATTTTTATTTAAACTTTCAATTGATCTAAATTTATCATTAATTTTAGATTTCAGTCTCATTCATACTATCTTACCTATTAAAATATAAACAAGATGATAACATAAACTATAAGTGATTATATGAATATCATAACGAAACGACTTTATTTTGGCCCCGTTATTTTGAGATCTAAAATAACCTCACTAACCTTTATGTAAATACACTATTTTTTCAAATTAATATCAATTAAAAATAGATTATAAGATATACTAATTGATCGGATCATTAAAAATATTTATATTATTTTTTAATAATAAATTATCAGTATTTAATGAAAAATTTTCACTTCATAGTGCAAATTTGATAATCCCATTTAGATAGTGCTTTTATTTTTAACGGTTTTAATAAAAAAATAGAATTTGAGTTTAATAATTTAATATATGTGAGTTTAGAACTTTAAAATAAAATTATATTATATAAACCACGTTAAAAAATTTAAAAATATATATATATTTTACGTTGAAGAATACGACAGTGTTATGTTCCTAAGTAACGACTTAATACAAAATAATACGACTGAATAGTTTTCATTGTTTGGACCAAAATTTAACAAAAATCTGAATCGTCCACGGTAGACTCGAACCCACAATCTCCCGCTCCGGAGGCGAGCGCCTTATCCATTAGGCCACGCGAACAACTTGGTTACCCAATTCTACGTTTTATCAATTTATATTTGTTTCGAAAAGAGGAAAAATTATTCAAACGTGATTTTAACCTATGAAGGATCACTATAGAATATCGGAAACAACTATCTTTTTGACCAAAAGCTAGAAACTCATTAAAACAATCAAAGTGTTACAGGATCAGACTACTCCCGATGATGTCGAAGCCATCCGAGCGATGGCATCTCGAGAAAGCAAAATGAAAGAGAAAAACAAACCCCTAGGGAAAGCTTGAAGCAGAGAAAAGAGAGCGACTAGGATTCGAAGCGCTTAAAAGCCTATTGTCTGCTGATTAGAAGATTTGGGAGTCTGTTTAAACTGAACGTTGTATAAAAATGTGAAAAAATATATATTTAGAAGTATATAAATTGCAGTACAAAGAAGCAAGCAATAATATACAAAGGATGAGGATGAAAAAAAAAAGAAAATTATTACACTCCTAGTTCTTAATTCTTACGTACATGGGAACAGTGGGTTTGGTTTTGTACCTATAAAGAACCTTCTTTTTCTTGAGCAACAAGTTACCAATGGAAATAACAATCTTCCCTGGTTCACTAATATAAAATGAATTCCTAATACTCCCTCCTTTCTTCTTGTCCTCATTTTCGATCAACACTTTGTACGACCCTTCATCGTCCGGGATGAACTCTTCCTTGTACGACATGTCCCATGATCCCACCACCGTTAAATCCCAAACTATCGTCTCTCCAACCTGATATAATCACATGTATGCATTGCTTAGTCTCTTACAAGGTTAGTTCTGTTTTTCGGGTTACTATATTTGTACCTTAGGAGCTGGAATGTGGATTTGCTCAGTTGTATTTGCTTTGGCCTTAACCACTAAAACCTTGTCCTCTGAGGAAAACTCGTCGTCGTTCTCTCTTTTGAGACCTCCGTATTCAACTGGGAGGTTTTCTGGAGGTATAAATCTAGTTCCGAAATAAAGTCGGATTAAGAAAGAAACAAGCAAATGACACTGGAAGATTTGACATTGACAAAACTAGAATTAATAAGTAAATTATCATGACATTTCTTACTTGAGAAGAGTGCTGGTAACTTTCCCTGGTCTGGCAATGACAATCCTGCTATTCTTTCTTTGAGCTTTCAACCGTGAAGAAAACACGTGGGAAATGTAAAACCACAAGGGAACATTTATGATTATCTGCAATTATCTCAATGATTATGGTGTTGATCAATTATACACATAAATGCATATATACATATATATATATATCATTTGGAATGAGAATATTTTGCTCTTACATTTTGATGGATGAGACCAGGATAATGATCTTGTAACAACTTCCAAGATTTTCGAGAAACAGAACGAAGTTCCTTTGAGGTTTGCCCTGATGAGTTCTTCAAATCTATGATCTGAACGATGGAGTTTGTTCCACCGGCTTCGAAATTGAGTTCCTTGATAGCCTTCTCCATGTTTTGAACTCTCCATCTTAAAAACTTTTCACGCTTCTCTTCTGAACCAAGTATTTTTCGTAATATTTGCTGGTCTTTCAAGGCACCATACATGTTGTAATACAGAGGGTGACCTTCCTTGTCTCTGCTATTTATATAAGCCAGGTTATCAAAACCAAGCCCCAGGTTTTCTTCGATGATTTCATCAGCTTTGAATTCCTTGCGCCATTTTAACGTCCTCTGAAGCATTTCAAAAGCCTCATGAACCTTATAGCCTTTGGCTTTCAAGAATTTCATCAACACGATATTGGTTCCTTCATGGCGTTTGCTTGGCAACAAAGGTACACCCCAAAGTTTAATCTCTTTCAGTTCTTCAATGGCCTCTGCGCTTTCTTCTCTACTAACTTTGCTGCCAGGTTTCCCCAAGAGAGAATTCCTAAGAATCGAGTCTTCAACTCGGCACCTAAATTCAACCAAGGCCTTGTATTTGCTTCGCTTCTTTTCCTTTGAAACATCCTTCCCATCTTCTAGAACTAGTGAAGGTTGTTTTAAGGTTTCCTCATCGGTTTCTAAGTCAAGGGAGGGTTCACCGTATCCTATATCGTCACCCTCTTGAACTTGGAGTGCAATCTCATATTCAAATGCATTAGCCATGTTTTGATCCTGAACCTTGCCATTTTTCTTTTCTCTTTTCTTCCCCATAGCTGGAAAATGGAACCTGAATCCCTCAAGGCTGAAGGTAAAGAGATATAAATAAAGAATGGTATTGTAACAGTTGATTAACAGGCGCCAAATTTAATGTCAAATGCATGAGTTAGATTTTAGTGCATGCCAGGTTTGTTTTGTTATAAAAGGAAATGGTTTTTGCATGCCAAAACATAGACAACTCTCCAACAACAATTGAACAAGAATAAGTAAATTTAACAAAATACAAACATATATTGCATTTGTGGATGAAATTGAAACATGGCATGCCCCCTTATTTAGTTGAGAAATCTATATATTGTGTTTAGAGTATGCAATGTGTTCGAGAGAGAATCGAAACTAGCAGTCAAGAATCTGCGGATTGAAATAAAACAGCGACAAATTTATCGAATACAGAAAAAAGAGTAGTAAATTAGCAGTACAAAACATTATTGAAGGACTAGCATTCAATTGGACTGGTCTACATAATCTTATTCACTACTTACAATATTTCAACCATAAGTTACCAGCACAAGAAGTCATGCATTGTGCAAATTAAGCTACGGAAACACTCTTTCACTCCTTGATTCTCAATCATGCTTTATTGTTACTGCTGGTTCATTACCATCTACTGTGTCTGAACCACTCATCATGGTTTCTTTATGGATGGTGGGAGATGCTCTCACCTTGGGATCCTCATCGATCGAAGGGGAACCACCTATTATATTTTCGTCACAAGCCTCGACAGGAACAGTGGCATTAGCCGCAGTGGTGCCGGAGTTTTCATTAAGCTGTCTTCCAGACATTGAGCCAGCTTGCCGTTCCTCGAATTTGGAGATGACTTGTTGAAGCTCATCATTCAGATTCAGTGCCTCAAAGAGAACTCCGTCGTCATCAGTAGTGCTTTCTATGATCATCTGAATAACCGGCTGTGACTGCTTGCACTTCTCCAACATGCTCTCCATCAGCTCGTCCTGCAATCACACAAGAATTCATTTTTCGTGACATTTCATTTCCTGGCATGCCAAATGACTTCACAAACATAAATGGGTGGGTTTGCTGCAAGGACTGTGAAATACAAAGTGCACAATTACAGTTAAATCATGGTTTCCTGTTAAAAGAAGAATCATTACCAGTGTAGTTATCGGCTCTGTTTCCTTGCTCAACATGCTAGAAAGCACCTCGAGACTGTTCCGAGTTACTTCAAAAACTTCTTTCGTTTGTTCAGCAGAAAGACTCCCATAACTATAGGTAAATTCACCACCATCAGGTCCGGTGTTATCGACGGGGTAATTATCGTCGGGAGGCAATCTCATACAAGACTCTAAGGTAAATTGCAATGGGGTAGATTTCTCGCTAGCTACCGGTGGATGCGTACTTCTTTCTTTCAAGCTCTGCTTTATGTCAAGATAGAGAAACAGTAAGCAAAAAGCTGGAGAATTACTCGCTTCAAATGCATGATATTTTTACATGCTAGTGTTGGCACTTGGCAGGTATAATCATAGATCAACAAATGAAAAAGAAAACGAATTTAAATGAAAAAAAGGTATATTTACCACATAAGTTTGGTGAAACACAGGCAGGTAAGCAAGATCCCGGGACTGTCCCCAAGCACGAATCAACTGCAAAGCCTTTCCTCTATTCCCACGATCGGTGTATGGATTCTCAATCATCTTCACCATCTCTTCCAGCACCTTGGCCGAAGCCACCTCGGGAGCCACCTTGGGGCAGTTGGTGGTACAAGCTTCCAACAAATCAAGGGTCAATGATTGGGTTACGGTGTTTTTGGCCGATATCTTCTTCTTGATGGCTCTAACAATCTCGGTTCCGTCGAAGTCTTGTGTGTTGATCATGGCACATATCTTCATGTTCATTCCCCAGTTGGGTTCCGTTAATGTCTCCGACGTGGCCTCATCGACGATTCGTGATTCGGGTGTGGGTCCTTGAAGGATTTCCTTCATCTTCCCGCTCACCATTCTACTCATTTGAGCTCCTCCCGTTTTCAACTTCTCTCCCCATTCGGAAAGCTTCGTTTTATCCATATCCTACTGGTGTTGGTTACTGATTAAATATCAAAATCTACATAAATGAAGGTCGTTGGTTGATATTCACCCAAACATTGTTTACAGGCAAAGATTGAGCTAATTGAGGAGATTATAGCATTCACACTAAATAAAGAAAAGGAATGAATCTGAGGTGAGTACTTAGTGGGAAAATAGGGGAAAAAATAAATAAATGCTTTCGCTTTTGAATTGGTCATTTGCTCTTGTTGTTGCATGTGCAGGGAGATGAGGAGAATGGTCCGAGTCTAAGATACGCGTGGCTCGTTTACACAACAGATAAGAAATGGGCCGTGCTTTGTTAATAAGACTCGTGCATGAGGACACTTTATATCTTATTCTACCTAAACCTCGATGTTTCCTTCAAAACACATAAACCCTGCGAAAACCGCCAAAAAACACTCTCTTTTGAAGCTGCACCTGAACACATCAACTCATGTCGCACGCGCTCCATCTTGTTTCTGGTAAATTTCTCCTCTTTTTTCTCTTGGGTAGCTGTCATTCACTCTTTTGCTTTCTGTTTGGTTGCCAAGAAACTGTGAGAAATGAAATTGGAGGAAATGATATGTTTGCTCTTTTGCTCTATGAAGTTGAGAACTGTAATGGGTGTTTTGTGCATATCCCATTTTTTATTCCACAGAGCTGAGCTCAATGGGTTTCATACTTTGTTGTTTTCATTAATTTTTTGGGTTTATCTTAAGAATTCTCTTACAGGATTAGTTTAGTAGACAATGCTTGTACATGTTTTGAGATAACTACAATTACATTTTACAGTTTACATGCTTATACATGTTTTTGGCAAGTGTCATGCGTAAAGAAATCGTCTAAAATGGTTATTTTCTTAATATTCATCTCCAGATACTGGTTTTCGTGTCGTGTAGGTTACGGACCAACAGACAGCAAGTATCTCTCGTGCTCAGGTATTTCCGGAAGAGCAGTGACTCGATCCTTTTCCTCTTCACATAGTGACCCCAGAATTTGTTCATAAGTGAAGGTTGGATCTTCAAAATGTGGTTTCAGGGGAATATCTTTTGCGTGCAAAGCAAGTTATGATGGTCACAGGAGAAGCCTTGATTTTTCGTGGCAAGGACATGGAGCTTTTGAAGAATGTCCAAGCTAAACTTCACCAAAGAGCAGCTGCTAAAGGAGATAAGACTGAAGCCTTACAAAGGAAAAGTAAAGAGAGTGAAACAGTTAATTCTCTCCTTAAGCTACTAAACTAACACTCAGTCAGTCGAACAAGGTGAGAAAAAAGATGGCATTGGCAACAGCAGGGACCTGAATTCGGATCATCCTGAAGTGAATGGCCCTTCCAATGAAGATCAAAGCTCCAGCTTCTTTGGTTCAAACGATAGATTGAGGATCGAGAACAGATCCCCTACTTTAAGCAGACCCGCATAAAACTTCCGGCGCAACTCACCAGTTCCACAATTGAAATATCTGCAAGTTTATTCCAGTGAGGAGACTGCCAATTCAGATTTGAGTTTTGCTGAGTCACCTCCTGCACCCTATCACGTACCTGAATAAGAGGCGGAACTAGAGTCTGAATCTGAGCTCCATCAAGAGTCCAACATGTTGGATGAGTTATCAGAGGATGAATCTTTGGATGTTAATAAAGATGAGACGGAACGACAGATCGAACATGAAGCTTTGAGTGCATTGAAGCTACCTGTACTAAAAACGACGTGAGCAATAGTGTATTATCTCTATTAATCTTCAAAACCATTGGTATTTACTAATAATCTACCTCAACTCTGTTTCTCTTTGTCCTCCAATTCATCCAACCCAATATTTACAAGCTTTTTAGAAGTTTCCTCTTAGAAATCTTCACCACCCACTTTTGTTTCCTTCAAATCTTTGACACTCTTCTGCTCTTTGCTTGAAAAAGAAACTGTGGGTTGCATTCATTTTGTGTAAAAGTTTGTTAATTGGAAAATTTGATGGAAATTTAGTAAAAAGATGCTCTTTAGGAACGTTGGTAAAGGGGTGGTAGATTGGAGTAAAAATTCTCTAACCCATGCATCTTTCTTTGTTTCCTAATTAAGATACGAATACAATACACTGGTTGCAAAAAAAAATTGTTTTTGCACCAATGTAAAAGTAAAGTCCAAAAAAGGTTTTATAAGATTAAAAAGGTCCGTTGAGCGCCTCATGGATATGTCATAATAGATCCGAACACTTGCCCCGGATCGACTTCCGGATCATAATTGCTCTAGTGAATAACTAAAGAAAAAATAGATAGATAAAAAATAGATAGATAGATGAGAGATAGAAGAGAAAGAAACTAATTATAAGCGTCTCTCATAGGTTCACTAATTACTTGACTGTTGGCGGGTCTCTTTGTATGTGTTGTCCGGAAAGAGGAGGACTCAATGATTATTCGTTCGCCGGAACCAGAAGTAAAAATTTTGGTAGATAGGGATCCCGTAAAAACTTCTTTCGAGGAATGGGCTAGGCCGGGTCATTTCTCAAGAACAATAGCTAAGGGACCCGATACTACCACGTGGATCTGGAACCTACATGCCGATGCTCACGATTTCGATAGCCATACCAGTGATTTAGAGGAGATTTCTCGCAAAATATTTAGTGCCCATTTCGGCCAACTCTCCATCATCTTTCTTTGGCTGAGCGGCATGTATTTCCACGGTGCTCGTTTTTCCAATTATGAAGCATGGCTCAGCGATCCTACTCACATTGGACCGAGCGCCCAGGTGGTTTGGCCAATAGTGGGCCAAGAAATCTTGAATGGTGATGTGGGTGGGGGTTTCCGAGGAATACAAATAACCTCTGGTTTTTTTCAGATTTGGCGAGCACTTTCTTTGTTTCCTTTGAAATTTTTTTAAAAAATTGAATTTTAAACCATAATGCTTCTTTTCTAATCTTAAATTTTAAACCTACACTCTAAAAATATATCATAGTCTTAATTCTATAAACCTTAACCACAAATCTTAACCTTAAAATCTAAACCCTCTAATTTTAAATGGAGGTATAGAAAAAGGCATAAAAAAGAGTAGACAATTTCTACCGACAGATTAGAGATTAGACTAAGGGTTTTGGTATTGGTTTGTTGGGCTAATTGTAAATTGATTAAAGATTAATTTGTTTTGGATTTTAGTTCATTGTAAATGGATATCTTAATTAAATGGCTTCTTAGATTTATTAGATTTTATATTTTTGAATTTCAGTTTAATATTTATTCGAATATAATCAATTAAAAATAATGATTATATCATTATTTTAGATCGAATCAGACACCCACTCTGATCCAATCCCTTCTTTAATAAATCTTTATCTTCAAGAAATAATTAAAACTTTAACTTTAAAACAACTCCAATTCAATTCTTAAAAATGATTATTAAGAGGAGTCATAAATCTGACCATAAAATATACAATGTATTTAAATAAGATTTTATTTTATAGACATTTTAATTGGCGAAAAAGAAGGTTTCCAAATTAGGACAGACCACAGAACCATTTTGGATCCAAGTAGCAACGGCCCGTTATCCTTCCACTGCCAGGAGAGGGAACTTTTCGCTGCTCTGTAAAACAAGCCTCACGCACTGCGTTCCAATCTAGGGACTGCAAGACCCGTGCCTTCGCAAAAGACCTGTAGCCCAACTCCTCGCTTGGAACGGGCAGGCCAGAGAACAGCAACTATGGATCAGATTCTGTGGATTAAACACAAGTACAACCAACTTAATACCCCCACTTGGGTCACAAGCAGGCGCTACCCCGCTCGGCGGACTATTTCCTCCACGTCCACTTATTTAAACAGAGCATATGCTTTAAATCCTGCCAATGTGGGATTATTTCTCCTTTTCTGCCACATCTCTTCATGTGTTATCCCAAGCGTGGAACCACTGTTATTACCAAAAATGACTGACTCCAAGAGATTAAATAGAGTAATCTAAACGAATTACTGAAAGAAAGTAGTCAGGAAACAGAGTTTTGGTACTCCTTGGTCAACCCTACCTCAGTCTTAATTGCAGACACTGAGTTATCGATTCGACTCAGGGCGTCATCCAACAGGGTCAAGCAGGTTGAGGGACCTGAACGAAGCAGAGAGACGGGGGGAGAATTTAAAACATGACACCAGCAGGCAGCATCAGCATAATCAAAGTACTGGTCTCATGGGTTGTAATAAAGTTATACAAATTATTAAATATACAAATGGTATAAAATTTAGACCAAACATTTTTATCTATTTTAATGTCATGTCTTAGTTAGGATTGAAATAGAATAAATGTCACTGAAATAGATAAAGATACATAGTTTAAATTTGAACTCCAATTTAAAATATATCACTAATCCTTAAACTCTTCAAGCTTCACAATTTGAACCCCAAAATTTATTATATTTTAAATTTACTCCCTACCTTCATCAATATTTAAAAGAATATAAAAAAAATTAAGTAAACAAGCTTATAAATAAATCGAACATACTTTTATTCATATATTACTAATCCTTTTATCTTATATTATATTATACAAAATTAGAATTTGGTTCTCCTCCAAGGGAATTTCATGTACAGATTGATACAGGAAGTGGTGTTATATGGATAGGTTATAAATTCCTGTAAAAGTTTTGGATTTCGGGTTTTGAATTTTAGGGTTTTTTATTTTTTTTAAATTGGTTAAGGTTTATATTTAATTCAATTATTTAAAAAATAAATATATAATATATAAAAATAATCTAATTAAAGTTTTATTTTAAATAATTTATAATTATATATTAATTCCTTAAAACTTTTAAACTTTATTAATTAATTTAATGATTTTCAGTAGTGTTGAGCATGTTCATCATACGTTATAAAATTTTCTTAATCTTACATGTTTCACCCTAAAAATATTATAAACTCCGTCATGGAAAGTTTTTAATAGATTTATATTTGAATTTTTTAATTTAAGTATTTAATATATGATTTAAAATTATAATAGATTAATTATTGAAATGGTCACTACGTTTTTTATGTAAACTTTTAGTAATTTAATCATTTATTGACGTTAAACATTAACGGGGTTGATCTAGTACAATCAAAATAAAAATTACCTAATTAATTTCTAAACTATATTTAATCTATGAATAATTATAAGTTACATAATTAAGTATAAAGAAAATTAGAATGCGGCTACAGACTACTTCAACAACTCTTAGGATGGGTTTCCTATTTTATCATTTTTTTCTCCTGTCATGGATTAATAAATACTAATTGAACAATAGTAGTAATAGAAAATTAGAGATTAAGTAAGATAAAAAATATGAAAGATGATGGAGAAAAATAAAAGAAAATTATAAATATAAAAAATTAAATGTGTAATTATATAAATTATTTTTATTTTAGTAATTTAAATAGAATTGAACTAATAGTTTAAGAACTATTTAGATATTTTTTTTTATTATATTAAATCTCTTTTGTTATAACATTTAACGACAATAAATGATTGAGTGACCAAAAATTTACGCCTAAAAATGTAAATAATTTTATTAGTCGTTTTTTAAAATATAAGTAATCCCCATCAAAACACACCATCTTACATCTTAATTAATCCTTTTGGGCTTAACTCATCCCTGAGATCATGGTCAGGTTATTTTTTCAGACCGTTTCTTGAACTGCTTGGTTGTCGACATATAAATAAGCATGAGTTTTTTTAGAGGTTCTATTTGATTAGTGATCAGAATCCTGGAGTGTGGAGTCTAACTGATGCTGATGAATCATAGAACTTCAGAGATTATGTCACCATAAAATTTTCGGGTTAAAATATTGGACCCGATTCCATGATTTGAACCAAAGTTCAACTACCTTAATACCCCCACTTGGGTCACAAACAGGCGTTACCCTGCTCGGCGGACCAGTTCCTACATGACCACTTATTTAAATAGAGAGTATACTATAAATTCTACCAATGTGGGATTAATTTATTTCTCCCTTTTCTGCCACATCTCTTCGTGTGTTATCCCAAGCGTGGAATCACAGTTATACCAAAAAAAATCACATAGTTGCAGGCTTTGACTACAACACACTTAGATCTCGATTCAATAAGGTTATGCTTATAAAGACAAGTTGTAGACTGCATTAAAATCTTTTCAATTACACATTTACCCATTTTCAGTTTCCTGGTGATGCCATGTTTTTGCATATTAGGAACAATGGCCAAAGGTTTGTTTATTTTCGAAAGCAATAATGTTTTCGAACGAAATCTTTTCAAAACACTTGCATCGATTTAAAAAGGTTTTGCATATTAAACAAAATCCCATAGTTTCAAACTTTAATATTGTGTATACATAGGGATGGACACGGGTCGGGTCGGGTCGGGTCGGATTTTCGGCCCACCCGCACCCGACCCGAAAAATCACACCTTTCACCCGCTACCCAATCCGACCCGGTTTTAGGGTGGAAAAAATCCGACCCGACCCGACCCGACCCGAATTATTAAAAAAATTAAATTTTTAGGGACTAAACTGTAAAAAATAAAATTTAGGGATCTAATTGTAAAAATATTTAATTTTAGTGACCTAATTGTAAAAAAAATTAATTTTAGTGATCTAATTGTATAAAATATATATAAAGAGGGATCATTATTGCAAATATCCCTAAAATATATATGGGAAAATTACACTATTAGTCCTGGGTTTGGTCAGGTCAGATTTTTTTCACCCTAAACCCGAACTGACCCGAGACCACTCTTAGAAAAAACCCGACCTGACCCCGAATTTTTCACCAAAAAATCCGACCTGATCAAACCGGGTCGGGTCAGAACCCGTCGGGTTCGGGTTCCGTACCCATCCCTATGTATACATTGGTTTGTTTATTTTTGAACACAATCATGTTTGATTTGTATTCATTTAATTATTTTTTGAATGTATTTGAGTTTGATTCGTTTCATGTTTGTAAATACGTACAATTTATGAATATGTTTGTTTATATATTCGCCAACATGATCATTTATACGTTGATCATGTTTAGCAGTCAAAAACATGGTGAAAATATATCACTAATCCTTAAACTCCTCAAGCTTTAAAATTTAAACTCCAAAATTCACCATGCGTTCAACTTACTCCCTATCTTCATCAATAATTAATATATATATATATATATATATATATATATATAAACAAACCAAACATACTTTTATTCATGTATTAAGCAAATATAAACAATATAATACGAACAATTCATCAAACGCTCTATTCATTTACCGCTATTTGTCCCAACATTGTAGATTCTTAATTTTAAATTAGCAAAGTTTTCTTTAATCAAATTAGCAAAGACATCAGAATCAAAAGCCGTTTTGGTGTTGCTGCAATAAAATAAATCATAATCTTCAAATCAGAAGTAACCTTTTTTTTTTGTCTTTGGCGTATCAATAATTGCCAAAGGACAATCTTGATTTGAGGAGGGGAGGGGGCTACCAAAATTGTGTTAAAAATGTCCCAAGACAACAAATCTGCTAACCAAAGAGAAAGACGCTTTGCATCAAACAAGGCTTGCAAAGGAAATGAAATTATTCTTTAATCAACTCAGGCAGATTTAAGCTTTGCAGATGTAGCAGCCAAGTAGGAAAGGATTCTATGGCCAACAAACACTAGGAAAACTACAAAGAAACCAAGGAGTTGCAGCGTTTGGAACAGATCCAACTGCAGCATACAACAAGTTAATGATAGAATTATACATAATTACAATAAAAAATGAAAAGCTCAGATGGTTTAGAAGAAGAACTAACCTTCAACCAGAAAAACACATAGAGTAACAGAACTGCTCCGATGCCAACATGGAAGAGAATGGCAAATGCGGCAGGTATGGTATTGGTAGGAAAGTTCTTGAAATTCACCCCCAATCGTGATAGCTATCCAAGTAACCATTCCAAATAATAGCATTAGCTAAATATTGAAGTGAATATACTTGCATTTACATTATGCACACATATGCATTGACTATAAGCATACATTATATAATTATGCCTTCAAAATTGCACCCCTCTACACATTTTGACCGAATGAAAATATAAAAGTAGTGCATGCAAGACTAACCCCAAACAAGAATCCGAGTAACGGCAATAAGGTAAGACCCAGGAAAGCAAGAGAGAGCTCCTTCTGAGGACGCTTTTCGGGAGACCTGAAGATGTGTGTTATCTCTGCTTTGGGCCCATATCTTGAGTAAGGATCAACAGGTTGTGGAGGAGGGCGGGGTGCCTTCTCGGGTGGTTCTGGTAGATCTAACTGAATATGCCCAATAGCTCGTAGTAAAGAGTTCTCCTGAAAAAAGCAAAAGATATATATATTATTGTAACATATTTAAGGGATCATACAAAAATTGAGAATTTTATAAAGCAATAGCAACACTTACCATAACAACATCACCAACAGTGAGCTCAATGTCATATCTACCTGAGAGATAGAAGAACTTCTCAACCAGCCCAAGAAAATTCTACAAGACAAGACAGGTAAGATTAATATATAACGAACAACATAAATAGAGTAGTTTTCATCTGAACACTAGTATCAAATCTTAAATAGGTGTAGCATAAGCTTAGCTAGAGGAAGAATACTTTATGATAATAGAACAGGGCAACATATGTTTGTTTCTTAGTGAAATAAAGAAATCACTAACTATTCTAGATACTAAAAAATAATCTTACAGCCCAAAATGACATTCAACCATGAAAGAAATGATACTTAACTAAAACTATTTCAAATTGTTCTCCAGAGTTTCCAACCACAAAGATGTGCTCAACCTTGCTTTCATGTCTCAACTTGAGCAATGTCTGCAAACCACCAAACTTATCAATAAACTGCCGGAAAGAATACCGTTGATTAAGAATGAAGACAAGTATGAACCTGATGTGGCTTAAAAGCAAGTCCACGAGGTGATGTCAACTTAAAGGATACACGTAGCTTTTGGAGATGGTTTGCTGATAATGATACAGCACTTTGTCCAGCTAAATCTAGCCTATAATATATGGTGTAAGACCATAAAAAAATAACAATGTCAGGGATCATTTGAAAAGATATCAAACATACTAGAGGCTAACTTATAAAAGAGTTGTGAGGTGTTGTTGCATCAGTTACCAAGACAATTATCAATTTTTAGTACAAAACCAACAAAAGATAAGCAAAGGCGACAGATAACATGCTTTACCAGTACCCAGAACAGTTATCAATTATTAGTACAAAACCCACAAAAGATAAGCAAAAGAGACAGATAACATACTTTTTCTGTGTTTCTATGCTCCCAAGATCGCTGTCAAGTATAACGATTTCTGCATTTTCAATTTTAACAAGCCCTGAGACAAATATTGGTACTTTCTTTTGGCCTCCCGTTACATAAACCTTTTCATGCTCAGGTTCATGGAGAACAATCTACAAAATTCAATTTAGATGTACGGGAAACACAGATGAACACAAAGTTTAAACTATAAATCTAAGAATCTGATTACAACCACAATACCTCAAAAACAAATGTGTAACTTCCAACATCTATACTCTTTGGCAAAGTGTTCAAGCTATGTAGCCCAGTTTCAGCATCAAACACAAGTTCCTATATTTATAATATTTGTAGACGTTGAATCAAATTAAACAAAAGGAATGCAAAAGTATAACTTGTTTACAGCAGAAATCATGTCCAACAAAATGAAAAGGGCTTGATAAAAAATAAACCTGGCTTTCACCTAGAGATGCATCCTTTGAACCAGAAGTAAAAGCTCCCACAAGCTTCACAGTAAGAGGAGGTGCATTTGAACCAAGCACAGTGTTAACTTTAACCTGTTATATTCAAAGAAAAAAATTAAAAATCAGGAATAACAAAACCCTAAAAACCAGATTAAATTAATGCAAAATTGGTACAAAGAGGCTCATGTATGCAAATGAATAAAGAAGTGAAAAGCAAGTGAATGCACCACAGATATGCATCATATGAAAAAAAAAAAACATTTTTGATAAAAATTTAAAAGAAAAATGCCAACAGTGGTCAGCATACATACACCACATTGTATAAGGCAGTCAGGATCTAAAAAATACTGTGGAATAGCAAAGCAAAATAGAATGCTGCTGATTTTAATACCATCAGTCTTTGGGCGACAGGTTTCTACCACTTTAGATGAACTTAAGTACTCATGTCAAGGATTTTAACTTTAGACTAACCTGGAGTGAGTCCTTTTTGGTCAATGAAAGCACTGTAGATGGAAGTGATAAGATCAGTGGGATGGAAAACCTGCATGGCAACTGGCAAGTGTGAAATTTAAGATCTATTAAGATCCATAGCTTCATTGCACAAACCAAAGAAAAAGTTTGCCATAACACCTGTAAACAGCCATTGGAATTATGAATTTAAGGTCTAGGAAATCTAATACCATCATCAAATTTAATATTGAATAGATACAAATACATTAGAAATGCAAACAGAAAACCTTGCCTGTTGCTTTCCAAACAAGCTAAGGAGTCTATTTGGTTGAATAAATCTTTGGCATCACCAGGAACTCCAATACCAAGGAAGAAATTAGCCAATCCAAGTATCTTGTTGCCTGGAAGCTGCAGAAATAAACCAGAAGGATTACAGCCCACTCCAAAAAGAAGAAGAAGAAGAAGAAGAGAGAAGAGGCTAAAAGTTCATGATGAGTGAACTCTCCCAAAAGACATTAAGACTTCCATCACTCACTGCTGCAAATGCATTTAGTCCTCTAACAACAGACGAGGTGGTTGCTAAGGGACCTTGATGATCATGTCCATCAACTAACTTATCATCAAAGTAAAAAGCCCCATCATCTGAAAAAGAGGAGACAGTAAAGAGGATGGGGGGAAATAATTGAACAAAAAATTGGTTAAACTATTCTTTTTTTATAGATGAATCATTAATGGAAATAGGAGAAATTTTGAAGAAAAGTAAAACCAAGAAAAAATAACATTTCTCAATACTGTCGAAAAGCCTAAAACCCTAAAACCCTAAAATGAATTTAAAAAAAAAAGAGGAGAAATATACATACCATATTTCTCAATACTGTCGAAAAGCTTGCTTATATCATTATTAAGAGTACTGACCTGCCAACAATAACCAAACATATAAAATGGAATGTGCAAACTAACAATGACAGATAGATAAGCAACAAAAATAATGAAAGAAAAACTTGATCACTTGAGAAGAGACAATTCAACATCAAAAGACACCATATCTCTAATTGAAATAATAAAATGAAAAGATTTAAAAATTCATAGAAATTAGATCATTTCAAGCTCACTTGATGAGCCAAGTGTTAATCGTGAATTGAAAACATTCCTCTTCAGCTGAATATGGTTTATGGAATTTAACCAGATGGCCTAGAGATTTTAGGCAAGTGCTCATAGCTACAGAAAAAGGTAGTTATAAGCTTACAAGAAGGGAAATCTATTTTTTTCCTTACAAGAGTTCCAACAAAACCCTCATGGCCACAAGAGGAATAACCGACAGTCCACTTTTTTTCTTAACAAGATAATTTAATGATAACATCCAAAATAATTTATTATCTAGTAATGATCCTTATATTGCCTTAAAGAAACATAGATTAAGATCCACCACATCCATGAGCTAGATATCACACATGTATTAAGGGCAAAAAAATCAATTCCGAAACTGCAAAACCTATATGGCTAAAAACCAGCAGTTCACCACACACAACAAAAATACAACAGATGAAGTTTAACAAGAGAATATCTTATCATATATTTTAAGCTGATTAACAATTCAAATACATAAAAGTGTCAAAACTGCACCAAATAAAAGCAAGCAACATTTACTACTTACCAAAGATTGGTCAAGTTCAGAAGATGCTAATGAAACAATTCCTGCAAGTGTTTCAAGTGCTATTCCTGGAAAACATGACATGCCTTGACAAATAACTATCTCATAACTGAACTGAACAATTGATAAATGGAAAAAAGAAAAAAGAGGGTAAACAACATTTAGAAGACACTGTCTTCAACAAATAAAAAACTCTATATGGTGGTTGTGCATGACATTGTCTCAAAAAAACAAATTTTAGAATCTAGAAAAATCTTTACCAGCAGCAAATGCACTGGATTCAGGATTATTTGAACTATAGCGCCACCTGCCATCACTCTGGCTGAAAGCCTGGAAACAATTTTTAACATAAAATCAACCATTCTTGAAAAACATACATCATTACAAAATCAGGTTATAGAAGTTGGCTAAAGTGGAAAGGTTATAATAAGATAGAAGATCAGGGCAGTTCAAGTAATGAGTCCTCCACAAACACAAATCTCTCCAATACCATCAAGTTCAACTAGTCCAACTGAAATGGTAGGCCTTAGCCTGTCTGGATAGATCTGGAGAGAGTGAGCACTAAATCAAATCTCTCCACAAAACTAAATCTAGTAATGATAACAAACCTTGACTAAGCGGAAAATTTCATCAGCATTGGCAAGATGAACATCGTCTTTGGAACTCTGATCCAGCATTGACAAACAATGTATTAGAACGTAAAGGGGTGGGGTAGGGGATAGAAACAACTAAAAAGCTATAAAAGCTGGATAAATAAGGTCCATTGATCAACATAGCAAACAAAGCAAGTTTAGGTACATTCTAGAAAACACCTAAGATTTATTAAATTGGATTCATCATTATAACCAGTATCATGCACTCATCTATTACCTTGATAAGCACCAAACCTCCTACAGAATAGTAGAAGTCAAGCAAAGAACTTGCATCATTGACAGCAGCGTTAAGTCTTGTTATAATGCCCTTTTACAAAGGAACGAAAACTATGTTTAAGAGCCAAAAAAAATAGTTAAGATATTTTCAATGACAAGGTTGTATGCCAAATTGGCAATTTCTATTAAATACCTGAAAAGCTTTGTCCTTTATCTTGCATTTCGCTATGCTATTTGCTTTTAAAGCATAAAAAAGATCCTTTGGGATTGAAGATGATGACCCAACAGCTTTCGAAATTAGATGGCAAGCTGCGGCACTTACATTAGGCTTCTTTTCAATTCCAAGAACGTCGAATGTTCTTAGTGCTTCGTATGTCTCTTCTAAACTGGTTAGATCAATTACATCAAATAAGATAGGTATTCCTAAACCCTAATTCTCAAAGATCTCTATTTATTTCCAAATTAAAAAAAAAAAAAAAAAAGAACATCAGATTCCTCGTCACTGAAAATAGAATAAAAAATAAACATACGTTTGACTTTCAACGGTATTCATTCCCCCATCATCCCCTAATTTATTTTCTTAACCAACAAACGAACGAATGGATAAATTTAATTAAAAATAAACAATGTTTTAAGGAAACCTCTTGAAGGATCCATGTTCGGGACTGAAAAGCTCAAGAGCGGCGGATCGATGAGAATCGGAGATCGGCTGAAAAAACGAAGCACCTCCACATATCGATTGAAAGAATAAGAGAACCATAAATCCAACTAGACTCCTGGCCACCTGCAATTAAAATCCGACACTCACTCAGTCTCAAACATCCCCCAAAACTTAAATTCATTGACGCAATTATTAAAATTTTTACTGGGATCTGAAATTTGGAAATAATTTAATACGGTAAACCCTAGGGATTTAGATCAAGATAAACGGAAAACCTACGAAATGTGAATTCGTCGGCATTGTATTTTCCGTTTAAAGTCTCCAGTCTTTGCTGTGCTGCGCAAACTGATAACCGACTGTACTGAGGTAGCTAACAAATACTTGAAATAAAAATATTAAAAATACCCAATTGGTCCAAGTGTAAGTTGAATTTACGAAGTTCGTCCCTGGACATGTAAGCCTGGGCCCAACAGTTTGGATTCTTCAGTTAGTTGGATTCGGTTTAATTTGATAAATTGATTTAATAATTCATCGATTTCCTGCATGGTCAAACCAAGTTTTATGGTTTTTTCATATTAACCTTGATTTTAAAAATTTTGTATGTTGGTCACTACAATGGATTAGCCTTTCATCCAACTATTTTGTCTCTCAATGGATAAAATCAGGATTTAGGGTTGAATGACAAAATTCAATTGATTAAAAATAAATAAAAATTTTATAAATAAATTATTTTTAAAAAAAATAAATAAAGAGATAAAAGTAAAAATTTTGAAAGATCGATTATTTCTCCTTAAACATAATCGAAAATATAATTTTTTCATAATTTTTTATACATAACATTCAAATAAAGAATTAGGAATCAAATACCTAACGGAAGAATTTTATAAAAAATCATATAGAGATAATATTTTTAGTTGTTAAAGTTATAAAAAAAACGTAAAATGATCGTCAAATTTATCTAATTGTTATAAAATATCTTTATACAATTACATATTATAAAATAATGATAAATTTCGATAATTTTAATAAATATTTTATAACAGCCGGATAAATTTAATAATTTATAATTTTAATAATCAAATCGATTATTTTATATAACCCGTGTTCATTTATATATTATACTTTATCTAATATTGAATGAAGAGGGATCAAAATACAATTCAGAAAGAATACAATTCTGCAAAATAGTCGAGAATGTTTTTCGCGGGTCGTATTATCTCGCGTAAACTACGTTGTAGCGCGAATTTGTGCGCTCGATTGGCTTGTATTTTCATTACTATTCTTTTTCAAAATCTGATGATCTGTTTTTTCTGTTAATGTTTATATATTCTTGAAATGCAGATTGCGAGGGAATTTTGGTTTGCGTGAGATTTGTTTTTGATTAGAGAATGGATTCAGCGAAGAATTGGTTATCGAAGCTACAAACGAAGGATAAATCGAGGGTCGCGCAGAAGAATGAGGAGATGTCTAACATTGGAAGTGACGAAGGAGGGAATGATGAAGCCATTGCAGACGATGAAGTTCTCTCTCAGACCACTAGACAAAAAGCCGCCGCTGCCAAGCAGTATATTAGAATCATTACAAGGAACAAATGAAGAACCTTCAAGAAAGAAAAGAGCGGTATAGCTTCCTTTGTCTTTTTACCTTCCTTACATTATGCTCAACTGCCTCTCATTTCTCAATATAAGTTATTAATTATATCGAGAATTGAGGATATCATTAGATATTTCTGAAACAATAATATTGAATCCAACTTTTAATTGTGTGATATTTGAATAATTATTCGAAGTTAGGATTTAGGAATTCTCTTATGATTTTAGAAGGCTGAAAAGGATAGTGCGGATATCAACCATCAAGATATATTAATTAATTAGGGGCAATAAATGAGTCGAGAAAGATGCCAAGCTATTTAGTTTGATTTGATCAAAACTTGATTAGAGCTTGAATTTGATTGAGTTCTTATTGACTCGAGTCGAGCTACTTGATACCTTGCCATCTTTAATCAAATTAAATTCAACCTACTTGAAAATACATGAGACGAGACAAGATAGATCGAGCTACTTAAGTCCGACTCGCTCAATATTCAACTCGAGCTTGAATTTGGCTATCAAACTCAGTATTATTTGGACTTGAGTCGGCTCATTTTCACCCTGTAATAGTAATCAATGCACTGAATGATGCTAAAGACATTTCGCCTTTTCCATTGTAACTAAGAATAAAAATAAGCATGGAACAAAATGGTGTATGGAATATAATAATTTGGAGTGGATTTTTTTTAAATGAAACTTAACATTGGGGATTTTATTATCATGTTTGTTAAACTCTAGTATATCTAGTATACATATTATTATCTTCTTTTACTTATCCATCTTTTAACAATTCAATTTTTGATAGACGCATAATCCTGGAAAAGAAACTGGCAGAAGCTAACCTTTCTGAGGAAGATCAAAATAACTTACTGAAGTACTTGGAGAAAAAAGAAACTGAATACATGCGCCGTCAAAGGCATAAGATGGGTGTTGATGACTTTGAATTACTAACAATAATTGGCAAGGGTGCGTTTGGAGAGGTATACTTGTATAAAACGTCACCTGTTGTATATCTTATTGTGTTGTCCTTGTGCAACAGAATACTTATACTATAATTTTTTAATTTTCTCCAAATCTTTTGAGTTACTTAAAATTATGTATATGGTGCAGGTTAGAATTTGTAGGGAAAAGACAACAGGCCAAGTATACGCTATGAAGAAACTTAAAAAATCAGAAATGCTTCGGAGAGGCCAGGTATTCATTTCATGTGGTATTCTTGAGGTTTCATATATTATTATATTTTAAATGTTTTCTTTGTTATTTTAGGTTGAGCATGTGAAAGCTGAAAGGAACCTGCTTGCTGAAGTTGACAGCAATTGTATTGTCAAACTCTATTATTCTTTTCAAGATGATGATTATCTTTATCTTATAATGGAATATCTACCTGGGGGAGATATGATGACATTACTTATGAGAAAGGATATTTTGACTGAAGATGAATCTAGATTTTATGTTGCAGAGACAGTTTTAGCTATTGAATCTATCCATAAACACAATTATATTCATAGGTTAGTTTATAAACAAAATAAACTGTGAAGGTGTTTTTTTTCTTCTTTTTCTCATGTAGGGTTAACCTTTGGATTGTTGAACGTTGTAGGGATATCAAGCCTGACAACTTACTACTGGATAAATATGGACATTTAAGATTGTCAGATTTCGGACTATGTAAACCCTTAGATTGTAGTACTATCCAAGAAAATGATTTTACTGTAGGAGGAAATACCAATGAGACTGGGGAAAATGGTGAACGCTCACTAGCTCCAAAGCGAACACAGCAAGAGCAATGAGAACATTGGCAAAAGAACCGTAGAACGCTTGTGAGTCTCAATCATTATGTTTCAGTTGTCCCTTTGTCCCACTATATCTCATTCAATTAGTGGTTCACTAATTTCAATTCATAAATCGGTGACTTTGAATTATGTTTTTCTTGTTGAATGAATTGATGACGGTCTTACATGTATATCTTTTTACTCGTGGAATCATTAAATGAAACATGTTGAATTCAACATTATTTTTATATCATGATATGTATCTGTTGGATGAATTGACGACGGTTTACAGGTGCATCTTTTCACTCGTAGAATTCTTTCTATTTGTATGTGTTTGTATGTGCTTCTTAGTTCTAAGTTATTTTAAGAACTAAGCATGACTGTAAAATGATTCTTTTTGTTGTTGCTGTTGAATGCTTGGATTTTACAGGCTTATTCTACTGTAGGTACTCCTGATTATATTGCTCCAGAAGTGCTCTTAAAGAAAGGTTATGGAATGGAATGTGATTGGTCAGTATTTATGTATTTTAAAAATAAATTTCATCTTGTTGCAAGATACAAGTATCTTGGTTTGTCTGACATAGAAACTTAAACTGTAACGTTTTAATTTAGAAACAGAATTGGCTATATCTAGTTGCAGGTTAGAGGATATTTTATTTTATTTTATTTTATGTAGAATGTTGACTTCATTTCGAAAGATTAGATTCGACGTCTCAATGATACATGACTTAAAGTGATTTATCCTTTGATAATGTCTACAATTTATTAAGTTTTTGCACGTGACAATATTATAGGTTATTTTGACTGATTATTATTTTTGCATAGGTGGTCACTTGGTGCCATTATGTTTGAAATGCTTGTGGGGTATCCACCTTTTTATTCCGAGGATCCAATGTCAACTTGTAGAAAGGTAACCTGAGAATATTTCTAATTAATTATTTTACTTTTTCTCTTTTTCATTAGTTATTTTTGTCTGGATTTATCCTTTGGTACAATTCTTTTTCAGTTGCGTAGCAGCTGTATATTACAATAAAATGATTGAAGCAGAAAAGAAAAGATAAATTTAAGAAGTTTTATTTGTCTAATAATGTCAATTTTTTTTATTATTGGCGTTGGAGAACTCATCTGAAATTTCCTGAAGAGGCAAAATTATCTGCAAAGGCAATAGATCTAATTAGCAGACTCTTGTGTGATGTCGATCACAGAATAGGAACAAACGGGGCATGTGAAATTAAGGTGTTGCTTGGTGTGTTCTTTTCTAGATTTTTGGATATGTTCCTTACAATTGTTTCTAGATAAAGGAGTCTGTCTTCCTTCTTTATACTTCTCTAGGAACATCCATGGTTTCAAGGTCTGGACTGGGATAGAATATTTGAAATGGATGCTGCATTTATTCCTGAGGTCAATGATGAGCTAGATACTCAAAATTTTGAAAAGTTTGATGAGGTACCGTTATCTCTTAATTTTCAATTTTAGTACTACTAATCATGTTACAACTTTATTGTGTTATGATGTTAGTTTTCTATTTGCTTGTATTTCATTGTGCAGTCTGAAGAAATGTATTCTAGACCATCAAAATCTGGTCCATGGAGGAAAGTAAGCTTCCAATATCTTCTATTGTATCGATATCATCTATGATAGGATTTGACTTTATTGTTGGTAGATGATGAAATTGACATTCTTTCCTTTGATTCTCTACTATAGTGTTCTGTTAGTGAATATTGTTAATGTTGTTAATTTGATTATGATTAAGATTGTGATTAAGATTAGATGATTTTTGCATGTATGTAGTGTTTGACTACTGATAATTATTATGATTTTTGGCATAAAACTAAAATAATATTCTAACGCTTGATTAAATAGTTATTTTGACCTATATTTTTTTAAAAAAATAATTTAATCCTCAACGTTTTATTTTGTGTCAAAATGACATTCTACATATGAAAAATATTAATCAACTAGCGATAAATAACTTTAAATGTCATGCAAGCCTATATAACATTGCATACCAACATGACCTTGTCATATAGATAAATGTGTTAGAATTGGAAGAATGTTACAATGGGATTATTTTGACTCAAAATAAAACGTTATTTTGTAAGTTATTTCAAGCTGATTATGTTAGTTGACTAATAATTTTTAACTATAATAATTTTATTTTGATCCAAAATAAAACATTAAAAATTAAATTATTTAAATATATATATAAACTAAAATAACTATATTCAGTCTGCCTAATTTTTTCATAACATCCGTTACTATTTTTTCTTGATAATCCCTCTATATATGCTGCAGATGCTTCCGTCCAAGGACGTGAATTTCGTGGGATACACATACAAGAACTTTGAAATTGTCAATGATTTTCAAGTGCCTGGGATGGGTATTCTTCTTCTTTCCCCACCTTCTGACATATATTTCAACACGCTTAAGCTTCATATTATTATTATTATTATTATTATTATTATTTGTCTGAACACTTCATCTCAACTTTATAGCTTTACTATGCTTTGTCTGGTACATGGTTGTTTTAATAATTTTCACTGTATTTTAACAAGATTTCTAGGGTTTTAAGTATCTTGACTTTGTCATTTCCCTTTACAAATCGACATTTTTCTGTCTACTTGTAGCTGATTTGAAGAAGAAGACTCCCAAATCCACTAAGCCATCTGTTAAGACCCTTTTTGGTACAGTTCCTTTTCCTTTTCCTCTTCTTTATCCTTTATTTCTTCTCCATCCTCCGGTATCTCCTTCCCTGTCACCATCTTTACTGTATTCAATTCTTGTGAACATAGACTGTGAGACAGAGTCTTCAAATGCTTCAGAAACAACAAGTGATCAGCCTGTTCAAGGGAGCTTCTTAAATCTGTTGCCTCCTGAACTGGAAGCCACTGAAAAACAGTGCGGAACCCCGTAACTCGACTGAGATGTTGACAAAGACAAGTTGGTGAAAAATAAAGAAGAAAGTAAGGACTAAAGAGTAATTACTCATATTAATAGCTAGGGTTTTTTTTCCAAATAATGTCGAGAGTTACAGCATTGTTGTATAGAGATACTTTTCATGTCGTATTATATCAATACTCTCATGTGTACATGATTTTACTTGGCAATATGTTAAGAATCTAACATCTGTGATTTGCTACCAAAATTACCCCACCCCAGAAGGCCAGAACCGAGAACAACTTTGCCTCTTTAGGACGAATAAAAATTATATGTTTAACACTAAAAAATGTTTTAAAATATAATTTTTAAATTTTAATCATTTTTTCATACCCTAAATACTTGATGTTACACCTTAAAAATATACTATACTTTTAATTTTTTAAATCCTAACTATAATCTTTAACATTAAACACTAAAATTTAAAACTGTTATTTTAAAATAAAACACTAAAAAATGACTAATAAGAACATACAATTTTCATGTTTAAGAACACAATAGAAGGCTTTTATATATGAGTGCTTCACGATTTGAGCAGCTCGTGAGTTGTTCGAATTTGACTCGGTTAAAACTCGATAAATATTCGATTTAGATTAACTCGAATTCGACTTGAAACCTTAACAAGTTGAATCAAGCAAAGTTTAACTCGACTTGATAAGTTCGCGAGCAGCTTGTTAATTTTTTAAAATATTCTTTTAATAATTACTTTAAAATTATTTCATTCAAAATAAATCTAAATAATAATTATTAATTTATAATTGATACTTTAATTTTAATATGCTAGTTTGGTGTATTTTATAGATTGTTACTTTCGAATTTAGACTTTGAAAATGTTTTATATAGTCTTTTGATATTTTTTAATTAAATTTATTAATTTATATTAATATTAAGCCCGATATAGTATTATTAAATTTTATTTTTATTTAAAAATAAATTAAGATTTTTAGTGAACTAACGAGTAACATACTCGATTTGGATGTAACATTTGTACTTTAAACCTAAACTAAAACCATAAAAATTTTCAATCTTGATTTAGCCCAATGAAACGTTGCAATGGAGTTCCATTTAAAATAAAAATATTAAAATTAAATTTAATTAATACAAATTATAAAATAATAATTATTGACTCTATCACATAAGACTTTATGAATAAATCTACTAAACTCAAATATCGTAACTTGAAGATCACCATGTATTAAAATTTTAAATTGATAGTGCTCCACGATTTCATGGTCTAACGATCAACCTACATACAAAAACAACGGTTATGACCATTGAGCTTACAAAGTTTAGTGATACACATCGAATTTACTATACTTTATGATAATCATAAACATAAGCATCCAAACTAATACGAGCAATAAAAATAAATAAATAAATATGTGACACTACCACTACTCGTCTAAGTGCATACTCTCAATCATAAAAAAATGTCATAGATAGCTTACAAGGCTTAACCATACTCTAGATCTCACCCCGATCTTCTGAGTGAAACACACAAAGTCATAACCATAAACTTAGAGTGACGTTCACGTCCATATAGCAACGAGATCGTACGCTTCAAGTAAGGCTCGTGTCCACATAGCATCAAGATCCTACACTCATAAGAATGAAATCCATGTTCATATATTATTGAGATCCTATATCTATATGTGGGATCTCTCATTAAGCATTTTCGAATGAGACATATATGTACATAGCATCGAGATCTTACATTCAGAAATCTTTAAATCATGGTGTTACAACACTTGATCACTAGGTATCTACATCCCATCAAACAATGACTCAACTAAGTAGCTTGGTTTTAAAAGGCGCTAGACGCTTCGAGGCACAAAAGGTTTTTGGAGCTGAGGCGTGGGACGCTAGGCGAAAACGCTTAAAAATTTAATAATATGTTATTTTAATATTTTATTTAAATATATTTTATACTTAAAACATGATAATTATATTATATCATAATATAAATACTTAAAATTAAAATATTTTAATAATATATAATTTTATTAAAAATAAATATATTAAAATATTAATAAATTATATTATTTAAATATGTTATTTTAATATTTTATTTAAATAACTATATATTTTAAAAATATTATTTTATTATATAGATTTATATTAAAATTATTACTAATATTAATTTTTTTATCTAGAATAAATATTTATGTAACAAAATTAATAATAATAATAATAATAGCAATAATAATAAAACAACAAAATCCTAATAAAAAAAATAAGAAAATAATCATAATTTATTTTGAACAAAACTATTATTTCCCCTTGTAAATCATGGATAATTTACCCTAAGATATTGTGATCAGATGAAGAGTGATGTTTTTGTCTATTAACTAATTTTAACAGATACAACTTTCAAAATATATTTCTACTATATATAAAATTAAAATAAATTTAAAAAAGTTATTTTCTTCTTTCAGACACCACTTTTCTTCTTCGCATGTTTTTCTTTTTCTTTCCATGTTCTTTTTCTTCATGCTTTTTAAACAAGTCACAGTGTGCCTCGCGCACCTTCTACCTCAAGCAAAAGCATTCTAAAACGTGTGTCTCCTACGTATCGTTCCGCCTCATCCTTTAAATGTATTTTCTCGATACCTCGCACCTCACAACGCCTTAGATACAATTTTTAATAATAAGCTAAGTAGGTGTCCCATAAGCACATAACAAGAAATCCAATTTCACATAACACACAACATCAATACAAAAATCATATCACGTACAGCTCTAACACAAAATACCATAACCCTATGGTTTCTATCAATTAATATGTCATCATATTAAGTTTATCAATCTATTAACATATTATAAAAGTACACATTAATCATTCTCATTAATTTATATCATTATTTAACGTGATTCAACGAAATAAGTGTTTCTTCAGCACACAACAAAGATCTTAAATATCGCACAATATTATTCGTTCCATCAAGGATTTTTATATGTTATTAACACGAGTAATCATCCAGGTTTTACCAAGTTGGTAGTATATTATGGAGATATGCTTTAATCATTTTTATTAATTTTCTCATTCGTCCGTATTATCTCATTAATTAATTTACGCGTAAATTAATTCATTGATATTCTTCATTTATTTCTATCTTTAACTAACATTTGGACTATTTAATTCAACAAGTAACGATACTCGAATACAATTATCGATATGATATCCCTCGTTAACAGTACTTACACGCTTACCGATGTATGCAACAAAATTTGAAATTAAACCAAATTTAAAAAAATCTGAAAAATAAATATTTAAAAATTAAAAAAATTCAAAAATATAAAAAAATCAAAATAAATCTAGAATGATCCAAATCTAAAAAAATATTAAATAAATAAAAATTAAAAAAATCAAAAATATAAAAAAATTCAAAAATATTAAAATAAATCTAGAATGAATAATCTTAATCAATTTATTAAAAAATATTAAAATATTAAAAAATATTAAAAAAAAAATTTGAATAATCTTTAAAAAATCTGAAAATAAATTTAAAAATTAAAAAAATCCAAAAATATTTAAAAAAAATCAAGTTCTTCTTCTCCAAGTAAAAATCCTAATCAATTCCTAATTTTTTGGAGTTCAAGCCCTCCTAAAACCCTAATTTTTACACTATAAATACCCCAAACCCTTTAGGAAAATCACAAGCAAAAATACAAGAGAAAAAGCCTACGAAAATCAAAGCAAAAAAAGGGTTCGAGTAATTACCATACGAGTTTCATCGAACGAAGAGACATTCACGAGGTTGAAGCAGTGGAAGAGTTCGAAACGTGATCAAATTTAATATTTCCCAGAGATAATTTAATCTAACGACGGATTTACGAGTTTGAAAGAGATAAAAAGAATCGAATTTTTTTATTTTATTTTTTATCTTCATTCTTTTTTTTATATAAATTGAAAATTAAAATATAATTGATTATCTTACCTTTAGAATTTTAAATCAGTAATAATATAAAAAAAGTTTTGAACGTTGAAAATTAGATGAGAAAGAAAAAAGTTGTGTGTGTCAGAAGCCTGAATGAAATCGGCTTCAAACAGAAGCTTGTGTGAACCAATAAGATTAGGGAAAATTATTTTATAAGTCATCATAGATTTAGGTGTTTAAATTTATGTTCTTAAGTTTTAATTTTATTTTGTATTAGTCCTTTTTATTATGATTTATCTTAATTAGATTCTTTTTATGAATTTATTTAATAATTGAATCAATAAATTTGTTTAGATTTGATCTAATAATTAGTTGGTTTTATTAAATTAATTAATTTGTGAGTTGAATTTTAATTATATTTTATTGGAATAATAAAAAAATTAGAGTTTTTAAAATTTATGTAGTTTGATTTTTTTTGATTTTTTTTAATTTAATTTTATATTTGAATTATTTTTGGTATATGCTTATCTTATTTTTTGGTAGACAATACAACCCCTTTTAGGTACCAATTTTGGGCGTTGTGGGGTGCTATAACCTTCCCACATGTAATCGACTCCTGAACTCGATTACAACTCTGATTCAAATGCAGATCAGTTTCATAGATTTTCAGTCGTACCTATTTAAAACGATTGATGACGACTCCAATTTTTGACGAGATTTTGAAGGTCCAATCAATTTCGACCTGGACCAAAAATGATGTCGACAACTGATATTAATTAGCTTACTCAAAACTCTCAATTTCCATAAGTACCATAATTATCTCGTCTGTATTGATATGATCCAATTACTTATCGAAATGATCAAAGCTCATATTGGTACTCGACTCACAAGTTTGTATAATTTCTTTAAATTACAATGTTATAAAGGTTATTCGATCACTAAAGCTTTTGAAAGTCATTTAAGTATGTTGTTAACATAGTTAATTGATTATTATCACTTATCGTCTTTTTATCCACTTAATCGAATATAACTTTCAAATTTATGAATATTTAACCGAGTATTTATCAGTGTTATCCCTTAAGTATGAATTTTATCAAATCACATTAATCTATTCGAATAAGCATCACAATTTATCAACCAAAATAATCAATCATCAATTAATTACACGTGCATCTCAAACGATCCTACAAAGTCTCTAAAGCTTCCATAAGTCTCAACATATTCACAATATCATCATGTATCTTAAAAATATCATATCTCATACTATCGATCTCTAGCTTGCTTCTTAAATATCTCATAATTTATAATCACTAACAATATGTAAGATAATTACATTTATAATGCTTGTTAAATATTTTAGAGTTTGAGGTATACTAACCTTAACTTAATATTACTAAAATCCTCATTTGAGCTTCTTAAATATTTCACTTGGTTTGATTGAATAATCCTCATATAAAGAAAAATACGAAAAATATATTAATTTTATACATTTTTTATACTATTTACAAGGTCAAATACATAAAAATAATTTACCATATTCGAATTTGGTAAAACAAATTGCACCAATGAATTCAAAACAATAAGAAACCCTTAATTAGACGGGTAGAGTCCAAGAAAAAATTAACAATCAATTAATAACCAGTCAATGTCAGTCAACGATCTGATCAACTCTCTGATGATTCGGTGCGACGCAGATACATGCAAAGCTTGGTGCACATGCATGGCATGATCTTGTGTATGCATACACATGAGAAAGATGATGCACTCATGAGGTGCGCTTACGTACGAGCGAGTGTACGTGTACCTGGTGTGTCTGATCCAGTATAGCGCGATACATCGTAATATGGTACACCTGCCTAGATTGATCCACACCTACCTTCACTGGCGATGCGTGGGGCACGTGGGACGACCTTCGATGACGATCGGCCTCCAAAACTTATCGATTCAATATAATGGGCCCAACTTAATATCCTTTCTTTGGGCTTCTAAAAAAGACTTATAATTTTGGGCCCATAATTCAAAATATAAACCCAAAATTTGGGTAGTTATAATAATAGTTATACATAAATAAATCTTAAGATAAAAATATAAAAAATATTATATTATAAAGAAAATAATTAAACAAAATATAATATATATAAATAAACTATTAACTAAATATATATGATATTAAATAATTAAACACTATATAAACAAACAATTTAAAAACATTTAATAAAAAACAATATAAAGACAACTGTAATATAACATTAAATAATTAATCAAAAGGTAAAATAAAGAAAACAATTCGCCCCATGCCTTGCCTTTCCTTTGATGTTTTTTTTCCTCTCTTGAATTTTTTCTCTTTTGGTGTGAGAATTAAAGGAGTCGAGTATATATATATATATATATATATATATATATATATATATATATGGAAATTTACCAAAATATTATTGTTGGAAATTTTAATTTCAAATATATTGTTCATTTCATATTATTTTTGAAATATTATATTTTACTATTTAAATTCGAATACCAATGGCTTGTAATCTATTTTTATACGGTAAATGAATAAAAAATTATTTTTCTTCAAAGACGGGAGAAGACAGTCTGTCTTTGAATAGTGACTATCCTCCCCATCCAGCGCCACGTGTCTTCTTTACCTACAAGTAAATGAAAATATATATATTTGTTATTGTTTGAAGACGGGTTGCATACAACCCTACTTTGAACAAAAATAATTTTTTATTTATTTACCGTGTAAAAACGGATTGTAAGCAATTGGTATTTAAATTTGAACAATAAAATACAATATTTCGAGAAATAATATACAATGAACAATATATTTGAAATTAAAAATTCCAACAATAATATTACAATAAATTTATCATATATATATCGATAAAAATATTTTTTTTTAAAAAATATTTTAATGAAAAATACGTCTAGTTAACAAACTCTTTTATTTATATGAATTAAATAATTATTATGTGGTACAAATGGTCATAAAAGTTATTATTTTTATAAATAATTTATTTTGGATGCTGTTTTGTTAAAATCAATAAATCATATACCTACACCTATAATATATATAGGAATGAAGTTAAAATTTGAAAGTAAAATCAAAACATAGGGAGATAAATTTATAACTATTTTAATATTTTAAAAATATATAAAAAGTAAAAGTAAAAAATCCCCTATCGGGGCGATAATCCACTCATCATCGATATAACTCTGTTATCAAATATACAAACATTTAAAATTAAATTAATATCATAAATCATTGAATAATAATTCAAAATAGATACTATTATAATCACTATTAACTAATTAAAAAAAACTCTCTTGAACAATAATTAATATTATTATAAAGTTATTTTTTTATTTTTATTTTATATAATCTTTAAATAAAATAATCTAAAATCACTTACTAAAGTTTAAACTTATCGTAACTAATAATATTATGTACATTTCTTTTATTATTCCCTCTTATCATGAATGTGATAAAATCCAATATAAATTATATATAATAAAATATACTCTCTTAGTCTTATTTAAGAAATTCAGTATTGATTTTTTAAAGTCAAAATTTTAAAATTTTATTATAGCTATTTTAAATATTTTAATTTATTAAATTTTATAAAATATATATTTTTATATTAATTGATTACATGTTTTTAAAATATATATTTTTTATATTTTTATTGATAATAAATTTAAAATTATAATAAGTTAAAATTAAAAAAATAAAAAAAATCACAAATAAAGTAGATCAGAGAAAGTAATATTTATATATATTTCTACTACTTTATTTATACACGTATTTCTATCGAAATTTAAATTAATTTACAAAAATTCAATCTCAAATTGATTTTTAATTTATTTTTTAAATTAAAAAGGAAATTAAAAAAGGAAATTCCCAAGATATAAAGTTTCTGTTTCCTATCTGTTTCTCCTAAATTCTCCTTTCACTTTCTTTCTTTCAATCGTCTTTCCGCCTTAACAAACAGCACTGCTGAAAACTATTTTTTGTTTTCTTTTTAATCTCAAAGAAGAAATAAAACAACAATTTTTCTTATTTAATTTGATTCATTGTTTTCGGCCGTCGTTCAGCCGTCTTCTTTTATTTGATTGCATATTGATGTTTGGTTGTGCATGTTGAGTCCTATTCTTCTTCACAAGTCAATGTAGCTTTTCTTTACCTTCTCAAATTAGGGTTTACTTTGCAAAATTTGGGGGATTTTGCTATCAAGATATGACTGCTATGTTACGTAGTTGAGGAAACTGAGGGGTCTTTCTGATAGTCATTATAATAAAAGTTTCTTCCCTTCCTTTTTGCCTTTCCTGGGATTAGACTGAAAGTTGAAACCTCCCTGGGTTTTTTAGCCTCATCTATTGAATTTGATTTCATTTTTCGTCTTCTTGTTCTCTTATTAGTTAAAAGCCCGGATTTTTTTATTGTTACGATTTTGCCCTTGCTGATTCTGAAGAAGAATAAGATTTTTTTTTCTTCAGTTGTTTCCTATCAATTTGGTAAATCTCCCAGTCCTTGAGGGCGTTGGTTTGGGGGATATAAACACTGAATTTGTCAAAATTCTAGTGAAAACAGCTTAGATTAATCTCTTTTGGGGGAATTCGGTATTGTTAAAGGGTTTAGCCTCTATATTTGTGGGTTGATATGGATCGTGTAATTGATGGCAAGTTCAAGCTTGGAAGAAAAATTGGGAGTGGCTCTTTTGGACAGCTTTATTTAGGTATAATAACCCATAACCCAATCTCTTTAATGCCTTATGAAAAATCTGTCCTGTTTCTTTGTCTGCATCTCATCTCTCCTTTTTCTGATTTTTTTTTTTTTTTTGTGAAGGGGTAAATGTGAAAACTGGAGAGGAAGTTGCTGTCAAACTGGTATGTTAATGTGACATGTCATTGAGTTTTTTGGTCTTCTGCTGGACTTGTTTGTAGCTGTGTTTGTCAATTGGCAATGATGAATTTTTGGTCTTTGAAGTAAATAAAGCATTCTTCTGTTTGTAATATACTTTCCTCTGGTGGACTGATGTTGAGTCCCAATTCCCAACATTTACAATAGTTTGTATCAAGTAAGCTAAATGCCAAAACGAAAAGAGAAGGATGATTGTTGTCTGTTATTCTTGTTTATCTTTTTCTGTTATGTTGTTAACCTTTGGGATTTAATTACGTTATATTATGGACTTTTAGTAATAACATGATAAGAAATATGCCTTTTTATTTATTTTTCTCATAAAAGGAAAAGTGAGTTTGCAAATGCTTTTCTTAATTTGTGTAAAGTGAAGAAACTTGTTTTCCGCATCCAGCTATGTTCAGTCAATTTCCATTTTGAAGAATAAGAGTGTTTTTATAGGAATGACTGAATGAGAAAACAATACCTTGCTTATGAGAGAAAAGGTGTGTAAATTATTATTGTTCAAGTTTAATTTTGGAAAACAATTTATCAACTTTGTTCCGAATTCCAACCTACAATACTACTCTCTCTCTCTCTCTCTGAAATCAATATAGGGTGTTGTTCTTTTCATGTGAGAATGCATGATTTTGAAGCAAATGACCTTGACTCTCCCCCTTTCCCTAATTTCAGGAATCTGTGAAGACCAGTCATCCACAGCTTCAGTATGAATCAAAATTGTATATGCATCTTCGAGGAGGAAGTAAGTCTGTCTTGCTCTCCCTCTGTGTGTCTGGAAAAATAATATGGTACAACATTATAATTTGACTGTTGTCATCTGGGTTAGCCTTTTAAACTGCACTATCACTATACGAGAAAACAACATGGGA
The DNA here is from genome assembly GCA_035048815.1 of Abelmoschus esculentus. Classification (NCBI taxonomy): domain Eukaryota; kingdom Viridiplantae; phylum Streptophyta; class Magnoliopsida; order Malvales; family Malvaceae; genus Abelmoschus; species Abelmoschus esculentus. The sequence continues at coordinate 13,275,744 of JAUCBN010000031.1, forward strand.
GGAAAACATTCTATCTCTGATGTGATGGAAACCATTAATTTCCTTCTCATATTACATTTAAATCAGTCTTCAGTCAATTTAGTATTGGTCCAAGTCTTGGTAATTGCTGATTTTGAAAGACCATAGCAAATTTTCTTTCATTATCACGCACTATCAACTCAGTCTCTAAAAAATTGTTCATTTTATTGCTAAATATCTTGGTTGATTCACCTTGGTACAGAGGGTATTCCCCACCTCCATTGGTTTGGAGTTGAGGAGGAATACAATGTTATGGTCATTGACCTCCTTGGACCCAGTTTGGAAGATTTGTTCAACTACTGCGGTAGGAAACTATCATTAAAAACAGTGTTGATGCTTGCTGATCAATTGGTAAATATTATTTTTTTGTGGTAAAGAATTAGTTTTCAAGTTTTTTATTATCTAATTTCCCCTTACTCAACCTTTTTCCCCCTCCAGATTAATAGAGTAGAATATATGCATTCGAGGGGTTGTCTTCACCGTGATATAAAGCCCGACAACTTCTTGATGGGCCTTGGACGCAAGGCAAATCAGGTACTAGTTATTGTGTTTTTCTTGTATGTTATTTTGGCAAATAAAACATGTGCATACTCATTAGATTGCTAGCACAGACACCTTTTTCCTACTTATGCTAATACTATTTATACCATTGTTTGCAATAGGACTTTGTTTCACATCAAAAGTTTGAAATATTCTAGTATACTTTTTCCTTCTTAATTTTGCTTCTACAGGTATATATCATTGACTATGGCCTTGCAAAGAAGTATAGGGATCTTCATACTCATAAGCATATCCCATACAGGTGATTATTTCTCTTTTGATTTCTTAATATAGAAATTCAGACTTGAAGATCTCAAGATTTTATAAAGAAAACTGCTCACAAGTTTGTTGCTGCAGAGAAAACAGGAACCTCACAGGCACCGCTCGTTATGCTAGTGTGAACACTCACCTTGGAATCGGTTAGTCATTTCCAACTAGTGACAGTAAACAATATGTTACCGATGCAAGTTTTCTTCTTTCTTGTATTAACTTACATTCTTCAATGTTACTGACAGAGCAAAGCCGAAGAGATGATTTGGAATCCCTTGGTTTTGTGCTTATGTATTTTCTAAGAGGAAGGTTGGTTATATATTCTCAACATGATCATCATAAATGTTCCTTTTTATAATGTTATTACTTTTACTGAATCTTCATTCTTAGTTTTCTCCATGTTGTTTTTTATTCAATTGGTTATTTCTCTGTTTCAGCCTTCCATGGCAGGGTCTAAAGGCTGGCACAAAAAAGCAAAAATATGATAAGATTAGTGAAAAGAAGGTATCAACTCCTATAGAGGTATGGTCACTTATGCCATCCAATGACTAATTTGCTCCCTTTAAGAAATTTATTGAGTTACCAATCTCACTGATATCTGGATTCCTCGCGCTTGCGTAAGGCCTCATATCCATCTATATAGACCTGGCCAAATCTTTGTAACCCCCCCCCCCCCCCCCCCCCCTTTTGGAGTGTGATGAATAGTATAAATTTCTTAAAGCAATTTGAATTCTGGGATGGTACTCTTGAACCATAATTGCCATTTCCATGAATGTTTTTGAAAGGATATGATTCTGTATTTAGTTCTATTATGTTTGTTATAGTGAAATCTAATTTAGCTTAACTCGCATATGGAAGTTTGTTGTATGAATTTGACAAAGGTTTGGTGTTTAATCCCAAAATTAGAGTTAATCCATCTTATGGTTGTTATACTTGTTTAGTAACAATGGCATGTGTGTTAAGCAGGTCCTCTGCAAGTCATATCCAGTTGAATTTGTTACCTATTTTCAATATTGTCGATCTTTACGGTTTGATGATAAACCAGATTATTCATATTTGAGGAGTCTTTTCCGTGACTTGTTTATAAGAGAAGGTTTGTTATTATGATTGTGTTTTCCTTAACAATTCTTAGTTTTTTTTTTTTTTTGTTCTTAAATTCACATTGTTGCAGGTTATCAGTTGGATTATATCTTCGACTGGACTGTGTTGAAGTACCCACACATTGGCGGTAGTTCCAGAAGCAGGGTAAGTACTTATAAACTTCTAGGCCTCTCAGTTTCTTCCACCTTTGGAATATTTACAGCTTTTCCATCTGTTTCTCAGCATGCCAGTGGAAGAGCAGGTTTAGCTGTAGGACCATCCATTGAAAAACCAGAAAGAATCTCAGGTACTATGATCAAACCCTCTACTTTGAATTTAAATATTTGATGAGGACAACTTTTGTTTTGTCTTTCAGAAAGTCTTTTGTTGATTTTACCAAGTATGATGTTAAACTAATAGTAACCTCTTTGCTTCCTATTTTTGATCTCCCTTGTGGGTCATTCCTCTTGACATCAACATTCAGAGGGAAGAGAGATTCGGGATAGACTTTCTGGTGCAACTGAAGCGTTTTCCAAAAGAAATGTTTCGAGTACTAGTCCTCTTCGTGATCAATCTAGAAACAAAACTGCTGAGGATGCTACTTTGTCCAAACATGTGGTGAGCTGTAGTTTTCTGTCAAAGTTCCTTTATCGACTTCAATCTTGTGTGAAAACCTTTTCTGGAGTATAATTCTTAGCTGCTGTAAAACTTATTAGCCGCCAATTTCTTCTCTAGCCGTATTAAGACAGCCTTAGACCCACTTTTAATCTACCTCCTGATTTTGCTTTCAAGTTCCGATTTCATATCCTCCTGTTTCTATTTTATTTCATATAATAGCCATGTTAAGTTGCAAACCTCTGGATTAGAATTAGGTGATTTATGGAGTCGTATCAAATTCATTCCAAATTTCACCACATTTGTGATCAATAGACATATAATGAAACTGATCCTCATTTGTTCATGAACTTAATTTTGTTTCAGTCAATGCATTTTAGTTGGCATAGTACTGAGACCGATATGTTCCTTTTCCTTTTAATTCTGTTCCATCTCTCTTTCTGTTTGTTTTTGGCTCATCTACGGATCTACCACATTCTGATTGTTTGTCGTGTTTGCAATTCCCAGCACCCTGATTCAGGTAAAAGACATAATTCTTCTCGATATGGTAGCACTTCAAGAAGAGCTGTAGCAATGAACAGGCCTAGTTTATCTGGCGAACCCAATGACATTCCACAAAACCAACTACCATCAACTGGTGGTCGCTTGTCTACCACACAAGGAATCCAACATGCTTTTGAGGCCAACCCATCTAGCCATGCTGCCCCTGGTAGAGGAAGCCGTGATGATTACCCTCTTCAAAGTTTTGAACTTCTCTCTATTTGGAAATGATGGAGAGTAGTATTTCAATCGTAAGCAGACCATTCTACTAACTTGTTATCTCAAATGTTGTATAAGGGATACCATACCACCCATGATTCAATGACATTACAAACCACTTCCCTCATCATATTGCCAAACTTTTGTCCATCGTTCTTTTTCATCCCAGGAATTTGTGGCCATTTTACGTGTTTTTAGACAGCATGAAAGAGAAGTCATATATCAGAATTTTATGTCTCATGCGAGTTGAAGTATTGCAATGAAAAACCAAGTCATTATAGACATTACATGTTGAACTAGTGCCTTTAAGCATTGGAGAAATTGATACTTCAAAGAGGAACATGACTTTTTTTTTGGGGGGTGATTTCAGTTTGAGAGCTTCCATTGGTCATTAAATTATTCCGACATTCTTGTTTTGGTTATCAAACTATTATTTTGACAAATTTATAACTAACATTATTTTTTTTTCTCCAATCTGTTTTTTTTTTTTGTTTACTAAAATATTTTTAATTTTTTGAGCTTTTTAACAAGAAGTAAAATCACAACATTAATGACTACTTTGTCAAAAATATAATTTGGTGGAAATAACTATTACGTAATAAATGCCAAAATAACTCTCTTACCTCGGTGATTCAATAATCCTTAAGGAGTACTTAGATTGTATTAAATAAAACGTTATCCAACCCTAAATCAAGTCTTCTAGGTTTAGCCAACTCCTGCCAAACGATTCCGGCTTTCTGCAATACAAGACAGAGTGCATACACATCAGGAATGGAAAATCTCAGGCAACATTGAAAACAAAGTTTAAGCAGATGAATCCAAGTGCTACTGCTATAAACACATATGAAGTTAGGTTAACCATAGGCATAGGGGCAAATATTAACTTGGAAAGCTCAAGTTGTCTTGATTGTACCATTAAACCTTTTAAATTCTCAGCACTTCATTCAAGACTCAAACTTCTAGTAGTCATTAAAATATGGAGTAAAAGTGAAATTTCCATCAAAGTCTATAGATAGATGTATATTATCCAGGCTCAGAGGACAGTCAAATACACCTATGTACTCAACACGAGTATGCTCAATTTTATTTGGAGGATTATGCTCTTCTACTCGAACCCAAATATGCATGGATTATGTCATCACACCCTCTCATCACAAAGCGGGGCGGAACTTCATGAGTGACATTTAACTTATCTTGAGGTCAATGCCAAGAAAAACACTTGAAAATCATATTCTAGAATCAATGCCTACAGAAAACTAACAGCTTATTGTCCATGGTTATTGGTAGCTACTCAATTAGCTAATAAACATGGAATGAAATAATTGTGGAAATGTAAAATGAGAATAGGTAAGAGGATTTCAAGCATTATACCAATCTTAGATACAACAAAGACTAGAGGCGTAAACGAGCCGAGTCAAGTTCGAGTAGTGCTGAGCTCAATTCGACTCGAAATGCTTGAAGCTAAGCTCGATCCGACTCAAAAACTCGTGAGCTTAAAATTATTGAGCTCAAGCTCGAACTCGAAATCAAATTCGAAACTCGAATTCGAACTTGAAAAACTCAAAAAAGCTCAAACTCAAAAAGCTCGAAAACCTCCAATATATGAAGTTCACTCAAATATCATTAAAATTGATCTGAGTTTTAAATTATTAAATTCAACTAAAACTCAAACTTAATTGGATCTCAAACTTCAATATAAATAAAAGTTAATATAAAAATATATTTAAACTTGTTTTCAACCAAAAGGCGAAAAAACATCTTTTTGTAAGGTAAAGCCTTATTATATTTATAGCGCTATTCTCTCCTCCTTCTTTCAATATTTGTGCAATATGAAATTACTATCTCTGATTTTAGATAACTATGTTTGCCTTTGTATCATGCGAAAAAAGGAAATTGTAATAACAGTCTTTCAAACTCTCCTCGTGTTCAACTTGATCACTAGAATTTGAAGTATAAAACCCTTATTTAATACTAATAACTATATTATTATTATTAATGATTTCGAGTAGCTTGCGAGCTTTTCGAGTCGAATATTAAGTAACTCGACTAGACTCGTTAAGGAATTCGAGTCGAGTTCGAGTTTAAGTTGAGTCCAATTGAGTCGAGTTTTGACCGAGCTTTGACTGAGTCGAGCTCGAGTAGCTCACGATCTATCTCGTCTCATTTACAACTCTACTCTCAAGTAAAAAAACACTCTGAACAGTGGATATGGATATGATAGACAAATTAAGCAAGGCTTCGCTGGAAATATCCCCAGATCCAGCAGTACTGGTTTCATACTTAAGTTTTTGAGCTCTTTTTCATGCAGACTGCACAGCAATCAGGCTGAACATAACATGTAAAGTACAGCGACTTGCAATGGAATATATACGATATCAACTTTAATATCGTAAATAAATCATTTTATATAGAGAGATTTTGATACGTTTATATATTGAAAACACACTGAACCAGATTCATCTGCAAAAATAGACTCCAAACATGAACTCGTTAACAAAACAGAAATTTCCTCAAAGAACAAACTTCTATAGTTTCAAACATGAACTCGTTTTGTTTTAAAAACCCCGACACGCTACTAAAGACATAAATAAATTTTGTGAATTTTTTTAAAAATCGCCGTCAAAAAATACTGCTAAAAAGCAAGTTTTGCTGTAATGAGTGAACAATAACAAGGCTCACGGCTTTTTAGGTTACCTCTGCATTTTTACAACCTCTCTCTCAAGGAAGAAAGCTTCATTTCAGTAGACCCTTAGTAAATATATATATATATATATATATCCATTCGAACTCGAAGAGGAACTTGTAATTGGAATAATCCCATTAAGAAAATATACTAGTTGGATATTTATAGTATCATTCTTTCCAAGGTCATAAGAAAATATAAATTTCATTTGATCTCCTATAATATATCATCTGTTACACTTTCTCAAAACTCTAGTCATAATATATCATATAAAATCCTAATTCTAATATACCTTAAAAAGTATAAAATTAAAATTTTTGGTTCGTCAAAAACTAGAATATAAGTGAAAAATATCACATGCAAATAGTGATTTGAGAGGAATGCATCACCTACAACAATCTATAGGTGACGTTTTTTATTTTAAAATATATATAATTTTAAAATTTGTGAGAATAATGACATGCACGTGACGTTCTGTCACGTACACTATAAAATTGACCTAAAACTCAAAATATATCAAAATTTAGTTTTGGATTGAATTATCTTATAATTTTAATTAAAATAAACATTGACAAGTATCTTATGAACAAAAATATCATCCCCTAATCATGTTTTCTTTTATATCTTATACTAAAAAAATTTAAAACTAGATTCTAAACTATAATTCTAATTTCACATCCTAAACCTTAACTTTTGTACTTTACACTTAATTTTTTAAATCCTAATCATAAACCTTAACTTTAAACCTAAACTTTAAATCCCAGTATTTTAAACCGGTACACCAAAAAATTTTCATCCAATATTTAGACCTAGTTATTTTTTAGATTGATAAGGAGAAATGGATATTTAGACCGAAAAGGCTTTGAGACGAGAAAATTGAGGAATAGTAAAACTATGAATTCATATTTGCCGCTTTGAGGAAATTAAATCCAAAAAAGATGATTACTTGATTAGCCAATGGCTCCCATTAACAAAAACAGTTTACCGTTTAAAATAAAAAAGGAACCTTTTTTATTGTCTCACCATTCATTCCTCATTGTCTCCTAAAACGGAAAATGCAAGAAAAAGCTTCGATGATGGAAACTTTGTAGCATTTCAAGTCCTTTCCTATCAGAAAGTTGGCTTCTATTTGCATTTCGCTCTACAAGTAAGCTTTAAATGATGATAATAACATGCAAAGATACAATTTTTGAACGTATTTCTTAATCAGGTTCTCTGTTCTGAATTTGATTTCATTGTATTTGGGTTTTATCTTTATGGTCTGATGATAATTCAAAGGAGGAATTTCTGGGTTTTTAGAGAATCAATCAATGAAACTAATGTGACATTCGAATGGTATAAGGTTGAATTACTTAACAAGGCCAGTGTGATATTTTTCTGTCTTGTGATATTGCTTTTTTTTCTTCTTTTCATAATATCTTTCTTTCTGTTTGACGTTAGCAATGAATTTAATGATCCTAATCACATTTTTCTATGATTTTCGGATATTGTTAAATGTCTTTAGTTTGATTGTGTTTAATGGCTGGCTGTAAAGGAATAGGTCCATCTTTTAAGCCTTTGGTTGGAAGGCAATATCAAATAGCGAATGGCAAAGATCTTTGGTAAAAAACCTGGAACAGAAGAGTTGGAGACCTTCTATCCTATAAGACCAGAATGTGTAGCTGATATTCCAAGGACCCGCTTTAAGCCCAGGGTGTGCACCATTTACTCACCACTTCCCTTACTCAAAGTTTCAGTTCCATTCTGTTTGTAAGCTTTGCTTTTTTACTAGATGTATGCCATTTTATTGGCCGTGCACTTGTGATACTTATCGATTTCATCAGGCAGGGAAAACTCTTAGTGGAAGAAGATGGCATGCTGCATTCTCGGAAGAGGGTCGTCTGGATATGGCAAAAGTTCTTAGACGGATCCAGAAAGGGGTTAGCTTCCTTCTAGTTCTGTTTTTAGTGCTGTTACTTGGATACATTTATATTTATACATACATACAATTTAGATCCAAGAATTGAGAGGCATTTGGACATAGCATTTGAGATATTGGATGGTTTGATCATTTGGTTAGTATTTTAAGATAAAACCAAGTTTGAGATATGATTTCAGAGAAGCAGCTCCTTCAAATCAAAATTTAACATCCATTATGGAATTTCGTTCTATATGAGACTGCCTCTATTGGTTCTATAGTCTAAGCACCCAAAAGAAGTCAGCGCCAATTTTTTTTCTTGAAAAAACTCAGGAGATTTTGGAGAAGTAAATTTGCTCAAATAATGCATAGTAAATTTGAAATTATAAAGGAATGGAAATTCAAACTTACTACTCTCCATCTATTTCCAAATTCGATACATGTGTTTATTCCCTTGCATATGATTTTCAAGTCTTTAACCATCTATAAAACCACAATAATACTAATATCTCTTTGTGTCTGTTTACACTGGTATGGTTTGCAATAAATATGCTTACATATTTACATCTGGTGAAACTTAAGCATTTTTTTTTATCAAATATCAACAATTTATTATTATTGATTTTACTCGATTTGTTATGGTAGGGTATTCACCCTTCAATCAAAGGCTTAGTCTGGGAGTTCTTGCTAGGTTGCTATGATCCTAACAGTACCTTTGACGATCGGAATGAGCTTAGACAACAAAGGAGGTAACAGCTTTACCTTACAATTCAATACATAGAGCTAGGAAATCGATGTTAGCATCTCAAAAAGTATAAATTATTCAAGATTTCACGTCTTTTTTTCACTTTTAAATTTAAGTACCACTCCATATCTTGACCTGATTAAAGTTTTATATCTCTTTCCTTAGATTATGCAATCTTGTAATATAAGATCATTTTGTTTCTGAAGATGCATTTAGGTGGTTAGCCATTTTTAAGCATGGTGTTGATTTTGTAATTTTACTTTTGAACCATGTAGATTCTTTATTCATAATGCTGACTTTCCTTTCTCTTATCATCCATGTTTTTCTTTTCGTAAATTGGATAATATGATTTAATTTATCACACTAACCATCTAGGGAGAGGTATGGCATGTGGAAAACTGAATGCCAGAATATGGTATCTGTCATTGGTACTGGAGATTTCATTACAACACCAATTATCACTGATGATGGCCAACCAATAGAAGTTGAAGGTTGCCGTGTTATAAGTGCTGTTTCAGACAAGAAAGTGGCTCAGTGGATGCTTTCATTGCATCAAATTGGTATGTATGGTGTATAATTTCATGCCAAAATGATTGGATCTTTATATTCATTCTTGAGGTACTGCTCAACCCTTTTAGTATTTCAATTGATAGATATTTTTTAAGACTTTAGTTAGGCCAATTTCTTGCTTGTTTATAACCTTCTCTCTTTAGGATATGATTCTTAAGCCTCGCAACTTGTAAATTTCTACCTTAGATGCTTGCCGATATTCTATTTGTAAGCTGTTATAATTGTTAGAAAAATCCAATTTGAGAAAGCATGCTTGTTATAAATGGTTTCATTATGCATATATCCAATAGTCATAATTTTAGTTTTGTTTGAACGTCAATTGTCCTTAATGCACTTGATGCATTTGGCTTGTAGGTTTGGATGTTGTTCGAACTGACCGAGCACTTGTCTTTTATGAGGACAAAGCTAATCTAGCAAAACTTTGGGATATTCTTGCTATATACTCATGGTTAGATGATGATATTGGTTATGTTCAAGGCGAGTTACTTGATTGCATAGTTGATTACCAAGATGGAATTTTCTTATTCTTTGAACATTTTAGCTTATTCTTTGATGATCAGGAATGAACGACATATGCTCTCCAATGGTGATTCTTCTTGAAAATGAAGCAGACGCGTTTTGGTGTTATGAGCGTGCAATGCGAAGACTGGTATACTTTTACATCTTACTAGATTTTTGAATGAAAAGTTGCTTCAGTGAAAACTGATATTCACTATCTTCTAGTATTTCATTGCATGCAGTTAGCGTGTATTGTTTATGAATTACTACTCTGTTCACGTGGCATCACACGATCGGTTATTTCGTTGAGAGAATTGATTGCTTATCACTCTCATTTTGGAAAATGGAGGTCTTGTCTTTTTTACCAAGTGTTGGATGTACCAATCTCTATAATGTTCATGGTTATTGAAGACAATACATGAAACATACATATCTAAACTACGATAGAAAATCAACTTCCAACTTTATGGAAAAATAAAATAATACATAAAAAAGAAAAAAGAAAATTTAAGCCTTTTGTGAAAAAGAAGAAAAAAACATAATTGATTTTCTGTTGTTGAATGAATGAATTTGATTACACAAGCTAATACCTTTTTATAGGCTTTAGAATAAGACTTTGAATAGGATTAGAAGTCCTAATTACTTTAGACTTTTAATCCTATTAACTTAAAACTTTTAATTCTACTAAAATTATCTCTAAGTAATAAATCCTAACTCAAATTCCTAATAGTACTATATATATCGTATAGACTCACACTCTATATAATCTCACACTCCCCCTCAAGTTGGAGAATATATATTGTATATTCCCAGCTTGAATAGAAACTTGTCGAAAGAAGCTTTTGGTAATGCTTTTGTAAACACGTCTGCCACTTGTTCTTCTGTAGGAACATAGGATAAAGAAGCTATCCTATTAGTAATCTTTTCTGAGATAAAATGTCTATCAATCTCCACATGTTTCGTCCTATCATGATGAACTGGATTCCGAGCAATTTGTATGGCAGACTGATTATCACAAAAAATCTCAAACTTTTCGTCTTGGTTCTCATCTAGCTCTTTCAATAGCTTTAATAACCAAATTCCTTCACACATTCCCAATGCTAAAGCCCTATATTCTGCTTCAGCACTGCTTCTAGATACAACTGTTTGTTTCTTATTTCTCCAAGTCACTAGATTTCCCCAAACAAAGGAACAATAGCCACTAGTTGATCTCCTTTCTGTCAGTTCACCTGCCCAGCTTGAATCTGAAAAAATCTGAACAGTACTTTCTTGAGTCTTTTTAAATAGCAGTCCATGCCCTGGTGCCCCTTTTAAGTATCTCAAAATTCTAATTGCAGCTTCCATGTGATCTTCCCTCGGATCAATCATGTGTTGACTGATAACATTAACTGGAAAGACAATATCTGGTCTGGTTAATGACAAATAAATCAACTTTCCCACTAACCTTTGAAATTTACCCTTATCAACTTTATGGTTTGAGTCCTCTTTACTAAATTTTAATCCTGCTTCCATGGGAGTATCAACTGGTTTGCATCCTTGCATCCCTGTTTCATTAAGTAAATCAAGAACATACTTTCTTTGATTTATTACTAAACCTTTGCTCGACCTAGCAACCTCCATGCCTAGAAAGTATCTGAGTTTTCCTAGGTCTTTTGTTTCAAACTCTGTATTTAATAACCTTTTCAAGTGACTTATCTCTTCCTCATCATCACCTGTCAGAATTATGTCGTCCACATACACTATTAAAATAACCCTTTTTATTATTAGAGGGTTATCTTAATGAAGAGTGTGCGATATGCTAAGGATTGTTTGTATCTAGCTTTCAGAATCACTTTGGTGAATCTGTCAAACCAGGCTCTAGGCGACTGCTTCAAACCATAGATGGATTTATTAAGTCTACAAACTTTATGATCATCTTTTATTGACTTCAAACCTGAAGGTACTCTCATGTACACTTCTTCTTCCAATTTTCCATTAAGAAAGACATTCTTAATGTCAAGTTGATGCAACATCCAGTCCTTGTTTACTGCCAAACTTAAGAGAACTCTAATTGTATTTAGCTTAGCTACAAGAGCAAAAGTCTCATTATAATCAATTCCATAGGTTTGAGTAAAACCTTTGGCTACCAACCTTGCTTTATACTTTTGTATACTACCATCAGAGTTGTATTTTATGGAGAACACCCACTTGCATCCGACTGGTTTCTTGCCCTGCGGAAGATCTGTAATGGTCCAAGTACCATTCTTTTCAAGTGCTTCAATCTCCTCTTCAACAGCTCTTCTCCACTTAGAATCTTTTAGAGACTCCTCAATAGTGTCAGGTATTTGTTCTTTATCTAAGCAAGCTGTAAAAGCCTTGAAAGATGACATTAGATTACCATAAGCAGCATACCTCTGAATGGGATGCTTTGTACATTCTCTTACCCCTTTCCTTTTAGCAATTGACAAATCATCAACCTCAGGTAGTGAGGAAGGAATCTTGGTTAGAACAATACCTTCATCATTCTCATTGGCAACTGAACTCAAGTCTAATTCTTGGCTAGTGTCAGATTGCAAAACAGTCTCTAGAATAATTTTCTGTTTTCTGGTGTAAACTTTCAATTGTTTAGAGGGTTGAGGAGTTTGTGAGGGAGGTTTAGGTGAGAATTGAGAAGTAGTAACAACAGGTGAAGGATGAAAAGTTGTAGGTGAAGAAGTGAAAGAGTTATGAGGTTCAAATGACAAAGGATTATTAATAAATAAATCTGATGAATAAACCTGATCTTTGAGAGGCTGAAAGGCATCACTATTCTCCCCCTGATTTTCAGTCGAGTGAAAATAAGGTTCATGTTCAAAAAAGGTGAGATCCATTGAAGTAAAATTTTTTTTGAGAAGGAGGATGATAACATTTGTAGCCCTTCTTAAGTGAAGAATATCCTACCAAGACACACTTTAAAGATCTAGGGTCTAGTTTTGACATAGAGGGAGCATAATCCTTTACAAACACAGTGCAACCAAAAACTTTAAAAGGAAGAATAGATGACAATGGTTTAAAATTTGGGTAACTCTCCAAAAAAACAGCTCTAGGTGTTCTATGTTGCAAAACCTTACTAGGCATTCGATTAATGAGATATGTTGCAGTTAACAAAGCCTCGTCCCACAAATACTTAGGAGTGTTACTGGTAAACATCAAAGACCTAGTAACCTCCAACAAATGCCTATTTTTTCTTTTTGCAACCCCATTTTGTTGTGGTGTATCCACCCAAGTGCTTATTTGAACAATCCCCTTTTTGTTAAAAAATTCTCCCAATGACTTGGTAAAATATTCACTCCCATTATCAGATTTGAATATCTGAATTTTACATCCAAATTGGGTTTCGACCATATTGTAAAATTTCTCAAAAACAGAAGCTACTTCAGATTTATCCCTTAACAAATATGTTCAAGTTATTCTACTATGATCGTCAATGAAAGTGACAAACCACCTACTACCAGTTACATTCTTCACTCGAGAAGGACCCCAAACATCACTATGAATCAATTAAAAAGGTTAGGAAGGTTTGTAGAAAGATGGTAAATAAGATGCTTTTGTCTGTTTAGAAAAAGGACATATATGGCATTTAAAAGAACTTGGATTTTTATTAACAAACAATTTAGGGAATAATTTAGCAAGATAATGAAAATTAGGATGCCCTAACCTAAAATGCCATAACATTATATTATCAATTTGTCCTAAAGAAGTAAAGGAACAAGAAGTATTTGGTAAGGTAGTTGGTTGATTACCGAGAAGGACATAAAGACCATTTTGTAAGCTAGCATTGCCAAGCATTTTACTCGAATTCATTGCCTGTAAAAAACAACCAGATTCAGTAAACTGTAATGAACACTTCAAATTTTTGGAGAGTTTACTAACAGAGATAAGATTGCAAGCAAGATTAGGCACAAACAGAACATCTTCAAGCAACAAGTCATCATTAATGAGGACTGAGCCACTTCCTTTGATAGGAGAGAAGGAGCCATCAACTGTTTTAATAGAACTTGTAGAAGATGAATCTAAAAAATTAGGGAATAATTCTCTGTTACCAGTCATGTGATCAGATGCTCCAGAGTCGATGATCCATGTTGATGTACCTTTAGAAGAAAAGAGTGCAGTAGGAGAACAAATATTTTGTATGCCTTTATCCTCCACGAGAGTTAAATTTGTTTCACAGGTTACCGTCGAACCTGGAATTGCTTGAAAAAACTCCAATCCAACCGTCTGTTTTGTTATGGGTAACATCTCAAAGGTTGTCGAAAGGAATCCCATTAAGAATTCAGACTAGGATCGATATTAGACTGATACCATGTAGAAAATCAACTTCCAACTTTAAGGAAAAATAAAATAATACATAAAAAAAGAAAGAAAATTTAAGCCTTTTGTGAAAAGGAAGAAAAAAACATAATTGATTTTCTGTTGTTGAATGAATGAATTTGATTACACAAGCTAATGCCTTTTTATAGGCTTTAGAATAGGACTTTGAATAGGATTAGAAGTCCTAATTACTTTAGACTTTTAATTCTACTAAAATTATCTCTAAGTAATAAATCCTAACTCAAATTCCTAATAGTACTATATATATCGTATAGACTCGCACTCTATATAATCTCACAACATTTTTGTTCTGTAAGATGATTTTGAATTTTTTTTTTCATGTAAAGATATCCATTACAATACTAACATATAGTTTAAGAGGGAGTATATCCACTTAAATTTGTGCCCTTGTGGTATATAATACATACAACATTTTATGGGGGAAGATTCATGTAAAACTTTAGTGTTGATGCCTGTTTGTCTACATATGATGCTTATGGCTTATATCTCCAAATGTATAATTCGAACTTTGGGTTTTATTTTTTTTAACAGAGGGAAAATTTTAGGTGCAGTTCAAATTCAGTAGGAGTGCAATCCCAGCTTGGTACACTTTCACAAGTAATTAAAACTGTTGACCCTCAGCTTCATAAACACCTTGGTATGTGTTTGTTTGCCCCCTGTTTTCATAACTTTAGTTCTATGTACGGTTTTACTCTTTGCTATTTGTTGACAGTGGCCTTGTTTAGTTTTTCACCATTAGAAAGAAGCTAGCTAACGAAAACCGAGTATCAATATAGCATGCAGTGCACTCCTACCCAACTGTTTTTATGCCACTTAACCTTGAGACCCTTACTACGGCTAAGAACTTAATGGATTAACAACTGTGTTCAGATTACCCGAAACACAATGCCTTTTTCTTTCTTGCTGTCTTCATAGTGCTGCAATTTTATTTCATGTTTAACTAAAATCTCTTTTGATTTGTGTGACAGAGGATCTAGATGGTGGGGAGTATTTGTTTGCATTCCGCATGCTGATGGTACTTTTTCGGAGAGAATTCTCCTTTATCGATTCATTGTATCTTTGGGAGGTGAGAGGAGAAGACTATGTATTTGAATTTCTCTAGAGATTGGCTCAACTTAATCTTTAAAAAAGCTGTTGCCATATATCTTTGAGAGAATTTTAGGTTCTGTTACTTGTTCTAGTTTGTTTGGAGTATCAGTTTCTTCATATATGCTTATTCTAAGACAGGTAATGTGGGCAATGGAGTACAATCCAAATATCTTTTGGTCATACGAGCAGACCGATGAAGGTCAAGATAGCGACTCCGAACGATTAAACCATAAGATGCTAAAGCAGTACGGGAAATTTCAAAGGAAAAACATGGAGAAGGGTCATGGGGATAAAAACAACGCGCTTGCTGTTTTCCTTGTTGCAGGTGTTCTTGAGACCAAGCATAAACAGATTCTAAAGGAGGCTAAGGGTTTGGATGACGTTGTCTCGGTACACCTCTCTCTCTCTCTCTCTCTCTCGATCTCAGTCACTTCAATCCCTTATGCATATAAACCTTCGCCATTAATGACGGATCATTTCTCTGATCTCGGATGTCTCTTCCCTTTTCCCCCTAGATATTGGATGATGTTACTGGAAACTTGGATGCCAAGAAAGCATGTAAAGAGGCCTTAAAGTTACAAAACAAGTACTTGAAAAAGGTAGACTTTAATTTAATACACATAAAGTAGTTTATCTACAGGGACGGAAGACTGATCTTTCCTATGTCTATTTGCGTGCAGTCCAAGAAACCATAGCTGCAGATCATCAACTTTGTATTTGTGTATTCTAAGATTTTTGTTTCATTTTCCATGTATTTTTATTAATAATTTGGTTAAATGGCATTTTACAAGAGAGAGGAGAAGTGTTTTTTTAAATGAATTTCATTTATAATAAAAAATAGTTTTGAAAAATACATTATATAAGCAATTATTATGATTGATAACAACAAAAATATTATAGGAATAACTTAACAATTAAAACAGTATGCTTTGATTGATAATCAAATAACTAGGGACAAAATAAAATACACAAACAAAAACACTATTAGCTAGTATAGATAAATATAATAACAAGCAATACAATATATTGATAATTGGTTTTTTATCGATTATCATAACTTAAACACGATATATTTATGGTAATTATCAGTTATTATCAATATATTGTGGCGGTTTTAAAACGAAAAAAATCGTAATATCATATTTTATATTGTGTTGCGCTAATATTGTATCGCGGTGACCTCAAAAAGGGTTACGCAATTTAATACTATAATTATTACATGTTTTTTTAATGTCATGTAGTACTCTTATTTAAAAAACTCAAAATACTCAAATTTTTAAGTAAAATTATAAAATTTTTCAAAAAGTAAGATTTAGAATTTATGTTTTGGATATATATATATATATATATATTTATAAATTATAATTATGTTAAACTTTTTAAAAAATAAAAAAATTAAAATATATATAAAAAATGAATACTATAAAAAATGTTTTTTATTTTTTGTTTTTAAGAATTTTTTTCTTTTACTGATTTCTTAAATTTTCTATTTCTCTCTCTCTCTATATATTTTACAACAGTGAAATTCGATTACTTCACGTCATCATTTGCTAATGAAAATCGTCCAACGGCTAACGTGATAACAAACTTAAAAGTCGAAGGGTCAAACTAATAAAGAAATTAAAGGATCAAAGTGAAATTTTTTCATAAACTAGGTGAGGGAAAGTAGACATTAAGCAATTAAAAATAAAATCAAATACATTTCCTCTGGACGAAAGATTATATTATGGGTCTAATTTATCATATTATTTGTGATCCCTAACTAATAAAAATCACTAATTTTGTCACTAATCATCCATGTCATTAATCTAACTTTTAAAAAATATATTTTTAAATGATATGGAAAAAATGAGTGAAATTCATTGGTTGAAAAAATGATTTGGGAGATAGTAATAAAGTAGCTGGTTAAGATTGAATAAGATCATAACTGATGTGATAAGTCAGGCCCATAAATATAATTTCTCTAACACACATTTGTATCCTAGATTTGTATTTTAAAATAAAAAATAAATATGGCAATTAAGAACAAAAATACATATACTAATAATAGAGTTACGTTTTAGAGTTATGTTTTGATATTCTTTACGTAATCTTTCGTATTTAAATTATAAAATTTAAAATTTAAATTCTTAGACTAACCCTCTAAATTTAAATCATAAATCTTAAATCTTAAAATCTAACCATTCACCTTAAATTTTACACCTACAACCTAAATTCATAAATCTTAAATCATAATCTAAATAGTTAAACTCTAAAATTAGAATGTTTGTGTATCAAGGTATTTACTGTAATAATAATAACCATAATGAGTAATTATACCATGTAATGTTTCCACAAGAACCTTAGATTTAGGGTATACGAACTCAATTTAGGGTTTAAAATTTAGGAATTTAGATTTATATGTTAAAATTTAAAATTAGAACAAAATTTCGAATTTATAGGTTAAAATCTAAACCCCAACATATTACCCTAAAACCTAACCTCGAAACCTTAAATTTTAATCTCAAACCATAAATTCTAATCAAAATCACTAAATTCAAAACCCTTACGTTAAAATATTAGACTTTAAACCCTAAACTTAATCCTTAAAACATGTAGAACTAATGTTTTGACATAATAATTAAAAAATAGTTTGAATTAATTTAAAAAGATTTAAAAATGGTTTTTATGTCCAAAACTTGAGAACATATTTAAGAAGTTTTTGAGAGATTTTGAAGGTGTTCAAAATATTTTAAAGAAGTCAAAAAACAATTTTTAACTAAGGCGTTTCGATACACCTCCTAGGTGTTTCAATACCGCTGAGTTTTTTGAAGGTAAAAGTACACAGGCATTTCGATACGGTCTTGGATCTTTTTGATACAATTTGTCACTGTGAATTTTGGTTTCAATACAAAAAACACAAGTATCGATATTCTAGTATCGATACCAACTTTAGGTATTTCGAATACACCTCCAACGATTTTATAAAAACCCTAATGGCCTTATGAAACCCCCCAACAGCTAGGAGTCGTATCGAAACAGGCTTTGACTGTTTCGATACGGGGAGCAAAAGGTATTGATACCTGTACAAGGTGTTTCAATACCAGTTATTAAATGCAGATCCAACGGCTATTTCCCAAAGAGGCAATATCAAAACTACTCTTACGTGTTTCAATACCACTTGCACCAAAAGCGGAAATTAGCTTGTAAATTAGATCCAAACGGCTCTAAATCAATCCTAACGGTCATCAATGGCTAGAAGCTCAATTGGGATGATAAAAGGAGGTCTCAAGCATCATGTAGAGACTAATGCTTCCATTGTCAACACAATATGATTAAAGATTTGTCTTAGTGTTTAATTTCTCATCTCTGAGTAGATAAACTTTTGTGAGCTTAAATGTATAAGTATACTCAAGTGTATTAGGATTGGGTAAAAGCTTAAAAGTGCAAACAATTAACCTTTGTGAAGGATTACTACTTGGCTTAGAGTTTTCCTTGTTTGAAAAGATTCTCAAAGTTCGAGTTGTAAACTTTAAATGTTAGATTCGAGAAATTGAATCTAAGTTGTAAGGTTAGCCTTTTAGCCTCAAAAAGACGAAATTATTAGTGAATTTGAGAAATTTTTAGTGGGAAGCTAGGGTAATGAATATAGAACTTGTTTGAAGCTTGAATCATTATAAATCATTGTGTTCAAATTTCTATTTTCTTTACTTTCACTATTTCCACCCAAATTATCATTTCTCCATCACTTGATAAACAAGATCGGTTGTGCATTGAGTCTAACAAAACCTAAACGTATGAGCTATTTTCTCATATTAATAACCCCAATAACCTATTATATGTGCTTACTAAATAAGACAATTTGTTAAAGCTTCCTAAATTAGTAATTCAAAGAGGAAAATACACACAACACTTATTATGTCTTCTTAATGGTTCATATCCATACCTAAATTTTCGACAGATTCTTGGTTTTGATCGATTAGTCTTAACTGTGAAATGATGCACTACCATTGAATTAACGAAACTTGTGCTCAAATCCGAATTTTCCCTTTCCCAATTCCTATCCCAAATCACCCCCTTTGTCAAAAACAGTCAAATGTTTTTGATCCAATATTATCTTCTCTTCTTGAACAAAAAAGGGTGGAAAGATTTGATCTCCTTTTCATAAATGTTGCAGGCATGAGGTGATGCAAAATGTCTCTGTTTTTGCATCACACACAACTTATCTTCTTCTTTCATCTTCGAAGCTAATCAAAGTTTAGCAATGGCAGCGTCGAACAATAAGATGAAAGGCCTTTTAAAAGGCCTTAGATATATTTCTGAAATATTTGGTAATGGAATCTCATATAAATATTCAAAAAGAAATCTGGGTTTGTAATGGAAAAACATGAACACCATCGGTTTGGTACTTTAGTTATGTTGTGTCTTGCAGAGAATGAAAAAGAGCCTGAAATGCAGATTGGTTTGCCAACAGATGTAAAGCATGTGGCTCATATAGGATGGGATGGTCCATCAGCAGTCAAGTCTGCACCCAGCTGGGTAAATTGAAAGAACTGATGTTATATTTTTTACTGTGATTATGAAATGTTTTTGTTTGTTCATGTTTTTATTAATCATCAGAAGAATTAACATTGTCCCAAGTAAAAGAAAGCCATGATTCATGTTGGGAGTGAATTCTGGCTTTCGTTTTTTTTTCATATGCAGATGAATGAGTTTAAATCATCTCCTACAAATGATGTTGAAGCTCGGGAGGAAGAACCTAGGCAATCGGTCTCTCAAGGTTCTCATTCCGATCATTGAAACTAAGAGTTCGAACATTTTATCGAATCAAATTCGTTTATGCTGAGTAGTATTTGGTTTACAGAAATGGAGACGGCAGAAGTGCCTAAATCATCGAAGCGGGGTTCATCTTCTTCGACCAGAAATGATTCAGCAGGGGAGTCTACAGGGAAGGAAAAATCCGACAAGCCTAAGCATTCAAAGAAGAGTTCCAAGACCACATCTTCAAAGGAAACTTCAGACAGCGCTGCAAAGCCTAGGAAAAAGCCGAAGGAAACAAAGGATCCGACTGACCCGGATAACCCGAAGAAAAGTAGTCGACGAAACAAGTCCAAAGACTCCGTTGAGGGGTCCTTCAGGCGGTCCAAGACCCGGGATATGGATGCTGGATCCGATTCTGGGTCTATAGCTGATTCGGGTTTTGAAGGGGAATACTGTGGGGAACCATAGTTTTGGTTGTATACTGTATGTAACACACTGATAGCTACTAGTTAGATTCTCATTTGCTTTAGTAGAAACCAATTTCTTCTTTTGTTTTTTCCCACATCGTGGAAACCTAACAGTTTATGATGACAAAGAGCTCCATTGGAATTAATTGCTTTTACCATGGCTTAGTTTCTCTTCAATACACAGTTATGGATTACCTTTCAAACTTATTTTTTAGCCAATTTTAGCAGAGAAAGGAACCCTTCCACTCATATTGTTATTTTCCAAATTGAGTTTACTTATAAACTCCAAGAACACAAATTACTCGGGTACTTTCCCTTGAAGCTTATTGTTATCCAGTTCTAAATAACACAAGCTCCTCAAATGAATTCCCATGGAAGATGGGATTTTCCCAACAAGTCCCAAGCCAGAAAATTCTATCCTCAAAACACCTCCTAGCTTTTCCCATATTTCTGGAATCTCCCCACCGAGTAAATTCCCACTCAAATACACCTCCTTCAACCTGCGCATTTCAGCGAGAAACAAAGGAACACAATCCTCTGTTCCTTCTCTGTGCCTCCTTTCATGCCTCTTTTTTTTTTAAATAAATTTTAAAGCTTAAACCCTTAATTTTTATATCCTAAATCCTACACCCTAAAAAATATACCCTATCCCTAATTCCCTACACCCTAACCAAAACCCCTAACCTAAAACCCTAAACCCTCTAATTTGAAGTGGGGGCATGAATGAAGTCATATAAAGGAACAAATGATTTGACCCCCCAAACGTTACTGATAAGTGCTCAAAAGACTATGATTTTTCACACTTTTCATGAGCAATAATCACTTAATCTACACCTACCTGGACTGATGCACGAACTTAATGTGTGATATTTGCATATGTTATCTTCATGACTCTTAAGAATTATAATTATAGAAAATATAAGCTTTGATGCATCTTTGTGCATTTGCAGGTTCACTAGGGCCGAGGCCGTGACTGGACTCCATTGTCGCGACAGCATGATAAGGGCGCCTGGAAAGCAGCAAGGAATAATAAGCGAGAACAAGGCAATGAACCATGAGGTGGATCCTGATTGAACCAGCCACATATAGCAGTTTCTACTGATGGAAGCTGAGCGAACTCAAAGTCAGACCTCCGTCGGGATAACAATGTAACCTGCCGAGGCGGGTAATTTCATAATGTCAAAAAGTCAAAGTGATGACCGACTTGAAGAGTACGAAAAGTGGAATTTTTCTGGACACTCCATGTGGCAATTCGAGTTCGAGAAGGAGACGAAAAGATAGAAAGAAGTTAAAATTGGCATTGGATTAAAAGTCATTAAATTAAAGAGATTTACCTTTTTAAAAAAGGAAACATCCAAACCAACTCTACTTCTTCTCCAAGCATGATGTAGCCCTAATTTTAGCCAATTTAAAGGGTGTGTCGCCTATAAAGAAGATATACACAACGCACGAGAGAAAAGAGTTCTCAATAGATTTTTAGAGTTTTCTTTGTTTCCATTATGTTCTAAATTCTCTTAGGGTTTAGGTGAAGGTTGTCGAGTATTTGTGAGAGAAGATTGAACTTTGTTTTCTTGTTTTATGCAATAAAATATTAAGGTTTGCTTATTCTTTGACATTCATTGATCTTGCATTCAAGCTCGGGAGAGAAGTTTGTGAGAGATTTATTTATCCAATATCAGGAGAGTTGGATTCACGAAAGGAATAAGTACGGTATTTTTCTAGCTGGAAAATACTAACTCGGCCTAGGGATAGGTTAGAGTTTCAGCGGATAAAAGAAGTGTGAGATTGGTTGGTGGTTATCATTGATTCACGCCGGGCAAGGACTAGTCATCAACAGTACTTCGACTTAGGGATAAGCGAAGTCATCCAAGGACACTTTGTCGAACCTTGAAGAAGTCCACCCAAGAGCAAGAGATTGCCGCGACGGACACTGGTCTTCGTTGTCAAGGCAGGAAACTGTAGTTCTGCCGAGGCAGTGTTGCATTATTGCACATAATAGAAACAAGTCAATTGAACTCACAATACGATTCAACTGGATCCTGCACATTCTCTAAATTTGATCTTATTTTCATTCACCATTCTCCTTTTATTATTCAGTTATTTTAGTTTTCAAAACAACCAAATTAATCTGTGTCTTTTATTTCTTTTATAGAGCGAGAAGAGAAAAGAAGGCATATTAAGTACACCAATCCCTGTGGAGACGATACTCGATACTTATCACTTTATTACTTGCGACGTGTACACTTGCACTATTTGCGCACTCTTTTTACACGCAACAGTTACCAAAACGGTTGAAACTCAAATCCAAAAGCTCTAAATCCCTGGTACGGAAAAGATTATATCATGAGTCTGATTCATCACGTCACGTTGTAGAACTAATGTTTTGATATAATAATTGAAAAATAGTTTTGGACTAATTTGAAAAGATTTCAAAAATGGTTCTTATGTCCAAACTACTTGAAATTATATTTAAGATGTTTTTGAGAAAGTTTGAAAGTGTTTTAAATTATTTAAAGAAACCAAAGAAGTGATTTTTACCCAGGTATTTCGATACACCTTCAAGGTGTTTCGATACCTATTTATCAATGCCATGTTTTCTAAGGCAAAATCACAGTGGTATCGATACTGGTATCGATACATTTTCACCACTATGATGTTTGGTTTCGATACCTGTTTCTAAACACCCCCAACGGTCAAAACAATTTTATTAAAATCCCCAACGGCTAGGAGCGGTATCGATACTGGTATCGATACCAGTTCATAAATGCAGGTCAACGACTATTTTTCAAAGAGGGTGTTTCGATACCAGTTTTAGGGGTGTGAACTTTGGATGCTTGGTTCGGTTTTGAATCAAGGTTTGTAAGGTTATCCCTTTAGCCTCAAAAGGTTGAATTCTTAGTGAATTGTGGAAATCCTTAGTGAGAAGCTAAGGTAGTGGATGTAGGTGCTTGTTCGAAGGCCGAACCACTCTAAAATCCTTGTGTTCATTGTCTATCTTTTTGCTTCCACAACAAATCACCCAAAGTGTTCTTTCTCCATCAAATTGACAAGTTAATCGGTTATCAATCAAGCCACATCAAGCCCAACAATTGGTATTAGAGCGAGGCTCAATCGAGAGGGATTAACATCCTATTGAGAAGATCCGAAGAGCTCGACCAATTACCGATCAACCGACAACTCATGGCGCAATCCATTGACAAGCCACCTTTTTTTGACGGGTCCAACTACTCCCAATGGAAGATAAGGATGAAGTATTTCATCAATTCAAGGGATTATAAGCTATATAGTTGAAGATGGACCGTTTGTGCCAAAAGGAATAAAGGCGAAATGGAGCGTGGAAGATCGCAAGAAGATGGTGCTTAATTCCAAGGCTTTGCACATTCTTGTTTGTGCATTCCATCCAAGCAACTATGAGAAGATTTCTTCTTGTGAAAGTGCCAAGGAAGTTTGGGACAAGCTCGAAGTTACATATGAGCGAACAAACGAAGTAAAGGAGACCAAGATTGGACTCCTCAACCAAGAGTATGAGAACTTCAAGATGAATCCGGAAGAGGACATAACAAAGATGTTCGATCGATTCTCCACCATCACCAATGGACTTAGAGGATATGGAGAGATCATTCCGGAGGAAAAGCTTGTTCGTAAGCTCATCTATTCTCTTCCCGAGTCATGGGACTCAAAAAGGACCGCCATCATCGAAGCAAAGAATTTAAAGAATCTCAAGCTTGATGAACTCATGGGGTCACTCCTCACACATCAAATTATGATGAAAGGAAGAGAAGAGGAGAAGAAGAAGAAGAAGAAAGAGATTAGATTGATGGGGAAGAAGAATGTTCAAGAGCAGGTGTAAATGTCAACACCATTGCTCTCAAATCCTCCAAGTGCATCCACCTTGAAGATTCAAGTGAGAAGGATAGTGAAGGAGATGAAGAGCTTGCCCAACTCTTCATAGACTTCGATCGATTCGTGAGGAATAAAAGTAAGAAATCTTCAAAACACGAATCAAAGAAGAAGATGAAGGATTCCCACAAGTCTATCATGAAGGGATCATCTTCAAAGAAGCAAGCATATGTGGCTACTTGGAGCGATGAAGACTCCACCGAAAATGAAGAAGCCAACCTATGCTTGATGGCCCTCAATGAGGGGGAGGTAGCTTCTAACTCTCAAACTTTAAATTCTTATTCATTTGATTAGTTGCAAGAAGCTTATGATAAATTGGTTTTTGATTTCAAAATTATATTTTCAAAGAAAAAGAAATTGATTTCAAAGTTGAAAATTGAAAATGATTTACTTTTGAAAACCAATTTGGAGTTTGAAGCAAAAATGAAAGATTTTGAACTTAAAATTTTTGATTTACAAAATTTGCTTCAAACAATGGAAAAAGATCATCAAATGGCTTTAGATGATCTTAAAAAGAAAAAAGATTTGATTTCCAAAGAACTTCAAAAGAAAAATGAGTTGGGAAAATCAAATTTTTACATGAGACAATCTAGTGCCCCAAGATTTATTGGTGGAAAATGTTTTAGAAGTGTTTGGATCCCAAAAGGACTAATCACTTCAACCAAAAAGGATGAAATTGAAAAATGGATTCCTAAGGGGACTAAATTATGTGCTACTAACGTGAAAGGATCCAAAGCAATTTGGATACCAAAAATTACTTGATTGTCTTATTGTAGGTGTGATGGAGGTATGAGCAACAACGTGCAAGATTAAGGGGGAGCTCCATACACACAAGTAGGACACTTGAAGAAGGAAGGCTTCACATCCTACCTTTGATTCAAGTGTGGTAAAATCTAGTTTTTAGATTTAATTTTGTTTATCTTTTGCTTAAACTAGATTATCATATATGTTGGACTAATATCTTATTGATGCCTTGAGTAAGGGGGAGTCTTTTGTTTTCATAAACTAATTTTTGATATTTGATTTTAAAACAATTGACCATTTTAAAATTCTCCTATATTATGAGCTTTAAAGTTTTTCAAACTTGGTTTGAACCATTTTTTGATATAACAAAAAGGGGGGAGAATGGTGTGAAAAATTGATTTTTCAAATGGTTTAATGAGTAAGGGGGAGCTTAAATGTTTTTGAATCATTATTCTCTTATTCAAATGGTTTATTTCACAAAGGGGGAGAAACTCAAAAACAATTTTTCAAGTTGGTTTTATTATATCAAAAAGGGGGAGATTGTAGAACTAATGTTTTGATATAATAATTGAAAAATAGTTTTGGACTAATTTGAAAAGATTTCAAAAATGGTTCTTATGTCCAAACTACTTGAAATTATATTTAAGATGTTTTTGAGAAAGTTTGAAAGTGTTTTAAATGATTTAAAGAAACCAAAGAAGTGATTTTTACCCAGGTGTTTCGATACACCTTCAAGGTGTTTCGATACCTATTTATCAATGTCATGTTTTCTAAGGCAAAATCACAGTGGTATCGATACAGGTATCGATACATTTTCACCACTGTGATGTTTTGTTTCGATACCTATTTCTAAACACCCCCAACGGTCAAAACGATTTTATTAAAATCCCCAACGGCTAGGAGCGGTATCGATACTGGTATCGATACCAGTTCATAAATGCAGGTCAACGGCTATTTCTCGAAGAGGGTGTTTCGATACCAGTTTTAGGGGTATCGATACCGCTTGCACCAGAAGAAGAAATATACCTTGAAATCAGCTTCAAACGGCTCCAAAACATCTCCAACGACTATAAACGGCTAGATCATGATTTGGGATGATAAAAGCAAGCCTCAAGCATCAAGAGAAGACTAATGCTTCAATTGTAACAACAATATGATCAAAGATTTGTCTTAGTGCTTAAATTCCTATTATTTGGGTAGACAAACACTTGTGAGCTTAAATGTCAATATATGCTCAAGTGTAATTAGGAATTGGGTGAGTGCTTAGATTGCAAACATTAGCCTTGTTAGAAGGATTAAACAAGTTTGCTAAGTTTTCTTTGTTTGAGTGAATTCCCAAAGTTCGGGGTGTGAACTTTGGATGTTTGGTTCGGTTTTGAATCAAGGTTTGTAAGGTTATTCCTTTAGCCTCAAAAGGTTGAATTCTTAGTGAATTGTGGAAATCCTTAGTGGGAAGCTAAGGTAGTGGATGTAGGTGCTTGTTTGAAGGCCGAACCACTCTAAAATCCTTGTGTTCATTGTCTATCTTTCTGCTTCCACAACAAAACACCCGAAGTGTTCTTTCTCCATCAAATTGGCAAGTTAATCGGTTATCAATCGAGCCACATCAAGCCCAACACACGTCACTTGTGGTTTTTAGCCAATAAAAATCACTCATTATATCATTAATCATCCATAACATTAATCTAATTTCTAAAAAATATATCTTTTAAATGACATAAAAAATATAAAGATTCATTTGTTGAAAAAAATAACTTGTAAAATAATGATGAAGTGAGTTGTCATGATTAGATAGATCATAAATGATATGATAAGCCAAACTTATATATAATTTCTCCTCGTACTTCTTGTTCAAGGCAAGGTCTGCTTTGTTTGAACTTCCTCCAACTCATTACTCTTAAATATTTTATAATTTTAATTCATGTTCTATATTTTTTAAATTTTCCATGTATCAAAACAAAAATCCATAAATAATATCTCAAAACTGAATATTCCGATAAAAAACCCAGTAACAATCTACCTTCTATTTTTTTTCAGATAAGTCTACTTTAATCTAAAACGTTTTCAGGATCTTTGTGGAGCCTTCACCGGATAAAGCTTTTGAAAATAAATCCACTCCTTTTCCCTTCCTTTGGACCCGAGAAGACTCAGACTTAAGTATGAAACGCACCAAGCTGCCTTTGTTACCTTTTTTTTCCTTGAAAGTTAAACCCTAAAATACATCAGAAATGACACACAAAAGTGTTGGCAACATGCATCACCCTTTTCTCCAAGTTCAGATAGTGGATGACATAGGAAGGATGGGAAATCCATGTGGAAAGAGAACCGGTTGATCTATTTTCTCGTAGGAATCGAACAGGTGCAAGGAAAAGCTCAGCATGGCCATGATTTATTTGAAACTATATATACACAGATCTTGTCATTGTTTTAACCTTGCAAGCCTTGGAAAAAGTCTGAAATAATGCAAATCTTGAAGAGAAGTCAGTTGTTGAAGAGGGAAAAGAAAGTGGGAAAGCATGGGAATGGTGTTGAATTTATGAGTCTGCAGAGAAAGACAACTACAACCCGTGTGTTGAAACAGTTTGTTTGGAAGGTAAAGTCGCAGTGGACTCAACGGCAAGCTTCTAGGTCGCAGAGAAGCAGCAGGCGGTTCAGTTATGACTTGCACAGCTATTCTCTCAACTTCGACGATGGGTTTTCTGGTGATGAACTGAATCCGACACCATGAAAACTCTTTGGCTCTCCTCTTCCAAATATGTCGTCTCCATTTTATCCGTTTGGGGTGACAATTTGATGAGTAAAGAAAGCTGGTTTTGCCATTTTATGCGTTTAATAGATATGGTAGTACCTTGCCTTAGACAAACCTGCAGAAACCTGTCCACTAAGCTTGTTTCTGGATATAAGTGATCAACCATTCATCTATTCTTCCTAGTGGATGACGGAACCCAAAATCATATTCATTACCTTCGGAGTCATTTCTGAGATTTAAAAGTATATCCTTAACAAAAATAATAAAAAATAGATCTTTAATGATAAAAATAAAAATTTAAATTTTAAGAATAAATCTTTAATAATAAATATTAAAAAAATTATCGCTCTAATAATAAGTATTAAAAAAATTATAACATTAAAAAAAATTATAGCCCTAATAACAAATATTAGAACTAATAGAATATTTCTAATAATAAATATTGAGAAAAATACTAGGCCCTAATTATAAGTATTAAAAAATTATACTCCTATTAGTAGATCTCTAATAACAAATATTGAAAAAAAATATCGGGACCCTAATTACAAGATTAAAAAATTGGCTCTCCAATAATAGTATGTATTGCTAAAAAATTGAATTTCTAGTAATAAATATTAAAAAAATATCAGTGTTTTTATCGTAAATATTAAGAAAAAAATTAAGTCTTCAATAACAAGTATTATAAAATTTTGGGTTCTAATACCGAATATTAAAAATTATTTAAATCTTAATAAAAATATTAAAATTAAATTTTAAAAATAAATGTTAAAAAATAAGATTATAATATTGATTATTAAAAAGAATATTAGACTCTGGGCAGGTTCTCCTCCTGCCCTTGTCTAGAGACAACCCTGACTACCTCAGATTACGAGTTAAACTTTTAATCAAGCGCTCATTATAGTATTAAATTGCGGTTGCGGTCAGTGTCGTGGTTACGGTGTTACGGTTGTGGACGCTGCAAACGTTACATAACGCGAAATCATTGACACGGTCGTGAAATATTTCAAAAAAAAAATCACAATTATTCTAAAATATTATAAATATATAAATTTTACAATCATATTTTAATATTATAACATTAATACATTATTTAATATATTTTATTTATTTTTAAAAATAAAATTATAATTTATAGATTAAAAATTACCAAAAATATAGACTATGTAAACATTATAAGACTAAATAATGAGTAAAAACAATCATATTCTAATGAATAACATATAAATAATATCATACTAAAAAACACGTACATACTAAACAATGTAATACTAAAAACAAAAGTGTCCATGTTATTTTCTCCAGTTTATTGTTTGAACGTGAGAACAATAATCTTTAGGCAATCTTAAGCAATCTTTATTGTACAAGTATTATTATACTATATTTTATTATTATTTTGTTTGAATTGTATTATTTATTGTACTAGAAGATTATTTTTCTTTTTTATTGAATTGCAGTCTAGTGTTTTTATGATGATTGTACTATGCATTATTTTGTTTGAATTAGGTGTGGTGTAGTGTAATGTAATAAATCTTAATTGTACTACTGCTAAACTCCACTTCTCACTTTTTATATTGGTTAAACTACACTATGATCCCTGAATTTTCAGAAACTTCACTTTGGTCATTGGATTTTTAAAATTTGCATCAAAATCATTGAACTTTTATTTCATTTACATTCTGATCTCTGTTGTTAACGGCAACAGATGTGACATGCTCACATGTCATTTTCTTTAATTAATTAATGTCTCTCAGTAAGAAAATAAATGAAAATTTAGAATGCAAGTCACAGGGTTCAAACCATAGAAACCTACATGTATTTTTATCTTATTGAGGGATAATAATTTATTAAAAAAATAACACATGTATATCCGTTTTGGTGGAGAATATTAAATTACTAAAAAAAATACATGTGAGACGTTGACTCAATTATTGTTAAATATGTGCGGATGTCACATATGATATTATTAACAATAATGGTCAAGTTGCAAGTAAATTAAAAGTTTAATAAATTTGAAATTTATTAATTAGTTGAATGGTCAAAATATACATTATCACATTTTTATATAAATTTGAATTCTGATATTTATCTTAAAAATATAATTATTTTTTTATTTAATAAAAAATTTAATAAATTTTAAGTGCAATTGAAATAAAAATTCAATAACTCCGATATAAAATTTAAAAGTTTATTTTAAAATTTGAAACTATTCTTTTTCATAGCGATAACGTGACATGCAAACAGGTGTAGAAAAGACGAATAAATTTCCGTTTTGTTTTATAGAAATCCTTAAAATTTTCCTTATGTTTTATAGAAATCCTTCAAATTTTCCTTATATAAATAAGATATTTGATTTCTTAAAGATCGTTTTCCTGGAAAAAGAAAATACCAGTAAGACTCCTATAAAAAGAAAAAAAAATTAGATTTTAAAGGTATAAAGATAATTTTAATTCTTAACGTTTGTAATTTTTATTATTTTGGTTCTTATTTTTTTTTGAGATAAATTTAGCCCTTAAACTATATCTTTTTGACAAATAACTTATTTTTTAACTACTATGATAATTGGACCGTTAAAATTAACGATAATGACATGTCATATGCATATGATAATATATTTTAAATGACATGACATCTAACCTATTAAATATATATAATTTTATTTTAATATAAAACAATTAAAATTCAAATAAAATATTAAAAATTAATTAATTCTAAAATAAAAAGCTACTAAACATTCTCAATCTTAACTACTATAAAATTAAAGTCCTATCTTAAAAAAATATGAACACAATTCAAAATTAATTAATTTTTTTAAGGTATGATTTTAATTCCATCGTAGTTAGGGTTGAGAATGTTTAGTAATATTTTATTTTAGAATTAATTAATTTTTTAATATTTTATTTAAATTTTAATTGTTTTATATTTTATATTAGAATAAAATTATAT
Organism: Abelmoschus esculentus; assembly: GCA_035048815.1. NCBI lineage: Eukaryota > Viridiplantae > Streptophyta > Magnoliopsida > Malvales > Malvaceae > Abelmoschus > Abelmoschus esculentus. The sequence continues at coordinate 13,306,401 of JAUCBN010000031.1, forward strand.
TTCAAATATATATGTATTTGATAGGTTAGATGTCATGTTATTTAAAATATATTATCATATGCATATGAAATGTCATCATTGTTAAATTTTTAACAGTCCAATTATAATAGTAGTTAAAAAATAAGCTATTTGTCAAAAATATATAAGTTAAGGGCTAAATTTATTCCAAAAAAAGAATGAGGGCCAAAACGATAAAAGTTATAAACGTTAAGGGTTAAAATTATCTTTATGCCGATTTTAAAGTAGGTCTAGTTCTGGTTTTAGTCCTCTAATATACTGAAAATTTGACATTTCACCCCTGTATAATAATTTTAATGCATTTTGATATCCTCATATATAATGATATTAGTAAAGTTCAAATTATTGTCAAACTGATAATATGGATTTTTGGTTCTTAGTCTTATTTGGTCACACTGTATTATGTTTGAATAGGGATGGACATAGGTTGAGTTTTAAACGGATCCACACTGGGAAAAAAAATATCCTAAAATCGACTCGATACGTCATTTTATGACGGTCCATCCGGCTTGAACTCAATCTGAATTTTAGAATAAAAAGTTGAATCTAATCCAATCCAACAAAAATAAAAAATTATCAATTATTATTATTTGATAAAATAAGGAGTTGCAGTATTAGAATAACTATAACATTTTTATTTGAAAAAGTGAGGAGGAAATGAAATATATAAAGGGCATTGTTTTAGATTTTGACTTGTAAGCTTAACTACCAATAAGCAAAATATCACCAATTTTGTGAGGCAATGATTAGTCCTCAACCATGTGGTTTATCATGAACAAGATTCAATGGGATTCATTTATATAAACTCATCGACGTTGAGAAAAAAAAAACAGAGAAAAGAGCAGGAAACACATATCTGAAAGTTTCTTATTTGCTGGCTGCTTTAACTGCTTTTTCCGCGGCATCATCCAAATCTTCTGCCGTTATAAGTGTCATTCCACTCTCCTGCACCACCATTGGCAATGGACAAGGAAATCTAAATAACAGTATCAATTATCAAGGTATAATAACAAGTTTAAGTATATATAATTTCCAAGTTACCTTCAATATTCTCTTCCCTTGCTCAACATTGGTACCTTCAAGACGGACCACCACTGGAACTTTTAAGGCAACCTATTACATATGTCAAAAAAATATTAATGTCTTTTCTAGAAGGATGTGTAGATGCAGTAAAATTTAGACATCGATAGCTTCAAATTTTATGCAACTCACATTTTTTGCAGCATTGACAATCCCACTTGCAATCACATCACATTTCATTATTCCTCCGAATATGTTCACCAGAATTGCTTTCACTTTCTCATCAGAAGTCAAAATCTTAAACGCCTCAACCACCTGCTCCACAGTATCGAACAATTAAATTGAAAAAACATATTCTAGTTTCTTGTAAAAGTACAAGAATAAATATTCTACAGTTATTGTTGCGTCTAGATCAGATATCAAATTTTCCATAAAGTTATTAAACTCTACAGCATAACATGTAATGCCAAAACTGCATGAACAGCAGCAGAAATAACAGTCATGCCCAAAAGTGAAGGGAATATGATTCACATAGACATACCCACTGACTTGCATTTTACATGTGTCTGAAACATATCATAGCACAAGGATACGATCCAGGAGGTTCGATACTCCAAATATAATGCAAATCATTTCTTAAAAAAGTTGAGCATGTTCTTGTGGGACACATACTATATTCACTTAAAGTCCGACTAACATAGCTCATAAACATTAGTAAAAAGTCAATCTACCAAACCCAGAAAGTAAGCAGACTTGACCAAAAACCCAAATACTACAAAAATAAACCGTGAAAGTATTAAAAGGTAAAGAACATCATTCATTACCTGCCCTTCAGAAGCATTTCCACCTACATCGAGAAAATTAGCAGGAGTTCCCCCATGCAATTTAATTATATCCATTGTAGCCATTGCTAACCCTGCCCCATTCACCATGCAACCGATTTCTCCATCCAAGCCAATGTAATTCAAATCAGCTTTGGCAGCTGCAACCTGAAATAAGCAAAAATGCAGAATCAGGGCCATGAATACAAACATTGGATACTCATGTAACTCACTTATACTGTATTTACAAGACAACCAAGAAAAAAAATAACCATTTGATAAAAGCAATTAAAGAGAAAAGGAGACTGGCATACTTCTCGAGGATCCTCCTGTGATGGATCACGAAGAGAAAATATCTGCTTTTGACGGAATGCGGCATTATCATCAAAGTTTAACTTTGCATCAGCAGCTACTAATTGGTTGCTAGAAGTCTCGGCGAGAGGATTGATCTGTTGACAACAATAAACGATTCAAACAAAGATGAATGTAAGATAAACAGAAATCCATATAAGATGACTGGTAACTCATGAGATAGCCAACGACGAAAACCATACTCACTTCCAGCAATGTGCAATCAGATTCACAGAAAAGCTTATATAGTTTCTTCACTTGTTCAATAGAATCAGTTCTATCAGCAACCTTAGGGGCCAAACCATCCACAACCTTAGCAGCATCTTCATCGGTAATTCCTTTGAAAACATCAATAGGCACCTATCAGAGATAACTGATGAGTCAGTTGCATAACCATGATCACTGAGGAAGAAGAGATTACTTTATTGGTTATGCCAAAACATCATAAAAAGAATTGTTTTAACCTTAATAATCATGTCAGGGTATTTCTCTGCAAGGTCTTCAATGCTGGTTCCTCCCTTGCTACAGGAAATTATAAGCTGGAAACAAAATACACAATAGAGAAAATAAGCACAGTTGACTTCCTACAACATCAACAAATGAGGGAACAAAGAATATTGCTTCCAGCAGGTATAAAGATGATAGATTCAGTTTGGAAACATACCGGGCCAGCAGTATTACGATCCAGAGTGATAGCAAAGTACATTTCGTTCACAAGAGACAACTTTTCACACAGGTAAACCTGCAAAAAGAAATGAAGTTAACAGAGATTCAAACAATTACTAGATCCAATCCCATAGCAAAAATGAAACTGACTGCATGGACTAATTAAAATGCAAAGTTCACATTATTATTAGAGGTGGCTAACCCTGCTAACAACTTTGCCTTGGGGACCAGTTTGTTTGGTCACCAGTATCTGCCCAAGCATCTTCCCTGCATGTAATAAAAATAATTACTTATTGTAGAAAAACTAAAGAAATGTGTTCTTTTAGATGAGGATAAATGTAAACGCAAAATCATTAGAAGGCTAAATATATGCAAGCACAAGCATTGCAAACAAGGAGTAAAAGTGTAGAACAAACATGAATTACTTGAAATATCATCTTCGGCGCAAAGATAAATGTAAAACATGAGAAGAATATTCATAATAAATGTATTTGCTGTGTAATAGAGCGCTAAGCTTTACTGTAAAGATAATAAAAACAACTTTAAAGTACCCGCAGTATCTTCAACCTGGTCGGTCTTAACGATGTGAACTCCACCCTTAAAACCGTTCAGGAACGTTCCCAAGCCTCTCCCACCTGCCAAAATTTGACTCTTAACCACCACCTGCACCATAATCCAAGGTATCAGTACTTGCCTTATACAGCCATTTTATATCAAAACGTCATATAATAGCTTCTCAAAACTGAATTTCTCATAGCGAAGAACACAGGCCAGACAATTCCCAAGTTCTTAACAAAATCAACAAACAGGCTGATAAAACAAAAAAGAAAAACTTCCGTGCATAAACTGAATGATGTACCTCATTTTGATTGGGAAATGTTGTCTTGACAGCTTCTTTAACTTCGTCAAGAGAAGAAACAGCAACTCCTTTGGGCACGTTAATTCCGTATTTGCTCATCAACTCAGCCCCCTGATTTTCAGATTACCAAAATCACGTCTATCACCAGGACAGTTATACGACATTTATATTTCCAGAAAAAACACACAGATCCATAAGAACCACTAAAAGGAAGTTCAAATTCCATACCAAAAACTATAAACGAAAGAAGTTATAAGTAAATAAACCTGATATTCGTGGATGTTGAGACGGCGGAGCTGCTGTTGCTGCCACTGGCCGGCGACGGATAGAGAGCGGGAGACGAGCTTGTTCACTAATCCTCTCATTTTTCTTAACTTCGTTTACTCTGGAGAAAAGATAACGATCAAACAAAGGACAAAGGGGATCTTCAGCTAACCCTAGAAAAATCAATGAGAAAGAGAAATTTTTGCCGGAGATGGGAAAAGGCGAGCCGGGCCAAGGAGAAGCGAGATACAACGAAACCCTAAGATTTTTTTCCCTTTGGTTGTCTTAATTACGTTATGACCCCTTTACTTTTAGATATTTCTGAAAAGAAACGTAAAACAAAAATTCTTCTATTCATAGTCATTAGAGGTGTTGATTATCAGATCGAGTTTTTTTAGATATTCGGGTTTTTGAATCAGTGAAAGTCGTTTAAATTATAATCAAATCGTATTATAGCATAATATATAATTATAATTAAATTTTTATAACAACTTAAAATTCGACTCAAATTTTTTTTGAATGAAAATTCGAATGATAAAATTAGACTCGTCAACTTAAAATAACTCAAAAAATTTTAACTCGACTCAATCGAACACATTTACTCCTAATAAGTATAATGCATATGGTAGGCATCTAATACCTATAGTTGTGATGAATCACCAACACCAAATCATTTTACGTTCTCATCTGCTATAGAAATAAACATTTTAATCTTTTACGTACTTAAATATTTAAATTTAAATAATTATTTAAATATGTATTAATTATAAAATTAAATAAATCGATCTTCTTAAAAAATAATGTATTCAATATATGTATTAAAGGTGAGTAAATAAAAATAATATACGATGATGTTGATCTTTTCTTATAATATGTAGCACAATTATAATTCAACAATTTTCTAAATAATATAAGTAAAAAAGTTTATATAATTTCATAATATTTTTCATAGTTTTGAAAAATATATTGAACTTTTAGATATTTTAATATTTTATCATATTTTATAATTAATTATTATTTACAAAGGTATAATTAGGATCAAACGTCTAGAGGAACACCTTTTATAATTTAATTTTTTTTTTTATGTTTTGATATAACTATAATATAATATTGTAAGTGAAAATAATATAGATTAGAGTTAGAATGTGACTTAATTTTGCAATTAGATGTTCTAAAAATTTAGATAAAAACTCACAAAAAGTCTTGAGAGAGATTTATTTTTAAAAAAAAATCAATATAATATAATTGTGATATTATTATAAGTGAGAAGAAAGATAGTTTAAAGTTAGAATATTAATTAATATTATAAATTTAATATTTCAAGTATAAAATAAAATATTTAAATTAATTAATGTTAGACTAATGATTAATTAATTATTAAATTAGTTGTTGGGTTATTATTAAAATTAGTTGAGTTATTTGATTAGTTTATTAAACCATTTGAGGCGATAACAATTAATTATAGATTACAGGCTATATAAAATTTAATATTTTTATAAAAATCATTAATAAAAATCAAATTTTAGTTTAGTTTATTTTAACTCGCGTTTATTATATCATTTATCTCTAGCCACTATTCAATTTTTTATACCAAATTATGAAATGATGTAATTGGTTTGGGTTAGTTTGTTTTGTTGTTGCGAGAAACGTTTGAATTCTATCTAAGTAATTGAGTTTGTTCTTAAACAAAGTTTGCTTATTCTTGATAATTTATTTGGTTTGCGAGAGAATTGGGAAAGGACCTCGTAAAACGATACTTTTATTTAGATTCAGGAGAATTAGATTCATGAAATGAATAAGCATGGTTCAAACCAAGTACGTGAGAACTAATCCAACTTAGTGATAAGTTGAGGATTTCAACGACTAACAGAAGCGCAATATTGGTTGTTGTACACCTTTGATTAACGCGAAACTCTGTTAATTGTATAATCTTGTATGATATATCCTTGCGTTAATCAAAAGTATACAACAACCAATCTTACGCTCTTATTAACCGTTGAAATCCTCAACTTATCACTAAGCTAGATTAGTTTTCACGCACTTGATTTGAACCTTGCTTATTCGTTTCATTAATCTAATTCTCCCGAATCTAGATAAATGTATCGTTTTAAGAGATTATTTCTCAATTTTCTCGCAAACCAAATAAATTGCCAAGAATAAGTAAACCTTGATTAAGAACAAACTCAATTACTTAAATAAAATTCAAACGTTCCTCAAAACCACAAAACAAAATAACCCGACCAATTACATCACCAAAACCACAAAACAAAATAATCCCAACCAATTACATCACTTCATGATTGGTTTTAAAGATATACAAATAATATTTTCAATTCTACTCTCTAATTTTACTCTCTTCTTTGACTCCCCAATTCGACTCTTTTTGTTTTGATGTCATGACTTCCTTTTTATATGGTCTTGCTTGGTCAAATTATGTGATGAGAAAGAGTTTGATTTGGAAATAAATATTAAAGAGATAATTATCCCTTTAAAAATTCCTTTTAAATTTAATCTAAATCTTCAATTGTCATCTTTAATCCAATCTTTTAGAATCTTTCCTTACCTTTTGAAGTCAACTTGATTTATTTGAAATTCCTTCCATATTGACATCCTATCTCCAAAGAATTAAATCCTACATATAAGGAAACACACAATAGCAATATCTCCTACTACGAATTTTCACCAAAATATAAATTAAATACGATAATTAAGAAAATTATGTGAAAATGCATGAATAACTAACAATGCAACTAATAATGTGTTAATTTTGATAATAATATAAGTAAAAATAACAATAAAAATAGTACTTTTGAACACTCATCACTAACAACTAACAATAATTAAATATTTTGAACTCAAATATTAATTTTTCAAATCTATAAAAATTAAAATAATTTTTAATTAATAAAAAATTAATTTAAAATTTTATTTAATTAATAAAATTTTTAATTATATCTAAATTATTATTCAAATGATAAAAATATTATGTTAATAAAAACTTTAATATATATACCTTTATGTTAGCCGCACCCTTAGAATATGAGATTAACATATTAAATATATTTATTTAATTAATTTATTTTTTTATTAATTGAATATTCACTAATATTTATTTTATATTAAATTTAAAAATAATTCATATCATATAAAGAATCATTTGATAAAAAAATAAAATAAAAAATTAACGTATTTGATTGATTAATTTATTGATAACGTAATGAAAATAATCCATAATGTAATTTCTCCTTATCAGTGTTAGAGATGTTTAAAATCGGGTATCAGGAATACGAGTATCAAACTCTCGACCCATTATCAGATCCATGTAAACTGGTTAATAGGGTACCTAATCTAATTTATTTTTTAAAATCCAATAAGAAACAAATAAAATTTAAAAATTCGTAATACATAATTTAAATACAAAAAATAATAAGTCAAAATTAATTTTAAGTGAGAAATTTTCAGATATATAGATAGATCACCTAACTAGTTTATACTATAAATTTTAAAGTATGTTCTTTGATTAATGCATATTTAAAAGCTATTGCTCCTAATTTTTTTTTAGGATGACTCCCTAACTTTTTTTTGAAAATAAAGTTTAAAATTTAAAAATTAAGTTATTTGATTTGAGAATATAATAAATATAAAAATATTTTATTTAAATAATAATTATATTAAAAATAAAATATTTAAAAATTAATCAAAACCGAATACTCAAATATTTTTAATATTGTGACTCAAACCCGACCTAAAAAATGACAGACCGGATCTCTCATCCAGATCAATTTTTTAAAATAAATATCTAATCATTTATGTTCGAATAATTAAATAATTAAATCGAATCAACCAAATATGATATTTTAAACGCCCCTAATTAATATTACCCATCGCTGCACTGTTTTAAATTTTAAATTAAATAAAAGTAATGGTACTAAGTATAGAATGTAACGTTCAAATCTAGTAATTCATTACTTTCATTTTTGCGTCAATAATTTCAGTCGGGCCCACAGAAACATTTAAATTCAAATTTGAAATACTAGACTTTGATAGCGTAAATCGTCTACCTCTTTATTTATATCTCCACTTTAAATCAGAGATTTTTAGTTTAAGGTTTTAGGTTAAAAATTTTGTTTAGAATTTAAAAAATTAGAGGTAGGATGTATTTTTTAAAAAATAGAGTTTAGGATTTAAAATATAAAAAATAAAGATTAAAATTTAAACTTTAATTTTTTAAAAAATTATCAAAAAGACGTGAAAGAGCATAAAAGATTTTTATGGCACAACTTGGAGGATGAACAGAAATGCATCTGCTTGAACATATTATTAATAATCAAATTCACTCAGATTTTATTCTGAATAAAAATTATTCCCAGATTCCTTTATAGCACTGATCTTTTCTTCTGCCATGGTAATTGACTTCGAATTAGCTTAAACACAAAATAAAAGAAAGCATGTAGGAAATTTCTGGTTTGTATTTATTCAGAAACTACCATCAAACTGTACAAACACGACTGCATGCTTTTCTCACGCATACAACACACAGTCATACAAAAGAAAATGCGAACGTAGACAGTAACCAAAAGGAAGGAAGAGTGTTGAGCAAAGCTAAGGTTACGTACCGCACGAGACAAGGAAAACGATGATCCTCAATGAGCCGGCTCCACGTTTGAAAAGATGAGAAAACAAATCTCACATCTGTAGGAGACGAGCGAGCTGGCTCGGGTTTACGATGCCAGGTATGTGGGCTCCATTCGTCTTAAGCAAGCTCGCCACTTCCACGTATCTCTGGTGATCATCCGGCTTCGATTTCGGCTCCGGCACCGCGTCCTCTGCTCTGGATCTCTTGCTTGCCTCGATCTGTTGCGTTCGGGTCGGGTCAAACGTTTTGCCGAAGAGTGTTTCACGAGTGAGGAACTCGTGGGCCAGGTATCCGGCAAGGAGGTGGTTGGAGAGAGGCGGGTGAGCGGTTAACGGGACGGCCGGAATGGATGATTTTGATGGAGGAGGGCGGTTATAGTGCTGAAGGTTAGACTCGTCTCTTTCTTTTCGCTTGACGTTGTTGGGTATGGAAACCCGACGGGGCGGGAGACGCATCGTTTTGGTGCTCATAATTGCGCCCTTTTAGATGCATCCACGTCAGCACCAATCCTCCACGAATAAAGCACAGATTTCGATATTACAGATATAAATAGGGGGACCACCCCCTTGCTCTTTGAGAAACGGAAATGTTTGGGTAAAAAGAAACGGTAAAAAAATTCAAAAATAAGTAAAACAGTAAAAAGATTAAAACAAGAGCAGTAAATTAGAAAAAACGATGGGAAGGACAAGGTTAGAAACTGAAAGCGATTTATTTATAAAAAAAAAAAAAAGGAAAATAGGAGAAAGAGAACGAAAATACAGAGAGAAATTGAAGATGGAAAGGCGGTGGGTTCTTGTATTTATAGGGAAAGTGTTTAGAATTAACCCCTACCACTTGAGGAAATTACGGGAATTGCCACGGAAGGGTTAAATGACGAAACTGCTCTTTTCTCTATTTCGTGATTTATTATCGAAAAATGAAAAATTAGGAAAGCGTGGCAAAGATTGAAGATTCTTGTTTAGCCACAAAGACTAAAGATGAAGAGGCATTTTGCTAATTATTTTCATTGTTATCAAATAATAGTTATAGATTGTTTATCACATCCTTTGTATTTAAATCAAACTATTAAAAAATTATATTATAAATATTAAAATACAAATTAAATTATTAATAAAAATATAAAAATAATTTAGAGTCTTGAACTAAAGGGATGATTACTCCCTAAACATCCCAAAATTATACTTATTATATTATATTATATTATATTATATTATATTATGAAAGTGTTTGATTGAGTTACTATTTCAAAACCATCCAACATTAATTTAGTTAATATTGGTACATCTTGCGCACTGCACAGCATATCAATAATTTAATATTAACTAATTAAAACGTGTTTAAATTTATATTGAGATTAACGGGCTGAAAAAAATTTATATTTAAGGAATAAAATAATTATTCTAAAAAATTTTCATTTTGGGGAAAATTAATGTCTCGTCTTTTCAAAAAACTTAAAAACGTTTTTAATAGATTTAAAACGTTTTGATACAGCTATGTAGCTGTTTTGATGTGCCTCTATTTTAAAAACTAATCCGTTTTAATACATTAATCTTGCGTATCGATACCCCTTATTAAATGTACATAACGACTCTTTTATATTTTAGTAGCATTTCGATATAGGTGTCTAAGTATCGATACCACAAGTTGAAAAAGTGTATTTATAGTGGGAAGAAAGTATCTCAACAACTATATTGATGGTCCTAATCACCCAAACAGTTAGAATTTAATAAGAAAGTATAAAAATAAGTTTCAAATGCAGCAACAACAACTATTGATCATCAAAACAATATCCAAACATTCAATCTAACTTCAAGCACTCAAATTGTCAAATACTTATACCCAACTCTTTGTTTAGTATTGTAATCTTTCTTTTGAGTTTGGGGAGTGTTTAATTTTAGTTGGGGTAATATTTTTCTACGATAGAAACAAACTTTTGTCATCGTTTTATTTCTTATAACCCCGTGAGGTTAAATCAATCTTTGGATAGAAAAATTGATTCATTTGTAACAGTTATCCCTTGAACCGATAAAAAGATTTTAATTCATTAGTGAATTGATTAGAAAATTCTTAGTGGGAGCGAAGGTAATGAATGTAGAGCTTATTCAAAGCTTGAATCACTATAAATCTCTTGTGTTCCACTTTTCCAATTTTTTCAATCTTCCACAAATTTTTAAAAGTGTCAATTCATTTCTCTCTTGGCCAAATTTGATTGTTCGATCCATTCAACACTTTTAATTAAGTAGTTTAAAAATATATATTTTATAAAATTTAATAAACTAAAATACTTAAAATAACTATATGAGAGTTTTAAAATTTTAACTTTTAAAAAATCAACATTATACATATTAACTGGAATAGAGGGAGTAAATATTTACTTAATATTTTTTTATTAAATTCTCCATTGAAGTAGTATTTAGTTAATTGATGTCACCAACTTAATCATGGGTTTAATTATAGTATAGATAATTAGAATATATTTAAAATATTTTTTTACAACAAAATTTTAAAAAAAAATTACATACAAAACTGTAAAACTTAGATTTAATTTTGATATAATAAATAAATTAAAGGATTATTTTGTAAATAAAATTTTAAGGCCAAAACAATTTAATAAGTCAACAAAGTTTTCCGAGTCACAACAATAACCTAAAATATGTTTTCGATATCACTTTTACTGGTATCGATACAATGCTTAAAATTTCAAAGAATGTTCTTAAGTTTTTACAAGCGTATCGATACGGTGAAAGACCCGTTTCGATACTGTTTGAAACTATAATTTTTGGTTTTGAAAACTTTACCATGTTGTATCGATACCACCCTTTGCGATTAAAAATAAAATTAAATATTTAAGGTTGTTTCGATACCATAACTCAGCGTTTTGATACTTGGGTTATTTTTTCAAGAATTTTAAAATAATAAATAATTTGACTGTTGGATGTCAATTACTTTTCAAAAGTTTTTTTGACCAGTATCAATACTCCCTATAGGCGTTTCTAGCAAGTTTTGGCAGAGGCAAATCGTTTTGATGCCCCTTGTTTTAAAGGCAGATCCGTTTCGATATCGTGACCTATGGTATTGATACTCTTTGTTAAATGCACATAACGATTCTTTCTATTTTGGTAGCGTTTCGATACAGGTACCCCGAGTATCGATATCGATAGTTGCAGAAGTGCACTTATGGTGCTAAGATGAAGTCCTAACGTCTATATTTATGTTCCCAACCACTTCAACGGTTAGAAATCAAAGAGAGGGTATAAAATCAAGCTTCTAAAGCAGCAACAACAACTATTGATCCCAAAGCTAATATCCAAGCATCAAATCCAATCTCAAGAGCTTAATTGCAAAATCCTTATACACTCAACTCTTGAGAGCTTATTTTAATCTTTATTTTTGAGTTTAAGGAGTGTTATTATTTGTAATTAGACAATATTTTATGTTTGAGAGAAACCGTATTTATCATTCTTTTCTTTGTAAATCTTGTGAGGTTGAATCAATCTTTAGGTAGAAAGATTGATTCGGTTTGTAACGATTATCCCTTGAACCGAGAAAAAGGCCGGATTTAATAGTGAATTGAGTTGAAAATCATTAGTGGGAGCTAAGGTAGTGGATGTAGAGCTTGTTTGAAGCTTGAAACACTATAAATCAAGTGTTCTTCAATTTTTCTATTTTTCATTTGTTTCACCCAAAACTTTTAATTGTTAATTTACCCTCTCTTGGCTATTCACATCGGTTGATCAACTCAACAAAAACTTAAAGTGTAAAAATTTTTATTAAATTTTATAGTTATTTAACTTTATTTTTTCTATAATAAAAATTTTAAAAATATTAATTATAGTATAGTTATTTAACTTTATTACAGTGAAATTATGAAAATGGTATTGTGGCAAAATTATGAAAATGGTGAAAATAAAAAATTTGAAAATGATGCTCATGAAAAAAATATTTAGAGATATAGTACAATTGCAATTTGCAACGGTATCACTCAAAGCCACTTCGGGCTGAGTATGATGAACCGTAAAATCAAAAATCGAACCAAATTGTACTATGATTCATAAATTTAAGAACCGTGGTTAACCGCGGTTAATCGAATTTAATTTTTTAATTAATTTTTAATTATTTTTATAAGGTAAAAATATATATTTTATACTTAAAATATTATAAATATATTTTTTTCTTATTTTTACTTAAAAAGTAAGTTTTTAATAAATATTTATGAAAATATCTTAAAATATTATCTTTTAATATTTAAAATTCATAAAATAAAGTTATTTTTTCAACATAAAATACAAATTCTTAAAAATTAATGTTAATGTGGAAAAACTGAAAACCGAGGTTAATCGAACCCAAAACCGATGGTTACTTAAATAACTTACCAAATTAAATCGAAACCGAACCGAATACACCCCTAAATTATTTATTTATTTAGCCACCAGTGACCACCAACGACTTTAGTTTTTTTAGGGTTAAAATAAAAGGAAATTAAAATGAATGGACTAAAGGGAAATTTTCAGAAATCGAGGCATTAAAATTAAATGGCTGGAGTATAATTATACAGTAAATCTCTGAGAGGTTATAATTTATGTTTGGTTATCTAATTGAGATGATTTTTTAATTCACGTAATTTTTTAAGATATATGTATTATTTTTGTTAAAAAAAATCTTATTTTTGGCATTTGATATTGAATTTTTTATATTTATCGGTAATTATATATTTAGTTTTTAACTCGTTGGAGTTAAATAGTCAATTTTATATAAAAATATATCATTATTTATACATATTTTAATTTCTAAGATTTTTATTTTGGTTCATACAATGAAAAAAAAATTATAGTATATCATATTTTCAGAATATATATTGTTAAGATTTAAAATAATATGGACTATTTTTTAAATTTTATTATTATTTCTATTCTTTGTCAATTTGAATTTGTCGTGAAAAAAATTCTCAGTAGCTTCCACCGGCTCTAACTTTCGTTTGCATGCCAGTATTTTTTTCCTACTTATATAATGCTAATATTATAAATAAATAAATAAAGTGATATTATTTTTTATTTAAGTATTTAGTTATTTTATAAAATTATATTTTAGTCAAATATATTTAAAATATATATTTTTAAGTTTCTAAAAATCATGGGCGGAGCTACATGTTCAATTGGGGTGTCTGTTGACATCTTAAATTTTTTGAAAAATAGTATTTTTCTATATAATTTATATATAAAAAATTAAAAAATATATATAGTTAACACTCTTTTATAAATAATTTGATCTCTTTAAAAATAATTAATTTATCTTAAATATAATTAAAAAATATACCTTTTAAATAAGTTTTAAATAATACAATTATAAATTTAAATTTAAATTTATAAACTCTAAATTTTAACTCTATATTCTAAATTTCAACGACACCCTAAATTCAAAACTCATGACTAAAACTCATAAATACTAGACCTTAAATGAAATCATTAAACCTTTAAAATAATATAATTGAGTAATTATTTCATACACAAATGGTAAAAATAATTTCTTTTATAAATGTATTGATTTTAGGGTTTAGAGACTATTTATAAGTTTAAAAATAGGGGTTTAGAATTTAAGGAGTGTAATTAAAATTTAATGTTTATATATTAAAATTTAAATTTGTAACCATATTACCTTATACGATAAATTTAACTATTTCTTTTAAATTCTAAAATCAGTACACTTAAATCATTAAAATCTAAATCATAAACCAAACTTTTAAACTTTAGAATTAATAATATTTAAAAAAATCTTTTTATTTCTAACGCTAATACATAAAATATTTTCTTTATAAATATTATAATATATTTATTAAATCTAAATTTTAAACTCAATATCTTATTAATATATAAGAAAAAAATATTAATTAGTTAATTTTATTTTTAATATATATTATCAAATAATTAAAAGAAAAACTCGTAAAAACAACAGCTGTTAAAGGCCATTAATTCAGCCACCAAATCCCCCAACCCTACTGTTTAGTGTTTACTTGCCCTAAACTAATTGAAACAACCCAACTTTTTTGCGTCCTCTCCAAGCACTTTAGCACTTGTTAGGCTTAACCCAACTTTAATTAATACTCCACGGTCCTCTACCTGAAAAATAAAATAAAACTTAAGGATACTTAAAGCCTCTACGAGTATTTTAAACGATCTTACACGGTCTTTAAAGTCCTTACAAGTCTTAATATATTCATAACATCACCATATATCTCATAATTATCTGTCTCTAAACATGTTTATTTCTTATCTACTTAGTTTACAACCACTAGCATGTAAGATAATTATATTTATGATACTCATGAAGCATTCAAAGTTTAAGGTGTACTAACCTCAAGTCAAAGCGATAAATTTTCATTCAAGCTTGTAATCCCTTGACCCGATCTAGACACCACACGACTCGAACGAGTTACACGGGGAATACCAAGGCTAATCCGGAGACTCGCCACGATAAACAACCCTAAATTTTATTTTATTTTTATCTTATCTAGATGCTTTAATTAGATCATACACGTTCATGCAAGGACTGAGTTCAATTGCAGCTAAAATCGATAATAAACGAGTCCTAATTTAACCCAACAAGTTATAAGGACCTAATTATAATTTTCTATAAATTTATGGACCAATTATGAAATTAAAGTTATCAACATTTAATTAAGTTTAATTACATGCTTGTATCTCAAATTTCAACTTAAAATAATATCTAGAAGTCAATTGCATGCTCAAAGTTTAGGGACTATTTCTAGCCTCCAAAGGTTTCATGACATTCTCTATATGCAAATTCACCTAAAAACACTTTAAGCACAAATCAAGGCATATTAGCTAGATGCAATTCAACCTAGTTGGCCACACTATATTCAAATCCTAAGAGTATGCTTCAACATCAACAATCTTATAAGCATACGGAAGAACCACATCAATATACTCAATATGATTTCTAGATGCATTTCAACCTAAATAACAACATCATAGATTTGACTCACAAATAGTCATACTTCATTATCAACAACACTTAAATTCACATATAGGGATATCAAGATTCAAACTTCAATATAACTTTTATTATAACTAATGGAATATCAATGGAGAATTCAAGTCAAAGTCATAAAGTTAATATCATCATAGATAAACATCAAACATGTATAAGCATACGACTACTACAAGTCTCATTAATATAACAATATTCTTAACACGGTAATCCATCCCCATTGCTCTTTCGCTACTACTAATGTTATAAAGACATACTTGAGTTTTCACTTGGCGGTTACCTGGATCCTTGCTTTCCTTTGATGCCTCAACATTATTTACTCTACATTGTAAGGTAAATGAGAGGGTAAGCATAAGCTTAGTGAGTGAATAAAAACAAATATAAAACACCTTGTAATACAACCCATATTAAACTAATTTTATCAATTTAAAAACAAGTCATGCTCTTTATAAAACAAAACAAACATGGCTAACAACGCCACTTTTTAAAACTCAGTAAGTGTCATCAAACCATGGCTAACAATGCCATTATTAAAATTTAGTAAAACCCTTTTTAAAATCACATGCTTTAAAAACTAAAACACAAGTCTTACATGCTACTCACATAGAAATACTTACACATGCATCTCAATGCACAAAGCTCAAGTCTTACATGCTAACAACATAGCAATGCTTAAATCACATGCATACCAATGCACAAAACCTCGTATGCATAATCCCATATGCAACAAGTAAAAACCATGACACTTACCTTTAAAAAGTAAAAACATATATTGGTGTTAGTGATCCGATTTGTACCACTCCAAATCGTTAGGATAAACGGGCAACCGCATGTTAGTACCACTCCCAGAGCATGCGCATGTTGATACCACTCTCAACATGAATTAACTCACCTTGGTGTCCGGTGACAGTACCACTCCTATCAGCCCAGATGTGACAATATCACTCCCACCATATATCATTATACTAAAAGCCTAAATGCAACACACAAGGAATTTACATACGTACGACTTTTGAATATTTATAGTGCACTCTAGACCCTATTGATTGATCAACTTATCCCAATAGATACATCACTTAACTAGCCAATATATTATCAAAAACCAATGCTCAAGTTTTAAGTTTAAAAACAATGAAATAAATTCATACATCCTACCAATACATGCATCAAATGCATAAACCGGAAAAACTATTTTTCTCATGTTTTCAAAACAAAACCGTGGGAGCATCATATACATATAAAAACCTTTTTAAAAATAGTCTAATGAGCATTAAAACACATGCATAATCACATATGCACAAGACGATAAGAGTATGACAAATAACGTTGTAAAAACACGACATAATATGGAAACCTTTAAGAAAGCAATACTTAAAACTTACTTTCGAGTATAGGGAGGTTTTTCACACCTTCCCTACACCCCCAAACCTTTGAAAACACATTTAAAACCATGCCAAATTGGCAGCCTCATAATCCACTCATCGATTTACCGAAACTTGCTCAACAAGTCACCCGAAAACGTGATTCGGCTTTCCGATCTTTCTCAAACTTGTTCCTCTATCTATTAACCTAATTCAAGCATCAAAACCAGAGGGTTTAGTGCATTATAACACACCCAAACATCCCTCAAGTCGGACCAATACATGACAGCCCCTAAAAACACCATAAAACCTAAACGAAACTCACCGAAAACCTCTCTAAACACCCCTTAAACCTTATGTATGGGATTAGATACTTAAAAGACATATTAATTACATCTAAAAACTTCAAGATTCATGTATTTAGGCATCAAAAACAGTCATGGAAAACCCTTGAACGGAAATCAAGAAAACAATGAGATTTTTACCAAGAAAACTGATTTTATTGATTCAAGACTTTAAAGATTGTTTCGATCAGCCAAGAACTTAGGAATTTCATTAAAGTTAGGTTTCAGAGGTTTGAATGATTCTCACCTCCAAAATTGATCTCACCCCTTTAAAGGTTTAAAAAACTAGAAAATCCGTAGAAAACACAGAGATTTTGAAGAAGAAAAATATAGGAAAATAAACCAACGAAATTTTATTAAAAAGAATGATATTTACCTTGAAAATATGATGAAGAATATGTCTTGGAATGGAAGAAACCGAGATCTTAGAGAAATGTTTAAAGCTTGATGAAAAAATAGAGTTTTTCGAGTAAAATCAAAGAAAATTATAAAGAATTAAGCAAACTAATTTTTATTAAAAAGATTGATGTTTACCTTTTAAAATATGATGGAGAGGCTGCCAAGAATATGAAAAGTCGGAATTTTAAAAATATGTTTAGGTTTATGACATAAAAATAGGTTTTTAGTATTAATATTAAGTTATTTGGGCTATTAATTAAAATTATGGGTTATGTGTTATTAAAATAGACCCTTGTAAGGTTTAGATCAGCTGGATTAGGATTGGATCAAATCCCCTTAAAGATTCAAAGTTTTGGCTTAATTTATGAAATTGTCCTCAAGTTTTCAATTTTTACAAAATAGTCACTAATTTCAAAATCATAGGTATTCAAGGGTCAATTTTCAAAATTGATTTGTCCTAAGTCAAATATATACTAAATAATGATTTTAGGATATTTTTCCATAATTTATTTTGATTAAAAAATCAAATTTTAAGTATTTAATCTCGAACTAGGCTAAACCGACGAAACTAGTTCACTAAACCAGTTTTAAGTATTTAATCCCGTGTTGTGGCATATTAATAAAGTATATTATAAAATTTTTAACTCTATATGTGAGGTATCTATTCGATTTATTTCTAGGACTGAGCCTGATAGATGTCATTCTCGGCGTTGAGCTTTAGTTGTTTAAGATGTGTCTCTCCCTGTGCAATATACATATGTTTATTGATATTGTACGCATAAGTGCATCTATGTTATGGTGATTGATTATTTGATTTCTGAAATAAATTGCATGTTATCATGCCATGTGATATATTTATTAAAATCGGAATTGATGATAATCTTAGATTATGTTATTCTCAGAATTAATATGCATGCTTCCTAATAATTATAAGGAATACATTCATACTCAAAAATCGGATCATAACATTTCATTGAGTTGGGATATATGTTCGGGGAAGTTTAGTGGTTTCACCTTCGGGTTAAATATAACTTTAGATCAGTGACTTCAACTTTAGGTCAAGTTTCCACTTCAAATGGTGACGCTATAATCAAAGTAGTTTAGGGGAATTTACCCTTCAAATGGTGTTGAAGATGAGTTTATGGTATTTTTATTTCATACATCATATGTATTCTAGCATTATGTGATATTCGTATATTGTATGCATATCTGAATATTTATTGACATGTGTATGATGTTCGGATTTATGTGCTATATGTTATATCTGTACTTTAGAAACACTAAGTTCCATAACATACTTTCCCTTAATTTTTGTTTTAGATTCTCATACTTAAGTTTTGGTATTTTGAGGGCTTTCAACTTCATAACTTTTCCTTATTCAATACAATTTATAGACTTCTAGATTTGACATTTATATTTTGGACTATTGTTATTTAAAGGATTTTAGGACTTTATTGTTTTGGGATTTATTAGGATTTTTTAAGAATTTTAATGTTTATTTCGAATAAGGGTTAATTCTTCAAACTTTGTTAAACAATTGTGTTTTAGTATAAAATAAAATTTTGAGTTTTCTTTGATATAATTTTATTTATTAAACCTTAAGATTTATAATTTGAGGGAAAAATCTTCTTACGTGATCCTAATATTTAATTTAATAAATAAGGTTAATTTTAAGGGATACACAATCAGTGTTTTAGTTTTAGGGGTTTAGGATTTATGAAACTAGTTTATGTTTCATGTGTTTTGGTTTATGAGTTTATAACTGAGGGATTGTGGTTAAAATTTAAAGTTTAGGATAATATGTTAAAATTCTAAATTTTAATCTATAGACCTTAAATTCTAATCATACTCTCTAAATTTTAAGCATAACCCATAACTCTAAATACTCAACCTTAAATCCCTAAATAATAAATTATAAACTAAATTTATGATTCTTAAAATTAAAAACATTTGTAAAACAATTAGGGTAAATTACATAAATGATCCCTCGATTATGTTCTAATTATCTTTTATATTCCTCGACTATCATAAGTTACAAATTTATCCCGCGATTTAAAAATTATAATAAATTGATCTAATACCGTTAAAAAGATAACGGTTGATGACATGACAGTTAATATAAATTGATATAATTACATAATTAATTTTTAAGTTTTATACTTATTTTTATTTGACCCTAATTCTAAAAATTAACCTATATAATTTTAATGATGTATGAATTTACTCCTATTTACCTTCAAGTTCTATTTTCCAGTTATATCTTGCATATCATGAATATTCTATATTTTTTTAAATAACATGTTTATGGAGCTGGGCGCTGTATTAGAACCTGGAAGGGCCCCCCAAACAGACAAGGCTGCAATTTTAGTTGACGTTGTTCGAATGGTGACCCAGTTACGAGATGAAACCCAGAAACTGAAGGAGTCAAATTCAAGTTTGCAAGAAAGGATTAAAGAGTTGAAGGTGAGATTGCATTAAGGGTCATTCTGTTGTTTTAGGTGAGAAGAACAAGCTTCCAGAGGCTAAAAATCGATAGGAAAAGGCTAGAGCAAGTGAGCAACCATGAATGCACAACCTAGTTTTCATGTTTCTCACACACCAGCATTCCCTGCTACCTAAGGTCAAGCATCAGGGAACAAATGGGTTCCTTTCATTGGTTATCCTGAAGTCTCTATATGGCAGTTCAAGCCACCTGTAGAAGTGGATACCTCGCAGGATCATGTATCGGACACGCGGAGGAGATGAGACTTTCTCTTTCAATAGGGATGAGATTAAACTTTAAACAGCTTGAATGTATTGCTTTTGATTAGTGACAAGCTTGCCAAATGGTGAATGCTATTCTTGAACAAGATTATGAAGTTGGACGGTGGGCTCGTGGCGGTGCTTTTGTAGGCAAACGCAATCTCAAGAAATTTGAGCTTTTAGACAATCTCGGGTGGAAATGATTTACAGTTTGCTGGCTGAAATTTAAGTTCTAGTATTTATTATGGAGTGTTGGATTATAGATTTTAAACTTAGATTTGATCCAGTAACAATCTAAATTAAATTTGGAGATGAAATTAGAGTAAATTAATAAATTATTAAAATTATATGGGTTAATTTTTAGAATTAGAATCAAATAAAAATAAACATAGAATTTAAAGGCTAATTATACTTATATCAATTGTCACATCATCAATCATTAATTTTTTAATGATATTAGACTAATTTATTATAATTTTAAATTATAAGACTAATTTATAACTTATAATAATTGAAAGATATAAAAAATAATTAAAATATAGTCGAATAATTATTTATATAATTTACTCGGACAATTATTCATTATCGGTGTATATGATATAATTAATTTATTTATATATAAAAGAAAAAGGACAATATTTAAACCAGTTTCGTGTTAATTAACGTCAAAATTGCGCACTAAAACACATGAAAACATTGAAAAGTATTTCCACGTGGCGCAGAAATGACTAAGCCATCGTGTTAGAAAAACCTTTTATTGTTGGACCCCACAGACCTATTTTCTGACAAATATTAAAACCACAATATTTAGTTCCATTTATTATTACAGAGTTTTATAATCTCCAAATCTTCTCACCCACGATCCAAGTCTCATTCCATCCTTTGTTCTTCACTTCTTCGTCCTCTTTAAAAATAAAAGGAAATAAAAGAGCTTAGATGGCTCGGCTTTCGGATCCGGAATCTTATCCGGTTGATTAATTTTAATTTTTTAAAGTTATGATCTTTATATTAAAGGAGGGCCTTATTTGTATTTGAAGGGGAAATCTTGAAAAACATATGGATGGTGTTGCTGTTGATGTCATGTGCTCTCTTTGCTTTTCTGCTGTTTGGAAAAACAAAAGGTGAGAGCTTTCTTTTCCTTTTTCAGTTTAAATTTTGTTTGGAGTCCATTTCACTGTCATCTCTGGAGTTTTGGGATTGTTACTACTTAGATTCAGAGATATTCTTTTGGGTTTTTTTGGTAAATTTAGTTCCTTTTTTATTTGGTGATGATTTGTTGAGTGGGGTTTTGGTCTTGATCAGTAGTTTTTTGCTGTTCTATACTGGGTTTTGGGTTTTAAGCTTATCTAGCTCAAAAGAAATGAAATTTTAAATTATGATTCTTGTGAACTGTTTTATTGGCAAAACTTGAACTTTACTGTATAGGGATGAGTATGATAGTATTGATCATCATAATGTGCATATACTAGTTATGGCTTATGATGTATGTATCCTTTTGGGTATACTCTTATAGTTCTGATAGAGTTCTTCTTGTTCTTGCACTTTGAAGATTTGGGAGAGTGGTGAAGCAGTATGAAGAGTAAGATACGGATTAAACAGCTGAGAAGAGGTGGACTTAGGCAGGATTTGGGGCAGATAATGAAGTGTTTAAGCACTGGGGAGCAATTAAGAGAAGTAGAATTAATGATACCTTCATCAGAAATCGTCGCTGCCAAAGATTTTTCGCTGAGCGATTTTTCTTCTAAAGTTGATGTTGCTGAGGAAAAGCCAGATACTAGGAATATAGAAGAAGCTGAATTGTCTCTGCGTGAAAGTAGTTCGCTTAATTATGAGGTTTGCTTCTTCATTATTCTCAGCTTTCGAGTTGATGTATGGAGTATACGACTTGTAGTCTACTCATTCCTGCCTTGGCCTGTTTGCTATTATTTTTTTTGCCCCCTAATTTATCTATTGTATGGAAATTAGTTGTGGTAATTCTTTGATCTCTTCTATTTTCTCTTTCTGGCTAAGATATCTGCAACTTGCAGGAAGCTAGAGCATTGCTAGGAAGAATTGAATATCAGAAAGGAAATATAGAAGCCGCAGTATATGTGTTTGAAGGGATAGATATCGCAGGAATAACTCCCAAAATGAAACTCGCCCTTGCTAAAAGAGTTGATCGACGTAAGAGGCGATCTAATGACTATGCTTCTACACCAATGTCTATCCATGCTGTTAGTTTACTACTAGAAGCAATCTTTCTCAAAGCAAAATCATTGCAGCATCTCCAGAGGTTTATAGGTAATGTTTTATGTAGTTGTACATTGATGCCATATCAACTATTTAATTGTATGGATCAAGGAAGCTACGCTTGAGTGCCGTTTTTGATTTGCACTTATTTTTAACTAAAATGTCCTGCGATTTTTACCTAAAAACTCCTATGGTATTCTAGCTTCTTTCTCTCTATATGTACATATGTTATTTTTATGTACTAGGTTCTTTGCTATTAGGACGTGGCTAGTCAAATTTGTTTTCTTGGAGCTCATTGTTATCAATGCGATTACTGTTTCTCATCTTCAAAATACTCTTTCTGTGGCAATGGCAATTCAGTCACTTCCACATGGCTAATGTATATTTCCAATCATTCTTGCAGAAGCTGCTCAAAGTTGCAGAATCATTCTGGACATAGTCGAATCTTCTTTACCAGAAGGCTTGCCTGAAAACTTTGGTGCTGACTGTAAACTGCAGGAGACTCTAATCAAGGCGGTCGAGCTGCTTCCAGAATTATGGAAGTTTGGTGATTCCCCACATGAAGCAATCTTGTCCTACCGACGGGCACTCCTCCATCAGTGGAATCTTGATGCAGAAACTACTGCGAGGATTCAGAAACAGTTTGCTATTTTTCTTCTGTATTGTGGAGGTGAAGCAAGCCCCCCAAACCTCCACAGCCAAATGGACAGTTCGTTTGCCCCTAGGAATAACATAGAGGAAGCTGTACTCCTCTTAATGATACTATTAAGAAAAGTTTCTTTGAAAAGAATCGAATGGGATCCGTCAATTTTGGATCATCTGTCATTTGCTCTCTCCATGTGTGGGGATTTGAGAACATTGGCTAACCAAATAGAAGAACTGCTTCCAGGGGTTATTAATCGCAAAGAAAGATACAAATTTCTAGCTTTCTGTTATTACGGAGTAGGTGAGGATTTGATTGCTTTGAATCTATTGCGGAAATTGTTGCATAGCAGTGAGGATCCACACTGTGTTCCAGCATTGTTATTGGCATCAAGAATTGGTTGGGAAAAACCTGATCTTGCAGAAGAAGTGATTAATTTTGCTCATAGGGCCCTTGAAAGCCTGGATGACGAATGCAATGAGTTGGAAGGTACTTGTAACCTTTTATTGGGTGTGGCTCAATCGACACATTCAAAATCAGCCTTATCCGATTCTGAGAGAGTTTCCAGACAGTCTGTGGCCCTTCAGTCCTTGGAAAGTGCGTGGAAAATTACGAGAATGAAAGACCCTAATATTCTTTATTATCTCAGAAGGGAAAATGCAGAGCAGAGAAAGTTGGATGCTGCGCTTTATTATGCAAAGCTTTTGCTAAAACTAGACGGTGGTTCTAACATCAAGGGATGGTTGTTGTTGGCTCGCATATTGTCAGCTCAAAAACGTTTTTTGGATGGTGAAACTGTTCTCAATGCTGCCTTGGATCAAACCGGTAAATGGGATCAGGGAGAATTATTGCGTACCAAAGCTAAGCTTCAAATCGCACAAGGACAATTCAAGAGTGCTATCGAGACATATAGTCAGCTTCTTGCAGTTGTTCAAGTGCAGAGTAAAAGCTTTGGTTCTGGCAAACGGCTTCATAAGGTCCGTGTTTAGTTCTTCGTATTGACCTATAATTTTATGTTTTCCATCTTTTTAGAGGAATCTCAAATGGTTCTCCTGCTATAAGTTGACTTCAGACGCATCATTTTTTTGAATTAGATAGGTAGATAAGTTGGTAGATTTTCAGAAATGATTGTCGGACATCATTCTTCTTAAGCTTTATTACACTTGAACCTCTGCGTGATAAAAGATCGAGGTTTATTTCGGTGAGAATGGTATGGTTTTGAATAGCCTTTTATAGCACGGATGAAGGAAACTTCGGTTGCCAGTTTTGGAAGTTATTACATCCTTTTAAACTTAACAAAAGCTCTTTATGTCCTTACAACATTAAAAAAAAAAGAGATTGATATTGGATTGTATAATGCTCTTTCTTCATGCCAAAAGCGGC
Source organism: Abelmoschus esculentus (assembly GCA_035048815.1). Taxonomy (NCBI): domain Eukaryota; kingdom Viridiplantae; phylum Streptophyta; class Magnoliopsida; order Malvales; family Malvaceae; genus Abelmoschus; species Abelmoschus esculentus. Next base: position 13,331,142 of record JAUCBN010000031.1, read on the forward strand.
TTATCTTTTTCAAAATTGTTTACAGAATCGTTCATTGAGAAGTTTTGAACCGGAGATATGGCATGATCTAGCTTATCTCTACATAAGCTTGTCACAGTATCGAGATGCCGAGATTTGCCTTTCAAAATCAAAGGCCATCAATCCCTGCTCTGCTGTTAGAAATCATGCCACTGGTAAGTTCATTCTCATTTCATAAGACGATCCTTTTCTGAACTTTCGAATTTTCTATCGAGGTAAAAAAGCTTCTTCCCAAAGATTCAAGTGTTGGTTACCTAGTTGAATAAAACATCTAATTTTGCAGGTTTACTTTATGAGAGAAAAGGCTTATTAAAAGAAGCTTTGAAGGCTTATTGGAATGCTTTGGACATGGACCCGAATCATGCTCCGAGCTTGATATCCGCAGCTGTTGTGATGAGACAAGTCGGCGGCCAATCCAATGCAGTTGCCAAAAGCTTGCTCATGAATGCTCTCCGAGTTGATAGAATGAACCCGTCGGCATGGTATAATCTTGCTCTGCTTCACAAAGATGAAGACACTCCATCGTCACTCTACGAAGCAACTCGATGTTTCGAGGCTGCTGCCGTTCTTGAATTGAACCATTCAGATGACATGGTACACCTCTGCCAATTTTATGTAAATCATTACCTGTTCTTCATAAATTATACTCCATATACATATATACAATACAAATAGCAATATGATATAATTGTTGCTTTCACTCCCTGTTTTGATTGAGTTATAATTCCATTGCACCCTTGATTCTGGGGAAGATATTTTAGGACAATTATCTTGTACTATTTTGGTGAGAATTTGACGTATAGGGATAATTTTAGCTTTAACATATATAATTTGTTATTTTAGTATTCATCCTTTTTTCAAGTTACTGAGGCAAAAATACTTCTCTCGTCTTGATTTGACTCAAAATTTTTTTAAATAAAGTTTGATTTGTAAAATAGAAACTCAAAATTTATTTATAGGTTAAAAACGAGTCTTTTAAATTTTTTATGATATATATTGATAAATAAAAATATGAAAAAATATTGTCACATATATAAAAAAAAAATGAAGAAATATATATATCTTATATGGTTAAAAAAGACATTTAAATTAAAATCAAATAGTGCTATAACATCATAAATAATTAAAATTAATTTATAGAAACTCGAAAAGTTGACTCAACTCGAATTTTTTAATCTTGAATCAAATCAAAAAATTTCAAATAAAGTTTAAGTTGTAAAATATGATTCGTCAACTCGAATAACTTAAATTTTTTTGACTCACTCGATTGATTTGATCGAATATTCACTCGTAAAACTATAAATATATGAAAATGATTGATAGATTATTTTTTCTAATTTTATTTTGAATTATAATTAATTGTATACTGATCTTTTAAGATTTTTAATAATTATTTATAAATTATTAAAAGTTAATAGTATTTAATAATTTATTACGCCGTTCTACAAATTTCCTATTGATCATCGGACAAAGTTTACTGAAAACTAACCAAATCTATATTTTCGACAACATAAATAGGGAATCGATCACATTCCTCAATCCAGAACGATTACTTTATTTTTTAAAATATGTTGGTATCATTACGATGTAATATTTATTTATTTTTTAATCTCTTAATAAAATATATACACTATGTATATATAATGTTCGAATTCGAATCACTTATATCTTAAGATCACTCCACATATTTAATTACTTTAAAAGGTTAAAAATTAAATGTAACACTCTTGATCCGGTGTTACATGTATTTTAAAATTTTGACTTCAAGACCATTTCAGATCGATCCAAATTAAATTAAAACCATAACAATTCATTAAATCCAAATCCAAGATTGTAACATAGGTCAAATATTTCAAAATAGTTAAGAGCTCCATTAAATACAAATCATTTAAAAACATTCAGTCAAAAATAAATAAAAGTTACAAATACATAAGGTTCAACAAGTACTAGCCCATTAAATCAAATATTTGTATCCTGACACTAAGTCGATGCTGAAATTCCAACCTTGATGATGCTCTTGATCCTACTTCACCTAACGCACGAAAACACATTTCGAAATGATGAGATATAAAAGCTTAGTGGGTACACCGCCACCCGGCCAACATCATGCATACCATAAATAAAGTAAAGCAAAACATGTAATATCATGCATAATATAATGGCGCTACCATGATCGCCTAAACACATGGCATAATGAGATGTATACTATCGCACACAACATATACATGTCAAACCAAAAACAAAGCATAAGGTAGTGAGGCCCGCATCCACACAACATCGGGATTCTACACTACGAGAAGAGCCCGCGTCCACACAACATCGGGATCTCATACTCAAAGATGAGGCCCGCGTCCACATAGCATCGAGATCCTACATCTTGGATTGTGGCCCGCGTTCACACAGCATCGGGATCCTTCATTCGGAATAGTCTTCAATACATCACCCGAAATATTACATCGGATGACCTTCTTTGTGTTGTAACACTATTTTTGGGTATCTGAATTCCCATCACACATGAACTCGACCATACAAAGTGATCCACTTAGGATCTTTACACCAACATATACCACAACTTAAACAAGACCAAGCCTCAAACATATTTCATTTTATTGAAATTATTATCACAAAAAACAAATTTTAATATTCATTTTATAACTTAAATAACTCATAGGAACCCCAGACATAATTTATAGAATTCTCAAGTTCATCCCTTAAAACTTGGGTAAAATTGCCCAGGGGTTTCGATATTCCTATATGGGGTATCGAAATGCCCCTGTATCGATACGCCTTCAAAGAGGGTATCGAAACACCCTAGTATCGATACACTTCTTTGGCGTATCAATACGCTTTGACGATCCTTTCAACAAGACCAAGAGGAAACCTACACGTTTCGATACACCCCTATATGGGGTATCAAAACGTTTTGACACTGAAAATTTTGGTATCGAAACTCCCACCTAGGGGTATCGAAATAATTTGTTACTAGAAACTTTAGTATCGAAACACGAGCATGGCGTTTCGAAACGTCTACCTTCTAAACCTTAGTTTTCTCTCTACGGTATCGATGCACAGATACCCGATATCGATACACCTGCACAAAAATATAGGTATGCACCCAAATTTTTTTAAGAACTCTTAAAACTAAATTTGATTTTGATATAACAATTAAGTATAAGGACTATTTTGTAATAAATTTTTAAGTCCCTAAGTCAAACTTTTGTTTTCAAGTCAAACCAAGAACTTTAAAATAAATTTTCTAAGTGTTTTTGCACGAGGGTATCGATACCCCAAGAACCAGTATCGATACACATGGGTTTTTAAAGCTTTGTTCTTGAGATCAAGAACAAACATCGAAACATGGTTCGATACCTTTTTTTCACTGCCAGCACCCGTTCCGAACCATGTATCGAACCACTTCGAAGATTTTAATTATTTTTAAAATCATTTAAAAATTGACTCCACGTATCGATACCAGTATCGATACACCCCTTAATCCCTAATGGCTATTTTAGTATTAAATGAGTCGACCGTTGGTGGCAGTTAAGATTTTGATTGGTGGTTAGTCTGTACCGAAACATGGTTCGATACCCTACCTTACAGTTTCATAAAGGTATCGAAGCATGGTTCGATACCCCTTGTATTAAATGCACAATGACTCTTTCTACTTTGGCCTGTTTCGAAACAGGTTCTTCGTGTTTCGATACCGCATGCTGCAGAGTGCATGTATGGTGGGAAGATGAAGCTCCAACGGTCTTATTTACATTCCCAACAACCACAACGGTTAGAAATCAATGAGAGGGTATAAAATGAAGTATTTTCAACAGCATTAAGGACCACTGAACCTCAAGCAACATCCAAGCACACAAATCCAACTCAAAGCACTTCATTGCATATCCTTGCCTCTCAACTTGTGTCCTTCAATTTGATTCTTGTAAACTGAGTTTGGGGAGAGTTTAATTGTATTTGGGGCAATATCTATCTTGTGAGAGATCTTTTATTTGCCTTTATTTCTTTGTATCATCTTGTGAGGTTGAATCAATTCTTGGGTAGAAGAATTGATTTGAATTGTAACGGTTATCCCTTGAACCGAGAAAAAGGTCGAATTCAATTAGTGAATTGGTTTCAAAATCCTTAGTGGGAGCTAAGGTAGTGGATGTAGAGCTTTTTTCGAAGCTTGAACCACTATAATTCCTTGTGTCCTTAAATTTCCATTTTTCACCAAAAAAATCTTTCACCAATTTTTTTTAATTGCCAATTCACCCCCCTCTTGGCCATCTTTCAAGATCGATCAACTCAACAATTGGTATCAGAGCCTAATCTTTGAAAAGATTCACATCTACCAAAGAAGATACAAGGTGTGTTGATCATATCTACAAGAAAAATCAAATGGCCTCTACTTCCGGTTCATAGAACGAGTCACATTCCATCACCAAGCCACCCTTCTTCAATGGGGATAACTACCCCTATTGGAAGAATAGGATGAGGTTGTTCATCAACTCCAATGACTATATCCTTTGGGATATAATCGAAGATGACCCCTCTATTCCGATGAAAATGGAAGGAGATTGACAAGTGCCCAAAAAGAGGAATGAAATGACCGATGAAGAACGAAGGAGGATGTCCACCAACGATAAGGCATTGTACATTCTCTTTTGTGCTCTTGGTCCCGACATCTACTCCAAGATGTCATCTTGCACAAGTGCCAAAGAAGTTTGAGACTCTTTGGAGACCACATATGAGGGCACCAACGATGTCAAGGAGACGAAGATCGGTCTTCTCAATCTCAACTATGAGAATTTCAAGATGGAGCCGGATGAAGACATCACCAAGATTTTCAATCGGTTCTCCGTTATTGTAAATGGTCTCAAGGGTTTTGATGAAATCATTCTGGAGGAGAAGCTCGTGAGGAAGCTTATCTATTCTTTTCCCGAGTCTTGGGATAGCAAAAGAACGACTATCATTGAAGCTAAAAATTTGAAGACTCTAAAGCTTGATGCTCTTGTGGGATCTCTTCTCACCCATGAGATCATGAAGAAAGGAAGAGAAGAAGAGAAGAAGAAGGAAGAGATGAAGATTGAAAAGAGAGAGGTTGAGAAGAAGAAGCAAGAGATTGCTATCAAAGCCTCAATGTCACAAGAAGAAGTAGACACTAGTGAAGAAGAAAAACTTGAAGAGTTGGCTATGGTAGCCAAGAGATTCACTAGACTCATGAGGGCTAACCAGAATACAAGATTCCAAAGAAAGAAGGATTTCAAATCAAAGAACAAAGAAGAGAAGAAAGATCAAATTATTTGCTATGAATGCAAGAAGTCCGGTCACATTAGGACCGATTACCCTCAATACAAAAGAAAGGGTTTTGACAAGAAGAAGAAGCAAAAGTCTCACATTGCTACATGGAGTGATGAGGAGTCATCATCCGATGAAGACAATGAAGTAGCCAACCTTTGTCTCATGGCTCTTGATGAGCCCAAGGTAACCCTTGAACCATCTTGTAATGATTTATCTTATGATGAAATATATGATGCATATGATGAGTTACAAGATGTTTATGATGAGTTGGTTTTAAAATTCAAAGAATCAATTTTGAAAAGCAAGAAAACTATTTCCGAGTTAGAAATGAAAAATGATTCTTTGACAAAAACTATTTTGGATTTTGAAGAAAAGGTTGTTGATTTAAATGATGATTTAAAGTTTTTTCAAAAAGAAAATATGGATTTAAACAACCTTATTTCAAGCTTGAGTGAGAATCACCACAAAGCGGTGAACGAGCTTAAGGAAAAAATTAAAGTGGTTGGTAGTTCAACTTTTGAGAAAGGAAGCTCTTCAAAACCCAACCATGAGAAAAAGAGATTTCAAAACCACAAACAAAGAAATTTTCAAAGGCATACTAGATATAGGAAAATTAGGAGTGTATGAGTTCCTAAGGAACTCATTGTTTTTAATAACATTAATGCCATTGCATCTTGGATTCCCAAGGGAACCAAGCTTTTAGGGACTAACTCTCATGGACCCAAAATGATTTGGGTACCAAAAATCAAAAACTAAATCTTTGTTTGTAGGTTGAGCATTGCTTCAAGGCCAAAGCTTTAAGTCAAAACATGTGGTACCTTGATAGTGGATGCTCAAGGCATATGACCGGAGACAAGGGACGATTTAAGGAGTTAGAGCTTAAAAGGGGTGGAGTAGTGACATTTGGTGACAACTCCAAAAGCCAAATTGAGGGTATTTGCTCTATTGGTAATCACTCCTCCATTTTAATTGAAAATGTCTTGCTTGTTAATGGTCTTAAGCATAATTTGTTGAGCATTAGTCAATTGTGTGATAAAGGTTTTTATGTCTCTTTTGATAAATATGGTTACCAAATAATAGACATAGAATCAAATAGAACAATGCTCATAGGTCATCGCATAGGATATATATATATATGGTGCATCTAGATGACATAAACATTTCTCATGCATGCTTAGTTGCTAGTGATGAAAATGATGCATGGTTATGGCATAGAAAACTAGGACATGCTAGCATAAGTGTTTTAGAAAAACTAGCCTCCCAAAATCTAGTTAGAGGCTTACCTAAGCTCAAGTTCTCCTTAGATAAAATTTGTGATGCATGTTCTAAGGGTAAACAAAAGAGAGTTTCTTTTAAGTTCATTAATGATGTTTCAACTAGTAGAGTATTACAATTGATCCATATGGATCTTTTTGGACCTATTAGGACAACTAGCTTGGGTGGAAAATCATATGCATTTGTTATTGTTGATGATTACTCTAGATACACTTGGGTTCTATTTTTAAGTACAAAAGATGAAGCCTTAGAAAAATTCATCACATTTTCAAATATTTCTCAAAATGATCTTGATCAAAGAATTTCTCATATTAGAAGTGATCATGGAACCGAATTTCAAAATTTAGGTTTTGAGAATTTTTGTAATGAAAATGGGATTAGCCATAATTTTTCGGCTCCTCGCACTCCTCAACAAAATGGGGTAGTTGAGAGGAAAAATAGAACTTTAGAAGAAATGGCTAGGACTATGCTTTGTGAAAACAATTTACATAAATATTTTTGGGCGGAAGCCACAAACACTTCTTGTTATATTATAAATCGAGTAATTATTAGGTCAATTTTAAAGAAAACTCCTTATGAGATTTTAAAATCCAAAAAGCCTAACATTAGCTATTTTTACCCTTTTGGGTGCAAGTGTTTTGTTTTAAATAATGGGAAAGACAATTTAGGTAAATTTGATGCAAAAAGTGATGAAGCTATTTTTCTTGGATATTCTTTAAATTCAAAGGCTTATAGAGTTTTCAACAAAAGAACCTTAGTTGTAGAAGAGTCCATACATGTGGTTTTCGATGATAACCTCCTTCCTAGGAAGGATTCTTGTAATGATGATGATGTAGGAATCATTGAAACCATTGATGATGGACAAGCATCAAAGGTGGATGGGTTTCCAACCAAAGAGGAAGCACAAGATCCTCCAATAGAAGCTTTAGGAGATGTAAAGCTTGAAGAAAGGGAAGTGAGCTACCCAAGGGAGTTCAACTATGTCAAAAGTGGTGAAATCTTGGATGATCCATCCAATGGGGTAACTACTCGTTCTTCTCTTAGATTAATGAACCATATTGCATTTATCTCATGCATAGAGTCTAAGAATATCAGTGAAGCCTTAGATGATGATTATTGGATATTGACTATGCAAGAAGAGTTAAATCAATTTGAGAGAAGTAATGTGTGGACATTAGTTGATAGGCCTAGTAATAAATCTACTATAGGAACTAAATGGGTTTTTAGAAACAAACTAGATGAGAGTGGTAACATTGTGAGAAATAAAGCTAGATTAATTGCTCAAGGTTACACTCAAGAAGAGGGAATAAATTTCGATGAAACTTATGCACTCGTAGCTAGAATGGAAGTCATTAGGATGCTACTTGCATTTGCATGTTATCATGATTTCAAGCATTTTCAAATGGATGTCAAAAGTGCTTTTTTAAATGGTTTTATAAATGAAGAAGTGTATGTTGAACAACCACCGGGTTTTGAAAATTCAAAATTTCTAAACCATGTTTTTAAATTAACTAAAGCTTTATATGGTTTGAAACAAGCCCCTAGAGCTTGGTATGAAAGGCTTTCAAACTTTTTAATTGAAAAATGTTTTGAAAAAGGGAAGGTGGATACTACACTTTTTATAAAAAGGTTTAAAAATGATATCTTAGTAGTTCAAATTTATGTTGATGATATAATTTTTGGATCTACTAATGAATGTTATTGTCAAGAATTTTCTAAGCTAATGCAAGGTGAATTCGAGATGAGCATGATGGGGGAGCTCTCATTCTTTTTGGGACTCCAAATTAAGCAAAGGAAGGATGACACCTTCATCAATCAAGCAAAATACATCAAGGATATGCTCAAGAAGTTTGGCTTGGAGAATGTGAAACCTCAAGCCACTCCTATGAGCTCATCTACTAAGCTTGACAAGGATGAAGGAGGTAAGTGTGTTGATTCTAAATTGTATAGATCCATGATAGGTTCTTTGCTTTACCTTACCGCAAGTAGACTGGATATCATATTTAGTGTTTGCTTGTGTGCTAGGTTTCAAGCTAGTCCTAGAGAATCACACCTAGTTGCCATTAAGAGAATTTTTAGGTACCTTAGAGACATACCTTGTTTAGGTCTTTGGTATCCTAAAGTCTCATCCTTTGATTTGCATGCTTTTTCGGATGCGGATTATGGAGGTTGTAAGATAGATAGGAAAAGTACTTCCGAAACATGTCAATTCCTAGGTAGTATGCTCATATGTTTGTTCTCTAAGAAACAAAATATTGTAGCTCTATCTACCACCGAAGCGGAGTACATATCCTTAGGGAGTTGTTGTGCTCAAGTGTTATGGATGAAACAACAACTCTTAGATTATGGCATTAAGGTAGAAACCATACCTCTAAAGTGTGATAATACTAGTGCCATATGTCTTACCAAGAACCCCATTCAACACTCTAGAACCAAACACATAGAAATTAGACACCACTTTATTAGAGATCATGTGTCTAAAAATGATGTTGTTTTAGAGTTTGTTGACACCTTAAACCAATTAGTAGACATTTTTACTAAACCTTTAGACAAAGAGCGTTTTTGGACCCTTAGGAGAGAGTTAGGTCTAACTAGCCTATCTTGACCTCTTAAGTGTTATTTTTATGCAATATTTGCTTGAATCTTGATTGAAATCATGCCTATGTTGTTTTGCATCTTGATACTTCTATGCATGTTGCTAGGGGGAGTAAGAACTTGTTCATGCATTTTAATCATGTCATAACATCATATGCATGCTTCTAGGGGTTTTAGAGACTCATTTCTAATACTTTTATAAGCCTAAAATGCAAAGCACTTCTCAGTGGTATCGATACAGCTTGCACCTGTTTCGATACCTGTTCATCAAGTTCATCTAGGATTTTTTTCTGGGAAGAACAAGTATCGAACCATGCTTCGATACCTGGGTATCGATACTAGCATCGAAACCGGCTGTTTCGATACCGGTATCGAACCACTAGGCGGCAGAATGCTTTAAAAGACTCCAAACCTAATTTTAATCTCTTTAAAACACTTCCCAAACTTAAACTCTCTAACCCTAGTTGTCCACCCCTATAAAATCCATCAAATTCATCAGTTTTTAACACGAAATCAAGTGATTTTCTTGGGGGTTTTCCATCATCAAAACATCATAGCCAAGATCATATCAACAAAACGGTGCTACAAAAACCACAAATTCTTCTTAATCTCAAATTCAAGGTAATTTTTGAAAAACTTTTTTTTCGTTTGATTTTAGGTTGATAAAATTTAGATTTTGAAAATATTTTGAATGCTTGTTGTATGGGCTTTCATAATCCTACGAATTTTTTTAAATCATTTTTTTTATTCGAATATAAATTGATTTAATCGTATCCGTTTTTAATGGTTTTTCAAGAAATTTTCAAATTCTAAATACCTTGAATTATAGATTAATAGTATTGAATTAGGTTGATAGAGCATACATGGTTTTATGTAACTAATCCAAACTTCGTTTTATCTTTAGATCATGGCACCCAAGAAACGATCCCGTACCGAGGTCAATTCCTCGTCATCCCGTGCTTCTAGAGTCGATATCCAAGAAGTTTTCGCCAAGAGTTTGGATACCCGTAGTAGAATTGACAACTTCAATATCTACCGCAACTACCCTCTCAAAAAGGAACGGTGTGTGGACGTTCAATTCATGAACTGCTCAAGTTCCAATTCAAGTACTATAACCGTCTCATCGATTGAAAGTTCTTGAGTTTTCTCACCCACTCCGGCAAGTTCTTTCCTTCTCTTGTCCTCCTTTTTTATTCCAATGCCAAATGTCTTGTTTCCCCTTCGGACAAAACCAAAGTAGTGCTATTGAATCTTTTCTTATGGGCCAAACCTTTAAAATTGATGTCAATACCTTTGTAGATGTTTTTGGTCTTGAGGATGAGGGTAATACGGATAAAAACTCTCTTGGCTATTTTACCGGATCGGTCACATCTCTTGACGTGCACGATCGCTTTCTTCATCTTATCATCTCTTGGTGAATTCTTCCATCAAATGGTAAGTATTCTCGCATTCGTCAAGTTGATAGCTTTTGGATTTAATGTTTTCGTGAGGGTATTCAACTTAACCTTGCTCAAATTGTTTTCTCGGATATTGTTTGGAATATCCAAAACCGTGTCACCCCACTTGTCCAATCTTTTCTCTATGCTTGCATTCTAAGCTCTATCTTCTTACACTTGGGAATCGATTGCTCTTTTGACAAAGTGAGATCTCTAAAAGAACCTATTGGTGAAACATCTCTTAACCGTGCCCACTTTCAATATGTCGGTCATGGTGAATGGGTTCGCGGTGCTCCTCCTCCTCCTCCTTCTCCTCCTCATCCCATTGATCCCGAGCCTCTTCATCAAGTTGCTCCGAGTGTAGACTTGATGGCTCTTCTTACCACTCGGTTCAACAACTTAGACGTTCAATTTGGTACCTTGAATGATCATTTTGATACTTTGAGTGCTCGCTTGGATTCCATGGATGGAAGGCTTGACTCTATGTCAACTCAATTCCAATCAAGCTTTGATTCTATGGATACGAGATTGACGGACTTAGAGACTCAAGGCCATGCCATGCGAATCTCTCTTGAGGCTCTTCGTCATACCCAAAAGCTTGCCGACGACGATGAAGATGACAATGAGGAAGTCGAAGAAGAAGAGGAAGAAGAAGAACATGGTGATGATGATGATGAGATGGGCGATTAGTGATCTTAGCTCTATCTTATGCTTTTGTTTTTGGCTTTTAGGACTAGTTATGTTTTTTTAAACATGTTGTTGCATCTCATTCATATTAGAACTTATGCACCTTATTATTTCTATATGCTTTGAACTTATTATTGTTGGATTTGGATTTGAATATTTTATGCTATGGATTATGTTTATGAATTATATTTTCTTTAATGCTATGTTTGCTTTATATCTTGCCTTATATTTCATTGATTTTGATCTAACAAAAAGGGGGAGAAATATGTGTTTTTAAGTTAACCACCCACTTTTAAAATTCAAAGTTATGCATAAATTAAGGGGGAGTCTTTTAAAAGTTTTCAAAGTTTTGGAATCTAAAAATCTTAATTTAAACTTAAAATTTTTTCAATGGTTTTGTTATATCAAAAAGGGGGAGATTGTAAAACTAAATTTGATTTTGATATAACAATTAAGTATAAGGACTATTTTGTAATAAATTTTTAAGTCCCTAAGTCAAACTTTTGTTTTCAAGTCAAACCAAGAACTTTGAAATAAATTTTCTAAGTGTTTTTGCACGAGGGTATCGATACCCCAAGAACCAATATCGATACACCTGGGTTTTTAAAGCTTTGTTCTTGAGATCAAGAACAAACATCGAAACATGGTTCGATATCTTTTCTTCACTGCCAGCACCCGTTCCGAACCATGTATCGAACCACTTCGAAGATTTTAATTATTTTTAAAATCATTTAAAAATTGACTCCATGTATCGATACCAGTATCGATACACCCCTTAATCCCCAACGGCTATTTTAGCATTAAATGAGTCGACCGTTGGTGGTAGTTAAGATTTTGATTGGTGGTTAGTCTGTACCGAAACATGGTTCGATACCCTACCTTACAGTTTCATAAAGGTATCGAAGCATGGATCGATACCCTTTGTATTAAATGCACAACGGCTCTTTCTACTTTGGTCTGTTTCGAAATAGGTTCTTCGTGTTTCGATATCGCATGTTGCAGAGTGCATTTATGGTGGAAAAATGAAGCTCCAACGGTCTTATTTACATTCCCAACAACCATAACGGTTAGAAATCAATGAGAGGGTATAAAATGAAGTATTTTCAACAGCATTAAGGACCATTGAACCTCAAGCAACATCCAAGCACACAAATCCAACTCAAAGCACTTCATTGCATATCCTTGCCTCTCAACTTGTGTCTTTCAATTTGATTCTTGTAAACTGAGTTTGGGGAGAGTTTAATTGTATTTGGGGAATATCTATCTTGTGAGAGATCTTTTATTTGCCTTTATTTTTTTGTATCATTTTGTGAGGTTGAATCAATTCTTGGGTAGAAGAATTGATTTGAATTGTAACGGTTATCCCTTGAACCGAGAAAAAGGTCAAATTAAATTAGTGAATTGGTTTCAAAATCCTTAGTGGGAGCTAAGGTAGTGGATGTAGAGCTTGTTCCGAAGCTTGAACCACTATAATTCCTTGTGTCCTTAAATTTCCATTTTTCACCAAAAAAATCTTCCACCAACTTTTTTTAATTGCCAATTCACCCCCTCTTGGCCATCTTTCAAGATCGATCAACTCAACAAACCCTTCTCAAACTTAAATCATTTGACCCCAATTCATTCCTACACATTCTTGGAAGTAATTAGAGTGTTTCTATCAATTTTAAGTCATCAAACATTTTGATACGAAAATCAACATTAAAGGTCCTTAAGCTACCAACCAAGTTATCATGCATTCATATACAAGCAACATAACTTACTATGAGATGAATGATGCAAAGAAGAGTTGGAGGGGTACCAACTTCGAGCAAACAAGCCTCTAAACCCGGAAACTACTCCTTCAAGCTTTCTCTTTGTCAAGCTTCTTTGAAGACTCACCTACTTTTTTTATCAACAAGAAAAAAATTAAACCAGTAATTAAATATTACTAGGGATGTTTTTAGAAGCTAAATAGATCAAAGAACTAATTAAAGAACCTCCTTAAAAACCCTTATCTCGTTCTTACTTCTTCAAGCTCTTTGAAACCAACCCCCACCAAAACACACCATTTTTACCTCGTTATGTAGATTCTTTGATGCTCTACCACTTACCCTCAAAACTTAAAATGAGATTCCCAATCAAAAACAACAAAGTGACACCTTTAACTCGTCTTGCTTAAGAGAAAAAGATGAAGATGAGAAAAGAAAACAATAGATGACTTCACCACTCTGATTTCTCTACAAACTCAAACTCTCTTCCATCTCTTTATCCTAACTTGTGAAATGACCATAAAATCGCTTCACAAAAATCTTATAAGCCCAATAACGCTCAAATACAACCAAACTAAAAGCCTTAAACTCAAACTCAGACCTAACACGAGGCCCAAGCGTCGAGGTCCAACTCTTCGAATTAATCCGACTCTCAAAATCGAAAATCTAAATCGTTACATTAAAAAATTAAAATTATGTTTATAACTTAATTTAATAACTGATTACTATATGAGATATGATTAGTTTCCCTTTACCATAAATATTTCTCAATATTTTTTTCCTCAAAAAGTTCATTTTCACTATAAGATTCACGTGGATGTGGTGTATAGGTTCACCTAACTTGATGGATAAGCTATCCAATCATTTCATTATTATTATTATTATTATTATTATTATTATTATTATTATTATTATAATAAAGTAAAGACTCATTTATAAGTAATGAGTAAGGCAGGTAGTAGTGAATCCATTTTAAGCACCGCAAGTCATTAAATAAAAGTTACTATAAATAGGGTAATAACAATTCTAATATAAACATATTAAGTCAATATGAGGGGGGAAATTAAATATATTTATTTTTTTTAAAAAAAATATTACGATTGAGATTGAATTTAATTATTACGGTTAAACACATAAAAATATAATTTATTATAATATTTATTTATTTTATATAATCAAGTCGAATTAAGACAAGATTGGTCGAACAAACAAAACTCAAAATCCTGTAATGTAATGACGAAATTTAAGAGATTGTTTTTCACAGATAGCGACGTATCTGACATTGTGGCCATGTACCAAATGCGTTTTCATCCGTTTTCCTTTTTTCTCTGTTTCTTTCTCACTTTGCTTTTTTGAAATTCTAAATCTTATGCTTTGAAATAAAAATCTTACCTTTTCCACTAAAAATATAAAATTCTCTAGTGAATATAAAAAGGGTTTTGTTTATTTTCGTATCAGTTTTGATTTTTTGGTTTGGGGCTTTGAGTTCATTCACTGTAAATGGAGGGTGGGAAAAGAGCAGAAGCCGGGCCGTCAGCAGGTGTTAGTGAGGTGAAGCAAGAAAGAGAACAAAGGGAAATGAGTGAAAAAGTTGAAGTTTTTGATGATCATGATGCAGAAGAAGAAGATGGCGATGATAAGGAAGATGATGGAGCTTTGTCTGGTTTTGTTCCCGGTCCTCTCCTGTCTCTCAAGGAACAACTTGAGAAAGACAAGGTTCTTTTTCATTTCAATTTTTTTGAGTTTAAACTCTTTTTTTGCCTTGATTTCTTTATGGTGCTGTTTGGTTGGAAGGAAAATTAGGGGGAAATGTATACTATATGCATGCTAATAGCATAATTCTTTCTGAACTTATTGTAGTTTATAGGCTTTTTTATGTATCCTTGCTTTAAGATATAACTTGGCTTCTTTTGATCTGGGATTCTTACATCTTGCAGTCCAGCAAAGTTCTATTTCTATTGTTGCTTTCTTGGTTTCTAGGTTTTATATTTAGCAGTTGGAACTTGAAATGTTGATTTTATCTGTGCATTCAATTGGGAAATTTTAGGGTATGTGGTATTTCTGCAATCTTTGTCTTTGTTTGTCTTTTCATATGCTGGTGTTGATTTTTTAACCTTCAGTCAACAATGTACTATATCAAAGTTTCATCACTAAAATACACCTGTTTCTATCCGTATTCGAACATAATATGATTATGATCCCTCGAGTACATGAAAAAACTCGAACTCGACACGAACATCCATCCGTTGTCCAGTTAAAGTGTCTTGAAGGTTTATTTTGTGCACTTTGTTGATGGTGAAACATATGGTTTCTTCTTGATTTTACCTTTGCAGGATGATGACAGCTTAAGAAGATGGAAGGAGAAACTTCTTGGTTGCGTCGAAGGAGACCTAAATGGTATCTGTTCTACGCTTTTATGCAATCTGTCTCGATTTATCTTGAAACACCCTCATTTTTATCAAGTTATTTATATGTTAAATGTTCTTTTCTTATTATCGTTTTCTTATTTGATAGGCCAAATGGAACCTGAAGTCAAATTCCATTCCATAGGAATTATTTCTAATGACCTTGAGGAAGTTTCTCATCCATTGCCATTGGATTCAGATCGTGAAGGCCTTGTTCTGTTTACTCTCAAGGAAGGATCTCGATATCAGCTTAAGTTAACATTCAGTGTTCTGCATAACATTGTTTCCGGCTTAACCTATTCCAACACCGTGTGGAAGGCAGGGCTTAAAGGTAAAATAAATTCCTCTTTTTCTGTTTCCATTGAAGCTGCATTAATTATGTTCCTATTCCTAACATGGTAATCACGTCTGACATTGTATATATATGCCTGCATGGCATAAATTTGATACGGGACTTGGCATTAGTGGGTGGTTGAGTACTGTATAATCTGCTTTGATTTCTGGCGAGTAGTGAGTCATGCACACGTTCTATTCTGCAAGTGTTTTCCTTTTACAGAACATTAAAAAAGCTGAACTCTTGATAAGCTTACTAGCAGGCGTAAGCTCTTCTGATTGTGCTTTTCATTGTGGGTGATTCCGTGATTGTGCTTTTCAGTTGATCAAAACAAAGGAATGCTGGGTACTTTTGCTCCTCAACGAGAACCATATGAGCACTTTCTGGATGAAGAGACTACACCATCTGGGGTGCTGGCAAGGGGAATTTACTCCGCGATTCTTAAGGTACGTATGTATGCATGAATGGAAGGATGCATGCATGCCTAGACCCCGAAATTAATGACTAATTCCACATTTAAAGCAAGATTATGTTATTATGTTTATCAACATCAATATTGAATGTCAGTTAGTTGAATTTTGTGCAACATTGATATATTTATATCTTCCGAAGGTTGTAATATTCGGGACATGCAATTGTCTGTCTTCGGAAACTCGACTCGTAGGAACCTTTTTTCTCTGATTAAAGCATCTGAAAGTGTAGCCCTAGTATTACATTTTCTTCTATTCATGCTTTTGCAATAATGATTGTACTTAATTTTATATGCTTCCATGCAGTTCGAAGATGATGATCGAAGATGTCACATGGAACTCAAATACGCCTTCGAGATAAAGAAGAGCAGCTAGTTGAGTTTTTGCTGTGTTTTGTTTCTTGTTCTCTCCCTATTGCATGTTTTTCTGTTTCATGAACTACATACATTGCTTGTGGGAGTTCTCAATTGGACTATATCTATGTTGATTTTTGTGTGCCTTGCAATTCTACTGAAAAATACTCTAAAACCAGTCCCTGCAATTTCCGTTGCATAACTCTTATTACTATGGCTCGTTAATCGCAAGCAAACCGAGAAGTGTTAGGCTATACATGGATGGATCGCTGGTCGAATAGGGTCGGCCACCCGTCGATCTTTGCTGTTTAAACGTATAAAACCCATTCGTGAATTGTTAATATCATACTTGTGGTAGAAAGAACAGAATAGACCGGTCATAAATTGATACCAAATAGTCTAAGTATCTGTCTGAAATCGATTATTTTGGCACAATTCCGCCTAAAGTGGTCTTGACTGAGTTGTATTGATGAGTATTCTTCAACCTCTACCACCAAATCTCGTTTCTGTGACCAGAATCGACAGGTTATGGAGCACGTTGCTCATTCCGAAACCAGCTCTGGCCTGTCCTCCATCTCCAGCGGCCTCACGATGAAAACGATCTCCAGTCCATGACCGGAAAGGTAAAAGCATAAAAAATTACCAAGTGAGTTGGCAGCTTATAGCCTCATACCAATAGCATTTCTTTAACATTGGATGTTCTCATGTTAGAAAAAAAGGTGAATGAAGCAATAGCATTTCTTTTACAAAGGGAAGATGAAAATAGACAAAGGATGCACTTTTGAAGACTACTCTTCCCAAGATTTGTTACTGTTGTATATTTCTGCAATTTCTGAGAAAAAGGCAATGCTTACTTTACAGCGAACACTGTTGGCTGAAAACCAGAGAATACCTGCTGCTGAACTTCAAAAGGTGTTAATTGGGATTTGTAGACCTTGTGAAACTACCATTCTCGTCTTGCAACCGGAAGGCATAATCTTCAGTGTTCACTGCCGTTTTTAGATGGTTTATATGTAATGATGCTTGCAAAGTTTGTGTTTTCTATGATTTCTCAAGCTGCAAGTGGCTTTAAGATGTTATCTGGAGAAACGACTCCCCGTGGCTCAGAACTTAGTCCATGGGCTCGGGAATAAACCGAACTGTTTGTTGCTTCGTTTAATATGTCAAATCCAGTTTTGATGTAACCCAAGGGTTATCAAAAGCTGTGGAAGCCATGCAGTTTGCAATGTCGTAGTGCTCCTTGTTAAAATCTCAGAGGCTGCTCCTTAAGCCATACTTGATAAGCATATTCCTTTAAGCTATGCGTTTTTGTCTTTAAAAAATATTCTAAATTATTTTAATATATTTCGCAAGTTATTTGAACTTTTAATCTAAAAATATTTTTAATTATTATATTAAAATAAATATCCCAACAATTAATGGTCCGAATCATCAAACATCGAAGGTATCACTAAGGATTTGGATGATTAAAGATCCGGTTTACCATGCACTGTAGGTTTTACTGATTTCTAAAAGATTAAAAATCATGCATTGAGAGTCTGACTGACGATCCGGTTCACCATACCCTAAGAGTTTTACTGACGATCCTACTCGATGTGCACTGAAAGTCGAGTTTTACTGACGATCCTACTCGATGTGCACTGAAAGTCTTATTGATGGCTGAAAAATAAAAGTCATATACTGAAGGTTTTACTAATGTTAAGATCATCATGCACTTAAGATCTTGTTGATTTTTAAAGAGTTAAAATCAAATATTAAAGGTCTTATTGATGGTCTGACTTATCATGCGCTAAAGGTTTTACTGATTTTTAAAAGATTTAAAATTGGACACTAAAGGTCTTATTGACGGTTGACTCACTATGCACTGAAGGTCTTACTGATGTCTAAAAGATTAAAATCATGCACTAAGGGTGCGTTTGGTTCACGGAAAAGATGATTACATTTGGGAATAAGATTACTGGAATATATCATTACTTGGTATATTACTGAGAATGTTATATTACTTTGTTTGGTTTGTTTGACAGAAATGTAAATTGACAATGTTTGGTTAGGGGATTATAAGATTACTTGAAAATATTTTTTATCAAACTATCCTTATGATATATTTTATTTCTAACAAGTTAAACTTTTATCGGTAAATAAAAAATATTAAAATAAAAATTCATAAGAATTTTTTTATTTAACATAATGTTAATATAATTAATATTAAGAATTTATATTTTTAAATAATTTTTATAAATATTATATTTATAATATAAAGTTGAATTTAAAAAATAAAAAATATTTTAGATTTTAAATATAATTTTAATAGGGTTTACAAAGGCCTAAATACGTTGAGATTATTAAATTATGGTTATTTTTTAAATTTAAAATATTAATAAAATAATTTATTTATAATGTTATAAATATGTTGAAATTATTAAATTTTATATTTTTAAATATATTTTTTTAATATTAAATTAAATAGGAAAGAAAAAGAAGGATGTAAATGAGAAATAAATTATTATTTTAAGGCATTTTCATCCTAAACACTAGGATTTGTCTAATACCAAAAAAAATTGGGGGAATGATATTTCTGGTAAAGGCATGAAAACACGCTACTGTAGGGAATTTAATATTACCAAGTAATAGGAATTTCCACCAACCAAACATGAGTATATAATTTTAGAAAAAATTATTCTTGCCAATAATGTTTATTTCCTTCGTCCAAACGCACCCTAAAGGTCTTACTGATTTTTAAAAGATTTAAAATCGAGCATTGAAGATCTTATTGACGGTCTAACTCACCATGTACTAAAGGTCTTATTGATATCTGAAAAATTAAAATCATGTAGTAAAGGTTTTATTGACGGCCTGACTCATCATACACTGAAAATCTTATAAACGATTATAAAATTAAAGTCATACATTAAAAGTGTTATTGATGGTTTGACTTATCATACACCGAAGATCTTATTGATCCTCAGAAAATTTAAAATCAAACATAGAAGATCTTACCAATAAATTAATATCTAACATAAAAAGTTGATAGTTCAAAAATAAAATCATGCATTGAAGGCTTTTGTAAAGATCTTGCTGAAATCTATTTCTTCAACCATGAAGTTGTAGATTATAATCTTTTTTACATTGATGGAGGAGCCATGGAGAGAGAATGTTGACGTGGGTAGTAGAGGAGATGAGGGGACTAGTTAGCTGGATGAGAAAGATAAAGGCATTAGGGTTTAATGAACTTTAATTTTAATTATTTTTTTTTTGATTTTTTAGTTTTTATTGTCAAAATAATAATAATAAATAATATAAAAATAAACCAAAATGAAATAATATATTTTAATAATAATATGATAATAATATTAATAATAAATGTTATTAATAAAGTTTGATTTATTCAAAAGAGATATTATTAATGATAAGAGCTTATTATTTAGCAAAATGTAAAAATGTATAACAACTTAAATAAAATTAGTGATTACAGTCACAACATATATCTTGACATACCTAAGATTGAATCATGCATAAGCCATGGAAGGGCACACTCGTTTTTTTATTTTCCCTCTTCAATAAACTGATGACACATGTCATCATGTATTGAATAATTTATTTTATTAAATTAAAATTAAGATCAAATTAATAAAATTTATAAATAATGATGATCAATGTGTAATTATATAAATTTTTATTAACTGTTATGTTACTCTTATTAGTTTTTATCAGTGAACAATATGATTGATACCATTAAGTTATATGATTTTATCGACACAATTAAAACTATAATTGTCAAATTAAGACCTACTCTATAATTTATTAAAAATATAATAGTCATTGAGTAGTTTATCCAATTTAGTTTACACACAAATTTATCTTTACAGTATAAACTTAAATATTAAATTATTATATAAAACTAAACTTTAAACCTTAAAAAACTAAACTATAATCTTAAATTTTAAATATTAAAACTAAAGTCTTAAAGATAAAAAATTAATCGAAAATCTTACTTTATTTACACAAGTGAGCCAAAAAAAACAAGGTTTTAAAACATTTAATTATAACATTAAAAAATGTCTTATCACTTGATTTTTGATAATAATGTTTCAATTAATACCACAAAAGAGAAAAGAAACTACGGGACCCACTGTCTATCATATTATTAACGGTCAACATGGCTTTATTATTTATTAAAATTCCCTATCCTAAATCTTAAATAAAAAAATAAGAAAACCAGAATTATAGGCTGTAACCCACAATCATAGTTCGTAACGGTCACTTCCTTTATTTTTTTTCCTTTTTCCCTCTCTCACAAGTTTAACACTTTGAAAACTGCTGGCTCCTCTGTTCTCTCCTCTCTGTTCTAAAACCATGGAAAACCATTTTTAACCTAAACAGACCACTTCTCTTTGTTGGCAGAGAAAGTAGAAGCTTTGGTTATTTATTTTTATTACAGAATCAAAGAGAGATTCTTGCAATGGGGTGTTTTCTTGCATGTTTGGGTTCCTCCAAAAACAGTAAGATTAGAAAACAGAGACACAAGGTTCAACCACCATCTCAACTAAGCTTTCTTTTTCTTCTCTCTTAATTGGAATTTATTGATTTTAATGAACTTTTTTTTGGGTGTTTTTAGTTGTATGAAGCTTCTCATTTTGGGTTTTTTTGTTCCTTCTCAGAGAAATGTTGGTTACAATGCTCAATCTACAGTTTCTTTAGAACAGAGCAGCTTAGGAACGCTTGTCAGTTCAGTGAAGGAAGTCCGGTGAGTAAAGTTATTAGCTTTATTACTTTTCCTTATCTTTATGTTTGAAATGATGGATTAGATTTTGATGTTTTTTTTTTGGGTTTAGAGAGAATAAGGCAGAGGAGCAGCTTGGTCTCGGTTCGGGTTCGGGCTCTAGAAAGAAAGTAACTTTTGATACTAATGTTAAGACCTATGAACATGTGTTGGTTGATGAAAGTACTGATTTTGATTTGCCTAATGAAGAAGAAGGGGGGAAGAATTCGCAGGTGGAATTGGAAAAGGGGGAGAATTTGGCTAAACCAAGAGAGTCTGAGAATTCCTCTGAGTCTAGCTCAAATTCTTACCCTCCTAATCATAGGTATCAGAATTGTAGAGAAAGTGATGATGAAGATGACGACGAATTGGAGTATGGAGAAAGTGATCTAGATGACGACGATGACGATATCGAAGATTATGTTGATTTCAGTGAGGGGGATGCCGAGGAAGAGTCGTCGAAGCCCATCGATTTGATTCGAGGCGTTGGAAGGGGTAGGGATGGTGATGTTCATCCTGTGCTGAAGCCGGTTGAGAATCTAGATCAATGGAAAGCTGTGAAATCCAAAGGGTCGACACCATTGAAGCTGCAGAAGGAGAATCTCAGCTTGGAACAAGAAGAACCCTGGCTTTCGAGCTTGGACCGTAGTTCCAAGGATGGAGCATTCAGTTTCAGTGAAGAAGTATCAGTTGATGCCAGTCTTTCCAACTGGTTGTCTTCCAGAGAAACTACTCCAGCCAAAAAGAGTAGCACTTTCGAAGCGTATACGCCGGAGAGAAGTGTCTCTCCGGGTTCGATTTCGATGAAGATGAGCCCCGAAGATCGGCCTATTTTGGGTGCATTAACTCTTGAAGACATCAACAAGTTTTCAGCATCATCTGTACCCAGGAGGTCTCCAAGTAGAAGCCCTGATGATATGGCTATAATTGGAACCGTGGGAACCTATTGGAATCATGAGACCACCACCACCACCACCAAGGACTCATCTGCTTGTTTCAGAGCTTTGAAAAACATTTAATGTTCTTAAAAACATATCTATGGTTGTGTCTGTTTTTGGAGTGTTGTTTATTTTATTGTTGATATAATTTGTTTCTTTGTCTTGATTGTTGTAATTCTTTGTACTTGTTTGGGAGATGATAATACGATTGGAGAATCCCATTCCCTGGTGTTAGTTTTCACTTTCGACTACGATCGATGTGAGAATGACGATCGATTACGAATTATATTAGTCGAGATAACAAAATCTCGTTGGATTCTGAAAATAATGACAAATTTAAATTTTTAGGTTGATATTCTTGAAGAACAAGATCAATATTCATTCCTTTTCTTTAATTTTAATTTTTAAATAAAATTTATGTTATAAATTATTGTGAAAAAATAAATGGGATATTTACATTTTAAGGACCCGCACATTTTAATCACGCCCGAAGTCATTCTGTCTTATTTAATCATCTTCGGGTTCCCTATTTTTTTCAAAACATATCAATTCAGCCCTTTTCTGATCTTCAAAAGTTGAAGAAGAACCTCTCTTACCTTAAAACGAGATTCAACACTCAAAACCCCAAGATTCCACCTTTGAAGATGAGTTTGGGGAGTGAAAATGGATGAAAGAGATGGGAAAGAAGATAATAAAGAGGGGTGAGATCATTTCTCTGCAACATGCAGAAAATGATCCTCCTTTACCCTTCCTAAACTCCCCCATTTATCCAATTACCATTCTACCCCCAAACGCTCTTACAAACTCAAGCCCAACAACCACCCTTAGGCCCAAGAAAGCCCAACAACGAGGCCCACAACCTCGGGTTAACCCGACTCCGAGTTCCGAAACTCGGGTCATGACATAACGTGTTGTGAATAAAGTAAATAACATGTTGAGTTGATCGATCTTGAAGTATGGCCAAGAGGGGGGTGAATTGGCAATTAAAAGATTGATTTGGAAATTTTTTGGTAAAAATGAAAAATTTGATGACAAACGATTTATAGTGGTTCAAGCTTCGAAACAAGCTCTACATCCACTACCTTAGCTCCCACTAAGGATTTTGAAACCAATTCACTATTGAATTCGACCTTTTTCTCGGTTCAAGGGATAACCATTACAAACAAATCAATTTTCTACCCAAAATTGATTCAGACCTCACAAAGTGTTACAAGAGATTAGAGTGGGCTAAAAGGAATTCTCTCACAAGAAATAAATGCCCCAAATACAAACAAACTTTCCCCAAACTCAGATTACAAATTATCAAAGTGAAATTACAAGAGTTGGGGGGAAAAGATATGCAATTAGGTGCTTTGAGTTGGATTTTTGTACTTGGATGATGCTTGAGGTTCAATAGTTGTTAATGCTGCTTGAACATCTTCATTTTATATGTCCTCATTGATTTCTAACCGTTGTGGTTGTTGGGAAATTAAATAAAGACGTTGAGACTTCATCTTCCCGTCATAAATGCTCTTCTGTAGGCACAGGTATCGATACTCGGGCAACCTGTTTCGGAACAACCTATAAAAAGAAAGAGCCGTTGTGCATTTAATAGGGAGGGTATCGAAACAGGTATCGATGTCATTACTAAACTGTAATGGTGGGTATCGAACCATGTTTCGAAACATCTCAACCATATTTAAAGTTTTAACTACCACCAACGGTCAACTCATTAAATGCTAAAATAGCCGTTGGGAAATAAAGGGTGTATCGATACCAGTATCGATACCTTGAGTCCTATTTTAAAAGATTTTTAAAACAAATAAAAATACTCGATGTGGTTCGATACTTGGTTCGAAACATGCGTTTCTAGTGGCATAATGGTATCGAACCATGTTTCGATACTGGTTCTTAGTTTCAAGAACAAGGCTTTAAAATGCAATAGGGTATCGATACCGTTTGAAATGGTATCGATACTCTCGTATCAAAACACTTAGAAATTTTATTTCAAAGTTCTTGGTTTGACTTGAAATAAAAAATTTGACTTAAGGACTTAAAAATTTATTACAAAATAGTCCTTTTTCATAATTGTTATGTCAAAATCAATTTTGGTTTTACAATCTCCCCCTTTTTGATATAACAAAACCATTATGAATTTTTAAGTTTAAAAACACACTTTTAGGTTCCAAGACTTTGAAATAGATTTTAAAAGGACTCCCCCTTAATAGGTGCATAACTTTAAATTCTACAAATATTTCTCCCCCTTTTTATTAGATCAAAATCAATATGAGGCATAAATTATAACAAGCATAGCATATAATCATAATCCATAGCATAAATATTCAAAATCCAACAAAATATTCCAAAGCATAAGGAAATAACATAGATGCATAAGTCTATATGAAATGAGAATGCATCAAGAACTTAAAGAAAAACATAACTAGTCCTAAAGCCAAAGCAAAGCAAAAGTAAAACGCTAAGAATCACTCATCGCCCATATCCGCATCATCATCACCATCCTCATCTTCATCACCTTCATCGTCATCTTCATCCTCATCATCATCTCCATCTTTGTTGGAAGTGGTTTGCATGTAACGGAGAGCTTCAATGGAGATCCTCATGGAAGTGCTTTGATTCTCCAAGCCCGTCAATCTTGTATCCAAAGCATCAAAGCGAGAATTGAAATGAGTGGACAAAGAATCAAACCTTCCATCTAGAGAGTCGAACCGAGCATCCATACTAGCAAAGCGAGTATCCAAACTATCAAACCGTGAGGTGAGAAAGTCCATAAGCTCGACGTTTGGTCCAAGTTGTCGAAGAGGCTCCGGATCAACAACGGGAGGAGGAGGACCGCGAACCCATTCACCATTGGAAGCATATTGAAAATGGGAACGGTTAAGAGAAGTTTCACCTATGGGTTCCTTTACCGATTCCACCTTGTCGTAAGAGCAATCAATTCCCAAATGCAAGAATATAGAACTGAGAATGCAAGCATAGGGAAAAGACTTGACAAGAGGAGTGGCACGATTTGAGATATGCCACACAATGTCGGAGAAAACAATCTGAGCAAGATTTGGCCAACGAGCTTCACGGAAACACTTCAACCAAAAACTATCAACTTGACGAATCCGGGAGTACTTACCATTTGATGGACGAATCCACCAAGATATAATAAGGTGCAAGAACCGGTCATGAACGTCAAGCGAGATAACCGACCCGGTAAAGTATCCGAGAGAGTCTTCGTCGTCAAGGCCAACATCCTCAAGACCAAAAGCATCAACAAAGGTGCCGACATCGACTCAGAAAGTACGACCCATAAGATAAGATCCAATCACCACAACTTTGCTCTTATCCTTAGATAGAATGCACTTAGCATTAGCATAAAAGAGAAGGACAAGAGTCGGAAAGAACTTGCCGGAATGGGTGAAAAAAGGCAAAAACTTCCACTCGATGATTTGATCATAATAGCGAAAGGGGAACTTGTAGGATGTCATGAAGTCAACATCCATACATCGCTCCTTTTTAAGCGAGTAATCACGGAAGTTGTTAAAGTTATCAACTTTACCCGGACCATCCAAACAACGATCAAACACCACATGCAAATTTACACGAGGAGGACGAGTAGTAGATGAACTCCCGGCCTCAGTACGAGCACGTTTCTTTGGAGCCATGATCTAGAGATTTTAAAAGAATTGGATTAGTTATATTTAAAAATATGTATGCTCTATCAACCTAATTCAATCCTATTAATCTATAATTCAAGGTATTTGAGAATTAAAAAAAATTCTTGAAAAAAAGCAATGAAAACTAATACGAGAAAATTAATTTATATTCGAATGAAAAAAATTTTGATTTTGAAATTTTTTGTAGGATAATGAAAACCCATACAATAAACATTCAAAATATATTCAAAATCTAAATTTTAACAACCTAAAAATCAACGAAAATAAGGTTTTTCGAAAATTACCTTGATTATGGATTAGGAAGAATTTGTAGTTTTTGGAGCAACAAAAGTTGATATGATCTTGGCTTTGATATGTAGAATAAAATCCCCAAAGAGAAACGTTGAAATTGTGGTGAAAAACGATGGATTTAATGGGTTTTTAAAGTAGTGGTCGACTAGGGTTTGAGAGGGTTTGTTTGGGTAAGTTTTAGTTTGGTTAAAATTAGGTTTGGGATGATTTAAAGCAATCTGCCGCCTCGTGTATCGGAACAGGTATCGAAATAGCCTGTTTCGATGTTAGTACCGATACCCTGATATCGATACCGGTATCGATACCAGTTCTTCCCAGAACATACCCAGATGAACACGATGAACAAGTATCGAAACAGGTGTTAGCTGTATCGATACCCCTTAGCAAGCTTTGCATTTTAGGCTTCTAAAGTACTAGAAATGAGTCTCTAAAGCCCCTATAAGCATGCAAATGATGTTATGGCAAGATTATAGTGCAAAAACAAGTTCATACTCCCCCTAGCAACATGTATAGAAGCAACAAGATACAAAAACAACATAGGCATGATTTTTAATCAAGATTCAAGCAAAAAGCATAAAAACAACACTTAAGAGGTCAAGATAGGCTAGTTAGTCCTAACTCTCTCCTAAGGGTCCAAAAACGCTCCTTATCCAAAGGTTTGGTAAAAATGTCCGCTAATTGGTTTAGGGTGTCAACAAACTCTAAAACAACATCATTTTTAGACACATGATCTCTAATAAAGTGCTGTCTAATTTCTATGTGTTTGGTTCTAGAGTGTTGAATGGGGTTCTTGGTAAGACATATGGCACTAGTATTATCACACTTAAGAGGTATGGTTTCTACCTGAATGCCATAATCTAAGAGTTGTTGCTTCATCCATAAAACTTGAGCACAACTCCCTAAGGATATGTACTCCGCTTCGGTGGTAGATAGAGCTACACTATTTTGTTTCTTAGAGAACCAAGATATGAGCATACTACCTAGGAATTGACATGTTCCGGAAGTACTTTTCCTATATATCTTACAACCTCCATAATCCGCATCCAAATAAGCATGCAAATCAAGGGATGAGACTTTAGGATACCAAAGACCTAAACAAGGTGTGTCTCTAAGGTACCTAAAAATCCTCTTAATGGCTACTAAGTGTGATTCTCTAGGACTAGCTTGAAACCTAGCACACAAGCAAACACTAAACATGATATCGGGTCTACTTGCGGTAAGGTAAAGCAAAGAACTTATCATGGATCTATACAATTTAGAATCAACACACCTACCTCCTTCATCCTTGTCAAGCTTAGTAGATGAGCTCATAGGAGTGGCTTGAGGTTTCACATTCTCTAAGCCAAACTTCTTGAGCATATCCTTGATGTATTTTGCTTGATTGATGAAGGTGTCATCCTTCTTTTGCTTAATTTGGAGTCCCAAAAAAAATGAGAGCTCCCCCATCATGCTCATCTCGAATTCACCTTGCATTAGCTTAGAAAATTCTTGACAATAACATTCATTAGTAGATCCAAAAATTATATCATCAACATAAATTTGAACTACTAAGATGTCATTTTTAAACCTTTTTATAAAAAGTGTAGTATCCACCTTCCCTTTTTCAAAACCTTTTTCAATTAAAAAAATTGAAAGTCTTTCATACTAAGCTCTAGGAGCTTGTTTCAAACCATATAAAGCTTTTGTTAATTTAAATACATGGTTTGGAAAATTTGGATCTTCAAAACCCGATGGTTGTTCAACATACATTTTTTCATTTATAAAACCATTTAAGAAAGCACTTTTGACATCCATTTGAAAAAGCTTGAAATCATGATAACATGCAAATGCAAGTAGCATCCTAATGGCTTCCATTCTAGCTACGGGTGCATAGGTTTCATCGAAATCTATTCCCTCTTCTTGAGTGTAACCTTGAGCAACTAATTTAGCTTTATTTCTCACAATGTTACCACTCTCATCTAGTTTGTTTCTAAAGACCCATTTAGTTCCTATAGTAGATTTATTACTAGGCCTATCAACTAATGTCCATACATTACTTCTCTCAAATTGATTTAACTCTTCTTGCATAGCCAATATCCAATAATCATCACCTAAGGCTTCTTTGATATTTTTAGGCTCTATGCATGAGATAAAAGCAATATGGTTCATTAATCTAAGAGAAGAACGAGTAGTTACCCCCTTGGATGGATCACCCAAGATTTCACCACATTTGACATAGTTGAACTCCCTTGGGTAGCTCACTTCCCTTTCTTCAAGCTTTACATCTCCTAAAGCTTCTATTGGAGGATCTTGTGTTTCCTCATTGGTTGGAACTCCATCCACCTTTGATGCTTGTTCATCATCAATGGTTTCAATGATTCCTACATCATCATCATCACAAGATTCCTTCCTAGGAAGGAGGTTATCATCGAAAACCACATGTATTGACTCTTCTACAACTAAGGTTCTTTTGTTGAAAATTCTATAAGCCTTTGAATTTAAAGAATATCCAAGAAAAATAGCTTCATCACTTTTTGCATCAAATTTACCTAAATTGTCTTTTCCATTATTCAAAACAAAACACTTGCACCCAAAAGGGTGAAAATAGCTAATGTTAGGCTTTTTGGATTTTAAAATCTCATAAGGAGTTTTCTTTAAAATTGGCCTAATCATTATTCGATTTATAATATAACATGAAGTGTTTGTGGCTTCCGCCCAAAAATATTTAGGTAAATTATTTTCACAAAGCATGGTCCTGGCCATTTCTATTTTTCCTCTCAACAACCCCATTTTGTTGAGGAGTGCGAGAAGCCGAAAAATTATGTTTAATCCCATTTTCATTACAAAAATTCTCAAAACCTAAATTTTGAAATTCGGTTCCATGATCACTTCTAATATGAGAAATTCTTTGATCAAGATCATTTTGAGAAATATTTAAAAATGTGATGAATTTTTCTAAGGCTTCATCTTTTGTACTTAAAAATAGAACCCAAGTGTATCGAGAATAATCATCAACAATAACAAATGCATATGATTTTCCACCCAAGCTAGTAGTCCTAATAGGTCCAAAAAGATCCATATGGATCAATTGTAATACTCTACTAGTTGAAACATCATTAATGGACTTAAAAGAAACTCTCTTTTGTTTACCTTTAGCACATGCATCACAAATTTTATCTAAGGAGAACTTGAGCTTAGGTAAACCTCTAACTAGATTTTGGGAGGCTAGTTTCTCTAAAACACTTATGCTAGCATGTCCTAGTTTTCTATGCCATAACCATGCATCATTTTCATCACTAGCAACTAAGCATGCATGAGAAATGTTTATGTCATCTAAGTGCACCATATAGATATTTCCTATGCGATGACCTATGAGCATTGTTCTATTTGATTCTATGTCTAGTATTTTGCAACCATGTTTATCAAAAGAGACATAGAAACCCTTATCACACAATTGACTAATGCTCAACAAATTATGCTTAAGACCATTAACAAGTAAGACATTTTCAATTAAAATAGAGGAGTGATTACCAATAGAGCCAATACCCTCAATTTGACCTTTGAAGTTGTCACCAAATGTCACTACTCCACCCTTTTTGAGCTCTAACTCCTTAAATCGTCTCTTGTCTCCGGTCATATGCCTTGAGCATCCACTATCAAGGTACCACATGTTTTGAATTGAAGCTTTGGCCTTGAAGCAATGCTCAACCTACAAACAAAGATTTAGTTTTTGACTTTTGGTACCCAAATCATTTTGGGTCCATGAGAGTTAGTTCCCAAAAGCTTAGTTCCCTTAGGAATCCAAGATGCAATGGCATTAATATTATTAGAAATAATGAGTTCCTTAGGAACCCACACACTCCTAATTTTTCTATATCTAGCATGCCTTTGAGAACTTCTTTGTTTGTGGCCATAAAAATTCTTTTTCACATGGTTGGGTTTTGAAGAGCTTCATTTTTCAAAAGTAGAACTACCAACCACTTTGATTTGTTCTTTAAGCTCATTCACCACTTTGTGGTGATTATCACTTAAGCTAGAAATAAGGTTGTTTAAATCCACATTTTCATTTTGAAAGAACTTTAAATCATCATTTAAAGTAACAACCTTTTCTTCCAAATCCAAAATCGTTTTTGTCAAAGAATCATTTTTCGTTTCTAAATCGAAAATAGTTTTCTTGCTTTTCAAAATTGATTCTTTGAATTTTAAAACCAACTCATCATAAACATCTTGCAATTCATCATAAGCATCATATAGTTCATCATATGTAAGATCATTGAAAGAGGAATCAAGGGTTATCTTAGGCTCATCAAGAGCCATGAGACAAAGGTTGGCTACTTCATTGTCTTCATCGGATGATGACTCCTCATCACTCCATGTGGCAACATGAGCCTTTTGTTTCTTTTTCTTGCCAAAACCCTTCTTTTTGTATTGTGGGCAATCGGTTCTAATGTGATCGGGTTTCTTGCATTCATAGCAAATAATTTGATCTTTCTCATCTTCTTTGCCCTTTGACTTAAAATCCTTCTTTCTTTGGAATCTTCTATTCCTATTTGCCCTCATGAGTCTAGTGAATCTTTTGGCTACCATAGCCAATTCTTCTAACTCTTCTTCTTCACTAGAATCTACTTCTTCTTGTGACATTGAGGCTTTGAGAGCAATCCCTTGCTTCTTCTTCTCAACCTCTCTCTTTTCAATCTTCACCTCTTCCTTCTTCTTTTCTTTTTCTGTTCCTTTCCTCATGATCTCATGGGTGAGAAGAGATCCCACAAGAGTATCAAGCTTTAGAGTCTTCAAATCTTTGGCTTCAATGATAGCCGTTCTCTTGCTATCCCAAGACTCGAGAAGAGAGTAGATGAGCTTTCGAACGAGTTTCTCTTCCGGAATGATCTCACCGAAACCTTGAGACCATTGACGATCACCGAGAATCTATCGAACATCTTGGTGATGTCTTCATCCGGCTCCAGCTTGAAATTCTCATAGTTGAGATTTAGAAACCTATCTTTGTCTCCTTGACATCATTTGTGCCCTCATAAGTTGTCTCCAAGGAGTCCCATACTTCTTTGGCACTTGTGCAAGATGACATCTTTGAGTAGATGTCGGGACCAAGTGCACAAAAAAGAATGTGAAGAGCTTTGTCATTTGTGGACATCTTTCTTCTTTCTTCATCGGTCATCTCATTTCTCTTCTTAGGCACTTGCCGATCTCCTTCTTGCTTCATAGGAATTGAGGGACCATCTTCAATTATATCCCAAAGGACATAATCATTAGAGTTGATGAACAATCTCATCCTATTCTAACAATAGGGGTAGTTGTCCCCATTGAAGAAGGGTGGCTTGGTGATGGAATGTGACTCGTTCCATGAACCGGAGGTGGAGGCCATTTGATTCTTCTTGTAGATGTGATCAACACGCCTTGGATCTTCTTTGGTAGATGTGAATCTCTTCAAAGATTAGGCTCTGATACCAATTGTTGAGTTGATCGATCTTGAAGTATGGCCAAGAGGGGGGTGAATTGGCAATTAAAAGATTGATTTGGAAATTTTTTGGTAAAAATAAAAAATTTGATGACAAACGATTTATAGTGGTTCAAGCTTCGAAACAAGCTCTACATCCACTACCTTAGCTCCCACTAAGGATTTTGAAACCAATTCACTATTGAATTCGACCTTTTTCTCGGTTCAAGGGATAACCGTTACAAACAAATCAATTTTCTACCCAAAATTGATTTGGACCTCACAAAGTGTTACAAGAGATTAGAGTGGGCTAAAAGGAATTCTCTCACAAGAAATAAATGCCCTAAATACAAACAAACTTTCCCCAAACTCAGATTACAAATTATCAAAGTAAAATTACAAGAGTTGGGGGGAAAAGATATGCAATTAGGTGCTTTGAGTTGGATTTTTGTGCTTGGATGATGCTTGAGGTTCAATAGTTGTTAATGCTGCTTGAACATCTTTATTTTATATGTCCTCATTGATTTCTGACCGTTGTGGTTGTTGGGAAATGAAATAAAGACGTTGAGACTTCATCTTCCCGTCATAAATGCTCTTCTGCAGGCACAAGTATCGATACTCGAGCAACCTGTTTCAGAACAGCCTATAAAAAGAAAGAGCCGTTGTGCATTTAATAGGGAGGGTATCGAAACAGGTATCGATGTCATTACTAAACTGTAATGGTGGGTATCGAACCATGTTTCGAAACATCTCAACCATATTTAAAATTTTAACTACCACCAACGGTCAACTCATTAAATGCTAAAATAGCCGTTGGGAAATAAAGGGTGTATCGATACCAGTATCGATACCTTGAGTCCTATTTTAAAAGATTTTTAAAACAAATAAAAATACTCGATGTGGTTCGATACTTGGTTCGAAACATGCGTTTCTAGTGGCATAATGGTATCGAACCATGTTTCGATACTAGTTCTTAGTTTCAAGAACAAGGCTTTAAAATGCAATAGGGTATCGATACCGTTTGAAATGGTATCGATACTCTCGTATCAAAACACTTAGAAATTTTATTTCAAAGTTCTTGGTTTGACTTGAAATCAAAAATTTGACTTAAGGACTTAAAAATTTATTACAAAATAGTCCTTTTTCATAATTGTTATGTCAAAATCAATTTTGGTTTTACATAACAAGAACAAAATAGATGAACAAAGATGAGAAACAAAAAGAGAGAGACTTGTATTATATTCTCAAAGTAAAGTTGTGTACTATACTTTCTCTAAAAGTCTATTTATAAGCATAAGATAAAAGTCCTAATTCCAATGAGAATTAAACTCTAATAATAATGTACATTATATTATTATTTAATATATGAATATTCATCATAAATAAAGATATTCATAATAATATTGATTTTTAAAAATCAAAATTTTTAAATTTTGACTGTAATTGTTTTAAATATTTTAATTTATTAAATTTTATAAAAAATATATTTTTAAACTACTTATTAAAAGTTTTTAAAATATTTTTTTTATATTTTCATTGATAGTAAATTTAAAATTATAATGAGTCAAAATTAAAAAAAAAAGTTTGATTAAAAAAATTAATCCTAAACATATTAAATAAGACGTAGGGAATAATAAAGATCAACTTAATAAAAAATAGATAAAAATTAATAAAATTAATATATTTAATTAATTAATTTTATAAATAATATGATAAAAATCACTTATGATATAATTTTTCTTCTTCTATACTATTGGCCCCACTAGCTTATATTGTTTCGTAATATGGCAATTTCGGATCATCTTCCAAAAGTCAAACTAATGGGGTGTTGAATTTATGGTCTTCATGTTTAGATCATTTCAAACCATACAACTACAGAATTTAATGTCCATCCTGCACAACCAAAGTTTTTTAAGTTATGAAACAAAATTTTTAAAAAAAATCCCATCTTGAATCTGTAAATTCTTCACCAAATAAACCATGTCGGGTACTGTTCTAAATCCATGTCTTGTTCTTGTTCACCTCGTTTTGCTTTCTTTACTGCCATTGAAGATCACATGTTCTGCAAGAACACAAGCGGAGGCACTTGTCCGGTGGAAGAACACATTGTCTCCTCCGCCACCTTCGCTCGAATCATGGTCGATGTCCAATCTCAATAGCCTCTGCAACTGGACTTCCATTACCTGCGATGATGCCACTGCAACCGTCTCCCAAGTCAACCTCTCCAATTCAGACATGTCTGGTTCCATTGCTCGGTTCAACTTCACCCCGTTTTCCAACCTCACGCGCTTTGACATCAGAAACAACACCATGGATGGTCCGATACCGGCTTCGATCGGTGTTCTGTCCAAGCTGGTTGTGTTGGACTTGAGCAACAATTCTTTTCAAGGCGAGATACCGGTGGAGATTGGTCGGCTACGAGAGCTTCGATATCTGAGTTTATTCAACAACAATCTCAATGGGACAATTCCTCCTCAAGTGAGCAATCTGCAAAATGTAAGACACCTCGACCTCGGATTCAATTACTTTGTTTCTTCAGACTGGTCTGGTTTCTTGTCCATGCCATCGTTGACATACCTCAGCTTAGCTTACAATGAACTTGAACTGGAATTCCCTCGGTTTATTTTCAGCTGTCATAATCTTACTTTCCTGGACTTGTCGTTGAATAGTTTGGTTGGTCCAATACCAGAATCAGTTTTCACCAATCTTACCAACCTTGTGTCTCTCAATCTCACTGACAATGCCTTTGAAGGGCCATTGTCTTCCAATATTTCTAAGCTTTCGAAACTCGAAAATCTTCAATTAGGAACCAATCAGTTTAATGGTTCCATCCCCGAGAGTATAGGAACCATGTCTGAACTTCAAACTCTTCAACTGTTTGAAAATTCCTTTGAAGGGGAGATTCCATCTTCTTTAGGCCAATTGAGAAAGTTGAAAAGACTTGATCTTCATTCCCTTGGCTTAAACTCCACTGTCCCATCCGAGCTCGGTTCATGTTCTAACCTCACATTTTTGGCCTTAGCTGGGAACCAACTCAGTGGGGAGTTGCCATTGTCCTTGTCACAACTCACAGGATTAACCGAGTTGGGGTTATCCGAAAATTCTTTCTCCGGTGAGATTCAATCCTCTCTGGTTTCTAACTGGACCAATTTGATCAGTTTGCAACTTCAGAACAATCTTTTCACTGGGGAGATTCCATCAGAAATCGGTCTATTAACAAATCTCCAGATCCTCTTTCTCTATAACAACCAACTGTCCGGTTCGATTCCTTCGGAAATCGGAAACTTGAAGTCCCTGAATACTTTAGACCTTTCCGGGAATCATCTTTCGGGTCCAATTCCTCCGACGATATGGACTCTTTCAAACCTTGAAGCCTTACAGCTTTTCTATAACAATCTCAGTGGTACAATTCCACCAGAGATTGGAAACATGACATCCCTGCAGTCATTTGATGTCAACACAAACTCCTTGCACGGGGCATTACCGGACACGATTTCGAACCTCACCAACTTAATAGCCTTCTCGGTGTTCACCAATAATTTCTCCGGTACCATTCCTGTGGATTTCGGGAAGAACAGTCCTGTGCTGAATTATGTGAGCTTATCCAACAACAGCTTTTTCGGAGAATTGCCTCCTGAATTGTGCAGTGGTTTTGCTCTTCAAAACTTCACAGTAAATGGAAACAGATTCACAGGGTCGTTGCCAGCCTGCTTGAGGAACTGTACAATGTTAAGACGAGTCCGGTTTGATGGGAACCGATTTACCGGTAACATCACCGATGCATTCGGAGTTCATCCAGAGCTTGATTACGTTTCTCTTAGTGACAATCAATTCACTGGAGAAATTTCGCCAGAGTGGGGCAAATGTAGAAATCTCACCAATATGGAAATGGAGAGAAACAGGATTTCTGGTGGAATCCCTGCTGAGCTTGGGAAGTTGACTCAGTTGCGAGTTTTGGACCTTGGGGCTAATGACTTGAGTGGAAATATTCCATTGGAACTGGGAAATCTGAGCCTGTTGTTCAACCTTAATTTGAGCCAGAACCATCTCACAGGTGACATCCCTCATTTTGTTGGCAACTTGGTGAGGTTAGAGTTACTTGATCTTTCGGGAAACCGATTGATCGGTCGAATACCAGTAGAACTTGAGAACTGTGAAAGACTATTGAGTTTGAACTTGAGTCACAACAACTTATCTGGTGAAATTCCAAGTGAGATTGGCAGCTTATCTAATTTGCAGATTTTGTTGGATCTCAGCAGCAATTCCCTATCAGGCTCAATCCCTCAAGATTTAGGGAAGCTTGTATCATTGGAGAACCTAAACGTTTCACACAATGCTCTCTCCGGCCGAATCCCAACTTCGTTTTCCTCCATGATTAGTCTCATTTCGTATGATTTCTCGTACAATGAGTTAACCGGACCGATTCCGAGTGATGGTGTATTCAAAAATGCTTCTGGAAATGCTTTTGTTGGAAACACAGGCTTCTGTGGAGATGTTGATGGATTAATACCTTGCAGTTTGAGTTCCACAAACAAGAAGTCCAACAGGAGGTTTCTTCTTATAGCTATCCTTGTTCCCATCTGTGGCTTACTAATTCTAGCACTGATTGCTGCTGGAGTGTTTGTACATTGCTGCCGGCAAAACCAAACGCTTGACGAAGAGATTAAAGTTAGTAAAAGCACCAAGTTTTCCGAGTCTACCATTTGGGAAAGAGAAGGAAAATTCACATTTGGTGACATTGAAAGAGCCACTGAGGGGTTTGATGACAAGTACTGCATAGGAAAAGGTGGGTTTGGAAGTGTGTACAGAGCAGAATTGCCCTCAGGACAAGTAGTTGCGGTTAAAAAACTCAACTTTACAGACTCTGCCGATATTCAAGCGACAAATTACAAGAGTTTCGAGAATGAGATTCAACTGTTAACCGAAGTTAGGCATCGGAATATCATCAAGTTGCATGGATATTGTGCTAGAGGAAGTGTCATATACTTGGTGTATGAGTATGTGAAAAGAGGTAGCTTGGGAAGTGTACTGTATGCAGCACAAAAAGGAGTGGAGCTAGACTGGGATAGAAGGGTGAGAATTGTGCAAGGATTGGCTCATGCAGTTGCTTACTTGCATCACGATTGCGCTTTTCCGATTATACACCGAGACATATCTCTGAATAACATTCTGCTCGAGGAAGAATACGAGCCAAGACTCTCGGATTTCGGCACTGCAAGATTGTTGAACCCAAACTCCTCTAACTGGACCACAGTTGCTGGCTCTTATGGGTACATGGCACCAGGTTAGCATATGATTTACTTGACAGAATGCTTCTTTGCCAGTATCTTTCCTTTTTCTTCCTAATTTTCAACCGAAATGTGATTGTTGACATTGTTTAATGTTCTTGGTCTTTCAGAGCTTGCACTCACAATGCGGATCACAAGTAAATGCGACGTTTACAGCTTCGGAGTTGTGGCATTGGAGATTATGATGGGGAAGCACCCGGGGGAGTTCTTGAATTCCCTGTCATCAGACAATACAGAATTGCTTCTCAAGGACTTGCTAGACCAACGGCTTCCACTTCCTCGAAACGAAATAGCAGATGACGTTTTATCGGTTTTTGCAATAGGTTTGGCCTGCACACGTACGGTGCCGGAGTCACGACCCACGATGCGTTCCGTGGCTCACAAATTATCGTCAATAACACAGGCTTGCTTGGATGAGCCTCTGAGAACAATAACCATTAGCAAGCTCGTTAGGTTTGAGAGATAGAACACTACAGGCGTAGTTGGTATTTGCCATTTTTGCCTAAGTTGTTGTTCAGTGTATCATAATTTTGTCGTGTTACATAATGTATGCATTGTATTGTACATTTGTATCTGGATGGTCCACTTCATCTTCATGCTTTCAACCTATCAATTACCAAGTTGACCTGTACAATTAAGTGCTGCGACAAAATTATTTCAGTTCACATGACAATGAATTATTTTTTGAAGATATTATTTGATTGGAAAGTAAATATATTGTTTTACACCATATTTTTTTATAATAATTATTATTGTTTTATTAAAACTATAGAAAAATCACATAACGCATCTAGAAAGAGAGTAATAAGATTAAGTCATCAAAAATTTTTGTAACCTAAAAATAAAGTAAAATGAATATTTTAAAAAGATAAGCATATTATTAAAATCTAAAATTTTTTATGACAAACACTATTAAGTCATCAATAATAATTATTATTGTTTTATTTGAGACACATAATAAGTGAAAAACTATTAGATAAAATGTTTCATTACCCAAGCCTAATTATAATGACAAACAACCATCAACTGAGTGAAGATCTAACTTTTTATTACCACCGATAAAATCATAATAAAAAACTAACACTATTAAAATCTCTATACGAACAACAATCAATCGTTAAATATGTTAAATTATGTCATAAAAAAATAAAACAAACCACAAAATAAAAAAATATCACAAAGATTAAAAAACATTTTACAATGACAGAAAAATGTGTGCCACAAAATTAGAGTTTTTTATTAAAATATAAAAAAATTAAATTAAAATAAAATAATAAAAATATCATAATCGATAATCAATACTAAAATTAATTATTAATCACTAATCAAAAGAAAGAAAAATACAATAAGAAGAAGATGAGCGCAGAGAATTTTTTTAGGGTTTTTATTATTTTATACCATATTTAAACTAATCATAATCTCCTAAATAAATAATATATATAACATTAGAACCTAATGAGCTGTCTGGTTAAAGGAATATGTTTTATTTTAAGAGATTTAAATTTGAATAATTTCATCATGAAAAGGTTTATATATATATATATATATATATATATATATATATATATATGCACACACGGGCAGCCCCAGCCATGTACAAATATGGGAATGTGAATTTTATTCATGTCTTTCGACGACTAAATTACATAAAGAAAAATTGGGTCCCTTCCCTGGCTTAACTACTGCACTCTGGTGCAACCTCTGTTTCTAATACACATGGATTTTCACTACAGGTTGGACTGGAGTCGGGAAAATCACTCAAACTATTTTATAAGCGTTTTTTCCAACAAATGAGCAAATTGTTCACAAGGACTTAACATGAGGAAACAGGCACTGAAAACTTCAAGAGCTCTAACCTTATCTCTACTTCCCCTATCCTACTAGTGAGTTCATCCATGATATAATTATGGTAGTCAGTTTAAAGCTGCTATATAACTTATTCTTCAATTCTTGGGCGCTTTGAGGGTGACTCGGAAACACGGGTTTCAGCTTTCTCTAGATCAATGGTTTCAGCTGACTTATGCTCTCCACAAATTTCTTGTGGACTTCTCTCCAACATGGACTTGGCATTAATGGTGTCTGTTCCGGAGTTTCCATGATCCCTCTGGGAGGATTCTAGTTCAGATTTTGTAGGAGACTCGTTGGTAGCATCTGAAGGAGTGGGTGGATTCTCCGGATTAGAAGATGATCCCTTCAGTTTGTCCAAACCAGACTTTTGCTTCTCAAACATCATTTGGAGGTACCTCCCTTGTTCTTCTATTCGCAACTGCAAATTTCTTTGAATCTGTAGAGAAAAGGAGAAACAAAAGATACGAAGATAATATCAATAGTCCCCTCACAAAAACTGAAAAACATCAATTAGTGAAAGGTTCATTTAGAACATTGACTATAATGGTGCACACCACTACAACGCAAAGATGGATTACATGGCAAATAACTCCGACATTTAATCCAATGTTTCCTTAACCTCAAAAAAGAAAAAAAATAGTATCTAACGAAATATGTTCTAGATAGCTGGCTTTCTTCCTAAGAATAATAAGTGATCTACTGAACACAACAGCCATATCACATATGATAACTCGGGAATAAAACCCATGCGCATCACCCCTCCAACTTCCCCGAAAATCTCATGGCAATAAAATCAGTTTTTCCAGGTTCAATATCTAAAGCCATCAATCTGAATGAGACCACAACAAAAACATAATTTCTACATGTCTAGAGGGGAGAAAGATTTCACATTCTCTACTTCCTCCTAGGCAAATTTAAGGGTGGATTCATTTAATTCAATTTAAAAAGTATAAAGTATACTGCTTTTACATCTCCAATCCTTCCGAACACAAATTCATACCTCAAGTTGTTCATGCAACCGCTTCTGAACTTCCATCTGTAAACGCAAAGCTTCAGTGATCCCCATGCCCCTGTTCCAGACTTCCAGTTCAGAATGAAAAATGCACTTATCATGATGAAGGGTAAAGTAAACAAATCAACTGACTGAAACTGCATTAGACCTTGATTATATGATATGCTCCTTAAGGATTCCATTTGGAATTTTCTGTAATCAAATCTTTGCAAAATGCAATACGATGGGAAAAGAACTGTTAAATTTGCAGCTTCATCTCGCTTGCCAAGGAAAATTCATGGCAAACATTTTCGTTTCTTGAAGCATACTACAAACTTCTTTGTCAAAACTTGAACATGAACTATGATTTGAATACACAATCCAGCACCAGTTTAAGGGAACTAAAGAATGAACTAATGAGATGCATCAACCATCCTTTCATGGTTTCAGATCAGCATTTTCAAAATGTTGAGCATAAGCAAATGGTCTGTGTAGTAGAGCTCATGCAAATTTTAGAGGACTCTAACCTTGTGTCACTAACCATTTTCTTAAAAGGTGACATTTCCTGCTAGGGATAGCAGCATTCCGCTCATTTATAACAAAAAAGGTCCAAATAATTACCAAGTATGCTACTCGAACTTTATTAAAGCACGCAAAGCATAAATGCATATGCTCAAACAATGTCACTGATGCAATTCATCAACCCAGAAAAAAATAGGGTACAATATTAATAGATATCATTGGCGAACCATTAGAAACTACTTACGCTTTCAAGTCCAGAGATGAGATCTCTTCCATAGAAGTTAACTTCTTCTCTGAGGATCCTGCAAGCAATTGTCATTATGTCAGCTAAATATACATAGCCACCCCAAGCACACTGAGAATTTTTTAGGATCCAATAGTCACTTAATCGTTTATGATCCAATGACCAAAGTAACTGAAATGACGATGTATCTTTTGGGAAATAGGTAATAGAGTTGGTATAGACATGTGCTGGTATAGACATGTGCTTCATACAAAATGCTATACGTGTAATTTTTTAAATAATACATCTATATAAAGGTATGTGGATCCCAAGGGATGCACAAGCAAATCTGTATTTTCTCTACATTCTAATCTTAACAGTATCCATGTCAACTACAAAGATAACCGGTTTCATGAATAAATCAAGGAGGGGCAAAGAGTGCGAATGAAGAAAACATATTTGAGCAGACAGCTAAGATCCTGGAAACAGCTTAAGCAAATGAAGAAAGGAATTATCTCCACTTCATTAATGAGAAAAGGATTGGATATACATCTCTCAAGTCTCAAAAACCATTCATCCATCCATTCACTTACACTGCTATAACTTTTAATATATCAGTATGGGGTGGGAGAATGTTGAGTGCAAATACATCATAAATTTCACTGGACAGCTAATGATTCTGGAACCAATTAATCAGTTTTTTAAATGATACCCACTTCATTGATGAGGACAAGATGGAGTATATAGCACCAAACTATCCACCTCAACCCCAATATAAGTCATTAAGAGAAAACATTGAACAAATATCAAGGAATGAACCATCCTTTTAAAAAACATATATTTGGCAATAGATGCAAGCCAAAAGAGAACATATATAAGGAAAAGGAAGAAACTTAAGGGAGATTACATATACCTTCTGATGGCTCTGACCTGTATCTAGCTGTTCTGTATTTCTGCAGTGAAGAAAATGATATCTCCAGTTAAAGGGTAATCTGACCAAAGCTTATGCGCAAACATCTAAAATATGTATATTTGTATAACAAACCGAAAGGTGTATGCACCTGCAAGTGACTTTTAACATGATATATAGTCAAGCCTTCAACTTTCATAAGCTTCAACACACCCTTTGGAGTAGCTCCTGTAAGTTGAAAATGCCAAACAAATTAAAACATAACATAAGCCTAATGGCTTTTGGCAACAATTTCAGGAGAAATGAAAGCTACACACTTTCACTGCCTCCCAATTGGTTGACAGCTTCAACAAAGGCTTCATGAAGTTCTGGTGTCCACCGCATCCGTGACTTTGCTGGGGCATTATTTGCTGATGAAGAGGGGGTTACAACACTGTGACTTTCTACAGATGGAGAAGGAAGCTGTTGATTCTGTGCAGGTACGGTTATACATGGTTTTGCCACCTGATATGAAGTCTGAAGTAACAAGGAAATATAAATCAAAGATAAACAATTCCAAAGGGTATTAAGTTTATCTGGATAAGCTTTATCTTCCAAAGCATAAAAGCATCCACACCTTTGGTTCCAGATTCGTAACGCTGGCAACAAGAAGCTCATTCAAATTGGTGGCCAATGCATCTTCACCAGTGATAAGCTGGTCCGCCCATTCCTGCCAATCATTTTGTTTGCCAGAGTCTTCAGATCCCATAATACCACTACAGCTACTGTTTTCTACTTGAACACAAAGGACAGGGGTGCTTACAGGAAAATCAAGAAAATCAGGATCCGTACACCAAGAACCACTATTTTCTTTGTTGCAGTGATTTGGTATTGTAGATTGAGGAAACAGTGAATTTGATGATTGTGATAACGACAATGCAGCAGTATTAGTTGGTGACTGAGAAATGAAAGGAGAATTTCTTGAATGCTTTTCATTTGGTAATGCAGATGAGTAATGAATGTCACTTGAAAAGCCAGACGAAGATGAAAATATGTGACCAACCACCCCATTATTGGCGGGAAGACAAGTAGCATGGGCCAAAGGCCTCATCATCAGTTCCCTTTGTGTATGCGCTGGTCGAGTATTGGGGAACTTTTGATATGTCTCTTCCAGATGTGTTGAAAGGGTGGGTAAAGATGATGACAATCCTCCAGATACCCCATGGTTACTATGCTGACTTGCACCTGATCTCTGAAAGGATAAAGCAGGTCGTGCCTCCATAGCTGTGCTTAAATGATAAAAGATGGTGTCAATTGTTTGGTCAGTCAATACTAGCTTACTAGGTAGGCAGAGTTTCAGATTCAAACAAATTGTTAGACTTAGTTTGATATAACTTAAAATAGATTTGAAAGGACTAATTTGTAAAAAATTGCAAAATCATTTTCTCGAAATAAATTTTCAAAAACTCAATTTAAAGTTGCCAAAATGTTTTATAAAATATTTGACTTTTCATCCATATCGAATATGTTTTTAAAAGTCAACAAAATGGTCAAAATTTTTCTTCAAAGCCAAGGTTTCGAAACCTTAAGGACAGAATGACATGTTTTGGAAACCTTGGCAAAGGTTTCGAAAACTTGATAAAGGTTTCGAAACTTTTGACCTGTAACGACTAGTTTTATTTAAAATTCTTAAAGGTTTCGAAACCTCTGGTAAAGGTTTCGAAACTTATGTGTAGGTGAGCATTAAATGCTCAATCTTAATGACAACCAACGGCTCCAAAATCCTCCCAACGGCTATAAACGGTTAGAAACAATCAAAAGCATACAAAAGAGGTCTGAAAACAATATTAGAATAACAAGAAAGCCTATCCAAACATTCAAGCATTTAAAGATTCAAGTTGAGCTTCATTTCCAACCTTTTCTTGCAAAAACACTAGTGTGTTTTTCATTTGTAATCTTTTACTAGTGTTATTTGGGTGTGTGAGAGAGCTTAAATTGTGCAAACACCTACCTTGTGAGGATTTTCTAGTTTGCTCATTTGTACTCAAATTTAGGGATTGATTCAATAGACTTTGAGGTATAAGTCTATTGAATTGTGTAAGGTTACTCCTTATCCTTAAAGGAAAGACAAATTAGTGAATTTGTGGGAAATCCTTAGTGTGGTCATTAAGGTAGTGGATGTAGACTTCATTGGAAAAGTTGAACCACTTTAAATCACCTTGCAATTTCTTTTCTTTGCAATTAGTGTCCACCGAACTTTAAAAATCCAATTCACCCCCTCTTGGTGTTTTTCGATCGGTTGCAACGCTCATCACAAATCAAGGAGATACGAAAAGCATCCTTGTTAGATTTTAATGCTTGTAAAAGCCCATGGC
Organism: Abelmoschus esculentus; assembly: GCA_035048815.1. NCBI lineage: Eukaryota > Viridiplantae > Streptophyta > Magnoliopsida > Malvales > Malvaceae > Abelmoschus > Abelmoschus esculentus. The sequence continues at coordinate 13,374,969 of JAUCBN010000031.1, forward strand.
AAGATCATAACTTTTCACATTAGTGAATATCATCTAATAAATAAAAGCTATTGATGCATCAACGCCAGAAATCTCTTAGGAAATATTGGTACCAATCTTAAGATGAACAGGGAAATAAGAAGAAACAAGTATGCATTGTTAGAGATTATGCTCAACGACATAACAATGTGCTTAAATGGTTTCCAACTCAGGAAATCCAAACAAAAGACTTAAGTTGATAAATATAAAACAAATTTGATGCAAAACAAGATCATACTTGTCATACAACTAAATAACCTAGAAATTTATGATATGTATTTTACATTCTCAATGTCATATTTGTTTTTGAGAAAATTTTTAAGCTTTTGAAAATCCCCTTTAAGCTCCTCCTTAATAAATGTCTTTATAAATTTTTGAGAAACATGAGTTTTAAAGACATTTACTTAAAAACAAATTGTTTGATTTTATTTCTCTCCTTTTTGTTATAACAAAAAGAATAGAAACATTAGAATAACAAGTCATAATATAATCCATAACATAGCATTTATAGCATTCAAAATACATAGCATTTATCATAGATTCACCATGTATCAAAAATTCATTTCAACATATCATTCATTCCAGCACATCATTCATCTCAACTTAGCATTTTATCATAATTCATCATGTAAATTAAAAAGATCCAAACCAAATTCAACATAAAGTATTCAACATGGTCTATAAAAGATTAAACACATAGATCAAAGCATATCAAAATAAGTCTCAAAATATCATAATAAAGTTATAGTAGTATGCATGAAACCTAAACATCCGGTGCATCATGAGGCAGAGAAGGTAGAAAAAGATGACCACGAATGTCACGCATGTCATGCTCTAAAGATGATACACGTCCATCTAAACTACGGAGCATGCCGGTGGTCTCCTCATGAGAGCTACGGAGGAAAGCATCCATGTTATCAAAACGGGTGATCATAGAAGCATACATGAATTCCATGATGATAGGAACCATGGGAGGTGGTGCATCCTCATCAACCGGAGCCTCGGGAACATCCTCATCGTCTTTCTCAACAATCCCTCTATGAACCCATCCATGATCTCCATGATACCATTGGGCCTTGTGATAAGATTTGATGTCAATCAAACTCTTGTTCTTGACATGAGGATCTAGGGAGGTATCGATGTTGAGTTTCCTAAAGATGCGATTAAGTACACATCCAAAGGGAAGATAGAAGGAAGTAGGATTAAAGATGACTTTGACGAGATTCAAAAAGATGATATTGGCAATGTCGGGACGAGATCTATCACGATATTGTCTAAGCCACCAATAATCTATGACTCTCATACTAGCGGCTTTTCCACCGAAAGAGCGGAAGAACCACGTAGTAAGGAGATGAAAATGACGCTCCTCTAAAGGGAGATGAGTAGGACGATGGTCGGGAAAAGGTTCAATGTTACGAGCTTCATATTCATTTGACTTCCCACCAAGAGGGACACCTAAGAATTGAGTTATAGACTCGGATGTCAAAACGAAATTGGTACCCATCAAGAAGGATTGAATACACGTAATAGGATTAGTTTCTCTATTAGATCGAATAAACTCGGCATTAGCATAGAAGGCACGAACTAACCTACGATGTGTATACGGAGGAATGCTCAAGTACTCAATCCATCCCCACTCATTGAACAACTCAAAGAGATCAAACTTGTAATCAGGAGACATAAGGAAAGGAAATCTAAGTCAATGTTGCGTTCTAATCTTATATCCTTACGATGATAGGCATGAAAATATTTATTTCTATGAGCATTATCACTAAAGCACACATCCTCAAAGGTAGGATTCGGATTAGGAACGAGATTGGGATTTGGTTCATTTAAACCGGAAGATTGACCCCTTTCAAAACGACCACGTTTAGCTCTAGTAGGTAAGGTTCTACGAGGCATGATTCTAAAGCAAAGATAAGAGTTTAGGCTAGATAAGGTGGCTTGGGAATTTTATCAAACACCTTGTGGGCACAAGATTAGAATTTTTTTTCAAAGAGTTTAAGATCAAATGGGTGATACCTCCTGCAATAAAAACGATATTTTACATATAAATGATCAACCCAAATCATCAATTCAAACATCAAAATCATTTTATACTCAAAAGTTCGAAATACCCAAAACTAATTGAATTTTAGGAAAAATCATAATTTGATTTAAAAACAACATGGGTTTTGGTAAAATCATGTTTAAAGATATGAATAATTAAGAATAAACATGATTTAAAGCATTTTTAAGCATGAAAAATAAATTTTTAAGACAAAATATCATAAAATCAGAAAATAGTAAGAAATTTGGAAAAAGAAATTACCTCAAGATTTTGATGTAGATGATGATAAATCCGAAGGATTTGATGAAGCAATGCAACGAAATGGCAAGATTTTGGGATAATTTTGAGAGAAAATTTTGTTTTTGGAGGTTTCGAAACTGTTTAGGGTTTGAGAGTGAAAAAAATAAGATGTTTATACGTTTAAAAACATGCTCAGTCCGGTCAGTTACGAAAGGTTTCAAAACTTTGTGAAAGGTTTCGAAACTTTTCAACAAAAGTTCCAAAACTTTTTGGAAAAAGTTTCGAAACTTTCATTCCAATAGCCAAAATTCTTGAAACTGCCCTAAAGGTTTCGAAACCTTGTTGGAGGTTTCGAAACTTTTTGAAAAAAGTTTCAAAACCTTGTTTAGAGGTTTTGAAACTTTTGGTCCTAAAACGCTAGAAAGCCTCAAAATAACCCGAAAATGCATTCTAGCATACTTATGACATATTATAAACATTTAAGAGTAAGAAAATAGCTAGTATGAGTTACTCAAGCATGTATTATCAATAAAAAATAAAATGACATCAAAGCACACAATTCATGCAATAACAACCAAGCATACTTTAAAGGATATACACATAAAGAGCAACAAAAATACTTAATTTGCATGATAAATAGAAAGTTACCACTTGAATCAAAATGTAAATCACTTTGTCCACTTCAAGTGCCTTTCCTTCTAATGTGTCTAGAGCTTTCAAGTTTCTTACCATCGATTCGAGCTTGCGTATCAAGCCTAACATACTTAATTATTTATATCATTAAAAAGGATTTTACAAAAACCCATATTGTTTTTTGAATCAAATTGTCTTATCCGAAAATTCAAATTAGTTTTGGGGCATTTCGAATTTTTGAGAAAAATATGATTTTGGTGCTTGAATTAATGCATTGGATTGATCATTTATATGTAAAATGTTGTTTTTATTGCAGGAGGTATCACCCATTTGTTCTTAAACTCTTTGAAAAAAAATTCAAATCTTGTACCCACAAAGTATTTGATAAAATTCCTCAACTAACTCTTTTTCTAGCTTAAACTCTTACCTTTGCTTAAGAATCATGCCTCTTAGAACCTTGCCTACTAGAGCTAAACGTGGTCGTTTTGAAAGGGGTCAATCTTTCGGTTCAAATAAACCCAATCCCGTTCCTAATATGAAACCTTTAAGGATGTGTGCTTTAGTGATAGTGCTCATAGAAATAGATATTTTCATGTCTATCATCGTAGAGATATAAGATTAGAACGCAACATTGACTTAGGTTTCCTTATGTCACCCGATTACGAGTTTGATCTCTTTGAGTTATTCAATGAGTAGAGATGGATTGAGTACTTGAGTATTCCCCCGTATACACATCGTAGGTTAGTTCGTGTCTTCTATGCTAATACCGAGTTTATTCGATCTAATAGAGAAACTAATCCTATTACGTGTATTCAATCCTTCTTGATGGGTACCAATTTCGTTTTGACATCCGAGTCTATAACTCAATTCTTAGGTGTCCCTCTTGGTGGGAAGTCAAATGAATATGAAGCTCGTAACATTGAACCTTTTCCCGACCATCGTCCTACTCATCTCCCTTTAGAGGAGCGTCATTTTCATCTCCTTACTACGTGGTTCTTTCGCTCTTTCGGTGGAAAAGCCGCTAGTATGAGAGTCATAGATTATTGGTGGCTTAGACAATATCGTGATAGATCTCGTCCCGACATTGCCAATATCATCTTTTTGAATCTCGTCAAAGTCATCTCTAATCCTACTTCCTTCTATCTTCCCTTTGGATGTGTACTTAATCGCATCTTTAGGAAACTCAACATCGATACCTCCCTAGATCCTCATGTCAAGAACAAGAGTTTGATTGACATCAAATCTTATCACAAGGCCCAATGGTATCATGGAGATCATGGATGGGTTCATAGAGGGATTGTTGAGAAAGACGATGAGGATGTTCCCGAGGCTCCGGTTGATGAGGATGCACCACCTCCCATGGTTCCTATCACCATGGAATTCATGTATGCTTCTATGATCACCCGTTTTGATAACATGGATGCTTTCCTCCGTAACTCTCATGAGGAGACCACCGGCATGCTCCGTAGCTTAGATGGACGTGTATCATCTTTAGAGCATGACATGCGTGACATTCGTGGTCATCTTTTTCCACCTTCTCCGCCTCATGATGCACCGGATGTTTAGATTTCATGCATACTATTATGATCATATTATTATACTTTGAGACTTATTTTGATTAGCTTTGAACTATGTGTTTTATCTATGTTGTTAAATCTTTATGTTTTTAGAACTTTTTGTCACTTTACATGTTGAATTAAGACATATGCTATGAATGATATGTTGAATATTTTATGTTGCATTTAGTTTAGATCTTTTTAATTTACATGATGAATTATGATAAAATGTCACGTTGATATGAATGATATGTTGAAATGAATTTATGATACATGGTGAATCTATGATTTATGTTATACGTTTTTGAATGCTATAAATGCTATGTTATGGATTATATTATGACCTATTGCTCTAATGGTGTTTATTCCTTCTTGTAGCATTTTTTATTCTTTTTGCTATAACAAAAAGGAGAGAAGTTAAATCAAACAATTTGTTTTTAAATAAATGTCATGGTTCTCAAAGTTTTTATAGAGACATTTATTAAGGGGGAGCTTAAATGAGAAGATTTTATAAAGACATTTATTAAGGGGGAGTTTAAATAAGATTTTTAAAAGTTTGAAAAATTTCTCAAAAACAAATTTTTACAAAAGGTTTTGTTATATCAAAAAGGGGAGATTATTAGATTTATTTTGATATAACTTAAAATAAATTTGAAATGACTAATTTGTAAAAATTTGCAAAATCATTTTCTCGAAATAAATTTTCAAAAACTCAATTTAAAGTTGCCAAAATATTTTATAAAATGTTTGATTTTTCATCCATATCGAATATGTTTTTAAAAATAAACAAAATGGTTAAAATTGTTCTTCAGAGCCAAAGTTTCGAAACCTTCAGGACAGAATGACATGTTTTGAAAACCTTGGCAATGGTTTCGAAACTTTTGACCTGTAACGGCTAGTTTTATTTAAAATTTCAAAGGTTTCGAAACCTCTGGTAAAGGTTTCAAAACTTATGTGCAGGTGAGCTTTAAATGCTCAATCTTAATGATAACCAACGGCTCCAAAGTCCTCCCAACGGTTACAAACAGTTAGAAACAATCAAGAGCATACAAAAGAGGTCTGAAAACAATATTGGAACAACAAGAAAGCCTATCCAAACATTCAAGCATTCAAATATTCAAGTTGAGCTTCATTTCCAACCTTTTCTTGCAAAAACACTAGTGTGTTCTTCATTTGTAATCTTTTACTAGTGTTATTTGGGTGTGTGAGGATTTTCTAGTTTGCTCATTTGTACTCAAATTTGGGGATTGATTCAATAGACTTTGGGGTATAAGTCTATTGAATTGTGTAAGGTTACTCCTTATCCTTAAAGGAAAGACAAATTAGTGAATTTGTGGGAAATCCTTAGTGTGGTCACTAAGGTAGTGGATGTAGACTTCACTGGGGAAGTTGAACCACTCTAAATCACCTTGCAATTTCCTTTCTTTGCAATTAGTGTCCACCGAACTTTAAAAATCCAATTCACCCCCTTCTTGGTGTTTTTCGATCGATTGCAACGCTCATCACAAATCAAGGAGATACGAAAAGCATCCTTGTTAGGTTTTAATGCTTGGAAAAGCCCAAGGCAAGATCATAACTTTTCACATTAGTGAATATCATCTAATAAATAAAAGCTATTGATGTATATGGAGAAGCATCAACGCCAGAAATCTCCTAGGAAATACTGGTACCAAACTTAAGATGAATAGGGAAATAAGAAGAAACAAGTATGCATTGTTAGAGATTATGTTCAACGACATAACAATGTGCTTAAATGGATTCCAACTCGGGAAATCCAAACAAAAGACTTAAGTTTGATAAATATAAAACAAATTTGATGCAGAACAAGATCATACTTGTCATACAACTAAATAACCTAGAAATTTATGATATGTATTTTACATTCTCAATGTAATTTGTAGTATTTAGGTACACACGCATTGAAGGTTAAATGTGGTATTTTGTATCAAATCGGGTGTTTAGGAAGTAGTTTTTGTGGACGTTTATCATTTCAATTTCTAGTAACTTTTAGTAAGACATATCATGAATTGACATTTGACTTCAAGTGTTAAGATTTTCATCCCCTAGTTTCTCACTGTTCTACTCTCCTATTCCTCTATCTTCCATTCTATTTCCTCTCCCATTTCCTGAAAATTTCAATATTATCTACTCTTCAAGTATTCTTCCCCTTGCTTGTGAAGAAGAACAATTGCTAGATATGCATGAAGTAAACAAAAAATATAATCTCAAAATGCACAGAAAGACATGTTAGATCAGAATCAAGTTTCAATGCCAAAAAATTAAAATAGCAGGTAAACGAGAGGAACCAAACATCAGGGTATTAACTCATAAGATTTTTGCAAAGTGAACACTACAGGCTTTTCCATCGTTGAAGCTAATCATGGTGAGAATAAATATAACGTGTTACCTGATATTGTTCTAGAATCTATAAGCGGGTGATTTTTCAAGGTTCCTCCACCGGCGTAGGCCAAACTAGGAAGTGAATGGTGACGAAGTGCGATTTTCGCCTCGTCTATTGTCCCTTTCTGCCTCTGAAGCTAATAAGAAATAAAACAGTGGAAAGGCTCGTGGCGCGTGTTTAAAATCAACCTCACTGAAGACGCCGGGGAATAGTTGAAAAGTCGAGAAATGGCTGTGGGGACCACATGATTGTTTACGTGGGTGGATGACTATGTATTGGCGTGAATATTTACATAAAAAAATAAAATTAATCAATTTGATATTTTTTTTAAAATATTTTAGAGTTAAATTTAACTATAAATAATATAATTAATTTTAATTTAAATAATTTTATAACCTGATCTAACATACATATATTCCTTCCTAGCACTAATCATTTAATTCCATTGGTTAAAAGAACGATTGTTATTTCTAAAGGTTATGAGTTTAAACACCAGTAATATCAACACAGTAATTATGCGATTAATATCTAATGGTCGAGAGTAGATGATAGTCTCCCCGAGTGGACAGACCCATTGTTGGTCTAAGATGGACAATTCGGTCTCTCACTTGCATTGAATGCTTGGAAATTTTTTTGTTTTTCAGGATTTGGATAATGAGTCTGAGTTTTGACGTTTATCGATGATTTGATTTTATAGGTATTGATATTTATCATTTCATCACTTATTTTAAAGTAGAGACTGATAAAAAAATTTACGGTGTAAAATTATAAAATCAGATTATTAATAAAAAAATATAAAAAAATTATACTAAAGTTTAAATTTTATAGGGTGTGCAAATGTTCCTTTCAGCCCATAAACGTTAAAAGGATCATGCTATCGTTATCGGATAATTCTCGGATGAAACACTCTTAGGTGCGGCTAAAATGAAGCATCTTATACAAATTTTTAATAAGAGTTTGACATTATACAAATATTTACGATTTACATAAATTCTTACTCAAATATTAAAAATTTAAGTTATAAAATATTTTTTTATCAAATTACATAAATTTTTACCTATTTAATAAAAAATTTAATTATATTTAGTTTATTATTTAATCCTACATAACTTTTTTATAAAAATAACAAAAAGATACATAAAATTATATTTTAGTAGCACCTTAAATAGGACTGTAAACGAACCATGAACCGTTCGTGAGCCGTTCGGCGGGAAGTTCGTTTATGTTCGTTTATTTATTAAACGAACGAACATGAACAATATTTTTCGTTCGTTTAATTAAACGAACGAACACGAACAAAGGGCTCGTTCGTTCATTTATGTTCGTGAACGTTTGGTAATCTGTTCGTTTATGTTCGTTCATTTATGTTCATTTATGTTCGTTCGTTTATGTTCATTTGTTTGTGTTCGTATATGGTCGTTCGTTTATGTTCGTTTAAATTTATTCACATATATTTAAGGGTGAACATTAGATCAAGTAAGTCGAGTAAAATTTTTTGAGTTACTTGAGTTGAGAAGTCTTTTTTTATGATTCGCTAAAAACTTCCTTGTTACAGGTTAGGGGTGTTCATTGTTCGGTTAAATCGAGTTAACGGATCGAACCAAAACAAAATTGGTTAATTAGTTAAATTTTAGGTTTCGTCTAATAATTAAGAGTTTTTTGTTTTTTAATTTTAATTATTGATTAATTTGGTTTAAAATCAGTTAATTAGCTTAATTAATCAAATTAATCCAAAATATTAAATATTTAGCATATTATATACGTTTGTTCGTTTACATTCGTTTATGTTCGTTTACTTCGTTTACATTTATTTATGTTCGTTCGTTTACGTTCGTTTATCATTTAAACGAACGAACATAAATTAACATGAATAAGCTATAATCCTTAATGAACGAACACGAACAAAAAAATTTGTGTTCGTTTATGTTCATGTTCATTCATTTGTTCGGTTAAAGTTAAACGAACGAACATAAACATATCCTCATTCGTGTTCGTTCGATTCGTTTACAGCCCTAAACTTAAAGTACCTTACCTTAGCTCATTGCTACCGAAAGAGACTTAAACAAAGAAAGCAGTTTGATGAATAGAAATGGTAACCAAGGATACCATCAATGCCTACCTTAAATTTGATGACTCTGATTATATTTTAGATCCTAATAATTTTTAAATTATTATAAATAAGTTATTATTCTTTTTAAATATTTTGTTTATTATTTTTTTAATATCTTATTATTTAAAATTAATAAAATTAAATTGTGATCATTCAATTTTTGCTTTAAATAATTTTTTAATTTTAAAATTTATATAATTAAACATAAATTTCTTTAATTTTAAAATTTGATTATTTTTAAAATTTTATTCGTTTTAAAGTTAATATATCTTTCCTTCGTAATTCAATTTGGGTCTGTCCATTTTTGGCCTCCATCTATAACATTTGTAGTCATCTTGTCTTGCATTTTCCCCTCATTTTTGGTCCAGTATGTTTATACCTACGGTTAGGATTGCGTATATACCGGAGTTTTGATCCATTTAAACTTGAGCTAAAAATAAATATTTTTAAATATAAATTTGACTCGACCTAAAATCTATATACTTAAATCAGACCCGGACTTATTAAAAAAATAATTTTAAGATTTAATTATGAAAAATTATTTTAAGAACATAATTATAAAAATATTTTTAAAGATCATATTATAAATAAAAATTCACTTTTAAATATCTAAATATAAAAATATATTTTATGAAAGAGAAGTATTATAAATATTCTTAAATATATATAAAATACATTATTGATTTTGAATTGGATCATATCAGATGTTTTTATTCTAAATCTGAACTTGATCTCGTCCTACAAAAATCCAACCCGATATAGTCTAATTTTTTAATAATTTTTTTTGACTTGATCAGGTCAGATCGAGTAAAAATACCTATTCTTATTGACAACTGCGGGGCTATACAGACGAAGATACTCGTCAATACCGAAATAATCAGAGTTTTTCATGCCATTTGCCGAGAAGGTTGATGAATGATCAACTGATGAGCTTGGAGATTACAAGGTACGATCTCGTCTTTAGAATCGATGTCGTCCAAATGCCAGATTTAATAGCTAGAAGACAAAGAAAATAATACCATAAATAATCAAACGATTATTTACTCGATCTCTCACAACAATGGAAAGAAATATCCGAAAAGTTGAGGTTTTACGAAGTGGATGTGGCAACCAAGATCGAACAACCAATGATGGTTGGTAGGAGAATTAATTCGAAAGACAAGGAATATGAGAGATGTTTTAACGAGAGAAATATATAAAAGAATGGTTGTGACTACGTAAACATACCATGAGTAAAATAATCAATTTAATGGGTAAATTGCAAAAGAGATCATCAAAGAATTTAAGAGTTTTCATATCAACCTATAAACTTATCCTTAATCAAAAATAGTTTACAAAACTTTCAATTTTAACAATTAGGTCACTAATTTTAATCTAATTCTCACTTATCAATTAGGTTTTGAAATTAAATTCCTAAATTTTTATATGTTTTCGAATTAGGGATATCATTAATTAGAGATTTTTAAATTGGGAATAATTTAGGGTGTTATAGAATTCAAGTCAAGTTCGGGTTTAAGTAGTTTTTAATGAGTCTTAATAATCTGAGTTCGACTCGATTCATTAAGAATTCGAACCGAATTCAAGTTCAATCGAGTCGAGAGTTGATCGAGCTTTGAACGAGTCGAACTTGAGTACCTTGGGATCAATGCATGTATCATTTAAAGTCTCATTAGGAAAAAACATTGATACACATGTTTACACAAGCTTGTTAATTTTAGGGTTTATGAAGTTGGTTTATGTTTTAGAGGTTTAGATTGTTGGATTTAAATTTTTAGGTTTAAGAGTTATGTTTAAGGTTTAGAAATTTAGATTTTAAATTTAAAAAATTTAATTTATTATATTTTTCGAGTAGTTCGCGAACTTTTTGAGTCGGATATCGAGTAGTTCGACTTGACTCTTTAAAAACTTGAATTATGTTTGAGCTCAAATCGAATCCAATCAAACTGAATATTAACCAAACTTTAACCAAATCAAACTCAAATAACTCACGATATATCTCGTCTTTTATGACCCTACTCTGTGGCCTTTGAAAAATCACATGGATGGAAGATGGAGTAATATATTCCTTGAGGGTTGATGAATTTATGGACAAATAAGTAACAAAATCATATTCTCATAGTTTGCAAAGACAGACCGGTATTTTCAATCTAATCTTTGCTATACATTTGAATTTTGAAATATATATATATATATATGATCCCAAGCTACTACCATATCTGATAAACGAGAGATTATATCATAGGCCCGGTCTATTACATCAGCTGTGATCTCTAGCCAATAAAAATCACCCATTTCGCCACTAATCAACCATGTAAGTAATATAATTTTCAGAAATTATATTTTAAAATGACTTGTAAGTTATGAATCAAGATTTCATTGGTTAGAAAAAAAATGAGTTGGCAGTGGGTAGTTATTATTGGATGGTACCATGACTGACGTGATAGGCCGGACCTATGATATAATTTCTCCCGATAAACGCATAAAATGGAAAAACCAACTTTCTTTACTCATCAAATTGCCACCCCAAAATGGAGACGACATATTTGGAAGAGGAGAGCCAAAGAGTTTTCATGGTGTCGGTTTCAGTTCATTGCCGGAAAACCCATCGTCGAAGTTGAGAGAATAGCTGTGCAAGTCATAACTGAACCGCCTGCTGCTTCTCTGCGACCTAGAAACTTGCCGTTGAGTCCACTGCGACTTTACCTTCCAAACAAACTGTTTCAACACACAGGTTGTTGTTGTCTTTCTCTGCAGAACCATAAATTCAACACCATTCCCATGCTTTCCCACTTTCTTTTCCCACTTCAACAACTGAATTCTCTTCAAGATTTGCATTATTTCAGACTTTCCGTAGGCTTGCAAGGTTAAAACAATGACAAGATCTGTGTATATATAGTTTCAAATAAATCATATGGTCATGCTGAGCTTTTCCATGCACCTGTTCGATTCCTACAAGAAAATAGATCAGCCGGTTCTCTTTCCACATGGATTTGCCAACATTCCCATGTCATCCACTATCTGAACTTGGAGAAAAAGGGTGATGCATGTTGCCAACACTTTTGTGTGTCATTTTTGATGTGTTAGGGGGTTTAACTTTCAAGGAAAAAAGGTAGCAAAGGCAGGTTTGGTGCGTTTCATACCTAAGTCTGAGTCTTCCGGGCCAAAAGGAAGGGAAAAGGAGTGCCTTTATTATCAAAAGCTTTATCCGGTGAACGATCCACAAAGATCCTGGAGATGTTTTAGATTAGACCAGACTTATCTGAAAAAAATAGAATGTAGATAGTTACTGGGTTTTTCACCGGAATATTCAGTTTTGAGATATTATTTATTGATTTTTATATATTCGAACACAACCTAAAAAATAAATATTTTAAACTTGAATCCGACTTGGTTTATAAAAATAATTTAAAAAATAAATTATAAATAAAAAATTAATTTTAAGGATTATAAAAATATAGGTAAAGAGAAAGTATTATTACAAATATTTTTAAAAATTTATATAAAAAATTACATCCCGAGTTAGGTCTGAACTCCATCTCATAAAAAAATTATTTTTTTACGTTAAACCTGAACGCCATCTCACCCTTTAAAAAAAACTAACCTGACATAACCCGAATTTTTAATAAAAATATTGACTCGGTCAGGTCGGGTCGAATATACATTCCTATCCACGGTTGCGTGGCTATACAGACGGGATGCTCGTCAATGCCAAAGTAAGCAGAGTTTTTCTTGCCATTTGCCAAGAGAGGTTGATGAATGATCAACTGATGAGCTTGGAAGTTGGAACGTTCTTGGGGCAAATAGGCTCTGAAATAGGGATATAAACGAATTAAGTCGATTCTAAATAATGTTGAGTTCGATTTAGTCCTGTCTCATTTAAAACAAGCTTGTTAATTTTAGGGTTTAGGGTGTTAGTTTAAGTTTTAGAAGTTTAGATTGTTGGGTTTAAAATTTAGGATTTAGATTTTTAGGGTTTAAGACTTATGATTAAGATTTATGTTTTAGAGTTTTCAATTTAGGAATTTAGATTTTAAATTGATAAAATAGTATATTATATATTTAGATTTTAAATTAATTTCAGATTTATAATTTATTTTGCGAGTTTTTCAAATTGAGTATCGAGTAATTCAACTTGACTCGTTAAGAACTTGACCTGAGTTTAAACTTGAGTCAAATCTGATTAAATCAAATATTGGCCTAATTTTAACCAAATCAAACTCAAATAACTCATAATTTATCTCGTCTCATTTATTATCTTACTCCGGAGCCTTTGGAAAATGGAGGGTGCAGTAATATGTTACTCGAGGGTTAATGAATTTATGGACAAATAAGTAACAAAATCAAATTCTTCATAATTTTCAAAGAGAGACTAATATTTTCCATCTAATCTATGCTATACATTTGAATTTTGAAATATATATACATATGATCCGAAGGTACTCGTACTACCATATCTAATAAACGCATAAAATGGCAAAACCAACAATCTTTACACATCAAATTGCCACCCCAAACCGATAAAATGGAGACGACATATTTGGAAGAAGAGAACCAAAGAATTTTCATGGTGTCGGATTCAGTTCATCACCAGAAAATCCATCGTCGAAGTTGAGAGAATAGCTGTGCAAGTCATAACTGAACCGCCTGCTGCTTCTCTACGACCTAGAACCTTGCCGCTGCGTCCACTGCGACTTTACCTTCCAAACAAACTGTTTCAACACACAGGTTGTTGTTGTCTTTCTCTGCAGACCCATAAATTCAACACCATTCCCATGCTTTCCCACTTTCTTTTCCCACTTCAACAACTGAATTCTCTTCAAGATTTGCATTATTTCAGACTTTCCGTAGGCTTGCAAGGTTAAAACAATGACAAGATCTGTGTATATATAGTTTCAAATAAATCATATGGTCATGCTGAGCTTTTCCATGCACCTGTTCGATTCCTACAAGAAAATAGATCAGCTGGTTCTCTTTCCACATGGATTTGCCATCATTCCTATGTCATCCACTGTCTGAACGTGGAGAAAAAGGGTGATGCATGTTGCCAGCAGTTTTGTGTGTCATTTCTGATGTGTTTTGGGTATAACTTTCTAGGAAAAAAGGTAGCAAAGGCAGGTTTGGTGCGTTTCATACCCAAGTCTGAGTCTTCTCTGGCCCAAAGGAAGGGAAAAAGAGTGGCTTTATTATCAAAAGTTTTATCTGGTGAAGGCTCCACAAAGATCCTGGAAATGTTTTAGATTAGATTAGACCAGACTTGTCTGAAAAGAAAAGAATGTAGATTGTTATTGGTTTGAGATATTGTGTTTTTGTTTTGATATATGGAAAATTTAAAAGATATAGAACATGAATTAAAATTATAAAATATACAAAGAGTAATGAGTTTGGGAAATACAAAAAAAAGTAGACCTCGCGAAGTCAGTACGAGGGTTTTGGGGGAATATATTAAGGTTGTCTTTAGTTTTAGAGAAGGTAGTTTATTTTTATTTTTGAAAAATAAAAAACCGTATAATAATGTGTTTGTTTATAAAATAAAAATAAAAAATAAATATTTTTTAAAAGATAAAAATAAAAAATAATTGAAATTTTGAAAAAATAAAAATATGTTTTCATTGTTTTTATTGAAAATAGGTAAAATTGTTGTGATATTGTGGTTGTTGTTTTTTAAAAAATATTGTATTTGCTAAATTATTTTAAAATTTATTATATTTTTAACAGAGATTTTTGAGGTCGGATGCTTACAATCCGACTTAAAAAAAATAAAAAAATGAAATCAAGTTGAAAACAGCTCAAAAAATTAATAAATTTTTTTGAAAGCAACAAGATTTCTATCCGAATTTATGGGTAAAAGGAAAAAAAAAATTGAAAACCACAAGCCTTCGATCTGACCTCATTGTATAAAAAAGAATAAAAAAATTTAAAATTTCTTGCTTTTCATCTGACCTCATGGTTTAAATTAATAAAAAATTAAAAAAAAATGAGGTCCTGCTGATTACAGTCCGATCTCAAAATTGAGAAATTAGATGGTGTTAGATTTCGTGTAGTGTGGTGTTTAATCTCATACAGTATGTGTGTAAGTGTATTATCTGACAGAAAATTAGATAAAAAATCTAATAAAAATGTTAGTTTGGTCTTAAAAGTATTATTAATGTATTGTTATATTTCATGTAGTATGATATTTAATCTCGTGCAGTGTGTGCAGGTGTATTATTTAATAAATATTTTAAATTGTGTAGGGGTATTAAATTTGAATTTTGAATATTTTATTATTAGATTATATGGGTAAATAATGGAAAAATAGTATTGTTTTGTGTGAAGTGTTTTTTATGTTATATAAGTAAGATGGATGGTAGAATTAGTAAGAAAAAGTGAGGGGAGGATTGGGTAAAGAAAGAGAAAAAGAAGAGAAAAAAAAGGAGAAAGAAATTTTAAAAAAATCATAATAAGTTTTTATATTTTTTTGAATTTGTATATTGTTTGTTCGTTTATTTGTAGTTTAGAATGTTTTTAAGGGAAAAATTCGTAGCGATATATTATTACATTATGATAGTTTTAATTTTTATTTATTTGATTTGAAAATATAATTGTTTTTGAATAAGCATATACAATGAACAATTTTTTTATAGTCGTTATCCATTACGGTAGAAAAATTATGAAAATTGATATTGGTGTCGTATTTGAATAAGAAAATACTAAAAAGATGAGGTTTTTAAAGAACATTTATAACACTCCAAATTCGGAGGTTATATTTGTGCCACAAGCCTAACTATTGAGTGGATTGTAAGATCGATATTTGCTGAGAGGGATGAATTGACCTTTTAAAAATTTAAGGGAGTGAATTGAAAGATTGGGAAATTGAAGACACAAAGATTTATAGTGGTTCAAGCTTTGAACAAACTCTACATCCACTACTTTAACTTCTACTAAGGATTTTCAACCAACTTCACTAAAGAGCGTCCCCTTTTCTCAGATTAGTAGGAAACCGTTACAACTAGTCAATCTTTCTACCCAAAGATTGATTAAACACTTACTTTGTTACAAGAAAAGAAAATTGACGATTTGAATTTCTCCCACTAGATAAATATTACCCAATTACAATAAAATACTCCTCAAACTCAAAAAAAAAAGATTACAATGAAGAACAATTAAGTTGGGTGCATGTACAAAATTTGACAATGAAGTTCTTGTAATACCCCAAATTTTTTTTCCTAATTTTGAAATACCTAATTAAAATTCCTAATTTTTAGATTCTCAATTTTTGAAACCCTAAAATTTTTTAAGGTTTTTAAATTGATTTTTCTAAATTTAAGAAAATTTTTGGATTAAGATTATAAAGTTTTGAAAGTTTTAAATGTGAATTTAAAGTTTAAAAATTAAAGTAATGTTTTCATAATCCTAAAAAGGTTGATGACTAAATATGTAATTTATTTTTTTTAAATGTTTTGTTTTTAACGTGAGTTATTTTTATTTATTTATTATTTAAATAAAATTGTTTTATTACTTATTATTTAATATATGTTTTGAAATTTGATTACTTTTGGATAACTAATTTGTTTTTAAATTGAATTCTATTTTCACTGAGATTAATTTTTTTATTAAGAATTTTTCTACGATCGATCTTTTTATTAAAAATATTATTTTATTCTAATTATTGTTTTATCAAAACTCTTTATTTAATATTATATATATACGTAGTATTGTCAAAGAGAAAACCATAAATTGTTTTTCTACATCAAGATTCTCTAAAGCCTCAGTTATCACTCTTTATTTTTGTTCAAGTTCAAAACCATGTTATTCAGTAATTTAAATCACTTTGGTTAAGGTCTGTTCTCTTACTGGTGCTATATTTGTTGTGTTATGTGGTTATTTATTTATTGTGATCCTGTGATATTGTGACATATGATGTGATATTGTGATTTGTGTATTACACTATGAGACTTTTGAGATCTGGGACATTATTTGCATAACATGTGCATGGGGTGGGTTTGTACGGAGGAAGGTGATTTTACCACACAGCGTTTTGGAGAAATAAGGGGTGAGGGGTTTTGGGGAACTACCTCTACAGCGATCGGTTGGTTTAGCCACCACTATATTTGACGTTCGGAGTATGGGATTGCATTCTCCGTGACATTGCATTCATCACCCATATCTATGATGAGACTTTTTAAGAACTGTGACATTGATTGCATAACATGTGCATGGGGTGAGATTGTACGGTGGAAGGTGGTTTTATCACACAGCTTTTTGGCGAAATAAGGGGTGA
The DNA here is from genome assembly GCA_035048815.1 of Abelmoschus esculentus. Lineage (NCBI taxonomy): Eukaryota > Viridiplantae > Streptophyta > Magnoliopsida > Malvales > Malvaceae > Abelmoschus > Abelmoschus esculentus. The sequence continues at coordinate 13,392,237 of JAUCBN010000031.1, forward strand.
GGAGTTTTGGGAACTACCTCCGCAGCGATCAATTGGTTTAGCCACCACTGTATTCGGTGTATGGAGTATGGGATTGTATTCTCTATGACTTTGCATACATCACTCTCTATGTTTATTTACTGCGAAAAGATATATATTTTATTTATGATTGTGAATTGAGTGATATTGTGATGTTTGACTGCACATTAGAGACACACTGGGATTTATAGCTCATTCTTTTAGTTTATTTTTTAGATATCTGGACCTAGGAGTTGGTACTCAGAAATCTCTCTCGGATACGGTTTATTACAATTTTAGTACGATTATTTACAAACATTTTTATTTTGGGATTATTAGGGATTGAGATGTATTTAAGCCTCCTACATAAAATCAGTTATTCAAATTTGTTAATTTTAAATAAGAATATTTACTTTTTAACCGTGTTTTTATCTTTTAGTTTACAAATTTGGTTTTTGCGATTACTTGACATGAAAGTTTTAAAAGCAACAATTTTAACCTACCATGCTTCTTAAGTTAAAATTAAAGGTTACAGTTCTTGAGTTGGATTGAGTTGGGTCCACTACCTTAACTCCCACTAAGGATTTTCTACCAACTTCACTAAAGAGCGTCCCCTTTTCTCGGATTAGTAGGAAACCGTTACAACTAGTCAATCTTTCTACCTAAAGATTGACTAAACACTTACTTTGTTACAAGAAAAGAAAATTAACAATTTGAATTTTCTCACAAGATAAATATTATCCAATTACAATAAAATACTCGATAAATATTATAATGAAGAACAATTGAGTTGGGTGCATGTACAAAATTTGACAATGGAGTTCTTGAGTTGGATTGATTGCTTGGATTTTTGCTTGAAAGTTCAATTAATGTTGCTTGAGCTTTGAAGGCTTGTATTTCTACCCTCTCATTGAATTCTAACCGTTTGGGTGGTAGGGATCATTAATATAGCCGTTGAGAGACCTTCTTTACACCATTAATGCACTTTTGCAACATACTATATCAATACACGAAAACCCTATATAGAAATAGTGCTAAAAAAGAGTTGTTATGTGTAATTAATAGGGGCGTATCGATACACGTACAAGGTGTATCGAAACAAGAATCCTTTAAAATAGGGGTTGCATCAAAACATCTTTGAGCTATATCGAAACATTTTGAAATTGTCAAAATCGGTATCGAAACACCTCTGAGAGTGTATCAAAACGGTCTAACAAATTTTAAAAAATTTGGTTCCCAATAACTGACAAGTAACTATAATAAAATTAAATACTTGATTTTTGGAAATTTAACCCCCTATATCGAAATGCTTAAGATTTGTATCAAAATGTCTTAGTAAAATATTTAGTTGAAAGCATGGTTGTATCGAAATAGTTAAAGGTTGTATTGAAACGTATATTTTGATACACATTCTTTTTGTTTCGAAACAAAAATTCACAGTTTTAAAAATTATCAAAACGACCAAAGGTCGTATCAAAATGCCTTAAAATTTGTTTTTTTTTTCAAAGCTTAGTTGTATAGAAACACCACAAGGGTGTATCGAAATGTCTAAGTTAAGTTCAACATTTTGGCTTTGAGAAACATATAAAAATATTTGTTGGGGTTAATTTTTGACTTAATGAAATCTTTTGACTTGTCAATTATGAATAATTTATAAACTTAAAAATTTATTTTATTTGCAAACTAATCCTTTTAAAATTTGTTATATCAAAATCAAAAATAGGTTTTATACTAATTTGTTCCTATAAAAAATCTCTCTTTCCAAGCCAAATCCAATTCTTACCATCAATTATGTCATAATAATTAAAAGCATTACTAAGTATCAAAAATAGTTTAAATAATCTAAAGTAGTTAGGAGCTCCAAATACAATTTAATAAAAATTTTGACCATGATAATTTAAATAAATAGAGCTACCACACAAGGGTTCTACGAATACATAGCCAACTACATCTAAGCAATTGTACTCTACCAACGGTCAATGCTGACGATCCTCGATGATGGTGCTCCTCCATGCTCAACCTCTTACCTACATGTGTATGGAAACACATTCCGAACGCTAAGGTACAAAATATCAATAGATACATAACCTGTCGGTTTTGTTTCAAGTGACATAACTATGCACATGCTAGATGAGATATGATAATATGGTATGAAACAATGACACTATTGTAATCTCCTAAACACATGATATGGAAAGAAATAACCAAAGTATAAATGTAAACAATCTAGGAGTGAAACCCAATGTCACCAAACACGGGAAACACACCCATGACCAACATCTCACTTCAGGCTCCTCGTAATCTCGCATTGAGATAGTATACTCAAAATCTTGCATGGAGTCTTCAGTTAGAATCTCACATTAAGTGAGGCTCAAAATCTTGCATCGAGCAAAGTTATTATAATGAAATGAATCGAGTCAAATTTGAATAGTATTGAGTTCGATTCATTTTGTTAAGAATTCAAGTGAAATTCGAGTTTAATTAGTTTTTAACGAGTCTTAATAATCCGAGCTCGACACGATTCATTAAGAACTCGATTCGAATTCAAGTTCAATTGAGTCGAGTGTTGATCGAGCTTTGAATGAGTCCAATTTAAGTAGCTCGCGATCAATCCTGTATCATTTAAAGTCCCATTAGGAAAAAAAACATTGATACACAAGTTTACACAAGCTTGTTAATTTTAAGGTTTATGGTGTTAGTTTAGGCTTTAGAGGTTTAGGTTGTTGGATTTAGATTTTTAGATTTTAAGAGTTATGTTTAGGGTTTGTGTTTTAGGGTTTAAGGTTCAGAAATTTAGATTTTAAATTTCAAAAATTTAGTATATTATATTTTTTCGAGTAGTTCGCGAGCTTTTCGAATCGGGTATCGAGTAGCTCGACTTGACTCTTTAAAAACTCAAACTAAGTTTAAACTCGAGTCGAATCTAATCAAACTGAATAATAACCAAACTTTAACCAAATAAAACTCATATAATTCACATATGTCTCGTCTCGTTTATAACCTTACTCCAAAACCTTTGTAAAATCACAAGGAAGGTGGAGTAATATATTACTCGAGAGCTAATGAATTTATAGACAAATAAGTAACTAAATCATATTCATCATAGTTCGCAAAGAGAGACCGGTATTTCCCATCTAATATAAGCTATACATTTGAATTTTGAAACATAAATACACATGATCCCAAGCTACTACCATATCTAATAAACGCATAAAATGCCGAAACCAACTTTCTTTACTCCTCAAATTGCCACCCCAAACCAATAAAATGGAGACGACATATTTGGAAGAGGAGAACCAAAGAATTTTCATGGTGTCGGATTCAGTTCATCACCAGAAAACCCATCGTCGAAGTTGAGAGAATAGTTGTGCAAGTCATAACTGAACCGCCTGCTGCTTCTCTGCGACCTAGAACCTTGCCGCTGCGTCCATTGCGACTTCACCTTCCAAACAAATTGTTTCAACACACAGGTTGTTGTTGTTGTCTTTCTCTGCAGACCCATAAATTCAACACCATTCCCATGCTTTCCCACTTTCTTTTCCCACTTCAACAATTGAATTCTCTTCAAGATTTGCATTATTTCAGACTTTTCCGTAGGCTTGCAAGGTTAAAACAATGACAAGATCTGTGTATATATAGTTTCAAATAAATCATATGGCCATGCTGAGCTTTTCCATGCACCTGTTTGATTCCTACAATAAAATAGATCAACCGGTTCTCTTTCCACATAGATTTACCATCATTCCCATGTCATCCACTATCTGAACTTGTAGAAAAAGGGTGATGCATGTTCCCAACACTTTTGTGTGTTATTTCTGATGTGTTTGGAGGTGAACTTTCCAGGAAAAAAAGGTAGAAAGGCAGACTTGGTGCGTTTCATACCTAAGTCTGAGTCTTCTCTAGCCCAAAGGAAGAGAAAAGGAGTGCCTTTATTATCGAAAGCTTTATCTGCTGAAGGCTCCACAAAGATCCAGGAAATGTTTTAGATTAGACCAGACTTGTCTGAAAAGAAAAGAATGTAGATTGTTATTGGTTTTTTCACCGGAATATTCGGTTTGAGATATTGTGTGTTTTTGTTTTGATATATGGAAAATTTAAAAGATATAGAACATGAATTAAAATTATAAAATATACAAAGAGCAATGAGTTTGGGAAATACGAACAGAGCAGGCCTTGCCTTAATCAGGCAGTCAGCACTAGGGATGTAAAAAGTTGATTTGATGTTTTGACTCGATTTGAATCGGGTGTGGGTCTATTTCAGGTTAGATCTATTTTAAGGTTTATTTCAGTTCGGTTACAAACGGTTCGGGTCCAAATCAGATAATTGACAGGTTCATTTCAGGTCGGATAGATTTCAGGTCAAGTTCATTTTCAAGTCGGTTGCATTTCAGGTCGGGTTCATTTTCAGGTCGGGTTTATTTCAAGTCTGTTTTATTTCAGGTCGAATTAATTCGTGTTTTAAATTCATATTAATTAAAATTATTAAGTTTGAGTTTAGTAAAAATAAGTAATTAAGTAAATAACCGATAGACTTTGGGTTGCATGGTTGATCATTCATTTCGAATTAATTATTTAATATCTAATATCTTTAACTAGCATGAATCTTATTAAAAATAAATATTACGCACTAGACTAAACAAAAATATCATCAAATGATTCATATCTTAAAAATTGGGCTAAATTACCAAAATTTAAAATTAATAAAAAATAAACATTGGACCAAAAAGAACAAAATTTTAAATTAAAAAGGATAAACATTAATAAAATAAAATATCATATTATTAAAAACACTAAATTAAATTAGAAAAATAAATAGTAATTAATTTGAAATAAAAATAAAGTTATAAGGACTAAATTATAAAAATTATAAATTAATAATAGTTAAATTCGGTAAAAATTTTAATTTTAATATACTTTAATACATTATAATTTATACATATACAATATAATTTAATACATTTCAAAAATGGAAATATGAAATTTATACTATATATGGAATATATTCTACATATAGAATTTATATTTTATATGGAATGATACTATATATATATAAATATAAAATATATACTATATATGAAAATATAAAATATTATATATATATATAAATATATAATATATATATATGTATATATTTATAATATATAAGTATATATGTAAATATATGTATATTTACATACTATATAGTATACATTAATATATATATATATATACTAGATATATATATATATAGAATATATATATATATATAGAATATACATTAATATATATTATAGTTTATATAATATATTAAATGTGTGTATATATATATATATATATATATATGATACATTAATATATACTATATATAATATAGTTTAATATATAATATTTATATATATTATACTTTATGTATTAATGTATTATATGTAATATATAATATACTTTAATATATATATATATATACACTTAAATTTATACTAATATATGTATTTAATTTATTGATGAATTAATGTATGTATATGTATTTAATTAATGTATGTATATTATTAATTCTTTAAACTCAACACTAATCCCTAAGACTAAATCACTAAACTAGTTCTCCAAGATCAATTCTCTAATCACTAAACTAATTCTCTATGATCAAATTGAAACAATTTTAAAATATATAATTTGATTTAATTAAATAAGGATCAAATCGAATAAAAATAAAATTTAAAAATTAAATTTTGAGTGATCATAACCAAATTGAAATAATTGTAAAATAAGGTGTAGAAAGGCGAAATATTCGATTTTTTTAGGCGCGTGAAAATTTTTACCTGATCTAGAGTAGTGTCAAATGAACATCTAAATATATTCTTCGTTTTATATTTTTAATTGATTATATTTTAATCAAAGTTTATTATTTGATTATAAGTTGTAATAATAATAATAATAATAATCCCTCTTTTTTATATAATAATCAAAATTTATTTCTAATTCTCTCCAAAATTTTGAGTAACTTATATCCCTCCAAAAATTTTAAACTAAAAGTAAATTAATCTCAAACTTAAAAAATGAGTGGCTTATTTTCCTCCAAAATTTTATTTTTTTATTCTTTTTTATATAATAATCAAAATTTATTTATAATTCCCTCCAAAATTTTGAATAACTTATATCCCTACAAAATTTTTACATTAAAAGTAAATTAATCTCAAACTTAAAAAATGAGTAGCTTATTTCCCTCTAAAATTTGATATTTTCACTTTTTTTACCAATTATCTTTTTCTTCTTTATCAATTATTTTAGTTTAATTTAATTGAGTTTAGATTAATTTAATAAAAAATTACATTTGATTTTAATTTTTTTTAATTATGTTTGTACTTTATGTTTTTTATGTTTTAATTTAGTTTAATTAATCCTAAGTTCAATAAGTTAATTTAACTTAATTAAATATTAATTTAAAACTATTTTTTTTAATGAAATATTAATTTGGAATTATAATTTTTAATCAAATATTTTTTTTAAAATTAAAATTAAAATTAAATACATTAAAACTAAATAAAATAGTAAATAAATTAATTTAATTAAATATGTAATACTAAATTTAAATATTAATCCCTAAATTAATTATTATGTCTAATTCTATTTTTTTAAGACTAATTATATTTACTAATATTTTAAATTTATCAAATTATAGATATACTTAATTATATGTCATGTAAATATTAAGTCTTGTTAATATTAGTTCAAGTCAATAATATGTCGGGTTCAAAATAAGTCGGGTTCAAAACAAGTCAGGTAAAATTAGGTCTCGGGTCGATTCAGTCGGGTAATATCGGTTATCTGTTAGGTCAGACTCGGGTTCGGGTTTGTTTCAGTCAGATAAAGGTCGGGTTTCGGGTCCACAGTGTAAAACTAAAATTGATTTTGATATAACAATTAAGTATAAGGACTATTTTGTAATAATTTTTTTAAGTTCCTAAGTCAAACTTTTGTTTTCAACTCAAACCAAGAACTTTAAAATAAACTTTCTAAGTGTTTTTATACGAGGGTATCGATACCCTAAGAACAAGTATCGATACCACCTGGTCTTTTAAAGGATTGTTCTTGAGATCAAGAACAAGCATCGAAACATGGTTCGATACCTTTTCGTCACTGCTAGCATCTGTTCCGAACCATGTATCGAACCACTTTGAAGGTTTTAATTAATTTTAAAATTATGACTCCAGGTATCGATACAGGTATCAATACACACTTTAATCCCCAACGGCTATTTTAGCATTAAATGAGTCGACCGTTGATGGAAGTTAAGATTTTAATTGGTGGTTAGCCTGTTCCGAAACATGGTTCGATACCCAACCTTACAGTTTCAAAAAGGTATCGAAGCATGGTTCGATACCCCTTGTATTAAATGCACAACGTCTCTTTCTTTTTATAGGTTGTTCCGAAACAGGTTCTTCGTGTATCGATACCTGTGCCTACAAAAGAGCATTTATGGTGGGAAGATATGGTCCTAACGTCTTTATTTCATTTCCCAACAACCACAACGGTTAGAAATCAATGAGGACATATAAAATGAAGATGTTCAAGCAACATTAACAACTATTGAACCTCAAGCAACATCCAAGCAATCAAATCCAACTCACAAGCACTTTCATTGAAAATCTTGTCTCCCATCTCTTGTACTTCAATTTGATTCTTTGTAATTGAGTTTGGGGAGAGTAAATCTGTAATTGGGGCAATATCTATCTTGTGAGAGATTTTTTATTTGCCTTTCTTTCTTTTATCACCTTGTGAGGTTTGAATCAATCCTTAGGTAGAAGGTTTGATTCGATTTGTAAAGGTTATCCCTTGAACCTAGAAAAAAGTTGAATTCTTAGTGAATTGTTTTTCAAAATCCTTAGTGGGAGCTAAGGTAGTGGATGTAGAGCTTGTTCCGAAGCTTGAACCACTATAAATCTCTTGTTCTTCATTTTTCCGTTTTTACCGAAAAATCATCGACAAATTTTTAAATAACCAATTCATCTCCCTCTTGGCCAATTATCAAGATCGATCAACTCAAAAATTGGTATCAGAGCTAGATCTTTGAAGGGATTCACTTCCACCAAAGAAGATCCAAAGATTGTTGATCATTTTTTCAAGTCAAGTCGAATAGCCTCCACCTCCGGAACATGGAACGAGTCACACTCAATCACCAAGCCTCCCTTCTTCAATGGTTACAACTATCCTTATTGGAAGAATTGGATGAGGTTGTTCATCAATTCCAACGATTATGTCCTTTGGGATATAATTGAAGATGATCCCTCTATTCCAATGAAGTTAGAAGGAGATAGACAAGTACCGAAGAAGAGGAATGAGATGACCGATGAGGAGTGTAGAAGGATGTCTACAAATGATAAAGCTCTACACATCCTCTTTTTTGCTCTTGATCCCGACATCTACTCCAAGATGTCATCTTGCACAAGTGCCAAAGAAGTATGGGACTCTTTAGAGACAACATATGAGGGCACAAATGATGTCAAGGAGACAAAGATAGGTCTTCTCAATCTTAGCTATGAGAACTTCAAGATGGAGCCGGATGAAGACATGACCAAGATGTTTGATCGGTTTTCCGTCATTGAGAATGGTCTCAAGGGCTTTGGTGAGATCATACCAGAAGATAATCTTGTGAGGAAGCTCATCTACTCACTTCCCGAGTCTTGAAATATTAAGAGAACGGCCATTATTGAAGCCAAGGACCTCAAGACTCTCAAGCTTGATGCTCTTGTAGGATCTCTTCTCACCCATGAGATTATGAAGAAATGAACAGAAGATAAAAAGAATAAGGAAGATGTTAAGCTAGAGAAAAGAGAAGTTGAAAAGAAAAAGCAAGAGATTGCACTTAAAGCTTCATCTTTCCAAGAAGAGGTAGACTCTAGTGAAGAAGAAGAGCTAGAAGAATTGGCTATGGTAGCCAAAAGATTCACTAGACTCATGAGGGCTAATAAGAACAGAAGATTCCAAAGAAAGAAAGGTTTTAAGTCAAAGGGCAAAGAAGATGAGAAAGATCAAATTATTTGCTATGAATGCAAGAAGCCCGGTCACATTAGGACCGATTGCCCACAATAAAAAAGGAAGGGTTTTGAGAAGAAAAAGAAGCAAAAGGCTCATGTTTCCACATGGAGTGATGAGGAGTCATTATCCGATGAGGACAATGAAGTAGCCAACCTTTGTCTTATGGCTCTTAATAAGCCCAAGGTAACCCTTGAACCATCTTGTAATGATTTATCTTATGATGAGTTATATGATGCATATGATTAATTACAAGATGTTTATGATGAGTTGGTTTTAAAATTCAAAGAATCAATTTTGAAAAGCAAGAAAACTATTTTCGATTTAGAAACGAAAAATGATTCTTTGACAAAAACGATTTTGGATTTGGAAGAAAAGATTGTTACTTTAAATGATGATTTAAAGTTCTTTCAAAATGAAAATATAGATTTAAACAACCTTATTTCTAGCTTGAGTGAGAATCACCACAAAGTGATGAATGAGCTTAAAAAACAAATCAAAGTGGTTGGTAGTTCAAATTTTGAAAAAGGAAGCTCTTCAAAACCCAACCATATGAAAAAGAAATTTTATGGCCACAAACAAAGAAGTTTTCAAAGGCATGCTAGATATAGAAAAATTAGGAGTGTGTGGGTTCCTAAGGAACTCATTGTTTCTAATGATATTAATGTCATTGCATCTTGGATTCCTAAGGGAACCAAGCTTTTGGGAACTAACTCTCATGGACCCAAAATGATTTGGGTACCAAAAGTCAAAAACTAAATCTTTGTTTGTAGGTTGAGCATTGCTTCAAGGCTAAAGCTTCAAGTCAAAACATGTGGTACCTTGATAGTGGATGCTCAAGGCATATGACCGGAGACAAGGGACGATTTAAGGAGTTAGAGCTCAAAAAGGGTGGAGTAGTGACTTTTGGTGACAACAACAAAGGCCAAATTAAGGGTATTGGCTCTATTGGTAATCACTCCTCTATTCTTATTGAAAATGTCTTGCTTGTTAATGGTCTTAAGCATAATTTGTTGAGCATTAGTCAATTGTGTGATAAAGGTTTCTATGTCTCTTTTGATAAACATGGTTGCAAAATAATAGACATAGAATCAAATAGAACAATGCTCATAGGTCATCGCATAGGAAATATATATATAGTGCATTTAGATGACATTAACCTATCTCATGCATGCTTAGTTGCTAGTGATGAAAATGATGCATGGTTATGGCATAGGAAACTAAGACATGCTAGCATAAGTGTTTTAGAGAAACTAGCCTCCCAAAATCTAGTCAGAGGTTTAACTAAGCTCAAGTTCTCCTTAGATAAAATTTGTGATGCATGTGCTAAGGGTAAACAAAAGAGAGTTTCTTTTAAGTCCATTAATGATGTTTCTACTAGTAGAGTTTTACAATTGATTCATATGGATCTTTTGGGGCTTATTAGAACTACTAGTTTGGGTGAAAAATCATATGCATTTGTTATTGTTGATGATTACTCTAGATACACTTGGGTTCTATTTTTAAGTACCAAAGATGAAGCCTTAGAAAAATTCATCACATTTTCAAGTATTTCTCAAAATGACCTTGATCAAAGAATTTCTCATATTAGAAGTGATCATGGAACCGAATTTTAAAATTTAGGTCTTGAGAATTTTTTTAATAAAAATGGGATTAGCCACAATTTTTCGGCTCCTCGCACTCCTCAACAAAATGGGGTAGTTGAGAGGAAAAATAGAACTTTAGAAGAAATGGCTAGGACCATGCTTTGTGAAAACAATTTACCTAATTATTTTTGGTCGGAAGCCACAAACACTTCTTGTTACATTATTAATCGAGTAATGATTAGGCCAATTTTGAAAAAGACTCCTTATGAGATTTTAAAATCCAAAAAGCCTAACATTAGCTATTTTTACCCTTTTGGGTGCAAGTGTTTTGTTTTAAACAATGAAAAAGATAATTTAGGTAAATTTGATGCAAAAAGTGATGAAGCTATTTTTCTTGGTTATTCTCAACATTCAAAGGCTTATCGTGTTTTTAACAAAAGAACCTTAGTTGTAGAAGAGTCTATACATGTGGTTTTCGATGATAACCTCCTTCCTAGGAAGGATTCTTGTGATGATGATGATGTAGGAATCATTGAAACCATTGATGATGGACAAGCATCAAAGGTGGATGGGGTTCCAACCAACGAAGAAACACAAGATCCTCCAATAGAAGCTTTAGGAGATGTAAAGCTTGAAGAAAGGGAAGTAAGCTACCCAAGGGAGTTCAACTATGTCAAAAGTGGTGAAATCTTGGGTGATCCATCCAAGGGGGTAACTACTCGCTCTTCTCTTAGATTAATGAATCTTATTGCATTTATCTCATGCATAGAGCCTAAGAATATCAATGAAGCCTTAAATGATGATTATTGGATATTGGCTATGCAAGAAGAGTTAAATGATGATTAGTTGATAGGCCTAGTGATAAATCTACTATAGGAACTAAATGGGTTTTTAGAATAAACTAGATGAGAGTGGTAACATTGTGAGAAATAAAGCTAGATTAGTTGCTCAAGGTTACACTCAAGAAGAGGGAATAGGTTTCGATGAAACTTATGCACCCGTAGCTAGGATGGAAGCCATTAGGATGTTACTTGCATTTGCATGTTATCATGATTTTAAGCTTTTTCAAATGGATGTCAAAAGTGTTTTCTTAAATGGGTTTATAAATGAAGAAGTGTATATTGAACAACCACCGGGTTTTGAAAATTCAAAATTTCCAAACCATGTTTTTAAATTAACTAAAGCTTTATATGGTTTGAAACAAGCTCCTAGAGCTTGGTATGAAAGTCTTTCAAATTTCTTGATTGAAAAGGGCTTTGAAAAAATGAAGGTGGATACTACACTTTTTATAAAAAGGTTTAAAATGACATCTTAGTAGTTCAAATTTATGTTGATGATATTATTTTTGGATCTACTAATGAATGTTATTGTCAAGAGTTTTCTAAGCTAATGCAAGGTGAATTCGAGATGAGCATGATGGGGGAGCTCTCATTCTTTTTTGGACTCCAAATCAAGCAAAGGAAGGATGACACCTTCATCAATCAAGCAAAATACATCAAGGATATGCTCAAGAAGTTTGGCTTGGAGAATGTGAAACCTCAAGCTACTCCTATGAGCTCATCAACTAAGCTTGATAAGGATGAAGGAGGTAAGTGTGTTGATTCTAAATTGTATAGATCCATGATAGGTTCTTTGCTTTACCTTACCGCAAGTAGACCGGATATTATGTTTAGTGTTTGCTTGTATGCTAGGTTTCAAGCTAGTCCTAGAGAATCACACTTAGTTGCCATTAAGAGAATTTTTAGGTACCTTAGAGACACACCTTGTTTAGGTCTTTGGTATCCTAAAGCCTCTACCTTTAATCTACATGCTTATTCGGATGCGGATTATGGAGGTTGTAAGATAGATAGGAAAAGTACTTCCGGAACTTGTCAATTCCTAAATAGTATGCTCATATCTTGGTTCTCTAAGAAAAAAAATAGTGTGGCTTTATCTACCATCGAAGCGGAGTACATATCCTTAGGGAGTTATTGTGCTCAAGTGTTATGGATGAAGCAACAACTCTAGATTATGGCATTAAGGTAGAAACCATACCTCTAAAATATGATAATACTAGTGCCATATGTCTTACTAAGAACACCATTCAACACTCTAGAACCAAACACATAGAAATTAGACATCACTTCATTAGAGATCATGTGTCTAAAAATTATGTTATCTTAGAGTTTGTTGACACCTTGAACCAATTAGCAGATATCTTTACTAAACCTTTATACAGAGCGCTTTTGGACACTAAGGAGAGAGTTAGGTCTAACTAGCCTATCTTGACCTCTTATGTGTTATTTTTTATTATTTGCTTGAATCTTGATTGAAATCATGCCTATGTTGTTTTGCATCTTATTGTTTCTATGCATGTTTCTAGGGGGAGTATGAACTTGTTTTTGCACTATAATTTTGTCATAACATCATATGCATGCTTCTAGGGTCTTTAGAAACTCATTTCTAGTACTTTAGAAGCCTAAAATGCAAAGCTCACTAAGGGGTATCGATACAGCTAACACCTGTTTCGATACCTGTTCATCGTGTTCATCTGGGTAACTTCTGGGAAGAACTGGTATTGATACTAGTACCGATACCAGGGTATCGGTACTAGCATCGAAACAGGTGATAAGTGCTCAACTCCCTATCACTTTTTACACCTTTTATGGGCATTAATCACCAAATTTACACCCACTCGGATCAATGCATGTACTTAATGTGATATATTTAGAAGTTATGCTCATAGAGATAATATTTACAAAAAGGGCAAGTTTTAGTGCATTTTTATATCTGTGCAGGAGAACCAGTGCCGCGGCAGCAACATGGCCGAGGCAGGACCTGATGCCAAGGCAGCAGCTGAGAGACAGGAAGTAAAACTGTAGGCGATTGGAAGGGAAAAATCCAAGGGACGTTTCTGGACATAAAGTATATGGATCGGAGCTGCCTAGCATAAAGAAAATCCCAAGACAAAGCCACGCGGGAAAACCTCTTAGTTGAATTAAACTTGGAAATATTTTATTTATGTACATGACTTGTTCCCTACAGGCAGATGACAAACCGATGTACGAGGCATGAGAGCGCTACAGGGAGTTATTACACAAGTATCCTTTGCATGGATTTCCCCTATGGACACAAGTGACCATGTTTTATAATGCCACGAATGCGCCGACAAGGATGATGTTAGATGCCTCGGCAAACGAAACACTCCTTGATAAAGCACCTGAGGAAGCTATTGAGATACTGAACAAACTCGTAAAGAACGATTTTCAATTCCCTACATCTAGGCGAAGAGGAGTAAGACGCCAAGCCACGGTGAATGAGTTAGACGCATCAAATTCAGTGGCAGCACAATTGGCCTCTCTTAAAAAGATGGTGCAAAATTTGCAACTACAACAAAATACTTGTGAGGTTAAGGTAATTGATTCTTTTTGTGATTTATGTTGAGGTAACCACAGTTCATCTGAGTGCATGAATCAAGAAATCGGTATGTATGTTGGAAATTATAACTGAACCAATATGATGTCCAACACATACAATCCCTCATGGAAGAGGCATCCGAACCTATCATGGAGCAATCCTAACAATGCCTTAAACCCAACCACCCAACCTTCAGGATTCCAGCAACCAATGCAACATCTGCCGCCGCCGCAGGTCCAGCAACCAATGCCGCAGTATTAAACGGTAAGTTCATTGGAGAACACTCTTAAAGCCTTTATGATGAAAACAGAGTCATACATGGAAGAGAATAGTAATTTCATCAAAAGGACAGATGCTTTCATGAATAAAACCGAGATGAGGTTGCAGAATCAAGAAGCAGCTATTACAACTTTAGAAACTCGGGTTGGGCAGTTTGCTCAAAATATAAACATTAGACCACAAGGAGGACTACCTAGCAATATTGAAGTTGCTAAGGTGATGGGCCATGAATAATGTAAAGCAATCACTACCAGGAGTGGTCTACAGCTGAAGGAAAAGATTCCAGCAAGTCAAAATCCATCAGCAGATCCAGCAAAAGAAAAGGCTGAGCAAACTGATCCTGATAGCACTGCCCCGGCAGAAAGCGCTGCAGCTCCTGAATAGCCTGCCGAGACAGCAACAACCCAGTGGTGCCAGGTATTAAATTCCAAACTAAAGAAACCCTAGATGAGATGGGACCACCACCACCTTTCCCACAAAGGTTGAAAAAGCAAAAACAGGACCAGCAATTCAAAAAATTCCTTGATATTTTAAAGCAAGTCCACATTAACATACCATTCGTAGAGGCAATTGAACAAATGTTTAATTATGTCAAGTTCTTAAAAGACATGGTGTCTAAGAGAAAACGAATAGGTGAGTTCGAAATAGTGGCGGCTACTGAGGGATGCATGGCAATGCTACACAATCGCATGCCACCAAAATTGAAGGATTCTGGATGCTTTATCATACCTTGTGCGATAGGTAAAAACTATGAAGGTAAGGCCCTATGCGACCTTGGAGCAAGCATCAATCTAATGCCCAAATCTGTCTTCCAAAAGCTTGAAATAGGAAGGGCGAAACCTACAACAGTTATGCTCCAACTAGCGGATCAATCATATGTGCAACCCGAAGGCAAAATCGAGGACATACTGGTAAGAGTCGATAAATTTATTTTTCCTGCTGATTTTCTTGTCCTTGATTGTGAAGCAGATGATAATGCACCGATCATCTTGGGAGACCTTTCCTTGCAACTGGACGCACTTTAATTGATGTGGAAAAAGGAGAATTGACAATGAGGGTTAATGACCAACAAGTCAAACTCAATGCATTCCACAACTTAAAAAAATACGATGATCCAGAAGAGTACAAGGCCATCCACATAACAGACACCAAAATATCTTGCCTTGGCAGCATGCTCGGCAGGCTATTTGGCAAAAAGATCAAGCTCAAAGTGGATGGAAACACAGCAAAAGGGAGTGGCCAACAACTGATTTACAATTCTGGCCAACAAGAGAGAATAATCTTGGGAGATGCATTTGCATGCACTCCACCAGTAACATGATCTCCTCCCTTTTCCTTATTATTATTATTATATTAGGATTAGTTTAGTTTACTTTTATTTTTTTAATTCGTTTTTGCTTTAAGTACTTTTCATTTTGTGTGTTTAATTTTTATTTAGGATAATAAGCAAGAATACAGGAGAAATAGTTCACAGCAGGAACTCTGCCGAGGCAGAAAACAGTGTCAGAGCCGCAGCAGTTTCAACGGGCAGAACAGTGTAACGGCTAGTCTGCCGAGATTCCTGCCGCGGAAGAAAAGGAAACGACAGTAAAGAATAACGGCTACAAAACGGCCAGTGGATTCAAACGGTCACAAGGCTGAGGCCTATATAAGCAACCCTCTCCTCTTGAACTATTCACTCTTGCTTTCTTGTTTTCTTTAGAATTCTTAACAATCTTGCTCTCACAATACACTTTGCCTACTCACAACTCTTCGTGAAATTCCCAGATTCATTCCAAGAAAATCTCCAAGAAATCAATCTCTCACAATCTTGATGACCACTTACAAGGGATTTGCCCCAGCCAATGTTGAAGATCGCTTCAACAGGTCTTTCATTGCCCGACAATTGTGGGAAGAACAAGGTTTCCAACACTCGGATGATGAAAACTACGGCATCGAGCATTATCTTTTTGATAGAATCAAGTACCAAGATTGGGAAATCTTTTGTCTTCAACCTGACCAGGCGAACGCTACCATCGTGCGGGAATTCTATGCGCACGGGCCCAGCAAAGATTCCCTCTTTATTCATTGCCGCAGCAGGCCTGTCCAGTTGGATGCCGAGACCATCAACGTTTTCTACGGCCTCACTCCGAACCATGATGTTCACGCTGAATTCATGGAGGATGTCACTGCCGAGGATTACGAGTTGATTAAAGACGATCTTTGCTACACGAACACTCCATGGGAAACCGGTGCCCATAGAGGATCTGTAGCAAGGCAAAGTTTAAAGCCCGAGGCCAAGCTTTGGAATACCTTTGTCAAGCGACGCCTCATTCCCACATCCCACAACAGCACGGTGGACCGAAAGCGATTAGTGCTCATCCAATCGATCATCAACAAGAGGAGCATCAACGTCGGAGATATCATCTTACGTGAAATTCACGAATGCGGTAAGAAGGATAGAGGACCATTATATTTCCCATGTTTGATCACTGGTTTGTGTGTTGCCGTAGGTGTACCAATAGAAGATAAGGACGAATACACTCCCCAAAGGCGCGGATGGACAAGAGATTTTTGCCACAAAGTTATGCAGATCACGCAGGCGGAACCAGTCCAAGCAACGCCCCAACAATTCACTGCTGATACTGCTGTCAGGGCCCAATACACGATAGACATGTCAGACACTGCCCACACCTTTGCCGCAGCAGACCCGTACCAGGAGATATTGCAAAGGATGGCAGCGATGGACCTCAGGCAACAGAGATACATGAAGTATCAAAGAGACTTTAATGGCACATTAGCCCAAATGATGCTCCATGCCTTTCAAGGCCAAGGGGCGCAGTTTCCAGAATTTCCAAGTAATATGTTTGTCACAGCCGCCCCTTATACCGAGACTACACCAACCCCGGGAGGACCAAGTTCGTTCTTCCACGCGGGCCCTCAACCATAATACCATGCTGCCGGCCCATCTAAGGCAGCAGACTCTACCGCGGCATCATCTGCCAGCAAAAGACCATCCAAGCGGAGGGTAGTCTTCAGCACTCCACCACGATCCCCAATCATTATGAGCAGTCTATCAGCTGAGATAGATGCCTATGTGCACCAAAGCTCAACCGCCGCCGGACCGAGTACACACCATACTGGGGCAGCCACAGCAATGAAAGGTAGAACGGACATCATGATCACCGAGGAGATGGTCGACATGGAAGAAGGAGAAAAAGTAGAGGCTCCGATGCAACGGACACCACCCACAAGAGTCCAACCACCCCGGCAAGCAAAAGCTCAACCACCGCCCTCACCAAGAACAAAGCAATCGGCAGCAAGACCAAGGAGAAAAATTGTTACAAACAGCTCTTCGGAGTCTCTTTAAATTTCTTTTCATATAATTCAATATTATTTGCTGTTGGTTTCTTTATATACTGCTTATCTCTTTCATAATTTTTGTTGTCTGCTATTCGCTTCTAATATAAAGCATTAAGGACAATGCTTGGTTTGATTTTGGGGGTGCAGATTCACTGCCGAGGCAGTAATCTACTGCCGAGGCAATGCCAAGAAAAGGGAGTACTTAAGTGAAATTTTTAATTTTTTTTATGCTCCCCGCCTTACTTGAATTAACTGCCTATACTTTTGCACTACTTATCATCAGTATTGCCTTAGTTTATTCTTTAAGGCTATAGAAATCTTTCTCCTTACCATGATTAGGTCCTGTTAAGAAGGTTTAACCTTAGGATACTTAAGGATGAAAACTTAGAAGTTTACTATAAGATAAATTTTTAAACACTTTTAGGACTTGTTGGATTATAGGAATTCTTTTAATGAACTTAGGTGATAAAGACTTAGATTCTTGGGAAAGTAACTAGAGGTGCCTATCACCGGCTCTAAGAAGTACTCTTCTTCATGCTAAAGGTGCCCGAAATTGGCTCTAGTGTGTTATAAGGAATATCAAAAAGAAAGAAGGAATTAGTGAAGAGAAAAACACAATCCTTGAGGTGCCCGAAATTGGCTCAAGAATTGATTGTTTAGAAAAGAAGAGAACACTTAACCCAATTCTACTTGTCTTGAACTTAAAGTTTATCTAAGAAAGCCTTTAATCAAACTTGTCCACAAAAACGCATGCACTCACCAATTCTTATAGTTTGTTTCTAGGAAAAGCCTTGGGTAACCGAAAGGTTAAGTCTAAAGAATAGACATAGTTATGGTGGGGAGAATAGATGGAAACAAAAGACCAAGAGAGAGTAGAGTTCGGCAAATTGATGGTTTGCATTGCTTGAGGACAAACAATAGTTCGAGTTTAGGGGCGTGATAAGTGCTCAACTCACTATCACTTTTTACACCTTTTATGGGCATTAATCACCGAATTTACACCCACTCGGACCAATGCATGTACTTAATGTGATATATTTAGAAGTTATGCTCATAGAGATAATATTTACAGAAAAGGCAAGTTTTACTGCATTTTTATATCTGTGCAGGAGAACCAGTGCCGCGGTAGCAACATGGTCGAGGCAGGACCTGATGCCGAGGCAACAGTTGAGAGCCAGAAAGCAAAACTATAGGCGATTGAAAGAGAAAAATCCAAGGGACGTTTCTGGACATAAAGCATATGGATCGGAGCTGGCTAGCATAAGGAAAAGCCCAAGACAAGGCCACGCGGGAAAACCTCTTAGTTGAATTAAACTTGGAAATATTTTATTTATGTACATGACTTGTTTCCAAGTTATATTCTACTTAGGAAAGGTTTTCCCTAGGTCAAGCCTATATAAGACCTAGCCGTCCAATGTATTAGAGATATACCTAGAGGGAGAGTTGATTCATAGCTTCTTTGTTTTCTTTCTTTCAAACTATGTTCTAAGCTTTCTTAGGGTTTAGGTGAAGGTTGTTTAGTAATTGTGAGAGGAGATTGTACTTTGTCTTTGTTTCAATGCAATAAAACAATCAAGGTTTGCTTATCCTTTGTTATTCTTTGTTCTTGCATTCAAGCTCGGGAGAGAAGTTTGTGAGTAATCCATTTATCTAGACTCGGGAGAGTTAGATTCACGAAAGGGGTAAGTACGGTGTTTCAATCGCAAAATACTAACTCGGCCTAGGGATAGGTTAAGAGTTTCAACGGCTAAAAGAAGTGTGAGATTGGTTGGTGAGTATAATTGATTCACGCCGGGAGGTATCATCAAGGACTAGTCATCAACAGTACTTCGACTTAGGGATAAGCGGAGTCATTCAAGGACATTTTGCCGAACTTTGGTAAAGTCCACCCATGAGCAAGGGATTGCCGCGGCGGACAGTATCGGCGCTGCCAAGGCAGTAATCTGTAGTGCTGTCGAGGCAGTGATATACGATTGCATTGGGCAGAGACAATTCAATCAAATCCACAATACAACGCAACTGGATCCTGACCTCTCTCTCTACTTATCAAATCTTTTTATTTTATTCAGTTGTTTTATTTCAGTTTATCCAACTCAAAATTACTTGTGTTTTATTTTATTTCTTTCTAAAGTACAAGAAGACGAAGAAGACATATTGAGTATACCAATCCCTGTGGAGACGATAATCCGATAAATACTTATCACTTATTACTTGCGATGTGTTCACTTGCACTAAACGCGCACTTTTGACACGCGACAACAGGTTGTTTCGATACCTGTTCCGATACACGAGGCAGCAGATTGCTTTAAAACACCCCAAACCTAATTTTAACCAAACTAAAACTTACCCAAACACTCCTCTCTAAACCCTAGTTGGCCATTCTATATAAATCCCTCAAATCCATCAATCTTTCACCACAAATCCAACGTTTTTCCTTGGGGATTTCACTCTATATATCAAAGCCAAGATCATATCAACAATTGGTGCTTCAAAAACCACAAATTCTTCCTAATCCATAATCAAGGTAATTTTCGAAAAACCTTATTTTCGTTGATTTTTAGAATGTTAAAATTTAGATTTTGAACATATTTTGAATGCTTATCTTGTGGGTTTTCATAATCCTACGAAAATTTTTCAAAATCAAAATTTTTTCATTCGAATATAAATTAATTTTCTCGTGTTGGTTTTTCACTATTTTTTTAAGAAATTTTCAAAATTCTCAAAAACCTTGAATTATTAATAGGATTGAATTAGGTTGGTAGAGCATACATGTTTTTAAATATAACTAATCCAATTGTTTTTAATCTCTAGATCATGGCACCAAAGAAACGTACTCGTACCGAGGTCGGGAGTTCATCCACTACTCGTGCTTCTTGAGTGAATTTACCCGTGGTATTCGATCGATGCTTGGATGGTCCGGGTAGAGTTGATAAATTTAACAACTTTCGCGACTACTCGCTTAAAAAGGAGCAATGTGTGGATGTTGATTTCATGACATCCTACAAGTTCCCTTTCCGCTATTATGATCAACTCGCCGATTGGAAGTTTTTAACCTTTCTCACCCATTCCGACAAGTTCTATCCAACTCTTGTTCTTCTTTTTTATGCTAATGCTAAGTGCATTCTCTCTAAGGATAAGAGCAAGGTTGTTGCGATCGATCTTACCTCATGGGCCGAACTTTCCTCATTGATGTCGGTACCTTTGTCGACGCTTTTGGTCTTGAAGATGTGGGTATTGAAGACGAAGACTCTCTTGGATATTTTACCGGGTCGGTTATCTCACTTGACGTCCATGACCGGTTCTTGCACCTCATTATCTCTTGGTGGATTCGTTCATCAAACGGTAAGTATTCCCGGATCCGTCAAGTCGATAGTTTTTGGTTGAGGTGTTTCCGTGAGGCTCGTCGACCAAATCTTGCCCAAATTGTGTTTTCCGATATTGTGTGGCATATCTCCAACCGTGCCACTCCCCTCGTCAAATAATTCCCCTATGCTTGTATACTCAATTCCATTTTTCTGCATTTGGGAATTGATTATTCATACGACAAGGTGGAATCGGTAAAAGAACCCATAGGCGAAACTTCTCTCAATCGTTCCCACTTTCAATATGCCTCCAATGGTGAATGGGTTCACGGTCCTCCTCCTCCTCCTCCCGTTGTTGATCCGGAGCCTCATCGACAACTTGCACCAAACGCCGAGCTTATGGCTTTTCTCACTTCAAGGTTTGATAGTTTGGTTGCTCGTTTCGACACCTTAGATGGAAGGTTTGATTCTTTGTCTACTCAATTCAATTCTCGCTTCGATGCTACGGATACGAGATTGTCGGGCTTGGAGAATCAAAGCACTTCCATGAGTATCTCCATTGAAGCTCTCTGTTACATGCAAACCACTTCCAACAAAGATGAAGATGACGATGAGGAAGAAGATGACGATGAGGTCGATGAAGAAGGTGAGGATGGTGATTGATAAGTGCTCAACACACTATCACTTTCTACTCCTTTTATCGGCATTTATCACCAAATATTCACCCACTTGAACCAATGCATATGCTTAATGTGATATATTTAGAAGTTATACTTAAATAGATACTATTTATAGAAAAAAGCACGTTTTACTGCGTTTTCATATCTGTGCAGGAGAACCAGTGCCGCGGCAAAGACAAGGCCGAGGCAGGACCTGATGTCGAGGCAGCAGCAGGAAGACAGGAAGCAAAGTGATAGGCGATGGAAAGATAAAAATCCAAGGAACGTGTCTGGACTTGAAGCCCATGAATCGGAGCTGGCTAGCACAAGGAAAAGCCCAAAGGAAGACCACGCGGGAAAGCCCCCTTAGCCGAATTCAAACTTGGAAATATATTATTATTATGTACTTGACTTGTTTCCTACTCCAAGTTGTATTCTACTTAGGAAAGGTTTGCCCTAGGTCTAGCCTATATAAAGACCTAGCCACCCAATGTAATAGACATTGAAATACCTAGGGAGAGCCGACTTCTACTCTTGTTTCTTTCCTCTCCATCATGTTCTAAAACCTTCATAGGGTTTAGGTGAAGGTTGTGGAGTATTTGTGAGAGGAGATTGTACTTTATCTTTCATTCAATGCAATAAAGATTATCAAGGTTTGCATATCCTTTGTTATTCGTTGTTCTTGCATTCAAGCCCGGGAGGGAAGTTTGTAAGTGATCCATTTATCTAAGCTCGGGAGAGCTAGATTCACGAAAGGGGTAAGTACGATGTTTCAATCGCGAAATACTAACTCGGCCTAGGGATAGGTTAAGAGTTTCAGCGGCTAAAAGAAGTGTGAGATTGGTTGGTGAGTATAATTGGTTCACGCCGGGAGGTCTCATCAAGGACTAGTCATCAACAGCACTCTGACTTAGGGATAAGCGGAGTCATTCAAGGACACTTTGCCGAACTTTGGTAAAGTCTGCCCACGAGCAAGGGATTGTCGCGGCGGACAGCGTTATCGCTGCCCAGGCAGTAAACTGCAGTGCTGCCGAGGCAGAGATATGCGATTGCATTGGATAAAGACAAGTCAATCAAGTCCACAATACAATACAACGGATCCTGATCCATCTTTCTCTCTAATATTTCGACCTTGTTATTTTTATTCAATTATTCTAGTTTAATAAATCACACTCATTCATTTGTGTTTTTATTTTTCTACAGAGTAAGAAGATAAAGAAAGCATATTAAGTATACCGGTCCCTGAGGAGACGATAACTCGATAAATACTTATCACTTATTACTTGCGATGTGTCCACTTGCACTAAACGCACACTTTTGACACGCGACAAGTTTTTGGCGCCGTTGCCGAGGACTGACAACTAAATTTTGTTTTCCTTATTTTCTTGTTTCTTTTTATTTTTCTTTTTATTTTACTTTTGTTTTTCTTGGTGTATGACCAGGGCCAATCCAACCAACCCCTTATACGAGTTAGATCCTGAGATTGAAAGAACAGGGCTAAGGTTGAGGAGACAAATCCGAGGAGTCATGGTAGAGGTTTAGGTAGGACAAAACATACCTGCCGGCAATGAAGGTCTACCGCTGCCACCTGGGCCGGGGCAGCTGACTGTCAGAGATTTCTTGGAGGAGGACCTAAATGGACTAAACCCAGGAGTCGTTACACCCGAGATTGAAGCAGCCCATTTTGAACGTAAACCTGTTATGTTCAACATGTTAAATATAATTGGATAATTTGGCGGGTCTGCAACTGAAGACGCAAGGCAGCATCTCAAATCTTTCATGAAAATCTGCAACTCTTTCAAAATCCAAGGAGTCCATGAAGATGTCTTGCGGTTAAAGCTATTCTCCTATTCACTGAGGGATAGGGCGAAAGCTTGGTTGAATAGCATTCCAACGGGATCTATTGGATCCTGGAGTGAACTATGCCGTGATTTCATTACTCGTTTTAATCCTACTAATCTATATGATAGAATTCGTAATGAAATTACTTCTTTCCGACAGGCTGAAGACGAACCAATGTACGAGGCATGGGAACGCTATAGAGAGCTATTGCACAAGTGTCCGTTGCATGGATTTCCCTTATGGACACAAGTGACAATGTTTTACAACGCCACGGATGCTCCGACAAGGATGATGTTGGATGCCTCGGCAAACGGCACACTCCTGGACAAGGCACCCGAAGAAGCTATCAAAATCTTGAATAAACTCGCAAGGAATGACTTCCAGTTTCCCACATCTAGGCGAGGAGGAGTAAGACGCCAAGCCACGGTAAACGAATTAGATTCATTAAGTTCAGTGGCAGCACAATTGGCCTCTCTTACCAAGATGGTGCAAAACCTACAATTACAAAACAATACCCGTGAGGTCAAGGTAATTGATTTATGTTGTGAATTATGTGGAGGTAACCACAGTTCCGTTGATTGCATGAATCAAGAAACCGGTATGTATGTTGGGAACTACAACCGTAACAATGTGATGTCCAACACGTACAACCCCTCATGGAAGAGGCATCCAAACTTATCCTGGAGTAACCCAAATAATGCCTTAAACCCAATCACCCAACCACCGGGATTTCAGCAGCCAATGCCGCAGCAGCAAGTCCAACAACCGTTGCCGCAGCAGCAGATGCAGCAGCAACCGGTCAATTCATTGGAAAACACGTTAAAGGCCTTCATGATGAAAACCGAGTCATATATGGCGAAAAATAGTAATTTCATCAAGAGGACCGACGCCTTTATGAATAGGACTGAGATAAGGCTACAAAAGCAAGAAGCGGCCATAAAAACTCTGGAAACTCAGGTTGGGCAGTTTGCTCAATGTATAAACACTAGACCACAAAGAAGCTTACCTAGCAATACTGAGGTTGCTAAGGTACTAAGCCATGAACAGTGCAAGGCAATCACTACCAAGAGTGGTCTACAATTGAAAGAGAAGATCCGAGCAAACCGAGACTGACAACACTACCCCGGCAGCAAGCACTACAGCGCCTGAGCAGTCTGCCGAGGCAGCAAAAATTCTAGTGGTGCCAGGTATACGATTCCAAACTAAGGAAACACTGGATGAGATGAGACCACCACCACCTTTCCCACAAAGGTTAAAGAAACAAAAACAGGATCAACAGTTCACGAAGTTCCTCGATATTTTGAAGCAAGTCCACATCAACATACCATTCGTTGAGGCCATTGAACAAATGCCCAACTATGCCAAGTTCTTAAAGGATATGGTATCAAAGAGAAAACGAATAGGTGAGTTTGAGACAGTGGCTGCCACCGAGGGATGCATGGCAATGCTACATAACCGCATGCCACCAAAGTTAAAAGATCCTGGTTGTTTCACTATACCTTGTGCAATAGGAAAGAGTTATGAAGGAAAGGCCCTATGTGACCTTGGAGCAAGTATAAACCTCATGCCTAAATCAGTCTTCCAAAAGCTTGGAATTGGAAGGCCGAAGCCTACAACAGTGATGCTCCAACTCGCGGATAGATCCTATGTGCAACCTGAAGGAAAAATCGAGGACATACTGGTAAGAGTTGATAAGTTTATTTTTCCTGCTGATTTCCTTGTCCTTGATTGTGAAGCAGATGACAACGCACCGATCATCCTTGGGAGACCCTTCCTAGCAACTGGACGTACATTGATTGACGTAGAAAAAAGGAGAGTTGACTATGCGGGTCAATGACCAACAAGTCAAACTCAACGCATTCCACAACTTAAAGAGGTATGACGATCCAGAAGAATGCAAAGCCATCCGCACAGTAGACAATAAGATATCCTGCCTGGGTAGTTTACTCGGCAGGATATTCGGCAAAAAAATCAAGCCCAAGACGGATGGACAGACAACACTAACGAACGGCCCACAACAGATACATAATTTGGGCCTAAGGGAGAAAATAAATTTGGGAGATGCATTCGCATACTCTCCACCAGTAACCTAACCTCTCCCTTTTTCTTTTCTTTATTATATTAGGGTTAGTAATTTATTTTTATTTTCTAATTATTTTCGTTTTCAGTGTTTTTCTTTTGTGTGTTTAAATTTTTATTTAGGAATAAAAAGATAAGGGAAAAATAGTTCACAGCAGGAATTCTGTCGAGGCAGTAAAACAGTGTCAGAGCAGCAGCAGTCTCAACGGGCAGAAAAGTGTAACGGCTAGTCTGCTCAGATCCCTGCCGCGGCAGAAGAAGGAAACGGTTACAACGACTAGTGATCTCAACGGTTACAAGGCCGAGGCCTATATAAGAAACTCCTTCCTCTTGAACTATTCACTCTTACTTTCTTGTTTTCTTTAGTATTCTTAACAATCCCTCTCTCAATAACTCTCTGCATACTAATCCCTTCTGATTTTCCAGTTTCTCTTCAACAAAACCTCCAAGAACTAAATTCTCTCTTTCTTGATGGCAACATACAAAAGATTCGCCCCAGCCAACGTTGAAGAACGATTCAATCGATCTTTCATCGCAAGGCAACTATGGGAAGAACAAGGGTTCCAGTACGCGGATGAAGAGAATTACGGCATTGAACACTACTTGTTCGACAGAATAAAGTACCAAAATTGGGAAGTATTCTATTTGCAACCTGCCCAGGCAAACGCCACAATAGTGCGGGAGTTTTACGCTCATGGGCCCAGCAAAGACTCTCTCTTTGTTCACTGCCGCGGCAGGCCAGTGCAACTCGATGCCGAATCAATCAACAGCTTCTACGGCCTCACCCCGGCCAGCGCTCTCCATGCGGACTTCTTCGAAGATATCACTGCCGAGGACTATGAACTGATCAAAGACGATCTTTGTTACGCAAACACTCCATGGGAAACCGGTACCCATCGGGGTTCCGTAACAAGACAAAGTTTGAAGCCGGAGGCCAAGATGTGGAACACCTTCGTCAAACGACGCCTCATCCCAACATCACATAATAGCACGGTGGATCGCAAGAGATTGGTGTTAATCCAATCCATCATCAACAAAAGGACCATCAACGTTGGAGAAATTATCCTACGGGAGATTCACGAGTGCGGTAAGAAAGATCGAGGACCATTGTATTTCCCTTGCTTGATTACGGGTTTATGCGTTTCTGTAGGTGTGCCTATTGAAGAAACCGATGAATACACACCCCCAAGAAGAGGATGGACCAGGGAATTCTGCCACAAAGTCATGCAGATCACACAAGCAGAGCCTGTCTAGGCAACACCGCAGCAGTTCACTGCCGACACTGCTGCCGGGGCCCAGTACACGGCAGACATGCCTGGTACTGCCTATACCTCTACCGCAGCAGACCCGTATCAAGAAATCTTGCAGCGCATGGGCGCGATGGATCTTCGACAACAACGGTACATGGAGTACCAACGGGACTTCAATGGAACGCTCGCCCAAATGATGATGCACGCATTCCCGGACCAAGGCGTCCAATTCCCGGAGTTCCCAAGCAATATGTTCGTTACTGTCGCACCCTACACCGAGATGACACCAGCCCCAGGAGGACCGCGACCGTTCTTCCATCCGGACCCTCAGCCCCAATACCAGGCTACCGGACCATCAAGGCCAGCAGATTCTTCCGCGGCCTCATCTGTCAGCCGAAGGCCATCCAAGCGGAGAGCCGTTTTCAGCACTCCACCAAGATCGCCAATTATCATGGGCAGTCTATCCGCCGAGATAGATGCTTATGTACACCAAGGCTCTACTGCCGCCGGCCCAAGCACACACCACACCGGAGGAGCAATTGCGATGGGAGGAGGAACGGACGTGATGATAACCGAAGAGATGGCAGATGTTGAAGAAGGAGAAGAAGTAGAAGCCCCGATGCATAGGACCCCACCCACTCGAGTCCAACCGCCAAGGCAAGCAAAGGCGCAACCATCGCCCTCCCCAAGGACAAAGCACATGGCATCTCGGCAACGAAGAAAAATTGTTACGAGCAGCTCTTCAGAGTCGCTCTAAAATTCTTTGTCCTTTATTTCAATATTCAATTGCTTTTACTATCTTCCCTTGCTGCATATAAAATTCATATTCTGTTTTGCCGCTTATTCCTTCCAAATATAAAGCATTGAGGACAATGCTTGGTTTGAGTTTGGGGGTGCAGATTCACTGCCAAGGCAGCAATCTACTGCCGCGGCCGTGCCAAAAAGGGAGTATTCCAGTGATTTTTTTTTAATTTTTATGCTCCCCACCTTACTTGAATTAACTGCCTACACTCTTGCACTGCTCATCATCAGTATTGCCTTAGTTTATTCTTTAAGGCTATAGATATCTTTCTCCTTACCATGTTTAGGTTCTGTTAAGAGGGCTTAACCTTAGGATGCTTAAGGATGAAAACTTAGAAGCTTACTATAGGAAGAACTCTAAACACTTTTGGGGACTTGTGGATTATAGGAATTCTTTTAATGAACTTAGGTGATAAAGACTTAGATTTTTGGAAAAGTAACTAGAGGTGCCTACCACCGGCTCTAGAAAATCTCTTCTTCATGCTAGAGGTGCCCGAAATTGGCTCTAGTATGTATTAACGAATATTAAAAAGAAAAGACAAAAAGGTTTTAGTGAAAAGAAAAACACAAGTCTTTGAGGTGCCCGAAACCGGCTCAAGATTTGGGGTTTGGAAAAGAATATAAGACTTAACCAATGTCTATTTGTCTTGAACTTAGAGTTTATCTAAGAAAGCCTTTAATCTACTTGTCCACAAAAATACACACACTCACAATCCTATAGTTCGTCTCTAGGTAAATTCTTAAGTAGCCGAATGGTCAAAGCTTAAAGATAGGCCTAGCTATGGTGGGGAGAATAGATGGACATGTAAGACCAAGAGAGAGTAGAGTTCGGCAAATTGATGGTTTGCATTGCTTGAGGACAAGCAATAGTTCGAGTTTGGGGGTGTGATAAGTGCTCAACACACTATCACTTTCTACTCCTTTTATCGGCATTTATCACCAAATATTCACCCACTTGAACCAATGCATATGCTTAATGTGATATATTTAGAAGTTATACTTAAATAGATACTATTTATAGAAAAAGGCATGTTTTACTACGTTTTCATATCTGTGCAGGAGAACCAGTGCCGCGGCAGAGACAAGGCCGAGGCAGGACCTGATGCCGAGGCAGCAGCAGGAAGACAGGAAGCAAAGTGATAGGCGATGGAAAGATAAAAATCCAAGGAACGTGTCTGGACTTGAAGCCCATGAATCGGAGCTGGCTAGCACAAGGAAAAACCCAAAGGAAGACCACGCGTGAAAGCCCCCTTAGCCGAATTCAAACTTGGAAATATATTATTATTATGTACTTGACTTGTTCCCTACTCCAAGTTGTATTCTACTTAGGAAAGGTTTGCCCTAGGTCTAGCCTATATAAAGACCTAGCCACCCAATGTAATAGACATCAAAATACCTAGGGAGAGCCGACTTCTACTCTTGTTTCTTTCCTCTCCATCATGTTCTAAAACCTTCATAGGGTTTAGGTGAAGGTTGTGGAGTATTTGTGAGAGGTGATTGTACTTTATCTTTCATTCAATGCAATAAAGATTATCAAGGTTTGCATATCCTTTGTTATTCGTTGTTCTTGCATTCAAGCCCGGGAGGGAAGTTTGTAAGTGATCCATTTATCTAAGCTCGGGAGAGCTAGATTCACGAAAGGGGTAAGTACGGTGTTTCAATCGCGAAATACTAACTCGGCCTAGGGATAGGTTAAGAGTTTCAGCGGCTAAAAGAAGTGTAAGATTGGTTGCTGAGTATAATTGGTTCACGCCGGGAGGTATCATCAAGGATTAGTCATCAACAATACTCTGACTTAGGGATAAGCGGAGTCATTCAAGGACACTTTGCCGAACTTTGGTAAAGTCTGCCCACGAGCAAGGGATTGCCGCGGCGGACAGCGTTATCGCTGCCCAGGCAGTAAACTGCAGTGCTGCCGAGGCAGAGATATGCGATTGCATTGGATAAAGACAAGTCAATCAAGTCCACAATACAATACAACTGGATCCTGACCCATCTTTCTCTCTGATATTTCGACCTTGTTATTTTTATTCAATTATTCTAGTTTAATAAATCACACTCATTCACTTGTGTTTTTATTTTTCTACAGAGCAAGAAGATAAAGAAAGCATATTAAGTATATCGGTCCCTGAGGAGACAATAACTCGATAAATACTTATCACTTATTACTTGCGATGTGTCCACTTGCACTAAACGCACACTTTTGACACGCGACAGTGATGATGATGCGGACATGGGCGAGGAGTGATCCTTAGCGTTTTTATCTTTGCTTTGCTTTGGCTTTAGGACTAGTTATGTTTTTCTTTAAGTTTTTGTTGCATTTTCATTTCATATTAGAACTTATGCACCTATGTTATTTCTTTATGCTTTGAACTTATTTTGTTGGATTTGGATTTGGATATTTTATGCTATGGATTATGGTTTATGAATTATATTTCCTTTAAATGCTATACTTGCTTTGAATATTGCCTTATATCCCATTGATTTTGATCTAACAAAAAGGGGGAGAAATATCTTTTTTTTAAGTTTTTAAGTTAGGGAACCACCTATTTTTAAAATTTAAAGTTATGCATATATTAAGGGGGGTCCTTTTTAAAATTTTTCAAAGTTTTGGAATCTAAAATCTTGACTTAAACTTAAAAAATTTTCAATGGTTTTGTTATATCAAAAAGGGGGAGATTGTAAAACTAAAATTGATTTTGATATAACAATTAAGTATAAGGATTATTTTGTAATAATTTTTTTAAGTTCCTATGTCAAACTTTTGTTTTCAAGTCAAACCAAGAACTTTGAAAAAAACTTTCTAAGTGTTTTTATACGAAGGTATCGATACCCTAAGAACAGGTATCGATACCACCTGGTTTTTTAAAGCATTGTTCTTGAGATCAAGAACAAGCATCGAAACATGGTTCGATACATTTTCGTCACTGCCAGCATCTGTTCTGAACCATGTATCGAACCACTTCGAAGGTTTTAATTAATTTTAAAATTATGACTCCAGGTATCGATACAGGTATCGATACACACTTTAATCCCCAACGGCTATTTTAGCATTAAATGAGTCGACCGTTGATGGAAGTTAAGATTTTAATTGGTGGTTAGCCTGTTCCGAAACATGGTTCGATACCCAACCTTACAGTTTCAAAAAGGTATCGAAGCATGGTTCGATACCCCTTGTATTAAATGCACAACGTCTCTTTCTTTTTATAGGTTGTTCCGAAACAGGTTCTTCGTGTATCGATACCTGTGCCTACAGAAGAGCATTTATGGTGGGAAGATATGGTCTTAACGTCTTTATTTCATTTCCCAACAACCACAACGGTTAGAAATCAATAAGGACATATAAAATGAAGATGTTCAAGCAGCATTAACAACTATTGAACCTAAAGAATCATCCAAGCAATCAAATCCAACTCACAAGCACTTTCATTGAAAATCTTGTCTCCCATCTCTTGTACTTCAATGTGATTCTTTGTAATTGAGTTTGGGGAGAGTAAATCTGTAATTGGGGCAATATCTATCTTGTGAGAGATTTCTTATTTGCCTTTCTTTCTTTTATCACCTTGTGAGGTTTGAATCAATCCTTTGTGTAGAAGGTTTGATTCGATTTGTAAAGGTTATCCCTTGTACCTAGAAAAAGGTTGAATTCTTAGTGAATTGTTTTTCAAAATCCTTAGTGGGAGCTAAGGTAGTGGATGTAGAGCTTGTTCCGAAGCTTAAACTACTATAAATCTCTTGTTCTTCATTTTTTCGTTTTTACCGAAAAATCACCGACAAATTTTTAAATATCCAATTCACCCCCCTCTTGGCCAATTATCAAGATAGATCAACTCAACACACAGTAACAGGTTGAAATCAAGTTCATGTCATTTTCGTTCGTATATAGTTTGGCTAATATGTTCTTCATCTTTCTCTTGTAGAGAAAAAGGCTTGTGAGCCATCATCAAGCTTAGGAAGGGAAAAAGCTTGAAGAGGTGTGGATCTCGTTTTGGTTGTTGTTTGCTTAAGGTTGGTACTCCCAACTCTTCCTTTCATCATTCACATCATGATAGTATGCATGACATGTAGATTTTGTGCTTGAATGCTTGGTTTGTAGCTTTTAGGTCTTTAATGGTGATTTTTGGATTGTTGAGTTAGATGACATGAAATTGATATTAAAATGCTTTAAACATTTATAATATTGAGTAGAGACACTTCATGGGCGATTAGATTAAAGTTTGGGATGAATCCTTGAAATTTCTAAGTGCAAACTTGTGTTTCTTGGAAAAGGTATCGATACCGGTATCCCGTGTATCGACACCCCTAAGAGAAAATAGGCTAATGGGGAGGGGGTATCAATACAGGTATCGATACCAAACCCTCTAGTGGCATCTTCGATTCGATACTCGTATCGAAGCAGATGTTCCCCTTTTCGTTAACTTTAAAATTGGTCAAAGGGTATCGGTACTAGTATTGATACCAGTGTTTCGATACCCTCTTTGGGTGGGTATCGATACAGGGTGTTTCGGTACCCCACCTGAGGGTATCGATACCTCTGTGAAATCTTGACAAGTTAAGTAAAGATTTAGGTTCGGTAATTATAATTAAGGGTCCTTATGAATCTTAAAGTTAATATAATAAATCGTTAAAACAAGATTCAATATAATAACCCCGAAAGATAAGATATGATAAATCCTAATATGTTTTGATGTGTAGATCCTAGGGGGATCACTTGTGTGTATTGAGTCCTTGTGTGATGGAAATCCGGTTATCCAAAAGTATTGCAACACGTCGAAGGTCATCCGATATAACATTCTGGGTGATGTATTGAAGACATTATTCCGAGTGTTGGGTGGTCTCACTCGAAGATGTTCGATGTAACATTCTGAGCATGGGATTGGTTGGGCGGCCTCCATCCCTTATTTTCCGAACGTTGGGCGGCCTCGTTCGAAGATGTCCGAAGTAACATTCCGGGCATAGAATTTGAGGGCGGTCTCGATCCTGGGTGTAGGATCCCGATGTTGTGTGGACGCGGGCCTCACTCTTGTGTGTTATTTGTGATGTGACATGTATATGCTGTGTGCGATAATATATATTGTTTATGCCATGTGTTAGGCAAGCATGCTAGACCATCATATCATGCACGATATTTATATGCTTTGTTTTACTGCTTATGATATGCATGATTTTGGGCCGAGTTCGGCGTACCCACTCAGCTTTTGTAGCTCAGCGTTCGAAATGTGTTTTCGTGCGTAGGTTAAGTGAAGCCGGTTTCTGTGGAGCACCATTAAGGTTTGGATTTCAGCATCGACTTGTGTCAGAGTATAATGATTAGATGTAGTGGGCTAGTACTTTGTCGAACCCTATATGTAATTGTAACTCTGTTTATTTTAAATCAGGTCGAATGTTTTAAATGATTTGTAATATTTTGGATCTCCGATTACTTTATATTATTTTGGTCTTATGTTTTAACTTAAATGGATTTTATGAATCGTATTTTGGACTTGAGTTGGATTTTATTATTGGGCTTCGAAAGAAAATTTCAAATACAGGTTTTGGGTCGAAGGCCCAATGTGACATCCGGGTCGGGATGTTACATAGGTTCTGACTCGAATAGGTTTCAGTCGTGTTTTCAGGTCGGATCACCTTTTTACATCCGTAGTTAGTACGAGGAGTTTGGGGAATATTAAAGTTGTCTTTGGTTTTAGAAAATGTAATTTATTTTTATTTTTTATTTCTTTTAGAAAAATGAAAAATTATATAAAAATATATTTGATTGTAAAATTAAAAAATAGAAATAAAAACTAAAATACGAAAAATTTTGAAAAGATAACAAAGATGTTTTCATTGTTTTAATTGAAAATATTTTGGGAAAATAAAAAATATAAAAACAGTGACTTTTTAGTTTTAACTTCATTTTAATCGAATTCAAATATCATTTTTTTTAATTTTTGTTTTATTTACTCATAATTTATTTATTTATTTATTTATTAGTATTATAATAATACTTTTAATTATATTTATTTTAATTATATAATATCAATGTAAATTTAATTTTACTTTCGAAAAAAATTCTTTTTACGATTTAATATCTTAATTCTTTATTTCTCAAATATTATATCAACTCAATTAATTTAAAATTAATCTTCAAAAATAATAATCGTTATTTTAACCACTGATGCAAGATGGTTCGTACTATTCCATTATCAAATTAACAGAAATTAATGATTCAATGATTAAAATGTAATAAATTAATAATATAAATGATTGAAACATAATTCTTTTCAAAATGGTTGATCAAATCAAACAAAATAAATCGAAGGGACAATCAGTGTAGTTTACCCTTTTTAAAAAGTTAACCAAAAAAAAGATGAATGACTCGTTGAGACTTCGTGATTGATCCTATGTGTTGTATGATGTTGTGAAGGAAACAAAGGATCATATCTTTATTGATTGTATGCTTTCTAAACAAGTTTTTCTATGGGTGATACAAGTTTGTGGCCAACAGATGATTGTTTAAGGGTGGTTTGATATGATAAATTATACCCACTGAATGAGAAAAGATAGGTCTTTTAAAGCTATATTTATTCATCTTATATAGTGTGGGTATGTTTATATGTTTGGTATGAACGAAATAGAAAATTATATGACTCTCTCCGACAGATTAATAATATTGTTTCGCAAATTAAAATTAATATTAAACTACAATTATTGTATTGTAAAAATTTTGATCAAACTTGAAATTATAAATTATTAGGTTTGTTTTGGAGGAATAAAAACCAACCTTTATTAAAAAAAAAATAATAACCAACTTTGTTGTATATGAACATGGCATAACCGGTCGGGTCTCTGTCCTATGGGTCGGGGTAGGTATTGTCCCAGCAGCTACTTACGTTTCTCTTCTTCCTTTCGTTTTCTTTCTACGAATGCCGCCTCTGAATCTGCTCCTAATTTCACCTTGGAATTCACCGATCTCTGCTCCAAAGGACTCACAAAGCAAGCCTTTGATAAATTCAATCGTCAAATATGGGCAGATCCACCTCTGTTTTCCCACCTCATCCAATCTTGCATACCCCAAAACTCCCCATTTCTTGGGAAACAGATTCATTCTCTAGTCATCACATCTGGGTCTTCGAAGGACAGGTTTATATCAAACCACTTGTTGAATATGTATTGCAAATTCGGCAACTTGCAAGCTGCCGTTTCCTTGTATAATGTTATGGTTCTAAAGAATGTCATGTCTCGTAACATTTTGATCAATGGGTATTTGCTTGTCGGGGATTTGGATGGTGCCAGAAAGTTGTTCGAGGAAATGCCTGAAAGAAATGTCGCCACTTGGAATGCGGTTGTTGCGGGGTTTATCCAGTTCGAGTTTAACGAGGAGAGACTATGTTTGTTTAGAGAAATGCATGTTTCGGGATTCAGGCATAATGAATTCACTCTTTCTAGTGTTCTCAAAGGGTGTGCCGGTTTGAAGGCTTTGTTAGTTGGGAGACAAGTTCATTGTTGTGTGGTGAAATGTGGATTCGGGTTTCATTTAGTTGTTGGGAGTTCTTTGGCTCATATGTATATGAAGTGTGGAAATTTGGAGGAAGGGGAAAGGGTAATTAAATCAATGCCGATTCGGAATTCGGTCGCTTGGAATACTCTCATATCAGGGAGCGCTCAAAATGGCTATTCTGAGAGTGTGTTGGCTCTTTATTGTATGATGAAAATGGCTGATTTTAGACCTGATAAGATTACATTTGTTAGCGTGCTCAGTTCATGTTCGGAGTTGACAACATTAGGACTAGGTCAGCAGATTCATGCTGAGGTGATTAAAACTGGTGCAAGCTCGGTTGTTGGCGTGGTAAGTACCTTAATTAGCATGTATTCAAGGTGTGGTTGCCTGGAAGATTCTATTAAGATTTTCTTGGAATGTGAAGTAGCAGATCACGTGTCATGGAGCTCGATGATTGCTGCATATGGGTTTCATGGACGAGGAGTGGAAGCTGTTGAATTGTTTGAGCAGATGGAGAAAGAAGGGTTCGAACCGAATGATGTTACTTTCTTGAGCTTGCTTTATGCTTGCAGTCACTGTGGGCTTAAAGATAAAGGACTTGAGTTCTTTAGCTTGATGACAGAGAAGTATGGAATAAAACCTGGGGTACAACACTATACTTGCATAGTCGATTTGCTCGGTAGGTCCGGCTGTTTGAATAAAGCAGAAGCTATGATAAGATCAATGGCAGTGAAAGGAGATGCTATCATATGGAAAACTCTGTTATCAGCATGTAAGACCCACAAGAATGCCGATATGGCAAGACGAGTAGCTGAAGAAGTGCTTAAGCTTGATCCTCAGGATTCAGCTTCCTATGTTCTCCTTGCAAACATCCATGCATCTGAGAAAAGGTGGCATGATGTTTCAAAGGTAAGAAAAACCATGAGAGATAGGAGGGTGAAGAAAGAGCCTGGTGTAAGTTGGTTGGAAATCAAAAATCAAGTTCATCAGTTTTGCATGAGTGAAAAAGCACATCCTCGATCAGAAGAGATTGATCCGTATTTGAAGGAACTGACCGCAGAGATGAAGTTGCACGGATACGTTCCCGACACAAGTTTAGTTCTACATGATATGGATAACGAGGAGAAAGAATACAGCTTGAGTCACCATAGCGAAAGAATGGCTATTGCATTTGCTTTAATGAATACTCCCGCAGGTACTCCAATAAGGGTGATGAAGAATCTGAGAATCTGCAGTGATTGCCATGTTGCTTTTAAGATCATATCCGAGATCAAAAATAGAGAGATTATTGTACGAGATGCTAGTAGATTTCATCATTTCCAAAATGGAAAATGTTCTTGTAGAGATTATTGGTGATGAGGTTTTTGCAGCCACCCTCCATAGCCGATATGGGATTTTTTTTATTTCAGTAAGACGAGTGATTTAGATTTCATTTTTTTTTTACTTTGGGAAAGAAATTTGAATCATGTTCATTAAGGATGATGTCCTAACCAAATTCACCATTTTATTAAAAATAATAATTGAGTACCAAAACAATTATGTACTAAATCTATAGTTTTTTTTTTCAAAAAATTAATCAGCGAAATAAAGTGCACCAAAAATTATTTGTTAAATTAGTAACATTACTACAGTTTCAAGGAAAGTCAACAAAATTGCAGGCTGATTTCCGACAATAAAACGTACTCAATTGCAGGTCACTTTAATAATTTCATTGGTTACTCCATTAATTTAATAACTTCATTCCTGGAAGAACAGATAATCTATGGAACACACTAATTCAACAAATATTATTTTCAAAACCACTATTTGAACAATTTACCCCACAAGTATTCCATAGATTCCGACGTGATTACGCTTATGATGCAAAGAAACAAAAGCAACTAATGGTTTTATACAAAAACTGTGGAAGCCAATGGCAGATTCTAGCAAAATTGAACTAGGGTTCTTAAGAGGGTGGAAAACCATTCTAACCATGAAAATTGGTAAATCAAAAAACTTAAAACGAGCAATGTGAACATGCTAAAAATGTTGTAATAGTAATACCACCATCCATAAAATGAAACTAGAAACAAAGCTTTAGACAACTAGATATAGCATTGTCAGATCAAAACCTCTAAAAACATGATACAAGGAAAGTAATTGAAATATAACTTCAAAGCTACAATAGCAAACAAATGCCTGAAAACCTTTCACACAATAGCATTGGCAGCACTTGCAATTCTAGGCCACAGGTCAGCACACTCCTTTCCAATGGGACCAGTGATAGCAGATCCTGAAAAACAATAAATAAATTAACCCTAAGGAGTTCCTCATATCAAATTCAAATCCAACAAGACAACAATATATCACTTCCTTCGAAGACAAAGGAATTGATAAAACCCTATAGATCCAAGTAAGGGTGATAACAAGTCAAGCTAAGTCCAAGCCTAGTCAAACTCAACTCGGGCCTGAGACTCGGCAAGCTCAAAATTTTAAGCTCAAGCTCAGCTCGAAAACAATAGTATAGGGTTCAACTCAGACTCGGCTCAGTTCAAAATAACAATTTTACTATAATTTTTTATAAAAGATGGGGTCTTGTTAAAAATCATTTCATAACCAACACCGAAACAAAGCTTAATGTTAGAAAAAGGAAAAAAAGAATGTCTAAAAAGTAAATTAATCTCAATTTATTTTAGTTAATTTATTTTTAGTGGATTTAACCTAATTTATTTTATTGTTTTTATTTACTAAAGACGTTATTTTTAGTACATATATATAATTATACCAGCTTATTCATGAGTTTTTCAAGCCAAGCTTATTTGAGCCAAGTTTTGACTGAGCCATTCACAAGTAGCAGACATATCAATCACATCCAACTTGACTACATCAGTGAATGGTCACAAAAACATATTCATCTTTTCAAGAATTTAGCCACAAAAAAAACACTTCATTTGAAACCCCGCAATTCAATTAGCATTAGTAGTCTAACTGAAACATAAAAAAAAGAATGAAAATGGATTGATTTACCTTTCATTTCTCCCTTGGGGTTGACAATGACACCAGCATTATCTGCAAACAGAATGATAAACGCAAACCAAGTTTCAAAGTTGAACACACAAATGATACTTTTACATAGTAATACACAAAACCAAATATGCCAGCAGACAGGTAACACGATGCAATAGATAAAGAACATCATGCTGTTTAAAACTGACTATTTTCCATTAATCTATGCTCCTCATTAAGAGTAACCAATAATATCAAAATCAGCTACCCCCTTCATTAAAAGAAGCAACAAAGACGAAACTAAAAAACGTATGGGGGAAACAAAGGAATTGTTTGGATTTCGGACCTTCGAAGTACATGTAGACGCCGTCCTTTCTACGCCAAGGTTTGCGTTGTCGGACGATGACGGCCGGCAACACCTTCTTCCTCAAATCGGGCTTGCCCTTTTTGACGGTAGCCATGACCATGTCACCGACGCAAGCCGATGGGAGCCTGTTGAGACGCCCCTTGATTCCTTTGACTGAAATAATGTAGAGGTTCTTGGCTCCCGTGTTGTCCGCGCAGTTCACCGTAGCCGCCACCGGTAAACCCAGCGTCATTCTGAACTTGTTACCGGCGCTACCTCCCCTTCCTATTGCAAATTAAAAGAAAAAATAAATAAATTTTAAGATCGGTCGTGGCTTTGTTAGGTGAGATTGAAAGTTAGGGGAAATTTTACCTCGCTTCGACATTTTGGATCTGCCCTTCTCTGCTCCTCCGTTTGCCTCTTTTCTTGAGCGAGGGTTACTTCTGAATCTTAAATAAAAGCTCAGCTAGGGTTTTGTTTGAGAATGGATTAATAAATCTTTTGTCCTTTACTATTAACTTAATTCGCAGTTTAGTCCCTGCACTATTTTTCTCAATTTACCTCTGTCGGTACATTTTTTATTACACGTAACAGTTTTTTATTGGTTTGTGTATTTTTTATTTTTAACTATAACGGAAATCAAAACTATCTATTAATTGATTTGGTGATAATAAAAAATATTTATATTATACATTTTATATGAATTTAAATTTTAATATTTATTTTAAAAAATATAATTATCTTTATGAAAAAATAAACTCATTTAGTTTTGGTAATTTGAGATTAGAGATAAAATTAAAATATATATCCGTGATCCTTCCAATAATTTTAGTTTTATAATAAAACCAATTTGAAAAATTGTTTTTGAGATTGCTTCCCTTTTGTGAAATAAAACTTGAATAAGTGAATTAAGGATTCAAAAATATCAAAGATCTTTCTTATTCATTTGAAACATTTGAAAAACAATTTCTCACAATATTCTCTTATTTTTGTTATATAAAAAATGTTTCAAACAAAGTTTAAAAATCTTTAAAGCTCATAACATTGAAGAATATTAAAAATCTCAATTGTTTAAAAAAATCGAAATCAAATACCAAATGTTAGTTTTTAAAATAAAAGGCTCCTCCTTAATCAAAGCATCAATTAGTCCAACAAATATGATAATCTAGTTTAAACAAAAGACAAACAACTTAAAATTAACTAGATTTTACTACATTTAAACTCAAGAGATGATGTGAAGCTTTCCTTTTTCAAGTATCCTCTTTGTATGTATGGAGTTTCCCCTTGATGTTGCACTTGTTTGCTTAATTCTCCATCACATCTAAACAAGACAATCAAGTAAATTTTGGTATCCAAATTGCTTTGGATCATTTGACATTAGTATCAAAAATTTTTGACCCCTTAGGAATCCATTTTTTAATTTCGTCCTTCTTAGATAAAATGATTAGTCCTTTTGGAACCTAAACACTTCTAAAAATTTTCCATTTATAAATCTAGGGGCACTAAATTGTCTAACATAAAAATTTGACTTTCCCAAATTGTTTTTCTTTTCAAGCTCTTTGGAAATCAAATCTTTTTCCTTCTTTAGATTATCTAAAACTCATTGACGATCTTTTTCCATCTTTTAAAGGAAGTTTTGTAAATCCAAGACTTTAAGTTTAACTTCCTTTAATCTTGCTTCAAACTCAAAATTTGTTTTTGAAAGCAAATCATTTTTTATCTTTAGCTTTGAAATCAACTTTTTTTTTATTTTTAGAAAATAAGACTTTAAACTCAAAAATCAATTTATCATAAGCTTCTTGTAACTCATCAAAAGTATAAAAACTTAAAGTTTGAGAGTTAAAAGCTACCTCCCCTTGGGCCATCAAGCATAGGTGGGCTACCTTATCTTCGATGGAGTCCTCATTACTCTAAGTGGTCACATATGATTTCTTCTTTGAAGATGATCCCTTTTTCATAGACTTGATAGAATCCTTCATCTTCTTCTTTGATTCGTGCTTTGAGGATTTGTTCAATTCGTTATTCATGAATCGGGCAAAGTCCATGAAGAGTTAGGTTATCTCTTCATCTTATTCACTATCCTCCTCACTTTAATCTTCAAGATGAACGCACTTGGAGGATTTGAGAGCAATGGTGGACATTCACATTAAGCTCCATCATTTTTTTCTTCCCCATTAATCTTATCTCTTCTTTCTTATTCTTCTCTTGTCTTCCTTTCATCATTATTTGGTGTGTGGAGAGAGACCTCATGAGTTCATCAAGCTTGAGGGTCTTGATATCCCTAGCTTTGATGATGGCGATCTTCTTTGAGTCTCATGACTCTAGAAGGGAATAGATAAGCTTTCGAACAAACTTTTTCTTCCGGAATGATTTCTCCATAGCCTTTAAGTCCATTTGTGATGGTGGAGAATCAATCGAACATCTTTGAAATGTCTTCTTCCAGATTAATTTTAAAATTCTCATACTCTAGGTTGAGGAGTCCAATCTTGGTCTCCATCACATCATTTGTCCCATCGTATTTAACTTTAAGTTTGTCCCAAATTTCCTTGACACTTTCACAATAGGACATCTTTTTGTAGATGTTGGGGTGGAATGCATAAAATAGAATGTGCAAAGATTACAATTAAGTGCTAACCTCTTGCGAACTTCCACGCTCTATTCGGCCTTTTTTCCTTATGGCACATAAGGGTGATCTTCAACAATGTCACAAAGCTTGTAGTCCTTTTCTTTGATGAAAGACATCATCCTTATCTTCTAATGAGTATAATTGGACCCGTCAAAGAAATGTGGCTTGTCAATGGATAGCGTCATGGATCGTCGAATAATTGAAAAACATAAGTTTCCGTGCATTTTGGTTCGCCGACCGCCACTCACAGCAGCCGAGCTTCGCTGAATTCTGAGTTCTCAAAAAGGGGGAAGGATTCTTGATTTTCAAAGAGTTTCACTCTCTATTATATTTTGACAAAGTAAGAATGAAGAAGAAATGAGAATAAGGCCATTTTGGCCGGTGAGTTTTATATATTGAAGTCTTTAAA
The DNA here is from genome assembly GCA_035048815.1 of Abelmoschus esculentus. Lineage (NCBI taxonomy): Eukaryota > Viridiplantae > Streptophyta > Magnoliopsida > Malvales > Malvaceae > Abelmoschus > Abelmoschus esculentus. The sequence goes on from JAUCBN010000031.1 coordinate 13,433,625, forward strand.
ATCTATTCACATTCTTAAAATGATAATAAATTAATAAAAATTTGAGCTTGCAAATTTTCAATTCGGATAATATATTTGATTAGATACCAATTTTTTGGTGGTGTGGGTATTAATTATATCCCCTCTGTAACCAACTCCCGAACTCATTTTTTAGAATCTTTGGTTTTTACGGTGTTTGGACTACCAAAGTAGTCGATGGAGACTCTTTCCTTTTTAAAAAATAAATTATGATTCTCTTTCGAAATAATTCCCAATTTTCTTGTCCAAACCCTAATTTTTTAAAGTAAATACTTAATTTTCTAAATTCAAACTTTAATTTTAAAATAAAGTACCCAAATATTTTTATAATCCTCAATTTTCTAATGTAAACCTAATTTTTCCTCAATTCACCAATTTTGACTTAAATTCCCGATTTTCTTCCTCATTTTTATACTTTAAGATTTTAAGGGGGTCGTTACACTACCCAAAGATGAGAATTTTAGCTTTAAGACAATCTTAAGATCATATTATTGTTATAATGGAAGCATTAATTTTTACATGATTCTTGAAGGTCTCTTTTATCATCCTAAATGATCTACTAGCCGTTGAGATTAATTTCGAGTCGTTTGGAGCTGATTTGCAGGCTAATTTCTCTTTCTGATACAGGTGGCATCGATACTCAAGAAATTGGTATCGATATTGTTTCTTTTGGAAATAGCCATTGGATCTCATTTAAGAACCAGTATCAAAACACCTTCAAGTGGTATTGATACCTCTTGCTCCCCGTATTGAAACGATCAAAGTTTGTTTCCATATGACTCCTAATCGTTGGAGGTTGTTATAAAATCATTGGGGTATTCATAATGTCGTTGAGGTGTATCTTAACACCTAAAATGGGTATCGATACTAGCGTATCGATACGCATATTTTCTCTATCGAAACAAAATCTTTCAGTGGCAAAATGTATCGAAACTATCCAAGACAGTATCGAATCGCCTGTGCAATTTTCTTTGAAAATAAGCAAGTTGTATCGATACTATTAAGGATGGTATCGAAACGCCTAGAGCATTTTGAACACTTTTACTTCTTTAAAACATTTTGAACACATTTAAAAGCCTTAGAAAATGTCACAAACTTATTTTCAAGTTGTTTGAACTTAAAACCATTTTTAAAATCTTATCAAATTAGTCCAAAACTATTTTTCAATAATTATATCAAAATATTAATTCTGCACATTTCCCACAACCACCCATCATTGAGACAAGAAATGTGTCAATCGAGAATCGAATAGTTGAAGCAATTTGTGTTCGATATCCTATTAACATGTCTCTCACTGTTTACTGATGATAGATGGTTAGCAAAAATAGATGGAATTCTTTAGAGACGACGATGATGGAGTTCGGCGAGGCTATTGACGGTGACAACGACGACAATTTAAGATTTTTGGGTTTGAAGTTATAAGAATTTGAGAGTCGGTGAGGACATAGGAGTCCTTGAATTCCTTCACCCTTTGTCAAGTTGTAATATTTAAGATATCGATCTTTCAAGGGATGTGATACCTACGTTGAACAATAATTTTACACTATGAAAATAAAAATATAAATAATTTAAGATAATGATGATTTAATTGAAAATAAAATAAAACTAAATAATTAAGAGAAATAGTGATGATATAAGTAAGGTTAGGCCGTTTGTTTTGTAGAGGGGAATCCAATTGCACTTATTATCCAGTTATTAACGCATGTGGTTGAACTACCACCGCGGGGGTGCATGAAGGGTTGCCTTGGCGGGGTTATGCCTTGTCGACTACTCAATTTTCCATAGTTCGACAGAACATTCGAAATTTTCTCCTCCTTATCCCTAAGCAAGGAGAACTATTGAAATCCATGTCTTGAGAATACCTCCCGTCGTGAATCAATGATGAATAACAACCGATTGTATGCTTCCTTTTAGTCGCTGAAACCCTTGCAGATTAGTCGATGCCCATGAGCAAAGACCGTATTCTCTCGTTTCCTGAGCCTAACTCTCTCGTTATTAGACAAATAGATTTTTCATCACAAACTTATCTTTTGAGCTCGTAAGTAAAGAAGAGTAAAATCCAAGAGAGAATAAATTATGAAATTAAAGATTGCATTAATAACTCTCAAATAAAGTACAACTTTCTTCCCCAACTACTCCTCAAATCACCTAAGCCTCGATGAGAATTTAGAACATGATGGGTTTGTCGGCGGCTAGGGTTTTTGTCTATGTGAACCGACTTGTTTTTCCTAGCCCTAGAGCTTGCTTTATATAGGTCAAACGTAGGTTAAAGTCTTTCATAAAGGTAGGAGTTCTAAAAGAAAAAGAATACATGTTCATATTAAATTACAACTCTTTATTCTATTTCCTAATTTAACTCCTAAAATTTCGCGTGACTTTGACCACGGCTTGACTCTATTTCTTCACTTCCGTTTCGTCACGCTTTGTGTCCACTGGAATTAGCATGTTATTCTCCATCTATCGAGCATCAATTGTCATCTTTCCTCTGCTGCTGCGGCAGTCAATGTGCTGTCGTGGCGTGTGCTTTTCTACATTTCAGTTCTAGTTTCCAGCATCCATTCCATTATATGGTATCACCTGCATGGTTATTTCCTGTCTAAGAAAGAAAACTATTAACCATATTTGTTTTATACCAAATAATTGATAAAATGATCAATTAAGTCCTAAATTAATTTAATGGTGTTTAACAATGTTTATTGCTTTATAAACAAATCTTTGATATTTTTAATTTTTATTAATTAATTTAATGGTGTTTAACAATGTTCATTGTTAGTGATGTTCAACAATATTCAACGCCCGTCGTAGAATTTTCCGTGATCCAAGAGATCTATATTGGTTTTTATGATGAAAATATAAACCAATTAACGCTAAAAACGTTTTATATATGAAATTGAAGGAAAAAAACTAAATAAGTTAATAGATTAATAGTATTATGCTTCATTTTTATTATTATTGATTAGTCCAAATATTTATTTTCATAATATTTAAAATAAATATTTATTTTTTTATTATTTTAAGGGTTAATTATCTCATTCATACATGAACTATATCAAATTCTCGATTTCATACATTTATTTTTTTTCTTTTAGTTTTATACATAAACTTTTTTTCGTCAACTAGTTTACATATTTCCGTCACGAAAACTGACGTGGATCTTTTGGACCACTTCATATTTTAACACATAATTTATTTTAAAAATTAAAAAAAATATTTACTTAAGTATTAATAATAATAATAATAATAGTCCTCAATATTTTATTAATCTTTTAATTTAATACTTTGGATTTAATTTTTTAAAACATAATTAAAAATGTGAATATTTATTTTAAATATTATAAAAAAATATTTGGTTTAATCAATAAAAAAACATGTGGCGTAATATTAATTAAAATATTTTTTCTCCTAAAGCAAAATGCTTCATTCCTTTGTTTTCATGTTCTTCGGAATTCCTTTTCTCTTTGATGAAGAAAATTATCTTTAAAATTTGAGAAAACTATATTAGTGGTCATTCAACTATCATAATTTTTTATTTCAATCGCTTAATTATTTTATTTTTCAAAATCACCACATCCGTTATCATTTTGATCATCAACTTTTAAATATTTAACAAAATTTATGATATAATTTTGTTTAATCCCTTCATTTATTACATTTTATCAATTTAATCTGTAACGCCACTCTAAAAGACATATAACATCTAATAATTTCTCATTGTTTATTCTTTCAAAATGATAGGATTTTTGTAATATAAACGAGTAGCCCTTATTGATTTTTTGTTCAAGAGCTAAATATTTTGTGTTTAATGGGTTTCATTCACTTTAAACAAAATTTTGTTTGGTATTTCATTTCTTTTATCATTAAAATTTTCTCAGCAATCAAACATGATTTCTTTGACTTCAAATGTTGTACACAATTTATTAAAAATATTTTTGACGAGTGTTCAAAGATCTGATGCATTGAAAATTTAGGGTTTAATTTAAATATTTAATGAATTATTTTATATTAAGATTAAATTAATAAAATGTATAAATTTTGGAACCAAAATTGTTATTATCTCTTGACATGTCACAATATCCATTAATTCTATAATGGTGAGTGACCAAAAGATAACAAAATATAATATTAGTGACAGTTTTAATAGAAAAAATAATTGGATGATCAAAACAGGAAAATTGATAATTGGGTGACCACACCCCTGTAGTAAGTGAAACTGACCTAAGAAAATCGTATCTAACATTTATGCAAGTTCCATATTTTTTCTTTTAGATAAAAAACAATAACAAAGCACAATTTGCCACTGTAGGATGACTAAACATCTACCACGCCCTTCTTGAACCTAAAAAATGTCCACCAAGGTTAAACGCTACACCGTCTAACGTTAGAGATACAGCACAGCATACATTCGTGACAGAAAAATAAATCGGATAATCGTATATTTACAGCAGTATCTCTCAGCTGTAACTCCCATAGTAGGTTGTTGGAGGAACTGCTGCAGCAGGTTGCTGGACAGGGGATATCATCGTGCCAGCAATTGGTTGGGCGTAACTTTGTTGAGGAAAGGACTGAAAAAATATAACAGGTAATTATTAGGCTCCAATCTTGAATGCTGAATGAGAAGAAAATAAGTAAATCTATATGAAAATCATTACAAAAATATGGCTTCAGAGTTTTAAGCACACGCTGCAAGCGTATATGAATCTTTAAAAATGGTTGTAATTATTGGACATATCAATGTTTTTATGTTATTCAACTGAAGAAAGTGGGGTCCGGGTTTTAAAAGTGAGGAGTGACATGAACTTGGTACATTTGGTGGTATTAGTCTTCTAAAATTGCAGTTAGCCAAATAAATATAAAACAAATCACACGTGGTTGTAGATAGAAAATTGTATACCTGAACAGGATATGCAGTTGGATAAGCTCCATACGTGGCACTCTGTGGAGCTGACGTGGGCACTTGTGGCGTAGCATAATTGCTACCATAACTACTATACGCACCATATGCAGCCTACAGATATGAATTCATAGAACTGACAATCAAAGTAGGCATAATGTGAAACCATATTGAACCATTAATACTCAACAGGGAAACATTGACAGCCATAAATTGCATGCCAACATTTCACCTAGTTTCCAAAACACATAACTATATAAAATTGTTGTATAATCCAAAATTGTCGTATAATCCAAACACAACTATATAAAATAGCAATGCTAGCATTTAGGCTCAGCTTGGTTGGGTGAAAAAAAATAGAAGGATGGAAACAGGGAGAGGAAAAGTAGAACGAAAACAAATCATGAGTGTGCTTGGTATGAAAGAAAAGTGAAGGAAAAGAAAATGAGAGGGGAGGTCACTTTCCATGTGTGTAAAAACAAATCACTCCAATTTGGAGGGAAATTTTCAGAGAAAATGGAGATGTGAATCAGTTCAAAATATATGTTTTTCAAAGCTTAATTTTTATTTACCCCGTTTTTCAACTCTACCAAGCAATGAATGGAAAGAAAATTGCATTTTCTTTCAACTTCTCCATCCTACCAAGCACACCAATGGAAATAAAAATAATAATTTTCCATTTTTCCATTTTCTACCGCTTTAATATTCCACCTTCCCAATTTCTTTCCATTCTCAACCAAAGCCTTAGGTGGGGGGGAGGGGAATAATCATAGGTTAGAATAAGAAAAGAAAATATGACAATGATTTCTGAAATACAATTGAAAAATGCATAAACTGCAATACCTGTTGGCCGTAGCCAGGAGTCCATGTTTGTGCCTGTGTAGTGGGAGGCCAAGTATGAGGTTGGGCACCATAACCAGCAGGCCACTGGTTTTGTGCATTTGGATAGGCACTCATCAAGGACTGGCCAGGTGAGGGGTCATTAGAGTAAAACTTTGCCAGCTTTGTCTTATCTGAAGACATAAAATCTTCGGCACGACGCTTCCTTAAATTCGACATTGGTCTATTAGGTAAAAAGAGCTTAGCATGTCGATCTTCTGCCCTTTTAATAGACTGTGCATCTCCAAAGAGACTCAAGAACTGCACAATTATTTTCCAAGGGTAAGCTACCAGTAAAAGCATTCTACAACATGTGGCCATCAATTTAAACAATCAGAAAATTGAATACAGATTTTCAGACAGCAATGACAATCTTGTGAGGAAGTCTTCAAACAAACTTAAGACATTCCAAAGCATTCAATCTTTAGACAGAACCACAAACTAAATATAGTCTTAGAGAAGGTAAATCTTATGATGACCTGTAAGCAGCTTCAATTGCCAGGCAAACCCCAACCTCCACCGTCAATAACCAAAAAAAGTTTAAGCAGAAGGCAGGTAGATAGTACCCTACCAGTGGGCATACTGTTTTTGTTCTACAAATTATGTACCAGTACCAATGTGTGTGCATTTTTCAAATGTTTTCTTAAATATAGCCTATTTCACGTTTTCGAATAAAATATAAACTATAAAGATATTCAAATTACTTCCATAACATAAATCTATATGTTTATCAATGTAAATGTTCACAATTATCAATATCTAATACCCAAAATTGTTGAATATCAAATAAATAAAAACAAAAATATTAATTTAAAGACATTTTAATTTAGAATAAAACAACGAACAAATAAAATCAGCACGAGAGAGAGCATCCGCATTGTTTAAAGCCTAAAGAATTTTAAAAAACCTTGTTCAGACCAATACGGGTTGGTACCAGCTAGGCCTATATAGACCGCTACAAGCTGGTAGAATACCAGTTTTCTAATAAAATTATTACCTCCAAAAATATGCTAGATATATCTTCCCTGTCTGCAGCACTGCCATCTGAGTTCGGGGCTATAAACTTATCAACTGATGATTCTAAATAGTTGATCTGCTTAGGTGGTGGCAAAATTGTTTCAAAATGTATTAAGGCCTGCAAGGAAAACAAAAGAAAAATCAGAAATCATGGAAAGGAAAATGTTCAGAAAATATGTAATGAAGTGTGTGTGTGAAAGAGGGTGAGTGTAATAGAGAGAGAACCTCAAGGAATGCTTTAGATAGTTGGACTTGGTCAACTGCTCCAATTAAAATTTCCCTACCCTTCTCTGCATTTCCACAAGCCTACAAACAGAAAAAAGGGAATAAGAAAGATATTCGCTCATGGATGAAGCAGCAATGACAATAAACATTTGGAACTAATGGGAATCAAACAAAACCATAAAATCCAACAAAAAACTTTACAGAGCTAATAAAATACTGCTTCATGGATTGAAATAAATGGTATTTGAAACAAGAAAACAAGCAAACAAATAACACTACTAGTAGTGTAATTGCATGAAGTAAATATTTAAATCCAGGAGATGTAAACAACTACATATAAAATTTCAGACAATTTTTTAAAGTGAACAATATTATTGACTCCTGGATAAAAAAAAAAAATCAATCCTTTTCCATTGCACACAAACCATATGAGGATAATGAAACTAGGCATCACAGGAACAGCAACCTACCAAGTACGAAAATCTAGAGTACTGTGTATACAGTATCGGTAGTGTTTGAGAATGCTCTTTTGCTTTTTCAATGGCAATGGCTTGCTCATATATAGAGAAGGCATCTTCAACTTTCCCCTAAATAAATGAGACAAACAACCCATTTGAAACAAGTAACAATGTTCAACATATATAAAATCACATAGGCATGCTAGCACAATCTTACCAGGCGGCGTTCCATATTTGCATGCTTAATAATTGCTTCAACAAAACCAGGTGAAATTTCACTGTGAACAAGTTGATATGCGGCTCGGGCACCTGGTATGTCCCCACTCTGCTCCATGAATCGGGCAGCAAAAAGATGGATCTCTGGTTGCCTCTGTTAAACATTGTAACCGAAAATATTGGTAAAACAGAACAGATGAAAATGGTTGCAACTAGCATGGTGCCACCATTTGAGTCTCCAACAGAATACTCACCAATTACACTTAAAACACATTGATGCTAAAAGTTCAAAAAAATCTATAAACAAAGTATCAAACTGGCTATGTGTGATAGTAAAAACTAACTAACGTGCTCAAATAGTTTCCCTAAATCATGAGAAGAAAAAATAAAGCCAAAATGTTCATCTTCAATTTACGACCAGAGCAAGGAAGTATGAAGTGAATGAATAAAGGGGAGAACAAGCAATTTTTAAGAAATATCGCCATGACAAGTCAGAAATTTCTTAACAAGATGTAATTCATTTCTATCTGTAGGTTGAAATCTATAACCCAATGACATGAAACCACACTGCTCCATTATGACTTCAATACTCTTCTTTGACTTTTTGAGGGTTTTTTTACTTTTTGAGTTCTTTCTATATGAAAGTTGTTACCCATTAAAATGTACAAACGCAACCCAAGAAATAATTTAAAATACTTAAATGAAACACCAAAGTCGAAAAGATTTAAATAGTGGAACTGAAAGTTGAATTTGAAAAGGTTTAATTACTGGAACTGAAACTTGAACAGCCTTTATGGAAGGGAGATAAAATTCATCACAAAAGCAATTTCCAAACCACTTAAATTGTCACTTCATACCTTGACAAAGACTTGTGTAGCACGGGCAAGAGCATTATTTGCAAGATCCATGCTTCCACTGGCTTCCATACATAAAACATAACGTATCCAGTACTCAGGATAACTAGCACAAGCAATCAGGCACCTTTCATATAATTTCACCACCTAACGTTGAAATGATAAAATAAAAGATTAGAAGATATTCTGGTGAACCAGCACATTAGACAAGGGATTGTACACAAAGCACAAGGGGAAATGCATAAGAAATACTCCATTGTAGGAACAGAGAGGCCCCTCAAATATGATGGGACCCTCCTTGCCCGATAGATAAATGGTTAGGAAGACAAGAATACACCTGCAGGCATAACATTTGAACTTTAAAAATTACAAACTGAATTAATTCTTCGATACATTACAAACCTAAAATGTCCACTGAAAAATGAGGGTTTGAAAACTTAGCCTCAAAGAAACCAAATTGAAGGGCCCAGGGTCTAGTCTCAGTACATTTCCCATATAAAAAAGTTGCTTCACCCAACGTTTTAGCCACAATAAAGAAAAATGGTGCAGCAGATGTTACTTAACTGTAAGTCAATATATAACAAACGGTACAACTGAAGACTACAAACCATAGCTAAATTGAAGATGAAGAAAACAAACTAAAATACCTTATTTAAGTCACCCTCACTTTCTATAAAGTCCAGGTAGTTATGCCAATTTTCAAGCTCAGTAACATTGAGGGGCCGCACATGGAAGTAAGGCCTCCTAATAGCTGTTTCAAAACCAAGGATCTTAGAATTGAACTCTTTAACTTGCTTATATAGCTCTTCTCTAATGGCGACATACTTCTCAAACTCTCCTGCATCTGTTGAGCCAGCACTTACAGGCTTGGGAGTTTGTTCTGCAGCATCAGAATGAACTACTCCTTCAAGTACTTGTCCATCAGCCTCTGGAGCTACATCTGATGCATGAGCAGCAGCTTCCTCCACGGTTCTCAATTCTGACAAAGGTCGACTTGCAGCCAGCTCTTTAAAACTGTAGTACAATTAGCATAAGGGAATAAACAAGTTACAGGAAAATTGACCATTAAATGTAACCAGAAAGTATGAATTAATGCTACTTTTAGCTTTTTCCTTTGTGCATTTAGCAAAGTTCAAGATGAAAGAAGGAAAAGCAAACAGCAAGGAGAAAGGGTCAGAACCAAATGGAATCATGGTTAGCATTATGCTTACATTTGCCCATTCTCATTAGATAAAATCAGATACATGTGGCAAGATAGTAATCTGATGTCCATAAAGAATCAGAGAGACAAAATAAAACCTTACCTGTTAAAATACCTATCTAGCTGTTGATTAGGGATTTCTAATATTCTAGTGTAAATTGCAGCAAGGCGACTCCACTCCTGATGCATGTATTCATATTCAATATATTTATCCCACAGGGGGAAAGATAGATAATCAGTCCCAACATATGCCAATCCACGTTCGAAGAGCCTGAAACACCATGCAAAAGAAATGGTATTACAAATATAACAAAAGCAATCAGGCAATGCAGACAATTCCACAGACAGAAAATTGGACCGATGTTGAAGCAGAAGGCACAATTCACTCTAGACACATCCAAACGTTGCATTTACCTTCCTGAAAAATTCAAACTATGATGAAATGAAGCACTAATAGAGGCCATCTAGCCATTATCTGGATGAGATCTTCCCGGCAGCATTTTGCATATTGATGCACCACATAAGTGTTAAGGTTAAAGTAATGATTCATAGATAACTACATGACTATGACACAAGCTTCAAAGAGAAGAGGAGAAATAGGAAGTAAGGAGCTCAGGAAGATAGTACACATCCTTAAATACTTTTAACTACCATAGGTAGCAGCCCCACAAAATCAAGGGACTAAACATCAGGAAAAGAGCATTTCTTAAGTGCATTCCGATCAAACCATTGCGCCATAAATGCAAGGAATTGCTGTTGTCATACTGAAATAAAGTTAGAAAGTAACCAAAATCAAAAGATCCTCATGATTAACAAGAGTACACAATCATGATCTCCTAATGCAGACCAGGAACAACAATGGGGTAGATAAACCAACACATAATACCTTCGAATGGTTTCTGGGTCTCCATATGTTTCTATGGCAAATGAACAATATAGCACCCAGATGTCGACAGAATAAGTTACCCCCTGGACTGCTCTTTCATAAACCTCTACAACTTTGTCCATGGAGCCAATGCGTGCTTCATGATCCGCATATTTTTTCCAGTAACCATAACACAAAGGGAACTCAGCCAAGAAAGCATCATAAACTTTTCGAATTTTCAATATATTGTTCTGCATACAATGCATAGATGAAACAACAATTAGAAATAGGGTAAACAAGCTTGGGAGGAAAATTAAAGAAACAAGTTCATGAACCAGTGGGGGAGGCTATTTAGAAGCAAAGAGGAACATATTGGGTAGAAAATACAAAATAACTGTACAAAAAGTTGACAATCTCAGTTCCCAACCCACCAGAGAAAATTATTAGCAGTAGCACAATTAAACGAGACTTTGTCATTTTTACAAAATTAGTAAGGTGTCCCCCCCAGTCCCTCCCCCATCATTATTCATTAAAGTATGGAGGCTCCTTCTCCATTACATAGGTGCCACAATATTTTAACATAATCTTCAACTGCCCATGCCAGATATAGAAGTAAAAGCATATATTAGAATTTAGCTAGGAAACAGACAACTGACTAAAAAATATCAATAGGTAAGAGCCCACCGTCTGTCTCCAACACAGATTCATGCTCACATACCTCTGCAACCTTCTCCGTCTCCTCAATTAGCGCAGTCCATGCATTAAAATCCAATGAATTAGCTCTCACAATACTCCACAACCGATCCTCTTCACCTGACATAGGTGGGGTTGGTGCTAGAAGTCAAATACAAAAATAAAAATGAGTTTCACATTTCCTAGACTTACATTAAATAGTAAAAAAGAGTGACATAACATTGTATAAGGACAAAGGAATGTAAGTGTTCAGGCCCAAAAGAATTACTACCCGTATCATGTTTATCACAAAAAAAGCTTCATGGCAGAATGCCAGTGGAAAGGTTGTTTTCGTGGTACATCAATAAACCATTTAATAAGTCCACCTATTTTTCCAAGATGATATGAACGCATACTAAAGAAGATAAGGGAGTTTTATTTGGTATAGAATTGTGCAGGCAACGGAAGTTGATTCCCTAAAGTCAATTTGTTTTTCAAACCTGTTGTAAAAGACTAAGCATTACATTATCAAGTAGGTTAGTTTATCATATTACATTATGCAACCTTCAACAAAAATGGAAATCAAGAAGAAGTGCCTTGTGCATGATAGCCGCATCTACAAAGCATAAGTGTGAACATACCAGAGCCATCCACACACTCGGGTGTGGCAGAAGCTCCACCCAAATTATTAGAAACGTTTCCATTCTCAACTATTGTGGCATTTCCTGCTTTAGATGCATCCCCTGCTACATTTCCAGCATCAGAAGCATTCTCATCAGTTGATACACCAATTGGATTACTGTAATACGTTGCAGTGAGCTGACCCTCTTGACCAGCTGAATTTGGGTCACCACTAGATGCAGCGTAATATCCATCTGTGGGTGCTCCAGAAGCAGAAGGATCTCCAATAGCTTCAGTGGGGTAAGCACCAGAACCAGTAGAATTATAAGCATCAGATGTATAATCCATAGATGCTGATGAATTGGTAACTACTGCTTCACTATCTCCCATTCCACTGCACAAAGTTCAATGCAGAGTGCATAAACCATTACTAATAACAAAGATGACATTTTGCAATCATTACTTTATTTTACAAGAAGACGTTGAAAATGAAATTACTTTTCTGCATTAAAATTCGCATAGATAAGCACAAAACAAATGCCATTACAAAACCGCTAACATGAAATTAGGTCCCAACTCTTAACTAATTGCTTCAAAAACAGAAAGAAAAAATATATAAAATAAAATAAAATAAAAATGACCATCTAACAAGTAAAATCAATCTAATTCCTAGATATCATCGAAGCGAGGGGAGAAAAAGATTATTGCTAAAAGGGAAAGGCGAATTAGAAGAATAAAGTAATGCAATTCAATCTAAACCCCCTAAACTTCGATACGAAACCCTAACCTACTCTTGAGTGCCTTTTCGTCAAAACCAAAACACGGAGATTGGTGAAACTGATACAGAGAAGAAAAGTCGGGGAGCAATACCGGAGGAAGGAGAAGACGCCTTCGTTTTCGTAGATTTCTGGATTTAACAATTCCGAGCTTTTACGATAGAGAAAATGATAAGGTTTTTTGAAAGTCTTTTGAATAAATCTCCTTTAACAGAGAGAGTTAGGGCAACTGAAATCGTATGCGCTGCACCTGGGGGGTTAGTTGGGGGTTTACGTGGAAGTGAAGATGAATCTGGGCCGTTGGATTCTTTTGGACGGTTGGACCATGTTTTATTTGGGCATGGCTGATGTCTCAGTTACTTGGGTTATTTTTGGAGCCAGTAAACTTTAATTTGTATAAACATGTTTAGGTTTTTAATTAATTAAAATACTTAAAATAATTATGATAAAAATTTAAAAAAAATATATCTTTCAGAATTAAAAAATATATATATATATGGAACAAAAATTATGGAGTAGTATAATTTTAACATTTATTTTAACGGTTAAACAAAAATTAATAATGGCTTCTTAAACATAATTTCATAACATGTAAATTTGCATATATTTTTAATCTTTTGATAATACATACATTCAGACAAAGTAATTAAATGCGATTTTTCTAGAACGAACATCGTTTATTTTTCTCTTAAGTCCACTTGTTAAATTTATATCATTTAGATAATCAGTGATCTAATTAATAATGGTCATTCATATTTTTTACTCAAAAAATTTGTGGTTCTGTACGAAAAATTATATTATGGGCTTAGCTTAACACATTATTTATGATCTTATTCAATTATAATTATTTATTTTATTATTATTTTTTATGTTATTTTTTTCGACTAATGAATTTTTATTTGTTTATTTTTGTTATTTAAAAAAATTATTTTTTAAAAATTAAATTAATGACGTAGATAATAAATCTCTCGGTTCTGTACGGTGATCCCCATCCCCCAAGTCAGTCCTAAGCAAAATCATCGCTCTCTATTTATTTGTTTAGATTCCTCAATCAAAGAGCATTTCTGGGTCATACCAATTCACCAAGAAAAAAAGAGCATTTCTGGGGACTCTTTATCTTCTTGATCGAGATAAACTAGCTCCAACTTCAGCCTTGTCTTTGTCTACATCCATTTAAACAGCGTAAAGCGTCAAGGAATTTCCCCTACGGCATTTAAAGCTAAAGCCCTAGGCTTTTTCAAGAACTAGGGTTTCAGTAATAGCTACTTGGATTCGTGGATCGATCCCTTTTTCAATAACTACTGATTCGTGCTTATTTTTGCTGGGATTAGATTAGATTAGATTAGATTGGATCTTCTTTGTGTCATTTCTTTTTGGTTTGAGTTCATCTCACCCATCATAATGGCTGCTTCCTACCCAGGGGCCTTTCAGGTTTTCTTTTTTCTTGTTCTTTTGCTTTTATATAATTTTTTGGGTTTTTTTTTTCTTTTTGTTTGATCTACTGATGTTATTTTTTTAATTTCAGGTTGGTTCTTACTTTGTGGGACAATACTATCAAGTGCTACGACAGCAACCTGATCTAGTTCATCAGTTTTACACAGATGCCAGTAGCATGATTCGGGTCGATGGGGATTCCTCTGAATCTGCTTCTTCTATGATGGTAAATATATTTTTCTTTTCTCTGTTTATGCATTTACAAATGAACTTGCTTGATCATGAAAATGTTCTTGGTACAATCTTCAATCTTCTTTTCCAATGTACTAAATTTTGTATGGTATATTCTCTTATTTTATCTGATAAATGATATTCTTTTTTATATGATATTATTTCTTTGGTTGTATCTACCTTCAAGATGATGCCCCTTCATAACAACTACCTAACATTAAGCAAGTGTAAGTGTATAACCTAAGTTGGGGAGAAATGGGATTTTGTTCAAACTTCCAAGCAAGCCAATTTGGATTAATGGTTTCTTTCTTTCTTTGGATAAACTTATACACTTGTTAATTTATAATTTATTGGGCTCTTTCTTTTGCTATCGTTCTCTGCAGCAAATTCACACCTTGGCTATGTCACTAAACTTTACTGCAATTGAGATCAAAACAATTAATTCTCTTGATTCTTGGAATGGAGGAGTTCTGGTAATGGTCTCTGGTTCTGTTAAAATCAAGGATTTCAATGGCCGACGGAAATTTGTGCAAACCTTTTTCCTGGCTCCCCAAGAAAAGGGTTACTTTGTTCTTAATGATATCTTTCAGTTTATTGGTGATGAAATGGTGTATCAACATCCAGCTTCAACTTTACAAGAAGACAAGCTTGATTCTAAGCTAAATGTATCAAGCCCTGTTGCAGAGCCACCAGGTACAGCGGGCAAGCTTTTTTTTTTTTTTTTCTAGCTTTGATCTGAATGCAGATAACTAGGATTGGGGCCTCGGACTGTGTCCCCTTAACTAATCTAATACCTTATACAGAATTTGAATCTTGTGACCTTAAGTTGATTTCTTATAGTTTTATTACTTGGGGGACTGAAACCTTAGACACCTTTTTGTTTATCTCTTTTTGGTTAAGAAATTTCAGTATATTGAGTTTTTACTTAAAACTTATTGGTTCGGAAGTTCCCTCTTCTCTCTCTCTAGGATATAATCTTTGGTGTTTTGTTATTCTATTTTATGATGATAGAAGTTTGATTTCTTAGTTTTTCCTCCAACTTGTTGGATTTTGCAGTTTCTGACTATGTTTTGGAAGAAGAGATCAGTGAGTATGTCAACTCTGTTCATATAGAAGATTATCCAGATGAAAAATATGGTGTCTCAGAGCAATCGGAGCAAGAAGATGTAGAAGATAATGTTGCAGTGAGTGAAACACGTGGAGAGGAAAATTTTGTTTTGCGTCACAGTGTGGTGAACACTGTGCAAGAACCCCCAGCTCTACCTTTGGAGGAACCTGTTGAGGAGCCTCTAAGGAGAACTTATGCTTCTATTGTAAGTGGTCCTATATTTCTTTTCTGCATACATTCTGTTTACTCATGAGCGTGTGTTTATGACCTTTTTCATTGAATTTTTCTCTCATTGCCTACTATTTACTTGTTCAATCAGCTAATGCAACTAATCAGCATCGTTGCATGTACTTCCCATG
The DNA here is from genome assembly GCA_035048815.1 of Abelmoschus esculentus. Lineage (NCBI taxonomy): Eukaryota > Viridiplantae > Streptophyta > Magnoliopsida > Malvales > Malvaceae > Abelmoschus > Abelmoschus esculentus. Next base: position 13,449,450 of record JAUCBN010000031.1, read on the forward strand.
AGTTATCTAATGGGAGTTGAGTATTATAGGGATTATCCCTAACAAACTCTTTTTCTATCTGATACCTGCATACACTGATAAATGATGTTTAGTTTGTTGAAAGTTAAATAACTTTGCTTGGTTGACCAACACTATTTGTTGTTACAAATGTTCTAGTTGAGTGTTCCGAAGCAGCAATCTGCTTCATCTGTTCCAGTTCAGCATTCTTATAACAAGCTTCCCCCGAGTACTTCAGATTGGGACCATACACCAGAGTGTACTAGTCAGCAGTCACATCCTGCTTGGTCAGATGTGCCTGAATCTGCAGCAGAGACAACAGTGGAGGAAGCCTTGGTCTTCGAAGAAGGTTAGTCTAGTTATGTCTATGTTGGTATTTTTTTTTTGTATTAGTACTTGCAACGCATAGCTCTTGGTTTGTTATGTGCTTTGGAGTTCATAAATTACCCTTCTCTGGCCTTTTCTTTGGTTTCTGAAAAAGGACATTTCTCTACTGGATCATCTGCGTATTTAATGTGAACTCTGACAAAAATATATTGCTTTTACAAAAATATATTGGTTCGTTATATATTGCTTTTACAAAGAGTCTGAATGTTCTTGTATTTCCATTTTCAGAAAACTTTACTATGTATGTAGATTGTAGAGTTGAGAGAATATTTATATGGTCGCAGTTCATGTAAATGTGTATTGTACTTGGAGTTTATTCTGGTTATTGATGTTTCTACTTCTAGGTGAATATACTGGTGAATATAAATCTGTGTATGTGAGAAACTTGCCTCCTACTGTTACTGCCACTGAAATAGAGCAGGAGTTTCGGAATTTTGGAAAAATCAAGCCTGACGGTGTGTTTGTCCGGATCCGCAAGGTAATTTCTTCTTTCCATTTTTGATCTTAGGCATATAACCCTGAGGAAACTAAAATAGTGTTAGCTGCATGCAGGATGTTGTTGGTATTTGCTATGCTTTTGTTGAATTTGAAGACATCCTTGCAGTTCAAAATGCAATCAAGGTACAACCTTGTTTGTGTTCTTTCTTCCAAGCAACTTTGTTAGATGTTAGCTATTAGCTTATCGTTTGAATCTAGTTTAGTTCAGTTTTCTATTAATTGCTGAACACTATCTCACTTTCCTTGCTTAATAGCTCATTGTTGAATCCCGTATTCTAACCACTTGTTTGGCTTCTTGTGTTCTTGTAATGTGGAATTTACTTTAGAAAGAGATTTGAACACTTTTAATATGACACCCTTGTAGTTGTTTATATTGTTTGATCTATTTAGCTGCATCTGTATATATGTGTGATGCTTTTATTCTGTTGCTAATGATGGATGAGAGGAGATGATTATCATATGCTTTAAAGTGCTTCTTCAGTGAATTGCAGGAAGGAGGGTTTTTTGAGAGGGGAGGGTATAGAAAAACATGCTGTCCATTTCCTTAAACCAACATCCGATTTATAGCTTCAACTGTTAAAACTTTGAACTTATCATTGCAATTTGCATGACGAAGTCTTTAGATTCATGTATACAATAGAAGATCTTGGTGGAACTTTGAAGAATGATACTTTACGTATTGTAGCTAATTTGAATGTTTTCTGTAATACTGCATCTTTTATAGTTTATATTTGGCTTCTCTCTATATATATTTTGACTTAATACTGACAAATGTTTGTTCTCTAGGCATCTCCTATACAGTTTGCAGGAAGGCAAGTCTACATAGAGGAGCGCAGACCAAATAGCAGCAGTACTCGAGGAGGAAGTATGTGCCTTTATACACACCCCTTCTCTGTTTTGTGCCTTTATACGCACCCCTGCTCTGTTTTGTGCATGCCAAAATTTTCTTTTATATTTTATAAAATGTTTTCATTATTGCTCATTTTGGGTATCTTTGGAAAATCCAAATCATCTATGATGGGGGACTATTTAGTTATTTACAAACTTTTTTGACTTGCTAAAATCTTATGCTTCAGTTTACATGTTGCTTCCCTAAAATGTTGCATTTCTAAGATAAATCCTCCGGGTGGATCTCCAAGAGCAATTGGCATGTTAAACATCGTCCAAGATTAACTCATAATTATGATACTTGATTTTACATCTATTTATTTTGGACTGATTGATGCTTTCCATTAAGTAATGTAGTTGTTGACTTGTATGCAAGGCTTAGTGTTCTAATCCCTACATTGCATGGTTTGCACTGTTAGTTTGTGTATGAACATATCAGACTGTTCCACTTATGTTGTATATGATGTTGTGCTCTATGGGCAAATGATATTCTCGAGAAACATCAAGTATTGGTTAAGTGGGCATTTTTATAAGTTGAACTTTTTCAGGTGTACGACGGTACACTTGATTTACATTTATATGTTACTCGCCACTTTAAAATGGCCTAACTAGTAAGTAGTCTTTGGAAATCTTGTTATTGATTTCTGTTGACATGAACTCTGGCATTAAAATTGACCAGGAAGGGGAAGAGGTAGGGGAAGATATCCACATGAATCCTCCAGAGGTCGCACTGGTTCACGAATTTTTGGTAGGGGGAACGACCAAGAATCAGGTGACTACAGATCAAGAAGCAACGGGTTCTATCAGCGAGGTTCTAGATAAGTCGACCGAGCACACAAGGGTATTCTGAAAATCTTGATGGTTGATTGATACAGCTCTAAGTGAACTCGAGTAAAATATGCTTTCTACTTCTTGTCGGAGTGTTGGGGGTGCAATTTTTATTTCTGTTTGCTTTCATAGGTCATGTGTTTCTCCCTTGAATGCTTTTTGCTATGCAGTTACAAGCGGAGAAAATCTCTTTTTAAAATATTATTTGAGCTGTTCTATCATGACTAGTGAGTGAGGCAATTCAATAGTGGTTGATGTGTTCTAAACCGAATTACTCGTATTTTTTTTTTTTTTGCTTTTGCAAGTTAATTTCTCAAATAAATCAGTCAACTTTAAAGACAAAATTAAACCGTATTAGGGTTTATTGATTTATATTTTAAGATAATATGATCTATAAATTTTAAATTTTTATTTTAAACTTAAAATTTTATCATTATCTCTTAAATTTAAAAGTATTATACTTAAAGTCTAAGACTTCAAGATACAAATGTGTTTGTGTATGAAATAATTATTTATATATTACATTATTTTTTAGTAAAAAAGGGAGCAAAGGCTTAGAAAATATTCGATCATATTACTAGATTATATTATGCTAGTTTCTAAGTGTTAAATATTTAAACTAATATTATTTTAATTGTTAAACATATACTATAATTGTTTTTATAATGAATATTTTTTTAATAAACAAGTGGTACACAATTGCGCATGCTTAATTATTTAATATTTTTTATTTATCAGTAATGTAGGTATTATACCAAATTGTATATTAAAAAAAGCTATGGATTTCAAAAAACATATGTATATTTTCTTTAAAAAATTGTTTGGTATTGTCACGACCCGAATTCGAATACCGGGTTAACCCGAAGTGTTGAGCATTGATGTTTGAGCTCCGGGTTTAAGTTTTGAGTTGATTTAAGGCGTTAAGCTTTGGGGCTTGAGTTGTTGTTGGGCTTATGAGTTGTGGGTTGGGGGCATTTTGGTAAATACCTATATAAGATGTGAAATAAGGAATTTTGGGGTTTAATGTGACTGCAAGAGGGTAAGGTCATTGTTTTAAAGCTTTTCTCTCATCTTCTTCCTTGCTCATCCCAAGTGAGAGTTTGATCAAAGGCTTGCTCTTTACTAATTTGCTTTGGAATTTCGTTTTGGAGCTAAAGGAGAAGTTGTAGGGTTGGTTGTGATCTATAAAACAAGGTAAAAGTTGCATGATTTGGAGAAGAAAAAGGGTTAAAGGTGTAGTTCGGAATTGGGTTGTTAGAGAGTTTAAATCTTGGTTTCTTAGTGTTTTTAAGTTCTGGAAGTCTTTTTAAGGAGTGTCTAATAGGATGTTTATCTTCTTCTTGTATAGAAACAAATTGGAGAACCCTCTAGGAGCCTTGAAAAATAAAAAGCTTGACGAGGAGGAAGAACGTGGTTGTTGTGCTTTTTGCTTAAGGTTAGTACTCCTCCAACTCTCTAGCATCTTGCATTTCATGAATTTGTCATGTGTTGCATGCATGATGATCTTTTGAGTGTTTGAATAAACACCTCTACTGGTAGAATTGTGAATTATTATTGAACCTCTGTATTTTGGGTGTAAACATGCTTAGAGTCATCCCCTAAAATGTAGGAATGGTTTGAAAATCAATGACATTGGTTTGGGTAGAGTTATAAGTAATTTGATGGTCCAAACCTGCATTTTCGTGCATGTGTATTGATATCCTTGGTATGCGTAACGATACCCTAAAGAGGAAATAAGGGCGAGAATAACAGGCATTTGGAAATTCCCTGCCCGTGTTTGAAAATAAGGGGTGTATCGATACGGGTAGGTTTCCCTTGGTCCTTTTGGAAGCCATCGTCTTAGCGTATCGATACGCAAAGGAAGTGTATCGATACTGAGGCATTTTGATATCCTTTATAGGCGTACTGATACCCTTGGGCAATCTGCCCCAAGTCTTTAAGGGTTGAGTTTGGGGTTCCATAATTTATGCTATGGGTTCCTATGGGCTAATTAAGCTATAAAATGAATACTAAAAATAAGAAATTAACCTTTTTAACCTCGTTTATAAGATAATCGAATAATGACTTGGTTTGTGGTGGTATAAGTTGATATTTGAAACCAATAAAGAATTGATGTGATATATACGAGTTATGTGGTTTATATAGAAGATAAACTGGTAACCTTACTTAGTGTTTATGGGTTCTCGATGATATATATTATGCGGAAGACAAGCTAGGACCTTGCTTAATGCTGATGGGTCCCTTACTATTATACTACTACGAGGTGATACCAAAAACCCTATATAAATATGGTATTTGAACTATGAGATACATTGTTGGCTTTTATTGTTATGTACATGTTGTGTGCCAATATATGCATGCATGATATCCTGTGTTTAGGTGGACATGATAACGTCATTGTACACATGTCATGTCATCATTCATGTTTCATATACTTATTTATGTTATGTGTGATGTGAACCAGTTGGTAGAGTATCCAGTGAACTTATGTAGCTCTGCGTTTCGAAATATGTTTTCGTGCGTAGGAAAGGAGAAACGTTGGACCAGAGGAGCACCATCGTGATTTGTGTGATGGTAACGTCATTGTACACATGTCATGTCATCAACTTGTAGGACCCTATATATGTAATTGTAACTCTTATTCTAATTTAAATTGAGTCGAATGCTTTTAAAAGTTATAATATTTTAGAGTCCTAACTATTTCAAATTATTTGGATTTGTGTTTTGATTTAGATTGGATTTTATGAGCTTATGATGAATTTGGCTTATTTTTGTTGGGATTTTGAATTTAAAATTTTTTAAAATATCCTCTGAACGTGACATCGAATTCAAGGTGTTACATATGTACCTTATTGCACCAAACTATAAAGGTTAAGTACCTAATTACATAAAAAGATGAATTTGTATTGGGGTTTTGGAGATTTTATTCATACCACGTAGAAAAATAGAGCATTTGTTGAAGGGTGTGAGAATTAGTCTACAACGGGAAGCGTTTCCATATTCTTTTCACATGTGAATATTGTTATGTTAATATAGCACATTGTCACGTTTAAAAATCGAAAATATTAATTTTATATAGAAATAAAAATGATATTAAGATATATATAATAATATTATATATTCTATCATATATATTTTTTAATAAAGATAATAATATGTTTATTATTAAAATCTACTCTTTAAGCTCTACGTTATGATTATTTAAATGATTTATAATTTTAGTTTAAGGTTTAGAAGTTATGGACGTTCGTGGTAAAATTTAAAGTTTAGTCTTTTGAGGTTAGAGTTATAAGATTAAAAAATTTAAATTTTAGTTAAATATTTATGTATAATATTATTTACACTAGCAATGTTTCAAATATTTACCTTATTTATAAAATAGTTATGAATTAAAATAAATCGTTACTATTAACTTTGTTCGTTGAAATAAATGAAAAATACTAATGATTTTTCCGAGTATTTAAAAATATCTTTATAATATGTATTTTTATTAATATAATTATTTAAATTTATTTTTTTAAAATAAATATATTTAATCAATTAATAAAATTATTTATTATTTATTTTTAAATTTTATTCTATCATATTTTTAAGTTATAAAAAATTTAATCTATTAAGAATATTTTTTATTAAAAATTTATTAAAAGAAATCTTAAATATTCTAGATTTAAACTTATCATTCACGTGATGAATGAAATGATTCCCTCTGAATTAAATTGTGATTACAGCAAATAACCATATCCAACCTTTGAAAAATCTAGAATACAGGAATTACGAGAGACTATATTATAGGTTCGATTCGTCATATTATTCGTGATCTTTAATTAATAAAAATTATATATTTTGTTATTAATTATTTATGTTATTATTTTAATTTTTAAAAAATATTTTTTTTAAATAATATAAAAAATAAATAAGATTTATTAATCAAAAAATGACATAAAATATAATGGTAAAATGAATTATTATAATTGAATGCTTTCATGATTATGGTGCAGCTAATCGCAGGCTAATTTTCTCCTATAACGTCCCATCCACGTAACCAAAAATAATACAATTGGAAACAAGACTATTGGCCCTGGTGGACCGTGTCTCGGGCAAAATTATAATAAAAACCCCTTTTTATTATTTAAATATAAAAATATCCTCATCCCAACTTCAATGACAAATCTATACCCCTATCAGGACACATATGAAGAAGTCGCGTCCTACACAGAGCGATTCCTATCAGGACACATATGAAGAAGTCGCGTCCTACACAGAGCGATTCCTGGAATCGCTCTGTGCAGGACGCGATTTCCGGCTGATTTGGCATTCCTTGCCACATAAGCCATTAATTATAATGGGGATAAGAAATCGCTCTGTGCACAGAGCGATTTCACTGTGCTTGGAAGCGTAAAAGCCTAGGGTTCAGGAAATCGCTCTGTGCACAGAGCGACTTCAATTATAGATCTAAGAAGTCGCTCTGCACTGAAAGCGACTTCCTGTATTTATTTTTGTAAATAATTTTGTAATATATTTTTAATATTCTTATCTTAATAAGGTAAAAGGTATATTTTATTAATAAAAGTTATCTTCATAATAAATAAGGTATATTTTATAAAATATAATAAAATGTATAGTTATGTAAAAAAAATATAATAAAAGATATATTTTATTAATATTGCTCGAAAATATTAAACTTTACATAAGAAATATCTAAGTGGTTGAAGAATCGTTTATTTCCGTGTCTTCGTAATTTGTAGGCACGTCAGATGTTAAGTTTAGTTCTTTAATTAATTGTTCCTTTTGATGTCGTTTGTTTTTGATACGCTGTAAAATTGCTTCTTCATCAACGTTGCTTGATGAACTAACTTCATCCGTAAATGAACTAACTTCATCTTTAAACTTTACGTAAATCTCGATATATAGACATGGAATATTTGTGTAAGCTCGAAACATCTTACGAAGGTCTTTTGAACTTGACAATTTCAACAGGTAATGCGCTTCAGGACCTGGTTCATCAACTGGTATTTTTGCTTGTATGTATAAGATTTCTCTTGTTCTTGTTGTCGCCTTCGTAACCTCCGTCTATATTAAATCATAGAACTCATCGTATTTTATGTTGCTGCTAAACGAAGTGTAACCATATGTACCAGAGAAAAACAAAACGCAAGAAAACATAGCCATCTGACAAAAGAAATGAAACGAGTCTGAAAACTTGATGAATTATTGACGGAGGGTTTACAGTCTGAAAGCAGGGAAACGAGTCTTTTATAAGCTTAAAATTATTGAAATCGCTTCCTGCAGGGAGCGATTTCCCTTTTGACAAAAGAAGTCGCTTTCTGTAGGAAGCGACTTCCTGTCTGAAAAGAGAAGTCGTTTTCTGCAGGAAGCGACTTCGTTGGTGCTTAAATATTCCGAATTTCAACCCTAGGAATTTCAAACCACAATTCTCAATTCCCAAAAGTTCTCTGCATCACGGTTCGAATTTCATATTTTTAAGAATCCGTTTTCATTTGAATTTAGAAGCAAAAATGTCAAGAAGAATCACTGCTTTGGTTTATTACGATGACCAAATGGTTAGTGATGCATCTTTGAGTGTGGTGTTTCAGTCTTCGAATACAGTTACACTTGAGCTCCCGCGGAGATTAAGCTATAGGTCATTGATGAAGAGGGTATCGGATCATGTTCCGCATGCCCGAGGTCAAAAATTAGAGCCATTAAAATTTAGATTACCGACGTCATTGGAGCCATTGTATTATACAATTTTTCATGTGGCCGACAATGACGACGTTGAAATGATGCTCGAGTCGCACATGCAATATTCCTTAGGAGGTCCGTTAGAGTTGTTTGCGATTTTTTCTGGTAATGATGATGCTGTTCCTGTCGTCCCATATTGGCGTCGTGCAAATTTTGATTTCGACCCTAATGTTTATAGCCCTACGACTAATATTAGAGACGACTTCAACTTGTTGTCGACAAATTGTTCACAGGACAATGTTGATGTTCCATTGTCTTCGGCGGCAAGACATTCTTGTGTAGCTTCTTTTGATTTCGACCTTAATCTACCTCCCACCCAACCGTCTCCGTTCGCTCGGTCTGAAATTGATTTGAACTTCCCACCAACCCAACATTCATTTGCAGTTGTTGGTGATACGGTGGACTTACAGTTGTTTGAATTTGAGGGTGACCGTTCTGACGAAGAACCAATTCAGGAGCCTGACCCTGATGGTGATGAGCTAGGTCCTTTTTATGGCCCTCCCGTAGATGTGGATGAGCCAGAAGAGCCAGAGGAAGTGGATGTCCCTAATAGTTCAATGGCAATGTCGTTTTACGAGCCAGCGTCCCACTTTGCATCAATTGATATGGAAGCCTTCAATGCTCCGGAATTTCTGCAATTCCCCCAGATCGACCAATACAACCAAGGTGGTTCTCTTGAAATATATAAAGGAAAAGTTTTCGAGACCAAGGATCTGGCGATTGCAGTAATCAAGCATTATAATATCCGCAACTCCGTTACATCCGGTGTTTACAAGAACGCATCTGACAAGTACATTGCTGAATGTGTACACAAAAAGCAGGGATGTAAATGGAGGGTTCGTGTTTCTTGTCTGAAGAAACTAAACAACCTTTGGCAGATTACCAAGCTTGATAACCCTCACACATGCACCGTGGGTCTTCTTAATCAGGATCATCGAAACTTGGATGTGCACGTGTTGTGTGATGCCATTATGCCTCTGGTGAAAGCGAATCCGCGGGTAACCGTTGATACTTGTATGGCTCCAGTCACGTCTCAATACGGTTACTATGTTCCGTATAAATGAGCATGGTATGCAAAACAACGTGCCGTTCAGAAGTTGTACGGTCAGTGGGAGGAATCTTACAATGAATTACGACCGTGGCTTTCGTTAATGCAGAAGCATATTTCGGGGACGGTGGTGAAGCTAGAAACAGTACCGGCGTATGAAAATGACCGTATCATACCTGGTGTTTTCCAATTTGAACGGTTATTTTGGACTTTTCCACAATGTGTCAATGCATTCCGACATTGCAAACCGATGGTTCAGATCGACGGTACTTGGTTGTACGGCAGGTACACCCAAATCTTATTGTTGGCAGTTGCGCAAGATGGTAACCGAAAGATTGTTCCAGTTGCCTTCGCAATTGTTGAAAAAGAGGATCTCCCTTCTTGAGAGTTCTTCTTGAAGAATTTGCGAAGGTATGTTCTATTACCTGTCTTGCGGGATAGAGATGATGGAATATGTGTCATTTCTGACCGAGGCAAAGCGATCAAATACGCAATGCAGAAGATGGGTCGATCTTGGCAACCACCACATATTTACCATCGGTATTGTCTACGACACATTGCAGCTAATTACTTGGCGAGGTTCAAAAGCCCCGATGAACGTATAATGGTTCTTCAAATGGGTTAGTATTTGCTTCTTCTTTTTCTTCAAATTTGTTTTCGTAATTCTTAACCAAGCGTTTTTTATTGCACAGGAAACACATACTTGGTCCGTGAAGTCGAACAGCTTTTGGAGGACTTACAACATCGCAATGAAGATGGATATAACTACCTTCTTAATATACCCCGAGAGAAGTGGCTTCGTTCATTTGATGGAGGCAAAAGATATGGTCATATGACCACCAACTTAGCCGAGGCAATCAACTCATCGTTCAAAGGAGTGAGACACTTACCGATCACTTCTGTTGTCAAAGCGACATATTATCAGTTGGGAACCCTCTTTGCCACATTGGGTAAACAAGCTCAGGAGTATATGCAAGGTGGTCATACAGTTCACCCAGATCTTCGAAATAAATTGCAAGCATTTGTACAACAGTCGAATTCTATGAATGCGACATGTTTCTCACGGGAAGGGCATTTATTCCATGTCTTGGAATACTCCAGACCGTTAGAAGGTATACAACATAATGCTTACGTCGTTGATCTGAGGAAAAGAACATGCGATTGTGGGTTCTTCCAAACATTTAAATATCCCTGCCCACACGTCATTGCTGCTTGCTCTTCTGTCCGGTTAGATTACATGACGGTTGTTGACCCAGTTTACTTGCTGCAAACCGTATTTAAGGTTTACGAACGTGAGTTTCCTCCTATTGGAAATGAATGGGATGAAGATGCGACGAACGATGAACCAAAAATACGACCGAATTTTGCATTAAGACGAGAGAGAAAAGGTCGTCCAATATCCACCAGAATATTCTGCGATGAAGATTTGGTCGGTCATAGAGAAAGTACTGGGCAACCCAAGTTATGCACCATTTGTAAAAATCCAGGACACACAAGAAGAACATGTCCTCATCGAACTGGTCCTTCTATAGAGTGATTCTTTAATATTTGATTATTAAATAATATTTGATTATTATTTAATGTGTACATTTATTAAGACTTAAGATTTGATTATTAAATATATAAAACATTTAGAATGTTAAATAGAGAAAATTAACAACAAAGCGTAAGTATATAACAAGAAAACGTAAATATATAAAAAGAAAGCATCTACAATAAAACCCTAAACATATGAAATTAACAAAATTAACAAAAGATTACATAAAAAAAACTAATGACGTCTATGCCCGCCCGTGCCGCAACGTTGTGGACGACGATCCCGACGCGGATTTCTTCGTTGCAATCTTTCAGGGTCTTCTTCTTCCTCATCCTCCTCTCCTTCCACATTACCGGAGGTAGCAACACTACCACTTGGACCGGTATAAAAGAGGCTCTGAGGAGGAGTTTGGTCTACTATACCTGAGCTAGATCCAAAATATGAAAATTGAGGCATAGGAGCAAACTCAGGCACATATGCTGGCGGCGGTGGATAGTAAGAAGTCAATGGCATCGGAACGGTGGTAACACCCGTAGCAGACATAAACGGCTGCAAGACGTCAGTAAAAAAACCCTCTGAGGGTGTTGCAAAATGAGGAGACCAAGACGGTTGGGCCATTGGGGTAGCAGGTGGATCTTCTTGAACATTTCGTCCTCTTCCACGGCCTGGTCGTTGGGCCGGTGGACGTCTCCGCGTATCCAAGGATAATTCGCGTGCTCGCTCCTCTTCTGTTAAGATGTGGGGCTTACAGTTTTCAATGTACCAACTGAAATACCCGAATCCCAGACTATCAGTAACAATTTCTTCACACATCGGGATCCGCTGATATCTTTCGGCCCACATCTCGATGTAATCGCGATGTCTGACAGCCCAATTAACGTCGGTCTTCCCTTGTCTTGTCAGAGCATGCAATTCATCCAAAATAGGAGGTGGTTCTGGAATGCATTGCTTAAACCCAAACTGTCGTAGAACTCTATTACCAGGATGCCACTCGACAGTTGAGTAATTAATAAACGGCACCATCGCAAACCATAAGTTTGAGCGAGCCAATATGTCAGCTGGGATACAAGACATAATAGCTGACTCGCGGTACGGCTGCCAGATAAACTGAAAAAAATAATATTTATATTAAAATAAATTAAAACATTTTTAAATTTAATAATTGAATTAAAATATAAAAAATAACAACAGAATTACCTCCTCCTCCCTATCTATCAGTAATCGGAAATCTCGCTGGGTTTCCGGCAATCCAGAATGCGACAATGGATGACACCACCTACCATTAATAAAATAAAATTATAATTAAAAAATTATAAACAATAATTTTAAAAAAAATTAAAAATATTAAACATAATAAAATATTACCTCCGAGCTAGTGGAAACTCATATGCACGTCGCGTAACTAAAGAAGGCTGTAGAAAAGGCATACGATACCATGCCCAAGACTGAAGTAATATTAAACAGCCTCCTATGACTTGTTTTCGGGGATCAACATTCGTACACAGCTCTTGATATAAAAATGCAAGAACAGCCGATCCCCAACTAAGAGCGCCGGAATCCGAAAAGCTACGTAAATGGTGTAACCACACCAAATGCACTTTATTGCGGGTTTTGTCCGGCATCAAAATCCCGCCAATTATGCGCAAAATATGTGCGCGAGCATAAAACTATAAATTCATAAAATTAATATAAAAAATTATAAAAAATTAAATTAATTAAAAAATAATAAAAATATTAGTTACCTACTTTGTTTCTTCCGAAGCATCATCGGGTAAATCAGAAAACTCTTCGACCAACCATTTCAACAATATTTTCCCGCCAGACAACTTATCGGGAATACGTCCAAGATATTGCAGACAAAGATTTTCCCAATCGTCTTCCGCAATACCCGTTATAACGGGGCCATCAATACGTAACTCAAGTTGAAAAGAGACGTCTTGTAAGGTAATAGTTGCCTCACCAGACGGAAGATGAAATGTATGGGTCTCCGGCCTCCACCTTTCGAGCAGAGCATTAATCAAGTACGGATCTACTTTAGTCCCAGCGATAATAAGACTTACATATCCGAACCCGGCCTCGATCAAATAAGGCATTATAGCCGGATGCGGCGCTTCCATAATACGATGATGGTAACAGGTTACAACCCTGTCATAGCCCTTCAAAAAAAATATAAATAAATTACTAAATAATTTTTTTTAAAAATAATAAAATAAAAAAAATTAAAATTAATAATAGAAAAAAATCAAAAAAAAATTACCTCATTATAACGCCAGAAATCAAAACAGTGATTCCCGTCTAATCTGCATAAACCCGACATATTCTCCAAGAATTTTGAGACAAATAACTAAACAAACAATTTAGAAGGAAGAAAAACAATGAAATTTGTATAAAAGGGGGTTTTTAATATAATTTTGCCGTGTCTCCGGGTCTCCCGACACAGGCGTACGAAGTCAATAAGAGACCAAAACACCTTTGACTCCATCCCAAATTTCAAACACAACGTGGTACTCATTCACAATTAGGAGTGAACGTTTGATCGAATCGAGTCAAAAATTTTAAATTATTTGAGTTAACGAGTTTAATTTTATTATTTAAATTTTTATTAAAAAAAATTTGAGTCGATTCGAATTTTGAATTCTTATAAAGATTTAATTATAATTATTTATTATGTTATAGTACGATTTGATTGTAATTTAAATAATTTTCACTAATCTTATAAGCTATATATATATTTCTTCATGTGTAACAATATTTCTTCATATTTTTATATATCAATATATACATTATAAAAATTTGAGAGACTCGTCTTGAATTTAAAAATAAATATTATAATTATTAAAAGAATTCGAGTTATTCGAAATTTTTTCTACAATTCAAACTTTATTTAAAATTTTTTCGAGTTATTCGATTTTTTGAAATTTCGAATCAAGTCAAAACGAGTCAAATATTTTCGCTTCAAGTCAAATTGAGTTTTACTAACCTTATTAATAATGATTTTATTTTATTTTTTATAAAATATTTTTAATATGAAAATTAAAAATTATCTATTCTTATTCTAAAAAATAATACTTCATATATGGGTGGGGTCCTCGTACTCTGAGGTGTGGAGCCCTCAGATGCTTTGTGCCCACCCTTGTCTGAATTTGACATTCGGTGCGATAGTTGGACTTGGACCCATATCCATATTCTAGAACAAGAGAGGGTCACTTTTAAAAGAGTTTGGCTAAAAACCGGCCCTTAAATCACGGTTAAAAAACGGCTAAGTGATAAATGGCTATTGGATGGACTACCATCCATTTTAACCGTTGGATTAAAATGAGTTAATAGATTAACCGGTTACACTTGTTAAAAAAAGGGTAAATTATACCAGTAACCACCCAACTAATTAAGGATACCTATTTTGATCACCCAACTCAAGAAATCGTCAATTAGGTCACCAAACTTTTAAATTAATATTTTTTTAAATTAATAAATAAAATTAACCATCCAATCCGGTGATGACACATATAATAAATATAAGAATAAAAATATTCATATCATAAATATTCGAATAAAAAATATACGAATAAAAATATTTGTATAATAAAATTCGAATAAAAATATTCATATAATAAATATTCAAATAAAAATATTAGAATAAAAATATACGAATAATAATATTCGTATAATAAATATTCGAATAAAAATACTAGAATAAAAAATATACGAATAAAAGTATTCGTTTAATAAATATTCGAATAATAAATATAGGAATAAAAATATTCATATAATAAATATTCGAATAAAAATATTTGAATAAAAATATACGAATAAAAATATTCGTATAATAAATATTCGAATAAAAATATTTATATAATAAATATTTGAATAAAATATTAAAATAAAAAATATACGAATAAAAATATTCGTATAATAAATATTAGAATAAAAATATTTAAATAAAAACTATATGAATAAAAATATTCATTTAATAAATATTCGAATAATAAATATAGGAATAAAAATATTGATATAATAAAAATTTGAATAAGAATATTCAAATAAAAAAATACGAATAAAAATATTCGTATAATAAATATTTGAAGAAAAATATTCAAATAAAAAAATATACGAAAAAAAATATTTAAATAAAAATATTTGAATAAAAAATATACGAATAAAAATATTTGTTCAATAAATATTCGAGTAATAAATATAGGAATAAAAATATTCATATAATAAATATTCGAATAAAAATATTTAAATAAAAAATGTACGAATAAAAATATACATATAATAAATATTCAAATAAAAATATTTATATAATAAATATTCAAATAAAAATATTTATATAATAAATATTCAAATAAAAATATACGAATAAAAATATTCGTATAATAAATATTCGAATAGAAAATAATTAAATAAAAATATTCGTATAATAAATATTAGAATAATAAATATAGGAATAGAAATATTCATAGGATAAATATTCGAATAAAAATATTTGAACATTTTTATTCGTATATTTTTATTCGAATATTTTTATTCGAATATTTAATATATGAATGTTTAATAAAAATATTGATATAATAAATATTCGAATAAAATATTTGAATATTTTTTATTTTTTATTTTTTATTTTTAAATTGGATATTTAATATACGAATGTTAAATAATAGTTAAAATATTCGAATATTTAAAACATCAAATTTGATTCGAATCAAATTATTTTACATCAAATTTAACATTCATATATTTAATATCTAATAAATTTGATTCGAATGTTAAATTAACAAATATTTAAAATATTAAAACATTAAATCATAATATACGAATATTTAATATTCGAATCAAAATATTCAAATATTTTAATATTTTAATCAAAATATCTAATAAATTTAATTCTAATGTGAGAATTTGTAAGGATTTGTGTACATACCTTTTTCCTTACGATTTCCGTAACCATTTGTGTATATTTTGTAGAGATTTGTGTATATACACAAATCCTTACAACTTATGTATTCTAGTAATAAAATTGTGTATGTACACAAATCCTTATACTTGAATGGCCTCTTGATGAGAAGTTGTAAGGATTTGTGTACACACCTTTTTTCTTACGGTTTTTGTAACTATTTGTGTATACGTTGTAAGGATTTGTGTACATACACAAATCCTTACCATTTTTGTACTAAATTATGTATTCTCGTAGTAAATTGTGTATGTACAAAAATCCTTACCCTTGGATGGGCTCTTTTAGCTCATGGTTTCAAGTCGTAAGGATTTGTGTATATACCTTTTTCCTTACAATTTTCGTAAGCTATTGCGTATACTTTGTATGGAATTGTGTACATACACAAATCCTTACCATTTTTGTGCCATATTATGTATACTCATAGTAAATTGTGCATGTACACAAATCCTTACCCTTAGATGGGCTCCTTTAGCTCATGGTTTTAAGTCGTAAGGATTTGTGTACATACCTTTTTCCTTACGGTTTTTGTAAGTCATTGTGTATACTTTGTAAGGAATTGTGTACATACACAAATCCTTACCATTTTTGTGTCATATTATGTATACTCGTAGTAAATTATGTATGTACACAAATCCTTACCCTTGGATGGGCTCTTTTAGCTCTTGGTTTCAAGTCGTAAGGATTTGTGTACATACCTTTTTCCTTATGGATTTCGTAAGCCATTGTGTATACTTTGTAAGGAATTGTGTACATACACAAATCCTTACCATTTTTGTGTCATATTATGTATACTCGTAGCCATTTGTGTACATACCGTTTTTCTTACAATATTTGTAAGGATTTGTGTATGTACACAAATTCTTCCGTTTGTAACAATTTATGTATATACCTTTTTGCTTACAGTTTTTGTAAGAAATTATGTACATAATTTGTAACCAATTGTGTACATAAATGACCGGGTAAACCGGTAAGCCTCTTTTTAGTTTTTTTTAAGGGCCGTTTCCTAGAACGACCCCTTTTAAAATCGATGATCTGGATAACAAAATATTGGGTCAATTAGGCTGAATTTTTAAAATAATTCTATTGTAATGAGTATTTTAATAGAAAAATTCTATAACAGACGTCGAATACTGTTGAACATCATTAATGTTAAATATTGTTAAACATTATTAAATTAATTAATAAAAAATTAAAATCTTAAAGATTTAGTATTCGACAATATTCAATATTAATAATGTTTAACAATATTCAATATTAATAGTGTTCAGCAATGTTCGACACCCGTCGTAGAATTTTCTAAATATTATGAACGAAACTGACTAATAAACCCAACGTAAACTTTCTCTTGTGAACAAACAAGGGATGTGGACCTTAAAATCTCCGAAATAAATTTCTTACCATTAAAGCCAAACTGCATTAACTTTGGGTTCGAAAATAAAAGAATATTGAACATTAATTAGAGGTAAACATAATATCCAACTTAAAAAAAAACTTAAAAATTAACAAATAAATGAAAGAAAAACATAAGGAAAATTCATCAATAAAATTAAAAAAATGAACTTAAGAAGACGATGATAATATAAATCTAACATGTGTATGTGGTATCTTATCGTACAAAATAAAATAATAAATAAATTTAAACATTAATTAAAGATGACATACTCCTCAAATTTTAACTTTTACTATAAATCTTTAAATTTTTTCGTATACAATATTTTTTAAATATTAACTCTAATTTTAATTATCCCTAAACTTTGCTTTTTTAATGATACAATAATTTGTTTATGTGGATTAATTGAGTGATTTATTATAAATTTTTAAGGTTGAATGATTATTTCAGATAGAAAAATGAAGAAAAAACATTGAAGGGATTGGAAGCGCATAAACCCAGACAAGGTAGGGACTCCATCACAATGGCTACAAACATCAGCGCCACCTCCACCGTGTCCAACTTGACATTTTTTTGCTTTTCCAAGTTTCCCTTTACCCACCAAACTGCAACTTTCAAAATCCCCCACATTTGTTCCGTTTTCTCTTTGCTTTTCAACTTTTCTCTATAAAGTTTCAAACTTTACTTCTAATTCATCTCTTTTGTCTTCTCTTCTACCCTTGAAAAAAGGTTTGAAACTTTGGTTAAACCAAGGAGATTAAAGTCTGTTTTTTTCCAAATGCAAGGAGGTGTTGTTAACGGTGGTTCTGAAAGTGGTTCAATTTCCACAGTGTCAAGGGAGGAAAACATGGTTCTGTCCTCAGAGGATTCTTCATGCACTGATCAGTCAGAGTTGGAGTTAGGCCTTGGGCTGAGCCTTGGTGGTGGTGGTTTTAAGATGCATCACGGTTCAAAAGATGCTCAATTTGATAGGATTTTGACTGCTAAAGATTTCCCTTCTCTGGTTCCTTCTGCTGCTTCTCCATCATCATCTTCTCTTTGTAGAGCTAATGTCACAGCTAAGACCAAGAGGACTGCTGATTCTATGGCTGCTGCTAATGGTTTTAGGTATGCTCAAGTTAAATCATTTATTACACTTAGTTACTTCCATAAGATATGTGTCTCATCAATTCCAGAACTTTGTTTCTATAAATACAAGACCAGGAGAAAGCTAGAATCATCCTTTTTAGGGAATTGAATGTACTTTTTGTTGTCGGTAGATTACATATACAAGGACATTTCTTTCATGGTTATTCATTCAGACAAAAAAGTATTGGCAAGAGAGACAACTTTTATTGTTAGACTGTTCAAGATTTTGTATGAATTTGGGTGTGTTTCCAGTCTATTTAAGATGAGTCATCTGGTGCTGATGTGTATCTTCAGGATATAAAGGGTTATTACTTATTACACGGTCTTGATCTTCAATTCCAAATTCAATACTTGGTTCCTCTTTGCTTGATGATAGGATTTTTCAGTCAGATGGCTGATTGTTATATCTTTCTCAGTTCATCATTCTGCTAACTAGGTAAATCCGAAAACAGGTGATTGTCCCAATATTATATAGTTGATCAAATTGCAGAGTTCTTGAACCAACCAATCCCCGGGAAATCGACGAATAACGTCGTTCCAGGATTAATGATGCACCAATTTATATGGAAAAGTGAAAACTGTACGTGCATTGCGTGTTAACTAGGTTCCATCTCAGGCATGGCACAATTCATCCATCGAGACCGGTTTTAATGTGTACACTTGTTCTTTAGTTTTAACCTTTTTGGTGCTTACTGAGTAGCTGAATTTTTTTTCTGCTAATGTACTATTTGGTTGTGGTGACGGGTGTTCATTACGATTTACGAATTGGCAGCTCTTGAATCTTCTCTTTGCTGATATGTTCCTTGTTAACATCTCTTGTTTTCCTTGAATATGAAACAGTCAAGTTGCGGGGTGGCCTCCAATCGGATTTCATAGAATGAATAGCATGGTTAACCAAGCAAAAGCACCAGCCATTGAAGGATTTAACTCAACAATGAAGAATCACAAAAATGAGACCACTGCAGTTGAGAAGAGTAAGAGTACTGTTGGCAGCTGCGGTAATGCTAGGCTCAGACAATCTCTTTTTGTGAAGGTGAATATGGATGGAATTCCAATCGGAAGGAAGGTTGATTTGAATGCCCTTGAATCCTATGAAAACTTAGCAAAAACTCTGGAAGATATGTTTCTCGAATCGACCCCAAGTGTCAGTCAAGTAGGTGAGGCCTTATTATTATTATTATTATTTCAACTTCCAAAAGACGAATGAACTAGTAAGTGCCCATTTAAGTACCGGTCACAGGGATGTTGTAAGCTATATATGATGACCATGTCTTAACTGATATATGGAACTTTAACCAAAGTGATTATGAATTCTTAAGCCTGTAATTGCGTATATAAAACCAAAATGTGGACATGAGTTGTCATGCAAAGCAAATTTGATAAGCATCCCTTTTGTTTTCTTGACATTGTGTCGGAATAGGAAATTTAGATCTGAACTTTTAGACCTTGAAATTCTACTGTAAAGAATGTCATGCTTCAGACAACACGGAAGATGAAAAATTTTCTATGATGATAATCGAAGCATGCTAACCTTTTATGATTTTTGTGATTAGGATCAAGGGCGCTGGAGCATGGCATGACAAACAAATTAACAAGAACTTTGAAACTGCTGGATGTATCATCCGACTTTGCACTTACTTACGAGGACAAAGAGGGTGACTGGATGCTTGTTGGAGATGTTCCTTGGGAGTATGTATCTTTTCAATTATGCCACTTTACATATTAATGTCATCCGTAGCTCACTCGACTGTTTTTAAATGAATACATTTTCATAGCCTGGGCTGAAATGTAGAACCTCATTTTAGTCTTTTATATGTTGTTGCATATGTAAGTTAATGCATGTGCCTTTCCTCGATTGCCCTGAAATTAACATACAGCAACAGTCATGGTGCTGGAACTGAAGAATCTAAAGCCGGATGATACCCAGATTTTTTGTTTTCCCTAAAGTACCAATGTATGACACATAGTTGGATGAGTATAATCTTCCAAACACATGAAGAAAAAAAAGTTTAGAAATTGAGCATTCTTGCATCAAACATATATACCCGGATCCAACATTCATCTCAAGTCTAGGCATATGATCTTACTGCATATGAATCCTCTCTGCTTTGATGCAGGATGTTCCTTAGTTCCGTGAAGAGGCTTAGAATCAAGAGGACATCCGAGGCTACCGGATTGGGTACGCAGATTCATAATTCATATTCTATTGTAATAATGTTTACGTTGCTTCTCCTTTAACATCTTAAGGTTTGCTCCAATTCATAATCTACAGCTCCAAGATTACAGGGAAGGAACCAGAGACAAAAAAGTAAGCCCACCTAGAACATCATTCTCTCAAGTCGACCATAGGATGAATAAGACATGCTGCTAGAAACATATAAAGCAGAAAACGAATCGTACAAAATAGTTAAAAGAAGTTTGACTGAGTAAAGTTTAAACCTTTGTAGTTCTCAGTTTGTTTCCACTTACTGTATCATTTGGTTTCTTTTCATCAGTCTCAGTTTACAGTGTCCACTCTCCAGGAACAGGAATCATAGGTTTTGTAAGGCACCAACGCCTTGTTTTTCTAGTGTAATATATTCAGACATAAGGGTCCCACTTCCATATACAAGTAAAATAATACGAGTTTTTTATTGGTTCCTCGTGATTTTATCCTGATTAATTTGTACTGATTAATTTAGATCAATTCATGTCATACACTCAACTTTGGTGAGTAAGTCTTCAATGAAAATCTTAATACATATACTACATAAGATTTTGAACTCAAAATTTATTTAAATGATACTAACATGATTATTATTTTGATCCTTGTTGATAAAATCATACAAGTTCTTAGTTTTTGGTTTAACTATTAATTTTTGATTTATTGACTAACTAGTTCAGAATAAATTTTGTAGAGGTCGAGAATCTAACGCGTTATCCTGTTAAAAAATTTAATCTTGCTTAAAGAATTTAAAACTTTATCTTAGATAATACTAAAAAAATTTAATCTTACTAAATAATCTAATGTTTTATCTCGTTAAACGTTAGATTTTAATTTTTTCTTGCTCAGAACCCAAATCTATTTATCAATTTCCCTCTCCAAATCTTTCGTTGGGAAGCTCAAGTCAACCATCACGTCTGCATTCCCCAAACAAGTCCAAGCCCATCTGTTACATGCTGGCTCCTATGACTTGTTCATGTAATTTCTAAAGTCGTCCAGCTCAGACCCAGAATGCATTTTTGTTCTCTTCCTTCGGGTTAATGAAATCTAACAAAAAATGTCAATAGTTACAGGCTAACACGTTTATTGAAGAAAATTGTTTGAATAAATACAGGGTGTAGAGTAAAAAAATTGCTTGTCTCCACTAACAAGGAGTTGATTTTTTCACCTTGCCCGCCAAAGACAAGCCTCCAAATTTTAAAACCAGACAGATACAAAGGTAATATTTATAATCATCTATGAATGCTTGGCATGGCAGATGGGTGTTCTAGAAAAATGGAACCTCAAGCAAAATCATTAGTTATTGTTTCTTGTATGAATTGATAAGACAGAAACATTAAACAGACAATCTTAGCTACAAATACACTAAAAACAATCAGTAAGAAAATAGGTAGCTCAAAAACAGAAAACTGTATAAACTGTATATATGTTTTGGTTCGAAACAAGGCTAAGCGCTTGATATGCCTGGTGAGCAATATTCTTAGTTGATGCACAAGGCACTTACAAGATACTCTTGTTTTGCCACAGGGAGACTGGATTAAAGATTTAGCTAAACTTGTATACTGTTTCAGAATTTTTCGATTTATGATTGATTTCTCTGCTCGTTCTTCCAAGAATTTTTCACTGCTTTGGCAGATTTCTCTCTGCTGCTCGTCCTTCGGTTTTGAGAAGAATGGATCCCATTCATGACCTCCGACTTCACATTGTCCTTCGTCTAATAAGTCATACTTCCAACTGTTTTCCTCCACAAAGTTATCATATTCGGTTCGACCTTGGATACTGTTCTTCCTCAACTTAGTAACCTTATTGATCACTGCCTGTACAGCGACATCAAAAGCGTCTCGAAGAGTCTCCAATTTAGAGCGCGGATCTGCATATATCAAACTTGGGATGAGATTTATGACTGCCTCCCTCATGATCTTTACTTGCTCAGGAGAGATTTGACTAAGCCTCTCCTCAATGCTAGCATTCCGTTTACGAATATCATCCTCTGGGATGAACACTGAATATGTAGTATAATTTTTCGGAAGGTGCCAAGTGTACTGTGTGTATGCCGAGCCAGGATGGAAGAAGACAGGAATACAACCAGCCAACATCGAATCAAATGCAGACCGCCGAGTGTATGAATCTCCTTGAGGTTGTAAGCAGAACCGAGAGCTCTGGAACATCTGCATTATACTGCTTGGAAAATGACACTTACTCTCCCCAAAATCACATTCCAACAACTTGCAAACATTCGACTTCCTGCACTGATCAATAATCTGCCCTCTTATTGACTTCGGGTTACCAGGACGAGGTGCACCTGCAAAAGAGAAGAGCCACTTTCTCTCCAAATTCCGCATCCGATCTTGCCATACAAAGACTTGCTCATCCTTGGCAGGATGGAAGTATGTTGGATATGGAATGCCAAAATCATTTGCATTCCAGGGGCTTGATTCAACAACCAGCATCGACATATTCCTTGCAGCAGGCAAAAACAGAAGCTTATTACCCCAATCAGATTCCTCCTCAGTCAATCTCCTGAAATCCCATGTAATCCTCCCAGCCACCAGGAAATGATCCTTCCCTCCCATTATACCCCACTCAGGCCTCTTCATCAACCAATCAACCAAATCGAGCGACGCAGCATCACGCCTCGAGATATTATATCCCCAAAGATACCTTGCAATATCGAACCCTGCGTAAAAGGGAACGAATATTGCAGCTGCAATGGATGAATCATTGGTCAAGCACTCGTACTGCTTCATTCGACTATTGAATATCACATCGACCGCAAACTGATTCGTGGCGTACCACCCGGTATTCTCAAACACCCCTTCCACATTCTCAAGAGGCGGACCAAGCCCTTCATTGCTAGTAAACTTACACATGTTAGTCCAAAGACTCAAACTCTTACACTCCTTAAGCATATCCTCATTGAACCTTGGAGGAAGATTATGCACATAAATATACCTTCCCCCACACGGATCACTCTTGTTATCCACCGTTCTTAAAGCTCTCATAAAAGGGTATGTCACCACCCTTTCACTAGCCGTGTTCTGAACGGGTTTCACCGCCGGTGGTTTCTCCTTCTCTTTACGGGCATAGGTCACCCGAGCAGGAACAGATTCGACATTAGTGAGAGGAAAGTCTAATTTAATTGGTGGTGATGGAAGTAAGTCCTGGACTGTGGTGCTCCCTCCTAGAACTACAAAATGGTAATACAAAAGCAAAATCCAGAAGAAAGCTGATAGAGAAGCTAATAGAAAGAGCCGTGCTTGTTGATTTTTAGGGGAACCTTTCTCCATTGCTTCGGGAGGAGCCAACACCACAGGACGGCGTCGCATCAGAGTTCGATCACCAGATCCCCCGAATACCCCAAAAGAAAAGAACACAAAAACCAGCTTTCTCCAAGAATTACCAAAAAAATCCCAAAACCCTAACCCTGAATCTCAATTCATCAGCTACAGTAAGACCTGAGGTTGGACCAGAGATCGAGAAACAGAAACAGATGAGAACTTTACAGCTGAATAAACACACAAATTCTCTCTATATGAATGATCTGCAAGTAGCCAAACTGAGATAGCCGGTGATATGGTTACGGATCTTTTGGCTTAATTTCACCAACAAACTTCGATTTTAAGAAAATCACTGACTCACTTTTCTGGGAAAACCATTCAACTGAATTCTTGAGGGGAAAACTGAGATCTAGGGATTAATAAAAAGACCGCAAGAGAAATTATCCACCTCATTATTTTTTTAATTTTTTAAGTGAAAAATCACTTAGAAAAAAACATGACATGAAAAGATGGGTAATTATTATTGGTCGGTCCCATAGACACGTGGTGAAACTGACACATGATATAATTTTTCGTACAGGACGGACGCATATTAGCAGGGTGCGCCGAGTGGTTGTTTCTGTTGTCGGTAGCCACTGGGATCTGATCACGTAGGAACATCTGATGACAATAAAGAACAAGAATAAAATAGGAGAACAAAGATGAAAGACAAAAGAGAGATATTTTATTATATTTTCAAAGTAGGGTTGTATACAATACTTTGTCCAAAAATCTACATTTATAGGCATAAGATGAAAATTATAATTTCAATGGGTATTAAACCCTAATAATAATGCCTATTAAACTTTAACTTAATATATGGATATCCACCATGAATAAATATATTTGTAACACTTCCCCTTCGATATCCATGAAGATAATGTGCCTCGTTAAAACCTTACTAAGATAAAAACCCTGTGGAAAAAAAATTCTTAGTGAAGGGAAAAAAAGTACACACATCTTTGATACGCATAACATGTTGCCTCATTAAAAACCTTACTAGGAAAATCCATTGGGACAAAACCTCGGTTAAGAAAAAAAAGTGCAACGCGTATTTACTCTCCCTCATAAAAATATCACATAAGATCTTTGAATCTTCATAATTCAATATTGAATACAATCTTCAAATGTTGAAGTAGATCATGCACTAGTGGATAAATCTTCCAAATCATTGCTTGAAATGATTCATTGAATATATTCATCTGAAAATCATAAGGGACGAAACTTGAAGAAATATGTATCGTTTTATCATATTTGATATATCCACCTTGAGATATAAATTTTGTATTATCTTTGCACAAGATAGCTTGCATTTTATCTTGTGAAAAACAGTCACATATCTTCAGGATATGTTTAGCCAAACACATATTTCGGCTTTGCCTCATGCATAACAATTATTTAAAGGTAATGATCTCGTAGTACTTAAATAATATTTCTGGACCAGCTAAGACACGATGCTTCCAGATCAAATAATGTGTATATTGTGCTTTAGACCAAGAATATCATTACTCTTTTCCTGAGGCAAAAAAAATACTTTGTTTATAGTAAGAGACCTAGCAACAACCATAAGGGTGATCAATAGATATGCGTTATGTATGTAAAGTCTCTTTCAATAATTTTTTGTATGTCGATTGATGCACAAGGATTTGAGGAGATCTCTTCACGAGTCTCAACGATATTCAAATCATCGACATACACAACAATAAAAATTCAGAATTAAACCTCTTAATAAAAATGCTCGGGGAAATAATTCATATAGCATTATACTAATAAGTATTCAATGAGGCGATTATACTCGTAATATTGAGATAGTCAGCACCCCTTGACTAATATTCTCAATATATTTCTGCAAATATCTTTAAAATTCAATAAGTCTCTTTGCGACTTTAACGAGCATAATGCACTGTAAATATGAGATAAAGTCTCATTTGGCAATAACATATTTGCTCAACGAGCATAATGCACTGTAAATATGAGATAAAGTCTCATTTGACAATAACATATTTGCTCAGTCGGAGCTTTCTACTTCCGGATATAGTACTCATATTATTCTCTTGCATTTAAAATGGAAAAATATGCATAATTATGCACCTTTTAATATGTGCTTCATTTCATTCACTTCGGGAAATGAAAAATATGTGTTCTGTACCATTCACTTCGAGGAATGGAAAAATATTAAAAAAAAATAGCACGTCATATCAAATCGGATCAAAGATAAGCTCTCAAGAACTCTTTCGATGCACTAATATTTTAGTACTTTGAGATATAGTACTCATTTTCCCCTTGTATTTAAATGAGAAAATATTTCTTATGCTTAAGTATTGTATAAGTACTTGCACTGTATGCTAAGCATAAATCGCCATAAATTATTGCATATTTTATTCCGGAAATAATCATATTCTTTTAAAGAAAAAATTAACATAAAAGATAAATAAATAATATATAAAGTAAGTTAACATAAATAAATAATAAATAAAAGTAAATTAACATAAATAAATAAATTAACATTAAACAAAATATATTAAAGATCAATTATTCCTTTTAGAATTTATAAAGGAAATAAATGGCAAATTATTCCCTTCAAGGGTTATGAGAAAAATTATCAATATTCAATTGAGTTGGATCAATAACGCCATTATTTTCGTCACAAAGAAAATCTGTTTATATTTTCTTTAATTTATCATTCATGATTATGGATAAAGTCCATAATACTTCGGCGTTTGACAAGTACGAGATCAATGGTTTGTACCATCGCATTGATAACATAAAGATTTTGTTATGATCTCTATCATTCTTGTCATCTTTATAATTCCACTTCTTGTGGATATAAGAATTCTTAAAATAATCATCTTATCCATGTCTATTTTATGATCTCAATCATGACCACAATTATTAATGTGACATTTATTCTTTCCGCTATAAAATATCATATTCACTTCAGGAAATGGAGCGGAGACTGATAGGTATTTAAAACCCTTGTATGATATTGTGTCTGTAAGACAACATTAATGTGTGAAAAGTGGAGTATGTTTTTCTAACATATCCTCATCAATGATACTCTGACTCATAATTGAGTTTTATTCACTAACCATATAGTGAATTATCACGTTTGCATTCACTTCAAGGAATAAAACAAATTCAATAATCGCATGGAATAAACATCAGGCTTGTATTCACTTCAGGGAATCAAATAATCACATGGAATAATCATCATGCTTACATTCACTCCAAGGAATGTCATAAATCCAATAAGGAATGTCATAAATCCAATAATTGCATGGAATAAGCATTATGCATGCATTCACTTCAGGGAATGCCTCCCATAAAAATTCTTTGGTCAAGACGATTTTCGTAACTTGAACTTGGGAGAAGTCTATAGTCAAGTTTTTCGACACAAAAAAATATTGTTTTCAAGCAAATATAGACTTTATAATATCCATACTATTAAATAGTAATTGATCAACCGATATATATATTCAATATACCCAAGGAACAAAAATTTAATCCTTATACGTGGCGTTGTTAAACCAGTTCATAAGGTCCTTTAAAAAGAACCTCCTTTGAGACCAGTAGCCTCACAAAACGGGATGTCCAGCCAATATACTCGGATTAAACCAACATAACAAAAACATATTAATTAATTAAAGGTTTAATATTTGTTCTAATATCATGTAATACTTAAAACATAATTAAAACATAAACTTTTATCATAATAATAAAATAAACAAATATTGATTATAAATAAAGATAAAAAATCTCAAATTAAATAAATAAAACATACCGAACTTTCCACTAATTTGAATATAGGATAAATTTAGTTACCAATATCTTGTTAAATTTTTTTTCGAGAATTGTCGGCAAGAACTGCGGTATTTGAGCCACTTTATCGCTACACAAATACCAAACAATCAAAGATTTTAATAAATTAAAAGTCAAATCAAAGATCAAGAGAGAAAAATAATCGATAATTAAAATATAATTGAAGGAGAAGAACTTATCTTTGATTTATGTCAATAACAAATTCTTTTCGATAACTCCTTCAAGATTTGAACGACAAATACCTTCGTTGGTTAGAGTCTCGTGCTGATAACGTGTTGTGAATAAAGTAAAGAACAAGAATAAAATAGGGGAACAAAGATGAGAGACAAAAGAGAAAGATTTTATTATATTCTCAAAGTAGGGTTGTATACAATGTTTTGTCCAAAAATCTATATTTATAGGCATAAGATGAAAACCCTAATTTCAATGTGTATTAAACCCTAATATAATAAAGCCCATTAAACTTTAACTTAATATATGGATATCCACCATAAATAAATATATTTATAATATATCTAAAATTAAAAATTATGGTTAAGATTCAATAAATAAGGATATAGTATATATTTTAGGATATATATTTTAAGATTTAAAATATAAAATTAGAGTTAAAATTTAAAAATTATTTTTAAAATAAACTTAGTAAAAAACACAAAAAAGAAAATAATTAAATGCGGATTAATTTTTAGGGAACACTACTATTTTAGTCGGATTAATTAAATACGTAGTCCATGTGAGTTAGAGCACTGAACTTATTTACTTATTAGAGCAATATATGCGTATTAATTATAATTTATATTCCTTCTTAAGACATGATTTAATGACAAGCAAGCAAAATCCTCGACATATACTTAGGTCAGTTTGATATTGTTTTTGAATAGTGTAGTGGAAAAGTGCGGTGAAAAAGTATAGTGAAAAAATTCTTTTGAAATTTTTAGTTTGAGATATATGTGTTTAATATTGCTGTCAAAAAGTGTTTTTAAAAAATAAATTACTATTTTAAACATGATGTTATAAGTTAAAAAATGACATAAAGATAAATTTAACTCTTAATGTTTATAGTTTTTATTATTTTAGCCCTCATTCTTTATTTGGGATAAATTTAGCTCTTAACCTAAATTTTTTAACAAATATATCATTTTTTAACTATCATGATGAATGCATCGTTAAAAATTTAATGATAATGATATATAATAAACATGTGATAATATATTTTAAATGATATGACGTCTAACTTATCAAATACATACATATGAAATATAATTTTATTCCAATATAAAATATAAAATAATTAAAATTTAAATAAAATATTAAAACTTAATTAAATCTAAAATACTTTTTCTATAAAACCTTAAATAAATTTACTATTCTGTTTTTCTTATATATAATTTTGAATTTTTTATTTAATTAAAACTTAAAACCTCCTATATTTAAATTTAAATTTAAATATTAAACTATAAATCAAAACCCTAAACTTTCAATTTAGATTAAACATTAAAATACATAAATTCTAAACTAAAATAACAAAAACTCAATTGATTAGTATCAAAATCCCTTACCATTGATTTATCGATAACAATCTTTATAAAATTCTTCTTTTTCCTGTGTTCATATTTTTTTAAATAGGATTTTGATTTCATTGTAGTTATGGTTGAGAACTTTTAGTATACTTTTATTTTAGATTTTATTAATTTTTAATATTTTATTTAAATTTTAATTGTTTTATATCTTATATTAGAATAAAATTATATTTCACGTGTATGTATTTGAGAGCTTAGATGTCATACCATTTAAAATATATTATCATATGTTATCATAGTTAAAATTTTAATGGACTAGTCATTCTGTTAGTTAAAAAATGAAATATTTGTCAAAAAGACAGATTAAGGGCTAAATTTATCTAAAAAAAAAAGGTCAAAATGATAAAAATTCTAAACGTTGAGGATTGAAATTATCTTTATACCTTAAAAAATATATATTTAAATGATAATCAATTTTTTTTCATATTATAATATTAACTTAAGTTATGATAAAATATAAAAATATTAATAAATGAATACATAAATTTATTTTTGAAAAGTACTTTTCAAAAGCGTTTTTGAGAAAAATGTTTTTTAAAAGTGTTTTTTAGAAAATTGACATGAATATATATAATTTTTAAACTAAAAAACAATTTATGTTAAATATAATTATGTATTTATAAAAATTAAATTATAATAAAACATAGTAAATGAAGGTTAAAATTGTAATCTAACTCCTTAAAAGTACTTTTCTAGTCGTAAAATTAAAAAAATTAGCTTTTGCGTTTTGGTTAAAAAATATTTTTCAAACATAATTTTTTTCTTCAAAAGTTGAATGTTTAGCATTGCTTTTACGTTTTAAATCAGCATTTAACCCAAAAACCGATTTAAAATGTAATGCTAGACGTAGTCTTGG
Source organism: Abelmoschus esculentus (assembly GCA_035048815.1). NCBI lineage: Eukaryota > Viridiplantae > Streptophyta > Magnoliopsida > Malvales > Malvaceae > Abelmoschus > Abelmoschus esculentus. Next base: position 13,479,622 of record JAUCBN010000031.1, read on the forward strand.
TCACGTGCCAAACTTCATTTCTAATTACGCTTTTCATCCTTTTAAAAACGAATTAATTAAAATTAGCCTGCCTTCTTTAACGAGCTGTCCGTCCGGCTGCCATTTTAGTGGCATCAGGCATGCACCTTAGAACTTTGAAGTCAAAAACTAATAGCGGCCGGCTCTCACTGTCTCAAACCCTATACTTTTATGGTCTTTTATTAATTTATAAGGAGTCTAATTTTTCTTGGTCATACAAGGAGATATAATAGAGAAAATTATATATTTAGCATTTAAGTTATATTTATATTATTATTTTGATATTTCAATTGTTATTTTTAATAAAGTAATATTTAATATATGATTTTGTTTTATGTTAATATTCAATCGGTAAAAATTAATAAAAATGATTATGTGGCTGGGTATAATAATTGTTTTAGTCCAATACAGTTATATATATACATACTATCAATTTAATTTAATTTTTTTATAAAATATGTATATGGATTTTTATAAATATAATAATATTTAATAAATCAAATACCTTCAAAATTATATTTATAATATTTTAATAATGAAAATTTTTTAGGATATAGAAAATGAGAGTGCGAATGGGTCAAAGAATTATTGAACGAAAGAATTAAAAAAATGCAATTGAAGGATAAAAAGAATAAAATATAAAATTGAGGGAATAAATTGATATTAAAAATATAAACCGAAATTATATTGATATTTTATAGTAATAGTTGAGCATATGATTTAAATTTAGTCGAACATAGACTTAAATCGAAATAAAAATTAAAAAAATGAGAAGATCATACAAAGTTAACAAGTTAATAAAATAAATTAAAAAAAAATTAAATTAATTCAAATTAATTTAAATAATATAAAATTTAAAAATTATTTTTCGAATCGAGTCTTATTCTTTTTATACGCAGATCACACACTTTATATATATCTAAAGTTTAATTTTATAAACATACTTAATTTTGATATGTAAACACGTCTTAAATTATTTACAAATCTTTTCTAGTCTAAACTAACTAAACCGATAAATATTATACGTTTGTGTGAACTTAAATTTACAACTTCTAAATTTTTGTAACAACGACGACAATAATTTATAAATCAATAAATGAATAATTTATCTATCTATGAGAAAGAATTCACTTACACGAATATAACATTGAGATCTATATATTTTTGTGATATTTTTATGATGAATATTTTAATAATTTAATTTTTAAATTTCATGTATCACGTACATTACATATATAAAATTTTAAATAAATTAAAAATATATAACTGTTATTTATGTAAAATATTTTCATCCGTAACGTATATTAATAAGGACATTACATTGGATTAGTCTGATAGGAATATTAGATAGATATAAAAATTCACATGCATAATAAACATAATAATTTTGATAAATTCAACGGTTAGATTATTAAAATCAATTGTAAAAAAAATTATATATATAAAATTTACTTAGTTTTATACTAATATAAATATTTTTTCATATTTCTGAATTTTTTCTTATGCTGATCCAATATAATGTATTATCAATACATATTTAAGGGTTGAATTATTTTCACAATGCTATATATTTTTAATCCAAGTCACGGTGGAGAGTCGAGGAAATACATGCGAAATTGTCTCTCAAACGAAGCCCTCCTTGTCTAGATAGGATAGGCTACAGTTAAACACCGTTGATGTAACGGGTCTTTCTCTTTTTCATATTTTTATTTGTGATTTTTGTTAAAATTTACTAAAAATTGAATTTTAAATCTTAACCCTAAAACTACATCATACTCCTAATTCACTAAACACTAACCACAATATCTTACCTTGAACCATAAACTCAAAATTATAAATCTTTAATATAAAGTGGAGACACCAGTGAAGACATAAAAAAAAAGTAGACGATTTACACCGTAACATAAAAAAAAAAAAAAAGACCCACACAAGACGGATAGGCAGGAAAATGGTCATGGGGTATCCCTTGGCATTCAACTTAGGCCTAGGGGGGAGGGGGGAACTCACCACACCAATCACCATGATTCTAGACCACACATCTCGCATACAACAAGGGAAACACGTTCACTGTTTTTTTAATTGTTTAATATTAGAACACCATCTATGTTTTGACACGTGTCTTGTCTTTCACAATTGAACTGCATGTGGTCTGTGAAACAAGAAATAAATGAGCTTCAATCAATGGGCGATTGGGATGCATCAGCTTATCAACCAGACAAAACACAACTGTATCTTGAAAAACCCATCTTCATGGAAGAAAAGAAACCAATAATCCCAATGGATCAGATTTCTCACTCAGTCAGTCCCAATCAAATCATGGGTTCTTTTTAATGGGTGAAAGATTTGCGAGTGTGATGGATCGAGCTTTGGGTAGGTTCTTGCCTCAGAATTCGGCATCGATATCTTACAACTTACTGCAGTTCCCGTATCCTAAACTGATACCATACTTCACATTGTGAAATAGTTGTGCACCATAGTATTAAATTATAGTTACGGTCAGTGTCGCAGTTGCGGATGCTGTGAACGTTACATAATACGAAATCGTTGATACAGTCGTAATTTATTTCAAAAAAATCATAATTATTCTAAAATATTATAAATATATATTTTACAATCATATTCTAATATTATAACATTAATATATTATTTTATTTATTTTATTTAATTTTTAAAAGTAAAATTATAATTTATAGATTAAAAGTTACCAAAAGATATAGACTATACGAACATTATAAAACTAAATAATGAACAAAAGTAATCATATTCTAATAAATAACATATAAATAATATCATGCTAAAAAACACATACATACTAAATAATGTAATATTTTAATACAAAAAATTTATTTTACATAACTTAAAAAGAAAAAAAATACATGCATATAAACATATAAACTTAATTCTTGTTCATCACCAAAATGAATGTTGTAGAGGATCTGGAGTATCTGTAGTTTCGTTAGTGCCTTGGTTTCGACTATTTTCTATTCCATGTGAAAAAGGCATCACATTATGAGCATCGTTGGTAACAAACGTTTGATATGGTAAATGGTAATCAAACAACCCATAACTTGAACTTTGGTCATGATAAGATGGATAATAAGTATTCGGCTGGTAGGAATAAGAACCTTCAGATGATTCATTAATTTCAATGAAGAAAATATTTGAAGACGAATCTGCAAATGAATCATGAAAGTGTTCTCTCATCCTTCCATGAGTTCTAGCATCACCATCTCTTCTATTTTAAAAATTAGGAGGTGTATTTATTTCAAACAATCCTAGATTAACATCAAAAGCATATCTGTACATTTCATTATTGTCACCATGATTATTATCATCATCATCATCACTACCATTACCATCACCGTCATTATCATCACTTGACGTCGATAGTTGAACATTATTTTCATGTGAAATATCATCTATATCTTCACCTTGAATTTTTTCATCAGTTTCATTAAGTAACTCTTCAGGCAACCATGAAACATTACGCTCACTATCAAGTAGAGGATCTTCTCTTTCTTTAATCCATACACTTAATGGATCTTCCTCTTCAAAAATGTTATCAAGGTTAATGGGATTAAAACCCATTTCTAGCTCTTGTGCACTCTTTCTTTGCATATGTCTTAGCTTCAACCTCATGTTATAATGGACGTAAACTAATTTTTGAAGCTTTTTATGCTTGAGTCTATTTCTCTTCTTTATATGTATCAAACTAAATGTACTCAAATTACGCTCGCAATTTGAAGATGAAGTTGTTTGACTCAAAACTTTGACAACAATGCGTTGAAGTTGAGGTGCACAATATTCATAATTAATCCACCATTCCGCTACAAAAATATAATTAATAAGATACAATTTGTAAAATATATATAAATAAATATTCATTATCTACTAAATTATAAATGTAAAATTCTATTTTTACCAGGACTAATCTTCAAAATTTTAGCTTGAATTAATGGTGTTCCAAAAGAATTTATTTTATCTCGATATAGTAACAACTAAAAATAAATAAAGTATTGTTTATAAAATGATAATTTATAAATTTATTTAAAAATTAAAATACATAAATACATCCTTGGTTCATTGCCAAAATTTGATTATTCATGGAAGGTTTTATCTTCTGTATAATATTTCTGACCCCAGCCATGGTTTTAAAAAGTACTTTATTTGAAGAATTGGCACCATATAAAAATTGTGGATTTAAATAATAACCTATATAAAATATAATATAATAAATATTTAAAAATATGTCGTAATTTAAAAATTAAAATTTAAGACGTACCAGCAGAATACAAATTATTATGAAGTTGTTTGTTCCATCTTCGATCAATTATGTTCCAATACTTTTGATAATAACGACAATCTCTTTGAATCGTCAATTTTGATCTATCCATAGCTTCATAAATAAAGCCCATAGTTGGTTTTTCATCACCATCGCACATCCTTAACACTTTAACCAACGATTCTTGAATCTTTAGACCGTCAAAAGTCTTTTTTCAAAACTGATTGGAGTCGATGATTTTCACTATGTCTAGTCCATCCGGTCTTTTTGTATATGTGGACCTTTTCCATTCTGAAGAAGTCACTATTTCTTTTAGTGTTTGTTTGCTTTTAACAATGCTTTTTAAAGCAATAAAATTAGTAGCAAATCTCGTAATTCTAGGCCGTAAGAGTTTTGCACCATTAGTATATCGTTTCATATAATCAATCGTTCATGTATGATTGTATATGAAAGAAGATATTTGTTTTTCTTGATCTAAAATCTTCTTCACACTTGTTTTGTTATCGATTTCTTCCAAAATAAGATCCAAACAATGAGCAGAACATGCTGACCAATACAAATGACTTCTCTTTTGCATTAACATTTGACCACCAGCTTTGATTGTTGTTTCATTATCTGTAACAACTTGAACAATAAATTCTTTACCAATTTCATCCACCATTTCATCCATTATGCTAAAATAATACTCGATGGTATGAGAGGTAACACTACTAGCGTTAATTGATTTTTTAAAAATAGTACCTCTAGGACTATAGACTAAGAAATTAATTATATGTTGATTTCTAATCCCTTTTCACCCATCACACATAATGGTTACACCTCTCTTTTTTCAAATAGGCTTAACGTCATTCACCCATTCTTGTATTTCTTTATACTCTTCTTCCAAATATACTCCTATCACCTCATAAGAGGAAGGACCTTTAGTCGATTTTCTAATTCAGCTGCAACTTGAAGTACAAGCAATAAAAAGGTGATTCTGCAATTCTTACAGGTAAAGCTTCATGCAATATCAACTTTGAAATTGCTTTACCAAGCTTTGCTTTTTTATTTTTTAAAAAGCTCGTAGTGAGCTTAGGTTGCTTCGATCTTTTTGATATTTCAAGAACCAGATCCATATTTGCTAATCTAACTTTAGGAGAGTTAAAATTAGTCCATTGATGTTCTCTTTCACTTCTTTCAGAATTATGAACACTGAATGATCTTCGGAATTGTTGAGTTCCAGAATTACTACCTCCTTCGAGTTCAAAACTTGAATCTTAACTTGTTCTTTGATGTTGCCTTTCTTCCCATTTATTCTTGATCTTATGCTCTCACGTCTTGCAATAGTTAACTCCTCCTTCTTAGTATCAATAGCTTTATCTTTATGATATTCTTTAAGTTGTTCAGTAACATTTTTTCTAATTACTGCAGAGAGATTTAAACGTGGTGCTACATTTCCTTTTTTTACAGCCAAATGTTATTTGAATCGTGTTATTCCTCCTTTGATAATTCTATCACAAAATTTACATCTGACATTATTACGAGAACCTTCAACGACTTCTCCCCACCTCTAACCGAAATCACCACTAGGAGCTGCGCTTTATTTTTTGAACGCGACATTTTTCCTACAAATAAATAATTATTCATTATATGAGATCAAATTCGAATAGAGAACTCATTAAAAAATCCTAGTAAAATAACAATCATTTTCAAAAATTTAAATTCAAATAATTTATGTATATAATATATTTTATTATATTTAAAAAACTCAAACAGAAAATTTCAGAACAAACTATAAAAAACTAAAAGTTTTAAACTAAGATATAAGATCATAGTATGATATTAACTTGTTCGTTGTCAAAGTAGACACAAAAGTTGTATGTTTTTGTAAAAGTTGAAAACTAATTATATGTTGTTAATACATTGAAGCACAACAATTCAAGAGAAATTTAAGAAAGTAATTGAGAAAAAAAATAAATGGATCATGAATTTTCACCCACATAACCACTAATATAATTTCGTAAGCTTACCTAAAATGGTCGAAATTGAAATGAACTTTAGAGTTTTCAAGTAAAGATTCAAGCTCACCAAGTTCATCAATTTTTTAAGATTCAAGCTCACCAATAAAGACGGTAGTGTACTGGTTCTTATCAATTATAGTATTATATTTTTTTAGCCATGTGTTATTCATTGTACTAAAAAAAACATTATTTTTTATTCTTTCACAACTAAAAACAAAAGTGTTCATATTATTTTCTCTACTCTATTGTTTGAACGTGAATTATAGTTTTAAGACAATCTTAGACAATCCTTATTGTACAAGTATTATTGTACTATGTTTTATTATTATTTTGTTTGAGTTGTATTATTTATTGTACTAGAATATTCGTTTTCTTTTTCTTTTGAATTATAGTCTGGTGTTTGTATGATGATTGTACTATGCATTATTTTGTGTGAATTAGGTGTGGTGTAGTGTAGTGTAATGTAGTGAATCTTAATTGTACTAGTGCTTTATATGTAGGTATTTTTTATTTTTTTTTCATTCATTTTTTTTCTTTCAACACTAAAAAACAAAATTATACATATTCTAATTTAATAATGATACATATTTTTTTTTTATTGTTTTGTTTGAATGATACCACTAAAAATCTTTAATGAGTCTTTTCTTGCATTACATTGTAGTGTAGTATTTTTTTATCATTATTTCACTATCCGTTAATTTATTTGAATTAAGTGTAATATAGTATGGTAAATCGATAAGATAATTGATAAGGTTCTTAAATCAATAAGATAAATATTTTATAAATTTTATTTACATTTTATAGATTGATAAGGTTTTTAAATTGATAATATAATTGATCTAACAATCGATGTTACATTGGTATTAAATTTTTTTTAAAAAATTGAGTATTCTATTTATATAGTTTTGTATTTCAAATCATTTGAGAGTTTATTGCGGTGTTGCGGCATTACGGCGCAATATATGGTGTATTGCGGTGTTACATAACGGTTTTATAACGGAAAAGTCGTGATGCGGTATTTATATTGTGTTGCGCCAATATTGCGTCGCGGTGACCTCCAAAAGGGTTACGATGCGATCGCAACGTTGCATTGCAGACGCAATTTAATACCATGTTGTGCACACATTTGGTAGATTGACCTAAAAAATGATAATGAATCTAACCTATTCGTAACTTGTTTAAACTTAAGTCAATCAAACCGACCCAAATCGACCTAAATTTGACTAAAAAAACTCGTGAAAGATTCAAAATAATTATATACCTATTTATATATATTAAAAATAACTTATTTAATAAAAAACAATTAAAAATTAAAAAAAAATCTACTAAAATTACATCATGTATTATAAATATTTTTATTGATTATTTAAATTAATAATTTTTTAGACATTTTTTTTCTGGTTATGAAAATATTTTTAATGAAATCCCATATTTTATAAAATAAAATATATATTATGAATATATTTATTTTTTTTGAATATCCATATATTAAGTTAACTTTAATGGACTTTAATATTAGGTTTTAATACCTATTGGAATTAGGATATAAATATAGATTTTTAGACAAAGAATCGTACACAAACCTACTTTGAGAATATAATAATTTGTCTTTCATCTTTGTTCTCCTATTTTATTCTTGTTATTTACTTTATTCACAACAATATATATAATAACAAAATTATTAATTTCTAACCGATAGAACTTGATGAGCTTCGAACCAAACACTATAATATTATTTCCAAGATAAGAACCTAAAATTCCAAGTTAGTAGTCCTCACAAAGCCAATCCTAATATAATTATTTTCAAGCCAAACTCGACTTGTTATCACCCCAGGATCAAACTATGGATCATATTAAAAACAAGAAACAAAATTACAAATGCGATTAACATTTTCTCACAACTGTACTGATCTCCTGAAATAACGAAAGGGTCAGTCCTTCCCCCCTAGTTATTCATTTTCCTAGTTTCAGCCAACGAAAACAAGCCTCCCCCTCCCTGCAAAAAGGGCCTACGACCACTAACGAATGCATAAATTTTATTAGATCTGGCTAATCAGCAAAATCACCTGTAATGGAAACTACAACTATGCACTCTTTCTGTCGTTCTCGTCTTTGAACAAGCTTTTTGAGATCAGAAGCGTTTTAGGACAAGAAACAGGGGGATGTGGGTGGGGAGAACAATGTAAATGAGATCCCAATAAAATTAAGGATAAGAATCTGGAAGAACTTTTTCACTGACTGTACAACCAAATTGTGGACCTCCCTTACGGTACTGGATAAGAAACTCGACCGGGTATCCCTGCACCTTATGGGGTGCCACACCCAAATCCGTAAAACTCAATGCTGCAACAAGGGTTAAATGAGATGAACACATCTTATAACAAAGAAAACTTACTGGCATTGCCATTAAAATTATACATATACATATGATTTACATAGGATAGTTTGAAACGATTTCAACTGACCATTTTCTGATACAATGGTATTGTTTGCAAATGCAAGTATTTGATCCAGATTGAAGATTTCAGGATTTGGTAGTGGAAATGGAACTTTCTTTTGAGTAATACCTCTCTAGGCATGGCAATTGCCTGAAACCATCGAACGATGAGCTGTTAATCTATTACTCAATGTTAAAACAGTAATAAGCAACGACAATGAATGTGATCATAAGAACAGAACAACGAGAATAAATCTAGAAGCACAATAATCAATTATGCGTTGATTAGAGTCATGATCAAGGAATCAATGGCACAACATGCCTTCCATTGATAATTTAAAGAAATCTTTACTTCTAGCAGAACTAGCTCTTTTACCATGCATATATAGTCAACACTGGCAATTAGACAACAGAACAAAAGGCTGCACCAACTTAGAACAGCTATAACATTGCTTGTAGCACTCGTCCAAATACAGGGGTTAAAATTTTACCTTTGCAATGGGTAAAGGTACATTTACATAGCGTGGCCATTCACGGATCACGTCATACATAAGCTCAGCCTGCAGGGTATTTTATGATCAGTTACACCAAGAAGCAAAGCTTCAATAAATCATCAAGAGGAAAAGTAACTACCAAATCATGCACAGTATAGATGTCTGGTCCACCCAACTCATAAATTTTCCCCATGCTGGCTCCATCATCTTTCAACGCCGCAATGATTGCAGAAGCAACATCGTTAACATATACAGGCTGGATTCCGTAAAGATACAAATGTTGGCCAAAGATGCACAAAACTCCCAGAAGAAACAGACCCAACAAATTTCAATTAAAGGATCCAGTTATAATAAAAAATCACTTGATAGATCCATCACCAATAAGTGGAAGAAAGCTATATATCTTGGCAAAGCGTGCCCATGGATTCAAAATCCGATCCTCAGTACCAATCATCACAGCAGGTTTCATTACAGTAGCCTGTAGAAGGAATAATATGATAAAAGTGATCATGTTGAAACCATAAATAACATAATGCGTGCAGAAGCCCAGGGAAGGCCAACTTTCATTGAGCTATGCAAACCTCTTTTCAACTCAATTTGGCCCTTTTACTATTCTCAATTACCTTCCCTCAAACTAACCAGTAACAAGGAAAGGGATGCTTTTGTAATTTTATTATGCACTTGGGTTCTGTGCTATTCAGGTTCTTGTTATGATTGCACTACCTGAGTTATGCTACATTCTCACTCACAATATCCTAGAGTTGAAATCAAATCTTTATACTAAGTCCAAAACTAAGTTTGGATAGTGTGAAATTCAACAACTTTGTGCAACAATAAATGCATGGCATTTTCCAGGTCATTTCTGAGAATTTTCCCTATACAGCTATAAGCTAAAAAGGATCAAAAGTTTAGTATTACACATTACAAAGGTGAAAATTAACAATTTACACCAATCAGAGCTTAAATAGCAAACGAATGAACTTGAAACCTACTTTTGCTTAGGATGACGGGAAAACATCAAGAACCGTTGCATAGCATGACAACAATATAGAATCAGTTTGCAAAATGAGCAAAGATATTATCATAGCTATAATCTAAGGGAACGGGAGTCAAGTCATCAACTCCATATTTTCACCTTTATTCTAACATAGAATGTTTGAGACACAACTTTGATATCAAATTCTCAAATGTACAAGCAATAGTAATACAAATCCGTATAGCTAAAACACGCTACTGTCTTAGTTTTAAAGGGCGCTAGGCATTACGTAACGTAAATGATCCTGGAAACCAAAGCATTAGGCGAAGGCACTCGCCTTTTGTAGGTAAGACGTTTTTTATATTAAAATATTATAAATATTATTTATATTAATTTAAATATAAAATAAGCAAAATAATATGAAAATAAAAAATATATTTTTTATTAAGTGATGAAAATAACTAATAAATATATTTATAATAATTTACAAATGCTTAAAATCAAAATATTTTACTCATGTAGATTTTAAAACTATTAAAAAATAACATTTTAATATATTAATAAATTTATATAATTTTAATATATAATTTTAATATTTTATTTAAATTAATAATTAAATATAAATTTTATTTTATTATATTAATTTATTTTAAAATTAACATTAAATTATTTTTCTTAATCTAAATTAAGTTATTTTATTTTTTAAAAATATCATTTAAATAAAATAAAAAAGACAGTTCAAAGAACTATGTCAACAAAAATATCATTAAAATAATTTTTGGACCTTACAAGAGCTATAAATAATAATTTAGAAAATAAATTAAATAAAAATCTTTATTTGTTTACGTGAAAAATAAAAATAAAAATAAGTTATTTAATAGTATGTTTTACTACAAATAAACACCTAGAAAATTAAAACAAATAATGTGATTTTATCCTACTTAATGTTGTACTAATACGAATATAAGGATGAATGCAGGAACATGTGAACGAGGATGAATGTAGGAACAAATATGTGAACGAGGATGAAAAACGATAATTTCTAAAATTACAAGATATAGGTAAGGTAAGGGTATATCTTATAAAATAAAATTTTAAATTTTTAAATAAATACAAAATATTATAAATAAAACTTATACTTCATAAAAAAATAAAATTTATAAATAAGTCATAATATTATAATATCAATTCTTAAGAATCAAACAATAAATTAAATCTAAAATAATATTAAATATTAAAAAATATTATTAAAATCATTCAAAATAAACAAATCATAAATAAATTATAAATATGTGTATAAAAATATATAATCATAAAAATAATAAAATTTTAATAAAAAATTAAAAAAAATCCTAACTAAACAAATATATAATAAAAAATAATTTTTTTCAAGCCCTACAAAAATTTCTCAATCCCACCAAAACCACCCTCCTCTTTTTTTCAATGGACAACTTATCTTCTTCGTTTCAACTTCTTTCAAGTGAAAAACTCGTTTTCTTTTCATCTTAATTCTTTCAAGCACTAAGTTCCTTATGAATGCATATGAAGTGTCAAAAGCGTGACGCCTAGAACCTTGGTTGAAGCGCGCGCTTTTTAACACCCAACAACATTTGTGGTTCGTCGCGCCTTTGTCGATCAAGGCATTTTTCAAGTAGTATCTCAACGCCTAAGGTTAGGCTAAGCGCATTTTTTAAAAGTAAGGCTATTCTTATCCAATAAACAACATATTGAAACACCTAAAAACAACCACAAAGTCCAAAGTAGCAAAATGCATTTAGCATATCATTTTACATAGGAACACAATAATGAATAACTTAATTAGAGAAGCCCAAGAAAAGACGGAAGCAAGAGTAACAATGGAAACAACAGAGAGACTTAAACACTCTTATATTTAGTTTGAAAAAACACACCTAGGCTCGTCTCAGACGCCAGATGATGAGATGGGACATGAAAACGTCTTGACCGACAAAGACGAAACGACAAACGACATACGTTGTTATGCGCTGAAAAGCGCATGCTTCAACCAAGGCGTTATGCGTTGCACCTTTGGCACATCACATGTGTCCCTAAGAAATTTGGTGCTTGAAAGAATAAAATGAAGAGAAGAATATAAAGCGAAGATGGGTTTTCCACTTAAAAGAAAATGGAGCAAAAAAAGATAGGTTTGGTGGGGCTGAGGAATTTTTATAAGGCTAAAAAAATATTTTTCTTTTTATTTATTATTATATATTTTTTAGTTGAGATTATTTTTACTTTTACTTTTTATTAAATTTTATTATTTTTATGATTATATATTTTCATACACATTCTTAATTTATTTATTATTTATTTATTTATTTATTTTAAATGATGTTAATAATATTTTTTGTATTGTTTAATATTATTTTAGATTTAATTTATTGTTTAAGTCTTAATAATTGATAATATAATATCGTTGTTTATTTATGAATTTTATTTTTAATTTTTTTATGAACTTTATTTATAATATTTTGTATTTATTTAAAATTTTAAAAATTATTTTATACGACGTACATTTGTCGTGCTCATACCCTTTAATTTTAAAAATTGCCATTTTTCATCTTGTTCCTGTATTTATCCTCATACTTGTATCAATACAACATAGAATAGAATAAAATCACATGATTTGTTTTAATTTCTCAAGTGTTTAATCGTAATAAAACAAACCATTAAATAACAAATTTTTATCTCTTTATTCTTTCCCATAAATGACATCACGTAAGTAAAGATTTTTATTTTCATTTATTTTTAAAATTATTATTTATGGCTTTTGTATGACTCAAAAATCGTTTTAATGATATTTTTGTTGGTATAGTTCTTTAAAAAATTATTTTATTTAAATGATCAACTTTTTTTAAATAAGAATAAAAATAACTTAATTTATATTAAAATAAATAATTTAATATTAATTTTAATATAAATTAATAAAATAAAATATATATTTATATTTAATTATTAATTTAAATAAAATATTAAAATTACATATAAATAATATATATTTATTAATACATTAAAATATTTTTTTAATAGTTTTAAAATCTACATTATTGAAATATATTGATTTTAAGCGTTTATAAATTATTATAAATATATACTTATTAGTTATTTTTATTATTTAATAAAGAATATATATTTTTTTATTTTCATATTATTTTATACTTAATTTAATATAAATAATATTTATAATATTTTAATATAAAAAACACCTTACCTACGAAAGGCGAGAGTCTTTGCCTAGCTCATAACGCTTTGGTTTTCAAGACCCTTTACGTCTCGAAACACCTAGCACTCCTTTAAAACTAAGCTCCTATAAAACTGTGTTAGAATTAATTCTCATTTCACAAAGTGCTTTCTATCTCTCGGGGGTGCAAGATCTTAGGAATGACTATCCAATACACTTAGCAAAATAAAACAAACCATTTTTTTTTATTTCCTTCCAACCTAATTTTCTTTATTTACAACAAATACATTATTTCTCACAACATATAGTGTGCACTCTATTCGATAATAATGTTTCATAATTATTGATACAGAAGCTCACTTTGCTTATATTATAATAAAATTATCGAAACTAAAGATTAGTTACCTCAGGAAGTTCTTTCAAAACAGCTTCTTCTCCAGCGGCCTTAACTCTTAGAAATCTTGATGGGGTATGTTCCTTGGCAATCTAAAATCAAGGAAAAACTAATACAATAAGAGCTTAAAACTCCACAAAAATTAAGCTTAGTTAAATGTAAATCATGGTTGATAGCACAAGATGACATGATACATAAAGTCACAATTTGCAAACTATAAACTTTTCTCAAGTTAAAAAACTGATAAAGATGCATCCCAAACAATTTGGCAATGAACTGTAGTAAATAACAAGAAATTCAATTAAACAATTTGATGTATACATCCAAACTTAAAGATATATACCAAACAATTTGGCAATGAACTGTTGTACATAACAAGAAATTCAATTAAACAAGTTGATGTATACATCCAAACTTAAAGATATATACGAACTACGATAGAGGCTCAAGTAACATGCATACCTCAACTCCATTTCCATAAAGGTTGAACATAATACATTTCTTCTACTCCAAACCCCATCCCCACACCTTCGTCCAAAAAAGGACCAAGGATAACATTTAGTCCATACACAAGAATAATCTAAAACTATGCTACTAACATTATCACGAAATTTAGGGTGAAAGTTTCAACATACCACTGCCAGTTGTTCTGCCATGAAATGGTTCACTTCCTCAAAGTTATAGTTTCTTGTCTCATACTCTCTCCCTGCAAATAAAAGGGATACCAATCATACAAATCCAAGATTTAAATTTCTACATTCTTTCATTGGTAGAATCAGATAGAGGACTTGTATACCAATGAGATTGATAACAACATTAGCCTTTGCCATCACAGCCTTGATTGAGTTTTCATCCCTTGGATCTATTTCATTGGCACTATCTGGGCACGAGAAATATAAATTAAACACATAATAAAACAGCAAAAAATGTAATTGAACATGAATTTCAATAAAAAAACAGAAAGGCAGTTTTATATGTTACTTGTCCCATATCTCCCATCAATTTGAGATGACGTGGGTTATCCTCGGAACCTCGGAATGGAACCAGCACCTGAGATCCCGTTTTAGCTAAAATAAAATAAAACAAAAATCAGTATACACACTGCAAATAAATCGTAAAATGGGATTCAAAAGTGAAAACAAAAACAAACACTCAGTAATGCACATTTTAAAGCGAAACATGAAATATTCTAGCAGCAAATAATGTACAATAATAACTCAAACAATAAGTTCAAATTACCAAGCTGTTGAAAAAGATAACGACCAAGGAATCCAGTAGCTCCAAAAACAGTAGCAATAATGCCACTGCAAGAGAAGGGAAAAAATCATTTCAGGCACCCTAACATATAACTTTCAACAAAAAAAAATGTTAAAAATTCCCAAGAAATGACCTGACGGATGATCGGCCACCGGTGCCCTTGCGAACGAGGTGGCCCATGCCCTTATGGGAGGCCAGCGTAGATCCGTATCGCGGATGGTCACCTCCATAACCTAAAACAATTGATGAAAAATGATTAAAAAACGATCAATCTGATAGAAATGCTAAACAACAAACATTAAAATATAAGAGGAAAAAAATAAATCGAGAAATTAAGAAGAGGGAATGCGAGTTTTACAGTGATCGGAGAGAGGGTAAATCGACTTGATATAAGATACAGAAGCCGTTGGCCTCAGAGAATGCTGCCCTAATCGTCTCGTGATCGCCTGCATCTTTTCTGGGTTTAGCTTCTCAGGGAGAGAAAGCGAAAGGAAGTGGTAGACTGGCAGTTAAGTGTTGTTCGGAGTTTAAAGATGAGATTTTGATTTTGGGTCTAATTTAAGTTTCCATTTTGGATTTGATTTGAGCTTTGTGTTCATTGTTTTCGGAAACTGGATATGCTAGCCCATGTTTTAGGCCTTTACCCATGGAAGCTTTAATCGGGTGATTCTAAGAAAAGACATTTAAAAGTCGGATAAAAAAATTGACCGATTTATTCGATCTTTTTTTTTACATAATTGGTTACTAACTATGTACACAATTTCTTATAAAAACTATAAGAAAAACGGTATATACATAAATTGTTACAAACGTAAGGATGTGTGTACATACACAAATCCTTACAAATATTGTAAAAGAAATAATATATATATAAAATATTACAACGTAAGGATTTGTGCACATACACAATTTACTACGAGAAAACATAATATGGTATAAATATTGTAAGGATTTGTGTATGTACACCAATCCCTACAAAGTATACACACATACTTACGAAAACTGTAAGAAAAAAGGTATGTACATAAATCCTTACAACTTCTCACCATGAGCTAAAGGAGACCATCCAATGGTAAGAATTTGTGTACATACACAATTTACTACGAGAATACATAATATGACACAAAAAATGGTAAAGATTTGTGTATGTACACAAATCCCTACAAAGTATACACAAATGCTTACGGAAACTGTAAGAAAATGGATATGTACCTAAATCCTTACAACTTCTGACCATGAGCTAAAGGAGACCATCACAAGGTAAGGATTTGTGTACGTACAAAATTTACTACGAGAATACATAATATGACACAAAATAGTAAGGATTTGTGTATGTGCACAAATCCTTACAAAGTATACACAAATGTTTACGGAAACTGTAAGAAAAAAGATATGTAGACAAATCCTTACAACTTCTCACTATGAGCTAAAGGAGGCCATCCAAGGGTAAAGATTTGTGTATATACACAATTTATTACGAGAATACATAATATGACACAAAAATGATAAGAATTTGTGTATGTACACAAATCCCTACAAGGTATACACAAATGCTTATGGAAAGTGTAAGGAAAAAGGTATGTACACAAATCCTTACACCTCTTCTCACTATGAACTAAAGGAGGCCATCCAAGGGTAAGGATTTGTGTACATACCTTTTTTCTTACAATTTTCGCAAGCATTAGTGTATACTTTGTAAGGGATTGTGTACATACACAAATCCTTACATTCCTTGTATCAATTTATGTATTACCGTAGTAAATTTTGTATGTACATAAATCCTTATCCTTGGATGATATCTTTTAGCTTATGGTGAGAAATTGTAAGGATTTGTGTACATACTTTTTTCCTTACGGTTTTCGTAAGCATTTGTGTATACTTTGTAGGGATTTATGTACATACGAGATAATTATGATTTGAATATTTAATATTTAAAGTAAAATAATTGTGTATTTAACATTCGAATCAAGTTTATTAGATATTTTGATTCAAATATTAAAATATTTGAATATTTTGATTCGAATATTAAATATTCGTATATTATGATTTAATATTTTAAATAATTGTTAATTTAACATTCGAATCAAATTTATTAGATATTTAATATACTAATATTAAATTTGATGTAAAATAATTTGATTCAAATCAAATTTAATGTTTTAAATATTCAAATCAAATTCCAATATTTTAACTATTATTTAACATTCGTATATTAAACATTCATATATTAAATATTCATATATTAAACATTTAATTTACGAATAAATATTCAAATAAAAATATTTTTATTCTAATATTTATTATATGAATATTTTTATTGGAATATTTATTATATGAATATTTTTATTCAAATTTTTATTATATGAATATTTTTCTTCGTATATTTTTTATTTGAATATTTTTATTTAAATATATTAAATATTCGTATATTAAATATCTAATTTACGAATAAATATTCAAATAAAAATATTTGAATAAAAAATATACGAATAAAAATATTCGAATAAAAAATATACGAAGAAAAATATCAACCTCATCCTATTCTTCCAATAGGGGTAGTTGTCCCCATTGAAGAAGGGTGGCTTGGTGATGGAATGTGACTCGATCCATGAACCGGAGGTGGAGGCCATTTGATTCTTCTTGTAGATGTGATCAACACACCTTGGATCTTCTTTGGTAGATGTGAATCTCTTCAAAGATTAGGCTCTGATACCAATTGTTGAGTTGATCGATCTTGAAGTATGGCCAAGAGGGGGTGAATTGGCAATTAAAAGATTGATTGAGAAATTTTTGGTAAAAGTGAAAAATTTGATGACAAACGATTTATAGTGGTTCAAGCTTCGAAACAAGCTCTACATCCACTACCTTAGCTCCCACTAAGGATTTTGAAACCAATTCACTATTGAATTCGATCTTTTTCTCGGTTCAAGGGATAACTGTTACAAACAAATCAATTTTCTACCCAAAATTGATTTGGACCTCACAAAGTGTTACAAGAGATTAGAATGGGCTAAAAGGAATTCTCTCACAAGAAATAAATGCCCCCAATACAAACAAACTCTCCCCAAACTCAGATTACAAATTATCAAAGTGAAATTACAAGAGTTGGGAGCAAAGATATGCAATTAGGTGCTTTGAGTTGGATTTTTGTGCTTGGATGATGCTTGAGGTTCAATAGTTGTTAATGCTGCTTGAACATCTTCATTTTATATGTCCTCATTGATTTCTAACCGTTGTGGTTGTTGCGATATGAAATAAAGACGTTGAGACTTCATCTTCCCGTCATAAATGCTCTTCTACAGGCACAGGTATCGATACTCGGGGAACCTGTTTCGGAACAGCCTATAAAAAGAAAGAGCCGTTGTGCATTTAATAGGGAGGGTATCGAAACAAGTATCGATGCCATTACTAAACTGTAATGGTGGGTATCGAACCATGTTTCAAAACATCTCAACCATATTTAAAGTTTTAACTACCACCAACAGTCAACTCATTAAATGCTAAAATAGCCGTTGGGAATTAAAGGGTGTATCGATACATGTATCGATACCATGAGTCCTATTTTAAAGGATTTTAAAACAAATAAAAATACATGATATGGTTCGATACATGGTTCGAAACATGCTTTTCCAGTGGCATAATGGTATCGAACCATGTTTCGATACTCGTTCTTAGTTTCAAGAACAAGGCTTTAAAATACAGTAGGGTATCGATACCGGTTGACATGGTATCGATACTCTCGTATCAAAACACTTAAAAATTTTATTTCAAAGTTCTTGGTTTGACTTGAAATCAAAAATTTTACTTAAGGACTTAAAAATTTATTACAAAATAGTCCTTTTTCATAATTGTTATATCAAAATCAATTTTGGTTTTACAGAATTCGAAAAGAAGACCTTCACTCCACTACCTATCCTTTACAAAGAACTGTACGCCCAACTTCATAAAGCTGACCTAGTGCGACCTTTCCATGTGACCCCTTTCAATCCACCATATCCAGCGTGGTATGACCCTAATGCCCACTGTGAATATCATGCCGGTGTCCCCGGTCACAACATTGAGAATTGCATTGCGTTTAAGAAACTTGTTAGAATCTGTTGAACACGGGAGTTCTACAGCTAGGAGAGTCGAATACTACCAACAACCCTCTCCCTAATCATGGAAACCAAGGTGTGAACAACATCGAGGAGGAGTTCCATAGAAGAACTATAACTAAAGTTTCTAAAGTGCAATATCCTATGAGGTGGGTATTCCAACAACTATGTGTGGCTTGTTTGATTGATCGGGGAATGGTGATTGTAGACAAAGGATGTGGCCAATACTGTGAATACTATCAAACAGAAGAGCATGAGATTCAATATTGTGTATAATTCCGACATGAAGTTCAGATGCTGATGGATAATAAGGAAATTGAGTTCTTTACGAAAAATGAAGAGAAAGAGTCTGAGGTCTGCACAACCGATGCTCCAGGTGGCAAGTACACTGCTCAAAAACCTTTTATCATCAGCCGTAGAGTGGATGAAAGTGAACCGTCCTGTCAAATTACTCCCAAGATTATAATCTCTCCCCCAACGACCTTACCTTTTAAGAGTATGCAAATGGTGCCATGGAGTTATGCCGCCAAAATCTCTGTACCCGGTAGTTCAAGTACAAAAGAAGTAGTTATGTCAGAAAAAGAGGAACCGATCCAAGAGAACCAGACGTCGGGACAAGATTCGTAGGTTGTAAATGAAGTAGGCCATTTCACAAAGAGTGGAAGGTGTTATTCCCCTAAAGAAGAAAAAGTCATCGATGAACCGAAGGATAAAGGCAAGGTAGTCGAGCAAGATCCAGAAAAGGTGTTTGGAGATGATCCACCAGCTAAAATTCACGAGCCGGTGACCGAAGCCCAAGCTCAGGAATTTTTGAAAATTTTGAAACACAGTGAGTACAACATAGTTGACCAACTCCGGAAGCAACCAGCCCGGATCACAGTGCTTGAACTGTTGCTAAATTCAGAAAAGCACCGCGAGGCTCTGCTAAAAGTCCTGAACCAGACATTTGTTGAACGCAACATCAATGTCAAGAAGCTTGATCAAATAGTGAATCACATTGTTGCCGATAATTACATTACATTCAGTGATGATGAGATCCCGGAATGAGGGATGGGTACAACCAAGGCCTTAAATATCACTACCCACTGCAAGGGATATGTGTTACCCGGGGTGCTCATCGATAACGGGTCAGCCTTAAATGTCATGCCTATGGCCACGCTACAGCGACTCCCTGTTGACAAATCGCATATGAAATTCTGTCAAAACTCAGTACTTGCCCTCCAAGTATTTGGGGATTCCTCGCTGGTCATTTATCAGTTACGGCAGGAATGGGAAACCAAGGATCCCAAGTTGGTCAAGTACTACAATCTGGTTCAGGAACTGATTCAAGATTTCGAGGAGATCAATTTCGAATACCTACCAAGAGAAGATAATCAAATGGCTGATGCCTTGGCCACTTTGGCTGCTACTTTCAGAGCAAGCACAATGGCTGAAATGAGATCAATAGACATGCAAAGCACTGAGTTGCCAGCTCACTGTTATGATGTGGAAGAGGAAAAAGACGGAAACCCTTGGTATTATGACATTCTTCAGTATGTTAAATCTCATACTTATCTTGAAGGGGTTACTGATATCGACAAAAGGACTATCAGAAGAATGGCATCAGGATATGTGTTAGATGGCGATGTACTTTACAAAAGGGGCAATGACCAGGTGTTATTAAGATATGTTGACACTAAAGAGGCCCGAGTAATATTAACAGAAATACATGATGGTTTATGTGGAACTCATGCCAATGGTCTCGCAATGGCTAGGAAAATTATGAGATGCGGCTATTATTGGTCTACCATGGAGGGAAATTGTATTAATTATGCTAAGAAATGTCACAAATGTCAGATCAATGTTGATAAGATACACTCACCACCATTGCCACTACATACCATGAACTCGTCTTGGCCTTTTGCTGCTTGGGGGATAGATGTCATCGGCCAAATTCACCCTAAAGCATCTAACGGACACCATTTCATTCTAGTGGCAATTGACTATTTTACCAAATGGGTAGAAGCTACCTCCTACGCCAACATTACACGAACTATAGTTTGCAAGTTTCTGAAGAGGGAAATTATTTGTCGTTATGGTCTACCATAGAGGATCATCACTGATAATGCCATAAATCTGAACAACAAGATGATTTCAGAAGTGTGCGAGCAGTTCAAAATTTTGCACCATAATTCCACTGCATATCGCCCTAAGATGAATGGGGCAGCAGAGGCTGCTAATAAGAACATCAAAAAGATCATATCAAAGACTACAGACACCTTTAAATACTGGCATGAGAAGCTCCCTTTTGCACTGTTTGCTTACCGAACATCAGTAAGGACCTCGTGTAATGACCCGGATTCGGATTCAAGGGTCGGGTTAACTCGTGGTGTTGGGCTTTTGGGGTCTGTCACGTGTCAAAAGTGTGCGTTTAGTGCAAGCGGACACATCGCAAGTAATAAGTGATAAGTATGTTATCGAGTTATCGTCTCCTCAGGGACTGGTATACTTAATATGCTTCCTTTATCTCCTTGCTCTGTGGAAAGGTAAAAGCACAAGTGAATTGGTGTGATTTATTTAAACTAAAATAATTGAATAAAAGTAAAGAGTCAAAATATTAGAGAGAGAGATGGGCCAGGATCCAGTTTTATTGTATTGTGGACTTGATTGACTTGTCTTTATCCAATGCAATCGCATATCTCTGCCCCAGCAACACTGCAGTTTACTGCCTGGGCAGCGATAACGCTGTCTGCCGCGGCAATCCCTTGCTCGTGGGCAGACTTTACCAAAGTTCGGCAAAGTGTCCTTGAATGACTCCGCTTATCCCTAAGCCAGAGTGCTGTTGATGACTAGTCCTTGATGATACCTCCCGGCGTGAACCAATTATACTCACCAACCAATCTCACACTTCTTTTAGCCGCTGAAACTTTTAACCTATCCCTAGGCCGAGTTAGTATTTCGCGATTGAAACACCATACTATTCTGCCTGTTACACTATTCTGCCTGTTGGGACTGCTGCAGCCCTGACACTATTTGCTTGCCTCGGCAGAGTTCCTACTGTGAACTATTTTTCCCTTATCTTTGCTTTTTATTCCTAAATAAAACACACGAAAGAAAAATACTAAAAGCGAAAATATTTAAAAATAAAAATAAGCTACTATCCTTAATATAATAATAAAGAAAAGGGGAGAGGTCATGTTACTGGTGGAGAGCATGCAAATGCATCTCCCAAATTTATTTTCTCCCTTAGGCCCAAATTTTGTATCGGTTGTGGGCCGCTCCTTAGTGCTATCTGTCCATCCGTCTTGGGCTTGATTTTCTTGCCGAATATCATGCCGAGCAGACTGCCCAGGCAGGATATCTTATTGTCTATTATGTGGATGGCCTTACATTCCTCTGGATCGTTATACCTTTTTAAGTTGTGGAATGCATTGAGTTTGACTTGTTGGTCATTGACTCGCATAGTTAATTCTCCTTTTTCCACGTCAATCAATGTACGTCCAGTTGCTACGAAGGGTCTCCCAAGGATAATAGGTGCGTTGTCATCGGCTTCACAATCAAGGACAAGGAAGTCGGCAGGAAAAATAAACTTGTCAACTCTTACCATTATGTCCTCGATTTTGCCTTCAGGTTGCACATAAGATCTATCCGCGAGTTGGAGCATTACTGTTGTAGGCTTCGGCCTTCCAATTCCAAGTTTTTGGAAAACTGATTTGGGCATGAGGTTTATACTTGCTCCAAGGTCTCACAGGGCCTTTCCTTCATAACTCTTTCCTATCGCACAAGGTATAGTGAAGCAACCAGGATCTTTTAACTTTGGTGGCATGCGGTTATGCAGCATTGCCATGCATCCCTCGGTGGCAGCCACTGTCTCAAACCACCTATTCGTTTTCTCTTTAATACCATATCTTTTAAGAACTTGGCATAGTTGGGCATTTGTTCAATGGCCTCAACGAATGGTATGTAGATGTGGACTTGCTTAAAGATATCGAGGAACTTCTTGAACTGTTGATCCTGTTTTTGTTTCTTCAACCTTTGCGGGAAAGGTGGTGGTGGTCTCATCTCGTCCAGGGTTTCTTTAGTTTGGAATCGTATACCTGGCACCACTGGAATTTTTGCTGCCTCGGCCGACTGCTCAAGCGCTGCAGTGCTTGCTGCCGGGGCAGTGTTGTCAGTCTCGGTTTGCTTAGCCTCTTCTCTTGATTGATCCGCTGGTTGGGTTCGGTTCTCTGGGATCTTCTCTTTCAACTGTAGACCACTCCTGGTAGTGATTGCCTTGCACTGTTCATGGCTTAGTACCTTAGCAACCTCAGTATTGCTAGGTAAGCCTCCTTGTGGTCTAGTGTTTATACATTGAGCAAACTGCCCAACCTGAGTTTCCAGAGTTTTTATGGCCGCTTCTTGATTTTGTAGCCTCATCTCAGTCCTATTCATGAAGGCGTCGGTCCTCTTGATGAAATTACTATTTTCCGCCATGTATGACTCGGTTTTCATCATGAAGGCCTTTAGCGTGTTTTCCAATGAATTGACCGGTTGCTGTTGCATCTACGGCGGCGGCATCGGTTGTTGAACTTGCTGCTGCGGCATTGGCTGCTGAAATCCCGGTGGTTGGGTGATTGGGTTTAAGGCATTATTTGGGTTGCTCCATGATAAGTTTGGATGCCTCTTCCATGAGGGGTTGTATGTGTTGGACATCACATTGTTACGGTTGTAGTTCCCAACATACATACCGGTTTCTTGATTCATGCAATCAACAGAACTGTGGTTACCTCCACATAAATCACAACATAAATCAATTACCTTGACCTCACGGGTATTGTTTTGTAATTTTAGGTTTTGCACCATCTTGGTAAGAGAGGCCAATTGTGCTGCCACTGAACTTGATGAATCTAATTCGTTTACCGTGGCTTGGCGTCTTACTCCTCCTCGCCTAGATGTGGGAAACTAGAAGTCATTCCTTGCGAGTTTATTCAAAATTTCAATAGCTTCCTCGGGTGCCTTGTCCAGGAGTGTGCCGTTTGCCGAGGCATCTAACATCATCCTTGTCGGGGCAATTGTGGCGTTGTAAAACATTGTCACTTGTGTCCATAAGGGAAATACATGCAGTGGAAACTTGTGCAATAGCTCTCTGTAGCGTTCCCATGCCTCGTACATTGGTTCGTCTTCAGCCTGTCGGAAAGAAGTAATTTCATTACGAATTCTATCATATAGATTAGTAGGATTAAAGGGAGTAATGAAATCACGGCAAAGTTCACTCCAGGATCCATTAGATCCCACTGGAATGCTATTCAACCAAGCTTTCGCCGTATCCCTTAGTGAATAGGGGAATAGCTTTAACCGCAAGACATCTTCATGGATTCCTTGGATTTTGAAAGAGTTGCATATTTCCATGAAAGATTTGAGATGCTGCCTTGCGTCTTCAGTTGCAGACCCACCAAATTGTCCAATTGTATTTAACATGTTGAACATAACAGGTTTAAGTTCAAAATGGGCTGCTTCAATCTCGGGTGTAACGACTCCTGGGTTCAGTCCATTTAAGTCCTCCTCCAAGAAATCTCTGACAGTCAACTGCCGCGGCCCAGGTGGCGGCGGTAGACCTTCATTTCTGGCAGATATGTTTTGTCCTGCCTGAACCTCTGCCATGACTCCTCGGATTTGTCTCCTCAACCTTAACCCTGTTCTTTCAATCTCAAGATCTAACTCGTATAAGGGGTTGGTTGGATTGGCCCTGGTCATACACCAAGAAAAACAAAAGTAAAATAAAAATAACAATAAAAAGGAACAAGAAAATAAGAAAAATAAAATTTAGTTGTCAGTCCCCGGCAACGGCGCTAAAAACTTGTCACGTGTCAAAAGTGCGCGTTTAGTGCAAGCGGACACAGCGCAAGTAATAAGTGATAAGTATGTTATCGAGTTATCGTCTCCTCAAGGACTGGTATACTTAATATGCTTCCTTTATCTCCTTGCTCTGTGGAAAGGTAAAAGCACAAGTGAATTGGTGTGATTTATTTAAACTAAAATAAATGAATAAAAGTAAAGAGTCGAAATATTAGAGAGAGAGATGGGTCAGGATCCAGTTGTATTGTATTGTGGACTTGATTGACTTGTCTTTATCCAATGCAATCGCATATCTCTGCCCCGACAACACTGAGTTTACTGCCTAGGCAGCGATAACGCTGTCTGCCGCGGCAATCCCTTGCTCGTGGGCAGACTTTACCAAAGTTCGGCAAAGTGTCCTTGAATGACTCCGCTTATCCCTAAGTCAGAGTGCTGTTGATGACTAGTCCTTGATGATACCTCCCGGCGTGAACCAATTATACTCACCAACCAATCTCACACTTCTTTTAGCCGCTGAAACTCTTAACCTATCCCTAGGCCGAGTTAGTATTTCGCGATTGAAACACCGTACTTACCCCTTTCGTGAATCTAACTCTCCCAAGCTTAGATAAATGGATTACTCACAAACTTCCCTCCCGGGCTTGAATGCAAGAACAAGGAATAACAGAGGATAAGCAAACCTTGATAATCTTTATTGCATTGAATAAAAGACAAATTACAATCTCCTCTCACCAATACTCCACAACCTTCACCTAAACCCTATGAAGGTTTTAGAACATGATGGAGAGGAAGTAAACAAGAGTAGAAGTCGGCTCTCCCTAGGTATTTCGATATTTGATACATTGGGTGGCTAGGTCTTTATATAGGCTAGACCTAGGGCAAACCTTTCCTAAGTAGAATACAACTTGGAGTAGGGAACAAGTCAAGTATATAATAATAATATATTTCCAAGTTTGAATTCGGCTAAGGGGGCTTTCCCGCGTGGTCTTCTTTTGGGCTTTTCCTTGTGCTAGCCAGCTCTGAATCATGGGCTTCAAGTCCAGACACGTTCCTTGGATTTTTTGTCTTTCCATCGCCTATCACTTTGCTTCCTATCTTCCTGCTGCTGCCTCGGCCTTGTCTATGCCGCGGCATGATTTTCTTGCATAGATGTGAAAACGCAGTAAAACATGCCTTTTTCTATAAATATTATATATTTAAGTATAACTTCTAAATATATCACATTAAGCACATGCATTGGTTCAAGTGGGTGAATATTTGGTGATAAATACCGATAAAAGGAGTATAAAGTGATAGTGTGTTGAGCACTTATCAGGGGCCTTGTTGGGCCTTAGTGTTGTTGTTGGGCTTGAGTTTAAATTAAGGTTTGGGGTAGAATGGTAAAAGGCTAAATGAGATGTTGGAAAGAGAGGAGAGGGGTTTAATTTTCTGCATCTTTTGCAGAAACATGATCTCACCTCTTCACTCCTTTTTCTTCATCTTTTCTCTACCCATTTTCTTCCCCAAACACCATCATCAAAGGTTGGTTTTTGATAGTCAAGCTTGTAGAATCCCGTTTTAAGGTAAGAGAAGTTTTTGTTCAGCTTCATGTGATCTTTCTAACAAGGTAAGTTTGGTTTGAAGTGGTAGAGGTAAGGTTTTAGAGGGGGGTTTTGAGGATGAACGGGATTGGTTTTGTAGGAGAGTTTTAGGATGTTTTTAAGGTTTTTTTAGCTTCCTTAAATCATCTAGATAGAGTGGTAATGGTTTGGTTATCTTCTTTGTAGTTGGAGAGCAAGGAGAGCCTTCAAGAAGCTTAGGAAAGGAGAAAGCTTAAGTGGGAAGAACGAGTTCGTTTTTGCTGTTGCTTGCTAAGGTTGGTACTCCCAACTTGTTCTTACATTATACATGTCATGGTAGATTGCATAGCATATAGATTCATGTATGTATGCTTGATTTTGCTTGGTTTGAGCTTGGTATGCTTTAATGGTAGAAATGGTATTAGTGAGTTAAATGGCTGAAAAATCGTGCTAAGACATCCTAAACATCCCTAAGAACTGATAGGAACACTTTAGAATCAAATAGATTAATGTTGGGGAAGAACCCTTAGAAATTTCTAAGTGCAGACCTGTTTTTCGTGCAGGGGTATCGATACTCGGGCTACCGGTATCGATACCCATAAATGGATTTTGGCTTTGTGGACAGGGGTATCGAACCATGGTTCGATACCGGGACCTCCAGTGGCATAATGGCATCGATGCCAGTATCGATGCTGGAGGGTTCCCTTTTTGTTGACTTTGAAAATGGTCAAAGGGTATCGATACTGGTATCGATACCCATGGTTCGATGCCTTCTTTGGGTAGGTATCGAGGCTGGTGGTTCGATACCCTACATAAGGGTATCGATACCCCTGCAAGAACTTAACAAGATAAGCTTCGTTTGAGGTCCGATAAGTGAATTAAAGGGTATATTGAATCTTAGAAGTAAGGAAATGAATTGTTAACATGAATTTGATGTTTATAACCCCAAAAGACTAAGTTATGTTAAGTTTTGATACGTTTGATGTGAGGATCCTAGGTGGATCGCTTATGTGTGATGAGTCCTTAATTGTTGGAAATCCGAATATCCATAAGTGTTGCAACACGTCGAAGGCCATCCGATGTAACATGTCGGATGATGTTTGAAGACTTTTATTCCGAGTGTTGGGCGGCCTCACTCGAAGACGTTCGATGTAACATTCCGAGCATGGGGTTGGTTGGGCGGCCTCCACCCTTTTCCGAACGTTGGGCGGCCTCGTTCGAAGATGTCCGATGTAACATTTCGGGCATAGGATTTGAGGGCGGCCTCAATCCTGAGTGTAGGATCCCGATGCTGTGTGGACGCGGGCCTCACTCTTGTGTATTATTTTGTGATATGATATGCATATGCTGTGTGCGATATTATGCTTTGATTATGACATGTGGTAGGCAAGCATGCTAGATCATCATACCATGTACGATATTTTATATGTTATGTTTTACTGCTTATGATATGCATAATGTTGGCCGAGTTCGGCGTATCCACTGAGCTTTCGTAGCTCAGCGTTCGAAATATGTTTTCGTGCGTAGGTTAGGTGAAGCCGGTTCGTGGAGCACCATCAAGGTTGGATTTTAGCATCGACCGTGTTGTTAGAGTACATGTATTAGATTTAGTGGGCTTGTACTATGTCAAACCCTATGTAATGTAACTCTGTTTATTTTAAGTTGGATCGAATGTTTTAAACGGTTTGTAATATGTTGGAGCTCCGTTTTCTTTAACTTATTTTGGGATTTTGTTTTAACTTAATGGATTTATGAATCGTATTTGGACTTAAATTTGATTTATCTGTTGGGCCCTTGAAAGGAAATTTTGGAACACAGGTTTGGGACGGAGGCCCAATGTGACATCCGGGTCGGGTGTTACACCTCTACCGGGGCAACCCCATACTCATTGGTCTATGGAATGGAAGCGGTTTTTACCTCTCGAATTTGAAATACCTTCTCTCCGAATATTGAGCGAATCAAAGTTGGAAGACGATGAATGGGTTCGAATTAGTTTCGATCAATTAAATTTGATAGAACAAAAGAGATTGAGTGCCATTTGTCATGGTCAAATGTATCAGAAAAGAATGATGCGAGCCTAAAATAAGAAGGTCAAGCCCCGAGAATTTTAAGAGGGAGATATGGTGCTTAGAAATATCCTCCTTATTTAAAAAGATTTTCGAGGAAAGTGGATGCCTAACTGGGAACGGCCGCATGTTGTGAAAAGGGTCTTCTTAGGGGGAGCGGTCTTCCTAACGGAAATGGACGGGAATGAGATAAGCAATCATGTGAACTCCGACTCCATCAAGAAATATTACGCTTGAGTCTAAGGGAAAAGAAGGAGAAAAAGAAATAAGAAAAAAGAAAAAAAATGAAATGAAATGAAAAAAGAAAAGAATGAAAAAGAGAAAGAAGAACAGAAAAAGGGGGTTTGAGGTGAAAACCCAAAAAGGGCACCATAGAACCAAAGGAGGGTTTAAGGTGAAAACCCGAAAAGGGCGCCTTAGAACCGAAGGAGATTTTGAGTTGAAAACCCGAAAGGGTGGATAAATGTTTGCAAAGCCTGTCACCCCGTCGATACTTTTCAGAGGCTACTGTGTCAAGATGAGTAACAAGATCTTCTCTATGGTTGATGAGTTCCAATATCATTCATACCCGTGATATGGAAAATTTTGTCTCGAGTTTAATCTTTTTCTCTTCTTTCTTCCTTACGTGTTTCATGTTTGCCATGACTTTTTAATGAAAATAGCTATATTAAATATTCTTGGTACGTTATATCCACCTCTTTCTTGCATATTCATAAGTGAATTAACAAAGAACGTTAATAAACAAAGAATTTTCAGACACTTCTATGAGTCATCCTATTGACTATAGGTTAGTGAGAAGCAAAATCCAGACAAGCGTACAAAAAGAAAGCGGAGATAGCATAGAGTTGAACTTTACAAAGGTGAAAACCCAAAAGGGCACCTAAGTTAAAAAGAAAAAAAAGGAAGAGAAAAGAAGGGAAAAAAGAAAAAAAAACAAGAGAAAAAAAGAAAATACGAAAAGAGAAAAAGAAAAGGAAAGGAAAAAAAATGAAAGAAAAAGAAAAAAGAAAGAAGAAAAGGATTGTCAAAGTGAAAACCTGTAAAAAGGCGCTTTGAAAGGAGCATTTTCAGAGGCATTATCGAGAAGAAGAAATTTTCAGGATAACCACATTAGCATTTGTAGCTTGCGTTCTAACTAGGGGATGGTTCACAAAGGAAAGTTGGATTTAAAGAGATAAGACGAGGAACGTTCAAGCAACCTTCCTTCTTTTTACTCCAAACATGCATCATGTAGAATAGGGGCATACTAATCCACATTATTTTTGCATCATATGCATTCATACAGGAAAAAAGATAAGAAACAATCCCCAGAAAAAACCAAGCCTCATGGCCTACGCTCGAAGAGAGGGGTCATACTTAGCAACATACGCTCAAAGAGAGGTGTCGCACACCACGGTATATTCTCGAAGAGAGAGACTGTTCATCATAGTCTACGCTCGAAGAGAGGGGTCATACTTAGCGACATATGCTCAAAGAGAGTGGCCGCGCACCAAGGTTATTCTCGAATAGAGAGACCGTTCATCATGGCCTACGCTCGAAGAGAGGGGTCATACTTAGCGACATACGCTCAAAGAGAGGGGTCGCGTACCACGGTATATTCTCAAAGAGAGAGACCGTTCATCATGGCCTACGCTCGAAGAGAGGGGTCATACTTAGCGACATACGCTCAAAGAGAGGGGTCGCCCACCATGGTATATTCTCGAAGAGAGAGACCGTCCATCATGGTCTACGCTCGAAAAGAGGGGTTATACTTAGCGACATGCGCTCAAAGAGAGGGGTCGCGTACCACGGTATATTCTCGAAGAGAGAGACCGTTCACCATGGCCTACGCTCGAAGAGAGGGGTTATACTTCGCGATATACGCTCAAAGAGAGGGATCGCCCATTACGGTATACGCTCAAAGCGAGGGATCGTCAGATGATGCAATGGTAAGAAATTAGAGAATCTCTGAACAGGGAAATCGGATAAAATTAGTGCTTATTGTCTTTGCTTCATCATTGTTTTACAACTGATAAGTGCTTAATTCACTATCACTTTTTACACCTTTCGTGGACAATAATCACTTAATCTACACCTACTTGGACTAAAGCATGTACTTAATGCGAGATATTTAGATATTCTGCTTGTGTGACTTATAAACATGATATTTATAGAAAATGCAGGCTTTACGGCACCTTTTATGCAATTGCAAGAATATCTACGGCCGTGGCAGTAACTGAGGCCGAAGCAGAACCTAAGGCCGCGACAGCAGCTGAAGGACAAGTACCGATATTGTAGGCGAACTGAAGAAAAAAATGAGATGGACGTTTCTGTACAAGCAGCACAATGATCGGAGCCGGGAAGCGAGCAGAAAGCCCAAGTCAAAGGCCACACGAAAAAGAATCCTTGTGGGAATAAACTTAGAAATAAAACAAATATTTTATTTATCTACTTGACTTGTGTTTCACTCCAAGTTGTATTCCTACTTAGGAAAGGTTTGCCCTAGGCCAAGCCTATATAAACCATAGCCGTCCAAGGAGAACAACATACAACGTACGAGAGAAAAGAGTTCTCCATAGATTTTTAGAGTTTTCTTTGTTTCCATTATGTTCTAAACTTTCTTAGGGTTTAGGTGAAGGTTGTTGAGTATTTGTGAGAGAAGATTGAACTTTTTTTTTTGTTTTATGCAATAAAATATTAAGGTTTGTTTATTCTTTGTCATTCATTGATCTTGCATTAAAGCTCGGGAGAGAAGTTTGTGAGAGATTTATTTATCCAATATCGAGAGAGTTGGATTCACGAAAGGAATAAGTACGGTATTTTTCTCGCTGCAAAATACTAACTCGGCCTAGGGATAGGTTAGAGTTTCAGCGGCTAAAAGAAGTGTGAGATTGGTTGGTGGTTATCATTGATTCACGCCGGGAGGTATCATCAAGGACTAGTCACCAACAATAATTCGACTTAGAGATAAGCAAAGTTATCCAAGGACACTTTGCCGAACCTTAAAGAAATTCACCCAAGAGCAAGGGATTGCCGCGACGGACGTTGGTCTTCACTGTCGAGGCAGGAAACTGCAGTTCTGCCGAGGTAGTGTTGCATTATTGCACAGAACAGAAACAAGTCAATTGAACTCACAATATGATTCAACTGGATCCTGCCCATTCTCTAAATCTGATTTTATTTCCATTCACCATTCTCTTTTTACTTTTCAGTTATTTTAGTTTTCAAAACAACCAATTTAATCTGTCTTTTATTTCTTTTACAGAGCGAGAAGAGAAAAAAAAACATATTAAGTACACCAATCCCTGTGGAGACGATACTTGATACTTATCACTTTATTACTTCCGACGTGTACACTTGCACTATTTGCACACTCTTTTTACACGCAACAACAACGATAAAGTAAAGAGGGGCAACTGTAATTACTAATTTTATCTGAGTCTAAACCGATTTTAATTTTTATTTCTTTTCGAATAACGAGCATTAGTTAACTTATTGTTATAAAATCCAAAAATATTAGTGTAAGTATATTAGTATATTTAGTTTGTTTTTGCTTTCGTCATTTATTTGATATTTAAATCAAAATTCCAAAATAGTATATATTATATCACTTTATCATTAAAAAATCAAAAAATATATATGTATTTGTTTTATCATATATTTAAAAAACACAAAAATATTATTTCTATTTTATTCTACTTATTACGTTATTATATATTTAAACTAAAAAACCAAAAAATATTATACAATATATATTTATTTATTTTCGATTACTTTGTTAAGTGTTTATACCTTTTTCCATTTATTATTTTATTATATTATTTTTACCTTATCTATTATTTCTATTTACCTTTATTATTAATATATTTATTTTATTTCATTTTTATTATTATATTATTATATATAAATAAATATCAGATTTATAAGTTAAACCCAAAAGCCTTAATTAAATAAACAACCCAAATGTTTTATTAATTAACAGTCCAATAATAATACACATAGCCCACAAAATTAAATAACAACCTAACAAATTAATTACATAGCCCAATAGCAGGGCCCGAACCCGGTTACCACGTGAAACCCTAGTCTAATCTGTCTCCCCTCTTTCCGCGCAGCCCGATCTGGACCGTTAGATCTGGTCCCAGATCTAACGACCACAAATGCAAGGGAGAAAGCTCCAGAAGGTTCACGCGTGGCACGCACGGCCTTTCAATCGCCCCACGCGCACGTACAATTCACGCGTCAGACGCTTCGAGTCCCTAATGACGCTTTCGTTGCTCCGGCCACCACACACGCCAATAAGGATGACCACGACATCATTGCCGATGAATCCGACGATTCTTGTTCGATTTATGCCACCAATATTCCCCTCCGGCCACCATTCGAACATACAAAATAAGCCAAACATTAGAAACAGAAATGTAATGCTAATGGGATGAAGGACAAACCGAAAATAGAAAATTTCAGAGACTTTCAGCAGACCAGGGGACAACGAGCAGAGGCTCACATGAATACAACCAAAAAGGACTCCCACAATAAAAAAAATGTGATTTTTACTCATGTAATCAGGGGTATAAACAGAGTCATTCGGAATAGTTTCAAATTCTGGAATAGAGAGAAAATGTATTCCTTTTCAGTTTTCTTATTTTCTCTAGCATACATTAGGAAAGAAAGGTTTTTAGGGTTTCATTTTTAGTTACCTTTGGAGTCTAGGCCGCCTCTTCGTCTTCTTCGGTGATAATCCCACAGTTGTCGCGCGTTTAAGGGTGAACCGAGATGCAAAAGGTCCTCGTCATCTCCGTCTTTCTTTCTGTTCCGAGAAGAAAACCTTTTTCCTTTCACTTCGTTTTCAAAAAAAATGTGCTAGGATTTTGGTTTTGTTTTTCTGCATCCGAAAAGAGATGATGGCTTTTGATTTGGGGTCCTGTAAAGAGAAGGAAGGTTCGCCCTTTTTCTTCGTCGGTCGCCGCTAGCGGCAGCCGATACGGCCTAAATCTGGGTATGATGGCGGTTTTCTGGGATTTTCAGATGAACGCGATGAAGGTTCATCGTTGTTCTTGGATTTCCCTAAGAACACAGAGAGAATTTGGGGAAATAATTTTGGTCTCAATTTGATGAGTGGCTGGGGGAGGCTTTTTTTTGTGTGTGTTTGTGTTTTATACCCAGGGAATATTTTAGAAATGGTCTAAACATATTTTAAACCCCTCCGTGTTAAGGCTTTCATACCCCAAGTCCCTAAAACTTTAATGCCTCTTACATTTTGGTCACATTTTGTGTTGCGAGCACCATTTTAATTGTGGTTATATCATTTATAGGTCCTTCCGCCTCCCAAAGCTCGCACCTAAGGTCCTTCCTCGTTTCAAAATAACGATGGAAGGGTTTGGACGTTCTAAAATAATTATATTTTGGTCATGGATTAAGATTAAATTCCGATATTTTCGTTTTAACTCCCTGGTTTCTCTAACTTTTTCGATTTCAGCCTTCTTTTTTACTAGTGTCCTATTTTGGTCATTAATTTTAAGCCCCCTGATTTATTTTCACTTTTGTTTTGAACCTAGAATTTTGTTTTTGCTTCGATTTACTCCTTTTTCAGTATATTCTTGAGTCTTTATTTGTTTAGCTTGCATTTCATTTTAATTATTTAATTTATTTATGTGTTTCATATTGCTCATTTAATTTTTGTATCGTATGTTTACTTTTCATATCTTGTAATGATGTTGTATTTGTTTTTATTTATGCACTTTTTAT
This sequence comes from Abelmoschus esculentus, assembly GCA_035048815.1. NCBI lineage: Eukaryota > Viridiplantae > Streptophyta > Magnoliopsida > Malvales > Malvaceae > Abelmoschus > Abelmoschus esculentus. Next base: position 13,513,942 of record JAUCBN010000031.1, read on the forward strand.
ATGAATCAAAATCACAATCAACATATTCTAATTAATGAATTAATTATTACTTTACTCGATCGTAGCGAGCCCGACACCAAACGAAGTGGTGGCGGTGTACACGTCTATCTTCGAGTAAAGAGACATTATAATGTACCCGAATTTTTAAATAAATAATCGATTAAATTCCACTTCAAATAGGGATTTCCAAATTAAATAAGCGGTAAATATTTTTAAGGTATCAATTTTAGGCGGTTAAAAATGGTAACACCGTTTTTAACCGTAACTGACTCTCGAACCCTTTCAATTTCAAATCTCTGGTTTTACGGTGCCCAGTCTACCAAAGTGACCGGTGGCGACTCCCTTTTTATTTTTTTAAACAGTTTTTTCAATTAATTCTCAAATTATCTTCTAAAATTTCTAATTTATTTTTTAACTATGTTAAATCCATTTTTTAAATCTTTCAATTATTTTTATAATTACCCCTAAATCCCCAAAATTCCCAATTTTCAATTCAATCTTTTCTAAACCCTAATTCCTTTTAAAATTTTCTTCCCTAATATTTTAAAACCCTAATTTTAACTTAAATTTTAAATTTCTCCTTTTCGAATCAAATTATCTTTTCCAATTAACATTTCAATTTAATCCCTAAATTTTTAATTTTAACCTAATTTTTCCACTAACGAATTTTTATTTCCAAACTTCGATTTTAAAAAAAAAAGGGTCGCTACAGTATGTTATATAAATTATGTTCATATTAGTTCAGGTTAATAACAGATCGAGTCATTTATTAGGTTGGGTTTAAAACATGTCGGGTTCAAAATAGGTCGGATAAAATCAAGTCTCATGTCAATTCAGTCGGGTAATATCAGTTATCTGCCAGATCAGACTCGGGTTCGGGTTTGTTTCAGTCGGATACAGGTCGGGTTTCAGGTCCACAGTAACATGTTGAAATCGGGTTCGGGTCATTCTCGGTCAGATACAGTTCTGGTTCGGTTACTATAGTAACAGGTCCAACTCGAGTTCAGGTCAACAACAGTCGTATACAAATCAGGTTTGGGTCATTACATCCTCGGGTCAAACCACGTTCTGACTCGAACAGGTTTCAGGCAGGTTTTCAGGTCGGGTCAACTTTTTACATCCCTACCACTACCTTAACTCCCACTAAGAATTTTCTAACCAATTCACTATTAAATTCAACCTTTTTCTAAGTTCAATGGATAATCTTTACAAACAAGTTAATCTTTCTATCTAAAGATTAACTTAAACCTCACAATGGTTACAAATATGAAAAATGGCAATAAAAGTTTCTCTCAACAGAAAAATTTGTCCAATTACAATCAATTTCTCTCTACAAACTCAGAAAATAAAATACAATGAAGATTGAATGAGTTAGGTTACAAGGATTTCATAATTAAATGCTTGGAGTTGGATTTGGATGCTTGGATGTTTTCTTTAAGATCAATAATTGATGTTGCTGCTTGAATTACTTTTTTATGCCTTCTCATTGAATTCTAACCGTTGAAGTTGGTGGGATCATAAATATGGACGTTACACTTTCATCTCCCACCATAAATGTACTTCTGCAATTATCAGTATCGAAACGCGGGTTATCTGTATCGAAACGGTACCAAAAGAGAAAGAGTCGTTATGTGCATTTAATAGGGGTATCAAAACGCCATGTAAGCGTATCGAAATGGTCTGTCTTTAAAACAAGGGGCGTATCGAAACAGCTAAAGAGTTGTATTGAAACGTTTTGGTTCTGCCAAAAGTCGTATTGAAATGCCTCTAAAGTCGTTTCAAAACGGGTCAACTCATTTTTAAAGTTCGTGTTAAACAATGGTCAAAAAAATTAAATCTCAAAGAGTCGTTGGAAAATTTGACCTGGTATCGAAACGCATATGTGACGAATCAAAATACCTTGAATATTCATTAATTTCATAAAACACATGATGGTATCGAAACAACCAATGGTTGTATCGAAACGTCTGTTCTGATACTAACTTTTAAAGTTTCGAAACAAAATTTTACAGATTCAGAACGTATCGAAACGGTCTAAGATCATATCGAAACGCCTGTTAGAACTTAAAGAACTTAGTGGAAATTTTGGAGGCCATATCGAAACAATTTTCAAGCGTATTGAAACGCATGTAACAAAAACACAAGTTTGACTTTGCAAAACACTTAGAAAATTCTTTTGTGTTTTTGGTTTGACTTAAAGATATTTGTTTGATTTTTCAATTTGGAAAGAACTTAAAATTTTATTTTAAATCGGTTCTTTAACTTCTTTGTTATATCAAAAATCAATTTTAATTTTATAATTTTATTAATCATTTTTATACAATCAATTAATATAATTTGCTTATCAAATCAAACATCAACTATCAACTAATTGTCAAATAACGATCTACACAAAAATGTGTTCTAAAAAAATCAACTAGCTTAATATTTTACATTAAAAGAGCTCATCGAAACTAAAAGGATGCGTTTGATCGAGTTAAGTCAAAAAAATTTAAGTTATTTAAGATTTTTCGAATTTAGTCGAGTTTATATAAAAATTAAATCTGGTTGAATCGAGTTAAATTTTTGAGTTTATGTACAAATTTAATTATAATTATTTATAATATTATAATAAATATTAATTTTAATTTAAACAAATTTCTATATTCATATACGATATACATATATATTTATTTATATTTTCACATATAATATATATAATATATCAGACATAATTAATAAACTCAACTTAAACTTAAAAATTGATAAATTAATTATTAAAAAATTTAAATTATTTAACATTTTTTTAAACTTTATTTAAATTTTAAGTTAATCGGATCAAAATAAATTATTTTTTATATTAAATAATTTAAAATTTCGAATTAAATCTTATCCCTAATCAAAATGTCAATGACCATAAAAATACAGAGGATACATATTATTAATCGATATATTTAAAAATAAAAAGTTTAATTAAACTCGCTTAAACTCATAACCCTTAAATTATTACACCAACCATAAAATGATTAATACTTTAAACGTATACTTACTATATTTAAACGATCCATAATTTTTTAATATTGGCAATTATACTTAAATGTATCTAAACTGGCGACCTCTTAAACACTATAAGTACATAACAATAATTATTTAATTGAACTGATTGTCTGTCCATATAAATTATTAGTTGAACAAATATTAATTATATAGTTTAAGTTAGTTCCATAATCGTATATTGTAAGAAGAAACACGTGCTTATTTTTTGTTACAGGATTGGTGGATAAATTAAACACGGTTGGTGCAATAATTATTTAATCCAACCGATTTAATCCGAAAATTTTAAAATGATAATTTAGTATTTCACATTCGATATGAAAAAATTAAATATTTAATTTTGTATATATCAAAATTTCGAATTAGATATCCAGATATCTAAATTAATGATTAGATATAGATATTTTTAATTAACGATTTTATTCATAAAAATTTTAGATTCTCAAATATAATAATTAGCAAATTAATAAATAGCATAACAATATTTATATTCATAGAAATTTCAATTTTTCATATATAATAATTTTTTAATTTATATCTATAAAATTTTTGAATCTTCATATAATCAAATATCTAATCTAAATATAAAATAAATTATATATATTTGATTTAAATTTTTTAAATAATTATTCTGAATTATCCGTAAAATAAAAATATATTAAATATCTAAAATTTTTAGAGAATTTCAAGAAATATTGTATTTTAATTTTCTTTTTTTCAATATAATGATTGTGAGAAATTATTTTTCGAGATATTATATATTCTACAATAAAATTAAAATCGGTATCAAGTGATTCCGTTTTTAGATAATATCAATTAAAGTCGGTATAAGATGAATTCGATTTTAAATAATGTTTGAAGTTTCAATTGTCATGTAATCTCTATTACTATTTGAAGTTGAAACCACCTAATTTTGTCTTTTAACACTATCAGACAATTCAGGAAAATGACATATGTCACTCACTGTTTAAAAACGAAACCAATTAATTTCAACTTTAAAAATACTATAAAAACTATATATTAAGAAATAATTTCTCCATTTCACTTATTAAAAAAATATTTCTTATTCTACTATATTAAACGAAATTTGTCAATTTTTAATTAAATTAATAAATAAACTAATCAAATCAGATTTTTTTTCACCCCTGCTTCTGGTTATCCCATGCTAAGTTTCAACCACTTAATAACTACACTTCTAAAATCATGAATACAAGGACCAGTTAATTACTTTTAATTAAAATCAGTGTCAGGGAATTAATTTTGCATTAATATTTGATCTTTGAGCATTTAAATTTCCAGTCTGATTTCACACTTCCCAATGCCCACGAATGGTACGGGAAAAAGACAAGAAACGTGTAAGAAATAAGGTCAATTTCTTCGTTAAGGAACCAACTCAGCTTCACTCGTAAGGATAGCAGACGAGTAGTTACGGATTTTACGTCATATTCGTATTAATTGGAGTAGAAATAGGTATGAGTTTGATGGGTAGTGAGGGGGTCTGGATGTAAAAAATCATATTCATCATTAATAGTAGGAAAATGATGAGTTTAAGACTTTACCCGCACTGTATCCACCTGCCTCATATTCACTCGCTTCGTATCCGTCTGTCATATTAATTTTGAATCATTTCTATTTATAGACTTTGATTATGTCTTTTATTATGGTATTTTATTTGCTAAGATATTAATTTGTTTTAAAATCTATGTTAATCCTTAAATATGTAGACTTTGAACTCAATTAATTTAGTTTGAAAAATTGATGATATATGATCGTGCTTGAATTAATCTGGTTAAAAATTTGTAATGTATGGATAAGTAAAATTTATAAAAGTGTAAATATGTTTTAGCTTAGTTAGCTATATATATTAGTTAGTTTTAGTTAAGTAGAATTTATATGAGTAAAAATATGTTTTAGTTAAATTTCTTATCGTTAGTTAGTTAGTTAGATGTAGTTAAATTTATATAGGTGTAAATATGTTATATATGCACTTATTCAGTCAATAAAGTATGCAAAATTTACTATTTTTTATAAAATTCTATGATTTATTTTTACATAATTCGATATTAGTAGTTGCTTGTAGGCATGTACAGACGGATACGTTTTAAGTGGTGGGTGTGCGGATGGATTTAAGAATGTACCCGCGTGTGCAGGTGTGAATTTAAAAATTGTATCCACCGTAAATAATGGGTATGTGTAAGGATGTAAAAACAGTTACTCGGATAGGTTTTAGGTGGGGTATTATCAGGTCGGGTAAAATTGGATATAGGTCATTTCAGGTTGATTTGATGTTTTGACTCGATTTGGGTCGGGTGCGGGCCTATTTCAGGTCGGGTCCATTTCAGGTCAGGTTCATTTCAGTTCGGTTGCATTTCAGGTCGGGTTCATTTCAAGTCGGTTTTATTTCAAGTCGAATTAATTCAGGTTTTAAATTCATATTAATTAAAATTATTAAGTTTGAGTTTAGTTCAAATAAGTAATTAAGTAAATAACTGATAGACTTTGGGTTGAATGGTTGATCATTCATTTCGAATTAATTATTTAATATCTAATGTCTTTAACTAGCATGAATCTTATTAAAAATAAATATTACGCACTAGACTACTAAACAAAAATATCATTAAATGATTCATACCTTAAAATTTGGACTAAATTACAAAAATTAAAAATTAATACGGAATAAACATTAGACCAAAAAGAATAAAATTTTAAATTAAAAAAAGATAAACATTATTAAAATAAAATACTATCTTATTAAAAAGACTAAACTAAATTAGAAAAATAAATAGTAATTAATTTGAAATAAAAATAAAGTTGTAAGGACTAAATTAAAAAAATTATAAATTAATAATAGTTAAATTCGGTACCCGTATCGATGCTGGAGGGTTCCCTTTTGTTGACTTTTAAAATGGTCAAAGGGTATCGATACTGGTATCGATACCCATGTTTCGATGCCTTCTTTGGGTAGGTATCGAGGCAGGTGGTTCGATACCCCACATAAGGGTATCGATACCCCTGTGAAAACTTAACAAGATAAGCTTTGTTTGAGGTTCGATAAGAGGGTTAAGGGTCTTAATGAAACTTATAACTAATGAAGTGAATTGTTAATACGAGTTTGATGTTTATAAACCCGAAAGACTAAGGTAAGATAAGTCTTAATATATCTTGTTGTGCTAAGATCCTAGGTGGATCGTTTATGTGTTTGAGTCCTTGTGTGATGGAAATCCTGATATCCATAAGTGTTGCAACACGTCGAAGGCCATCCGATGTAACATGCCGGATGATGTTTGAAGACTTTTATTCCGAGTGTTGGGCGGCCTCACTCGAAGATGTTCGATGTAACATTCCGAGCATGGGGTTGGTTGGGCGGCATCCACCCCTTTCCGAACGTTGGGCGGCCTCGTTCGGAGATGTCCGATGTAACATTCCGGGCATAGGATTTGAGGGCAGCCTCAATCCTGAGTATAGGATCCCGATGCTGTGTGGACGCGGGCCTCACCCTTGTGTGTTATTTGTGATGTGACATGTATATGCTGTGTGCGATAGTAATACATTGTTTATGCCATGTGGTAGGCGAGCATGTTAGATCATCATATCATGCACGATATTTTATATGTTATGTTTCACTGCTTATGATATGCATAATGTTGGCCGAGTTCGGCGTACCCACTGAGCTTTCGTAGCTCAGTGTTCGAAATATGTTTTCGTGCGTAGGTTAGGTGAAGCCGGTTCGTGGAGCACCATCAAGGTTCGGATTTCAGCATCGACCGTGTTGTCAGAGTACATGTATTAGATTTAGTGGGCTTGTATTATGTCGAACTCTAGGTATTGTAACTCTGTTTATTTTAATTTGGGTCGAATGTTTTCAAACAGTTTGTAATATGTTGGAGCTCCGGTTTCTTTAACTTATTTTGGGCTTTCGTTTCAATTTAATGGATTTATGAATCGAATTTGGACTTAAGTTTGATTTGTTTGTTGGGCCCTTAAAAGGAAATTTTAGAATACAGGTTTTGGGCCGGAAGCCCAATGTGACATCCGGGTCGGGTGTTACATTATCTCAGTCTACTCAGTAATTAATTTAGCATTTTAACATCCACGTTAGACTCCCGTTGCTTTTTTAATGGTAGAGGACCAGTTTGTGACAAAAAAGATAGTCAATGGACCAATTTATAATTTTTTATAGTCAAGGGATATAAAAATAATTGAGATATAGTCGAGTGACTATTTATGTAGTTTACCCTAAATTTTATTAAAAAACAAGGGTAGGGTTTGGGTTTGTTTCCTCTCAGCAAACAATGTTCTTCTTTAACCAAAACATTATTTCTTCAAATTATAACTAATTTGATTAAATATTAAATACAAAAAATTAAATATAGTATTATTCATATTTCTCAAATATCACATTTTACTTTTAATGATAACAAACAAGGCAATGATCATTTTATAATAAAATTATAATACTTAAAGTTTTAAAGATTAAAATAAATATTTTAAAATAATTTAGTAATATTTTTTAAACTTAACAAAAAATAAACTATACCAATAATATAGAGTAAAAGTTTTTACGTGTATTAGATATAAATTCTTAAAAGATAATTATTTTATACACCGATTAATTTTTATAAACGTTTTAATTTTAAAGTTGAAAGATCAATTTAAAATATAAGATTTAGGGTTTTAAATTTAATAGTTTAATATTTGGTGATTGTTATAAAGTTTAGGTTTAGGGTTCAAATTTTGAGCTTATAGAATAAAACATACATCCTTATCATATTACCTAGGGGTGTTCATAATCGGGTACCCGGGATTTCGGGTACCAGGAATTTTTGGGTACCAAAATGTCGACCCATGACCCGGCTCATAAAAACCGGGTACCCGCAAATCGGGTACCCGTAAAATTCGGGTACCCGGTTTAATTTTTTATATATTTTATAAATTTATTTTTTAAAAAATATATAAGAAATACTTAAAATTTTATGATATATTTCAAACACAAAATTATTAATTTGAGATAGGTTTTAAAGATAAATATTTGGATATATATGCATATATTAAAGTTTATCGATAAAAGAATATATTATTCTCAATCATAATTTTTTTTCAAATCTCATATTGACAAATTAATACAAATATTTATGAAAAATTTAAAACTTAAAAGTATATAAGTATAAAATGAAGTTAAGGATTTAAAATTAATTTTAGAAAAAAATAATAAAAAATATATAATAAAAATATAATTTAAAATTTAAAAATATATATTTATTAAAACTACCGGGTCGGGTACCCGGTTCTTAAAAAATTTCGGCCCTGACTCGGCCCGACTACCCGGAAAAAAATACAAATCGGGTACCCGGCCCGAAAAATTCGAGTATTTTATTATAAATATCCGATAATTTTTAATCGGGTAAGCGGATCAACGGGTCAGATAATTCGGGTCGAGTATTTTTGAACACCCCTAAATTATTACCGTATAACCTAAACTATAACCTTTAAACACTAACCTTAACAATAACACTTAAATTTTAAACCTTTATACTTAAAACCATAAACCTTACATATTAAACTAAGTCTCTAAACCCTAAAATTAAAATAGAAAGTAAAAAATATTGACGTTTCTACCAATAATTTTGTATCATTTAATCACTTTTAATCTAGTTGTTTAGTAGCATAAAATACAGTGTCGATAGTAGGGGTGAATATTCGATCGAAATGAATCAAAATTTTTTAAATTATTCGAGTTGACGAGTCATATTTTACAACTTAAACTTTATTTGAAAATTTTTTGGTTCGAGTCGAGTTTAAGAAATTCGAGTCAAATCGAGTCGAGTTTTCGAGTTCCTATAAATATTTAATTGTAATTATTTATCAAGTTATAATATGATTTGATTCCAATTTAAACAACTTTCTCTAATCATATAAGATATGTAGCAATATTTCATATGTAGCAATATTTCTTTATACTTTTATATATCAATGTTTATATATCATAAAAAATTGAAAGATTCATCTCAAACTTAAAAATTAATCTTTTAATTACTAAAAATTTCGAGTTATTCGAATTTTCATTTTACAAATCGAACTTTATTTAAAATTTTTTGAGGTCGAGTCGAGTTAAAACAAGTCGAATATTTTCGCCTCGAGTCGAGTTATTCGTTTTTTCGAGTCGAGTTTTGCTCACCTCTAATCGATAGTAGTAACTAATTCCCTCGTCACAAATACTTTTATTGAGAGATAAATGATTGATCATAAAATATACTCTGTTCGTATTGTTAAAAATTGAATCTCTTATCTTAGAATTAAGGAATGAAGTAAATAACCGCAACATATCTTATAATTAAATTATTTTAATTTTTAATATCATTAAATTATTTTAAAATATAAAATAATTAATGTTTCATAGTGTCAGAGGATTTTTTTCTACTCAACAAGCATGCTTTGAGATTAAAATTTAAAATTTAAAACTCTTAACCCTAAATCGTAAGTTAAATCCTAAATTTTATACTATACAACTTAAAAACATAACTTATAAACTCTAACTTTAAATTTTAAACCCTTATAAAAATTAAATTTTTATTGTCAGTACATTAAATATTATTTTAATCTAAAATAATAACCAAACTTCCAAAAGTTATTTAATAGACATTAAACTTTAATTTTTATTATAAAAATTTAGTATATCATTAATTATTGAAGTGACAATTACAAAAATATACTCCTAAACGTTGTCGTTTCACAACTGCAGAATGGAATATTAAAGTGGTGAAAGGCTTGTAATTGTTTTGTTTATACACAGATATATCACAAAGCTAACAGTAAATCATTTTAGCATGTTCCTTCTAAATCTTGAGCTGAGGCATGTCAAGAACTAACCCCAGGCCATAATGAATCTATATACAACAAAGAATACAGACTTTCTTCAATCTGCTTCAGAAGGAAAGTAACACACAACAGAAAAAAACTAAGGGCTATATAGATCAATTCATGCCTGGAGGGCTTAGATTTTGAGTGGGAGTTTCAGGACGTACACTGTAAATATCATCGAAATGAAGATTTACATCCGCTCCCCCGGCTTCAAGATCATCCAAGTATGTTGTCCGGGATAACAGATGAGAATCCCTCCAATCAAGGAATTGATTGTTCTCTTCTACACTTCTCTCGGAGAGGTTATCGTAAGGGTGGTTTGAAGGATAACGGTTGAAGTCGGGAGGGTCAAGGAAACTTGTTTGGGGGTCTGCACCGTGCGAACCAGTTCTAAGCCACCAACTGCTACGTGCTTGGTGCACTGTTTCATTTGTATCGTGATGCTGAAGTACACTCTCATGGAAGAAAGGAGCTGACGTTGAAGCTTCAAAATGCAGCTTTGGCCAGTATTCTTCATCTCTTGCTTCGTTATGTGTTGTGTTGATCGGCACCCAATAATCACCATGCTGTTGCTCCGCTTGTTCCAGTGGACTTGTAGCAGTGTCTCTTCCATAACTGGGCACATGCTGAGCTCGAGAGGTGTAATACCAATCTAGAAGATACGGGTGATTCTTTTGATCAGCATCAAGTAGCCATAAAGAACCCGTATTGTAGCCCGTGCGCGGAATATTCTGCTGTGTTTCCATTGATAGAAGGCCATTTCTATCACTGTAAGCTCTCAGTGGACTACCTTGCCGAAATCTACTCGAGGAATATGCATGTCTAGCTCCCGGCCCTTGCAACATTTGCTCCCTGAATGTTCTAATATTCGACAGAAACTGCTTACCCTGAGCATCCGGTTCCCATGAAGGGTAGCTAGTCTGGAAACTGCAAGCACAATAAAATAAATCAAAGATGAAATTATACATTAGAAGAGATTCGATGCAATATAAAATAACGGAAAATGAAATAGCGAAAGATTTGGGAGGGAAGGGAAATAACAACGATGGCATTTGAAGCAATCGGCCAAGAAATAAAAATAAGTTGCGGATAAACGGCATTTCTTACAAAGCATTAGCATATTCAAAGCTTCCTGTCGGCTTTTATCACAGAGAATACTTGATGGAGGGGGAATTCTAAAAAGCTATGGAAATTGAAGAAAAAATGATGGACGTGACTTAATTAGCATCAATACTAAAATAAAATTTAAGGTGATTTTGGATTTAGAAAACTATATTCACCAAGCAATGAGCAAGAATTTATATGTGCAGATGGACAGCGAGAATAGAAATTCGATTAACCTAATCATACCTCAAGAATGATTTCTCCATTTTCCCCTGAGAGCTCCTCTGTTCACGAGGTGCATTGTGCAGAGAGCCATAATTACCGTTGCCATGGTTTTGGAAATTAAAGACACTGAAACTGCAAACAAGGAAAGGAATAATTGTTTGTCACATCTCGATTTAGCGCGACATGTTTTAGCTAGAAATAAACTGGCATAAAAAACATTACCTGCAAACGTGACCAACACCTTCAACATCCACTGTAAAATCTGCAATGAACTGTAAGATATCATCGACCCGCTGCAAAATAAACAAACATTTTAGTTCAAAAATTAAGATGTCAGTTATATGACAACAGTAGGAATAATGTCCGAAAAAAACCTTTGGTACAATAAATAGAAGCAAGAATGGAGTGAGGAAAATTGAGGCCATCTCCTCCAGCAACATCATTCCAGTATACTGCATCACAACATTAGAAAAAAATGCATCGAGTAAAAGGTAATTCAAAAACACTGAAGTAAAGAGACAAAAGAACCAAATATATTTTATTACTGGTAGTTAAAACATCAATATTGAACAAGCAACTCCTAGATTACTGGTGAAAATAAGATATGAAACAAGCTGATTACCTGAAATAGAGTTTCAAACTCTATTCGGACTGTTTCAGTATTTTCTTTACCACGCCATCTCTTTGGCATATAATGTGTATGTTGCAACACCATGGACATTGCTCCTTCTGGATCAAGGACCAAAAGTTCATCTGTAACAGCAGCCCGGCTAATAGCTGTTATGGTTCCAAAAACAGCTGCATACCAAAACAAGTTCCGACCAAATATCTATACATTCAAAAACAAAGAAATAAATAAATAAATAACAGAAACGAAATACAAATTTAAAATGCAAAAGATAGAAGTTCAAAAACATTACATGGCCCTCCAACAATGATTCTTCCAGGAAGGCAATGATGATCAAGACAGCCGCAAAGCCACCAGATACAAATGAGATAAACTTTGCAATGATAGAAATAATTGGTGAGGGGAATTGCTTTAGGTACTCGGACGCATGCATTACACTGCTATTAATCCGATGCTTGAATAAATGGTCAACCTGTAAGACAAAGACAACAACATATGCAAAGTACAGTATTACAGTATGTGAAAACAAGAGAATCTAGAGGTGTAAAATATCTAACTGAAGAAATAATTGTTGTCATCTATTTTCACAGTAGGTTCCAAATGATTTTTCTCCTCTCTCTCTCTCTCTCTCTCTCTATCTATCTATCTATATATATATTAAAACATTTGCAAAAACACAAGAATGTGACTTCAAACAAATGACTAACACTCACGAGTCCTAGTTCTTAATAGTAAACTTTTGAGGTTAGGTAGTGGATCAATCCTTAGAAGGGTGGATGATGATACCTCATTGAATTCCCTAAACATCCACTTTGCCAAATTTGACCATCTCCGGGATGAAGCTGTGCTTGGGTGATTATAGAATTGTTCAGCATGTCTTAAGAAGAGATAAACCAGCATGAATATAACAAGGAACGGGGAGAGAAGAAGCATAGCAAGCCCGACAACCATGAGCCTCTTCTTCAATGTTCTAGGATTAGAAATGAAGTCCCTTCTAATACAGAAGTTTCTGTAAAAAAGAAAAGAAATGCATTCCCAAAAGAAGTTGGTCATAACCACCCTAAAATTTAGTAGCTTTCTTTCCTTTTCTTTTATTCAAAAAATAAAATCTAATAGCAATTTTTTTTGCTACAAAGATCAAAAAGACCTCAAAAAACTGTCAACGTTGATTTCAGCAAAATATTTTGAAATTTGAAGTAATTCGTAAATTTGTTTCTTACTAAACATAGAAAGAATCTGGATCAGTTAAACTTTTACAGAATTTTGACATTCTTCAAAAGAGGTCCAACTCAAGAAATCACAAAAAGTAGCAGAAAAAGAAAAAAGGAAAAATATTGTAATCAACTCTTTCTAGGTACATATGAAACTATATCAACCATCAAAGACCCAGCACTACCAAAAGTCAAAGATTATGTAGGAAAAATGAAATAGAGGTTCTTCTTAAAATTAAAGCACCAAAATCAACTATTATGTGCTGAAACCATGTACAGAATGATGCAAAAAAAATACATAATGCCTTGACCACAAAATTGTCAAAGCAACATAGGGAAGGACATTTACGCAGAGTTACTACAACAGCCCCTCCCAACACCAAAAATGCATTTTGTTATGCCTCTTTGCACAAAAATAATGGTATAATATTCTTGAAAATGAAATATTGAGCATTAAAAAATGAAGAGATAAGTAATTTTATTATTAGTCTGATAGTAGAAAGTCATGACACTTCCATAGATTACTAAATATACATGTTGGAACAACTGCAAAGGGAACCACATAGATAAAGCAGCAAGTCAAATGCTCATTGAAAATTAGACATACCGGTCAAACATGCTCTGCAGTATGCACCAATTTAAGATCCATTCAAGTGTCTTCGTTAGTATTAGACGATGTTGAACGCCATCAGGGCCAAGTTTGAAAGTTGGACCGGCACCCGGAACCCAGGTTGAGAGAGGAAAGGCAAGAACTCCTTTATTAAGCATTCCAATCAAGTAGTTCTCCTTCCGCATCAATCGCATAACCACATCATGAGCAGAAAGATCCTTGACTACACAGAGTTGTTGTGTGATTTGTAATTGGACAACCCTTTCAAGGATCGTTTCCCAAGGCATGGTTTGAATTTCATTGTCAGTAACATGGAGACTGCAAAATATAATTTAAAAAATATAATAATAATCATTATACATTCATAAGAAGCTGCTAATGTACCAAATGCAAAATTAAAGCTTCCAGTGTATCTTCCAACTTATCAAATATAAGCTTACCTATCATAATAGAAATGACGAATTCCAAGAGTATCCTTCAATTGTGCAAAAAACCTCAGAAAACAGAATATCCAGTAGATGGAAAATAGCCCCAAATATCCAACGATAATTGCTTTTGAAAGTGTTAAAGGGGTTAATGGGTGCTGGTGAAGAGCTTCCTTAGAAAGATCACATTGCTTACTTCCAGATTCAAACGCATCCATACCACACTTTGCATTTCGGAGGCCATTCCAATCAACAAACAATAAGAAAAACCCAGAGAAACATATGGTAAAGCCTAGGCTCAGAAGTTCAACTATCCATTTTATAATGATGCACCAAAGGCCTTTCTCACAATAGTAACTATAGAGCCGTTCAAAGAACAAGTCCAAGTCAGCAATCGGTTCCACATTCAAAGTCTCACCATTAAGAAGCCCTGAAGGGCTCTCACTACCAGGACTTGGTGGTACTCTTCCATAACCAGATAACTCAATTTCAGGAGGAACGTCATTTAGTAAGCCTGTTGTCAAAGAGGATTCACCGCCCCATCTCCATTTAAATATTCCAAGAGAATTAGCAGCCTTTTGCCTACGGAACATCATTTATAAATCTTGATGGCAGGGAAAAACAACCAGTCCATCCCAAAACCCAAATTTTTATTGCAAAATTCTGCCCAAAAGAAGAAAATAGGACAATTAATTTTTGCACGGTATGTAAGCACATGCTCACATGCACTGAAAGTGGAGGGAAATAGAAGAAAACAGAAAGCTAATGCCTTATAATATGCATCATAACAATGAATCGGCTAAACAACATTATGAGGTACACAAAACTTAGCGGATACCATTTTAATATAAAATTTAACTACTGAAACAAAAATAGAACAAGAAATAAAAGAAACAAATCATTACAAAAGATTTTCCCTAATCCTTACAGTAATCAACTCAAGTTCAAATACCTGCAAATCATAAGCTGAACAAAACCACAATCTTTCCTTAGAAGAACCAGCTGGCAACAAGCTACAAGATCCTGCAATTTTATCCAAGAAACTTAATTCCGATCCTGAACACAATTAGTTACGACTAAATGCAGAACCATCATAAAAAACATAAAGCATAAGTACATGAAAAATACATGGAAGAAAAAACACCAAGCTGAGATAAAATTTTAGCAGATGAATTGATGGTTATCCTTAGCAAACAAAAGTTCTATACAAACTAAGATAGAAGATAAGTCCTGGTGAATTTTAAGTCATATATGAAACAAAATAAAAACAAAACGGCTTAAAAGACAAAGCTAACCTAAACACATACCAAATTATATCCATAAAAATTCTGCAGAAGAAAAAGAAAGTCGCAGAACCAAATACCATGCCAAGATTATCCGTTCTTGAAACAAATAACAAAAAAGTAATGGAATTTACCTCCAACCCACCAACAAGCAGCTCCAATAACACCCGAAAGAACAAAAGAGGCCAACAACCGCTAAGGATTATTCCACAGAAAAAAAAAAACAGAAGCTTGAACGTTACAAAGAATAAGGAAGGAGGGAGAGGATTTGTTGCGTGGAAGAAAATAAGAAACAAAAGATGCAATTTTTTTTGAGTGAATCGTTTTTAAAATTACAAAGTCAATCAATTTAAGAAGTTAAAGAAAAGGGTGTGCTTGGGGTTTTCTTCTTCTCCAGCTCCTCTGTGAAAATTAAAAAAAAAAATTAAGAATGAATGAAGGAGACGTGAAGGTGAGTAATACCTCTTGTTTTTTGTTGGAGCAGCCGAAGGCAAACAAAGGGAGGACTTTTCGTCTTCCTCTTCTTGTTGCGGTGATAGCCTAAACTTTTGGACAAGGAAGAAATATCTTGGCCTGCAACATAAATCCAACTAAACTACACGATTTAGTTTAGTTTAGTTTAAACTGAATGTTAGAACGTAAAGACCAATGGGCCTTTCCAAGAATTTCGGAACTCTCTTTTGATTTGTTGGGCCATTTATAAGTTCATTTGGGCCCATATATAAACAATATATAACCGTTTATGCTGATTTCCAAACAAGTCTTGAAAGAATCCGAGGGACGTAAGGTACCAAATTGGCGGGAATACACGTGTCATGCATAGATAGCCGTTCCTTCCCGCCAGGAAAAAGTAAACCCTCTTAATCTCACTCGCACTCTTCCTCCGCCGTAAAGTCTCCATTTTTTTTTTGCCTATTTTCAATCTGCTCTGTAAATTTTCAGTTATGAACTCGTCAGATTCTCTCATGTCAACCCCTTTGAAATCCAAGGCTTCCCGGAGCATAAACTCGAAGTCTCCGGTTTCGAAAACCCCAGAAAAGCGCTCCTCTCAGCTCCCCAACCGAGCTCGTAACCGTGGGGTTGCTCTCTCCATTAAGGAGATCCGGCAAGTGGCTCAGACCCGATCTAAAGCACCTACGGAACAGATCAACTCTGCCCGAAAGCAGATCTTACCCTGTCCCACTGAATCTCCTCCACCCAAAGCCTCCGGTCGCCGTCCCGATGAACTCCCTGAAAAGTAAGTCCGCTTGTCACATTCCCCCTAATTTTCTTTTTTAAATATTGTTATTGATCGAAGGTTTTTGGAACAGATACGAGATGTTGTGCGAGTTTTACAATAGCTTAGATTCTGCAATCCGGTTGCTAAGATCGAAGGGGTCAATGCCTACGTTTACGAATATCAGTCGTAAAGTAGAGTGTTTAACTGATAGGTAATTTCACCTTAATCATGTTAGTTAGTTCTGGTTAATGGGTTCTTTTTTTTTTTCTTTTTTTAAATTCTGTGCGGGTTTTTTTATCTGGGTATTTCATTTTGGGGGGGTTTGATGTTGTTTACAGGAGGTTTTTATACAGTCACTTGGCCCAATTGAAGCATATTTTACCAGAGGCTATTGAGATAAAGAGAATGCTTGTGTTTGATGAGATGACTAGTTGTATGAAACCAGATCTCCACATAAGCATCATTCTGGATGCGATTGACTTTGGGGACAACTCGAATTGGATGACTAAGAATCTAAAGTTAAGGAAGGTTTTTCGATCTCGACTTGTGGACTTTAGCAATGCTCATCCCGAGGTATTCTTTTCAGCATAATAATAATCTTTGATTTGAACAGAAGTAGTTTGCTGGTATGCATGCTTATATATTGATCGGATATGATGAACTATTTGGAGCATTCGATTTGATTTTAGTTATGAAATTATTGTTGGTTTACTCAGTTGAAGATGGAGGGAAGCTCTTAACTGATAAAAGGACTAATGGTTTGCTCTAAGCCACTGCAAGAACTAATGCCTGTTTATAATAGACCGGATGGTTAAATTCTAGCATTCTATATCTTAAACTTACCTAATGTTCTTTTAATTAGAAATAGCATATTATAAAAAATATGATGAAGAAAAACTAAGAAACAATAGTTCTGACTTCTGTGAAGATGTTCATTTAGAAATGCCATGAACTCATTTATTTGTACCAGTAACCACCTGATAGATATGGTTTGCCATAAAGTGTACCACTTTCAATTTTAGCAAATGCATACTGCTCATTAGTTTTTGAGCCTTAGGTACCAAAAATTTATACTTCGTTCTAGGGTGGATAAATTTACATGATATGGCCCTAAGTATGTAATACTACTCATTCGGAAGCTATTCACTAATTAAAGTTCAGTACTTCAGTTGATTTTGTTTGTAGCAATGACCGCCTATTTAGAATGGAACAAATCTTATTGTGTTGTTCCTAGATGGCTTTTACCTGTAGTTGAAATGAAAGCTTATAGTCAGTAAAGTCTAGTGGCTCCATTCAGCAGTAACCGTTTAGTACAAAGCCTGCTTGGGGGAAGTGATGAAAAACATTCTAACTCAAGTACCATGTTGTGTTGACTTCAATTATTGTGCTTCCAGGGTGATGAAATTCCAGAAGATGACCTTCCAGAGCCATTCAATCGGTCAAAGCAGAGCTTGCAACTGAATGCATCATCAATTGATACACTCACAGAGCAGAAATCATTGGCAGTGCAGGCTGAAGATATTCAAAATGAAGTAGAACCACATCTATCCAATCGAACAAAATCCAATTCAAAGCTAGCTCCAGAGATATGTTGTGACAGATCATTTAGAAAGTTCTTTTCCCTGAAAACCACAAACAAAACTCAGCAAGCTTTGCAAAATTGTTCAAATTTTCAAGTACCAGAGATATGTTGTGACAGATCTGCCCCATCCCCAACTAAGTTCTTACCTAAACAAACTACCAGTGAGACACAGCCAAAAAATTGCCTCCCTGCAACTCCAGTCAAAGAGTTAACTCCATCGAAAACTGAAGATGAGTCCCCTAAGAAAGCTGCTAGTATTGATTCCACTCCTGTGGAACTCTTGTCAACTCCTGCCAAGCTGGTGCGCCGACCACCACGAACCAGATCCTTGAAATTTGAAGAGAAGCTTGTTGATGAAGTGCATGAGATGGCAGGCAAACCAGCTGATATTGACAAAGATGATGTTCTTTCTATTTTGCCTGAAAGCCTTCGGCATTCAGTAAGCCCATTAATATTTCCCAACAGTCTTATTCTTAAGATTTCTTGGCATAATTTAGCACAAAATTCAACATAGGTAACCATTTATTATCCCTGCAGATAAGGGAGAAAGAGAGGAAAGCATTGGAGCAGCGAGATCCAGCAATCTCACAAGCAAAGAGACGGCAACGAATGATTGCCTGTCTACCTAAGTTGTATAACATGATTCATTATTTTTTCCAGTCCATAAAACGCTCGGTTATCACGAAAGAGGAGCTTATGCACAAATTAATTGCTGGCCATTGTGATATTTCAGATAGAGGTAAACCTTTTTGCTGCATGTCATGATATTTGATTGGATTATGAAAACATTTGCTGAACTGTTTTGATATTTTTCACAGGAGAGGTTGAAGAGCAGTTAAAGCTATTTGTCACGCCCCTGGAGTTTCAACCGGGACATGCGGCCTTAGACGCCCCTTTTTATGAGAATAAGCGCCTAAGTTACGCCTATCTGGTTCAAGCCGACAGCTTGGACTATGACGGAAAC
This sequence comes from Abelmoschus esculentus, assembly GCA_035048815.1. Lineage (NCBI taxonomy): Eukaryota > Viridiplantae > Streptophyta > Magnoliopsida > Malvales > Malvaceae > Abelmoschus > Abelmoschus esculentus. The sequence continues at coordinate 13,533,084 of JAUCBN010000031.1, forward strand.
GTGAATGCTCGAGAAATAGAAAATAAAGAAAGAGATTGTGGATGTAACCCGGGCGATAGCCCGGCACTTTTATTGAATGTCGAAAAACGTCGAGAAAACAAAATAAGTGACTTGAGAGCAAAACTCAAGGCTAAGTAAATAATGAGGTGGGGGTAAGTCTCTTTATATAGCTTCCTCTATGTTCCTAGTTCTAATCTAACTAGGATTCCTAGTCCTTCAAGGTTTAAAACTCCTTGATTCCTAATGTGGACGAACTCCTCCATGGAGTTAAACTCTAAGGCTTCTCAGGTGCCTTTACTTGGGCCCTAAGGTGCGACGGGCTTGCTCCTGATGTGCGTGCGTGTTCGCCACCTAGGGTGCGGGCGTGACCGGCACTCGTGGTGCGGGCATGACCGGCACCCGTGGTGCGGGTATGACCGACGCTCGTGGTGCGGGCGTGACCAGCACCCGTGGTGCAACTATGACAGGCACCCGTGGTGCGTCCATGACCGACACCTGTGGTGCAGGTATGACCGACACCCATGGTGCGGGTACCCTCGGACCCCGTGGTGCCGAGGGGCTTCTCTCGAACAACCTCGGCCCAAGTGGTGCCGAGGGGCTTGGATCGGACAACCTCGGTCCCAATGGTGCCGAGGGGCTTGGCTCGGACAACCTCGGCTTTGATGGTGACGAGGGGCTTCGTTCGGACAACCTCGGCCCAAGTGGTGTCGAGGGGCTTGGCTCGGACAACCTCGGTCTCGATGGTGCCGAGGGGCTTGGCTTGGACAACCTCGGCCTTGATGGTGCCGAGGGATTTGGCCCTCGTGGGCTTGACCCTTTGGGTGCGGAGTGATGCATTCTCCAAGTATGCGAGTTGGCTAAGAGTTTGGGTGGGTTTTACCCCTTGGTGCGCGGAAAGTTTGGGCTCAAAATAATGGTCCGTAACATTCTCCCCTACTGGTTCTAGCGACGTCCTCGTCGCTTATCCAATGTGATATCGGCTTACTTGAATTTTCAATTGCCAAATTTTTTCGGCTAATTCTCAACTTCCTTTGTTATTTGGAAGTCCTTCTCACAAGACGAGGTATTTATGCCTTGGTTTTTGTCCCGGTCTTTGAATGACCCGTTCTGCTTGTACGTCCCAAGCTATGTTCTCGTAAGAGATTTTCACTCCAACTTGTGTGTGGTGTGTTTTGACTTGGTATGGGTGTGATTTATTCTTTTGGAAGGATTTTAGTGAACTCACATGGAATACCGGATGAGCTTGAATTGCTGTGGGTAAATCTAGATGATAAGTTCTGTTGCCCACTCGTTTTAAGACTTTGAATGGGCCCTCGTATCTCTGCACAAGCTTCTTGTGCGCGGTGGGATTTTGTAGGATCCCGGTCAACTTGGCAAGGACTAAGTCCCCAGCTTGATAGCTGATGTCCCTTCGTTTTGTGTTTGCCCATCTCTTTGTCTGCTCCTTCCCCTTTGTCCTAGATTTGTGAGTTATTTGCTTTGGTTCGTCATGCTTGTTTGCATGTACGTTAAGCGGGGAAGATTGATCGGGAATTGTCGATGATGGTAACAATTCCTTGGAGTCCTTTATTGTGATTTGTGGGACTGTTTGTGGCACAAGTTTCAACTTGTGATTGACTTCTTCTTCCCGTGTAGAAATTTTGGGTGACTTGAGGGATGTCTCGTCTTGTAGTCCAACTACGACTTGTTCCACTTCTAACGAGACTTTCTTTGGTTTGATTGGTTCATCATGTATCAGTGTTGTGACGGATGGTTGTGCTTCATCGTCTACCTCTTTGCTAAATTGGATGGCTGACATTATTTTTCTTTTAACCCCAAGCATTCTTTTTGCCGGTACCAAGCAAGGGTGTCGAGGATCAAGTATGTGCAAACAACTTGCAAACGGGACGAGCACGGCCCTAATTCGATCAAGGAAATCAATCCCGATCACAAAGTTAAAATCATCAAGTGGTATTACACTTATTGATTCCTTGCCAAACCAATTGCCGATCTTGAGATGGACTCCTTTCGCTAATCCCACGATTGGTGTGTCCTTGGAATTAATGGTTTTAACGAACCCATTAGCCTTTTGAACATGAAGGTCAAGCTTCTCAGCAGTTTGTTTTGACATAAACAAGTCGGATGCACCAGTGTCTACTAAGGCATTCAATCTTCTGCCTGCCACAACGACATCTACGTACATCAAACCTTTCTTGAACTTTTCCCTATTTTCCATGGAGCTAAGGATAGAGTTCAAGTTGGCAATTTCTTCTTCGCATTCGTCCTCTTAAATGGCTGTAGCTTTTCCGAGTTGTGGACAATCTCTTTTCATGTGATTGCCTCCACAATTGTAACAATTAAAGTTGTTATTCTTTTCCCACGGCTTACGAAGTTTAACATCTTCGCTGGTTTGCGCCTTGGACCCTTCAGTGGTATGCATGTTCTGTCCCTTTCCGCCATTACTTTTACGTCTTGGCTTATCGGACTTCTCAAATTCAAATTCTACAAGAGAGTCAGCTACGTCCATTGCCTTGGACAAATTTTGGACCCCCATTCGGTGCAATTCCATTTTTGCCCAACGTTGCAAACCGTTTTTGAAAGTAAAGAGGGCATCGGCTTCGCTCATGTTATGAATTTGAAGCCTGAGTTCGGTGAATTTGTTGACGTATTCACGGATTGACCCGTCATGCTTCAGTTGATGAAGTTTTTCTCGGGCTTCTTCTTGTGCATTCTTCGAGTAAAAATGCTCTTTGAATTCATCTTGGAATTCTTTCCAAGTTTTGGTTGGGATTTGACCGTCCTTTGATTGGGAACACTTATGTCGCCACCATAAAAGCGCGGCGTCTACTAAGTAGACAGAAGCAGTATTCACTTTTGTGTTCTCATCTTCGATGCTCGTGAGTCGGAAATACTGTTCCAAACTTCACACGAAGTTGTCCACTTCTTGAGCGTCCCTTGCTCCTTTGAACTCCTTCGGTTTTGGCACATCGATCATGGGTTTAGCCATTGTTGCTTCTCCCACCATATTGGTTATTACGGCATTCTTGTAGAGGAATAGCTCGGCCTTGAGCTTTTTAATTTCCCTCAACAGTTCTATTTTAATCGCCTCCATTGCGACTTCAAGTGATTCATCTTGCAGGGTCAATTTTTCGTAGGTTTGGTTGAGGAGATCTTGGACTTCCTCGTTGACATCTTGTTTGAGAGGATAGATTTTGGCTTCTAGTTCCTCAAGGCGATCGTTGAAAACGTTTAGAGAATTCGTCGATTCCTTTGAACTGGATTCGAGTCGATTTACCTTATCCTCAAGACTTGTGAGTCGATCCTTTGAGGCCGCCACCTTCTTATCCGCTGTTTGAATTTCTGTGGCCTTTGTGGTCGTCCCTATCTCATCTTTTCGGTTCATATCGAGCGAATAACCTCGCTCTGATACCACTTGTCACGCCCCTGGAGTTTCAACCGGGACATGCGGCCTGAGACGCCCCTTTTTATGAGAATAGGCGTCTAAGTTACGCCTATCTGGTCCAAGCCGACGGCTTGGACTATGACGGAAACGTGAATGCTCGAGAAATAGAAAATAAAGAAAGAGATTGTGGATGTAACCCGGGCGATAGCCCGGCACTTTTATTGAATGTCAAAAAACGTCGAGAAAACAAAGTAAGTGACTTGAGAGCAAAACTCAAGGCTAAGTAAATAATGAGGTGGGGGTAAGTCTCTTTATATAGCCCCCTCTATGTTCCTAGTTCTAATCTAACTAGGATTCCTAGTCCTTCAAGGTTTAAAACTCCTTGATTCCTAATGTGGACGAACTCCTCCATGGAGTTAAACTCTAAGGCTTCTCAGGTGCCTTTACTTGGGCCCTAAGGTGCGACGGGCTTGCTCCTGATGTGCGGCAGGACTGGCCCCGATGGTCTTCTCGGATGCAACCCTTAGTTGCGTGGGGACTCGGCACCCTTGGTGCGGACTGGATCGGCTTCTATGGTGCGTACGGGATTGGCACCCACGGTGCGTGCGTGTCCGCCACCTAGGGTGTGGGCGTGACCGGCACTCGTGGTGCGGGCATGACCGGCACCCGTGGTGCGGGTATGACCGGCGCTCGTGGTGCGGGCGTGACCGGCGCTCGTGGTGCAACTATGACAGGCACTCGTGGTGCGTCCATGATCGACACCTGTGGTGCGGGTATGACCGGCACCCATGGTGCGGGTACCCTCGGACCCCGTGGTGCCGAGGGGCTTCTCTCGGACAACCTCGGCCCAAGTGGTGCTGAGGGGCTTGGATCGGACAACCTCGGTCCCAATGGTGCCGAGGGGCTTGGCTCGGACAACCTCGGCTTTGATGGTGCCGAGGGGCTTCGTTCGGACAACCTCGGCCCAAGTGGTGTCGAGGGGCTTGGCTCGGACAACCTCGGTCTCGATGGTGCCGAGGGGCTTGGCTCGGACAACTTCGGCCTCGATGGTGCCGAGGGGCTTGGCTTGGACAACCTCGGCCTTGATGGTGCCGAGGGATTTGGCCCTCGTGAGCTTGACCCTTTGGGTGCGGAGTGATGCATTCTCCAAGTATGCGGGTTGGCTAAGAGTTTGGGCGGGTTTTACCCCTTGGTGCGCGGAAAGTTTGGGCTCAAAATAATGGTCCGTGACATATTGCAAGAGCTAGCTCCGGAATGGATACATGAAAAGGTGGCTTCTGCTGGGGATGTACTTATTTGGTAAGTCTTAACTAAGTTGTTACCCTCATTTGGTTTTGTGATGATCGTTGATGATTATCCACCGTTTTATTACAAACAATCGTTTGTACTAAACCGTTTTTGATATCCCGCATTATTTGCAGCATCAATAAAGTGTCAAGTCCAGAGTCAATACGAATGCGTCTCCAAGAGGCAAAATGAGTGGAGACTGTGTTTCATCAAATTATTTATATTGACAGCTGGAGTTAGAAGTTTCTGCAATTTACCAAGATAGCAATAAAACCAAATTTGAGGGTCGATATGTTATTTTCCGGCCTGCAAATTATCTGAGATGGCTTTAGCTAATCATGCACCGCCCGATGCTCTTTGATATCTTGTTTTTAAGGCACTTCCCTACCACCTTTACCACCAGCAGTAGCAAGTAATTCTTCACCCAGAATAAAAGTATGCCAGAGAAAGTGACCAAAGCACCAAAACTGGAGGAAGATAAAAATACTAGAGCATACAATTTCCTGGCACATTCAAATCCAAATTACCTGACTCGGGACAATGTTTCCAACAAATCTTTTATGTATACAAACACTGTTAAATTATGGTAGTGGCCATGAAATTACTATATACAGAATATGTAACGGTCTGTGCTGTACGAACACATACAGTTCATCTAGGAAGTTGGTGACGCACTGGATATTTCTTCAAAAGTATCTGCCTAGAGTCAACAATCAAGATTGACCTTTAACCCAATTCTCATGAAGCCTTTTCAGGTGAACCGGGGTAGCCCATGAGCTTCGAAAGGTGGTTCCTTACATCGACAAACTCCATTCTGGAGCCAAATACATTATGTATTTGTGTTGTTTCTATATATGGTGAAAATCAATCTTTTGAAACTCAATATATTCGTGTTGTAAAAAGCATAAGTACTGCCTACTCTATATGATCCTATGAGAGAAGGCAAAATAACTCCAGAAACAGCGCAAGTGTCATATCTGGCCTTGATTTCCTGCAGGAAAAAGAAAGTCATCAGTTAGGCAATCCACAACCTTCCTATAAATAACAATAACAACTGTAAAGGAATATTTTGGACCGACCTTTCGAGGAAATATGCGATGGGAGACATCACCGAGCCGGCGTTGATAAATGGATATATAAACATGGGGATTTCACCCCTTCATTGAAACCAGCTTCCACAATGAAATATAGAACTGTGTAACTTATCTGTGTAGCAATACCTCACAAGTTGAGTGTGATATGAACATGATAAATCCATATTTTCAAGGCTATTGGGTCGAAACGGATAAAACTTTGCCGGATTAGATTTGAGTTTCCGCATCTAGTCCGTGCGTTTTGAAGCATCATGTTCTTATGATATTTAAATTTCTGATGAGAAAACTAAAAGCCGACTGCACAAAAGTGGAATGGAGAACATTGAAAAGAGCATATATGTCTCTTGACTAAACATATTATTCAGGATTTTGTACTACTTTTCAGCCTACCCTTTTAGAGCTCTCAAGCTTTTCCCCTCCACGAATATTGTTGTATGAAGAATAAATCACAGCTTGTTTAATGTGGCATGCATCCATCCGTACTGAATGCCTGGGATTGAGACCCTAAACTCTAGTGAAAATTGATCGAACAAGAGACACTGAATGTCGGCATCTGTTATAGCTTTGTGAGCACTGATACCCTCATCTTGCAAAGATAAGTTTTATATTGTTTTAGAATAATCTTTGTGTAGGCAAGTAATGGAATATTGTAATGATTCTTAGCAAGTTGAAGAAGTAGATTAGTACTCCCACAACTCACTAATTCCTAATACAATTTGATGTCATAATTGAAAAATCAATTTTATTTTTCTTAATGCTAATTCTATATATGTATTCTCTGATGCTCCTTCATGGTTCCACTTTTACTGCTGAAGCTACCTCCTCCGTTTTGGTTACCTTCAACTCCACGGAATGCGAAGACGGCAGCTCTTGGTTCTTGGTGTAAGTTCCATCTTTCTCTTTGCCCCACAACAGCAAGTATAAGCCAATGATAACAGTGACTCCACCTAGTATGCTGAAACAAAGAAATCAGTTAAAACTGATGAGCATAAGATTCCATATCAGTGCTTTGCTTCGACATTTTGAATTCGTTCACTTCTTACCTGCCTGTATACATTTTTTCACCGAACACAAAGTATGATAGAACCGCGACTATGACCGTTTGAAGCGGATTAAACATGGAAACAAAGACTGGCCCTTTCTCCTTCATGCACCACAACTGAATGAAGATGAGGAGCCCGGAGCCGATAATTCCCTGCAATATTCATACCAGGGCTTAGTACCTGATTTTGAAGAAAAAAACAGATAAGTAATGGTCATGTAGTTACTTACACAATATGTAATGGCCCAGAAATCGATTCCCAACATGTTGATAAACCAGACGCCCGGTTTATGTTGTACCAACATCGTGAAAACAACCGATTGTGCTCCGCCGGTGAAGCTGATCCATGCTGTAAGTGACAACTCTGCTGGATATTTCCTCATGGTAAATGTCTGCAATGGATTTTTAATTTTTTATATGCTTTTAAAAATATATACCAACAAAAAGTATATACCGAACCCATTACCTGCATAATGTACCATGAAGAGAATGTTATGCAACTAGCAATAGTGAGGATTGACCCTTTAACCCAGTTCTCTTGAATAGAAAGTCTTTTCATGTGAATTGGAGTACCCCACACAGTTTGCAGTGCTGGTCCTTTGTACAAAGTGATGATGGTGACCCCAACTAATGATATTAAGGTTCCGAGGACTTTCGCCATCCCACGACGACTCCTTACATCAACAACCTCCATCCTGCATCAAGATCATGAATACAATATTGTTCATGAAACCTCCTTAATTGTTTATAGAACTTTAAGGGATACTTATAGGTTCCTGGTCTCGAACCTGAACAAGATGGCGATCAGAAAAGTCAAGGACGAGACTGTGTTGTATACTGCCGCGACAAATGTTGGAGAAGTGCATCTCATACTTACGAAGAACATGATGAAGGTTGAACATATCCTGTTTTTTGCACCAGGGAGAAAAATACAGGAAGAAAATTGTGACTTGTGAGTGCTTTTAATGTTATTCATTAGCATTATATACAAGTGAAAAAGTAGCTATATATTGCCTACCCGAAGAGTGAAACCAAAAAAATCTCCAAAAACATTAGTAATGACATCTTTGGCCTGGATTTTCTGCACAAAAAAGTTGAACAAATTAGGCAGTGAATCTTCCCATGTTAATTAAAAATGATTAAGGTAAGAGTCGCTGGTTTCATGTTGCGTTAGTGTCTAACCTTTCCATGAAATAGGCGACGGGAAACAACAACAAGCCGGCTAGGAGAAATCGATAACTAACATAGACATAAGTGTTTAGCCCTTCATTGAAGGCAGCTTCAGTAATGAAATACACAATTGCAGACAAAATTTGGACTACAACCATGCTTAGATGGTGCCTATATTTTGCTAAGTTGGCCATTAATGTGTATGCCATGTCTTTTGCTTATGTAACGTTCACCTATTTCTCTTGGCTTATATATACAGAGGGAAAGGCATCTTGATACTATTGCTGAAAATGATATAAAATTCTATTTCACTATATATATATATTTTTGGGATATATAATATTCGTATACTTGGGTGTTTATCATGTAAGCATCATTTTCCTCCACGAAAATTCTGGAGCAGAGTGCCATAAGCTGTTTTAATCAATGGCTGCCACAATATAGAATGGATCCAAAACCTTAAGAATACATTAGCATTAAATACTTGTTGGGAGAGTTTACCATCATTGTAATCCTACCCGACTCGTCCGGATTTAAGTCTGATGGAACAGAGTGTAAAAGTGGATAGAATGTGTATGCTCGTTAATGATTTGTAATGTAGAATCATTTTTGTTGATCTTATGGAGCTACCATTAGTAAGATTGATTTGATCTTGGATATGGACTGATTAGAAGAACATTAAGTATAGTTCGATTGTGCTTTGAAAAGGGTGTCGTTGAGCACATCAAGTATTTCAATATAGTTTTACTAGTATCATTCATTGTTATAGGTCTTTTAGGTACACATGTCACCTTGCAAAGTGAATTGTGAAGTGCCAAGAATCATGCTGAGTGTACAGTTCCTTTTTTGTGGGTTTTTGACAAGCTATATCCTCTTCTGTAGTGTGATGAAAATGAATTTGAATAATATTGAAAAGGTTGGAGCACTACCTCTGCCTAGGTATTCATTATTATAATCTTAATAATGTCCATATTCTTCAATCCACTCACCCCATAAAGAATATGTGACTGGAAAAACCTCTTGGTAACCTCGGATACTTCTTTTCACTGTATCAGCCTGTGGTTCCACATGTTCCATGCACCACACCAGAAAAGGCCTATGTTCCATAAATCGGCTCTTTGTTTAGTTATGACTGAAATGTGTGGTTGAACATTGTACATCATGTCTGTAGATGCACTTTCATTGACTTGCTCATGCTTTTGGTGTTGCGATATTCGAGTTCATCATTCATGTAGATCAGTTCAGATGCTTGATTAGATAACAATGCAACTTCCAGATTAAAAACATTAGACAAGCATAGATATGACTGTATGAGCTTAAATTGCTTCCTCCTGGAAGCTATTAAAAAAGTAAATCAAGTTCATTTTCCATGGCATATATCTTCCTCGTTTGCTGGATGTTATTTTTATTTTTATATTTCGTTCATGGTTCTACCTTCCCCCATTAGAAGTTGTCTCCTTGTCAGCAACCATTATCTCATTGCAATCCGAAGATGATTGTTCTCAGTTCTTGTTGGAAGACTGTTCTCTATCCTTGCCCCACAAGAGCAGGTATAGAGCAATGATAATCAAGAATCCGCCAATAATGCCAAATGATTAAAGTATAAGTTAGAAGTTTCTCTATACTTCTTTTTTATTTTTTTTTTAAATGAGAACATGGTGTTTTGTTTTATATTTTTCCTCCTGTGTATTGTCTTTCACCAAGAACAAAATATGCTAGAACCACCACCATAACCGTTTGAAGCGAGTTAAACATGGCAACGAACACCGGTCCTTGCTCTTTCATGCACCAAATTTGAAGGCAGACGAAAAGAGCAGAACATATTCCCTGCCATTCAATTTTCATCCAACCAGGCCTAGGACATGTTTTCTGAATTGATATGTAATGGAACAGAAAGTAACACTCTACATTTTTGATCGACCATGACGATGCCTTGTTCTGCAAGCACACTGCTCACACCACTGATACCGTTAATCCATGTCGCTAGTAACACTTGTGTCGGATGTTTTTTCAATGTAATGGTCTAATACATTTTCAGAGATAATTCCTTGGTTATTTTGTGCTGTAACATTTTTGTAAAACTCACTGAAGTTGGTAACTGATTACCTCCAGAATGTACCCCATGGCCATGTTACACAACTCGCAAGCATCAGAACCGGTCCTTTCACCCAGTTCTCATGAACTGAAGGTTTGTTTATATGAACCACAGCAGACCACAAGCATGGCACTGCAGGTCCTTTGTACAAAGTGTTGGTAGTTACCCCTGCCAAGGATATTAAGGTTCCAAGTATTTTAGCTATCCCACGAGGGTTCTTTACGACGACAACCTCCATCCTGCATCGTGAACACGAACAAAATCGTTTACGAAAATCTCTTTGAACCATTCATTATATAAGTGCATAGATAGAGTCTTGCACTCTACCTGAGTATGTGGCAATTATAAAAGTCCAGGCAGGAATAGTGTAGAAAACAGTAGCAACAAATGTCAGTGAAGTGTATTTCAAACTTGCAAAGTGCATGTTAAGGGATGAACAGTTTCTGTTTTTAACATCAACGGAGTAAAATAAGATATAAATATTATGATTCGAAATCTTCGAATCGAATTGTCATAAGCATAAGCATAGGAGTATTCATAACTTACTCTACCCTATGAGAGAAAGCATTAAGTTACAATATTTAGCTGATACAAGGTATAATTTCCTGGAGGAACTGCATTTTGTGGGTTCTAATCAGCTATTATCTCCACACATTTAAAGATGAGACAAGGAATAATTTTGCCTGTTGTAGCACTAATTAAGTGTAATAATAAGTTGGAAATTATAGATTCTTCTGTCTGTTTGGTCTTTTCTTCCACTCCATGATATGGTAGCAGATAAGTGGGGCATAGAATTATTTGTGGTTTGGTTTCAACCACTGCAAGTTTTATCTTTTGACAATTTAACAAAGTATCTCAATTTGTTTTTAAGACAAACACCCGAAATTAATGCAATGATGCATCGGATTCAACTTGTTTTAGAGTTTTGTGTAATATAAATCCCAGCTTTTCACTTTTATTAGTTGCAGCAGAATCAGTGGGGCAGTAGCATGAGTAAGCTCCCTGTCAGACATGAATATGATAATTCTCTTTACACTTTGTATGTGTTAGAGTAGTTTGGATCACACAATATAAAATTATTATATTAACATTATTTATATAAGCTTAAATTTTATAGTATGGTACGATATTATTAGCGATCGTCGGTCAATATTTAATTAATTTATTTTTCTAATAAAAATTATTAGTCTTATTAAGAAAAATTATCAAAGATTACGACGGTTTACAAAAGATAAACTAAATATATAATTTAGACATTTTTCTATAATATTGACATAGACCATTTTAGATCATACAAAGATAGGCCATAGAAAAGATTAAAAAAGCAACTAAAAGACTCAAATAAAAATAGACATGAACAAATATGAATGCATCGACAAACAAATCATAAAAGTGGAATAAGCTATTAAAAGAACATCGAGAATTGTCCAAGCAGGAAAGATCAACAATATTACAAATAGACACAATCTTAATTAGTCACAGCACTGTCAATTCTAATTCTAAAAAATAAAAAATAAAAAATATCAAATAATAAAAAAAACAAAAATATAATAAAAAACAAAAAGTAAATGTATCATAAAAAAAAATGCTATAAAGATAAAATTATTCATATAAAAGACTTAAAATAAACAAAAATAATAATAATAATAATAATAATAATAATAATAATAATAATAATAATAATAATAATCATCGACGATTAACATCAGAATTAATACAACCATCGACTAAATAAAAAAATTATAAACAATCGATATTTAATTTTAGTCCCATTTAATTCTTAAGTAATCTATAAACTATGATTTCTGTCTTTTGATAATCTTACGGACTCTTGATGGCTTTGATTAAGTTTCAATTAAATAAATATAAAAAATAATAACATAAATGAATTAAATTCTTATTTTTTATGGATAATTATTTTATATAAAAGTGTTTTGAAAATTTTGTTTATATAAGTATTTTAGTTTTAGGATTTAGTGACTTTGTTTATGGTTCATGATTTAAGGTTAAAGGGTTTAAGTGTTGTTTTGAATTTAAGGGTTGTTAATAAAATTTTGGATTTAGGATTTATAAGTTAAACCTAAATTCTCAATTATATTATCCTAAACTTAAATTATAACCTTAAAATCTAACTTTAAACCCTAAATTATAATTATAAACCTTAAATTATAAATTATTATACTAAAATTTTTAAACCGCAAAACCTAATTATAACTCTAAACCTTAAAATAAGGCACTTGTATAAATAAAATATTTTTACCACGTATATAAGATGATAATAATAATTTTATAAATCCGTTCCTTACCATATCGGTACCTAATTTAAACTCTCCATTCCCTACCATAGAATCCTCGAACATATATTCTATGCCTCATGTTTTTACGTGTGCGTTGGATACTATTAATCCTCGTGTAGAAGGGGAATTAAACGTGGGCTCACATTTTGCTAATTCTTGAATTATTTATTTTATTTAATTCAGCAACATAAATGTATTAAATAGACTAATGCCCAGATGAATTGATGATGACAAGCCATTTCCTGTTGGGCTGATCAGAATCAGGCTCAGGCTCAGGCTCAGGCTCAAGTGTAACCCTAAACCCTAATTGAGGGAGCCAACTTAAGCCTATGGAGGATTATTCGTTGAAAATTTTATATTAACAAATTTCTAACCGTAGAAACTCATTATAAAGTCATCCTCTTAATTTAATCATTTTATTTACGATATTATGATAGAGATTTAGACATTACTTGAAGATTTATTGTTTAACAATTAAACCAATTAATTGTTACTTCATATAATAATAATTTTAATATACGAAAAGAATATATATCGTGAATCAAAATAATGAGATATCTAAAAAAGAGATTAATATAATATAAATTATTTAAAAAAATATAAAATGAAACAATGTGATAAATATCGTTGATGCACCCAAAAAATGACGAGAGTAAAAATAACGATACATAATTAATAAATAAATAAATACGTGATTTAAATTTTAGATACGTATATAATATATTTATGTTGTAATGATGGGTTATAAACATATATGAAAACTCTCAAAATAATAAATTTAAAATAATGAGGGTAAACTACTGCGTTAGTTACTTTCGTTTACACCCAGTATACTTTTAGTCACCGATTTTAAAAAACAATCAGTAAGGTCACTATCGTTTTGGAATGTAAAGTTTTGGTCACTCCAACGTTTAAGTGCCGTTAAATATTGACAAAAAAATGACTTAGCACAATAAAAAAAATGATAAATTACTTAAATAATCCTTAAACTATTATTATACTTTTATTTATCTTTTATTTAACTTTCAAAATTTTATATTTTTACCATTTTCCAAAAAAAAACATTAACAAGTCTAAAAATAAATAACCACACCCATGTTTGTGCATACAAGCATGTTAATACATCGTAAAATCTTCATAAACTATTTCTACAAACTCTGAAAAGAAAACAATAGAAGAGAAATAATAATTTAAGGATACTTTCCTCGTAAAAGGATTAATAAGATCAAAGCATTTGCATAAAATAGGTGAAGGTCGCCATTGAAACTCTTCTCTTTTTGGATACATTTTCTTTGTCACCAAATCTTTAGCATGAGCATCTTCAACTTGCTATTATAATTATGAAATATCAAAAAACCAGCATAAAAATTTTCAATAATTAAAAAGTTTAATGACTGTGTTGAAATCATGTTTTCCCTTCCCCTTTTTCGTTTCCAAGTTGCAGGAAGGACCATTTAGCAATCACAACAATGGGAAATAATTAAAAAGTTATAACTTGAAACCCGAACCAAACAAGTCTAGTTGACTTATTTCTAGGCCTAGAAGGATTCTTTGAGCCTTTGAAATTACAGCCCAAGCTCATGACTTTAATAAACAAGTGAATGACCTGAACCTGAATACACTAAACTTCGAGAATTAATGCCCACCAGTACTCTCAGTTTCTCTCTTTATTTCCATCTCTGGTGATGGCTCATCAATCCGCCTATCACTTCTGTAAGTATTTTAGTTCAGCTCTTCTTTTAAATCTTAATACCAACTTAAATCTTCACCCTTTTTCAATTTTGAATGCGATTTTTGTCTGGGTTTTTAATTTAAAGCAAAACCTTTAGTAAAATCCTAAACTTTTTTGGTTCAATTTTGGTGGCAACTGAGTAAAAATTCAATCTTTATTGCTGAACCTTGTATTAAGTGTTCCCATAGAGGCTTTCTCAGTTTTTGTTTTAGATATGTACGACAAAAGAGTCTCATTAATATGGTTTTGCTTTGTAGGTCCAATATATGTTATACCATTTGAGAGGGAAAGGGTGTTATCAGGATAGTGCGACCATCATTGGAAGGACCAGCATGCTTAGAGAAAGTGGTATTCTGCAATTTGTAGGGAACTATAGTCAGTAGTGTGATTGAGACCTGGATATCATGTAGGAACTGATCCTCGAAATTAGAAATTGTAATATTTAGATTAGATTAGATTAAGATTAACAAGTAATAGAAATGGTTTTGGAAATTCAAAAGAAAAATATTGATGTTGTAGTTGGTAATCAAGTTGAAAGTGAATGAAGCTGTGCCGCTGACAAAAGCTATGGCATTCTCACTCAAAGAAAGACTTTGTAATTACTCAAAAGGAAGAACGAAAGAGTTGTTGTGATACCAGTACTCCCTCCCAGTTATCCAGTTACTGTAGAATGTAATAATTCATCCAGTGGTTGGATTACACTTACCCTTTTCCCATTCACAACAATCTAGAACTTTTTCTTCCACTAAGGGTTCATCAGATTGTTGTGATTTGGAAAGGTTGAGTGCAGCCTTTAAAAGTAGGAAGGATACAGAAGCGGCAGGAGAAATATGAGGTAGTTAAATATGTTGCCTCCAATTTGAAATCTTTCATTTCTGTGTTTAGGCTTCTCTGAATCCCTCTGCCCTGCAGATGTGCATCCCTTCGATTCCCTTTTCCGTATACTTGCTAATTTTATACTTGGACCTACAATAGCTCTAATTGTACTTGTAGTCAGAACTATAGTCAGAAGTACAAGTTTTTGTACTTGTAGTCAGCTTAGGTCATTTACAAGGATTTAGGTTAAGGTGGTCAGGACGTTCTCTTGGAGGCTGGAGCTGCAATAGCTTCTTGGTAATGCTTCATAAGAAGTCAAAAGTGGAACTGGGGTTTAACCTTAATTTTATCTCTTCAGTTGGATATGCGATTCCTCTTGCTTACGAAGAACTTGCTGAAAGGTGCTCCAATTTCGGTATGACCGTTGTAATGCAGGTAAGCCTTTGTATCTTTGTATCATTTGGCTTGTTTTACTTGGTGCTTTCTATTTTCTCTTTCATACAAGATGACACTGTACCAAGTCTAAGTCCAGCATTTCTAGCAAATTCGAGAATTGAAATTCTTCAAGCAGACTGGTAGACAAGCAAATATTATCTAATTAGTGAATATTGTTTCCTGCCGAAGTTTCATTATGAGTTTTGAAGAAAATAACATGTAAAGAAATATACTAGTAGAATAAAAGCATTTTGAGTTTCTTAATGCTTCAAACCTAATTTAGCACCGATGTCAGGGAAAATTTTCACAAGAAAAGTTCTTGCATTTGCATATTGGCTTCAATTAAAGTTGTGGGTATTTCTTATGATTGGATGGTCGTTTTTTTTTTTTTTTTTCATTTTGATGACGTTGAAGGACATAATCTTTTACTATGAATCGCTTTAGCATTTAGTCCTAATTTCTTTTTATTCTTTTCCTAGTCTGTCTGAATCCTGACGGCCAGCCCAAACTTGGTTCTCTAAAACAATTGAAGTTCCCTCTTGGTTTTAATTTAAATAATCCAAGCAAGGGGTATAGAACATTTTTTGACAAAAAAGGGGCGGAGTATAGAACTTTTACACGAGGAGAAAGGGTTTGGTTCTCTGCGTTTTAAAGTTATTTTGGAAGTTGGTCTGTGAACCAGGTGAGAGATTAGAGGGAATCTCTGTAAAATTTGATGTGCTTTAAACCGGACTACTAGGTGTTAAGAGAATTGTCATGGAGAGCAATGATTCTCTATCTACTTTATGTACATAAATTGTATAAGCAATGAACTCCGTGAATTTTGCCCATTTCAGTATTCTTAATCGAAAACACCATTAACATCTTCGGAGTGAAGAGTTCCTGATGCCAGCAAGGTTTGTGAACTTTCATGTTGTTAAAGCTGTTAGACCGTGCTGTAGGAATAATTTATGTGGTAAACTTATCCTGTTTTTTTTTTTACTGTCGATTTCTCATGTGCTGGAAGAATGTAACATGATAGCTCGGGGAGATGGGTAAATAACTTGAATCAAGTTACTGATCTTATTCATGAAGTTTAAATTTTTATTAGATATGTTGTATAGAGGTGTCTATTTTTGTCACATAAAGGTATTCTGTTTTTCTTTTAGAGCCTAAGATCTCTACACCCGCATTGAAATTTCATAACAATGGAAGTGTAATTGTGTTCCTGGCTCAACAGTACGAGCACGATGGAGAAGGCGACTGGAAAATCATAGTTGAATCGGTGCAGATGCAAAACCGGTTCCTCCATACTCGATATGCAAATTTGGAAAGCAAAATCAACAATCCTCTGGTAAGTGTTTAGCACCTATAGGCTATAGTCCAACTTGTTTATCACCCAACAATAAACTGAAAAATTTCCTTCCACAGCCGCATCAATCTGATTCTACTCTCTGACATCTTTTGTGTACTTTAACAATGATGTTTTGATGTACAGTAACAGATAGTGTCCATCAAAAGGCAATCAAACATTTGCCCCAACAATCAGGAACAAAGCATGTCTCTGTACTTCAAACGAACAGCGCAAAGTGCTAATACAGAACCAGAGATTTCTTCTTGCAGTGAAGTTGAAGATTACCATGGAAATTCCTCAACTTTTTTTAAAATGAAATGGAAGTGGTCCAATATTAAGGATATGTGTGTATACATAATACATGCCGTAAATAATGATCACAAGTTCCCCCACCATTACCTACCTTATGAAAAGCTATGGCTGAGCTCCAAGTGGCGGCAACTTTTATCTCATTCCCCTAATACTAGGGGTGGCTTCTAGCATCCGAGGTAAAGTAAAAACACACCATGATACTTGTTTAGGATAGTAATAAAATATTTTTTTTTGATTCAATTCGATTGAATATCTATTTCAAAACTTGTATAATATAAGAAATACTATGCAATATTTAATACACCATTAAAATCTATTGACCTTAGTTTTGGAAGTGTCTGTTTTGTCTGTAATCTTGAGAGACAGACCCGTTCAACTCTATTTTCAAGCACTTCCGCGTTGCAGTTTGTCTTCATCCTTCAACAAATCACATGTTTTTGTTTCTTTACTGTATCTGTGACGACTCTGCACTAGGAGTTATCATATTCTATTTGGAAGTGCTGTTCTCTCCGTTGTATACAGGAAAAGCTGGAAAGAGAAGAAAGGCGGGTTACTTTAGAGGAAAAAGAAAAGGTTAGGGAAGAAGGAAACTTACTTAACTACGTATATTTTGGAATATTGAGCATCTGGTTAACTTGTAATGGACTACACTTTTGGACACATTGCCAAACCATTTCAAAATCATCTGGAAAAGCATGTTTGTGATCTTAACTTCAGGAACCAGAAAGCAAGTTTGTTGTCTGGTCGGAACACAGTTCCATGTACTTGACACTGACAGAGGCCAAGAAAAATACACCAACTTTTTCTCACAGGAAGAAACAAAATATACTCTTTTATTAAAGAAAATGATCAATTTATAAATTAATAGACACAATTAAGGATAAATAAAACTCGATTAAATTTTAAAATATCGAATGATTTGATTTGATGTAAAAATACTGAAATTATCTTGATTCGACTTATAATTTTATGAACTTTAACTCAAATATTCGAGTAACTTGAAATTTTTTTATAAAACTTAAAAATACCAATATATAAATTAACCCCAAATTAGCAAATATAACACTTTCAAAACTACACCATACATAATATGAATAGAAATCTTATGATTTTTTGGTACCCTATTTATATTACACATGTAAAAAGTAAGTTTAAGATTTAAGGGTACGAGATTAGATGTAGGATATATTTTTAGAGTTATGATATTTGATTCATGATTTAGAATTTAAGATTAAGGTTTAAAATTTATATTTTAGTGTTGATGCATAAAAAAGAATGATAAAATAAAATAAATAATTTTTGTTTGTATGATAAAAAAACAAAATTTCGTATCTAGTAATAAATTACGTGACTCACTAAACACTACAATGGATACGCCTCTGCTTATAAGAATTAGATTTAGCAGTCAAACATATACCCAAACTATACTTGTAACTCATTTTTGATGTCTAAACTATTTTTAGCTCTAAATATGTATCTAAAATTTCATTTTAATCATTTTAAGTGCCATGACTGTTAAAAAAATTATTAACCAATTAAGATATGACACGTGATATATTTTTAATTTTATTAAAAAATAAAAAATATCGGTTTAAGATTTTACAAAATAGTTTTAAATCTTTAATTTAAAACTTTAAATTCTTAAATTATTGTTGTTGTTACCGTTGATTGTCTCATCGAAGACCAACACCGGACCACACCATAACTATTTTTCCAATCACCCATATTTTAAATATATTTCATTTCGAAATTAATTTAACATTTGAAGCCAAAGTTGATAATTAGAGTGACGAAAGAATTAAATTAATGTGGTATTTAATGTTTTGAGAATATAATTAAAATATTCAAGGTTTGTGAACTAATTTACAATCTAATTCTATAATTTAAAATATGGTAAAATACCGTGTTAGTCATCTTTATTTATCATCAGTATACTTTTCGTTACTGATTTTAAAAAATGACTAATAAAGTCACATTTTCGAAGTGTAAATTTTTGGTTACTCTGACGTTAATTATCATTAAATATTGATAGTAAAATGATCTGACATAATAAAAAAGTATAAATCACTTAAATAGTCCTTAAATTATTATTTTATTTTTGTTTATCTTTAATTTTACTCTCAAATTTTTAAATTTTATCTTTTTACCATCTTTCGAAAAAATCTAATTTTCATTAAAAATTCTCTAACTCAAACCCTAACCCCTCCTACTACTATTTTGTAAAAGTTGGGAACCAATTTTTTTTTTTACCAAATAAGAACATGTCACATTATTTTTTACTCTTTATTTTTAAATTTTAAAATAAAACAAATATAATAAAATATTTATTTATTTACCAAAATATTCTTTTCTATCTTCTTCTCCAATCCCACCCTCCTTTTCTCTACAGATTTACCCTAAATTATAAACCAATATCTTCTTCCCCAAATTAATTTTACGCTTCAGACTGCAACATCAACCATAAACTAAGAAAATTAGTATCATAATCTACCTATAACAGTACAAATAAAAGATAGATAATCTCAAATTTTCATAATTAATATCGCATGTTTTAACTCCAAAACTAATATAAATAAAATGTTTGTTCTTCATCTGTACAATATTGTTCAAAACCTAAAATAAAAGTTTCTTTCTATTTCGGCTTACTTTTAAGTCTATCAAGTGATTAAATGAGCAGTGATTAGTGATTATTGCCATAACTTTTGAAAAAACAAAGATGAAAAACATAATTTATCAGTTCAAAAATAAGGTTTTAAAATTTAAGAATTAAATTAAAGATGAAACAAAAATAAAATAATAATTTAGAGGTTGTTTAAGTGATTTATATATTTTTTATTCTGTCAGATCATTTTACCGTAAATGGTTAACGATAATTAATGTTAAAGTGACTAAAAATTTACGCTTCAAAAACATAAGTGACTTTACTGGTTGTTTTTTAAAATTGGTGACTAAAAATGTATTGAGAGTAAACGAAAGTAACTAACACAGTAATTTATGTTTTAAAATATTTAGGGTGAACCTTAGCTCAGACTATTATAAATTAGTTGAATTAATTATAATTTAGTTTTCATCAAGAAAAAAAGTATTTAAATAAAAATATAAAAATTAATTAAATATTTAATTAAATAGAGATTAAATTAAAGGAGGATAAGTTAGTGTTTTTAATTTTTAATTTAATAATAATTTAGTTTTTTATAAATTTAAATATTAAAAAATAAACTTTATCTTTTAAATACATAATAAATTTTTTAAATTCAATGCTTTAACTTCTAATATTTAAATAAAGATGTATTTTAGGTTTCGTGGAATATTTTACCCCTTTTCCTACTTGATTGGACTTGACATTTAACTTCAACAGACAAACTTTCACTCCTACCATACACATTAAGACAAGGGTGTAGGACCAGATTTTCCCATTAGTAGCCTTTTCTTTGTCATAGTCAAACAAGGAAGTCGTCTGGGTCCTAATTAGTTTCTCCAGGTTATATCAACCTAGGCTTAAAGACAAAAGTAGGAACATTAGGTCGTATTATTATCGAATTAAGATTTAAAATTTTATATTTCCAGATCAAATATTGTTACAGTGAATTTGTCATACCAGTATGATAAATTTTAAAATGATATTATTATTTTAATTCAAACTCGTCATATGAGCATGACGATTTTCATAATTCTTCCATAAATTTATATTTAAATTTCAAGTAAAATGATTAGGTTAATCCTAATCTAAACTCGTCGTGCTTATACAGTGAATTTCAAGTGGATTTACGTCTATCGTAATGTTTCAACGTAATATCATTTGGTCAAATATATAACTCGTCGTGGATGAACGGTGAGTTTGGTTTAAAAAATAAAAAAAAATTATAAAAAAAATTATAAAAAGGTAAGCTTGTACCATTTATGAAACAAAAGTTTTTAATAAATAGTTACACATAGATACATAATTTGGAATTTTGTTCGATTTGGGTCAATAAATTATTTATATGTATGCTAATATTAATTAATATTGTTACAATCAATATGTAAATTTTATCTCTCTACGTTAACGATTTAAAAAAATAACTAAGGATGATGTCTATCGAAAATATTTCACAAAATTAAAGCATAAAACAAGGTAAACTACAAATCGTGAGAGATAAATTCTGAAACTCGAGACGCTTGTGCGTCGAGTTTACTGTAATAATATCGGAAAATATAGCATCTGTCTTTAAGCTCTCCGCCTATGATCATTCCTTAACTTTTGTTTTAATCAATAATCTTTCCATTCCAATCCCATCCCCTTGGTTCGATACACAAATCAAGAGACAAATTAGAGTGACGAGACGAGTGATCATCACATTCCTGGCCCTAACTGTTAAGCTAAACCTGGAGTCCATTCGCCCCGATTTTAGGGTTTGGACTTTGAATTCTTGCTCCCTTTTCAAACGACATGCAGACATATTTTATAAAACTTCAAGGACTTTTATGTTAAAAAATAGAATACAAATTGCATAGACCAATTACTTGTGAAAAAAATGAAGCTTTCCGCCGGTGTTGCCTCAATCATCATGCAACGACATTTGCGTTTGATGCAGACTTCTTCGTATATGTTCGGTCTTGAAATTGATGTCTGAACGTGTATATATATATATATATATATATATATATATATATATATATATATATACATGTATGAATAAGTCTACTATGTGCGTCGAACACCGCTAAACATCATTGACGTTAAACATCGTTAAACACCATTAAATTGATTAATAAAAATTAAAAATTTCAAGGATTCATCATTGAACACCAACGTTAATGATACTTAATGATGCTCGATGCACATCGTAAAATTTTTCTACGGTTTGTGCACGGTTTCTTGTCTAGATTCTTGGTATTTTTAATGTAAGAGATATCATAGGTCATGTGTTGGATACTGTAGGGTAGTTTGTGATTAATAAACCCTAAATTTCTTACAATATATAAATCGATATACACGTAAAACTGGCCCCATATGTAACATGGGTGTCGGCTTGACCGGTCTTTAAAAGAGTAGAAACGTTAGCATCATTCTCCAACACGGTCTTTGTCCATCAACCAGAACTTGTTCATCCTTATTAAGACATTGTTTTTTCTATGACTTTAAACTTAAAGTTTTGTAAGTATATATATTATTTAAATTTTATTTAAAAAAAAGATATTTGAACCACTTGTCATTCATGGAAGACAAAGCAAAGAGGGATTTATGTTATTCAATTTGTCCTGAGAGACATGAAATTGAAGGAGCAAAGCGCCGTTCTAAAATTATGGAACTTTCATCAGTTTGAGACATAATAATGCATGCATGGATGTTGTCAATTCCCAACACATTTTCAAAGGGATTACTTGAATAATACTTGTTTACTGGTCTTAATTGGGTGGGTTAGTGTTGATGATGTAATAATAGTTTTCTGTTCGGGAATCCTCGCCTCACATATATCCATTACGAGCTTAAAAATGCAAAAATAGTAACCTAAATAAACCCTAATGGTTGCTATATATGTATATTTTAAGTGACGAAGCTAAGATCTAATGTTAGGAGGAACAAGAATCTATTAAACCTTTAAATTAGAAAATTAAAAGGGGTAAAAATCCTTATTTAATTAATATTTAAACTAAAAATATAATTGTACCAAAATATTTGGGATGGACAACAACCCCTCCCAAACATACACAGCTCCGTCCCTGTATATATTCACGGGGTGGGTCGAAAGTTTTATTAAAAATATGTTATAAAATTAACATAAAAATAATATCAAAATTTTAAAATTTATTTGAATATAATAATAATGAATCATTTAGGGTTCTTACTTGTTAATTTGTAAATATTTTTGTCTTTATTTTCTCATCATTTAAAAAATTAAATAACTTCATGTGTTTGTTTAAGTGTTGGATTAAGACCCTTAATTTATCGTTTGTGAGTGTTAATGACGTGGGTTGTGGGACCCGAATCGTGTTAATCAATAGTCCCCCCCTCCACTCGTGTGTGGTGTCATGGTCATAATCTAGAGATGAAAGCAGTGTTTTTTTATTGTTTCCTTGTGCACGTGCACCGCAATCCCGATGAGCTGTAAATTGTCATGTCTCACCGATTTCTTTTTACTATAAAGCTGTCATAGCATAGAATATTGAGCCACTTAGCTTACTTTAAAAACTCATATTATTAAATTAAGATGGAATTATATAAATATGATATGTTCTAAATAATTATAATTTACGGGGTTTGTTGAATTAATTGTATTTAGGGGCGAAAAAAAAAACTCATTTATTCGATTTCCGTCCTAGATTCAATTAAGTTTGTTAAATTTTTATTCGAAATTAGTTTTAGTAGAATTGAGATAAGATTTATTATATAGATTTCGATTATAACTGAGATCGCAACTAGATCTTAATTTTTTAGTTCTGATATTCAATGAGTACCTAATAGGACCGAGATGAATATTAAGTATCCAATAATGATTTTCTTGCTTGTAATAGACAATGTTCTTTTATTTATTTCTTCTTACCGACTTTTCTTTATGTATGAATATTATAGGTACGACTCATTTTAAAATTTTAATTTTTAAGTTTATAATATTTTAATTTTATTTTTAATATTATTATTGGTGATTGAAATTTTTTCTTCTATTACTTGAATTTTATTAATAATAAATCAATTGACCAAGTACCCGATATTGATACAAATTTCTACTAATAACGGAATAAATTTTTAAAATTTAAGATCTGATATGACTGAAACCGAGATTAATTTTAATTTTTGAGAATTAATAATTATCGAAATCAATTCTAATTAAATTGATCAAATACTCAATCTTATCTACCACTAAACGTAATAGGAGGATTATATATGGGACAATATATAAGAGGATCGGCAGGGACAACGAATTTTAAAAAGAAAATGAAAAAGAAAAAATTTAAGGTAATGGTCGAATTGTAATTTATTCCTTAAAAGTATATATAATTTATATTATTGTTTTTCTTAAAATTTAAAAACTTTAAAGTAATTTTAATAATAGTAACGTTAAGTTCTGTCACTCGATCATATTTTTAATTATTAAAGAAATTGTAAAAAATAATGTAATTAAATATATAATTATAATCTTTGATCTTATAATTAATATTATTTTAAAATTGAAATTTATTTAATTATGTAATTAGAATTTGTACCACCGAACATAATATAGAGAATTTTAATATAATTATACTCTGTTAGTCAAATATATATAAAGAATTATATTCTCGTACAATTATATTTGATTTCAAATGATGTTTAAGTGTCAACAATTTCTAGAATGGGTAGTTAAAGTTATGGGTTAATATTTTTTTCCCCTTAAGTTTAACACTTGGGACGAACTATCTAACCTTATTTTTTAAAGGAACGGTTATTGTTTTTGAAAATCACGGGTTCAAACACAAGTAATGCCAGTATAATCATTGAGTGATTAATATCTAAAGGTTGAGAGTATACTCTAGAATAAATACTACTGTAATCACTGTAGCTGAATAAAAAAAATTTAACACTTGTTACGAACGAATTTTTTTCCTTGAGATATTTTGAATTTTAAAGTTCATTTTAAATATTATTTCATTTAAAAGTTGATATAATTTTTACCCTTAACCTTGACAATTTAATTCATTTTGGTACTTTGTTGTATTAATTAAAAATTTTGATTAAGTTTTTCAGTTTCATCTTTGAAATTATATTTTTAGTTAACATGGTATTATGAGAATTTTTATTGTATTAATTACAAATTTTAATTCATTTTGATACCTAATATTTGTAATAATTTTTACATTTTCGTTTTTGAAATTTGATTATTTTAATTCATTTTAGTGTATATATATTTAAATTCGATGTTTCATGTTGATTAAAAGGATTGTAACATGTAATTAATAATCATATATCATATTTAAAGGAGTCATGACCTTGTACGAATCATCTTATCTCAGTGGTTAAAAGAACGATTATTATTTTTATAGATTGTAGGTTCAGACACTAACATTGCAGTACAGACACAGTAATTGAACAACCAATACCTAACGATTGAGAGCATACTCTAAAACAGATATTACTGTAATTATTATAACCGATTAAAAAAAACCATGCCCTTGTGATCCGACATGACTACATTTTTGAAACTAAAAAGACATTTTAAAAGTTGTTTTGCTTTGATTCTCGTTGATCTTCATGTCTTGACTTTGTAGGTCGGTGTACTCCTTGTAACCTCGTATAACTTTGTCTGATGAACTGGTTTTGTACACCTAAAGAGATATATTGATGGCATATTAGAATCTCTGTGAATCATGTGACAGCACATTAAAGATATAAAGGAAAATGGGGAAAGAATTAAGAAATATTTTCATCAAGTAATCGATATATAATATAGCTTTATAATATGTGTGTGGCACTTTTGTTTACTCCCCGACATACAAACATACTTCGTGTGGAATGTCTCTCAAGTATAAACATGGGGCTTTGCAATAATAATTAGGGGAGATTATCATTGATATTTGATTTTTGAATATTCAAAAAATTAATTATTCGATTTTTTCGGTTATTTCTTTCCTCAGTTCGTGTCTTAATCCTTTTAAATCATACTCAATATTCGAGTACTCATAAAAATTGGGCATCTAGTTCATATTTTTAAATAAATATATAGTAAATACATAAAATTTAAAAAGTTCATTATACGTGATCCTAACACAAAAATTAATAATTTGAAGCTAGTTTTAGAATATATATTAAAATTTATCATAAAAAAAACATTAAAAATATTAAACTCATTTCTTCTTTTGAATTTTGTATTAACAAATTAATCAAAATATATTTAAAAGTTTTAAAGCATATAATAAAAACATAAACATAATTTAAAATTTAAATTTAATTTTTGTACAGATATTAAGTAACCTAAAATAAAAATATAATTTAAAACTAAAAAACTTAAAACTATCAGGTTGATTTGATACCCAATAATAAAAAAATCAGCATCAAACCCAACACAACTATTTGATAAAAATCTCAAATCGGATATCTAATCCAATCCGAAGCTTATATAATTTTTATCAAAAATACTTGATTTATTTTTTAATAGTCAAATAATTAAATCGAATTAATTAGATCAAATAATTTTGAATATCCCTAATAATAACATGTTGCAAGTAAAGAATTTTTCAGGGATATGTATCACTCAATATTGCTTATTAAAAAAATACCTTTTGTTGCCGAATAAATAACTTTATTAATTCTATAATCTTATCATTACTTTTAACCCAAGTGATTAATGGAACGGTTGTTGTTCTTAGATATTATAGGTTCGATTATTAGTAATTACAACAAAGTAATTGAGTGATCAATATTAAATAATTAAAATTATCTTCTAAAACAGATATTACTGTAATCACGATTAGTTAAATCAAAATATATATATATATATATTTAAATGTGTTTAAACCCAAGATTTGAGTTATGAGATTATTCTCACTCTAAAGATTAGAATTCCGTAACATGAAAAATCATATTATGAATTATTTTCGTCATAATATTTATAAGATAAACTAATCAAATATATTTATTTAATTAATTTTTTAATTTCATCTTTTTTATTAAGTGAATTTCACTTGGTAAAAATTGATTTTAAGTTTAATTTATAATAAATATCAGTAAAATTTCACTCGATAAAAAATAGACAAAAATGACCTATAATATAGTTTCTCTTCTACTATATTGCTATGGGTTTGACTTTTTAACATTTAAAGATATATTAGAATTGAAAATCAGGAGAGATTAAATTATTGAATTGAAAATATAAGTATTTATTAATCATTTAAATTAAAAATTAGGGATAAAATCTTATTTATCTGAATTTAAATTAAATAATCTAAATTATTATTATACCAAACAAATTTGAAGGGAAAAAATAACATTTTAGAAAATTTAACTAAAACTATTAAAATTTTGTAATGTTTAATATATATTTCTAAAACTTTGAGGGGTAAATAAAAAAAATATAAATAAAAAATATAATAAACAAAAATGAGTTAGTTACTGTTTGTAGTTTCTAGTTACAAGACACAAGTAGAAGTCCTCCTACATTATTGTCTAAAGGTAAATAATATTTTAATAATCCCCAGAAAATTAATTAAAAAAAACATGTCTTATTGTCCTCAAAGAAAAGTGATCTTAATTCATGGGTGAAGTGGCCAACAAGTACACATGAATGGAAGGACATTGTAGTTTTTCCCAATGAATTTAGATATTCAACAATCCCATTTTTTAAATTTAAAAAATATTTTAAATTAATCCATATATATTTTAAAAATCAATTATATAATTTAATTAAAATATATATTATTTGTTTTGAAAATGTATATTTTCACTATAATTTTTTATATTCAAATTTAAATTTATACTTATTTAACACTAATTTAAAACTCATACAATAAATATTTTTTAAAACAAAATTTAATTCAAATCGATCGGTATTGTACATTTAATTTTGATGAACGAATTTTCCGATAATACTTAGGTGATAGAGTTTGAAGTTTCACATTTGCCGAGACACTAATAAATGTGGAATCATTACCAACAGGGGTTGGTTCAAGTGGTAAGTAACTTGGTTCCGCTTAAGCAAGTCTAAGATTCGAGACATTGTGTATGCAGAAAATCTCTATTGGGAGACTCACCCATCAAAACTAGGTGTACAACGCGGGTCAAGTCTGGATTAGTTAGAGCTAAAATCTGAAACCAGAAGAGCAATAAAAAAATAAATATAGAATCATTTATTTTTGGAATATTATTTGAGGTTAATTAAATATTTCAAATTAAAGTCTTAATATTCTATTAATATAAATGCATTATTGATTTGGAGAAAAAATATTTTTATTTAATTTTTATATTATATTAATATACATGCATTATTAATTTGAGTTTCAGGTGAATTGCATATAGAAAGTGAGAGGGACCATTATTTCCACCTATAGATTTCTGATCATATCTGGAGTAGCACTTGATACTTTTATAGGGCAGGGACCTCATAAAGTACAATATAAAAATGTTCAAACTGTGCACAAAGTCCATATATTTTCTGGATTTTTGAATTTTGACCTCTATTTTTTAATTATATGAGTTTAGCCCTTTTACTTGACTAATTTTGAAATTAAAATCCAATTACTAACATTGATATCTGATTGAGGCTAAATTTGAATATGTCTTATCAACTAATTTGATATTTTAAACCAAACATTTGAGTATTAAAATGCTAATTATTCAAGTTTAACCTAAAATTATTAACAATGGTATCAATTAGGGCAAATTTGGGTAAATAATGAGGTTAGGAAAAAAATATTAGGTTATTTGAAAAATATTTGGAGAATAGGCCCAAAGAAACAATGTTACTTAAACCTCGCCACCTGTAAATAACGAAATGCGTGATTACCACTGAAATAATGAAAATTCACTACATTTTTGGGTGGTGAGGTCCAAGGAACACCGTTCCTTTTTTCTTATTCTCTAAATATTTTTCAGGCACATCTAATAACCACCGAGAAAACACAAATCCGAGCCAAAGATTTTGAATTACCATACAAAAGGTAAAGGAACTAATCTACTTACTTGTTCAATAAAGAATCTAGAATACAAAGATGGAAGTAAAACGGAGATGGGGTTTCATTGTAATGCCAGTTCTTTTGTCGTGTACGGGTACGAAAGGAGGAATCTCATTTGAGAGTGTATAAAAATCCAGAATGAAAGGTTGCCAGCCACAGTGTTCTTATTTTAAGAAAAAAATGAACTGTGTAGGCCAATAAGGCGACCAAATGGAATTAACAAAGTCATTATTAAATCATCACCTCCCTCTTCCTCCGGTGTTTATAACCCCCTTTTTGCTTTTTGCTGTTTAGCTCAAACCCCTCCTCCTCATCTCTCAAAACAACTCCAATTACCCACTAACAATGACTGGTTCCGGTGCCCCTTGCGGTGCTTGCAAGTTCCTCAGAAGAAAATGTGTTCGAGGCTGTGTTTTCGCACCTTATTTCTGCCATGAACAAGGTGCTGCCCATTTTGCAGCTATCCACAAGGTTTTTGGTGCAAGCAATGTCTCCAAGCTGCTTGCTCACCTTCCGGTCAGTGATCGTTGTGAAGCTGCTGTCACGATTTCGTATGAAGCTCAAGCTAGACTTCAAGACCCCATTTATGGATGTGTTTCTCATATCTTTGCTCTCCAACAGCAGGTTGATGCGGATTTTGATGATTTGAAACCCTAGTTTGAGTTTTGAAATAGGTATCTAAATCCATTGCTTTTCTTGTGTTCCGGATTTCTACAGGTTGTCAATCTCCAGGCACAGCTTGCTTCTCTTAAGGAACTAGCAGCTCAGGGAATTGTTAATGGAGGCTCTGTTGCTGCAAACCCTAGTGACAAATACCATGGGAAGGTTCCTTCTCAGCTCCTCCAAGATGTTCAAACCTGGTTTCACTCAGAAAATCCAAGCATAGCACCGGATTTTAACACAATGAACTCGTACTGCGAGAACAATGTGTTCCCCGATCCAAACTGTTTAGCAAATTACGAGAATTCAGTCTCTTCATCAGGAGAAGATCATGTCTCGTACACTACTTTCGGACAGGCTTCTCAGTTCGACATGCAAACAGACAACAGACAATGGGGTTTCCAGGAAGTCGACGACTTTCAATCAATGGCCTTTGGGTATGCTCAACAATATTCATGATGAGGGGATCAATCAAGAGATTCTAATATAAGATCGGTGAAGACACCAGTTTTGAATTGAAATGCTGCATATTTTGAAACATATCTATATCTATATCTCTATATATGCACTTTTGTTGCTATAAATAAAAAGCTAGGAACCCTAAAGGATTGATGTTCATTTTCTTACAATCGTGAAACCCTAAAATCTACCCTACCATTGTTTTCTATAATTAATCTAGTGTAACCCTTGGATATTGATAGAAGAATAGTGCGTTTTCCTCTCTCTATGTGACAGAACATGATCTAGAAATTGATCTGGTTTTGTTTCAGCTAATCATTTGTTTTGCCTATGGTAATGGATGTCCTTAGCCTTTAAGGACTACATTGTAGTTATTGACCTAGTAATTAAACTACAGTTACCTAGTTTCTTTCCTACATTTCACTTTCCCTTTATGTTACTAGCTAGCTGGTTCTGTAATTTTAACAGATGTTCCACGTAAAAGATTCAATTCAAGATTAAAGTATTTGATCTAATTCATAAATCCTAGTTGGTTAAGACTTTGTTTGAATGCAAGAAAATGCATGACTCATTAGATAGGATTCTTTTGTTTAGATGATACGTAGTGTACCAACCTGTTGGTATAACGAGATGAAGCGTTAGGTTCTTTAAATAAGGTTAAGGATTTGAATCACGACTTCGTAAAAAGAAAAATTAAGTTTAAAGGATATGCGATATTAATATTGTTTGCATATACATTTTTCAGTCGGGAGCCTATATATTTGATTTCTCATGTCATGCAGGAATCAAACACTCTTATATATACGATTTATATTCTTTTTCTTCCGCTGTATATATATCTAAGGGATCATCGTATTAAAAAGTTTTTATTTGAATATCGATAGTTATAAAAAAATGAATTTAACGATCCTAAATCAATCTAAAGCTAAATAATTTTACCCACCATCTCAAATCCTTACGTGTATCAATCAAAGCATTTGGATTTTGGGTAAGAAAAAACATCTATGGATTGGTAGTTAATCAGTTATTATGCTGCTCATGTGTGTAATGAAATATAACCTCCTCTCCCTCCCAGTGTGTTAATTAAATAGGCCCAACTGAAATGATGATTGGTAACTATAAATACGGCCTAGTTTACTTTTAAATTTTTTGGGCAGGGACGTGGCTCCTGTCCCTCTTAAATACTTCCCCGAGATTTGTGAACCCGGTAAGTTAGATTTCTCATGTTATATGTGATGAGAATTGAGAGAATTATATGAACAATTAAATATAACGAATTTTAAAAATAATTATATTGAGTTTGGTTTGAGTTTAAGGTTCAACGAGTTCAGAATTTTAAATTTAAATTTGGCTCAAAAATAAAATTATAAGACTTGACTCAGGCTTGAAGCTCGTCAAACTCGACTTAAGCTCGGCTCGAAATAAACAATTTTAAATGAAAGGAAAAAGTATCCAAAAAGTAGATTAATCCAAATAATCATAAAATATTCTGACAATACAAACGAATAATGTCTAATTTATTTTAGTTAATTTTATTTTATTAAAGAAATTACTTTTAGTATATATATATATAATTATTTCGAGCATGTTTATGAGTTTTTCGAGCCAAACTTGTATTAACTCGGCTCGGTTTGTAAAGATCTCAAGTCGAGTCTAAGCTCGAGTCTAGATCACTCGAGCCGAATTAGAGTAACTCGTGAACTAGTCAGACATATTATCAGCCCTAAATTCAATCCTAGCTTTGTCCCTATAAAGAAGATAATTAATCCTTGCATGCACAAACATTTGGGTAAACAAAGTGTTTAAAGGTTTAAGTGTATGCAGTTTAGATTTAGGGATAGTATAGATTAAAATCTAAATTTCTAACTATATTACTTTAAACCTAAATTCTAACCCTAAATTTTAAATTCACACTTAAACCTTTAAATCTTAAACTTTAAATTTAATTATAACCTTAAAATTCAAACGTTTATTAAAATAATTTTATTTCACGGCATATTTTCCGTATGTATAATATATTTCTTATAATTACAAAATAGTACGTGTGTAAACTTTGATTAAATTATTTTCTCATAGCCAAACACATTCGCATAAATAATCTTAATATATATATATATATATATAAAGTTAGCGTAAGGACGAATCCGTCCATATGATGTGAACTAAAATTGGATTTAGACCTAATAAATTTAATTCAAGAATCGAGAATCAAATCGTTATATTTGAATCTAGATTTAAAATTAACTTAAATATAATAATTTAGATTTAATTTAAAATCTGAAATAAATAGAATCAACTAAAATTAAATTAAATTTCAGTTGAACCAAAAATAGATTTGAATTGAATTTTAATCAAACTAAATATGCCCAAACCAAATAGACCTTAATGGATTTTACTAGAATCAAAGACAAATCAAAATAAAAATATTAAAAATAAATAAAGATGAGATATGAAATATCGTATAATCTTCCAAAAGCCAAATATACATGGTATATAAGTCATATATATGATGAAAAAACTAACTCGATCAAAAAACCTGACTAAAACCGATTAAATCCTATTAACCTGATATTAATTTGACTCGAAAATAACTAATTTAAAAATCAATCAAATCAAACGTCCCAACTTGATATCCAAGCTGAAATCACCATAGATTTAAATTAAAATCTTATTAGACCAAAATCAAATTTAAATCAAATATAATCGGACCTATAATAATTAAAACAAAAATAACACGTTTGTCACCTTAAACTGATCCCACAATCAACGGTTGGGATTACGCAAACGTGTGTTACGAAATCCATGGTCCAAAGTTTTGTTAAAAAATCCATTCCAATCCCCCCGAGAAGCCGTGTAAATTATATCTTTCATCCTTATACTTTTGTTTTTTTGTGTTTCCTAATCCTCCAATAAGACAATAATTGGTGTTTACTTATTTGTAATTTAAAACCAATACGTCATCAACTGTCCCACTCTCATGTGCCTAAGCAACATTTAAATCCTTAATCTTAACAGTACAGTTTGGAAATTGTAAACATCTTTGGACAAAGATTGGAGTTGGAAGGGTTTGTCACGATATTAAGTTTTAAAAGTAATTGATTGTGTAATGATTTAAATTGTTTTGTACTAAAAGTATTTAAGTAATCAGTCTTTGGAAATAATCAATAGTTTTCAACTAGAAGTGATGGAGTCCAACAAATGCCATTATTCATCTTTATATAGCTTTCTCTCTCTTGTGTAATGAAAAAAAATTATAAATGATTTATGCACTTAGGGTAGAATTCAGATTGAATTATGTTAACTGACAATATTTTAAATTAAAAAATAAAAGTCAAGATTTATTTTCAATAATTTTAATTAACTTAACATGTGGTCCGAATTAAAAAGTGAAATATATTTATTTTAAGATACTCAAATTTGATTACTCTATCTATAAAGTAAGTGTATTATAAAAAAATTAAAAATATTTATAAATAAATATAACATTAAAATTTCTTTAAATTATTAAAAAAATTCATCCATGCTCAGTCGTAAATAATTATGTTAGATGAAAATTGAGAGAGGGACTTAGCTGATAATGTAGGGTCTTGTATTCAATTAGGGGGACATTTTGTCCCTAAATATGAGCACAAGGGCCATGGCTTATTGGGATTATTATGTATTAACAATTATAAAGAAATACTTATGTTAGGTAAACCTACTTATTAGAGCATAAACCTAGGGGAGGGGGTCCCTAGGAAATGTCCATACACCAAATTATGAACGCACCACAGTTTATTATTTTTGGGTAAACTATATTAAAAACCATTCAATTATGTGTCGATATTAGAATGATTATTAATCTTAAAAAATTGAATATATTATTTAATTATTAAAATGATTTTAATATAATTATTTATTATTAAAAGTTAATGGAATAATGATGTGGTAATTAAAAATAAAATAAAATAATTACACATTTTATCTTTATTAAATAAATAAATAAATTATTTTATTAAAATAAAACTAGGATTAAATTAAAAGAATGTGTGAATAGTAGAGATTAAATGTATAATTATTTTATTTTTAAATGTCATGTCATTACTCTGTTAATTTTTAACTACATATAATTATATTAAAACTATTTTAATAGTTAAATGGTATATTTATTTTTTTTAAATAATAAAAATTATTTTGACATCAATCCTATAACTAGATGATTTTACGTAGTTTAGTTTTATTTATGTATATATATTTAAAATATTTTAAGGTGGTTCATTCTGATTTAGTTTCATAAAATGTAAACGAAAAGTGTTTCTTCTTATGAACATTATATTTTTGTGGTTAAAACATTTAGTAAATTTATTAATGCCTTAAAAATAAATATTGGAAAAGGGGACATTTAACAAAATTTGGGAATTAATTTTACCATATCTTTTATCAAAACGTATGAAATTGACAGAATTTTTAACTCATGAATTTAATCAAATAAAAGTAAAATAATAAAATTTAAAAATTTAATAATTATCGGAGTAATAAAAGATACTCGTATTTAAATTTTATTGTATTATTTTATCTCGTGAATTTAAATTTTAATATTTCTATTAAGAATGTAACATTTATAGTACTATATAATTTAAAAGTCTATATTGTATTAATTAAAGGTATTTAAAATTACTAATCCAAGATACACGATTTGTTGACCAATCTACAAGGTGAAAAATAAATGGGTATTTTTTATTTTTTAAAAATAGTTTCGGGTCAAGTACTCAACCCATTTAAACTCAGTAGGTCGAGGGTTGGATCTAACTTCTAAGTCATAATTTTTTAAGTATTTAGGTATCTGACCTGGTTGTCTATCTTTAATTTTAAATTATTAAAGTTTTTTAGTTAAATTAAAAAATAATATATTTATTCTTAAATGTTTTAAAATATTTTTTAATCAAGTAATTTAAATTTAAATTTTATGTTTGAATTGTATTGATATATAATTTGAACTTTTAAATTTTAATTTTATACTTTTGATTTACTTTAAATTTTATGATTTGTAAAAAAATATAAATTCAATCTAAAACTCTGTGATCTAAAATTATCTGCACCCATTATTATGAGTACATGACATACGGTTACCGATTTTTTTTTCGGATAAGTTGTATATTTCATTTATTTAGGAAAATAAAAAAAATCTTGAAACAATATCAAAAATCGTGTCCCTACGTAACTATCTCTTAGGGAATCCCTCAAGCGATACAAAGTGTTTTATTTATAGTATCTATATAAATATTTCTACTACAAACCTTGATACTAACAGTATCTCGTATACACATCGAAACAAGTTAAAGCAGTCTCTGCTAACTTTGATACCAAATATTAATAAGTCAAATCTTACGTCGATAATTTTACTATTAAAAAATTTAAATACTTCAAACTTTGAGTATCTAATTATAAACACCTACAATATTTATCAATGACCTGCCTTATATATCATTGGTTCTGATGACTCAGCTCTTAAATCCTTGGCAATTAATTACTTCAAAACTCTTTTCACAAGCGAACCAAGGTCTAGGGGGATAACTGATTTAGCAGGTTCTTTTCATCATTTTTGTGATTCGGAACTTCGACCGTTGCTTGCTGAGATCACTTTTGAAGAAGTTTGACGGGTGGTTTTTGATATGTCTCCTCTTAAAGCACCAGGAGTTGATGGTTTACCTGCAGTTTTCTACCAAAAAAATTGGGAGACAGTTGGTCCTTCAATTTTTCGGTTTGTTAAAAACTTTTTCGATAGTGGATCTCTTGAAGAATGGGTAAATCAAACATTGTTAGTCCTAATACCGAAGGTGAATCAACCTGAGCAAGTTAGCCAATTTCGGCCTATTAGTTTATGCAATGTCATCTACAAGATCATCACGAAACTTATGGTCTGTCGGTTGAAACCTTTCTTATCTCGTTGGATTGATTGTTCGCAGTCGAGCTTTGTCCCAAGAAGGCAAATAACTGATAATATTATTTTAGCACAAGAAATTATCCACTCCATGTCTTCCAAAACTGGTCGTAAAGCTTGGATGGCTATAAAAGTTGACTTGGAAAAGGCTTATGATCGTTTAGAGTGGGACTATATTGAGGAAACATTATTTGCCGTAGGACTTCCGCCAAGGTTTATTTCCTTAATCATGACATGCGTTCGTTCAGTCTCAACACAAATTATTTGGAATGACGAGGTTACTGAAACTTTTAAACCAACTAGAGGTATTCGTCCAGGAGACCCAATGTCTCCTTATCTTTTTGTTCTCTGCATGGAAAGGTTATCTCAAGCTATTACCGAGAGTACTAATAATGGAGTCTGAAAGCGTATAAAACTCTCTCGTTCTGGTCCGGGTTTATCGCACTTATTCTTTGCGGATGACTTAATTTTATTTGCCGAGGCAAATGTTGATCAATTGGAGATAATTAGAGAGGTTTTAGAATCCTACTGCATCTCTTCTGGTCATCGTATTAGTACTTCTAAGACTCAGATATGTTTTTCAAAGAATTGTGCTTTGAATACTCGTCTTATATTGGGAGATCGATTTGGTTTTAAGGTGGTTTCTAATTTCGGAAAATATCTTGGGGTTCCTCTTTTTCATAAGAGAGTAACAAAAGCTACTTTTGCCTATCTCCTTGAGCGTATGACGAATCAACTGACCGGTTGGATGGCGAAAAGTTTATCTTTGGCAGGTCGAATTACTCTTGCAAAATCTGTGCTTCAAGCTATACCTGTTTATATAATGCAGTCCACAAAAGTTCCTAAAGGGGTATGTGAAGAAATAGAGAAAATTATACGTAAGTTTGTTTGGGGATCATCTAATGACGTAATGAAATTGGCTTTGGTTAAATGAGAAATTTTGACAAAACCGTTAAGTGAAGGAGGCTTGGGTTTTAAGCGTATGCAACAACAAAATATGGCATTTTTAATGAAAATTGAGCATGCTTTGATTGTGGATAAAGACAAGCTTTGGGTTCGTGTACTAAAATCTAAATATGGTTGGGATGGTGTTTTGCCATTTTTCTTGAGACGAGGTAATATATCTTCTCTTTGGCGCGGTCTTTGCAACATTTGGGATGATAT
Source organism: Abelmoschus esculentus (assembly GCA_035048815.1). Lineage (NCBI taxonomy): Eukaryota > Viridiplantae > Streptophyta > Magnoliopsida > Malvales > Malvaceae > Abelmoschus > Abelmoschus esculentus. The sequence continues at coordinate 13,569,904 of JAUCBN010000031.1, forward strand.
TAAAGAGAGTATTTGTTGGCATATCCGTAACGGGAAAGACACAGATTTTTGGTACGATAATTGGTTGGATTCAGAAGGGCGTTTAGCATTTTTGTGCACGTCGGATGAACCCCCTACACCGACAATAGTTTATGATATGATTCAAGAGAATGGAAATTGGGATTGGTCTCGCTTAAATTCTTTGCTTCCTGTTAGTGTTCTTCAAAAAATTGCAGCGGTACCACCTCCGAATGTTCATATGGGTCATGATTTACCGGGTTGGCGATGGGAAAAGGATCGTCGATTCTCTTCAAAATCGGCATATTTATCTTTGGATAATAATGATATAAATGTTTGTAACTTTGATTGGAATTTAATTTGGGGTTTAAAGCTACCGCAACGAGTGAAAGTCTTTATGTGGCTTGCAACCCATCAACGGCTTCTCACAAATGTTGAAAGATGTCGTCGTTATATCACATCATCGGATATTTGCACTATATGTACTACATCAGCTGAAAGCGTTGATCATGTTTTGAGACACTGCACAATAGCAAAGAGAGTGTGGAATGCCGTAGTACCACAGTGTAAGATTCGACTATTCTATGAATTACCCTTTATTGAATGGTTGAAGCTAAATATTTGTGGATCGTCTGATTTTGATTATGCTACTATGGGAGTGAATTGGGACACTAGATTCTCGGTTATTTGTTGGCTTATTTGGAAGAGGCGATGTCATATATTATTTGACATAAGTTATGTTGATCGAGATAATCTGGTTGAAATTAGTCAAAGCTTATCGATAGAGTATCGAGAGATTTTCTCCAATGCAAATGGGAATTCTACTATTCGGCAAGCTAGAGAATCTAATTGGAAATGTCCACCTGAAGGTTGGATTAAAATTAATAGTGATGGTGCTGTGAACTTGTCTAATGGAAAAGCTGCTGCAGGAGGTGTGTTGCGTGATGAACACGGTTCTTGGGTTTTTGGTTTTTCTCGTAGTCTTGGTTGTTGCTCGGTATTATTGGCTGAACTTTGGGAGGCAGATGATGCTCTTGTCAATGCGTGCAGGTTTGGATTCCGACAAATTGAGTTAGAGATGGATAGTCGTGAGGCTGTCATGATTTTAGGTGGTGAATCTGAAGCACTTTTAGGTAATGCTTTAGTTACGGCTATTCAGGAACTTCTTAATCGTGAATGGAATATACGTGTTCTTCATATATTTAGAGAAGATAATAGAGTGGCCGATAGACTCGCTGCCTTGAGTCGTGGTGCATCCGTTGGTACTTTGGAGTTTACTACAGCACCGAATATGATGGTAGAATTGGTGAATATAGAAGCTGATATTAATCATTAGCTTCGCACTCAAATCTGTATTAGCAAAAAAAAAAAAAGAGATTATCATAGGAGAGTAAAGATCTTTTGCCTCTATTTGTGCCTCTTGTTAAAATTTGTTAAAAAATTAAATTTTAAACCCTAACCCTAATTTCTTATATCCTAAACCCTAAATCATATACCCTAAAAAATATATCCTATCTCTAATTCCCTAAACTCTAACCACAACCCCTAACCTAAAATCCTAAACCTTAAATCCTTTAATTTGAAGTGGAGACACAAATAGAAACATGAAAAAGAGGTAGACGATTTGCACCCATATAGAAAAGGTCAGCATAGTGTAATCCATCATTGATTTTGATAAGTATAAAAAGAAGATTATCATAGGAGAGTAAAGATCTTTTGCCTCTTTTTTATGCCTCTATTTGTGTCTCCTGCTAAAATTTGTTAAAAAATTAAATTTTAAACCCTAACCCTAATTTCTTATATCCTAAACCTTAAACCATATACCCTAAAAATATATCATATCTCTAATTCCCTAAACTCTAACTACAACCCTAACCTAAAATCCTAAACCCTAAATCCTTTAATTTGAAGTGGAGGCATGAATAGAAACATGAAAAAGAGGTAGACAACTTGCACCCATATAGAAAAGGTCAGCATAATGTAATCCATCATTGATTTTGATAAGTATGAAAAGAAGATTATCATAGGAGATTAAAGATCTTTTGCCTCTTTTTCATGCTTTTATTTGTGCCTCATGTTAAAATTTGTTAAAAAATTAAATTTTAAACCTTAACCCTAATTTCTTATATCCTAAACCCTAAACTATATACCCTAAAAAATATATCCTATCCCTAATTCCCTAAACTCTAATCACAACCCCTAACCTAAAATCCTAAACCCTAAATCCTTTAATTTGAAGTGGAGGCACGAATAAAAATATAAAAAAAAGGTAGACAATTTGCACCCATATAGAAAAGGCCAGCATAGTGTAATCCATCATTGATTTTGATATGAAATATAGAACATGTAAACAAGTCAAATATAACACCAAGTCCAATGCCTCTATAATTGGTGAACCATAAGTAATCCCTAGTAATTTGTAAGCTACAAAACCAAAGTAGTATAGCATTAAGTCATTTCTATCAGAACGGACAAGAATGAACCACCCCAGGCCCCACTACTATATGAAACTAACACGATGACTTAAGCAGATAGACCCGAATGACAACTTTGTAATAAAAAAAAATTGTCTGATTGAACAAAGAGGAAAACGCTACTATTGTTTAGCTGACCAGAAAGTTTAGCACTAAGTTTCTTGGAAACAGTCTCCGTATATACAATCATCAGCATCAGAACAGAAGCAGAATCGTTCTCCATAAGTTTCAGTTCCTCATCATTCTAAGGGCAAGTGTTTGAAGCTCGCCCAGATCATTATTGTAGGGTCTCTTCTTGGGGTAACCATGGAGATACAATTCCTCTCTGCTTTGTATTTCTTGCATGTTCATGTTGTCACCACTGAGTTCGACTGACTCCAGTGAGCTCTGTGGAGAAATGGGGTTCATATAGGTTGGATATTTTGGGACAGTGCCAAAAAGATTGCCTTGCCATTGATTCTCCATGCTATGTGAATTCATGGCAGTTTGAGCTAGTTGAGCTTTCACTTGTGTTAATTGAGCTTGTAGGTATGCTACCTATAAACAAGATTAGAAATGAGTTATAATCTATAAAGATAATCATAAACAAAAAAGGCAGAATAAAATCCTATTACCTGTTGTTGCAAGGCGAAAATATGAGCAACGCAACCGTAAACAGGGTCTCGTATCCTTGCTTGAGCCTCGTAAGCAATGGTGACGACCGCCTCGCAACGATCGTGAACCGGGAGATGCAACAACAGTTTGGAAGCATTGCTAGCACCAAACACTTTATGTATGGCGGCAAACCTCGCGGGGCCTTGTTCCGAGCAGAAATAAGGCGCAAATATACAGTCGGAGGAGCATTTTCGTCTCAGAAACTTGCATGCACCACAAGGAGAGCCAGTGCCAGTGCCAGATGAGGCCATGTTTGAAACTAAAAGAAACAGAAATAAGGGAAATAATGTTTGAAGCGCACGAGTACACTAGGAAATGGTGCTGAAAAAGAGATGGGGTTTGTGGAGGAGGCACAAATAGTGATGACTGGGGGACATTGGAGGCCTTTATGTAGGGTTCTAAAGGAACATTTCATAATGGTTTATGCTACTACGATGTATGGTGTATGGGGATTTGTGATTTGGAGTTGGATTTACATCATCTCAGTATTTGTTTAATGCATTTGAAGTTTGGTTTTTTGTGGGTTTATGGTAGGAAATTGAAACTTCTTTGCTTTTGGATTTGTTTTATAATTTTCCGCCGATGGCCGCACGTTGGAACTGGTGCTCTTGTTGCCACCTGCCGGTAAACCCTCCCCACAAGCCACAACCACTCGAGTGAATTGGTAGGATTCTTTTGTTTAGTGCAGTTGGTTAATGCTGTTGTTGTGTTAGAGAAAATGTGTATATTATTTGTTTGTATTTTGTATGTTTCTAATCATTTTGATGCACCAATATTAAGAATTAGAAGCAACAAGGCCTAAGCTAACATTATTATTTTTGTTGTTGTTTTAGTTTTTTAAAAATTTATCTTAATTAATCTAATTTGGTATGCATTATACATTTAATTTTAATAAATAAGTTTTTAATAGATTTTTATATATAAAATTTTAAATTTATTTAAAAAATATTAAATTATTTATCTTTTAAACAAATCAGGTAGGTCGAATGTAACCATCCTTATTATTTTTGTTGACAGTGTGAATCCAAAAAGTCTAACCATGCCATTGCCTATACGTATTAAAGCGTTTGGGATCAAAGTTCCCCCTAGAGGCTAGATCCCTGTGCAGTGTGCAAAGCAAAGGAAACCGAAACACCATCATCTTTTGTTTAAGGTTACAACGTGTATTATTCTGCACAAATTCATCTTGCCTGCTAGCGGGTGGGGGAATCAGCATATCTGCTCGCCATACTCATCAAAAGAGTATTTATAATCGTAAACATATTCATTGAGCTTGTAAAAAGAGAATCCAAGGAAAATAAGATTAGAGAGGAAGTAGAGCTTGTAAGTTGCAATATGAGCTAATGAGAAGCGAGAAAACAAGGGAGGAACTGAATGGGTTGAACAATAATGAAAAATTTTAAGATTTCATTGAAAAGAGAGAAAAAAAGGGATCAAAGGACCTGCTTCATAAGAAGCTCGTAAAATCTTGAGTGTTTGCCGGTATGCATAAAAAATGTACACGCCTCCGTCGCTAGCTTCCACCCCAACAGCAACGAGGCATATACTTCATATGCCAAAGAAATGCAGAATCATTTCTAACCACTCAGTGCTCTACCAGCAGTTTTACTACAAGTCAAGGTACAATGTAATCCGTGCTCATGTAATGATGCAAGCTTACAATCTCTATTTCTATATCATTAATAGGTGGATGCTGTGATCGATAAGGCATATTTTGGATGAAAACTAACTATTTCTATATCATTAATTGGTAGCAGAGACCAATAAGCAAACACTACCCTTAGGTCATCACAGGGATCAAGAGCTATTCAATGAGAAGTTTAAGCTATCAGATCCTGGTCATATGACTAAACATTTCATTCCATCATTAAACATGGAGGAGACTGGATAAAATCTTAGAAGAAATGGATTAAAGTGGCAACTCGCGTTTCCATTACTTACAAAAGGCTTTGACATGCATCACAAGCTCAAGTTAAAGATCTCCGATCCATCCCCAAAACTAGATCTTACCAACACTCGACCTTGCTTTAGAAAATCCAAAAGGAGACAGACAAACTTCAGTTTTTGTTTCAATATTTTACACATCTGTCTGTCCTTCACCATAGCAAAAATATAAACATCCGTCACCTTCCTTCACCTCTTGTAATGAAACTTCACTTTCAACAAGAACTGCATCTTAACCTGTCCAAGTTAACAATATTGCAGAAAATAAGTGCAAATCACACACCAATTGGAGTTCAATAACAATGGCAATGACATTATCAGGAGCATGTGCTGCAACAGCAGTGATAGGCTATATAAGACTTTTCTTCAAAGTACATGTGTCTGACACAAATCCTATAAATGGTTATAAGCGATCCTCCAAATATATAGAAAAACTTTTTAAGAAAATTACACACTCATATTTAATGCTTACCCCCAAGTCCAGATATGAGATAACATGGGTAGTAATGATAATACCACGTCCAATCAGTTAAAAAACAAGGTCACCCAGAAGAAAATATGTCAGGCTAATTCAAACAAGGTCATTTAGTCCTCCCTGAAAACTTTACCCCAAGGCACAACTCTGGAGTCTGGGTAACAAAGGAGGTAGGTAGTAATGATAATAACACATCCAACCAGTTACAAAGAAGACCACTTTAAGTATTCCTAGAAGAGAACATGTCAGAGGCTAATTCAAACATGTCTATTTATTCGTTCTCCCTGACCAATGCCAATAATTTCTTCGCTTCAACTTTTCAGGCATCTTCAAAACCTTATTCCAGGGATTTTGGAACTGGATATCGCTCATCTAGTCCAAACAGCTTAAGAAAATAGCTCAGCATTTAAAAACATAGATATGAAAGCATCTCTGGACTCTGAAGAAGGGGCTACAGCGACAATTTAGTAAATAGAATAATTCGTAGATGGATATGTGTCAAGCACAGTACAATAATACCAAAATTCTAATTCATTTTCATGAATTGAGTAGCACTCCTATTTAGCTACATGGGAGGGGAAAATATTTTAACTTACTTGAGCAGTGTTATAAACAATGTACTCATTATACATTAGCTCAGAGTCCTTCACATTGGATGGAACTGGTTTGCCACAAGGTACAATAACATCATCCTTCCACTTTACAAAGTCGGACTTCTTAGGTACTTTCTTTCCAAGCCCTTTTGTAGAGTGCTTTCCTTTTGGTAGTTTCTCTATATACTGAATAAGAATGAAGAAAAGCAACGAGAAATAATTTATAATTGCCAAGTTCTAATCTGGGCATTGGCACAAAAGGGTGCACTAACCTTGGCCTTTGTTAGTTCATAGACCTCCCCTAAAGCAACTTCGCTGAGAAGCATGAGACCCACAGGATTTTTCCTATCAGTAAAGCAGTATTGAGCACTCTTACTAACCAAATCAGCAAAGTAAACCCCTTTGCCAAACTGGAACGCAAAAGAGTTACAAATGTTAGTCTTGCAAAAGAAATGTGTATGTCCAGTATGCAATGATGTACAATCATTTATGAAAAGAAAATGTAAGAGAACCATATATCCAGTCGCTGGAGCTTCTGGAGGAGCTATTCTTAGTCCCTGGCTAAGTATCCCAACAAAATTTGTCAACCGAGACCCTGCATACAAAAATATCTCACAATCTCGAAAAACTGCCCCAATATTATTTGTAGCAATTTGTGGAGCATTCATCTCCTATGCAAATAAAAAAGCCACTTACCATGCCAAAGAAGCATTCTGTTACTAAGCTTTTCTCTGTAAGGAGCAAACTTATCAAATTCTCCTTCTCTTTCAAGTGAGAATACTTCTTCCAGTTCAAGTGTCCATTCCTGAAGGTAACATATTGTTGCAGTAAGTATTAAGTTTATATTGCAAATTCAACCTAAGTTAGAGAGAGAGAGAGAGAGAGAGAGAGAGAGAGAGAAACAAGCCCATAACAAGTTAAGAGTTAGCTTTTTAAACATGCATACTCACAGTATGAGTAGGAGCATGAGTGGTAAGAAGATATTTCTCAATCAACTTGAAAGCTTCACTATCATGAGGAAGGGGAGTAATATCACATTTGAGCTTCTTATATTTTTCATCAAGGGAGGCATCACATTCAGCATCAAAACCAACTAATCTTGAGGCTATTTCAATGTCTTGAAGAGCTTCCAACATTTTCACCTACATTTCAAGCAGAAAAGGACCGTAGATTACTCCTCACATCGATTATATCTACTTGCAAATTAGTTTAAGAAAAAAAATTAAAGCAATAATTGAGTAAGTTGACTCCTACTTCCTGCTTTCTGCACACAAAAGTGCAAAATACATTGGCATCTTACTCATAGCCATGGTACTATAACACATAAGCAATGAGGACAACCACCAGTCAATAACAAGCAATCGAAAAGTATAACGAAGAGCTACAACTAGGCACTTAAACTGCAAGAGTTAAAGATGTCACAAGGAAACAGCATAACACCTTCAGTATTTAACTGGAACAAAAGAAGGCAATTATCAGTCCTACAATGAGAAATTGCTTCTGAATTGACCACGAGGACATCAATGCTCAAACGAAACAAAATTGGGATTGCATAAAATAAATGTATACAGGAAGTAGACAAGAAAATTCAACTAGATGCGTGCAAGTAAATGTAATTGACTACTATATTACATATTTTTGGGTTTAACATAATTCTATAAGTTGCCATAAATGTTTCAATTTAAAAGGAAATACAAAACTGACAGCATGGCAGTGCCATCAAAAATCAGAAAGGTAATATTATGCAGAATTTATACCTTTGACTTGAAATCATCTTCATCCCTTATGATATGAGGATGGATAGAAGGAATAACAGTAAAAAATCTATTGCTGGCATCAATAATCAAGCTTTCTAGGACAGAAGGATCAGATGCGTTGCTTTTCAATAGATTTTGTATTTCTGTTAATGCCTCAAAGCCTGGGCCAAGAAGAAATGGTTACTATAATTTCTACTTTACACAGACTAGAAATTTAACTCCTAGAACGCAACATCTAAGGATGTCTGGCATAATAGAGAAAATAAATTAATATTACAGTTACTTACCTTTCTGAATGTTACTTTTGCTCAACTTTCCAAGGGGCATTTCAGACATATTAATCTCAAACTCCATCATTGCAGCCCTGTAATCAAGAATGGATCATTCAGACATCAAAGTAATTTGATAGAGTACAAGAGAGGGGAGAGTTTTCTTGGAAAATGGGTAAATTACCTGTATGTCTCCACGTTAAAAAGCATCTTAACCAATTCAAGTAATGGAGGAGGAAGCTGACTGTCTGCATCAGAGTGCTTCTTTTGTGATACCTGTTTGTTAACTCCATAATCCTACAAACCCCAGCATATAAAGAACGATAAGGCGTAAGAATGCATTATCTAAGCAAGAGGTGTATAGATTTGGCAAGAGATGGAAAAGGAAATAAGCAATACAATGTCCAATGGGAAAAATCTGCCAGGCTGTTTCTGGAAGTTTTCTTTCTGTTCCCATGCCTCCCATGTATTCCCAGTTTTCTCAAGAAATAAACGTTTGAATTCAATGATTGCATCTGATTTTGACATCTCTTCCAATTTGTTCCCACCAATTTTTTCATTCCCAACACGACCCCATTTACGGAATACATAACAACCTGATCCTTTATCTTCTTGGATTATTTGGAGGATGTAATAACTTCATACGACAAAAAAAGTAGTAAGTTAACATTTATTGAGAAGTAAAATAATCAAAAGTATAAAAATTAAAAAAGCAAAGTTAAAATTAATGTGGAAATAAATTGCTACACAAAATGGTAAAAATACTATGTCGATCCGACTATTTTTCTTGATGTTCTCATGTTTGGTAATCATGTCCGTCCGACTCTTTTCTGGACATGTGTATGGGGATATGATCTCCCCAAATTCCTCCAAAGAAACAAAAATCTTGAGAAATTTTGAACATACCCTAGTTGGATACATGACCGTGTTATACTCACATCCGAGTCCAAGTAACATATGTCAGAAACACAGAAATGAAATGAGGAAAATGCAACGCTTCCAAAGAAGCCAGCACTAAGTCTTCAAAGAAGATAATCCGATAAGGGCAAGAAAAATGCCCCTCATTATCCTTAGAAGAAGAAAGGAACATATAATCATTAAGTTGTGTCTATCAGTAGGAAAGTCACAGTCAGCTATAATAGATTAGACAGCCAGCCAAAGAAACAGATGTACAAAATGCACCTGTTAACACCGGTTGATAAGTCAGACATGTTCAAAGTAGTGTTATATATACTTCCCCCGTCCTCGAGTATGTGGCCTGAATCTTGTAGACCAGAAGCTTCATGCACAGCACTTCGTCCTTTTACTTTGACAGTGACCATGCTAGATGCCTCACCAATAGCTTCAACTTTGTACAAATCAAAAGGAAGCTTCTTCTGTCTTTTAAAACAGTCAACAAGATACTCCTCCCTAACAATTGGCAATCTCATCCTCCTGAAAAGTCGAACACATTAAATGACTGCAAAATGAATAAAGAACTCAAGAGAAGAAATATGAAAGGAGCTTTACCGTGCCTTCCTCATCTCAGCAGCATGACTCTCCAACTCCCCACTCACAACCAAGCAATTTGTATCTGTAACATCATTTCTTTAGCACATCCCAATCAACACAAGCATTTATATCAAAATACAGCCAATGAAACGCATACCATTCTTGATCTTGGCATGAACTATACCACCTGCTTCCTTGATTTTGCCTGTCCACTCTTCCTGAAAAGCAAAAATCCTCAAGAAATGAACATACATTCATGTGTATTCTGGAAAAATTGAATATAACTTCAGTATATTTTAAAATACAGTGGAAGAGAATTACCATGGACTCCTGAGGCAATCCAACCATGGAAACTTTCAAATCTGCCAAGCTTTCAACCTTTGAAGTTTGAGATTGGCCATTAGGAGCTTGATTCAAAGAAACAGATGGTGGAGGCAGGATGCGAACAGGTTTTTTTATTTTTTGTGATTTAAACCACTGCAGAAGTTTGAGTCAGGAAATGTTGCAGTCTAAATAATTTAGTATATCACATGAATCTTATTTGAATACCTTGCTAAGAAATTCATTATTTGTTTCATCTGGGACTTTCCATTTCCCTTTAAGACGTTCAGGTTCACAAGTAGAGTAAGAACACTTGCTCCATGCTGAAATGTAGCCATGGCAGCGATACTTGCCTCCATAAAAACGAAGACAACCAGAACACATGGGACATTTACCAAGTACTCCAAACATCATCCCATCAGCACTGCATTATGTATAGAATCATACTGAGAGAATCCTTTATATTTCAAGTGCAGTCTATTAGGTAATGGAGTAAATTCTTAAGCAATCCAGCACATAAACTACAACTACAGAACAAAAAAAGAAACTACAGGTTCAATTATAAAGTGTTTGATATAGGTACAACAATTTGCAACATCAAGGTATCTCCAGAATCACCCATTACAGTTACAAACTAAAAACAAAAAAAAAATGTCATGAAAGTGCTCAACTAGATGATTTATATGAAAAAAAGGGAAAAACACAATCTAAAAACCATTGGAAAAAAACTAACCAGCGGTCACGCAAATCAAGTTCTGATCCTGATGCATCTTGATCATTGGCTTCAAGCATTTCACGCAATTCAGCTGTAGTAACATATTTCTTCAACTCATCCTTCAAAGCCCACAGTTCATTAGCCTGGGCCTCCAGTTTAGCTTCCAGATCAGAATCTTTTGGCTTTTTGTCCATGTCATTGGCATTCTTTCCAGCCCTATGTGTCGTCACTTCTCCTTCCAACTTACTGACTTTTGATTTTTGATCATCACCAACATCCTTCTTACGTTTGGCACCAGCTGTGGAGGTTGATTGTGGTTGTTTCTCCTCCGGTATCTCAGTTCCTTTGCCTGGAACAGACAACAATGATTAAAAGAGAAAACAATTAAAGTCATAATTAAAGTCATAATTTAAGGTTCCTGTGGCATCTGAGAAAGCCTATGGCAGTAAATCCCATACCCTTCTTAGCAGCAGGAACCTTCTTAACTAGTGCTGAAATAGTTGCCTGGTCAGAAGATGGGAGGCTTTCCCATCCAGGCAACTTTTCCACTTGAGTAGTAGGAGACAACTCCAAGAAACACTTGGCATGGTTCCACGCCAATCCTCCCTTAGATCCTTGACCCTCAGGCTTTGAGGATATACGAACCTAACAATATTAGAAAAAAAAAAAAAGCACAAAAGAGTGTTAAACCACATTTCTACACAATTAGAATCATCAATGTTGTCTTAAAAACCATAAAATACTAAATGTACCTAAAACTTAAGCAGCAGCAGCATAAAAAAGCAGTAAACAGGAACCATAAATGAATCTCAATTTACCTCATGCTTCTACTATGTTCTTTTATATATCAATATTTTATTTGAAAAATTAGAAACGAGAAAGAAAATCAGCATTCTGATTTTACGAATACTTTTTATGAAAAAATAGTTTATCTTTTGCAAGAAAACAATGAAGATCACAAAAGAGACTTCTTTGGAAGGCAAATCAAATATTGAGATGTTATAACAACAATAATGACACATTTGACTAGGTTTGAAGGAACCAAATTCTGAGAGAAGAAAAGGGTAAAAAAACACATTAATCACAACACTGAAAATAAAATGTGAACACAACACAAGTAAATCTTCACCTTGAAATCGGAAGAAAACAAATAGAATAATTGTATCATCTCAATCATTAATCACATCATAACATATATCACTCATCCAGCCCTTATCTCAGAAGGATGATCTGACCACCTAAAACCATTTTATTTACCATTTGACATCTATGAACTCCCTACACCACCAAAGGTAAAAAATTTCAATCCATCCTAGCGCATGAAGCAAATTTTCATATGTTGAGGAAAGAAACAAAATAAGTCTTTACTGGGTCCTTGAATCATTACTTAATCCATAGACATATTTTACTTAACCACAAAGTTAGTAACAGAAACCAGTATATGAAAACATAAATAGAATAAAGCAATAAACATAACAATCCACCTCTCCTTTCATGATCTTTTGGGAACAACCCTTGCAAGTAGCACGAGAATTTTGAGAAACTTCAATAGCATATTCCATGGCTTGAGGAGTGACATTTTTTACAGTTGAAGGTCCACCGGATTCCACATAGTTCCTGATTTTTTGTTGGTCCTCCCATCGAAGCGATTCTATGCCTTCAACATCATCAGAACTACACAATTTTTTTTCTAAAAAAAGTTAACCTCTACATTCAATACAGATAATCTTTCAGAAATCACATCAGATAATTAGTAAAGTACGTACGCCTTTATCTGATTTGCTTTCTTTAGTATACAATCCGCATGGTTCCACATCTAATTCAGGAAACAGACAAATATAAGTAAAAAAAAGTTTGAAGATTTAAGTATCCACAACAATGTTACGAATAAAATTGAAGAAAAATGTAAGAAATGAAAAGAAAAAAAAATCAGACTTTGAGATTTAGACGAACATAACAGTGAATGCCAATAGCCAAAGCCTAAAAGAAAATATTGAAATAGGGGAAAACAGCACATTAAGCAAGCAATTAAACAAAACCCCACAAGATTCAAATGAAAACAACAGTTGCACGCACTTAAAATTTCCCAGAATTCAGAAAAACAAAATAAAAGACCCAGAAAAAAGCAAATAGAAAGAATGGAGAAAATGTACTGGCATGAAGCCGTCGAACTGGGTGGCAGTGACCATTTTGCCTAGCCTGAAGGCCTCCTTGCTGATAACGCTTTTGCAAGTTTTGCAAGAAGATCGAGCCGACTTGGCATATTCCGCTTTCCAAGGCTTGGGAGGGTTCGCCATTTTTGGTCCCTCTTCTCCTCTGTGAATCAGCACAGTATCGGGTGAAATAGAGTAGAATCAAGAATGGGTCGTTTACGGAGTGGGGTTTGTAAAGTATATATATGGGTGTGGGATAAAAGAAGAAATCAAAAGTGAATCTTTGGTGAGAGAATCTGTTTTCTTGGCTTCCCTATTACGCCATTCCTTCTCAAATGAGTAAAAAATGGAAAAATCCCATTTTTATCATCTATACCCTGTGCTTCTCTTTCCTTTTCACCTTGATTTTCATGGGCTTTTGTCGCTGCCAATCTTAACAGGACTTACCTATGATCCATTACCCCTTTGTCCCTTATTTTCTTTTTATTTTCTTTTATCTTAAATATCTTTTTTTTGATATTTAGAGGAGAGGTTGTCCGAGATCAAACTCAAACTTAATTAAGGCTTCATTTAGCATTGTTTCGAAAAAACAGATTTGGATCGAAAATTCGTATTTAAAGAAAAATTAAAATTTTTAGTTTCTCTAAATGTAATTGTGAGCAAAATCAACGAAAAAACAAGGTACATAAACTTCAAACGTAATTTGTTTGACGTCGTTTCTCCAAAAGCTGATGGTGAAACTCTGCCGAATAGAACCTAAGACTTTATTTCACCGTAAAGTGTAGATGTATTTTATACTTTATTGATACCCGAAGATAATCTTAATATTTCAACATGGAAAAACTTGAGAATCAATGTAAAGGAACAAGATAAAACTATAACATTTTAGAGGAGACTAAAAAGCTAAATTTTTTTAAGGGATTAAATTGAATAATTAATCTTTAAGATGGACTTTTTTGTAATTCATCCATTTGACTAAAGGGTTAAAAAAATGTTTGATATTAGCATGGGACTAAAAACGAAAATTACCCCTAAACAAGTGGCAAAGTCATGTAACTGTTTTGAACATGTCTACTGTTCACTATCTATCATTTTGATCAGCAACCATGTGTTAATACAATATTTGGTTGTTCATATCTAAAAAAATTCAAGAAGAAATTTAAATTTAAAATTTAAATTTAAATTTAGGATAATATAATTACAAATTTTAAAGATGTACATTAAAAAAATTAAATGTAAAAAAATGGTTTAAAAAGTTATTTTATTATTAAATAATCTTAAATCGATAATGTTATCTCTTTTTATTACAACAATTTAGTCTTCATATATACATTTTTAAAATTAACATTGTTATTCATTCTTTTTAATATTGTCGATTTAAGCTTCAAACAGCTGAATTAAATATTTTTGTTCTTTGATTATCGTTGACTAATCCAATCGTTAAAATTTATGCATGTGATTGTTATATGCTTTCACAAATATTTGTCATCGTCAAATATCTTGTCATGTCAATAATGACATATCAAGTTTAATACTCCCTTCATCCCATGTTTAATGTTCATTATTGAATTTTTTTTTCAATTTTTTTTTTAACTTTGGCTCACAATTATTTAAAATTTATTATTGATAAATATAAAAATATATTTTAAAAACTTTTTATCAAGAAATTTTTAAATATATATCTTATAAAAATTAAGTAATTAAAATATTTAATATAAATAGAGTAGAACTTTAAAAATGTTGACTTTTAAAAAATCAATAATAGACATCTTAAGTGGGACGGAGGTAGTATAAGATGATAAAAATAGAGAGTTTTAGAATTATTTATTTATTTTAAAATTATACTTTTAAAAGAAATCTATGTAAATTGTATTTTCACATCATTAAAATTTACTCATCATCAGGTTTTTAGAAGACAACAATTTATTAAAATATAACATATGGTCATATTAATTGTATTTAATGGTGGTGTATCTAATATAATAAAATTGATGCAATTAAAGAATTTGAGGATTGAATTGATGAAATTAAAAAATATGGATAATATTATTAATTTTAAAAGACTATGAAGATTAAGTTTATGTAGTAAAAAGGAAGATTTAAATTGTTAATCTGAAATTACTATAGAGATAAAATAACCTTTTTGATATAATACTTAACTTGATATTGGATATAGTTTGATTATAGGGTTTATATAATCATTTATTTTGCTTAAGAGGTATATGATTATATTTTGATATAAAAAATTTTGTAAGAAAAAATTATATAACTCTTCGTATTTATGTTGTAAATTTAAAACTTAAATATATAGGCTTAACCTCCTAAGATCTAAATTTTAAATCCTAAACTTTAAACTTTATAACCCTACAACCTAAATATTAAGTCCATAAACCACAACCTAAATCTCTAAACTCTAAAATTGAAAGGTTTAAGTAAACTAAAGTTTACACTACATCAAAGTATTATCCATATGTATAGGGTTATGATCAATTACACTATAGTTTTATTTTTGAGTATTATATATTTTTTGGATTGTTGGACGAGGGAAATAGATGACTAAGATTTTTTTTGAGTTTTACACATTATTTGAATCATTAGACGAGGAAAATAGATGGTTGAGATTAATTTTTTATTTTTCTCAAGTGATAATCTTCACATTTTTATTATTAATCTCATTTATAACGATTCAAATTTTAAAATTTGTAGGTCAATTCAATTCAATCAAATGTTATAGACAATGAGAGTTCTGGACAAGTACAATAGGAGCGACTGCACAATGCCCCTAAAATAGAGGGGTCCAAAATTTTGATAAATTATTAAAATGAGTTATATTTGATAAATGTAAATCTCGAAATTCATTATAAAAATTTTGAAAGTGCTCTTAAAAAATGAGTTATAATTATTAAAATGTTATAATTGTTTCCTAGATGAGACAATTGATTATAAAATCTTATTAATTATTCTTATTACATTGCTTCTGTATAACCGATATGAGATTCTGGATATATACAATAAGAACGACTGCAAAAGGATCCTTAAAAAAGACAATTATTTATAAGGGTTACATTTTGAGAACTAATAAAAATTGTGAATAATTATTTTTAAAAATCATATTTTAATAAATTATATAAGATCGAAACAATCCCACTAGCACCCGGTTCTATAGGCATGCCATCGATGAAGGATAAAGCTTCATCAATCTTCCCAACCTTTCCTAATAAATCTACCCTACATGCATAATATTCCTGAGTCGGTTTAAAAATCATACAACTTGTCATGCGTATAGGAAGAATTTCCTCTGTCGTAATTAAAAATATATACTTTAAAAGAACTCGTCATCTAGAACAACGGCTTCCAAAGCAGGGATGGCTTCAGCATCTTCCAAATGCAGCTTCATGAGCCAACAAATTTGATGAATCCCACGTTGCTGTAACAACATTGGATAGATACAAAGATTAGACCTTTCGGTAGGGGAAAGGGAGATCAGATTCTCACCCTTAGAACATCACTGTCAAGAATTCAAGATCAAGAACCTATTTTTGTTAGGCTCTTTCTTGAGCCCATTTGTGTTGCTAGTTTCTATCTATCGTCCCAATCCTGTAACCAAGAAAAGATCCCAGATTTATAAGCAAACGAAAGCTTTGTCTGTGATTCATGCAAACTCCCATCTCAATTCATGATTAAAGCATATATCTTCTTTTTTTTCTTCAAGTTGTTGGGTGCTACCGGCCTACCATAGCCTTAACAGGTAATCTTTCCGGTTTCCACACATTCTTTTTTCTTCTTTGCTCTCAGATATCAAGTTCTTTACTTTATATTACCCTTTTTATTGTTTTCTTGGTTTCTCATTCTCCCCTTTTTTGTTTTCAACAATTCTTGAACTAATTCTGTTCAATTCTTGAATCAGTACAGATTTTGAAAGTACCCAAACTGGTAGATGAACTTGCAATCCAATAGATCCGCGTGTGTACAGGGACATGCGTAACAACAAGAGTTGCCCTTTTCGATGGCATCGAGGAAGGCAGCATAAGAGCCTAAATCGATGAGCACGAAACGAAAGAGCAATGGAAGGATTACAGGACAGGGTCGATCCGCTGAAGAGAGTTATGTATCATCTTTGCTGCTATTTGAACCCATCAATCTCATGCCATTATTAACTGCATTGTTCATCAAGCTTCATATTAAGACCTTCTCGGTTATTAGTGTTTTAGCCATTTCTAGCTGTCGAGAATCCGAAAAAATGGGATTTTAGAATCTTAGCATCATATGTCATAGAACGATTCTTTTGTATTCTTCATTGCATTTCCATTCTTGAAACTCATTCTTTTAAAGATTATCAAAGGTTATATGCTCCTGTAAAAGTCAGTTAATATAATAGTCTCTTGCACAGATATATGTTTTATATGACTAGAGGCATTTATGTCATTCAGGTTTTATAGTTTTATCATGTTTTGGTGTAGATTTTCAGCTTGAATCCTGTTTCACTGACATGTTAATGAAATCATGACACAATATATGTCCTGAATGTAAGTATATTCTGATACATGTCATTTCTATAGCTTTCGGGTGACATACATGTGGAGGTGGATAGTCACATGCGCATGCTGGATCGAATGGTATGTACATGCAGCAGCATATAAAAAGTAAAAACTTTCTTATTCTGAATTAATTGGTTTTGCTGCTGCTGATGTTAATGTATGCCACATGGTTTTTAACTAGGGACATGATATGGATTCGTCGAGGGGATTACTCTCAGGAACCATGGACAAATTTAAGATGGTATGTGAAAATTTCAGTTCTTGCATAACTTTTAAATAGGATAATTAGGCCTTTTAATAAACACTTTGAAATCAAAGTCAAATTTTTTGGGTAGATTATCCAGCGAGTATCGATACTTCTATATAGATATTGATATACCTTTCTAGAGTATCAGTACTCCTCAGATATCTATACTCAATTTAAATTCAAAAGATCTCAATCAAACCCTATATCGATATGCATACCATATTGAAACTCTACTTGGATATGCATACCTTGCATACTAAAACCCTACTTGTACCAACACACTCCTTGGTGTATCGATACGCGTTTTAGCTATTAAAATATGCAATGAAACAAGGGTACTGGTACGGGTGCCCCGGTACGTGGGCAGTCGTACCGCTATTTCTCTTGTATTTTTGTTTATGAAGAACCTATTTTTACAAAAAGTTATCGATACACGACTAACCTTTACCGGTATGTGAGCCAAAAACTTACGTTTGAAGCTCTAAAATCACCTCTAACCATCTGAATCATCAAAACAAACCCTAAAAATTAAACCCAGAAGTTATTGGAGTTTTTAATGTCAATTTCTATTAATTTTACGAGTTTTCAACAACAATTCTATCTTTACCATCAATTCTATCTTTACCATCAACACCCAACTCATGAAATCCAAGCAACCAAATCATCAAATTAACGCATAAAGCATCACATTTATAGTATGCAAGTAGACAGGGGAATTGGAAGTGTATTAACCTTTTTTCAAAACACCACAAAAACCTTGATTCTACCATTTTAAGCCTTGACCTTGCCTTGAGCCTTAAAATGCTCTTCAAACTCTTTAACTACAATCAAATATTGTAAAACGAGTTACAACATAAACATGATCAAATCCTCCATTCCCACTCAACCTTCGAAAACCCCTTCATATCTCTTGATGTCAAAACTGTTTTCTTCAAGCCCAATCTGGGATTTCAACTCCAAACACTCAAGATTAAATCTTCTTCTTTGTTGGTGTGGGATAGAAATGAAAAACAAAACAAAGTGACAAAGGGTGATCTCACTCTTAACACTCTAACCTTCCCTCACCTCCCCTAACCACAACTCAACCAAAGGTAGCAAGCAAGCCCGACAGAAACTCTATGTTATAACAATCTCAACAAGGCACCCAAGGCCTTATATCTCATCCCAAACTCGAGGCTCAAACTTTGGATTAATCTGACCATCGGATTTTAAAATCTAAATCTTTACAATGTGAGTATTTGATCTAATAGAATCGAGTGAAATTTTTTAAATTAATCGAGTTGTTCATGCCAAATATGAATTGTCTGACTCTAGGTATTCGAGACCAAATCAAGCCGGAGAATGTTTACACCGGTGGCGTCATTTGTAATTATTTTCTTGGTCATATATTATCTTACCAGGTAAGTGATACATATACAAGTGCAAGCATTATATGAGAATTTGGAAGTGTAGCGCATGGATTGAGCTTCCTACATGTTTGTATAAATATGTTCCGATACAAATTGGCGTGGTTGTCTACGACAGAATGATTCACCTTTGAAAACCATATTCATGAGTCATCACATCAAACTTTGAAGCATATTTGATTTTATTATTATACAAATACATGAAGCAATTTACTTTTTATGCTATAAAGAATAAATTTTGAAATAATTTAAGACGTTTATTTATGTTCATTTAATTAAATGAACGAACATGAACAAAGGATTTGTTTGTTCATTTACGTTCATGACCGTCCAACAATCCGTTCATTTATGTTCATTCATTTATATTTGTTTAAATTTATTCATATATATATATATATACCTTATTTTTCATAACAAAAGTATTATATTTTAAAAATACTAAATTTATTCACATATATTTGTTTGTTTGTGTTCATTTATGTTCACTTATCATTTTAACGAATGAATATTAACAAACACGAACAAACTACATACCTTAACAAACGAGCACAAAAAAAATTATGTTTGTTTAATTGTTCGTGTTTATTCATTTATACAATTAAAATTAAACCAACAAACATAAACATACTCTTGTTCGTATTTGTTCGGTTTGTTTACGACCCTAATAATATTTAATTAAAAACATTATTTGCGTGTCAACATATTTTACTTTAATAACTTGTTAACGTTTCATTTGGGGTATTTATTTGGTTGATTGGGTTCTCATGTAGCAAAAAGGAATAAATAAATAAATAAATAAAAGGAAAAAATTCTAACCACTTGAGTATTTCTAAGGATTTTTTTAAAGTTTTTTCTTTTTGATAATTTAAGAAGGTGACGCCCTTTTTATTTAAATTATATCTTTTAATTTTTTTAGTATAATAATATTTTAAGTTTTTTTTAGTTTACATATTAATTATATAAGATATTAATCTCTCCTAATATTTAGATTTCAAGACTTAATAGAATTTTATTTTTAATTCTAATATTTGATCTTAGTTTCGTACCATCATGATCTACCCCTGATTTAGATTTTCATATTGTTTATAGGAAGACGTGTGATCAAATATGTTTAAGTACTTAATATCTTTCGATTTACGAGGAAATAGGGTATGTTTTTCGGGTACAAATCGTCTACCTCTTTTTCATACCTCTATTCGTGCCTCCGCTTTATATTAGAGAGTTTAGGGTGTAAGATTTAAGTTCTAGGTTAGGGGTTGTGGTTAGGGTTTAGAGAATTAGGAGTAGGGTGTATATTTTATAGTATAGGGTTTAGGGTTTAGGATATAAAAAAATAATAAGATTAGAGTTTAAAATTCAATTTCTTAAAATTTTTTAACAAGAGACATAGATGAAAACATAACAAAGAGATAAATGATTTCTACTCTTTTCAGCATAACGGCAAGCAACATAAGAATTAATGGAGTCTGCCTTATGCAAACGCCCTCCACAGAACCAGCTTTGACAAAATTTTGTTCACTTATAACGTAGTCATAAGAAGTTATTCCTACGCTTCTGTATTTGCCACTAAAGATACACTTCCTCCCCGTGCTGAAACCATCTTACCTTCTCCATTCTTAAACACAAATAGCAAATGTTCAACCAACTTAGTTTGGTTACTATTTTGCGTGTCATGGCAAAGAAAACTTTTGTCAAAGGAATTCAGTATCCCAATCTTCAACTCAAACTCTCTATACTGTCTGTTCATTTAAAAACTTAGAACAGTAGATGCAATGATGCTATAAAGTTGGCTTTGGGGATGGAAATTACTTGCAGCTGTCAAGCTCACACTGCAAATAGAATGCAGACAGATGCATATGGTCCAATGAAATTGAAAAGCTAATTCTTTTTCAGGAATTTGTGTTTAGAAACCAAACAAAGTAATGAGACGACATTCTTGATGTATATAGCCTACTGGATCTGCTGATTCCAGAAGCTGACAAGAAATGATGATTTATTGTTGGATTACAGCCAGTCTATGATTTGACGGGAAAGCTTTGTCTAAAAGAATTCAACCTCTTAGCTCACGACAGGATGGGAGTAACCAGCCGGTTCAAGCCAAGCACAACCAGAAAGGTCTTTGCTTTTCTACCTTTTAATGATTTGTTTTAGCACCCCACTCAAATTTGATTAATGCTAGTGATTTTACCAGAATATAAGTGATTTCCAGGGATGAGAAATGCAAATACATATATTGCAGGAAACAAGAACTTAGACTATCCATGCATGTATTGTCTACTTCAGGACAAGGAAACAGTGTTTATGTTTGGTTTAGAAATGAAAGTGCATGTTTCCATGATGGGGTCCTCAGTCCTGCAACAACTCAACTGTCTGCCTAGTTTTAATTCCCTAATTGATGCAGCAAAACAAGCTTACAGCTTCCAAAACAAAACGTACTGAGAGTTATAGAAAACCCTACTGAGAGAACCTTACTATATCAACTGTTTTCTTCCGGCCATTGTAATAATTCATAAAGTAGCTCAAGATTCCAATAAGGACTACTTTTCAGTTTGACATCAACAATATTTGTTTAAACCATGAGGTTGTTCAGTAAGCTACTACATGAATGATTTCTGGGGAAACCATAGCAAGAAAAGCTAGGGTTTCCGGTATACCCAAAAATCTTGCAAAGAAAAAGGGATGAAAAATATAATTCAATAGGCAAACTCATCCATGTATTGAACCAAAAGATGGAAATACAGAAAAAATTTCAAACAAATACGGAAATCGTTGTATTAGATTGCGATTGCTACGCAACAATAAGGTCGTATTATAACGGTTTTTAAGGCCAATCAATCTTAATATCAACCTAGGCTTTTGAGAAACAAATCACATGCACGAAAATTCTTAACGTCCACAAGATCCACATTTGCGTATATCACGTTACCTAGTGTCCACAACGTTTACAATTAAGGAACTGCAATCACAATTTAATATTACGACTCAAATGAGAGAAAAACATAATAGTACACAAGAGCACATATAAAATAAAGTTTGAAGCATCAGGCATGGAAAAGAAACTCCTTTCTTTCCTTTTTCTTCTTCCTCTTTCTCTTCATTATTATTCTTACTTGGCACCATAAAAATAGGCCGAAATTGATACATATATATTTACCTATGTGGGAATTGTGGATGAAACAACTTGATGTAGTACTCTCATAAACTTTTCCCATATCAGCAAATATATATCCTTCATAGCTACCTAGTACTTCATAAAGAATATCCACATCCATACTGTACATATATCTATAGAGGAAGTTTCTTAATTATTAGTACTACCTATTATCAAAACATATGTGGACATATGCTATGGATACTGACCTAATCGAAGCTCCAAATCCAGTTCATCTTCTTGACTACTTCCATCAGCCTTCTTGCTTTCATTGTCGTCTACATGCGATGGACCGATTCTCAAGTTGAGACTCCGATGCCAATCCTCGTTGACACTAAACGGATTCATATGCCGTGAATTGTCTGCAAACAGTTCTTCCCCATGGTGTGCGTGTAATTGGGGTCTAAAACCCCAAACCGATGATACTGGGAAAAAATCTTGATAACTTACATAATGTGGCTGATATCTTTGGATTGGCTGATACGAATTAGACGATCTAAGGCTTGAGTAACTCTTGTCGTCGACTCCGGGGCCTATAGGAACCGAGCTGGGCCGACTTTTCTTAGCTCTATCTTTCCTGTGGATATTCATGTGCCCTCCCAAGGCTTGTGCTGTTGTGAACCCTCGCTTGCAAAACACACACTCGTATGACCGGTTGGTGCCCGTTTCGTCGTTGCTTTGCTCCGACCGATCAGTCTCTTCGCTCGAGCTCTTGGAATCTTCGAGTTCATGGTTGGTTTCCATGGAAAAACTAATTAAGATGTAATAATAAGAGAATTAAACTGATAGAGAGATTAATATGAAGTACTGCAACACAAAAGATGGGGTATTATAAGGGAAGAAAAGAGATGAGAAGAAAGAAATAGGCAAGAGACAAACAAAGGACATAGGCATTGGGCATGAACTATGAAGAAAAGTCTCTTAGATGTTTGCTGTGAGGGCTTTTCTATTAGCCGGCTGAGCTAGTAGACAATAATACTTTAATATTTTTTATCCATTTCTATCTACCAATTTAATTATACAATAATTCTAAGTTAAATGGTAAACATGTTCACATTGAAATCATAATTCTCCACTTGTTTAATTACTTTCCCAACTACCAATATTTGTGTGTTAAGCACGTTATTATAGTGTTTACTGGTAAGATTAACGTTCTTGGACAACGGTAGAACGGTGGTTTCGATGTAAGATGATAGAGGTTATGGTTTGGTCTGATTGTGGTTCTGGTATGGTTTGATAGTGGTATTGATGATAGTTCTGATGTGGTCTGGTTGAACAAGAATCCGTGTCCTCTTTCTCTGTTGAATGGTTATTTATAAATGCTTATGCAGATGACAACAAATGTCAATAAGAAGATGTCGTGCAAGAATATTGATTGAACATAAGAAAAGGCCTAGATTAATCTGTATCATCCTGTGTCACGTGTCGGAACACGTGGCACAGGATGATGCTCGCATGTTCTTGGGAAATTGCATGGTAGCCCATGTAAGTTTGGAGGTTTGCATTATTGTATTCTGGTAACACATAGAAAAACCTTCAGAAACTCCTTTGAATCTCCCATTTTTTACTAAAAAAATACAAAGTTGAATCACAGAGAATTAACATTTTCAAAGTTAAAAAACATTTCAGTACTGTAAATGAACCTTTAATTATAACTTAGTCCCTTTCCATTTATGTTTTTCAAACACCACCACCAAAGAATGTCCCATCTACAATTAATACTGCTAGCTATATTTAGATGTGTCCATCAGTCCCATGCTTCTGAATTATTACAGCAAAGTAAAATAAAATAACCCTTAATTAAACTAATCATGAATTCATTATGATTCTATAATGAAGACTTGCTTATGACACTGGTGATGAAAGATGCAGGAACCTTCCTGCAGAAGTATTTTATGACAGAAAGCAATGTGCTTTTGTATTTTGCATTTGTCTTCAAGTATAACCTTTTTTCCACTGTAATTAATGGGAAACACTTATCTTTTAACAAGTTCATTTACACCCAGAAACTCTTCCCTTAAAAACACACAAAATCTGCCATTGATGATGCTTCAAGAATCTTAGATTATCCCAAGTTTTTGAATTAATATCCTATGTGTATATATATGTTGGTAGCTAGATTTATCAAAATGTGTATGGCGTATGCATTCTTGGATGTATCTGTATGGCATCGAGCAGAGTAAATATCATGAGAATTGCAAGAAAGAAAAAGAATATTAAAGGATAGGATAGATGTTGAGCAGATTGAAGTCGAGTCATTTTCATAAATTTTCGTGTTTTGCAGGCCAGCATTTTAATATTGAAGAGTAGGTTAGATATGTTAAAAGGGCAGGTTCGCTTGGTTACATACGTCGCGAAAATGGCAGCACTGTTGAATTTCCACCAAATTTATATATGTTTTTTTAGGACCTAAATTGTTTACCTTCTAATCGTGATTTTATTGGTGTCTCTATTTTAAATTAGTGGATTTAGAGTTTAAGTTTTAGGGTTTAAGATTAGAAGTTGTGGGTAGGGTTTAGAAATTAGGTATAAGGTGTATTTTTTAATGTGTAGAGTTTAGAGTATATGATGTACAAAATTAGTGTTAAGGTTTAGAATTTAATTTTTTAAGATTTTTAAACTTGCATGAAAAGAGACACGATTAAGAGGCAAAAGATTCATACTCGTTTTTTTTATGATTGCAAATTCCATTTTGTAATCGGGTAATTATTCTGTACAAATATGATAAAAATAAAATATTTTTACGAATGCTTTAATTTTAAGGTTTAAGTTTAGTGGTTTAGAATTCATGAGTTTTAATTAGATTTTAGAGTTTAGGATTTATAGTGTAAAACATAAATCTTTAATCATATTATCATAGACTCTAAATCTTAAACCCTAAATGATTTTGTACTAATTTATAATTTAAAGTTTGGGAATTAAAATTTAGGGTTTAGAGGTTATGGATTTAGGTTTAGTGATTTAGAATTCATGAGTTTTATATTAGAATTTAGAGTTTAACCATTAAAAATCAAATCCCTAATCATATTATCTTAAACTTTAAACCTTAACTTCTAAACCCTAAACTCAAAAAATTTAATAAACACAAATCTTAAATTCTAAATCTTAAATTTTAATTCTAAACCTTAAAAATAAAAATTACACGCGTGAGCATGTGATAAAATCGAACGAGCGTGACGGTTTGTCGCACGCGTGGGTGAAGAATATGAGAGATTTTTAAACGAGCCAACCGAAATAAATGAAAATGGGTTGTAATTTAAATTATGGACTGATTATTAATTATAATGGAAGTGTTGTAGACAAAGATGATAGACAAAACCTCATTAAAAACCTTATCAGGAAAACTCATTGGGACAAAACCTCGGTTAAGGGAAAAAGAGTGCAACGCGTATTTACCCCCTTATGAAAATATCACATAAGATCTTTGAATCTTCATAATTCAATATTGAATACAATCTTCAAATGTTGAAGTAGATCATGCACTAGTGGATAAATCTTCCAAATTATTTCTTGAAATGATTCATTGAATACTATTCATCTGAAAATCATGAGGGACGAAACTTGAAGAAATACGTTTCGTTTGATCATATTTAATATATCCACCTTGAGATATAAATTTTGTATTATCTCTGTACAAGATAGCTTGCATCTTATCTTGTGAAAAACATTCACATATCTTCAGGATATGTTTAGCCAAACACATATTTCGGCTTTGCCTCATGCATAACAATTATTTAAAGGTAATGATCTCGTAGCACTTAAATAATATTTCTGGACCAACTAAGATACAATGCTTCCAGATCAAATAATGTGTATATTGTGCTTTAAACCAAGAATATCATTACCCTTTTCGTGAGGCGAAAAAATCTTTGTTTACAGTAAGAGACTTAGCAACAACCATAAGGGTGATCAATAGATATGCGTTATGCATGTAAAGTCTCTTTCAATATTTTTCTGTATGTCGATAGATGCACAAGGATTTGAGGAGGTCTCTTCATGAGTCTTAACGATGTTCAAATCATCGACATACACAACAATAAAAATTCAGAGCTAAACCTCTTAATAAAATGCTCGGGGAAATAATTCATATAGCATTATTCTAATAAGTATTCAATGAGGCGATTATACCAAATACGCCTAAATTGTTTCAAGCCATAAAAAGATATATTCAATATGATTGAATAATGTTCTCGGGAACTTGAATGAACTGCTTATGGCAATCTAAATCTTTCCGAAAGTTTTATGTAAATATTATTGTCAAGAGGCACATTCAAATATGATGTAACAACATCCATTAGGCAGAAACTGAGTAATTTTTTTATTGCTAGACTGATCAAAATCTAAAAGTAGTTGCATCCACCATCGAGGAATACATTTTCATCGTACTTAATTTCATGTCTTTGTGAGAATCCTTGTGCAACCAAATGAGCTTATATCTCATGATTTCCCCTTTTGATTTCTCTTTTTCACAAAGGCTCGTTTATATCCACGAGCTTTACACATTTCAATGTACGGGCTATAGACCCAAATACTTCTGTTTTTAAAAGAGATTTTAGTTTCGCCTCAATTGCCTCTTTCATGTTGGCCAATCATTTCTTTGTTTACATTGCCCAATTGACAATAATTCATGATCCACAATATCAAATAAAATCTCTAGTGCTATATATCATGCAAATATATTAACGACGTCGATTTAATTTTAGTTCCACTTATTACCAGACATGACATAATCTATTGAGATCTCTTTATTATCACGTACCTGAGTCATGTCAATGTCTCTGTTGGAGACCATTTAATCTCTTCTAGAAATTTTCATAATCATTGATTCCTCGATCAGACCATCATAAAATATAGCTCTTTTTCTTTTTCGAGGTTCTCTTATCTTTGGAACTTACTTGTCTACTACGCTTTAAGCGTAAGTTAGACTCATTAGCAACTAGAGTTTGTTCTTCTATGACATCAAATTTAATCGGAGCATTCATAGCTGGTATGCGTGACTTAGTCACTCTTTTAGGGTCAGCAAAATCTAGCAATTGATTTGCTAAATGAATTATCCAATGAATTATAGTTTACATTGTGTAGTACGTGGATCAAAAAAAGAAAATGATAATTCATTCTAACTTATTTCTTTCCCCAGCTATTTATTTTCTCCCCTTAATGTTGAGTAAACTGACTCATTAAAATGATAGTCAATAAATCGGGTTGTAAATAAATTTCCTATCAAAAGATCAAGATATTTAAATCTGATACATATTCCCAACAAAACTCATCTTTGTGCGTTGAGGTGGAGCAATTAGAACATGTATCGCACACAAAAAAAATCTATGATGAGAACTATTTGGTTCCTGACCAAAAACCATTTATAATGGGGAGAACTTATGATCATTTGTTGGCTTGATGCGAATTTGTGATACTACATGTAAAATTATATGTCATCAACATTATCAAGACTGATTGTCTTTAGAAAATAATCTAGAAAACGTGCTCGTAATTTTATCAATTGAGCAAGTAGCCTCGCAAACACTATGTTGCGGGTTAATAACAAGGATACAAATAACCATCTAGTCGATGCATTGATAAAAATCGTAAAATATCTAGATGGTCTTTAAGAAAGGTGTATGGGCCTATATATATTACCTTGTATTCGTTCCAGAAAATTAATAGCACTCTATCATAGATGTTGATGATTGAATAATCAAATTGCTTTCATAGCAAGTATCACGTGAAATATTACCATGAAGAAAATCTTAGTTCTTCAATAAATGACCACATGAAAGTGTTAGTAAATTTTTGCATCATAATTGAATCGGGGTGGTCTAACTGGTCATGCCAAATAAAATTATCAGTAAACATGTAGTTTACAATAGCATGAGCTTCAATTTGTACTAATTCTTATGTAGTACAATATGGATGACAGTGCATGTAATTTTGCCAAAACTTCATTATTGCCTTGAGTTATACTCGTAATATTGAGATAATCAACATCCCCTTGATTAATATTCTCAATATATTTCTGCAAATATCTTTAAAATTCAATAACTCTTTGCGACTTTGACGAGCATAATGCACTGTAAATATGATATAAAATCTCATTTGGCAATAATATATTTGCTTAGTCGGAGCTTTATGTGATATTAGTATTTCCGGATATAATACTCATATTATTTCCTTGCATTTAAAATGGGAAAATATGCATAATTATGCACCTTTTAATACGTGTTTTATTTCATTCACTTCGGAAAATGAAAAATATATGCTCTGTACCATTCACTTCGGGGAATGGAAAAATATTAAAAAATAGCACATCATATCAAATCGGATCAAAGATAAGCTCTCAATAGCTCTTCCGAAGCATGGATATTTTAGTACTTTGAGATATAATACTCATATTTCCCTTGTATTTAAATGGGAAAATATTTCTTATGCTTAAGTATTGTATGAGTACTTGGACCGTCTGCTAAGCATAAATCGCCATAAATTATTACATATTTTATTCCGGAAGTAATCATATTCTTTTAAAGAAAAAATTAACATAAAAGATAAATAATATATAAAGTAAGTTAACATAAATAAATAATAAATAAAAGTAAATTAACATAAATAAATAAAAATAAATTAACATAAAACAAAATAAGTAAAAGATCAATTATTCCTTTTAGAAGTTATAAAGGAAATAAATGACGAATTATTCCCTTCAAGGGTTATGAGAAAATTTTCAATATCCAATTGAGTTGGATCAATAACGCCATTATTTTCGCCACAAAGAAAATCTGTTTATATTTTCTTTAATTTACCATTCATGATTATGGATCAAGTCCATAATACTTCGGCGTTTGACAAGTACGAGATCAATGGTTTGTACCATCGCATTGATAACGTAAAGATTTTGATATGATCTCTATCATTCTTGTCATCTTTATAATTCCATTTCTTTTAGATATAAGTATTCTCAAAATAATCATCTTATCCATGTCTATTTTATGATCTCAATCATGATCACAATTACTAATGTGACATTTATTCTTTCCGCTATAAAATATCACATTCACTCCAGGAAATGGAGCGGAGACTGATAAGTATTTAAAACCCTTGTACGATATTGTGTCTGTAAGACAACATTAATGTGTGAAAAGTGGAGTATGTTTTTCTAATATATCCTCATCAATGATACTCTGACACATAATTAAGTTTTATTCACTAACCATATAGTGAATTATCACGTTTGTATTCACTTCAAGGAATGAAACAAATTCAATAATCGCATGGAATAAACATCATGCTTGCATTCACTTCAGGGAATCAAATAATCACATTGAATAATCATCATGCTTGCATTCACTTCAAGGAATGTCATAAATCCAATAATCGCATGGAATAATTATCATGCTTGCATTCACTTTAAGGAATGTCATAAATCCAATAATTGCATGGAATAAGCATCATGCATGCATTCGCTTCAGGGAATGCCTCCCATAAAAATTCTTTGATCAAGACGATTTTCGTAACTTGAACTTGGGAGAAGTCTATAATCGAGTTTTTTGACACAAAAAATATTACTTCCAAACAAATATAGACTTTATGTAACCCCCTCGACCCGGCCTAGTCGCAAGGCCGACCCGAGGTGGCTACACGGGGATTACCGAAGTCAAGTCCGAAGACCCGACTCCAATAACCAACCCTAGAAAGCCATTCCAAGCCCAAACGACCAACGTATCTGCACACGGGATCTAAACCAACCTTATTGGGCTTGCCGAAAGCCCGAAGGCTCAAAACGGCATTGGCATATCGGTTCGAGATGAAACCGAAAACCCATGTAACTGGATGAATTTTAAAGCACAAACATCTAAGGATTAACCCAACAACCACATACAAGCATACTTAACATGCATAAGACATTATAGAACTCAAGGATCAGGTTACACATGCTTGAAACTCATACACATCCATTCGAATCATGCTCAAGCAACAAGACATAGAATTCATACATAAAAGAGTTCAAACAACATCAAAGATAATATCCACATAATCATAACTTCAAAACATAAATCAACATGATAACTTAAAGCAATCATGGCGAGTATAAACCATGCATGAAATCATCCAAAACATAAGTCAACATAGGAGTCAAACAACGCTCCTAAACAACATAGCATATCCCATTGCTAGCTAATACATTACTGCAACTAAATCATACTTGAGCTAAAGAGCAACAAGTTTGGACGCCTTTCCTCGCACCGTGCTAATTCCCGAGCTAACGATCTGTATTGTCGGAAAACGAGAGCGTAAGCATAAATGCTTAGTGAGCAGAACTCAAAAACGTAACTACGACAATGCAGGGTTCAAACTTTAATTTAAAATAAAGAATAACATCATTTCATACATCTTACATCATAGCATCTTACAACTTACGAGAGCAATCAAAGTTCACAACATAACATAAAAACACATATTCATAGCAATTAAGATAAGTATGTTGGCAAACTCGGTTATTATACACGGATATGCGGAAACGTCTTACACGCATACGAATTTATCTGACACGGTCGAATTTATCTTACACGTATACGAATTTTGTCTGACACGACCGAATTTATCTGACACGTATGCGAATTTTGTCTCATAGTGCACTATTCTTACATCCTATTGGTCGACCAATTATACTCGGTATGACTCAATGAATGCCAACATCATTACCATAATATTATCTTACAAATCTTACATCTTATACCTCTTACCGGTCTTACATAGCCACCCGACTATATTTGTTACCATACTCGAGTGGTCTTACTTACCACTTACAAGCATAACCTGCAACATCTTACAAATATCTCACATGGCATATTAACATGTCATTAATCAATAGACAATCAACACAACTCAACATAACAATTAACATGCCATCGACAACAATTAAACACAACATGCTTTCCAATTTTTACCATCTAACAAGCATACAAGATAAGTAAAATGGGTAGATCTTACTCTTGAGTTTGAATTAGCTTATCAAGCTTAATCCAAACTCCCAAAATCTTCTTTGAACCAAAATCAAGTTCAAAACATTTTTCCACTCACCACACAACTCTAACGGTAGCCAAATCGAGCCCCGAACCTTCCGGATTTGTACTCGAATCACCCGGAACAAAATGTGCTGTTTCAAACCAACCAAAATTAAAGTATTAACCTCATAATCAACCACAAAATCACTGTTTTACATCAGCTCACAAATCCACAATATTTTCTCAACAATTCAAAGCCAATTTCATCCCAAATATTCTCATTTTCGTACTTAAGCAAAGCACAGCCATTACCCTTCAATTTAAGCACCTAAAACACTTTAAAACATATCCAAAACATCACTCATATATAGTATAACCATCAGCCCTTCATTTCCATACTAAAACACCCCAAAAACACTCATTTTCCACCTTCAAAAATTACCTACTGCAACCACTTCGGGAATTCCATCATCTACCTCATTTGACTACTCAAAATCCATCCTTTAACATTCTAAAAACACCTACCAAGGTTCTATATACCTCTAGCCCTTTATTTTCAACAAAACCCAACCAAAAACTCAAGTTTTCAACCTCCAAAAATACCCATAATAAACCATTTCGGGAATACCATTAAAAACCCAACTTTTAAACATATTTTGGCACCAAATGAAGTTTAAAAACACCCATTTTAATACCCATTTAAAACCCATCCGAAAATTCCATTTCAAAACCCATTTCCAACATGTAACTAAAATCTCAAGGTATAAACAAAATCCATGCTATAATAATGTGAAGAACAAGAAAACTAAGTTAAAGAATGGGTGTTTTGGGGGAAATCACATAAGTGGTCCCCCCCATTACCTCTCTTTTCTTTCAAAATCCCTTTTTAAATCATTTTTATTTTAAATAGGTCCTAAAACATAAATTTTGAAAAACCAATTTAAAATCTTATCCGGTCTAAACTCCTAAACCCAAAACCGGGATGTTACAACTTTCCCCTACTTAAGGAATTTCGTCCCCGAAATTCATACCTGACGAAAAAAGATACGGAAACTGTTTCTCCATATCCTCTTTTCTCTCCCAAGTGGCTTCTTCCACCCCTCGGCGTCGCCATTTCACTTTGACCAACTCAATAGATCTACCACGTAACACTTTGCTATCCGAGACTAAAATCTCAACTGGTTCTTCGTCATAGGTCAAATCTGAATTCAACACAATCTCTTCCACTAGCATAACATGAGACGGATCTAATCTATACTTTCGAAGCATCGACACATGAAACACATCATGAATCTTTTCTAAATCTGGCGACAAACGCAACTGATAAGCAACAGTACCAATCCGTTTCACAATCTCATACGGTCCAATATACCTCGGACTCAACTTACCCTTCCTACCGAATCTCATCACCTTCTTCTAAGGCGAAACTTTCAAGAACACTCTATCACCCACGGCGTATTCTATTTCTTTCCGTTTCAAATCCGCATACGATTTTTGCCTATCTGAAGCTGTCTTTAACCGATCACAAATCAACTTCACTTTCTCGGTAGTCCCCTTAAGCATATCTGGCACCGATATCAATTTCTGACCTGCCTCGGCCCAACAAATCAGAGTTCTGCACTTTCTGCCATACAAAGCCTCATACGGAGTCATCTGAATGCTCGACTGATAACTGTTGTTGTACGCAAACTCAACTAACGTCAAGTGTTTCTCCCAAGTACCCTGAAAATCAATGATGCAATAACGTAACATATCCTCAAGAATCTGAATAACTCTCTCTGACTGCCTATCTGACTGAGGATGATACGAAGTACTGAAATTCAAACGGCTATCCAAAGCACTGCGCAAACACTCCCAAAATCTGGATGTAAATCTTGAATCTCTATCAGACACAATCGATTTCGGCACACCATGAAGTCTCACAATCTCGCTGATGTACAAATCTGCCAACTTATCTAACGAGTAAGTTGTGTGAACAGCAATAAAGTGAGCACACTTCATGAAGCGATCAACTATAACCCAAACTGAGTTCTTCTTTGAAGGAGTTAAAGGTAAACCTGATACAAAATCCATGGTGATATTTTCCCATTTCCATTCCGGAATCTTCAACGGCTGTAACAAACCAGACGGAAACTGATGTTCTGCCTTAACTCTCTGACAAACCATACACTTACTCACATACTCGGCAACATCTCTCTTTTGACCAATCCAGAAGTACTCATCCTTCAAACCACTATACATCTTCGTACTACCCGGATGCATAACAAAAGGACTACTGTGCACTTCGGTTAGAATCATACGTCTCAAATCACTGTCATTCGGTACAACTACTCTATCTCTAAAACACAATACACCATCATCTCTGAAACTGTACTCTGTAGGTCTTCCTTCAGCTACATCTTGCACGTGAGGTGCCAAAGATCTATCTGACAGCTGTTTCTCTCTGATCAACTGACCCAAAGTAGGTCTAACTTGAAGCTCGGCTACCAAGCCACCATCACCTGATAAGCTCAATCTAGCAAACATAGTTCTTAACTCAACAACTACCTTCCTACTCAAAGCATCTGCCACTACATTGGCTTTACCCGGATGATACTCAATCTTGAGGTCATAATCTTTCAATAACTCAAGCCATCTGCATTGTCTCAGATTCAACTCTCTCTGTGTCATCAGATACTTCAAACTCTTGTGATCTGTGTACACGGTGCATCTCTCACCATACAAGTAATGCCTCCAAATCTTCAAGGCAAACACAACTGCGGCTAGCTCTATATCATGGGTCGGATAATTGCGTTCATGGTTCTTCAACTGTCTCGAAGCATAAGCTATAACTCTCCCATCTTGCATAAGCACACAACCTAGCCCTATATACGAAGCATCACTATAGATCACATACTCTTTCCCTGACACTGGCTGTATCAAAATCGGCACATCTGTCAAAACTTCTTTCAGTTTCTCAAAGGCTTGTTGTCTTGCATCTGACCACTCAAACTGAATATTCTTCTGAAGCAACTTAGTCAAAGGAGCAACTATCTTTGAAAATCCATTCACAAACCTCCTATAGTAACCTGCTAAGCCTAGGAAACTACGAATCTCTGTGACAGACTTCGGTTGCTTCCAACTCACAATCGCTTCTATCTTCTTAGGATCTACTTTAATTCCCTCAGCTGACACTACATGTCCTAAGAAAATAACTTCTTTAATCCAGAACTCACACTTGCTCAACTTGGCATATAACCGGTGATCCAACAAAGTCTGCAATACTAAC
Organism: Abelmoschus esculentus; assembly: GCA_035048815.1. NCBI lineage: Eukaryota > Viridiplantae > Streptophyta > Magnoliopsida > Malvales > Malvaceae > Abelmoschus > Abelmoschus esculentus. The sequence goes on from JAUCBN010000031.1 coordinate 13,604,353, forward strand.
ATCAAGTGTCTATCATGATCTTCCTCAGTACGTGAGTACACCAATATGTCATCAATGAACACAACCAAAAACTGATCCAAGTACTCGCGAAAAATTCTATTCATCATGTCCATGAAAGCAGCTGGTGCATTAGTCAACCCGAAAGGCATAACCAGAAACTCATAGTGACCATACCTTGTACGGAAAGCTGTCTTTGGCACATCAACTTCTTTCACCTTCAACTGATAGTACCCTGATCTCAAGTCTATCTTGGAAAACACAGTAGCACCTCTAAGTTGATCAAACATATCATCAATTCTCGGCAGCGGATACTTGTTCTTCACTGTCAACTGATTCAATTGTCTATAGTCGATGCACATCCTCATACTACCGTCTTTCTTCTTCACAAACAACACAGGTGCGCCCCAAGGCGAAGAACTCGGTCGGATAAAACCTTTATCTGATAGTTCTTGCAACTGAGTCTTCAACTCTTTTAGTTCTTTCGGTGCCATACGATACGGAGCAATCGAAACATGAGCAGAATCTGAATACGTCTCTATGGAAAACTCAACCTCTCTATCAGGTGGCAAACCAGACAACTCTTCTGGAAACACACTTGGAAAATCACACACCGTCCTGATATCCTGCGGTCTGACTTCATTCATGTTCGGGTTCATCACATATGCTAGGTATGCCTCACATCCTAACTCAACTAACCTCTGAGCCTCTAGAGCTGAAACAACATTTGATAAGAACTTCACGTTCTCACCTACTACCACAATCTCATGATCATCTTCAAGCTTCAAATAAACTCTCTTGGTCTCGAAGTCTATCCTAGCTCTATGCTCTGTCAGCCAATCCATACCCAAAATCACATCAAAACCGTAAAATGGCAATTCCATCATATCAACTGGGAACACATACCCCTGAACCATCAACGGACATCGTCTGTACATCTTTCTAACCACTACGGTATCTCCGAAGAAACTAGTAACACTAACACCTATATCTAGTGTCTCACAAGGTATATCCAACATCCTAGCATGCTCACTCAAAATATATGAATGCGTAGACCCAGAGTCAATCAAGGAAAGCAAACTCAAAGACTGTATCGAGAAATTACCTGCGATCATATCGGTGTCGTTCTGTCCCTCTCGCTGAGCATAAACCCTAACCGGCCCACCATCCTCTGGCTGAACCGCAACCACATGAGCCACGTTCCGTTGACCATCATTCCTCGGTTGAAAATTTCCTCGACCGCGCCCACGGCCTCGATGATAATCAATAGCTCTGGCGGGAGCCTGAACCTGAATCGGTGCACCTCTAGCTAAATTCGGGCAATTACGCCTCAAATGTTCTCGGGATCCGCAGTTCCAACACTCACCCGGTACACCCCAACACTCTCCAGCGTGGTGCCTACCACATCTAGCACACACGAGAGCTTGAGCAACAGCTCTTTGGCCCTGATGGCCTTGACCTGAGTTTCCACGCCCATGATCAAAATGATGCCTAGTGTCCCTGTGCCTCTTGACATCACCTCTATCAAAACCCGCAAACCTCTTCCCAGAACTAGACCCTCCGGCTCGTTTGGTTAGACCCAAACTGTGCTCTATGTCCTTGGCCCTAGAGACCAAGACATCAAAATCTGTATAGTCAGTAGCCAACATATACCTCTTTACTTCTTCATTCAGTCCATATCGAAAGCGGTCACATCATTCCCTCTCGGTAGGAATTATCTTTGGCGCATATTGACTCAGTCTAACAAACCGGATCTCATAATCTGTCACAGACATACCACCCTGAAGTAAGGCCATAAATTCCCTCTTTTTCTCATCGATATAGCGAGGACCCAGATACTTCTTGCGGAAGGCGGACTCGAAGAACTCTCAAGAAATCTCATCGTCTGACATACTCGCAGTAATGGTGACCCACCAGGTATAGGCATCACCCTGAAGCAAAGAAACAACAAAACTTAGTCTGCGCGCTCCAGTACATCCCATCTGTGTCAAGATACGGACAGTCTTATCAAACCAGGCCTCTGATCTCTCGGGTGATAACCCTCGAAACTCATCTCCACCCAAACTACGGAGTCTCTCTAGTGGCAACCCAGTACCTTCACCCTGAGGTGGTGTTGCAGCTTGTGCCCCGGCTACGGCTGCCTGAAAAGCTCTGGCTATAGCCTGAACCAACGGAGTCATATCTATACCGGCCGGACCTTGGCCAACCTGAGGCCCAGCGCCTCCAACATTCCCTCCATCGCCCTCCTGAGGAGGTGGCACATCCTCTACATATATTTTCTGGACACTCTCAATATCCTCTAATACATGTCCGTCCTCAATAACAGCCTCAAGCTCTACAGCCCTAGCCCTAGGCCTGCCCCTCCGCCTCAACATACCGAGCAAGGGAGATAACAACTACAAACAAGATAAACATACAAGATTGAGTTAGCAAAGGCGAGGGTCCAAGGTGCTGAAGTATTCCTTTACTAAAAATCATTTTCCAATAATGTAATATTAGCAATGGGATCCGACAGCTATGTTTTTACATGATAAACAACTCATCATAAACTTTCAAACACCGTACAATGCAACCAACAATCAACATGGCATATACAATCACCGTGCAAGGCAAACACCAAGATTTTGCAACCAAACGCGGTAAACTTACCTCACTTACCTATCAACATCGCGGAAACGGTCCGAGAGCCTTAAATCGAGGCTCTGATACCAACAAATGTAACCCCCTCGACCCGGCCTAGTCGCAAGGCCGACCCGAGGTGGCTACACGGGGATTACCGAAGTCAAGTCCGAAGACCCGACTCCAATAACCAACCCTAGAAAGCCTTTCCGAGCCCAAACGACCAACGTATCTGCACACGGGCTCTAAACCAACCTTATTGAGCTTGCCGAAAGCCCGAAGGCTCAAAACGGCATTGGCGTATCAGTTCGAGATGAAACCGAAAACCCCTGCAACTGGATGAATTTTAAAGCACAAACATCTAAGGATTAACCCAACAACCACATACAAGCATACTTAACATGCATAAGACATTATAGAACTCAAGGATCAGGTTACACATGCTTGAAACTCATACACATCCATTCGAATCATGCTCAAGCAACAAGACATAGAATTCATACATAAAAGAGTTCAAACAACATCAAAGATAATATCCATATAACCATAACTTCGAAACATAAATCAACATGATAACTTAAAGCAACCATGGCGAGTATAAACCATGCATGAAATCATCCAAAACATAAGTCAACATAGGAGTCAAACAACGCTCCTAAACAACATAGCATATCTCATTGCTAGCTAATACATTACTGCAACTAAATCATACTTGAGCTAAAGAGCAACACGCTTGGACGCCCTTCCTCGCACCGTGCTAACTCCCGAGCTAACAATCTGCATTGTCGGAAAACGAGAGCGTAAGCATAAATGCTTAGTGAGCAGAACTCATAAACGTAACTACGACAATGTAGGGTTCAAGCTTTAATTTAAAATAAAGAATAACATCATTTCGTACATCTTACATCATAGCATCTTACAACTTACGAGAGCAATCAAAGTTCACAATATAACATAAAAACACATATTCATAGCAATTAAGATAAGTATGTTGGCAAACTCGGTTATTATACATGGATATGCGGAAACGTCTTACACGCATACGAATTTATCTGACACGGTCGAATTTATCTGACACGGTCGAATTTATCTTACACGTATACGAATTTTGTCTGACACGACCAAATTTATCTGACACGTATGTGAATTTTGTCTCATAGTGCACTATTCTTACATCCTATTGGTCGACCAATTATACCCGGTATGACTCAATGAATGCCAACATCATTACCATAATATTATCTTACAAATCTTACATCTTACACCTCTTACCGGTCTTACATAGCCACCCGGCTATATTTGTTACCATACTCGAGTGGTCTTACTTACCACTTACAAGCATAACCTGCAACATCTTACAAATATCTCACATGGCATATTAACATGTCATTAATCAATAGACAATCAACACAACTCAACATAACAATTAACATGCCATCGACAACAATTAAACACAACATGTTTTCCAATTTTTACCATCTAACAAGCATACAAGATAAGTAAAATGGGTAGATCTTACTCTTGAGTTTGAATTAGCTTATCAAGCTTAATCCAAACTCCCAAAATCTTCCTTGAACCAAAACCAAGTTCAAAACATTTTTCCACTCACCACACAACTCTAACGGTAGCCAAATCGAGCCCCGAACCTTCCGGATTTGTACTCGAATCACCCAGAACAAAATGTGCTGTTTCAAACCAACCAAAATTAAAGTATTAACCTCATAATCAACCACAAAATCACTGTTTTACATCAGCTCACAAATCCACAATATTTTCTCAACAATTCAAAGCCAATTTCATCCCAAATATTCTCATTTTCGTACTTAAGCAAAGCACAACCATTACCCTTCAATTTAAGCACCTAAAACACTTTAAAACATATCCAAAACATCACTCATATATAGTATAACCATCAACCCTTCATTTCCATACTAAAACACCCCCAAAACACTCATTTTCCACCTTCAAAAATTACCTACTGCAACCACTTCGGGAATTCCATCATCTACCTCATTTGACTACACAAAATCCATCCTTTAACATTCTAAAAACACCTACCAAGGTTCTATATACCTCCAGCCCTTTATTTTCAACAAAACCCAACCAAAAACTCAAGTTTTAACCTCCAAAAATACCCATAATAAACCATTTCGGGAATACCATTAAAAACCCAACTTTTAAACATATTTTGGCACCAAATGAAGTTTAAAAACACCCATTTTAATACCCATTTAAAACCCATCCGAAAATTCCATTTCAAAACCCATTTCCAACATGTAACTAAAATCTCAAGGTATAAAAACAAAATCCATGCTATAATAATGTGAAGAACAAGAAAACTAAGTTAAAGAATGATTTACCTTTTCAAAATCACTACTATGAAGAAGAAACCTTGTTCTTGTAATGGGGAAAACCCTTTTGGAAAAGATGAATGGCAAAAAGAAAGGTGTCTCCTTTTTGAATGAAAACCTTTTTTTTGTTAAATTTTGTCTTCCATGGGTGTTTTGGGGGAAATCACATAAGTGGTCCCCCATTACCTCTCTTTTCTTTTAAAATCCCTTTTTAAATCATTTTTATTTTAAATGGGTCCTAAAACATAAATTTTGAAAAACCAATTTGAAATTATATCCGGTCTAAACTCCTAAACCCAAAATCGGGATGTTACACTTTATAATATCCATACTATTAAATAGTAATTGATCAACCGATATATATTCAATATATCCAAGGAACAAAAATTTAATCCTTATACGCGGCGTTGTTAAACCAGTTCACAAGGTCCTTTAAAAAGAACATCCTTTGAGACCAGTAGCCTCGCAGAACGGGATGTCCAGCCAATATACTCGGATTAAACCAACATAACAAAAACATATTAATTAATTAAAGGTTTAATATTTGTTCTAATATCATGTAATACTTAAAACATAATTAAAACATAAACTTTTATCGTAATAATAAAATAAACAAATATTGATTATAAATAAAGATAAAAAATCTCAAATTAAATAAATAAAACATACCGAACTTTCCACTAATTTGAATATAGGATAAATTTAGCTACCAATATTTTGTTAAAATCTTTTTTCAAGAATTGTCGACAAGAACTGCGGTATTTGAGCCACTTTATCGCTACACAAATACCAAACAACCAAATATTTTAATAAATTAAAAATCAAATCAAAGATCAAGAGAGAAAAATAATCGATAGTTAAAATATAATTGAGGGAGAAGAACTTATCTTTGATTTATGCCAATAACAAATTCTTTTCAATAACTCCTTCAAGATTTGAACGGCAAATACCTCCGTTGGTTAGAGTCTCGTGCTGATAACGTGTTGTGAATAAAGTAAAGAACAAAAACGAAATAGGAGAACAAAGATGATAGACAAAAGAGAGAGACTTTTATTATATTCTCAAAGTAGGGTTGTCTACAATGCTTTATCCAAAAGTCTATATTTATAGACATAAGATAGAAACCCTAATTCCAATGGGTATTAAACCCTAATAATAAAGTCCATTAAGCTTTAACTTAATATATGGATATCCACCATTAATAAATATATTCATAACAGGAAGACTGTTTATTTTATTTTGGATATTTTTTTATAATAGCGAAACCAACAATATAATAATAATAATAATAAATGATAATAAAAAAAAATTATAATGATAACCGAAAAATATTAATAATATATTCAAATAAAATTAGTGATTATACAGTTTTATTTAATACATGTTATTATGGTTCAAGGGACGTATTTTGTAATTTTTCTTTTCTTTGTTTTTTTCTATTATATTTTTATTTAAAATGTTTCTCTATTTATTTTCTAATAAATTTAGTCAACATATTATTAATAAGTTTAATTAATTTTTTAAATGTTAATCAAGTATATTTTTCTTTAAAATGATATTAATACCATTGAAAAAGCAAATTTTGGTCATTCAAAATTATAAAATTTACAACACACAAAAAATCAAAAGCTTGTGTAATAGTCAAAAGTCAATTAAGTTGGTCGCAAACATACATTCATGTTATTACAAACCAGATTAGGTCTATATTTATAAATAGATAACTTGTTTTTAACCCACTTATATGACTTTTTCATTTAAAAAAAATACTTTTTAAAGATATATTATATTTTATTAATGAATATCTTGAATATTTATATATTTAATATAATTTACAAACGTTATAAACTACAAAAATTACATTATATAATACAATTGAAAAAAAGATAAAATCAAGTTATATAATATAATTTTTTTAATTCTTATACGTTTTTAAATTAGATTATTGAAATGAATAACTTAAATTAATATTAATTTATATATTAACAAATAACAACAACATCCTTATTCAATTAAGGGTTATAACATTTCAAATCTTTTATTTGAGTGGTGTCCGAAAGGTTGTACTTCTAAACTTTTACAAGGTTACGACTAGGGCTGTAAATAAGACGAGATATATCGCGAGTTACTCGAGTTCGGTCAAAATTTGATTTGATTGGACTTGGCTAGAGCTTGAACTCGACTTAAGTTCTTGACGAGCCGAGTCGAACTACATGATACTCGACTCGAAAAGCTCACGAGCTACTTAAAACTATATATATATATATATTTTATAATTTAAAATCTAAAATTTTAAACTTAAAACCCTAAAATCTAAACCTTAACATAAGTCTTAAACCCTAAATTAACACACTACACCCTAAAATTAACAAGTTTGAGTTTACACAACTTGTATATCAAAGTTTTTTCTTTCTTAGGCTTTAAATGAGATGTGACAGGTTAGAGTTACTCGAGTCTAATATGGTCAAAAATCAGTCAACACTTGACTCGATTAGGCTCGAATAAAGATCAATCAACACTTAACGAACCAAGCTCAGATTTTTCAAGTTCGTTTAAAAATACTCAAGCTCAAACTTAACTCGAAATTTTAACGAGTCGAGCCGAGCTTAATACTACTCAAACTCGACTCGACTTATTTACGCCCTAGTTACAGCCCACCTATACTCATAGTCGTGGTCGTGACTGCCCACCTTAGACCAACAGGGGCTTCCTTGGTGGCGTTGTGTTAGACTCTCTCTAACAGAAATAAGATTAGAGAAGAAAAGACGAAAATTGTGATTGATAATAGAAGAATGTTCACATCCTTTTTCATGTAAGTCTGCCTGCTTATTTAAACAAAGAAAATAGCTTAGTAGACGACAAAGTCTGTTAGAGTTGTTGACGTTTTTCGCTCCCTTGTACTTTTGCGTACGACTTCATCCTTCCCTACATACCCGCCTGCTTTATTTGCAGCGTTGGGTGATGAGCACGTGACATTACCTTCCCCTTTTTTTGGAACCTTGTCCTCAAGGTTCGAATTTTGTGCTTCTTCTTGTGGAGTCGTGTGCGATAGCAAAGGCAGTGGTGTTATCTGCTCCCCTGGGTTACCGCGACATGCCTTGAGTTGCGACACATGAAACACGGGATGTATACGAGATGAGTCAGGTAGTTCCAGCTTGTACGCCACCGGACCAATACGTTGTAACACTCGATATGGACCGAAAAATCGAGGACTTAACTTCTGATTCCGTTGCAGGCGTAAGGATAATTGACGATACGGCTATAATTTTACAAATGCCCACGAACCTTCTTCGAATTTGACCTCGCGTCGGTGTTTATCCGCCTGCGTCTTCATCCTTAGTTGTGCACGATTGAGATTGTATTTTAGATCCCTCAAAATTGCATCTCGTTCCCTCAATTCGTTTGCCACCTAATCATTACGAGTGCTACCTTCCAAGTAATTCACTATTGTTGGTGGATCCCTTCCATATAATGCCTTAAAGGGCGTCATGTTTATCGAAGCTTGGTAGGACGTATTATACCAATACTCAGCCCATACCAGAAATTTTTCCCACTGTTTCGGTTCTTGACCAGCCAAGCAGCGTAAGTACATCTCCAAGCAACGGTTGAGGGCTTCTGTTTGGCCATCAGTTTGGGGATGATATGCCGATCCCATACACAACTCCGTTTCTTGTAATCGAGCCATTTCTTGCCACAATGTACTAACAAATATCCTGTCGCGATCGCTAACCATGGATCGGGGAATGCTGTGTAGTTTGATTACTCCTTGAATCATTACCTTAGCTACGTACTCGGCTGTAAAATGTCGCGGCAAAGCAAAGAAATGGCCGTACTTAGTTAAACGATCCACGACTACCAACACTGTCTCCTTTCCATTTGAATTTGGTAACCCAGTAATGAAGTCGAGTGCAATATCCTCAAACACCTGATTTGGAATAGCCAATGGTTGTAATAATCTAGCTAGGGCTACACTTTCGCTCTTCATCCTTTGGTATGTCTGGCATTCATTGACAAATTGGCGTACATCACTTCGCATATTTTTCCAATAAAAGCTGGATGCAATCCTATGGAAAGTCCTCAATACTCCGGAATGACCCCCCATTGTTGATTGATGGAATTCTCTTAACAACCGTGATCTCAAGGCAGTCTCCAACGGTACTACAATCCTCCCTTGCCATAGCAACAACCCCTCTATTTCAGTGTATCCCTGAGGCTCGGTGAAGTTGCTATTAATTAATTGTTCTCGGATCGCTTGGAGGTGAGGGTCGACTTTGGTAGCTATGCGGATATCTTCAATAACACCAAACGTGGTTTGTGTGATTTCCATGCACGTTGCCTGCACCTCCCTGGATAGTGCATCTGCGACAGAATTCAATCGACCTGGCCAATAACGAATTTCAAAGTCAAACCCAATTAACTTTGCAAGCCAGTGTTGTTACTTAGGGGTTTGTATCGTTTGTTGTGTTAATGTACACAAGGATTGTTGATCAGTGATGATAATAAATCGATGCCCCAGCAAGTATTGACGCCATTTTCGTACTGCTTGAGTGATCGCAAACATCTCGCGATGATAGGTTGATGCACCTTGCATCCGAGGGCTAAGTTTCTGGCTAAAGAACGCAATTGGTCTATTCTCCTGAGTTAAGACCTCCCCAATTCCTACCCCCGAAGCATCTGTTTCCACCATAAATGTTTTTCCAAAACATGGTAACGCTAGCACCGGTGCCTAACTCAAACACTCCTTTAGGCGATCAAACGCGTCTTGAACTCTTTCGGTCCATTGAAACTGACGACCCTGTCGTAGCAAATCAGAGAGGGAAGCTGCTATAGTTGCGAACCCCCGAATAAATCGGCGATAATATCCTGTTATCCCAAGAAACCCGCGAACTTCCTTGACATTCGTCGGTGTCAACCAAGCTCGAATAGCATGTACCTTACTTGGATCCATAGCTAACCCATCCTTGGAGAGGATATGTCCCAAATACTCCACTGATTCTTTCCCAAACAGGCATTTGGATCGTTTCGCCACCAACTTATGATCGTGCAGAAGCTGTAGCACTTGTCGTAGATATTGCAAATGCTCGACCCAAGTTTTACTGAAAACCAGAATATCGTTCAAGAATACCAACACGAACTTACGTAAATATGGCTGAAACAGTTGGTTCATTGTTGCCTGGAAGGTCGATGGGGCATTTGTAAGACCGAATGGCATCACACGGAATTCGTAGTGTCCCTCGTGCGTTCGGAAAGCCGTTTTAGGTACATCCTCAGCTCGCACCCGAATCTGATGATAGCCTGCCAAAAGATCCAGCTTTGAAAAATATTGTGACTCACCGAGCTCATCAAATAATTCATCCACCGTCGGTATGGGAAACTTATCCTTTATCGTTATCGCATTCAAGGCGCGATAGTCTACACAAAAACGCCACGTTCCATCTTTCTTTTTAACCAACAATACTGGAGAAGAAAAAGGGCTGGTGCTCCTTTGGATGAGTTGGTTTTCGAGCATTTGTTTCACTTGTCGTTCAATTTCGCCTTTCTGAAAATGTGGATACCGATAGGGTCTGACATTCACTGGTTTCTGCCCCGATTCCAAGTGGATAGCATGATCGGTAGCTCTGATGGGAGGTAAAGTTGTAGGTAGTTCAAATACTTTGTCAAATTCACCCAGTAAGTCAAGAATCTCTTTGTCATTTTCCTGCAGATCCAATGCCAATTCTTCTTGTAGTTGTAAGCTAAAGTATTCGGCTATTCCCCTTGTATTTGCCATTCGTTTCAATCCATGAAAGTGAACCGGTTGTGGTGCTAGTAATTGTTCCCCCTGCCACTGATGCTTCTTGTCGCCACTAACAAATTCAAATGTTAATTTGGTGAAGTCCATTGTTACCGGACCTAAGGTGGCCATCCATGCCACTCCGAGAACCATCTCGGCACCTTCTAAGGGCAACACATAAAAGTCTGTTTGCAACTCTATCCCTTGGACCTCCACTTTGAGATTCTGTATATAACCTTCACTGCGAAGTCGTTCTCCATTGCCGACTAACACTCGAAAATTGGTAGTGGAGGTGATTGGCAGTCCCAAGTACTTTGCAACCCTCGACTGAATAAAATTATGTGTGCTACCCCATCAATTAAAATCTTTACCGGACGTCCATGAATGTGTCCAACCACTCGAAGGGTGTTTGGAGTATAGCACCCGGCTAATGCATTAAAGGAAACCCACGGTTGTTCTGTCGCATCATCCTTGCCCCCTATAAGAACTTCCTCAGTCACAACCTCCTCATCGGAATGATCATCAAGCATGAACAGCTGTGGCGTTTTACATTTGTGTCCGGGATTATATTTTTCGTCGCAGTAATAACATAAACCCTTCTCTCGACGTAATTGAACGTCCGCCGCTAAAACTCGGCGAGGCATTAGTGAACCCGAAGAACTTGGAGGAGGTTGCCCAAGCATACTCTTCGAACTTTGGAGGTTAGGCGTAGGTAGTAAGGAAGGTGATTTGAATCCCATACTACGAACCAATTGCCGCTTAGCCTCACTGATTTTTGCTTCATGAAACCGAGCCATAGCCAAAACATCGGACATGGTAGAAACCCTGCTTGCTAGAACTTCATGTTTGATATCAGCACGTAAACCCGAAATAAAACATTGGATCAAAAATACCTCCGGTAATGTATCAGTTCGCAAGGCCATCGCTTCAAATCTGGTTTGGTATTCTTCGACGGTGGAAGTTTGGGTAAGCTTGGCAAGTTGACCTTCTGGAGAATCTATTTCAGTAACGGAAAATCGTTTGTGGATGGCCTCCACCAGGTGATCCCAGCCAGCCAACTGACGATGACGTTGCATCCAACGAAACCATCGTTTGGCCACTCCCTCCATACGAAATGACACCGTGGTCACTCGATGATGATCTTCCGTTGAGTAAAAATCAAAAAAATCTTGAGCAGCAGCGATCCACTCGTCCGGATCCTCACCAGTAAACAAAGGAAGTTCCACGGAGACAGGTCGGGGAGGAAATGGAAAACTCTCCTCGTGGTCCTCCTTACTACGGTCTTTGCCTCGCGTACCTTTAGTCACGCTGGCTGCATCTGGAGCCAACGACGCCCGAGAAGATTGAGCGAATTGCTCCGAAAGATTCGCCAATTGACGCAACACATCTTGGAGAGCCTGTGCATTGTTGGTGGCGGTCGTCTGCAGAGCTGCCAACGTCTGTTCATGGCGTGTAGAAGTTTCCTGAAGTGTTTTAATAGCTTCCGTGTTGTTCACCATTGGAAGAAAATGAAAGCACCAATGTTAGACTCTCTCTAACAGAAATAAGATTAGAGAAGAAAAGACGAAAATTGTGATTGATAATAGAAGAATGTTCACATCCTTTTTCATGTAAGTCTGCCTGTTTATTTAAACAAAGAAAATAGCTTAGTAGACGACAAAGTCTGTTAGAGTTGTTGACGTTTTTCGCTCCCTTGTACTTCTGCGTACGACTTCATCCTTCCCTACATACCCGCCTGCTTTATTTGCAGCGTTGGGTGATGAGCACGTGACACGTTGTGATTCTAAACGGCTGCAAATCGTACCAGATTGTGCCATTTAGAGCATTATCTTACTGGTTAGATATATATGGTGCGAATGTTTAAGATCTTACATAACAAATTTATAGATATAAAATTATTAAAATTTAAAGATACAAAATTTAATCATTAATAAAAATATATAGTTATATGAAAATTTAAAATTGTTAAAAAATAATTAGCAACGATATTAATTTTAATATTGATCATCGGTCATCAAAATCCATTATTATTTTTATTCTTTTTTATCCTTTCGTTTGACTAATGTTTTTTTAATAAATATTTTTGTCTTTGTGATACGTTTTATTCCATCTTTTGAAATATTTTTATGTCTTTTGACACATTTCTCTTTTTCTTATTGATCGTTTGATCCTACAACTAATTAAAATGTCATTCTTTTGATTATCCTAGTACTCTTTATGTTTTGGATCCTTGAACTGAATTTTTTGATATACATGTGTTGTTAACGTACCTTTTGTAATATGAGTTTTTATGTTATTTGTTGATGATATTCTCTTTCATCGTCGAACTTTGATAATATTTACATCTATATTTATTTTGAGTCTTTGGATTGAATTTTTATCTTTTTCTGATCTTATTATGATCTCAAGACGTTAATTTTTTATTTTAAGAAATATATTTTAATTTGGTACTTTTGTTTATAGTAATGTAAAAGTTTGATCCTGATTTTGGATATACTCGTTTAATGAAAGTAACAGATTTTAATTGATTTTTCTAATTTTTAGAAAAAGGGCGAAATAATAAATGCACCAAGATCATTGCCTTCAATAAATGTCAACTAAAATTGGTTCTTGAGCAAACAATGATTACTTGGATTTATGGTCCAAAAAAAGAATTTACAAGTACATGGGAAAAAAGAGATAAATTTAATCACATTGGTATGTATTTTTTGAGTTCTGGATAGCTAAATTTGTTAGACATTAAGACTCATGTCCTGGTCATGAGCCCCCCCTTGGCAGTGGAAGCCACCCCAAACTCAGTTACAACGCTGGGAAATGCTGTAGAAGAATGCATAGCATTACCGGCTGCATTCATGTCACCCAGCTTGCAGACTCCGGTTTCTCTTCCGGGAATGTTCGTGCACGGGTTGTGACCAGACCCTTGCACCGGACCTCGAGGGAGTGATTGAACAAGGAACTTATCTTTCACCACCAACCGCTCTTCATCCAGTAGCCTCATTACTCCGAGTTGGATGGAATCTACTAACAAGGAGAAAACCATTAAAGTTGTGAACAGGTTTTTCCCATGGGAGAATACCATCTTTTCTTCGTTTTGAGCAGAGTAACTAGAGGATGGGGGACTTGATATGTTGCATTGGCTGAGATAGGTGGAGGGTTCAATATTTATATGGGGAGCTTGAGCCGTGTGCCCCCCGGTTTATTCTATGGGTGTGGTTTGACTGCAACCAGAAACGGCTTTAATCAAATATCTGAATTTGACTGAGCCATGTGGTTTGAAGATTGAAATGAAGTGAAACTGATCAACAACACGGCAGCTTCACATACCAACCACCATAAAAGTGGGAAATGTTTAACAACTTATGTGTTTATATAGTCCTGGTTTGATCATCTATATCAGCACCAACATATGATATACTGTGAACAAACCTATATGTATTGCAAAGTAGATATAATGAAATAAAGAACAACCAAGAACACAAGGTTTTATTGCCAATGGCGTTGAAACCATTTGGTATAAACTTGTAAAATGAAGCTTCAAAGTTAACCTGCAACAGTCTTGGTTGCAAATCTTGTTCCATAGTTCAAAATCAAACAATGGTATGAATTTAGAGCAAGGGAATGACCACATCGTTTGACAAAACTTAAGTTGACTTGAATATTTTAGTTGAATTCCTGAATAAAATAACCATACAATGTTTGAACAGTGAAGGGTTCTGACTTCAGAGGTTGGAAAACATGTTTATTTTCTTAATAAGTAATCGTAATAAACTCTTCATGTTTGCAAAGTAAGAATTTTTCTAATCAGAAGTCTTTAACATGAGGTACAAGCTAAGATTTCCCCTCTCCTGCATCTATAATCCATGCACTTTGGGGGTACAAATCATTTAAAAGTACTAGGGTACATATCATTCATAGAAACACATGCACTAGTCACTAATCTGTTAGTCACTGCAGAAATCCCATTTTTCTACATGTCTGATGCACAACATTCGATTAGATGTATCGATGCAACTATTACCTGAATGTCATTTAGATAAAGCATCGATCAGTTTCTCCTTCAGTTGTTCAGCACTACCACTTGGGGATCCAATGGTAAAGGTGTGGACAATCTTGTCATTATCTATTGTTGAAACGTCGGATTCTTGTGCTGTAATTTGATTTTCCTTCAAAACTTTTAAGACTCTGGAGACTGGATGAGCATCCAAAGGGTAGCGCATTGTTACAACTGCATCTTCGTGCCTTTGCTGGAAATCTATATCAGGCATCGGCAACTGCTTTTGCGGATTGTTTACCGTCTCCTTTTCAGTTTCCAAGAGCCTAATCTTCATCTGGAGGTCAGTTATATAAGTAATGGCATCACCAAGCAGAGAAGCCTTGTCCATCTTAGAGATATTAGGGACAACAGCCCTTAATGCATAGAATCGCTGGTTTAGCTTTTCCCGCCTCTGTCGCTCTGCTTCAACATGATTCAATGGTTCTTCTCTCCCATTGGCCGGTTTCCTTCCCCTCTTCCTTGGTTTCCGCTCATCAGGTAAAGATGATGTGTCATCTTTAGGATGCTCCATACCAGAAATTCTCGCTTGTGCATTCAAGCCTCCAACAAGCAACTGTGGGAACAACTTTGCATCGCCTTCATTTTGACATCCATTAGAGGAATTACCAAAAAGTTGATTGGAACCTAGAGGTTGAACATCGTAAGATTCCAACATGAAGCCCGACTCATCTTCTGCTTTTGGAGAGAAGTTAATACTAATCGATTGAGACTTTGAACCACCCAAACTCAGTTCATGTCCAAATATCTTTGGAATTGTTTTTGTCTGCACAGAACTGGATCCACCAAATACAGTACTCACCATATCCACAATATTCTGCTCTTCAGGAATCAGGTTAAAGGAGCCGAGCTCCACCACACCAGACTTCACAGGTACAAACACCACCGTTTGCAATCCAGCAGATCTGGCTAAAAATGATCTCGATTGATAATTGTTAGAACAATAATTCACATCCGAGGTCCAAATTAACTTGCTTGATTTGTAGGACTCTCCAGGACCATATGATGTATCACAATGAAATTTAAAGTACCTAGAAGTGAGATAAAACATCTGCACATCTGATATGCTATCCAATTGAGTAACATAGCTATCCTCCTCTGACCCACCAAAGCATACATGAAGCTTCTGGAGTACCTGCTTTCTCACCTCATATATCTTCTCAACGCCTTCTGATTTGCTAATGACACCAGCTCCACCAAGCTTAGGTTTCCGGCAATGCCCATCGCCCCAAATCAAGACCGATCCACCCGATTTCAAGCTCGACACTTGCCAGTAAATCCCATAGTTCCAATTTGACCTCTCTACGACTTCACAAAGCTTTTGCTGCAAACCCAAATAAAAGGGTGGTGGAGAGACGAGATCTGACATCACGTTCTTAGAAGCCAACAACAGTAAGTAATCACAAGCTTCAGTACCCAAAACAGATTCCACCTTAGCTTTATCTTCCTCATTTGTCCAAAACTTTTCACCCATTTCTTAATTACGGTTGAGAACTATACAAAGAAAGCCCGATTATACCAGAGTAGCTTACAGCTGTGCTATATAAACCCTAAAAATTGCTAAACCATAATCACTTAGAAAATTTTCCCAAAATCAGCAACTAAATTAAAAGCTTGAACCTGCAATTCGACAAATTGCATAACCATTTAGCAGATTCTCATCTACTTTCAAAACCGAAACCAGCAGCATCTAAAAAACCATTCCAATAACTAATAAAACCAGAAAATTCTAACAAAATTTAAAACCCTACCCATTTACCAAATCGAGAAGCAAATGCTAAAAGTCAAATGCTTTAACGGTGAACAAAATTATAACCAGTACGAAACCCAATAAATACAACAAAGGAAAAACGCTTACTTTGAAATGGTAACTACAGGTTCTGAATTTGAGCAAGATTCCTGAGCTTCATCCTAGACCAATTAGGCATTCTGATATGTGAAAATGTTAGGGTTTTCTTTCAATTTCAATTTCAATAATTCTGTTCTTATCACTTACAATTGTCGGCATGGATATCGTTGCCACGTCAGGGGTCCCATCCCATCAAATGTTTTCCATCACACGTGAATTAGCGAGAAAAACGCCTCCTTTACATATAGCAAATTTTGGAAGATATTTCAAATCTAAACTAAAATTTGAGATATAGAGAACGTTGGAAGAGAGATTTTTATGGGAATTTTTGGCTTATGAATATTATTTTTTAATTTTATTTAAAAAATAATATTTTTAAATTTTATTTTGAAGAATAATTTTTTATATACGTACATGTAATTTGTATTTTGTAAAATGTGGATTACTACTTCACATCTTGGTGAATGCAAAGTTTAACTGATGTAATTTTTATCTTATCCGTTTTTTAATTATTTTTTTTTTACTTTTTAACATAATTCGTATTTTATAAGATCCAAAATTTGTCGAATTATTTTAATTTATCGCAATTAATTCATACGGTTGAAAATTTACTGATCGTGGTCAAATTTAATGAACTTTGCATCCTGAAATATGCGAAGTACCTTAATAACCAGTACTCGTATTCTGCAGGATGCGAAGTTCGAGTAATTTGCATCCTGCAAGATACAAAATTCGAATAATTTGTATCCTACATGATGCAAAGTTCAAGTAATTTGTATCCTTCAAAATTCGAATTACATTAAAACATAAAACAGATAACATAAAATTCACACTAACCAAACTTCGCATTCTCCAAAATGTGAATTAGTAATTGTAATGTGCAAAATATGAATTAGATATAAATGAGATTATTCTTCAAAATAAAGTTTAAAGGGAATTGTTTTTTAAATAAATAAATAAAAAGGGAATATCCCTTTAACTAAGCCGCAATTTTTATCGTGTAAGAGGTAGGACACTACATGTACATAGGAGAAATTATATTACATGTCATTCTTGTCACGTTATTTATGAGATCAATTAATTTAATGTATTTATTTAATTAAATTTTATACATCATTTTTTTATAAAGTAAATCTTCACTTGATAAAAAAATATTTTTAAATTTAATTCATAATAAATATTAATAAAGATTCAATTGATAAATAAAATAAAATAAAAAATAATTAAATTGATATATTTGATGGGTTGGTCTATAACATGACAAAAATAATTGTTAATATAATTTTTTGTGTACATACTATTTTACTGTTTTATATTAATATTTATTTAATATTTTTTATTTGATGATAAGTTATCAACCGTAAAATGTGTTACGACTTCGATAAATCTTATCATTTAATAATTTAAATAATTGTAATTGTCCCAAGTTTAATTAGACCAATATTTTTTTATTTTTTTATTTGAAAAATAACTTTCTTCAAATTTTATTTTGAAGAATAACCCCTTTCTATATACGTAGACATAATTCACATCCTGAATTACTATTTCACATCTTATAGAACGTAAAATTATACTGATGTGAATTTTCTATCGTTTCTTTTTTTAATTGATTTATATTTTTTTATAACGAAATTCACATCTTATTGAGAGGCCGCGGGGGAAATATATAGTAAATCCGCATCAGTTTAATTTTACGTTTTATAAGATACGAAGTAGTAATTCACATCTTGTAAGATGTGAATTTTGTCTACGTGTATAGAAAGAGGATTATTCTTCAAAATAAAGCTTGAAAAGAGTTATTTTTTAAATAAAAAAATATTAGTCTAAATAAGCCATTGTCCTAAACATTTTATAGTAACGTGACTAACGTTATATATAGGAGTGGACAAAAAATTCGATTATCCGATTCCAGTTTCGAATCTAGTTATACTCGATAAATTTTTATCTGGTATTAGTTTAGATGAGACCATGATTGGATTCAAAATTTAAGTCCGATCATAACCAAGACTGGACTGGATCTTGATTTTATGGACCCAGTACCCAGTGGGTACCTAGTAGGACCAGGACCAATACCAAGTACTTAATACTAGTTTTCTTGCTTGTAATAGATAATATTTTTTTTGTTTATTTTTTCTTATCAAACTTTTTTATGTTTAAATATTAAAAGTATGACTCGTTTTAAAACTTTAATTTTTAAGCCTGTAATATTTTAATTTTATTATTTAATAATATTGATACCGATTCTCACTAATAACAGAAATGAATCTTAAAATTTAGGACCTGATATAACCAAAAACGAAACTAGATCTAATTTTCAAGAACCGATGATTATCGTAACCGGAATTAATTCTTATTGAATTGACCGAGTATCCATTCTTACCTGTGTCACTGATTATATATATATATATAACTAACCATCCGTTATCACGTTAAAACTAATAGGTTTGATCAAGTGCGGTATTTATAATTTTTGAAATAAAACAAATTAATGTTGTTTTAGGGCCTCCCCTTTTCATCTACTATCTGATTAGTTTCTCCAATTTTTCACATGCTTAACTTCAAATATACTCCAAGTTATGGAAGCCCTGGCCACATATGATCGGAAAACAGTTTTCTTGTGCATGAACAGTCAATCAAATAGAATTTCTTAAGGGAAGAGAAGCTGAAAGGTGGTCATTGAGTAATTTCTATGGCTTCCACAGTAAAATAATTCGAGAAAAGTAAATAAAAATACAAATTAAGAAAACTAAATACAAAAAATTACATAAAAAGATTAATATGCATAAATAAATAAACCATCGTAAAATTTAAAATATTAAATTGGGTAAAGACCGCACGAATGCAGGCCTCCTCAACCACAAATTATGACGTACACTCTCCCACTTAGGGAGATGCTAAGCTGGAGCACTCACAATGTTCAATGTGAGCCACCAACCAAGGTCATGGGTCTCCTCGATCGCCCATACATCCAGTCCAGGTAAGTGAGTTTTACGTTGGAGTTTAGATTTCTTTTATAAGTTTTTGTAGTGCTCACCTCTTTTTAATGCACGATGTGGGACAATAAACAAATCATTATCCGTCAACTGTTCTTGAGTCTCCTCAACTAGAGGTGATAATGAGCCTGGCCGGCTCGCGAGCTACTCGCGCTCGGCTCGGTCAAAGCTCGGCTCGAGTGAGTTCGATTTGGGCTCGGGTTCGGCTCGGGATTTAAACGAGTCGAGCCGAGCTTACCCCAACTCGGCTCGAAAAGCTCGTGAACAGGCTCGGAATAATTATATATATACATATATATTAAAAATAATTTGTTTAGCAAAGAAAAATAATAAAATAATTGAGTAAATCCACTAAAAATAAATTAAATAAAACAAATTGAATATTATCAACTAAAACAAATTTACAAAACTACAAATAATAAATAAAAAAATAAACTATAAATAAATAAATAATATAGAAAATTATCAATTTCGAGCCAAACCGAGCCGAGCCGAGCCGAGCCTAGTAATATTATTTTCGAGCCGAGCTCGAGCTTGAAATTCCGAGCTCGGCGAGCCTCGAGCCGAGCTCGAGCCTAAAATTCCGAGCTCGACGAGCCTCGAGCCGAGCCGAGCCTGGCCTGGCTCGGGCTCGGCTCGTTATCACCCCTATCCTCAACAATAAACACAATTAATTTAGATTTCAACTTACTTTTATTATTTTCATTTTAAAGCTTCATTTCCTAAATACTACGCTAATTTCGGTATATAGCGACATATTTAACGGTGTTTTTATAACACACGCCACAATAGATGTCATATATAATGGTGTTTTATCACAAACGTTGCAAAAAGTATTTTATAGTGACGTTTCAACACAAACACCATAACAAATATGATTTTTGTGATGTTTCTTTACAATAAGAACTTTTTAGTGGTATTTCATTACAAACGCTGCAACAAATATAATTTTTAGTGGCGTTTCTTTTATAAACACCGCAACTAATACAATTTTTAGTGGTGTTTGTTTTAACAAACGTCACAATAGGTTAGACTCGTCGTTTTTTACCGTTTAATACTTCACCCTGACATCCCCAAATAAAAATAACTAAAATCCCTAACTTCTATGACGATTTCTCTACCGTTTCTATTCTCCTCATCTTTGTCTTTCACGATTCAATCATAAGATTGTCTCCAACTCTTCACCTTTAACAACAAGCTCGATTTGCTCGTGTTGCAGCTGAAAAGAAGTTAAACAAGGAGAAAAGCGTCTTAACAACCACCGATACGAAGGCCACTCCTTGGGTTGAGAAGTACCGTCCTCAGTCCCTCGCCGGCGTAGTTGCTCACCGTGATATTGTTGATACCAGTAATTCCTTTTCTATTTGTCCTAGGGTTTTGTAAAATATATTTCTGCTTGATTTTTGTTTTTCTATTTAAAGTTTTAATGTTATTATAGGGTAAAAAAAGGAAGGATTTCTAGGTAAGGGGAGAACTTAATTCAGAATTTTCAAAGATATCGTATTCCTCTTTCGTAATTGTTAGTAATAGAAATTAGGTTATTCAATTGAAGAAAATTTGGTGATATTTTAC
Source organism: Abelmoschus esculentus (assembly GCA_035048815.1). Lineage (NCBI taxonomy): Eukaryota > Viridiplantae > Streptophyta > Magnoliopsida > Malvales > Malvaceae > Abelmoschus > Abelmoschus esculentus. The sequence continues at coordinate 13,625,555 of JAUCBN010000031.1, forward strand.
TCTTGTTTTTTTTTTAAACTATTTACTCGGTTTTTGTTGGTGTAAATTAGTTGATAGGCTACAAGCGAGAACAGATTGTTGCATCTTCTATTGTATGGTCCTCCTGGAACGGGCAGAACATCCATCATTCTGGCTGTTGTACGGCTTCTTTATGGAGCACAGTATCATAATATGATTCTCGAGTTGAATGCTTCCGATGATAGGGGAATTGATGTTGTTAGGCAACAGATTCAAGATTTTGCTAGCACCCAAACCTTTTCATTTGGGTAAATTCCTTTTGTTGCGAGCAATTGATCTTCGATTGCTTATATTATGCATTAGCTTGACAACCACCACTGGCTATTTATGAATTTGGAACTGCAGAAGTTGATTTTGTTATCTTTAGGCTTGAATAAATGCTTTGCAAAGGTAACCTGTTGATGATTAATATTGAGTTTTTACAGAGAAAAGTCTTCTGTAAAGTTGATTTTACTTGATGAGGCAGATGCTATGACAAAGGATGCCCAATTTGCACTACGTAGAGGTATGATTTTTTTTTTTTACCGAATTTATCTCAATTGAAGTTATTACTTCTGTTATTTTCTTTCGTGTAACTACATTTTTAGTGATTATCTGTAGTTATTGAGAAATACACAAAGAATACTAGGTTTGCACTGATCTGTAATCATGTGAACAAGATCATTCCAGCACTACAGTCCATATGTACTCTGTTTCGTTTGTCATTCATTTGTGTTGTGCTAAACTTTGGGTTGAAGTCAAGTGTTTCTAATTTAAGTGATTTTATGTGGGAAAGTGTTTCTCTGGGTGATAATCAGCTAAAATATTGATAGTTTACAAGATTATTAGAATGCAAGATAATTCTTGTTTATAATTTTTAATTGTAGTTTATTTTTTATAACTTTTGAGATACCATTGTGATTTATGTATAATGTATGATATGATTGTTTTTGTATAAATGTTTGTAGTTTCTGAAAAAAATATTATGTTAAGATGGTTGATAGATTATATATAAATGATATATTATTATTTTTATTTTATTTTTTAAAGAATTGTGTTATTAGTAGCGTTTATGATTTAAAAAACTAAAGAGTAGATCTTTAGCGGTGTTTGAAATCACAAACGTCACTAAAGAGTAGATCATTAGTGGCATTTGTGATTTCAAATGTCACTAAAGAAGAGTTATTTTGCGACGTTTTTGATTTCAAACACTGGCGTTTTAAATCATAAACGAACTAAAGATGTACTCTTTAGCGGCGTTTTAAATTACAAACGCAACTATAGATTTTAACCTTTTGCGGCTTTTTTTTACTAAAAAACGTCATAAACTATTGCGACACAGGTTTTAGCGGTTCTTTTCTTGCGACGCTTTTCTAAGTAGGGGTGAGCATTCAGTTAATTCGTTCGGTGGTCGAACTGAATTAACCAAAACCGAATTAACCAAAAATTTTAAAATCTTAACCGTTAACCGAACCAAATTTTCTTTAACCGAATTAACCGAACCGAAATTATTTCGGTTAATTAGTCAAATTAACCGAAATTTATTATAAATTTTAGTTAAATTATATAATAGGTCACTAAATTAAGCTGAAATAATTTTTTAGTCACTAAACTTTTATTTTATACTAATTTAATACAAAATTTGGTGACCAATTTATAATATAAAAAAAAATTAATGAATATTTTATAATATTTAAAAAGTTAAATGACTAAAAATAAATATATATAATATATAATATTTAATATATATAATTTCGGTTAATTAACCAATTTCTAACCGAATTAACCGATAACCGAATTATCAAAAAAAATTAACCGTTAACCGAATTTATCAAAAATTAACCGACCGAATTAACCGAAATAATTTCGGTTATGTCGGTTAACCGAATTAACTTAAAGTTTTTAACGACGCTAAAAAACGTCACTATAAAACTAAAAAACGCCGCTAAAAATATATTTTGGTATAGTGAAAATAAATTGTTTTATCCCATGGTTTGTTATTCTTTTCAAGTCACAGTTTCTAACTTAGTTATCACCCCACAACAAAACCTTTTGTTTAACATAGACTAAAAATTTACCTTTTATAGATAGTAGTATTAGTTTTATACACGATTTGATTATAATTCTAATAAATTTTAAGACAATTTTATAAATGAAAAACACAATCTCAAAATTACTGTGCTAGCCAACATAACAATAACAAATAGACATTTCATTATTCATAACAACTTTTTTTTTTATAAATAAAAAATTTCATTCATGCAAATGAACCAACATTCTGTATAAATAAAATAAAATCAACTAAACTATTTATAAATACACACAAAGGATCATAATTTAGCCGATGGTAGGAGCACGAACAATTGTTTTCATCAATAAAAACCGGACCCTGTCGAGCCTCAAGTCCTTGGTGGTTGCATTTCCATCACCTATGAAACATGGGTACTTGAAGAGGAGGCCGTCCTGTGTCATTCATATTCTTCGGGGCAGAAACAATGCAGAAATGAAGGGAGGATATCTTGGGGATGTCCTAATTTTACCGGGGACAAATAAATTTTATTAGGATGTCCTCGAATAAATTTATTTTAAAAAATAAAATCTTCATTTTCTTTATAAGGTTTTAAAAACTATTAAACTAATTCAAACTTAAAAAGCTCACGCATAATTTCAAACTTAAAAAATTTAAATTATACCCAACTAAACTAAAAATTAATTGAATTAAATTCAATTAAAATTTAAATTTAATTAAAGTTCGAGCATGAGTATGATATTTTGAATTATAAAAAAAATAATGTTTTTCTTTTTTCATGTTACAATGACATTGGTGATATGTTTTATCGCTTTCAATCGTATTTTCTTAAATATCTTGCAAAAGTGAAATATTTTATATTTTATATTTTATATTATGGGGCAGGGTGGAACATAGTAGGGGTCAAAGGAGTACCCTTCCCACCAAATGGAATAAGTTTTTTTTTTTTTAAGAAAAAGGTAAAATTAGTATTATGAACCCTTCAAAGTCTGTAAAATTTTCGTATAACTCTCCTCAAAATTTTTAATTTTATTTTGGCTCCATTTTATAATTTCTTAGTTTTTCTTTAAATTTTATTTTGATTTTCTTTATAAATTTTTAGTTTTGCCCCTAATTGTGGGTTGTTTTTGTGTTTTTAATGTGATATTTAGGTCGATTGAATCTTTTGAGTTGAATCTAGAATCTTATATCTTATTCATAATTATACCTTTTTATAATATTTATCATTCAATTATATGATAAGAAATAAGATTAAATGTTTTGTTCTTTATACTTATTAGGGGTGAGCAAGACCAGGTACCCGATTTGAATAGAATTGGTCCCGGTCCCAGTAACCACCGATTCTTGAAAATTGAAACCGCTGTCATATCGGTTCTTAAATTTTAAGAACCGGTCCCGTTACTGGTGGGAACCGATTCCAATACCGGATACCCGATCAATTAGTTTATTCTTAAAAAATTGAGTAATTGAAGAAAAAAACTTTCAACCTCCAATAATATTAAATAATAAAATTATAACAATGTAGGCTTGAAATTAAAGTTTTAAAATAATCATACTCATAATATTCATACATAAAGAGAAAGTTTAATAAGAAAAATAAACAAAAGAAAATCAATACTGGATATTTGGTATTGGTCTCGGTCCTATTTAGTACCCACTGGGTACCGGGTCTAAAAAATCAAGATCTAGTCTCAGTCTAGGTTATGATTGGGACCTAAATTTTGAATTCAGTCTCGATCCCACCGGAACTAATACCAGATAAAAATCTACCGGGTCTTATCGGATCCGAGACCGGGTAATTGAGTGTTTTGCCCACACCTAATATTTATTTCATTGGTTTTGTTCCAAATTAATGTTCACTTGTTGCTAAGAAAGTTTCGCTTTGAGGTTAGATTCAGACGAATTATATGATCACAACATTGCTCTACATTAACTTGCTTATATATTCTTGAATCTTTATGATTTCAATTATTATACTAACATTACAATAGCTATAGCTTTTACATATTTCATTATGACAATTATTATTCTTCAATCTTCCATCCTATGCCATATATAAGCAAAGGATCTTAGCCAACTGTAGGAGTACGAACAACCAGGCCGTTTCCATTTCTATTGACCCAAACCCAGACCCTATCGCACCTGAAATCTAGAATGACTGGAGTTCCATCCAGCAACACGATGGCGTCAACATTAGGATTCTCCCTCTCTATAGTCATCTTCGCACTCTCTCCATTGGTGCCCACCAACTCCGGCCACGAGGTCTTCCCTATCTCATTTCAAACAAATCATCAACCAAAACTAATGAAACTCAATCCCATCAATAAAAATAACAAAAAGAAAAGAGAAAACGGTAACCTATAAACTTAGCCTTACCAGGACAAGTAGACATATTGCTTTCTCTTTCTCTCTTGGATTGAAGAATTGATTGTGTTTCGACTTGTATGAGGCAGGAGATGTGTTTGAACTTTATATACATGGATTTGAACATGTGGCGAACGTGAACAATATGAACATATTGGAGGAAATGGTCCTAAGGCAGCAGCCCACGTTTTGGTATGCTGATAGTCTGCTTAGGTTGGCTTGATTTGGGATGCGGTGTGTTCTTTATCCATTTGCATGTTCTCTACAAGAAACGAATTAAGGTTTCCCGCTTTGTAATAACATTCTTCAAATGATTATCTATCAACTTTGATGATTAACAGTTTTCATAGTTTGAATTCAACCATTGTACTCGGTGGCACGTTTCCTTTGAGAAGAAATGAGGAAAGCTCGGGATAGCTGATCCACTATCAAAGCCACCCGAAGTCAGAAAGGGAGGCCATTCAAGATAATATCATCTCAAAAAGTCAACGTTTTGGCCATCTATAAATTTCCTTACCTCCGGATTTGCTTTCACCAAACAGAAGAAACTAAAGACGATATCTTTATCAGAGAAAATGACAGATTGCATTGGTAAGCGTTTTTCTTCACTAAATCAACAAATGATGGCTTTACGTCTTTTTATTTCTCATCTGATGGTCCTAGTAAAATGACCCTGAATGTTTACCGATGATATAGATACAGGGAAGAGTTCGTGGCCGGAGTTGGTTGGAATCAACGGCCAAGAGGCGGCACACATCATTGCAAAAGAGAATCCAAGGGTCAGTGTTCAAATCGTGAAAGACGGAATGATGGTGACCATGGATTATCGTTGCGATCGTGTGCGTGTTTGGCTGGACAAGCATGAAATTGTGAAGATGACGCCTCAAATTGGCTAAGAAATAACACTATTGACTGTGTAAGAACCCAGTGATAAGTTGAAGATCGTAAAGGATTTATCATTGTTTGCTTGAATGTATTTCTACCGGAAATAAATAAATTTGAAATTTCGTGTAATTTATAGATCTTTCCTCAAAATAACATACACCATCTAACCATATACCTATCAATTATATAAATATAATATATAATTTCTTTTATAAGTTCTCCCTACATTGTGCAATGTGGCACAAACAACATATGGGACAACAATACGAGTATGTTGGTAAGCTTCCTCTAAATTTATGACCCGAAACTGAAACTTTTATATTATTACCAAAAACAATGTCAAAGTTTATCTTATAAAGAAATCCAACGAATATTATTTAGCACATTCTAAAATGTAGATAACGGTTTTAGCAAATCAAACTTATTTACGGATCATTTGGTAAAATCCATTATATTATATGATCGTTGTTAGAAATTCTCGTATATTATTCTATTATTGTGTGACTAAACAACCCAAAATACCATTAAAAGGAGTCTTCGTTTTATTGTATTCAAAGTTCCAAAAACCTGAAATAGTTAGAGGTGTCGATCAAACTTGAAGGGTAAAAACGACATCTTGAATGATATCGATAGAGAATATTCGTGGGTTACAAATCATTATTTATACGTAATAGACTCTCAAGCTCAAAATTTTTAAAGAACAAACTTCTGATTGTTTTTATAGTGTCTAGTCTATCAAAATGATCGATGACGTATCCAAATTGTTTAAAAATTAATTTTAAACGAAAACCTTTGATTTTTAAAAGTAATTGTCCAAGCTATTTTTATCGAGTTTCTAAAATAGTTCGACAGTATCTATTTATACAAACAATATATAGAATTAATGTAATTTCTAAAATTGCAAATATAACAAGATTTGATTCTATGAAAATTTTGATTTTTTAAAATTTTTTTTTGGATATAACAGACACTAAATTGTTAAATATAACAAGATTAATATTGTTGAAATATAACAAGATTAATATTGTTAAAAATAACAAGATTTGAAATATTGTGATCCGTATTCGCTCCAAAAAGAAAAATGTGATTAAATATATGAATGTTTGAATCAGATCAATGGATAATCGTATCGAATCAACCAGATCGAACATTTTTGAACACCCATGCTATAACGCTCCTTTCCCTTTCTCTCTCAACACCATATTTTCCACCACTTTCTCAAGGAAAAAATGGTAAAGACTTCTCTTCTCAACCGTTTCTTTTTTCTCCTTTTTTGAAGCACTCATTTACTTTACCGATATTTGCTTATCAAAGAAAATGGATTTGTATGTTGTGTAAAGGGTTAAATTAAAGAACTCACGGCATCCAAAATCAAGCCAAGCTAAGAAAGCTATCGGCATTGAGAAAAGGGACGGTGCCAAACTTTCCAGGAGCATTCAGAATCAGAAATGTCGGCTGCTGCCTTAGGACCATTTCCTCCAATATGTTCATATTGTTCACGTTCGCCACATGTTCAAAACCATGCCTATAAATTTCAAACACATCTCCTGCCTAATACAAATCGAAACACACTCAACTCTGCAATCCAAGAGAGAAAGAGAAGGCAATATGTCTACTTGTCCTGGTAAGGCTAAGTTTATAGGTTGCTTTTCTTTTCTTTTAGTTATTTGTTTTTGGTAGGGATGAGTTTAATTAAGTTTTGATTGAATACTTGTTTGAATCGTGATAGGGAAGAACTCATGGCCTGAGTTGGTGGGCACCAACGGAGAGAGTGCGAAGACGACGATAGAGAGGGAGAATCCTAATGTTGGGGCTATCGTGTTGCTGGATGGAACTCCGGTCCCTAGGGACTTCAGGTGCGATAGGGTCTGGGTTTGGGTCAATAGAAACGGAAACGGCCTAGTTGTAAGTACTCCTACAATTGGCTAAGATCCTTTGCTTATATATGGCATAGGATGGAAGATTGAAGAATAATAATTGTCATAATGAAATATGTAAAAGCTATAGCTATTGTAATGTTGGTGTCCTTATTGACATCATCAAGAATAAGAATGTTAATATAGGCAACTGTGTCGTGGTCATGTTCGTTGAGTCAATCTTGCTTCTAATAAAATTATATTCTGATTAACCCTAAAGCAACACTTTCTTAGCAAGAAATGGAACTTTGGAATGAAACCAGTAAAAACTATATAAAGAAGAAAACCTTTATTCTCATTAATCCTCCGTTTCTTTTAAAAATTTCTAACATGAGGAAAACATCGTTGCAATTTTACAATTTCTCACTGCATCGGTAAATAAATCACAAAAAAAGATTGAGCTATTGAAAGAGCATAGAGAATCATCATTTAGAGTTAAGCATGTGAGAAATATCTAAGAAGGTAAACTCAGTCTAAGAATCTATATATAATAAGAAAGATCAATAAAATTACAACTAAACACCATCTTAATCAGTTGATATATCGTCAAATTCAACCTTAAAAAAATATAAAATAAAAAAAAATTATATAATTATTAGCCTCTTAAATATTTTTATTTTAATTAAAAAACTAAAAAATTAAAAAATATTAATATATACGTAAATAATATTAGTTTTGTGTTTGTTCTTTTTTAGCCTTTATTATCATTTAAAAAATATATAATATAATAATAAAAATATATGTATATGTTCTTTTCATTTTTCCTATGTACGTAATTTTATTTCTTTATTTATTATTATATTATTTCTTTATTATTATTATTATATAACACATGTAAATAAATTAAAACCCAATTTTATTGTTGACAGCCCACTAAATTATTTACATAACCTAATAATATAAACAAAACCCAACGGAAATTAAATTACAAGTCCATTCCCTTATCATGCCCATTAAGCTCAAATTGGGTTAGCCCTAATTCAACCTAATTAATAGAACCCTAATCAGCTTCTTTGTCTTTGTGCAACCCTTTCTGGGCCGTTGGATCTAGATGAAAGAAGCCTCTAGAAGCTCGACGCGATACATGTGCGGCTAACGGACTTCCCACGCGCGCGTGTCGCGCGCGCACCGACTCCTTAGATTCTAGTTTGGCTCTTCGACTTCGCCCGCCGTCCGATCGCTAGTCATCGGTGGTCCCCCTCTCGTCCGAAAACCACGAATACACAAGAAAACAAAAAAAATGTTAGAATTCGTACGCTAATTACAACCAATATTCAGAAATATTCAGAGCCAAAACGCCAATAATCGTAGCAAATTTTAGAATTTCCAAAGCCGACCAACAAACATATCAGAGGCATTACAACCAAATCAGAGCAAAAAATCAGATGAATACAAACAAAATACCACTAGCAACCAATAGCAAAATAGGAGCAATTTCTTTCTTTCTCACGTAAATCGGCTATATAACCGAAAGCAAATGAATGTAATCGGGGTCGATTTTTCCCCATTCAAATCAATACAGGCAAAACCATTTAGAGGTATAACCTCTGTTACTTTCGCATACAATAAAAAAAAGGAAAAAGGTTTATCGTTTTACCTTCGAGGTTGCCATCCTTGGTCTTCTCGTTGGTCCTCCCTTCTTTGGTCGGCAACAAACACAACGGCCTCGAGCCATCAATGGTGAGCTATTGATAAGAAGAGGAGTTTCTTTGCTTTTCGTTTATAAAAAAAAAGAGAAGGGATTTGATTCGAGTTTCGGTTTTAAACAAAGGAGAAATGAGTTGTTTTTCTGATTTTGAGTTTCGAAAGGTTTTCTACGGTGGTTTTGCTTTGTCGGCCGCCGCAAGCGCTGCGGCCGTCACAGCCATTTTCTGAGTTTGTGATCGTCGGCTTTTGGAAAACTTGAAGAACATATGAATGTTCATATGTTTCTTCTGAGTTTGTTGAAGAAATCAGAGAAGTTTAAGAAGTTTGGTTTCGGTTTGAGAATTTCGCTAGTTTTGTTACAAATGTTCATTTCTTGCTGAGAAAGTTTCGCTTTGAGGTTAGATTCAGATGAATTATATGATCACAACATTACATTAACATGCATATTCTTGAATCTTTATGATTTCAATTAGTACACCGACATTACAATAGCTATAGCTTTTACATTATTCATTATGGCAGGTTATGATGGACTATGCCATAAATAAGCAAAGGATCTTAGTCAATTGTAGAAGTACGTACAACCAGGTCGTTTCCATTTCTATTGACCCAAACCCAGACCCTATCGCACCTGAAATCCTGAATGACTGGAGTTCCATCCAGCAACACGATGGCGCCAACATTAGGATTCTCCCTCTCTATCGTTGTCTTCGTACTCTCTCCATTGGCTCCCACCAACTCCGGCCACGAGGTCTTTGATGGACAATAGGAGGTTAATCCAAGAATAAAAATAATAATAATAAAACAATATAAAATTATTATTTAAACGAACAATAAAATAGAACCAAAAGAAATTAGCATAGATCAAACCGAGTTTGAAAATGATAAGTTGGGAACGTATTGAGGCTTGCACTATCGCAGTTTCCTTAAGACAGATTTTCTGTCACTCCGATGGTGTTGAGTTTATTGGTAGTCTGTCTCCCAAGATACAACAACAAGAGGAACTCCAACAATAGCACGGTTTCTGAGTTCCCGAGCTATCTTTGACTTTGCCAATCATCGGAAGAAAATAAGAGAGAAAACAATTTGAGAGATTTTTGAGATGTATTTAAAACTGAGGATTCAATCTCATATTTATAATAGAGAATTAGGGCAACAATGAGCAATCTAAACGAATTTAAAATTTGAAATATTAGGGATAATGCTTGATTATCTAGTATTTTAAACTGAATTAAGTTCAAATTTAATACTAAAATTAGCCATTATCTCTCTATTATCCACTTAATATCTGGAGCAATTGTAACAAACTTTTTCTAGATATTAAACAAAAAATAAATTAAGGAAAAAATATTCACAACGGGTAAAATATCCGCAAGCCTAAAAAGGCCCGACCAGTCCGGACATTTACATCGCCCATGTCGTGCACCCCAACCCAAGTGTTAAGTCATTCAATGACAACTATGTGGGTAAGTGTATATAAACACTTCTCATTTCATTTATCACATCAATATGGGATAATGGGGTTTCTCATTCCTTACTTTATTCCAACCTTCTTACTTTGAGCATCAATTTCTCATTCATCACTCAACAAATTTGAGCATATGAGCTACCGTTGTAAAGATCTCGCGGAGTAGAATAGGAATCAATAATTTCCTTATTCGAATCATCATCTTTACAATTCCAAAAAATGCTTCAAAGATGGTCATTTGCTCACTATTTTCCAACAATCCCCCACATGAATGAAATTGATATTTTTTTTATCAAAACATTTTGGCACAATGTGGTGATAGGCTCTACGATTGATAGATGCATAGTTAGGTGTCCAATTTTGAACCTTCCCTTGTGAAAGTATATTTACTTTACTAGCTAATGAGTAGACGTGATGTCCTTGAATTGTCAGCCGTTGGTGTAAACGATGACATACTTCACACACCTATATCCCTGACAAGAGTTTCAGTTTTCATGGTTATGCCCCTATGGCCGTGGACATCTCTTGGTTCTGCGAGAGTATGAAAGAACTATGCCCAATAGTGTTTTTGATGCGGCCCCACTTCACTCTAATATAGGTGACTTACGTTGCTCGGGTCACCGAAGCACACAATGGTCATTAAAAGCTTTTGCTTAACCTTTACCAAATTCTTGTCGCTGTTCACATCATAGGAATGGACTTGGGGAAGGAACCCCCACAGTGACCGCATAGGTCTATGCAATTAGGTTGTCCCTTTGAACCTAGATCTTGGGATCTCCAGTCAACTAGGTAGGGTTTTTCCTTCACATAGCGCCTTTATTTTTCATGAGCTTTAGTCACATTCCTTTAGATGTTTTCTCAACTTGATCTCAATTTAACCTTTAGGTTAATGGATCTACAATGTTATCCTTTGATTTTATCAAATCAGTAAAGCGATAACTCTATTTGAGATCAGTTGTCTAATGGTATTAAATTGATGACCCATACGTCTCAAATTACCGTTGTTCATAAAACTATGTGCTCTACCAATAAACATTGTTGGCACATGCTCAGGCCATTCATGAGTATCCTCCAAGACATTTTAAAGTCATTTGACTTTTTCTAGAATTGTCTGAATCTCAAACTCAGATTCTATTTTTAATCTGGTTGTAAACGTTTGTCTTGAGAAAACACATGACATAGCTTATTCATTCGATGTGAAAATATTCACTTATATCGAAGAATCTTTATGGAATAATGCTTTACAATCTTGATTATCTCTGAGATATCTTAAAATTCTCACAATTATTATCCAGGATTATTTTGCAAATCTGCTTAAACTGCTCACAATAAAAGCACTACTTTGTCTAATATAATTCACTTGATTGTATATGACATTTGCATATTCCATTTCAATAAGTGTTGGCTCGTATATTTACTATTTCATTGTATGTCATCAACATAGGATCATATATCCTAGTCTGTTTGACATACCATCATTTGTCACATAATATCTTTAATTCAACCGTTTGTTGAACATGTGGATTATTTTCCATATCCATAGTTCGTTTTTATGAAAATCGGATCAACTTCTCTAGAAAGTGCATTTAAAGAATGTGTCATTCTTTTTCATTATCATATTTTCTAAAAAAAATGATATCCATTGCTATGTTTCACATAGCCAATATAGTCCACTTATTTTCATTTTCTTTGGTAAGGGAATATTATCTTAGTGTGACACTCCCACATTTTTATGTAGTTGTAGGAAGGTTTATTTTCCTTCCATAACTCATATAGTGTCTCGCACTTAGTTGATAGAACAACTCTCTCACATGTTAGGCACATTTTGAAGATTTAATTATTTTAGAAGTTATCTTCAAAATTATTGTACCTTTGGATGTTGTAACATTACTCACATAGAGTTTCTCCTCAAATTAATTAATTTGGGTTTCAACATCCTTCTCATAAGGAATAATTTCCTTATATCAACTTTTTTTTAATCAAAGCTAAATTGTTTTATCATGAAGGTAATAAATTTCCTTCAAACAATTATTCGTCATATCAATTATTATGACAAAAAATTTATCATAATATTGATCTCATTTGGATGTAGTCCAAAGACTTATTTCATATCTCATAACAATTTGAAGCACTTTCTCATGAAATTTAGCTTTTTGAGATACACCACCGACTTTGTGACTTGAAGTTATTTTTGACTTTCAATATATTTGCTCTAGCAATATTTTCATAGCTCTAGCAATATTTTCATAGTAATATTTGCTTAGCAATATTTAAAGATGGTAATAATATTTACCTCATCCTCTCTATCATTAAGAGGATCTTCTTTTGATCAAGTTCATCATGATCAAATATACAACATCTTTGTTAATATACAACATCTTTGTTGTCACATTTTGAAATTCTTTCTCATGAATTTCACTAATTGTGCCACATAGTCACAATCAAAATATTATAAATTTGTTAAATATCAGAAATTTAGTCAAAGACTAAAAATCAGAAACAAAATTATAATTCTCAACTTTTGTTAAACGATAGGGTTTTAGTAAACTAGAACCCTAAAACAAAAGTTCACGCGATTTTAATAGAAAGAACAATAGTGAACAGTGCACCAGGTAGGTAACTTATGATAAGAGAGGTGGTGCTCTAGGCACGCTTAATTACCAAGTCTTTTCAAAGAACCAATCCTAGACATGCACTTTCAAATTTTCTTTCAATTACCCGTTTATGGAAGTTCTTGAAATCATTCAAGTATGAGTGATCAATTAAGTCATTACCTTTGATTCACTATAATTTGGAACCAACATCTTCCATTTACGGTCCAACCACCTTCATAATTTCTTAAGCCAATTTTAAACACTGTGTATTTCATAACATACATCAGAATAGACTTTAAGAAATTTGACATAGAGAACAACTCTCTTCTATGCTTTGATTCAAGACCATGGTCGAATCAATGTTGTAGAATTAGTAACTAATGTCACTTCTACTAACAAATTCTGTTAAAACATATTTGTTCACTTTGTTTGAAAATGTGATCAAGTAAATCCGTTATAACGGCAGGAATTAAATTTCTGAAAACAAATTTATTTACTGTATCTCATTTTTCAACCTTCACATGAAACAAATTCATTGATTTATTTTTCAAGTTAGAACCATGAAAGATTCTCAAGAAAATAAATTTAATAATTTATTTTCTTTCAACAATTAGAATCAACACAGGATTCTATCAAAGAAATAAATTCACTGATTTATATCTCTTAAATATTGGGATTAGTGGTACTAAAACTCAAACGAAGATAACAAAGCAGCTTAATTCTTCAAAAAAGAATTAGTCCTTTGTTTTAAATTTCTTTGATTTTTGTTTGGAAGATCAAGTAAATCCGTTAAAATGGTAGGAAATAATTCCCAAAACGAATTATTTACAAGATCTTTGTTTCCAAAACAATCAAGAAATTCTTCTTGTTTACACTTTCTCAAGGAAAATTATTAATTAAAATAATAATTCAAAGTGTTTCCAAACACAAATAATAATTATCTCAATAATTATTATTTCACATAAAAAGGATATTCCCATGTCATACAACATTAAGGAATATATATTACCTTAATAATTATTAAGGATATTCTCAATAATTAATATCATAATTTATGATATTAAAATTATCATAATACATGCACACATGTATTATATCATTAAGGAATATTACCTTAATGAAGTATTGTATTATCACAAAATACCATAAACTTATTTAAGGAATCCACGATTACCTTAGATTTAAATATATATATATGGTTTTAATATTACCATATTTTATATCAAACAAGCAATTTAATCGTATATTAAATAAATACTTTATTTGATCAATAGACAAATATTGTCTAAAGCCAAACCTTTATTTCCATAAATAAGGTTTTACCAATACATGCAATCATGTATTCATATAACGTAAAATTAAATTTATCATATCTATTGTTTCTCTTTTAATAAAGAAAACAAACCTGGAATTAATTATAATTCCAATAAATCGAAAATTAAATTTTCGTTTATTTGATTTTGGTATTTTTGTTGAACAAATTGTCTCAATTTAAGATTTTTAACAAACCCGTTTAGAAACGGCGGGATTAATTCTTGAAACAAATTATTTGTTTTTTCACTTTATTCTAAAGAATAAATTCACCAAATCGATTTAAAAAATATTTAAACCACCAGAAAGAATCGTGATCAATTTCAATTGATCATGGAAATAGCTTTCCATTTGCGGTTCCCATAGCCTTTCAAAACAGTGTGGCCTAGATTCATGGTAATATACCACCTTGATCTTCACGTTTTTCGGAGTGTGCAACATCCCACTTACAACAGAACCCATCGTGTGAGGAACCACCTAGACATATTTGATTCCATAATCAGAACCTTAGAGTCAAGATGCAATCATGATGCAATCTTTCCCTCATGGTCAGGACCATGCTAGCACCGTCCTCTTGATCCCAATCCACTGGTTAGCCGCATGACTGCATCAACAGCAACCATTTGATTTTTCCGCCATTGCCTTGTAAACCACAGTTTCTGTAACCCCTAAACCGGCCTATGCGGGAAGTCCGGCTAGAGTATCACATTGTTTTTATTTACAAAACATATGGCATAAAAATTTATTTAACTGAAGTAAATGAAAATAAATATTGTCTAACAATTTAAAATATATAAAATGTCACCAAAACAGAGTAACTGAAAATAATGTTCACAAAATAATTTGTAAAACCAATATCAAAATAATACGTTTAAAACACCAGTAATATAGTATATATTGGCACATGTCACCTTAACGTAAACTGAGAAAAAGTTTAAATATGTTACATCAACGTGTAACCAGATAATATGTAAATCCTCCAATGCCAAGTCCGAGATGTCTATCTACGGGTATCTGAAAGGGGAAGAAAACAGGTATGAGCTATGAAGCCCAGTGTGTTCCAACAGTGCAACAAAAATACAGATATATTAATTAAACAGTAATACAGAAAATCAAATCATGAATATGCATGACAAGCTACCCTCCAACCGAACTCCTGGATACAGTTTCCCCGAACAGTATCTGATACTGGCATTAACCTAAGCCCTTAAGGCAAAGGTACCGACCTAAGGGATTACCTTAGGGAACAAGCAGAATTACCCCGGCTGATGCACGTGAACCGGTAACAGGCGGAATTACCCTAACTGAGGTTAGGAATCGTAAACAGGCGGAATTACCAGCTGGATCAAGGCTGAACCGGATATTAAATACTACCCATCACCCCAACATTAAGATGACAAACATGCAATAATAACAAGAATCATGATGGTAGTATCGAAAATTAAACAGGCACTATATATATATACATAATCCAAGACATATTAGACATACAGTAAATCATAAAATGATATATCTTAAGATTCAAAGCAAGTGTTTATATAAACCCAGAAAACAGTCACGTGCACATACTTAATTCGTTTAAACGTAAAACAGTAAAATACAGTTATATAGCACACAAGGAACACACTTCAATGGCAGAAAATAGTCAGGTGATCTACTGGGCGTTCGAGCCTCGCTCTGTAGCTGTACTGGACCCTAAAAATATAAGATATAATTTTCATTAATACTGCAGCTAAATATTGAATTGATTATTCACGGGTATTAAAAACATACGGGTCACGATCGGATCTCGGGATCGGTCAAAGCGGGAGGAACTAGGCTGGGTCGGTACACGATCGGGAGAATTATGGGGTCCTACAAACAAACAGATATAAATTTTAGACCTTAAATAAAACCCTGGACTTAACTTAACTTGGAAGAAAAGTTTGACTCGAGACTTTAAAGTCCAATTTGGAGGCTTTCGGGTTCAAATTTCGAAAAACGGACTTCACGGATGGACTCAGGACGCCGAAAAACATAAAATAAGAGTTTTTGAAAATTTTGACTTTTTGGGTCAAAGTCAATGCTGACGTCAGCAGTCAAAGTCAACGTTGACGTCATGCTGACATCAGTAGTCAAGGTCAACGGTCAACGCTGACGTCACAGTCAACGGTCAACGGGTCGGTCAACGGGTCGGGTCAGTTCACGGTAACCGTCCCTGGTGGCCGGAAACTGTTTCCGGCGGCGCGTGGAGGCCACGCGCGACCCTAATCGGCCGAAAAAACGCCTCTTAAGCCCAGATTTTTCTCCAAAACCACCCAAAACAAAGATATTAACCCACAATTGAATTAAAACAGAAACGTAAAGGGTGAAAAAACTTACCCACCTTACCCAAAAACCGAAAGACTCCGATGAAGTCCCGATCAGTGGTGAACGGGGATGGTGACTGAGGGGTTTCGGTCGCCCTTCCACGAAAAGCACGGTGGTGCTGGCGACGCGCCGGTTCGGCTACTGGAACGGCCGGAAAAATGAGGGAGATTTTAAGGTTCAAACCCTAGGTCCGGCGAAGCTTCTAGCCTCGATTCCGGACGATCGCGGCGGCCAATGGGCGCGTGGTGCGGTGGGTTTTGTTCGGGGCAAGGAGACGGTCACGGTGGCGGTGCAGGACACGGCGCGACGGAGGGAGAGACCGGCCGGTGATCGAATATGAAGGGGAAGATGAAGAGTTGACTCGAATAGGATAATTATATATATGTTTTTTTTTGATTTGATAGAATAGGGTTTCCAAACCCATAAAAGAAAAAATTCGAACTTAAATATTAATATTCTGAACCTGATGCAGGTATAATTTAAAATTAAGACAGGGAAGCTTAGGACACAAGAGCTCTCTAGCTCAATGGCTAGTCATCAGTCAAACCCACAAGGGGTTGTGGGTTCGACACCCCACAACCTCGAATTTTATTTCATTCTTTTTTTTAAGAGTGTTACAACTCTCCCCTCTAAAAGAAAATTTCGTCTTCGAAATTTACCTGAACTGAATAGATGTGGAAACTGCTCTCTCATGGACTCCTCAATCTCCCAGGTGGCCTCAGAAGGGCTACGGTTCCTCCACTGAACTTTAACCATAGGGATACGTCTTCTCCTTAGAACTCTTTCATCAAATTCCAGGATCTGAACGGGTTTCTCCTCATATGACAAGTCTGGACGTAAGTCAACATCCTGAACCTGAATAATATGACTCGGATCTGGATGGTACTGTCTCAACATGGACACATGAAACACATCATGGATACGGCTAAGTTGTGGAGGCAACTCAAGCTGATATGCAATAGGCCCGATTCTCTTAAGAATACGGTATGGTCCAATATATCCTGGACTCAACTTGCCCTTACGTCCAAACCTCAAAACTTTCTTCCAGGGAGAGACTTTTAAGAAAACCTGATCACCAACCACAAACTCGATATCCTTTCTCCTTCTATCAGCATAAGATTTCTGTCTGGTAAAGGCTTCCTTCAGACGATCTCGAATTAATCTGAAAGTCTCTTCCGTTTCCTGAATTAACTCGGGACCCAGAGTTTTCCGATCATACAACTCAGTCCAACAGATAGGGGTACGACACTTACGACCATACAAAGCCTCATAAGGTGCCATACGGATGCTAGCCTGATAGCTATTATTATAGGCAAACTCTGCCAACGGTAAAAAGTCTTCCCAACTACCCCGGAAGTCTAGAACACAACCCCGTAACATATCTTCTAGAATCTGAATCACTCTCTCAGACTGACCATCTGTCTGGGGATGAAAAGACGTACTAAAATTTAGACGAGTACCCAAAGCAAACTGTAAAGCTGTCCAAAAACAGGAAGTAAACCTCGGATCTCGGTCAGAAATGATAGATAAGGGCACTCCATGCAGTCTGACGATCTCAGAAATATATAGTCTAGCCAGCTTTTCCAGAGAATACGTTATCCGAACAGGAATAAAGTGAGCTGACTTTGTGAGTCTATCCACCACAACCCAGACAGAATCCTTTCTAGACGGGGTCAAAGGTAACCCAGTAACAAAGTCCATCGTGATTCGTTCCCACTTCCACTCTGGAATCTTGATGGGTTGCAAGAGACCAGAGGGATGCTGATGTTCTGCTTTCACCTGCTGACATGTCAGACATCTGGATACATAATCTGAGATATCCTTTTTCATACCTACCCATCGGTACCTCTGTTTCAGATTCTGATACATCTTATCTCCTCCAAGGTGCATAGCATAAGGACTACTATGGGCCTCACTGAGAATGGTCTGTCTCAACTCAGGATCGTTGGGTACACAGTAACGACCATTAAAGTAAAGAACTCCATCCTGATCAAAAGAGAAAACGGAAGTGGATCCTTCCTCCACCTGTTGCATAATAGGAAGTAAAGAATCATCCAACCGCTGTTTGGCCCTAACCTGTTCAGCCAAAGTCGGTTTAATCCTCAACTCAGCCAATAGGCTACCATCATAAAAAATACTCATCCTGGCGAATAAGGATCTCAAGTCTGATATGGTCTTACGACTCAAAGCGTCCGCCACAACATTGGCTTTTCCCGAATGATACTCAATCTCGCAATCATAGTCCTTAAGAAGCTTCAACCAACGACGTTGTCTCAGATTAAGCTCCTTTTGGGTAAGAAGGTACTTCAAGCTTTTATGATCGGTAAAGATGTAACACTTTTCTCCGTAGAGATAGTGTCTCCAGATTTTTAGAGCAAAAACCACAGCTGCAAGCTCAAGATCATGGGTAGGATAATTAAGCTCGTGTGGTCTCAACTGGCGTGACGCATAAGCGATCACCTTACTATCCTGCATCAAGACACAACCAAGACCAGAATGCGAAGCATCGCTGTAAACTGTAAAGTCCTTTCCTGACTCAGGTTGGGTCAAAACTGGAGCCTGGGTCAAAACTGATTTCAACTGATCAAAACTAGTCTGCTGAGCCTCAGACCACACAAACGGAACATCTTTCCTCTGAAGCTTCGTCAAAGGGGCAGCTATAATGGAAAAACCCTCGACAAAGCGTCGATAATATCTAGCTAAGCCCAGAAAACTGCGGATCTCAGATACATTCTTGGGAGGTTTCCAA
Organism: Abelmoschus esculentus; assembly: GCA_035048815.1. Lineage (NCBI taxonomy): Eukaryota > Viridiplantae > Streptophyta > Magnoliopsida > Malvales > Malvaceae > Abelmoschus > Abelmoschus esculentus. Next base: position 13,644,864 of record JAUCBN010000031.1, read on the forward strand.
CTAGTGATAGCATCAATTTTATTTGGGTCTACCTGGATACCTTTAGCCAAAACGACATGTCCGAGAAAAGTCACTTCACTAAGCCAAAACTCGCATTTACTTAGCTTGGCATACAACTGATGCTCCCTGAGAGTCTGTAACACAACTTTCAGATGCCTCACATGCTCGTCCTCTGAGCGGGAGTAAACCAGGATATCATCTATAAACACCACAACAAACTGGTCTATGTAGGGCCGGAAGACACGGTTCATCATAACCATAAAAGCTGCAGGGGCATTGGTTAAACCGAAAGGCATCACTAAAAACTCATAGTGACCATACCGGGTGCGGAAAGCAGTCTTTGCAACATCAGAGCCCTTAACCTTTAGTTGATAATACCCAGATCGAAGGTCAATCTTCGAGAAAACTGTAGCTCCCCGAAATTGGTCAAACAAGTCATCAATCCTAGGTAGGGGATACTTGTTTTTCACTGTCAGCTTATTTAACCTTCGGTAATCAATGCACAACCGAAGAGAACCATCCTTCTTCTTAACAAAGAGAACTGGAGCTCCCCAAGGTGATGAGCTAGGTCGGATGAACCCTCTGTCAAGAAGTTCTTGCAACTGAACCTTCAACTCCTTTAACTCTTTTGGAGCCATACGGTACAGAGCCATAGAAATTGGTGCTGATCCAGGATAAGTTTCAATCTCAAACTCAACCTCCCTATCCAGAGGGAGACTAGGTAACTCCTCAGGAAAAACATCAGGAAATTCACTAAAAGTGCGAATTTCTTCGATCTTAGATAGAGACCCCTTTGTGTTAAGGAAACAAGCAATAAAGGCCTCATATCCCTTCCGGATCATTCTGTCAGCAGACAAAACTGATATCACAATAGACAAAAAACCTCGTCGTTCTCCAACCAAGACCACAGACCGTCCATCAGAAGTCTTTAGTGTGGCCCTCTTGGCCTCACAGTCCAAATTAACACGATGCTCAGACAACCAGTCCATCCCTAGAATTAGATCAAACTCCTCTAAAGGAAGTTCCATAAGATCCCCCAGAAACACTTCCCCTTCCACAACAAGGGGACATCTCTTGAAAACCTTATCTACAAATAAGGATTGTCCCACTGGGCTCATAACGGTAAAGACACTCTCAGTGTTCTCAACTGAGATCGAAAGGTTTCCAGATACTGACTTCGATATATAAGAGTGTGTGGAGCCATTGTCAAGCAAAGCAAAATACGGAACAGAAAAGATGGTAAAAGTACCTGCAATAACATCAGGCTCATCTCGGTCATCTCTACGTCGGGTGGCATAAACCAAAGCTGGCTGACGAGCCTCAGAAACAGATGGCCCACCACTCTGATAGCCTCGACTCCTAGTATCAGATCTAACAGTAGACCCAGAGGCTCTACCCTGAGAACATCCCGTAACGGGTGTCTGAATGGATGTCTGAGATCTAGATGGTGTTTGAGAGCGCACAAGAGTCTGAGTCGGTGGTCGACTGACGGGAGATGGATGAGGACAATCCCTCAGGAAATGCTCAGAAGACCCACACCGAAAACAAGCTTCAGTCTTCTTCCTACATTCTCCCCTATGCATGTTACCACAAAAGTCGCACGCAGGTACAGATGGGATCCCTGAAGAACCACCCCGGCTAACAGAAGAGCCCTGAGGTGCCACAGACTGATGATAGGAACCACCTCTCTGACTCGGTGTAGATCGAGCTCTCTTGTCAGGACGACTAAAAGTCTCACCATGGCTAAAATGTCCTCCAGATCGACTACGGTCCCTCTTACGGTCTCTATCTCTGCTCCGCTCTCGGTCCTGATCCCTCATAGCCTGACTATCAGAAAGCTTCTCTAAGTCCTCTACAGTCTTTGCCCGATTCACCAGGTCCTCAAAAACCACATCATGATGTGTGGCAACCCGGTCTCGGATACCAATACGGAGACCCTCTAGAAACTTATCACATTTATCCTTTTCTGTAGCTACTATCCCAGCACCATACCTCATCAGGTCTAAAAACTGAAGTTCATACTCAGCCACTGTCATAGTACCCTGCACCAAGTCTCTAAAGGCCTGACGCCTCTCTCTCATATATCGATCACCCAGATAACGGTTCTTGAACCTTTCCTTGAAAAAGTCCCATGTCAGCCTATCGGAGGATACACTACTAACCACAGACTCCCACCAGATGTGGGCACCACCATCAAGCATGGACACAGCTCCAAGGTATCTCTTAGCTGGTTCCAAACCTAGCTGATCCATCCGTCTCTCGATATCGTACAACCAGGTCTCTGCATCTGAAGGTGTACTAGTCAAAGATCCAGAAAAAGTTCTTACTCCATTGGCGATCAGAATCTGGGAGATAGGTGGATCCGGCATCGCACCCGAAGCTCTAACAGCTCTCTGTAATAACTGGAGGAGTTGCCTACTAAGAGTATCATCAGCCACTATAGTAGGCTCGGTGCTTGGTACTGATGCCCCTCTGACAAGGGTAGACATATCAATGTCTGCAACAGGCTGAGGGTTAGGCGGTACAGTAGTACTTGTGGGAACATGTGGGTCCGGAGAAATGACAGGTGGAGGATCACTAATAGGCTCCTCTACAGGATCAGCAAAACTGGTCGTTCGACCACGCCCTCGAGTGGATCGACGAGCTCTACGGGCACTCATAGTATTCAGGAAATCTACAAGGTTAAAATTTAGGAGATTAGAATTGGCACCGGAGAACCATACATAATACAGAAAATACAGGTGACATGGCCTTACAGATATAAATTCATAACAGTTTATCAGAAAAACACTTATTTAGGACTCATCACAGTCCGAGAATCTTAAAACCAAAAGCTCTGATACCAACTAAATGTAACCCCCTAAACCGGCCTATGCGGGAAGCCCGGCTAGAGTATCACATTGTTTTTATTTACGAAACATATGGCATAAAAATTTATTTAACTGAAGTAAATGAAAGTAAATATTGTCTAACAATTTAAAATATATAAAATGTCACCAAAATAGGGTAACTGGAAATAATGTTCACAAAATAATTTGTAAAACCAATATCAAAATAATATGTTTAAAACACCAGTAATATAGTATATATTGGCACATGTCACCTTAACGTAAACTGAGAAAAAGTTTAAATATGTTACATCAACGTGTAACCAGATAATATGTAGATCCTCCAATGCCAAGTCCGAGATGTCTATCTACGGGTATCTGAAAGGGGAAAAAAACAGGTATGAGCTATGAAGCCCAGTGTGTTCCAACAGTGCAACAAAAATACAGATATATTAATTAAACAGTAATACAGAAAATCAAATCATGAATATGCATGACAAGCTACCCTCCAACCGAACTCTTGGATACAGTTTCCCCGAACAGTATCTGATACTGGCATTAACCTAAGCCCTTAAGGCAAAGGTACCGACCTAAGGGATTACCTTAGGGAACAGGTGGAATTACCCCGGCTGATGCACGTGAACCGATAACAGGCGGAATTACCCTAACTGAGGTTAGGAATCGTAAACAGGCGGAATTACCAGTTGGATCAAGGCTGAACCGGATATTAAATACTACCCATCACCCCAACATTAAGATGGCAGACATGCAATAATAACAAGAATCATGATGGTAGTATCAGAAATTAAACAGGCACTATATATATATACATAATTCAGGACATATCAGACATACAGTAAATCATAAAATGATATATCTTAAGATTCAAAGCAAGTGTTTATATAAACCCAGAAAACAGTCACGTGCACATACTTAATTCGTTTAAACGTAAAACAATAAAATACAATTATATAGCACACAAGGAACACACCTCAATGGCAGAAAATAGTCAGGTGATCTACTGGGCGTTCGAGCCTCGCTCTGTAGCTGTACTGGACCCTAAAAATATAAGATATAATTTTCATTAATACTGCAGCTAAATATTGAATTGATTATTCACGGGTATTAAAAACATACGGGTCACGATCGGATCTCGGGATCGGTCAAAGCGGGAGGAACTGGGCTCGGTCGGTACACGATCGGGAGAATTATGGGGTCCTACAAACAAACAGATATAAATTTTAGACCTTAAATAAAACCCTGGACTTAACTTAACTTGGAAGAAAAGTTTGACTCGAGACTTTAAAGTCCAATTTGGAGGCTTTCGGGTTCGAATTTCGAAAAACGGACTTCACGGATGGACTCAGGACGCCGAAAAATATAAAATAGGAGTTTTTGAAAATTTTGACTTTTTGGGTCAAAGTCAACGCTGACGTTAGCAGTCAACGAGGACGTTATGCTGACGTCAGCAGTCAAGGTCAACGGTCAACGCTGACGTCATGCTGATGTCACGGTCAACGGTCAACGGGTCGGTCAACGGGTCGGGTCAGTTCACGGTAACCGTCCCTGGTGGCCGGAATCTGTTTCCGGCGACGCGTGGAGGCCACGCGCGGCCCTAATCGGCCGGAAAACGCCTCTTAAGCCCAGATTTTTCTCCAAAACCACCCAAAACAAAGATATTAACCCACAATTGAATCAAAACAGAAACGTAAAGGGTGAAAAAACTTACCCACCTTACCCAAAAACCGAAAGACTCCGATGAAGTCCCGATCAGTGGTGAACGGGGACGGTGACTGAGGGGTTTCGGTCGCCCTTCCACGACAAGCACGGTGGTGCTGGCGACGCGCCGGTTCGGTTACTGGAACGGCCAGAAAAATGAGGGAGATTTTAGGGTTCAAACCCTAGGTCCAGCGAAGCTTCTAGCCTCGATTCCGGATGATCGCGGCGGCCAATGGGCGCGTGGTGCGGTGGGTTTTGTTCGGGGCAAGGAGACGGTCACGGTGGCGGCGGCGGTGCAGGACACGGCGCGGCGGAGGGAGAGACCGGCCGGTGATCGAATATGAAGTGGAAGATGAAGAGTTGACTCGAATAGGATAATTATATATATATATGTTTTTTTTTATCTGATAGAATAGGGTTTCCAAACCCATAAAAGACAAAATTCGAGCTTAAATATTAATATTCTGAACCTAATGTAGGTATAATTTAAAATTAAGACAGGGAAGCTTAGGACATAAGAGCTCTCTAGCTTAATGGCTGGTCACCAGTCAAACCCACAAGGGGTTGTGGGTTTGACACCCCACAACCTCAAATTTCATTTCATTCTTTTTTTTTTAAAAGAGTGTTACAGTTTCCATCACATTTAACATGTTTGGGAATCATGCAATTGACACCAAACAGAGGAAGGAATTCCACAGTTCAATCCTGAACTGCAATGATTCGAATGATACTATGTTCTTGAACCAATAATCTGTTTGTCAAAGAGTAAAACCAACAATAGTGCGGTTTCTGAGTTCCTGAACTGTCTTTGCCTTTATCAATCACCGAAAGAAAACAGAAGAGAACAATTTGAGAGATTTTTGAGATGTGTTTAAAACTAAGGATTCAATCTCATATTTATAGTAGAGAATTAAGACAACGATGAACAATCTAAACGGATTTAAAATTCGAAATATTAGGGATAATGCTTGATTATCTAGTATTTTAAACTGAATTAAATTCAAATTTAATACTAAAATTAGTCATTATCCCTCCATTATCCACTTAATATCTGGAGCAATTGTAACAAACTTTTTCTAGATATTAAACAAAAAATAAATTAAGGAAAAAATATTAGTTTCCTCAAACCCAATAAGGGCAGAAATAATCCAACCATTTACACCACACACGTCATGCATCTCAACCCAAATGTTAAGTAATTCAATAATAATTATGTGAGTAAGTGTATATAAACACTTCCCATTTCATTTATCCCATCAATATGGGATAATGGGGTTTCTCAATCCTTACTTTATTCCAACCTTCTTACTTTGAGCATCAATTTCTCATTCATCACTCAACAAATTTGAGCATATGAGCTACCGTTGTAAAGATCCCACGGAGTAGAATAAGAATCAATAATTTCTTATTCGAATCCTCATCTTTACACTTTTAAAAAATACTTCAAAGATGGTCATTTGCTCAATATTTTCCAACAGTCTTCCCTATCTCATTTCAATCAAGTCATCAACCAAAACTAATGAAACTCAATCCCAACAATAAAAATAACAAAAAGAAAGGAGAAAACGGTAACCTATAAACTTAGCCTTACCAGGACAAGTAGACATATTGCTTTCTCTTTCTCTCTTGGATTGCAGAATTGAGTGTGTTTCGACTTGTATGAGGCAGGAGATGTTTGAACTTTATATACATGGATCTGAACATGTGGCGAACGTGAACAATATGAACATATTGGAGGAAATGGTCCTATGGCAGCAGCCCACGTTTTGGTCTGCTGATGGTCTGCTTAGGTTGGCATGATTTGGGATGCGGTGGGTTCTTATCCATTTGCATGTTCTCTACAAGAAATGAATTAAGGTTTCCCACTTTGTAATAACATTCTTCAAATGATTATCTATCAACTTTGACTTTGATGATTAACAATTTTCAGAGTTTGAATTCTACCATTGTACTCGGTGGCACGTTTCCTTTGAGAAGAAATGAGGAAAGCTCGGGATAGCTGATCCAATATCAAAGCCACCCAAAGTCAGAAAGTGAGGCCAATCAAGATAATATCATCTCAAAAAGTAAACGTTTTGGCCATATATAAATTCCCTTCCCTCCTGATTTGCTTTCACAAAACAGAAGAAACTAAAGACGATATCTTTATCAGAGAAAATGACAGATTGCAATGGTAAGCATTTTTCTTCACAAAATCAACAGATTCTGGCTTTACGTCTTTTTATTTCTCATCTCATGGTCCTAGTAAAATGACCATGAATGTTTACCGACGATATAGATACAGGGAAGAGTTCGTGGCCGGAGCTGGTTGGAATCAACGGCCAAGTGGCTGCACATATCATTGCAAAAGAAAATCCAAGGGTCAGTGTTCAAATCGTGAAAGATGGAATGATGGTGACCATGGATTATCGTTGCGATCGTGTGCGTGTTTGGCTGGACAAGCATGAAATTGTGAAGACGACGCCTCAAATTGGCTAAGAAATAACACTATTAATGACTGTGTTTAAACCCAGGGATAATAAGCTAAGCTGCTGTCTAGCATTACCTACAAATTAAGATATACTTGTTTATTAGTTAATCTGTCAAATTTAGTAAAATAAATTAATAAGTTGAAGATTGTAAAGGATTCATCGTTGGTTGCTTGATTGTATTTATAAACTTCTCTGTAAATAGAATCTAATTACAAGAAGCTTCAACTTAATATTTACGTAATCAACTTTGAAAAAAAAATTAAACCCTAATTTTTATTTTCTATATTTTAAAATAAGGGTTAGGGTTTAAAATTCAATATTTTAAAAACGTTTCAAAGGAAGCCTGAAAAGAATTTATTAAGTAGAAATCTTCTAACTCTTTTTCATGCCTCATTTAAAAATTTTTTAAAAAATTAAACTTTAAATCCTAACTCTTATTTTCTATATTCTAAATTCTAAACCCTACATCCTAAAAAATATACCCTACCCCTAATTCTTAAAACCCTAACCACAACCTCTAACCTAAAACCCTAAACCCTAAATCCTCTAATTTAAAGTGAAGACATAAATGAAAACATGTGAAAGAGGTAGACTATTTGCGCACTAATTCATATATAAGCAAATTCGATCTTAGGTGATTATAGGTGTACGTACAACCTGGCCATTTGTATCAACCCAAACCCAGACCCTATCACAACTGAAGTCCCTGTTGACCGGAGTTCCATCCCTCAACACGATAGCCCCCACGTTAGGATTCTCCGTTGAACATGTGGAGAACGTGAACAAATGAACACATTGTATTAAATGGTCCTAAGGCAGCAACCTACATATTTGAATGCTCATAGAAAGTTCAGCACCGTACCTATTTTTCAATGCTGACAGTATACGCTTAGCTTGGCTTGATTTGGGATGCAGCGAGTTCCTATCCATTTGCATGTAAGTTTTTGTATGAATTGTCAGGACCACCAAAGATGACCTGTAGGGTTTAAAGTAGTAATAAAATTCTATAAATGCTTATCTCTTAACCTTGATAGCATAACAAAGACAAAACCGTAATTTAGAACCATTAATTAATATAATCAAATGATGATCAACACGTTTTAAGAGTTTGAATTTCAACGATCGCAATCGGTGGGCTGTTTCATATGAAAAGAAATGACGAAAGCTTACGATAGAAGATGTAATGTCAAAACCACCTAAAGTCAAAAGGGACAGCCATTCAAGATAATCTACCCCCCAAAAGTAAACGTTTCGGCCATCTATAAATTTCCTTCCCCTCCGGATTTGCTTTCACAAAACAGAAGAAACCAAAGACGATATCTTTATCAGAGAAAATGACAGATTGCAGTGGTAAGCATTTTTCTTCACAAAATCAAAAAATTATGGTACTATTAAAATGACCCTGTGGCTGAATGTTTATCGACGATATAGATACAGGGAAGAGTTCGTGGCCGGAGTTGGTGGGAATCAACGGCCAAGTTGCGGCACACATCACTGCAAAAGAGAATCCAAGGGTCAGTGTTCAAATCGTGAAAGAAGGAATGATGGTGACCATGGATGTTCGTTGCGATCGGGTGCGTGTTTGGCTGGACAAGTACGAAATTGTGAAGACGACGTCTCATATTGGCTAAGAAACTGTGCGCAATGACTAATGATCAAGGGATCGCAGAAGCTGTCTGCTAGCATTACCTATAAATATGATACAATTGTTTACTAATTAATCTGTGAAATTTAGTAGAATAAATAAGAAGTCGAAGATGGTAAAGTCATAATTTGTTGTTTAAGATATGATTGTTTATAAATAAGATATACTTTGTTTATCATTCGGTGTTTGAATCTATTATTACTGTGAGGACAATAAATTTGTTGTTTAAGATATACTTGTTTAATTTATGTGATATATACAGTTCTTAGTAAGTTTTTTTTAAATATTTTTATTACTTCTTACCTTTTTTCTTGATAAACTATAAATAATCTAACTATTATATCAAACGATATATACTTAATATACGCTTGTTCTCTCCCAAATTAAAAACACCCCAATCCCTAATTCTTTCTCATTTCAGTTGTTTTGTTTTTTTTTTTATTTAATTTTAGTCGACGATCAACGATATCGATTTTAGTATTGTTGTTAATCGTGGGTGTTTATTTTTCTCTACTTCTATGATAGGTCTTTTCTCTATCTTTATGATACTCCTTTGTCTTATAACACGTTTTTTGTATTATCTTTGCGTCTGTTTGAAGCTCGTAACTGTTCCCCATGATGTTTGTTCTTGGTTTTGGTTTGTCGTTTGGTTATCTTAGATATCTTGATCTCCGTGGTTCAAAGATTCTAAGATTGAGTTTGTGTTCATAGATAGTTCTCACATGCTTAGCTCTGATTTATGATTCTTTATGCTCTTTCAATAACTTAATCTCTTTTTGTGATTTATATACCGATGCAATGAGAAATTGTAAAATTACAATGATATTTTCCTCATGTTAGAAATTTTTGAAAGATACGGAGGATGAATGAGAATAAAGATTTTCTTCTTTATATAGCTTTTCCTGGTTTCGTTCCAAAGTTCCATTTCTTGCTAAGAAAGTGTTGCTTTAGGGTTAATCAGAATATAATTTTATTAGAATCAAGATTGACTCGACGAACATGACCACGACACAGTTGCCTAGATTAACATTCTTATTCTTGATGATGTCAGTAAGGACACCAACATTACAATAGCTATAGCTTTTACATATTTCATTATGACAATTATTATTCTTCAATCTTCCATCCTATGCCATATATAAGGCAAGGATCTTAGCCAATTGTAGGAGTACGTACAACTAGGCCGTTTCCGTTTCTATTGACCCAAACCCAGACCCTATCGCACCTGAAGTCCCTAGGGACCGGAGTTCCATCCAGCAACACGATAGCCCCAACATTAGGATTCTCCCTCTCTATCGTCGTCTTCGCACTCTCTCCGTTGGTACCCACCAACTCAGGCCATGAGTTCTTCCCTATCACAATTCAAACAAGTATTCAATCAAAACTTAATTAAACTCATCCCTACCTAAAACAAATAACTAAAAGAAAAGAAAAAACAACCTATAAACTTAGCCTTACCAGGACAAGTAGACATATTGCTTTCTCTTTCTCTCTTGGATTGCAGAGTTGAGTGTGTTTCGATTTGTATTAAGCAGGAGATGTGTTGGAACTTTATAGGCATAGATTTGAACATGTGGTGAACGTGAACAATATGAACATATTGGAGGAAATGGTCCTAAGGCAGCAGCCGACATTTCTGAATGCTCATGGAAAGTTTGGCACCGTCCCTTTTTACAATGCCGATAGCTTTCTTAGCTTGGCTTGATTTTGGATGCCGTGAGTTCTTATTCATTTGCACTTTTCTAATGTATTGGAATTAAGGTTTCCAGCTTAGTAATAAAATTCTTTAAATGCTTGATTTAACCCTTTACACAACATACAAATCCATTTTCTTTGATAAACAAATATCAGTAAAGTAAATGAAGAAATGAGAGTGCATCAAAAAAGGAGAAAAAAAGAAAGAGTTGAGAGGAGAAGTCTTTACCATTTTTTTCTTGAGAAAGTGGTGGAAAAGGGAAAGGAGCGTTAGAGTAAGGGTGTTCAAAAATATTTGATCCGATCGATCTAATCTGATTATTCATTGATCTGATTCGAGCATTCATATATTCAATCATATTTTTCTTTTCGGAACGGATATAAATCACAATATTTTAAATTTTAGATTAACCGAAAATTCAATATTTCAACAATATTAATCTTGTTATAGTTAATAATATTTTAAATTTTAGATTATCCAAAAATTCAATATTTTTCATAGAATCAAATCTCGTTACATAAATTACATTAATTCTATATATTGTCTGTAAACAGATATTGTCGAACTATTTTTGAAACTCGATAAAAATAGCTTGGACAATTATTTTTAAAAATTAAAGGTTTTTTGTCTAAAATTGATTTTTAAAAAATTTGGATACGTCATCGATCATTTTGATAGACCATACACCATAAAAACAATTAAAGGTTTGTCTTTAAAAATTTTGGATTTAAGAGTTTATTACATGTAAAAAATGATTAACATTTCATGAACATCCGTTATCGATATCGCTCAAGATGTCGTTTTTACCCTTCAAGTTTGATTGAAACCTCTGACTAGTTCAAGTTTTTGAAACTCTGAATACAGTACAACGAAGACTCTTTTCAGTGACATTATGGATCGTCTAATTACACAAGAATAAAATCTACATAAAGATGTCTAACAACGATCATATGATATAACGGATTTTATCGGACGATTTGTAAATGAGTTTAATTTGTTCTAACCGTTATCAACATTTTAGAATGTGCCAAATGATGTTCGTTAGATTCCCTTCAAAGATAAACTTTGACATTGCTTTCGATAATAATATAAAGGTTTCAGTTTCGGGTCATAAATTTAGGGAGCTTACCAACATACTCATACTGTTGACTCATATGTAGGGATGTAAAAATAGGTAATTGGATGGGTTTCAGGTTGATTTGATTTGTTAACTCGATTTGGGTCGGTTGAGGGTCAGTTCCAGGTCGGGTCAAAACTGTTCATGTCTAAAATAGTTAATTGAAGGATTAAATCTGGTTCGGAAAGATTTTAGGTCGAGTTCATTTCGGTTCGGGTTCATCTTAAGTTGGGTTAATTAGGGTTTCAAATTCGTATTAAGTTTTATTTTTGTACAAACAGTTGATGTGCTTTGAGTTTAGTAATTTTTAGTGAATTATTTAATATCTTTCACGAATATCAATCATATTTAAAATTAATATTAGGCATTATAATAAAAAAAAATATCATCTTTATTTAAAATATTAGCTTAGATTATAAAAAATAGAAATAAAGAAATATCAATTTCGGTAAAATAAAAATAATTAGGGTCTAACATGAATAAAAATATTACACTAAATTACAAAAGTATAAAATAATTATAGGTTAATTTTTATTAAAATAATATTTTAGGATTCAATTTTAATATCTAAGTAAACTAGAAGCATAAATTACACTTAATTAAATAACTCTAGAATTAAATTTTGAATCTCAATTAAATTAACCTAAATTTAGATTCATTAAATTAAACTAAAACCTAACACTGAAACTTAAATAAAAAACATATAAAGTAAGAAAGGTTAAAAAATAATTCCCATAACTTAAAACTTTGGGTTCTTTCCCTCCCTTTTCTTATTCATTTTAATTAAAAAAATATTAAAAAAAGAAATGACAAAACTTAAGAGAAAATATTTTAATTTAATTAAAAGTATCTTATAATTTTAATTTTGAATATAACAATTCTTTTTTCACGATAATATTTAGTCTTTAAAAATTTTCTTTATATATGAAATTAAACTATAATTATTTTGATTTTTTTAATTTTATCTATTAATTTCAATATGCTAGTAATTTAAAAAATAAAAATTAATTTAAATTGTAAAAATCATTTAAATGATAAAAAATAATTAATACTTATATTTATATTTATTTAAAATATAAAAATTAAAAATTTAAATAATAAAATTGATTTAAATAATAAAAATATATAATCATAAATTAGTTTTCTAATTTAAATATTAACTAAATTAAATATATAAGCTCAATTCTCAAACCCAAACCCAAAAAAACTTAATTAATTATTAAATAAACTCAAACTCAATCATTAAACAAAGTCCCTAAGCTAAATTATTGTTCCCTTAAGTCAAATTCCTAAACTAATTTTCTAAACTCAATCCTTAAATTAATCTCCTAAGCTCAATCCTTAAACTAGTTCTCTAAACCAATATTAAATCCTTAACCCCATCCCTAAACTCTTTCTCAAAGTCTAATTCTATAGTCCCTAAACTAATTCCCTAAGCTCAATCCATAAACTAATTCTTTAAGCTTAATCCATACACTAATTCCTTAAGCTCAATTCTAATTCTCTAAACTCAATCACTAAACTAATTCTCTAAGCCCAATCCCTAAACTCTTTCTAAAAATCTAATTCTCTATTCCCTAAAATAATTCGCTCAATCTTTAAATTAATTACTTAAGCTCAATCTATATACTAATTCCTTAAGCTCAATATTGATTCTCTAAACCCAATCACTAAACTAAATCTCTAAGCTCACTCCCTAAATTAATTCTCTAAATCCAATACTAATTCCTTAAGCTCAATCACTAAAATAATTCTCTAAATCCAATACTAATTCCCTAAGCTCAATCCCTAAACTAATTCTCTAAATCTAATACTAATTCCCTAAATCCAATCCTTAAAGTAACTCCTTACACACAATTTCCTATGCTCTAAACTATTTTCTAAGCCCAAATTTTAATAGTTTGATGTAATAATTAAAAAATAGTTTTGGACTAAACTAAAAAGATTTTAAAAATGGTTCTCAAGTTCAAACAACTTGAAAAAAAATTAAGAAGTTTTTGAGAGTTTTTGAAGGTGATTAAAATGATTCAAAGAAGCCAAAGAATAATTTTTAACCCAGGCGTTTCGATACCGATATGCTTTTCAAAGACAAAATTACACAGGCGTTTCGATATGGTCTTGAACCGTTTCGATACAATTTTCCACTATAATTTTTGGTTTCGATACAACAAACACCCATTTTGATAAGCCAATATCGAAACTAGTTTTAGGTGTTTCGATACACCTCCAACGGATTTACAAAACCCCCAACGGCTAGGAGTTGTACCGAAACATGCTTTAATTGTTTTGATACGTTGAGCTAACGGTATCGATACCATTACAAGGTGTTTCGATACCGGTTCTTAAATGTAGGTCCAATGACTATTTTCCCAAGTGGTAGTATCGAAACGACTACTACGCGTTTCAATACCACATACAATTCAAAGAAACCAACTCTAAACGGCTCCAAATCAATCACAACGGTCATCAACGGCTAGAAGCTCAATTGGGATGATAAAAGAAAGACTCAAGCATCATGTAGAGATTAATGCTTCAATTGTAACAACATTATGATGAAAAAAATTGTTTTAGAGCTTAAATCCTATATTTGGGTAGACATAACGCTTGTGTGCTAAATTGTTAATGTATGCCTAAGTTTTTCTCTAGTTTGAGAGGATTCCCAAAGTTTGCCTAAGTTGTTAATGTATGCTAAATTGTCAAGTGTATTAGGATTGGGTGAGGGTTTTAAATTACAAACATATACCTTGATAGAAGGATTATAAGTAGGGGTGTTCAAAAATACCCGACCCGAATGACCCGACCCAACTACCCGAACATAAAAAATCGGGTATTTACCCAAAAAAAAATTTTGGTCCGGGTCGGGTACCCGGCCCGTCATTTTTCGGGTCGGGCCCGGGTCACAAAATTATACTTTTTCGGGTACCCGGTTACTTTTGGGTACCCGATTCTATTTTTTTATTTTAAATATTATTATTATTTAAACAAAATATACTTATATTATTATACTTCCATATCAAACAATCTAATTTCTAATTCTCAATCCCATAAACTTTATTTTTAAAAAAGAATTAGGGACTCATTCTAAAAAAATAAAATTAAGATTCATTGTAAATTATAAATTTAGTTTATCGAGTTGACAAAATTCGAACTTTACTCATTTAGATATACATTATTTTTGTATATGCATTGATGAATACGAAAATCAACTAAGGATTATTTACTATTTAATCATTAATTTTTATATATTAAAATAAATAAACTAATTAAAAATATTTAAAAAATATTTTTTTAAAAATTCCTTTCGACGTTATGTTTTGTTTCGAATTAGATTCTATAATTTAGGTCTTAAAATTTATGTTTAAATTATATAACTAGTGTTTTAAAATTTTATATTTCAATGTTGGATTATGAAATTCAAATTTTTAAATTTATGTATATTTTTTAAAATTAAATTTAAAATTTTATAAAAAAAAAAAATTAAAAACCGTGTACCCGACTACCCGAATTTTCGGGTACCCGGGTACCCGAAAAATCCGGGTCGAACACGGGCCGAAAATTTAACTACCCGAAGATCCGGGTACCCGGATTTGAACACCCCTAATTATAAGTTTGCTTAAGTTTTTCTCTAAGAGGATTTCCAAAGTTTGGATTGTGAACTTTGGATGCTAGATTTAGGGTTAGAATCTAGGTCATAAGGTTAGCCCTTTAACCTCAAAAGGACGAAATTCTTAGTAAATTTAGGAAATCCTTAGTGAGAAGTTAAGGTGGTGGATATAGGTGCTTGTTAGAAGACTGAACCACTCTAAAATCTTTTTGTGTTCATTGTTTATCTTTTTGCTTCCACTTTAAATCACCCAAATTACAATCTCTTTATGACTTCGTAATGATTAATTAGTTTAGCGTTGAGCCTAACAACAACAGTTAAATTAAATATATAATACTAAATTTAAATATTAATATATAAACTATTTTCTTTAGTCCAAGCTCAATTCTAATTCCCTAAGTTCAATTTCAATTCTCTAAGCCTAATTAAAATAATAATTAAAGTACAATCTCAATTCTCTAAGTTTAATTTAAATTTATAATTTAAATAAATTATATATTAATAATTTTAATTAAATATATTATAATTAATATTAATTTAATTAAAATTACAATAATTTAAATATCTAATTAATTATTAATTTAAATTTAAAAATTATAGTTTTAATTAAATTTTAATTCAAAATTTTAATTAAAATTAAGTACAGAACAACTAAATTAAATATATAATACTAAATTTAAATATTAATTCATAAACTAATTCCCTAAATCCAATTCTAATTCTTTAAACTCAGTTCTATTTCTTTAAACTCAATTTAATTCTCTAAGTCTAATTAAAATAATAATTAAAGTACAATCTTAATTCCATAAGCCTAATTTAAATTTATAATTTAAATAAATTTTGGGTAAACTGCAATAGAGATCTCTTAATTATGGGTAGGGTTACATTTGGGTCACTTAATTATTGAAAGTTACATTTGGATCACTCATTTATGTGTAAGGTTATATTTGGGTCACCCAATTATTAAAGACAATATTTAAATCACTCAATTATAGGTAAGGTTACATTTGAGTCACTCTTCATATTTGAAAAAAAAAAGTTTATTAATTCATGTATTAGATTAATTAATGATTTCAAATGAAGTACTCTAACGTTAAAAATGGTATGCAAGTGATTTAGAAGAAAAAAATGGCCAAATTAATATAATTTTTCTAATATGAAGAGTGACCCAAATGTAACATTTAATAATTGGGTGACTCAAATGTAACCTTACCCATAAATGAGTGACCCAAATGTAACTTTCAATAATTAAGTGATCCAAATATAGCTATACTCATAATTAAGTGACCTCCATTGCAGTTTACCCATAAATTTTATATTAATAAATTTAATTAAATATATTATAATTAAATATTAATTATTTAAAATTATAATAGTTTAAATATTAAATTATATATTTATTTAAATTTAAAAATCATAAATTTTAATAAAATATTAATTTAAAATTATAATTAAAATAAATACATTAAAACTAAATAAAATAAGTAAATTAATTAATTAAATAAAATATGTAATAGTAGTACTAAATTTAAATATTAATCTTTAAATTAATTCCTTAAGCTCATGCTTAATTTCAATTCTTTAAGTATAATTATATTTATCAATATTTTAAATTCATCAAATCATAAATATCCTAATAGCATGTTATGTAAATATCAAGTCTTGTTAATATTAATTCAGGTCAATAACAAGTCGGGTTCAAAACAAGTCGGGTCAATTATTAGATCGGGTTCAAAACAGGTCAGGTTCAAAATAGGTCGGGTAAAATCAGGTCTCGGGTTGATTCAGTCGAGTAATATCGATTATGTGCCAGGTCAGACTCGAGTTCGGGTTTGTTTCAGTCGGGTGCATGTCGGGTTTCGAGTCTATAGTGATAGGTTCAAATCGGGTTCGGGTCGAACTCAGTTGGATGCAAGTCAAGTTTGGTTACAACAATAAAAGGTTATATTCGAGTTCAGGTCAATAAACAGTTAGATACAGATCAGGTTTAGATCATTACATCTTCAGATCAAACCAAATTCTAACTCGAACAGGTTTCAGTCGGGTTTTTAGGTCGAATTAGCTATTTACATCCCTACCCGTATGTTGTTAGTCCTGCATCGCACAATATAGGGAGGCGAGTGCTAGCAGAACTTATAAAAAAATTATATATTATGTCTATACAATTGATATGTATCTGGTTAGATGATTCATGTTATTTTAAGAAAAGATATAATAAAAATATTAAGTTTAAGCTTCTGGTAATTGGATTCTGTTCGCAAATAAGTTTATAAGTAGCATAAAATGCACGAAATTTCAAATTTATTTTACTCACAGAAGAAATACATTCAAGCAAACGATGATGAATCCTTTACGATCTTCAAGTTATTATTTATTTTAGTAAATTTGACGGATTAACTAATAAACAAGTATATCTTAATTTGTAATTTGTAGGTAATGCTAGACAGCAGTGTTAAACAATTACAACAACTATTAAGCTGAGTAATTACCTCCATACGCACTACTGTATTGTTAAGCTTGTTAAGCATTCTCTGGTATTGCAACAGAAGAAGAAGTCAAAGGGAGTAGGGAGAATATTGAGTAAAGCTTTCAGAAGCGTTATGTGTATGATTCCATTACTGGTAATATAGTTAGAATCTGTTAGAGTTTGTTATAGCTACCAAGTGTTATTAGTTTGTGTATAAAAGGAGATGTTTACTCCTCTAAAATGTACTCAAGATTTCTATCATTGTTCTTAATGGAACTCTAGTTTTATGAGAAGCAGCTTAGCTTATTATCCCTGGGTTCTTACACACAGTCAATAGTGTTATTTATTAGCCAATTTGAGGCGTCATCTTCACAATTTCATGCTTGTCCAGCCAAACACGCACACGATCGCAACGATAATCCATGGTCACCATCATTCCATCTTTCACGATTTGAACATTGACCCTTGGATTCTCTTTTGCAATGATGTGTGCCGCCACTTGGCCGTTGATTCCAACCAGCTCCGGCCACGAACTCTTCCCTGTATCTATATCGTCGGTAAACATTCAGGGTCATTTTACTATGACCATGAGATGAGAAATAAAAAGACGTAAAGCCAGAATTTGTTGATTTAGTGAAGAAAAATGCTTACCATTGCAATCTGTCATTTTCTCTGATAAAGATATCGTCTTTAGTTTCTTCTGTTTGGTGAAAACAAATCCGGAGGGAAGAAAATTTATATATGTCCGAACGTTGACTTTTTGAGATGAGATTATCTTGACTGGCCTCCCTTTCTGACTTTGGGTGGCTTTGACATTGGATCTGCTGTCCTCATTTCTTCTCAAAGGAAACGTGCCACCGAGTACAATGGTTGAATTCAAACTATGAAAAATATTGATCATCATTTGATTTGATAAATTAATGAGTTATAAACTACGATTTTGTCTTTGTTATGCTATCAAGGTTAAGAGATAATCATTTGAAGAATGTTATTACAAAGTGGGAAACCTTAATTCATTTCTTTTAGAGAACATGCAAATGGATAAGAACCCACCGCATCCCAAATCATGCCAACCTAAGCATACTATCAGCAGCATACCAAAACGTGGGCTGCTGCCATAGGACCATTTCCTCCAATATGTTCATATTGTTCACGTTCGCCACATGTTCAAATCCATGTATATAAAGTTCAAACACATCTCCTGCCTCATACAAGTCGAAACACAATCAATTCTGCAATCCAAGAGAGAAAGAGAAAGCAATATGTCTACTTGTCCTGGTAAGGCTAAGTTTATAGGTTACCGTTTTCTGTTTTCGTTTTGTTATTTTTATTGTTGGGATTGAGTTTCATTAGTTTTGGTTGATGACTTGTTTGAAATGAGATAGGTAAGACCTCGTGGCCGGAGTTGGTGGGAACAAATGGAGAGAGTGCGAAGACGACGATAGAGAGGGAGAATCCTAATGTTGGCGCCATCGTGTTGCTGGATGGAACTCCAGTCATTGAGGATTTCAGGTGCGATAGGGTCTGGGTTTGGGTCAATAGAAATGGAAACGGCCTGGTTGTACGTACTTCTACAATTGACTAAGATCCTTTGCTTATATATGGCATAGGATGGACGAATACTAATTGCCATAATGAATAATGTAAAAGCTATAGCTATTGTAATGTTGGTGTAATAATTCAAATCATAAAGATTCAAGAATAAGCATGTTAATGAAAAGCAATGTTGTGATCATATAATTCGTCTTAATCTAACCTCAAAGTGAAACTTTCTTAGCAAGAAATGAACATTAATTTGGAACAAAACCAATGAAATAAATATAAAGAACAAAACATTTAATCTTATTTCTTATCATATAATTGAATAATAAATATTATAAAAAAAATGTATAATTATGAATAAGATATAACATTCTAGATCCAGCTCAAAAGATTGAATAGATTAAAAAATCGCATGGCTTTAAAGCCACAAGAACTACCCACAATCAGGTACAAAACTAAAATTTTATAAAGGGAATTAAAATAAAATTAAAAAAAAAAACTAAAAATTTGTAAAAGGGGGGCAAAATAAATTTAAATTTCTTTAGGAGAGCCATACAAAGAGTTTACAAACTTTAAAGGGATTATAATACTAATTTTACCTTTTTCTTAGAAAAACTGGCCTATTCTATTCTGGCGGGAATCATACGAGGGTTGTGTTATGGGATGATAACAAAGAAACTGGGACTCGAAACGAATGACAACAAATCATGGAGTAAAACAACTTTTTTTTTACATGAAATAAAGCTTTAAAATAATAACAATAAAAGCAAGTTGAAATGTAAATTAACTGTGTTTGTTGTCGAGTAGTCTCAGGAATACTTAACAAATAATGATTTGTTTATTGTCCCACATCTTTTAATAAAGAGAGGTGAGTGCTACGGAAACTCATTAAAGGAATCTAAATTCTAATGTAAAACTCATTTACCTACACGGGGAGTATGGGCGATCAAGAAGACCCATGGACTTAGGTTGGTGTCTCACATTGCATATTGAGTGCTCCAGTTTAACATCTCCTCAAGTAGTATGGTAATGGATTCAGTACTCGACCCGAATTTGTAAATCTAAATTCGTTTTATAAGGTTTGGATCTTAAAATTTTAGACCTGATAGAATTTGATCGGATTTAGATCTTCTAATTAAAATACGGATTTGAATCTGACATTAAAATTCGAAATATATAATAATATGTTTGTTATGAATAAAGTAAAGAATAAGAATAAAATAAGAGAACAAAGATGAGAGACAAAAGAGAGAGATTTTTATTATATTCTCAAAGTAGAGTTGTGTACAATGCTTTGTCTAAAAGTCTATATTTATAGATATAAGATGGAAACCCTAATTCCAATGAGTATTAAATCCTAATAATAAAGCCCACTAAATTTTAATTTAATATATGGATATCCACCATGAATAAAGATATTCATAAAACTCTGTGGGAAAAAAATTCTTAGTGAAGGAAAAAAAGTACACACATCTTTAATACGCATGACATGTTGCCTCATTAAAAACCTTACCAGGAAAACTCATTGGGACAAAACCTCGGTTAAGGGAAAAAGAGTGCAATGCGTATTTACTCCCCCTCATGAAAATATCACATAAGATCTTTGAATCTTCATAAGTCAATATTGAATACAATCTTCAAATATTGAAGTAGATTATGCACCAATGGATAAATCTACCAAACTATTACTTGAAATGATTCATTAAATATTATTCTTCTGAAGATCATGAGGGACGAAACTTTAAAAAAATATGTTTTGTTTGATTACATTCAATGTATCCACCTTGAGATATAAATTTTTGCATTATCTCTACACAATATAGCTTGCATCTTATCTTGTGAAAGCAATTCACATATTTTCAGGATGTGTTTAGCCAAACACATATTTCGGTTTTGCCTCATGCATAACAATTATTTAAAGGTAATGATCTCCTAACACTTAAATAATATTTCTGGATCAGCTAAGATATAATGTTTCTAGATCAAATAATGTATATACTGTGCTTTTAGACCAAGAATATCATTACCTTTTTCTCAATGGTAGAATGGATCATTTACGTAAAGAGACATAACAACAATTAGGATAATCAATGAATATGTAAAGTCTCTTTAAACATTTTTTCTGTATGTCGATTGATGCACAAGGATTTGAGGAGATTTTTTCACGAGTCTCAACGATATTCAAATCATCTACATACACAACAATAAAAGTTCAAAGCTAAACCTCTTAATAAAAATGCTCGGGAAAATAATTCATATAGCATTATCCTAATAAGTATTCAATGAGGCGATTATACCAAATACGCCTAAATTGTTTCAAGTCATAAAAGATATATTCAATATGATTGAATAATGTTCTCGAGAACTTAAATTAACTGCTTATGGCAATCTAAATCTTTCCGAAAGTTTCATATAAATATTACTATCAAGGGGCTCATTCAAATAGGATGTAATAACATCCATTAGGCAGAAATCGAGTAATTTTATTTATTGTCAGACTAATTAAAATCTAAAAGTAGTTGCATCCACCACCGAGGAATATATTTTCTTCAAAATCAATTTCATGTATTTGTGAGAATCCTTGTGCAACCAAATAAGCTTATATCTCATGATTTCCCCTTTTGATTTCTCTTTCTCACAAAGGCTCGTTTATATTCACGAGCTTTACACATTTTAATGTATGGGCTATAGGCTCAAATACTTCTCTTTTCGAAAGAGATTTTAGTTTAGCCTCAATTGTCTCTTTCATGTTGGCAATCATTTTTTTTGTTTACATTGCCCAATTGACAATGGCTCATGATCCACTTCATCAAATAAAATCTCTAGTACTATATTGCATACAAATATATTATCGATGTCGATTTAATTTCAGTTCCACATATTACCAAACATGACATGATCTATTGAGATATCTTTATTATTAGGTACCTAAGTCATGTCAATGTCTCTATTGGAGACCTTTTAATCTCTTCTTGAGATTTTCACAATTCATTGATTCCTTGATCAAACCATCATAAAATATAACTCATTTTTTTCGAGGATTTCTTATCTTTGGAACTTACTTATCTACTACGCTTCAAGCGTAAGTTAGACTAATTAGCAACTAGAATTTGTCCTTCCAGTATATTAAATTTAATCGGAGCATTCATAGCTGGTATACGTGACTTAGTCACTCTTTTAGGGTCAGCAAAATATCTGGCAATTGATTTGCTAAATGAATTATCCTTTGAACTTATAGTTCACATTGTGTAGTACGTGGATCAAAATAATAAAATGATAATTCATTCCAATTTATTTTTTTCCCTAACTATTTATTTTCTCCCCCCTAATATTGGGTAAACTGACTCATTAAATGATAGTTAGTAAATCAGTTTGTAAATAAATTCTCTATCAGAAGTTCAAGATATTTAAATATGATATATATTCACAACAAAACTCATCTTTGTGTGTTATGGTGGAACAATTAAAATATATATCACACATTAAAAATCTAAGATGAGAAATATTTGGTTCCAGACCAAAAACCATTTGTAATTGGGAGAACTTATAATAATTTGTTGGCTTGATGCAAATTAGTGATATTACATGTAAAATTACATATCATCAACATTATCAAGACCGATTGTCTTTATAAGATAATCTGGAAAATGTGTTCGTAATTTTATCAATTGAGCAAGTAGCCTCGTAAACTCCAAGTTGCGAGTTAATAACAAGGATACACATAACCATCTAGTCGATGCATCGATAAAAATTGTAAAATATCTAGATGGTCTTTGAGAAAGGTGTATGGGCCCATATATATCACCTTGTATCCGTTCTAAAAAATTAATAGATTTACACTCTATCTTAGTTGTTGATGATTGAATAATCAAATTGCTTTTATAGCAAGTATCACATGAAAAATTACCATGAAGAAAATCTTAACTCTTCAATAAATGATCACATAAAAGTGTTAGTAAATTTTCGCATCATAATTGAATCGGGATGGTCTAACCGGTTATGCCAAATAAAATTTTTAGTAAACATCTAGTTTACAATAGCATAAGCTTCAATTTGTACTAATTCTTCTATAGTACAATATGGATGGCAGTGTATGTATTTGTTTTTTAAGATTTTCTTATTGCCTTGATTTATACTCGTAATATTGAGATAGTCAACATCCCCTTGACTAATATTCTCAATATATTTCTACAAACATCTTTAAAACTCAAGTCTCTTTGCGACTTTGACGAGCATAATGCACTATAAATATGAGATAAGTCTCATTTGGCAATAACATATTTGCTCAGATGAAGCCTACGTTGATATTATTACTTCTAGATATAGTACTCACATTATTCCCTTGCATTTAAAATGGGAAAATATGCATAATTATGCACATTTTAATATGTGTTTTATTTCATTCACTTCGGGAATGAAAAATATATGCTCTGTACCATTCACTTCGAGGAATAGAAAATATTAAATATAGCACGTTATATCAAATCGGTTATCTATCAAAGATAAACTCTCAAAATACGAAACATTTATATTTCAGTACTTTGAGATATAATATTCACATTTTTCCTTATATTTAAATGAAAAATTATTTCTTATGCTTAAATAGTATGAGTACTTGCACTGTCTGCGAAGCATAAATAGCTACAATTCATTGTATATTTTATTCCGAAAATAATAATATTCTTCAAATGGTAAATTAATTTAAAGAATAAATATATAACATTTAAAGTAAATTAACATAAATTGTAAATAAATAATATATAAAATAAATTAATATAAATAAATAGCAAATAAAAATAAATTAACATAAAACAAAATAAATAAAAATTAATTATTTCTTTTAGATGTTATAAGGGAAATAAAATAAATGGCGAATTATTCTCTTGAAGGATTATGAGAAAATTAATAATATTCAATTGAGTTGGATCAACAACGCCATAATTATTTTCGCCATAAAGAAAATCTGTTTATATTTTCTTTTATTTATCATTCATGATTATGGATAAAGTCTATAATACTTCGGCGTTTGACAAGTACGAGATCAATGGTTTATACCATCACATTGATAACATAAAGATTTCGATATGATCTCTATCATTCTTGTCATCTTTATAATTCCACTTCTTGTGGATACAAGGATTCTCAAAATAATCATCTTATCCATGCTATTTTATGATCTCAATCATGACCACAATTATTAATGTGGCATTTATTCTTTCCGCTATAAAATATCACATTCACTTCAGGGAATGGAGCGGGGACAATAGGTCTTTAAAACCTTTTCACGATATTGTGTCTACAATACAACTTTAATGTGTGAAAAGTGGAATATGTTTTTCTAACATATCCTCATCAGTGATATTCTGACACATAACTGAGTTTTATTCACTAACCATATAGTGAATTATCATGTTTGCATTCACTTTAAAGAATGAAACAAATTCAATAATCGCATGGAATAAACATTATGCTTGCATTCACTTCAGGGAATGACATAAATCAAATAATCGCATAGAATAATCATCATGCTTGCATTCACTTCAATGAATGTCATAAATCCAATAATTGCATGGAATAAGCTTCATGCATACTTTAACTTCAGGGAATGCCTCCCATAAAAATTCTTGGATCAAGACGATTTTTGTAACTTGAACTTAGGAGAAATCTATAGTCGAGTTTTTCGACATTAAAATATTACTTCCAAGAAAATATAGACTTTATAATATTAATATTATTAAATAGTAATTGATCAACCAATATATATATACAATATATACAAAGAATAAAAAATTTAATCCTCATACGCGGCGTTGTTAAACCAGTCCACAAGGTCCTTTAAAAAGAACATCCTTTGAGACTAGTAGCCTCGTAGAACGGGATGTCCAACCAATATACTCGGATTAAACCAATATAACAAAGAACATATTAATTAATTAAAGGTTTAATATTTGTTCTAATAGCATGTAATGCTTAGAACAAGATTAAAATATAAACTTTCATATCATAATAAAATAAACAAATATTAGTTATAAATAAAGACAAAAAAATCTCAAATTAAATATATAAGCATACCGGACTTTCCACTAATTTGAATATATGATAGGTTTAATCACCAATATTTTGTTAAAATCTTTTTCGGGAATTATCGACAAGCACCACAGTAATTGATCCACTTTATCGCTACACAAACATCAAATAATAAATGATTTTTCAAATATTAAAAATTAAGTTAAAGATCAAAAGAGAAAAATAATTAATAATTAAAATATAATAGAGGGAGAAGAACTTATCTTTGATTCATGCTAGTAATAAATTCTTTTTAATACTCCTTTAAGATTCGAATGATAAACACCTTCGTTGGTTAGAGTCTCGTGCTGATAACGTGTTGCGAATAAAGTAAAGAATAAGAATAAAATAAGAGAACAAAGATGAGAGACAAAAGAGAGAGATTTTTATTATATTCTCAAAGTAGGGTTGTGTACAATGATTTGTTTAACAGTCTATATTTATAGACATAAGATGAAAACCCTAATTCCAATGGGTATTAAACCCTAATAATAAAGCTCACTAAAGTTTAATTTAATATATGGATATATACCATAAATAAAGATATTCATAACAATGTTTTATATTTCACATTATTCTTTAATGTAATTTTTATTTATTTATGTACCACAAATAGACTTTTTAAAGCAATATATACTCTTTGTTTTCCCAAATATTGTTTGTCTCACATCGAACAACGTAGAGAGGCGAGTGCTAGCAAAACATATAAAAAAATTAAACATTAGTTTATGTAAATGATATATATCTCATTGGATGATTCATATTATTATTTTAAGGAAAAATCTAATGTAAATATTAAGTTGAAGTTTCTTGTAATTAGATTCTATTTACAGAGAAGTTTATATATAGCCTAAATTACACGAAATTTGAAATTTATTTTACTCACAGTAGAAAATACATTCAAGCAACCAATGATGAATTCTTTACAATCTTCAACTTATTACTTTATTTTACTAAATTTGACAGAGTAACTAATAAACAAGTATATCTTAATTTGTAATTTGTAGGTAATGCTAGACAGCTTAGTTTATTATCCCTGGGTTCTTACACACAGTCAATAGTGTTATTTCTTAGCCAATTTGAGGCGTCGTCTTCACAATTTCATACTTGTCCAGCCAAACACGCACACGATCGCAACGATAATCCATGGTCACCATCACTCCATCTTTCACGATTTGAACACTGACCCTTGGATTTTCTTTTGCAATGATGTGTGCCGCCACTTGGCCGTTGATTCCCACCAGCTCCGGCCACGAACTCTTCCCTGTATCTATATCGTCGGTAAACATTCAGGGTCATTTTACTATGACCATGAGATGAGAAATATAAAGGCGTAAAGCCATCATTTGTTGGTTTTTGGAAGAAAAACGCTTACCATTGCAATCTGTCATTTTCTCTGATAAAGATATCGTCTTTAGTTTCTTCTGTTTTGTGAAAACAAATCCGGAGGGGAAGGAAATTTATATATGTCCGAAACGTTGACTTTTGCAGAGGAGATTATCTTGACTGGCCTCCCTTTCTGACTTTGGGTGGCTTTGACATTGGATCTGCTGTCCTCATTTCTTCACAAAGGAAACGTGCCAACGAGTACAATGGTTGAATTCAAACTATGAAAAATATTGATCATCATTTGATTACATAAATTAATGAGTTTTAAACTACGGTTTTGTCTTTGTTATGCTATCAAAGTTGATAGATAATGATTTGAAGAATGTTATTACAAAGTGGGAAACCTTAATTCATTTCTTGTAGAGAACATGCAAATGGATAAGAACTCACCGCATCCCAAATCATGCCAACCTAAGCAGACTACCAGCATTGAAAAAATGGACGATGGTAATCTTTAGATGAGCATACGAAATCTTACATCATATTTTTTAAGGATAACCTTTTAAGGATAAGTCATTTCAATTATTTTACATCATATTTTTTACACAAATTTTTTGTTCTTAAAATTACGTAAAAAATCAATAATTGACAATAAAAATAGGACGGAGAGAGTATAATTTTATCTTATATCGATAAAATTCTTTTATTAGAAAACAAATTTGTACTTAAAGTATTAACTAACACTTCACGAATCTCTTAAACAACACAAAATTAAGTTATAATTTATTATTTATCCCACATCGTGCAATATATGAAGGTTAGTACTAAAATAACTTATAAAAGTAATATGAGCAACAATGTAGAACTCACTTACCTGGACAGGGTATATGGAAGATCAATGAGGTCAATGGCCTAGGTTGTCGACTTACATAACACTAGGTGAGGGAGGTAATTTAGCATCTCCCCAAACGTTTTTGTGGTTTTATTTCGAATGATATTTTAAATATTATTAATTTTTTAACACGATTTTTATTTAATATGTTATATTAAATATTGTTAAAATATTAAAAGAATTTAAATTAAAAGTTATTAGTAAAAAATTAAATTTAAAGTTATTAATATGAAAATTTGTCGAACACTCTTAATTTAAGTCTTTTGATATTAGAGTGAAACTATCTTAATTGAGGTCTTAAATTAAAAACTATTCATGTGATTGTTAAATCACTTTAAAAAATAAGAAAATGTGTCATTACTCTATTTATTTTTCATATAATATTTATTATGGGTAGTCTTATATTAACATAATTAGATAATATTAGAAAATCAAATTAGTTAATATCATTCTATAATTTTACATTAAATTATTTAAACCAACCATACTCTTTGTAATATTTTTATTATATTAAATATTTGTATATACAATATTCGATGATAAATTTATACTGTAACAATAAATTATTTATTTATAACTTATTTTTCTTCTTTATATTTTTATAGGTTATAAGTCTAGACCTATTAGGAACATTCTTATTTTTATAGAGATTTTTCTCTTCTCTTATAAATAGATTTAGGATTAAAATTAATATTTATAAAAAATATATATACCTTTTTGCAATGAATACATTTGTTAATCGTGGTTACATTAACCCAACATGAGATTTTAATGGAAAAGTAGATGATGTTCAGGAGATCTGAGTTCAAATCTTTTTATCTACAAGGTGTATGTGATTTGTCAAAAAATTAATGTTATATATTTTAATGTTAACGAGGGTATAGAAGTGAATTATATGAAAAAAATGAGTAAATAAATATTTTTAAATATAAAAAATTAAATTTATTGAATTATTTTAAATTTCTACCAAATTAATAAAATATAAAAACTTCAAAGATTAAAATTGTCATTATATTCAATTGAACAATATTTAATAATTACGTTATTTAAATATATTCTTAATAATTGAATGACCTCAAATATAATTATAATCATAATAAAATAAAATCTATTATAATTTATCCTAATACCAATTATCAAATCAATTTTAAGATAAATATATAATTAAACGTTATATTCCTATTTTGATAAAAATAAATTAGACAGTCCTAAAGTGATAAAATATATATAATCTAGATTTTGCTTCATAAAAATATTATGAGATGATGAAACCCATGAATCTAGATCTACCCCGACTGGTAACATAAGCAGATTTCCCACTTCTCTAAGAGATTTTGTCACGTCGATGGAGGAGTTAGATCCAATCCCACTGGTAACATAAACGGCTAGACTCGTCGCTCCCAATGCACACCAGTTACGTGGCATTTTTATTAGAGGATTCAAACTCCATGACCGTATTAAGCTAAGATAAAACTCAGTAATTAGGAAGAAGAAGTAGTGAAAGAGAGGCGACACTTTCATATTATTTTATTGAATCAATACCGTAATATTCTCAGAATGAGAACCGGTTATTTATATAAAGAATGCTATAAGAGAGGTTGAGTAACAGAACTAACAAACTCCTAACTGCTTACTCTTTAACCAACTCTTTAGCCCTTAAAGAATGATGCATTACACAGAATTAAACCTACATTCATTCTATTCTATAACCAAAAACACACGAGACAAAATACACTAAGACTTACCTGAATACTATAACATTCCCTTTGCTTTCCTGACCTTGTGAAGACTTCCTGAAAAAAGATCACACTTTTTCAGTCTTTAGATTTTATTTCCCTCACTTCTCTAACTTGAGGAAGTTGTTTCCTTTAATCCAGAAAAATTAAGCTGCAAACATCACAAACAAAAGAAAGCACAAAACCACAGTATAAAGCAAAGAAAAACAAGATGAAACAAAGGCATATCTTAATGCAGAGGTACTATAGCTAGCTGTAGTCTATGTCGTTGAAAAGCATTTGCGGACAAAGGTTTAGTGAGTATATCAGCAACTTGTTCATAGGCTGGAACTTCATTTACTTGTAACTTTCCGGCCGCTACCTGTTCGCGAACAAAATATAAGTCTAGTTCAACATGCTTGAACTTAGAATGTTGAACAGGATTTGCTGACATCGCAACAGCACTTGAATTATCACACCATAAAACCGGTAAACCATCAGCTGTGATATGCAACTCACTAAGCAAAGACTGAAGCCATATTATTTCAGCTGTAGCACAAACAACACTTCTATATTCTGCTTCAGCTGTTGATCTTGAAACCACTGATTGCTTCCTCGATCCCCATGAGATTGGATTGCCACCAAAATACAAACAAAAGCCAGAAGTGGACCTTCGATCATCAGCATTAGCTCCCCAATTAGCATCGACAAATCCTTCAATTCTCAAATGAGAATGAGTCGAGAATTCTAAACCATAATCAACCGTTCCTTGTAGATAACGCAGTATTCTTTTCACAATATTGAAGTGCACATCAGTCGGATTTTGCATGAATTGGCATACCCTGTTGACAGCAAAAGCAATCTCTGGCCTAGTAATGACAATATACTGCAAAGCTCCTACAATACTCCTATATTCAGTAGGATTCTCAATTGGCGAACCATCTAACAATGACACCTTACAACTCGTCACCATAGGTGTAGGTAGACTCTTTGCTTTATCAAAACCACACCGATGCAAAAGATCCAATATATATTTTCTTTGACTAAGAAGTAAACTATTTCTAGTATAGATGACCTCAATGCCCAAGAAATAATTCAATTTTCCAAGATCTTTTAGAGAAAATGTCTTATGCAACCTATCAATGATGTCTTGAATTATAGAGGAATTACTTCCTGTAAGAATGATATCATCTACATAGGCAAGTAGATAAATCATATCAGACCCACGAGTTTTCACAAATAAGGAGGCATCAGACTTTGTCAAGCAAAAACCTTCAACAAGTAAATACTCTTTTAATCTCTCAAACCATGCTCTAGGAACTTGCTTAAGGCCATATATAACTTTATTAAGTTTGCACACTATATTGTCACTAGAATCACCATGTTCATATCCAGGAGGTTGAGTCATGTATACTTCTTCTTGCAAAATTCCATTAAGAAAGGCATTATTTATATCAACTTGTCTTAATTGCCAATCCTTTGTAATAGCTAAGGAAAGAATCGTACGTACCGTAACAGGCTTGACCACAAGACTGAATACTTCATGAAAATTGATGCCAACCTGCTGAAGATATCCTTTTGCAACCAACCTAGCGTTATATTGTTCTACGGAACCATCGGGATTTCTTTTGATTTTAAACAACCATTTACAGTTAACCGCCTTCCTGTTTGGAGGTAGAGAAACTAACGTCCAAGTTTCATTCTTGACAAGAGCATCATACTCTGCTTGAATAGCTGTCTTCCACAAAGGATTTTGAATTGCTTCTCTAAAACTTTTAGGTTCAACTTCAGTGGCTACACCTTTTAATACTTGATAAATTTTAGGTTTGTAAATGTCATTCTTACTTCTAGTCACCATGTGATGCCCTTGTGTAGGTGCAGGAGGAACAAAAGAGGGTTGATCCTCTATCATGTGCCTATAAAAATCTGAAGACAAGTGATTATCACAAGAAGGTTAAATAGCCTGTTGATTTTTAGGAGACAAAGAAACACGATCTACAAAACTGCCAAACTGATCATAAACATAACGATCTAAAACATCAGTTGAACCAGTTGAACCTGCAGGCTCAGGAAATGTAGGCATAGCTGAACCTTGACTAGGACTTGTAGTATGATTGGGACAATGATCAGAATCATAAGCTTCATGTGTATTATGCTCAGGAATTGTTATCTCAGGTGATACAGTATGTGACAATGTCCTAGAAGTTGAATGCAAATTATGACCAGAAATTGGTACCCGACGAGAATTATAACTAAACTGATGATCATGATCAGCCATTGCAAGAGAAGCATCTCCACAATGTTGACTCGAACCAGCTCTGGATATAGCTGCATCTTGACCTGGAACAGGAACAAATGTTATAAGTGAGTCATGTGGAAAATTCTGAGCTGGCGCAAAATCTGTAGGTAAATCATGAGCAAAATTTTGAGTATGGGCAGAATCTGTAGGTATGCCATGATCATCACCATTTCTGGGATAAGAACAACCAGAATCTAAAGACTAGTTTTGCATCAAAGAAACAAGAAGCAAATCATGTATATTAGTTTCAGAAACCTTTTTATATGAGAGACCATCTTTAAGACTCGGAAAAATATTTTCATCAAACACTACATGTCTAGAGATCACAAGTTTGCCCTTGTCATTTAAACACTTGTATCCTTTGTGCGATGAACTATATCCTTAGAAAACACATTGCATTGTTCTAAAATCTAATTTATGATGATTGTAAGGCCTCATATATGGATAACACGCACATCCAAAAACTTTCAAGAAAGAGTAATCTGGAACCTTGCCATATAATATCTCAAATGGCGATTTTCTTTGTAGCACATCAGTTGGTTGTCGATTTATTAGATACACAGCAGTTGTAAAAGCATAGCTCCAAAATTTTAACTCCAAACCAGCTTGAGCTAACAATGCTAATCTAGTCTCTACTATATGTCTATGCTCTCTTTCAGCCTTTTCATTTTGTTCTGAAGTATATGAACAAGAAATTCTATGCTGAATGTCATTAGTTAACAACCAATTTTATAGAACTACATACTCTGTACCACCATCAGTCTGCAAAGCTTTAATTTTCTTATTAAATTGCACTTCTATCAACTTGTGAAAGTTAAGAAAACATTGAGCAATATCAGACTTTTTGTGTACTAAATACATCCAAGTGTGACGACTATAGACATCAATAAAAGTCACATAGTATCTATAACCATCAGAACTAATTGAAGCAGGTCCCCATACATCTGATACGACAAGTTCAAACAACTCATTATATTCATTCACTGAACTTGAAAAAGGAAGCTTGTGTGTCTTCCCTTGCAAGCATGGATAACAAACATAGAAAATTTTATTTGAACCAGAAACAATATTGCAAGAATGCAAAACAGAACTAACAACACGACTAACAGGGTGACCGAGACGCTTGTGCCATATATTAAAAACATCAATTGATGTGGAGGCAGTATTAACCTGAGCATTACACTTGCTTGACTGAAAATCAGAATGAAAAGAAGGGACTTGTAATTGATATAATCCCTCAGCAGTGAGCTTCCCTTCCAGAAGGATTCTCTGAGTCTGTATATCCTTAATATAACAGTCATCAGCAAAAAACTCAAAATACACATTATTATCTTTAGCTAATTGAGACACAGATAATAAATTCTTCTTTATTGTAGGAACATGGAGCAAGTTCGTGAGAAATAATGGTTTCATAGATGTAGTTAACAAACCCTGACCAATATGCTTAATAGGAACCTCATCACCATTACTCATAGATGTAGTTCTAAGATATTGAAGCCATTTGAACCGTGGGTTGGCAAACAAGATTTGTAGCATCAATTTCTGGAACCAGATGCATTTGTTGTGTATTTCCAATCATACTTGAAGAATTATATTATCCCTGTACAGTAGGTAATAAAGGACCAATACTTCCAGAAATACCAGCAGACCCAGAACCACCAATAGACTAAGCACGTGACATGGGAATAGCATTTCCTGAAGCACAAAAATTAGTAACAGACATATGAGGTGAGAATCATATTGTGTGATTGTAAACTTGAGCTCGATCTTGACCAGAAGCCATGTTATTTTGACTCTCAGATGAATCATTTTCATTAGTGGAATACCCTGAAAACTCAAATCAAACCTGTAGTAACACTTCTGAACTGTATGCCCCATCCTGCCACACAACTAACATTGGGGCTTACCAGAACCATTCCAACTTCGACCACCACGACCCCTGCTTCTTTTGTTATTGTAACCTCCACGACGACCTCTATTGTTATAGTAAAAAGAACCTCCTTGCTGATGTTGAAATTGAGAATTAGAGTTTTGAGAAAATGATTGACAATCACTTGTCCCTGCATCCTGTTGCACTACTAAATTGGCCTGTATTGGCAGTGAGTCTTGCTGGAATATTTGCATTCTAGTCTCACAGTCAATTAACATTTCAGTGACCTTGTCAAGAGAGAGAAGCTCCCTTGAAGCCACAGTAATTACAGATTCAAATTCTAGTGTCAATCCTGCAAGCACCACACTTACATGCTCTTGTTCCGAGATGGGACTTCCAGAAGCAGTAAGTGTATCACAAATATGTTTTATGTTTGCCATATACTTCCTAACAGATAAACCTTCCTTTTTCTGAATGTGTAAACTATGTCTAAGAGATGTTATTTTAGCTGTTGAGCAAGCTCCAAACATGCGTATTACATTGGACCAGATTGCCTTAGTGGTATTACAATTAGTCAAATGAAGCAAGATTTCAGAACCAATAGTCGATAACATCCAGGAAGCAAGCAACTTATCTTGTCTATAGTATGTCACAAACTCAGGATTTGATGTTGTTACACCAGCTTGATCAGTCACAAATTTGGCAGGAGGAACAATATTATCAGAGATGTAATCCAACAAACCATATCCATCAATAACCAGTGAGATTTGATGTTTCCACAACACATACGTATTAACAGAAAGCTTAAATATGTCAATCTTAGGTAATTGCTGAATAGTACTCATATTTGACACATTCACCACTTGACCAGAATTGGAGCCCACGTTATTTGACACACCATTAGACATGTTGAATAAAACAAAAACACAAACAGATGGAGTGCACAGAAGAGAGCTACAAGGAACCACACCAAGCAGACAACTGAGAGCTTACCCACTAAACCAGAAAGTCACAGAGATCCTCACACTAGATGATTCAAGCCACAACAATGCTTTCAGAGAAAACGTAACACATTCACTGAAAACTCAATCGACGAACTCAGGATATCCCAAACTGTCACTAATTATACTCTGCATTCTATTCAAGCATTCCGAGTAAACATTCTTATGACAAACACAGATAATCCTATACGA
Organism: Abelmoschus esculentus; assembly: GCA_035048815.1. Classification (NCBI taxonomy): domain Eukaryota; kingdom Viridiplantae; phylum Streptophyta; class Magnoliopsida; order Malvales; family Malvaceae; genus Abelmoschus; species Abelmoschus esculentus. The sequence goes on from JAUCBN010000031.1 coordinate 13,679,317, forward strand.
GTAACATTCGATTGAAGCAACAAGAATGAAAACCAGCAAATGAAAAGAATTGATCGACAGACTAAATTGCAAAAGCGTGGTGTTGAATCAAAAACGTGAGGAACGAAACAAAGAGATGAAGAAGATTAACAAAACCTGAGAGCAAATCAATCACCCGAACGAAAGCGAAAGCAAAGCAGCAAATCTCCAAGATCCCGAGCGACTGATACCATGTTAGAAACTGAGATAAAACTCAGTAATTAGGAAGAAGAAGTAGTGAAAAGAGGCGACACTTTCATATTATTTTATTGAATCAATACCGTAATATTCTCAGAATGAGAACCGGTTATTTATACAAAGAATGCTATAAGAGAGGTTGAGTAACAGAACTAACAAACTCCTAACTGCTTACTCTTTAACCAACTCTTTAGCCCTTAAAGAATGATACATTACACAGAATTAAACCTACATTCATTCTATTCTATAACCAAAAACACACGAGACAAAATACACTAAGACTTTCTTTACCTGAATATTATAACATTCCCCTTGCTTTCCTGACCTTGTGAAGACTTCCTAAAAAAATCACACTTTTCGAGTCTTTAGATTTTATTCCCCTCACTTCTCTAACTTGAGGAAGTTGTTTCCTTCAATTCAGAAAAATTAAGTTGCAAACATCACAAACAAAAGAAAGCACAAAACCACAGTATATAGCAAAGAAAAACAAGATGAAACAAAGGCATATCTTAATGCAGAGGTACTACAGCTAGCTGTAGTCTATGTCGTTGAAAAGCATCTGCGGACAAAGATTTAGTGAGTATTAGAGGATTCAAACTCCATGACCATACAACGACGAGAACATGAGGGGGTAAAAAAGGGTCGGGACAAAATTGACAGCCAACAGAACGAGATTATTAGAGATTAAAATAGATCGAATGTGTAAGCTCCAGGATATGAAAGGAGGGTGATGAACAAGGAAGCGGAGAGGATTCGGCGAAGAAGGAATTGACTCTCAATTTGACGAAATGGGGACGAAATTCAGAATCCGAAGTAGAGAAGAAGATGGTGTATAGAGAATGAAAAGGAGGGAAGAAAGGGGAGTTTATCAATCTACGTTATGAACGACAAACAGAGTACATCAAAAAAAGATTAACACGAGAGAGGCATAGCTCTGCCACATGCTCCGGCAGGCCTGAAATTAAAAGAAGTTCGCCATCAACCTAGCATTTGCATAATTGATAGAAAACGGATCTCTAAAGCCCAACATGAACGGTTGTTCTTTTACAAATGTGAAAGAATTTTGAGGGTCTTTGGGAAATAAATTGTTCATATGAATTTTCGGATCTATGAAATGATTGAAAGGTAAATTCGAAGATGAGGTAGAATATTGATAATCTACTTTTGATGATTATGTGAATCGATCATTATGATTTAGGGTTTAATTTTGATTAGGTTTCTAGATTTTGATTTGGAGATTTTGGAATGGGTATATAGATTTGTGATAGATTTGGGGAAACTTTTTGTAATAGATTTGTAACGAAAACTTTGGTTAAAGTAATGATTTTTTTATTAATTTTTAATGAGATGAAGAGGTGATATAATAAAAAAATTAATTTTATTTAAACCAATTAATAATTTAGTCAGCATTTTAACGTTCACATAAATCGTTCATCAAATTTTAAATGGAATAGGATCAGTTTGTATATAACATTCAGTTAATGGACCAATTTGACTTTATAACATTTAATAATCAAATACAAAAAATAATCAGAATATAATTGGAGGACCATTTATGTAATTTATCCAAATATTAATTAAACCTACTAATCATTATATTAATAAAAAAAAACAATTGTTCTTTATATTTATTGCTTCAAACGGTTAAATAAAATTTAAACATGAGTGTAAATCAATTATTTTCGACCATTGAAGCTAAAGTTTCACATCCACTTAGTTATAAACAGTAGACCTCAAAACACTTAAACTGCCATTGTTGATATATATCACGAGAACTTATAAAAGAATTGTGAGGAACAATTTTTCCTTTTACATTCACTTATCTGGACTGGATGAATGGGTCGTGGATGATCAAGGATGCCCGTATAACCTAAGACAGTGGCTTGGAGTGCACAGGGTAAATGCGCCAGCTTAACAGTATCATACACCTAGGGACGGCAGACAAATACAGCTTTGTGAATTTCGCACCGCACCCGTACCAGTTAGAATGAGAATGGGATGAGTTTGATGGATAATAGACGGGTGTAGATATAAAATGTTATATCCATCATGGGTAGTAGGTAAGTGATAGATTTAAGACCTTACCCGCACCGTATCTACCTGCTCCGTATCCGTCCGCCATATGAATTTTGAATCATTTTTATTTATAAACTTTGATTATGCCTTTTATTATGATATTTTATGTACTAAGATATTAATTTATTTTAAAATCTATGTTAATCTTTAAGTCTATATACTTTAAATTCAATTAATTTAGTTTGAAAAACTGATGATTTATGATCGTGCTTGAATTAATTAGGTTGAAAATTTATAATGTGTGAATAAGTAAAATTTATAAAAGTGTAAATATGTTTTAGCTAAGTTAACTATATATATTAGTTAGTTAAAGTTAAGTAGAATTTATATCAGTAAAAATACGTTTTAGTTAAATTACTTATCGTTAGTTAGATGTAGTTAAAGTTATATATATGTAAATATATTATACATACACTTAATCAGTTAATAAAATATGCGCAATTTTACTCTTTTTTATAAAAGTATGATTTATTTTTACATAATTTGATATTAGTAGTTGCTTGTAAGCATGTACAAGCAAATACGTTTTGAGTGATGGGTGTGTGAATAAATTTAAGAATATACTCATGTGAACGGGTGTAGATTTGAAAATTGTATTCACCATGAGTGATAGGTATGTGATGGATATAAAATTTTAGTTAAGTATAAATATAGAGATGTGATATCCACACCCGACCCGCCCATTTACCATCCCTACGTACACCTTTAACTTTTTATTTTATTTTATTTTGCATCGGTAATTCTAGGACAAGAATGGAGAAGTAAGGAGATAATGTTGAACGTCAACTTGGACAGCTTAAAAGACTCAGAACGTCAACTTGACTTTGTTAGGAGAAACTTGAGTCAACTCTTCTCCACTCTCTCCAATCCTTTTAACAAACCAATCCTTCTCTATTGAATCTTTGTTCTTCATTATCATTGTGAAGTTCACTAAACATATAATTAGTCTATCAATCTACATCCTTTAAGTCTTCTTCTTCTTCTTCTTTAACTGGTTTCTTAATACTAAGCTGAATGCATCACCAATCCATAGCCTTTAAACCCCTCCAATCCCCTTTCCCACCCCACCTTCACCCTCTTAACGCCATCCCTTTTCGCTGCTTTCCCCCACTCGTTTCATTTCCCAGCCATCCAAACACAACCACTTATTCACCCCGTTCTGCCGCCAGATGCCGGAGTTTCCATATCCCAGTTTCCAATCACCAACCTCGCTCTCTTCCATTCACAAACGCCATCAAAACCGTCGATGTCGCAACTCTCGGCAACCTCTGTGTTGATATCGTCCTCAATGTTCCCAAATTGCCCCCGTCATCCCCAGACGCTCGCGAAGCCTTCATGGAACAGTTGTCCTCTTCTCCTCCCGATAAGGTAAAAAAAATACTCTCTTTTTTCAAAAAGGGTTTTTCCAAATTCATGGGGTTACTTTAATGGAGAAATCACTAATTTTTAATCTATGGGTTTTTTGGGTTGTAGCGATATTGGGAAGCTGGTGGAAACTGTAATACGGCTATAGCAGCTGCAAGGCTGGGACTCAACTGTCTTTCAATAGGTTATGTTGGTAATGACATTTATGGCAAGTTTCTTCTAGATGTGCTTCATGATGAAGGAATTGGTATGGTTGTAATGGATGAGGAAACTGATTTTGTTAGTTGTCCTGGTCGTTCTTATGAAACTCTCATATGCTGGGTGCTTGTTGATTCTTTTCAAAAGCATGATTTTTGCAGGTAAAATAGAAGCACGTCTTTTCTATGTTTAGCTACAATGGTGGCTAATTTTGTTTGAGAGAAGGGTTGCTGAAGTTTTTTCTTTTTCCTGTTTTTTGTTTCATTAGTCCGTTAGATTTTTCTAAGGAACCTGCTTTTAGCTGGATGAGTACACTTTCTGAGGCAGTAAAGAGGGGGATTAAGCGATCGAAGATCCTTTTTTGCAATGGTTATGATTTTGATGAGCTTTCCCCTGGTTTGATATCCTCAGCTGTGGATTGTGCAATTGATGCTGCTACAGCAGTGTTTTTTGATCCTGGGCCGTGTGGGAAGAGTCTTTTATGTGGAACTGTGGAAGAACAAAAGGCAGTTAGGCATTTGTTGAGGATGAGCGATGTCCTTCTTCTAACATCGGAGGAGGTTTGTTGCTTTGCTTTTCATAGAATCAATGAACATTTTATTCCATTTTCCCTTTTTCTATGTTCTGGTTGTACTCCTGCATCAATGTCCAATGCCTTCCTATCTCATTTTGATGTCATTGTAAATGTTTTGATATCTTATATTGTCATCCAATATGCCTTACATTGCTGCAATTTTATTTTTTCTGTATACGAGTACCTCCTTCAATTCTTGACGTTGGAGAATATATATCATTATGCATGTGAAGATTGTTGATATGTAGTAATATTGTCAACATTGTTTGGCCTTCTATAGCATTTGATGTTTTCCTAATTTCACATCTCCAAGCTTTACCAGTTGTTTACCTGATTACTTCCATTAATGAACTTTCAGGCTGAGTCATTGACTGGCATAGCGGACCCTATACTAGCAGGGCAAGAGTTGCTACGTAGAGGAGTCCGCACTAAATGGTTGGTAGTGAAGATGGGCCCTAAGGGTTCAATTCTGATAACTCCATCAAGTATTTCTTGTGCATCAGCATTTAAGGTGAGTTATAGTCTTAGCTTCAATGTATATTCAAAAGTAGAACGGGTTATATAGCTCTTGAAACTGTACTTTTATATCTCATGGATACTGTAAGGTGTAACTTGCACTAGTTTCAGATACATATGGAACATCTTTAGGTTTCTCTCAGTATTCTAGACCATGCAATTTAACATGCCTATTTGTCCTCGAAATATGATCTATGCTGTCTGGAAGTTTTTGCACTATGTTATATGAAGTTACCTGACAGTTCTTTTGAATTTGGTCAATCTAACCTCTCTAGCTCATTTCGAATGTTTGATCAGGTGAAAGTCGTGGACACTGTTGGCTGCGGAGATAGTTTTGTTGCAGCAATTGCGTTTGGTTTTATACATAATTTTCCTTTGGTTACAACGTTAGCATTTGCGAATGCTGTGGGTGCTGCCACTGCCATGGGCTGTGGCGCCGGTAGGAATGTAGCAACATTGAAGCAAGTTGTAGAACTCATGGAAGGACATGACCTCAACGAGGATGACGATTTTTGGAATGAGCTAATTGGTGAACATTTGGACTCAAAAGAGGTTACTTTTCTGTCGAAAATGATTTTAAATGGAGGCAATGGCAGAATGAACCGTGTTGCATTCCGAAAGGCGGTTTCTGAATTGCTGCCTAAGCTTAAATCTTGTCAGTTGGAGGCAACCCTGTCACATTGATTGTCTGCAGCAGTCATTCAGCAATGCTGCATAGAATACATATCAAGTCCACTGTCCATATATGAACTCAACCTGGCAATACCCTAGAAGTTTATGGTTGGTATCAGATTTTAGTAGTTACGAGAAGATCTTCGGTGAGTTTATGAACACTTATTTTTTTTGGCGGCAGTCATGCTTCAATAGATTTCTGCAATGGCTGAAAGCCGATTTTGCATAGCTATGTATTTTTATAATTATTTGTTTTGATTTTGTAACTTGAAAGATTGCTTCTCCCAATATGTATCAGTTGCTAAAATTCCCATTTGATCTGTCTGCTATATCTCTAATGATTTTCTTTACTATACATGCACGTAAATGAGGGCATCCTGGACTGAGGAATACATCCAGTCGACATAATCGAGTACAAACCTTCTGATCCTAAAGAAATCCTGTGCAACCTCAATAACCATAACCATAATCAGTGCCATAGATTGAACCGCTGTCTTTGGCAGGTACATAGCTGACATGACGCATAGAGAGGAGCATGTACAGGATAGGGACTAAGCTCAGTGGTTGATCCGCTAGGGAAAAGTTAGAAAGAGAAGAAAAAAACTTGGGAGGGGAGAGTAAAATTCAATTCGAAAAAACTGAATAATTTAACTCAAGGCAAAATTATCGATTATTTTTGACTCGACTCGTAAAATTTTAAATAAAGTTTGGGTTGTAAAATGGAAATTTGAATAATTCGAAATTTTTGGTAATTAAAGAATTTATTTTTAAGTTCGAGATGAGTCTCTCAATTTTTTACAATATATATTGATATATGAAAATATGAAGAAATATATACATACATATATTGTATGATTAGAGAAAGTCATTTAAATTGAAATTGTATTATACTATAACATGAGAAATAATTAAAATTAAATTTTTATAAGAACTCGAAAACTCGAATCGAATCAAAAAAATTTCAAATAAACTTTGAGTGGTAAATATGACTTGTAAACTCGAATAACTCAAATTTTTTTACTCGATTCGATCGAATACTCACCTCTAGAAAAAAATTTTAAGTGATTGTGTTGCACTCAAGAAATCCGAAGTAAAACTTCAGTTCATCAATGTCTTATAAGAATATATTTGCTTAGGCTTGATAGACAATGTATTCATAGGACTTTTGATTTATATTTATAAACCTTTTTAATTTATTTTTAATTTATTAATCATGTGGAATGATTTTAATTATCTTGTGTTTAATTAAAGCTCTTAATATAAAACGATTTTAACATTTTTACTCTATTTAAATGTTGTTGGATTTATGGGAATGTGCGTGTCTTGGGCTAAGTCTCGTTAAAAGATTTTATGGATGTCTTTTCTGCTTGTGGTTTAGTGTGACGTGGTCGTTACATTACAAGTTAACTGTTATAACAGTTAACCGCTTAAAAATATAATAATTAATTATTTTTTAATAACTAGATATTATTTAATAACCACAGTAATAGTTAATCAATCATTTATGTTAAATGATAATCTACTGTGAATCTCTCTAATTTAGAATATAGAATTTAGAGTAGGGGTGTTTAAATTCGGGTACCCGGACTTTCGGGTAGTAAAAATAATTGGCCCGTGTTTCGATCCAGATTTTTTGGATATCCAAAAATTCGGGTAATCGGGTTCCCGGTTTTTTTAATTTTTTTTATAAATTTTAAATTTAATTTTTAAAAATATAAATAAAATTAAAAGTTCGAATTACATAATCCAACATTGAAATATAAAATTTTAAAGCCCTAATTACATAATCTAAACATAAATTTTAAGACCCAAATTACATAATCTAATTCAAAACATAAGGCCTAAATAAAATTTTTCTTTTTAATGTTTTTTTAAATATTTTTAATTAGTATAATTTATTTTAATATATAAAAATTAATGATTTAAGTATTAATGAATCTTAAGTTGATTTTCGTATTGGTTAATGCACATACAAAAATAATGCATATCTAAACGGGTAAAGTTCGAATTTTACCAACTCAAAGCACTAAATTTATAATTTTACAATGTTTCTTAATTTTCTTTTTTACAATGAATCCCTAATTGTTTTTAGAATTAACATTTGAGGGATCAAGATTTAGAAATTATGTTATTTGATTTAGAAATGTAACGAATATAAGTGTATTTTATTTAAATAATAATTATATTTAAAATAAAAGGATAAAAAATGTTAGGAACCGGGTACCCGATTTTTTAAAAAAAATTGACCCGGGTCCGACTCGGAACAAAAAAAATTCGGGAAAATACTTGATTTTTTATGTTTAGGTAGTCGGGTTGGGTATTTTTAAACACTCAGTTAATTATTTTATTTTTTGTATTTAAATTAAGATTTTAAAGTTTGAATTTTATAATATAAATATACAAAATTGTATTAAAAAATTTCAGTATTAAAATGTTACCCTACTTTAAACCACCTAATAATAAGAATTGAGTATAATTACACAAATACAATATTTTTAGATAAATTTTTGAATAATTATAAGATGATTTGTAATATATATTTTTATTTTTTTATCTCTTTAATAAAATATACATACATTATAAATAAAACTTTTTAAATTAGAATCTTATAAGATTAATAGCATCAAGAATACTTAAACAAATTTAGCCGCTGAAATCATTTCACTTCAGTAAATTAGAAGCTTAATTAGTTAAGTTAATACAGACATTCAGCTTAATTAGTAAAAGAATTATTGTTCTTAGAAATTATGGGTTCGAGCATCAATAATGTTAATATAGTGATTAAGCGATCAATATCAAATGGTTGAAATTATATTCTAAAATAGATATTATTAATTTAAAAAAAATAACGAATAATTAAAAATAATAATAAAATAAATAAATATTTTAAACATTTTTTTATATTTAAATGTTTTAATTTATTAGTGCTTCACTGTATATCATTTCCCATCACCGAATTTCCTTAATCAGTTTCATTACTGTTAAAGAAAAAGAAAATTTTGTACAAATCTTTTGATGTCTAATCTCATCTCATCGTATCAACTTCACCATCTTTACAATCATATAGCAATTATATGACATCTTATCTCAACCTCTACAACCAAGATCTTTTCCATATAAAACAAAAATATTTGTAAATGTTACTAAGATTTTAAAATTAGATATTTAATTAAAAGCTTAAATTTTAAAGTTTAATATAAACTTTTAAAAATCTTGGATAACCAAATTATTATTTTTTTAATTCTAAAGCTAAATCTTAAATTTTTAAAATTTTGAGGGTTAAGTTATGCCGCTGCACGAACTTGTTTGTTCGAGATAATTTTTTATCAAAGGCAAAATAAGATAAAAAAATGTTAGATTTTTCCCTTAAGAGGGGCAACTGACCCTAAATAAAAAAATCATTTAGAATTTTGACAGGTAGGGATTTAAAATAAAAAAATTAAAGAATCGTAGTTGAAATTTAAGATATAAATCTCTTAAATAAAAATTTTAAAAGAAAAGGAGATGGTATTTTATAAAATTTTATTGATCAATAATTATATCTTTATAAAAGATTGGTGCATTTATATAAGACGATGGGTTATCTAAATGATTAAAAATACATAATAATAAATCTCTAACTATTTTTTTACTAATCTTAACAGCTCTAATCAACAATGATACAGAACACAAAATCCAGGGACGAAGTTAGAATTTGAGATTGTGGGAGGCAAAACATAAATATTTAGAAATATGGGATAAATTCATAAAAAAAATAATTTTTAAAAGAATTTAAATATGGGGACAAAAAGTAAAAAAAATCTTCAAGGGTGGATCGCCCCCCACCCAACTGCAACGTGGCTCCGTTCCTGACAAAACCTACATGTATTCGTTTAGGGACGGATCTAAAATTTTATGTAAGAATATAAATTATTAAGAAGTTATATTAGAAATATAAAAAGTATAATTAAAATTATAAGAGTTTAGAGGTATAGAATTAGATTATTAATATAAAATATATATAAAATATAAAAAAATTAAAAATTTTAAAGGATGTGACTACCCTAAACACCTATTAAGTTCGTCCCTGTAATCACCGAAAACATACCCTCGTGACTAATTAAAAAACACTTATTTCTTAAACAGTAATAATCTTATTGATTTTAAAGCTCAACTAAAAAATATGTATGGATAGGAATGACACAACGTTTGAACATGCTTCAGATGTGGAAACAGAAATGGGATATTTCAAAAGATTTGGTTTGACTTTTAAGGATAACATATTTTGATATAGTAAGAGTAAGGGTGTAGATCGTATGTTTTTAATTGTGTCATATTGATACATTATTTTAAATTAATAAGTTTAGGGTTTAAGGTTATGGATTGTAGTTAAGGTTTAAGAAATTAGGGATAGAGTTTAGAATTTAGAAAAAAAGATGTTAAGATTTAAAATTTAATTTTTAAAATTTTTTAATAGGATTAAAAAGAGACATGATATGGGGACATGATTTCTACTCGTAAAAGTAACGAATAGTCTACATTTATTCTAATCATGATCCTAAATCCTAAATTATAGACACTAAAAATAAACTATACTCTAATTCTATAAATCTTAATCTTAAATTTTAATTTTAAATCTCAAACCTAATTTTTAATCTTAAAACATAAAAATAAAAATAAAAAAATTCAAGATTTTTATTCACAAAGGATTAATTGATCTTTGTTTTTAGCTTTATAAAAACACCAACTTTACTGCTTAACTCAATCATGGTGCTCACTATTTATTTCTTTTCTTCTTTATTTATTCTCAATGTTTATCAAACTTTCCTTCTGCCAACCAGTGGACTAACCCATCAAGTTTTAACTACCTCGATCGATACCCCTATGTGTTGAAAAGGAGTGTTATAGCTATAGGTAGGGTAATGTAGAAATTAGTGGACTCAACCATCAAACAAGAATATCTCTCCCCATAGACACGTATATAAGGACCCCATTGCACAAAACTTAAGCATGGAAAAATCAAATACATACCTGCCTGATGCTTCTACTTGCCATCTTTGTTTATGTTTTTTTTTCCCTCTTGGGCGTCTATAACATGAACTGTTGCGGGGAGTGTCGTCTGGTTCGAAGCCATTCATCTGAATCTTATGTCTTTTGAATGATTTCGGACCAGGCTTCATTCCCCGCAACTGGATAATATGTATGCTCCGCTTCACTGTCCCAAGGATATCTTCATTTACTGCAATCAGCAAGTAGAGCTGGAATCAAGAAATCCTAAGCCAATGGATCAGAGAAGACAGAATTCAGATACCTAACCTGGAATTATAATAGGTGAAAAGTAAGTTTAGAATTCGTATCCTTGTTTCCTTTTTTTAAAAATATTTTTTTATAGACATAGAGCTCAACTCAAGGTGAACAAACTCTGAATCCTAAAGTTCCATCTTCGTCTATCTTTTTGGTTGGTTTGGGATTTGGAGTGTTGACTGAGTAACTTTTGGTTTGAAACTTGAACGCCGACAGAGTGGAGAATGTGTGCTGTTAGGTGAGGTAGGTGTACTTGATATTCTTTTCAGGCATTCACAATAATCCTTCGAAAAATTCGATTCGGATTAATCAACTAATAAATTAGATACCGATAATAATAAAAAACGTTAATGACATTAACGACAAACATCCCTTCAAATATTATTGTAACAAATATACCTACTGCATTTGCAAATTTCCTTTCCCTAGATTTGAAACAACAAATTAAACAGAAGATTAACCCTGAAGAATTGATGTTAGAATGTGAGAATGTTTATCATATATGGAAAGAGCAGAACTCATACTCCCGGTTCGACACAGACCATTATTATAACTCAGAACACTAGGCCGACAAAGAAATAGAACCATTTCCCCAAACAATGTAGTTGTTGCTACGACAGAGAAAAAGATTATTTCCACAAGCTTTATCACAAATCTTTACTCTTAAAATTAAAAAAAAAAAAAAATGACTGATTTCGGTGGGAGTGAATAAAAATTCTAGCATGGTAGGAGGTTTAAGACAAAAGGATGTAGTACTCAAAATTTATAATGGTTTTAGTTCCAAAAATAAAATTGTGCAACCTATATTTTATATAGTTATATAGTTATATTTTGTACTAGTTAAACTCTTATAATTTTACACCTTTATATTTTAATATAAATTTTCGAAAGTTTTGATCCCCTTACATGAAATTCTAAGCTTGTCCCTGGTTTTAGAATATTCAGATAGATGTTTATATATTAAAGTTTATCACCAAAAAGACATTAAAAATATTAATATTATTTTTTCGATATTAATAAATTAATAAAAATATATTTAAAAATTTTAAAACTATATAATACAAATATATAATTAATTTGATTTTTAATCAGATTAAACCGAATTTAATTTTTAATTAATTTTTAATTATTTTTATAAGATAAAAATATATATTTTATACTTAAAATATTATAGATATATTTTATATTTTAAAAAATAAATTTTTAATAAATATTTATAAAAATATATCTTAAAATTTTAAGTGAATACACTAATAGAGATATAATAAAAAGGCTACGATTTCCGTACTACTTCTCTATTAAAGAGTTTTAACTTTTTACAACTTTATAATAAATACTTAGAAAATATGTAGGATTAGAAGTCTTCTTTCATTTTTATATAAGTACTTTAATTAAATAAACAATATTTAAGGTAAATAAATAGCTCAGCTAAATATAAAAAATACCAAATCTTAAACCCTAATTAATAGAGCAAAAATTATGTCTCTTTTTCGTGTTTTTTTTTGTCTTCTTTGATTTTTTTTTAAAAATTTGAATTTTAAACTCTAAACCCTTATTTTTTATATCTTAAACCCTAAACCGTACACCCTAAAAAATACATCCTACCCCTAATTCCTTAAACCCTAACCAAAACCCTTAACCTAGAACCCTAAACCCTCTAATTTAAAATAGAAACATAAATGAAGACATATAAAAGGGGCAGATGATTTGCACCCTAATTAATAAGCCGATATCTTTTCATTCAAGGCTTCAACTTTTCTCTCAAGACGGCAATTGTTAACATTGAACACATACCAAAGAAGGTGAATTGATGCTGAAAATAGCATGAATTCTTCTAACTGTATATATTGCTTAGTTATGGAACTTAGTTTTAGTATTGTTTGTTGATCATTCGCATCTGTGTCGGCTTTATCGCCTTGTATGCAAATTATTTAAGCGTTTGAGACATGTATCCTTACATTCAAAAGTGTCTCTTGTATGTTGAAGAACCATTTTTTTTTTCAGGAACATGATTGTAACTTGATATATCGGATAAGTGAATTGCCTGAAGAACTTCTTGTCCTTATTTTGCATTCGCTATCCGTGAAACAATGCTGGTTCTTCGAAGTTTGTCACGGCTAGTCTAAACTTCGAAGGTTCGAAGATGTTACTGCCGAGTACCGAGGAGCTGCAAAAAGAAAAGGATGTGTTTGTAGAATGAATTACTCGAGTTCTAGACTCACATAAAGCCAGGACTATAGATGAATTGAGAATTTATTTTGATTTAACACAACAACATAGCCATGATATTCATAGATGGATAGAGATTGCATTAAGGAAGAGGGTTAAAAGGATAGAACTGGATTTCACACCACGCAGATTTATTGGTTGGCGGTTTTATGTCGAAGAAGATTACATGTTGATTCGTCCGAGATTAAGTCCCTGGCCAGTCTCTGTTTCAAACATGTGACCCTAAGTGGTCAAGTTCTTGAGACATTCCTTTCCGATTGTCCCTTACTTGAGTCATTGCATGTCTCTGATTCAGAATCACAATAGCTTACAAATCTGAATGTATGTGGGACATTATTGAGGCTGAAACACTTGCATATATCTTTCTGGACCGGCATCAAAAGGATTGAGGTTTATGCACCAAATTTGGTTTCTTTTGAGTATAGTGGAGAGGAAAATAGAACTTTGCGTATACACCTGAAGTATGTACCCCAGCTTCGGGATGTATCGTACGGGGTGCCGTATGGCGTACCATGGGATTCTATAAAAGGGGACGTGAGCTTTTGCCAAGCCTTTTCCAGCTGTCTATCTATTTATGTTTTTCAACTAGTGAATCTATCGTTACAGTTCGAGGCCGACATTAGTGTAAGTTTATCTAAATAACATATTGATATATATATATATATATATATATCCTAGTTTTGATTTGATTTTGTGGTTTGAGTAACATCGGTTGTTTAGTAATTCGATTTGAAGATTCAATTCTGTCCAAAATTATCAAACTTTCGATACTTGACTTGTAAAGTTCGTAATTTATATCTTCTATCAAAACGAGTGCTTATAAATCTGTTATCTCTAATAGATTCTTCTTCTCTGTTGATTAAATTCAAAGTTGAGTTAAATATCTTAACTCTATCATGTTAGTTGAAGCAGCTAGTTAGTATGATTATGTATGCATGTATGATCTAAGACATTATAATATTGTTAGCTGGAAGAAGGTAATGCAATTGAAATGAAGAAAGGAAACAAAGCAGTTTGGAAGTTAATCGAGGAAGTGGAGACAATGATAATTAAGGACGAAAAAAGATATAAGATGTAGAGACTGAGGGAAGTGGAAATAGTTGGCTTTGGTGGGGCTAAACCAGATATTGCATTCCTTGTTTACAACATTGTGATAGATACTTGCGCACCCCATTGGGACCATACAACCCTGTTTTATGAGCGATAAATAAAGAAATTCGAAGAAGTTAGAGAGCTTGCTTATGATCTGCTTTTGGACTATCGGCCCGAAGGAATTAAATTTCTGGTACGCTAATCAATTAGTTACTTGTTTTAAGAATTTTTAGTACATTTGTTTCAAAAGTAACAAAGAAATGTTAGTATATTAATCTAAATGTTTCATATAAAAAGTCTTGTTTAAAGTTTGAATAGCATTTAGCATTTACCATATGTTCTTCCATTTATATCGGTACATTATGTTGCAACATATATGGGAGCATCGACCGAAACATAACGTAAAACGATTGATTAGGACTCAAACAGAGCAATTCAAATACAAATTCCAGATTTGATCTATAATATAGCTTCACAATTACAGCTAACTGGATTAAGATTTAACATTTCATCCTGTAAAAAAATTATCAACAGTGAAATGCATCTAGCATTGAGGATCCAATGTCAACCTTTATTAAAAACAAGTCTAGAAACGTAATTACAAATTAAAAGTAAAAAATTGCTTTAAAAAATTGCAGAAAAACAGAAAAATAATAATTTTGGAGAGAAATATAGTAAAATTTAAAAACTTGATAACTTCACCAGCTTGATTGGTTAGCACTTCAGTTCCACCACTATCTGCACTCATCCCATAACAAAAAAGAGTTTTTTACATTATTAGCTAATTTTATGTCACGGACTTAATTCATTCAAACTCGATCCGTGCGACATTAGCACTTCTTGAACAATACTAACAAATTTTACTTCCAAACTAGTTGATGGCTAAACAAAGAAAGAAAAAAAGAAGGCAAAGGATTTTAAAAAAGAGCTTTTGTATTAAGCTTGTAAGGATGTTTTACAAGATGTTCAATTCTTCGGTGAGTTGCTAAATGAAAGGGAGTCCTATTTATAGGCTCTCACCTTCTGAATGAACGGTTATGATCTATTTGATCGAACGGTTAATATGTTGCCTCCCAAAATATCTTACAAGAACCTACATTTATCTAGACATTTCTAGATATATCTTATATGTCTATAACTATCCAAAAGGTTCTAAAAAACTCCAAGATCTTTCAGAGTTGTCTCGAGTCTTTTAGGTCTTCGTAAGTGGGTTTAAACTTGGATAGAATGTCTCGGATCTTTCTAGAACACTATTGAATGTGTTTTGGTCGTCTTAGTCCCTTATGGTGTCTTCCTTGGTGCTAACTTGCTTCAAAATGGCCCAAAAAATGGTAAGAACTTTGGCTTGAATTTATAGGCTCCTAAATAGATATGATAATCAAGCTTTTTTTTCATTTAACGAAAAAAAAACAGCAAGAGATTAATAGTATACGGACGAGAAACTGGTAAATGCTCATGCTGGCATCGATGGTAATCTTGCGACCGAAATAGTTCTCCAATTTGTGTTCTTTTATTGCCTTTGGTGCATTGTCTGCTAGAAGCTTCGTTAAACCCTAATCATCAAAATTAAATCCGAAAACTCACGTTAATATTCAAATAAAGAAAGCCCCAAATATTCCATTTTTATATGGAACTGTTTGATAAGCAACTCGCCTTAATGCCCATTGTTGGACTTGGTAGATGCTAGAGAAGGAACAAGGAAGAGCAGCGGCGGCAAGGGTTTAGAATTTGAGGTTGTTTAGTTTTTGTTATATTTTGTAATTAGTCCTTATACTGTTTGTAAATATAAATTTAGTCTAATTTGACTAATTTATAACGATTTTTGAAATTTCAATCATGACCTTGAAGGGACTAATTACAAAATGTCTTTTAGGATTAATAAATAACATCCTATTATATATATATATATATTAAGAAGAGGATAATAGCATTATAATAAATTGGTATTAAAAACAGGAACAGAGCTAGGATTTAATATTGGGAGGGGCAAGAGTCTAACAAACCTTTAAATTTAAAAATTAGAAGGAGCAAAAACCCTATTTAATTAAAATTTAAACTAAAAAGAATTAAAAATACAATTATACCGAAAATTTTGGGAGGGGTTGTTGCCCCTCTCACTCCCTACACAGCTTCGTCCCTGATTAAAAATGTTTTCATGTATATGAATAAAGAAATTTTTAGTGTGTAAATTGAATTTAATTCAATTGTCATTGTCATTGTTATTATAATATATGATATAAAATCAAACATATTTAAGCAGATAATATCTTCTGATTTGTAAGGAAAAATATGATTTGAGAAATATACCCCCTATGAAATTCTAACATGATTGGAGGCTTAAGACAAAAGGATGTCAGAGAAATTTCCAGGCTTTGCATGGAACCAAGTGATGCAATTGCAGTTTGGTCTTCGAAACCATGTCGGCTATGTTGGTTAGCCTTTACGTACTTCACATGCCTGGCTTTGTGCAAAGACTGACTCCAATTTGACTTCAATAATTCTTCACAGATATGAAACAAACAAGACAATGGAAGTTGATGGGTTCAGCAAACGCAAAAAACAATCCTATCTTTACAATAATAATACAGATTATTGACTGCTGTTAAGTCCATCTCGTTTGACCGGACCAATTCGTACATCTTTGTCATCTCATGATATAGTGTATAGATATGTTTTTACAGTTCGGACTGCACTTCTTATATTGTGCCCTTCTAACAATAATCGAAATTGAAGTCTTTTTTCGAAAATATAATGTGTCACATTCAACTTCGAACATGCTTTATGCTTGAGTTCAAATGTTGAACTCTTCTCGCCGATAATTGAATCAAATTCGAATAACTTTAGAGCACATATGCCTATATCAGTAGACAGACTCAATAAAATATATTCTAATTGGAGGCGTGTTGCAGACTGAGATAAGTGCAGCCCCACAAGCCCTGAATAGCCGAAAATAAGTCCAAAGTACCCAACACACAGATTCAGTTCATCAAAGCCTTTTCAAGCATTGATTGCCAAGAAAGATCAAACAGTTTTTTCTTACAATTTAAACCCCAATTCTTACAGCCAACATCAAAATCCTAAAAAGGCTATGATATCATACCTTCTGAAACCAAATTAGAAAGGAAAATGAAAAAGAAAATGCTCCCATATATATCCTTGCGAACCGATTAGCCGACCGTTAGACCGAACATCGAAAGGCTTGATACCACAATTTCCCTATGTTGCAGATTGTGATGGTAATTTTGGATGGTTATGCTCACCTTCATAGGTAACAATAAGCATGGATGGCTCTTCCAAGCACCTCTCTACATGCTTCCTTGCAGGGCAACCTCTCATGGTGCTACATTTGTAATAACCCCTGCACCAGTTGAAAACAAATTACAACACATTCAACTTACATGCACATCGAATTCATATATTGAATCTCGGTCTTTATATGATATTACCTAGGGTGAGGCGAGCCCTTGATCGGCTTCTGCCCGTATTTCCTCCATGAATAATCATCAGGAGGAATGTCAGCAAGCTTGTTACTGATTGCAGGCACCTTGATTGACCTCTTCACTCTATGTTTCCTGTCCAATACAAGCGCTGTCAATTAAGTACAAAGTGGGGAAACAAAACTAGATCAAATAAGAGGAAAAAAAAACTAGGATTTAACCTCTTTTTAGAGCAATGGCATCTACCAATAGGTGCACTACTTGCACATTTGATCTTCTTGTGCTGGGAGCATCCTTGATCCGAGGATCGATGCGGTCCGACTAAATGGAAGGCACTCCCAGTCCCACCAGTACCATGATTCAAGTTAGCTACACTTCCATCTATGCTCAAGGATGAAATGAAAGACCTTGTAGATGACATGGTAGGTGTGCAGCTAGAGCCATCAAAGTTGAAGTTAATCCCACTACTATTTCTCTTCCTAAACATCATCATTTCAGCTTGTTGTTTCATTTGCTGTTGTTTTTGGAGGAAAAGATAATGCCCCAAAAGAGGGTTCTTCCTATTCGAACTCGATTCGAGAGACGGTTCGACTAAACAGAGAGATTTCTTAGCATGTGAACTCAGTTCTTGGACATTTGAGTGTGGAGTGTCCAAGAGGTTGGCCTGAGGACAAGGGGTTTCTGGTTTCCTTAGCCTCCTCACTCTTGCATGTCCCAAACCAGAGTTCAGAAGGGAAACTACTCTTTTGAACTTAAAAACAGCTTCCCCAGTTTCAGACATTAAATGTCTGTAATTAATCTGGTTTTGAGGCTGAGACAAAATACTCAAAACTCTATGGGAGCTCTCTATTGCTGCTTTGTTAGCTGCCTCAACCTCCTCCATATTACCCCAAAGAAAGAAAGCAAATCACCTAAACTAAAACATACACTAGAAACAGCAAAACTGGTAAAACATCAGATCTTTATGCAATAAAACGAAACATCCCATAGGAGCACAGGTCAACCCAACAGGGAGTTCTGCAACTTAATTTTAATGGAAAATTTGGCTAAAAAAGGCCAATTCTTTTGGTTTCTTCCAAAATAGAGACCGAATGAAAGCAGAAAACAGTTGCTATCATTAGTAGAAAACAAAGAGAAAATTACCAAAAAAAGAACAGACCTTGTTGGACTTCACAGACGGCTATGACAAAACAAAGAGGCCATTTTTTTTCTTTCTTTCTCTACTTGTGTCTTACAATACTCATAGAAACAAATGAAATAGAATTGTCGGGAGAGAAACTGAACTCAAAGTAAGAACATTTTCAATGGAGAGAGATAAATAAAGAGAAAGGTGATGATTTCAATGAGCTTGACAACAGAAGAGAACAAGAGAGAGGGTGAGGAAAATGAAACTGCCATCCTTGTCACAGATTTGAAGGTGGGTCCCCAGCAAAGACCTTGGGTTTATTCGTTTTCCTTGTGCCATTTCTGGTTTTTTAATGCGAAATTAAGTACTATTAAGTTCTTCATTGGCTACTGTTCTGTTTCTTTCTTACATGAGACTACCATTTTCAGCTGCCTGTTTTTACTTCCTTCCGTAACCAGGTGTGATACTGCTTTCACGTTGCTGTCCTGTCTTTGTCTTTTACTTTAAATTGTTTTGTTTTACGGTTTTGAAAGAAAAAAAATATTTAAAAAATTCTAAATCGTTTTTTGTACGTGATATTTTTTTAATTATAATGTAATTTTGACTTAAATTTTAAACATTTTATATATCTAACAAAAAAAAATATTTTTTATTTATAATTATTAAAGCTCAAGTTCACATTTAATCTAGTTTATATTTAATATCCGAGTTATCTCTTTAATTACATTTATTGTGTTTGAAGTTCAAACCTACCTTAAATGCAAACTACATTCTTTTTTTATTCAGATACAGTGAGCAAACTACATTCCGTACTAGTTAATAGGGGTGATAATGAGTTTGTCTGGCTCGCGAGCTATTCGGACTCGACTCGAGTGAGTTCGACTCGGGTTCGGCTCGAGATCTAAACTATAAATAATTTGTTTAACAACGAAAAATAATAAAATAATTGATAATAAATCCACTAAAAATAAATTAAATAAAATAAAATAAATATTATCAACTAAAACAAATTGTCTATTTCGAGCCGAGCTCGAGCCTAAAATTCCGAGCTCGACGAACCTCGAGCCGAACCCAGATATGCATGTTTTCGAGCTGAACCTGACCTAACTCGAAATTAGCTCGGCTCATTATCGCCCCTACTTGTTAATCAAGAGTTGGGGGGAGTGTTAGGAACTTTTAGAAAATTTTTAGAACATAACGTAATATATCGATAAATATTATTATTTTTTAATAATTTTAAATGATTATTAAAACCTAAAAGATTAAAATGTAATTAATTATATTTTAAAATAAAATTAAAAATATATTTATTAATCATTCTCGTTATCTACCCAAACAAATAAAATCATAATTATATTTATTTTTTACGTAATATTTTTTTATAAATATTGTTATATTATTAATAAAAATATAAATTTATTTAATATTATTTAGTGAGTTTCAACATTTTTTTTAATTTTTTTACCTAAATTTCATCCACGATGTAACCTAATATGCATTATTCCTCCAATCATTGAGAAAGCGATAGCCAATTTAAGCAATTTAGTCTTGCATTGAAAATTATTTCTCTTAGTATATTCTTATTAATTTATTTTTTATTTAAAGTTCTGAAACTTTTATTTTTTATTTTCTTCAAACAATTTCCAAATTATATATATTTGAAAATTAAATTATGTACTTGCTCATTATAAAAATAACTAATTAAAATATTTAAATAAATCTTTAAAAATTATTTTCAATGAATTTATAATAAATATTTCTATAATCATTACGGATGCAAATGGAGGGAAAGGTAGGCCTGTGCTCACCCTAAACTTTTTAAAGTTCATATATTTGGCTAGGGATGGGCACGGGTTGGATTTTCGGCCCACTCGCACCCGACCCGAAAAATTACACCTTCCACCCGCCACCCGACCCGACCCGATTTTAGGGTGGAAAAAATCCGACCCGACCCGACCCGAATCATTAAAAAATTAAAATTTTAGGGATTAAACTGTAAAAAAAATAAAATTTAGGAATCTAATTGTAAAAATATTTAATTTTAGTGACCTAATTGTAAAAAAATTTAATTTTAGTGATCTAATTGTATAAAATATATATAAAGAGGGATCATTATTGCAAATATCCCTAAAATATATATGGAAAAATTACATTATTAGTCCCGGGTCGGGTCGGGTCGGATTTTTTTCACCCTAAACCCGAACTCAACCCGAGACCACCCTTAAAAAAAACCGACCCGAACCCCAATTTTTCACCAAAAAATCCGACCCGATCGGACCGGGTCGGAACCCGTTGGGTTCGGGTTCCGTGCCCATCCCTATATTTGGCTTTGATTTTTAAAATTTTTATGAATTAGTCCTTAAATTTTTTAAATTTTTTTGATTCGTGCACACCCTGAAATTTTAAAATTTTATGATTTGTACCCACCCTAAAAGATATTTAAATTTATGCTCACCTCACAAATATTTCTAGATACGTCACTTCACTATAATCAATAATGTTTTATGTCTTATTCTTTTACTCTTACACTGTAAAGAAAATTAATCATAAATCATTATCGGCAAACTGGCAGTAAACTGTAAAGTTGGTAAATCATTAAATAATTCACAAAAAATTTAAGCACGTAATGCATCCATCCATAATCCTACTTTTTATGTACAAAATTTTACCTTTTATAAGATGTAACTTTAACCTAAACAGTAAATCATGGTTAGAGAAGAAGCAGGAACTTTACAAGATGTAACTTTAACCCAAAAAAAAAAGATTTAATATAGGAGCTTATACGTTACTAATATAATTTTTGTCTGATATTACATACACTAATAATCTTAATCTTATATTATAATTGAGTTTGTTTTAGTTGATGATATTATCGATACAATACATAAAAAAATATAGGAACGAATATAGATATCTTTAAGTTTATAAAAAAATGAATTTAAATAGTATAAATATTATATTAAATTATAAGAATAAATAGTAAACACAGTATAATAATAGATTTCATTATCATTTAATAACTTTTTTTTGAGGCTGTTGCATGGTAAAATGGTCATTTTTTCTTCTTCTTTTAATGCCCATTAGGTTATTTTTAAGGGGAAAAAAACTTTACTTGGTATCATGTGTAAATTTTATAATAAATTTCATTCTGTTTTATTTTAACCTTATTTTAATCTATCTCACTCTAAAACATACCATTTATATAATATTGGGTTTTTAAACGTACCATTTTCCTTGATGGAGGAAAATAAATAAAGCGTCACTTTGTCTCAACTTATACCCATCAAAAACATCCCGTCAATCTGTCCCCTTTATCGGACGAATATTTTCCAGCCAACACCCGTGGCTTTTTCGAGAGAGGGAAAGTAAAAGAAACACTATTCTTGGGATTTCACAACCTTTTTTTTTTTATCGGCACAGGGATTTTTTTTAACAAGAAAAAGAAATCTAAAGGGAAATAAAGCAAACAAGTGTCTTGGGATCTGAGATGACTGACGAGTGAGAGCTTTTAAGGTGGAGCATCAAGTATGCATGATTAGAGTTTACTAAATAAAGTATCTCTTTTTGCATGGGGTTGGGGTTGGCCTCTTCGCACTTGACTTGCCTCATTTGATGAGCTTAGGCTTAGACACTGAAACCAGACGAGAATCCGTGGGAGAGACAAGCATTGTTTGTATCCCACATAATAAAAAAAAATTATAGAAAAGCAACGGTTCTGTTCCTCTTTTGAAACGGATTAGTGACTGAGATTTGATGAGTTAGTAAAATAATTTGTCTATTGGTATGATTAGGAATAAATTTGTGAGTAAACCTTTTTTCTTAAATCAACAAACAGTCCCAACGTACGAGTCTCTGAAATACCTTTGCAGAGGACTGTGGCTGAGGGAAGAGCCCACCTTGACCTCACAACTTAGTGGAGGCTGTACGTGCCTTGTGCCTCGAGGTTTTACAAATTCCAATCGGCAAAGGGATTGATTCATAATTACTAAAGACAGGACAGGACGTTTAGAAGGGGAGTTATCAATGTGAACTCAGAGTCCGCACTGAAATTGACTACACATTCACACTCGTGTACAGAGAATATGCAGTGGTGTGCCGAGGCAGAAAAGAAAAAGGGGTTCCGGTATTTGCCCACCGCCCATCTTTTGCAGTTGCCAGTGGGTAAACGTTTGAACGAGGTGTTTCCTAGGGGTTGGCAAATGGCAATGACTCCATGCCACGCCTCCTTAATTAATGGGATGATCAAATGATTTGGATGTAGTATCGTGTAGTACTCAACTTCAATGGGGCTACACTCTACATCCTGGAGCAGAGACAATTATCAGAGATAGGGTCCACCTCCCACTCTGCTTTTCCACAGTTTTTATCCAAAGGGAAAACATAAGTAACGTGCACAGTCGTGAACTTAATCCATAGAATGTGAATCAGAAAATAAGGAATGTTCATATTTTAATTTTCCAGGAAAATTTCTATAATCCCAGAACTTTCAAATAAAATTTCATCAAAGTACCCTCACGTCCTCTAAATCAAGCTATTGTTTCCTTCCCCTTCCTTTCTTCGCTGGCTGTGCTTCCATCTGCTCTTTCCCTGTAATTTCTGACATGTCCACTGCATCATACGGAAGAATGCTAAATTAGTTTTAAAAATATCCAGATACATGCACTGGTAAATAACAAGAGATGTGCAACAAAAAGTAAATGATATCAATATGTCCACCACCGGTTTTAAGAATCTTATCCAGTTAGATTCTTGATTATGAATTTTCTTTGCATCATTGAAACTTTAAGCCAATTTTCTACCGGTTTAAATTTAAGATTTTAAAAGATGATTACTTGCAGGAATAAGGACATCCGAGCAGAAGTCAATGACTACATAAAATATCATGTTTCTTTCCTTACTGAGCTCTTAGAGAGACTTAAGTTCGAAAAACAATACCATCAGGTCCCCGAGACATCAAAGTGAAGAATATGTTGTTCAGCTTCTCCATCTTCTTTGCCTCCTGTGCCTGATCTGTCTTGAACTTGAGGCACTGATAATATGTAAAACAGACCACATGAGCAAACCCAATAGGCCATAGCATATAGCTTAAAAGTAGAGTAACACCAAGTTGAGATATCATGCACCCCATTTAAAAGTCTCAAAGTTACAACCAGATAAATATGATTGGAAAGACAGAGTCACAGAGGGAGACAGAAGCAGGAGTCAAGATTTAATTGTTAGTGCCTGATATATAATATTAGTCCAACAAGAAGATTATCCTACTTTTATAAGTGATCTCACAACTAAATTTGAGCCTTTAAAATAGTCCAGAAGCTATTAGCTGATAGGCGCAGGCTCCAATCAGGCTCTTAAACATTCAACTTGAGATATCAAAGCAACAGGCGATTCTTCTTATCTACTGTATCCTTTACCATATGTCCATATCCAACCATAGCCCACACAGCACACTGGACCTTGGGACTACAATTATGCTCTTGCATCATTTAAGCTTGAGATATTCGGGTCAAAATGAACAATTGACCCTTTTCTGTCATCATATCCTCAACCCTCAAAACTAAGGATGTATGTTCTTCAGATAACTGATCATCTAATGGGCAATGAGACATAGGTCAGATATACCTGACGGGTTTAAATTTGTATACTTTTTACCGCCTTTAAATTCACGGTTTCAAGTACAGACTAAATTTTGTGGGTTAAAGAGAAACTTATCTGAACACAGCTGAGCCATTCAGATTTCATGGAAAGAAAGGACATCCATAAAGGAATTTTCAAGACCTCAAAACAAGGAAAGACTCAAGAGCCACATGCCGTGTTTTACTCCTATTAATAATAGATAATTTCAACATAACACCAGACTGTTATCCCTTTGCCAGTTAATGCTACCCTCATTGAAACAGATTCCTAAAAATCTTTGACAGCAATTTCCCTACCCTTCCCTTTCCTGCCAAGAGTTTAAAGAAAACTAACAAACATAGCATATAGGCCCTAGCAAAATTCACTCATGCATTATCACTACTTATGATATAGTCAAATGTCTAATAGCATCTGTAATTTGGGGCCATAAATGGAGAAAAGAATCAGTTTATCTGCTATTTCTTATGTATATTTTAAATAACTTGCCTCAAGAAAATTTAGGAAACAAATCTTCATTTTCCTTTAAGTACTTGTGCCTGACAATTGTCCCCAATGCATATCCAGACATGATTATGGGGATATGAGTCTATGACCCTCCAAATACATAGAAAAAAATGAGCATACCCATGTAGGAAACATATCTAATCTCACAAACATTCAAGTCCACAAGAAATTTTACCAAGGGGCAGACCAGGTTCATAAGGCTATTTCAAGAAACCTACATCTTCCATTATATTTGATCAAGAGTTTTGCCTCTTTCTCTCTCCCTCAACAACATCACCATGTCACCGAAATTCTTTAGTCTTTTTTTGGAAGGCATATTTTTACCAGTCTGTTAACACTTAAAAAAATGTTTCACAATGCAACAACTTCAGAAACAGAGATGTAGCAATAAGATATCACTGCTGCAATTCCTCAGGGATGCTAGAAAGGATAAAATACAATCTCAAGCACGTTATCCACATAAAGCATCTGAGCAAATCCTTTCAACGTAAACAGATGTTGCGATTCTCACACATTTTTTCCAATTAATCTCAAATCCAACCTAATTCTTAGCGAATAAACATCAATTAACACTTCTCCAAAACAATTGAATCTAACAAAAGCTACCACACAAACAATTAGGGATATTCAATTCATACCTCTTTGTTATCCGTAACCTTCAAAACCAATTTTCCATCACAATGTCTGTACTTCATGCAATAACGCGTCTAGGTCCCCCGATCCAAATCCAGAAAAATAATCCCGAAAGAAATGGTAAGAATCATATTTGATATTTCGAGAATCTTTAATTGTTCAGCAGTGCGGAACTTCCTTTATATATTTTCATATCAAAGACTAAATAGGGTAGGCGACAGCCGACAGAGTAAAAGAGGGAGAGTAAAGTTAACATACAGATTCAGGATCGGCCCGGAACAACTGCACAGTTCTCTCGACGAACTCGTCCCACGATGCTATATAAACCATTGAGTCGTCAATCGAAGAAAAACCAAATTTCAATGAGTCTCTAAGCGGATCGTCGTCAGTCGCACTCAAAAGGCAAAGCAGAGTTTTCCTTTTTATTGGTTTTTCCCATTTTAGGGGGTTTGGAATGTCCGATTTTATGAAATACAAATATAGAATTAATGTTTCTAAAAAATGTTTATTGGGTTAAAAATAATTTAAAATTAAAATTAATGTTTTTTTCGTATTTTGTAAAGTATTTTTAAGAAAATTGAAATTTTTATTTTTATTAAAAAATATTTTAAAATAAAATCATTTATTTACATTCATTTATATTACTAATATTTTATATTTTTAAATATATATAAAATAAATATTTTATTTATTTAAAAATATTTTTTATAATTATATTTTTAAAATAATTTTTTATCGTATTTTTTTAAAAGTAATATCAAATTGATTTTAAATTAAAAACACATATCGTCAGATTATTTATTTTTTTACATTAAACCATCAAAATTTATAAAAATAAATATCATTGATTTTAAATTAAAAACACATATCGTCAGATTATTTGTTTTTTTACATTAAACTATCAAAATTTATAAAAATAAATATCAAGTTTTAAGTTTTATTACAAAATAAATATCGTAACTTTAACCGCTGCTGGTTGTTAAAGGTTTTAGTGTTTAATTAGTTAATTCACCAAATCAAGTCAATAAAAATTAAATCAAACGTATTTTTTAATCGATTGTCAAATCAAGATTTATTTAAACATTATTGATTGAATCAAACATAGTTCACTTGATTAGGTTAATTTTTAAATCAACCAAAATTTGTAATAAATTTTCATAATTTAATTTACAGATTATAATGGGACAAATTTTTACTAAAATTATCCAAAATTTTAAAATTTTGATACAATTTTGACTTTATATAATAAAAATATAATTAGGTCTGATTTAACTTTAAAATCAACTAAATTCGAATTTTGTGATAGAATCTCATCTTTGGGTGAGATTTTCTTGCGATGAGAGATTATAGTAAGGGTATAGATAATTCGTTACCCAGACATCTTATAATTTGAATTGTAAGACCCTTGTGAAAATCAAATTTGTGAGAACTATGTTACTTGATTAGGGATGGTAAATGGGTGGACGGGTGCAGATATCCCTTCTCCTATATTTATATCCACTTAAAAATTTTATATTCACTATCTACCCATCACCTATGGTGAGTACAATTTTTAAATCCACACTCGCCCATACGGGTATATTCTTAAATCCATCCCCACACCCACCACTTAAAACGTATCCGTTTGTACTTGTCTATAAGCAACTACTAATATCGAATTATGTAAAAATAAATCATAGACTTTTATTAAAAAAAAAGAGTAAAATTTTACATACTTTATTGATTGATTAAGTGTATATATAACATATTTACACCTATATAAATTTAACTACATCTAACTAACTAACTAACGATAAGTAATTTAACTAAAACATATTTTTATTGATATAAATTCTACTTAACTACGACTAACTAATATATATATAGCTAATTAAATTAGTTAAAACATATTTACACTTTTATAAATTTTACTTATCCACACATTACATATTTTTAATTTGATTAATTCAAGCACGATCATAAATCATCAATTTTTCAAACTAAATTAATTGAGTTCAAAGTCTACAGGTTAAAGATTAACATAGATTTTAAAACAAATTAATATCTTAGTAATAAAATATCATAATAAAAGGCATAATCATAGTCTATAAATAAAAATGGTTCAAAATTCATATGGCGGACGGATACAGAGCGTGTGGATATGAGGAGGATGGATATAGTGCGAGTAGGTTTTAAACCCATCACCTACCCACTACCCATGATGGGTATGACTTTTTACATTCACACCCGCCCACTACCCACCAAACTCATACTCATCCCCATTTCAACTGGTGCGGGTATTAAATCTGCAAAACTGCACCCATTTGTCATCTTTATACTTGACGATATATGTTATCATCGCGAGTCTAAGATAAATACTTTGTGATGATTTATAAAATCATTTTTTTAAAATCTTGCATAAGATAACGAGGTTTTTAGATAAGGATGCTATTAAAGTTAGAAATTTTTACGAAGTCATCATGAGAAAAAAATATTCCGATTCAGATATAACAATTATTTAATATCATATTTTTTTAAAGCTGCGTTTAGCAATGCGTTCTAGACCAATTTTTGGGCCAAAAGCTGATTTAGAGCAGAGAAACAATACTAAACAATTGATTGTTAACTGTTAAGATGATCATCCTATTATAAAGGGTTAACTGTTAAGATGATCATTTATATTTTCTTATGATATAGAGTTGATCATCGATTTTTAAAAACAATCAATAAGATTACTTATGTTTTCGGAATATAAACTTTCAGTCACTCAATCGTTTGTTGTTGTTAAATATTATTGATATATTAATGTGACAATAAAAAAAATAAATTACTTAACAGGTCAGAATCAGAACATTTGTCTTTAAATCTAAAAGCTAATAACATTATATTTTTCACAAATAATATAAATTATCTACAATAGTCTCTGTCAGATAAAAATATTTGTCAAATTTTTCTATAATTAATATATCTTCTTCCCGTAATCAACATGGCCAAATAATATATTCTTTTCTTCGTATGTTGCTTTCGTTTCGTTTTGTTCTTTTCATTTTGTTTTTATTGTTTTATTAATCGTAATTGTATGTATTGCAAGATCTTTCATTAATTTATATGCCAAGTCTTTTACGATTTTTTTAAAATATTTTTAAAAGAGTTTTAATCGTGAATCAATAAAGTTTAGAGTAAATTATACGGATAGTTACAATACTATAGGATTGGTATTAAAATGGTCATAATACTTTAAAACGCATCAAATACACCGGTGAACTATTAAAATCGTATCAAAATAGTCATCAACCGTTAAAAATCTAACGGACTGATGATGTGGCCGTTAAAAATAAAATAAAATAATGGCACATTTATTCCCTATTATTCATATATTTTTGTAATCACACAGGGTGACACGTGTCACCACCTAATTAAATAATTTTATTATTTTATTATATTAAAATTAGGATTAAATTAAAAAAAATGTATGAGTGTCGAGGAGTAAATGTGTAATTATTTTATTTTTAACTGTCACGTTATCAGGTCCGTTAGTTTTTAACGGTCGGTGACTATTTCGATACCATTTTAATAGTTCACCAGTGTATTTGACGCGTTTAAAAGTATTATGATCATTTTGATACCAACTCTATAATATTGTGACTATCTGTGTAATTTACGCGTTTATATGTCATAAACTATTAGAGAAGTCCACACTGAAAGTCTAAAAAATTACATACAAAGAAGATGAATAATGTTCCTTATGCTGAAGATGAGTATAATGATGTTGATCGGATACAATAATTTTTTAAAATTATAAATATAGAAGATTATATGTATAATTATATAAATTATTTTTATTTTAATGATTAAAATTAAATTAAATTAAATAACAATTTACAGAATTATTTAAATAATTTACTTTTTATTATTACGTCGGATCATGTTTGTGTTAAAGTTTAATAACAAGAAATAATTAAATGATCAAAAATTTATACTTAAAAAAGTTAATTTTATTGCTCAATTTTCAAATCAATGATTAATGAAAAAAAACATAAATAATTATTTTAATAATTAAAATTTTTAAATCGACGTTAGACCTCGAAGCTGAAAGGACCGATCATCTCGGACACCTGTACTAAGCTTCTTCTTCTTCGTAATGGGCATTTAGAAGGACATAATAGTCAAATTCGAAAAAAAAATACACGGTTAACTAAGAGACTAAACGTGTCTAGCAAGCTTCTTCTTCTTCTTCCATCAACTCTCCCATTCATTATCCACTATTACATTTGAACCTTGTTTTATAAACCCCAAATCTTTCCTACGAACCCTCTCTGTCGATTCAATGGAGCACTTTTCGTTCATAGGTCCGATCAAAGTTCTTCACTGCTTCTTTCGATTTTTCTTTTCATTTGGACATGAATATGTTATTAATTGGTGATTGTATTACTGTTTACGTTGATCCGCAGTGAAAAACGCTGAAATCTACCGTATGCTCGACGCAGCTGTTAAAGGAGACTTGAATCTGTTCAAAAGTAGTGATTCGTCGGGTTTATAATAAGATTTTAGAGTTTCTTACATTGTTTCATACATCACTATTTTTGTGTATGTCAACGTAGGGTTGGCGTACGAGCTTGATGCGGAAGGTGATTTGGCGGAAAAAATTGCTTCTGGGAAATATTATAATGGCCGCAATGCTCTTCATGTGGCTGCGTTGAGTGGACAAACGCATGTACTGAAATATCTTGTCGGCGAACTGAAACTGGATGTTAACGTCAAAGATGACAAAGGTATACCTTGCTTCTTTTGTCCAATGTCGCATTCAAGTTCTTTTATGTCAACTTCTGGCATATTATGTTGGTTGTATAACCAACCAAATTGTGGTTCATTGAACCATTTCCATGCATGTTTCTACTATTGGAAATGTGCCAAGAAATATCATCCCACGTTTAGCACTTCATGGTTCGGTTAAAGTTAATGCCGTGTAATTACAAGGGCAATTTTGTCTATTTGGTTGGTGGTTCTTAATAGATAAACCCCTATAAATACCAACTTAGCCTAAGGTCCCTAAGCATCAAATACAAGATTCACATATTCCATCTAGTGAGTATTTTGAGTGCTTAGAAGATCTTGGCGGTTCTAATTATTTTTGTAGCCGAGTTCTTTATTTTTACGGTGGTTCGAGGCGTTACCACAGTGGTCAGACAAGCTCGACGGTGGTGCAACCATATCCCATTTGGCATAAGGTCTTGACAATGGCTGGAGGTATTTATTTCGATCCTTTTTCCGCTGCGTTTATACTCGTTTAATGCTTACATTTGGTATGCGAGCCATGTTAAATCTCTGTCTTTTCATGTTTAATTTTTCTCAAAATTAAAATGCCATTTTTGATCTTTAAATTCTGAAATTTTGAGAAAAATTATGTTCCAGAAATTTTATAAGATTAATTTCTAAAGTTTATTAATTTATTTTTACTTAATTAAATTTTAGAAATTAATATATAGTATGTGCCTAAATTAAGATATGTTATAACTTAGTTATATACATAAAATTAGGTATATAAACCTTAAGACTTATTGTATAAAGCTTTAGCAATAAAACTATAGTATATGTCTAGAGATCTAAATAATTTATTTAATTAGAGAATTAGCCACAACAACTTTAATTAAATAAAATTATTAGGTCTCATAAGGACTAGACATAAAACGTTGCATAATGACAAGCAACATATTAAATAAAGTTTAGGGTTAATATCTAGCTAAGTGATTTTCATAATTTTATTTAGTTAAAGACTAGCCACAACATCTTTAATTAAATAAAATTACTAAGGTTAAAAATCACATACAGAAAGCTTAGATATTAAATCCCCTAACATCAAGGTAAAAATTATTAGACGAATTTTTATAATTGCCCACAGGAGTTATAAAAAATAAATTTAATAATTTTTACATAAAGGATAGAAAATATTTTATCAAATAAATCTAATCGAATTAAAAATTTAACCCACAAGCAATTTTTATGTCACTATATTCATTATTTCTATAATTTGCATTGGTAAATTATAGCTTATGTTTGCTTCAAATTTATATTAAGTATGTATGTCAATTTATTTTGCAGCATTATTACCTGTGAATATCTCTGATAATAGAGTAGATATCCCTGAATTAACTAGTGAAAACTTTAAGTTCTGGAAGGAAGACATTCTTCTTCAATTAGGGTGTATGGATATTGACTATGCTATAAGGAAACCTAAGCCACATGTCAGTGACACCAGCAATCAGGTTGATCTTGCTCTATATGAAAAGTGGGAGCGATCCAATCGCTTAAGTATTGTGTTCATTAAGAGCAAGGTTTCTGCTGATGTTCGTGGTTCAATTGAGTATTATGAGAATGTCCAAGAGCTATTAAAGGCTATAGAGAAATAGTTTCAGACTTCTCAAAAGTCATTAGCCAGCACCTTGATTATGAAGTTCACATTTTTAAGGCTTATTACGGTGAGAGGTGTGCGTGATCACATCAATAAGATGCGAGATTTGACAGCTCGACTTAAGGCACTTGAGGTTGAAATGTCTGAATCTTTCCTGGTGCGCTATATATTGAACATTCTTCCTCCTCAATACGGGCCATTTAAGATCTCTTATAACACACATAAAGATAAATGGTCTATTGATGATCTTTTGACCATGTGTGATCAAGAAGAGGGTAGGCTCGTACTAGAGATGGGAGAGGGTGCACTGACGGTTACTCAGGAAATAATTCAGTCCAAGCCAAGCAAAAGGGGAAGGCTAAAATACAATCTCAAGCTGACATCAAGAAAAAGTCCACGTGTTTCTCTGTAAAAAGAATGGACACATGAAGAAGGATTCTGTCAAGTATAAGGGCTGGCTTGAAAAGAAAGGTAAATCAATCTCACTTGTTTGCTTTGAGTCAAATATGGTTGATGTTAATTATAACATATGGTGGATTGATTCTGGTTCTACAATCCATGTCTCAAATTCCTTACAGGGATTAAAAAACCTGAGGGAACCAGTGAGAGCTGAGCGATACATCTATTCAGGAAACAAGATGCAATCGCATGTGGAAGCTATTGGGACCTGTGAATTAGTGCTTAGTAGTGGCTTTGTTTTAATTTTAGAAAAGACTTTCTATATTCCTAGTTTTTCAAGTAATTTGATTTCTGTTTCAAGACTTGTACCCTTGGGGTATGTTTTAATTTCTCGAATATTAGTTTTAATTTATTTTATAAATCAGAAATTGTTGGAAATGAAATTTTATACGATAGTCTTTACTCTATTGATTTACAAAATAATGTCACTCATAATGTTATGCACATTCAAACTGGTATTAAGCGTTATGTTATAAATGAAGATTCCTCTACTTTATGGCATCGGAGATTAGGACATATCTCCATTGAAAGGATTAAAAGATTAGTAAATGATGTGGTACTCAATACCTTAGATTTTACTGATTTTGATACTTGTGTAGACTGCATTAAGGGTAAGCAGACTAACAAGTCAAAGAAAGGTGCCAAGAGGAGTTCGACCATATTAGAAATCATCCATTCTGATATCTGTTGCCCAGATATGGATGTGCAAGGTCAGAAATACTTTATCACTTTTATAGACGATTACTCACGATACATGTATCTCTATATGCTTCATCATAAATGTGAAGCGTTAGAAGCCTTTAAGGTTTTCAAGGCTGAAGTAGAGAAACAATGTGGTAAGCAAATAAAGATTGTGAGAACGGATAGAGGTGGTGAGATTATGGTAGATACACAGAAGATGGACAAGCACATGATCCATTTGCGAAGTTTCTTCAAGACAACGGTATAGTTGCGCAATACACCATGCCAGGCTCGCCTGATCAGAATGGTGTTGCGGAAAGAAGAAACCGAACTTTAATGGACATGGTGCGAAGTATGCTTAGTAGCTCTAAGCTACCTAAGTCTTTATGGGTTGAAACTCTTAAGACGGCTGTGTATATATTAAACCGGGTCCCAACCAAGGCTGTCTCAAAGACACCTTTTGAGTTATTCAAAGGTTAGAAACCTAGTTTGCGACATATACGCGTATGGGGATGCCCGTCTGAAGTGAGAATTTATAACCCACAAGAAAAGAAACTGAACCCAAGGATTATTAGTGGGTATTTCATTGGATATGCCGAAAAGTCCAAAAGTTACAGATTCTATTGTCCATCTAATAGCACTAGAATTGTGGAATCAAGAAATGCAAAATTTCTTGAGAATGACTCAATCAGTGGGAGTGATCTGTCTCGGGATTCAATACCCGTAGATCAACCATCCACTTCAAGTGAGAGATTGGTTATCATATATAACACCCCTCAAGCTCAATCGGGTGTTGAACAACCGATCAATGAAGTTCCACAAGCTGCTGAAAACACTCCAATAGATCAAGTTGTTCAAGAAATTCCAGAAATTATTGAACAACCAGTTGAACAACATGATCCACAAGAGAATGTTGGTTCAACATTAAGAAGATCTATTAGAGAAAGAAAATCAACAATTTCTAGTGACTATTTTGTGTATTTACAAGAATCTGACTATAATGTTGGAGCTGAAAATAATCTTTTGTCAAAGATGACAAAGATATACCTTGCTTCTTTTGTCCAATGTCGCATTCAAGTTCTTTTATGTCAACTTCTGGCATATTAATGTTTCTTTTTAAATGCTTTAAAATTAATCTAAATGAACTAAGTATAGAGTATTTGATCATAACATTTGATTATAAATGAAAGAACTTATTAGGTTGAGTAAACAATTGTTTGTTTTCTTAGGTGATACTCCTTTGACTTGTGCTATCGCTGAGAAGCATTTCCCCACTGCTGTTTACCTTATTGACAATGGCACAAATCTGAATGCGATGAATAATGTGGGTTTCACTGCTTTGCATTTTGCCGCTGCGAAAGGTAAATTTTACTTGTTTTTGCAATGGGTAGGGGTTTAGGGTTTAGAATTTAAGGTTTAAGGTTTGAGATTTAGGTTTTAAATTTTATAGAAGGGTTCTACTGTATCATCAAAATATAACCCTTTGTTTATTATTAAACTTTTTTATGAAGCAAGGATCCATTGATTGTACTGTATTCAGTAGAGATAGTAGAACATAGTTACCTAAGCTTTTTGCATATCCAATGTTAGAAAGAGCATTATGATATTTTGCATGTTACATTTTTCATTGTTCCGATGCTTTACGTAAGCTGGTTTAGTTCTTCCATAACTTTACCATTATGCAATCTAGTGTAAGCTTTTTGATAGCTTTTTTTTATTGTTGCAGGGCCTAAGAAACTTCTTCAGTTGCTAATTGCAAGAGGTGATGAAGTTGATGCTAATGCTGCTACTGTCACGCCACTTCAAGTTGCAGTAATGGAAACCAAGAGTGAATCCGTTAAGGTTTTATTGGAAAACAATGCAAATGTACGAACGGAGGATGATCTACGTCTGTTTCCTTGTTCTTTTTTTTTTTCTTCAGATCTGTTTTTTTGTTTCAGTTCCTAATTTGAGTTATTTGTTCTGGTAAAGTGGTTAATTCTATTCTTCTGCTGTATAGTTTTTTTAGGGTTTCACTTGGTACGATACAAAGACATGCTTAATCATTTTATTTACTAATCGGCTTGTTTCATTTTCGGACAGCCAAATACATTTTCAGATGTTTACCCTTGTCCGTTGGTGATAGCTATCGCTAAAGTGTCAATAGAATGTGTGAAGTTGTTGCTT
This sequence comes from Abelmoschus esculentus, assembly GCA_035048815.1. Classification (NCBI taxonomy): domain Eukaryota; kingdom Viridiplantae; phylum Streptophyta; class Magnoliopsida; order Malvales; family Malvaceae; genus Abelmoschus; species Abelmoschus esculentus. The sequence goes on from JAUCBN010000031.1 coordinate 13,714,566, forward strand.
AAGGTATAATATGTTTGATGCAATAGATCCATAGCTATCACGGCGAGTTTTTTATCTGTAAGTATATCTGGCATGTATTGTTGTTCTTATATGTTCATTTTGATTCGATGATCAGACAGGAGCTGATCCGAACATATTTGTTGAAGAAACAGGATTCAGACCTTTAGGTATTGCTGCTTCGGTATGCGATGTGGAAATTGTTATATGCTTGTTGAATGCTGGAGCTGATCCAAATTTGCCTAATCATGTCAGTTCTAACTTCATCCCACAGCTTTTGTTTCATTTTAACTCAAAGATCATTTAAACTGATGCAAGTTTCATAGTCCGTCACAATCCCAACTCTCATGGAAACAGATTCTTTTATCGAAATATTTGTGTGGACTTCAACGAATTATCGATATTACCAAAGAATTACCTCTCTCTTAATAGGTGAATTATCGATATTTGTGTGATTGCAGTGGGGCCTTGCACCTATTGAAGTTATGGCTATTCATGGTAATCGTGATGGTGTCATGACTCTTTATCCATTAACATCTCCTATTTCATATTATCCGGTCTGGAGTGTTGATGGAATAATGGTGCATATTCACTCCAAGGAAAGGAAGGAAAAGGTTAATTCAGAGATTACATTAAAAACCAGTTAATTTATTGCTTAGCTACTGCAGTATGATTACTTGTGCCACATTGTAAGTGGCATCATATTGCTAGTCTTGTGTGTGATTGCTGAATTGATTTTGTTCACTCTACTACTAATGTTGCAGGCTAAGCAGTGGATTCAGCATCATTTTACAGAGTCAAAATTGAAGGGGACAGAGGCTGTCAAGAAGACGGATTATCATGATGCAATAAAATTGTACACCAAGGTATTCAAGCATTAATGTTTTGTGCCAGGTGTCTATACATCTGCTTTCTAGTGTTTGCAAGTAGCATATTAATTATGGCATACAAAAGTGGAAAAACAATGAAAACACATTTTCTATTCATTTACTTTAAGTTATGTCCATGCTTGAATTGAGTTATGTCTTCTATATTCCGCAATGCCTTCTGCTCTTCCTAAAAATGCATGTATATGCTGTGTCGAGTTTCATTTTGCCTAGTTTAAAATTTCTGTGGTTTTTATGAATGGCATTTAAGTTTTTATTTGTTATACATCGCAGGCAATTAATTACAATGACATGGATGCAACTGTGTATTCTAACAGAAGCTTTTGCTGGGCCGCCTTGAAGATGGAGAAAATGCATTAGAAGATGCTAAGATGTGTGTAATGCTAAATCCCTCCTGGCCCAAGTCTTACTATCGGCTTGGAGTTGCATGGATGTTATTGAAGGTAAGCTAACTCTGGGCAAGTTCATTTATAAACAAAAAAAAATTGAGATGTATCTGTCTCTAATTTCGGCTTCATCATGATAATGTTAATTGCAGGAATTTGAAAAAGCCGCTGATGCATTTTATGATGGCTGGAAGCTGGACCGAAAAAACAAGGAGCTTGAATGCGCTTTTTGGTAATGGTTTCTCTGTGCATTAACTGAATTTGTAAACATTAGTGATAGTCATTACTTGTTTTCCTTGCACATCTTGAATCTAATATGATTGCTGTCAATCTAGTTGCATTACTGTTTCTTGTAGGATGCCATTTTACAGACTTAACATTTTGAATCCGAGGAGTAAAATTCATGTCTTATATTGATTTTATAGTTGAAAACACATAACTTTGCAACAACCCTATCACTTTCCTACATTGTTTTAATCTATATTGATTTTATTTGTTTTGTTTCCAGGGATGCTATTGATGCTCAACGCAAACATGGTTGAAGACGACTAATGTTTCAATGAAACTTTTAAGTACTTTTGATAGTTGTTTCCCATGGATTAGTAGGTTGCCTTAAAACATTTTGTGCTATGTGCTGTTCTAGTACAGTACTTGAAAACAAATCCGAGGACCGTAGTAAATCATATGACACGAATGGTATCGTTTAAAATTATATATTTTAAACTTCTCTTTATTATCTGATGTATGAATCGTATCAGACTCTGTAAGTCGCAAGTAGTTGAATGTGTTACTGAAACTTGAGTGTGTAGTTGAATTTCCTTCATGTGTTTGAAATTGTATAAGTTGTCTAGTGATCTATGGAGTAGTTACGGTTGTAGCGTTGGTTTTCTTTGTTGTTTAACGATATTCATCGTTAATGATATTCAACGATGTTCGACGTTCGTAATAATCTCATCCAGCTATTGTTTTACGCGATGAATTGATTCTCTGATTACGAACATATGTTGTTAATTTTTGTAATGTTGAAAGATTTGCGGATAAAAAAGCTTCAAGGCGATTGACAAAATTGTTTATAGTAAAAGAATTTTATTGATGTTTCGATCATCTCTATCTATGATCACGTCCATTCATATAACAATCGGCTAGATTTTTCAATTTACTGTTTTTATTATTGTTTTGATCTTTCTTTTGTATAGGTTTGAATACTCAGATTCTTAATTTTTATTGATTTTTTTTTATATTAAATACATTCTCTTAATATGTACTATTGTTTTTGAGTAAGTTGGAGTCTGATCTTTAAAAAATATATAATTTATTATTGATTCTGAATTTATAATTTAATAAAGGATCTCAACGAATAATATTAGTCTCATCACTCTAAATGCACAAAACAACTTTTTCTTTATGCACAAAGAAATTTAAAAATTCGGGGTTAACTTGGTGGTTAGGACTTGGAATTAGGGGTGTACAAATTCGAATACGGATTCAGTTTGATTCAAAATTTTGGATATTTAAAAATTCGGATCATTTAAATAGTGATTTGCATTTGATCCAAAAAATTGGATATTTGAAAATTCGGATCGAATTTTATTCAGATATCTAAATTTATAAGTTATTTTATATATATTTTTTAATTTGGCGATCTTATTCATAAAAATTTTAGATTTTTGAATGTAATAATTAATAATTATTGAATATAACAATAATTTTATCTATGAAATTTTAATTTTTTATATATAACAAATAAAAGTATCGAATCTAATAATATTTATATTTATAATTTTTTTTTTCAGATATCGGATAACCGGATATCCGATCCGAAGTTTCTGCTGGGCTCGCTTGGAGGACGGGAAAAATGCATTAGTAGATGCTGAAATGTGTGTAATGCTAACTGCTAAGTCCCTCCTTGCCTAATTTCGTTTTCACCATGATAATGTTACCTGCAGGAATTTGAAAAGGTTACTGATATAAATTAAAATTTATATGGTACTCCCGTGATATACGTTTTGTTGGACGTTGAAGTCGAATCGCTCGATAATCTTGGACACTCCTCCATTCATAGTCGACGTGGAAATTTAGAAGGACATAATGGTCAAATTACAAAATATATATATATATATATATATATACACGGTTAAATAAGCGTGTCTACCAAGTTTCTTCTCCATTTCGCAGTAGCTTTCGTCTTTATCCACTGCCTTATTTGATATTTCCCTCCATTAATATCGAAGTGGTTTTTTTTCAAACTCCAAATCTTTCCCCCGAACCCTATCTTTCGATTCAATGGAGAGCTTTTCATTACTAGGTCCGATCAAAGTTTCGTTGATTCTCACTTGTATATATATGCTTTAAATAGTTTTGTTTTTTTCATTTGGACATTGACATGTGATGAACTGCTGATTCTATTACTGTTTACGTTGATTCACAGGAAAAAGAGGTGAAATCTACCGTATGCTCGACGCAGCTTTTGAAGGAAACTTGAATCTGTTTAAAAGTAGTGATTTGTCGGTTTTTTTAGTGAGATTTGAGAGTTTCTGAGATTCTTTCATTCATCGCTATTTTTTGTGTATGTGAACGTAGGGTTCGCGTACGAAGTTGATGCGGAAGGCGATTTGGCGGAAAAAATTGCTTCTGGTAAGGATTTCAATGGCCGTAATGCTCTTCATGTGGCGGCGTTGGGTGGGCGAACGCATGTACTGAAATATCTCGTCGGTGAACTGAAACTGGATGTTAACGTCAAAGATGACGAAGGTATACCTTGCTTCTTCTTCTTTTCAGTTTCGCATTCAAGTTCTATTATGATAACTTTTGGTTCTTTCTTATGTAATTTTATTGTTTACTTTTAAATGCTTTAAAATAAATATAAATGAACTAAGAAGGACGCAATCATAATATTTGATTACAAATGAAAGTAGTTATTTGGTTGAGTAAACGATTCTTTGTTTTTGAAGGTGATACTCCTTTAAATTGTGCTATTGTACGGAATCATTTTCCCACTGCCGTTTACCTTATCGACAATGGCGCAAATCTGAATGCAATTAATAATGAGGGAGCCACTGCTTTGCATTTAGCCGCTATGGAAGGTGAGTCTTGTTTTCTCAATATTGGATCACTCGTTTGAGTCTTTGATATTTGACAACGTGCAGATATATTCCTATTTGTTCAGTTTGTTTGTAATCCGCTTACAATTGCCAACATTGCGATAATCCTGTGCATTTACAATACCTGTTGCTTATTATCAAAATTTCCTGAAGCAAGGATCCCTTGATTCCGCTATTTTCAGTTGAGAGAGTAGAACATAGTTTTTTGCATTATCCATTGTTGGAGAGAACATTTTCATGTTTTACATGTAAAATTTTTAGTTGTTCATGATTTAAGTAAGCCAGATTAGTTCTTCCACAATCTGCTCATTTTGCAATCTAGTATACGCTTTTTGATATTTTTTGGAATATTGTAGGGCCTAAGAAACTTCTTCAGTTGCTAATTTCAAAAGGTGCTGAAGTTGATGCTAACCCTGCTGCTGGCACCCCACTGCAACGTGCAGCAGCTGCATGCAAGAAGGACTGTCTTAAGGTTTTGTTGGAAAACAATGCAAATGTAAGAACTAAGGATGAACTATGTCTTTTTTCCCTTCAGAACAGTTTTTCCTTGTTTCGGTTCCTAATCTGAGTTATTTTGAATTAGACAAGGACATGTTTAATCATTTTATTTACTATTTTCTGTGTTTCATTTTTGGACAGCCAAATGCTTATTCAGATGATAACTTTTGTCCATTGGTGCTTGCAATCATTAATGGGTCAATAGAATGTGTGAGATTGTTGCTTAAGGTATAATATGTCAGTTCCCTTTTTTTTACCTCAAATTCGTTCATAGCAGTTTTATGCACTTGAACCATGGTTTAATATTGACATGAGTGGATGTGGTTGAGAGGATCTTTGGCATTTATATTTAGTTAAGGTTATTTCTATTGTATCACTGTTTATTTATTTGTTCTGAATTCTGTTAATAGTGGAATGAATGGTTATTTCTAATATATCACTGTTTATTTATTTGTTCTGAATTCAGTTAATAGTGGAATGAATGGTTATTTATATTGTATCACTGTTTATTTATTTGTTCTGAATTCAGTTAATAGTGGAATGAATGGTTATTAGGAAAACGTAGTGTTGTATATATATTTTGTTGATTGGTTACCCACGGTGATTTTTTCCTGTAGTAGGTATATCTAGCATGTAATGTTGTTCTTACATGTTCATTTCGATTGGTGAGCAGGCCGGAGCTGATCCAAACACGTATGTTGAACGATTAGGATTCAGACCTTTAGGTATTGCTACTTTGGAATGGAACGTTGAAATTGTTAAGTGCTTGTTGAATGCTGGAGCTGATCCAAATGTGCCTAATCATGTCAGTTCTAACTTTATTCCCCTTCCAGCTTTTGTTTCCTTTGATCTCAAAAATCACTTAAACTGATAAAAGTTTAAAGGTCCGTCTCAATTCCTGCTCTCCAAGAGTGTATTTATGAAGTTAAATATCCGTTGAATGAATTTAAATGTAATATCTTTATTACCCAAGAATTACCACTCTAAATTGGAGAAATTGTTATGCCACCATTTATAATTAAGAAACGCAACTTTTTATTTGTGCTGGCAGTTGGGCTATGTACCAGTTGAAGTTGCAGCTTCTGAGGGTAATCGTGATGGTGTCATGACCCTTTATCCATTCACTTCTCCTATTTCAGATTATCCGGACTGGAGTGTTGATGGAATAATGATTTATGTCCATTCAAAGGAAAAAAGGGAAAAGGTTATCCAGAGATACCTTGAAAATCAGTAAAATTATTGCTCAGCTAGTGCAGAATGGGCACTTGTGCCACGTTATAAACTTGTAGTTATGAAGATTGACTGGTTTCATTGGAAGTGGCATCATTTTGTTCATGTCTTGCATTTGATTGATGAAGTTATTCTGTTCACTGTAGTATTAAACTTGCAGGCTAGGCAGCTGAATCAACATCATTTTACAGAGTCAAAATTGAAGGGGACAGAGGCTGTCAAGAAGACGGATTATCATGATGCAATTAAATGGTACACCAAGGTATTCAAGCATTGTTTTCTGCCAGGTGTCTATACAATATACATCTGCTTTCTAGTGTTTGCAAGTAGCAGATTAATTATGGCATACAAAAGTGGGAAAACAATGAAAACATATTTTCTATTCATTTACTTTTAAGTTATTCCCATGCTTGAGTTGAGTTATGTCTTCTATATTCCACAATGCCTTCTGCTCTTCTTAAAAATGCTTGTATATATTGTCTCGAGTTTCATTTTGCCTAGTTTAAAATTTCTGTGGTTTTTATGAATGGCATTTAAGTTTTTATTTGTTATACATCGCAGGCAATTAATTACGATGACATGGATGCAACTGTGTATTCTAACAGAAGCTTATGCTGGGCCCGCCTTGAAGATGGAAAAAATGCACTAGAAGATGCTAAGATGTGTGTAATGCTAAATCCCTCCTGGCCCAAGTCTTACTATCGGCTTGGAGTTGCATGGATGTTATTGAAGGTAAGCTAACTCAGGGCAAGTTCATTTATAAACAAAAAAAAATTGAGATGTATCCGTCTCTAATTTCAGATTCATCATGATAATGTTAATTGCAGGAATTTGAAAAAGCCGCTGATGCATTTTATGATGGCTGGAAGCTGGACTGGAAAAACAAGGAGCTTGAATGTGCTTTTCGGTAATGATTTCTCTGTGCTTTAACTGAATTTGTAAACATTAGTGACGGTAACTGTGTGCTTGCATTACTTGTTTTCCTTGCACGTCTTGAATCTAATATGATTGCTGTCAATCTAGTTGCATTACTGTTTCTTGTAGGATGCCATTTTACAGACTTAACATTTGAATCCGAGGTGTAAAATTCATGTCTTACATTGATTTTATAGTTGAACAGTGAAAGTTTCAATTTCCTGTTATTGTTTTAATCTATATTTGTACCTTCAGTTTTATCATCTTCATTGACTCTTATTATATATACATTTGTTTTGCTTTCAGGGATGCTATTGATGCTCAACGAAAGCATGGTTGAAGATGACAAACATTTTACAGTGTGTTTCAATGAAACTTTTAAGTAGTTTTGATAGTTGTTCCCTATGGATTAGTAGGTTGCCTTAAAACATTTTGTGCTATGTGCTGTTCTAGTACAATACTTGAAAACAAATCCGGGACCGTAGTGAATCATATGACGTATGAATGGTATCGTTTAAAACCAAGTATTTTAACTACTCTTTCTTTCGATTGTTCATTGTAGTTGATATATGAATCGTATCAGACTCTGCAAGTCGCAAGTAGTTGATTGTGTTACTGAAACTTGAGTGTCTAGTTGAATTTCTTTCATGTGTTTGAAATTGCATAAGTTGTCCAGTGATCTTTGGCGTAATTACAGTTGTAGCGTTGGTTTTCATCGATGTTTGGTTGAAGGTGTTGGTTTTCGTATTGGTTGTGACTTTCATCGGGGGTCTACACACACTAAATGTAACCCCCTAAACCGGCCTATGCGGGAAGCCCGACTAGAGTGGTGAGCAAATAAAGGTAAATATTGTCTAATATTTAAAATATATAAAATGTCACCAAAACATGATATCTGAAAAACAATGTTCACAAAATAATTCGTAAAACCAATAGCAAAAATAATACGTTTAAAACACTAGTAATATAGTATATATATATGGGCACGTCACCTTAAACGTAAACTGGAAAAAAAGTTTAAAAAAGTGTTACATCAAAGCGTAACCAGATAATGTGTAGATCCTCCAAATGTCAAATCCGGAACGTCTACCTACGGATATCTGAAAGGGGAAAGAAAACAGGTATGAGCTATGAAGCTCAGTGTGTTCCAACAGTGCAAATAAAAATACGGATAAAATAATTAAACAGTAATATAGAAAATTAGATTATGTATATGCATGATATGCTACCCTCCAACCGATCTCCTAGATACAGTTCCCCCGAACAGTATCTGATACAGGCATTAACCTAAGCCCTTAGGGTGAAGGTACCGACCTAAGGGATTACCTTAGGGAACAGGCGGAATTACCCCGACTAATGCACGAGAACCGATAACAGGCGGAATTACCCTAACTGAAGTTAGGAACCGTAACCAGGCGAAATTACCAGCTGGATCAAGGCTGAACCGGATATTAGATACTACTCATCATCCCAATACTAAGATAGCAGACATGCAACAATAACAGGAATCATGATGGTAGTAACGGAAATTAAGCAGGCAATATGTATACATAAATCAGGAAATATCAGATATACAGTAAATCATAAAGTGATATATCTTAAAATTCAAAATAAGTGTTTATGTAAATCCAGAAAACAGTCATGTGCACATACTTGATTCGTTTAAAACGTAAAACAGTAAGATACAGTTATATAGCACACAAGGAACACACCTCAATGGCAGAAACAGACAGGTGATCTACTTGGCGTTCGAGCCTTGCTCTGTAGCAGTACTGGACCCTAAAAATATAAGATAGAATTTTTTTATTAATACTAGAGTTAAATACTGAATTGATTATTCACGAGTATTAAAAACATACGGGTCACGATCGGATCTCGGGATCGGTCAAAGCGGGAGGAACTGGGCTGGGTCGGTACACGATCGGGAGAACTATGGGGTCCTACAAACACCAGATATCAATTTTAGACCTTAAATAAAACTCTGGACTTAACTTAACTTAGAAGAAAAGTTTGACTCAAGACTTTAAAGTCCAATTTGGAGGCTTTCGGGTTCGAATTTTGAAAAACGGACTTCACGGATGGACTCAGGACGTCGAAAAACATAAAATAGGAGTTTTTGAAAATTTTGACTTTTTGGGTCAAAGTCAACGCTGACGTCAGCAGTTAAAGTCAACGCTGACGTCATGCTGACGTCAGCAGTCAAAGTCAACGCTGATGTCATGCTGACGTCGGTCAATGGGTCAACGGGTCTGGTTAGGGTTTGACCGGTTCGGTTCGGTTTGATCGGTTCAAGGTCGGCTTGGACCGGGTTTAGACTGGTTTGGACCGACCGGCTCCAGGTCACCGTCCAGGGCGGCCGGAAATAGCCCCGACGACGCGTGGAGGCCACGCGCGGCTCCAAAACGGCCGGAAAACGCCTCAAAAAATTCAGATTTTTCCAGATCTACACCTATACTTCAAAAACACGAGCCAAAAGTCCAGAAAACGGTTCGAAAAGGTCAGATTTAAACACCAACTTACCAAAACGGAAGAGTTTCCCGATGAGGCTCTTGCCGGTGACGATCGGAGGCGATGAGGGAGGGTTTCTGCTCGGCCTTCGACGACGAGTACAACGGAGCAGGCGACGCGTCGGTATCGAAGTCGGTGGTGGCCGAATCGAACGAAAACAACAAGGGTTTAAACCCTAGGTCTGGCGAAGCTTCAAGCCTCGATTCCAGACGATCGCGGCGGCCGACGGGCGCGTGGTTCGGTGGGTTTTGGTCGGGGCAAGGAGACGGACACAACGGTGGCGGCGGTGAGGACCACGGCGCGACGGTGAGGGAGAGCGGCGGTGGTCGGGGTTTGAGTGGGGTAAGGGTTTATTTTGGGTTCTGAATCTAATATGGTTTCAAAAAAAGTATATCATTATTATTATTATTATTACATATATATCTTATATATATTTCGTATTTATTATAATATTTGTTTCCCCCTTTTTTTTAAGAGTGTTACAACTCTCCCCCCTAAAAAGAAATTTCGTCCTCGTAATTTACCTGAACTGAACAGATGCGGAAACTGCTCTCTCATTGATTCCTCGATCTCCCAGGTGGCCTCAGAAAGGCTACCGTTCCTCCACCGTCTTCTTCTCAGAGCTCTTTCATAGGGATACACCTTCTTCTCAAAGCTCTTTCATCAAACTCCAGGATCTGAACGGGTTCCTCCTCATAAGACAAGTCTGGACGTAAGTCAACATCCTGAACCTGAATAATATGACTCGGATCCGGATGGTACTGTCTCAACATGGACACATGAAACACATCATGGATACGGCTAAGTTGAGGTGGCAACTCAAGCTGATATGCAACAGGCCCTATCCTCTTCAGAATACGGTATGGTCCAATATATCTTGGACTCAACTTGCCCTTACGTCCTAATCTCAGAACTTTCTTCCAGGGAGAGACTTTTAAGAAAACCTGATCACCAACCTCAAACTCGATATCTTTTCTCCTCCGATCAGCATAAGATTTCTGTCTAGTAAAAGCTTCCTTCACACGATCTCGAATTAATCTGACAGTCTCCTTAGTTTCCTAAATTAACTCGGGACTCAGAGTTTTCCGATCATACAACTCAGTCCAACAGATAGGGGTACGACACTTACGACCATACAAAGCCTCATAAGGTGCCATACGGATGCTAGCCTGATAGCTATTATTATAGGCAAACTCGTCCAACGGCAAGAAGTCTTCCCAACTACCCCGGAAGTCTAGAACACAACCCCGTAACATATCCTCTAGGATCTGTATCACTCTCTCAGACTGACCATCTGTCTGGGGATGAAAAGACGTATTGAAATTCAGAAGAGTACCTAAAGCAGACTGTAAAGCTGTCCAGAAACGGGAAGTAAACCTCGGATCTCGGTCAGAAATAATAGATAAGGGCACTCCATTCAGTCTGACAATCTCAGAAATATACAGTCTAGCCAGCTTCTCCAGAGAATAGGTTATTCGAACAGGAATAAAGTGAGCTGACTTTGTGAGTCTATCCACCACAACCCAGATAGAATCCTTTCTGGACGGAGTCAAAGGTAACCTGGTAACAAAGTCCATCGTGATTCGTTCCCATTTCCACTCTGGAATCTTGATGGGTTGCAAGAGACCAGAGGGATGTTGATGCTCTGCTTTCACCTGCTGACATGTCAGGCATCTGGATACATAATCTGAGATATCCTTTTTCATACCTACCCATCGGTACCTCTGTTTCAGATTCTGATACATCTTATCTCCTCCAGTATGCATAGCATAAGGACTACTATGGGCCTCACTGAGAATGGTCTGTCTCAACTCAGGATCGTTGGGTACACAGTAACGACCATTAAAACAAAGAACTCCATCCTGATCAAAAGAATAAACAGAAGTGGATCCTTCCTCCACTTGCTGCATAACAGGAAGTAAAGAATTATCCAACCGCTGCTTGGCCCTAATCTGTTCAACCAAAGTCGGTTTAACCTTCAACTCAGCCAATAGGCTACCATCATCATAAATACTCATCCTGGCGAATAAGGATCTCAGGTCTGATATGGTCTTACGACTCAAAGCGTCCGCCACAACATTGGCTTTTCCTGGATGATACTCAATCTCGCAATCGTAGTCCTTAAGAAGCTCCAACCAACGACGCTGTCTCAGATTAAGCTCCTTTTGGGTAAGGAGATACTTTAGGCTTTTGTGATCGGTATAGATATAACATTTTTCTCCGTAGAGATAGTGTCTCTAGATTTTTAGAGCAAAAACCACAGTTGCAAGCTCAAGATCATGGGTAGGATAATTAAGCTCGTGTGGTCTCAACTGACGTGACGCATAAGCGATCACCTTACCATCCTGCATCAAGACGCAACCAAGACCAGAATGCGAAGCATCACTGTAAACTGTAAAGTCCTTTCCTGACTTAGGTTGGGTTAAAACTGGAGCTCGGGTCAAAACTGATTTCAACTGATCAAAACTAGTCTGCTGAGCCTCAGACCACACAAACGGAACATCTTTCCTCAGAAGCTTCGTCAAAGGGGAAGCTATAATGGAAAAACCCTCGACAAAGCGTCGATTATACCCAGTTAAGCCCAGAAAACTGCAGATCTTAGAAACATTCTTTGGAGGTTTCCAACTAGTGATAGCATCAATTTTACTCGGGTCCACCTGGATACCTTTAGCCGAAACGACATGCTCGAGAAAAGTCACCCCACTAAGCCAAAACTCGCATTTACTTAGCTTGGCATACAACCGATGTTCCCTGAGAGTCTATAACACAACTTTCAAATGCCCCACATGCTCGTCCTCTGTACGAGAGTAAACCAGGATATCATCGATAAACACCACAACAAACTGGTCTATGTAGGGCCGGAAGACACGATTCATCATATCCATAAAAGCTTTAAGGGCATTGGTTAAACCGAAAGGCATAACTAGAAACTCATAGTGACCATACTGGGTGCGGAAAGCAGTCTTGGCAACATCAGAGCCCTTAACCTTTAGCTAATAATACCCAGATCGAAGATCAATCTTCGAGAAAACTGTAGCTCCCCGAAATTGATCAAACAAATTATCAATCTTGGGTAAATACTTGTTTTTCACTGTCAGCTTATTTAGCCTTCGGTAATCAATGCACAACCGAAGAGAACCATCCTTCTTCTTAACAAAGAGAATTGGAGCTCCCCAAGGTGAAGAGCTAGGTCGAATGAACCCTTTGTCAAGAAGTTCTTTCAACTGGACCTTCAACTCTTTTAACTTTTTTGGAGCCATACGATACGGAGCCATAGAAATTAGTGCTGATCCAGGATAAGTTTCAATCTCAAACTCAACCTCCCTAGCCGGAGGGAGACCAGACAACTCCTCAGGAAAAACATCAGGAAACTTACTAACTGTGCGAATTTCTTCGATCTTAGATAGAGACCCCTTTGTGTTAAGGAAACAAGCAATAAAGGCCTCATATCCCTTCCGGATCATTCTGTTAGCAGACAAAATTGATATCACATTGGAAAAAAACCTCGTCGTTCTCCAACCAAGACCATAGACCGTCCATCAAGAGTCCTTAGTGTGGCCCTCTTGGCCTCACAGTCCAGATTAACACGATGCTCAGATAACCAGTCCATCCCTAAAATTAGATCGAACTCCTCTAAAGGAAGTTCCATAAGATCCACCAGAAACACTTCCCCTTCCACAACAAGGGGACATCTCTTGAAAACCTTATCTACAGATAAGGATTGCCCCACTGGGCTCATAACGGTAAAGACACTCTCAGTGTTCTCAACTGAGATCGAAAGGTGTCCAGATACTGACTTCGATATATATGAGTGTGTGGAGCCATTGTCAAGCAAAGCAAAATACGGAACAGAAAAGATGGTAAAAGTACCTGCGATAACATCAGGCTCATCTCGGTCATCCCTACGTTTGGTGGCATAAACCAAAGCTGGCTAACGAGCCTCAGAAACAGATGGCCCACCACTCTGGTGGCCTCGACTCCTGGTATCAGATCTAACAGCAGACCCAAAGGCTCTACCTTGAGATCATCCCGAAGCGGGTATCTGTACGGATGTTTGAGATCTGGATGGTGTTTGAGAGCGCACAGGAGTCTGAGTCGATGGTCGACTGACGGAGGATGGGTGGGGACAGTCCCTCAGAAAATGCTCAGAAGATCCACACCGAAAACAAGCTCTAGTCTTCTTTCTACATTCTCCCCTATGCATTTTACCACAAAAGTCACACGCAGGTACAGATGGGATCCTAGAAGAACCACCCCGGCTAACAGAAGAGCCCTAAGGTGTCACAGACTGATGATAGGAACCACCTCTCTGACTTGGTGTAGATCGAGCCCTCTTATCAGGACGACTAAAAGACTCGCCATGGCTAAAATGTCCTCCGGATCGACCATGGTCCCTCTTACGGTCTCTATCTCTGCCCCGCTCTCGGTCTTGATCCCTCATAACCTGACTATCAGAAAGCTTCTCCAAATCCTCAGCAGTCTTTGCCCGGTTCACCAGGTCCTCAAAAACCACATCATGATGCGTGGCAACTCGGTCTCGGATACCAATACGGAGACCCTCTAGAAACTTATCACATGTATCCTTCTCTGTAGCTACTATCCCAGCACCATACCTCATCAGGTCTAAAAACTGAAGCTCATACTCAACCACTGTCATAGTACCTTGTACCAATTCTCTAAAGGTCTGATGCCTCTCTCTCATATACCGATCACCCAGATAACGTTTCTTGAACCTTTCCTTGAAAAAGTCCCACGTCAGCCTGTTAGAGGATACACTACTAACCACAGACTCTCACCAGATGTGGGCACCACCATCAAGCATAAACACAGCTCCAAGGTATCTCTTAGCTGGCTCCAAACCCAACTAATCCATCCGTCTCTCAGTATCATATAACCAGGTCTCTGCATCTGAAGGTGCACCAGTCAAGGATCCAGAAAAAGTTCTTACTCCATTCGCGATCAGAATCTGGGAGATAGGTGGATCCGGCATCGCACCCGAAGCTCTAACAGCTCCTTGTAACAACTGAAGGAGTTGCCTACTAAGAGTATCATCAGCCACTGCAGCAGGCTCGGTGCTCGGTACTGATGCCCCTCTGACAGGGGTAGACATATCAATGCCTGCAGTAGGCTGAGGGTTGGGCGGTACAGTGGTACTTGTAGGAACAGGTGGGTCCGGAGAAATGACGGGTGGAGGATCACTATTAGGTTCCTCTACAGGATCAGCAAAACTGGTCGTTCGACCACGCCCTCGGGTGGATCGGCGAGTTCTACGGGCACTCATAGTGTTCAAGAAATCTACAAGGTTAAAATTTAGGAGATTAAAATTGGCACCGGAGAACCATACACAATACAGAAGATATAGGTGACATGGCCTTACAGATATAAATTTATAACAGTTTAGCAGAAAAACATATATTTAGGACCCATCACAGTCCGAGAATCTTAAAACCAAAAGCTCTAATACCAACTAAATGTAATCCCCTAAATCGGCCTATGCGGGAAGCCCGACTAGAGTGGTCACATTGTCTTTATTTATAAATCATATGGCATGAAAATTTATTTAACTTGAGCAAATAAAGGTAAATATTGTCTAACATTTAAAATATATAAAATGTCACCAAAACATGATATCTGAAAAACAATGTTCACAAAATAATTCGTAAAACCAATAGCAAAAATAATACGTTTAAAACACCAGTAATATAGTGTGTATATATATATGGGCACATGTCACCTTAAACGTAAACTGGAAAAAAAAAGTTTAAAAAAATGTTACATCAAAGTGTAACCAGATAATGTGTAGATCCTCAAAATGCCAAATCCGGGACGTCTACCTACGGATATCTGAAAGGGGAAAGAAAACAGGTATGAGCTATGAAGCTTAGTGTGTTCCAACAGTGCAAATAAAAATACGGATAAAATAATTAAACAGTAATATAGAAAATCAGATTATGTATATGCATGATATGCTACCCTCCAACCGATCTCCTAGATACAGTTCCCCCGAACAGTATCTGATACAGGCATTAACCTAAGCCATTAGGGTGAAGGTACCGACCTAAGGGATTACCTTAGGGAACAAGCGGAATTACCCCGGCTAATGCACGGGAACCGATAACAGGCGGAATTACCCTAACTGAGGTTAGGAACCGTAAACAGGCGGAATTACCAGCTGGATCAAGGCTGAACCGGATATTAGATACTACTCGTCATCCCAATACTAAGATGGCAGGCATACAACAATAACAGGAATCATGATGGTAGTAACGGAAATTAAGCAGGCAATATGTATACATAAATCAGAAAATATCAGATATACAGTAAATCATAAAGTGATATATCTTAAAATTCAAAACAAATGTTTATGTAAATCCAGAAAACAGTCATGTGCACATACTTGACTTGTTTAAAATGTAAAACAGTAAGATACAGTTATATAGCACACAAGGAACACACCTCAATGGCAGAAACAGACAGGTGATCTACTTGGCGTTCGAGTCTCGCTCTGTAGCAGTACTGGACCCTAAAAATATAAGATAAATTTTTTTATTAATACTAGAGTTAAATACTGAATTGATTATTTACGAGTATTAAAAACATACGGGTCACGATCGGATCTCGGGATCGGTCAAAGCGGGAGGAACTAGGTTGGGTCGGTACACGATCGGGAGAACTATGAGGTCCTACAAACAAACAGGTATCAATTTTAGACCTTAAATAAAACTCTGGACTTAACTTAACTTAGAAGAAAAGTTTGACTCAAGACTTTAAAGTCCAATTTGGAGGCTTTCGGGTTCGAATTTCGAAAAACGGACTTCACGGATGGACTCAGGACGTCGAAAAACATAAAATAGGAGTTTTTGAAAATTTTGACTTTTTGGGTCAAAGTCAACGCTGACGTCAGTAGTTAAAGTCAACGCTGACGTCATGCTGACGTCAGCGGTCAAAGTCAACGCTGATGTCGGTCAACGGTCAACGGGTCGGGCCGGTCAACGGGTCGAGTCAGTCAACGGGTCAACGGGTCGGGTCGGTCAACGGGTCGGGTCGGTCAACGAGTCTAGTTAGGGTTTAACCGGTTCGGTTCTGTTTGACCCGTTCAAGGTCGGCTTGGACCGGGTTTAGACCGGCCGACTCCAGGTCACCGTCCAGGGCGGCCAGAAATAGCCCCGGCGGTGCGTGGAGGCCACGCGCGGCTCCAAAACGGCCGGAAAACGCCTCAAAAAATTCAGATTTTTCCAGATCTACACCTATACTTCAAAAACACGAGCCAAAAGTCCAGAAAACGGTTCGAAAAGGTCAGATTTAAACACCAACTTACCAAAACGGAAGAGTTTCCCGATGAGGCTCTTGCCGGTGACGATCGGAGGCGATGAGGGAGGGTTTCTGCTCGGCCTTCGACGACGAGTACAACGGAGCAGGCGACGCGCCGGTATCGAAGTCGGTGGTGGCCGAATCGAACGAAAACAACAAGGGTTTAAACCCTAGGTCCGGCGAAGCTTCAAGCCTCGATTCCGGACGATCGCTGCGGCCGACGGGCGCGTGGTTCGGTGGGTTTTGGTCGGGGCAAGGAGACGGACACAATAGTGGCGGCGGTGAGGACCACGGCGCGACGGTGAGGGAGAGCAGCGGTGGTTGGGGTTTGAGAGGGGTAAGGGTTTATTTTGGGTTCTGAATCTAATATGGTTTCAAAAAAAGTATATCATTATTACTATTATTATTTTTACATATATATCTTATATATATTTCGTATTTATTATAATATTTGTTTTCCTTTTTTTTAAGAGTGTTACACTGCGTTCAGGGGAATAGAGAATTTTATACACTGAACCGGACGATATTGATAGTGGATTGGTTTTGATTGTGAGCAGCAGCGCCCAAAGTGTGTACCCCCTGGTTTAAAACCTAAACTATTGCTTTACGCTGTGAATTGATTCTTGGATTATGAACTTATGTTGTTAAATTTTGTAATGTCATAAGCTTTGTGGATAAAAGCCTCAAAGCGTTTAACAAAAATGTTGATAATAACAATCTCATGTTTAATATCTGTATCTATATAATAATCGTCTAGAATTTTTAATCTACTATTTTTATGAATGTATCTTTCTTTTGTTTAGGTTCGAATACTCAGATTCTTAATTTTTGTTGATTTCTTTTTAATTTTTATATTAAATATATTCTCTTAATATGTATTATTGTTTTTGAGTAAGTTGGATTTAATTTTAAATGAAAAAACTTGTTTAAACTTTTGTTTAATGTGATAAACGAGTTATTTATGATCATATAAAATGTAATAAAAGAAAAATATAATAAAATATTTTTTTGACCTTTAAAAAAATATATATTCCCTTTATCTCAAATCGAGTAATTTTTTAAATATATATTTTATAAAAATTAATTATGTAAAATATTTAATATAATTATCATCAAAGTTAGAAAAAATAACTTTCGAAAAGTTAATAAGAGATTATTAGTGAGGCGAAGGTAGTATAATTTATCATTGATTCTTTTAAACTTGAAATTTTTAATTAACCTCGAGGAATAATGTTGAATCTCATTGCTTCATACATACACAAAAAAATAGTTATTTTTTTAACCTTAGCAGCTTGTCTTTTCACTTTTTATATAATAGGTAGCGACACTAACTTTATTAATTATCATCCATGGTCGATAATTCATATTTTTTTATATTTTTTTGTCTTTATATATATTTTGTCTTTATAGCATAATTAAATGATTATTTCTATAAAATTTTGATGTTCGTAGGATGACCCTCGTAAGGTTTGTTTTGGTTTCGTGTTTATCGATGATCACATAGAATTTAATTTCTTTTGAGGTTGTTTGTTGATATAATATATAGTGAATTGTCGTTTTTGAAAATATATATGAAATGTATTTGATCTAGTTGAACCTTTTGTACAATGGACCGAAAGTATTTTCTTTCGTACAAAAAAAGTGTTTGATCTAACTGGTGCTTCACTTATTTTTTAAAACTCCCTTTTATTTATTTATATTTTTAATGTTCTAAAATGTCTATTAAATTACGTTAATTTTTGTTCATCAATATAGTTGTTTGATTAATTACCAAAAAATAAAAACACAAAATACAGAGCCAAAATATCAACTTAAAGAGGAATAACATATTTTAATAAATATATGAAAAATTGTAATTAATCTATATTTTTTAAATTTAATAATATATATAAAGATAAAAAATAAAAATCGGTGAAACTGGGATACAATCCCTTTCACCTATATTAACAGCTTCGTCCATTTATATACACCCTACTCGGCTTAACTTAGTGGTTAGGCCTTGGAATGACTCTTCCAGGAAGACCAAGACCTAAGTTGAAGGTGTAAAATTGCTTTTTCACCAACTACACTGAAATATATAAATTCCTGAGATTTATCATAAATATTATAAAAGGAAACAACTTTTTTTATTAGATATAATAAATAGATATTTCATTCTTAACGTGAATATAAAAGTTTTACAAGATAAAGATAATATAAATATCTTGACCGTGAGACTAGAGACTACTTTTAATTAATCATCCTTGGGGAGGAGGGGGGGGGGGGGGGGGGAATTGAAGGAAAAGCTTAAATGCTTCGTACTGAGATTTGAGACGAGTAAGAACAACGACGATCCTTGTCAATGGTGAATGCAAGGTGAAGCTGGCATGAGTGGTTCTAGTTCCAGGCGACGAATGAAGTTTTATTCATTATAATTTGGCAGCAAACAGAGCTTTACTTACTAGGCAGAATTCAAAAATAAACGATTGTATAAAGAACAACTCACCCAACGTATTGTCTTTCACAGAATACATGTCGTGTATCAAATATGTATCAAAATACCCTACTCGACTGCCGATGAAGATTCGAATAACGATAAAATCATCTATATATGCGTTCATGTGGTGGCAAAAGAATGAAATAATGGATTACTGTTATTGACCTGGGACTTTCCGACCATATGCCAATACCATCACAAAATCCTTTGCATTAGAGCCAACAGATGCTGCAACACGCTGTGATGTCGATGCTGTTTGTAGCCACAAATCGAATAAATTATACAACTGCAGTGTGGGAAGTACAGGTTGTCCCATGCATCTAATCTCAACCTGCCAAAACAAGTATACGTAAGATAATATGAGTAATTGCTACTTTCTTCCCACGTTTAGTTGGACACTTGGACTCAAAGTTCAAACAACAAACGACCGAAGTGATTGTAGAGGTTAAAATGAAGGAATTTGTTTATGTAGTGAGAGGTATCTTGGGATGGTTAGCCATTCATATTTAGGAGACCCCATACACATATTTCAAATTATCCATGCATAAAAATAAGGCTTATGACACAAAGTGCTACTTGGAACATTTTTTGGTCTCAAATCAGTACGTGAACCTGAAAAGAATTCTCAGGTTGGTACCTAAACTTGGGAAAAAATTCTCAAATTGATACATGGTGTTGATATGGTATTTCAACAACCCAACAGGTTGTACATTGCACTTATCATCACTTTAACCGGTCAATGCCACATCAGCAACTTGATTTGGTGCAGATATGCCAAGTCAACACAGGTACCAATTTAAGAAAAAATGACAAATTCATGTACCAATTTGAGAAAAGTTGTCACATTGAACAAAGAGACTCTTTGAAGAAAGTAGGCATTAGGAAACCAAAAGGAAACCTAATAATTATCTTGGCTAAATATTTGTTCAGTGTATCATCAGAGAGCAACAAAAGAGAGATCAACTCACCTCAGCTTCATTGGTGAGATCCAATTTCTTCATAAGGTATTTTTGAATTACAGAAACAGGCATATTTCCATCTCTGTCACAAAAGAACAAATAGGAATCATTCTATCATTTCAAAAGTCAGAAAGTTAAACTTTTAGTTTTTTGTAGCCAAAATTTAATGAAAATAACAGTATAACCAAAATGGTAAAATTGTATTTTAATCCCTTCAAAATTTATAAAGTTGTAAACTGATAATAAGTGGTAAAATTGTATTTTTACCCCTCAAAATTATATAATTCAATCCTGATCCCCCAAATATAAAATTTCTGGCTTCACCCCTAGATGGACCCATATCTAAAGTGACACTAACAGATAACTATAATTCAGTTCAAAACTCAGTGAAAACATGATCATTAACCCATATAGTTGATGCAAAATGTAAACTTTTCGTGACATGGTTCGAACAGAAAACAGAAGAAAAAACAGGCATGAGTAAGCACCTTTAGTTAAAACAAATTGATAGATGGGATCTAATTGAAGTTGGTCAAAGATAAGTCTTAACTCCTTACAGCATAGGATCTTATAAGTAAATAAATATCAGGATCAGTGCCCCTTTTAATTACATGATCTCCTGATAACTAAAGGTAAGATCTAGGCAACAATGTCTGGAAGCCATGCCCATATGATTTGGGTCAAAGTAGAGAATGAGAGTAAATAACTAATGCCATAAAATGAGTTCACCAAGTCAAAGAAACACACCTTTAAAGAGAGAAAACTTAAAAGAGGGGGGGGGGGGGGGAATCGTAACCAGTGGACAGAAGCTGGATTAAGAATAGGAAGTGACTAGAGAGACCTTTCTCATATATAACAATATAAAACTAAAGTTACCTATTACCTAATAGACTACAGCATATAATATTTATCAAATCCCTTCACCAGTCTAGATTGGTAAGAACCCACATGTATGTTCCCCTTTCCATATGCCAAGCCAAATACTACGAGATTATGGTGCCAAAAACAAAGGATAATGGACAGGAAAGAATCACAGTGCTAACAAGCAACAAATCAAATTAACAATATTTAGACAAGGAAGAACAATACACAGAGCAAGCTATTGCAAGACTCATGAAGGAATTTTATAAAGGAACTTACTTTATCCTTAGATAATTTAAAGGAATCTGAGGGAGAGATGAACCTTCTTCCCTGAAAACATTGAAATTTTAATCAGCTTATGACCAAGAGAAAATAATCTTAAGATAACTCCCTTTTCAATCCATTTGAGTCTGAAGGCTAAAATAAAATTCTTACTGGTCTTCATATGCCACTAAAGAGAACCAAACAGGACCAATTCTTCTTTCATGCTTTGGACAAGCTGCATTTAGCACATCTTGCGGAGAAATTCCAGAATCCCCAAATCCAGAAGACCTCTTCTGATGGATCCTGCGTAACCTTTTAGGAGTTACAGTTTCTGACATTCCAGGACCAGCAATATTCTTTTCATCCTCAACTTTTGATTTGCATTTATCTTCCTTATTTTTGCTTTTTCTCATTAGAGCTTCAACTTTAGGGACATGGTTAGGTTCTAATTTAAAATCAGAACCTTGCGAAGTGGACTTGAAGGACTTGGTCCTATTTGCAACCTCCACCAAACAATTCAAAGGTTTCCAGAGATCCAATTTCCCATCCCACGATTCATCACCGTTCTCGGCATCTTTATTCATGTGTTGGCTAAGTTCAGCAGAAGAAATACACTGTTTTTCAATTTTATAAAGACAATAGATATCATTAGTCTACTCCAAAACATAAATTATGTTCAAGTAAAAGGATGTTTGAGAAAAGGAGCATTATTAAACAATATCTGACAGTGTGAGAGAAAAAAAACCATTACATACTAAAAATATTTACTCCTCAATTTTACCTGTCTTTTATTTTGAGTGAATTTATTTAGTGTTTCAGGTGAGCTTGCACTCTCCTGGTGATCCTCCATAGAGTCTTCCTCTCTTTTAAGAGGCCTCTCCATAGAAAAACTGGAACCTCGCAAAGCACTGACCTTTCTGGCAACAGCTTTTGTCCTCCTTCCAGTCATGGTAGTTTGTGTTGATACTTTGGGGGAATTAACCACCAAAGAAGAGAGTGATCTCTCTTTTCTTCTAGTAGGCAATGTAACCGGGGGCAGAATTTCAGGTGCCTTCACTTTTCTTCTTTTAAGAGGAAAGATTTTGGACCTCACATCTTGCAAATTATGGTCTGGTCTGATTTCCAAAATCATAGATCTCAATACACATTTTGTCATCCCGAATTTTTTATTGAACATAAAGCATGCACGAAATTATTATTCAGGAAAACCAAAAGATATGTGCAATTTTTTCCATTTCAACATATTTTCCAAAGGTTTTGCCACTGAACTCGCACAATCCCATTAAAGCAATGCTTTATTACATTTGCATAACACAAACAAATTGTTCTTAGATATTTCACATGAAATTGATTAAGTTGCATATACTCATATCACATAGATAAATGGAAAAAAAAAACATCGGGAGATAGAACAGAGTTTAAGCAATATTGACTGCTAGTAAAGATATCCATGCTTTTCTATCTTCTTGGAAAACTTGGCATGAATGAACTCCAATGAGATGCATTGCAATTTCTAGTTCTACTTTTTCAACTTCAAAATTTTCACTCCACACCTTTAAGTCTGATTCCTAATTCATAAAGATTAATGGTTCTAAGGAATACAGAAGAAATCGGTAAGCATTGACAGTGACCACTTGAAACAAGTGCTCAAGTAGATATATTTTGGAGCATTGACAAGACTAGATATAAAATGGTTAATTATGTATCATGAAGAAAGCAATAAACATAAAATGATATATAACTGAAAGATACCTTAATTTCTCTAGAGGAACGCAACCCAAATCAATGTTGCATATCGGACAACACTCTAGTTCTTCATCTTCTATTTTACCATATATGCACATTCTGCAAACTACATAAATTGAAAACACAAATCTATCGTAAATATCTTTTGCTAATTCAACAGACACAGAAGGCACTGAAATAAATACAACATACATAGATTGTAGAAAAGATTTCAATGAAAACAAGCTGAGAAAGCAAAGCACTTGGAACTCTAATGAAACTAGTAAAAAAGGTTGGTTTCAAACTAGAAAAGTTTGAATCTTGTTATGGACTTAAAAAGCAAAGACGGAAAGCTTTAATCTTTGGAGAATACCCTAAATTTGAAGTAAAGTATATGACAGTAAGAAGCCATGGAAAACAGAAACTGGGTGTAAACAAACGGTTTCATAATCAAATCAACAGTATTTCTAAAGTAGGCATTATACATCAACAAAGCAATATAACTGTTCCCCTCTGGTTTTATAACTAATCCGTACGCATTAGTTTTATATCAAGGTATTCTACCAAAATGCCTTAAAATCAACTGCTAAGAAGCATTTAGAAACGAAACAAAACAGCAATAGAATATCAAGCGAAGTAGTCGAGAGAGAGGGAAACAAGCGAAATCAAGAAAAAACCCAGATAGAAAGACGGGGGAAATAAGAGCAATCCAGATCGGGAGAGAAGCAAAGCCGAATTTTTTTTAAGAATTAAGAACAAATGACCTAAAATGAAGGAGATTTGAAAGGGAAACAAGGAAAGGTAAGATAAATCTCAAAAGGGGAGGTTGAAACTCACACGTATGTAGGCATTCAGATATGGTGGTGGCATCTGTAATAAGCTTATTGCAAAGAGGACAAGTCATGCATGCTGCAATTGCTTCTCTCCTCACTTTCACGACCCGATTCGCCATCTTCTTTTCCCTTTGGCTTCTCCTTCTCTAACTTTCAATCTCAATAAAACCCGCCTCGCAGTTATCGTATCACTGCATGTCAACGAGAAGCAAAAGGCAAAGGGAACTTTACGTGCATATTTTCATGAAAGACACCATTAAAACCCATGACGGAAACACTGATGAGAAAATGGATTAGAAACAGAGAGGTCGATTGTAAACGGGAAAGAACGGTGAGAGATACGGATGAATAAGCGAGATGTGGAATGTTTTCTGATCTGAGAAAGAAGGGGATTCAGATTAAAGAGAAGGGGAAGAGAGAATGATAATTTTTGACGTGTAAGAATAAAAATGAGGAGGAAGAAGAAGGCAAAGAAGGATCTGAATCTAACAAAACAAATTGAAAGAGAAAAGAAAAGAAAAGACTTAAGAGGGTGTCGTCGACAGGAGGATGAACCTAGAGCTTTTTATGGGTAAAATATACATATGTCATTTAATTATAAGTTTAATAATAAATATGTTATTTTACTTTATAAATTAATAATTTAGTCACTTAATTCAAGTTTTATTACAAATAACTCATTACGTTGTTAAAATTAAAATATGGTATAATATAATATTATTTTTAATCTTTAAAATTTATATATTTTTATTAATTTATCTTATATTTTAATAAATTTAATCATTTATATCTTAAAATTTTACATTACATTTTTATGACATACTCTTCGATCATCGGTTATAATTTATAATTTTATTCGTCGGCTCGATGACCGATAAATATGATAGTTTGACAAATACAATCATTTTATCACAATACAAATAATAAACTATTAAAATATATCTAATCATAATATTAACGTTATCTTCTAATATACACAATTATTTTATTAATAAAATATTTAAAATAAAAATAATTAAAATTAAAATTATTTTAATCTAAATTAATATAAAATTAAAAATTAAAACTAATATTATATCAAATCGTTCATTTCATTTTTAGTAGTAGATTTAACTATCTTAAGCCATAGTGATATAATACAACAATTTAAAAAATAATAATGGTTACCCATCTTATTTAATTAATATATTATGCTTCTAAATTTCCGAACATGAATTTGTAGAGTTGAGTGAAAATTTTAAACATTTAAACAAGTTCAATAAAGAAGGGCTCCAATCCAATAGGATTCGAAAGTTTGGGCTTGAATAGGCTCGATGCACAACCGATTAAATTTGTTAAGCAGTGAAAAAGTGATAAATTGGATGATTTGTGGTGAAAGCAAAAGATAAACAATAAATACGAAGATTTAGAGTAGTTCAGATTTCTAACCCAAGTCTTACATCCACTATCTTAGCTTCTTACTAAGGATTTTTCAAATTCACTAAGAATTTCTACCTTTTGATGACAAAGTGTTAACCTTACAACTTAAATTCTATCTCCGAATCTAACCTCCAAAGTTTACAACCTAAAACTTTGGGAATCCTCTCAAACAAGAAAACATAGCAAACAAGTAATCCTTCTAACAAGGTTAATTGTTTGTAATATAAGCACTCACCCAATCCTAATACACTTAAGCATACATATACATTGAGCTCATAAATGTTTTGTCTACTTAAGAATGAGAATTATGCTCTAAGACAATTCTTTGATCATAACGTTGTTATAATGAAAGCATTAGTCTTCTCTTGATGCTTGAGACTTCTTTTATCATTCTAATTGAGCTTTCAGTCGTTGATGATCGTTGGGATTGATTTGAAGCTGATTTCTAGGCCAATTTTTTATTTTTGGTGCATGTGGTATCGAAACGCGTGATGGTCGTTTCAATACCGTCACTTTGGAAAATAGTCATTGGATCTGCAATAAATAACTGGTATCGAAACGCTTTGCTCTGCATATCAAAACAGTCCAAGCCTGTTCCGATACGACTCCTAGCCGTTGGTTTTTTTTCTTCATAAAATCGTTGGAGGTGTTTCGAAACACCTAAAGCTAGTATCGAAACCAAATCTTCCAATATAAAAACGTATCGAAATGGTCCAAGACCATATCGAACCACTTGTACCATTTTATCTGAAACAAGCAAGCTGCATCGAAACGCCTGAGACATTTTGTGCTCTTTGGCTTCTTTAATACAATTGAAACACATTTAAAAGCTTTAGAAACTTATTTCAAATTGTTTGGACTTAAAACCCTTTAGAAATCTTTTCAAATTAGTCCAAAACTATTTTTTAATTATTATATCAAAATATTAGTTATACAATCTCTCTTTTTGATATAATAAAATCAACCTGAAAAATTATTTTTGAGATTGCTCCCTTTATGAAATAAAACTTGAATAAGAGAATTAAAGATTCAAATTCATTAAAGCTCCCTTTATTCAATAAACTATTTGAAAAATCAATTTTTCACAACATATAAAGTAACCCTATCTTCATGCTTATATAGGAATACTTAAAATTTTGGTTAACCGAATTAATCAATCAAATACAAGTTTTTCAATTAATCAGACATTTAATTTTAGGTTCGATCAATAGTTAAAATTTTTAAAATTTTAATTATTAGTTAATTTAGCTCGAAACCGATTATTAATTAAATTAATTAAAACTTTTATATATTTAATTTTTATCATTGATTTTTTTAAATAAAATAGATGTTAAATTTTATAAAATTAACACAAAATAGTGACCAAATTTGTTAAAATATTAAAAATAAAAATTAATATTTATTAATAATTTATAAAATCAATGATATTTTTATAATAATTCGATAAATTTAATGGTTGTTTTATAATTTTTGTAAGTTTAGTGGCTAAAAAATCATTTTAAGTTAGTTTAGTGATCATTTGTGTAATTTACCCGATTTTTTTAAAATTTTGGTTAACCACTGGCCTAATTAATGGAACCTTTTTTTTCATTTTTATTATTTTTTTAAAATATCAGTTCATTTAATAGTTAAAAAAAACGTTAATGAAATTTTGAAAGTTTGGTTCAATTTGTTAATTGAAGTGACTGTTTGAATATCTTCAGTTAAAGTCGTTTTTGAAATTTTAGTGATTCAAGGGTAAATCTAAAAATTTGGTCCATAATAATAAATATCGAGAAAACAAATTTAAAAGTTTGTCTTTAATAAAAGTATTAAAAATTTAAAATCTCTAATAATAAGAGTCAAAAAATTAAATTTTAAGAGTACGTCTCTAATAATAAATATTGGAAAAAATTATCGACCTAATAACAAGTATTGAAAAAATTATCGTCCTAATAACAAATATTAGAAAAAAATTATAACCTTAATAACAAGTATTGAAAAAAAATTGAGCTCCTAATAGTAGATCCCTAATAACAAATATTGAAAAAAAATTAGACCCCTAATTACAAGTATTAAAAAATTAGCTCTCTAATGATATGTATCGAGAAAAATTAGAGTCCTGATAAAAAATATTAAAAAAATAAATTTTAACAATCATTCTTATAATTAATATTGAGAAAAAAAATTGAGTCTTCAATAAAAAATGTTATAAAATTTTGGGTCCTAATAATAAATATCAAAAATAATTTGACTCTTAATAGAAAATATTTAAGAAATTAAATTTTAAAAACAAATCTTTAAAAATAAATATTAAAAAATCAAATTATAATATCAAATATTAAAAAAAATATTAGGCAGACGTTTCCTCCTTCCCTTGCTTAGGGATGACACTGCCCTTAATCGTATAGTATTATATGGTTTCAGTTTGGATACAATTTAGGGGTATATAGTTCAATAAAATAATAATAATTTATCATTTTTAGTTCGATTAATCAATTTAATTTTTATTAATATTATATTATGAGGTTTTTATATTTTGTTATTTAGTAAAATTTTAAAGTATTTCTCATAAATATTTCTTAAAAATAGAACTCAACAAGTGTCTCAATAAAAAAAGATTATATTTATTCTAGAAGATTCGGATTCAAATTAGTCTGTTAATAAGGTATAAGTGTATTGTCAAAGAGTTAAAAATAAATATTACCGTGTAATAACTTTTAGATTGTTTAAAAATTCTTAAAATTATTTTAAGTAAATAAAGAATATATAATATTTGTTAAGTTATTTGAGTGTTACTTATTTTTATATTATAAAATATTTAAATTTAATTAGTTTTTTAATGTAATTTAGTTAACCTTAATTTTTAAACTTATTAATCATAAATCATGTAAATTTAATTTGGATAATTTTTATTTTTATTTAGTAT
This sequence comes from Abelmoschus esculentus, assembly GCA_035048815.1. Lineage (NCBI taxonomy): Eukaryota > Viridiplantae > Streptophyta > Magnoliopsida > Malvales > Malvaceae > Abelmoschus > Abelmoschus esculentus. Next base: position 13,742,844 of record JAUCBN010000031.1, read on the forward strand.
ACTCAACCCCAATTATGATCAAATATTTACCTCATGATAATTATTTGGTATTAATAAAAAATATTCATAAACAAAATCATGGCAAGTATTTTTATAATAGATCTAATGATTAAAAAAATAAAATAATGAACCACTTATCATTATTTAAGTTTTGTTTATAAAATATTCGATTTCAATATACTCATAATAAAAGTAAAGAAAAGAGGAAAGCATTGCCTTGAAAGAGGATGGTGGGTAGCCGTGCTGTGCTAATCTCGGGCAATGACCTAGCCCTGGGTGTCTACGAATTAGGGATGAGTATTCCATCGAGTAGAGTTAAAAAATTTCGAGTTATTCGAGTTGACGAGTCATATTTTATAACTCAAACTTTATTTAAATTTTTTTCGGTTTGAGTCGAGTTTAAGAAATTTAAGTCGAGTCGAATCGATTTTTCAAATTCCTATAAATATTTAATTGTAATTATTTATTATGTTATAGTATGATTTGATTCTAATTTAAATGATTTTCTCTAATCATATAAGATATGCATATATATATTCATATGTAGCAATATTTATTTAGATTTTTATATATCAATGTATATATATCATAAAAAAATTGAGAGATTCGTCTCAAACTTAAAAATCAATCCTTTAATTATTAAAAATTTTGAGTTATTCGAATATTTATTTTACAACTCAAACTTTATTTAAATTTTTTTTGAGTCAAATCGAGTCTATAAAATTTCAAATCAAATATTTTCACCTCGAATCAAGTCGAATTATTCAATTTTTTCGAGTCGAGGTAAATTTTACTTACCCGTCGTTCAACTTGGCGCATAATGCGTACGGAACGAGGCAAAACTACCTAGGAAATGACGGAAACACCAGATGGGGCAGACACTGGTTCTGGTTATTCCCTGACCGACAAAACAACCGATGGATAAGAGCAGAGCCAGAGCCAGAACTTTGATCGTGTTGTAATCACACGAACATGTTGGATATGAGAATTTATTAATAATCATTTGTTAATCTGAAATTTATTAATAATGCAATTATTTGGATATGAGAATTTCATCAAAGTAAATTTGGGATTTGTAACCCTATCATGCTAATAATCAGCTGGATTCAAAAATGGTAGGAATCTTATGTAAATTTATTAAAACAAAATCTTTATTTTATAAAAATATTAGTATTTTCAAAGATTTTGAGGGGTTTGTACAATTTATTTAAAAAATATATATTTTTTAAAAATATTTTAATAAAAAAAATATTATTAAATTATTATCTAAAACAACAACAAAAATTAAATATTTAACATGTAAAAATCAAACATTTTCAGTATTTATTCAACCCGTGCATGGATTATTGGTATTTATTCAAGCACACACTCAAGGTCAGTTCTAAGATTTTAGAGATTAGGTACAAATTATAAAAAAAAATATACCCTTATTAATAAGTATTGAAAAAATTAAATTTTAAGAATATATCTTTAATAATAAATATTATAAAATAATAAAATTTAAGACTACGCTTGTAATAATAAATATATTTTTTAAAATTTTAATAATAAGCCAGTAATAATAAAATATCGAGAAAATTGAAGATATAATAACAATTACTGAAAATATTTGCCCCTGATAAAAATATTAAAAATAATTTTAAGAATAAACTCATAATAACATTTATTAAAAAAATAATTTTAACAGTATACCCCTAATAAAAAATATTTGAAAAAAATAGTATTTAGAGAAAAGTATTAAAAAAAATTAACCTTAAATAACAAATATTAAAAAAAATAAACATAAATAATAAGTATTTAAACAATTTATACCCTTTATAACAAAAATTTTAAAAAATTAAGAGAAGTCTCCTAATAACAAATATTAGAAAATTTAATTTTAAGAGTAGGTCCAAATAACAAATATAAAAAAAAGCTTATAATGAAAAGTATTTCAAAAATTTGAACCTCAAATAACAAGTATTAAAAAATAATATTAGCTATTAATAAATATTAAAAAATAAAATTTAATTTTAATAGTAGATCTCTAATAATAAATATTAAAAATATTAAGCTTCTAATAACAAGTATTTAAAAATTTTGAACCTCAAATAACAAATATTAAAAAATTAGATCTAATAATAAATATTAAAATAATAAATTTTAATTTAATGATAGATATCTAATAAAAGATATCGAAAAAATTAAACCTTTAATAATAAATACTAAAAAATTACAAACAATAAGTATTAAAAATAAATTTAATAATAAATATAAAAACAAATTATTACTAAAATCTCAATTACGATAAAAAATTTATTACTTTTAAACTAAAAAAAATAATTAAGAATGATAAATTTCATTAATAAATATTTAACATCATCAAATTAAATTTTGATGCTTCTTTATGCTAATACTATACGCTTTGTAATTCAAAATGTTTTCCTCAAATTTTCTTGTGAATTCTTTTGCGTGTTTAACGGATTAACTATGATTATTATGGTAGGTATACAACCTATTTCATGCTGCACATTTCTCAACCTTGTTTATTCCCTGTGTTGTGATTAGGGATGACAGCGGGCCGGATTTGAATCGAATCCAATTAAATTTAAATTCATTTTTATATCATAGATCCAAATCTTATAAAATAGATCTGAATCTACAGATTTGGATCGAGTCCGAGATCCATTACTATCCTTGTGACAGGGACTTAAGAGGCGATGGTGGAAGCCAGAAAGCTTGCACATAGGTTAGATTACCTTCTACAACCAGACTGTGGCTTTAGAAAACAGATGGGAGACACTTGAGCTGGGTTATAACTCAGATATTGCAGCTGTTAAACTCTTAGGATGGTGTGACACGTGGAAGGAACTGATTGGATCTATATGGATAGGGGATATCAAATGAAGGGCTATCAATCAGTAAAGGTGTCTGTAAAACTCTTAGATTTTGGACATCCAGCTGCCCCAAGTGTAGCAAAATCTGCAATCTGTCTCCTAATTGCAGGAACATGGCAACCATATCTGTTACCACCTTCACCTCATCAATCGGCCATGCCCTCAAAACATCAGCAAGGGTTACATCCCCCGTTGCCAATGGTAAGTGAATACATACATACATATAGTCTTTTCCATTCTCAGTTTTGATCTCAACTGCAAGCTTTTGCTTTCAGGGTTTGCCAACAAGGGAAAAGTGATGTGTTCCATGGAGAAGAAGGTTTCGTTTGAGGCTAATGCGTCGACCATAGGCACGAGTGCATCATTACTGGTAGCAGCAGCCATGTCAAGTCCCCCGGCCATGGCTTTGGTGGACGAGAGATTGTCTACCGAAGGAACCGGACTTCCATTCGGTTTGAGCAACAACCTTCTCGGGTGGATCCTGTTTGGTGTTTTTGGCTTGATTTGGGCACTCTATTTCGTGTACACTTCCTCCCTTGATGAGGATGAGGATTCCGGACTGTCGCTCTAAAACAGAAGAAATGATCTATTTATGAAAATCTTCCGATAAACCCGCATCAGCAGTGATTTCAGCCTTGCATCAACCTTTACAGCCGCCGTATAGGCCGCCGTATGCTCGGAGATTAGTTCGCTCCACTCAACAATATATCATGTATATACAAAGATGTGTCATGTTTTTTCTTTTACGAAATCAATTACTTTTGCCTCAATAAGGCATTTGTTTTCTGTTATCGGAATATGGCATTTTCTTTTATTCGGTATAGGTGGGTATGATTAGTCTGCAAATCATTTTTATTGCGATCGTAAAGTCGAAGAAAAAGAATGAGTCTATTACGGGTTAAGGATTATTAAATATCATTAAATTAATTAGTAAAAAATAAAAATTTTAAAAACTCAACATACAATTAATAATTATATGTTGAGTCTATTATTTTTTTTATTTTTTTATTAATTGTACATTGAATGCTTGAGATTTTAAATTTTTATTAATTAATTTAATGATATTTAGTGATGTTCGACGTCTATCGTAAAATTTTCCAAAAAAAATATATCATACATTAAATAATAGAGTAAATTACCTCAAGTACCACTGAATTATTACAGGTGATTCATTTTTATCATTAAATTTTAAATTAGTTTAAATTTATCATCAAGTTTTATTTTTTTATTCATATATGCTATAATGCTTTTAATTTTTTTTAACATGATTATGATATAGTGTAGGCATGATAATTTAAGGGTGCGTTTGGTTCATAAAAAATAAGATTATCTTTGAGAATAAGATTCTCAAAATGAAGCATTACTTGACATATTACTTAAAATATTATATTATTTGATTTATTTGATAGGAATGCAAGATGACAATATTTGGGTATTGAAGTATAAATTACTTAAAAATAAATCTTATATTTTGTTTTAAATCGTTTAAACTTTTAATATTAAATTAAAAATATTTATATTAAAAATTATATAATTACTTTTTACAAATAAATTTTATAAAATTTATTATATTTAATATATTATAAATGAATTACCATCTTAAACCATATTTAACAAATTATTGCATAAATATATATTATTTATTTTTATAGTGATATATAATAAGAAATTTAGTTGGTTTTTAGTGATTAAAATAATTATATAAATCATTAGAAAAATAGTTTATAATTAAAAACTTGTAGTAAGATTATTTTTTTAAACGAACGTTATTTTATTAATAATGATCGAGTTTTTTAATAAGTATCTATAAACAATTTTTTTCAACCCAGAAAAAAATTAATTTCATAATTTTGAGTTTTAACTCATTACTGTCAAACCAAATTCAAGTAAATTTAAATGAATAATACTAATTTTATTTTCATAAATTTGAAAGTCGGAATCTCGCATCAAAATATAAAATTTAAACTTGAATTAATTTTTTATCAGTAAGAAATGCCTTTATATAAAAGCAATGTAACATTGTTAATCTAATATCTTTATTTAGATAGTAGATCGAATATTTTTATAATTGTAAAATAAATTTTTCCTTTTTTATTTTATTCATAGGGTGGCTAGCTATTATATACAAGATTTAACCTAATATTCTAGGTAACTAATTAATAAAAGGGTAAAACCCTACACCTAATATTCTAATAAAGTTCACTTTCCATAAATACAAGATACATACTATATTTCCATACTTAACACCTCATCAAGTTGGGTCATAGATATTGATCATGCCCAACTTGTTACATAGATAATTTATTCGAACTCCATTGAGAGATTTAGTGAAGATGCCGCCTAATTGTTCTCCGGTTTTCACATAACCTGTAGATATCAAGCCTTGTTGTATTTTTTCGCGAACAAAGTGACAATCAATCTCAATATGTTTTGCTCTTTCATGAAATACCGGATTCGAAGCAATGTGTATTGCAGCCTGATTATCACACCAAGTTTTGTCGGTATTAGGACTTTCATTCCAACCTCATCAAAGAGCTGATATACCCATATAATCTCACATACTTTCCCAAACTCCCCATGAGCAACAAACCCAGGTGGTTGCTCCATATATACTTCCTCTTGAAGACGACGAAGCTTGGCATACTCATCCGCAGATATCGTAACAATCGATAAAAAAGTGTTTACACTAGAAGCAATATTAGACATAATTTGCACCTTCCTGTCAGCCAAAATATTAGAGAGATAAAGTCTTAAAAAAGAAAAAAAGAAAGAAAAACCCAAAAATAAAACCCAAACAGTACCAAAAAATCAAATACCCAACCTAAAAACAATCCGGATGCAAGGACCGACAGCTGAGATTGATGAATCAAAATCCCTAACGGTACAAAAAAAAATCAAATACCCAACCTAAAAATAGTCCTGGAAGCAAGGACTGGCGGTTGGGATCCAAACAACAACAACAAATTTTTTTTTAGAGAAACCTAGACAACTGATACCATGTAAAATAAAATTTTTCTTTTTTCTTTTATTCATAGGGTGGCTAGCTATTATATACAAGATTTAACATAATATTCTAGGTAACTAATTAATAGAAGGGTAAAACCCTAGACCTAATATTCTAATAAAGTTTACTTTCCATAAATACAAGATACATACTATATTCCCATACTTAACAATAATTATATTTTTATTTAATTAATTTTTAAATATGTGTAAAACTATTTAAATATTAAACTAACATATAATAAAGTTATTTAATAACTTTATGTTATTTAAATATGCTAGAAATAATTCAAATTAAGAAAATTCATTACTTTAAGGGTAAATTTGTCTAATGGAATAAGAATTGACAAATATATGAGAGAATGGTGAGAATCACATTGTCAAAATATTAGTAAAAAATACTATTGTTGGTAATAACTTATTTTGAGTTGGTGAGAATAAGGATAAACCAAACATGAGAATAAAATTTTAAAAAATATTATTACCTTTAATAATAATATTTTTCGTGAATCAAATATCTTAAATTACAACCTTAAACGATAAAATATTATTTATAAATAAATAATATATTATTATTAAAATTAAAAATTAAAAATTTTAAAATAAAAAGCTAAAAAATTCATCAAAGGTAGTGATGAGATTAGGGAGGCTTGAGAAATTTCTAAGATTGTCGCCCAAGCCTTTGTTTTATAATTGTTGCAGGCTTCTGTTTCCTTGGATAATACAATCACAACTTCTTAAAAAAATGTTTATTTTGATTGCTAATGAATTTTTAATCTTAAGATTTAGGATTTTAGAATTATAGGTTAGAATTTAATGTTTAGGTGGATTTTTTTTATAAATTTTAAAAATTTAAAAATTCTTATAAAATTTAGTTTTCTAATTTTTATATAATATATTATTTATTTATATATTTAACATTATTGATGATATAAATTTTTTATTTAATCTAAAATTAATTATATATATATATTAATATTATTTTTAATATATCTATATTATTTATATAATATAATATCATCTATATAATAAAATAAATTAAATTAATTTTAACTGCAATTTAATATATATATGTTATTTATTTTATAAACAAAAAAAGATATGTTATTTTAATGATCAGAAGCTTACTTTTGATTTTAAAAGTTTTAAGTTGATATTTTATTGAATGTATATTTTTTATATATTTTTAATAAAATAATATCATTTTGAGTTATTCGATATCAAAATATGCGCTTGTAAACTACGAATCCCCCGTGATATCAAAATAGCAAAGGAACCAAAGAAGGCAGACCACAAATACGAGAGTTGAAACAGCCCAAAGGCAGACACCTGCCGCCATCGCAAAGCTGATAGGAGGCGGACCCCACCCGTCCCACCGCCGCCGCCCCGAGATATCCACGTTCCAGCCATACCAATATATACTCTCGACCCAGAGATACTGATTGCACCAAAGGGGAAAAAACACATATGGCCACTACTTTTACAGCTCCCAAACTTTCTTCCCCGACTTTCCAGACCCTTTGCAGAAATCTTCCCGGTTTTGTCCCTATACCCAACTCCCTTTCTTCTTTTTCACGCCATCACCACCGCCACCACCATCGGTTGCAGCTTCAGCAGCCGCGCCGTCGCCTTTTTGGTGTTCGTGCAGAATCCGATAATGGCTCTGAGCCGTTGCGGCACTACGATTTCGACCTCTTTACTATCGGCGCTGGAAGTGGTGGTGTTCGTGCTTCCCGGTTCGCTGCCAATTTTGGCGCTTCTGTTGCTGTCTGTGAACTCCCGTTTTCGACTATTTCTTCTGAGACCACCGGCGGCGTTGGCGGAACGTAAGTCTCCATATGTAAAGATATATTTTTTATAATTTTATTCAACTATGTATATCTATAAATTATTTATTTGCGTGTAAAGAAAATTTTGGAGTAGATTGCACATTGAATTTATACAAACTGGAATTAAGTGTTTGTGTTTGCAATTTTTCCTTTTGGGTTCTGATGGTTTTACTTGAAATTCACAATTTCATGAACAAAACCAAGCTTGTGTTTTTAACCTTTACTTGCATGAACAATGCTATTGCCAACCAAAAAAGCTATAGGGTATTGGCGAAAAGCAAACTTAAATTTATTATCACCATTTTATCAATCACTGCCTTTTGTCTATGTTTGCAGATGTGTTCTTAGAGGATGCGTGCCAAAGAAACTAATGGTTTACGCATCAAAATATTCTCATGAATTTGATGAGAGTAATGGTTTTGGATGGAAATATGACACGGAACCAAAGCATGATTGGAGCACCTTGATGGCTAATAAAAATGCCGAGTTACATCGTCTTACCGGTATTTACAAGAACATTCTCGGCAATGCTGGTGTCACATTAATTGAAGGTCGTGGAAAGGTAAGATGATCCCCTGTCCACATTGTCTCTTTGTGCTATGTTTAAATGCATTTGTGTTTTCGAGGGTTCTTGATTGTGAATTCCATTTTGATGATATGTGTTGCAGATTGTGGATCCACATACTGTTGATGTAGATGGAAAACTTTACACTGCAAGACATATACTGATTTCAGTTGGCGGGCGTCCATTTATTCCTGATATTCCAGGAAGTGAGTATGCTATAGATTCTGATGCCGCCCTTGATTTGCCCTCAAAACCAGAGAAAGTTGCTATAGTTGGTGGGGGATATATAGCTTTGGAATTTGCTGGCATTTTCAAGGGTCTGCAAAGTGAGGTCCATGTTTTTATACGCCAGAAAAAAGTCTTGCGAGGTTTCGATGAAGAGGTGAAGAATTGTGTGAAATGATAGTTGCTTTATTGTTATCGTAATTTGCGTTATACTTGTTTTAGAAATTGCATTATTTAGTGATAAAAGTATCATCTGTTTAATAGATCAGGGATTTTGTTGGAGAACAAATGTCTCTACGGGGAATTAAATTTCATATAGAAGAGTCTCCTCAGGCAATTGTTAAGTCAGCTGATGGTTCACTGTCTCTGAAGACCAACAAAGGAACAATTGAAGGCTTTTCACATATAATGTTTGCAACTGGTCGAAGGCCTAATACAAAGGTTTGGAGTAACTTCTTTGACTTGATTCTTTCTAGTAAATGGCCTTTTGGTAGCCAATTACCAACAAAAGGGTACTAAGCTAAAACACAAGTTTTGCCAACATAAACCTTTGAAATAGGACATAAAAAGAATATAGAAAGGAGAAAAATTGTGAGCTTCATGTTATAAACCCTCATCTTCCATTGTGGTCAAACTTCTTGCATTTCATCATTATCTTCTCATTGTGACTTAAGAAACCTAAGACGGTATGTATGCAGAGAGTCTTGACTGTTGATTCTCTTCCTTTAACTGCAACTTCCTTTTTAATGTAAATCAAGGTTGATATGATGAAACTTGTATGGTTGTAAATTAACTTGTACTGCATTGCAGAACTTGGGATTGGAGTCTGTGGGTGTCAAAATGAACAAGAATGGAGCAATAGAGGTACTTGGAGTTTGTCTTGCTCCATTTTCTCTATTTTCTTATATGGTAATATGTCAATTATTTTGTATTTTTCCTTGCCTCATTGTTTCTCTAGGTTGACGAATACTCGTGTACTTCAGTACCTTCCATTTGGGCTGTTGGGGATGTCACAGACAGAATTAATTTGACACCTGTTGCTTTGATGGAAGGAGGAGCATTAGCAAAAACAATTTTTCAGAATGAACCAACCAAACCCGATTACAGGTAATCTATACACTGGAGGTTGATTGATTGAACAGATTTATTCAGAAAAGATGGAAAGGGGCTATGGAACTTTATTTGCCTCTAGTAACTACGGTTGATGCGGTTTTCACCACCTTCCTATTGGAACCAATTTTACTTCCTGATAGTCTATTTCTTTATGTTTCTTTTTCAAAACATATATTTCCAGGACCTTTTGCACTGGTACCCAATTACTATAACCTGTCTTCGGACTTGCTAGGTTCTCTATTGTTTTGTTGTTTTGTTTTCAAAATTTATTTGATTTTATCTTTGCAGTGACTGAGACCTTTTATTTGGATTTATTTCGTAGTTTGGTGATGATTAGGGGTGGATTTTTTTCTTGAAAGGATCAAATATTTGTTTGGTTAGAGAAATCTTCTAAAGAAGTCGTAATAAAAATAAGAAAATAACAAATAGTATAATCTATACCATGCCATGGGGCACTCATCTAATGGTGCCTTAGAAATACCTTAGCAGAGAAATAATGGAGGCCCAGATCTCAATTTTGCTCGTTTGGTTACTAATGATTCATAAATTCCTGGATTAAGACCCGCATGTAATACAATGACTCATGTTTAAATAAAAGAATGCATTTTGATTTTATGATCTTAGTGTGTGCAAGTTATAGGTCTCTGCTTCCTTTTTTATACGAATTTCTGTGGTCTTGAGTGCCAAGATGTTGATTTTATTTTGTACTCGATTGCCTATTAACTTTTATTCCCACGCTTTTTGGGGTAGGGCCGTACCCTCTGCCGTCTTTTCGCAGCCACCTATTGGACAAGTTGGTCTTACAGAAGAACAGGTGAGGAGTTGTTTGGCATATTTGCAACAGCTGAAAGCGGTTTATTGTGCTAAAATATTTTATGATTTTACAGGCTGTAAAAGAGTATGGTGATATTGATGTCTACACCGCAAACTTCAGGCCATTGAAGGCCACACTCTCAGGTCTTCCTGATCGTGTTTTCATGAAACTTATAGTTTGTGCTAAGACAAACAAGGTTCTTGGTTTGCACATGTGTGGAGATGATTCAGCTGAAATTACACAGGTTCAAGCCTTTACCTAAATTGGTGCTTTCCATTTCAAGTTCTGCATTATTTTTCTGATGTGTGTCGTTCTTTACCAGGGATTTGCAGTTGCTATCAAAGCTGGCTTGACTAAAGCAGACTTTGATGCCACAGTGGGTATTCATCCAACATCAGCTGAGGAGTTTGTCACAATGAGGACTCCTACTAGGAAAATACGACAGAGCCCTGAGTCTGAGGTTTATTATAGTTTTCAGCCTTCTGCATTGATACTAGCAGACTAATATGTTTAATTATCTCTAATCTTTAATCCTGGGTGTTGAAACATTTTGATCATTTAGTAATATAATCAGTTTTCATTTATACAAATCAGTAATGTTATTCGTTTTAACCCTACACAGGGAAAGATGGGTCACGAGGCAAACGCCGCGGCAGGGGTTTAGCAAGGGTAATTGAATAGGTTGCATATTGTGGGAGTTCCATCTAAGGTGCGAACAATCGATCTGCTGTGCTTATGACTTGTGCATAATGATTGTTTGCTTTGAGTTCTTGTTATCTCTCTAACAGAGGAAAATCTGGAAAAGACTAAGAATATTAAACACAATTGTATATCGATTTCTGAGGTCTTTGCTGGATATGTTGACACTACCCTTTGGGATTCATAGAATAAATTGATTTATTTGCATGTTGGAGACAAGTTTCGGTAGTGATGCAACATATTGCCTGTGTGTGCAAAAGAAACTTGACCATGTAAAGTATTTGGCCAACATAAAAAATCAAGTTACCTACCGTTTTGTTCTTCCTGTAAGCATAGTTTGCCTTATTCCCTCTCTGTTTTTTTCACTCCTTAAACCAACACTTCATGTTGTTTAATCATCTTGACCGATCTCGCTGGTTGGTTACTGGTCGTAGTTCATTTTGTGTCTTCGGTTTTAACTCGTGATGTATCATGAATGACATGGAGCAAATGTGTCCTTTGAGTGAAATTCATGAACTGGAAGCGTAAAAATATGCTTTTGTATAGCAATGATGTTGCTGTGAATTTGTAGTGTAACATTGCATCTTCAAAATGGGAGGCAGAGAGTTTTACTATCGAGTGCCCATGGCGGATTTCCCCCATTAGAAGAGATTATTATGAATTAAGCAATTCACTTGGTACTGCTGGAATCGTTCTTTTAATAGATTGTAATCACTATTTTTATCCGAAATTTAAATAATTTAAAATAAATAAATCAATTTTAGAGAAAACCCAAAAATAAAAAATAAAAAAACATATAATAAACCATTTTCATTTCAAAAATCCAAAAAATAATCCTGTCTAAAATACAATTCAATTTATCAGTCCAATTACAATAATTATCATAGCCCGATACCAAAAATTCATATAGCCAACACCCAATACAGCAAGACCCATATAAAAGACCCAAATCGGAAGCCCAATCACCCTTCCATCCAATCTGCCAACCAATTTTTCAGGCCAAACCAAAACCCATCAGCTGAACCAACCCAATGCCCACATAGTCAAATACCCAACCCCGACACCTAATATGGTAACCCGTGACTCAGGTATGATACCCGAATTTTAACCTGATCGTTTCTCTTCCCGTGACCCTTGAATTTCTAGGAAAATCTAGAAGCTTTTGGAATGACCTCATGCAACCATCCAAATTTCCAGCGACCATTTGTCTTCGCCGGCAGATAACACCACGTCAGGCCACCGGAGATCAATGCCATATCAGCGCCAACAAGCAGCCACTTCAGCAAGGCCTCTCCTCCTTCAAATCTGGCCAAACAAGGATGAAGGATAATGGTCCTTTCCCCCCTCGTACGAACTTACCACGTCAACAAAAAAAAAAAAGAAGAAAAAAGACAACAATCAGAGCCAAATCAATATTTTTATTATTCTATTTTTAATGTAAATCGACTATAAGAGTCGAATCAAACTATTTTAAATTGGGCACATTTTGAAGTAATAAACAAGGTATTCCGGTGATTTTTTTCCTTTCGAAATAATTCTTTTAGGGATTTATCTTTTAGTCTGGGATCGATTCCCGTCGCTGGAGTCATCCTTTCATTGTCTTCTCTTTGATTTCGACATAGTCAAGTTTTCTTTCGAATCTCGATTAAACAAAGGCTTTTAAAAGTCTCAAATTTCTAGGTTTAACAAAAGCGGTTTATCTTTTTTGAATCGAAAAGGGGATTTAAGACTTTAATTCTTCCAGATTTTGAAATAAAAGGGAGTGTGTAAGGGTGCTACCTGGTGAAGATGACCGTAGGAGAAATTATTTAAATAATTATTAGTTAAGTTTGTTTTAATTAATGAAACTGTGAGTTTCATTGTTATTAAAGAAGAGATCAAACGGTGCGTTTTGGCCAAACTCTTATTTTTAGGGTTTTCTGGTTGTTTGAAGGATATCGATTATCTGAATGAATATCTGTTTTCTCCCTCATTCCCTTCTTTAACCTTCCTCAATCTGATTCTTTTCTTCCTTACTCTCTTTTATAATTCTCAGTTCGTTTATTGGAGTGATAAAGGTATCAGAGCCCTACGTTCCTCGACGGTATGGTGGAGACATAACAATAGGTGGTCCAACAAGAATTGGCAACTCAAACAGCCGCTTCTAAACCATCCAACACCACGACTGGTGTGCCGGAGTAGCAGGTAATGACGAATAATCTTCAAGACAGTGCGAATCGATTGGAGAACACCATCGAGACCAAATTTCAAGATATGCAGTCACTGATGCTTGCCAACTTGCAGAAGATGTTTAAGATAACTTTGGGGAAGAAACTCGACACTTCGAAAATGGTAACCCCACAGGCAGGAGTCCAGTGAACTCCTCCACCGATTTTACGAACTTCGTTGACAGATTATTACACTGCTGCTTTTCAGTGTTACAATTGAAATTTAATTACCTGGGAGAAAATATTACACTTTAAGGATTACAGTGGGGGGACTGCAAGCTATAGATACTAAGGTGTGTGAAAAACTTTTAAGAGAATCTCAGAATCCTTACTGAAGGGGGCTAGAAAGTCCTGTTTTTATGATGAAACATTCGTCCTTCCACCTTTTGTCAGATTGTAGTATTTAAGATGTCGAACCCACAAGGATTGACTTTACTTACGCAATTTATTCTTCCTGCACAATGAAAAAGTAAAGACACAGATAATTGAGTTGGATTATAACTAAGGAAACTAATTAAAGCGATAAAGATAAATGATCAAGAAATCAAGGATGAAAAAGTGGGGTAGGTTAGAGTGCTTCGTAGTGTGGAATCAGAATGTAATTGTCTCGTTCTTATAATGCAATAAGGTTAAATTGCCGCCTCGACGGGTCACACCAAGGGTCGCCGCAGCTGCCTCGGCGGGGTTATGCCTTGTCGACAATTCAACAACTTATAGTTCGACAGAGCATCCTTGTATGTCTTCTTCCTTATCCCTAAGCGAAGAGAACTGTTGAAACCCACGTCTTGATGATACCTCCCAGCGTGAATCAAGGGTGAACAACAACCAAACACATGCGTCTTGTTAGTCGCTGAAATCCTAGGCGGTTGATCTCTCAACCGGATTAGTCAATGCCCTTAAGCAAAGACCGTATTCTCTCGTTTTGTGAGCCTAACTCTCCCGATATTAGACAAATAAATCTCTCACAAACTTCTCTCCTGAGCTTGAATGCAAGAACAATGAATGCCAAGAGAGAATAAACTATGAATTCTGAAATTGCATTAATAAGAACTAAACAAATTACAAACTTTCTTCAACAACTACTCCACAAACTAACCTAAACCCCAAGGAGACGATGGAGGAGTTTAGGGTTTTCTATGAACACTTGATTTCGAGATATATTCCTCTCTACATAGGCTATGGTTTATATAGGCTTGGCCTAGGGCAAACCTTTCCAAAGTAGGAATTCAACTTGGAGTAAAACACAAGTTAAGTATATAAATAAAATATATTTATTTTATTTCCTAGTTTATTCCTATAAGGATTCTTTTCTCACGTGGCCTTTGACCTTGACTTTTCGCGTGTTTCCCAGCTCCGATTTCTATGTCGTTTGTCTTAAAACGTTCACCTTATTTTTCTCTTCAGATCGCCTATCATATCGACATTTGCTCGTCAGGTGCTGTGGCGGCCTACAAAAGTGCTGCCGTGGCGGGTGCTCATCTGTATTTCAACTTTGGTTTCTAGCATCCATCATGCTATCTGGCATTACTTGTGTGGTAGTTTCCTATCTAAGAGAAAAAACCATTAACCGCACCTGTTTTATGCCAAGGAATAGATAAATTCATAATTTAAGTGTGAAGATGCTGAAAAGTGGAAAATAACCAGAAATATTCATTATCGCCTTTAAATCTGTCTTTATTAGCAATAAACGAGTGGGAAAATGATATAAAAATGAGGACTTTTGAGTACTCATCACTTACACTGCTGCTTTATGGATAATGAGTCCACAATTGGAGATGAAAAAGATGTCAGATCAGTTGTCACTGGACATACAAGAAATTTTGACCAAGTTCAAAGTAGTCTTTGAAGAACCTAGAGGGTTACCTCCTGAGAGAGGTCATGAGCACAAGATTGAATTAGTTAATGAAAATGCTGTGGTGAAGATACAACCTTATAGGCCTCCCACTTTACAGAAAGATGAAATTGAGAAATTGGTAATGGAGATGCTAGAATCTAGAGTGATAAGGAACAGTAGCAGTTCTTTTTCTTCTCCAATTGTCACGGTGAAGAAAAAGGATGGAGGGTGAAGGATATGCATAGATTATAGAAAATTGAATTAGTTAACTATCAAGGATAGTTTCTTTATTCCAATAATAAAAGAATTGTTTGATGAACTTGGTAAGTTTTTTTTCTTTCGAAATTGGATCTAAGGGATGGTTACCACCAGATTCGAATGAAGGAAACAAACATTCACAAAACGGTTTTTAGGACACACGAAGGTCATTACG
The DNA here is from genome assembly GCA_035048815.1 of Abelmoschus esculentus. NCBI lineage: Eukaryota > Viridiplantae > Streptophyta > Magnoliopsida > Malvales > Malvaceae > Abelmoschus > Abelmoschus esculentus. Next base: position 13,758,442 of record JAUCBN010000031.1, read on the forward strand.
AGTTCCTTGTGATTCCCTTTGGGCTCACAAACACTCCGGCCATATTTCAAGGACTCATGAATAAGGTTTTTAAGCAACACTTGAGGAAGAATGTCTTGGTGTTCTTTGATGATATTCTGATCTACTCCTCGGATTGGAAGTCACACATATCTCACTTGGAAGAAGTATTAAAAATTCTAGAGGAAAATCAGTTGTATGTTAAGTTGTCGAAGTGTTGTTTTGGGGCTCAAGAAGTGAAATATCTAGGCTATGTTATTGCTGGTGGAAAGATTTTTATGGACAACACTAAAGTAGATACTATTTTGATTTGGCCTTCTCCTAAATCTGTTAAGGAAGTAAGAAGTTTCCTAGGTTTATCAGGATACTATCGAAGGTTTATTCAAAATTATAGCTGCATAGCAAGGCCATTAACTGAATTATTGAAGAAAGGGGGTTGGAGATGAAAAAGTAAGGAAGAGGCTGCCTTTACAAGATTGAAGAGAGTTGTTAGTTCTGCCCCAGTCCTTGCACTACCAGATTTCAATGAAAAATTTATAATTGAGACCGATACTTCTGATTTGGGAGTTGGTGTTGTGCTGGTGCAAAATGGGAGACCTCTAGCTTTCTTTAGCAAAAGACTATGAGTGAAATACCAAGCTTTGTCTGTATATGAGAAAGAGATGTTGGCAGCATTGATGGCGGTCAAGAAATGGTCAACATATTTGGTTGGTAGACCATTTATTATAAAAACTGATCACCAAAGTCTCATGTTTTTGGCTAGCAACCAAGCAATCACCCCTTTTCAACAAAAATGGGTAGTGAAGATGATGAGATACATTTATGAGGTGCAGTATAGGAAGAGTTCCAACAACATTGTAGTTGATACATTATCTAGAAGACCCGAACCAGGGAGTTTGTTAGCTATGGGTGTGACCAATATACAGACTGAAATGTTGGACATAATCAAGAATTCTTAGTTGACTGATGAGAAATTGAAGAAAATCATTGAAGATCTAGAAGGGGGAAGTGATAGACATAAGAAATATAAGTGGGACAGGAGATTATTATGGAGAAAAGAGAAACTAGCTGTTGGTAAGGATTTACAATTAAGGAAGGAGTTGATACAATTCTTTCATGAAAGTGCTTTAGGTGAACATTCGGGAGCTCAAACAACAATAAAAAGGATGAATTATGTGGTATACTGGAGGGGGCTGAGGAAGGAGGTTCGAAACTTTGTGAGGGAATGTACGGTCTGCCAATGATACAAAGGAGAGTTAAACCATCCGAAAGGTCTATTGAAACCTCTCCCTATGCCTGAAACAGTTTGGCACTCAAATAGCATGGATTTTATTGAGGGACTTCCTCAATCCGAAAAAAGAATTACATATTGGTGATTGTGGATAGACTGAGTAAATATGGGCACTTCATAACAATGGTCCATCCTTTTACAGTACTTGATGTGGCACAAATATTCATTGAAAATGTGTTTAGATTATATGGGTTATCACATGACATTGTATGTGATATAGATAAATTGTTTATGAGCTTGTTTTGGCAGGAGCTAATGAAAAAGCTTGGAGTGGTGGTTAATGTTTCCACAACTTATAACCCACAATTTGATGAACAAACGGAGAGAGTGAATCAATATTTGGAGACCTACCTGCGTTGTATGATAGGGGAAAGGTCTAAGGAATGGGCAAAATGGATCCATTTGGCAGAATGGTGGTATAATACCACATTCCACACATTCATCCAAGTAACCTCTTATCAAGCCTTGTATGGGTAAGTTCCACCTCGACAGAAATCCTCAACAGAGAGGCAGCTATTCAAATGTTGTAGTTCCACATGAAACGTGCTCAGAACAGAATGAAAAATCAAGCAGATAAAGGAAATATAGATTGCGAGTATCAGGAGGGAGACTGGGTTTTTTGAAGCTTCATCCCTATCGACAACAGCCCGTAGCTAGAAAAGCTTGCCAAAAATTAAGTCCGAAATGGTTTGGTCCTTTTTTGATAGAGAAGAGAGTAGGAAAATTGGCATATCAACTTAATTTGCCAACTGGATCTAGAGTGCACTCGATATTTCACATATCTCAACTAAAGAAGAGGATTGAATATGAAGTTTGCCAATCAAATTTTTCAATCATTGACTCCGATGGGAGTGTGAGTAAGGAGCCAGTCAAGATTGTTGAAAGGAGAATGGTAAAGCATGGGAATAAAACAATGATAAAGGTGCTGGTTGAATGAGCTAACACTTTCCCTGAAGATGTCACTTGGGAGGTCTTGCATGATCTACAACAACAATTTTCTCAATTCAAGGATTCTGTAAAGAAGGCATTGTAAGAGTGCTACCTGGTGAAGAACACCGTTAGAAAAATTATTTAAATGATTGTTAGTTAAGTTTGTTTTAATTAATGAAACGGTGAGTTTCATTGTTATTAAGGAAGAGACCAAACTGTGTGTTTTGGCGAAACTCTTATTATTAGGATTTTCTGGTTGTTTGAAGGATATCGATTATCTGAATGAATATATGTTTTCTTCCTCATTCTCTTCTTCAACCTTCCTCAATCTGATTCTTTTCTTTCTTACTCTCTTTTATAATTCTCAATTCGTTTATTGGAGTGACAGGGTGTTTTGGTTTTGATCTAGAAAATCTTTGTAATAAAGATTATTTTCAGTTTGAAATAAGAGTCAAAAAAAGTTTAAGTATTTTTCACCGTCGCCTGACCAAGGTGACAGAACTTCGTCAGATTTTAGGTTTTCAAAGGGGATTAGGGTTCTTTCTTTTTACAACATCCTTATCTCTCTCTTTTCGGTTTTAAGAGGAAATGAGGGGATTGAAGGATAATGGCCATTTTGACATATATGCATGTCGTTTAAAACGACGTCATTTTAACTCTTTAACTTGCGTGGTGACCCGGATTCAAAGGAAGGATCCGCGCATATAGATCAATGGGTTAATCATGGATGTAGTCCCTCGAATCTTTTATCGTTTGGTTTTTAATCGAGGTTTAATTTTTGTTTTGGTCCCCCGAATCTGTTTTTTCGTTCTAATTCTGTCTTTTCTAATTTTGTTTTTATTTTAAATTAGCCTTTAAGTTTTATTTCTCTTACATTTCGGTCTTTAATTTTGTTTTATATATTTTCAGTATTATATGTACCGTAAGATATTTATTATACCTAAATACTATATATTATTTTAATCTTATGTTAAATATATACTATATGTTATATATATATCTCGCAGCATGAATACTATATTTATTATCTTACTTTGTATTATATATTACATATGAATTTAATTCATTTATTTTATTACATATTGATTATTATTATTTTTATTTATTTATTCTTTGTTCATTTCGGTCTTACGGTGACCGGCAATGAGAAATGATCCGTATTATTTACAACCTATTTAGTGTAATATATTTTGTTTCTTTAATTTTTTCGTATTTAAATTTTGCAATTTAATTTTCTAGCATTTATTTTATTGTAAATTAATTTATGCACTTTATTTCTCGTATTTGTTTATTTATTTGTATATTCAATTTATTTTTGTGCTTAATATGTGACACACCAATCTAATTTATTTAATGTGATACCTCAAATATTCGGTCGTAAGCGAGATCAATATCAATCGTAATGGTGACGATTTGGATGCTTACCTTCGAAAATTGAGGGTTTTAAAATCTATTCGCATTCTTAAATGGATAATAAATTTATAAAATTTCGAACTTGTAAATTTTTAATTTTAAGCAAAATATATTTGATTAAGTACCAATTTTGGACAGTGTGAGGTATTAATTACGTCCCATCCGTAATCGACTCCTAAACCCATTTCTTTAGAATCTCTGGTTTTAACGGTGTCTGATCTACCAAAGTAACCAGTGACAACTCCAGTCTTTTTTAAAATAAATTTCAATTTTATTATTTTATTTTCAAACACTATTTCAAATCCTTTTTAAAACCTAATTTTTAAATAAAATCCTTAAATTTTAACAAATCCCCAAATCCATCAAAATTTCCAAAATCAAATATTTTTTTCATTTCTAAACTCTAATTTTCAAACTTTTCTAAAACCCAATTTTTAATAAGTCTCCAATTTTTAAAATCTTCATTTTTCTAAATTGAACCTTATTTTTAATAAAAAATTCCTAATTCACGAATTTTAAACCCTAATTTTGAAACTTATCTAAAATTCCTTATTCTTCTATTAATCTCTAATTTTAACAACATAAATGGATTTTTTAATAACTCCACCAGTTTTTTTACTATCATTATTTCATTTCATAAATCTTACACCTATTTTATACAACCTTATATCATTATATCATTAGACCTTATAGCTTGTACAGTTTATCTTTAAAATTAAGGTTAAATAAGCAAAGTTTCTTGGGATACGAAAATAATTATATGTGTGAGACAAGATTAACATCTACAATCGTTTGATATCAATACCTTTAATTTTATGTGATATTTTAATATTTTAAAATAACAATTTGAATTTAATTTAATCATTAATTAATTAAAAAAAGAAAATATGATTTTATTTCAAATATAAATTAAAAAATACATTTAAATCTCTATTCATATTTCAAAAATATATCTCTCATATAAAAATATTTTATTCTCTTTATCTACCTTTCGATAAGTTCTTACTTCTATCTCTAGCAAACTCTTTATTTCAAAAAATACTTGAAATATAAAATTAAATCATTATTTTTTTTTGTGTATTTATTTTTGTTTTCATAAATATTATCGACCATCACAAGTTCTACTGTCATATCTATTTTTATCTAATTTTGATAAAATAGACTTATTCGTAAACTATTATTCTCATACTTTGATCATCATTCATCACCGTCCGAATATAACGAAAATTTTTTTAATCTTTGTGCCAAAATCCTAAATTAAACCTGATCTGATAAGATTTTTTATTTCTCGACCTAAAGGTCTAAATCTACCCGTTACCGTCCCATATTCAACTCCACCAATGCCTAAAGCTGAGCACTCCGATTTTACGTGAATAAAACTGATATTTTGGTTTATTTTTGTTGCACTACGACTGTTCGTTTTTTCCGACACTGATTTTAATCTTTGACAAGTACGGTGACACTTCCGCGATGATTCTTAACTTCCGAACGGTTCAACAGACAAAGTATTTTCTTTCTCCTTTCTAATTCCTATCCGAGTCAGACATACAGGACATGCCAATGCCATGCACCATGTTCCAACTTCCTACACATCGTATCCATGTAAGAACGTACAAGTTATACGGATCATCTGTAGTTACATTTTAATATTTCATAGTCAGAAACGTTCTTACATCGCATGTACGTATATTCCTTATAAAATAAGCATGGCATAATTCGTTAACTCACTAAATCTCTAGTTTCTAATCAAGTATTATTGCAGTAACGAAAACCAGAGATCTATTTGTTCCTACAAACACGTTGCCATGGACTCCAAGAATAGACCTAATAGCTCCAGATGTCGTCTATATCTTTAGAGTGATCATCCAGATTCGGGCGTTCAGGCTGTATCCAACGCCCATCCTCGTCCCTTACCAACCCCTTGTTCTCGTATTGCCTCCAGTAGGGTGGAACAAAATAATGATCGTTCAGAAAGTCGGAGGACTTGTTCACCAAAGCAGGGTCCCGACCACTGGACAGAAAAAATCTATGGCCTTTACCATGGTATCTGCAGTGCAGAACAATTCAACGGGTAATATTAGATTTATATTCGATATACAGATATTACAAATTAAAAAAAAAATTCATAAATACTTTACTTTTTAAGGTTTGTAGTTAGAATTTCAGATTTAAAAGCTAAGATATTAACTTATAAACACTAAATTTTATCCCAAATCCCTAAATTTTATACTATTTTATGCTGCTTCCAAGCTAATATAATAATACTTCCAACAGCCAGTTAATGTAATCTATTACCACCATTGATGGGTGTTTGTGTGATTATCTTACTGCAATTAGTCAGTCAACTGGAGGTTGGGGATTATAAAATAATGGTAATATCTAATAATGTCTAATAAAAGTGACAACTCATTTGTAACGTATTAGATTCACTACGAATGACGTGATGAGTTAAGACGAGATCATAGATAATGAGATGAATAAGGTTATAAACGAATCAAACATTTAACAAATCGTTCGTAAACCGTTCGGTGAGAACTTCATTTATGATCGTTTATTTATTAAACGAATGAATATGAATAATTTTTTTGTTCGTTAGTTAAATGAATAAATACAAACAAAAGACTTATTTAGTCATTAATGTTCGTGAACGTTCGATAATCTATTCGTTTATGTTTATTTAAATTTATTCACATATGTCTAGATGTGTTTATTATTAGGTTAAACCGAACTAACTAACCGAACCAAAATAAAATTAGATAATATATTAGATAATTTTAGGTTTCAACTAATGATTAAGATTTTTTTAAAATTTCAATTATCGATTAATTTGATTTAAAATAAGTTAATTAATTGAATTAATCTAACTAACCTAAAATATTAAATATTTAACAATAATATATGTTCACTTGTGTTTGTTCATCATTTTAACAAACAAACAAGAACAAGTTACATCCCTTAATGAACGAACACACAAAAAAATTGTGTTTATTTATATATTGTATTTGTTCATTTGTTCGGTTAAAGTTAAACGAACGAACATGAATACACTCTTATTCATGTTCGTTCGAGTGTTATGTTGATTAGATTTATTTATAGACCTATTAAACTAAAATCATGTAATAATTTCTCCAATCGTAATTTTGGGGGAAATGAGCATAAACTTTTTATGTTGCGGTATTAATGAAACCTAAAAGCGTAAACCTGCAGGACCACTAAACAGCGACCTTCAATTCAAACCAGGGTGTAAGCATAAGAAACTAACCCGTCAAGTAAATGCAAAAGAGCTTCCAGGTTATGCGCGCAACTCAAATCGCCCGTCTCTTTCAGAAACGGCGAGTCTTTATGATCCAACGCCAGTTCAACTCCGACATGCGAGTAACTCCACGGCAATCTCTCCGCCAGCTTCATCAATAATGGCGGCATGTTCTCGTTGAACAACAACCCTGGGGATTTAGGGACTATATCATGCACATTAACCACCCTCAAAACTTTAACGCCCAGAAATTCCATCCGTTCCTTGAACCGCACGTTACCTACTCTGGGACCAGAAAAGGAGAACACGGTCACCGGCACAACTCTCGTATCTTGCAGCACGTTTAGACCCATTTCGACAATATCGTAAGCACTGAGAACTGCGAGGGCGCCGCCTAAACTGTGACCGGTTATGGTTAAGCTCAGTTCTTCGTCTTTGTAAAATTCCAGTAACTTTTTCACTTGGGTTAAAATTTGTTCCCTCGCTGAGAACTTGCAGAACCGGCAATTTTCATCTTTGTGGGTGTAGAGATCCACGAAGCCTGATTCCACTTTTACTGTTGAACCGGGCATGGGATTTTGTTTGAAGAAATGGGTTTGAGGAAATCCATTAAATCAGCAAGCCACTCTAGGCGGGTCACGGTTCCCCTCCAGGCGACGGCGATGTCGCGACGACCTATGCGTTTGGATATTTCGTCGTTCGAAACGGCGACGTATCCGGTCCAGTTTGCGGTGTTGCTCCAAACTTTGGGCCACCGCGATTTTGTGAAGAAATTCGGGAGGTTAATGTTGGATGTTGTGAAGAGGTACCCGGAGACCATGTAGCCATGGTCCGCCTGTTGGTTGTATAACCAACCATGTTAGTGGTTCTCTTGAACCGTTTTCCATGTTTACATTATTGGAAATGTGGAAAGAAATTCACTCTCACTTTTCCATGTTTTGCGGGTTAAGGCCTTTATGCCGGGAAGTTAAGGGGCAATTTTGTCCATTTGGTTGGTGGTTCTTGATGGATGAACCCCTATAAATACCAACCTAGCCTAAGGTCCCTAAGCATCAAACACAAGAATCATATATTCCATCTAGTGAGTTTTGAGTGCTTAGAAGATCTTGGCGGTTCTAATTATTTTTTGTAGCCGAGTTCTTTATTTTTACGGTGGTTCGAGGTGTTACCACGGTGGTTTGACGAGCTCGACGGTGGTGCAACCACATCTCAAGTTGGCATAAGGTCTTGACAATGGCTGGAGGTATTTATTTCGATCCTTTTCCGCTGCGTTTATGCTCGTTTAATGCTTACATTTGGTATGCGAGCCATGTTAAATCTCTGCCTTGTCATGTTTAATTTTTCTCAAAATTAAAATGTCATTTTTGATTTTTTAAATTCTGAAATTTTGAGAAAAATTATGTTGCAGAAATTTTATAAGATTAATTTTTAAAATTTATTAATTTATTTTTTCTTAAATAAATTTTAAAAATTAATATATAGTATGTGCCTAAATTAAGATATGTTATAACTTAGTTATATACATAAAATTAGGTACATAAAACTTTAGTACTTATTGCATAAAGCTTTAGCAATAAAAATATAGAATATGTCTAGGGATCCAAATAATTTATTTAATTAGAGAATTAGCCACAACAACTTTAATTAAATAAAATTATTATAAGGATCCCATAAGGACTAGACATAGAACGTTGCATAATGACAAGCAACATTTTAAATAAAGTTTAGGGTTAATATCTAGCTAAGTGATTTTCATAATTTTATTTAGTTAAAGACTAGCCACAACATCTTTAGTTAAATAAAATTACTAAGGTTAAAAATCACATACAGAATGCTTAGATATTAAATTCCTTAACATCAAGGTAAAAATTATTAGACGAATTTTTATAATTACCCACAGGAGTTATAAAAATGAATTTAATAATTTTTACATAAAGGATAGAAAATATTCTATCAAATGAATCTAATCGAATTAAAAATTTAGCCCACAGGCAATTTTTATGTCACTAGATTCATTATTTCTATAATTTGCATTGGTAAATTATAGCTTATGTTATGCCTCAAATTTATATTAAGCATGTATGTCAATTTATTTTGCAGCATTATTACTTGTGAATATCTCTGATAATAGAGTAGATATCCCTGAATTAACTAGTGAGAACTTTAAGTTCTGGAAGGAAGGTATTCTTCTTCAATTAGGGTGTATGGATATTGACTATGCTATAAGGAAACCTGAGCCACATGTCAGTGACACCAACAATCAGGTTGATCTTGCTTTATATGAAAAGTGGGAGCGATCCAATCGCTTAAGAATTATGTTCATTAAGAGCAAGGTTCCTGCTGATGTTCGTGGTTCAATTGAGCATTATGAGAATGTCCAAGAGCTATTAAAGGCTATAGAGAAACAATTTCAGACTTCTCAAAAGTCATTAGCCAGCACCTTAATTATGAAGTTCACATCTCTAAGGCTCATTACGGTGAGAGGTGTGCGTGATCACATCAATAAGATGCGTGATTTGGCAGCTCGACTTAAAGCACTTGAGGTTGAAATGTCTGAATCTTTCCTGGTGCACTATATATTGAACACTCTTCCTCCTCAATACGGGCCATTTAAGATCTCTTATAACACACATAAAGATAAATGGTCTATTGATGATCTTTTGACCATGTGTGATCAAGAAGAGGGTAGACTCGTATTAGAGATGGGAGAGAGTGCACTGACGGTTACTCAGGGAAAAAATTCAGTCCAAGCCAAGCAAAAGGGGAAGGCTAAAATGCAACCCCAAGCTAACATCAAGAAAGAGTCCACATGTTTCTTCTGTAAAAAGAAGGGACACATGAAGAAGGACTGTGTCAAGTATAAGGGCTGGCTTGTAAAGAAAGGTAAATCAATCTCACTTGTTTGCTTTGAGTCAAATATGGTTGATGTTAATTATAACACAAGGTGGATTGATTCTGGTTCTACAATCCATGTCTCAAATTCCTTACAGGGATTAAAAAACCTGAGGGAACCAGTGGGAGCTGAGCGATACATCTATTCAGGAAACAAGATGCAATCGCATGTGGAAGCTATTGGGACCTGTGAATTAGTGCTTAGTAGTGGCTTTATTTTAATTTTAGAAAAGACTTTTTATATTCCTAGTTTTTCAAGAAATTTAATTTCTGTTTCAAGACTTGTACCCTTGGGGTATTGTTTTAATTTTTCGAATATTGGTTTCAATTTATTTTATAAATCAGAAATTATTGGATATGAAATTTTATGCGATGGTCTTTACTCTATTGATTTACAAAATGATGCCACTCATAATGTTATGCACATTCAAACTGGTACCAAGCGTTGTGTTATAAATGAAGATTCCTCTACTTTATGGCATCGGAGATTAGGACATATCTCCATTGAAAGGATTAAAAGATTAGTAAATGATGGGGTACTCAATACCTTAGATTTTACTGATTTTGATACTTGTGTAGACTGCATTAAGGGTAAGCAGACTAACAAGTCAAAGAAAGGTGCCAAGAGGAGTTCGACCATATTGGAAATCATCCATTCTGATATCTGTTGCCCAGATATGGATGTACAAGGTCAGAAATACTTCATCACTTTCATAGATGATTACTCACGATACATGTATCTCTACATGCTTCATCATAAAAGTGAAGCATTAGAAGCCTTTAAGGTTTTCAAGGCTGAAGTAGAGAAACAATGCGGTAAGCAAATAAAGATTGTGAGAACGGATAGAGGTGGTGAGTATTATGGTAGATACATAGAAGATGGACAAGTACATGGTCTATTTGCGAAGTTTCTTCAAGACAACGGTATAATTGCGCAATACATCATGCCAGGCTCGCCTGATCAGAATGGTGTTGCGGAAAGAAGAAACCGAACTTTAATGGACATGGTGCGAAGTATGCTTAGTAGCTCTAAGCTACCTAAGTCTTTATGGGTTGAAGCTCTTAAGACGGCTGTGTATATAATAAATCGGGTCCCAACCAAGGCTGTCTCAAAGACACCTTTTGAGTTATTCAAAGGTTGGAAACCTAGTTTGCGACATATACGCGTATGGGGATGTCCGTCTAAAGTGAGAATTTATAACCCACAAGAAAAGAAACTGGACCCAAGGATTATTAGTGGGTATTTCATTGGATATGCCGAAAAGTCCAAAGGTTACAGATTTTATTGTCCATCTAATAGCACTAGAATTGTGGAATCAAGAAATGCAAAATTTCTTGAGAATGACTTAATTAGTGGGAGTGATCTGTCTCGGGATTCAATACCCGTAGATCAACCATCCACTTCAAGTGAGAGATTGGTTATCATATATAACACCCCTCAAGCTCAATCGGGTGTTGAACAACCAATCAATGAAGTTCCACAAGCTGCTGAAAACACTCCAATAGATCAAGTTGTTCAAGAAATTCCAGAAATTATTGAACAACCAGTTGAACAACATGATCCACAAGAGAATGTTGGTTCAACGTTAAGAAGATCTATTAGAGAAAGAAAATCAGCAATTTCTAGTGATTATTTTGTGTATTTACAAGAATCTGACTATAATGTTGGAGCTGGTCATTTTCAAGTGCCATGAGCTGCAATGAGTCACAATTATGGTATGATGCTATGAAGGATGAGATGAATTCTATGAAGAGCAACAAAGTTTGGGATCTTGTACCGTTGCCTGATGGTGTAAAAGTCATTGGATGTAAATGGGTCTTTAAAACAAAAAGAGACTCAAAAGGCAACATAGAGAGATATAAAGCAAGACTCGTTGCTAAAGGATTCACTCAACGAGAAAGAATCTATTACACTGAGACTTTTAGTCCAGTATCTAAGAAAGATTCCTTACGCATTTTGTTAGCATTAGTAGCTCAATTTGACCTTGAGTTACAACAGATGGATGTGAAAACTGCCTTTCTTAATGGTGATCTAGAGGAAGAGGTATACATGAAACAACCTGAAGGATTTTCCTCTAGTGAAGGTGATCACTTAGTTTGCAAGTTAAAGAAATCTATATATGGATTGAAATAAGCCTCTCGCCAGTGGTATTTAAAATTCCATGAAGTTATCTCTTCATTTGATTTTGTTGAGAATATCATGGATCAATATATATACCAGAAGGTCAGTGGGAGTAAAATTTGTTTCCTTATCCTATATGTGGATGACATTTTACTTGCAACTAATGACAAAGGTATGCTACATGAGGTGAAACAATTTCTTTCTCAAAACTTTGATATGAAAGATATGGGTGATGCTTCTTATGTCATTGGCATTAAGATTCATCGTGATAGACATAAAGGTATCTTAGGTCTATCTCAAGAAACCTATATCAACAAAGTTTTAGAAAGATTTCGGATGAAAGATTGTTCACCTAGTGTTGTTCCTATCGTGAAGGGTGATAAGTTCAATTTGAACCAATGCCCGAAGAACAAATTTGAGAAGGAGCAAATGAAAAACATTCCATATGCTTCTGCTGTTGGAAGCCTGATGTATGCTCAAGTCTGTACAAGACCTGACATTGCATTTGCCGTTGGGATGTTGGGAAGATATCATAGTAATCCAGGTATAGACCACTAGAAAGCTGCAAAGAAAGTTTTGAGATATCTCAAAGGGACAAAAGAATACATGCTTACATATAGACGATCCGACCATTTGGAGGTGATTGGCTACTCCGATTCAGACTTTGCTGGTTGTGTTGATTCACGTAAATCAACATCAGGTTACATATTTATGTTTGCCGGCGGAGCTATATCTTGGAAGAGCATTAAGCAGACTTTGACTGCTACTTCCACTATGGAGGCCGAGTTCGTTTCATGTTTTGAGGCTACCTCACATGGAATATGGTTAAAGAGTTTCATTTCTGGGCTTAGACTTGTGGACTCAATCTCTAGGCCATTAAGGATATATTGTGACAATTTAGCTGTTGTCTTTATGGCTAAGAACAACAGAAGTGGAAGTCGAAGTAAACACATCGACATTAAGTATCTAGCCATAAGGGAATGTGTTAAAGAAAAGAAAGTGGTCATTGAGCACATTAACACTGAGCAGATGTTAGCTGATCCTTTGACTAAAGGCATGCCACCACATAAATTTAAGGATCATGTTGTCACTATGGGACTTGTTCCTACTTTGTAATTTTCATTGTATGGACAATTCAGTTGAAACTTTAATAAAGTTTGATATTTCTCATTTATGTTGTGTACACATTAAGTTAATTATTTCGAGAAATATCACTAAAGTTTGGACCTAGAATAAACATTGGGTTTATTCATAAAGTATATGGGCTAAAGCGTTAAAACTTGATATATTGTGATACATGGAAGATATAACTCAATCATTAGAGGAAATGTCGCCATGATTCATACATTATATTTTAACTTTAAGTTTTCACGGACAATACGAACCAAGTGGGAGAATGTTGGTTGTATAACCAACCATGTTAGTGGTTCTCTTGAACTGTTTCCCATGTTTACATTATTGGAAATGTGGAAAGAAATTCACTCTCACTTTTCCATGTTTTGCCGGTTAAGGCCCTTATGCCGGGAAGTTAAGGGGCAATTTTGTCCATTTGGTTGGTGGTTCTTGATGGATGAACCCCTATAAATACCAACCTAGCCTAAGGTCCCTAAGCATCAAACACAAGAATCACATATTCCATCTAGTGAGTTTTGAGTGCTTAGAAGATCTTGGCGGTTCTAATTATTTTTTGTAGCCGAGTTCTTTATTTTTACGGTGGTTCGAGGTGTTACCACGGTGGTCTGACGAACTCGACGGTGGTGCAACCACATCTCAAGTTGGCATAAGGTCTTGACAATGGCTGGAGGTATTTATTTCGATCCTTTTTCGCTGCGTTTATGCTCATTTAATGCTTACACCGCCATGGCTAGGGAATCGAAGAACTGACGAGGCGTGAACCTACAACTTCCACAGTATTTTGAAAACGGGTCGAAATCGAAAGCATCGTAACATGCTTGTGCCATCTCACCATATCGAATCAGCTCCGACCGTAGAAGCGGATCCATCGGATCTAACATCCCAACCCAATCGTCTTGGCCTTGGATTTCTCGCCATACATCGGCTACTCGTTTTTCCTTTTCAAGTTTGTCGAATGAAGATGAAGACGACTCGATACTTGTTCTAGACAAAACTCTGGGAACCCTTAGCTGCCTTGTCGCAAATCCCAAGTTTGTGGTAACTCCGAGCTGGGGTTTCTGCTCTGAAAACGACACCGGACGGCATTTTTCAGATGGCAAAACGTGCTGCTTGATGTGAAGAAAGGTTTTGGGTAGAGAAATGGCCATTGAAACTGGCAAGAGGTTGAAGCAGGGAAGGTTTAACAAGTGACATAGAAGGGATTATCTTTGTCTGATAATGAAACCGTGAACGTGGTCCCTGAGGTTTGTTGAAGTTGAAATATTTTAAGGTTTGGAGAAAATTCTCGGCATTATCAAAGTCACGGAAAACCATTACAATACAAAGATGATACCTTCAACATAAGGGTTGTATCAATATACTTTATTATTTTGATTCTATAGTTTATTTTAAAAAAAAAATTATTCAAATAACTTTATATGTAACCTGAAGCGTGGATGTATGTATAATGTAGGATGGATACAAACTCATCTTGATTTTTTTTTTTAAATTTATACATTCCCTTATAATTTTTTAAAATTTTATGAGATTTTTAAAGTTTTTTAATATTTATGAGTTGTGTCCGCCCTAAAATTTTAAAATATTATATGTATTTATTCTTAAATATTTTTTTTAAATCTATCATTGATAAAATACATACGTACGTAATTAAAAAATAAAAAAAAATTAATATATATTTTTAACGATCACTATTAATAAAATTCACGGTATATTAAATAATAATAATAAAATTTATGGTCGTTGACACTTATCAAATATATTACGCATAACTGTAAAATTTAATAAACCAAATAAGTCTTCTTGCATATGGATATAAATAAACAAAATTAAAAGGTAGATGGAGAATTAGTATGAAATTGGATATTTAAATATATTTGTGTATAATTTTACATAATTAAAATAATAAAGAAAAACTTGTTGCAAATTGAAATGTAAAACTATGCCATCCAATCTGAACACATCATGAAATTTAATGGGTCAATATATATATCACACGTCGCAAGATGTTTCTATTACGGGTGTAAATCGTCTGTCTTTATTCTATATTTTTATTTGTGTTTCCGTTTCAAATTAGAGATTTATGATTTAAGGTTTAAGGTTAGGTTTTATAGTTAGGGTGTAAGAAATTAGGGATAAAATGTATTTTTAGAGTGTAGGGTTCAGGGTATAGAAAATAAGGGTTAGAGTTTAAATTTTAGTATTTTAGAAATTTTTAATAGAATGCATGGATAAAGACATGATAAAAAGGCAAGAGTTATTTACCCTTATTTAAGATTAGAAATATTTTGTCTCTAATCATGTTTTTTTTTTGTATTTTTGTTAAAAATTCTTAAAATTTTAAATTTTATATCTTAATCTTATTTTTTTTACGCCCTAAACTTTAAATTTTATATTTTAAAAAATACACTCTACTCTTGTTTTTTTAAACTTTAGTTATAATTTTTAATTTTAAAATTATTAATTTAAAGTGAAAATATCAATAAAAATATGATTAGAGAATCGATGATTTTCGTCTGTTCTTTAAAAATGTACAGATGTATAGATATTGACCGAGAACTGTTGCTTTTCTTATAATTTTTCGAAAATTCTTAAATTATATCCAAAATCTATAAATTTGTAAATTCTCATCGACGTTATTGCGTTGTCAGCAAATGAAGCGTTTTCTCCGCGTCAAACAACCCACATGTCTTTTGTCGTCCATCTTGTTGTTGTTTGTCGTAGATCATTCAACGAAACTATTCAATAATTTTAGCGATTCGCACAATGTTGATCGATTCCTGGTGACGAGATAGTGTGGGAAATGATAATGATGGTTCAGAGATTGATATGGTGACTGACGACATGATAATCGATCCAAATCAGGATTTAGGTTTTAAAAAGTTAGTGATTTTAGAATCTTGGGTTGTTTTGTGAAATTTAAAAATATTAGATTTTTTAAAATTAAATAATTTTATTTATTTTTAATATAATTTTAAAATTTTTAAGAGATGATATGTATCCGTTAAGGATATAAATTAATAGAGAACTTTAAATGAATTATATAATAAAATATTAAATACTTATTTGATAAAAAAATGATATCTAACTAACAAAATAACATGATTTAAATATCTATTTGACGATTAAATTATTTTATTATTTATAATATTTTTTCTGTTATTGTTGGTGTTATTATAAATCAGGGTAGAAGACACAAATAATCTCCTTATCATATGACGATTTTTATTCAATTTTATAACTATAAAAAGTTATAAAATTAATATTTAATTTAAAAAATAATATATTAATGTTTAAAATATAACAATAAATATTATGATATTTAATACAATTGACATAATAATAAATTTATTAATCAATTTTTATACTTTATCTTAATTCTAAAAACCAGCCCTTAATATTTAATTAATTTAATATCTATTCGCTCTTTTCTTCGTTTTGTGCATTCTAATAATTGATTATAATTGTAATTATATACTGTATTAATTAAAATTTTAATTTATTTGTGCTTTGTATTAATGATTATAGATATAATCATATCCATATATTAACTGTAATCATAATTGTTAAGGCATGATCTACCACTGAATTTAATTCAAAGATTGCAAGTAAATCCGAAAATTGAAGGCATCACATATCACAATTCACAACATTACCTGATAACCATAATTTTCATTTTCGAAATATTTTTTTAATAAAAAATGGAACAATACAATTTAGGTGAAATCCAAATTTAATTTCCTCTAATTTTAAAGAGCGAATAAACAAAAAATAAAAACATAGCAAAGAATCCTAAAACGAGAGACAGAGAATAAATAACACAAATAGAGAAATACAAGAGATGAAAACTGATATTAAATTAATATAAAAAATAGGTTTATGTTAATAAATCAATTTTTATCAAAAATAATATAATTTATTAATCATTAAATCATATGCATCAAATATCATTATATCTTATTAAAAATATATTTAATTTTAAGTTAAAAAATATATATTATATATTTTTTGAATCAGCTGCAATAATTATAATAGTATTTGTTTGAGAGTATACTTTCAACCGTTGGATATTGATCGCTTAATCATTGTGCCAGTATTACTGATGGTCGAACCCATAACTTTCAAAAACAACAATTGTTCCTTTAATCACTGAAACAAGATGGATTGTGTTATGTTATAATAATATTTTAATACATTATAATAATATTTTATTTAATAAAAATAAAAACTAACGTGTTACGTCAACGCTTTTAAAAAAAGGTGACAAGAAGGATTATATTAAGAATGAACTAAAATTTAATGATTAAAATGCAGGTTTTAAAAGTTAAATGACCAAAATAAATGTTTTATGAAAGTTTAGTGGTTATCTGTGTAGTTTACCTTTACATTATTGATAAATGTTTTCCATACTTACGTAAAGAGGGTGAAAACGTAAATAATTATCATAAGAACGATGTTCTCATTTTTTTCCGGGTTTCGAAAATAAGGGGCGAAAGTTTCTATTTCTCCCGCTTTTTTCGACTAAACCCTTTATTTTCCCTAGCAGTTTGTCACCGATCTAAATCCTCTTCCCCCTCTTTTTTCCTTTTTTGTTTCAATCATTTTTTGCATCTTCATTCCCTTTTTCCGCCTACCTCCGTTTCTCGATGGCCATGCACTACCCCCAACCCCATATCTCTTGATCTTCATCAGCTTCGGCGGCAACCGTCGCGTTTGACTTGAAACCAGTAAAACGTCGTGACAATTACAACTGTGGGAGATGTGGGATGTCCAAGAAAGGCCATGTTTGCCAAATATTCCCCGTCAGTATCACTCAACCTCCATGTCCTATTCTTCATAAGTGTATCGTACTCGTCTAGAACTGCAGCTCTAGTGAGGTGATTGAAGAGCTTCTTGTATATATTGATCTTGGTTCTAATGATTCACTATCAACATTTTCTATATAAAATTTTAGTTTGTAAATACCTCGTTTGCTTTTCGTAACCATATGATGAGTGTTGCTGATACTTGGGTTTGAACCACTTGGAATGCTGGAATTACCTCTACAGGTTTCTGAGTCATTTTTTTGTCCTACTTCTGGTTCAACAACTATATCATTTTTCTGGTTCTTTTTCTCGTGCCTCTTTTGCCTCTACATCCTCATGTAGACTATAGTTGTCAGATGCTTTTGATTTATTTTCTCGTGCTACTCCTGGATCAATAATCAAATCATTTGGCTCAACATGGACCTGATCATATTGCTATTTTGAAGTGTGTGTACCAACATTACCGTGGCCACAAGAGTTGGCAACACTTTTAGTGACATTGTAAGGGCTACCTCCTGATGTACTTAACCCTGATACAGTTTAGACATTCAATCGCTGACCAATATTGCTTTGTGACAATACAGATCCATGTAAACCCTAGGTGCTCCAACAACTGAAAAATCTCCATGCAAACCTTGATGGAACTAGTGCTGGACTTGTTTGCAAAAAACTTTAGCACTGTATTCCAGACCATGGCTGCCGTTTTAGCACCCATAAACCGAGAAAGAAGACTCGCACTTATTGTGGAAAACAGCCACGATGCGAGAGCACTATCTTGTGCACAAAGATTTTATAATCCTCATTTTATACAGTCTCACAGTTCTCATTTATTGTTGTTTCAGAAGGAGATTTGGTTACTCCCGTGAGCAACTTCTCCGGACAATGTCTTCGAACAGATAGTAAGATTTGTTGCTTCCACGGTAAGAAGTTCATCTCATCAAAAGCTACATTAACACGTTTGTTGGTAAAGGTCTTTACACTTTTCGAGAGCTCAACAAATTCTAAACAATCAGTTGCAGACATATTTTGCAGTAAATGAAAGAACAAGAACAGACACAAGAAAGGAAATATGAGGAAAAAAAATTTTTTTTAAAAAAAAGAAGCATAACTTGATCACCGCAGACTCAAAGATTACTGGCGAAAGATAGGGGTGTTCAAATCCGGGTATTCGAGTACCCGCAGTACTGGGTAACCGGACCTTCGGGTAGTAAAAAATTCGGCCTATGTTCCGACCGGATTTTTCGGGTACTCGGTACTTCGGGTACTTGAAAATTCGGGTAATCGGATACTTTTTTTGTTTTTTTGTTTTATAAATATTAAATTTAATCTTTAAAAAATATACATAAAATTAAAAGTTTGAATTACATAATCCAACATCAAAATATAAAATTTTAAAGCCCTAATTACATAATCTAAACATAAATTTTAAGACCCAAATTACATAATTTAAACATAAATTTTAAGACTCAAATTACATAATCTAATTTGAAATAAAACATACGGTCTAAATGAAGTTTTTTTTTTAATATTTTTAATTAGTATAATTTACTTTAATATATAAAAATTAATGATTTAAGTATTAAAGAATTTGATTTTCGTATTGGTTAATGCACATACAAAAATAATGTATATCTAAATGGGTAAAGTTTAAATTTTACCAACTCAAAAAACTAAATTTATACTTTTAAAATGAATATTAATTTTCTTTTTTACATTGAATTCCTAATTGATCTCATCTTTTATTTTATAAACTGTGTTTCGAAGAGAAATTGCTGCTTCAATGCCCTAGTTTACGAAACGTGCATGCATTATGATGTAAGGAGGTGTTAATTGGGTCCATTACAGCCCAGGTAAATACCATTAAAGATTTATGTGTAAGGGTAAACATTCGATCAAGTCAAATCAAAAGATTTTTAGTTAACTGAGTTTACGTCTTGATTTTGCTCATCCTTAATTGAGTTCCATTGTACACTCTCCTTCGTGGCTCATTTAATATTTACAAAACGTTGTGCAGGTGAGTGATATCTTTTCTTCTGTTGATAACCCTTTCCCCTGTAAGCGGCTGTGTGATGGTTCCAAGAGGATTCAAGCACCCCATTGTGTGAGCCAACAGGTATAGTTTTATACCAGACTTTGTTTGGTTCCAAGAGATTTCAACATTGCTGTAGTCTGTAGCAGCACATATCATATGATTTATTATTTTCTTGTTGGTGCCATGTTATCTTTGATGAAAGTATTCTAGTTATCCAATAATAATACGATGTCTTTTGCATGACATGGCAGTGAACTAGTGAAGTAATAAAAGAACATGAATAGCTGATTGGAGTTATATAGTTTGAAATTGCAGTCGAGTGATGATGATAAGAAACGGAGGAGGATTATGGGGCGAGGGAGACAATCATGTAATGTAGTTGTAGATTAACTAAGCCAAAGCCTCACTGCTTCTGCTTGGCACTGCAATTGTAATGTTAATTTTATGGTATTCTTGTTGTCTTATGTTTCTTGCCTTAACCAGAAAACGTTGTAATAAATTCTCAGTTACGTCAAATTTAAAACATCTTTATAACTATAAAGAGACACATCATATTATTTATTTATTCTAACAAGCAAGTCACTATTAAATAATACAACTACTAAACATAAGCAAGTGCTTTTCTGATCCACGACATACACTAACATCCATTATAGTTTTTATACATAATTTTATCTTAACACAAAACCACTCTCTTAATAATACTAATAATACTAGTAGTAGATGTAATAAAATCAACCTCTACGATCCATGTGCTGAAGGTCGAGGTTGTATTTTACTACCAGCTGCTAATCACTGACTTCAGCTTCTGTTCTTGCATTTCTCCATGGCTCTTGGTGCTGGAATTATAACATATCCAGTCACATTAAATGAATCATTATATGATTAAATAACTAGTACGAGTTACGAGTTATGACCACAAATAATTAGAAAAAGGGAAAAACACTAACCGAGTCCGATTGCTTCTGTTCCTTTCATTATACGTAATCTCATACATGATTCGATAAACATCCTGATCGAAAGACGAAAAGATAAGGATGTGTTCGAGAAATATTATATAGTTTTAGTGGAAGAATTTAGTGTTTTTTTATGAATAGGGACGTACTCCCAAGGGACATCACCAACAAGCATCCAGTCGCCATCTTTATCTTCATATGTTGGAACATATTCAGAGCCATTAAGCAGGTCCATAAGCTTACTCTCGTTCATGAAATCCTTCATTATTCCTTGGGATCCATAATTTCCTTCATTTTTATTCGAATTTACGTAAACATAAATAAAATATTTATTAAAAAATCTATATATTAATCTCGATCGAGTACTCATTTTGTATATGTACGTAATATATATACGTACCAATAGTGAAGGAACTGAACATTTTGGCAAGGGAATCGGAGAGTTGTTGGTAGCTTTTGCACATCCTCAAGTCCACTTTCCGGAGGTACGGTGCGCCATCCAGGCTCACCTTCACAAAGGCAGCCTTCTCAACGCTGTCTTTGACGTTGCCGGCGCCGCTGCTCTTTTGGGTCGATAACATGTTCTTTCGGAACGACCGAACTGGTGGCCACCCTACAACTTGAGCCCTAAAATCATAAATGTATATGCAAGTGTTTTAATTAGTTAAACTGTTTATATGCACTAAGAGGAAGAGATTAAGGTTTAGAGTTTAAGCTTAACCTTGGAGATTAACATTAATTTACAAACTTTCAAGGAATTAAATGTATTTGTCTAAGTTCATTCACAACACTACTTGAAGATCCAAAGTTCTTGGGGGACAAACATCATTAATTAGCACCTTTTTCTTTCTCTGGATGGTGTAAGCTTAAGTTATGTAATAACCCTAATCATCCTATAATTATGATTTATGCGCACAGATATATTACGAAATCAAATATTTATAAAACAAAAGTCATTAAAGGATAGGGGAAAAAATGGGTCTGCAACTTACTTGGCAGCAGGTGGTTTATCAGGATCATTGTGACAAGGGAGAAGAGTCTTGTCCTTGTGATCATTCAGTGAAGAAAGGTTGAGCTTCAAATCAACGGTGTCTGAGAAGCCTCTCTTTCTTACAACATCTCCGCCACCTTCTCCAGGCAAGCCTAGTCTCAGCTCTGTCTCTTCCAACCCCAGTTTCTCCTTCCCGCAACCTCCTGCTACTTCCATGGCTTCTCTCTCTTTCTCGAATTGTAGGCTTAGGCTTTGGTGTTTTTTGAGTAATGAAACATGAAAAGGTTTTGGAGTGAGTAATACACAGAGGGTTGAAGATTATATTTTATAGTCTTAGTAATATAAACACTGCGAGTAAAGTAAAAGAGGAAGAGACCAAGAACGATTATGGCGGAAGAGGAGAGTGTTAAGCGCACTTCCCGGTGAAATAATATATACGGAGCGGTGGATTGTCGGTTTCGACTTTTGCTCAACTAGGATATGCCACGTGGATGCACTTCTCAAAGATGGTTACCATAGAAAATAGGTAAATCTTGCTGGTTTAAGCAATTAAAATAGTTGGTTTTTAAATAATTATCTAATAATTATTCATCAATTAATTATATGTAGGAAAAAATTGATAATTCATTTAAAAGAAATTAAGATAAATTGTCCTGATTATTTAGAATCACGGATGACATGATGAATAAAGATTCATCTAATAATTTTCTAGAAAGAAATACTTGTTTCATATCATATTATTAGAAAATATTTTGATATATAAAAGTCGTAAACTCTTGTTATTTTAATTACAGTTTAAAATTTATGGTATAAAATTTATAATTTTAAATAATAAATATAAAATGTAAGGTTTATATACAAGTCCATGTACTTTTAGTAACTTTTCAGATTTTTAACTTTTAGTTTATGTTTATTTTTTATATTATATATGAATTTATGATATTTATTTTTCATATTGTTTGATAGATGTAATATTTATTTTTATATTATAGGTTGGTAATAAGAAAGATAAAATAATAATACAAGACTATCATCGAGTAACTTATGTGATATTGATTTGATATTTGTTTTAATATATTAAGATTTAATGAGGTATTTGATAACAATCTTCCTTTTGATTTAAAAATATATTAAGATTTAAATATTTTTGAGAGTATTAAATATGACTAATAAATTAAAATTATCATATATTCTGATTTGAAGTAAATTAAAATGATAAGATTGATAAATAAAATTATATTTTTATCAAAAATATATCATAATTTTATATACTCGAGTAAATACATACTCAATTTAAATTGAATCGACTTAAAGATCTAAAAATTCAAAAAAATAAAATATTGATTTTTTGGTTTTGACATATACCGAAAACCGATTGATTTAATGTTATCTTGATTTAAAAATCAATTAATTTAAATTAACTTGACTCAAATCGAACATAAACCAAAAACAATATAAACTAAAAGTAAACCCAACATGAACCACACGATTAGCCCTCTAAATAGAAGTGCATATGTTATATATTATATATTTTTAAAAAGAAAAGATTAACTATTGTTATGTCAACGATTAACATAATTTTCACTTTAGTTACTCATCTACGATTTTACAAAAAAATGATAATAAAAAAAATTAATTGTACCGTACATAAAAATTAATTTAGCGCATATAATAAATAAATATATAAATTAAAAATACAAAAATTTTTAAATATTTAACAAGTATAGATTAAATTAAAAAAAAAAAGATAGATTCATGCTTCTAAATATTTTAGTTTAATGACAAATTAAGCTCATATAATTTTAAATATTAAATAAATTAAACATATTATCCCTTGAATTTTGTATTCATATATTTATTAAATTATTTATATTTTTAAAATTTTAATAATTTAATCATTTTATGTTTCATCTTAACTTCTTAATATTTTAAAATTTATGATAAATTCTCTACTTAAAAGTATATTATATATTATTATTACATTAAAATAGTAAGACTCGAAATTTACAAAAATAATATTTTAAAATTTAACGATTTAGATAGAAATTAATTTTGTCGAGTAACGTAACGCTAATTTTTTCCATCAAATACTTAATATTATTATATTTTAAGGTTTCAAATTCAAGATATTAATTAAATTAAAATATTAGAAATAATAGGTGTAGGATACGGTTAAAAAACAATAAGTTTTGAAACTTGTGAAATATTCGCCCAAAAAACTGAAATGTTACTTTTTGATAAAGGGCGTAAATGGAAGAAGCATTTGATAAATTATTCGTATAATGTTTTGAATAAATTTTTTATGTTAATTTAATAAATGAATGAGCATGAATAGATATATATTTGGTTCGTTTATATTTATAAACAAACTCGTTTATAGGTATGTTTATAAGCTCGTTTATAGGATAAAAATGTGAGTGGATGTATCTAAATACTACTTTTTGGTGTTGTTATTTGCTAAGGATGTTATATAAGTTAATGTTGAAAAGTAAATTTTATTTCCATTGCTTTTGCTTTATTTATTTATTTAGTTAATATTTTTGCACATATAAATAAACATGTTTCCAAATGTATAAACGAATATGTTTGTGAACATTTTAACGAACACATCTGTAAACACTTAAAACGGAAAAAAAACGAACACCTTCAAAAACATCCTGTACCAGTTGACTAGTGATTTTGTATAATAATATAATTACTTATTTATGTTGGATTTTCTTGTTGAGTTGAATGCATAAAATGTTGGCCTACACAAATTCAACAAGTTCCAAACCCAACAAAATTTTAAAAATATTATGATTAATTTTGATGTCATCGATTGGCTGAGAAAGTAGGACCCACTTGTAAGAAAACATGCATGTGATGAGATTCATTGTAGGGGGAAATGGTAAGGAGACCCACCAAGTGGCCATGTGAACTTGTTGGCTTATGATTGTGTTGAGTGTCGACTATGTCTCAAAACCTATCCCATGTGCTACGCTGCAGGGTATACCCACTCCCCAAACTCCAGTATTTTTCACTAGACACTTAATAGGGAATAGGTATGTCCTAATTTAGTACCGCCAGGCTCTATTTGAGTCTTGAATCATGCTCCTTTTACTTTGGTTAGTATTTATTTAAAAGAAAATTAAATCATTATTTTTTTTACGTTTTTATCTAAATATTATCTTTAAAAAATTATGTATTTAAATAACACTATGTACGATTTATTTCTTGATATAATAAAAGGGTCTTATGTCATTGACGTTTTAACAAGTAAAAATCGTTTGTCCTTTAATCATATTTTTTTATGTCTCACAGTAAAATTTATTAAAAAATTAAATTTTAAACCTTAACCTTAATTTTCGTATCCTAAATCCTACAATCTACCTCTAATTCTCTAGATTCTAACTACAACCCATAACCTTAAATCCTAAACTTAAAATAGAGACAACAATAAAATATAATAAAAAGACAAGACAATTTATGACCGTTTTAAAAAAGACACGTTTGATTAGGTGTGATTTCTTTTTCTACGTTATAAACTGAAACGATAAACATGTGTTTCCCTCCTCCCGATTCCAATGAATGTGTTGTTAGGTTTTTGTTTCATTGGTCTGGTTTTATATCAGACATGTATGAGAAGACTAGACATATCACTTATGCTTTAAGCCTGTGTTTGTTGGGTATAAGAGATCGGGAAATACAGGTTTTTGAGTTTTGCCAATACTAGTACTGTTATGGATTGGAATTTGTGAAGGAGTCATACATTCGATAATGCATGGTCGGATACATACACAACGTATAGTCTCAGATTTAGGGAGAAACAAAACATCAACTCGTGGAACCAATGCGAGTGTCTGTGTCATGGTGGAAAAATTGTCACCGAAACACTGATATAACCACTCAAATTTAGGGTTAATAAATCAGATTTCGAACTCAGATATTGAACTTTTATGTTGAGAGTCTAAATTAAAAAACAATATGGATCTATTGGCAAAGAACAAGAAGAAGACGGGTATTTATTAAATTATTTTATCCGATGTCAGTAGAGGAGTTTTTTAATTTTAAAAAGGTTTTGGTGGGTGGTTGAAAAAGGAGGAAGACATTACTGGAGAGAAAAAAATGGTGGAAAAGAGATACTCCCTCCTTCTACTTTATTTGTTTAGTTAACTTTAAATATATTATTGATAAAAATATAAAAAAATATATATTTTAAAAAACCCTAATCAAACAATTTAAAAATATATATTATATAAAATTTAATAAATTAAAATATTTAAAATAACTATTGTTAAAATTTTCAAATTTTGATTTTAAAATATCAATGTTGAACGTCTTAATGGGACAGAGGGAGTATGAGTTTTGAATCTTATTCTATTATCGTCAGAGTTATAGTAGGTTATATCGTAGTCGTCAGAGTAGTCCTTGAACTTAGACGGCATGGGCGGTGGCCCAGAGCGACGGGCTCATTGATTAATTAAATTAAAATGATTATTATTATTAAAATTATTTTTTTACCATTAAACTATATTAAAAATTAAACGAGGTACATGTTAGTAATTTTTTTAACTAATAAAAATTAGAAGAGGCTAAAGTATAATAATGATTTTTAAGAACTCCTTCATTTCAATTATTTTTTTAAATTTAATTAAATTTGTATTATTATATTATTAAATAAAATTATTGATATCTAATTATTACAGATATTAATGTATTATAGAGACCAATAATTAATTAATTTAATAAAACAGAACACTAAATATCTTAAATTAAATAAGGGTCTATCTAAAAGAAAGAAAATTTTAAAATAGACGATACACACCATTATACACAACTAACATTATATACCAATTAAAATTTTAATTATTTCTAAATAAAAATTAATATTTTAATACAATATTTTTAGTTTTTAATTTAGATAATCGTAAACTATTCTCTGTCTCAAACCCTAAACATATAATTCAAATTCAAATATGAAGAAGTCTCTAGCAATGCTCAATTATTGAGGAAAAACGTTCATTGATATGCTCGGTTTCTTATGCTTACTGCCGTCAATAATTATTTGAGGAATCTGGAATATATATATATATATATGCTTAGTCATTATATTATAAACACTAGTGTTTATATCAAGTTTCAAACAAAAAGGAAACGGATAAACTGGCGAGCAGTAAATTTCGGTGACCGTGACGACAACGGCAACAAAAGACAAGAGTTTAGGATGTTTAGGGTTTGTGAGATGGAGAATAATTTATAAACAATGACGGATTCAAAAATTTATTCGAGGATAAATACATAAAATTTTGAAATCTCAAAGTGAACATAATGTTGGAAAAAATTGACTGCTATAAAACGAGGCGTTAGAACTAACTAGAAAAATAATAAAATAATTATTCGAAATCAAACTGTGTCGTGGTATTAACCACTGCCTTAAAAGCGAATTCGCCCTGATGTGTGTAATCGCTACAATAGACGAACGACCCCTGAGGTTAACAGGGCTCTCCAAATTTCATACACCTGAAGGCCGAAAGATGGAGCGGACTCTGGTGTTATCGATCTTTTCTCAACTCAAAAGCAACAATCAATATAGGTTTTAAGAAAACCAAAAAGAATGTTTCTAAAACAAACACTTGCTAAGAGATATCTCAAATGAGAAAATATGCCCACTATTTATAGGCTAAATAGTGAGAGCAAAATAGTCATTTCTAAGCATAATTTAATTCTATTTAAAATAGAATTAAATGGCCTTAAAATAATGGTTACAAATGAGTATTATCAACATTCCCCCGCTAATGCGAAAAATATCATTCGTAATTATAAGAGCCTTGAAGCTAAAACATGAGAAGAGCAATAGCGAGATTAGTTGCTTAAGCACTAGTGAACGTATCTGGAACTAGTACATAGTGGAATGAGTAATTCTTCTCTTAGATAAGTAAAAAAATATAGAATTTTCTAAAATAGGGGTGAACTCATAACACACAAATAACCCCTTCATCCACCGAAGTCCTCGATGTGTCTATAAAGTATATATACAAATATATATATAGCCCTCTTTCCTCAAAATTCTAGTAAGTTTACTAGAAAAACGAGCCAACATTTTTCATAGAAGGTGGCTAGTCCTTCTCACTTACATAGGTTATTTCATCAGGTTTACCTCAATATAAACCATTCAAATAAAAGCTATGAAATAATTAAGAGCTTTTTCCTTAAGCTCATCCTCTCATATAAATAGGTGAATTCTTCAAGTTCATTTATAAAATGAACCATCCAAACTCTAAGATAAGAACTCATTAAGAATAAAAACTCAACCTCTTTAATCGGTGAATTCAATCAGTTCTTCTCAATAGAACAACCCAACTCTTGGGATTGAATTCATTAAGAGTTTTAAGAAAACTCATCCTTTCTGTCGGCAAGTTCATTTTAGTCCTTCGCGATAGAACTACCCACTCAACTAGGCTATGAACTTATTAAGAGTAGTTATTCAACCAAAATTGATAAATTCATCAAGTCTTTCTCACTAAGACCACCCAAAATCTGGACTATTAATTTATGTAAATTGTTCATCATAGGGATAAGTAAGTAAAAATGTACACTATGAGTACTCTTCATGGTTTCGTTTGATCACATTGAACTTAGATAACTAAGTTGGGTATGCACCACGAATTCCTCAACCAATGGTCTTTAATCTCATCCCCCTCGCAAACCAAGAACCAATTTTCGTCTTTAACCTTTAGTAAGCGGATATACTAGGTTTTTCTCTGAATTTAATCATCACTTTAAGACACCCCTACATTTCTAACATTTTAAGATAGAAATAAATCCATAAGTGTCTTGGACAATCGTGTAAACAAATACTCAATTTATGTTAGAGTAAGTTTGTTATAAGTTTTAACCATAAAACTATGCTTTTAACAAACTCAAATCTTGTTTAAACATGATTATATTTTTAAAGTTTTGAGAAGTTCCTAATCATTTCGATTAGTATACATAATCTCATCAGTAATCATTCACGACTTTTTCTCATTCAAATGAATTTTATTTTTTCTAGTTTCTCATAAAAGTGTTTAAGGAATTAAAAATATTATGAAAATTTTATTAGGAGTTTTTAACTTTTTCTCTCAATAAGAAAATTATCTCAAGTTTATTACAAGAGATTTCAACTCAACTCTTAAGATAGACTGTCTCTTTCCTTTCTTTTACTTAAGAGAAGAGCTCAAATAAATTTACTAGCTACAATAAATTTTTAGTAGTACTACTGTCTATCATATTCTCATTCAACATCTTATTCCTGAGGAGACCATCATATACTTTATTTACTAAGACTAAATTTGGTATTCTACTCAACCAAATTAATATCTATTCTTTTAACTTCTGTACTAAGTTTAAAGAGATCTTATTTGTCATAGTATTTTTATAAAGTTGTAACGACCCGGATTCGGATCCGAGTGTCGGTTTAACCCGATGGGTTTGGACTTCGGTTTTGGGCCCCGAGTTTGTGTAGTTTGGGCCTTGTTGGGCTTGAGTGGTTTAGGGCCTTAAGGGTTCTTAGAGAGGGCATTTTGGTAAATGCCAAATAAGATGAGTTGGGGGAGAGGTTTAAAGTTTTCAGACCATGATCTCATCTTTCCTTTTTTTTTTTATTTCTTCCCATCTTCTTCACTCTTGTAGCAAGAAAAGAGACAAGCAAAAGGTGGAAGCTTGATAAGTTTTGTTGGGAATCTCGGTTTATGCCTAGAGGAGAAAGAGGGTTGTGAGCCATCAACAAGTTTTGGAAAGAAGGCTTGAAGAGGAGTGAGCTCGGGTTTGTTGTTGTTTGTGCAAGAGGTTGGTACTCCCAACTCTTCTAATTATCTTGCATTTCATGGTAGAGTGCATAGCATATAGAAATCCATGTATGAATGCTTGGTGTGCATGTTTGAGGACATTAATTGTGAATTTCGTAATTGTGTGTTTGATGACTTGAAAATAATGTTAAAACACTTGAAACCTTTCTAAGAATGAGTAAGAACACTTTAGAATCGAATAGATCAATGTTGAGAAAGAATCCTTAGAAATTCCTAAGTGCAAACCTGCATTTCGTGCAGAGGTATCAATACACGGGCTACCGGTATCGATACCCATAAGTGGAAATAGGCTAAGTGGCCAGGTGTATCGAACCATGGTTCGATACCGGAACCTCCAGTGGCATAATGGCATCGATACCAGTATCGATGCTGGAGGGTCCTCTTTCGTTGACTTTGAAAATGGTCAAAGGGTATCGATACTAGTATCGATACCCATGGTTCGATGCCTTCTTTGGGTGGGTATCGAGGCAGGGTGGTTCGATACCCCTGCGAAAATTGGATAAGTTAAGTATGGTTTAAGGTTCGATAAGAGGATTAAAGGTTATAATGAATCTTATAATTAATGAAATGAATGGTTAATACAAGACTGATGTCTTAGACCCCGAACGACTAAGTTATGATAAGTCTTAATATATCTTGTTGTACTAAGATCCTAGGTGGATCGTTTGTGTGGTTTGAGTCCTTGTGTGATGGAAATCCGGATATCCATAAGTGTTGCAACACGTTAAAGGCCATCCGATGTAACATGCCGGATAATGTTTTGAAGACTTTTATTCCAAGTGTTGGGCGACCTCACTCGAAGATGTTCGATGTAACATTGCGAGCATGGGGTTGGTTGGGCGGCCTCCACCCCTTTCCGAACGTTGGGCGGCCTCGTTCAAAGATGTCTGATGTAACATTCCGGGCATAGGATTTGAGGGCGGCCTCAATCCTGAGTGTAGGATCCCGATGCTGTGTGGACGCGGACCTCACTCTTGTGTGTTATTCTGTGATGTGACATGTATATGCTGTGTGCGATATTATACATTGTTTATGCCATGTGGTAGGCAAGCATGCTAGATCATCATTTCATGCACGATGTTTATATGTTATGCTTTACTACTTATGATATGCATGATGTTGGCCAAGTTAGGCGTACCCACTGAGCTTTAGTAGCTTAGCGTTCGAAATGTGTTTTCGTGCGTAAGTTAGGTGAAGCCGGTTCGTGGAGCATCATCGAGGTTTGGATTTCAGCATCGACCTATGTCATAGTACATTTATAGATTAGTGGGCTAGTACTTAGTTGGACCCTATGTATCTTGTAACTCTGTTATTATTTTAAGTCGAATGTTTTAAATGATTTGTAATATCTTGGAGCTTCAATTTCTTTATATTATTTTGGGCTTACGTTTTAACGTAAATGGATTTTATGATTAGTATTTTGGACTTGAATTGGATTTTATTTATTGGGCTTTCGAAAGAAATTTTGAATTACAGGTTTTGGGCCGGAGACCCAATGTGACATCCGGGTCGGGGTGTTACATAAAGTGAGCACATTAAAGAACAATGCACCAGGTAGAGAGGTGTTGTACTAGGCACGCTTAAATATTGGGTCTTTCATAGAACCAATCTTAGACATTCATTTTCATAATGCTTTTTGATAAGTCATCTATGAATTTTTGTCTTTCTTTAATTATGGTCTATTAAAAAAAATATATTCACTGAGTTTAAGACTAGTTTTAAAGGCACAATACTTAATGTAAAGCTCACTGCTTAAAATAGTTATTCATTCTAGCCTTAACCTTTACACTAGTTTAAAACATGCTCACTGAGTTTAAGACTAGTTTTAAAGGCACAATATAAATTCATGTGATAAAGTATGAATTGATAGGTAACAAATCTAAATAATTTGACCTTGTAGGTAGATTCATAATTTCAAATAGACTTGCTCATTTTCACCATGTCTGTAACGTTGATCTTTGTATCTTCGTCTTTAATCAAAAATAGTCTGAAATTTATCGTGACAATCACATCACATGAATAAACAACCTCTTTTAAATCTCTGAGACTCTCCTTTTATTTTTAATAAATTATGGGAATCGTGTTATATTCTTGATAGCTCCTCAATAAGAATATTTGACTTGGAGAATCATTCTATCTATGTTTGTATTTTCTCCCATTGTCATGTTGTCTAAATTTCTTACAAAAAATTGTTAATACAAGGAAAAAATAAATATCTATTATAAATATTTTTCTTTTTAAACGTATTTCACATGTTTTTTCAACATGAACGTTTGGTAAAATATAAAAAGCAATTATAATATAATAAGATGTTAAAAACACACATAAATTATATTAGCAAAAAATCTATAATTTATGTAATGTATTAAAACAACAGTATTAAGGTTTTAATCAACACCATCATAAAATGTATTACTACCATAATAATTGAACGGTTACAAATTAAATGGTCATTAAATTAATGCATTTAAAAAGGATAACATGCCCATCTTAAAAGGTATTTAAAACTCACCTATTATCACATATCAACCGACCATATTTTTATTTATTGATATTTTTTCTAAGATATAAATTTTAAGACATTACTTATCATGTCACTTTAAATGTCATATAAAAATTCAATTTTGATCGAGATAATAAATCTCAAATATAAACTCAAACATGCATGAAAAATTATGTACATGCATGAAAAATTATGTACATGCATAATATTAAAATATTCGAGAATAAGAAAATCTTAATACTTATAATGCTAAGGAAGTTATTTGTGATAAATTCAAACTAATCTCTTCGTCACATTTGATAATAAAATATTTTATAATACTATTTTGTTTATAAATTCAAACCTTATAAACAAATAATATAAAAAACATTTATGACTATTATAACATAACTCTAGTAATCGTTTTATATATAATGCCTCAAATTTTAAATAGCATCATGTCTCTTAAAACGTTGCACTATTTTAATTATGTTATAATTATTATACGTTTTGAAAAATTTATCTAACTAAGAGTAGACAAACCAGGTATGAATTATCAACGATTGACACCTTCGTACACAAAAAATAAGCAAACAAAACTATATAAACAACCTTTTTAATGTTTGAACAACAATGCTTTAATTCGCTTCTAAATTGTTGAAAAAAATTGATTGCCGTAAAACGAGGCGTTAGAACTAACTGAAAAATAATAAAATAATTATTCGAAATCAAATCGTGTCGTGGTATTAACCATTGCCTTAGAAGCGAATTTGTCCCGATGTGTGTAATCGCTACAATGGACGAATGACCCCCTGAAGTTAACAGGACTCTCTAAATTTCGTACACCCGAAAGATGGAGCGGACTCGAGTGGTACTGCTCTTCTCTCAACTCAAAAGCAACACTTAGTATAGGTTTTAAGAAAACCAAAAAGAATGTTTCTAAAGTAAACCCTTGCTAAGGGATATCTCAAATGAGAAAATATGTCTACTATTTATAGGCCAAATAGTGAGGGCAAAATAGTCATTTTCAAACATAATTTAATTCTATTTAAAATAGAATTAAATGACCTTAAAATAATGATTATTATCAACACATAAAATTTAAATATTAATTCGTAAAAATTAAAAAAAATAAAGATTATAAATTTTAAAAAGTTTAGACGAATACAAACCCCACTCTATTATAAACATGGATCTGTCACTGTTTTTAACTTTTTTAAACAAGGAATAAAAATTATTATATTGAAAGTAATTAATTGTATTTGAATCTATAAAATTTTTAATATTTATTTAAAAATTAATGATATGTAAGAGTATATAATGTTACTACTTCATAGTGTATAACCTATGATAGTGTTCAAATATTTGATATCTTGTCTCTCCTTTAGGTTGCAAAAATGGGCCACTGGTTTTAAATTCTTGGAGATAGGAAAGTACAAGTTTGGGCCTCAGAGTGCCCCACTTAGTACTGTTCTTAACCACATCAATTAATCAGTTGGTACACACAGTCACGTGTGAAAACAAACCTATTTTATTACACTACTTCCATCGATACCGGTCAATATTCGATCGAGGTGAGTTTATGACGAGGTTAAGTAAAAAGAATATCACATTTAAGGAAAGACAAGATCATTAATCCCATATCTAAAAAAGAAAAGTTTAAAATCTATAAACAATGGCACTAATATGCTAATATATCTCTTCAGAAAAAAATAATAATCCAGTAACATTAGTGATAACCACAAAGTTTCCATCAGTTGGACCGAGAAGTAATAAGATTGACGGTTCGATCCCCGTACTTGAACTGTTTTCCTGTTGGATCTGAACTGAAATCGATTGAACTGTTTTCCGGTGTATCTTTGATGGGGTATAGCTTTGTAGATCTGCTTTGCTTTGGTAGTCTAAAGAAACTGTCTCCGTACATTGGCACCGGCAAACAAAGCAACACCATTATAACCAACTGTGCTGTTAGGTAAGATTTCCAGTTTCATCTGATCAATTCTCGACCATCCATCCTTCTATAAATATATATAATATTGAAATCAGTTTTTTAAATTACAATTATAATAAGTTTTTTAATCACGATATATTATCGTAATTACGGACAGTAATAAATATATCGCGTGATTAAAAAATATTTTTTTTCTTCTAAAATGTTAGGTAATATTGTGTATACAAACTAACAATCAGCAGATCTGGACCATCTAAGTTAAGCAGTTGGTGATGGGCCAACAGTCGTCATGCTACGCAGCTAAAGTACGATCCTAATTCCTATGTTGGGAAGTTGGGATGAATCATAAAATGCAAGAAATCTGACATGCAAAGTAACTCAACACTTGAACTAGACATGACATGACTCGATGTTCCATTGTGCCACATCATACATATTCCACATGTCATGTACCGCTTAATATTGTTAGTGAGCATCACAGACCAATTCCAAGAATGGTCCCAGTGATCTCCAAACCCACATGGAAGTGTCGTTCCTTATGTGTCCAGCATCAAACACAGCTTCGTTGGACCCAGTTTTCACATGGGATGTTTATGTTTAGTTTAGCAGTTCAGTCCCTTGTATATGGATGAAAGTTTTTAACACCTCATCTGTGCCGTCCATTTGGTCCACCGTCCGGACGTCCACACTTGTCGTCTTCAATACCATAGGCTGTGTTTGTCTCTCTGTTGTCCTGTTCAATCAGGACACCTGAACTCAATGGCTCCCCACCCCACATCGTGCAAAAATATTACATGGTCTCGATTATCACATCATGTATAATTTTCATTCATTAAAAGAATTAGTTAATTAATTTTTATTTTTTACAATATTTTTTAAATTATTTTTTATGTAATAAAAAATATTGATCGCTTATTTTTTTTAATAGATGAACCATGGATACACAATGAATTCATTTTAACAGTTAAGGCAGTCACATTCGTTGTCGACTTCACCCAAGTTCTAGGCACGACTTTTGATCCATGTGTAACATGAAAGGGAGAGATTACATCACGGCTCATTTTTGTCACGTTATTTATAAAATCAACCAATCAAAAGTATTCATTCAATTATTTTTTCACCTCATTTTTTTTACCAAGTGAATTTTTATTAATATTTATCGTAAATTAAATTTAAAAATAATTTTTACTAAGTGAAAATTTATTTGGTAAAAAAAGATGAGATAAAAAATAATTAAATGAAGGTTTTTGATTGATTGATCCTATGGATGACACGGAGAAAATAACACATGATATAATTTCTTCATAAAAAAGGGTATTGAAGAAAAATATTATGTAAGTTTGATTTATTATATCATCCGTAATTTCAGATAATAAAATTTATCTATTTTATTTTTATATATAAAAATATATAATTATTTAAAAATTAAAATAAGATAAATAAATTGTAACACCTTGACCCGGATGTCACATTGGGCCTCCGGTCCAAAACCTGTATTTCAAAATTCTTTCGAAAGCCCAACAATTAAAATTCAATTCAAGTCCAAAATACTATTCATAAAATCCATTTAAGTTAAAACGCAAGCCCAAAATATTATAAAGTAATCGGAGCTCCAAAATATTACAAATCATTTAAAACATTCGACCCAAATTAATTAAACAAAGTTACCAAAAACATATAGGGTTTGACAAAGTACTAGCCCACTACATCTCTAACTGTACTCTGACACATAGTCGATGCTGAAATCCAAACCTCGATGGTGCTCCACGAACCGGCTTCACCTAACCTACGCACGAAAACACATTTCGAACGCTAAGCTACTAAAGCTCAGTGGGTACGCCGAACTCGGCCAACATCATGCATATCATAAGTAGTAAAGCATAACATATAAAATATCGTGCATGATATGATGATCTAGCATGTTTGCCTACCACATGACATAAACAATGTATAATATCGCACACAACATATACATGTCACATCACAAAATAACACACAAGAGTGAGGGCCGCGTCCACACAGCATCGGGATCCTACACTCAGGATTGAGGCCGCCCTCAAATCCTATGCCCGGAATGTTACACCGTACATCTTCGAACGAGGCCGCCCAACGTTCAGAAAGGGGTGGAGGCCGCCCAACCAACCTCATGCTCGGAATGTTACATCGAACATCTTCGAGTGAGGCCGCCCAACACTCGGAATAAAAGTCTTCAAAACATCATCCGGCATGTTACATCGGATGGCCTTCAACGTGTTGCAACACTTATGGATATCCGGATTTCCATCAAACAAGGACTCGATACACACAAATGATCCACCTAGGATCCTCACATCAAAACACATCAAGACTTAACATAACTTAGTCGCTCGGGGTTATAACATCAATCTTGCATCTACAATTCATTTCATTAATTATAAGATTCATTAAGACCCTTAATCCTCTTATCGAAACTCAAACAAAGCTTATCTTGTTAAGTTCTCGCATGGGTATCGATACCCTTATGTGGGGTATCGAACCACCCTGCTTCGATACCCACCCAAAGAAGGCATCGAAACATGGGTATCGATACCAGCATTGATACCCTTTGACCATTTTTTAAAGTCAACGAAAGAGGACCCTCTAGCATCGATACAGGTATCGATGCTATTATGCCACTGGAGGTCCCGGTATCGAACCATGGTTCGATACACCTGGTCACTTAGCCTATTTCCACTCATGGGTATCGATACCGGTAGCCCGGGTATCGATACCGGTAGCCCGTGTATCGATACCCCTGCACGAAATGCAGGTCTGCACTTAGAAAATTCTGAGGATTCATCCCCAAACTTTAATCTAATCGCCCAAGAAGTGTTTCTACTCAATATTCTTAATGTTTGAAGCGTTTTAATATCAATTCCATGTCATCTAACACATTAATCCGAGAATTACCATTAAAGATCCAAAAGCTCAAACCAAGAATTCAAATACAAAATCTACATGTCATGCATACTACCATGATATGAATGATGAAAGGATAAATTGGGAGTACCAACCTTAAGCAACCAGCCACCAACACCCGAGCTCACTCTTTCAAGCTTTTCCCCTTGTCTAAACTTTGTGACGATGCCCCAACTTCTTTCTCTACAAGAAATGAGTTAAACCAATCATTAAACCCAACTTAGGGAAGGTTTCTTAAGCTGAAACTCGATTAAAACTGAGATAGAACTCCCCAAACTCAAAATCCGAATTTCCCACACACACCTTCATTTTCTCCAACCCAAACCATTCTTACCTTTTTGGATAGATCTTAAACCCCTCAAAAACTTACTCTTCACCTCAAAAACGTGAATCTTTAACAAAACTTTAAAGTTCTCACCTTTAGCAAGATTTTCTCATGAAGAAAAGAGGAAGAAAAAGATGAAACCCACGACCTCACTCCCTTACTTTCTGCAGAAAACAATTCTCCAAAGCCCCTCCCTCTTTACCATATATTTAGACAATTACCAAATTGTCCTCCATCTAAAAACTCATAAGCCCAACAACCAACAAGTCCAACAAGCCTCAGGCCCAAACCATACAAACTTGAGCCTAAAACCGAAGTCCAAACTCTCGGGTTAACCCAACACTCGAATCCGAATCCGGGTCGTTACATAAATCTTATTGATTAGGGCTACAAATAATTTTCCTTGTCATTGAGGAACGTTATTTTTCATTAAAAAAAAAGGAAGTATGTTACTATAATAGTTTAGAACAGTATATAAAGCAGGCCAAGCTCAAATATTAACAGAACTTGTTTTTCTTTTAGCCCAACTAAACCACGTTGTAGGCCCAAAGCGTAATCCTCAACTCTAGGGAGCCCCATGTAATATTTTGAATGCAATATTAACTTAATTTTTTATTAATATTAAACTTGATTTAAATGAAGAGAATGAAAAAAAAAATATTATTTATTTTGAATATGCATTATTTTTATCTGAGTTTTTATTCTTTTAATTTAAATTTAAATAATTATAAAGTAATATTTGTTCATACATATTTTTAACCCTTTAGTAAGGTATACACACCTTTAACAAAATGATTGAAATTAAATCTTTTAAAATGAACATTTGCTTTTTTACTGTGATCATTTATTGAGTTCGGAAGTATATGTTGAATATTACTGAGATAACGACACAATGCCCTTGTACTTTTAAAATTTTGTAAATGTGGGTTTTTTAATTTGTAAACATTCAATTAATTATCCTTAATTTTTTTATCATACAGAGTATTTGTCCATAACGTTGTTATGTGATGATATGGCATGATATATGATTGCGTTACACTATGACATGATTTTTCGTACAACAAAAAGGAATAAATTATAGTTAGATGTACTCTCACTGATGTAAATACGTTATAGTTAGATATTAGTTTAGTTAATTGTATTTATATGGGTATAAATACCTTATGGTAATGAAATACTTAATGTTGAAAAGCATGAATAGATTTGCAAATACCTCCCGCTGATAGCATCATATTTTTTGAAAATAAATTAATTAATTATCGTAATATATTTATATCAGTGTAAATATAATTAATTAATCTAATATCTAATTATAACGTATTTGCATCGTTGTAAGTACATCAAATTATAAAGAAAATTCTTTTTTGTTGTCCATAAAAACAAGGATTATAGTGTAATGTGACTACGTGTCATGCAGTGGCAAAAACAATTATGATATAGGGTGAGTTCAGGTACGTTTTGAACATTTTAAAGTTCACACAGTTACATTCAAATTTTTTAAAATTTTATGAATTAAGCCTTAATTTTTTTTTTAATATTTATAAGTTGTATCCATCCTAAAGTTTTAATCTTTTTTATATACTCACCGTCAGATATTTTTTTAGATCTGCCACCGGTGTCATGGTATAATGGATGAGGTACTTTATATGACGAAAGAAAAGTTTGAGGCCAATTGAAAGTTTAATATACATATCCTATATTGTTAAATTTTTAAAATTACATGTAGCATTTGTATCATTATCCTAATATTATACATTTAAATAATTAATTTCTATTAATTATAATGGACTTATCATTAATTAGAATTAATATATAAAATTATATTTTAGAGTTATGATGCCCAAATCATATTTAAATTAATTTTATAATATATCATCCGGATTTACTAGAAATAGAATTGAAAAATATTTTAAACCAAAAATATTTCAAACAAAATAAAAATATAGAAGAAACAATGAAATAAATAAAATCTTTTATTTTTATCCACTTATGAGAGATAAGTGAAACCAGTAATTTTATAAGATATAGATTAGAAAAATCAAACAACATAAAAATTATCAACAATCACAAATAAAAGTCAAGCATCCGAGAAAAAATTCATAAACACAAATCTATCATAAAAATAACAAAAACATTTCATAAGACAAAAACGTATCAAAAAATAAAAAAATAGATAAAAACTAAAAATAAGAAAAACAAGAACCCAATATAAAAACAACAATCAGTGGCCAACACAAGGATAGAATTAGAATTTTTTTTCATAGAGAGACCAAAATATATATTTTAATTTTTTGGATTAACAGGGACAAAAACGATTTTTTAGAATAAATTATTTTTTAACTCTATGTAATAAATGAAAATAACCTAATATTCTGCCTCTGGACCAACACTAAAACAAATGATGGCAATAAAATGGGTCGGACAAATTTTTTATCGCCTTGATCTTGATCCAAAATTTAAACTATTTGCGCACCCTTGTCTAACTTCAATTCTAATCGAAAATCTCGATAAAATAAAAAATATAAATCGATCCCAATTCACTTAAAAAAGCTAATAAAAATATTAAATATAATGTATAAAACATAATAAATATATGGAATTTGATCCATAAATTTCACCCCTAATACCAAACTCACTTCACCCTAACTTTATTTGTTCATAACCCACCCACCCACCCACCCGAATCCAATCTTTTAATAAACAAACCTTCCCTTGTTAGGTCGGGAACCGACCCAACCCGACAAAAACAGATTATTTTACCATCCCTAACTAAAACCAGGTAACAAAAATTTTGAGATTAGCAAAAGGAGAGCTGCACATTTACAGTTTAAATAACACTTTTTAAATCTCATCTTGGCGATTTAAAATATCAAAATCATATTTAGTAGTTAAGACTTAGAGATGGAAATAGATCGAATAGAGTTAGATTTTTGATCAACTTACACTCGATCTAAATATATATGTCTGTTTCTGATCCGATCCGGGTTTAAAGTAAAAAATCCGATCCGACCCAATTTTTAATATTCAAAACCCAACCCAATCTGACCCGTTTTAATTGTAAAAAAATATATTTTAGGTATTTAATTATAAAAAAACTAATTTTAATAACTTAATTGTAAAAAAACTAATTTTAATAACCTAATTGTATAAAATATATATATAAAGAAGGATTATTATTATAAATATTCTTAAAAATATATATAAAAAATTACACTATTAATTTCGGATTTTATCGGATTTTTTTACCATAAATCCAATCCCTTGGGGTTATAAAACCCAACCCGACCTAAACCCTAAATTTTCACAAAAATTTAACCTACTTAAATCGGATCAAAATCCATCGAGTTCAAATTTCGTGTCTATACCTAGTTAATACTTTCTGTTGACATTTTTTTAAAGTTGTAAGTTTAAAACTCAGTAGAAACAAATTCTTTCATCCATCCCTTAAATAAAAATTGTTCAAAAGTCTTAAAATTTCCAATGTTTCAACAGATTCAAACACACCAACATTTATTTATCATTCTTAATGAGACGACAAATCCAGTTAAACTAAATTTTATATCGAATTTATTTAAGTTTTAAGATTTCACATCTCACAATCAGCTTGTCTGAAACGTGAAAAAACGTTCTATGTGAATCATAAGTATAATTTGTTGAACAAAATAAGAAAACAGTGAGTTGGACATATAGCAACAAGCAGTATATAATTAGCCAACCATTATCTATTCTTCTACTTTAGCTGCACCTGCAATACCCTTTCCTCTGAAAAAGCATTTTATTACAATAACACTACCAAGATAATATTTATTTATATAATATATAGACATATAGATATACTCATCTCCTTTGGCAGGTCCCACAATCCACTAAACCAAAAATCAGAGCCCCTCCCAGTCCCACCACAAAAGAAGTGCTTGCCATCATTCTCCACTGTCTAGCCCACCATCTCAGACAACTACAAACGATAAAACAAGAGCATATATTATAAGGTGGCCTAGGAAAATTCCTTAACCTTTACTTGACTACTTTGCTAAGACATCAAGGGCCTGCTTGAATTTTTCAAAAACAAAGCACACCAAAAAGAGAGCTGGAAAGAAGGGCTAAAAAAAGCTATGGCATCTGACTTTGATAGCAATTTGATGACAGCAAACAACTTATTCCCGTGTGGGGGACCCCAGGAATAAGATCGACTATGGGGTGCGTACCTTTTTCTTTTCTTTTGTTTTGCTTTGTTTCTCAGGTGAGGAGTCTATGAAGGAGGGCTTGTGTCTGGCTTAACAACTGAGGAGGTGTCTGGAGGTTGTGTGTGGTAAATTGCGGTGGCCAGAGAGATTGGCATGATGCAAAGGGCCTTTGATTGAAGGAATTGCATGGCGGCTCCTACGTTTTCTTCCATCAGCTTAGCTACTTGTCGCTCTGTGCCATCGTTTGACCATTTCTCCCAGGCCGGTTGGCTTCTTCCACCCTCACCATTTTCATCCTGCTGGTGCAAAAAGGAATGGCTCAACTGCCTTGAATGAATACCTAATCCGTATAAAAATTTCCTACATTACATTTGCACAAATGAACACTTATTTATTACCTCAACTAATGATAATGGGATGTCCGTTACGAGTGGTGCCACTGCACCAGCTGCGCCCAACCTACTCATGCTCAAGACCTGTTAAATAAATAATAACATAAGGTCATCCATCTTTATTTTGTTAAATGATTTTACAAGCTTTTTAGCAAACATAATAGACCCTACACATTAAGGGGGAGAATACCAGATACGATTTTCTGTCATTGTCACCCTTTGAACTTGTAAAATTTCTGATATAATAGCATGAACCTCAACCTTTTTTCCGGTAACAAATATTGCAAAGCCATAAAAATGTTCATTTAGACTTCTAATCACACTCACACTCCTTGAAGAAAGGGTAAAACATAGAGAGGACAAATCTACAATGTTTTAGCAGTATTTCGTCGGAAAAAGGGAATATACAGGGTTACAGACCCAAATATATTGATTGAGGAAAACATCTAAAATTAAAATATTGATTCATGTAATATGAAAAGCGAACTGGTCCCATAATTGTGAGCAGCACTATGATATGCAATAAAGCAAAAGTTTGAATAAAAAGTGCAGAATCAAACAGGTAAATAGAGTTAAAGATTCCTTAACTTGGAGCCTCAGGAACTTCACATAATCTACAATTTCATCAAGCATGACTGCTCTATCAGTCTACACAAAGAAACATGTGTCACTACCGATTGAAGTAAGATGCATTATACATAGTTAAACTTTCTCATGGTTACCTCACAAGAGATAAATCTACAATAAAGGCACCCATGTCTCAAAGTGATCCCTATGACAATAATCAACTTAGCTTAAGTTATACAACAGTAGTTAACTGTAAAGTTATTCATTTACTGGCTCTGGAATCTGGACATCAATACATTCAACATCTGTAGACACTTCGATTAACAAACAATAAAGTCAACTTTAAATGAGTGGGCAAATCCTCAGAAAAACAATAAGCTAAAAACAGTTCTAAAGCTTTAGCATCACCAGTTAGACGTAAAACTATTACAAGATGAAGCAGATGACTGCAGCTGATAGCCTGATATGAACATGCTCCTACTAATATTAATTAAGATTTTTTTTCTTGCCAACCTAACAATTGCATCATTTGAGGATAGAAGTTTCAATATAAGAAACAAGTATTTATTCAGGATGTTGCCTAAACATGTACTGAAAATTGCACCATTGCAGAAGTAAATTTATGAATGATAAAAAGGAACAGACCTTGTTAACACTAGGCACAAGTTCCTGCAGTGCCCGGATTCTTTCGGCAATTCTTTCCCTGCGCAACTGCACCAAGGGAGAAAATTGAATAGTTCAAATGTTTAGTCGTAATTGCAAACGTTGATTGTGCAGGTTCACTTTTGCAATTTCACAACATAAGTGGAAGAAACTGCAACTTCACCAGCTGCGAGATTCTATCTTCATAAAAAGATATGATTTATATATGGGATTTTACATATCTTCAGTGTGTCTCTATAAGACTTCTCAATGAGTTTACTTTCTACATTGCATATTAACCAAACAATAGAAATAATATTTAAAAAGACAATTTCATTCAAACACTTTATGTGACCAAACTAGTAACTAGTTAAAAGGCATCTACTTAATATACTAATTTCTAGATTTTTAAAATTATCTTGGCTGGGGAACTAACTTAATCATGTATTTAGTTTCTAGGACAGAAAATACACCTGAATTATTGTCCTTCATTATCTTTTGTCATCCCAATGTTTTCTGTGATTATATATAAAATATCATGATTACCCGTTCAGCAATGCTGTGCGGATCTGTGGCCTGTCCTCGTCTAGCCCGCACCCTTGGACGCATTGCTGGTGGATGTGGCGCAACAGCAACAGAAGCCGGTACTGGTTGGCCATGGAAAACCTGGAAAGTTATATAAATCAAATTACCAATTCCACAGAATAAGGTAGAACTTACATTGACACCATCTTTTCTCTCCCATTCATCATCTCTCCTCTTGTCAAGGAACATCAGTATAGCACATAATTGTTTGAGGAGACCATCTTACTGTTAAGTAAAAAAAATATTCGGATTCCAAGCATATGTATAGCAGTGAAAATTATAAATATAGACCATTTTCCAGTGATGATAGAATGTCTTCACCATGACTGATTCTTTAAATCTGATATTAAATAAAGGGAAAATCGGATCCGTCTTTATTCTGTAATAACTTTAACCTATGCACATTTTCCAACATAACAAGAGACTGTTGTAAACTTTGACACCTTCCACAAATAACTCAACTCTAACCATATGTTGACAATTCTTGGGTAACTCGGTAGGGGCATGAAACACCTTGGCAGATGGACAATTAACTCAACTCCAAATTTCTCAAACTAGATAGAGAAAGCATAACTTTTCTGACCCTAGCTTATAAGTTTCAAGCTTCAACCATATGTCCTCTAGAAAAGTAGATCTTTCATTTTTGGAGTAAGCATATCTGCTTGTTCAAGTTTGCAGCAAATCTGCGGTTGAATAAGAATCATTTTCGATTAAATAATTATACACTGCCAATTAGATTATGTGACTTAAAAGTCCAAGAAGGGTTTTCATGTATTCTTTCCTTTGTCAAACACCACAACTTGGAATCTCACAACAGTTCTCAACCCACCCTTACTCCAAATATGTCATGTTTTCTTTGTCTCCTCTGCTATCAGACACAAACAAACATGACATAATAACAAGATGATAATAATAAAATCAAACAGACAATTTCGCTGTCACCCACAATTGACAATGCAAAGGAAAAGTTAATCCAAATTGCTAGAGATCATTTTTTTAATTAAATATCTCCAAATAAACATGCTTACTTAC
Source organism: Abelmoschus esculentus (assembly GCA_035048815.1). NCBI lineage: Eukaryota > Viridiplantae > Streptophyta > Magnoliopsida > Malvales > Malvaceae > Abelmoschus > Abelmoschus esculentus. The sequence continues at coordinate 13,803,178 of JAUCBN010000031.1, forward strand.
AACCACAAAAATTAGCTATCTCCTTACTTGAATTTCTGAAATGAAATTACTAATTAAAAGTAGTTTCATCCTTTTTGGAAAACAGACAAACAGAAAAACATAAGGGCAAAATATTAAATGAATACTGCAAATAATTAATAAACTATTATTGTTATAATTATTTTCCTTACGTTTTTTACTGCGGAAGCTCTGCCATCAACCACCTCCTCGCGGAAGCGCTTACCACTACCGGAAGCTTCCTCGGGTTTCAAAAACCCACCTTTCCCTTGCTCCAAGCTCAACCCCAACGGGAAAACCTGTCCATGAAAAGCACCGCCTCCCCCACCGCCGATTCCGCCGATGTGACCGGTGCCACCACCAGAGTTGAGCTGCAAAAGCATTGGCGCTCCAGCCGTCGCGGCGTTTCCAGACAATCTACCGTCCGGACCCGTCAAGGCAGTGTCAGTATGCGCGAAGTTAGGGAGTCCGAGGATTTGCTCTAGGAAATAATCGGCCGGGGAGTCGTTGGGGTTATTAGCCATGGAATTGAAGTGAGTGGAAGTGTCGAGTTATGGCTACCTTAGGGAATCTACGTGCAAAAGTGAAATGGGTGAAGAGACTTGAACCCAACAAAAGAAAAACATAAAAGATTTAGCTTTTCTTTAAAGCGTAGTCTTTTTCTTTGCTTTCGATTAAGCTTTATTTGGACAGTGAGATGAGTGGAAAGGGAAGAATTTGATCGTTAGTTGAGCTTAGCTTAGCTTAGCTATGCGTTGCTTGTTTGTTGTTCTTTCTTTCTTCAAACTCTGAAAGGAAAACGGAAAGGGAGAGGAAGTAAAAGGAGTAAAGGAGGGCGGTCTTCCAACTTTTTTTCTTATTTACAAATTTACCCTTAAAATTATAATTTTTTAAGTTTTTCAATCAATATTTTCGTGCGTATTCAAATTGATCCATAAATTTATACTCAAACTATTAGCCTTATTTTTAATTAATCCCCCCCCCCCCCCACAGAAGCAAATCAAATGAAGGAGAGAAAGCAATCCGGTTGTTTTTCGGGATTTAATAAATATTTTAATATATTTATTTATATGACATTTTTAATATAATTTTAAAATTTAACTTAAAACTTAACATATATATATATATTAGGGTGATCACATGATACGATTTTATTGGTCTAAATTTATTTACAAATAATGTCATATTTTGATGAGAGATTATATTATAGGTCTGGTTCATCACATCATTTATAGTCTCTAACCAATAAAAATCATTCATTAATTAGAAAAAAATAATTTAAAAAATAATAATAAAATGGGTGGTTATGATTAGATGAGACAGTCGTTGATGTGATAAACTAGACCCATAATATAATTTTTTTATTTTTAAAACAATTTAATGTAATATAAGAAAATAGGTAAATAATAAGAGTCAAATTATTAGAGAAAAAAATATCAAAATAAAAAAAATATTAGGAGATAAATCATGCATTAAGCCTATCATTTATATCAAATAATATCATATCCCATACAAGTACATAAAATCTCTTAACCTGGTGATGATAACACATTTATCTACTTTATGAATTAAAATAAAATTATTGTGTTATAATCCAATATGCATCGGATTAACAAGAGATCGATCGATTTCATTCAGGTTTACAAACTGAGTTAGACTATTACATCCTATACATCATCCATCATTCTATATAGTATGAATATTTGGTTTTTTTGGTGAATTATATGACAATTCATATTTTATTTTTCTTTCTTTATTTTAATATCTTTTATTTATTTTGGGTTGCCTTTGTTCAAGTTACTTTCGGTTCGAGTGAAATCGATTTGATTGAAGATCGATTCAAATACATTTTCGATTCAACTAAAATTTGAATCGATTTTAGTTTGATTCAATTTATTTCTGGTTATAACATTCAGATCAATTTTAGATCTTAATTCGGATAAATTAATTCAATTCTCGAATCTTGAATTAAATTTATCAATTCTAACCAATATTATTGTTTTTTGAGTATATAATATATATAAGTTATAATTTTTAATCAAAATAAGTATTTAACATTTTATTTTATAATATTTTAATTAGCTGAGTAAAAATTGTTTGTTTTGTTAGAATATAGATAACAAATGCGAGAAAAAAGAAGATGAATAAAACATGCGTCGAAATATTTAATTTTGGATTTATTATTCTCAAATTTGTTCCCACTAACACGTGTATAAAGTTGTCGAAATTATCCACGTGGCGGTATATTATTGGATTGTTTTGTAAACCAACAAAGCAGTAGATATTTCTTGTTTGTTCTTGCATAAATGAAGCAACGGAGGAAACAAAGGCGGATTTGCAGATTGGGGAGAAAGAGAAGAGAAAAACTTTTCGCTGGAAAACGATGAATACTGTGTTCTCAGTTGACGATTTCTCTGACTGCTTCTGGGCGTCTCCGGCTTCCGATGCTACGGCTGGGATGAGCCGAAGTCATTCTGAGTGGGCGTTGGAAATGTTTCTGGAAGAATTTCCTGGTGCGGGCGAGAATGTGATCGCTCCGTCCTCGGCAGTACTTCAGCCGTCAGTTTCGAGAGGTGATGGAGGTGCTGACGCGGTGGAGATCAAAAGGCCTAACAACCAGAATCAGAATCCTCCGCCGTCTGATCCAACACCGACAGTCCGGATTGATTCTGATGAGTTCCGCGCGATACTCAAGAGCAAGCTCGAACTAGAATGCGCCGCGGTTGCTCTCTCTCGTGTATTCCTCCCTGCGCTATAATCCCTGTTTTCAAAATGGATTTATTGTTGTATAATATTAATACTTGTATTTTTTTTGTTCTTCAAACAAATACTCAGGCGTTAGCTGTGAAGGAAGAAGACTCGTCTGCCCAAGCTGAAAATCACGCGCTTCAATCGGAATCAAAAGTTCAAGGTAAGCTTTTGTTTTGCATGCAGGTTATTTGATTTGAGAATCACGAGCTTCAATTTTAGCTGATTACAAGTGGTTTACTTATGAGATTGTTTTGTTATAATGAGTGGTTGCAATCACTAACATTGGCTTTGAGTTTTACTTTATGTCTGTTGGCCTTTGATCTTCAATTTTCGGTGTTGAGTTGAATGCTGTTCATCAAGTCTGGTTCTTGGGCCACCTAGAGACGCTAGTGCATAACGAATGACATGAATATTTCTTTAGTTTTTGTCCTTGGTTAACTCCAACAAGGTTTTGTCTACTTGGTGAACTGTAAGGAAGAAAAAAATAGTTTTGTATTGCTGGAGTCTTCTTGCATGTATCATGCATGGGTTATACCTAATGATTTCAATGTTGCATATTTTCATGGAGTGCCATGTGGTTCTGTGATTCTATCTCCCATTTATGCTATTACTGAAAAAAAAGGAAGGAAAACAAGAAAAAAGATGGAGCATAGATAAAGTGGAATTAAATTGCTTCACTGGATTTGATAATATTTAGTAGATTTCATTAGGCAGCCAAACAAGACAAGTAACACTACCCTGTTTATACTGCTATGTTTTCCTTCCAACTTCTATTTTTTAAACTGTAAGCAATATGCTAGGGAACTTTATAGCTCCTCATGCATTAATTTGTTATACCTTTTCCCATAACTACTTCAAATGATAATTATCTTCCACAACCCTAGGTTCCTCAAAGGTACAAGGACAGGATGAAGCTGATGTCACTCCTTGTGGAATTCTGGCGGAATCCACTACACAAAAAAAGTTAGGGGTGCCAGTGAGGCAAGCCACAAGTGGATCATCAAGAGAAGACTCAGATAGTGATGAACTCGAAGGAGATACTGGAACAACTGACAATATGGATCTGGCTGATGCAAATCGTGCAAGGAGGTAACCATGTTTTTAGTGTTGTCTTGTATTCATGATTGGTTTGAGGGGTTTGATATGCTATGTGTTATGTTCTTTTTTCTATTTTGCTTAACATATTTCCTTCCCTCCCTCTTTTTCCTTGTCCTAATTTAATAAGATTTGTCTTCTCTATCAAGTAATAGCTATAAGAACTAATTTCTTATCTTGAACAGAATCAAGTACATATTTTGCTGATAGAACTTGAGCCTGATGATTCTATTGATTTGATTAATCAAATTGTTATTATCTTGTCAAACTCAATTCCAGCTCTTGGCAGGAATATGTATCTTTTTCCTTTTTTGTGTTTTTCTATTCTATTTTAGAAAATCAACATATTTATTTAGAAACACTTCTAAGCATTTATAACTTATGTAAATTAATAAATTCATACAGAACTAGAATTTTAATTTCCTGGTGCAATCTCAAATTACCCTCTAATTAGTGAATTAATGATGGATCAGAATGCGGTCAAATCGAGAATCAGCTAGACGATCTAGAAGAAGAAAGCAAGCACAAATGAATGAACTTGAAGGAAAGGTTTTTTCCCATTTCCCCCTTCTGCTCGATGTTCTCATGCATTCTATTTTTGTTTTATTACGATCCTATAACTGATTTTTCTAGGTTGGTCAACTAAGAGTTGAACATTCCACGTTATTTAATCGTCTAACTGACATGAATCACAAGTATGATGAAGCTGCCGTTGATAATAGAATTATGAAGGCTGACATTGAGACTTTAAGAACAAAGGTAAACCATCACCGTTAGTACTTTTGCATTTTCTTATCATGATCTAATTAGTTGACATAGGGTCCTCCTGAAAGTTGAAAACTGACTTCCAAATATATCCCTAGATAATTATTATCCTGACATCATGACATTTGTGGTCTTGTGTAAAATTTTGAAAAGCCCTGGGTGATTCATTTTCCTTCTAAGAGTTGAGGCTTTGACTGGTAAACACACGTTCTATATTAACGGATTCTCTAATTTTTTGGCAATTTGTATGTGCTCTGTCTCAGGGATCTGCTGGACATGTCTAGTACTTATGCGTTGTCACTCTATGGAGTATTCAACTGTTCATATACAAAAATTATTCACTACTTGTATGTCTCTCTATTGTGTTAGTTGATGTACGGAAATTACCTTGTTGGACATTAGATGCAAATGTAATTTCCATGTCTAGACTGTTAGCAAATTACCGTGTTGGAAACTGCTGCAGGAGTTGCTAGTTCTTTAACTATGTACTTTTTGTTATATATTACTATTGATTATGATTGGTGCAACTTTAGTTCTGGGTTGTCAGGTTTATAATTCTATTTGAAATTTTCAGGTGAAGATGGCTGAAGAAACAGTTAAGCGGGTGACAGGGATTAACCCCGGTCTTCTATCTAGACCCAATATACCTAGAGTAGGCATGCCTTTTATTAGCAGCCCATTGGAAGCATCGGAAGTTGCTCCTCTACCATTGCAGTCGAACGCTAACCAGTTTTTTCACCCAGTTCCTAGCATTGTTGCACCCATGCATCATCACGGGATGGATAACAGTTTCATGGGCAACGCTTTGGGTCCTTCTGATTTGAATTCACATACTAAAGTAGGAGTGAAGAATGTCAATGAAACATCTACATTACAGAGTAGACCCAGTTTTGAGGGTACACAAGATCAGATTGGCCCTTGTGTCAATTCACGTGGACCCATGCCTGGTTGGGAGCCTGGCCATTCTGCTGACAGGAACCACAAGCATAGTTGAATATTAGAGCCCCTCTTGTGTTTCTGGTGTTTTTGTTTCCTTTTAAAACGTTCAACTATGGCCAAATCTATCGACAGGTATTGATTCTCACTGCAATTTTGTTTTTAACATCATCTTCAGTAAGTGATCATCATATCTGTATCATACAAGGATTGTACTACTCTGTTTCTTGAATATCATATATTAACTGAACTACTATGGTTAACAACGTTCGGTCCATCCTATTTGTTGTCGTTAAACTATTCAACCATACCTACATCACATTACAGGGCGAACATGTCGGAATTTCCTCCTCGGACATTATAAATAATCACATAAGCACCGATGTTACATATATATTGCTGTATTGGTGAAAATCTGATCTCCTGGGACGATGGGGCCAAATCAGGATGTGTATGCCTGAGTTCCCCTCATTGATTTTTTGTGTTAGATTGGAGACCTGACTGAACTTTGCTCAGGAAATGCGTTTCCAACCTGCAATTCAAGTCTGTAAATGTTTCCACTCAGGAGCATAACTTATCATGAGATATACAAGATAGTATTCTTATACAACCTGAAACTGTACTAAGATTGGCTAGTGGTTTATTCATGAATACAAAGAATTTGCACAACTAGTTGACCTGTAAATTCTTGTAATAGAAACTAGAAACTTCAGCCGCTACGACAAAAATGATAAAGGACTTTCTCACTCAAACCTAAACCCATTTGACAGCTACACCATCCTATCATGGATGTTTATGTGAACCTTACCCATGGGGTCTTTGATGATGTCATAATAATCAGGTACATCACGAGCATCAACTGGCTCCTTAAATGGCCAAGCATCAACATGGTCAAAATGCCAAGGAAAATTATGGCAGGTGATGCTCATATGGACATCTGATTTCAACTAAACACTTGGAGAGAATCATGTTAACATGAGTACATGCAAAAGGGCACCGACTTATTAACAAATATAGTTATCCAGTAATTAGGCCATTGCAAGAATCCTAAAAAGTTGGCAGAAAGTAGCTTCCCCTTCATCTTAGACATCGATCCAATGGGTTCCTAAAGGTACAAGGAAGGTGTTTGATTGCTAGAGGAATGCATGCATTTTTCACAAGCTTCATAACCACATTCATTTGCAGCATAAGGAAACATGACAGTGATTATTCTTAGTTACTACAGGGTAAATTACACCAGAGGGCACAGTTTGGATTTTGTCTTATTTAGATTACCAATCTTAGCAATTCTAGATTGCACTGGAACAACAACATCCTGGGCCGGAGAGTATCTGTGCTCTGCATGCTGTGACAGGCAAACACATTGTGAACTTTGCAGAAATAGAATCCAAATAAATTCATAATTTAATTTAAGATACTCACAGGTTATTGATCCATTGATATGTTGACAAAGACTTTTTTTCAGAAATTTGTATAGCAAGCAGGCATAACATACTCATGTTTTTCTTCAGGTGTTAAGATCCAAAACCAAAGATGAGCCATGATCAAAGAATAAATCAACTTATCATATTACAGTGTTTGAAAAAATGAAACAGTCAGTGCCATTCAATTGAAACCACATGCCCTGATCCCATATCCAGTTGTATAAACCCTGAGAATGTGTACGATTTCCTTGAAGAAAACTTGAAATGGAAAAGAGGGTCTTCTTTATAGCAGAAAAGTTGCCTATAGTCTGCCAGAAAGGTCCATGATATTGAAGTTATAAAGAATACAAACAGGAGAAATTTACAAAAAATCAAGTGATAGGAATTAGAAAATTTTGCTAAAAGTATAACTATGAAATTAAGATGTACGAAACACCCTCCTGCCTTCAATGAATGAGAATTTTGGTTTAAAGTTCAGCAGTTACTTTCACTCAATAGTGTTGTTTCCTGTTTTACATCTCAATCAAACCTGTACAAGAATTCAAATCCCTTTAAAGCGAGAGATTATATCACGTCAGCCGTGGTCCCTAACCAATGAAAACTACCTATTCTGTCATTAATCAGCCATGTAATTAATATAGTTTCTAGAAATTATATTTTTAAAATTGACATGGAAATTCTGAGTGAAGATTCATTGATTGGAAAAAAATGAGTTGGAGATTAATGGTGAAGTGGGTGGTTATTATTGGATGAGACCATGACTGACGTGGTAGGCCGGACCCATGATATAATTTCTCCTTTAACGCAAAATATTTAACTTGAGAAGTTTTTAAATGATTATCGACCGTTGTGTTCCACAAAACAAAAGGGTTAGGGTTAGAGTTTTTTTCCTAAAAGATGGTAAAAATATAAAGTTTTAAATTTTTAGAATCAAATTAAAGATGAAACAAAAGTATAATAATAGTTTGAGGACTATTTAAGTAATTTATCATTTTTTTATTATGTCAGATCATATTTTCGTCAATATTTAACGGCATTTAACGTTGGAGTGATCAAAACTTTATACCCAAAAACGATCGTGACCTTATTAGTCGTTTTTTAAAATTACCGATTAAAAGTGTATTGGAAGTAAACGAAAGTGACTATCATAGTAATTTACCGTTATCTTTTTAGTGGTTAAAAAAACTGTTGTTATTCTCGGAAGTTATAGATTTAAATACCAAAATTTACATCACAATATTTAAAGGGTCATATTTTAATGATTGAAAGTATATTCTAGAAGTTAGGGTTGTGGTAAGGATTTAAAAAATTGAGGGTTAACTGTATTTCTTAGGGTATAGGTTTTAGGATATAAAAATTAAGATTAAAATTTAAAATTTAATTTTAATAATTTTTAGTGTGGGATACAGATGAATAAATGATTTTTACTCTCAAAATTAATATTGATAACTAATTATAATATTTTCATAAATCTTAATTAACTAAAAGGTGTTTTGATTGCTAAGATGATAAATCCAACTTTATTCGTTGGGCACATAGTGCAGACAAGACACCTCTGTTTATGTTCGGTACTTTTATACTAAAGCCTCAAACTTTTGTCACATTCAAAACTCAAAAGATAAACCCAGAAGTTTTGATACTTCAGATATGAAGGAAGGAAGGGCAGACCATCCAACGGCAGTCACCAGCCTCCCATCCGACGCACACACTTTAGATTCTTCCACGTCCCCTCCACTCATCTTCACCATTACCTTCGTTCCATGGCCGCTTGCACATCTCTTCCCCTATATTACACGATTCATTAGTGTTTAAAACCAATGTATATGCATGTAATGAATCAACAAACTAGTGTTTAAACAAGTGGTGATGGTGAGAGATTACCTTTAGAACACCCGCAGCAGCCAGTAGCCATTGTCCTTGCCCGATACCAGCAATGACCCTGTTTTTCTCGGTGAATTCCTTCACTAAATCGACTGCCTTGTTCATTACCAGCAACTCGGGGGACCTCCCACCGGGCACAACAAGGCAATCGTAGTCGTAAACGCAGATATCACTCCAATTGGCTGTGATAAACAAGTTATGGCCACGTTTCTCGCTGAAAACTTGGGCTCCTTCGTCGTCGTGGATAGCCGTGACACAGGTTTCTCCCTTTTTCTTGCTTGGAGTAGCTGTGTCAACCTTGCAGCCTAATGCTTGGAGTGCACGGAATGGGACGTTGAATTCGTAATCTTCTACGTAGTCCTTGGAACAGAACACAAAACACAAAAAAATTGTGATTAGTTTTATCTGTGTAATACCATTCCTAGTGAAGAGGGCTTGTCTTAATTCTTACCCCGCATAGGAAAAGCACTGAGTTAGTCTTGGTTGCATGAATTTGGGCTCCCATGGATTCGAACAAAGTTTTGAGATATTCAGAATACGTCGGCCATCCTAATGAGCTCAAGATGTTTCCATCTTTGAGACAAGCAGTAATGTCCAAAGCTGATGTAATTCCCGGTTGCTCCCACCAAATACCGCCGGCCAGCTCAATCACCGGTTTCATGCTTGCAAATGCAGTGCATTTCTTGCCTTTCAAAAGCCCCGCTGCAGCCAGGAGGAGTTGGCTGTGACAACTCGTTGCAATAGGCTTCCCTGCATCAGCAAACTCTTTGACAATATGCAAGACCCTGTCGTCGACACTGAGGACCTCGGTGAACCGGCCTCCTGGAATAATCAGGGCGTCGTAGCATTCAGTCTTCACTTCATCGAAGTTCGAATTCAGTGTAAATAAATGCCCCGGCAACTCTGAGTAAAGCTGGAAAAAGGTACGAATGGTTAAAAACTAAGCAATCATCTATTCATATATACGAAGATGAAATAGAAAATCATGTTGTTTTATAACCTCAAATCCTAAGAACTCGTGTACGGCAGTGATGCATTTGTCTCCGGGAAACTTGTTCGGAGAGACACAATGGACTCGAACTCCAAATGCCTGCAACACACTGAAAGGCACCATGACTTCGTAGTCTTCCATGTAGTCTCCACAGATCATCAAAGCAGATTTCTCCACAACAGAGCCCATGGTGTCCAAATCACTGTCAGTGTCTGTTCTACCAAAAACCAGACCTTGTATATATATATACATGTAATGATGTAATATGTATTTAGAGTTGGTGCTCCAGAACAAACCGAAGTAATTAGGAATCTGAGTTATGTTGTCAGAAACGGCAATGGTAATGAACTAGAGTTGTCATTTTCTAGAATAAGGTGAGACAGCTTCTCATAAAACGTGAATTATTAATGGAACATGGAAAAAAGAGACGTATACGATTCAAACTTCAAAACGTATGGATGCCAGTGTTAACCAATTCGGTTACAAGTGGTATGCAGATAATAATTATATATGTGTGTTTTTATATGATTTACCGGTATGGTATATATGTATTTTAATATGATTCATTTATAATGTATGAACTTGTACTCTTTAGTCTTTCCAAGCACTAAATATAAAACCTTTTAGGAGTCTGGTTTAGGGTTATAATGGGTCTGATAGGCTCGCGAGTTATTTGAGTTTGATTCGAATGAGTTTAATTCGAATTCGGTTCGAGACTTTAACGAGTTGTATTGAATCTACCTAAACTCGACTTGAAAAGATCGTGAACAGATTCAAAATAATTATATTATATATAATATATACACTAAAAGTAATATCTTTAATAAAAAATAATAAAAGAAAATAAAAGAAAATCATTAAAAATAAATAAATAAAAATAAATTGAATAATTTTTTTCTCAATACTAAATTTCGTTTTGCCCTATCTTTTATAGAAAAAATTATATCAAAATTGTCTATTTTAAATCGAGTCAAGTCGAGCCTGACGAGCCCAACCCGAGCCTGACGAGCCAAGCTAAGCTTGATGAGCCCAAACCGATCCTGACAAGTTTCGAGCCCAAACCGAGTCCACTAATATTGTTTCTAAATTGAACCCGAACCTAAAATTTTAAACTCGCCGAACCTCGATCTTAAACCCAATAATATTAAATTCGAGCCGATCTCGTTATCACCCCTAGTCTGTTTTTTGCCTACAACTTTCATTTCTTTTATTTTAATGTTAAGATTGACGGGGTATTTAAATGGTGAAGCTGAAGCTATTAAATAATATGCATTTGAAAAAAATCAACAGATTATATATTAATACAAATGATTTTGTGTAAAAAGTGTATAGTAAAAGATACTGTAAGTGTAGCTGTTCGATATTCTTCTGATTCTTTCCCAGTCTTTGACAATTTAAGGTTATTGGCGAGCTCTCGTCTGCTAAAAAACTGGAAAAGCTCGTCCGAGTTGGGATGGCTCAATCAATGTCACACCAAATGGCACATACACTTCTCGGTTAATCCGATCTTGGTCTTTTGGGGCCACTTTTATGCCTATTATACATAGGCAAGAGCCACCGTGACTTGTGTTTCCGTCTACCATAACACCGCCAATAAAGTATAGACAGTGCTACCACACAACCGATCGGAATGGCCCATCTGCAGAAGCAAATAAACATACGAGGTAAACAGGGAACAGATACTGTCTATATTCAATGCAACTCGGGAATGATAGAGGAAAAACGACCAACTGGCTTCTGCTAAGAATACATAGCCGACAGCTATATTACCTGTCCAAATCAAGGATGGGATTGTAGACAATAGCTTCCCAAGTGGATACAATATAATGCCACACAGGGTTGTAGTAAAGAGATTCCGATGACCAGAAAATCCTTGTATATGTCTCTAAGAAGATAAATAGGATCCATGCAGCCATTTCAACCAATATGAACTTTATGATAAACCGACCGACCATCACCATGATGAGGGAAAAGGTCACCAACCAATTGAAGAGCCTTTGATTGTATTCCTTGATGAACAAAGAACGTGACTTCCCCAACATCTGCAAAATGTATGGTACACAAAGAAACATATTATTTAGCAAAAATATAAGAAATTCTCTCTAACACGCTTGATCAATAAAATTGAATGGAACTCCCATCTTTCCCTCTAAATATTGCGACAGAAGGAAAATAACATATGCAAGGAAAAAAGAAGCTGAATAGGGAACTGTAAAGATTCCTGATTGATTACCTTCATCATCCGTTGCTCGTAGTTAGCTTTTGAAGGCCCAATGCACTCCCGCTCAAAGCTTTGGTTACATTGCAGGAAACCTGCATTAAATTTTGCCATAGAAGGAAGTTTGAGAACTTGAAGCTGGTCCATGTTGTCTTCACATCGGGTATATAGTGCCTCACAGACCCTTGAAGACTGATATTCATTTGCCATAAAGACATTCTTTTGTACCTGGACAAGTATTTCACATTAAGATGTGGGAATTACAAGAGCAAGTAGTCTACTATATCAGATTACATATGAAAATAATTAAAAGATCAGGATTTATTACTAAAAAAATCATATAAATTTTCTGCTTGTTACAGTAGCAATTGATCAAATAGGTGAAATCTGAATAATGAATGTATACCTCCTTGATTTCTTCATCCAGTTGCTCAAAAGATCTCTTTGCATGGCGGCGACCAAAATGTAGTCCATCAAAAGTTTTCATTGCTTCCTCTCGAGATGTTTCATGGATATCTTGTAAGGAATGTTCTGGCATGGGTAAATGTAATTTTCCCATCCTTCCGCTATACAGCTTTAAACATCGGTCTACAATACCTTTATTGAAAACCTCTACGAGAGAGCCTGTTGATGGGATCTCCCCTTTATTTAAAGCATCAAGTATCTATAAGATTAAAACAATAATGAATATTAAAAATACTAAGTTATGGACATCAACTGATCATCATCCCTAACAATGTCTAATTTAAGATTTCTGGCAATTCATGAACTCTAACTTATCCAAGAACAGGTCTGAGAATGCAAACATAAACAAACCTTCTCCAGGAATGAAACAAACTCCTTTCCATTTAAAGGCTTGCCCTGCACAATCTTTGGGCGTATAACACTAGCAACAAGCTCTTTCAATTGCTCTCTTTTCTTTACATACATGGGATCAAGCTCATCATCCTTCAGGTCACAAAGCTTTGTCCGCATCAGATGAGGCTGTAAGTTCAAATTTCAATTAATTAGGTAGCATAGGTTTAGATTTTAACATTTACATTAATTATTTGTCAACATATAACACAGATCTGCAGCAAATCGATATATGAGTGAAAGCATACACAAATTCCATCATCCTAAATCTCACTGTTAGCATACACGAAGACATCTTTGCCTTCTCTACCACCATATAAAACATAATGCAAATATGAAGTGTAGCCATGACTTGGAAAAAGTCTTATACAAATTAAGCATCGATTTATGTTTCTGATCAGAATGAAGTTAGCACAGGAAAGGGAGAAAAGGGGGAATACAAGTAAAAAAAAATTGAAACTCATACCTGGGGTAGGCTAAATGCGGTACTGTTATCCCCCATTACAGCTAATGAATCCCGGATCTGGTTAACCTGATGAAGTTCCAAGAACTGTGAAATTCTGATAAATAATAACATTAGTTTGTGATAACCTACAAGAACGGTCATGCAAGAAATACCTGATCAATATTTTTGTCTCCTGAAAATACAGAAGACGCGTCATCATCAGATCATCCCAAAAAAATATGTTCAAGAAAACTAAGCTTGAGTAAACTAACCATCAGTGTTGGGGACATGTCTAAGTGCCTCATCCACCATTTCTTTAACTGTTTTCCCTTCTGTATAAAACCCAGAAAATGTTAGTGAAATTGACCCTTAATTGTGGGGGAGAGGCAACTGCCTAATGGCGTCCATAATGGAATGTCTCCCAAATCTTCCAAGCATTTTCAAAGAAGCTTAATAATATAGTGAATGAATCCAAAGCAAAGTTTAACCAGACATATACCCATGCATACACAGTAAACAAGAATTTGACGAGTAGACTATGTTATTCGGACTCGGGTGTAAGTGTTAGATGCAAGTATGGTTAGATTTTTTTTTAATTTTTCCATATATTTGAAGGATCCTTGGAGGTCATATCCCCATATCCAAGTGTCGGACACGAGTGTCAGACACAAGAACTTCATGAAACATGAAGAGTTTGAGCAACATAAGAATAGAAGCTAGAAAGGGATAATTGTGTTGCAATTATAATATTACAGACAGTGCCATTGAAGCTAGCATGTCCCAGGTACATTAACATTTAAAGTATCAGGACCTCATGTCATGACACTTCACAAGTCATGCTAGAAGGCAATTATGAACTTACCCAGAAAATCTCGCTGGATAAGCCACAAAAGTTTTGCAGGTTCAAAAGCAATGTCTTGCCCCTACAAGAAATTTAGTTACTCGAGAATCTCCACAGCTGTTTACAACTTAATTTGTACAAACATAAATGAGAAAAAAATTTTGGGGTCAAAATTTACCTTCACTCTGTGCTCCATGAAATGTTTGTCAAAAAAACACCACAAGTTAGTGTCAAAATTAACAAGCACTATAATGTAAAATAGCACCAAGCTTGCTCAGTGAATGTGAAACTGATAACACTTCCAATTCAGCATATGGAAGATAGGGCAAACCTTCCATAAAATTCTTCAGCAAGCTCTACCGCAAATGACAGCCTTGATATGTCTGCTTCCCGGACCTAATGACAGAATAGCACAAACGTAAACCCATCAACAAAAAATCAATCCATCAAGGTATCTGCTAATTCGGGGTTTCAAGACTTTTAGCCACATGTCAACAACCTGATGCATAGACTGTGATGCTAATTGAATTACTTAAATGCTAAAATTGACAGCATTACTTTTATAAATGATACGTAGATAGCACTTTAACTTCAGCCAAGAAGAGAGAGAGGTAACTTTTAAGGTTTCTTATTGGAAGACGTTCTTCTATGTAAAAGAATATTTCATTCAGATACCACCATTTCAATTAATCAAAACCCCAATTATTTTTATTTATTTTTATTTTTAAGAATCAAACATATCTTAACTCCAAGATCTCACACATAAGTGATGTTTAATGTCTGGCTATATAGTCACTAAAGTTAAGCAAACATTACTCGAAGTTTTAGTCAAAGCAGTAATATCTCAAGATAAATACTTAGCTTCACAAATTTTAGATTGAACTTTCTAATCTAAAACTATGACCCTGTTTGGCAATTAGCGGATAGTTGATAGTGGATTATATTAGCTGATTTAACTAGAAGATTGTATTAGTTGATTGTATAGAAGTGTTTGGTAAAATTTGCTCATAGTTGTTTGATTACTTAAACAAGCAAAATAGCATACAAGGATATGATTATATTCGAATTTGTTTAAATAGTTTATTAATTATCAATATTTTGTATCTCTTAATATTAATTATATTATGAAAAATACTTTTTTAATATAACATTATTATTTATATATTAATTTATTATTTATATACAAATACAAATGTATGAGAATGAAAAAGAAAAAAAAAAGAAAAAAGTATTAGTTTACAAATGCACATTGTAAATATAGGAGGGTGAAGAATTAAAATAGAAAAGGTTAAATTTAGATTATTTGAAGATTTATGATAATTGTTAAGGATAAAATGGTCTTTATAACTATTATGCCAAAACCTCTAATATTAGCTCAAACTGCTATTTACCAAACAGGCCTACAGCTTTTGCAGCTCCCCATATGTCAATGTTTCAAATAAGAACATTTGAACAAGGAAACATTCTAGAAAAAAAAAAAAAAAAAGAATTAACTAACCGTCTCAGGCAGGTTATAAATTAGTGCAGAGCTCATAACAGCTGCCAAAGCAAAAATCCTGCATGAACAGGCACCAGAAAAGCAATATAACTAAAAATATGCTATATAGAGCAAGTTGAAGTAATGTGCTGGAATTACCTATCGTCATATACATTTGACTTCCCAACACTTTCAAAACCCTCAGTATCGAGGTAGAAAACAGACGTTCTTACTCCATCAATATCCATCTCTACCGGTGTTCCCCAAACCCAAATCCCTGATAGAGACAAAGTGTAAACATCCTATTTAACAGGTGTGCATAATTGTACTATTGTTGCTGTCTTACCCTTTGTTTTTGTGTCACGCATGTGTCCGACACCAAATCCTGACAGATGAATAAGAAAAAGTATAAACAACAAGAAATCAAATTGATCCAATTTGAAATTTCAAAAATCTTGAAGTGACAACAATGTCTGCAAACAACAAAGCAGCATATAGCAGTAAAGAATGCACCTTCGTAACAAGACAGTGATAGAAGTTGATTTAGCAGAAAAGATTTTCCGGAACGGTAGGGACCAATGACCTGGACATATAAATCCAAAACGATAGCTCAAAAATGGGATAACTTAAACCAAAGGACTTAACCTTTCAAATTTGATATGTTATGTTATAGGAATAAACTAACATTGCAAACCAGAATTTCAAGTTAGATATCACTCAAGAAATCGTAAATGATGTATGATTATATGCAAATCATAGTTTGAGTCTAATTGATATTTAGAGTCAGGTCACCAGATATAACCAATAAACTGCAAATACATGCTAGATGCCTGGGAAGGGTCTCTAAACTTACAGCAACAGCTGCAATTGGGGTATTTATCCTGCTGATGGCTTCCAAGCCTTCCCTAGAAAGACGAAGCTTTGTATGACCAGGATCAGGCTCCACAATAGGAAATCTATACGTATAAATTCAAGTGGAAAAAGGGAAAATAGATCAGAATCAGATGAAAACAAAGATCATTATCACCTATTGAGATTTTTGTGAAATTATTGCAAATGCAGGCACAATTATCAGGCCAGTGCTAAATTAAAATCAGATTCCAAGGAGGCATTTGAATTCACACTTAACCAGCATTTACATGTACTTTGTACATCTAAAAAATGAAATTTCCTATAGGAAGTACATATCTTATTGCTACTATTCTTCACCATACGCCCAAAAGCTTTCCTGCAAAGTGCATGAGAATTTTCTAGGGAAAATTCCACTTATGCTATCAGCGTAATGAAGAATGGCTTCTGAACGCTCCCCAATATTAAAGCAACAAAGCACTTTAGCATAGATTGATGCAACCAAAGCATGCTTATATAGATTTTCAACCTATACTGTCACTTCTTAAGGTTTACTATGGAACAAACCCTACAAACTATAAAAGCTGCT
This sequence comes from Abelmoschus esculentus, assembly GCA_035048815.1. NCBI lineage: Eukaryota > Viridiplantae > Streptophyta > Magnoliopsida > Malvales > Malvaceae > Abelmoschus > Abelmoschus esculentus. The sequence continues at coordinate 13,820,292 of JAUCBN010000031.1, forward strand.
TTGCTCTCGAAAATAAAGTGGCTTAACAATACATTACGCGTCAAGTGTGTAGCAGAGAAACATTAAAAAAAGAGAGTTTTGAGTGAGTTCACATAAACCAAGATTCAACCTGACATTCTAACTTCCAACCAGGTGAGATGAAATCAAAGTCAATACTAATTACAGATCAAAACTCACCAGAAATGAGTGACCATCTAATTAAACCTCTTCTAGGGAGCAAGCTAATAACCAGTAGTTCAATCCAAAATAACCAACACTCTAGAAATTATCACTACTGAGCAAGAGCCCTTTTACTTGTAGCCAGAACTCCGAAACCTCAATGCTAAACGAGTAACTTTACCAGAATATGACAACCATGATGTATCATAAGTAAGCAGTTGAATATTACATTAGAATCAGGCAATGATTTTTTTCAATAACTTAAATTAGCAATACCTAAATTATTTATGAACAAGGGCTAATGGGGGTCAACACTCTCGGAACATTATTCTAGTTATGTTCGGCACAGATATTAAAATAGTAGAATCATCCAGAGTTCATATCGAGCTTATAAGAACAAATCAACAATGCAAACAATAAAAAAACAAACTTAATGTAATAAAAAAAAATAGGGCAATAACTACCAATAAACCAAATTATGCCAACGAGATCTTAGAACCATGCAAAATGTTCCCAAGTTTTAAAACTAACAGTTAAGAAATCGCATCTTAATCAACCATTAACTACTCCAATAGCTATAAATTGATTGAACGATAAAGCATAAAATTTTAAACATAACCAAATAAATGAACAAACTTACGCTTGGTGAAAATTGTCGATTGAAAAAGACCCAGAAGCCAAAAATAGGAGAAGAACCAAAACAACAAAGACCCGATAAGAAACCTCCATTGTTAGCAAAGATCTCTATACTTCAACTGCAGATATAAGAAACTGCACAAAGTAGACAAACATGAGAAAAAGGTCCGGATTTGAAAATTAAGAGAAAAAGAACGGCGAGAGTGGGGTCTAAGTAGACTTGCAGATTGGGTTTACGTTAAAAATCGTGAACGTGCGTGTTAGGAGATTTCTGCTGCATCTACGGAGAGGGAAAACAGAGAGAAAGCAATGGAAACAAAGCAGCAAGTGCATAAACTGAAATTATGGTGGCGGTGGGCTTCAGCAAATGAGGATCCCAGGTCAAATGTTTACTTGGCTGGGTTTTATTGGTTGATTAACAAGTATATATCTTGGAGGTTTGTTGACCTTAGCGCCTCTTAGAATCCAGACAGATCTGAGACATTGAAGCTCTAAGTTAGCCTCCGACCTTGTTCATCTTCGATCTTTTAGTTTGTTTGTTTTTTCTGTTTAACTTTTATAAATTTTTACACATAAAAATTTAGTTTTCAATCTTATTCTTTGTGTTTATTATCATTGCATTGGTCGATATCATGACTTAATTATTACACGAAAGTTTTTAATATATTGATTTTGAGTTGTTTTTTTATCAACAAAAAAACTATATGTTTTTGTTCTAATAAAAATCTTTAAAAAATTTAGTTTTTTTTGTTCAATTTATTTTCATCCTTTCTAATTTCTATAACATATTCTTTAATATTTCAAAAATAATATCTACTTTTTATTTAGTTAAAACAATTTTTTATGAAAAACTATATTAAAACTTTAAGTTAAATACAACGTTCCATATTAATTTTTTTAATAATTAAAAAAATTAATAATTAATAATGTTGTTTCGTTAAATATATATAAAATATTTAAAAATTTTATTTAAAAAAAATAAATTTTAAAATTTAAATTAATAGCTATAATATAAATACAAAACAACACCTACAAATAACGATTTAGAAAAAATATCATAAGTACGTATTTTTTTAATATTTTAAAAGAATTTAAAAACAATATAATATATTTATATCATTTTGCCGTATATATCATAAAAATTAATTTAAAATCTAAAATATAATTAATCTTTTATATTTTAAATTTTAATTTTGAATTTGATTATCTCAGAATTTTTCTGTTGTTTACCTATTATTTTTACTTAATTTTTTAAAAGTAGGTTCTTAATTGGAACCCAAATCTTCTGTCTCTTTCTCATGCTCTATGTTCCCACTTCAAATTAGAGAGTTTAGAATTTTTGGTTAGGGTTTAGGAAATTAGGGGTAGGGTGTATTTTTTTGGTATAGAGTTTAAGGTTTAGAATATAAAAAATAAAGGTTTAAGGTTTAAAATTTAATTTTTTACAAAAATATAAAAGAGACATAAAAAGGAGACATAGAAAAGAAGGAAAAGATTTTTGTTCACTTAATTGCTGCGTTACAATACACGTACACGTGACTGTGGAATTTAGGGGCACGTGTCCGGTCAAAGGTGGTAACCTAGTATGGGAATTTCGGGAAAAATAGAGGGTATTTTGGTAAAGTTCTGCGAAATTTTTCGAAATTGTGAAATTGAAGGATTTTCCCACCTAAAATTAAGCGCCATTACGTTCTCCTCCATTTAAAGTGAAGATCTATAGAAAAAATTTCCCTACCCCACCCTCTTCCTGGACCATCATCTTCCTTTCTTTCCACTGTTTCTTCGTTTTCCAGATTCCAAAACCTATCAGGTCTCTCTCTCACTCTTTTTGTTTAAAAGGGAAGTTTGTTTATTATGTTCATTAAGCTGGACAAATTCCTTGTCTAGATCTGATAACGTTTAGCAGATCTGGGTTTTTTCTGATGTTCATTAGTTTCTTTTGTTGAGCTAACTGGAAATTAAATGCGGTGGTGTTTTATTTCTCAAGGTAAAGAAATATGGCAGGAAAAGGTGGAAAGGGGCTGTTGGCGGCGAAAACAACCGCAGCTAACAAGGACAAGGACAAAGATAAGGATAAGAAGCGTCCGGTTTCTCGTTCATCTCGTGCCGGAATTCAGGTATTTGTCAAATTACTACCGTTTACTTTGTTTCACGACCAGAACAGTAGTTTTTCTTCTATGTTCCTTCTCCTTTTGTGGTTTAAGTTATGTGTGCTAAGTTTCTTTGGATGTATTGCTTCATGATTTATATAAATGCCAAACGAAACAATCAAGAAAAAAAATGAGTAAATTCAGCATATTTGATTTCGTTCTTGTAGTGAATAATTTGTTACAAAGTTGTTCGGATGTTCTTTCTACAGTCCTTTCATGGTACAACCACCGTTTCCTGTGCTCTTTTTCACACTTTTGATTCTGTCTTGTTAGGACTTATCTTTTTGTTGGAGTTTCTTTCAATGCTATAAGCAAGGAAGATTGCATTTTACTTGTGACATGAGTCTTTATTGATCTGTATCTTGAGCATGGATTGGTAACCTTACAGGCTTACACATACATGGGGTAGCACCTATACTTGTTGTCTAGCTTCAGTTATCTTTGGGTAATTGTTTGATACACTGCTGGCAGGATTTTTTATACAACTAACTTTTAAAGTTGTCATATATTATTTTTTAGAGGCTTTGAACTTTACTGTCTATGCTTTAAACCAGAAAACCATTCACATACCTTATAACCTAACCATAAACATTATAGCATTAATTCTAAATTCTTTTATTTTTTTCAACTTAATCCCATGCCTTGTTTCATCTTTACTTTTGATGTTAGTTCCCTGTGGGTCGTATCCACCGTCACCTAAAGACCAGAACATCTGCACACGGTAGAGTTGGTGCAACGGCTGCCGTTTACTTGGCCTCAATCCTTGAGTACCTAACTGCCGAGGTTCTCGAGTTGGCCGGAAATGCGAGCAAAGATCTGAAAGTGAAGAGAATCACTCCAAGGCATCTGCAGCTGGCCATTAGGGGTGATGAAGAGCTGGATACCCTTATCAAGGGTACCATTGCTGGAGGTGGTGTCATCCCTCACATCCATAAGTCCCTAATCAACAAAACTGCCAAGGAATAGACATGTCTGATTTTAATTACTATGACTTTGGAGTACTTTCCCTCCTAATCTATTATGTGTTTAATGACTGCTTTTTATTGTAGGGTTTAGTTAATTTGACTAGCATATTTGGTGTGTAACTCAGTATATATATGTTGTAACTCTCTGGGCTTGTTCCTGTTGAGCTTGGGATCTTTGTTTGTTGGATGGTTTTAACTGTGGTTTTCCTAGGTTTATTATCTCCTATTCTAGCAGTGAAGTTGAATGTTTGTTTGCTTTTGACATGAGCTTTATGTCGTTTCTGTAACGATGCAGTCTTCGGCTCTTGGCTGCACTAACATGCATCATGCATCATGCATGGTACTAGAGGATAATCTTTTTTTTAATTAATTTTTTATTAAAAAATTAAGTTTAATGTTTAAGATTAAAATTTAGGACGATGGTTTATTGTATTGGATATAATATATATTTTTAAGGTTTATAATTTAAGATTTAGAGTTTGAGATTATGGTTTAATATTTGATTTTTTTTGTTGGTAGGGTTGAATATTTGATCGAATTTTTTTTAAGTTATTTAAATTGACATATTATATTTTATTACTCTTTTATTCAAGTTGAATTTAAGTCAAATTGAGTTTTTGAAATTTTATATAAATTCATATGTGATATATTTTTTACATTTTTATATAGGTATATATATATATATATATAAAAATAAAAGGAGAGATTAAAGAACTTGACATTAACTTTAAAAAAATTATTAATTACTAAATTTTTTAAATTATTTAAATTTTTATTCTTTTAAATAATGCGCCTACAGTTAATCATCATTGATAGAATTGGATTAGACAATTTTTACATATAAAAAGGGGATGAGAACTTTGTTTTAATAAGTCTTTAACCCATAACATAGAGAATATGCCAATTAAAAATTTTATGCTTTAGAGATTATTAACTATTAGATTATTTATTTAAAATTAAAGATCAAAGGCAAAATATGTACGGTTTTACATGAAACAATTTTTTATTTAATTTTTTAATTAATTGCACTACATATACTCAAACTATGATATATTTTAAATTAATTTTTAAATTTTTAAATATTTTAATTTTATCGTTAAATTATAACCATCATTTTGAATTAATCCTTAAACTTTTGAATATTTTAATTTCATATATATTGAGTCTCATTTTGAATTGATTTCTAAATTTTTGAACATTTTAAATTATCGTTTATGCTATATTTTGAATTGATTTGTAAACTTTTGAATATTTTAAATTCATCTTTAAATTATCGTTTATGCTATATTATATAGTTACGTACTAATACACACCAATGTTTATATGAAAATTAATACTTTTTATAACGATTTGATTAACATATGCTTTGATTAGTGTATATTGATAATTTGAGAATAAATTTGAAATGTTAAAAAGTTTGAGACCAATTTAGAATAAATGTCATAATCTTGGAATGAAATTGAAAGATTTAAAAGATTAAGGATTAATTTAAAATGAAGATCAATTTAGAGATGAATTTGAATTTTTTAAAAATTTTAAAAAATGATTTAAAATAAAAATCATAATCTAAAGATGTATGATACAATAAACACTTAATTTTTATAAATGGTTCCTTAAATGCCAGTGACGATGGATCAGGAAGGGTTTAAAGATTTAGATAATCATGTGCAATTATTAAAACGAGACCTTTAATTTATAGTTTTTAAGAAATAACTATTTAAAAAACTTTAATATAAAAATTATTTAACTACTCTCTTAAGCAATAAAAAATACTAAAAAATATGTAACATTTTCACTTGAAAATGTCATTCTTTTTGTTTGTTTAGAAATAAAATCATTTTTCAAGTACCATCAAAAACAAGTTCATTTAACCTTTCTTGCAACATAATTGTCAATAAGTATGATTCAACAATTTTAATTTTTTTAAAAAATTACTCTACAGAAGCAACAATAAGAAGAATAACTAATAAAATTTTATAAGTAATTGTTGCATTTGGAAAACAATTAAAACATTTTAAAAATTTTAATAAATTTATTGGTCTCATTTTTTTAAGTAATTTTAGCTCAATAAATAATATATTCTCATCAACATCGATAATTCATATTTTTTAAGAGTGTTTTATAAAAAAATTACAATAAATTTTAATATTAATGTCGTCCAATGAGAATAATTTATTAGAATTAAGAAAATCAAAAATATTCTTATATATCTATTATTGTTCAAATCTTTTATCTAAAAGAATAATAACTTAATCTTATATATCTAGGTTTATTAGAGCATGAAATCAGAAGAAAAAAAAGGAGGTTTCTTAGTTTTATTAACTGAAAAAATCAACTTGAGTTACAACAATATTCAGGGTTCTGAGTTCAGAATATTGTTTGGATATTTAGGCGCAAGTACTAACGGTCAAAATTTATGATCGAAAGATAAAATACAAATATTTAAAGGAGTAAATTTATAAATAAATTAAATATCTAAAATTTAAAATAAAGAAACAAAGATTAAAAAAATTAGGACGATTGTCTTTTCCCATCTTATATAGTTTTGTTTTTGTATATGTTCATTTACTAAATTAAATAAATGAACATGTATAAGATTTTTATATTTATTTAATAAATGAATACGAACGAATTCGTGTTCGGTTCGTTTATGTTTACGAATAAATTTATTTATCCATTTGTTCACACAAATTCTATTTCCCTTTTATTTTTTATATTTTAAATAATGGTGAAGTCAGAGACTAATTGAATACATGATAAATTTTAGAGTTCAAATTATAAAGTCCGAAGAACTTACAACTAGGGTATTATTTCAATATTTTTCAATGAATATGTTTACGAACATATAAACAAATATATTCGTAAACATTAAACAAACAAACAAAAACGCTTTTAAAAATAAATAAATAAACACACGATATTAAAACTTTAATTAAACATAAATTAGTTCATTTCCACCCTATTGTATTCCCAAGTTGCGGGAAAAATGGTTTGGCCCAGTGCTAAGATGGCCATCCATGTGAACGCATTGGCCACAACTAGGCCTGTAAGAGAAAAGAAGCTTAGTTAACCACAGAAACACAGACCGCACATCTAAAACCGGATTGGTTCGGTTCTTTCGTTGTTACACAAGCCGAAGAAAACAACAAAACATTTCTTTTCCCCAACCCAACCCAACCATGTTTTATTTAGTGCATCTTAATTAACAGGCTTTGCCATATGCTGTAACATTGATTTCATTTTCTCCTTCAATACAGTAAATGACAACAACACGCCACACAATCAAAGCTTGGTTGGAGGAAGATGGAAAGCATTTGATTAATACCAATATTGCTAACTGTCCACACCATCTAAGACCACACAAATAAATACATGTCAGAAACATGCAAAATCATCAACAGCTGTGGCACGTTAATGGTACAACACCCAACCATGATTTAAAACTTATATCGACAAACAGAACATTGGACTCGCTTTAGTAGATACATAGAGAAAAAAAAGAAGAAAAAAAAAAGTGCCCATACTCACTGTGTCACCTTCTTCCTCTTGGAACACAGTGAATTTGTTTGATTGAATTAATGGGGTGGGGACAGAGAGTATACAGAAACTACTCGATGCTGTGTTTTTACAGTTGGGTTTAATGTAGTGTCCCCATTTGTAAGAAAGGGCATGGTAATGTCCCTGAAATAGTAACCTTAACATCATGTTCTTGGACACATCAGAAGCTGGAAATTTACTTTCATGTTTCTCTGCTTCTATTATGATGGTTTTTACAGTTGGGTGTCGTCGTCCCCATTAAGGGAGAAAAGAGTTAAAAAGCAATGGCTGTGAAATGGTAACGTTAACATTAAGTCATTCGGCAAAGAGGGCCCTCTGTGTTTCTGTTGGAACTTCAAAACAAAATACATTTAAACCTAACAAAACAAATACATGTCTGGCAATTGCTGCCCATTTTGTCTGATCAGACAAAGCCCATGGTTTTAAATGATGGTTCATGGATTGATGTAAATGCCAGAAAAATGGAAAACTATACTCATTTATGAACAGTCTTGGACACAGAGATGAAAAGAATTTTGTATAGGCACGTTTAACGAGAGACAGGAACATTAATCTACATTGAAAAATAAATGAAAAATTTGGGTATATAAATAGTGACGTTTTAAATTTTATCAAATATGTGTTTTTGAAAGAAAGTATTGATCCCATGATTTTACGTCAAACACTTATGAAAAGGATAGATAAAGTGAACAATTGCTATAAGAGATCGATTACAAAAGTTAAAACTCATAACGAGGGTGCTACACTGTATATTTTATCAAACATATCTTTTGAAAATATGATAATAATCCCCTTACGATATGTTCTAAATCAATAATATATATTTTGCTTTTATCTTTTCAAAATTTTAAATTTGAGGATAATAAACGTTTTACTGTATTTAGATTTATATTTTTTAAATTATATAATAATAATAATAATATCAATTGAGTTAGATTATTATGATAATAAAAATATAAATCGAATTCAAAGAAAGATCGGACGAAACAAACGTGTTAATATATAAAAATTAGAAGGGTTAAAGGAAGAGCAAGAAGCTAGAAAGTAAAGTGCGAGAAGAATAATTTGAAGGCCACTCTCTTTTTATCAAGTCATTATCAGAACGCCAACTTCCTACGAGGTGCTGGGATGCTGTTATTACTTTCCCCAGCCAAAACAGCAAGATCTTGGATGGTTTCGTCGATTAGGTCTCGAAATATTAGTCGTTCGATGTCGAGGACTGCCTCGGACATCTCTATGGGGTGACCTTCCCAACCGTTGAAGGCATCCTCAGCAAGGTCCTTTCTTAACATACCACAAATGTCCTCAAGCAAGTCATCCGTTGAGTCCCTCGTACGAATCTTTTGGAATTCGGACCAAATTTGTTGCAACGATGTCTCCTCGGACCCTGAATTCGTGACGGAGATAAGCTTCCACGGCGGTAATTGCTTCTTTCGGTTGAGAATTTCATTTATGGTGTCGAATACAAGCTTCCTCTGTAGTCTAGAGACGTTGGACATGTCCTTGCCCTTCCCATATTGTTGCTTCTCCAGCTCCAGCAATACAAGGACATCAGAGCCATCATGCAGGCAATTGAATGCTCTGAGAATATCAGAAATGTAGACAAAATCATAATCATCAGCTTTGTCTTGGGATTTTGAGTCCAGGGGTAAGATTGCAGGACTCCACATCTCATCTTCTGATTCAGCAAGTTGATCTGATGATACCCAACACAGACAAGACATGAGAGGAGCATGTTAAAATCTCAGTTCCAAGCTTTGATGATGGATGATGACAGTAACAAAGGCTAAAACATGGTGACGGATGATGATGTATCAAATATAATATAAAAATGAAAAGAAAAAGACTAACTTCCTGGTCACTTTCACATAGTTTAACAATTTTAACACAGAGGTGGGACCATTTTCCTACAATTATCAAAGACCCTATGGGATACTCTAAAATCTAGTGGCTGCCAACGGCCATCTGTCAGGCAAAAGTACCGGGAATTTTACCCTTTTCTCTTACATCAGGAAACTTTGTTTTGCAGCAAACTGGTAGGTTTCTGTCACTTTTCCTATTTATAACCGTTCTTCGAAGTCAGGTTCAGTTCATCAGTTTACTGTTTTCCAAGTTTCACCCACAAATATTTACCGCCGGTAAATTTTTTTCCACTAATCATGGATTAATTAAACTAATAAAAGTCTAATGCTTTTGAATGAGATTCTAGTTTGACAAATAAGCAAAGTCAGGCCTAGAGCTAAACTACAATAGTACATACGTCAACGTAGTTATATGCAAAATCTAGCCAATCATTTCATAGACTTCTTCACTTTCCCATAAAAAATTAGTAAAACATGCGGTGGGAGTTTGTTTGTTTTCCGTACCTTTGAAATCGATGCTCCGTTTCATGACAGGGGAGGGAGACGATTCTTCCTTGTAAAACGACGAATCAAGTACGGAGACTGGACTCGGCTGCAACTCCGCCGCGGCAGCTGCCATCTCTGCAATGCTGTGAAGAAGCTTATCGCATCTTTCCAGAAGGCTCTTCCCTTCCTTGTAGCCCTCCACCTTAGATTTCTGTAACACCCAATGTGCCATTAACAATGACAAAGTTAAGAAAATTTAACTTAATGAAGTTGAAGAAAATGTTACCTCTGTATCAGTTTGAGAAGACGAGCTGATGCTACTTTCTGAAACAGTAGATGTTTGATCCTCCGCTGGAATAAATTCCTTCTCTTCTTTATTATAAATCTCGGCCGTTGTTTTCCTGTTTCCGGGTGATCTATTTGCCGTGTGATCGACTCCGGTTCTTCTCGCATTGACCCGAGGGGACTGAACAGGAGACACCCTCCTCTGCTCTACAACATTAGCATTCCCACTCAGTGGCCTTCTGTTGGGACTCCGGACGCCACACTCATTCCTACCTGGAGAAAGCAAACCCTTACCTCTGATTTGGTTCCGGACATTTCGTTCAATCTCCGGCCGATCGCGTTTTGGACTCATAATCGGCGGTGAGTCAATGTTCAAGTTCCGGCGAGATCCTGGTATTGACCGATAACTTGAAGGAGGCGATTCTTTGCCAATCCTTCTTCTGATGGGTGAAGCTGGTTGTCTTCCCGGTTTGATAACGACAATCGGAGATTGTTCATTTTGATAAACAAAGTTCCTGTTATTTGTTTGGCTTGGAGATTTCTTAGCGTGTAAAAGGCCTTTGAGATGCAAAGCTTCGAGGATTTGCTTTAGAGTCTCGAGATCTTTCGATGGCTCATCGATTCCTCTCATCTTAAGACGTTTCTCAATCTCTCCGTAGATGGAAGCGGTCTGTTTTCGCTCGGGAAAGAAATCTGCTGAATCGTAGAAACATTTTCTTCTGTTCATTCCTCGAACTGGAGCTTGAACCGGTTCAGCTCTAGCATTTCTAACGCTTTCCGATCTATTGAGGTTTACACGATCTTGTTTGGCTCCATTTTCTCTCACGGCATTGCTCGAAACCCCTTCATTTTGGGAATTTGGTTGCTGGCTTTGTTTGGAATGGAAATTAGCAACGTCGACGAAAGGATGCTGAAACAGATCTCGGCCTCTTGCTTCTGACGCGGATCTTCGGAGCTCCAGTTTTCTGTCCGGTTCAAGATTCGAATCCGGCAATGGTTCCAGTCCCATGAGCCTCGCTATTACGCTTGGTGACCGCCGTTGTATATCGTTATCATCCGCCTTATATTCTTCCCTGTTACTTTCGCATCGGTTGGCAAATAATATGGAGGCGTTCGTACGGATCTCCCGTGGCTTAAGACTTCCTTTAGCATCAACGACAGCTCTGCTATCAAGAGAAAGCCTCGGAGCTTCCTTAAATTTCCATGGCGATCTCGCGCTACCTTCTTTGCATTCAAAAATGGGAAAGGGAAGAGATGATTTGCTCTGATTACCAATCGGCGTTGCAGTTTCCGGCACCGGAGATCGGAGCTCCGACCTAACCGGAGATTTCTTCGAACGGTCCGGTGATGATAGTGATCCCACCCGACCTTTTTGCTGCTTATCTAATTCTCTTGTTATTACCGGTGATGTCTCAACGGCCTTCTCTTGCTCCGTCGTCGTTTCACTTGCCTGTAAACAAAAAACAAGTCAATAAAACAAGAGAAACCAACGTAAATAATACAGAGCTTTCAAAAAACAAAACCCAACCGGCGTCGCCGCGGGAGGGAGTCGTTTAGTGCAGTAAAGGCGTTTTCCGGCAAGAATCTGATGACGGTCAAAGATCTGAAAGAAACCAGCCATGCATCCCATTTGTTTCCCTATTTTCTTCTCAAAATTTTGGTTCTCCAAGACATTCCCCGTCATCCCTTTTCCTTGTTCGTTATTCACCCTCGTAAACTCAATAATCCTCTTCTTTCCGACGAACTTAATCTTCTGGGTCGATTTCCATCCTCAAATATCTCTCCATTACTGATTTCCTGTTTCTTTTTCCTCTGCTTCTGCTCTGTGTGTGATGGGTTTTTCGACAGCGGTCTGTATACGCATCTCCCGCTTTTCTGGTCTTTAAAAGAGCAGTGGGTGTGTGGGCAAGTAAATATGCCGTTGCCTTTTGATAAAATGACAAATTAGTACATTAGAGAGGGTAAAGGACTAAAGGCCAAGAAATCATATGGGTTTGGATACAGGGAAAAGGCCAATATGCTTGGATTTGGTTTTAATTTTAATTTTTTTGGAAAGGGTAGGGGTTGGTTTGTATTTGTCTCGTGTTTAATGACTTTGTTGTATTAGAACGTGGCACGTAATGCAACACTCTTAAGTAGGAGAAATTGTACGAATGATCTAGCTTTATCGGTTAAAAGAACGATTATTTTTTTTGAGGTCACGGGTTCAAGCATCAGTAATACCAACACAGTGATTGAGCGATCAATGTCTAAAGGTTGAAAGTATACCACATCAATCATGTCTATCCAATTATAACCACCCACTTCATCACTATCTTCCAACTCATTTTTCTCTGACCAATGAATCTTCACTCATCTTTTCCATATCATTTGAAAATATAATTTTTGAAAATTATATTAATGACATGACTGATTAGTGGTGAAATAGATGATTTTTATTAGTTAGAAACCACAACTGACGTGGTGAATCGGGCCTATGATACAATCTCTCCTTAAGTAAGTATTGGTTTTGAGACGTTATTTACACAAAATCTATTAAAGATTCACTCACCGAAATTAAGTGTACAACAGGATCAATCTAATTTAATTAGGACGAAACTTTAAAAGCAGAAACAACAATTGAAAAAATATAAAAACGTACAAACATACACAAGTTACACAAGTAGTTAACAATAACTTATACATTTTAAAAATCATTTTCAAACATTTACGAGAGTGATTTCTTTATTAATCTTAAAAAATTGAGGTTCAATTATTTTGTCCGTAAGATATATATCAACTATTAAAAATTAATAATATATATAAATAAATACTTCCTTATAAACTTTTCATCGATATCTTCGTCGTTTCGGATTATAAGCTATATTTAAAAAAAATATCAAATTGAACTTCTCCTCACCCACACCCTAAAGTTAAAGTCTCCGGTGCATCTGTCTCACCAAGACATTAAGTCTTTAATAATCAAAACACATCGCTTTGTCCCACCAAATATAATCAATCACTGACCCAATTGTTAGACACCTTATGACTTGCTAGGATATCTGAGACTAACCTAAGTTAGCAAGGCTACAAAATAATTTTATTCATGTAAAATTAATTTAAAATTTGATATATACTAATAAATAAAATATATTTTATGACTAATTGTTTATCTGATAAGAGAATATTTATAATAAAAAAGGTATTTTACGTATGATTAATACTGAAATATTTAGAAGTATAACAGTTAAGGACGAAACTATTAAAGGGTGGAGATAATTATCCCTTTAATTTTTTTTTATTTTTCACTTTGATTTTTTATATAAATTATTTTAAAAATTAATTTATTTTTGAATTTATCCTCCTCACTTTCAAATATTTATGTTTTGTCTTATAATATCAAATCTTGATCCTGTCTCTAATAAAAACTTATATATAGTTGTTAATTTACGACCACGACACTTATAGTAACACCTATTAATTATCATGTCATCCACCGTTAATTTTTTTAACGACATTAAAGCAAATTGTTATAAATTTTAAGTCGTAAAACTAATTTGTAACTCATAATAGTCAAGGGACACAAAAGATAATTAAAACATAGTCAGAGAATTATTTATGTAATTTACCCTATTTTTGTATATGGAATTAAAGTATGTTTGTAAGTATATTATATATATTAAGTTTCTTAAAGATATTTTATAATATAATATATTTGCATCCATATATATATAATATGTATAAAACTAAATTATTCGTATTTTAATAAAAATGAGTAATTTTCTCTCATTTGGTTCATAGGTGTTTTGAGAAAGATTTAATTTATCATTTTTATTTAATATCATTTTAGTATTTAACAAATGAGCAATCAATGATATTGTTTTTTTTTAATTTTACAATATTGCTTTAAAATTAAATATGTAAAGAATATATTTTTTTATAATAAACTAATTTACTTACGTATCAATAAAGGTGTAAATGAATTAAATTTGAATGAAAAAATTGTATTAATATTTATTAATTTATTTATTTTTAAAGGTATTAGTGTTCGATTCATTTCATGAACATTCGTTTATATTTTTATTTAACATTCACATGATGGAATTACACCATGAGTTCGGAGTTACTAAGTTTCAGTTTAAATTTTAAAGTTTAACTTATGTTTAATTTAGTTTTATTTTCATCGATATTTAAAGTATAAAAAAAAAAGCTAAAATCATGTAAATGAGTTGATTGTCTATAAACGAATTTGTTTATAAAAAAATAATAAAATAAATATAAATATAAAAAATATTTATATTCATTTATTTAGTTTATTTATCGAATACTTGTTTCATTAACACCTATAAATATCAGTCCAAGTAAATAAGAAAATATCGGTTTGCTAATGCAGACATAGAAAAACACCGACAACATAAACCAGCCTGACCGGTTTGCCCAAACCGGTACCTGGCCACTGCACTTCCAGAACTTCCGTTACAGACGGCTGCAGCATTTCTCACTCGTTACTTAACTCACAAGACCTTGACATATTGACACGTGTACAAATACAATGTAATAAAAGTGAGAACATTTAAAACGAAATGTTTATTATTTTTTATTAATTTACTGTTCAAGGACGAATTGAAAAAAATCGATTTTTTAAATTTAACAGTAAATCAAAATATAATAGAAAATAATAGGGTGAAAACAATATTTTTTGAATTAAAATCTCAAATGACAATATTTCTATAATTTTTCTAAAGTTAAACTCTGAATTTTAAACTCCAATGATTTAGTGTAAAACATAATAGATATAAATATAAATATAATATGTTTATTTATGATTTTTCTTTTAAAAATTTAACTTCTGAAGATAACTTTGACAAACGATTTGAAAAATAAATATCTGAATTTGGAAAAATAAACTCCATTTTTTCATTCCCAATCCTTTTGTTACAGCTTTTAAGTTTTGAGGATCCACTGTCCTATAGCCACTAAGATCTTTCTTGCCATATCAACGCAAGTGTACTGTTTGTGACCATAACAGGGAAACTTCACTTTCTTGACTGGTAAACCTCCAGATTTTCCTTGTTACCAGACAGAATCAAGTTTTGTCTAGGAACATGTTCTGGAGCATGGGAAAGTACTTAAATAATGAAGATAAAGTGGGGTTTTCTAAACTTAGTAGAGGGTCAAGCTGAAGTCTTCATCCCCCATGTGACTTGTCTATACACTATACTAATGAAATTGCAGAAATCCCTTTTCTGGATTGCACCATGTGAGGGGAGCCTATAGTGCTCTCTTGTACACTGATTCCAAACTCGAACTCGAACACGTACTAATTGTTATGTGGCAAAACTGAACTAGAGCATGCTGATTGCTGATGCTGAACCCTTTCTCTTCTCTTTTTACCTTTTATCTAACCCTCCTTTTTTCATGCAACCCACATGCATTTCAGGTCTGCAGAAAACACTTTCATCATTACAATCTCAGTCCACTAACTGCAACAGTAAAGAAAAGAACATCCCAGTCAAAACAGGCAAATAACACAGTTTCCAACCTGAAAACTCCCATGTTCCTTCACTGACCCTCCTCCTCTGCCTACATTCCCAAGTTTAATAGAAGTGAAGTTTACTCTTGCAGGGGAAACTGTGCCTGTATTTATATATTTTGGATGTGTTTTTGTGTGAAATGTTTCCCATCTGCTGAGTTCAGAGAAGGCATTGTTGCCTTGTTGGTGTTGTATATTTTAAGTTAGAGCAGTGTTGATTGGTCTAAATGGGATTTGGGGACTGCTGAATCAATCATGGAGAGATGGGATTCTGATTCCTTTAAGGGGTTATGGAGTTGGACCACTTTGAAGACTGATACAACCTGTGCCTGTGCACATCCCACATGGACGTTACCTATATAAATATTTTTTGGCGTAAAAAAAATGTCCTTAAATCACAATATTTTAGTAAAATTTTCAACCTTCAAGTTAAAAAATAAAAATTATTAATTAATTAATAATAATAGATTAAAATAACTTAATAAAATAATTAAATTAGATCATTTCGTCAAATCAATATTTTATCTACATAAAAGACGAGCAAATATTTTTTGTCTCTTTCCTATGCATTCTTTTGTGTCTTCGGTTTAAATTTTTTAAAATTAAATTTTAAACCCTAATCCTTATTTTTTATATTTTAAACTCTAAACTCTATATCCTAAAAAATACACCATATCCCTATATCTCTAATCCCTAATTACAACCCCTAACCTTAAACCCTAAACCATACATCTTAAATCCTTTAATTTAAAACAGAGATACAAATGAATGCATTAGAAAGAAGCAAACGATTTACACCCGTATAAGACGTGAAAACTTTCTTTTAACATTTTTTTTACCTACAAAATTGAAATCTAAAATCTTACGTAAAAAAACCAGTTTCCTTTGTCTCGAAATCAACATATTTTTACTGACTTGTGTCTGATCGATACTTAGGTTCATTCTCCTTAGACAGTAGCGTAAGACTCTGGGTTAGATCAGTAAAACGACTGATATCACGTGCCTCAAACAACACAAACGTGGGGATAAAACACATGATTAACGGTAACGGTCTTGAAGAGTAAATTTTAAGACATGATTAAGAATGTTGTTTCCATTCCACTTTACAGGAAAATATTTTTATGTAAATTAATCTGAATTGAACGTATGAAATCTCTTATCAGATTTAGAATTATTTATTGGATTAAAAAAGTGTCTTAGAAGTTGGGACCATGGATAAGAAGAATGAGATATAAAAATAAAAATACTTTTATTAAATCAATATCACTTTTAATAATTTATTAAATTATATTATAAAAGTGTTTACGAAAAGGACACATTTTTCAATCAAATGAATCACACAAGAAAAAAACAAGTTTAGCATATGTATTTTTTTATTAAATTAAAATAATTATATTCTTAAAATAAATATATTTAATTACTCAATAAATTAATAAATCGCTCCGCCGAAGGATGTCAATGTGGTCTATTGTTGGGTCAATAGCCCAACATTAAACTGAAGATGGATAATAACCAACAAAATGAGTAAAGCTTCTTTCCATAAATACTCATTCGAGGTTTAAAATAAACAAATAAACCATTGAATGATTTCAGTATAAAAAATGTTATAATCTTTAAGAGATTTGACTTCGAATAATTTTTTTATAATATATATTTATTTTCAAAAGGATAAAAATAAAAAGTCAAATATTACCGTCCATCCACACCATAATGTTTAAAAAACATAAACAAATATCTTATTATGATTTTTATTTATTACTAAAATTTACCTAACTTAGAATAAAATATAAAAAATATTAATCTTTCTTGTTTGGCAATTAGCTGATAGATGATTTATTAACAAATTATATTATTTGATTGTATAAAAGTGTTTGATAAAATTAAGTAATAATGAATAATTTGTAGAAATATTGATTTTATATAATATTTAAAAAATATTTTGGACAAATTTAAAAAATTTCACAAATGATTCTTATGTCTAAAGAAATTGAAAATGTTTTAAAGAAGTTTTTGAGAGTTTTTGGATGTGTTCAAAATGTTTTAAAGGAGTTAAACTTGTGTTTTCAACGTATGTGTATCAATACAGGCCTTACCATTTGATACAACTAAACGCTTCAAGCTACAACTTCAACACTATCAAAAACTGTTTGATACACCTTTAAGGTGTTTCGATACACCCCTATGGTGTTTCGATACCCCCTAACGGTTTTATGAAAATCCCCCAATGGCTAAGAGCCGTATCGATACGGGTATTGACCATTTCGATACAAAGAACAAAGTGTTTCGATACTTCTCTTTTAATGCAGGTTCAACGGCTATTTCCCAAAGGAGTTGTATCGATACAATTACCCTGTGTATCGATACACTTGACACCATAATGAGAAATTAACCTGAAAATCAGTTCCAATCCAATCTCAATCACCAAAAGCTACAAACTCAATTGAAACTATAAAATGAACCTTCAAGCATCAAGAGTAAAGATGTTTTTATAACTTTTAACCTTTAATTTGAAAAAAAAATCTATTAGAACATTTTTTAAAATTAGAGATTTCATCCCAATCTTTATTATTAAACATCTAAATTAAAGAATTTGACCAATCAAACCTTTAATTTTAATCTAAACTATTATTTATCGAACAATACCATTATATTACAAATTTATTTTTTAACGAGCACGAATCGAGCAATATCCAACTCGCGATTAACTCGCTCGATAAACACCCATAATCATCACTCTTGTGTTCTAAGTATAATACATTTAAGATAATTACTGTAAATAAAATATAATAGATTATATATTTTGATTATATATTATTTATTTTATTGGACATGTCATGACCTGGATTCGAATCCGAGTATCGGGTTAACCCGAAGCGTTGGGCTTCGATGTTTGGACAACAAGTTTGATTTTTGGGCCTTGTTAGGCCTTGGGCTTATTAGGCTTTGAGTGGTTTTGGGCCTTAGGAGTTTTAGGATTAGGATATTTTAGTAAATGTACAAATAGGATAAAAATAAGGGGAGGGGTTTTATGTTTCTGCAGTGATAATCTCACCCTTTTCTCTTTTTTCTCCTTTCATCATTTTCCTTGAAAGAAAAAGAAATGGTTAAAGGTTGAATCTTTGAGAGTTTGAGTTAGAACCTTATGTTGGTGATAAAGGAAAAGTTTTAGAGATCTATAAAAAAAGGTAAAAGTTACAAGGTTTGGAGAAGAAAAGGGTTTAAGAAGGGGTTAAAGGTGTAGTTCAGAAATGGGTTTTTGAGGGTTTGAATCTTAGTTCTTCAGTGTTTTAAGCTCTTGAAGTCTTCTTCAATGGTGTCTAATATGTTGTTTATCTTTCTCTCATAGAGAAAGAGGTTGAAGAACCCTCTAGAAGCTTGAGAAAGGAAAAAGTTTGAAGAAGAGAAATAAAAATGTGTTTGTTGTGCTTTTGCTTAAGATTGATACTCCTCCAACTCTCTAACATCCTGCATTTCATGAGTTTGTCATGCGTTGCATGCATGATGATTGTTTGAGTGTTTAAATGCTTAAGAAACCCCCTCTAATGGTAGAATTATAAATTATTGTTGAACCTCCGTGTTTAAGGTGTAAACATGCTTAGAGTTATCCCCCTAGAGTGTAAGAATGATTTAAAGATTAATGACATCGGTTTGGGTAGATTTATAGGCAATTTGAGGGTCTAGACCTGTATTTTCGTGCAGGCGTCTCGATACCATTGGCAGGCGTCTTGAAACCTTAGAGAGGAAAATAAGGGTGAGAATAAAAGGCGTTTCGGAATACTCTATCCGTGTTTCGTAACCAAAAACTCCAGTAGCAAATCGTTTTAATATCTCCTTAAGGGCGTATCAAAATAGGGGGTGTATCGATACTCCATATAAGCGTATCGATATAGGTGGGTTTTCCCTTGGATTTTTCTAAATTGTTTAGCTTAGCGTCTCGATGCACGAAGGAGGTGTATCGATATTGTGTGTTTTTCGATACTCCATATATGTGTATCAGTACGAGTAAGTTTTCCTTTGTCTTTGGAAGCCATCGTCTTAGTATATCGATACGCAAGGGAAGTGTATCGATAATGGGGAGTTTCGATACCCTCTATAGGTGTATTGATACCTCTGAACAATCTATACAAGTTTTTAAGAGTTGAGTTGAAGGTCTCATAAATTTGTACTATGGGTTCCTATGGGTTAATTCAGATAATAAATGAATACTAAAACTGAAAAATTGACAAGTTAGCCTCGTTTAAGTGATAATTGGCCAAACACTTGGCAACCGGTATGTAATTGTTATGTTATGGAAACCAAATGAGTATTGGTGATATAAAGATCTGGTATGGTAATCTAAGAACCTTGCTTAGTGCTGATGGAAACCAAATGAGTATGGGTCACCTAAGTTATATTATTATATGATGGGTTCGTACACCCTTTATATATATATATATATATATATATATGATCAAAGTGTTGCAACACACGAAAACTTTCTGAACATAAGATCCTGATGCTTAGTGAACGTGGGCCAGTTCGAAAATGCTTAATGAACCATTCCAAGCATGGATGTAGGATCTCAATGCTTAGTAGACACGCGCCTCATCCTAGAGTATATGATCCTGATACTTAGTGGAAGTGAGCCCTTCTCATAATGTATGATCCCGATGCTTAATGGTCGCGAGCCGCACTACTTTTATATATATATATATATATATATATATATATATATATAGACTTAAGATGCTGTGTGGACTTCTCTTAACATGCATATGTCATGGGTTGATATTTATGCATGCATGATATCCTGTGTTTAGACAAATATGGTAACATCATCGTACTCATTCCATGCTATCATTCATGTTTCATTTGCTTATTTATGTTATGTGTGATGTGAATCGGTTGGTAGAGTACCCACTGAGCTTCTATGCTCAGCATTTCGAAATGTGTTCGTGCGTAGGTTATGAGAAGCCTTGGACCGGAGGAACACCATTATGGTGGGTTTCGGCATCGACTAGTTTGTTAGAGTAATTTTACTAGATGTAATGAGTCATGTACTTGTAGGACCCTATATGTGTAATTGTAACTCTTGCTTATTTTATTTCGAGTCGAATGCTTTTAGAAGTTGTAATATTTTGGAGCTCCAACTACTTTAAGTTACTTGAATTTTATGTTTTGATTTAGATTGGATTTTATGAACTTGTGATGGATTTGGATTTGGACCTATTCTTTTGGGGCTTTTGAAATGAAATTTTGAAATACGGATTTTGGGCCTCCGGCCCAATGTGACACCGAATCATCGGTGTTACAACATATATGTCATTGAATAACATAACTATACACATATAACGTTAACTTTTCGATCATTGTTCGAAAAAATATTTAATTAATTTACATTATAAATATATAATCATTTAATTAAATTTAATAAACTATTCATATGAACAAAATTTAAGGACAATATCATCTAAAGGGATGAGAACTGGAAAAATACCCAAAATTTTTTAAGAAAATTATATTCTCACCATTTAATGAAAGGCATAAAAATAATTTTAACCCTTAACGTTTATAATTTTTATCATTTTGACCCTTATTCTTTTTTTTGGGATAAATTTAGCCCTTAACCTATATCTTTTTGACAAATAGCTTATTTTTTAACTATCATGATAACTGGACCGTTAAAAATTTAACGATGATGACATGTCATATGTATGCGATAATATATTTTAAATGACATGACATCTAGCTTATCAAATACATATATATATATATATGAAATATAACTTTATTTTAATATAAAATATAAAATAATTAAAATTCAAATAAAATATTAAAAAAATTAATTAATTCTAAAATAAAATACTATTAAGCATTCCCAACCCTAATTACGATAGAATCAAAATCCTATATTAAAAAATACGATTAATTGATTTTTTAATATTTTATTTGAATTTTAATTGTTTTAAGATAGGATTTTGATGTAGTTAGAGTTTGGAATGTTTAGTACCATTTTATTTTAGAATTAATTAATTTTTTTAATATTTTATTTGAATTTTACATATTTTATATTGGAATAAAATTATATTATATATATATATATGTATTTAATAGGTCAGATGCTATGTCATTTAAAATATATTATCGTATGCATATGGCATGTCATCATCGTTAGATTTTTAACGGACCAGTTATCATGGTAGTTAAAAAATAAGCTATTTGTCAAAAAGATATAGGTTAAGGGTTAAATTTATCTAAAAAAAAAAATAGGGGCCAAAATAATAAAAATTATAAACGTTAAGGGTTAAAATTATCTTTATGCCTTAATGAAAAGGTAGTACTGTTGAGAATATAATATTACCCCTAAAAGTAAAATACGATAAGACATTTAAAATATAACTAATATACGATGTTACATGTCTTGTTTATAAGTTATTAATCAATTTTAAACAGATTTTGGGTAATATTTTAGATTGTGGAATGAAATATTTTACCTCTATATTGTTTTTTTTTCCCAACATTTTATTTGCCAAGTAAAATATTTTTCTTTTTAAATTAAAAAGTCAAATATTTTTTTAATAATTTAAGTTTTGAATCATAAAATGTGGTCCACAAAAGGTACATTACATGCACAAACAAAGTTAGAAGTTGAAATTAAAATAAAATATAAATATTTAAAAATAAGATAAATTAGTTTTATTGGAGAATATTTCCCTTTTATTTTTAAATCGAAAGAATGCCTTCCTCTAATTTTTATTTAGAAGAATAACTTTTTTCTGTAGATAAAATTCACGTTGTACAGAACGTGAAGTATTAATTCGCATCTAGAGGAACGCAAAATATGTTTGATATAAATTATCCTATTCCTTTTTAATTTTTCAAAGTAAATATAATTTTGCGTTTTGCACGATACGAATTTTTTCTATACGTAGAAAGAGGTTATTCTTCTGAATAAAAATTGAAAGAAAATATTCTTTCAATTAAAAATAAAAAAGAGAATATTTTTTCACTAAATCAGATAAATTCATAAGTAAATTAATTTTTTAAAATATATAAAAAATAAATGTGAAATATATATATATATATATATATTTTCACCCTGATTCCATGTAAAGGTAAGTTGATTAGGTGATTAGTCTTCCATTTACAAGCTAATCTTTGTGGTCCTACCGGATACTGATTGGCTCAGCTGTTCCTTGTTAAGATAAGCTTAACTTTGTGTCCACTCGATAAGTAAATTCTGATCTAAGGATCTTGGGTTTGTTTACAGATGAAAAAGAATTGGAGAAATATATTTTATGAGTTGAATTCAGTTTATATATTATTTAATAATATATATAAATAAATGAATTTAAATATATTTAACCTCTAATCTAAGAGAAGGGAATGGTATCAATCGGATAACTTATTATTGTATGAAACATAAATATTAATAATTAAACTATAAATAAAATGAATATAATATATCAAAAATGAATATAAATATTTTTTGAAGAGGTGACAAACGAGTCGTTCAGTTTGGATTATTTCGATTTGTCTCACTGCATCAGGTTTAATATTGACTTTTGATTTGATTAATATTGATCGAATTATTTTTTGTTAGATTGGTTTCAAGTCGGGTCAATATGAGATCAATTAGATTTAATCGAGTTGGCAAGTTGAGTTAGTTTTTTTTTCGACCCTATGACTTTATATATAGCCTATATATTTGACTTTTGGGTGAGTTGTGAGACAATTTTTATCCTATCTTTCTTTCTTTAATATATTTTCTTTAGCATGAACCATCTTGCCTCAGTGATTAAAGAAATGATTATTGTTTTTGGAGGTCACCGGTTCGAACACCAGTAAGGCAATATAGTGATTGAGCGATCAATGTTCAAAGATCTAGAATATACTCTAAAACAGATACTATTGTAACCAAGATCTAGAATATATTCTTTATTTTAAGTTACATTCGGTTCAGACTGTTTACGATTCGGATAAAATTGGTTCGTTTAAAAATTGATTCGAGATCATTCACTTCGGTTAAAAATTAATTCAGGTCTATTTTCGATTTAACTAAAATTTATGTCAATTTTAGTTCAACTCAAATTATTTGAGTTTTAGGTTAAATTTAAATTATCATATTTGAATTGAATTTGAGTCTTGATTCAAATCTTAAAATCATATTTATCAACTTTATTTCTAAGTATCTCTTATGGAAAAAATATCAATTTAAATAAACAACTAAAAAAGAATTTATTTATGAATATAAATAAACACTCGTTAAACATAAGAAAAATTTAGAGACTCTGTCCATGAAATGAAAAACTTAAACATAAAAAGCTGCGGGACATGAAGAAAACAAAACCTTCATGTTATCTTCACATTTAGAAACCTAACAACCATCATCAAAATCTTTTTTTTAATCAGCTACATTATTATTATTATAATTAGAGGTGTGTATTCGATCGAATTAAATCCAGTCGAGTCAAAAAATTTTGAGTTATTCGAGTTGACAAGTCATATTTTACAACTCAAACTTTATTTGAAATTTTTTCGGTTTGAGTCGAGTTTAAGAAATTCGAGTCAAGTTGAATCGAGTCGAGTTTTTATAAATATTTAATTGTAATTATTTATCATGTTATAACATGATCTGATTCTAATTTAAACGACTTTCTCTAATCATATAAGATATACATATATATATTTTTCATATGTAGCAATATTTCTTTATATTTTTATATATCAATGTATATATCATAAAAAATTGAGAGATTTGTCTCAAAATTAAAAATTAATCCTTTAATTATTAAAAATTTCGAGTTATTCGAGTTATTCAAGTTTCCATTTTACAACTCAAACTTTATTTGAAATTTTTTCGAGTCGAGTCGAGTCTATGAAATTTCGAGTCGAGTCGAGTTATTCGATTTTTTTGAGTCGAGTCGAGTTTTGCTCACCCCTAATTATAATAGTATTTGTTCTAAAGTATACTTTCAACCTTTAGACATTGATCGCTCAAACACTATACTGGCATTACAAGTGTTCGAAACCGTGACCTCTATAAACAACAACCATTCCCTTAACCACTAAAGCTGGATATTTCGTGTACCATTGTCAAAATCTGTTTCTATCTAATTAGGTATTTTATATATTGATATAAGAGAGGTGATGGATATAAGTAATCTAAT
This sequence comes from Abelmoschus esculentus, assembly GCA_035048815.1. Taxonomy (NCBI): domain Eukaryota; kingdom Viridiplantae; phylum Streptophyta; class Magnoliopsida; order Malvales; family Malvaceae; genus Abelmoschus; species Abelmoschus esculentus. The sequence continues at coordinate 13,845,054 of JAUCBN010000031.1, forward strand.
AGATTTTCGTTAATAATTTTAAATACATCGATAAATTATTACAAAAGAATTAATTATAATAAACCATTGATCTTTCTTTATCATGGACGTATACCATAATATATAGTTATACGAACGTAAAACTAACACGAAAGAGAAAAGAAAATTATGCATTTTTAAATAAATTTACTCATTTATTTTTTTTAAACAATTTTAAATAAAATTATTCATTTATTTTTGTTTATATCACTTATTTCTTATATGTAATTAGTGAGTGAGTAGTTATTAAGTAGTCACTTAAAGATGAACGAACTTAATTGCTTGGACCATAGATAACACGATGAAAAGAGTTTATAATATAATTTCTCCTAAAATAAATATTTTATCTATTTAAAAGTATTTTTTTTAACAATAATATCAAACACTTTTATTTAAATCAAATAATCTAAAAATATTTTTATCATATTTTTTAAAAATAACATCAAATTAGTGAAATAATAATAATCAAATAAAATTTTATTCATACACGTTTATTTAATAAATAAAATAAAAATTTTATTTATAAAACTTAATAAATAATATATAAATAATTCACAAATAATTTGATTGATATCCCCATCTTATTATAAGAATTTATAAGTTGTCATCAATCTTCTGTATTTAAAATTTGTTAAACCTATCCCTCCCATGGCCATGCTATGAAACGCAACGAGGAAGCTTGGTAGTTGAAAAAAATACTAATAATTATGAAAAACACAAATGACCCCCATGATTACAATTAGGCAACACCCCGAAAGTTTGGTAGATTACGAGATAAGTACCTAAATTTTGAATTTTTGCATTTCAAGGTACAAATCAACTTCGAAACCCAAGGGAAATCTTAATTAATTTATCGAAAGAGAGCGAAAATAAAGGCATATTTTGCGTAGAGATGAGTTCATGACTTCTCCCTGTTCGTTTCCATCTCTTCTCTTTTACTCTCAGGTCAGTCTCATTCAATTAATTTATAGTTTTGGATTGAAACAAAGCTCTGTTGGTTGGAATTTGTATATGGGTTGGTCTCTTTTTATTTTACTAGATAGTTCATAATTACAAGATTTTGAATTCTGGGTAAGTGTTTTTTCATTTTATTTTGGATTATTGATGAGTTTTTAATTCCTTTTAGAGATTAAAAAAAGAAAATGAATATGGTTTCTGGGTGTTTTTGAGGATTGCTAAAGCTTGATTTATGTTTTGAGTTCATTTGATTTTGGTTGTAGAATATCCTTGTTTGTAGAATCAGTTTCCTTTGTAAGTTCCCTTGTTTTCAATGAATTGATTTAGATTTGATTCTGATACAAAGAATTCTTCAAGATTAGTGATACCATCCTTTTAAAACTGATGTTTCCATGTGTTTTAGTTAAATTGAGCCTGAAGTTTCAAAAAATTTCATATTTTCAGCACTTTTAATAGCCAACCCCCTGGATCTAACTGCAGTCTAGCTGGAAATCTCAGACCAAGTTTCAAAATGTTTTCACATTTATGGTATTGATTATGTTTTCATTTTTTACTATTCTTATCCAGGCTTAAGGATATTGGAGTGGAAAGAACAATATGTTTAGGAAAGGGGACTTGGTGGAGGTGTTAAGAAGAGACCATGATCTATTCGGCTCCTGGTTTACTGGTGAGATACTTTCAGCTGATGGTGATAACTATGTTGTTGGGTACAAACTGCTCGAGTTCCACGAAGCAAAACGAGTCACGGAGAAGGTACGAGGGAAGGATGTTAGACCCTTTCCTCCAAGGGTATATGGTAAGAGTTGGGCAGTTGGTGATATAGTTGAGGTGTTTGATATTCAGTGTTGGAGGGCAGCAAAGGTTGTAAAGGTGTTAAAGAATGGTAACCGGTTTGTCGTTAAGTTCTTTGGATCCATCCAACTTAAGGAATTTCATGCATCAAGTTTAAGGATTAGGCAGGCTTGGCATGGCAACAAGTGGATAGTGACGGGGAAGGTGATGGTTTGTTTATATTCATCTTGCTCGTCGTCTTTCGATATTGTTGTTTTTCTCATTCATAAGTCTTATCTATCTCTTACTACCATATTTCTTTCAAATATGATAGAAATGCAATTTCCTTTCCATATTATAACATGAATTTCATAGTAGTTCTTAAGATTTTGCCTTATGAGGGAGAGACTAAGAACAAACTTCATATGATAAGTCCTAACTAAGGTTTTGTACCGACCAGTATTTCTAAACCTGACTACATATGATTGCAGGCTGCTGAGGATAAAGACTTGGCCGCCAGTGTCACTCCAAAAGTTCCTTTCCGAGCTGGCGGCTTGCATTTCAGGACTTCACTGCATTTTGGTGAAACTATGCAAGCTAGAACAAGAGATAGAGAGGGAGAACATAAGGGTGAGGCTCATAAAACCGGAACTTGTTTGCCCATTGGAACAAATAGTAAAGGCTATGCCTGTCGATATGGAGAATGCACTATGGACACCCTTTTTGGTAGAACATTCAAGAAAAGGAAACTGTCTCCTTGTTCTAGAGGCTGTGATGTAACTCCTAATAGAACGCTTCCATTGTCGAAACAGGTATATGATATTTCTTGCTCGCATGTAGGGGTTGATGAAAACTACATTAAGCAATCAACTAACAGGAATAGCAAAATGGAAGTCGCCACTCCTCACTGTTTATATGATTCTTCTAGGCCTGTTTGGTCTACTGAAGAGAGTGACCAATGCTCCGTTGCTAGCTGTAGTTTAAATGGTGATTATGTTGGCCAAATCTCTCATAAATCGTTGGACAACGCACCTGATACTTCTGATGCTGAGTCAGCATTCCCTTCTTTGCGTGACAAAAGAGACTTACGTTCGTCTCCCGTGGACAAAGTATACGATATCCATAAACTAGAGCTTCATGCTTACAAGTCAACAATGGAGGCATTGTTTGTTTCAGGTCCTTTAACTTGGGAGCAACAGTCCCTGTTAACAAATCTCCGCCTCCGCCTTAACATTTCAGACGACGAACACCTACTCCAGCTCAGACACGTTTTGTCTACTCAAGTTCTTTGATCTTGCATGTGTCTGCACCTATGGACCTGCTCAATTTTTGAGATATGATAGCAATTGCAACCAAATCTCTTGCAGACGCAGCTTAACTTTCCCAACTGTATATATACATTGTAAATTATTTGGGGGACCTGAGTTTTACTTGTTAAAGCTTAGAGCTAATAACATGAAATAGTGCCTTATCAAGGTTGATTCGATTGAATAACTTGAATGTGGCTTTGCTTGTGAATGTTAACGCAATGGACTTTTCATTTCATGAAAAACAAGGAAATAACTTGGGATAGGGGGAAAACAAAGACAAGAATGATCCATTTCGAAGCTCATATCTGGCAGTAGATGTATTTGATATACAAATTTCATTCGAATCGGAAAAAGTAAATTCTACATTTTATCCTTGCCACCCAAAATTTTGGGTATTGCACATTGTTGAAAGAGAACTGAAACATCTGTTAATATAACCAAGCTGTAACATTTTAACATGTCTTGGCAAGAAATGTTAGATTGCCTCAAATCATAGAATATGGCATCTGCAACCTTTGGAGTCTTGGGGCCCTTCAAACCATCTGTCCCATGACGGGTTTATAGGACCGTTTGTTCTGTGATCAGAATAAACACTAGCATTAGCGGGGAAAAGCAGCTTTATCTAAAACAAAAGATACAAGAACAATACAAGTTGTTGCAATTACACTGGGAGTAGTGGATCTGGTCTTGTCTCCAAGCTAACCAGCAACCTGAGAGGGGAAAACAAGAAAGAGATAAATTCCGATCAAACCGGTTATCATACAACTTTTGTAAGATCAGCGTATCATGTAATGATAAATGGTATTATCGTTTAGATTCAAATCCCCCTTGCTCCTTCCCCTCCTACTTTCTACTTTTGCAATTTCATTGGAAAGAGAACTTAATTCTTATACTTACTCCTCAGACGATGTTGAAACATTGTCAGTTCTCTCAAGCTCCACCATCTCGTCCTGGAAAAAGAAAAATACACGAAGAGTGAACGAATATGACATCTAAACTGTAATAAGGTACCTTTCCAGCACACAGCTTTTTGAATCACTAGTGCCTAAGAAAGAAGTAAATATGGGCAGAAACGGGACCAGAGAAAGCTGAATCCATTAGCCAAAGACCAACAACTTCATCCATACAAGTCAGGTAGTCTATGAAGTGCTAATGGATAAGATAACCCGTGGCAAATAGAAGCAATGTAGATAGGGATCGGTAATACATGACTGATGGAGACCATCAGGCCGGTTAACATCCGGCCATAACATGACTGATGACTGATCCGGAACTTCATCCGGCCTGATGGAGACCATATCTGCAACATCCCTGGCAGATTTTTGCAAGGGATCGGTAATACAATTTTGCAAAACTTACAGTACTAGTCCCCGGAATAACATAAAAAACTATTAAACTAGGATTGATAAGAAGACTATCATGGTACAAATTGCAAAGTAGGAGACTTGGATTTCACAATGAAAGTACCAAAGGCTCATACGGAGCTGAACACTTCCATCTTAGAAGCTAGTTTCTAGGGTGTGGCTTTAGATTGCAAAGCCAAACCCAAATGGGCACTACACTAGGATTGCAGTAGCATTGTAAATAGTTTACCTAAACACCACATTGAACGTATAGTATTTCCTTGCGAAGTTATTTGGATTTTGACTCTACCATGAACTGTTTTCCTCCCATTAAATTGAAATCAGAATATAACTGGAAAATGGTAACAATGAAAAAGCAAAAGCCTAACCTCGAGAAACCTGGATTCTTGTTCGACACGCTTAAGTTCAGCTAGAATCCGATGCTTGCCTCTGTTATCAGCTGCAGAACCAGACGGTTGCTGTTCATCCTCCGCCGACGCGGTTTCTGAGTCCATTGTTACTCACCTGCCACCTGAGCTTTGAAAGATTCGAATTCAATACCGCTTGCTCATTCCAAACCGATGGGGGGATATTAATTTCGAATTTTCAACTTCACTAAAGCGAAAGGGCAACCAACTGTTTTAAACCTGCAGATCTGTAAGTCTTTATAAAGCTTTGATCTTTTAATTATTTTCCTTTCCCCCTTACCTCTGTAATAACCCCGAAAACAGAAACAAACGACTTTTCGTCCTTACTGTTTTCTTCGAAAGCTGTTCTGCTTTTGCTGATTTCCTAAAAATACAAAAAACTGGTAATAAAATAGTATTTCTAAGAATCAGACAACAATTTTCTCTCCCTTTCATTTTCTTAGCGCTAATTTTTCACAAAAATAATCATAAAATATAACAAAAAAATATATCACAAAACAGAAGAAAATACCACGTTAAAATATGCATTTAAAATATCCCAAACATGGAAGTGCGCTTGATAATTGCAATTTATTGTATGAACTCGTCGGGAAATTGTAGTAAGCGGCCAGCCGAGAAAGAGTAGACGCCCTTTGTTATTTCTTTGTATATTTTTATGTCGTAAATGAGTTGAGTTTGAATAATGTCGAATTCAATTTGATTTATTAAAGTTTTGAGATGAGTTCGAGCTTAAATAATTTTTATTGAGTTTGAAAAATATGAGCTTGATTTGACTCGTTAAAAACTCGAGTCGAGTTTAAGCTCGATTCGAACCTAAAATTAAGTGTTGACCGATCTTTAATCGTGTTAGATTCGAATGACTCGTCATCTGTCATGTCTCATTTTAAAGCTCTTTCACTAAAAAATTTTGAATAACAAATTGCGCAAACTCAACTTTTTAATTTTAAGGTATAAAGTGTTAGTTTAGGGTTTAAAAGCTTAAGTTGTTAGTGTCACAGGGTCATTACCCCATTCATGTAAGATATATCTTTTAAGAATGGGGTAATAACCCCTTGACAAGTGATATCAGAGCGATTATTTGATTGTCCGATTTTACGTCGAACGTCCATGAGTGAAGTAGGCAATATGGACAATCGTGACAATTGGTCAATCACGAGAACAGAAGTTCGTGACGAATGTGTCATAAGGTTAAGTGGGAGGGAATATCATGCTTGAGAAGAGGCAGAGTCATTAATCCCACGTCAAAAAAAAAAGTCTTGAAATATATAAACGGTATCGTTACGCAACTTATCATATATATATTTTAAGAAGAGGATAATGATTCGTGACATTAGATTTATGATTTAGATTTAAGGGTTTATATTTTTAAGGTTTTAAGTCTAGGAATTTAGATTTTAAATTATAAAAATTAAAAAATAATATTATTATAATTTTAGTAATTCACGAGTTTTTCGAATCGAGTATCAAATAATTCAACTCATTTCGAACTTGAGCCGAATTCTTGTTCGAGTCAAGTCTAATCAAATTAAGCTCTGTCCAAGTCAAGTTCGACTAACTCACATTCTGTCTCGGTCTCACCTACAACCCTAATTTTTTTCACACATTTTTCGATCATTAATCATTAAAATTTAAGAAACAATTTCAGTAAAGAAAATGAATGTTATTTATTCTAGTATATTTAAATTCAAATAATTTTGTATACATTATCAAAAAAAATTAAAAATATATATTAACATATAATCATTTAAATCATTACTTAAAAAAAACAATCGAATAGATTAATCTGTTTAATTTAAAAAAAAAAAAAAGCAACCTATTAAATATTTAAATTCATAAATAGAAAGTAAACGCTTAATCCAAACAAAAAGCTGAACGACAAAGGCAAAGTTGAAATAGAACCAAAATTTTATTATTATATTCAACAAGAAATACGAGAGTGAAAAATATTGATAGGGCTCTTATTTTCATCCATGACTACATCGATTCATGTCACTTTCCATTCCCTTGGAGACAAAGAAACATTACAGTAAAGAACAACAAACATTCAGCCAGATCTTTGGGGTGCCGGATCAGACCATTTGAACTTCACCACCTTTGGTCGGCGGAGGGAATTCTTCTAAAGTGGAATTCAACCTCGATTCATACTTCTCTCCGTCGCCCCACAGTGCATAAGCTTCCTCTCCATGGATTGCATCATCACCGGTTTGCAATTCGTCATCGGCTAATCTCAGTGGAACTATAAGCTTGATTACATTACATATCACACTAGTCGTGAACACGTTGAGGCCGATTACGAATGCGATTCCTAGTAGTTGAACACCGAATTGCGTGAATCCGGCTGTGCTACGACCTGTATGGAGTCCGTAGAGAAGGCCGATGTAGTGCTACCAATCAGTTACCAAGTAGAAAAGTCTGTTGAGCTTAGGTACCGCAAACAGGCCGGTCAGGATGCCTCCTAGGCTGCCTGCCACGGCGTGTGTGTGGAACACTGCCATGGTGTCATCAACTTGCTTGAGGAACCCTATCTTCTTGTGTAGGACCATCATGGTGTACCATGGGATACTACCAGACATCATCCCCATCAATATTGCTGCCCAACCTTGCACCACTCCTAACCAAATCAAGACGACAAGATTCCTCGGTTATTATCGATGTATAAATTCATCTATAGGTGATATCGTGAATAATATTACCGGCTGCAGGGGTGATGCACACTAACCCAGTGATCATTCCCTGAGTAGCTCCGATCACGGAGGGTTTTCCGAAGAAAATAATGTCGAGCATGAGCCATGCCAATAAGCTTGTAGCAGTGCACACATGGGTGTTAAGGACGGCTAACGACGCATCGGTACTAACGGTGTAGGGATCACCACCATTGAAACCAGTCCATCCCATCCAAAGTAGTCCAGCCCCTGCAAGCATCAACAATATATTGTTTGGTGGGAACCTCTCCCTGTCCTTGGTGGTCCTCGGCCCAACCTTCACCGGTACATACAACAATCGACTCAATTACACTAAAAGTCGAAAATAAACAAAATCATCGAGCAATTATATAGTATAGTGATTACAGATTACCCAGTAAGCTGCGGTGAAACCAGCTACACCAGACGATAAATGGATCACATGACCTCCGGAGTAATCGATAATGCCTTTCTTCGCAAGCCACCCTTGAGTGCACCATATACTATATGCACCTACAGTGTATGAAAATGTCAACCAAAGTGGAACAAACAACATCCATGCAAGGAAATTCATCCTTCCAAGCAATGCCCCTGCTATCAGAATCAGAGTGATAGCTGCAAACACAAATTGGAAATAGATCATGGTTGCATTCGGTAGATATCCGAGAAACGTCTGCTCGATGAGGTAATGAGCGTCCAGGGAAACATTGGGGACTCCTAGGAAATGAATGAACTTGTCCCCAAAAGCCATCCGGTACCCACACCCGACCCAACACACGAGAACCGCCGCAAAGGCGTAAAGTGCCATGAAGGCCGAGTTGACAGCCCATTTCTTTTTCACTATGCTACCATAAAGGATTACAAGACCCGGAACACTTTGGAGACCCACCAGAGTAGCTGCAGTCAGCTGCCAAGAATTGTCACCTTTGTTCAACCAAGGTGGGTTAGCCTCATCAGGGTTCAAGTTGAACGGGAATGACATTGTGGTTGGACTATGCTTGGATAAACAGGAACATCAACAAAAGAGCTTATATAGAATCAACCCCATAGCCAAAAAGGCTTCAAAAATTATTGCAGCAAGTTTAGATTGTGTCGTCTGTCTTTGTTAAATTTGTTGTCTATGCCATTTCAGTTTCAAAAATACATAAACGACCGTCTTGTCCATTGTCAGGTAGTGTTGTTTTCAGGTTCAATGTGGCAATTTGAGAACAACGAGAATCATAAAAAATGTTGGTGTTTTCCTTTTTGTTTTATCTGATATGTCGGGAAATCCTAAAAGCCAGTATGAAAATGGATGGAAACTTTATATTGAAAAAAGAAATCATTCAGACATTGTGTTTGTGTTTGTGTTTGTGAATTTGGCATGATTTTAAATTAATAATGTTATTCAGTTTTTTAAGTTGTATTTAAAATATTTTTTAAATAAAATAATAATTTATTAATAAAAATATTAAAATTAAAATTTTAAATTAATAAAAAATATTTATGTTTTGTACATATCAATTTAAGATGTCATGGAAGTAAAAAATTCTCGCTATAAAATTAAATATTTGATATGGACTGGCAACAATTTTTTTAATAAATTATGTTATCATCTATATTATCACTTAACCAACTGTTAGTAATTTCAATAAAAAAATATTTTAAAAGTTTAATTAATTATCTTTTATATTTTTAATCGGATGATGTTTTCGATTATTAATTTGATTTTTTATTGAATTTTTATCACTAAAGAAAAGTATTTGACTTTTTTAGGAATGAAACAAAAAGAAAGAAATACTTATTGGATTGAAATTTGGAAACATAAGGAGAGTATGAGTCCACGAAGTTACGGAAAATGATGGATAAATACGAGATATTATTAGCCATGTTTATCACGTCATCTATGATTTAAGTAATTAAAATCGTTAATCTTTAAACAATTACCTAATAACTATTCACCCGTTAATTATATATAAGAAAGAGGTGATCATTCACTTTAAAAAAAATAAGATGAACAGTTCTATTGATTGAGACCACGAATAACGTGGTGAATATGGTTCACCTAATAATTTTTCGATAAATAGATATATCCGCCGCCTTCTACTGATTTATAAAGATAAACTACTTAAACCATCTCTTATAATTTTGATTTAATTTTTTATTTTTAATTGTAAAATTATGTAAGTAGTTTTAATATAATTAATTATCATTAAAATTTAACAGCAAAATAATGTGATAATTAATAAATATTAATATAATTATATATTTAATTTTTATTATTTATTTTATTAATTTAATTTTAATTTCATAAAAATAAATTATATATTCAATTAAAAAAGTAGAATAAAAAATTTATATTAAACGATATTCAAACCCAAATAAGGATAAGTGGAGTGATTTAGCTACTGTCACATTTTTATACCCTTTACTAAAACCGTCACATTTTTGGTATTTTTTTTACTTTTTATTATTACAAAAATATATTTTAAAAATTAATCAAATAATTTAAAATATATATTTTAATTGATTAAAATATTTAAAAATATAATCAAAATTAAAAGAAAAAAGTTTATGCGATAATTTTAATTAGACAAAAAAAAGTACCTTATCATTTCTAACGTTTTAATCACTAATTTCTAGTCGCGGACGTAAAAACATAACAAACCATCAAAATAATTAGAGGAAAAACTGTATTGGAATCCGCTAGAGAACGTAGTCCAGTCCAAATCCTGTGGCTGTGGTGTCCGTTTCCCCTTTACTCGAGTCTCAAGTCTCAACTGAAGTTGCAGAAAGCCAGACACTAAAATAGTGAAACCAGCTACAGCCCAAATAAGGTACCGTCCAATCTCGTTTACCTTAAGCGGTATTTTTCTTGCTCAAAGTTTTCAAGTAAAGGTTGCAGCTTTTTAATCTCTGGGTAGTTTTTGCTTGCTTAATCCATGGCTTCTTACATGCTCAGTGGAGCTGGAAGCTTCACTCTCTTCACAGGGGTGACCCTAAAAAGAGTTGATTTTTTAGGGTCCGGTTTTCAGGGGAAACACTTATCCAATCTGGGTTTAATCTCTAGTGCCAGAATCACCAGGCCAGGAAAAAAGATGGCCCCGAAGTGCAGTTTACCAGCATCAAGGCCAGCTTCACAACCCAGATTCATACAACACAAAAAAGAGGCCTTTTGGTTCTACAGGTTCCTCTCTATTATTTATGACCATGTGATAAACCCTGGCCATTGGACTGAAGACATGAGAGATGATGCACTTGAGCCAGCTGATCTCAACGACAGGAACATGATTGTTGTGGATGTTGGTGGTGGAACCGGTTTCACTACTTTGGGTATTGTCAAGCATGTGGATGCTAAGAATGTTACAATTCTAGACCAATCTCCGCACCAGCTTGCCAAGGCTAAGCAGAAGGAGCCCCTGAAGGAGTGCAGGATAATTGAAGGTGATGCAGAAGATCTTCCCTTTCCTACTGATTATGCAGACAGATACGTTTCTGCCGGCAGGTCTGTTTTTCCAGCAGGAGGATATTTGTTTGCTTGAAATGAACCAAATTTGTCTTCACCATAATATGTAGAATTTTGATTTCTTGTGGTTGGATTATGCTCTTTGTTAATCCTATGCATGATGGTAAATTTGCTGGCTAGTTTGCATGGATGATTGGAGGAGATGATAACTTAATAATGTTTTATTGTTGGTGTTATGTTGTTATGTATTTTTCAGCATAGAGTACTGGCCAGACCCTCAACGGGGCATCAAGGAAGCATACAGGGTGTTGAAACAAGGAGGAAAAGCTTGTCTAATTGGTCCTGTGTATCCTACATTTTGGTTGTCACGCTTCTTCGCCGATGTTTGGATGCTTTTCCCAAAGGAGGAAGAGTACATTGAGTGGTTCGAAAAGGCTGGATTTAAGGATGTCCAACTCAAAAGGATTGGCCCTAAATGGTATCGTGGAGTTCGCAGACACGGTTTGATCATGGGGTGCTCTGTAACCGGTGTTAAGCCTGCATCTGGGGACTCTCCTTTGCAGGTAATCACTTCTTATTTGATGACGGTCTCGCTGTATGTATTGTATATCTCATGCATCCAATATTATGAGCAAAGGATTCAATATTTAGGCTAAGGGTATTGTGCCTAGTTCCCTCAATATTATGAGCATGGACTCATAAACATAATCTATCATTACACACTGGAACAGCCTTGGTTTCTTTTCTCCCGGATTGTTGAAATTCTTAGCAATAGCAATAAAAGTGATCTTAGCATTATTATTCCTACATGGTAGTAATGTGCCAATTAGAGATTGAGGTTCATGAATAATTATGAACACTATGAACTATGAAGAAGACTGATGAATGCAGGTCCTAGATATCTAATTTTTAAAATAAATCCTTGTACTTTCATACCACAAACGGAACGAAAAGATCGCAATCTTATTCTTCAGGGCTATAGAACCAGCGAATTGATTTCTTTTCGCTATCAATTCATATTGTATCCTTTTGGCATTCATTGCCGACTGCTGGTGAAAATGAATCCATGGACCATGCAACTGATTCCAAAGCAGTCAACGATTAAATCTTTCTTGTATGTGATTAACCTTTGCATTTCTTGAAGACATGAGGTCTATTTTATTATGTTACTGAACCCTGTTGTTTTTCATTCATGTTTCGTTTCAGCTTGGGCCAAAGGCAGAGGACGTATCGAAGCCGGTAAACCCATTTACATTTCTCTTGCGCTTTCTACTTGGTACCATGGCGGCAACCTATTATGTATTGGTCCCTATCTATATGTGGTTGAAGGATCAAATCGTACCAGAAGGTCAGCTAATCTAAACAGCAACATGAGCTGCTGCAACCCTTCCAAGTTCCATGTATTTCTTTAGGTATACCATCTGTAATGTAAGACATCTTCTAGCTCTTTGAAGTTTCTGACTTTCTACATTTTCTTAAATACAACACTCTTGTCATCTCTAAGTTATCCTCAGGTATCTGATTCATTGATTGACTAATCCGAATCAAGTACCGACCCTCCTAGATTTGGATCTTTAACCATATTTAATGGAGCTAAGTATCAAAATCTTCAATAATAAGAAAAGGAAAGAAATTATAAGCCAAAATATATGTGCTGTATAACATCTAGAAAAGTATTCTTGTTTGAAAAGGTAAGAAGTAAACAAGTTTATTTTTATATATATAAAGGAGGGGAAAATAAGCTCAAAAAATGTTGAATATAGTTTCCATGGCTACCAACTTTTTCCCTCCAGTAGCCACTATTCTTGGAAAGGAAGGAAATATGTTAACAAAGGGATTTGCATTCGTGTGAAACCTGAATCATATGCTCAGAAAAAAACTTTATATTTCAATAATCTCTTTGACCAGACCAGAATTATTAGAAAAAGTAGATGACAAGAGTCAAATTTTATATAATTATATATCATCTTAAACATAATTATAACATAGAAATAACACGAATATAAAGATTATCATATATAATTAAGAAATAATACTATAATTTTAATATAAATAATTCAAAAAATACTTTTCGATTGTATTTTTTAAAAACGATATTAAACTGACTCTCGATCGAATATTATGATCATAATCCATTGGAATCGAAAGTAATTGTGCTAATTGAGATGAAGTCGGGGCCTGGCTACTTTAACAAGGAAGGCCAAGTCCAGGACAAAGAATTTTTCATTGAAAATTTTAAAACCTTATTTTCTGGGATTTGATTCAAGGCTTCATTAATTTTCTAGAAAAATTAATGCTTTGAATGGAATTCCAAGACTCAAGCGCGTTTGACTGATTCCAATTTCTTTGGCTTTTATGATTCCTTTACCAACTCCCTATATATATCTGGTCTGACATATGGACATGGCATCATATTCCTTTCTTTATGTTCATATTTCAAACCACTTCTCATCAGTTTCTTGCTACCAAAAGTTCAGTTGAAGAAACCAGCATGGCAGATACATTGACAGAAGATCAAATTTCCGAGTTTCGTGAAGCTTTTAACTTGATCGATAAAGATTCAAATGGTATGTGTTACTATCATTTTCTGTCTTAATAAGACATTGAGGTTTACCTGTTACCCTTTTTCTTACAACACCTATGTTGATGTAATGCAGGCTTCATAACCATGGAAGAACTGGCAAAAATGATCCAGGCTTTAGATGTAAACCCTACAAAGGAAGAAGTTCAAGGCATGATCAGTGAGGTCGATGGGAACGGGACCATTGATTTCGATGAGTTCTTAAACATTATGGCTAGAAAAATGATGGTAATTCAACCATTGTATGTGCAAGTGTAATGCATTTCTGTTTTTAATGCTATGAAGTGGAGAATGATGCATGTACGTTAATCTTACAGGAAAATGTGATCGATGAACTACAAGAAGCTTTCAAAGTGTTCGATCGAGATCAAGATGGATTCATATCCGCAACCGAGGTAAAAACAAGGTTCCCATTAATTTGTTCCAAGTTTTTTGATCTGAGGAAATTCGTGTTTCATTTAGTCCCATTTACGTGTTGCAGTTGAGACAAGTGATGATGAATTTGGGAGAAAGACTAACAGTGGAAGAAGCAGAACAGATGATCCGAGAGGCAGATTTAGATGGGGATGGACTAGTCAGCTATGAGGAGTTTGCAAGGATGATGATGGCCTTTTGAAAGAACAAAAAAAAAAAACACTCTAACTCAACTTGAAATCATTGTTAACTTTCTTGTCTTTTTTGGGGAGTGGAGATACTTGTTCTTCCTCTGTATCTGCACCTTGTGCTATATACTGCAAATAACTGTAACCACTGATGATGAATGATTTTCGTTTTGAATATACTGGTGCTGGTGTGATTAAAAAATACTCAAACTCGAATTTCGTAAGGTAAATATATATTTTTTTACTGTAGTCATTCGTTGAGTTCTTAAGATGAAAAATGTTCAAACTCGAATATCTTAAAAAATAAAACAAACGGCCTCCGAACATGTTTCATGGAACTTAAAAAATTAAATTTTTTTATAGATTTAAATTTTGTTATATTTAAAATTTATTTATTTTTTATATTTAAAAATCTAAATTACATATTGACATATATTATCGTCTAGTTAAAGCCACTAAATATGTAATGTTTTGGTTATCATTTACTTTAAAAGACGGTTGTTGTTCTTAAAAGTTACGGGTTCGAGCACTAGTAATACTAGCAAAGTGATTGAGCGATCAATATTCAATGATTGAGAATATAAAAAAACAATATATTTAACTGATAAATACATTTTGTTTCTCTTTATTTTCTTATATTTCCTCTATGTGATTAGGATTTTTCAAAAAAATTATTTAACTTTCTTATATTTTTAAATGAACACTAATTTTATTTAAAAAAAATTAAAATATAATAAGAGTTTATAACTCAAATAAATAAATTTGATCTGTACAGATTTTTAAGAATATAAAAATTAACGTCTCAAGACCATAAACATGATAATACAAAAAGGATAAAACTTTATTTCGAAGACTCAAAACAAAATAGATTCAAATATATCATCAACGCTCAACAATGAAAGGTAAAAGAAAACAATAAACTACGTTAAAAATGCATATTATAATAATAAGACATGTTGACAACACAATCATTATCACAACTCAATCGCGAATAAAACAATGATTATGAATTCGTATCTAATCTAATTTGAGGGTCTAAAAAAAAGATAAACATAATTATTAAAAAGTATCATTTTGATTAGTTATGACCATATCAAATTTAACCGTAATAAAAGAATTAAAATAATTATTTTTATCAATCGTGATAACGTTAAATCTACCTCTAATAAAAATATTTAAAAAAATTATTTTAATCGATCATAATGATATTAATTTTAACCTAATAAAAAAATAAACAATCGAATAAAAAGTAAGTACGTGCAAAAAACAGAATGAATAACTAAAAATAGTCATTATACCTTTTTTTAAGTGTGAAAACTAAGTCATTTGCTGTAGAAGACGTGGACAGAAACCTGCTACCGGCTGCTGTGGTTGCACCAAATTCAACTTCTAATATGAAAGCAGAAAAGGCTTAATATGGAAAGAAACATATGAAGGGACAAGGAGACTGCATAAATGTCTCCGGCTGCCTGAGATTGAAGGTGATCAAATGAAACTGTGTTTTTTCTTTCACCGGTAATGAAGTTGCGGTGACCGGTGGGTCTTTCTTGAACGGAATAGATTTAGAAGAGAAGGGTAAAGGAGGAATGTTTTAATATGTTAAATCATATTATATCGTGATCCAACAACAGGTGAAGTTACCATATGATCCGATCTATCCTTTGCCGGAGGCCGGAGAAGGAAGTTTAGATCATGCTGGCAGCTTCAACTGCTACTAGGTGCACGCCACCTGATGAACCAAACTTTATATAACACTGCCGGAGATAAAAAGAGAGAATCAACTTAACAATTATCAAATGGAAGAAGACTCTCTCTATAAATTACATACAGAGAAGAGGGGAGAGATTTGAGTGATTTTGGTGATATGTTGGTTGATTATTTATAACCAAGAGTAGTTATAATGGAAGAGTTTGGTTGATATTAATAAAATAAATCAACATAGTGAGATGTGGTGGTATAATTTTTTTTAGGTGAGTACAAATATTATATTTTTATATCTCTTTAAAATAATAAGTTTAGGGTTTAGGGTTAAAAATTAGGATTGTAGTTAAGGTTTATTAAATTAGTGGTAATGTGTATTTTTAGGTTTAGGGTTTAAGATATAAAAATTAGAGTTAGGGTTTAAAATTTAATTTTTCTTTTGTAATTTTTAGTGTGGGGCATAAAAGGATGTCGCATGATTAGGGGTTAAAAGATTTTTACTCTTTTTAAATAATGATACAAATTTAAATCTTGATATTGAGATTAAAAAAATTTATTGAGAGAATTGCTCGTATTAATAGAGATGTAGTCAAGATTTGGGGAAACATAAATATTTAATAATAAAGTCAAATTTATAAATAAATTAATTTTTTAAAAATTTAATTTTCTAAAAATAAAATTTAAATTTATTAATTAATAGATCGAATATCATAAGATTAAATATAAAAAATAATCTTATAATAAGAGACTAAATTCTAAAGAGTTTGATTGTGCAGAGTGAAGTGGTCCAAAGTGAGACAAAATGAATATTATGCTGGCCGCACCAATGCCATGCAGACAGACACAAAGGCAGTGGGAGAATTTCCAAACTTTTTCCATTTTCTTTCAATGTAGAGATGTTTTCATATAACTGGTGGCTGTAGCCTAGACTAAGACTTAAAAGAATAAGGACGGCGGGATAAACGAGGTTATATTTATCGTTAAAAGTTTATAATTTAGATTTAGAGATAAATGTTAGTTTTACAGAAACTAAAAAATTCAATTATTCTGAAATAATCATTTAACGGTGGGGTTTGAACAGACGTAATAAGAACAACCACACAACGACTAAAAAAGAGAGTTTCAAATTTTGATAAATTACATTCATTAAGTGATGTTAATCTCGAAATCCATTAAAAAATTTTGAAAATACTATTAAGAAAGATGAGTTATAATTGTTAAAACGTTATAATTATTTCTTAAATATAACAATTGATTATAGAATACTGTTGCTTCGGTAGAACTAGTGAGGTTTTGGACAGACGCAATAGAAACGATCACACAACACTCTCAAAATCTTTGAACCGCCCCTGACGTTTAGTATAAAAAAATTAATTGTTGAATAAATGTTTAAAATTAAACATAAATTACTTTAGGTTATAATTACTAATAAACAAACATTTATTATGCAACAACAACCGAAAACGAAACAATAAGCAACATTTATTAAAAGAATCTAATCGATAGAAAGTGAGCAACAGTGTGGTAAAAAAACCTTGTATCTTGATTTTTTTTATGATTTCCTTCAGAAAATGTTAGGGGGAGATGATAAAAGTAATATTAAAATATACGTCAAATAAATAAATTGTTTTTAAAATTTTAATATTATATACTTCTTAACAAATACCTATTAATATACAATATATTTTTTGAATATTATTAATATAATATTAAAATATATGTCAAATAAATAAATTGTTTTTAAAATTTTAATATTATATACTTCTTAACAAATACCTATTAATATACAATATATTTTTTTGAATATTATTAATATACATTATAGAGTTGAGATTTATAAGGTGGTACATAAAATTAGATTTTCAATTATTTGTGATTCATCCATTTTGATTTGAACGGTGACCGACAATTTATTAAGAAGTAAATCATCATTCGAACTGTGATGTCAATAAATTATATATCAATTATAAATAAAATTATTATTCGATGAGATTATAAATAACGTAATAAATCAAATCTATTTAATAATTTTTATCCCGGTGAGATTCATGTTTTGAAATGATTCCTCCGGGGTGGAGTGGAACAAAAAATGAGTTTTGCACAAAGGAACCAATAGTAGCATAAAGCTTATGAGATGTATTTTATTCAACAAATCTAACAAATCTCAACAGATATATAAACAATAGTGTAACATTTCTCTGAAAACACGATAATTTCGTAACTTTATATTTACAATATAACTTCTTAAAAAACCGTAACCCTAACATAAAATCTAAAATCCGTGAGATTAATAATTCCCACACGTAGGGTACTGAAAACCTCCCCTTGAAATGAGCAACACATTGATCAGCCTCACCTGGTCCTGGTGGACATAATAATACAACAGAAAGGAACAAGGAAAAGCAAAAGTGAACGCATGCTTTGAGTCTTCACATTTAAAAAAGATGGCAAAGAAAAACATCTTTTCTTTTTTCTTTTTAAAGGCAAAGCAAATGTTTAGTTACTTACACACAGTCGATTCTTATAATGAGTTTCGGCCTAAGACTTTTATGTATGGTGGGAAGAGATTGGACAATTCCAAGATACTTTGTCATAAATAAGTACTTAAGTTAATACACCAAGAGAAGGTAGGGATTTTGGGAGGTGGGTTTGCAAGAAGATACATATGGTCATGGAAAAAGCTACTAATAAGTAACAAGGATGGATACAAAACTCAAACTCGACGAGTTTTGATTCGATTTAATTGGTCAGCTCAAACTTTTTAATTAAAAAATCGGGTATGAGCCGGGTTGGATTGAATCTTTTTCGAGAGTGATTTCGGATTGGTTCTAGTCTAGAGTGAAAAAATTAGACTGCCAGACCGTTAATTGATAGTGTAATTTTTTATTTTTATATATTTTAAAAGATATTTGCAATAATGATCTTCATATATATTTTATACAATTATATCACAAAAATTGATTTTTTTATAATTAGGTTACTAAAGTTTTGTTTTTCTTTACAATTAGATCTCTAAAATTTAAAATTTCTTTACTCGGGTCGTATCAGTTTTTAAAACTTAAAACTCGGGTCGGGTTAGATTTTTTTACCCTAAATCTAGATCGGATCAAATGGCGGGTGAAAGATATTAATATTCAAATCAGATCCAGTGACAAATATTAATGTTCAGATCAGATTGAGTGACAAATATTAATGTTCAGATCGAATGCGGGTGGCCATCTCTAGACTAGTAATCGTGCACGATAGACAGACCAATTCCAATGCAATTTGTTTTTCTGCTATACAACTTCATTACACGAGGTTCACAATTCCGTCTATTTACATGCAAAGAACCAGTAGAGCGATATTTTCCTTAATCAATATCCTCCGGCTGTCAAAAATACAACAATAGAATCAGATGGCAGCTGGGATGTACTAATTACTGCTAGACAGTCTCCACTGATGCTCCAAACAGCAAGCAAACATGTAAAGATTGGATGGAACAGAGCAACCAATGGAAACAACGCTTAACATGAACACTACAAATGAGAAAGAACCTTGTCGGAATTGGATGAGCGGAACTCTTCCCAAAATATCTTGAAGTCCAACTCCAAATCATGTTTATTTCTGCTGACAAGTAAAATAATATATAGAAAGAAGTTCACATCCACTGAGCAAAAGAACTGAAAGCAAAGCAAAGAAAGAACTTTGCAAGTGTAAAAATTTGACTTAATTATATAAATAAATAGAAAAGAGTGAAATTCTAAAAAAATTCTGGTCAGCTCATCACAATAAAACATAAAAGAAATAACGGTATGACTGAATATCAAACAACCATTCTTATGTCTGATCATTGCAAGCAACAACAAGAATGATTATTGGATTTGAGCAGACTTGGTTCATTTTAATTTAAGCATAACCATGGTCCGAAAAATGGAAGAAGCTTGATAACACATGCGTGCAAGGCATAAGATGATATGACTATTTCAATTCCTTTCAGCTTGCTCAACCATCTATACGATGACAGAAAATGGATTCTTGACCATGTGCTGGTGTTTCAAATTTCATGTCTTTCTCATAATTTCTAAGTTTGCTTTGTAATGAAAAACAACAAATTCATATATCCTAGCCGAGAAGGTTTTTTTTTTTTTATTATTGGCAACTTGCGATGGCCCCTTCTGTTTTTTTCTCTTTACTTGCACATCACATGATTGAAAATAAGAAAACATGTTTGTGGTCTTCAACCTATCTTATCTTCCTTGTTTGATCCTTGCATTTATTCTATGTGTAATAACAGCATACACTGTGTGGAGACAGGAGATGAACATACCAGAGCTTCTGTGTAACAATGGTCAGTTTCTGTTAATCACGCGTTCACCAAAAGCAAGAAATAATAAACTTGCTGAGGAACCTATCATATAATGGTCATGTTATCTTTAGATTTCTTTCAATTGATACGAAGTGAAAGCCGCTAATATTGTTCTGCAGCCATTCTTTAGTTCTTTACGAATTAAATTTCATCACTTGTATATCATATCTTGTAAACCATAGGTTGGATAAGGCTATCCGGAGGAAAAAAAATTGAAAGGGAAGGAACAACATCATAGCCCTCTTTTGCATGAATTAAGACCTTATTCTCTTCAGTCTCTTCTATAACTTATTTTTTTTTCGTTCATGACCATGTTAATGGTTCTGATAAAAATTAACCAATTTTGTCTGCATCAACAAATTGTTTGATGTGGTATGCTGAGTTGCTGACTAACAAGCAAACTTTAATGGCTGAAACATTTTCAGTTAGAAGATGACCCAGTTGCTAAAATTTACTGGATACTTGAGCCAGGCATCTTTCAGGATCTGTTTCATGCCATGGAGGTGAGTTGCAATCTTCCATGATTACACTTCATGTGTGCCTGAGATTTTCATTAATGCTATTTTTAATTTTGTTGAACTTGAAACTGTTTTCCTCAGATATTCTTCATCTATGTTTTTATTTGTATTTTAAGGTTGAAGTAATGTTGAATCTTAGTGTTACCTACTGAATTAGTGCTTATCTAAGTGAGGCTTCTGTCCTGTTCTAACGCTTCTGAAAAACTACATATGAGAAAACTGGATTCTGCGAGAAGAACTTAATGCTTATCAGTTTCTTTCATTCTTCTACCTTGTTGATTCTCCTTGTTCTTCTTACTTTTTTATGAAGGAATAGTGATCCATTTGTGTTCTATCAATTTCCACGTAACTTCCTTGTAACTTTGGAAGCTCTAACACCACACTAGCTTTGACCGGGGGAATAAATGCAACCATACTGAACTGAATGTTGGTTAATAAAGGATTTCTTACAAGAGGTTTAGTCAAGCCAGTTCATCATTGTGGTTTACTATCATGGGCCTAACTGGAGTTGCATAAACGATTAGAAAATTATTGTCAAGGTTGAAACAACATAGAAGCTTGCTAGGTTCATTGCTGCCCTTCTCCCAGCTGGTATAATCGCTTTTGCCTAGCTTCCTCAGTTATAAGGAAAGTGTTGAAAACCCTGTACACTGTATGATTCTGGAAGACAAAGAAAGTGGACATCATCTAATTCTAACCGTACTGCTCTAGATAGATCTTTTCAAATATTGTTACTCTTGAACCAATGTGCCTAATCATCTCTTGTTTATATCCACCGGCGGATGCACCCTTTAAATAGGTGGGTCCGTGCCCACCTTAAACTTTTTAAAGTTCATATATTTACCCTTAATTTTTTTAATTTTTATGAATTGGCCCTTAAGTTTTTGTAATATTTAAGCTTTGTGTCCACCCTGAGATTTCTAAATTTCATATGTGCCCACCCTCAAATGAATTTCTGGATCCACCACTGTTTATATCCATGCATAGTCATCAGATTTTTGACTCTATTAGTTATTATTTGGGACATGTCTTTCTTTTCTTATGGCATTGCAGTACAAATTCAATTTATTTCGAACCTTCAAACCCACACTATACCAAATAAAAAGAGAAGGAAAAACATAAAAAACAAAAGAACAAGAAGAAGAGAAAAAGCCTTTATTTCTCCTTATGGTTGCACTTCTTTTCATTTTGTTCTTTATTCTTTTGCATCATTATTTCCTCAGCACGTATGTGTGCTCATTGCTTTATGTCATGCTTTCTGGAAAAGAAGATGAGAAGAAGGGAAATCGATCGAAGAAATTAGGGCTGGGATGGAGCAAATTGGGGAAATTGAATGCAATTAGGGCAGGAAAGTTGATTGGGGAATTACCTGATAAAATTCCAAACAATGTTGTTGAGGAATCCTTGCAGAACGACACCGTCCCATTAATCAGCTTTAATGAACCAGAAGAGGCCAAGACTGACATGGGCCTGAAGGAGAGCAGCCCAAGCATGGACACCTGGAGCAGCAATGGAGCCAAAGCAGCTGATTAGGATGTACTATCACTAACCACCTGCACAGTTGTCACCACAATAATAACCGTACTATGATTTCCAGCTATATAGGAAAAGATTGTAAAAACAAGATTTTTATCGATTGAATGAGAATACATCTTTTTTATTTCCTTCATTCTTCTACTCCTACAATCCTTTCTTCACTCATTTACATAACAATTGATAGTCAGAGCTCGATTTTTCTTGATCCAAGCCAAACTCGGTAAACCAAAGAGAAATCTAATGATGACAGATGGAAATAAAACAACCACTCCAGCAGAAAGCTTGAAACCAACTGAAATGATTCCTGAGGAAGAAGAAAAACCCCCAGAAGAAACTGGAAGAGAGATTGAAGAACCTAGAATCCAGATTCGAGGTAACTGAGGGATATGTGGAAGAAATACTGAGGATACTGCGAGCTAAGAAGAAAGAAGAAAGTCCGCAAGAAAAAGGGAACCAAGGCTCCTCTTCGAATCCAAGCAAATAGCAAGTGGAGGTGACAGTTCTGGATGAAAAAGAGAGGTATTCCTTCAAAACAGGACAACCATGAATATTAGCTAGTAAACCAGAGGGTGTTACAAAAGCCAAATTACCTGGTAAGTTACTTGCTGTAAAACTTGGTAGTGGGGAAAAAGATAATCATGATCATGAAGAGAGGGGAATGAATAGAAATGAGCAAAACTTTATGTTTGCAAGGCCTAGAATAGAAATTCAGATGTTTGATGGAACCAATCCAAGGGGATGGATTAGGAGGTGCGAGAAATACTTTAAACTGTGTGGAATACAAGAAGTTCAAAAAGTGGAACCAGCCACGATGTACCTATATGGAAAAGTTGAGTCCTGGTTTGATGGATACATCACCCAGAAGTGCCAACTCACTTGGCAAGAGTTTGCTTCTGACTTATGTCATAGATTTGGGGACAGAACTCATAGTGATGTTATCGAGGAATTTAGTAAGTTAGTGCAAAAAGGAACTGTAGAAGAGTACTAGGAAAGGTTCGAGGAGCTAAAACCTTTCATGCTGCAGCACAATTCCACCTTAGGAGAAGAGTATTTTGTCTCTATGTTTATCAGTGGACTTAAAGATGAACTGAAACATAGGGTCAAAGTTTTACAACCTACCACACTTTGTGAAGTTAGCAGGCAAGCTAAGTTATATGAGCTAGCCTTGGAATTGGAGAACAAGAGACAAAAGTATAACATTAAGAATACTATTTATACTCACAATAGTACAGCTCAAAAAAATCTACAGAATGCTCCTATGCAGAAAGGAACCACTTCTGCCACCACCAACAGACAAAATCTAATAGAGTATAGGCGAGCCCACAATTTGTGTTTTAAATGTGGAGAAAAATTTGTTCCAGGCCACCAGTGTAAGAACAAGCAGCTTAATTTGATGATGGAAGAAGAAGAGGTGAAAGAGGCAGAGGAAGAGGAGGAAAGAAAAGAAGAAAATGAGGAGAATGCAGAAGGGGGAGCTTTAGAAATCTCAATGAATGCTCTCAATGGAAGTTCAGGGTACACCACCCTTAGAATCCAAGGGGTGATCAGAGGGAAGCCACTGAATATTCTTGTTGATAGTGGAAGCACCCACAGTTTTATAACTCAAAAATGGGCAGGGGAAGGAGAAGAAATAGTACAAACTCCACCATTAGCAATTATAGTTGCAAATGGGGAAAAGCTTTACAGCACTTCAAAGAGCAATTTTCTGAGCTGGAAAATGCAAGGACATCAATTCGAGCATGATTTCAGAGTGCTGCACATGGGAGGGAGTGATATGGTCTTGGGAGTTGATTGGATGAAGAAATTCAGTCCCATAATGATGAATTTCAATGAAATGACTATCAGTTTTGAGAAGGAGGAAAAAAGGATAGTTCTACAAGGGGGAAAAAGACCAATGAACATTAAGCTAATTTCTGAGAAGAGGTTACAGAAGCTTGCTGAAAAAGATCCAGACATGATGGGAGAGGTTTATTTACTCAGTGCAGAAGCTACAGAGCATGAGGTTCCAGTAGAATTACAGGGCCTTTTAAAGAGATTCGAGAAGGTGTTTGATCAACCAAAAGGGATGCCTCCCCCTAGATCCCATGATCATGCCATAGTATTGAAAACTGATGCCACTCCAGTGAACTTGAGACCTTATAGATTCCCTCATTTTCAAAAGGAGGAGGTAGAGAAGCAAATTAAGGAGATGTTGGCAGCTTCCATCATTCGAACCAGTAGTAGCCATTTTGCATCACCATGCCTTTTAGTGAAGAAGAAGGATGGGTTTTGGCACCTTTGTGTTGACTACAGGCACTTAAGCTCACTGATAGTGAAGAATAAGTTTCAAATCCCAGTGGTGGAAGACTTATTGGATGAATTGGAAGGAGCTGCATTCTACTCCAATATTGATCTGAGGTCTGGCTATTGGCAAATTCGAGTGAAAGAGTCAGACATACCAAAAACAACATTTAGAACTCATCAAAGGCATTTTGAATTTAAGAAAATGCCCTTTGGTCTCACAAATGCTCCTGCTACTTTTCAATCTCTCATGAATGAAGTATTCAAGCCTTACCTAAGAAAATTTGTTCTAGTCTTCTTTGATGATATACTCGTCTACAGCCAGATCTAAACACCCATGCTCAGCATTTAGAAAAGGTTTTAGAAATTCTGGAAAAGAACCAATTGTTTGCCAAGAAAAGTAAATGCTTCTTTGGGCAGAAGCAAGTGGAGTACTTGGGTTATCTGATTTCAAACCAGGGAGTAGCCACTGATCCATCCAAGATAGAGGCTATGAAGAATTGGCCAGTGCCAAAAACAGTGAAGTCCTTGAGGGGGTTCCTAGGGCTAACTGGATACTACAGGAAATTTATTAAAAGTTTTGGAGAAATCAGTAAACCTCTTACTGATCTGCTGAAGAAGAATAATTTCCTATGGACACAGCAAGCTACAACTGCCTTTAACACTCTGAAGGCAACAATGTGTCAAACCCCTGTATTGGCTCTTCCAAATTTTTGCAAACCCTTTTATCTGGAAACTGATGCAAGTCAAAAGGGAATTGGGGCAGTCTTGACCCAGGAGGGTAGGCCCTTAGCTTATTTAAGTAAAGCCTTGGGACCTAGACATATAGATTTATCAATCTATGAGAAGGAGTATTTGGCCATATCCAAGTGGAGACATTACTTGGAAGGGGGCACATTTGTGATTAAGACTGATCACGAACCCTTAAGGCACCTATTGGAACAAAAACTCACTACTACCATACAAAAGAGAGGTTTATCAAAACTGTTGGAGTTGGATTATGTGATCCAGTATAGAAAAGAAAACACAACAAGGTGGCTGATGCCTTATCCAAGCAGTTTGAAGAAGAAGCTGAAAATTTTCAAATTTCAGTCACTCAAGTAGTTCTAATGTGGATTCAGGAAGTGAAAAAAAGCTACAGTGGGGATAAACTGGCTTAAGAGAAATCACAGCAGCTAGTGTACTACAGAATGTAACTTCCAGTGAGTGGACATATGGGAAAGGGGTGTTAAGGTTCAAAGGGAAGGTCTACGTGGGAACCACTGGAGACTTAAGGGTGCAGCTATTAAAGACACTACATGATTCAGCATTGGGAGGTCACTCTGGGTCACAAGCTACTTACCAGAGACTCAAACTACATTTTTATTGGCCTAATATGAAGACTTTGGTGGAATCCTATGTGAAGGAGTGTGAAGTCTGCCAGAGAACAAAAGTGGGCATGTAGCAAAGCCTGGATTCCTACAACCCATACCTATTCCCAAGCAAGCATGGGAAGTGATCAGCATGGATTTTGTTGAGGGATTACCCCAGTCCAGTAAGTATAATTGCATACTAGTGGTTGACAAATATTCAAAATATGGGCATTTCCTAGCACTTGCACACCCATACACAGCTTTGGAAGTGGCTAGAACCTACCTAGATCAGGTCTATAAATTGCATGGGCCTCCTAAGATCACTATTTCTGATAGAGATAAGACTTTTACAAGTCTTTTTTGGACAGAGCTACTTACACAGATGGAAACTACAACCTTCTTTAGTACTGCTTACCACCCTAAAACGGATGGCCAGACTGAGAGGCTCAATTAATGCCTCGAGCAGTACCTCAGATGCATGTGTTTTCTAAAGCCTAAGGAGTGGACTAAATGGTTACCACAAGCTGAGTGGTGGTACAATACCAATTACCACTCAGCCCTTGGAATGACACCATTCCAAGCCATATATGACTATGTCCCTCCAGTGTTGGACTGGAGTAACGAGACAATGGTTAACAGTGTTCAAGAGTTAGTACAGGGGAGGCAACAATTAAACCAACTACTCAAGGAACAATTAAACAAAGCTCAAAACAGAATAAAACAGATAGCATATCGAAAGAGAAGTGACAGAGAGTTTCAGGTAGGAGATGAAGTATACCTTAAGCTTCAGCCTTACAGGCAGTCTTCATTGACCATTAGAAAGAAAATCAAGCTTGCAGCCAGGTATTATGGACCCTACAAAGTGCAAAAAAGGATTGGGTTAGTGGCATATAGGTTGGAATTACCAGAGAATTCAAAAATTCATTCGGTTTTCCATGTCAGTCTTTTGAAGAAGAGAGTGAGGCAGAACCATGTAACCTCAATTGATCCACCAGAAGTGTGTGATGATGGACAGCTGAAGGTGTTTCCCGCAGTGGTACTGGATAAGAGAATGGTGAAAAAGAATAATCGGGCGGTTACACAACTCTTGATCCAATGGTCAAATTTGGGGGTCGAAAGTGCAACTTGGGAAGATTATACGAGTTTGAAGACTCAATTTCCTGAGTTTGATCCTTGGGGACAAGAATCAACTGAAGGAGGGAGGATTGTCACGCTTTCTAGAAAAGAAGATGAGAAGAAGGGAAATCGATCAAAGAAATTAGGGCTGGGATGGAGCAAATTGGGGAAATTGAATGCAATTAGGGCAGAAGAGTTGATTGGGGAATTACCTGATAAAATTTCAAACGATGTCGTTGAGGATTCCTTGCAGAACGACACCGTCCCATTAATCAGCTTTAATGAACCAGAAGAGGCCAAGACTGACATGGGCCTGAAGGAGAGCAGTCCAAGCGTGGACACCTGGAGCAGCAATGGAGCCAAAGCAGCTGATTAGGATGTACTATCACTAACCACCTGCACAGTTGTCACCACAATAATAACCGTACTATGATTTCCAGCTATATAGGAAAAGATTGTAAAAACAAGATTTTTATCGATTGAATGAGAATACATCTTTTTTATTTCCTTCATTCTTCTACTCCTACAATCCTTTCTTCACTCATTTACATAACACTTTAGCATGTTCTACAAGGGTTATGCAGTAAAATTCTTCCAGACAGGTCCATGGACATTTTAGTACATAATTACAAGGGTTTTGCCTTATCTAAATATTCCATTAAGACTGTATAGCTTGCATAAACAACAATAAGCACAATGTTGTTAATTAGCTTGAGAAAATATGTGCTTAATTGTTTCCTGAAATGCGTGAGGAGAATCAAGTAGAGGGAAAGTTGTCTTCCCATAAGCTAACTATGCATGCACAGTCGCACACACAATGAAACCGGCCTGTTTTATTTTATGTTTGAACTGAGCATGGAGATTGCCATGATGCAGAGAGCTTTTTTATGAATTCATGTTATTAACTTGTTTCTTAGATTTAGATACATTTTTCTTAACCGTCTTTTGCTAAGCCTTTTAGAAAATATGTTTTTTCATTGTAATATATGTTTATGATAAGGAATCCATGTAAGTATCAGTTTCAAGTGTTCATTTGTAGTGCAAATGTTAATACCGAGGGAAGAGAGGATTTTGCAGCAGAAGGTAAAAGAAAAGGAGAAAAGAAAGCATAGAAAAGAGGGTAGGTAATTATTAGAACTGGAGGGGCAAAAGTCAGGTTTGTTAGAGATGAGATTCTCTTATGGAAGGTGACCTATGCAAGTTGTATTGAGAGAGGAAAAAGAGGCAGTCTCTTTTAGTAGACAAATGGGATGTATATTGTACTTAAGCCTGCAACTCTCACATATACTTTCTAAAAGCTTGGGGGATATACCCTTAAGCACTGAACTTCTACTTTCATTAATCCCAAGGCCCCCCTCTCTTGGCCTTTCTTTCTCTTTTTCTTTTAATATCTGGTTAAAGTTGTTAAAGAGTGAGGTGGTGATGAATTCAATTGATTCTCTAGACCCTGCAATAGTTCAACATAATGAGGTATCTGTTACAAAGTAAGATGGTTTGGTGCTTGTAACTATTTGTAGTAGTTCGATTCGAGTTTCGTTTTTAAAGTTTCGAACTAGATTGGAGATAAAAATCGAACAATTCCAGGTCACTTGATTAGGCACACAACAGTTGGTAAACATGTTCTTGATTTACAAGCATGAGTGTTGTTTATGTGATCGAAGCAAATGGATTGAAATTGGTGTGTCAATTCAATCAAAGCAAGCAGGGGAGAAGAGGCATGTAATGAGTGTGAAGGTGGCAGCCAAAAGCTTGTTTAAATGAGGACGAGCGAGCACAGAAATTAATAGAGGATTGAATGAATAAAAATTGTAATGAAAGAGCTAGAAGTGTCTATCTGGCTTTAAAGGAATTAAGGGTGTGTTTTTGATTATGGTACAAAACCTTGGTTTGGTCTCAAACCAAGGTTTTGTAAAAACCAAAAAAATAACTTTTTCAAAAGATAGGTTTAAGAAGTGATTTTGAGAAAAAGATAAAAAAATTTACACTCAAAAGTTATTCTCTGATTTGGTGTTTTTGGTTGCTTTTAGGAAAATCTGGTTTGAAAAGCCAAACTCAACCAAAAACACACCCTAAATGCCTTGACAAATAAAATTAGGGTTTACTTAGAATTTTTATAATTGAATTCTACGCATCTAAAACACATATTTTCATCTATATTATAGTGAATTTTTAGTAATTTTTTGTCTTAATCAAACTCTTATTGTCACGGTTCTAAGAATTAACGTCTGATTGAAAGCATATTCTTGATGGTGAATGCCTTGACAGGTAATTGTTAATATTTTTCATTACTTGAGGATAAACAATATGTGATAAGTGCGTGAAAATACTATTTTTTTTTACCTTTAGTACTCAAATTATTGTTAGACTTAGGCCGAATTTAGTAATTTCATCATGTTTGGGTTATTTTTCTTTGTATTTTTTCATTCGACCATGAACTAAATTTAGATGGTTTAGTAGGTTATTAGGTTTTGAGAGGTTTTATATGAGTATTTTATTTTGGTTTAAATTGAATGCATAATATTAACTTAATTTTTACTCTTGTAAAACGAGTAGTTTAAAAATACATTTGAGGAAGAATCATTCGTTGAAACTCAAATCTCTAAATCAGTAACAAAACAAGAGAGAACGAGATTAATAGATGATTTGTGAGAAAGAATCTCTCTAATAAAATGACAGTCATCGAAGGTTCTCGACTAAGTTGATTTTCAAACATCATAAAAGTTAAAAGTTAATGGAGATCGACATTGAATTGAATCTGGGTTTTTTAACGTTATAATTTGTGAGAGTTTCTCTCTTGAACCAAAATTTTAAAAAATAACAAAAATGACATATAAGATGACAAAATAGATGGTCTTATTGAAAAAAGGATAAACTCATCTTAAAATATTAATCACTCTTCTATAAGACGTTTACATTGTCAAAAAATAAAAAATATATAATAATATATTTTATCTTATAATCACTTTAAATTATTAAAAATATAATTCAAAAAACTATAATAATGGTAGTACCGTCTATAATGGTACTACCATTATACAGTACACCATATAAGGGTATTGTTGTCATTCTACCAGGGATATCACAAAATTATTATTCTTATTATTTTCCCTTTTTTTTCAACATTCACCCCAGGTTTCCGATGTACGGCTCACCGAATCGAAAAACTTGGGGATTCAACAGCGGTTGGCCTCTCTCAAACTGCTGCAACTCTACTCTCCCCGTGTACGTTAATGCATCTCTCCCGTCCATGCTAACGTTAACATTCCCATTCCCAGTGCTATGATGCTGAAGATGATGGTCGTCTCTAGCCAAACCAAGAAAGTCCCTGGTGAAACGGACGCTGTTCTTTTGCCACGTGGACATATCCGCAGCCGTGAAACACGAGGATAGATGACTGGCCGCGGTGTTGTAATTATAATAATTGTTGTTGTTGTTGTTTATCTGCGTGGCAGTGCATGCTCCAATGGTGGTTGCCTTTTGAAGGAGTGCAGTGGCTGACATGGCTGCATTGGAGGGAGAATTGTTGATGAAGTGGAGGCTTTGGAAGGGTGATGTGGTCAGGGACTTCGACGGCGGTTCTTGAAAGTATGGCGTGAAATATTGAGACTCAGTCTTCACTTGAAGTACTGGGTTATTAGGGTTAGGGTTAGAGGTTTGAGTAGGGTCCCATGGGTTAAGAGAAATATGGTTTTGGAAAGTGAAAACCGATGATGGGTTGGCAGCTGGATTTGTGGCGGTGGCGACGGAAGCGGCGGTGGGAAGTTGGTTGGTTGAGAGTCTTGCACTTTCTTCAGCCAATGCATCACAAAACGCTCTGTGAGTTATGAAGCTATCCTTCCTGTGTAGGAGGTTTCACAAATCAGCATGGTTAATACTTAATAATTGCATTAAACAAACAATAAATCCGAGGAAATGAATCAAACAGTTGTGAAAGTGAATGTGGGATTTTGACAGAAGACAGAACACATGTTCTTGTTTCTGCAATAAAAAAAGTGTAAGCCTAGGATCATGCTTGCGCATTGGATACACTTAAATGCCATAAAGTTTACAGAAAAAAATGGGAGCAAACTACCTTTGCTAGCCAAATGTAAAGGCCTAAGAGAGAAGAAATATGCATGGGCGGTGAATTGATGTGTATATGCATGCAAAGATGGCTCGAATTTTCAAGAAAACGGTACAAATCATGATGGAAAGTGTTGGTATTTGAAACTAGAGCTGATCCATGCATGTGTAAACAAAGATATGCACTTGAAACATAAATCTAATCGATGAGGGAAAGGAAAAAGGAAAGAAAAAGAAGCCAAAATCAACGGTAGATATTGTTGCAGATTTATCAGTTCTACATCATGATGAAAATTTCAGAGTTTCAGTGTTTTCTGCAAGTTAATAATGGCATACTACATGAAGATTTTCGTCATGGAACTATGAAACCCCAAAAGCAATAATTAAACTTTATTTTGCTTTTTTCTTTGAATATTCATCATTGTTTTTTTGAGAATCATGTTTATTAGCTTAAAAAACGTGTAATATTCCCTTTTTATCATTAATCACGCCTCATGACATGATAATGGAAAACAAGAGAAGAAAATCAATTTTATGGCATCCACTTCGATGGAATGAAACATGGCATGGCACTGCATTTAAGTTCCAGATATGTTCCATGCATGAGCTTACCAACACTTGTGTAAGAGAAGAAAACAAAAACCAACAGTTCTATGAATCCTCCATTACTGAGACCAAATAAAAGCTTGAAATAGATTAAAAGGATTAAAAAAGTTTAAAAAAATACCTTGAGAAAAGGGTTCCACAATCACATCTATATTCTCTTGTTCCACAGGTCTTAGAATGAGCCTTCCAATCTGATTGAACAGCATAGATCTTTGAGCATTTCTCACACTTCCATTTCTTCTCACCATGTTTTCTGCAAAAGTGTTTTTTGATGCCAGTAAGGTAACCTAAAGCCCTGGAAGGATGGTGGTGGACACATGTCGGCTCGGGGCAAACATAGGCTTTCTTCTTCACGTCTTTGCTGTTTCTTTGCTTCAGCTTCCATGGAAGGTTATGGCCTCTTCTGTGAAGCTGAAGGTTCTGATCTCTTTGGAAACCTTTATTACAAATCTCACATATGAATCTGTTTGTAGCCAATAGTGTCTTTGGAGATAAAGCAATCACTTCAGCATCTGGGTCTGTAATAAAAACATCAAACAATTAAACACAAATCTAAAAGAAATACTTTTAAAAAAGATCATAAAACAACAAAAGTCTTATACCAGGATTACCAGGGAGGCCTCTCTTCTTCTTCACTTTTTGAGGCAGCTGTTGAGAAGAAACACTAGCTTCCTCGGACAAAGAAGTGGAATTGGACAGAGTTGCAGGAAACATGTCTGGGAAAGGAACACTCCAAGAAAGAAAAAACAAGATGGAAACCCCAGAGAAGACTGGTCTGAACCTGATGCCCCTCTCTTTGTTCAAAGAGTGATCACTTTGCACCTTTGAAAGAAAAAACCAAGAAAGACCAAAAGAGAACAGCAACGTGGGTCAGAAAATATAGAATCCCCCGCTCTGGACACAAACTAAACACATACAGCTGTGTTAATAAACATGTGGCAATGACATGTACATACAGAAAGACATCATTCATTGGGTGTCAAAAACAAATCTCGTGAAGAAATGATGATGATGGGTTATTCTCCAAGACGCTATCTAGCCATGGATTGCTCTGAACAACCAGCCAACACAATCCAGATTAAATATCTATCTATCTATTTCTTAGAAAACCACCCAGAGCTGAGAATTGCTCTCTCCATGCAATCAAAACATGAGGAAATACAGTCAATAAAATGGTTTAGAGATCCATTTATGTGTATATAAAGATTCACAAATACTCCATAGATTGAGAGAAAGTTTCAGTAGCAGGGTAGAGTGCAGAAGCTGATGATTAAAGTTTCAGGCTTTATGAGAGATTATAGAAGGGTTGGTAAGATTAGACTCCAAAAAGATCTGTAATATAATAAATTTTGAGGGAAGAAAAAAAGGTTTAGAATTCCACAAAGTGCAGAGAGAAGAGGCTGCTCAAATCAAAGCAAGGACTAGGAAGTACCTCTCACCCCACTTGATTCAGATTTTTATTTTTGGTACAGAAATTCTCTCCATTATCATTTTAATGCTAATAATTTGCCTTTTGAACTCAGACCTTGGCATTTTCTATTTTTTCCTTTGCTCCTGTTATAAAACACCCAAACCCTAATTTGAGGCACTAATACCCCACAATTAACATGATTGATCAATTGATTAACCTCTATCGGCTTATAAATCAGACACTGTCAGTAGCTTGATTGATCAATATGTGTTTGATGATTTTTATCCTCTTTTGTCCTTCCATTTGCTATTATATGACTCTTTTAACATGCCTGGTTTATAAAATTGCTCAAAGCAAACCCCACCAAGGGGCATTTGGAAGTCCTTTCTTTTTGTTACATAACTTTAGTTATTCCAAACCTAAATGTAAAGCATGGGGAGATAGCATCAAATTGGTCATATATTCTCTATCATCTTTCATTGTCCAAATCAGGTGATGTTTTAAGTGAAATTCATGCTGCTTTCCTTTGTAGATAAGAAGATAATCTGATATATATATGCTTCATTGATTCAAGTTCTCTGTCAGCTAAGAGAGAGAATTGGAAGCCCTTGAAAGTTAAAGTAGGGTGGTTCTTGATCTAGTGTTAAGTCTACTAGTCTTTTTTGAAGCATAGCTTTCAAATCTTGACTACAAAACATTAATGCTAACAAACCAGTTAGACCGATTCAATGCTTGAGTTCTCTTCTTTATTTCGAGAGGGGAAAAAATTCAACAATTAGGGTGTAGGTATGGCCACATGCTCAAGGCCAATGGACAAAAATCCCAATAAAACAAATAAAAGAATTTTTTAATATTCTTTTCAGTACATGAAGAGTTATGTATTGCTTTGTTTTAGATGTGTAGAGAGAAGGAACCTTTATACCTGAATTTTATCTTGGTTTATATGAGAATATACAAATATATTTTAAATAAATAAAATATAAATAAATAAATAAATGTTTGATTGTTTTTATAATGCTCTGTCTAACAAAGTAATAGATAACGGATTTAAATATTTTAAAAATTAATCGTACAAACTATTTTACAGAAACAAAAATGGCAAAGGGGTCCATGCCCTTATTCACGGGTTCTTCTATTACCCGATTCTCGCGTAAATGTCAAAATGCAACGTGTAATTAATAAGGTACCGATCCCGGGCGCTCGTAAGGATCGTCCTTACGCGTAACCGACTCCCGAACCCAAAATGTTTTAAAAAGAATCTCTGGTTTGTTTTATGGTGTCTGGCCTACCAAAGTGGCCGGTGGCGACTCCAAATCAATTTTAAAATTCAAATTAAATGTTTTTAACAAGCCCCCTATTTTCACAATTCACGACTAAAAGCAATAAAACTTGTTTTTTTTTTCAAAATTCATTCGCCAAGCTATTTTTCACACGTTTCGGTTTTAAAATGGTCGCGACAACACCATACAAATGGATTGATCAATAATTATAATATATTTAAATTTATAACAGAATGATTCGATTATGAAATATTTTAAAGGATTTACAAATAATTATAAATTAATTTTTTTTATTAAATAGGACTCGAACTTATATACTCATTATAAGAAGCAAAAATTCTAACTGTTATCGTTTAGTTGTTTATCAGAAGCAATGACGGAGCTATATATATTTTTGGGTGAGTCTGTATTTACGCTATTTTTTTTTATAAATGCTATTGAATTTTTATTAAATCTATAAAAAATTATAATTACATCGCATTCAAGTAAAAAATTGGATTAAACAATCCAAACATTTTACAACAAAAAAACAGAAAAAATAAAATTCTTATGAAATTAAGCATACCAATAATTTTTTTAAAGTTTATATGTTTGATTTTATTTTTTTTAATTTTTATGTATTAATTCTTAAATTTTATAATTCGTGTATATTTTAAAATTTTGAGGCTTTTAAAATTTATACCTACTATAAAAAATATTTTAATATATATCCACCTTAAAAAATATTAAAAATATATTTTGGATCCAACACTAATTGAAATCGGTTGTTTCTAAATTATATCTTATTTTCATCATCGAACTTTCAAACCGATGGTTAAAAATATTTTTCTTGAGATGTTATTTTAAAATCTCTAAATCTTTCAAAGAACATTTTAAATAAAAGGCTTAAGGGTGAAAGATACACTTGATTTTTTAAAAAAAAAAATTAATTAAGTGGTTAATTGTTTTTTACACTCAATTAAGTTATTGAATTAAAAATTGAGTCAATTAAGTGCTTTAACTAAGAAATTAAATCAATTAAGCCTTTTGATCAATTTTGACTAGGAGTGTGTAAAAAATTCGATTATCCGTTGATCCGATCTGAAATTTTGGATATCCAAAAATTCGGATCGGATATGGATCAGTGTTTTACACTCGGATCGGATATCCAATTATCCGATATTCGAAAATTTTAATTTTTTTATATATAAATATTGTTATATTCGATATTTTTACTTGTTATATATAAAAAAAATAAAATTTTCATGAATAAAAATATTGTTATATTCAATAATTTATTGGTTATTATATTCGAAAATCAAAATTTTCATGAATAAGATTGTTAAATTAAAAAAAATACTTAAATTAAATCATAAATTCGGATATTCAAGTATCCGAAAATTCGATCCGAAATTTCAGATATCCAAAAAATCAGATATCTAATTTTTTGGATCGGATACAGATCATTAAAATGTCGATCTGAAAATTTCGAATATCTAATTTTTTCGGATCGGATACGGATCGCTAAAATATCGATTCTAAAATTTCGGATATTTTCTGATTCATTGTTACAGTGCAACATACCACAGTATTTTTACTTGATATTTTTTAGAATTTTTTTATTTAAAAAATTCTTTAAATATTCTAAAAATTTTAAAATAACTTATAAATTTTATTAAAAAATATGTATAATTTTTGCATATTTTGTAAATGTAACGTGATACAATTGTACTGTATCGTGTGTCGATAATACCTGAATAAAAAATTATCGAGATTTAATAGTCAAAATTGATCAATGGACTTAATTGATTAATTCTTTTGGTTCAAAGATTTAATTGAGTGCAAAAAGAATTTAAAGGCTTAATTGATTTTTTATCAAAAGTTTAAGGACTTCTTAGACCCTTAAACCTAAATAAAATATAAAATTTTAAAAATAACAAATAAAAATATTATAACACAATATGTTACGCTAACTAATATAAAAAGAACTGTTACATCTAACCGCCAATATTAATTAAAGAGATTGGTTGACAAATTTTTAAAATATAAAAATTAAATTGGGTAAAAATTTAAAATTTTAATTATTTTTTTTAAGTTTAAAAACTTATCATACCCTTGGATCCTAAAATATAAGACCTTCAATGGGAGGAGGTGGTAACTAGATATGAGTATGGGTGGGTCGGATTTTCGGTTCACTCGAATCTAACTCAAATATAAATATTTTAAATCTGATTTTGATTCGATTTAAATATTTTTTCAAAAAATTCGACCTGAATCGAAAATAAATACTTTAGACCCGATTTCGACCCGATTCGATCTATAAAAAAATTAGGGACTAAATTATAAAAAAAATAATTTTTAAGAACTTAATTATAAAAATATATAATTTTAAGGATTAAATTATAAATAAAAATTTAATTTTAAAAATATATATATATATATAAAGAAAAGATTATTATTATAAATATTATTATTATAAATATTTAAAAGATTATTATTATAAATATCCCTAAAAAATTTATAAAAAAATTATATATTTAAAATGAGTAATATTATTATCTTTATATTTTAGAGATTTTTTTCGATGTAATATTAATATCCCGTACTTTTCCAGACACGACACTATGATCACATTGTTGGCTCTACAAAAGTCTCAGGTTTAGAAGAAAGAGACAACAACCAGACCATTAAGAAAAACCTCCGGTGCTTATCTGTGAGATTCAGGAATTCATGAGCCATCCTAGAGGACAAATGGGAAATCAAGACGAGCAAGAAACAAGCAACGTAACGCAACCATTTGTTTG
Organism: Abelmoschus esculentus; assembly: GCA_035048815.1. Classification (NCBI taxonomy): domain Eukaryota; kingdom Viridiplantae; phylum Streptophyta; class Magnoliopsida; order Malvales; family Malvaceae; genus Abelmoschus; species Abelmoschus esculentus. The sequence goes on from JAUCBN010000031.1 coordinate 13,882,183, forward strand.
GTTCTGTGCAGATGTGTCCACTACCAGTTGAGACTTCTGATAATGTTTGAAAGCGACCGATGAGAGAATCCAATTGCCATGGCCATCCAGATATCTTCCTTGGAACAAATGCTTAAGACATGAGAATAAGACACCACGATCCTTCATTGTCACCGAACACGCCTCTTAAATACAGGAAATAATATCAAACCGACAAACAACACGGTTTTAACACAAACTACCAAGTGATCATTGGCTGTGTTTTCTTGAAAGTTGCTGATATATTTTGTCGGTTTTCAACTGCTTCAGGAAGAATAATCTACACTCGTTTTAAGGCCAAGAAAAGAATCAAAACAGTGAAGCCTAATCAACTAATGAAGTCATGACGGTGAACACCACAGATTCTGATCTACAGCTGCAAACCTAAGCATAGATGGAGAATTAGAAAGATAAGATGCATTAAAAATAAGGGAAATAATGAAATGGCAGATGAATAAAACAGGGTTAGAAACACCAGTGACTAGACAGGTTTTCCACTGGTACAGTTCTTGGTAAGCATTTCCCCCTATCCTGGAAAAAGCAAGAAAGCATCAAGGCAATGTCAATTGTATATGTAGGCTATGCTAATTGCTATGTAATCTAGATGTTTATTTTCTGTACTTTGGACCAGAACCCAGATAACCCAACCGGTCAGCCAACACATTCACATCTTCGGTTCCTGGTATGTCGAACTCTCCTTCAAATCTCTCATTCAATAACTCTTCCCAAAATCCTTCATCTAGCTCGTCGTCGTTGTCGTCATGCCTCTCTCGATGTTCAACCTCATCTTGAGCTTCCTCTTGCTCTCTTCTTGCTCTACCATAGCCTTGCATTTCCAATGCAAGTGCTTCCAGTTCTGTTACTTGATATCCATAATCACCAAATTCTAAAGGTTCAGTTTTAACAGGATTTGTTCTTACACAACCTCGGCTCGATTCACCTACATCGACACCTCCGGGACAGTGATCAATCGGCCGCCTCCTTTTCCTAGATATGACTTCTTCAAGCTCCCTTCTTTTCTCCTTTTGTTGAATTAGCTGCTGGAGAAAACCCGGATTCAGCATTGCTCTAGCCAAGAAAGACATCATTTGCTGCTGTTTCTTTTCTGTTCTTTGCAGCCTTTCTTCCGTGGCCTGAAGATATGCTCGAGTGTCAAGTTGCTGTTGTCTTAGCTTCACCAATTCCATCATTAGAACCTGCTTGTCACGCCTCAAACGATCGACTTCTGCTTCGAGTCCGAACCTGCCAACTTCAACACAAGGACCAAGAGCTTGTTGAGAAGGTGGAGGCTGAGATGAAGTCTTTCTTCTCCTAATGCTCTTTAAAAGATCCTTTCGTCCCCTGAGAAACCCTTCATTCGCAAACTCCCATTTATCCGGATCGATCTTTCGAAAACCCTGCGGCGAATCGAAAGTTCCCAATTCAGTATCCATTTATCAACCATCGAAGTTTCAAGCTAAATTCAGCAGCCATGTGAAATTCCAGAACTTCCCAGAACAATCTCAAGCATCAATTAAACAAACATAATATGAGGGTATTTCTTAATATTACAGATGAAATTCTTAGAATTCAATAAAAAGGAAGATAAAACATCATTAACAATTGTGAAAAAAATCAACATAAACCAGAAATTTTGGAACTGGAAATGGGAATGAAGGTGTAAGAACACTTACATAAGTATTGAGCTGCCTAACAAAACTAGAGAAATTATTGTGCTTGAAATATCTAGGGAGCAAATTAGTGGAGAAAGAGTGAGGATCCCATACAATAAAGCTGCCGCCGCCTCTGCTCCAAGAAACTATGTAGTTAGTACTAGGATCATCCACCATGTCAAAGGTCTTGATAAGGAAAGGCGTCGGCCCTGCATCGTGGAGACCCTCTATGGGCTGCGGCGGCGCATCTTCTTCTGGCCGTGAATAACTTGACCTCGGATACTCCTCCTTTACCGGAAAATACGGATTCATGGTTAAAAAACTCTGCTTTTTCCCCACCTTCAAAGTATACGATAGATGTAATTCTTAATTTAATTCAATTTCTTGCAATCTCTAAGCTTGCTGTTTAAGATTCGTTCCGATCAAACGCAGAGTTCTGGACAGGAAGATCAAAACTGGAAACAATTTAGAAACAGGGGAGGAGGACGCTTCAGGGGAAAAAAGGCAAAGTCTTTATTTGATTGCGAGTGAAGCAGGGGTGGGCGGTGTCCTAATTGGGAAGGTAGTTTATGCCGTTATAGTCGAGTGTGGTTGGTAGTTATATGTATATAAAACCTTCTACAGCTTTTTTATTTGGTGTGATTATAATTTATATTATAATCACTAAAAATATTATTTTTATTACTCGAACTATTCATATCTAGTTTATTAATCAATTTATTTTGATTGAATTTTATAGAGATTTATTATAAAATGATATTTTAATTTATTCTTTTTCGTTCATAATCAAGGATGGACAAAAAACTTTATTACCCTGTTCCGATTTCGAATCCGGTAAGACCCGGTATATTTTTATCTGGTATTAGTTTCAGTGGGATCGGGACTGGATCCAAAATTTAGGTCCTGATCATAACCGGGACTAGGTCTTGATTTTTTAGACCCAGTATCCGGTGGGTACCTAGTAGGACCGAGATCAATACCAAATATTCGATATTAGTTGTTTTTTTCTATCAAACTTTCTCTTTATGTACTAATATTATGAGTATGATTAGTTTTAAAACTTTAATTTTCGAGTCTACAATATTCTAATTTTATTATTTAATATTATTATTGGTGGTTGAAATTTTTTTCTCCAATTACTTAAATTTTTTTAAGAATAAACTAATTGACCGGGTACCCGGTATTGGAACCGCTACCCACCAGTAACGAGACCGGTTCTTAAAATTTAGGACCCGGTATAATCGAAACGACTAATTTTATTCAAATTAGCCGAATACCCGATTTTAACCACCCCTATTCGTAACATTAAAATGTAAATCTTTAAAGATTTAATAATAACTTATCTTATTAAATTAATTTATTCTCGATAAAATATTTTTTTTAATCGGAGAAATTTTTTTTTGAGAGATCTAAAGTATGATATATCTCTTGGAAAGTTCTGGAACTCAAAGGGTGAGGGCAAGGTGGAAGCTGGTTGCCACTCAACTTTTCAATAAATTTACAATGGAACGAGATCAGGATATTAAAATTTAAGTTTTGTTTATGGTTGAGTTTTAAATCGATTTTTAGAGTTAAAAGTTGATTTAAAGTTAAAAATAAATAAATAAATAAAAATCTTTCAGCCTAAAATTATTTTTTTAAGCTAGCTTTTTTAGAAGTTGAAATTTTTAATTTTTTTTATTTTTTAAAATTATTTTTATATAAAATTATTTATATATCCTTGTTTATATCACAAATTTTTTATACTTTTGAAATATAAGTTTAAAATAGAGATTTTATCTATATAAAAATATTTTTTGACAGTAATACTAAACACTCATATTTTAAATTAAATAATCCAATTTCAAAATCACTTTTTTATTGTATTTTTTAAAGACAATATCAAATTAACCCTTAGTCTGAGATATTAAAATTTAGACTAGCGATCAAATCAATAAAGTTAGGGGTGTGCATTCGGTTAATTCGGTCGGTGGCCGAATCGAATTAACTAAAAATTTTAAAATCTTAACCGTTAACCGAACCGAATTAACCAAAAATTTTAAAATCTTAACCGTTAATCAAACCGAATTATTTTTAATCGAATTAATCGAACCGAAATTATTTCGGTTAAATAGCCGAATTAACCGAAATTTATTATAAATTTTGGTTAAATTACATAATATGTTACTAAATTATGTTAAAATAATTTTTTAAGATACTAAACTTTCATTTTATGTCAATTTAATAAAAAATTAGTGACTATTTTATAATATAAAAAATTAATGAATATTTTATAATTTTTTAAAAGTTATATGATTAAAAATATATATATATATATAATATATATATAATTTAATATATAATAATTCAGTTAATTTGGCTAATTAATCGATTTCGAACCGAATTAACCGTTAACTGAATTTTCAAAAAAAATAACCATAACTAAATTTACCTAAAATTAACCACCGAATTAACCAAAATAATTTCAGTTCAATCTGTTAATTCAGTTAAAACCGAATAATACACCCCCTTAAATAAAATATGATTTCTTCATTCAGATTTGATTTACTTGTTTAATAAAAAAATAAATAATAAACTTTATAATAGAGTTTAACTTAATCAAAATATTATTTTTATTTGATTTTGTCTGATTATTCATATTTTTATTAATTTATAATGATGTATTCTATATCTTGTTTTATACCACCAATTAATCCCCATAACCTTTGAGCCGTCATGTGATTTGTGGACAATACAGAGCTAAGCCTTTGACGATATTTGGTTGGTATAGTTTTCCATAAACTTGAAAGGCTCTGTTGGACTAGCATGAACCACTTATTTAATACCATTATCTTATTTTTTTATTTTTAAAAAATTAATTGGTAATTGATAATTTTTAGAATTAAGGGTGCTTGAACCTCTTGAATTTGGAAGAAATTTAATTAAATTTATTAATTTTTTCATTCAATTAATCTCTAAACTAATAAATTAGATTAATTAAGTTCTCTGATTAATTTTCATTTTTGATATTTTTTTTAGATATTATTGTATGATACAATACAATTATTTTGCTATATGATATATTTATAAAGTTTTTTTAAAAAATATTTTTTTATGTTCTTTTTTTAATTTTAGAACTTTAAGTGATTTTAAATAAAATAAATAAAATTCTAAAAAAAATCAAACGACAATATTGCAACACAATACATTATATTAATTTATCTAAAAAAACTATTAAATTTAATAATTAATGTTGGTCAAAATGGCGATTTGATGAAATTTAATAGTTAACATTGATAAAAAAAGCCTTAAGTCTAATTTTTACTATTGATATGTACTTATCTTTTTATTAATAGTGAATTATAATTATGGGTGGTTCGATTTATTAATCAAATCAAACTTTCAAAATTTTATTAATTAAACTTTTTTATTAACCGTTAATTGAATTTAATTTTTTCGAAAATTTTTAATCAAAATGAAAAAAGTTTGTTTAGTTTTATCTGTTAATTCGGTTAACAGTTATTTTTATAAAAAAAAATTAGATATATCACACGAATGATCACTAAACTATGTTAAAATGAGTTTTTAACTACTAAACTTTCAAAAATTATAAAACAATCATCAATCATTATCCAATTAAACTTAAAATTATTTGACCGATAAATAAATAAATAACTTCAATTCAATTAATTAAATTAATTTACTAAAATTTTAAATATCTCTTGTTATAATTATTGAAATTATGCGCCTCTTAGATATAGTAAAATACATAATTATTTACAAATAATTTAGAATTTACAATATGCTGTTTTAATCTACTGGTTTTCTTGACACGTGTTGTCTGTGAGCATATATAGATCTTTATTTTTCGAATGTTTGCTCAATTAGGTATAAAATAGAATTATTTAAAGTTTGGCAAAATGCTTGATGAAAAAAATTGAATGAGTATTTGGATGATAGACATGATATCAGTTTAATCAATAAATTTTCTTAAACAACGTATTAAAAAAAAATAGTCTATTCAATTCTAGCAACGTATTAAACCAATTTTAATATTTATTTTTTAGATTCGATCTTCAATTTTACGTCAACAATATTATTATATACCACCTTCATTTTTTCTCAAATCATGTTTCCACCTGCATAAAAAAAATTACTAATTTAAAGTAATCTTAATAAAAAGTATTCTATATTTTTATTTTAATGTTATCTTCAGCAAGTAAAAATTCAATTGGGTTATTTGACTATAGATGTCAAATACGATAACCGATATAAACCCAAAATTAAAGTAAGAGAATATTTTCATTAATATCAAATATTTTATTCTCATTTCTAATGATAATAACCTTGCACATTTTATGATATAAGATCGTTAATATTGCAGAACCTTAATTATACGAATGAGCTTTATTAAAATTTTCAGTTGTGATAAATACTATGTGGGCACAAAAGTACCTAATTTATCGAACATCAATACTTTATCAATGAATTGCAAGATATAAGCACATACTGCATATGTAACTTTTTCGCAAGTTGAGTCCTCAGTTAATCCGAATGTTTTCTCCGATCAGGTTACCTTCACAAGTAATCCTTTTGTGTTGATTTTTGACACATTGTATATACATCATAATTATTTTGTTCTACAATAACATTTTTATTTATAAGGACACTGAGTTATAAAGCTACATCTTGCAGGATTATTATGTATTCTTCAACTGAAAAATAAAATGTGTAGGTCTCTGGTCTCTAGCGTCATCCCTTGACGTTGACGGCGAAAACAATGTTGATCATCCTGTATTTAATAAATTAAATTAAATTAATAATATTATAAAAATAATATATATTTTTTACTCGAACATAAATTAATAAATTACAAATCACTTACGCCGATATGAGATGATATGTGTATATAGTTCAACTCCAGCAATTGATCAAACATCATATATTAATTTATCTGCAAAATAATTATTTTAAATAAATTCTAGAATTATTCAAATATAATAAGCTCTAAACTTTAAACCTTAAATCTTAAAATTATTTGAATATTCCTAAACCTTAAAACCTAGAATTATTCGAACATTTCTAAACTCTTAAACATTAAATCCTAGAATTATTTGAATATTTACATTTAATTTATATAAATTAAAAAAATATCTAATCAACATAAAAGTACTCTAAATACAGTTTCAGATGTCACTCTAAATATCGCTCTAAATGATTTATTTGAATATCTTCACTTCTTTCACTCAAATTTCACTCCAACTTAGGTGACAAAATGTGTTTCAAGCCGTTAAATTTATAGGCAAAATTTTGGATGAGGACGCCACCCGCAGATATCATCCTTAGTTAAATAGACGTAACTATCACTCTTTTACTATTATCCAAATTATTGTCTAGATTAATTGGTTGTATTACCGGTTTAATAGCCTTTTTTTAATGAAGACGCCATTGTAGGTGATTTCTTAATTGAAATTTAATTTTAATAATAAAAATCTTAAAAAGGCTACATCACTTATATATGATGTCTTTAATTTACTACAAATTTTAGGGTAAACTATCGTGATAGTCACTTTCGTTTACCCTAATACACTTTTAGTCACCGATTTTGAAAAATGACCTGTAAAGTCACTATCATTTTCGGGGTATAAAATTTTGGTCACTCTAACGTTAATTGTTATTAAATATAGACAAAAAGATGATCTAGTACAATAAAAAAATAATAAATTACTTAGATAGTCCTTAAACTATTATTATACTTTTGTTTCATTCTTAATTTGACCCTAAAAAATTTAAAATTTTATCTTTTTACCATCTTTTCAAATAAACTCTAACCTTAACCTTATCTCAAACCTCAAAATTTTCACCCAAATAACATTCTCCGGGTAAGAACTCTAAATAGTTTTTAATGTTGCTGACAATTGCAATATTGTTCAATTTTTTTTGTGTAAACCATGAGTTGAACCCTTAAAGGTGATATTCCTTTGTAAACTTCTCTATTATATTGTTTATCCCTTTCTTGATGTAAGGCTAGCATCAGTCACTTATAAGATGCTAATATTCTTAAGTTTTCCTGTACGGTTTTCAGGAAAGTGATGTGAAGTGGGCATCTAGATAGGATGCATATTTTTTAACGAATGATGACCAAATACACTGGTTCTCAATTGTCAATTCTTTGATGATTGTTCTCTTTCTTTCGGGTATGGTAGCAATGATCATATTAAGGACACTTTACTGTGATATATCTCGGTATAACGAACTAGAGACTCTGGAGGAAGCCCAAGAGGAGACAGGATGGAAGCTTGTCCATGAAGATGTTTTCATGTTTCCATCTAAATCTGATTTACTGTGTGCATATGTTGGCACTGGTTTTCAGGCCTCCATCTTGTTTTTGTTGCCATCATCATCACATTTGTACCACTAGTTCTTTAGGCTCAGATACGTCACGTAATGGCCTGATTCCAGCACTCCCGAATGAGCAATCACAGCAAATATATTGTAGTCTGCGGAACTACCGGCGTTTTCATATTCTAAAGCAAATAGTCTATTTCCGAACCTGCTTCTAAAAATCGCGGAAGATAAATATGGGGTGATGTCCAATCACCAATGAGAAAGGCAACTGCAAATATCGATCGATTTTTCTCGATGCTTTTCGGACTACAGAATGCTCGAATCTCTTTATATGTAAACACAGCACCAATGGATGTCTTTTAATAGAGAGTTGCTTTGATGTGTCCTGCGGTTCTCGACAATTTTGACAATGGAGTTTATGGTCAGAACTCAACCTCTCTGCTCTTGTGAACAAATTCAAACAACCCGAAAGGGTCGACAAACCCATCTCATCTGGTTTCAAAGGCTTGACAGCTACATCTGCTGCAAACAAGTTAACTGTGTCCAAGTTGAGTGAAATATCGACACAAGGATCATAAGTTGTGGAAGTAAATCCACAAGTTCTACACGACATCCGATCTCAACAACCTGGAGAATGTCCTATAGGCAATGCATTGACAATCCCAATCATACAATTTATTTACATATAATATTTGGGTGAGAATTTTAGGGTTTGGAATAAGGGTTAGGGATAGGGTTTATTTGAAAAGATTGTGAAAAGATAAAATTTTAAATTTTAAAATCAAATTAAAGATGAAACAAAAGTATAATAATAGTGTAAGGATTATTTAAATAATTTATCATTTTTTATTGTTTCAGATTATCTTTTCGTCAATATTTAACGGTTTAACGTTAGAGTTATCAAAAACTTTATACCCAAAAACGATAATAATTTTATTGGTTATTTTTTAAAATCATTGATTAAAAATATATCAAAAATAAAAAAATGATTAATACAATAATTTATTCTAAATTTTATTTTAAATCTTCAATTATAAAATAACCTATCATACGTTCATAATATTATCTTAAAAAGCGAATATTCACATAAAAACCCCGAGTTTGTTGGCTTTAGAAATTAGAATCGCAATTTGAAGCGGTTGACAGGCAAATCAGAACAATTGAGGACCCACCGCTTGTTTTAAATGAACAGTAAAAGCACCCTTAAGACGGGCCGGTCAGCAGACGATAACGGGCGTGATTCGGGATCGATTCAGGGAATATTAAGTTGTTTATTATTATTAAGGATGTGTATTCAGTTAATTCAATCGGTAATCAAAGTAAATCAATCGTAACTGAATTAGTAAAAATATTTAAAATTTTAGTTATTAATAGGATAAAATTATCTAAAACCGAATTAATTGAACCAAAATTATTTCGATTAATTCAATCGATTATTAAATTAATCAAAATTTATCATAATTTTGATTAAATTACATAAAAGTCACTAAATTATACTAAAATAATATTTTTAATCACTAAAGTTTATTTTTAGGCTAATTTGTTAAAAATTTAAATATCATTTTATAATATATCAAAAAATTTAATGATCATTTTATCATTTTTAAAAGTTAAATGATAAAAAATATATAATATATAATAATTATGGTCAATTCAAGTAATTAACTAATTTCGAATCGAATTAACCGATAACTATTTTCTAAAAAATCGTTAACTGAATTTACCTAAAATTAATCGACCAAATTAACCAAAATAATTTTGTTTTGATCGATTAATTCGGTTAAAACTTAATAATGCACACCCCTAATTTATACGAGATTGTTATTTCTTTTTAAAAGATAATTTTTTACGTGAGATAAATGTCTATGTTCATGATGGATCATTTATCTTAATTGTTCATCTCGATGATCTTACTCACATGCGATTAACGTGAAATTGAATAATAAAAAATCACTCTGATATTATTTGTTATAAAACTATTACTCTCTTCTCAAAATATATATATAATATACAATGTTACTATTTATATACTTTATCACACTTCTTTTTTTCTTTGATATGAGATAAATACCTTTATCTTTTCTTAAATGTGACATTATGTAACACTAGTATAGGAACTGAAAAAGAGACAATAATAATAATAAATTATTGTTTCAACTTTTAAGTTTTAAAAATTTTAAAAGTAATTAAAAATAGAAATTTAATATTTTATTTTATTTTATTAATTTTAAAATTAAAATAACTTTAAAACCAATTAAACTAAAAATTTAAGAATTAAAATTTTATTTCATTAGTTTTAAAACTAGCAAGGTCCTAAAATGAATTAATCCAAAAATAATGGAAGAAAAAATACTTAATTGTAATAATTTTCATATTATCAATGATTTAAAATGTAATTAAACTATTAATCACCCCTCCCACATTAAACATACATCCTCGCCTATAATTGTCATCTTTTTGTCTATAATTATTATATCTCTATTTATTTATGTTTCTTAATTTTTAATTTTTGTATCATATTTCAACATGCGAAGTATCATGTTTTTTAAAAGTCTTGTCTTAAAATTTGATTTCGAGTCATGCCTCTCGGTCCTCTCCAACATGACAATAAATAAATGTGTCTGACCTTGTAGTTAAGTTTATTATCAATCAGTCACGTCTAATTTTATTATTTATATGATCAAATTATAAAACCTATTAATAGATAGTTGAATTTTATTATTTATATGATCAACCCATTATTAATCATCATTAAATTAATTTATTTTATCAATCGATATTAACTTGGATATAAATATCTTGAATTGAAGATAACTAAAGACCGACACTCCTAATTTTCTCCTTATCATTTCGGCTTTTGTTTTTGGCTCTCTATCCATATCAAAACGGATAAATCATTACAAATCATCACTAACTTCGTTTTTTATCACAGTCTTTATCACCTTATTTAATATCTGAAATCTTCGATATCAATAACACTAAACTTTAAAAGAATCATTTTGAGTGATAAATAGATTATTTTATCATATTTAATTTTGTAGATTTAATTAAAAGGATTATATTTTAATAGTTTTATTTGATATTTTAATTAAATTTATTATTAATAAATCTAATATCAATAGTTATAATAAAAACTATTATTTATTTGAACAATCTTGACTCCCATTTTGAGTTTTGGTGGATTGCCTTGGCCGGAGATTAATTAAACCTATTTAAAGCAAAAAAATTCCTTTTTCTATTAAATTATAATTATTTAAAAAATATATATGGATTTGAAGTAACTGTCTCTCCACTTGATTATATAATATAAATCAACCTTACTACAATACAAAGAGATACTTAGTCGGCTTCTTCATGCATCTCGTATACTAATAGCCGCGACTGATTAACATGATATAATTTATAATATTAATAAATTTTAATTATAAAATATATATTTCAATTATATTTTTAATAAATATTTAATATTTTTTAAAGATAAATATTTACCATTTTATTTCGATTTGTTTTAATGTTAATTTGTAAAAAAAAAATTATATAATCATAGTTTAACATGCGATTTTTATTTTTAAAAATAAACTATAAAAAAATTTTAATATCTTACATTTTTTTAAAATATAAAATGGTATGAAATCTTTAAACATTAAACCCAAAATTAATGCAATTATCGTTTTTGTAACGACCCGGATTCGGATCCGAGTGTCGGGTTAACCCGAGAGTTTGGGCTTTGGTTTTGGGCCCCGAGTTTAGTAGTTTTGGGCCTCGGGTTTGTGTTGAGCCTTGTTAGGCCTTGTTGTGTTGGGTTTTTGAATGGTAGGCTAGGGGCATTCTTGTAAATGCCTAAATGGATGAAAAGAAGGGGTTTAGGATTGTTTTTCTGCAGAAAACAGAGAGTGAGGTCACTCTTGTTTTTCCTTTTCATCTTCATCTTCTTCCCATCCAAATCCCTAAAGAAAAAGGTATCATCTTTGGAGTTTCAAGTAAGAATCACATTTTGGAGGTGAAAGAGAAAGAGGCTTGTGAGTCATCATCAAGCTTAGGAAGGGGAAAAGCTTGAAGAAGTGTGGAGCTCGTTTTGGTTGTTGTTTGCTTAATGTTGGTACTCCCAACTCTTCTCTTCATCATTCTTGTCATGGTAGAATGCATTTCACGTAAATACATGTATGTGTGCTTGGTTGCATGAGCTTGATAAGCTTTAATGGTGATTCTCGTATTAATGTGTTAAATGACTGGAAATTGATGTTAAAACACTCTAATCATCTCTAGAAATGAATAGGAACACTTTAGGATTGATTGGCTTGAGTTTGGGAATGATCCTTAGAAATTTCTAAGTGAAACCTGTATCGATACACGGGTCACCGGTATCGATACCCCTGAGAGAAAATAGGCTATTGGAGAGGGGGTATCGATACAGGTATCGATACCAAACCTTCCAGTGGCATCTTCGATTCGATACCCGTATCGAAGCAGATGTTCCTTTTTTTGTTGACTTTAAAATTGGTCAAAGGGTATCGGTACCAGTATCGATACCAGTGTTTCGATACCCTCTTTGGGTGGGTATCGATACAGGGTGTTTCGATACCCCACCTAAGGGTATCGATACCCCTGCGAAAACTTGACAAGTTAAGTATTGTTTGAGGTTCGATAAGAGAGTTAAGGGTCCTAATGAATCTTATAAATAATGAAATGAATTGTTAATGCAAGATTGATGTTATAAACCCCGAACGGCTAAATTATGTTAAGTCTTGATATGTTTTGATGTGAAGATCCTAGGTGGATCATTTGTATGTGTTGAGTCCTTGTTTGATGGAAATCCGGATATCCAAAAGTGTTGCAACACGTCAAAGGCCATCCGATGTAACATTCCGAGTGATGTATTGAAGACCTTTATTCTGAGTGTTAGGCGGCCTCACTCGAAGATGTTCGATGTAACATTCCAAGCATGGGATTGGTTAGTCGGCCTCCATCCCTTATTTTTCCTAACGTTGGACGGCCTCGTTCGAAGATGTCCGATGTAACATTCCGGGCATAGGATTTGAGGGCGACCTCAATCCTGGGTGTAGGATCCCGATGCTGTGTGGACGCGGGCCTCACACTTGTGTGTTATTTGTGATGTGACGTGTATATGCTGTGTGCGATAGTATACATTGTTTATGTCATATGTTAGGCAAGCATGCTAGACCATCATATCATGCACGATATTTATATGCTTTGCTTTACTGATTTGGGGCCGAGTTCGGCGTACCCACTAAGCTTTCGTAGCTCAGCGTTCGAAATGTGTTTTCGTGCGTAGGTCAGGTGAAGTCGGTTTCTGTGGAGCATCATCGAGGTTTGGATTTCAGCATCGACTTGTGTCAGAGTACAATGATTAGATGTAGTGGGCTAGTACTTTGTCGAACCCTATATGTAATTGTAACTCTGTTTATTTTAAATTAGGTCAAATGTTTTAAATGATTTGTAATATTTGGAGCTTCGATTACTTTATATTATTTTGAGCTTATGTTTTAACTTAAATGGATTTTATGAATCGTATTTTGGACTTGAATTGGATTTTATTATTGGGCTTTCGAAAGAAAATTTGAAATACAAGTTTTGGGCCGGAGGCCCAATGTGACATCCGGGTCGGGGTGTTATAGTTTTCGATAATTTCGTTCGATCCCACCATCATCGTCATCGAAAGTCATCGCTTATTTCTTCAACTAATTATCGTTGGTAATTGACGAGAGTTGTATCAATCAGATGTTAAATGGAGAATGTGAAAGGCTTCAATCGTTTAACGTTTAATTGACATACCTCACGCAAGTTATCGACGGTGAGTGATTGAAGAAAATAAAAAGTGACCTCCGACGATAATAATTGTAGAATTTGATGAGACTATTTGTGACTGTGGTAATGCTAATTTTAAAATTTTGATATTTTAAGGATTAAGATTATTTGTAACCGTTATAATGTTATTTTGAGAGAATTCGAAAATTTTATATTTTAAAAATCATTTTTTATATTTTTTAAATAAAAAATTAAATTAAAAGATACATATCACATTTAGATTGAGTGATAAATTATTTTTAAAAATAAAAATATTAAAAAAATAACTAAATAAATTTTAAATATCTATTTTAATAAAAAAATTAAACATTTTTTCTCAAAAAATATACAACCCTTCTTTTTGATTAATCAGGTTGATAATGGTACCCAACCCAATGTGAAACTTTTAACACTATGGCTCGCCACTTGAGATATGGGCTACAGAAAATTTAAATTGGCCTTTAATCATGTCTAAACTTTATAAAGACAACCGGATGATTACCCCCTTTTTTTTTTCTTTTAAGTAATTAAAAGTATTTTTAAAGTGTTTTCTTTTTAATTCTGATCGTTTTTGGTTGTTTTTTAAATTAACTTTTTAAATTAAACTCGAAAGTTAAAATTTATGACTTTTGGTTGAAAAGTTGGTTTAAAAGTAAAATTATTTTTTATTCTTATAATATATTATTAAAATAATGTTTATACATATATAATTATAAAATAATATATATTTTATAATATTTATATTGAGAATAAAATTATTTTATTTGTAATTTATTATTAATTTGTAATTGCTATGTTCGTATATAATCTAAAATATAGTTTATATTTTTAAATTAAATTTTATAAAAATTTAAATTTTTTATTATAATTTAAGTTCATTTATACTTTACAATATCATGTCTAAAATAGACATTTTATCTTATCAAAATCACTTTTTAACATCAATAACAAATACTATCTAACTTTCTAAAATCATTTTTTTATCATACTTTTAAAATCACTTTTTCAACTGCACTTTTTAAAAGCAATGTCAAATTAAGCTTAAGACGTCCGAGTAGGGTATTTCGATGTTGATAATCTAGTTTAAAAACCATTACTTTATGAGTGTAAATTATCTGTCTCTAATTGTATTTCTATTGGTGTCTCACTTTAAATTAATGAATTTAGGGTTTAGGGTTTAAGGTTATTAATTGTGATTATGACTTAGGTAGTTAAGAGTAGAGTATATTTTTTAGGGTTTAAGGTGTAGAAAATTAGAGTTAAAATTTAAAAATTATTTTTTTTTATTTTTTTAATAAGAGACAGAAAGGGTATGATTAGTAGCCGAAGATTTCTACTCGTACTTTATACCTATAAGGTATGCTAAATCGAATCATTGAATACTACAAACCCTAATATTCTTGCCCACGTCTCCATTATCTAGAGCTGCACTTCAGGAACCAGTAGCTTTAGCCCAGTTCTGCCTTTCCTCCCCCAATATTCTTTCTTTTACTACAAAAAAAGTAGATTCTTAATATCTTGTATATATGGGGATTGGGGAACGTAGATAATGTTCCTCCATGAACTTAGGCGACAGGAATTCATCAAAATCTGAAGATAATCTTACCAAAAAGTACATCAGAAAATTATGTTTTTCACTGCACTTTTCTCTGTACAAAAATGTGTGCAATTACAATCGTGACGAGTCTGTTAAAACCATGAAGCTATAATTTCATCGCAGGAATTTGCTTTAAAACATTACGTATACAACAGTAAACATGACCTCGTTGACTTTAGGAAAAAAGACAACATGTCTGGTTTTGTGTTACCAGTGCCAAACAACACAATCTTGTCCTATCCCAAATAATTCACTGAAGATCACATGATAAGTGGGCAAGGCATGTTAGTTGAGTGGGTTCTTCTTTGGAGGGATGACAGAAGATCCTACAGTTACACCAGTTCTGGTTTGAGCCACATGAATATTCCAACTCATATACAATGTCTGTGGTATGATTATATACATGTATATTTAAGAATATGGGTCACCTGAAACATGACAAAACGTTACAGGGACATGGGAAAGAAATTGTGGAGGAAAAAAAAAGAGAAAGTTGATGATCTTCTTGTTGGAAATGTGGGCTAGGCATCACACTAACAGGAACATGTGAAGCTACAACCTCAGACGAGAGGTTGATGATCTTCTTGTTGACAATGAAAAAAAAAAAACATTCGCTTTGTCATCGTCATAAACAGGTCGGTCCTAGCACCAGCAACATCAGACTTAGAATGGACTAGCACTACTGTAACACCTAACCGACCATGATTTTTTTTTCAAGATTTTCATTTATAATATAACCCTTTTTTCAAACCATAAACTTGGTAATCATCATGGTATTTTATATCCATAAACCCCACCAATCTGAGGCCAATCCACGTATTAGGTCAACGCAGAGATGATGACAAAATTGAACCCCGAAGAGTCTTTTTCAAGTCAACTTTGCGATTTCCAGTTGTTTTTATTAATCATTTTGTGTTATACTGATATCAGCACCATTTCTTGTAAGCTGATGGGATTTCTGAATAGAAGAGAAAGCTGAACCACAAATGGTGGTCGGTGCTATATCAACGTCTCCCAGAAAGCTAAGTTCTCCACTCGCTACAGCAACACAGATATTGACATCGCTTCAGACAAGGCCATAGATTCGGGACCTTGGCCAACTGCTGCATTTCTCTGCCATCTGAATATATCTGATGAAAGATATGGTCCAGATGTAGGGAAGGCTTGGCTGACTTTCCTTAGTAAGTAATCTTTTATCTATTAATGTCTCTCTTTTCGACCATATCCATGGTCAAACTAAAACCCCACACGTCTGGCATTTGAGTTTGACCAAGAATCAATAATTTTAAACGGATGTGCTCTTAGTTTCTCTCACCTTAGTTTAGGTTTATCAAGAGAAGTCGCTTAATCTTGTTTCTAATAATTTTGATATCATTTAATTTTTTTAATGATATATAGAATACATAGGTTGAATGCTGATATTTAATGATGAATGGTTTTGGGGGTTGTTTTCTCTTCCTGTAGGAATTTGGCTCTCAACTCGAACTGCTTTTATTTTAGGAGAGAAGAGTTCAACCATGAATCTTGGTTGATTATGAAAATTAGGGTTAGGGTGTGATTTTAGGGTTTTAAAAAATAAAATTTATGCTTTAAAATTCAATTATTTAAAAAAAATTCAAAGGATGTACGATAAAGAGACGGATGATTTTTACTTCCAATTAATTCATTATAGTATCATTATAAACTCACAGTAGGAATACGATAAGTATTATTTTTTATTTAAATATATAATAGGTTTCGATTTTTTTAAAAATTTTCGTTTAAATTTAAGACAAAGTGATTAAATCAATTCTAAATTAAGTTACAGCTTCTAGTTCTTGAAAGTCGACCTCATATCCGGGATCAGAACGATGGCATCAGCTGTTCAAATCGTCAAGGTTTGTTTTGACTTTTGAGATCAGAACGATGGATGTCATTTCTTAGTAACTTTGTATATACTGTGCTGAAAGATAAGGTATTATAATATATATAATCTTTGTACTGTTGGATGGCAAACAGAGCAAACGACGACCCAAGCTGTTTTGGATATCAGCAATGGCACCTTTGACATCAGTCATTCTTGGAAGTCTTCTCGTTTATCTTACACATGCCGAGAAACACGGTGTTCAAGTGGTAAACCTTAACCTCCACACCAACCTCACTGATTGATTGCATATTATTTTACAATATTGCTTGGCTTGAAAGAAAGTATAATCAAATGGATATGGAAAATGTAATTAACTAGGAAAAAACTAATACTATATTTTCTTGTCATACAATTTACATTCTTCTTTTTTATTCATTTTGGAAGTATGAAGAACTTCTGACTTTGTTGCAACCTTATTGATGAGACAATGGCAGATAGGGAGCTTGAAGAAAGGGTTGAATCCACTGTCGTTTGGAGATTTTGTATTCACCTCTTCGTATTCGTCAACAGCTGTGCAGACCAGAATGGTCAACGGCATCATTGCCCTCGCCGTAAGCTACCTTTCTCGTTTCCGACTTCGAATGCCATCGATTTCATTAGTTTAAGGACAAATGTGTAATAATCTAGAACAAGAATTAGGGATTTCAGAATAGAATTTCAGAAGAGAGAAAATTTTCATTTCATCATAAGCATAAAAAACCGTTTCATGTCTGTACATCCTTAATAAGCTGGTACTATTCTTGTTACCACAACTGGCATAACTAAAAGGCTAATGGACTATTTAAAATGAACTATTGGGCCGGTAACCACTCAAACCCATTTCCCTTCTTTCTCCTGCCCGGGTCCGTGCTCAGCTAGAGCTCCATTGTGACACCCTCGCCCCGGGTTAGGAGATGGAGGTGTCGACCGGACATTCAAACTGGTAATTTAGACCAATCTTGTATCTAATTTCAGAACGTTTCGATTATTTTGTAAGTTAATTCAAGTCAATTATATGTAAATTCTATCAATTTTGAGGTCAATTTAAAATTTTTTCATACTTGTTCGGTTAACCATTTCGGTTCTCAATTTTTCATTCATTTATCAATTACAATCACAATTAAACGTGATCTAAATCTCTAACCAAAATTTTATTCGTTCAATCATCATTAATATTATCTTATTGATCAAGCAAATTTTCATTTTCAAGCTGAACCAAAATTAACTAGGGGTATCAATACTCCCTATAGAGGGGTATCGGAACAGGGGTATCGAACCTTAGTTCGATACAGGTCAACTATGTTGACCCGTTGACCAAGGCTAGGGAGCCTAGTTCGAAACAGGTATCCATGCAATTTCGTTACTGGAAGTCCCAATATCGAACCATGTATCGATGCTGACCTTCCTCATTAACTCGTTGACTAAGGTTGAGTAGCCTGGTTCGATACTGGTATCGATGTCATTTCGTTACTGGAAGTCCCAGTATCGAACCAGGTATTGATGCTGGTCTACTCTAAGGACTCAATGGCTTAAGGCTATAGTGGCCTGGCTCGATACTGGCATCGAACTAGGGAGATCTTAATGAAGCTCTGCATCGAACCAAGCTTCGATGCCATTTCGTTACTGTCAAGGGTGGTATCGATACCCATGTAAGTGGTATCGATACCCCTGCTCGAAATTGGCAGATTTCAAGCTTTTAAACACTTAGACTCTATCCAAAAGCCATCTATATGGTCTCAAGCTATCCTTAAACATTAAGAGGCATTTCTATCATGTTAAACATTCATGGCAAGTTACCAAGTCTAGGTTCCTTAATTCAAACCATTAATCAAGTCAATACTTATACTACTTCATTTTCCCATATCAATCAAACTAAAACCACTTAAAACCACTTAGCTTAAATGCATGCACACCTACCAAGTGCATATGACAAGGGCCATTCCAGATGCAACCATAAGCCATATTCAAAATATATGTGCAAGCCTAAACACCTCTAGCCTTAAGGCTTACATACCAATTACCATTCACAAAAGCCATATATACACAAACCATGGGACAAACCCTCAAATACAAAATGCTAACATACTATGATCACTAATGCCACCATAATCTAGGAGTTAACAAAATAATACAAAATACCATACATTGCTTGCTTGATGTCCTTGCTCCCGATCAATCTCGAACTAGCTCCTTAGCTCGATATCTTGTTAGTAGGAAGGAGGAAACGAGTGGTAAGTACTATGAAGTACTTAGTGAGGCAGACCTGGTCTAACCATATTAGACATAAAACACATAGCAAATAGCATGCTCAAAATCAAACATTATATCAAGTTCATAGCTCTAAAAGTGACATGTTTCAATTGAACAATTAAGTCAATCCATGGCATTAGCATCACTCAATATACAAAGTTATCATACTTCTCATATCAATCACAAGTCTAGCATACTATTCAATTTCATATTCTATATGTCAAGCAAAATCTATCATGTATTCGAAGCATGTTACTCATTAATCAATGCTCATTTGCAAGCTTTCATTAAACATTTCATTTCAAGGGCTACTTATAGCCAAATGCTCATTTCCAATATCAATAGCCATTTCACATTCAAGTGCAACTCTCTAGCATCAATTACATTCAATATTTTATATCAATACATGATCAAGTATCAATGCTTCTCAAGCCACTACATGTATATATAGTTCACATTTAAGCCTTTTAATCATTCAATTAAGTTCATGTGATGCCTTGGTATAGTTAGACAAGGTAAGCGAGTCAACAAGAGTGTCACGAAGACACTAACAAGAGTACCACAAAGGTACTAACCACCAAAATCACGGTACCCATAGTACCAAACAAGAGTACCGAAGTACTAAATAAGAGTGTCGTAGCACTAAACAATGAGCTCAAGACCCTAGGCATGTCGTACTACCTATGACCAACTATCAACCAAGGCTCAATAACGTTTTCATTTTCATTGATTATTATTCGAATTCATATTACTAAGTTCATGTCACCAAAGGCAAATGTTCGTAACATGCTAACATAAAAGCATCTATCATGATTCAATATATCATCCAATCATATGAACGTATAGTCATGCATATCATGTTACCGAGCAATTAATCATATCATCGTAAGCATGCATGAGTAACGTACCTGGCATTCGTAGCCGCGTGCCATACTTACCTCGGCATTTCCGAGCTATGCATATGTACTAAGCTAGTACAATCAACTAACAAGCAATTCATATCAAACAAATCATTTAACATTAGCCTCCTTCCCTTTTTATTACCAATTATAGATTAGTCTAATTGCATAATAAAATCGAATCAAATAACAAATAGATGGTTAGGACCCTAGGTCCTAACCTTAAGGTTTGCCACACTCACAATGTTTCCAAGCTATTAAGGGTTGTAGATCGCAATCCCTTTGCCTCGCTTCCTCGCTACTTCGAGCCCTTCTTGTTCCTCGATATTCTCTTCCCTTGTATTCTCTAGTAATTCATACACATATAATGTTTATTAGGATACATTCAATCATTTAATTCTAAGTGGTTTTAGACTTAACAATTGTAAACAAATGCATTTGTTCACTAGGGACAGTTTCGCTACCCTATAAAGAATCGCTTATATCTCCTAATTCCGATATCCGATTTTAGTCCATTTTACCTCTTTGGAAAGCTAGAAGAATCCTCTACAAGGAAAAATTAACCTTACATTTTAATTCATATTCAATCAGCTCCATATTTCATTCGGATCAGGTCTGTCCAGAACCGGGACTGTTCGGACAGCCCTTACGGAAACGCTTATATCTTTTTCTATCGAACTCCGATTGAGGTTCCGTAAATTTTCCCTTAAACTAGGTATATTGGAGTATCTTACTGCAAAATTTCAGCTCCTAAATCCTTCATACATGCCCTAGGGAATTTTCTCAAAAGTGCTACCTGGAATAGCATTTCTCGGCCAATTTGACTATATTTCATTTCTATGGTCTTAACCAACTTTTTCCATGTTCTTTACTCATTATTCCAGCAACCTAACATGTTCCTACCATTTAATTTCATGAACATTACTTTAGGATCACCAAAATAAACACCTAACTCATTACTTTACAAAACAATCTCTATTCTAGCTTATTCCAACTCATGGGACAACCATTGAATTCATTATTTTAGCACACTCCTTCTATCTCCTTGCAAGTTACCAATACAATAACATAATTTCTAACATTTCCTACCAAGAAATATAGTTTTTCTCTTCACTATTCAAGATCAAATGTCATGATAAATCACAAAACTAAGAATTCACATCTTGTACTTAATCGATAAATGAAGTAACTTACCAATCTAGTTGAATTTGATCTCATAGCAAAATTTTCCTTCCATGCCAAGCTTTAAACCTCCTCCAATGGCTTTTCCCCAAATTTTCTCTCAAAGCCCTCTTCTCTTTCTATTTTCGGTGGATGACAAGAACAAAGAAGGAAGGAAAATTCTCTTTCTTTCTCTTATTTTTTTTCTTAGAATTTGCCTAAGGTGATAACTATGGAAGAAGATGAATCCTTCTTTTCCTTTCCCACTTTCTCATTTTCTCGGCATAAGGGGGAGGAAGATGAAGGCTTCTTCTTTTCTTTTTGATAAAAAAATAAGTCTAATAATCATTTAACATGACAAGTGTCAAACTTGTTGGTCTAATTACCCAACTTGGCAAACCACACTTTTCTATTACATGCAAACTCTTTTACTTCGTTCTTGTTGCAATTACATCCTTAAATTGGCTTAATATTTCTCCTTTGTCTCAATTGAGTCCCTTTTATTGATCAATTAATCTATCTTGTAACATTTACTTCCCAAATAACTAATTCATCCTTTTCATTTCATGTTAAGCTTATTCCTTAACTTATATAAGACACTTAATTTCATAAAATTTCAAATTTTCTTCAATTGATTAACTTAACTATCAATTGGTCAATGGATCTATGGTGTCATCCTTCTAGGCCCTATTGAGGGTGTTACATCCATTGATCTGGCTGAAACGCTCTCGTTTCGTCTTACTCAAAACGCACCCGTTTTGCTTGGCATGTTTATCGTCACGTGCAGGATTAAGATCAGACAATGTACTTTCTCATGTCTTCTCTTTTGACTCACATTTGGTCAAAATCCCCAAATCCTCTTCGACGCTCCCTTTCTTCTTCAATTTTCCATCCATAACCATGACATCTCCCCCTTCTCCAGAGGATCCTTGTCCCCAAGGATCAAAATCTAGAAACTGCGACTTGAGAGTAGTGTAATCTTCCCAAGTGGCGTTTTCTGACCCCAGATTGGACCACTGGATGAGTAGTTGAGTTACGGCTCGATTCTGACGCTTCATCATCCTTTTGCCCAGGACCAGAGCAGGATAAACCTTAACCTGCCCATCTTCAGTTGTCTCTGGTGGCTCTAATGAGGTAACGTTTCTCTGTCCAATCTTCTTCTTTAACAAGCTTACATGAAACACCGGATGAAGCTTCGATTCCGGTGGTAAAGTCAGTTTATATGCTACTAATCCCACTCTCTGTGTTACTTTGTAAGGACTATAAAATTGGCCTGCCAGTTTCAAGTTCTTCCTCAACGCAAAGGACGTCTGACGATAAGGCTGCAACTTAAGGTATACCTCATCACCCACATTGAACTCCCTCTCTGATCTTTTCTTATATGTGTAATGTTTCATTCTCTGTTGGGCTTTGGTTAATCGCTCTTGTAGAATTTTGTGTAATTGTTCTCTCTGTGCCCTTTCTTCTTGTATGATAGCCAATGGAGTATCTAGATTCCAGAATAGGATAGGGGGCTTGTATCTGTACAATGCTTCAAAGGAGGTGACCCCAATCGTAGTGAGATAAGTGGTGTTGTACCACCACTCTGCCTGTGGCAAGAACTTGGCCCAATTGTTTGGTTTGAGAAAACACATCCCTCTAAGGTACTGTTCCAAGCATTGGTTCAGTCGTTCGGATTGGCCATCCGACTCAGGGTGATAGGATGTACTGAAGTGAGTTGAGGTTCCAGCTTGCTTTATCATCTCTTTCTAGAATAGACTAGTAAAAATCTTATACCGGTCTGAAATAGAAATCATAGGAGGTCCATGGAGTTTGTAAACTTGATCCAGGTAGGCTCAAGCCACTTTCAGGGCAGTGTATGGGTGTGATAGGCTGAGAAAATGTCCATACTTGGTAAATTTGTCGATTACCACCAAAACACAATTGTACTTGAGGGAAGTAGGAAGCCCTTCGATGAAGTCCATGGTTACTACTTCCCAAGCCTTACTAGGAATAGCTATGGGTTGTAGCATCCCTGGTTTAGCTAGGTGTTCGCTTTTAGTTCTTTGGCACACCTCGCATTGCTGAATGTATTCAACCACTCTACTCTTCATTCTTGGCCAGTAGAACTGAGCTCTCAGCCTTTGATAGATAGCTTGGATCCCCGAATGACCTCCCTGAGGGGAGTCATGCAACTCTTGCAAAACATGCTCCTTTAAGTCACCATTAGACCCCAAATACATCTTTTGTTCATATCTCAAGACTCCTTTACTGAAACTCCATCCAGATTTAGCTCCCTTATCTACTGTCAGTGCAGTAATAAGGTCTTGAGCAAACTCATCCCCAGCATAACTCTGCTCTACTTCCTGTACCCACTTAGGAATAAGTGAAGTAGCAGTTAGGGCCATTAATTCCATCTCCTCTTCTCCTTGCCTAGATAAGGCATCTGCTACCACATTGGTTCTTCCTCGCTTGTACTGGATTGTATAATCCAACCCCAAAAATTTGGTCAGTCTTTTTTTTGAATGGTGGTAGTAAGTTTCTGCTATAAGAGATGTTTTAGTGACTCATGGTCAGTCTTTATCACAAATGGATTCCTTTCTAGGTAATGCCTCCATTTAAACACAGCTAAAAGGATGGTCAAATATTCCTTTTCGTAGATGGAAAGATCCACCTCTTTAGTATTCAATGCTTTGCTTAGATAAGCCAATGGTCTCCCTTTCTGGGATAGGACAGCCCCAACTCCTTTTGCACTTGCATCAGTTTCTAAGTAAAACACCTTGTTGAAATCTGGTAAGGCCAGAACTGGGGCTTGGCACATCGATTGCTTCAACTGCTCCCAAGCTAATCTGGACTCACTGGTCCATACAAACCCATCCTTCTTCAACATATTTGTCAAAGGCTTACTGATCTCACCATAGCCTTTTATGAATTTTCGGTAATAGCCTGTCAGCCCTAGGAAACCCCTTAAGGACTTAAGGGTCTTAGGCAAAGGTCACTGTTTCATTGCTTCCACCTTGGCAGGGCCAGTAGCTACCCCTTGGGCTGAAATGATGTGACCGATGTATTCCACATGATCCTGCCCAAAGAAACATTTCTTTTGTTTAGCAAAAAGTTGATTCTTCCTGAGCACTTCTAGGACCACCCTCAAATGCTTTCCATGGTCTTTTAGGTTTTTACTGTAAACCAAAATGTCATCAAAAATACTAACACAAACTTCCTCAAGTACGCCCCAAATGACTCATTCATGAGTGCTTGAAAAGTGGTTGGGGCATTGGTCAAACCAAAGGGCATAACTCTGAACTCATAATGCCCTTGGTGTGTTCTGAATGTTGTCTTAGGGGTGTCTTCTAGCTTGACTCTTATCTGCCAATAACCTGATCTTAAATCCACCTTTGAAAAATATTTTGCCCCCTTCAATTCATCTAAGAGGTCTTCGACTACAAGGATGGGAAATTTATTCTTTTCAGTAGCAGCATTAAGCTGCCTGTAATCCATACAAAACCTCCAGCTTCCATATTTTTTTCTCACCATTAAGCAAGGTGCAGCAAAGGGGCTCTTGCTAGTTTGGATTACTGACTGGGCCAGCATCTTTGCAACTTGTTTTTCTATTTCTGTCTTTTGGTGGTAAGGGTATCTATAGGACCTGAGATTAATAGGTTTGTCCCTGATTTCAGCACAATTCCATGATCATGATTCTTGATTAGGGGTAGTCATTTAGATTCAGCAAAAACATCCTCATACTCTTTAAGGATTGGAACCAAAGAGTCTGGAACTCTTGTTTCCTCCTCCTCTAGAGACAGTAGATAAATTTCTCCAAAACACTCGGGCTCTCTCTCTAGTAACTTCTTTATTTTTTTCTCTGGAATACATTTAATTCCTTGTCCCCTTTTTTCTCCTTGTAGCATTATGACTTGTCCTTCCTTCTCAAACTGTAGGGTCATGTTCTTGAAATCCATAAGTATAGGACTGTACTTGCTTATCCAATCTACCCCTAAAACCATGTCACTTCCCCAAAATTCAAAACTCTAAAATTGTGCTCGAATTCTTGACCCTGCATCTTTCATTTTAACTGATTGCTCTTGGCAGTACTGTAGAGTTTCTCCCCATTGGCTACAGTTATTGCTAAGGGCTGAGTATTCACCAATTCCACTCCCTCTTTTGCCCATGCAGTAGTGATAAAACTGTGTGTACTCCCACTATCAATGAGGATGCTTAGATGTCTAGTTTCTCAGTAAGGGCATTCATTGAGATCTCTAGTTTCTCCTTCTTGTTCTTCTCACCCTCAGCTTCTTTCTCTTCTTCCTGTTCCTCCACTTTTGATTCTTCTCCTTCTTCCTCCATCATATGCAATTGTCTGCCTTTGCATTGATGTCTTGGGTTATACTTCTCCCCACACTTGAAGCAGAGGTTGTGTGATCTCCTATAGTCCATTAGGGCTTGTTTGTTGTTTTGTGGATTGTTCATTGTTCTCGCTACTGGATTGGCCTCTTGTGTCTTCTGGTGACTTTGTTGAGAAGTAGAAAATAAGCCTCTAGAATATTGTCTCTTTCTCTTACTTTCAATCTCTTGTGATAGTTCCAGCAACTTGGCCTTTCTAAAGGCTTCTGACAGCTCTTTGGGAGGGTGAACCTTAATTCTGTGTCTGAGGTCTTCTCTTAGTCCACTTATGAAGCTGGACACGAAATAATCTTTTCCCAGGGAGGAGTTCATCTACAGCATATGAGGTTTAAGTTCTTCAAACTTATCCTGGTACTCTTCAACTGTTGTCTTCTGCACCAACTTGTTGAACTCTTCAATTACATCACTGAAGTCCTTGTCACCAAATCTGTGGCTTAGGTCAGCCACAAATTCATGCCAGTTGATTCTGTTCTTCTGCATTACGTAATCATCAAACCATACTTCTGCATTTCCACTCAAGTGCATGGTTGCAAGTTCCATTCTTTGTTCAACAGGAATGTTAAAAGTGGAAAAATATTTTTCACAATTCCTGACCCAACTCCTGGGATTTTCACCCTCGAATATAGGCATCTCAATCTTTGGTTTCAAGTTTAGGGTGGCCTAGAAACTATCTTGACTGACCCTTTCTACCTTAGGTACCTCTTGTAGCATCGAAGTATCTCCCTTTTCAGACCACTGTCCCCCTAGTTTCAGTTTTTCATTAGGCATTCTGTTGGTTTGTGGTTTTTGGAATAATACCCCTGGTTCATCTAATCTCATATAGTAATGTTCCTTATCATCAAGAAAGGTAACCTGAACTGACCTTTTTCCTTCTTGTTTTGTCTGGTCATTCACAGTTGGTTTTCTTTCCTTTTCAAGTGTCTCTGATTCCTTTGTGAGCAATCTAATGATCTTCTTCAAGTCTGACTGGGTTTCATCAAGTCTTTCCTCAATCTGACTCATTCTGCTCTCCAGTGAGCTTTTCTCAGTTTTCAAGTCGTTCAGCTGTTGTTGAAGAGCTACCATTTCAGTTGTAGTGTCCACCATTTGCACCTTGTTTGCTCTATCCAGATTGTTGGGTCCGATTAAACCTGACTCTGGCTACCAAATGTAATAATCTAGAACAAGAATTAGGGATTTCAGAATAGAAGATGAGATTTCAGAAGAGAGAAATTTTTCACTTCATTCATCAAGCATAAAAAACCGTTTCATGTCTGTACATTCTTAATAAGCTGGTACTATTCTTGTTACCACAACTGGCATAACTAAAAGGCTAATGGACTGTTTAAAATGAACTATTGGGCCGGTAACCACTCAAAACCGTTTCCCTTCTTTCTCCTGCCCGGGTCCGTGCTCAGCTGGAGCTCCATTGATCTGGATGAAACGCTCCCGTTTCGTCTTACTCAAAACGAACTCGTTTTGCCTGACATGTTTATCGTCACGTGCAGGATTAAGATCAGACAGTGTACTTTCTCCTGTCTTCTCTTTTGACTCATATTTGGTCAAAATCCCCGAATCCTCTTCGACGCTCCCTTTCTTCTTCAATTTCCCATCCATAACCATGACAAAATGTGACTTGATTGTATTGGTTGCTTGGTGTGATTACAGGAAGGAATAGCACTGGGGAGAAGTTTCGCAATGTTCAAGCAGTACCATATTGATGGGAACAAAGAAATGGTAGCTATTGGGACCATGAACATTGTTGGTTCTTGCTTTTCTTGCTATCTCACAACAGGTGAATCTTTGCTGCTGTTTTTCTTAAAGCCTATCTAAATTTATTCTTTCTTTTATTTAATGATTTGCTAATTGTGGCAATGGTGTTGATATATTTTCAGGGACATTTTCTCGGTCGGCTGTTAACGTCAACGCAGGATGTAAAACGGCGATGTCGAATGTTTTCATGGCCATTGCGGTTATGTTCACATTGCTCTTCCTAACACCACTGTTCCATTACACTCCCCTCGTGGTGTTGTCTGCAATTATGATGGCTGCAATGCTTGGCCTCATCGATTACGAGGCTGCAATTCATCTTTGGAAGGTTGATAAATTCGATTTCATGGTGTGTACGGGTGCATACCTCAGTGTTGTTTTCGCAAGCGTGGAGATTGGCTTAGTCATAGAGGTATGATCATGCATATATCAACGGAAACATAACTGAAAATAAACTTATTTCCTTCAACAAGAACATAATCCTCAAATAATTCTGTGTAATAAAATGCAGGTTGCAATATCTGTGCTGAGATTGCTGCTGTTCATTGCGAGACCAAGGACCTTGGTTCTCGGTAACATTCCGAATTCCACCATCTACAGAAACATTGAGCAATATCCGGCAACAAACAGTGTCCCTGGGATTCTTATACTTGAGATTGATGCCCCAATTTACTTTGCTAATGCAAGCTACCTAAGAGAATGGTACTTGAATTTGATTGCTTAAAAACTATCTTAAAACAGCACTGAATCTATCAGACATTTTAATTTGATCAAATGGATTGTTGATCTTATCAGAATCTGAATCTCAAGGTGGATAGATGAAGAGGAAGACAGGCTGAAATCTGCAGGGGAAACAAGCTTACAGTATGTTATACTTTATATGACTGGCGAGTGATTCATCCATGCAGCAATAACTGCAGCATATTATTTACAACATTTAAGAACAAAGAATTTATAGAAAATCTCACATTTTTGGTTTCACAGCTGTTGGTAACATTGATACTAGTGGAATAAGCATGCTTGAAGAAGTGAAGAAAAATACTGACAGAAGGGGGCTCAAGGTATTTTCTCTTACAATTTACTTGGTAATATTGTGTAAAATTAATGGAAGAAAAACTTACCAAATTTATCATTGTGCTTGTGTAGCTTGTTTTGGCCAACCCTGGAGCCGAAGTGATGAAGAAACTGAACAAATCTAAGTTCATAGAAACAATAGGGCAAGAATGGATATATTTGACAGTAGGAGAAGCTGTAGAAGCCTGCCATTACAAGCTTCAGACATGCAAACCAGACTCCACCAATGTGGAACCACAGCCATGGAACAATGTCTAAAGCTTAACAGATTTTTGATGTACCTGGAACATGATTTTTCTTTTTATGTATTGATTAGAGTTCAACTCTGCATCCGAGAATCAAGATGCATGGCTAAATTAAAGCTTTAGATGCTTCAGTTGGAAGTAAGAGGTCCATTTTCCCTCTTCCAAAAATAAGCAAGTTGTAGAGCGATACATATCGTGGCAATGAAGCTTTAAGAAAAAAAAGAGAGCATGAACAAATGCTATTAACACCATTAATGCTACTGTGTGAACAATCAGTAATTTGTTTTCTGAATAAGTTTCTCAACTCAAGTAAAGAGTAGAACCATTTGGCAACAAATCAAATGAAATTGTTCTTGACACTGTACCACATTTTTTACCACAGCAACTGCAGCAACTTGGGAACAGTACAAATTTCCAAGCATGGTAATTCCCACATTTCCTTGCAAATGAGTTACACACCAGTCCATAATGAAATACTTAAACTGCTAAACATCTCTTAAAGAAATACACAAAAGATTAAAGCATACAGAAACAACATATATAGACTTTGAAGAAAACAATAAGCCAAAGTAAACAAACATACAGAGAAGGAAACTTTTAGGCTATAAAAGTGCAGCTTCTTCCATGAGATAGTGCCTGTAATAAATAGCAGGAAATCTCTTAAAAGTAAAAGAAGAAGAAGCTTGTATAAGAAAATAAATACATGCAAAACACAAAACTAGCAAGACAGATTTATGGACAATGCAATAAAAGCCAAATTATTGGTAAACTGCTGAAAATGTATTGTCCGATGATAAGTAATTGCCTCAATTTTCTTTAGTTGGGGGTTGCACGCATGAGCAGAAGTGAGATTTCTTCTTCTTATGGCTGGTTTTCACCCCACCATAAAGATAGTCCCGCAATAAAACTCTTCTTTTATACTCGGAGATTCTGGTTTGGGCTTTGCTTTTTTGTTTATCATCAAGATTCAGCAAGAGAAACTGTATCTTTTGTACCTCCAACTGCAACCGGCCAATCTTTTCAGACCCCCTTTGAGCTTGTTCTGATATTCTCTGTTTCCTTACATTCGAATTATCATCTGGTTCTAGTGAAGATTTTACATCAAGAGACCAGGAACCATCACCAACATGTGTTATCAATTCGCGATTCACATCAAATAGCTTCATGATGGCTTCCTCGGCTTCTTCTAGCTGCTCTTTCACTGTACCATATTCAATTCCTTTGCCCTTATTGCCTGTCTCAGTTATCTCTACCTTCTTCTTCAGGTCCTGCACAGTTATTTGAAGGTTAGCCAACTTTTGTGCATCAGAATCAAGTCTTTGTAAAATCTTCCTCTTGCTTCCGTTGTGGTTGGGCTCTGAAAATCTCTTAGAACTCTCTTGATCTACACCCAACTCCTTCACAAGACATTCTGTAGAAGGAGTTCTGCCTTTGCGGGACTTCACTGTTCCAATCTGTTTGTAGTCAGTTGGTGCAGTGGTCATTTTCTGGGCGTTTCTGGCTTTCATGTCGATGTTATTAGCATCACTGTCGGTGGTTTCCCACAACTCGAACATCTGAGCATCAACCCCTGCTGCAGTTCCTCTCCTGCTTAAATTATAGGATGAGGACTCAGAATCAAGCATGATATCTTTTGTCATCATCTCATTTTCTTCAGATATTTCAGCTGTTGGTCTCTGTATGCTGACATTGTTACTGAGCCGATGGCTGAGTTCCTCCCCTTCTTGTCTAGCATTTATCTGCCTCTTCGCTCTAACACTTTCTCGACTAGAGTCGCTTTCAAATTTTAACTCTTCAATCTGTTTCGTAGCACTCTCTAGTTTGGAATTGAGATTTAAGTTTTCCAGCATTGCAAGCTTTTCCATTTCCAGAACTGCTGCTTCAATAGCTTTAATTCTCATATGGATACCCTGCAAGTCGGAGAAACCACCGGGAATCGAGGCAATTTGAACTTCACTTGTTTGTTGACAGTTTTCAGCATGCAATTCAGCTCCCAGATTGGCATCCTGGAAAAACAAGACATTATAATCAAAGCTCATAACCATTTGAGATCCATGACACTGTTAACATAAATGATAATTTACCGACAAAGTCGCATTTATGTCCAACATATTAAGATCTATGTTCTAAACAGAACTAGCTTACACTTTGGCAAAGTTTTGACATACTTTCAGTAATGAAAAACTTAAGCTATATATTCAACCAAATAGAATGAAGTTCATATTGCTTTGGTTTATTAAATTTCAAATTCAAATATGAAGTCATAAGAAAACAAACATTACCTTTACTTCATCATGACCTGAGGGAAGTTTAGGGTGCAAGAGAGTTCGACTCTCCAAAGATGTCACGCTATCCATGAGAGAAACAGTTGCAGGAACATATGCTGCCAACTGAACTTTAAGGCCTTCATTCTCACTTTCTAAGATTCCAACACTTCTTTCCAGCTCTTCTACCTCCGTAGCTTTGGAATTTCTTCTACTTTCATGGACGTCACATTCCTTACTGAGCTCATGAGCCTTCTCTTCAAAAATTGCTTCACGGACAGCTGAAGACTGAAGCTCACCATACCATGCAGTAGCCTGAGTTTCCCAGATTTCAACTTCATTTCTTCCCTTTTGTAGCTCAAGGCTCAAACTCTCCTCCCTATGTTTGCTTTCTTCAAGTTCCTCATTCAATTTCAACAATTCAACCGCAAGTTTCTGATTTAACAGGCGAATGCTTTCAGTCTCCTTACTTTGATGATCATAGTCCACAGAGAATTTCATAATTTGCTTCTTTTGATCTTCTCCTATCAGCTTGACCTCATCATATTTAGTCTGCAGATCCTTCAAAGTTTTATGCAGTTGGGCTCTCTCCTCTTGAATTGCACCGAGCTTTTGTTCTGCTTCCAGTAGCGCAAACTCCTTCAGACACAACAGGTCCTTCCCCCTTGCAACTTCACTATTTAACTGATCACCAACAGATCTAACTGAAACTAGTTCATTCTCCAATATTTTCATTGAATCATTGAGATTTGAGTTTTCCATTTGTATATCTTCAAGTTGCTTCACCATTATCTTCAATTTCCCCTCAAGGTCACTATTGACACATTTGAGTTTACCCAGATTGTCACTGAGATACTTTATATCTTGAAAATTATCAGCAATAATATCCTTCAAAATAAGAGAAATGTTACTTTGAGATATCACTTCTGAAATTACAGCAGAATTTTCCTCTTCCAGATCATGTTTCTGCTTGTCCAAGTCTAAAACTTCCTTCATCAAAGATCTTTTTTCATTTAGCACCTTGCAGTTGTCTTCCAGTGAAGTCTGATATTGCCTTTGCAAGGCTAACAGTTGCCCACGAACACACATCAATTCAGCCTGCAAACTTTCTTCTCTTTGGCCTCCCTCTACCATTTTTGATCTCAGCACTTCATTCATATCTGCAAGTTTTTCAGCTCTTATCTGCAACTTCGAAAAGTGCTCAGATTGAACATTCAATTCCTCATACAATGAATTCTTTGCTTCGGCAAGTTTTTCCGCCTCTAGTTTCAGTTGCCCCAGCAGTGCAATAAGAACTGAATTCTCAATTACAAATTGCTGGTTTTCATCCAGAGAGTTTAGAAGCGAATTTTGCATCTCTTGGAGTCTGCCAAATACACGGTCAAGAACTGATTGGTCTTGATTGATCTTATCATTGTAACCATGGATATCATTAGCATCAAGAGTCCTCAACAACTGATAAAGCCCCATTCTCAGTATGGTAATTTGATCAAATAAGGATTTTATCTCCATCTGCTTTTCAGAATTTCCGAGCTCCAATTCAGAGATAAGTTTTTCTGATAATTCGGAAGCTTCCAAGAGTTTCCTACACTCGAGCAATAGGGACAAATTCTTCTCTTCCAGATCTTGTGCACATTTCTGCAAGATGAAAACTTCTACCTGAGAACTCATGGCCTTGTCTTGCTCCTCTTCAGATTCTTTCTTCCTGAATAGACTTTCTCCTTGCAGAAAATGGATCTGAGATTCCATGGCAGTTTCTTGGGCTTTACTCAACTGCACAAAACTGGCATGTTGTTGCATTTCAGCCTCTAGCGACATTTGTAGCTCTTCCACTTCACTTAGTGTTGATTCTCTCTCTTTCTCCAGACCTACATATTTTTCTTCTAGTCCCTTGTATCTTTCCTCTAAATCTTCTAGCCTTTTCTGACTACCATCCAACCGAGAAATCAAATCTTCTCTCTCTGTTATAAGGCCAGACTTCTCATCACCAAGCAACATGCAAGAGTTTTCTAAGCTCGTTAATTTTTCCCTTGATCCTTCAAGTTCGGCAATAGCATCAGAAAGTGTATTCTCCAGAAAATTATTCTTCTCAGAAAGCTTCTCTAGATTCTCGGTTGTCATCAGTAACTGACAAATGAGTGTGTCCTTCTCAGCAGCAAGGGTGGTCTTCTCACTCAAAAGTGATTGACAGGATTCTTCCAATGTCTTTACTCTCCCCCGAACACCTTCTAACTCGACATTCAAATCCGAGAGTGAATTTTCTAAAAAGGCATTCTTTTCAATAAGTTTCTCCAAGATTTTCAACTTCTCAAGGAGGGCCAGCTTTTCATCTCTTTCTTTTTCGCAGACATCTTTAAGCTCTGTGTTCTCATCCTGCAATTCCTTCACCGAGGATGCAAAGTTTTCCGGATTTAAGCAAACTGACTGCAGCTGCACTGTCATATCCCGGTGTCTCTTGTTTAAGTCATTGAGTTCCTCTTTCAAACAGTAAATTTCTTGCTGAAGAGCATTTCGTTGGTCCACTCTAAGTTCAACTTCAGACTCAAGTTTTGCTATAGTCTCCCTTAAGCTTAAAATCTCATCTTGCAAATTCTTGACGGACAGAGACGAACTTAAATTGAGTTCGTTTAGGCTCGTGTTCTCCTCCTTGACCTTCTGTAGTTCATTCTCTAAACCCTGATTACGAGTTTCAAAGTCCTGTAAAATTTGAGTCCTGTTCTGAAACTCCATAGTGAGAGATCTGAGTTCTTCCTGAGATTGAGAGTGCAAATGCTGGAGAGTTTGAAATGCTGTTTCAGCCTCCATAAATCTCAGGCGTTCCTCTTGTATAGAGGTCCAAAGTCTCCCCAACTCCTTCTGTTTCTCTGTTAGTTCTTGGCTTTGATTCCCCATCTTCTGCACCAAAGACTCCACCTCAGTATGCAGACTCTGATTGGTTCTCTCCAACAGACTACACCTTTCTTCAGCACCTTTTAACTTAGCAGCCCCATTATCCAACTCAATTTTAAGCCTTTGAGCCTCCTCCTCGGCATATTTAAGTCTTTTTTCCAGGATAGCAATCGTCTCCAAGCACTGCTGGTACTGAAGAGCAGCTGCTTCCTTATCTTTGGTCAGCTCAGCAACTACTTGCTTTAAAGTGTGAACTTCACTTTCAGCCTTCTCCGCTCTTTCTGACATCCTGCTGGCACTTACTTGAGCATTTGATAATTTTTTGTCCAGATTGCTTATTGTCTCTGAGCACTGCTTGTATTGAGCAAGAGCATCCTCCTTTTCAGCTTTTACTCTAGCAAGGTCCAGCTTTAAAGCTTGAGCTTCTGTCTCGGTTTTACTAGCTCGCTCACTCAGTTCTCCAGCATCTTTTTGAGCATGAGTAATACTATTCTGAAGATTGTTGATCTTCTCCAAGCACTGGTGGTATTGAGCAAGATTAGCTTCTCTTTCGGACTCTAATTTGGTTAGGGCATCCTTCAAATTCTGAACTTCAGCTTCGGCTTGACTTGCACGTTCATTAAGCCCCTTAGAATCTTCTTGTGCCCGAGAGAATTCTTTCTCTAGAGTGGACAGTCTTTCCAAGCTCTGTTGGTACTCAAGTAGGCCAGCTTCTTTTTCAGCTTCCATTCTCGCAAGAGCATTCTTCAAGGTTAAAATCTCCATCTCAGCTTTACTCACTCGTTCGGACTCAGATGGGACTCGAACCCTGATGTCGGAACTCCCACTGTCTTGCAGACTTCTTTCTTTCTCCTCTACATCATGAAAGAAATATTTCAGACCTTTTCTGGCCATTGGAGATTCAGAATCTTCTGTGAATGCTGCAATCCTCTTGGTAGAAAGTGAAGGGATTCCCACAGCATCCTTCTGCAACTCATCAGGCTCCAAAAATGCTCGTACGACTGGTGTCATCTCATGTGTATGGAGATCTACCTCAGTAGTAGAACCTCCCAGTGTGTCATCTGCAAATACTATGGGAACTTGGTTCGGGAACACTTCTGCCATGGTCCGATGAGCCTGACGAAGCACCCCAGTTGCATGATCGTATCTTTCAGCCAATGCACGGTATGCTCGATAAAACTCTTCTACCAATTTCATTAACTCCGGACGCTTCTTGTAATACATCTCTGCTCGCCTAGCAAAGGAATCAGCATCTTCTTCAATGAGCTTGATCATTTGCTTGACCTTCGTATCCATATCTATTCAAGCATAAGATATTTCGATCAGTCAAACTACAGATATAGAGAAAGAATGAAAATTCCAATGCTGCAATCAAACAAAATTATAAAACCAGTTAAAGAGGCAAATCTTATTGGATTCCATAATCAATTTAGCTCTTTCAAACTCGGTTTCATTAATGAAAGCCACCAAGCAAACTCAATACAGATTTACCAAGCTACTAAACCAAGTTCCCATACACATTTTAACAAATCTTTAACACTCAACTGTTTACAGTTCATCATATGTTACTTATCAAGCTTCTAAAGGCGATGATCGAATTACCTGTGAGATTCTCCTGGAGCCATTTTGAATTTTTCCGGCTTATGTGGCTGTTCCACCACCATGAGTACATGCCTTTAGAATCCTTATGATTCACAGTTGCCATGACTTTAGTCCTCAACAACACCGCTTCCTGATTCCGGCCACGGATAAGAATTCTTAATTACCAGAACTAGGTGATGTATCAGCCCGGAACAAGTTTCTTATACTACAAACAAACCACTTCGATATGGACAGATTAAATGAAGTCTTGAAATCTCTCAACCCTTAGTGCCAATTTCCTAATATCAACAAACCAAAACAATTCAGTTCTAACATGAAGGAAAAAACATTACTTGATCACATGATCAGAAAAAGGCACAAAAATAACATGATCATCATAATCCAACGGTCACAAATACATGAAGGAGCAATATAGTAACCGATAACTGTTGCATCCAAAACTGTCACGAAGTCACCAAATCAAGATAACGCATAATTAAAACAGGTAAGAATCTGGTCAAAAAAACGCTTAAAAATAAATTTCAGATAAGAACCAGCAACATAACATAGAAATCATCGACATGAAATTAGTTAAACTTCATCATAATTCAACAACTGAATTATCTGATCAATAACAAAAACCCTAGACTATAAAAAGAAAGAAAATTGATATGCAAAACCATTAAATGCAGCAAACAAAAGCTTACGATCATTTTTCTTACTTTTTGAAGAAAACTGGTTTCTGGGTTTTGATTATAATAAGCTGTAGATGAACAAAAGAATAAAGATCAGATTCCCGCCCCCCCTCTTTCAACCCATTTACCGAGTGATCTTCCTCTGTTACGACTCTGCTTTCTTCTGGGTTTGTTTTGGCTGATTTAATATAGTGTTTTTTGGTGCCTTTTGAGAAAGATTGGCAATGAGGAAACGGAAAGAAAACAAGACAAGAAAGATGGCCTTAGGAAATAAATAGAAAGGGAAAAATAAATAAATAAATTGGTATTTATTCCCTTTGAGTTCCATTGACGTCTTTAAAGAAAGAGAAGAGGTTGACAGGCAAGAACGAATCAACTGTTCTGGTGGAAGGAAATGACGATGTTGTCCTTGGCCTTTATGGTTTCAAAATTGTCTTTTTCTCGTTTTTCTTGATTAAATATATTAAATTGATTCTGATAAAAAAAAATGTGTCATTTGAATAATCGATCATATTTATATTTTTTTATTTTATATAAGTTTAATTTTTGGATAAAATAATTTGAATATATTTTTATTGTATAAAAAAATATGTGCAGGAAATTTTTAGTTAAATTTTATAAATAAAGTTAGAGGAGTTAAAATAATTATCTATAATAAATATTTATAATACTAAATTTAAGATTAATCGATTAATGTTATTTAAATAACATAAATTATCTATTTAATCACTAAAGTATTAAATTAATTATATTTTAATCATTAAATAAAAAAATATATTAATTATATCATTAATATTTTATTTTACTATCACTAAATTCGCTAAAATAAAATATTAATGATTTAATTGACATAAATATTTATATAATAATAAAATTGAATAATTATTATAATTTAATTATTCATATGTAGTTTATAGAAAAAATAACTATATTAGTGCTTTTGCATGGATTTTAGGGAAATATAAAAAGACAGACATTGTGTTACCGTGTCAGTCAAAGCCACTTTGATTCTTTGGTTTATCGAATCTTAATCACGATTATAACTGATGAAATTATGTAAAATTTTTAAGGAAAAAATCATTTAAAAATATTAAAAGTGACGATTAAGAGATTTTTAAAAAAAGTAAAATATCATTATTTATTGGAGTTTTAGCTTTATATATAACTGTTAAGATGTAATTTATTGATCGAGTAATTTAAATTATGATTGATTCTGTATTGTATATTTAATTTTGATAGGTAAATCTTTTAATAAATATATATATAATATCTTGAACTTAAATTTTTTTATGTAAAATTAAATTATTTGTCACGTAAATTATTCTTAATCACGACGACTATTATACTTTAACACATAATAAATGTAAAAAATATATATAACTGTTTTTTAAGAATTAAAAATTAAATTTATAATAATCGTATTCTTTAATTTTAAATCATAAATTTTATTATTTAAATCTTGAACTAATCCTTATATCTTAAATTAAACTTATATCCTTTAAAATAAATTAAATCGAGCTTTAAAAAAGGAATAAAATATATAAATTAAGGTTGCGTTTAGCATTGCGTTTTAAATATTTTTTGGGCCAAAAACTAATTTAGAACATAGAAGCAATGTTAAACAATTAACTTTTAGTGAAAAAACTACGTTTGAAAAGTGTTTTTCAACTCAAACACAAAAGCTAAAATTTTTAGCTTTTACGGTTAGAAAAATGTTTTTAGGAGTCAGATTATAATTTTAACCTTTATTTACTATATTTTATTATAATTTAATTTTTATAAATACATAATTATATTTAACATAAATTATTTTTTTAGTTCAAAAATTATATATTTTCTCAAAAGTACTTATGAAAAGCACTTTTCAAAAATAATTTATGTATTTATTTATTAATATTTTTAAATTTTATCATAATTTAAGTTAATATTATAATATAAAACAATTTAATCTCATTTAAATATATATTTTTATTTATATTATCATGTCTAAAATAGTATTTATTTTCTCAAAAACACTTTTTGACAATAATATTAAACACATATATCTCAAATTAAAATTTTTTAAAAAAAAATTCACCATACTTTTTTCACTATATTTTTTATTTTACTTTTTAAAAACAATGATAAATTGACCCTAAATGTGAATCCGAATGAAGGGTAGTTTTGGTAAATAAAAGTAGTGGGATTCCTGAGTGGGGTAGGCTGATGTGTCACGGCGTACTTCTTTTGAAAAGTGTGTGCGGTGGACTGGGTTCCTTTCCTTCCTTATGCGGTGGTCGGTCGCCTTCCGTCACCACTACAAAGAAAAATTCCCCAGGACACTTATGATGACCACGTGGACAACTTTAAAAAATTAAAACCATTTTAGTGGTTATAACACATGAAAGGTGCACGGCATGATGAATATACTATATTTAGTATAGTTCTTTTTTATTTTGGTAAACTTTAATTATTAATATTATATTCAAAAAGGGAAAAGAAAACATATAAACTATTCAAAAGATATAGACCAAGGAATATATTATTAGAAAAAATTTTATAAATCAATCACTCAATTTTATTTTTAAATTTACTTCGTCTTTAAAATTTTAAAATGCTTAATTTATTTATTAAAATTTTAAAAATCAAATATTTTTTATCATTCTATTATTTATCATCATTATATATATATTATTGATGATGGTCATTCGCTTTATTTTATCCCATAAATTCAAACAAAATATTTATTTTATCAAAAAGTGTCCGAAGTCTAGGGATCAAATTTTTAAAAAAAATTTATTGATTCCTTTTTTCCGTCTTTAAATAAAATTTATTTTTTAACATATTATTTTTCTCATAAACGAGAATCATCAAAAAAATAATGAAAAATTGGTAAACCTTAAAAGAATACTTAATCTCTAAATTTTAGTGAATATTTTAGATATTTTAAAATTTTAATAATAAAAAATAGAAAATAAATGTTAAGTGTTAATTTATGTAATTTACGCTTTATTACTATGGGTTCACATGCCAAAAGTAATTATGATGCATTCATCACTCAACCGTGATCACATAATATGTGACGGCCGCGGCCACTGCAACTGCCAGCGGTGCATTGGCCACTTTTATTCTATGGAAAAGAACTGCTTGACGGTTCAGATGGCTCAATCATGACGACAGGATAGGCAGCTGAAAAAGGCTCACTATAGTTATTAAATTATGCGTGCTATTATAGTATTATTAATATATTTGCACCGGCCTTAATAGTTGAAAGATCGATTATTATTTTTAGAAGTTATAGGTTCGAGTATTAATAATAAGATTAATCAATTAATATTTAGTGGTTGAGAGTAGGGGTGGACAAAAAATCTGATTACTCGGTCTCGGTTCTAGATCTGATAAAACCCGATAATTTTTATTTAGTATTAATTCCGATAGGATCGAGATTGGATCCAAAATTTAGGTCTCGATCATAACTGGGACTGAATCTTGATTTTTTAGATCCGATACCTGATGGGTATTCAATAGAACCGGGACCAATACCAAATATTCGGTATTGATTTTCTTTTGTTTATTTTTCTTATCAAATTTTCTCTTTATGTATGAATATTATGAATATGATTAGTTTTAAAACTTTAATTTTCAAGCCTACAATGTTCTAATTTTATTATTTAATATTATTATTGATGGTTGATTTTTTTCCTTTAATTACTCAATTTTTTTAAGAATAAACTAATTGACAGGGTATCCTGTATTGGAATCGATTCCCACCAATAACGAGATCGGTTCTTGAAATTTAGAATCCGATGTGACCGAGACCTGGACTGATTCCAATTTTTAGGAACCGATGGTTACTGGGACAGAGACCAAGATCAATTCTATTCAAATTGGTCGGGTACCCGACATTTCTCACCTCTGGTTGAGAGTATACATTATAACAGATACTACTGTAATCATTGAATAGCTAAATAAAAAATGAAATACTTATATTTATTTATTTATTTTTAATTAAATAAATAAATAAATAAGAATAATTAAATGAATATAAATTTTTATACCCGTTTATAAAAAAATTCATATTTGTTAGTTAAAAAGATAAACTAATGTAAATAGAGATAAACGAATAAATATAAAATTATATATATAAATAAATTTAAACGAATGAATATATAAATATAAATTTATTTTTTTAATATAATACTTTTATTATAGAAAATGATAAATATAAATCTGTATATAAAAAAATTGAATGAAAATAAACGGTATTTGTATTAAAATTTAATAATTAACTAAATTATATTAAAATTAATTATATAAATAATAAATTAATATATAGATATTTTTAAATACATTTAATAATATTATGTTAAAACTTACTTTTTATAATTTAACTAATATTAATAAACTATTTTAACCAGGATCCAACGCAATCATATCTTTATATGTTATTTTATCTATTTAGATAATTTAATAATTATTAATTATTAATTAATTTTATCAAATATTTTTATATAATCCATTAATTAAATAAATTATCAACGACCAGCGCAAAGAATATGTACCCAATCACGCGTTCTGCATAAATAAATCAATTAAATTTAGTTGACTAAAAGATTTGGCTATCAATGCCAAGGCAAGGAGGAAAATGGGTTTGATCGTTGGGC
Source organism: Abelmoschus esculentus (assembly GCA_035048815.1). NCBI lineage: Eukaryota > Viridiplantae > Streptophyta > Magnoliopsida > Malvales > Malvaceae > Abelmoschus > Abelmoschus esculentus. Next base: position 13,923,297 of record JAUCBN010000031.1, read on the forward strand.
AACAAAGTTAATCTGATTTATTTTAAATATTTTTAAATCGAATTAGATTGAGTCAATTTTTTATTTTAAATTAAATCTTTTAATTATTTTAAATTTAGTTTCATTAGTATCTAGACGTGATAACATTAGAAAAACATGTTGTGGACAAATTTTTAAATGTTTTTCTCTATCTTTCAAGTTGATATTTTACAGTTTTTTAAACATAAAATATAACAAATTAAAAGAATAAGGTTTTCGTGTGCATCATATCTTTAAACTTAGGGTGAGCAAAACTCGACTCGATTCGAAAAAATCGAATAATTCGATTCGACTTGAGACGAAAATACTCGACTCGTTTTGACTTGACTCGAAAAATTTTCAAATAAAGTTTGAGTTGTAAAATGAAAATTTGAATAACTCGAAACTTTTAGTAATTAAAGGATTAATTTTTAAGTTTAAGACGAGCCTTTCAATTTTTTATGATATATACATTGACTTATAGAAATATAAAGAAATATCGCTACATATGAATATATATATACATATCTTATATGATTAGAAAAAATCGTTTAAGTTGAAACCAAATCATACTATAACATGATAAATAGTTACAATTAAATATTTATAAGAACTCAAAAACTCGACTCGAACCGAAAAAATTTCAAATAAAGTTTGAGTTATAAAATATGATTCGTCAACTCTAATAACTCAAAATTTTTTTGACTCGACTCAACTCGATCGAATACTCACCCCTATTTAAACTTGTACTCTTTCAATTGTTATATAAGTGTAAAATGGTAATTTTATATAGGGATAATAGCATGAATGCCCCTATATTTTGTCAAATGTGTTAATATGGTATCGAAACTTTATAAACGTTCAATGTATCCTTTGTAGTTTTCTTTCATCTTTTGAATTACCAAAAAAATTAACTGATGACATGCCTGACATGTTTTTATGATTTTTGGTTGAAAAAGTTAATTTAAAAATAAAATTATTTTTTTACTTTATAATATATCGCTAAAATAATATTTATGCATAAATAATTATGAAATAATATATATTTTATAATATTTATATTAAAAAATTATTTTATTTGTAATTTATTATTATTTTATAATTTTTATGTTTGTATATAATCTAAAATATAGTTTATATTTTTAAATTAAGTTTTATAAAAAAATTAATATTTTTATTATAATTTAAGTTGATTTATTTAATAAATCATAACATTAACGAATTTGAATATCGTCTAAGTTCACTTATACGTTATAATATAATGTTTAAAATAAACATTTTATCTTTTCAAAATTATTTTTTAATATCAATTAAAAACATTACCTTTTAAATTAATTTTTTTATAACACTTTTAAAATCACTTTTTTCAACAGCACTTTTTAAAGGGCTCTCTTTTTTTTAGTAGTTCTTCCATTATGAATTATGGTATATCAGGAAGTGATTTTAAAAATAATTTTAAAAAACTATTAATAAAATTTTTATGTTAGATATTATTATAAAAAGTAAAATATTCATTTTATATTAATAGTAATGTCAAATAACTAAAGCTAAAAAATAAATTTACCTTAAAAAATAATTTATCCAACAAAATAAAATAACTAAATTTTAAAGTTGAGTAAAAAATCATTTTTACTCAAAAAAATAAATATTTAACATTGTTTATGTTTGAAAATTGAGTTTTTTTTGGACCAAGCTCTAAAACAGCCCTCCCAAACGAGACGAAGAAAACTTAAGTCAAAATAGAGAGCCCAGAGCCCAAAAGTAATGGATTTAATTGGACGGCCTTCTTGCAAATGACATGTGGCGAGCAAGAGGCTCGTATTTCCGTGTGCCTTTGTCACACCTGATCATTGGCAAACCAACCTCAAACCGCCCGCGTTCCCACCGCCTTTCTGCTTTTATTTGCGTTTGCAATTTGTAAAAGACCATCAAGCTCCATTTTTTATTTTGAAAACAGGAATTGTTAGGGATTTTGGTTACGATTTTGAACCCTCATCCGATCTGCATGGTGAGCATCATTCTCTCTCTCTCTATCTGAATAACTACGATCTGTCATCGGTTGCTTTACATCTTCTTTGAAATCTTTTTTTCTCCTTTTCAAGCTTGATTTATTTAGGATTACGTGACGTATTTGATGCTTCTGTTTGCTGCAATTTTTCCCCCATTTAGTTTTGAACTTTTGTTTTCCTCTATAGGATTCAAGATCGGAACGGAGCACCGCATTGGTGGTAACCGATGATGCAAGTTATACCCGTGACACGCTGGATGCAATTTGGAGTTCTGAGAAGGAAGACCCCAAACGCTTCGACCCTCTAATTATCATTAAAGCTTCTTCTTTAGGTACTTTTATTTTAATCCTTCTCGTTTTGTAGTTTATTTTAGAAATACGTCTCTTTTATGCTAAAATATCCTATCCGCATTAGGGTAGAGACTTAGAGTAGCAAAAATGAATATACTCTTAATTGAATATGATTTAATTGGTTATAATTAAAAAAAGAGCTAAGATTTACCTTGAAGCAAAAAGTAATTAGTAAAAGCAATAATTAAATTTCATTCCTCTTTACTGATTAGTTTCAACATTTTCATGCCATGTTATTTTTCTTCTACCATATAGCCTTTTGGTATTCTATTCGATGGCTTTATGTTTTTGATTCGGGTTTTATTTCAGCTCGTCTGCCATTAGAATCATCCTATGTAGACCAGGTCATTTTGATTTCTACCTCAATTGAATTTGAAGTTCCTGTTGACGTGTTGTATGCCGAAATCTTTAGAGTTTTGACACCTGGTGGGAAACTGGTGGTTTATCGAAGTTTTCAGTCGGAGACAAAAGAAGTAGAGATGGTAACAGTTTTGTGGCTTTGTGACTTTGTGACTTTGATGGAGTTGTAGCAAACACAACTCACTAGTGTTTCTTGTAGGTATTGTCTGTTCTTGAGCGCAAATTACTATTGGCAGGATTTTTAGATGGGGAACGATATCAACTTGCTACGGCTGTTGGGGTGAGTGCATATTTTATTCACTCTTTTCGGTTTAATCCCTCTTGATAGGTACATGTGGCATGTATTCCCAGGGTTTTTGAGATAGGTTTCTTATATGTATATATCCTTCTGGTCTAATGTCTGTTTATTGATAGATTTGTCAATACTAATTTAGTCATTTTGTTTATTTTGCTTTCCCAATTTGTACGTGTAATGGATGATTCTTCCTTTAGCTCTTGTCTTGCTATTTTACAATTGAAGTGAGACATTTTATCTTAACTGTGTCATTCATTTCAAGTTCATCATTGTATTTACGAATCGGGAATTTTTTATAAAACTAACTATTGAATACATTGCTTCTTTTAGATTAAGGCTAAGAAGCCATCTTGGAAGATTGGATCTTCTTTTGCTATTAAAAAGTCTGTGAAAAATCCATTGAAAATTCAGATGGATGATGACTTAGATCTCATTGATGAAGATTCCCTCTTAACTGAAGAGGATTTGAAGAAATCCCAATTACCTACAGGTAAGATTGCAAGGCTCAACAAGATCAATAATTTGGTTTTCAATTCTTTTGGCGGAAAATTTAGAAATATTATATAACATTACATAAAATTACTATTTCTTTAGTTGGTGACTGCGAAGTGGGAAGCACAAGGAAAGCCTGCAAGAACTGCACTTGTGGAAGGGCCGAACAAGAGGAGAAAGTGCAGAAGCTAGATCTGACAGCAGATCAGTTAAACAATCCTCAGTCAGCTTGTGGCAATGTATATCTTGTTCTATAGTCCTCTCTCTCTTTTGGTTTCGTTGATTTAAATTGATTTTATTATTGTGATAAATTTATGATAATTACTATGCAGTCATCAACTGACCCTCATGGACTGTCTAAATTGACACATTTGCAGTTTTGCTTATTCTGTTTTTAAATTTTCAATTTCACCGGGGAAAAATGAAAAGCAAAGCAACAAAAATGACTCGGAGTTCATACTGTTGCTTTATGTTATACTTTGGAATGTAGACTGATACTTCTTTTTCTCCTAACGCATTGAAATAACAGTGTGGACTCGGTGATGCATTCCGCTGCAGTACATGCCCATATAAGGGTCTTCCACCATTCAAGCTGGGCGAGAAGGTATGGTTTCTCTTAGTCTTTCATTCAGGCATACGCTATTGTATGCACACTGTAACACACTTCTTTTATACGCCAAATGCTTACATCTTAGAACAAGTAATGACTTGGAATGATTTCTCCATCCAGGTATCTCTGTCAGGAAATTTTCTTGCAGCTGACATTTGAAGTAGAACTAATGGTTCTGGATACTTGAAAACATTAGATACTGGTTTTGTTTGATTTGGTGGTTTAGTGTTAAAGGTAAAATTTCTAACTTTATTTTGTATAACATGAATGAAAATACTTTTTTTTAGTGTGGAGGCATAAAAAAGGTAAAAGATTTCTATTTTTCACATAGGCAACGTGCTCGTTTATTCAGTTTAGGGTTTATACTTCATATATGAAGTTTTTTTTTTTGATTTAGCTACAGTGATTACAGTAGTATTTGTTTTAGAGTATATACTCTCAATCATTGGACATTGATCGCTCTATCACTGTGCTGATAGTACTGGTGCTCGAATCCGTGATCTCTAGGAACAACAACTGTTCTTTTAATCGATGAGGCTAAATGATTCGTGCTATGAAGCTTATTATTTAGTTTCCTTAGTTAAGGACTTAGTTGGGATAAATCTGTATATAGAATAATTCAAATACAAACCAAACACTACAGCGACTATGCATCATTTATGCTACTAAACCCAAAAATAAATTTATATACAGAATAATCAAATACAAACCCATCTCTCTTACTCTATGTGTTATCATATTTATTGAGAATTTAATTATTAAATGGTACGAAAATAATAAATGAGTGGCACAGATATTTTAAAACAAGATAAGCTATAATAAAAAATGAAACGCGTATATAATAAAAGAATATTTCATTATTTTAAATAGTTAATTTAATATTATTTTAAATTTTAATTAATAAAATATTGATATAATTTAGAGACTAAAACCAATATAATATAATTATTTATTTTAATAAAAAATAATGTAGGAGTGGATTTTTTATGGTTGTCCTATAACGTAACGAATAATTATTTGTATTATGTATTTTTGTTTTACTTTTTAATAAATAAATCATTCGTTTTCATAAATAGATCAGCCTTCAACATGTATCATAATTGCTCACATGAAATTCAGATCATAATGACAATGCTCATATCTGAGTTCTTCAAGGAAAGCTACGGCTTAAGACAAGTTTTTTAAATTAGCTAACAGTATTAGTAGTATCTATTCTATAATATAATCTCAATTATTTGATATTAATCGTTTAATGTCAAATCATTATGTTGATAGTACTGGTATTCGAATCAATGATCTCTAAGAACAACAACCGTTTCGTTAACCACTTGAGTTAGGAGGCTCGTACATTATATATATATTTGATGTAAATACAAAATTAAAATTATAAAAATAAACTCAATCTGAATTTCAAAGTTAAACCAATATATTCGGAGTTGAGAAAATAAAAATATGAAGATAAAAATCGATAAAATAATCTAAATTCGAATTTATTTATAGTTATGAATATCATTGCATTGACAGTGAGTACCGTAAAATGTACATCAACAGTACACGTGGCATTGTCATAAATTATTTTACAATTAATTTAATAATATAAATATAACCCCACAAGTTTCAATTACTAACCGTTTACGTGTGTGTAGAATATCCACACGAGTGGAATATCCACACGCCTTAGGCTCCAGTTTGTAGTTTTGGTTTAATTAAAAAATAGGATTAAATATATATTTAGTATCTAAATTAGATAAATTTTTATGTTAGTATTTAATTTTTTTTTACTTTCTAGCTGGTATACAAAGTAGAATTGATATATAAAGAATTTTTATTCTTAAATTAGTAGTTAAATTTTAATTTTATTCGTAATTTTAATATTTTTATTAATAATTTAGTCTCAAATTTTATATATTTTATTAATTTAATTTTAATTTAAAATAATTCAATAAATTTAACCTTTGATATTTTAAAATTATCTTAATTTGGTAGAAAATATGATATTGTCAAATTAAGTGAGTATTTAAGATTAAAAAAATAATTGAACAAATATATTTTACGATTAAAATAATAAGTTATTGTTAAACTTTTATTATACCAAAGAAATAATGTAACATTCTTGAGAAAGGAAAAAATAATTTAGAAGAATAATAAATATTATTTTAATAGAATTTGTAAATATAAAGTATTAAATTTATTAATTTATTTTAAATTAAGATTAAATTAATAGAATGTATATATTTTGATATTATTTTGAGGAAATGTATTTATTTAAATATCAATTTGAAAATAAAAATTCTTTAAGTATAAACTTAAAAAAATACGCTTAATTTATATATAAATTTAAAAGTAAAAATTTATTAGGTATCAATTTAATAAAATGATCGTATTTAAAATATGGAATATATATTTTAATCTAAAAATATTTACTAATATTAATTAAGGTTAATTTACTTTATATTACCGCATCTATTTACTAGTAGTAGACGTTTTAGATAATATTGATTCAAATAACCGATTTAAAAATATATATATTTTCGTCTTAAAAAGTAATTATAATATAAATAAGATTAGTTTAATATTTAAGAGAAAAAGAAATAATTAGTTTTTGTAACTTCGGCGTTTCCTTAGCTGTGAAAAGTCTGTCGCTGTATCTCCCTCTATCTCCAATATCATCTCTTCGCAGGCTAACATCGGAGCTCAAATTTATTCTTCCCCGATTCCTGGCTTCCAGGTAAGGAATCCTTTCTTTTCTTCATTTCAGAAGCTATGGAATTAGAGCCTATTTTTCTTTATATACTTCGGAATCTTGATTTAGTTTTGGAATCGTTCAATTCCCTTTTTTCATTTAACAATGAGTTAGAACTGGGTTTGATGTGGAAGTGAAGGAACGGTGGTTGTTTTTAAGATAAATATTATTTTTCTTGTGCTGAAATTTTAGGGTTCTGTTATCAATTTCACGGATTTCTTTGATTTATCATTTCTTTCTGGGTTTTGGATTAACAAGTTGACAAAGTGAATAAAGTGTGTCTTTGATGGCGAAATTCAATCGATTTGGAGCAATGAAATAGATTCTGCTTTAACGTTTGATTGTAAATGTGCGTGTTATTCAGGGCAGAGGCGCAGAGCCAGGAAATTTGTTCTGTAGGTCAATTAATTATTACTGTAATTCGATATTTTTTTGCATGAAATTTTAGATCCATGTGTAGATTGTTTAAATCAATTTTATATGATTTTACTGTGAAATATTGTTAGATTTTTGTTTATGAATTCTTGTAGTTAAATTTAATTGCTCCTATCTATGCTCTGTTTTTTTTTTCTAGTATCTTTTCATTGGTTAAAAACACAAACTAATAAACATTGTAATATGTTGTGATTGTAGTACAGAATAAGAATTCTAGAAGCTTATTTTCTAGTTTTCATAATTGGTATTTCTATGAAGACTATAACTAGTAAACCACTAAATTTAGTAACTTAGCTCATCTAACAACCTAATAAACATTCAATTCTTCAACTATTTAATTGTCATTATATTATAAAATATCTTAATCACTATGCTTATAAACATTTCATCTAACAATCTAATATACACCTAGCATCTTATATATCAAATGTTGAATTATATCATCTAATACAAACTTAAGTAAAAGTAATAGAAAATCTAACATTCAATTCTTCTGGAGCTATTATTCTGAACTGGGATTTTTTGGTCCGTGAGTGGACGTCTGATAATTAGAGCTCTTATTTTCCCCATAAAGTAACTTTATTGATGGTATCTTACTGTCGTTTCTGGGTAACTAGAATGTCTTCTAAACTTATCTGTTTCTTATTTGCATGTTGCAAGTGCTGCAGTCTCAAACTTGGAAAATGGAATCTTAGAAGTTGATTACATTCTTTTTCATCATATTAGTGACTAGTTTATGTGCACACAATTCACATCATAACCCATTTGTGTTTTTAGGTTTATCAGCTGGTTTATCTTTCATGTTTTATTTCTTATTTGCAAACATGTTGCAAATACCACAGTCTCAACTGAAGTATTAGAAGTTAATTAGATTTTCTAACCTTGTAAATAACTAGGTTATTTGCACAAGATTTACTTTAAGGCCCACTTGTGTTGTGGTTATTAGTTGCTTGGTCCTTCCTGTGTTAAACTGCCAAGTCCTTTTGCTTCTTGAGGCACTTAAAAATTATTAATGAGATTATTTCTTGTGATTGAACTCTTGATAGAATTTTTTGTACCAATAAACTATACCTAGCTGTGCCGTTTCCAATGCCCCTTTGATCATTAGTTTTCATTGCTATAACTGTGGATTTGGTTCTTACCTACAAGTCCATATATTCTCTTTCAGATTGCATGTTGCACTGCTGTGATTGCTATAGCAAGAGTTTGTTACTGAAGAGTCATTGAAATCAATGAAACCTTGGTTAGTATGTCTGGATTAATTGAAGGTCTTCCGGATGCTGTTGCCCTTAGGTGCCTAGCACGGGTTCCCTTTTACCTATATCCTAAGTTGGAACTTGTTTCCCATTCCTGGAGATCTGCCATTCGTAGCTCTGAGCTGTTTAAAGCTCGACAAGAAATTGGTTCAGCAGAGGATCTTCTCTGTGTGTGCGCCTTTGATCCAGAGAATTTATGGCAGATGTATGATCCTTTACGTGACCTTTGGATTACTCTTCCTGTGCTTCCCTCAAAGGTCAGGCACCTTGCTCACTTTGGTGTGGTCTCTACTGGCGGGAAACTGTTTGTGCTTGGTGGTGGAAGTGATGACGTCGACCCATTAACTGGTGATCAAGATGGGAGTTTTGCAACTGATGAAGTTTGGTCCTATGACCCTGTAGTGCGCCGTTGGGCTCAACGTGCATCCATGATCTTACCCCGAGCTATGTTTGCATGTTGCGTTCTTAAGGGAAAGATCATCGTGGCTGGAGGTTTCACCAGCTGCAGAAAATCTATATCCCAAGCAGAAATGTATGATCCTGAGAAGGATGTCTGGATTCCAATACCTGATCTCCACCGCACCCACAATTCAGCATGCTCAGGATTAGTTATAGGAGGAAAGGTGCATGTGTTGCACAAGGGGTTATCTAAAGTGCAAGTTCTGGACAATGTTGCCTCTGGGTGGACAGTGGAGGATTACGGTTGGCTCCAGGGTCCAATGGCAGTTGTAAAGGGAGCCCTCTACGTCATGAGCCATGGACTTATTTTCAAGCAGGTAAAGGAAGTTAGAAAGGTGGTGACTTCTTCTTCTGAGTTTCGTAGGAGAATCGGATTTGCGATGACAGGACTGAGAGATGAAATTTACATAATCGGAGGGGTCATTGGTCCTGATCGGTTTAACTGGGATATCCAACCGGTGTCTGATGTTGATATATTGACAGTTGGTGGTGATCGACCTACATGGCGTCAGGCAGCTCCTATGACAAAGTGCCGAGGAACAATTTTTGGTTGTACACAACTAAGACTTTAGATGTCCACTTGTTTATTTATTTAATTTTGTCTTGATAGTTCGTTGGTTTCATTTTGTTAAAGTGTTACTGATGTTGAATTCCCTGGTGTTGGAGATGGGAAATGATCTCTGTTTTACTCTTGATTGGCTACTTTATTTTGTTTTGTAAGCTCTGCTCTCTCTCTCTCTCCTGTCTTGTTTTCCCCTTGAAAATAAAAATAAAAGTAGCCGTACGGAATAAAAAGTCATTAGAAGATGGGGTAAACTCAATAACTCAGCAGTGCTGGGATTAGCTAAACATTTACATTAGGATAAAGCAACTTACAGGTATGAACTAGTTTAATGGAGTATTATTTTTAAAAAATAATTTTTATATTGTTTGGTCTTAATATTGAAGTATTTGATATTTTTATAAAGAATTTTTTTTGAATAATTAGGAAGAGGAAGGTGAAATTTATCTACAATTTAAGAGAAGAAATTTGTCAAAACAAAGTGGTGTCAACAACTAAGAATTTAATATAACTCATAGTTTAATATCATCTTTATATATTGACTTGAATAAAAAATCCATCGATCTGATAACGATCCAACTTAAAATTTAATCGATCTTAAAATTTAATCAATTTAATATTAATTCGACTTAAAATAACATATACTTGAACTAAATCAAAAAAAAGTACCTATAGAAAAAAAGACTAATTAAGCAGTATCCTTCCTCCATTATAAAAATAGACTTGTTCCATGGCTATGGACCGTGAAAGCGCATTGAGGAAGACTCCAAAAATAAGCCTATGTTTCTCAATATTTTTCAATTTCCCAGCGTCTCTCTCGCAAAACCAATAAAATTATACCTCTCTACGCCATATCTCTACTATCTATACACACCACTAATTAAAACCCCACCTGCAAACGTTCTCCGCTACATCATTCTTTCCGTCTCAATCAATCAATAGGCAAAATGAGCCAACAACAACCAAGGTCTCAGATCGACAAATACTTCGACCTGGAACCAATCACTATCGGAGAAGTTTTAGAGACGGCAGCCATATCCGTTGGCGATGAACCCGTGGAATCTAGCGATGCAGATGCAATACAAGAAGCAGAAAAGAGGTGCATTAGTACAAGCGGAGTCGAAATGCAAGGTGGTAGGTTGGGAAGCACAGCCCAGGCCGCGGCCAGTTTCAATGCTGGTGCAGCACAGAACGTCAATAAGATAACCATTTCTGATGTATTACTGGTAAGTAAATATTAAGACACCATGCTCGTATGAATATTGCATGTTTAGGGAGAAATAATGAATCAATTGTCTTTCATTGCAATATAGGATGCTACTTCCAAGTTGCCCCAGGACAAAGCTGTGACATGTGAAGATGCTGATTTGGTGAAAAGCGCAGAGCTGAGAGCTAGGCCTCGAGCTGCTGCAAGGCCCGGTGGAGTGGCGGATACGATGGAAAAAGCCGCTACGGTGAACCTTCAGGATTAAAATCATGGCATCGCCTGAAACTGAAAGCCTGCGTATAAGCGTTTTACTATAGAGCTTTGTTACAGGTTTTTGTCTTCGAATTTTGCAGCAAGCCAAGGGTCTGTTATGGAGATGTTGTAAATACAGTAAATTATAAGTATGTTAATGAAATTTTCCAATGAAACGTGATGACAAAAGACATGACTACATGTCACAAAAAATGTATCAAATTTAGTAAATATTAATAATTTAAGCTCCTTAAGTTGTGTCCTTGAACTTACAAATCTGAAATTTAGTAAACATTAATAATCTAAAATGAATCAAATAAGTGAATGAAATTCTAGCAATTCTTTTCCCCATATTGATGAAAGCATGTTGCCAAGTGTCATTCCCTTTGCTTGCCTGGGATCACACGACCAAGCCAAGTACTAGTATTTAGCAAACTCCATCTGTCATTACCTTTCCATATGTCGTCTTCAACATACCAACACTTGGCGACCAAGAACATCACTTTTCACGTTTCCATGGCGCACCGATGAGCAGCCTACGTACTTATAGCACCCCGTGCACCTCCCCTAGCGCACACGCTACTCTATCCATTTTGTAAACCATGAACCAGCAACAACCGCAAAGGCCTAGGGCTGATGAATCACATGATCAGATGGAACCTATTAAGTTTGGTGACGTTTTCAACGTGACTGGTGAACTGGCTTCAAAACCTATCGGACCACAAGATGCCGCCGCCATGCAGTCAGCTGAGAATACGGTCCTAGGACAAACAATCAGAAACGGTCCCGCAGCTATCATGCAATCTGCAGCCACCGCTAATGAAAGAGCAGGCCTCGTTAGCCACAACCAAGCTGGAGATCAAGGCATTTCCGTCATTAAATCTAAACAGGATGGCGAGGTTTTGGTCACAGAATCCGTTGGTGGACAGGTCAAATATTTGGTCCATTCTTGTATATAATCTAGGTTTATTTATACATGCATCTAATTAAGAACTTTAAACATCAACACACAGGTGATCGCAGAATACAGGAAACCAGATGTTTCAGCGGCCACGACTACTCCGGCAACACTGATTGATCCTGCTCCAATTACGATTGGAGAGGCTTTAGTGGTTGCAGCCCTCTCTGCTTCCGATAAACCGATTGATCAGAGCGATGCTGCCGCAATTCAAGCAGCGGAAATGAGAGCTACCGAGAGTAGCGAGATATCTCCCGGTGGTATAGCCTCGGTAGCTCAATCTGCAGCCGCTGGGAATTCCCGAACCGATCGGTTTGAAGATAGAGCCACTCTCTCTGACGTTTTAGCAGTAATAACAATTGTTTCACCGATTTTACGAGCGGATTTGGGATGGTATTTTTTTCTTCTTCTTGTTCTCTTACTATGTCTGTTTCGTGCAGGATGCGAGTGCGATGTTGTCAAAGGATAAAGCCGTGACTGGTGAAGATGCTGACCGTGTGGTATCTGCTGAGCTTATAAATAATCCTGCCATGAAAATTACTCCCGGTGGAGTGGGTGAAACCATGGCCGTCGCAGCTCGTCGTAATCAAAATTCAACAATTTAGATCTTCTGATACTACCACTTACTACTTAGATCCCGTTTTTTGTTTCTTGTAAAGGAGTTGTGTTGTTCTTGAGTTTATAGGGTACCCTATACATAGTAAATATGTTACTGCTTTCCAAATATACCTACCTACTATGGTTTCTTAATTAATAGTTTATTTCTATATATTTATACAATATAATATTATTTAGATTTTATTTAAATTATTTTTTATATAATACATAAATTGTGCTCACATGTCACATGGAAATTATAAATTACCTTTAATTATTGACTTCACAAATCAATATTCTGCGGGAACTTCCCAAATCATCATTTTTTGCGTTGACTTTCTACTCCTAGGGTAATAAAAATATGTAAATATTTAAAGGAGAATAAATTAAAAATAACCCTAAAATTTTGCTAGTATAATTGAATATGCATATTTTGTATATTATATATTATATTGTTATCCGCTTTTTTTTTTCAAAATTATAAATCATATCTGAACTAAAATAATATATTTAAAAACTACCAAATCTCATTTTTTGATTGGATTAAATCAGTTTAGTTTTGGTTTTGGCAAGTAATGGATCTAAAAATTTATTTGAAGATGAATATATATAAATTTTTAAAATTTTAAGACGAATATAAACTTTAAATATTATAAAAATTTAAGAATTAATTTATAAAAATTAAAAAAAATTAATGATAAAAGTTCAATTAATTATAAACTTGTACTCACAAGCGTGCATCCGTTATTGATTTTAGTTTATTAGATATTTTACATATCCCTGATTTAATGCCCTATTCAGTTCAATTAATTATTTAAAATTGAATTAATGAAAAATTATAAATTTTAAAAGTATTAATCGAATCAAGTTAAGTATAGATTATTTGATCGTTTTTAATATATATTTTAGTTTTGATTCAAAATAACAATTTAAGTTGTAATAAATTAAAAATAGCATTTTGATGTTGGATTTTTTTTAAAAAATTTTGGATTAGAAATAATATTAAGATTAAAATATAAATATGGAGTTTTGAATATTAGGAGTCATTGATAAATTTTGAGTTAAATCAAGAACATATTAATTACTACATATTAAGACTTTGGAAAAATAAAATAAATGATCAAAAAACAATCGGCAAGTTCATGAAGAATGAAATGTATAATATTGCGAATTGATGAGAAACATAATCACCAAATTAGGGGTGAGTATTCTATCGAGTCAAGTTGAGTAAAAAAATTTCGAGTACTCTCGGTAAGTTAAATATGATCAGAATTAAATTATTTAGAGATTTCTCTCAAACTTAAAAATTAATCCTTTAATTACTAAAAATTTCTGAGTTATTCGAATTTCTATTTTATAACTCGAACTTTATTTTAAATTTTTTTAAGTCGAGTCGAGTCAAAACGAGTCAAGTATTTTTTCCTCAAATCGAATTAATTTATTTAATTTTTTTGAGTCGAGTCGAGTTTTACTCACCGCTAATCCCATAGTCCATAGTATTGCATGACCTGCCTGGTTTGCAGCACAGAACAGGCGAGGAAGTTTCACAAAACACGGGCTTATGGCCTATGGGGCAGAAATCCCAAACCAAGATAATGTCTACACCTCATTTCTAAGATCTGAAACCCCTGAGGTTGAGGCTGATGCTCATCCTCTGTACTGGCACAGACACACATGATCTTATTGCCCTAGTACACATGACAAGGATGAGAAACAAGGGTCTTTTTCTATTATTATTTCTAGGTCAATGATTAATAAATAATAGTATATGTCATGAGTTATTATATTCTTTCTAAAAAAATATGTATAATAAAATACATAACGTTATTGTATATGTGCATATGGCATAGTTTGACGTTTCTTTTAAAAAATATTGTTAAAAAAATGATTTTAAAAATATAATAGAAATAGTGACTTTGAAAAATTAGGTAGCGCTAATCATTGATGTTAAAAAAGTGATTTTGAGAAAATAAAATGTTTATTTTAAACATGATGTTGTAAGATATAAGTAAACTTGGATAATGTTCAAATTCGTTAATGTTATGATTTATTAAATAAATCAACTTAAACTATCATAAAAATTTTAATTTTTGTAAAATTTAATTTAAAAATATAAACTATATTTTAGATTATATGCGGATATAACAATTATAAATTAATAATAAATTTAAAATAAATTATAAATAAAATAATTTTATTCTCAATATAATATTATAAAAATATATATTATTTTGTAATTATATATCTATAAATATTATTTTAACAATAGATTATAAGGGTAAAAAAATATTTTTACTTTGTAAACTATTTTTTCTGACACGGAAGCCATAGATTCTAATTTTTGAGTTTGAGTGAAAAAATTAGTTCTAAAAACAAAACAAAAATTTCAAATTTAATAAAAACATTTATTTAAATACTTTTAGGTCGTAAAATACAACAACAAAACACACCCTTAGTGGTCGCTCTGTTGCAACGTCCTCTCTGCAAACAACATCAACAGTTCCATATTTCACCGCTTCAGCATTGTAGTGTTGTTTGTATATGTGCATTAGTCGAGTGGCAGTGGATAACCGTTGCCTGACGCTGTGGTTGCGGGTCCTTTGGACGCAATCGGAAGCAAGATGGTAGGTTAGTTGGATGGGGATCCCACCACCATGTGCTACCTGTGGGTGTGGTTCTGACACAGATTGGACCATTCAAAACGAACACGATCAACACTCCGTTTCTTTCGATCACATTGCGCAGAAATCATCTTTCAATATTCTTGTTTATGTTTAATTATTAAAATATTAGGTTTAATTATTGATGATAAAATGAGTTTATAAAATTGGATATAGCCTAATACAATTGCAATCAGGAATCAGCAATACAAGCAAACCCAATCTATCAAATATCGATGGCTCGATTTGATAAATATGATCAGAATTAAATTATTCAAAAATAATCGATTTAACGTAGATTTAAATATGATAATTCTTTCTAATTTAACAGTACGTCATTTGGCAATCAGCTTTCAGCCTTCCACATAAGTTTTCTTGTCCGTCTTTGAGACCAGACCACAGCCTGAGGACATAATTATGCCAAACTCTCTGCCAAAAAAACTCAATCTATGCTTCAAAAACATAAGATTCCCAGTAGCCTCACACCCGCTAAGACCAGATGATGGCCGACGTCTATTAACCTCCTACTCCGACACCACCGCATCATCAACCATCTTCAAAAACTACAACTCCCTCTATGACAACACCTTCGACTACTCAACATTCAAATCTTCATCTCTCCTTCGACCCAGAGTCCGAATCCGACTCCGTACCCGATTTCGCCACCATTTTCGCTTCACAGCGCTTCTTTTTCACTTCTCCCGGAAGCTCCAACTCCATCATTGAATCAACACCGTCCCCATCGATCGCCACTACACCGGAGTCATCGGATACTAGTACTACAGTATTAGACAGAAGTTCCAGTGCCATCGATAACACAAATGAATCCTCCTACAACGATGGTTGCTTGGATCAACCGAGCCACGAACATAGCCCCCTGATGGCCTTCGAAAACAGTGTCGCCGTCCCAACCGTCTCTCCCAACCCGTACATGGATTTCCGGATATCCATGCAAGAAATGGTGGAAGCACGTGACTTAATCGATGTCAAAGCTAACCGGGAATACTTGCACGAGCTTCTCTTGTGTTACCTTACATTGAACCCAAAAAGTACACACAAGTTCATCATAGGAGCATTTGCCGATCTTGTTGTAAGCCTAATGGCGGCGGAGGGTGGCAACAACGGAAAGTCGACAAGATTACCGGCGATAAGATTAATCCCGATCGGTGCAGGTAAAAATATGTATCACCAATTGGTTGCCTGCCGATCAAAATATTAATTAATAATCTAATCTTGTTACATTAAATCTAGCAATCTATACATGTAACATGTGCATGGGAACAAAAAAGTTGGTCCCATATTTTTTGTCTTGTGCAATTCTATTACCTTATCTTTTAAGCTGACTTCCTTTGGCTCTTGTCTGTGACATTGCAAATTATAACATGTTTAGTGTTTACAACATAACACCTTGTAAAAAAACTCTAGAACTAGTAAAGATGATGTTTGGAACAAGGGATGAAGCTATCTTCACTCCCAAAAATTTTATTTTTTATTTTAATTCTTATTAATATTTACAAATATGATATTTTTGTTTTTCTAACTACTTTAATATTTACATTTGTTAAAAGGTTATATATCTGGTATTTGAATTTGAAAATGGGATGTCTTTGTTTTGTGTGAATTATTTTGGTATTTGAATTATTTATTTATTTTTAAATATTTAGTAATTAAATTTGATAATTCTAACATGTATTTGGTGGGAAGAGACATGGTCATCGAATTTTGGATAAAATTGGTTTTTAGGTTACTCATTTTTAGTAATAATTTTTATTACTATTTTATTAGTATTAAAATATTAAAATCTCTGTGAGCTTTGAATCATCAACCATGGCATGGATGGTTGAATATTCTCTAAGCACAACAACTCAGAAATGTATAGCCATGGACTGCACAGAATTTACTTATTTCAAGTTGACGCTGAATATTCTTGTCTTTTTTATATATAAATCTGAAGCCAAAACAATTTCTTCGTTTAATTAGTAAGTTCCTATGAATCCTTATCAATGCAGACAAATCCCAGGAGTAAAAGAAAACCAAGTTGGGAATCTTGAAGTTTGTCCATTTTCTTTTATTTATTTGTTTGAATGTTGGACAAGACATGAGAATAAGCTTCGTGCAAGATTCATTGAAAGATGCAGATGATGATTTGCTTTTTTATGTATTTAATTTATATTTTAAATCTTGTGGGTCATAACCATGGATGAATTAGAGGTGCTAGAGGGTGCAGCCGCACTTTAAATTTTTTAAATTTTCTTATATTTTATATATTTTTATATTTTTATATTTTTATTGATAATATAATTTTATATCCCTTATATTTTTAATATAATCTTTTAATAGTATACATCCTCTTATATAAAACTCTAAGTACGTATCCGATCATAATTGTGCACATATAAGTAAAATGTTGGTCCATTTTGTAGCCATAGGAGATTATTGATCTGAGTGATCACATGGTTGTCATGTCACATCTCTAGCGACAGGGAAGTCCCATGAGAGTCTAAGCCTCGTTAGTAATAATTAATGAATGTCTAAAAGTCATATTTTTTATATCATTTTTCTATTCGTTTATTGTTAATTAAGGATAGATTTAAAGGTAATATTGGATAATTCTACTTATTTTTTATATTTTAGCATCCGAATACTTAAAACATGAATTTATCTATTATTTGGCATAAAACAGATATGCATTTAATGGGTTTTTTTTCTAGGCAGGAAACCACATCATATGGATGGCCAAACAAAAAGATGGATGCTGGGAAAGAAGTTGAAATACAGATGAAGCACCCGCCACGACAGCACTTTGGATGCTGCGACAACAGATTGAAAATAACAAATGGTGCTCCACATATAGAGAAAAAGATGCCAATTCAAACGGACAAAGAGCAAAAGAAAGACAAAGCCGATTTAAGGAGTCAAACCCTGGTCAAAGTCAAACGCGGGAAAGAAGAGTTATTTTAGGAAATAAAATAAAATATTATAGTTTAATTAGGAGTTGTTTGTGGAGTAGTTGGGAAGGAAAATTGTTTTATCTTTGATAGTTATTGATGCAAGAACCTAGTTCATAGTTTATTCTCTCTTGGCATTTACTCTTCTTTGCATATGAGCTCGAGATGATAGTATGTGAAGAAAAATATATTTGTCTAATATCGAGAGAGTTAGGCTCACGAAACGAGAGAATACGATCTTTGCTCAAGGGCATTGACTAATCCGGTTTAGAGATAAACCACCCAGGATTTCAACGACTAATAAGACGCATGTTTGGTTGTTGTTTACCCTTGATTCACGCCGAGAGGTATCATCAAGACGTGGGTTTCAACAGTTCTCTTCGCTTAGGGATAAGGAAGAAGACATACAAGAATGCTCTGTCGAACTATGAAAAGTTGAATTGTTGACAAGGCATAACCCCGCCTAGGCAGCTGCGGCGACCCTTAGTGCGACTCGCCGAGGCGATAGTTCAACCTATTGCATTAATAATTGGATAAATAAGATAACTGAATTTCCCTCTACAAAGCACTCAACCTGGCTTCACTTCTATCTATCTTATTCTCGTCTTTTATTTAGTTTTTATTTTGTTAATTTAGTTATTCCAAACTATCAAAACTACTTGTGTCTTTCTTTTTTATAAGTGCAGAATTAAGAAGTAGTGAAGTCGACACAGTCCCTGTGGGTTCAACAACCTAAAACATTACAATCTGACAAAGATGGAATTAAGAGGACTTCCGAGCATTCACCAATAGTTAGTACTGTAAATGAAACGAAATAGATAAAGAGTTATTGGAATTTGGTTAGGTTAAAACTCAATTAAAATTTAATTCGATTAGATTCGATTCAAGCTTGAACTCGGCTCGAGTTCTTAATAAACCGAAATGAATTACTTGATATCAGACTCGAAAAGCTCATGAGCTATTCAAAATATAATATATTATTTCTTTAATTTTATAATTTAAATTTTAAATCCCTAAACTTAAAAACTAAAATATAAACCCTAAACATAAGTTTAAACTTTAAAATCTAAATCCCAAACTCTAAACATAACAATCTAAACCTTTAAACCCTAAACTAACACTAATACCTTAAAATTAACAAGCTTGAGTTTACAATTTGTGTATCAACGTTTTTTCCTGATAGGACTTTAAATGAGACGTTACAGATGACGAGTTACTCGA
Organism: Abelmoschus esculentus; assembly: GCA_035048815.1. NCBI lineage: Eukaryota > Viridiplantae > Streptophyta > Magnoliopsida > Malvales > Malvaceae > Abelmoschus > Abelmoschus esculentus. The sequence continues at coordinate 13,942,708 of JAUCBN010000031.1, forward strand.
GTTCGATACGATCAAAGATCAATCAAAACTTAACTCGATTGAGCTCGAATCAAGCTTAAAATCAACTCAAGTTCTTATTGAGCCAAGTCGAACTTAGATTTATCAAGCTCGAACTCGACTCAAAATCTTAACGAGTCGAGTCGAATTAGCACTACTTAAGCTCAACTCGACTTATTTACACCCTAATCGTAGCTATAATTATTTTTTATTTTTTGTTAAAACCCAATAATTATTAACTCAATAAATTAATATAAATATCCTTAATTACTAACTCAATATTGCATTTAAATCAGCTACAGGTCATGGTGCTGGGCATTGGGCACCCACTTCTACAATAGGCCCAACCTTGGTCCTTGAACCAACTTAATGGGGGACTTCTTTGTACTGCTACTCCTATTTTTGAACATTCACATTAAAAAAACAGAACGCAGTGTTCGTTGAATGAGAATAGAAAGTCTCTTTATCACGATTTTTCATGTCTTTTATTAAAAAAGTTTAAAAAATTAAATTTTAAACTTTAACCCTTATTTTCTACGTCCTAAATTCTAAATCTTATGTCCTAAAAAATACAACATATCCCTAATTCCTTAAACCCTAATGACAACCCTTAATTTAGAACATTAAACCTTAAACTCACTCATTTAAAGGAGAGACATCAATAAAGGTATACTTAAGAGGTAGACGATTTCCACCCGTTAAATGAAAGTGAAGTCATTCTTCTTTGCATTTATGAAAATTGATCCGCCTAAGAGTGTCCAATGCCACCACCTGCCCTAGTGCCGCCCATGCCGCCCATATAAATTTGATGGTGGAACTGGAACACTTGTTGGACAAAATAAATACAAGGAAAACGATAAAGGATAGTTTCAGGAAAGTACTCGCTTGCTACTTGATAGAAGAAAACAAGGTGTTGACCCCATATTTGTGTTTCGAAAACAAGACCAAACAGCTGTTTTAGCTGTCATAATTGTCATTAGTTAGCTGTAAACATCAGTCTACAATGTGCCATGGTTTTACAAGTCCAATAATCGAATGATATGGACGTTTTCACAATGCAAACCGGTCAAGGAAAAAAAAACCTACATGTGACATGCATGTATGTTGATAGTTATATGAGCATAGGGATGGAGATACGGGACCATGCACTTAGATGATCTGGAGCTGTCAGCACATGGGAATGAGTTTGGTTGCAGAAACATGTCAAAAAGTGTAAAAGATTTTAGCTTTTCCTTTTGTCTATCTCTTCATAATTTGGTCAACAAAAATGAGATAACTGCAGTTGTTAAAGAGAAATATTGAGTTCCGGTCGTGTCTGATTGAGAATGGGATGGATACGCCTGTTCGGTTGATATTCAGTGGCGGATCCAGAAATTTATTTGAGGTGGGTAGATATGAAATTTCAAAATCTAAGAGTGGGCACAAAGCTTAAATATTATAAAAATTAAGGACTAATTTATAAAAATTAAAAAAATTAAAGGTAAATATGTGAACTTTAAAAAATTTAAAATAAGCACGGACCTACCCTATTCAAAGTATGGATCCGCCACTTCATATCCCATACTTGTTTAACATTATTTCTTTGTTTGACACTCCAACGTTCGTCGAAGAAATATGACTCAACCGGCCTATAAACTATTCATTACTGACTATGTTATAATAAATCATGACATAAATCAGATGTTCCTTAAATTAGGTCAGATGTCCAAACCATGACATTATGAACGAAAAAAAAAAAAATTGATATGACAGTTTAAAAGAAAATAACTTAAATATTGATTTTGATATAATTTAAAATAAAAATATTTTAAAAGATTTTTGACATATATTTAAATACTATTAAAATAACTTAAGTCTATCTCAACTGGTATGTTATGTACTATCACAACTAGATGAAATATTGAATTCTCAATACCATCAATTCTGAAATTTGAAAATCAATATATTTTATTACAGCATCTAATCCTATTTATTATTTAATATCTTTGATATTAAATGTTTTTGCACGCATATGTCTCATAATTGAAAGCTACAACTTTCTACATCATCATTGAAGGCACAACAACATTACTGCATATATCTACTTTATTGATTATTATTTAAAAATGATTTATAAGTATATTTTTATTGAATTTTAAATGTTTTTTACGATGATATTTTAATTAATTTTAATTAATCTTTATAATAAATTTAATTATGATAGATGAATCTTTTAATAATTTTTTATGTATATAACATCCGAAGACATGACCAACAACCAAAGAGTCGATAACTTCAAGGATAAAAGCACAAATCACTACTCAGCTGTGAACCTCAAACAGATTTCATAATTAAGCGATCGTAAAACAATTAAAAAATTAAATATTAAAAAATTATAAATAAAATTAATAATCATTGCTCAAAGGATAAGAGCGACGTCACCCGATAAAACCGGAGAAGAAAAGGATTACGATTTACAAAGATTAGAGAGTTTATATTGTATCATACGCATGAATGAATGCAGGATACATTGTAATTCATTCTGATAATATTAAAGTAGTTTATGTGTTGCGAAATAGTGAAGGGAGAGGGAATTTTTTTTTACTTTATTTAATTTGAAATATTATACTAATCTTTGAATAAGTCGATGTTAAACATGTATTTTGTAGAGATAATAAAATGGTCGATGTGATGATAAGATTGTATTTATGTGATAATTTTGAGTCTCGATTTTTTCTGTAATCTCCTGATGTTATTTTTAATTTTTTGCATAATGGTTTTGGTGTTTGAGGTCTAATTGTGTTCTTATATTGTGTTTCTTTGATTTATTTTATTTTTTTGACAAATACTACTAAATTTTTATTAAATCCATAAAAATTATAATTATATCGCATTCAAGAAGTAAATAATTGGATTAAATAATCCAAACATTTTACAACCCAAAAAACAGAGAAAATAAAATTCTTATGGAATTAAGCATATTAATAAAATTCAGAAGCTTCTTGAATCTCCTTGTCTCTGTCCAAACGAGACGCATAAAGGAGTTGTAGACGATCTAAACTGTCATGTAATAAGCATCGTTACCCAAAACTAATTTCATCGGCAAACAACCATCAAACAGAGTGGGGATATAACTTTTTGAAAGACCACCGACAAAAATATAAATCAGAAACTAGCGCCGATTAAATCAAACCACAAGAGCAGATAAATCAAACCATCGACAAATAACAATCGATCGTTAGGCTATGTTGTAACGTGCCATAAGAGCAGATAAATCAAACCACAAAACAAAAACATGTCACAAAAACAGAAGACAACGTGTCACAAAGATAGAAAAAACGTGCTATAAAAACAAAAATTCTTATTAAAAGTAGAGATTCTCATAAAAACAGATAAATTGTATTTGTTGTTGAGTTTATCTCTTAGGTTGGTTATGTAATATTATTACATATACTATTTATAATTTTTTTTGATATATATATATATATTATATAATGTTATCCAACTGTATAAGTAGTTTGCCCTCTTATCTGAGATCTGGCAGAGAATGGTTGTGCAAGATAGACAAAAGCAAACCAGTAAAGTCAAGTGGTGATGGTGGTTTTTGTTTAGATAAGGGAGAGAAAAAAACACTTTTTTTATAGCTTTACATTTGAACATGTAAAACCTACTCTGGCCTTTTCCAGCGAATAACCAGTTGCCATTTCCATTGTTATTAGTATTAATTTATTGTCCCTTCTTGCCTGGTTTTTCTTACAGGCACATCAATGTTGTTTTGGGGGTTATTAAAATACAATATTTTGGCCATTCCTCAGAGGAACTTAAAACAGACATTGGCAGTACAGTACAGCAAATCTAAACTCTTCTCTAGCTCTCTCACTTGTTTTTACAACCTTAAAAAAGTTGTCCACACCCGACACCCACATCACACAACCCAGTTTTCAAGCTTTTCTGGAAGTGGGTTCTTCAGTTCATCCCCAATAAACCATCTGAGGTACGATTATTTTGTGTTTTAGGGTTTTGATAGAGTGGGGGTGAAAGAGTTGTCCTTTATGGTTATTATAATGAGGGACTTTCCTTCTTGTTTCGGTGAAATCGGTGTTCAAGTAGCTGATTCATCGTCTCCGAGTGCATCTAAAGCTTCTCAAAACTTGGTGACCTGTGTTTATCAGTGTAAACTACAAGGTCGTTCAAGCTTAATCACGGTTACATGGACAAAGAATTTGATGGGTCAAGGGCTTGGTGTTTCAATCGATGATTCAGCCAATCAATGTTTGTGTAAAGTTGACATAAAGCCCTGGTTGTTCTCCAAGCGAAAAGGATCCAAGAATTTAGATGTAGATTCTGGGAAAGTTGATATATGCTGGGATTTGTCTAATGCTAGATTTGGTTCTGGACCAGAGCCGGTTGAAGGGTTTTACCTGGTTGTTGCATTTGACCAGGAAATTGTGTTGCTTCTTGGGGATTTGAAAAAGGAAGCATACAAGAAGATTGGCATTACAACTCCTGTCGATTCGAATGCTGTTTTCATTGCCAGGAGAGAGCATGTTTTTGGGAAGAAATTTTATGGTGCCAAGGTTCAGTTTTGTGACAAGGGGCTGATTCATGATGTCGTGATCGAGTGTGACACCGTAGATCTTAAGGATCCGTGCCTTGTTGTCCGAATCAACAGTAAAACTGTGATGCAGGTGAAGAGGCTCAAGTGGAAGTTCCGTGGCAATCATACCATTTTGGTCGATGGACTTCCGGTGGAAGTGTTCTGGGACGTGCACAACTGGCTGTTCGGCAATGCTACGGGAAATTCCGTTTTCATGTTTCGGAGTTGTGTCTCTGCGGAGAAGTTGTGGACCGGCCAGTCTGCTGCATTTGATCCATCTGTATTCTCTCAAAGTCTATGTTTTTCATTAATATTGTATGCTTGGAAACAATAATAGAAGTTTATTCTTTTCCCCCACTTGTGAGATTTAGAAAATACCTTCTGCCATGATTTTTCACAGATATGATTGAAATATATAGTACATATGTTTCATTTATTCTGTCAGTCTCAGTGTTGTGGCTATTTCATGTTAACAACATAAAGCAATTGCTCCTGTTTAACCAGTGTTGTAAGTTGTAGGGAGATTGTCACATGGACTAATGGATTGCAGTATCTGTTAGCAATCAGTCAGATCCTACTTGCTCTGTTCGGACGATGATGCTCCCAAGAAGCATGATCTCTGGCTCTGTCATTGAAGACTTACGAAGAGCCGTGACATTCGGGATAGCCGCAGATTGGAAATTCTCAGGCATACATTAGTGAGAGGCATGGAATAGCCAATAGGTGCTGTATTTTGAAACGCTTTAGTGTTATGATACTGTGTTGCAAGTACTCAATTACATGATCAAAGAGCCTGTAGGTCTGAGATAGTTTCGATTTATCGATGAAGTTAACGGAATGGGGTGTTGGAAAATAAAGAAGGATCCTGAATAGTGAGCGACAATGGTATTGCATTTGAGTTTTGAATCTTATAACAAATGACAATAGCTGCAGACTAATCTGCAAAATAGCTTGTTCCAATGAATCAATTAACATCAGGATAAGGGAGCGCAATAAGGATACTATATCGCCGTTTATTCAATGTGTCCACCTCTTCAGCAAAGCCACCTTCCTGTTATTTGTGGAATTCACACGTTGTTGTTAGGAGAAAAAAATAACATTGGACTTGCAGAAAAAAACAGTATTCCCGATATCAATGTTATTATATTCTTTAAAACCCAGATCTTCATACAAAATCTCAGCCAACATTTAGCAGTTTCCAGTTTGACAGACCACTTGTTTCCAGCCAACAATAAGAATACTCAAGCACCATGTTTCGAGATACTAGAGTGAACTTGTCCAGCATGGTCATTTCAGAGTATAACCTTTTTCCCAGTTGTCAATAAGCACATCTATAAATTCGGTTGTTCATGGACATGGAAGCATCGATACTATTCTCAGTAGTAAGAAAGAAATATGAAGTATTTGGCAAAGCTAAACAAGCTATATAACCTATCCAGTTGATCATTTTCAAAATCTAAAGGAGATTACCAATACCAGTTATTTAATGACAGCATGTTGCTTAGCCGAGCAGGTCTTCTAGACAACCAGGAAATCAACCTCGTCCGAGCTTTCCTAGTAAATTACAAAACCCGAATCTTGATACTCCTCATTACCGCTATCCTGATCACTATTGTAGCTGCTCACTCATAAGCAATGAACCATCAGATGGATGACTACTCAGCTGGGAAGGCAGACTGACCTCTCTGTTAACATCACTATCAAACATGTGGTCTCTGTCAATGAAGCTGCAATGGCAAGGAACACAAGTCAAAATGCAAATTCCATTTCCCAGCAACTGTCCAGTTGCTTCTTAAAATATTTATTTCAGAACAATGAAGATAACCAATAAATTCATTCAAGGAAGGCCATACCATCCTTCTGATGGAAACTCAGCCAGCAAACAAATATTTGGTCTTACATCCAAAACCTGCTTTAAAGGAATAATGCTGCAGTTACAGAACAAGGCAAGATATTTGGATATTCGAATATCCGAATTTATGAATTATTCTTTTAACTTTGCGGTCCTATTCATTAAAATTTTAGGTTTTCGAATATAACAATCAACTATTATTGAATATAAAAAGATTTTTATCTATAAAAAATTCAATTGTTCATATATAACAAGTAAAAATATCGAATATAACAATATTCATATCTATAAAAAAATTAAAATTTTCGAATATCGGATAATCGAATATTCGATCCAAATATAAAATACGTATCTATATTCAATCTGAATTATCTAAAAAGTAAAATTTAGATAAAATATCTAATATTTTAAATTAAATCCGAATATTTTTACATACTTCTACTATGAGTGAGGTGTGGAACTGTGGATGGGAGCGAGAGGTGAGGGAAAGTTTGATTTTTTTTTTTTAATTTTTTTGCTTAATTAAATATATTAAAATACTAATATATAATTTTTTATTTCTACAATATAATAGTGTTACAGATTTGACAGTAATCAAATTAAGTTACTATTTAAAGCTTAATGTCAAAAATTATTGTTTTAAAAATTGAGTGATCATAATAGATCACAAAATAAAATTAATTGATGATTTAAATATTTTACCCTTAATATAAACTACGCTAAAATGGCCCAATCCTATTGACAGTGGCCCACGGTTTAGAATCCAAAGAACCTACTTGCAGGCTGCAGCACAGGGGATCATGGAAGTATGATTTTGTTAATCACCGACCGTATGGGTACTGAAGTTTTCGAGTATTATATTTTTTATTTATTTATTTATTTGTTTTCAGATTTAAAAGTTTTAGAAAAATTATATAGAAAGTATATAAAATTTAAAAATTTATAATACAAACACAATACAAAATTAATAATTTAAAATTAATTTTAAGATGAATATTTGAATATATATTAATGTTTATCTCATAAAAGATACTAAAAATATTAATCTCGATTTTTATTTTGAATCTTATATTAATAAATTAATAAAAAAATATGTATGAAAATGTATCCATTTTGGACATTCTTGGTTTCCCATCAGATTGGACCACATGGGATGCCATTTGAGATGTATCTGTTGGTGTTATTAAGCTTTTCCCGTCCATGTGTATGCATGCATATTTGTTTCCGGACAGGTATGAGTTTGGTTGCCATGTTTTTCACTCTTGTCAACCAAACTTCTATCAACTCAAAAACATACAACTTGATTGATGTGAAACCATCCTTGAAGAGCATTGTTCCGTTCAAATCCGAAGATAGTCATGGGGATCCCCTCGGAGTCGTTGAAGAGCCCGGTTACACCGGATAAATTGGGGTATGATTAGATCCTCCATCTACGGAATTTCTCCCAACCATTGTTGATGGTGATGCTTCATAAACATGTTCTTGGTAATGAATTTCATGGTCAATTCCAAGGTCTATCGATGCTGCTGGGGGGGGGGGGGGGGGTGATTTCATTGTTATTGCATGTGGTCCTGCTAAAACTCTCAACACCAAGTTGTTAAAAAAAATTGATTATTTTTTTCAGTTAATAATGTTATTGTCGAAACAATTTAAGAAACGTACAAAATAATACGATAGATATTAAATTGAAGTAAAAAGCTTGATGCTTTTGATAAGAGAATGGGGAATAGAAACTAGACAATGTTCTAGGCAAGCAATTTGCTTCACGTAGAGGTGGAAAAAATATTAAATGAGTCTGGTTCATCATGTTATTTATAATCTCATCTAATAATAATTTTTTTAAAGTAAATCTGAATCTCTTTCTTATATGTCATTAAATGAATAAATCTCATTAAATATAACTATAAATGACGTGATGAATCAGAATTATATAATATTTTATCGTAAGTGTGCCTTTTTTTTTACGAGTTCAGTCAACAGTCGACACCTTTTTGTTATAGTGGCAGCCAATGTAATTTGTCACGGACCACTATTTTGAGCCCAAACTTTCCGCGCACCAAGGGGTAAAACCCGCCCAAACTCTTAGCCAACCCGCATACTTGGAGAATGCATCACTCCGCACCCAAGGGGTCAAGCCCACGAGGGCCAAATCCCTCGGTACCATCGAGACCGAGGTTGTCCGAGCCAAGCCCCTCTACACCACTTGGGCAAAGGTTGTTCGAGCGAAGCCCCTCGGCACCATCAAAGTCGAGGTTGTCCGAGCCAAGCCCCTCGACACCATTGGGACCGAGGTTGTCCGATCCAAGCCCCTCGGCACCACTTGGGCCGTGGTTGTCCGAGAGAAGCCCCTCGGCACCACGGGGTCCGAGGGTACCCGCACCATAGGTGTCGGTCATACCCGCATCACAGGTGCCGGTCATGGACGCACCACGGGTGCCTGTCATAGTTGCACCACGGGTGCCGGTCATGCCCGCACCACGGGTGCCGGTCATGCCCGCACCACGGGTGCCGGTCACGCCCGCACCACGGGTGCCGGTCACGCCCGCACCCTAGGTGGCGGACACGCACGCACCGTGGGTGCCAATCCCGTACGCACCATGGGCGCCAATTCAGTCCGCACCATGGAAGCCGATCTAGTCCGCACCAAGGGTGCTGAGTCCCCACGCAACTAAGGGTTACATCCGAGAAGACCATCGGGGCCAGTCCTGCCGCGCATCAGGAGCAAGCCCGTCGCACCTTAGGGCCCAAGTAAAGGCACCTAAGAAGCCATGGAGGAATTCGTCCACATTAGGAATCAAGGAGTTTTAAGCCTTGAAGGACTAGGAATCCTAGTTAGATTAGAACTAGGAACATAGAGGGGGCTATATAAAGAGGCTTACCCCCACCTTATTATTTACTTAGCCTTGAGTTTTGCTCTCAAGTCACTTACTTTGTTTTCTCGACGTTTTTCGACATGCAATAAAAGTGTTGGGCTATCGCCCGGGTTACAACCACAATCTCTTTCTTTATTTTCTATTTCTCGAGCATTCACATTTCCGTCATAGTCCAAGCCGTCGGCTTGGACCAGATAGGCGTAACATAGGCGTCTATTCTCATAAAAAGGGGCGTCTAAGGCCGCATGTCCCGGTTGAAACTCCAGGGGCGTGACAAGTGGTATCAGAGCGAGGTTATTCGCTTGATATGAACCGAAAAGATGAGATAGGGACGGCCACAAGGGCCACAGAAATTCAAACAGCGGATAAGAAGGTGGCGACCTCAAAGGATCGACTCACAAGTCTTGAGGATAAGGTAAATCGACTCGAATCCAATTCAAAGGAATCGATGAATTCTCTAGACGTTGTCAACGATCGCCTTGAGGAACTAGAAGCCAAAATCTATCCCCTCAAACAAGATGTCAACGAGGAAGTCCAAGATCTCCTCAACCAAACCTACGAAAAATTGACCCTGCAAGATGAATCACTTGAAGTCGCAATGGAGGCGATTAAAGTAGAACTGTTGGGGGAAATTAAAAAGCTCAAGGCCGAGCTATCCCTCTACAAGAATGCCGTAATAACCAATATGGTGGGAGAAGCAACAATGGCTAAACCCAGGATCGATGTGCCAAAACCGAAGGAGTTCAAAGGAGCAAGGGACGCTCAGGAAGTGGACAACTTTGTGTGGAGTTTGGAACAGTATTTCCGACTCACGGGCATCGAAGATGAGAACACAAAAGTGAATACTGCTTCTGTCTACTTAGTAGACGCCGCGCTTTTATGGTGGCGACATAAGTGTTCCCAATCAAAGGACGGTCAAATCCCAACCAAAACTTGGAAAGAATTCCAAGATGAATTCAAAGAGCATTTTTACCCGAAGAATGCACAAGAAGAAGCCCGAGAAAAACTTCATCAACTGAAGCATGACGGGTCAATCCGTGAATACGTCAACAAATTCACCGAACTCAGGCTTCAAATCCATAACATGAGCGAAGTCGATGCCCTCTTTACTTTCAAAAACGGTTTGCAACGTTGGGCAAAAATGGAATTGCACCGAATGGGGGTCCAAAATTTGTCCAAGGCAATGGACGTAGCTGACTCTCTTGCAGAATTTGAATTTGAGAAGTCCGATAAGCCAAGACGTAAAAGTAATGGCGGAAAGGGACATGACATGCATACCACTGAAGGGTCCAAGGCGCAAACCAGCGAAGATGTTAAACTTCGTAAGCCGTGGGAAAAGAATAACAACTTTAGTTGTTACAATTGTGGAGGCAATCACATGAAAAGAGATTGTTCACAACTCGGAAAAGCTGCAGCCATTCAAGAGGACGAATGCAAAGAGGAAATTGCCAACTAGAACTCTATCCTTAGCTCCATGAAAAATAAGGAAAAGTTCAAGAAAGGTTTGATGTACGTAGATGTCGTTGTGGCAGGCAGAAGATTGAATGCCTTAGTAGACACTGGTGCATCCGACTTGTTTATGTCAAAACAAACTGCTGAAAAGCTTGACCTTCATGTTCAAAAGGCCAATGGGTTCGTTAAAACCATTAATTCCAAGGACACACCAATCGTGGGATTAGCGAAAGGAGTCCATCTCAAGATCGGTAATTGGTCTGGCAAGGAATCAATAAGTGTAATACCACTTGATGATTTTAACTTTGTGATCGGAATTGATTTCCTTGATCGAATTAGGGCCGTGCCCGTCCCGTTTGCAAGTTGTTTGCACATACTTGACCCTCAACACCCTTGCTTGGTACCGACAAAAAGAATGCTTGGGGTTAAAGGAAAAGTAATGTCGGCCATCCAATTTAGCAAAGAGGTAGACGATGAAGCACAACCATCCGTCACAACACTGATACATGATGACTCAATCGAACCAAAGAAAGTCTCGTTAGAAGTGGGACAAGTCATAGTTGGACTCCAAGACGAGACATCCCTCAAGTCACCCAAAATTTCTACACGGGAAGAAGAAGTCGATCACAAGTTGAAACTTGTGCCACAAACAGTCCCATAAATCATAGTAAAGGACTCCAAGGAATTGTTACCATCATTGACAAATTCCGATCAATCTTCCCCGCTTAACGTACATGCAAACAAGCATGACGAACCAAAGCAAATAACTCACAAATCTGGGACAAAGGGGAAGGAGCAGACAAAGAGATGGGCAAACACAAAACGGAGGGACATCAACTATCAAGCTGGGGACTTAGTCCTTGCCAAGTTGACCGGGATTCTACAAAATCCCACCGCGCACAAGAAGCTTGTGCAGAGATACGAGGGCCCATTCAAAGTTTTAAAACGAGTGGGCAACAGAACTTATCATCTAGATTTACCCACAGCAATTCAAGCTCATTTGGTATTCCATGTGAGTTCACTAAAATCCTTCCAAAAGAATAAATCACACCCATACCAAGTCAAAACACACCAAACACAAGTTGGAGTGAAAATCTCTTACGAGAACATAGCTTGGGACATACAAGCAGAACGGGTCATCCGAAGACCGGGACAAAAACCAAGGCATGAATACCTCGTCTTGTGGGAAGGACTTCCAAATAAAAAAGGAAGTTGGAAATTAGCCGAGAAAATTTGGCAATTGAAAATTCAAGTAAGCCGATATCACATTGGACAAGCGACGAGGACGTCGCTAGAACCAGTGGGGGAGAATGTCACGGACCACTATTTTGAGCCCAAACTTTCCGCGCACCAAGGGGTAAAAACCGCCCAAACTCTTAGCCAACCCGCATACTTGGAGAATGCATCACTCCGCACCCAAGGGGTCAAGCCCACGAGGGCCAAATCCCTCGGTACCATCGAGACCGAGGTTGTCCGAGCCAAGCCCCTCGACACCACTTGGGCAGAGGTTGTCCGAGCGAAGCCCCTCGGCACCATCAAAGTCGAGGTTGTCCGAGCCAAGCCCCTCGGCACCATTGGGACCGAGGTTGTCCGATCCAAGCCCCTCGGCACCACTTGGGCCGAGGTTGTCCGAGAGAAGCCCCTCGGCACCACGGGGTCCGAGGGTACCCGCACCATAGGTGCCGGTCATACCCGCATCACAGGTGCCGGTCATGGACGCACCACGGGTGCTTGTCATAGTTGCACCACTGGTGCCGGTCATGCCTGAACCACGCGTGCCGGTCATGCCCGCACCACGGGTGCCGGTCACGCCCGCACCCTAGGTGGCGGACACGCACGCACCGTGGGTGCCAATCCCGTACGCACCATGGGCGCCAATTCAGTCCGCACCATGGAAGCCGATCTAGTCCGCACCAAGGGTGCTGAGTCCCCACGCAACTAAGGGTTACATCCGAGAAGACCATCGGGGCCAGTCCTGCCGCGCATCAGGAGCAAGCCCGTCGCACCTTAGGGCCCAAGTAAAGGCACCTAAGAAGCCTTAGAGTTTAACTCCATGGAGGAATTCGTCCACATTAGGAATCAAGGAGTTTTAAGCCTTGAAGGACTAGGAATCCTAGTTAGATTAGAACTAGGAACATAGAGGGGGCTATATAAAGAGGCTTACCCCCACCTCATTATTTACTTAGCCTTGAGTTTTGCTCTCAAGTCACTTACTTTGTTTTCTCGACGTTTTTCGACATGCAATAAAAGTGTCGGGCTATCGCCCGGGTTACAACCACAATCTCTTTCTTTATTTTCTATTTCTCGAGCATTCACGTTTCCGTCATAGTCCAAGCCGTCGGCTTGGACCAGATAGGCGTAACTTAGGCGCCTATTCTCATAAAAAAGGGCGTCTAAGGCCGCATGTCCCGGTTGAAACTCCAGGGGCGTGACAAATTCTACTTGCCTACATCTCATGTACCCTTTGGATAACGCACCAAAGATATAGGTAAAACAGTATACTTATCTTCTGAAATGAAATATTTTTGTCTGAATGTGTGATGTTATAAAGGATCACCAAACCTTATCGTATGTTTCAAATCTGAATGTTGTCTGCCATCTTTTGGTTTAGAATCAATATTTTTGTGGTTCGACCGACTACATGTACCCACCAGATAAATTTGTCCACAAATCTAGGGTTTTATTATGGACTTGTTCGGCGGTAATTTTGGGGTAAGTAAATAAATGATTATGTAAAGGAAAATTTTATGACGGGCGTCGAACATCGCTGAACACCACTAATGGTGAACATTGTTGAACACCATTAAATTAATTAATAAAAATTTAAAATTTCAAGGACTCAGTATGTAATTAATAAAAATGTGATAAACTCAACATATTATTAATAATTATATGATTAGTCCTTTAGATTTTTATTCTTTATAAATTAATTTAATAATGTTCAACGGTGTTCAACATTAATGATGTTTAGCGGTGTTCGACGCCCGTTGTAGACTCATCCGTTATGTAAATTACATAAATTATCATTAAATTTAATTCTTAAATTTATTTTGGTTGTTGAAGTTTTGAAAACATTAATTTAGTTACTGAAATTTAGACATTAAATATTTTTTGTTTTTAAAGTTTAGACATTGAATTTCTTTGTCATTCTTAAACCTCACACACTTATAATTTTTCATAAAATGTTCAAAAATTTATAAAATAATCAAAAATTTTATGACTTCTCTCTCGTCGATCTCTCTCTATCGTCGTTAGATGAATCTATTTCTCAATAACATTGTTAAAAAACTAACGAAGGAGTGACCAAAAGGGTTCAATATCTAAATTTAGCGAATAATTAAACGTTTTAAAATTTTAATAACTAAAACAAATTTGATAATAAAATTTAGTGATAATTTATATAATTTAATCTAAATAATAAACAAGTTGCACTTCCTTTGTCGTTCCTAGGAACAATGATTTATTTATTTTTTTTAACTTTAATTCATTCTAATTAGATATACAAAAAATAGTACTCAAATCTAAAATCTGATATCAATAAAGATTTAAATAATTCGAAAATTTTATTAAAATAACCCTATCACTTTTAATTAATTAATAAATAATAATATGATAAACCAGATATTTTGTTTAGTAACTAGACAAAGGATCTTGTCGAAGGCAGTGAGCCATCGTTTTTTATCATTGTCCATTTCGTTTTACTACAAAACCAAAAAGATTCTGTCGCCCTTGAAATCATCATATTATTTAGGATAAAATTATATGGGAGGTCATTAAACTTTTAAAATATATATAAAATGATCACTAGAATCGATTCTTTTACTAAAATCATTATCGTTCGGAAAAAAACTTTTATTTTAAGGGGCTAACGGTAATTGAAGTGGTAGAATTAAAATTGGGTAAAATATAAATTGAAACATGTAACTTTTTAGTGTTTTCAGAAGTGCCATCAAAATTTTCAGAAGGTTATTAAAATTTTTGCAATTTGGTTCGTTGTTTTAATTCACAATTTAACCCTCACACTTCCAGTTTCTTCATAAAGTACCCCTAAACTTAAAAAAATACAATATAACCATCAAATTATAAATTTTCTAAACTACCCCCCTAAATTCCATTTTCAACCTAATAATGCCCTAAATATAAAAAACTAAAACTTTTCAAAAATTACCTATCTATTAAAAAAGTATAGTTATTTCTCAAAATAATACTTTACAAAAAATATTTACATATATATATTATAGACATAGAATTAAATTACACGATATAAAATTCTTAAAGTTTTATACGTTTTTTAGCCAAAAGCACAAAATCTATACAGTTTTTCTAAAATAGTGACTCTAATGAAAAAAATAACGATAATGATTTTAATGGAAGATTTTCGATTTTGATGATCATATTTCATGTATCCTACAAATTCAGTGACCACCATTGTATTTTACCCTATTATTTATTTATATATAATTTTTTTTACAGCTTGCTTCACATATAAATGGGAAAAAAATCCTGAAGCAATGGTGGTGATCATCATATCAACCTTAAAAAAAAGAGGAATTTGACGATCAGATCACAGAATCAACATACTTTCTCAAACAGAAGTTTAGCAATGTGAAATGTGATGGTCTCTAAGTCACAGTGTGCAACATAGTAAAAGCTCCGCGCCACCGTAAGAAATGTTTGCTTGAACTCCTCACCGTCGTCGTCAACCGAGGAATTTTGCAATACTAACTGAACAAGCTCTTGCATGTAGGAATCTATTTTGTCGGTCATGCCGTGCTCTGTGTCGGCACTGTACCAGCCATTGCCATGCACCTGAAACAGCAGATATGACTATAATTATGGAACTGATAATGTGGTTTAAGATTTCAGATTGGGAGTCTTGTTGGAATCCACTGGGAAGTCTGTCAAATCATGAACACAGGGTTTTGTTACCAGTGAAAGCTGCTTGCACCAATTGGAAATGGTGGGAAGAATTTGAAGGAAAGATAGTAAAAGAAAGGAACCAAAAATGGAATACCGACAAATGTTAGTGTTGGTTTCACGCTGCCAACCTTCTGCTTTTGGTAATGATGAAGCTGGTGGCAAATTGTATTGGTCAGGTTCGAGAGTCGGCCGTATTGCGGATGGCACAACAGTTCCTCCAAACACCAACGGCCGGAGCTAAGGTTTATGGTCTGAGCCACCAACTCTGCAACTCCTCGCTGGCGATCTCCATCCTCGACCCACATCAGCATCCACTTTTCCCACTGTTTCAACAGAGAAAAACAAAAAAGATAAGTTACTGAAATTTAGAAAGCTCCGAAAACCAACACATCGGGAACCGATGACTTACAGCACGGCGTATGCAGCAGCTGATGTCTCGACCATGAGGCACAAGTGCGTCCAATGATAAGTGGTTCAGGGTTCGAAGCACTGTCTCTATCATCTTCTGTACTATCCTGTTTGAGTCCAAGTTCCTGCAACAACAAAAATCACATGCAAACATCGCTTTCTTCTGTCAGTCTTTCTTACACTCCAACACACTGTCCCCTACATCAATGTCTTTCATCAAAAGTACAGTATTCTTTTACTGAACCAGTGTTTTCAGTACAGATTTTAATTACCTTCCATTGACATGGCTAAATGGTGCATCAACCATGGTTCTGAAGATATGGACGAATGACTGCCGAAGCTCCTTAGGCTTCCTTGCATTGTGGAAAGCCGAGGCGATGGTCTCGACCAAGAAAGCAGTCTTAGCCCATGCCAGCCGCTCTCGGGACCTTTCCGGTTCGAATATACTGGCTGCTGCTACGAAATAAGTTAATAGAAGAGATCTTCGAGTCACACCGAATTCAGCTAGACCCATTTCCGAATACCACCTGTTTAATTCACTCTTTATTACAATTAATCACTTAATTAATTATGATTGTCGGATATTTTTTCTTACTTTTGCATACTCTCCCATTCCCTCCGATGTACAGCTTGGCAATTATTGAAGTCTTGCTTTGCTAGCTCAAGGTACACATTATTGTTCACATACTGCATCCTGCATGAAATCAACATCAAAGAAAGTTATTCTTTTATTTTATGGGTGGTCTTGTCTGATTTGGACAGCCAGCTAAAAAGCTGATAATTATATTATTTATTTATATTAATTTAAACTTTGAATCATGCACGCGATCATGATGGAACTTCCCATGTAATTAATTAACTTAATCATGCCACATTGCAAAACAAAACAGACTAGATATCTAAATCAAATATTAGAGTGGATGAGGGTAAAGTTGGTCTGAAACAGTCGATATTATGACACAAATTAAGGCTGCAAACTAAATTATGATGCCAATTATGACCACAAAACCCTAGTAATTTTTAATTTCATTTCACCAAGTTGTTAAGACAAGGAAATGGAAGATGTCATTATCCGGTTTTGTTTTGGATATATAATAATGGTGGTTTAATTATGGATAAAATTATATTTGAATAACGTAATTATTAAAAGTTATATTTAAAACATTCAATTATAGGTAAGATTATACTTGAGTCACTATTCATGTGTGTATATATATAACTTGAATATTAGATTAATTAATTAATTTAAATGAAGTATTCTAGTGTTAATAATAATATACAAATACTTTGGAAGAAAAAATAAAAATGCTGTGTTCTTTTAAATAGATAGAGTGACCTAAATATAACTTTACCCATAATTGAATGACCTATATATAATCTTTAATAATTTGATAATCTAAATATAACATTACTTATAATTAAATAATACTAGAACAATCTTAAATATCTGGATCACTCAAATATAACTTAATCCATAATTATGTGACCTCCGCTGTAGTTTATCCTTTAGTTTTATGTAAGAATCAAAAGATTATACATGGTTTTACATAAATTCATCTACTTTATTTCTGATGATTATGGAAACATATTATAAAGAATAGAGAAATGTACCTGTATAGAGTTTTTCCAATCCATACGTCATCCTCTCCTCCATATTGTTCAATGTAAAACCTGGTTTCAACTCTAGGCAAGCTTGCATACCATGGAAGTTTCAATGCCAATCCAACCTAAATATCATTTAAAAAACTCGGTCAATGTATCAAATAATTATTCATATATAAATATATTATTCATATTAGTCATGTATGAAAGAGTGTGTGCCGACCCGAGATTCAAATGAGATCATATTTTTAGTCATGATATTTTATTAAAGTTATAGACAATAACAAATGAATTACAATTATTACGAGATGATATTTTTTATAATATAATTTTAAATAGTATCAAAATCTTAAAATAACGACCGCAGAGTCAGATTTAAATCTGAGACTATTTTAATCATATATTCTACTAGTTTATTTGGATACAAAGCTTTCTATGGAATACCAAAAAGAAAAAATTCCCATCCTTGAATAAAACAAACAACTTTTGCACTCAATATATTGAGTAATTTTGAGTTGAATGTCTCTAGGTATAGGTTAGGTTAAATCAAGTTTGAATGCCAATAAAAAAATAAAGTTTGGATGCCATTTGCATTTATTAGTAAAATTTTTGTTGTTATAACTAAATTTACATAAAAATATTTTTAATATATTCACGCAAAAATATATTAAAAAAGAAAGGGAGATGTTTTTGTCTTTATTGGGATAGTTTTGGGTTTAAATACTTCATAAGAATTTGGGTTTAAATTATTTTAAAAAATAAGTAATTTTAAATAAAAAAATCATCTAAATATTATTTAATACTTTATAAAAAAAATAATGATTCCTCAATTTAGTTGGTGTTTCTTAACTTATGACATCAATCTAACTAAGGAGCTTAATTAATAATACTTATTTAATATTATTACAAATATTTTAAAAGAAATTATATTTTAAAATAAAAAAACTCATTATAATATTATATTAATTAGGCCAAATTATACCCATATATATCAACTGAAATGTAGGGAATGCAAATAAAAAACGCCATATATCTTACCTCCCCGGGTAAGTCTTTGGTAATGATCCATTTATCTAATAATTCCTCAGCTTCTTGTTTTTGTTTTAAGAATGTGTAGGAAAATCCCTTGGCATCCTCAAGAATCTTTTCTCCAGGGAACCCCACCTGGGAAGCCCGATACAGGTTGAAAATACCTGTTATGGCTTGGTTGGACTGCCCAACGAAGCAGAAGAACTCGCCCCCTTTCTCAAAATGTCTCAACACATCTGATTTCATATCACAATATTAATCCATCAGCAACACACACTGCCACCAAAGTCTTATGTTATGTAATGTTATACCTGCAGAAACCTCGTATCCATGCAACCTTAATAGCCTAAACCCCATGGCAGTGTCGTCGATGTCATGAACCAGAGTGTTTCTCGCCCAGCAGATCCCATCCTTTGTCCAGTATCTGAAATTTCAAGACACAAGACACCTTCATGATCAGGAGAAAGTTAATCGATCTAATTAGCTACATGCTGGTGCTGGCCATTACCTATAAACGTAATCCAGGCAGTCTTTGATTTCTGTCCGGAAATATCTAGAAATCCCGAGGCGTTGCAAGCGGTCGACAGTCCAAATATGTTCGAACATATCGACGGGGTACACGTTGGGGACTAAATAAGTATAAGTTAGAAGTTAAAAAATCACATTTGGAAACCTCAAAACAATTTATCAGCACTTCAATCTAGCAACTTTACCTCCACCATTGAATCTTTGAACAGCATTCATCAAATATCGAAGACAATTCGAATCTTTCGTTTGCATTAGTGCGAAGGCAGTGGAGGATGGAGAGAACAAGAAGGACCCATCTTGGCACTGCAACTTCAGAAGCTTTTCCCAGTCCAAGCCTCGCATCCCTTCCAGGCTATGGAGTAGTGTTGTGGGCACATTGTGCATTATGTCCTTTGGTATCCTATCCCACACGCATAATAATTACGTTACAGACATGAAAATATCATCACTTGAAGGGTCCTACACAGCTACACTTTCATATATGTATATATATAAGGCTGCTTGGTGAATAAAGTAATCCAAACATAATAATTGTGGAAGCTTGGGAATTTGAGTTGCCAAACCCAAAAAAAGCTATATACCTTGTGAGCTTCAGATCTCTCTTTGCGTATATGTCTTTTAAGACAGGGGAGTCGTATGGTACATCGATGTTTAAACGTCGAGCTGTTTCGAGAAGCGAAGGGAAAGCCACTTCGAACCCTATAGGCATATGCTCCTCCCTTTCGTTTTCGAGTTTACTTATGTTCTGTTTGAAAAATGACATCCCTGAAACAAGCGTGTATGTGTAAAAGAACATGTTAATCAGCTCAAGACGGGTAGTAAAGAATGTAGGAATGTCTGTTTTTTTACAGCACCTTTCTGGCATTTGTCCGGATGAATACCCCATGTTTTCAAGGCAATAACACAAGCTAAAGTGTTGATCAATCAGTCATGTGCCACGAATATTTGTCTGTCGCCCCATGATCCGTCTGGGAGCTGATTGTTGGCGATCCATTCGAGGCTCGACGGAAACTGAGGAGTGCCGCAGCCATTAACGTCTTCGACTAGAGCAACCCAGGCTGTGTCATAAGCCGAGCTAGTTATCTCTCCATCCTCCATGGAACTTAATATCGATTTAATGGTGTCGACACGTTCCTTTACCTTATTCGATTCGAAAACCTTTTTCAGATAAAGAACAAATCACATCACCTTATGATTATACACGGATTCAAACAAAAAAGAAAAAAAAGTGTTTGGTTGTTTAAATCATTCACCTTAAGAGCTTCCTCTTCTTCTGTGTCATCCTCCACAATCTCCTTCCACTTTATGACCGGCAGACCATTTTGTAACAATCTAGCATATTCTGCACATAACCGATATTGTTAAACTAATTACTAATTCATAATCAAAAAGATTAAAGATTAGAATACAAAGTGTAGAAATTGGAATCAAGTAAAGAGGTTACCTTGAGTGCTGGGTTTAGATATAGCTCTGCACAAGGGCTGTAAATCAAAGTTATGTCCTTTATCTTTACCCCATAACGTCCAAATGCCTGTTGTTAAAATAACATTAAAATTAACATATAATATGGACATGTAGGTATAAACTTAGATGTTATAATTAAAAAAATTGCAGAAAGTTTGATGGAATGGAACACCATTCTTTGGAAGAAGAAGAAGAAGAAAGAAAGAAAGAAAGAAAGATTCATATTGCAAAGCAACAACAACCAAAATCCGAAAGAAAGGGAAAAAGGGGTGTTTGGAATTTTAGTTCTTTCTCTGTATGTGCTCAACCATGGTTCATAACATAAACACTGACAAGAATATGATGTTTCTGGTTATCTACCTGCAGAGGGAAATGGTGGATGATTGTTGGAGAAGGAAACAGAAGGAGAGGGGATGGAGAGGATGAAATGGAAAGAATTAGAAAACATTTTGGCTGGAAAGGGGGAGAGACAAGTGCTCGAGTATAAACTAGAGTGGCTAACAGAGGCAGAGCCTATATTTTAAAAGACGAGCGAACGGAGAAAGGAGAGGAAGTAGACAGAAACGAATTCCCAAAAGATTCCCGCCAGTAGGTTCATGGGATCATCCAAAATCTAGAGAATTGATTGCGCAATACTACGGTTGGGTTTTTTTTGTGTGTGGTTGCGATTGTGGTGTCACGGTCTATGTGATCGTAATTTATTTTTAAAATTTTATAATTTTTTTTAAATATTATTTATATGTATATTTTATAATTTTGATAACCTTAAATAGGATAATAATATGTATTTGATTAACATGAATGAAAACTTTGAAATTATTCATTAATTTCATTATCATTTATAGCTACATTATGCGATGATTAACTTACAAATGAATCATAATAATGTTTTATTTATTGAAATTTGTAGTTTTGATTATTTTTCGATATTTTATTATGATGATACAATATTACGACGTAATATATGACATGTTTTGGGATTACGTGACGGTTTTAGATTGTAAAATCGTGACACGGTTTTAGATTCCCGCTAGTAGGTTCATGGGATCATCCAAAATCTAGAGAATTGAAGGCGCAATACTACAGTTGGGTTTTTTTTTTGGTTGCGATTGTGATGTCATGGTTTATATGATCGTAATTTATTTTTAAAATTTTATAATTTTTTAAAATATTATTTAATGTATATTTTATAATTTTGGATAACCTTAAATAAGATAATAATATGTATTTGGTTAGTATGAAAACCTTGAGATTATTTATTAATTTCATTATCATTTATAGTTAGACTATGCAATGATAAACTTGCAAATGAATCATGATAATGTTTTATTTATTGAAATTTGTATTTTTTATTATTTTTTGATATTTTATTGTGATGATACAACATTGAGACGTAATATATGACATGTTATAGGGTTATATAACGGTTTTAGATCGTAAAATCGTGACATGATTCTTTCATTACGTTGCGCTTATAATGCATCGCGATGATCTTGAAAAATGTTTTAATACAATCGTTGCAGTGCATGACGACCACATTTTAATACTATAACAATTCGTTATCAACATAGACTCTGTTTGAAATTATAATACTAGTAATTCTTATGTTCGTAATAATATTTGTTATTAAAATTTTCACAATCTTGATATTTACAATGACTGTAATAACTTTAATTATGTATACAATCACAATAAACGATAAAAAACGCTACCCTAATCATAAATATAAAAAATCAAATTATTTAATTTGATGTAAAAATATTCGACTTATATTAATTAGTTCGTAATTTCCTAAACCGAACACAATTTTCTTGTTAGCTTTGTAACAAAAGGGTTTTATCCCCAATTTGACAAGTGATTTGATTTCATAAGTTGTTAAAATAATAATTAAGGAAAATTTCAATCAATCAAACCGAAATTAGAAATAATCTCAGTAGATGAAAATAAATTCGATAACGAGGCTTGATCTGATATCTAAGATGTACGATTTATTCCATTTTAATCATATTTTATTTTATTTTTCAAAAAAAATGGTAGAAATTCTTTTATATGAATTTGACAAAACTATATCCAAACATTATTTATGAAATCAATTAATTATATATGTATTTTATTATTTTTTATCTTATGTTTTTTTACCAAATAGATTTGTACTTATCAAAGTTGCTTTTAAATTTAAATTATACTAAAATTAGTAAAGATTCACTTAAAAAGTAAGATAAAAAAATTAATAAAATAAATGCATTTGATTGATTAGTTTTATAGATAACGTGATGAAAATAATCCATAATATAATTCATCCTTCACGTTCCTTGGGAAGTTAATAAGAGTGTTAAAATAGTTAATTCAATTGTCAATTAAATTGAATTAATTAAAATATTTTTAACTATTAATGAAATAAAAATATTTTAAAAATTATTAATTGATCCAATTATAATTCAGTTATTTCATTCGGTTTTTGAATTAACTAAAATTTATTATAAGTGTTAAAGTTTTTTTTAGTTAGATTAGATTCATTTGGATATTGCTTTTATTTTGGGTTAAAAGTTGGTTTTTGAAATATTTTAATTGAATAACTGGTTTCGAACTTAATTAACCAATAATTAAATTTTAAGAAAACCTTTAATCATTAATCAACCGAAAACTTAATCATTGATTCATCGAACTATATTCAAACATAAATGTAAAGAAAAATCATAGAAAAATGTTGTACACAAATGTTATCGATTCAATTAAAAGGACATCACATTATGTAGCTTATGATTTTTAGAAATGATTAAAACAGATATTTAAATTAATATTTAATCATGCAAAGATTATTATTAGAAAAACTACGTAATTAATTTGAATTATTCATTTTAAATATTAAATAATAAAAAAAATGTAAAACTTAAATATTTTTATTCTTTTAACTGTCCTATCTCTTAATAAAATAGTTTGTATTATTTGAAATGCATACAGATTTATTCTTTGAATTGTCCTACTCAACTCTGGATCTTCCGTAACAGTAGATTTCACTGCTTTACACCAACGCCGTTTATCCATTTGCCTTGCTTAGAGATGGACATGAAACGGGTCGGATTTTTGGTCCACTCAATCCGAAAAATTATACCCTCTACCTTTTATTCGACTCGATCCGGACTTAGGCTGAAAAAAATCCGGTTCAATCTGATTTTTAAGCTTCAAAATCTAACCCGACCCGACCCGAATCATTAAAAAATTTAAACTTTAGGGATTTAATTGTAAAAAAATAAAATTTAAGGATCTAATTGTAAAAAAAAATTAGTGACTTAATCATAAAAAATAATTTTAGTAACTTAATTGTATTAAATATATATAAAGAGGGATCATTACCGCAAATATCTCTAAAATATATATAAAAAATTATACTATTAATCCCAGATCGGGTCGAATCAAAATTCGTCGAGTTCGGATTTTATGTCCATCCCTAGCCTTCTCGCTCTCACCCAAATGAAATTCATGCTGAAACTCCGGCATTGGTTCATATATATGGTTCCGGTAGGAAAAGAGGATAGTATTCATCTGAAAGATTTATGTTCGAGTATTTAAATGTGTATTATCAAAAATTAAAAAATATAAACATACACTAATATGAGAACGCTGAGAACGGGACATAAGGTTTTTCTTGGAAATGGTCGAAAACTCCAAAGAAAACAACAACAACAAATGGCATTGTTGTCAAATGACATCAACCCAACCTAGTGTTACATTCGTCGCTTTGTATGTCTCTTAAGTTCTATCATGTTTGTTTCCACAAGGGAATCTAAGCATTCGTAGGATACTTTGGATGCTCTCAAACACATATTTAATTGGATAATGCCTACACTTTATTTCAATAAAAAAATAGATCTGGGTTGTAGACACATAAATAGAAATCTTTTACTTTTTTATTATACCTTTATTCATGTCTTCTGTTAAAAAAATTTAAAAAATGAATTTTAAATCCTAATCCTTATTTTCTATATCTTATACCCTACCTCTAATTTCCTAAACCCTAACTATAACCCCTAACCTAGCTAGATCCCTAACCCCTAATCTCTAATCCTCTGATTTAAAACGGAGAGATAGATAGAGGCATGAGAGAGACATAAATAATTTGCACCCTAGACACACATGTAATATTATGAGTTCAAATCTTAATTTTATAATTTAAATAAATTAAATTGAGATAATTATCCTATAATTGATATTTGAATAGAATTAATCAGATTATATTTTGGTGGTTATAAAAGACATTTACCGATTGTTTTGGAAATAAGAATTTGAAAATTCATTTGCTAGGAAAATGACAAAGATGACAACAATTATACAAAAATTTTGGTTCATCAATTAAAAATAAACTAGAAATGTCACAATCTCAACTATCTAGGCATTTAACAAATCCAAGGGTTTAACAAATAATCATCGATGCAACGTTTCTAAGCACTTGAATAATATTTATAGGAGTATATATTTTAATAAATTTTTTTATTCATATCGTGTCCATGTTTTATCCCATATAATGCTTTTAGTGTTATTGTTTTCTTACATTTAAAGTATTGTAGTTTATAGGTAAAATTTACAAATGATAGTTAAATTTTAATTCTATTACGAAATTATAATATAATCATTCAAATTTATTAAATTGTTATGAAATAATTAAATATGATAAATCAAACCTATAATATAATATTTTGTTAATAGTGATTATTTTATAATTGAATTAAAGTTTAATAATTGTTTTATAACTTTTAAAAATTTTAAAAACAAAAAAAATTATTTCAACATAGTTTAATTAATGTCTATCTCTTTACTTTCCCTTAGTTTTATTTATAATTTTTTAAACATCAATTATTTATTTTGTGGAAATTTGGAATATTCGTATAGTTGTCGGTTTTTACCATCATTTTTGTATATATTTTTTTATAGTCCCTCAATTTAAAGAGAAATTATTAGGTGAACCATGTTCACCGTGTCATCTATAGTCCAAGTAATCAGAATTGTTTATCTTTAAATAATCATCAAACAATTACCCACCCTGTTAGAGGACGGTTCAAAATTCTTCCGGATTCTTCTAGTTTCTTGCAGCTTCCTTACAGCATCAGCTACGCTCTTTTCAACTGAACCGTTAGCTCTCCTTCTGTTACTCAGGTTTGTTAACAGTTGGATCCAGATTGTTATAACAGATTGTTTTTCCCTCCAATAGTAATATGATAGTCACCCTGACTATATAAACCACGAAATGTGGCACTGGCAAACATCCATCTACAAATGCTTATCGCCTACATGTCAAAAACACATTCCCTTCTTTCTGTTTAATTCATCTTCTCCCTCTAATCTTCTTGTTGATCTGTTAGGGTTTTCTTCCATTATCGTATGTGAAGGTTGCTTGCACGATGGATCTGTTGCATGTGATTTCAGTTTATCAGTCCACCGGAGTACTCTCAACATAGTATCAGAGCTAGTTCATCCGGTCACCGGTCACCGGAGTTGAGTACTTCCACACTTTTGTTACTTCCTGTTGCTCAGGTATGGCCACTAATCCTGTTAGTGTTGTGTCTCCTACTACGAGTGATAGTTCGCAGAATGCTGATGATCAAGAAGCGGCTTTCTTTGCTAACAAACAAGTAAATTTGAAGCTCGACGACTACAATTTTCTGCTTTGAAAGCAACAAGTTATATTAATGATCAGGGGGCATGAGCTTGAGCATTATCTAGACGAGTCGACACCAATTCCTCCCAAAATTGTAACCAGTGCAAATGGTGAGTTGAGTGTTAATCCTGCCTATCGAAAGTATCGAAAGCAAGACAGTTCATTAGCTTCCTGGTTGCTTTCTACCATCAGTCCATCAATTCTTCCTTAATTAGTAGGCGCGGACACTACTGCAGCACTATGGAGTGCAGTTAATCGACTGTACTCAGAACTTTCAACCACAAAAATCATGAACCTTCATTGTAGAATTCGAGCATTCAGAAAAGGTACGTCTACAATTAGCGAATACGCTACTTCTATTAAAGAAATTTGTGATTTACTGGCAACTAGTGAAAGTCCTGTGTCTGAAATTGAAAAAATTGTTACTGCCTTAAATGGATTACCAATGGAGTATGAATCCTTCATAGCAGCTATAGCAGTTAGTAGGGAATCTCACACTTTTGCTTCAGTCACTTTCATTCTTAAAGATGTTGAGTCTAGATTGTTAGATCCCTTGAGAGTTCCTGTTGGCATTAACTACACTCGATATAATAGTGAAAGAGTATATAAAAATGCTAACAATGATAGGATCACTTGAGAGCACGAGATCATCACAATACCAACCCATTTGGAGGTCGTTATTTTGGTATACCTAGAATTCAATGTTAAATTTGTGGCAAGTTAGGCCACTTGGCGAATCGATGTTGGAACAGGTTTAATAAAGATTACAAGGGACCACCTGAACCTCAGACCAGGCAGACTGGAGAAAGCCAAGTTATTGCTACACAAGCGAATCTGTGCAAGTATGTTGATGAGTCACTTGAGGGTTATTATGATTCCTTTATCAACTCTACTCCTAGCCCTGAAGTGGCTAAGACTAAAGAAACAACAGACACAACTCAAATCAACACTTTAATTGTTAAAGGTGTTATCATTACAACAGACAGACAAGTGGTATCCTCATTCAGGCGCCACTCATCACGTCACCTATATTCAACCAAATGACCACAAGGGTCAAGACTACACAGGTAAGGGCAAGGTATATTTAGGTGATGGCTCTTCATTGAATATTTCTCATATTGGAAAAATTATTATTGATACACAAACCAAGAGTCTACTGCTTAATCAGTTACTTAGTGTGCCTAAAATCACCAAGAACTTGATGTCAGTCTCTCGGTTTGCAAAAGATAATTCTGTATTTTTTGAATTTTATGATGTCAAATGTTTTGTCAAGGATAGCCTGACAAAGGATGTGCTGATGGAGGGTCGATTGAAAGATGGCCTGTATTACTTCAATCTGAGTTCCACACAGCAGCAAACTGAGATGGTGTGCAATTTCACTACTTTGAATGTCAACAAAGAGGATACTGGTGAACTATTACACAACAAACATTCCAATTTCTGGTTGTGGCATCGAAGTCTTGACCATCCAGCTGCCAAGATTGTTAATTTATTGTTAAAGTCACCTGTAGATGTGAATAAAATACAATTGTGTACTGTTTGCCAGCTAAGAAAGAGTCATCGATTACCTTTTGCTTCATCTGATACAGTGTATACAAAACCTTTTGAGCTTTTGAGGCAGATGTCTAGGGTCCAGCACCTGTTAAATCCCTGACTTGGCAATACTATGCGACTTTAATTGATATGTTCAGTAGAAATTGTTGGTTATTTCTTTTACATAGCAAATCTGAAGTTGCATCAGCTTTCAAAGTGTTTTCTGCTATAGTTAAGAATCAATTCTCCACTTTCATTATTGCTTTACAAACTGATGGAGGGGGTGAATTTCGAGCCCTCGACACAGATCTTAATATCATGGGTGTACAACATAGAGTAACTTGCCCTCATACCTCACAACAGAATGGTGTTGTGGAGAGGAAGCATAGACACATCATTGACACAACATTAACACTCTTAGCTCAAGCACAAGTTCCATTACAATACTGGTCGTTTGCTGTGTTGAGTGCAGTTTATTTGATAAATAGACTTCTTACACCAGTGTTGAATGGGATATCTCCACACGAAAAGTTATATGGCACTTATCCAGACTATAAATTTCTCAAAGTCTTTGGTTCACAATGTTTTTCTTGCCTTACTACATACAACTCACACAAATTTGATTTCAGGTCAAAACCTTGTGTGTTCCTTGGTTATTCACCTCGATATAAAGGCTATCAGTGCATGGATGCTAATGGCAGGATCTATACATCTAGAAATGTCAAATTCAATGAAGATACATTTCCATTTACTACAGGAGTTGTATTTTAGAAGCCTGCAGCTAAAGATAAAGTGTTTATGTCACCGAGTTTTTCTTTGGCTCATAACAACAAGCCTACCTCACCTACTGGATTATCTGAAGCATCAGTCGAAGAGGTACCTTTAGACTTAGTTGACAATCACATAAGCACTAACCAAATGTCTCTTGATGCTGCTAATAATTCCACCAGCAATGAGCAAATTAATCTGGATCACCACCATCTACTACAAGGATGGAATCAGTACCTCAAGCTTTTGTTCCTTCTACACAACATGGCACTACAAGTCACATACCAGTAGCAGAATTCTCACAATCTGTCACCAGTAGTTCACACGACAGGGTTAATTCATTAGTAGCTTTACCTGACACAAGGGAGGTTGTACTTGACGAGGAGGAGACTCAATCCTTTAACCAAGGGAGTGTGGATCCATGCACAAATCCAACTTTCACTGATATACCACCTGTGCCATCTACTCAAATCAACACACGTAACATGGTAACTCGAAGCAAATCTGGTATTTTTAAACTTAAAGTGTACAATATAGAGTGCTCTCCTGTTCCTGATAATGTGTATATTGCTCTTTCACAACCTCATTGGCATGCAGCAGTACACTCGGAATATAATGCTTTACTTGATAATGGAACCTAGACCTTGGTTAAGTTACAATCTGATCGACAAGTTATTGGCTGCAAATGGATTTTTCGAGTTAAGTACAACTCAGATGGTACTGTTAATCGTTATAAAGCTCGGCTTGTAGCCAAAGGCTACTCCCAAGTACCAGGTTGTGACTTTGGTGAAATACTTAGCCCTGTGGTAAGGTTTTTTTACTGTCAACATATTTGTTTCCTAAACAAAAGTATATTGAAGAGATTTTGGCCAAAAATGGCATGTCCTCTACCAAAGAAGTTGATACACCTATAGCCGTGTCTCCTAAACTAAGCAAGGATAGTGGACATGCCAATGTTGATGCACAACTCTATCGAAGTACAGTGGGAGCTCTCCTCTATGTTTGCTATACTAGACCGGATGTATCTTATACAGTTAATAAAGTTGCCCAGTATATGCAACATCCTAAAGATGCACACTGGTCAACTGTGAAGAGAATCTTGAGATACTTGCGAGGCACTTCTGATAATGGTCTATTGTTTTCTTATGACACTAATAATGTTGAGGTTCAGGCTTTTTCAGATTCCGATTGGGCAAGAGATGTTGACGATCGTCGATTTATCTCAGGTTATTGCATTTTTCGAGGGTCTCATTTGGTTGCTTGGTATTCGAAAAAATAACGTTCGGTGTCTAGATCAACAGCTGAGGCTGAGTACCAGAGCCTTGCGGATGTTGTTTCTAAAATATTATGGTTTAAAGCTGTTCTTGGTGATATGCGTATCTTGTGAAGAACCCTTGAAGTTTTGGTGTGATAACACCAGCACAGTGGCTATGGCAGCCAATCCAGTTCTACATTCGAAAACCAAACATGTAGAACTGGACTTACATTTTGTTCGTGAAAGGGTCTTGACACAGCAGCTTGAGGTTAACTACATACCAGCTCAATCACAAACAGTTGATGTGCTTACTAAACCATTTCCAGTAACTCGGTTCCAGGAACTCAGGAATCAGCTAGGTGTTTGGAAGGTTGAAGATTCACAGGAAGAAAGAAAAGAGGGTGAATGTTAGAGGAATGTTCAAAATTCTTTCGGATTCTTCTAGTCTCTTGCAGCTTCCTTACAACTCCAGCTACGCTCTTCTCAATTGAACCGTTAGCTCTCCTTCTGTTACTCACGTTTGTTAACAGTTGGGTCCAGGTTGTTACAACAGATTGTTTTTCCCTCCAATAGTAATCTGATACTCACCCTGACTATATAAACCACGAAATATGGCAGTGGAAGTATCCATCTACAAATGCTTATCACCTACATGTCGAAAACACATTCCCTTCTTTCTGTTTAATTCATCTTCGCCCTCTAATCTTCTTGTTGGTCTGTTAGGGTTTTCTTCCATTATCGTATGTGAAGGTTGCTTGCACGATGGACCTGCTGCATGTGATTTCAGTTTATCAGTCTACCGGAGTACTCTCAACACACTCATTAATTACATGTAAAAAAATGTGATGATTCACTTAAAAAAATTAAGATAAACGGTCCTGATTGATTGAGACCACGAATGACGTGATAAACAAAGTTCATCAATAATTTTTCCAGTTTAAAAATAATTTATTTTTTGTTCTGCTCGTAAATTTATCTGAATTTTACATTTTTTTGATAAACGACTTTTAAATATTAATTAGTAAGTAATTTTTATACATTTCAATAGTTTGGTATATTTTTATGTTTTGTTAAGCCTCTCCTCTGGATTGGACCATTATATACGTAGGAGAGACAAGCAGTAGGATTCAAGACATTGATTCGCAACTGAAACTCGAACCAATCATCTTAAGCATCAACAGTCTGAAACAATATCAAACTTGGCTTGATCCACATATTGTACATCGAAACAGGAAAACTAAAGACGAGGAATCAAAAAGGGAAACTTTACATTTTTGTATAAACAATCACTAGACCGTCAGCAACTCCTGAAAGACAAAAGACAAAGCAAGATAAACATGAGTGAAACATCAATGGACTGTTTTTTGGACAAACCAAAACATACCTTTTCTTTTTGCTTGTAGATGCTATCAATCTTCTTCATATACTCATCTGTGAGTTTCTGCATGAAGAAGAAAATTTCACAAACTTGAGCATTGACAAGAATGTGCAGCCCACCAGATTGACTTATTAATCAGAACAGATATATACAAAATGTACATGCATGATTGCGTGAATACTACTACAAAAATACATGTACTGCACATTGAGTTAAGGACAGAAAAGATGTTAAAGAAAATAAGAAACCTCTAAACATATATTTCAAGGCTGCCTCCAGAACAGGGAGTTTTCAGAAAATCAGAGATATTGTCAAGAGGGACTTTGGAATATAAACCGGGGGTACAAGGGCCACTATCTACAAATAAGCTATTGGAAATGTCCAAGAAAGATGAATTTAGTAAAATGAGTGGTTGTGACCAAATTTTCATAAACCTACAACACTTTGATCATGGCTTTTGGATGAAGTCATAAAACCCAAATAGGAAAAGACCCATTCATTGTGGATAACCTTGGTGCCATCATCCAAGTCATTTAGTGCTAATTGGTCTTATAACCAACAAGTTATGCTCCACCTTATAGTGAACCAAAAACAATTCTTCCTTAACTTTGTTTGAAAGGGGAGTTGGGTGAGAAAGAGAGGAGAGGGAGTGTAAAATTTCTAGTCACCTGCAAATCACTTGATAAGTCTTTCACATTGTCTTCAGACAACTTTTTCTCCTGGATAAAATTGAATAACAATATCAAGAAAACATGATTCAGAAAACACAAACAACAAGGGAAATATTGTAAAGAAACATGAACCAAAACTGCAGAGGAAGGACAGTGATAAAGATACAAGCCTTCTCAAGTTTTTCATAGGCTTTAAGGACGTCTCTTCTTATATTTCTCACTGCCACCTATAACAAGCATTTGACAAAGACTGTTTAAGTGAATAACAAAATTTAATCACCATTAGATAAATATAAACCCAATGAATGCATTCAGAAATTCATGCCTCAATACCACTTCCATAGTTCCTTGTGCTTGAAGACAATTATAATTCATCAAGATTTTTTTTTTTTTACCCATAAACCAAATTGAAAGGTTATTGGAAAAGAAAACCGAACTTAGGTTGAATATCTCCAATTACAATTGCATTTTTTCATTTCTTTTTTGGTTGAATGAGTGCACTCTTTTCAGGATAATTGAGGATACATGCAACTTGAGCTTAAATAACACAAAAGGTTTTTGGAGAGTGTGTGTATTTGTGTTTGTAATAAAAAAAATAAACATCAAGTGTAGTAGCTGAACTCCAAACCAACATCATAGAATCTTCAAGTACCTTCCCTTCTTCAGCTTGTTTGGCCACAACTTTTGACAATTCCTGCAATAATGAAAATTATAAAGAAAACCAATAATCGAACTTTCTAGAATCATGTTAAAGAAATGCAGTATCCTAAATATTAGCAAATTACCATCAATGTTGACATTTTATCTATTCTACTATAAAAAGTATCTCTTGCAAACATTTTTCTTAGGAATATCCAAAACTTTTCAAAGCATCTCCAATAACACAGGTAATTTTTACTCTACTTGGACTTGCTATAAAGTGTTGTTAGTGCAGCAAATCCACAAAAATGATGAATCTGTTTTACAGTCAAGCCTCACTACTATACTATCACATGCTTCACAAAATAAAAATGAAACTCCCACGGTCATGTGTAAAGAATAGATAAATAATGCCTTTGCAAGCAATTATATAATGCTCATTGTCAACTCACCGTGGTATGATTCAAATTTCATAGGCATAAAAGTTCAAAAATATGAGCGAAGAAGTAAGACATGGATAGACAGATAATATACACAGGGTTTGAGAAATTTTAATGAAACAAAAGAATAAGATCCAAAAGCTATATTTTTAGGCTGCATTGTAATACCATTTATGAAGATATAGAAGCCCTAAGGAGAATAAAATATTTTAAAAGCCAATCATGATTATTGAACATAGTACCTTCTAATATAATAGATAAATTTTGAAACATGTGATGCAGGATGATATGAACACATTTTATGTCACCTACATGCCACATGTCAAGAAAGATGAAAGATACCGTTCTTTCAATTGTCAGTTGAGGGAGGGACAAGCGAATGACTTCACCATCATTGTTTGGAGTCATACCAAGATTAGAGTTCACTATAGCTTTCTCTATAGACTTTAAGCTGAAAAATATAAAATGCCAAAACATGGTATCAGCCATTGAGGGAAAGCATATGGATGCTTTCATTAGGCACACTAGCAAAAAGAAGAGAAGAATAATTTTCATTAGAACAATAGAATTCAACAACTTTATCGATCTTAGAAGAGTTTGTCAAAATATAAATGAAAATACAAAGCATAAAATAGCTTTGAATTTTATGTGCTATACCTTTCCAAAATAAGAAGTCCTGAAAACCCATAATTCATTAATGTATGCCATATATGCGGAAGAGGACAAATAAAGCACACTATATAGTACATACACCATAGACATATCTGAACTAATGTTCATAAGATCAGACTTACACCATACCTGGATTTGTCAAAAGGTTGAATCAAGAGAGAACTTGAATCAGGAGTACTGATCTGAGCAATACTCTTTAAACTGACTGGAGTTCCATAATATTCCACCGAAAACAGCACACTATTAAATCTTTCTAAGAAAAAGCTTTAGTTTTAAGCTAAATTAGTGGCCAAATTTTAGTTTTTAAACAAATTAGTAACCTTTGGTCTCTTACATAGATGAATACAATTAGCTATATCGAGTAATTAATCAAGAAATCAATCCTTCTTTGACCAATCTAAAATTGAACCTAAGTCTTCAAGATTCAGTAATTCCAATATATTTTACACCAAGTCCTAAACCTGGATTTTTTATAACCATTTTCCAGAATAGCTTGTTCATAAGCCAATATAAAAAGAATAGATTGTAAAAAAATTCGATACCTCAACTTTGTCAAGCATGGCAGGGTTTGCCCTCCCTGTCCTTATGGAATTGAAATTGGTTTTAACTGTCTCAATTGTCTTCTCCATTCTAGCTTTCTAAGAAAAAGAAGAGAAAAAAAAAATAGATTCAATATCCGCATGTATAAAAGCGTTCCATAGCTTTACTTGAATTTATAGATACTCACAACATCTTTCTCAATGGAAGATTTCTCTGCTTCGATTTCTTCAATAGTTGCAAACTGCACGAGTCTACACATTCAAAAAAGAACATACTGACAAAAAAAATAGAAGAGAAAACCCCACAACTATGCTATCCTAGAATTTCGCCGTAGCATTTCTTAGAACACATAAAATGTAATTCAGCAACCAACACAATAAACGTGTTAAAAAACAAAGCAAAAGATAAAACCCCACAACTATACCACCACTAGAATTTCGCTGCAGCATTTCATCAAATACATAAGAAGCGTTTTCCGCAACCAACTTGCCTCTTACGTGGCAAATGTTTAACAACGACGTGTTTGCAGGATGAATTAGCGGCGACGTGAAAAATACTGGCGTAGTTTGCAGCTGATCTCCATGAGTACGCAAAATCATTTCCAGAATGATACTTAGCGCGATCGAATCCCTTCTGGGAACAATCTAAAAGCATAAAGAACTTGTCTCGTTAAATCCCAATGGTAAATACCAAAGACAATAAAAGGAAGAGATGATAGAGAACCTGAAGGACAGTGGAAACACTTGGGAGGATTAAGATTTGGCCTGAAAAGGAACCGAACGGATGTCATCGAAGACAAGGGGGTGCCATACGAAAGCAGGAGTGGGTGTGGATTTTTATAGGCGTTTGAAGTTGATAGCTTGTTCTTGTCTTGTCGGGAAGAAAGTGCGGGATAGGATAAGAACATTCCGGTGTTGGGCTTGTCGTGGAATTTTTGTTTCTTTACATTTCTAAATCATATCGGGTTTTACTTACCTTTATGGGTCGGTCCATCATTGCTGGTTTGGATTTATTATTTGAGTCAAACTTTGGGCTGAGCCTGCGAAGTATTTATTAGTTACTCTTGAATTAGATAGATATCATAAGGCCCAAGAATTTAGAATTATTTTTAGAAGTACGATAAAAAAATAATTTTAAATTTAAAAAAATAATTTTAAATAGATAAAATATTTATTTTGGATATAATTTATGAAAATATAAAAGAATTGGGTATATAAATAAAGATGAATAAGTGTTTTTTTTTCTTTCTAAAAAACAATTTTGAAAAGATAAAAAATAACTTTTGAAAGCATTTTTTAAATCAATTTGAAAGTATCTTTTCCCCTAATTTTTTATTGTTTTTTTATAAATAAACATTGAATTTTTATTAAATCTATAGGAAAAATCATAATTATAATGCATTCAAGAAGAAGATTAATTGAATTAAACAATAAAAAACCCTTATAATTCCAAAATAAATAAAAACAATAAATTTTATAAAGATAAGCATACCAACAAAATTCAAAAGATTCTTGAATCTCCTTGTCTTTGTTCAAACAAAACGCATAAAGAATGAAGAAAGAGTAATTCACGATCCAAACTGCTATGCAAAAAGTATCACT
The DNA here is from genome assembly GCA_035048815.1 of Abelmoschus esculentus. Lineage (NCBI taxonomy): Eukaryota > Viridiplantae > Streptophyta > Magnoliopsida > Malvales > Malvaceae > Abelmoschus > Abelmoschus esculentus. Next base: position 13,978,559 of record JAUCBN010000031.1, read on the forward strand.
ACTAAGAGTGATTTCATCGGCAAACAATCATCAATCGAGTGGGGATAAATCTTTTCAAATGACCACCAATAAAAACATAAATCAGAAACTAATATCTGAATTTTTGTACGAACAACAATCGATCACTAGAGTATGTTGAAACATGCTACATAGATAGACGAACCAAGCCACAAAACAAAAAAAAGGTGTGTCACAAGGACATAGAAAGAGTGTGTCATAGAAACAAATATTTTTATTAAAATAAAAACAAGAAAAAATAATAGATTCAGTGGTCGATAACCAATACTAAAATTAATTGTCTACCACTGATCATAAAAAAATTGATAAAAAGAAAAAGAACAACTAAAATTGATATTTTGACCGAAGAGAACGGCTAAAAAAAATTATTTTTATTGTTTTTGACTTCAAAAATGCTTTTGATTTCAAAAGTACTTTTGAATTATTTAGGTAACCTCTCGTAATCAAAAGTTAAAAATCTTATCAATAAAGTATAATTTTATAGGAAGAGCTAAATTTATACATAAAACTAATAATATATATTTCGTTAAAAATCTTTAAATCTAATCGGAGAAAAAGAGTATTCGAGTTCATATATAGAGATATAAATGCAAAGGGACAAACACAAATAGCTATGATATCATTAAATCTATTATGATTAATTTAGTCCCTTTATTGTATGTTAGTTTTAATTAGTTATCCAACTATTAAATATTTCAATTTGTCTCTTATACTAATAAAAAGTAGAGTTATTTTTCTAAATATTTTCATTTGGTGTTTAAAAATGACAATAATTATTTTCACTCGCAATTCAAATACAAACAAAAATATTCCATTTATTAAAGAACCATAAAATCTATAAAAGAATTCTTAATTTCGTTAAATATTAATTGACATTTTCTAAAAAATTAATTGTTAGCTTTATAAAGAAATCCACTTTTTATTAGTACATCGACTAAATTAATCCATTTAATAAATGAATGATTCTATTTTTATCTAGTCTTTTTAATAAAAGGATCAGGTTCGAGACGATGTGTACGTAAAAAATCCCTGTTGAGAGACTCACCGACGAAAGTTAGATGTGCGACGCGGGTCGATCTGGATTAATCAAGACAAGACTCTAAAACCAGAAGAACAATAAAAAAAATAAGAAAAACTAGGAAGGAAGGCAAAATGTTTAACTTCAAAAATGGCAAGGACCCATGTAGTATTTTAACAAGAAAAATGGGTTCTACGGCTCAATTTGTCTAATTTAAAGATTACAAAACCTAATAAACATTAAAAAAATTGTGACTTACAGTTAATTTAACTAATTGACAATATTTGAAAAATGTAAATTTATTAGATGAGTTTGACTCACCATGTTATTTATAGTCACATTTAATAATAATTTTTTATCTTATTTTTTAAGATGAATCTTCATTTGTTCATATACATTATTAAATGGATGAATCTCATTAGATTATATTTGTATCTGTTTTAGAATATAATTTTTATTATTTGACATTGATCGCTCAACCATTCTGCTAGTATCATTAGTATTTAAACCCGTAACCTCTAAAAAACAACGATCGTTCTTTTAACCATTTAAACTGCTCGTGCAGCGTAACTAACCTAAGCACGCGAAACAGGGAGTCCTTACACGGCCAGACAACCCAAGAAGAAAGCCGATGATGAGCGATTCATGATATTTCTCCCCCTTTGGTTTGCTGTTAATAATGAAGGTAAAATCAATAGTATCAAGGATGAATTTATGATTTTATATTAGAAAAATAAATTTATAAAATTTTAAAATAATAAAAATATATAAAATAATTTTAAATTATATATAATTTTTTAAAAAGCGATTGTCCCTTTAGATCCATGCCCTCGCCATTTAACATCATATGAGACCATAGTTTTTGGTTGTCTAGATTAATCCGTTGCTTATTAGCTCTTGATGTGCTCTTAAATATTCGAAGATCTGTGTTTCATCCATGGTTATTGGTTAAGCTTTGAGCTCTGAAACATATCAACAACTGCCTTGGAATGTACACGTTTCAGACTGATTTAAAAACATGTCCGTACAGTCAAAGCTCTTACCTAAGAACTCGTTCACTCCATGGGAAACACCTGTCCTATACTGCACAGCTGCTGAAACAAACAAAATATATATTATTTTATAATTATGTATGTATAAATATTATTTTAACAATATATAACAGTGGTAAAAAATAAATTTACTTTGCAAATTAGTTTAAAAGCCATAATTTTTAGTTTTTTGGTTTGGATGAAAAAACTAGTTTAAAAAGTATATATATATATATATATATGTTGTGAATAAAGTAAAGAACAAGAACAAAATAAGAGAATAAAGATGAGAGACAAAAAGAGAGATTTTATTATATTCTCAAAGTAGGGTTGTGTACAATGCTATGCCAAAATTCTATATTTATAGGCATAAGATAGAAACCCTAATTCCAATGGGTATTAAACCCTAATACTAAAGCCCATTAAAGTTTAACTTAATATATGGATATCCACCATAAATAGATATATTCATAACACTCCCCCTTGGATATCCATGAAAATAATGTGCCTCGTTAAAACCTTACTAAGATAAAAACCCCGTGGGAAAAAAATTCTTAGTGAAGGAAAAAGAGTACACACATCTTTGATACGCATAACATGTCGCCTCATTAAAAACCTTACCAAGAAAACCCATTGGGACAAAACCTTGGTTAAGGGATAAAGAGTGCAACGCGTATTTACTCCCCCTCATGAAAATATCACATAAGATCTTTGAATCTTCATAATTCAATATTGAATACGATCTTCAAATGTTGAAGTAGATCATGCACTAATGGATAAATCTTCCAAATCATTGCTTGAAATAATTCATTGAATATTATTCATCTGAAAATCATGAGGGACGAAACTTGAAGAAATATGTTTCGTTTTATCATATTTGATATATCCACCTTGAGATATAAATTTTGTATTATCTCTGTACAAGATAGCTTGCATCTTATCTTGTGAAAAATATTCACATATCTTCAATATATGTTTAGCCAAACACATATTTCGGCTTTGCCTCATGCATAACAATTATTTAAAAGTAATAATCTCGTAGCACTTAAATAATATTTCTGGACCAACTAAGATACGAAGCTTTCAGATCAAATAATGTGTATATTGTGCTTTAGACCAAGAATATCATTACCCTTTTCGTGAGGCGAAAAAAATCTTTGTTTAAAGTAAGAGACCTAGCAACAACCATAAGGGTGATCAATAGATATGCGTTATGCATGTAAAGTCTCTTTCAATATTTTTCTATATGTTGATAGATGCACAAGGATTTGAGGAGATCTCTTCACGAGTCTCAACGATATTCAAATCATCGACATACACAATAATAAAAATTCAGAGCTAAACCTTTTAATAAAAATGTTCGGCGAAATAATTCATATAGCATTATACTAATAAGTATTCAATGAGGCGATCATATCAAATACGCCTAAATTGTTTCAAGCCATAAAAAGATATATTCAATATGATTGAATAATGTTCTCGAGAACTTGAATGAACTGCTTATGGCAATCTAAATCTTTCCGGAAGTTTCATGTAAATATTACTATCAAAAGGCTCATTCAAATAGGATGTAACAACATCCATTAGGTAGAAACTAAGTAATTTTATTTATTGTCAGACTGATCAAAATCTAAAAGTAGTTGCATCCACCACCAAGAAATATATTTTCCTCATAATCAATTTCATATCTTTGTGAGAATCCTTGTGCAACCAAATGAGCTTATATCTCATGATTTTCCCTTTTGATTTCTCTTTCTCACAAAGGCTCGTTTATATCCACGAGCTTTACACATTTCAATGTACAGGCTATAGGCCCAAATACTTCTCTTTTCAAAAGAGATTTTAGTTTCGTCTCAATTGCCTCTTTCATGTTGGCCAATCATTTCTTTGTTTACATTGCCCAATTGACAATGATTCATGATCCACATCATCAAATAAAATCTCTAGTGCTATATTGCATGCAAATATATTAACGACGTCGATTTAATTTCAGTTCCACTTATTATCAGACATGACATAATCTATTGAGATCTCTTTATTATCAGGTACCTGAGTCATGTCAATGTTTCTGTTGGAGACCATTTAATCTCTTCTAGAGATTTTCATAATCATTGATTCCTCGATCAGACCATCATAAAATATAGCTCCTTTTCTTTTTCGAGGATCTCTTATCTTTGGAACTTTCTTGTCTATTACGCTTTAAGCGTAAGTTAGACCCATTAGCATCTAGAGTTTGTCCTTCCATGACATCAAATTTAATCGGAGCATTCATAGCTGGTATACGTGACTTAGTCACTCTTTTATGGTCAGCAAAATATCTGACAATTGATTTGCTAAATGAATTATCCTTTGAACTTATAGTTCACATTGTGTAGTACATGGATCAAAATGAGAAAAATGATAATTCGTTCTAACTTATTTCTTTCCCCAGCTATTTATTTTCTCCCCCCTAATGTTGGGTAAACTGACTCATTAAAATGATAGTCAGTAAATCGGGTTGTAAATAAATCCCCTATCAGAAGCTCTTATATATATTCCCAACAAAACTCATCTTTGTGCGTTATGGTGGAGCAATTAGAACATATGTCGCACACAAAAAAATCTATGATGAGAAATATTTGGTTCCTGACCAAAAACCATTTGTAATGGGGAGAACTTATGATCATTTGTTGGCTAGATGCGAATTTGTGATACTACATGTAAAATTACATATCAACAACATTATCAAGACTAATTGTCTTTAGAAAATAATCTGGAAAAATGTGCTCGTAATTTTATCAACTGATCAAGTAGCCTCGCAAACACTAAGTTGCGGGTTAATAACAAAGATACATATAACCATCTAGTCGATGCATCGATAAAAATCATAAAATATCTAGATGGACTTTTAGAAAAGGTGTATGGGCCCATATATATCACCTTGTATCCGTTCCAGAAAAGTAATAGATTTACACTTTATCTTAGCTGTTGATGATTGTATAATCAAATTGCTTTCATAGCAAGTATCACGTGAAATATTACCATGAAGAAAATCTTAGTTCTTCAATAAATGACCACATGAAAGTGTCAACAAATTTTCGCATCATAATTGAACCGGGATGATCTAACCGGTCATGCCAAATAAAATTATCCGTAAACATCTAGTTTACAATAGCATGAGCTTCAATTTGTACTAATTCTTTTGTAGTACAATATAGATGACAGTGCATGTAATTTTGCCAATATTTCCTTATTGCCTTGAATTATACTCGTAATATTGAGATAGTCAGCATCCCTTTACTAATATTCTCAATATATTTCTGTAAATATCTTTAAAATTCAATAAGTCTCTTTGCGACTTTGACAATCATAATATAATATAAATATGAGATAAAGTCTCATTTGGCAATAACATATTTGCTCAACGAGCATAATTCACTATAAATATGAGATAAAGTCTCATTTGGCAATAACATATTTGCTCAGTCGGAGCTTTCTGTGATAATAATACTTCCGGATATAGTACTCACATTATTCCCTTGCATTTAAAATGGGAAAATATGTATAATTATGCACATTTTAATATGTGCTTTATTTCATTCACTTCGGGGAATGAAAAATATGTGCTCTGTGCCATTCACTTCGGGGAATGGAAAATATTAAATATAGCAGATTATATCAAATCGATTATCTATCAAAGATAAACTCTCAAAATCTCTTCCGAAGCATTGATATTTCAGTACTTTGAGATATAGTACTCACATTTTTCCTTGTATTTAAATGGGAAAATATTTCTTATGCTTAAGTATAGTATGAGTACTTGCACTGTCTGCTTGGCATAAATAGCCACAATTCATTGTAGATTTCATTCCGAAAGTGATAATATTCTTCAAAGGATAAATTAACATAGAATGTAAATAAATTATATATAAAATAAATTAACGATATATTAACATAGAGCGTAAATAAATAATATGTAAAATAAATTAACATAAATATATAATAAATAAAAATAAATTAACATAAACAAAATAAATAAAAGATCAATTATTCCTTTAGATGTTATAAGGAAAATAAAATAAATGGTGAATTCTTCTCTTGAATGACTATGAGAAAAATTATCAATATTCAATTGAGTTGGATCAATAACGCCATTATTTTCGCCACAAAGAAAATATGATTATATTTTCTTCAATTTATCATTCATGATTATGAATAAAGTCCGTAATACTTCGGCGTTTGACAAGTACGAGATCAATGGTTTATACCATCACATTGATAACATAAAGATTTTAATATGATCTCTATCATTCTTGTCATCTTTATAATTCCACTTCTTGTGGATACAAGTATTCTCAAAATAATCATCTTATCCATGTCTATTTTATGATCTCAATCATGATCACAATTACTAATGTGGTATTTATTCTTTCTGCTATAAAATATCACATTCACTTCAGGGAATGGAGCGGAGCCTGTTGGGCGATATTCATGATTTTTCATGAGCAACTCATTATTTTGCTCAACCACAAGAAGGCAAGAAATTAACTCAGAATATTTCTTAAAGCCTTTTTCACGATATTGTGTCTGAAGGACAACATTGTCGGCATGAAAAGTGGAGTATGTTTTTTCTAACATATCCTCATCAGTGATACTCTGACACATAATTGAGTTTTATTCACTAACCATATAGTGAATTATCACGTTTGCATTCACTTCAAGGAGTGAAACAAATTCAATAATCGCATGGAATAAACATCATGCTTGCATTCACTTCAAGGAATGACATAAATCAAATAATCGCATGGAATAATCATCATGCTTGCATTCACTTCAAGGAATGTCATAAATCCAATATTGCATGGAATAAACATCATGCATGCATTCACTTCAGGGAATGCCTCCCATAAAAATTCTTTGATCAAGACGATTTTCGTAACTTGAACTTGAGAGAAGTCTATAGTCGAATTTTTCGACATAAAAAAAATATTGCTTCCAAGCAAATATAAACTTTATAATATTCATACTATTAAATAGTAATTGATCAACCAATATATATACAATATATACAAAGAACAAAAAAATTTAATCCTCATACGCGGCGTTGTTAAACCAGTCCACAAGGTCCTTTAAAAAGAACCTCCTTTGAGACCAGTAGCCTCGCAGAACGGGATGTCCAGCCAATATACTCGGATTAAATCAACATAACAAAAACATATTAATTGTCGACAAGCACCACGAGAATTGAGTCACTTTATCGCTACACAAACACCAAATAACCAAAGATTTTTAATAAATTAAAAATCAAATCAAAGATCAAGAGAGAAAAATAAAAATATAATTGAGGGAGAAGAACTTATCTTTGATTTATGCCAGTAACAAATTCTTTTCAATAACTCCTTCAAGATTTGAACGACAAACACCTCCGTTGGTTAGAGTCTCGTGCTGATAACGTGTTGTGAATAAAGTAAAGAACAAGAATAAAATAAGAGAATAAAGATGAGAGACAAAGAGAGAGATTTTATTATATTCTCAAAGTGGGTTGTGTACAATGCTATGCCAAAATTCTATATTTATAGGCATAAGATAGAAACCCTAATTCCAATGGGTATTAAACCCTAATACTAAAGCCCATTAAAATTTAACTTAATATATGGATATCCACCATAAATAAATATATTCATAACAATATATAATTTAAAAAGTGTTTTTTAGGTTACCAAAAGAAAAAAAAAACAACCTTATTGTTTTGTGCGTAAGGGTACAAATGGTAAATTATTCTAGTTTGACTATGTTATATTCATTTTTATTAGACTCGATTTAAATTTAAACGATTTGAATTCATTAAAATTTAACTTAATTTTTAATAAACCAAAATAAATAATATAATATTCGATTAGGAACGAAATCATAAATTAAAAGTTAAGATGCACGAAAATAAAAGTTTAAGAGTATAAAAATTCTTAAACTTAAAAAAAATAAATTAAGCTTTAATTTTTTTTACATTCAATTAAGTTTTGAACCAAACAATTAAATTAATTAAAATTTTAAATTATTTTTTAACACAATTTTTTTTGTTGTTGAAAAAACTGTAAATATAACACAATAAATCTATAATATATTACGTGTTAATAATATTTAAAAACATATCTATTATTTAATAGTCAAAATTGATCGAATAATTTAATTAGTATAATTTTTTTATTAAAAAACTTAATAAATCTTTTTAAAATTGAAGGACTTCTTACGCCTAAAACTAAAGAAGAGAAAGCTAAAAAAACTTATCTGTAAGATTATATTCACTAACTTCAAATAAAACAAACCTAATTTCTTATATATTTTTCACTAAAACAGCACTCACTTTATAATATTAAAAATAAAATTATAATTTAATATTTTATAAATACTAAATTTAAAAAAATAAAGTATAAAATAGACCATGATAGTCTAACTCCTGGTGGTCCCCATGTAAGGTCCTTTGTCGCCTTGCTATTTGTTTAAACATGGCTGTGGACCCCACAGCCAGTGATTGTGTATTTGTGTTAGACTCCCCTCATAATTCATAAGGTCCTACTTGGCTAATTTGGAAGAATATTACTTTTATGAGAATTAATTGGAAAAATACCTCAGTAGAAAGTAATTAGAAAAATATTTTTTTATTCAGTACACGTAATAAAAGCCTTACATTTCGTTAGGCGTAATTTCAGTCTCGTTTTGTGTTGTATGCGAGTTTTATATGATAGAGAGATTATTATATGAACCATTTCTATCACTTAAGATATGGTTTTAACCAATTAAATTAAGACATATCATATATTTTTTATATCATATTCACACATAAACATTATCCAAATCATCCACTTTAATGCCTTTGATTTAAAAAAAAAGAAAAAAAATATTATCTTCCTATTTATTGTTTAATTTTTAATTATTTTTTTTTCTAAACTTTAACCCTAACCTTAAGCCTTAAACTCTAAAACCTAAACCTAAACCATCACCCTAACTCTAAATCTTAACCACTAACCCTAAATCCTAAACTATAGACCCTAAACACTAAACATAAACCCTAACCCCTAACCCTAACCCCTAAACTCTAAACCATAAACTCCAAATCTATAAAAAATTAATTAAGAAAAATTTTAAACAATAAAGAGAAAGATGACACAGGTAATATTTTTTTCTCTTTTTTTAAATCAAAGACATTAAATTGGATGATTTGAACAATGCTTATGTGTAAATATAATATAGAAAAATATACAATGTGTCTTAATTTAATTAGTTGGAGACAATATCTAGATGATGAAACGAATTCATATAATAATTTCTCTTATCTGATATGATAAGTCAATTAATTATTAAAATACCGAATAATATATATATATATATATATATATATAATATACCTAAAGGTCCTATTTTTGTCTTTAACCCTCCATGTACAGGCAGAAACAGTTTACAGTCCCTTATTTCTAGAGGTCACATCCCGAGGTTTTCTTTCATAAAACAACTACCATTAGCCTTGCTTTCTAGCTTGAGGATGGGTTTGACTAAGAGAACCCTGGCTTTCGTTTTGATGCTGGCCTTCGTCGGAGTCTCTCTCGGTGCGGTTCACAAAGTAGGTGACTCCACTGGCTGGACTAGTCTCGGAAATATTGACTACCTCAAGTGGGCTTCCTCAAAGACCTTCCATGTAGGCGACTCTCTTCGTAAGCATCTTATTCTCTTTTGTACAGGAATGTAAATGTCTGTTCTTCTGCTACCATCTTTGGATGAACTTAATGGGTTTACTTCAATGCAGTTTTCGAGTACAACCCACAATTCCACAACGTGATGCAAGTGACACACAACGATTTCCAGTCGTGCAACGGAACGTCGGCCATTGCCTCTTACACTTCTGGATCTGACTCGGTGACCCTCAAAAGGCCCGGTCACTTTTATTTCCTTTGCGGCGTCCCAGGACACTGCCAAGCCGGACAGAAGGTGGATGTGTTGGTTAAAGCGTCGTCCCAAGGGGGCATCCGCAAGTCCTAGTCCGTCGTCTCCTGCAAACTCACCTTCAGAAATGGTGAGTGCACCTTCCCCGGCTCAGAGCAGTGCCTTGTCTCTCGACTCCTCCAAGGTTTTGAATCTTGTCGCAGTTTATGTCTGTTTGGTCTTCTACTTCTAGGCCTGTTGTTCTTATGAACTGTATTTGTGTTTAGTTAGGACTGGGACTCTATTGGGGCGGCGTTATCATGTTTAGGTCATATGTATCAGGCGTTGTTTGGTTATCAGATGAACTTAAGTTGTTTTTAAATTAAGATTTAATGTCTAATTGATATGAATATACTTTAATCAAGCCTCTAGTCTACGTATTAATAAATAAGATGACATTTGAATTATACGTTTTCTTTTAATTTAGTATTTTTTTTACAAATTGATATCTAAATTTTAATTTTATCGATTATTTTAATGTTAGTCCCCTGATCAACTTTTTTTCCAATGCTCTGTTTCTATGAGATTTTGGTACAGGTGGTATTCCCTATGGAATTGAAATCATTTTCCTAAGATTTGAAAAAAAAATTCTCCTGTGTGATATCTTAAGTTTGCTGTTGATGGGTCGGTGAGTGGCTCCTCTGGGGTTGCTGGTATAGGAGGTTTGCTAAGAAATCACGAGGGTAAAATCTAATGCTCGTTCTCCAAGTATGTTGGGCTGCTGGATCCTTCTGCTACTACAAAAATTTTGGCCATTAGTGAAGCAGTTTGGTCATCTCGGTTAATTATTGAATCGGACCGAACTTTGTTGGTGTCTTTGTGAGGCAGATGGCTCAGGTAAGGCTGGGAAAAGTCTTTGCAGTGTTAGCTTAATCCCCTATGATGTTTCCTTCTTGAAGTGGAGTGAGACACCCTCTTTTATTTTCTTGAGCTCCATGACACCAAGTTACCACAGAAAAACTGCATAGCCTGAGATCGACCTCCTATCATCAACGTTACTACCCCAATCTGCATCGGCAAAGGCTTCAACCTGAACCTTTTCAGAAGTTGGCACTGGTCAAAACAACAACCCATGATCTAACGTGCCACTAAGGTAACGTAAAACTCGCGGCAGTCGAGTATTGTTCATGTGGTTCTTGCATGAATTGAGCCAATTTATTGACACAAAAAGCTATTTCTGGTCTGGTAGGACAGACCTATAACAAGGCACCTACCAAACTCCTATACTCTTTAGCATCAGGAATAGGATTGCCTGCCTCTCTTACAAGTGTTGTTGTACTCACCATAGGTGTAGGAGAACAGTTTGCCCCATACATGTTTACATTCTGTCAAAGCTCAACGAGTTCCCAATCCTACTAACCTGAATGCCAAGAAAAACTCAAATTACCCAAGTTCTTTAGAGCAATCTTGTCACTCAACTGCTTGACTACCCAATCGATTTTTTTAACCTAAGTCTTCAGTAACAATAATATCATTTACGAGAGATTCTTAGGTGAATCATATTCACCACGTTATCTATGGTCCAAACAATTAGAATCGTTGATTTTTAAATAACTACCCACCTACTAATTACATGTAGAAAAGATGTAATGATTCACCTTAAAAAAATTGAGATAAACGATTTTAATTAATTGAGACCACAAATAACATGGTGAACGGAGTTTACCTAATAATTTTAGGTTAAATATATGTTATCCATTACATGATACCCTAGGGAATCTCTAAAATTGGCATGTAGTATTTTAACTTTAACCTTGCTCGGAATTACCAATGTGGTCAAAAATAAAAGGTACAAGTAGCTATTGTTATTGTTAGTATACTTTTTCATCCATATACACTTAAATTATTTGAAGTCTGGATTTGTTTCCCCCCTAAATATAATATAACTATTAAGAAATCGATTTCTACCGGGGACCAAATTTGATTAAGTTCTCCAACACCATGAACCAGAAACAAAAAGACGAGGGAATCAAGGGTTTAATTGTGGATTATATAACAAGCTAAGCCAACAAATTATTAGCAGGGGAACTGGGAGAAACTAGAGGAAAGTATGTGTAAGGTTTAGGGATGAGTATTTTACCCGTGTAGCAACCCTTTTTTTTTTCTAATCGTGTAAAAAGTCGCTAATTTGAAAAGTCGGAAATTAATTTTAAAACTGAGGAAAGGTTTTAAAACCAACTTAGAAAATATTGAAATTTGAAAAACGATTTAGAAAACATTTGGAGTCGCCACCGGTCACTTTAGTAGACCGGGCACCGTAACAACAAAAGATTCGAAAGGATTTGGGTTCGAGAGTCGGTTACGGTTAAAAACGGGATTAGCGCTAAAAACCGCCCAAAATTGACACCTTTATCAAAATATCGCTTAATTAATTTTGTATTTTTCGGTTTAAAGTGGCATTTAAATTAATTATTTGTTTAAAAATTCGGATTCAAATTTTATTTTTACCTTGTCTTTATCCGAAGGTAAACGCATACACCGTCACCACTACGTTTGGTGTCGGACCCGTTACGACCGAATAAAGACATATTAATTTAATCACATTAATTAAGGATGTGTGATCTTAGAAAAAAATAATGTATACAACATATATGTGCATGAATAAAATAAAAGCATAAATGAAATGCTTGGCAAAATATAATGGAGACATAATGAATATGTACAAAATGAGTAAATATGTGCAACAAGTATAAATTAAAGCATGATAAAATAAATAAACATGATAAACAAATATGCACAAAAACATATAAATAAATAACTACATGATTACAAGATACATGGCATAATATACAAGAATAAATATAAATATGTGCAATAAATAAATGAATAAAATAAAGATATAATCAAATTAAATAAACAAATAAATAAAATAGACCAAAATAAACAAAAAAAACACTGGAATGGGCTAAAATGAAAGGATTAAAAAACATTTAGACCCTCAAGTAGTCATTTTTATGTGAGGAAGGGCTTAAAAGGAAGGCCATAAACGCAGAGGGACCAAAAATGAATAAACCATTTTAAACAGACGGTTATGATTGGATTGGTGACCAAGATAAAAGGCTTTTAAAAGTTATGAGGACCTCTGGGGTGATTTAACCAAGGGGAAGGCTTGAAAAATAAACCTCCGGACACGGAGGGACCGAAAAAGGATTAACCCATTTGAAAAACGATGATTATAACTAAATTGGGACTAAAATGAAAGCCAGTTGAAAGTTTGGAGGACCTCGTGTGTTTGAACGAAAACAAGGAGGGGTTTAAAATTGAAATAAACCATTTTTATTTCACCCCTCTAGTATAAATCACAACAAAAAAAAAAGAAAAGCTTTCCTTTTCCTCATTTGCCAACCGAAAACAAAAGAAAAGAGAGAGTCTCTCTCTGTTTATTCAAACCAAACCCAGAAAATCATGAACATCTATGAATGTTCTTGAGCCCTACCGTGCTTTTTCCAAAAACCACCACGATTTTTTCAGATTCCGGACACCGCGAAACCAAAACCCTAAAAAAACTCTCCTTTTAAAACCTCTTTTCGAAATCAAACGGTTTAAGCCTTAGATTTAAGAAAAGATCGAACCAAAAACCCTTTTTTTAAAGAAACAAACCAAAAACCCCTTTCTTTTTCACAAAAGCCGAAACTAAAACAACCTCCGAGACTCAATCTTTCTCCGTCACCGGTTCACCGTTGGCTCAAAGGTCGTGGCTTATCACCGAGGAGAATCTGATCGACTCGAAAAGGCTAAACATTAAAGGTAAAAAAAACTCCTATCTTTATTTTGTGTGCGAAACAAGAAGAGAAAGAAAAAAGTTACCACTGAAATTTTCTTTGCTTTCTATTGATTCCAGTGATGTTGGGAGAGATCCCTTTTTACATTGTTGGTTTTGGTTCTTTATAGCCAAAAATATTACATAAAAAAGAAAAGAAAAAAATGCTTCTCTTTTTGCTATTGGCTTTGATGATTTTTGTTTTTATTTGCCTCTGATATGTTTCTGATATTTGTTGGAATTTTGTGTGGTGTAACCTCTGCTTGTACGAAAATATTCTGAAATTGTGGCTCTGATTTTCTATGTTTTGGGGCGACTTTGGATCTGCAATTGTACAAATTTGTTAATGATTTTTGTTTGTTGCATGCGTGTCAATCGGAAACGCGAGGGGACCGCTGGGGGCAATCGACCGGACGGTAACCGAAAAATAAAGAGGCAGATGGGCATTCGAACGGACGGTGTGTGGCATGCACGCACGCGTGGGCGCGTGGGGTTCCAGAAGGTCCTTCATCTGGTTCGATCTTGACCGTTGGATCCAGTTAGAAATGGGCTGCGCAGAAGAATGGAAATTAGATTAGGGTTTTTTTTGGTTTAAACCGGTTTGGGTCTAAGGGGAGTGGGTTTGTATGATTTAATAAATCCGGGCCTTGTAATTAAAATACGCTGGGCTTGTAATTTTTGGGTTTGTTATTATTTTGTAAATGGACTATTTAAATAATATTGGGCTAGTATTTGTTATATTGGATTATTTATTTAATTTATAATATTAATAATAATAAATAAGAAGATATAATAATATTTAATAGTAATTCATAATAGTAATAATAATATAATATAATGAAAGTAAAAACTTTAAATGATAAAAAAAGGATGACGAAAACCAAAAACATATATTATATTACATAATATTTACTTTTAATATAATGATAAAAAGGTAGTATTTATAACAAATTTTTTATTTTGATTTTTTTTAAGATAATAAATAATAATATTTTTGGATTTTTCTTCTTTCAAAAACAATATATGACATAGTAATATTTTTGCATTTTTAGCGATAAAATTAGTGATTACAAGCCCGTTTATTTAAATTGAAATAAAAATTCAAATAAAAATTCAAACCCGGGTTTGAACCCCGGATAAAATTAGTGATTACAGCTGCCCCTCTTTGCTTATCGTTGTAAAACAATGATAAAGCAAAGACAATAAACACTAATTTTATCCGACTTTCCTGTTTGGAGAGTCTGATCTGATAGCCCTTTCTCCACAAATTTGATAGTCCTTCTCCTCTTTGATCCCCTGGTTAGCTTGCCCAAAAAATATTTCGACTTGAGGCCACCTGCACACATCAAAAGAGAAATTTCAGAAGCAAACTTTGATTCCTTATTTAGATATTTTGAGCAAATTAAAAGATTCTGAGCTGTGGGTCTCCCCTCTATGAAACTTTAAGCTCTGAATTGTTTGAAATATTGATCCTTCCTATATAGAACCAATATCTTTTAGATGCTTTGATTTCTGATCATTGCATCATCTGACGGTCCCTCGCTTTGAGCATATATCGTGAGGGGAAGTGATGTCTTGCCTAGAGGCTCTCCACAAAACATTGGTTCTTTGAGGTTGAGGAACCTCAATATAGTATCCTAATTTTTGATCGCTTTTTCTCACATTTTTTCTTCTTCTCTTTTTTTCTTTTTTCTTTCATTTCTTTTTCTTTTCTTTTCTTTTTCTTTTTCTTTTTCTTTTTCAAATATCCTTAAGGAAGGATCAAACTAAAAGAAAATTATCTTGAGAGAAGCATCCTTAAGAAAGGATTAAATTCATGATTTTTGTATTTTTCGTTTTTTTTTTCATTTTTCTCATTTTTCTTTTCTTTTCTTTTCTTTCTCTCTTTTTCCTTTTCTTTTTCTTCCATTTCTTTCATTTTTTCAGATATCCTTAAGGAAGGATTAAATTGAGAAATTTGAGTTTTAATTAAGGATCAAATTAAGGAATTTGAGTTTTAATTAAAACATCCTTAAGAAAGGATCAAATTAAGAAATTTGAGTTTTAATTAAAGCATCCTTAAGAAAGGATCAAACTAAGAAGTTTGAGTTTTAAGAAAAACATCCTTAAGAAAGGATCGAATCAAGAGATTTGATCTTTAAGAAAAGCATCCTCAAGAAAGGATCAAACTAAAAATTTTATTTCAAGAAAACATCCTTAGGCAAGGATCAAATCAAGAGATTTGGGCTTTAAGAAAAGAACCCTTAAGAAAGGATTAAACTAACAAATTTGCTTTGAGAAAAGCATCCTTAAGGAAGGATCAAACTAAGAAGTTTGAGCTTTAAGAAAAGCATCCTTAAGAAAGGATCAAGTTTGAAATTTGTTTTAAGAAAAACATCCTTAAGAAAGGATAAAATCAAGAAATTTGCTTTAAGAAAAGCATCCTTAAGAAAGGATCAAATCAAGAGATTTGAGCTTTAAGAAAAGCATCCTTAAGAAAGGATCAAGTTTGAAATTTGTTTTAAGAAAAACATCCTTAAGAAAGGATAAAATCAAGAGATTTGAGCTTTAAGAAAAGCATCCTTAAGAAAGGATCAAATTAATAAATTTGTTTTGAGAAAAGCATCCTTAAGAAAGGATCAATTTGCTTTGAGAAAAGCATTCTTAAGGAAGGGTAAAATTAAGAAATTTGCTTTAAGAAAAGTATCCTTAAGAAAGGATAAATTTGCTTTGAGAAAAGCATCCTTAAGAAAAGATCAAATTAAGAAATTTGAGCTTTAAAGAAAGCATCCTTAAGAAAGGATTAATCTGAGAAATGTGTTTTAAGAAAAACATCGTTTAGAAAGGATCAAGTTCAAAGTTCAAATATAAAGTGGTATTTTGCTTAAAGAATACTGAATATCTTATGAAAGCGGTATCTCGCTTAGAGAATACCTAAATATCTCATCTGGGTGTCTCGATATTTGATCGCCTTGACACAAAAAGCTCGTTGCCCCCAAATAACCAGAGGTTGGAAGGCCTTTTATGACTTCGAATTCTTTGTTGAGATCCATATTTCTTCTTGTGTAATTGTAGATCAAATCCTTGATCAATCTTCAAAATTCCTGTTTAAAGTTGACAGAAGGCAAATGACGGAATGAAATGAGAATGCTAATGATGCATGGATATCTAACCTAAATGATGCATGAATATTTAATCTAAATGATGCATGAAAATGATGCATGAATGTTATTTTTTCTTTTTTTTTTCTTTTCTTGGAGGATAGACCCTCGCTTTTTAAATTCATCGGGCTTTCATCCTCGATGGATCTTCATTTTGTGCCAATCAAAGTCTCTCGCCTTTTATAATTCAATAGCTTTCACTTGGTTGACTATACACTTATTCTCAATTCATGATAGCAACTCTCGATCTCATATTCAGGCTTGGATCATTTAGGTATTATCTTCAACATGGTCTTTGAAGACTATTGTTCTTGAATTCTGTTTAATTTCTATTTCTGGACATCTGGTTGGCCCTCTCTATGCCCCGACATATTTTTTGCCCCAAAAAGGTCAATCGCTTGCTTGAGTTAGACATGTTGATCTTAACCCTCAAAAGGTACTATCAGACCAAGTGGTCCCTCCAAAAGATGTCTCACATCATATATTACCTATTCTTCTCGGGTCATATCAAAGATGATCATTTGCATCAACGACCTTGCATTTTGTAATTTTTGAACAAAAATCTTTTATTTTAGAAAATGTTTGCTAGTAGAAAATATCTATACATATTTTGGAAAACCCAAAAATTAGAAAACAAAACATGGGTTCCTTGGATATCAAATGCGAGAGTGCATTAAATTCAATCTCTGAAATATAATTATCATTCTTTGGAAGCTGTGACGATATTTGAAGTTTTGGAATTCCCTTCAGATTGCTTGGTTCATCCTCATGATTACCGTATTTGCTCGATCTATTCGAAAATTACTCCTTCTAGTTCTCAATATCTTTCTCCTCTTATATTCAAACTTTTCGTACTTGCCCCATTAGCATAGTACAAGAGTACCTTCTCAAGAATGTGATTCGGATTGCATTTATCTATAGAAGCATTTTCTTTTTCTTTTTATCTCTTTTTCTTTCTCTCTCTTTTCTTCTTACATTTGTTTTTTCTTTTTTCTCATTTTTCTTTATTTTTCATTTTCTTTTTTCTTTCTTTTTCGGGGAAATCAACTCATCACAGTCCTTTTTCTCGAAGGTAATGATGGAGCATATAACAAAACTCCGAATTACTCGGCACAGTCATGAGTTTGAAAATATTACAATCACTCATGAAGCGAAGACTTTGGATGGTGCATTGCTACCTTATTAGGCCTATTACTTCAGCGGAGTGCCCCGAATTATTCCACACTCTTGTTCGAATATACCTATTACCAGGTTTCGAATATTGGAGTGTTTTTTCTTTAATACTTGTTCTCTCATTTCTTTTTCTTTTCTCTCTTTTTTTCTTTTTCTTTTTCTTCTCTTTTTTTCTTTCTTTTTCTTTTTCTTTCTTTCTTTTCTTTCTCTAGATGCAATCCTAATGCTCTTAGGGGAATTCTTGAGGTCAAATAATTTCCGAGCCTTTTCTAGGAGATTTTCTTATCACCGAACATCATTGAAGGAGTAGTAGTCTCATTTCTCGTGCATTACTGACTAAAGCTACTGATTAAGAAACCAAGCTTCATCGTGATCACAACATTCCAACAATTTTCTTTTGAATTCTCATCACAACAAGCATGTGACATCCAAGGAACTCTAAGGGAAAGAAGGGGAATACATATATAAAAAGATGTATTCTTTCATTGAAAAGGTAGAAACATAACATAAGCCTTTACAAAAAGATATTTGCTACTTTTGGGCAAACAGTAACAAATTTAATTTAATGCATTACTTTAAAAGAAAAACTTAAAATGCAAGAAGGTATGAAATGATCATCCAAATTTGGAGATTAGAATCTCCCAAAGCTAATGTCCTCTATTCTTTCTCAAAACTGCAGGATACCAGCCTCAATCAGTCCTTGAACCTTGTTCTTCAAAGCTCCACAGTTCTCTGTTGTGTGTCCTGTGCCCCCCATATGATAGTCACATATGGCATTGACATCATATCCTTCCGGGTAAGGAGGATCCTTTGGTTTGGACTGCACAGGAGTCAAAAGTTCCTTCTCAACGACTATTGAGAGTAACTCGGTGTAGGTCATAGGAATCGAATGAAGCACCTTTGTAGGTTTTGTATATCCTGAAGACTGGGTGTAGGGACGACCCTGAGGTTGACTAGTTGAGTGAGAACTCACCATATTGACAGGAGAATCTTCTTCTCTTTGAGAAACCATGCTATAAGGGTTCTTTATCTTTCCCTTCTTAATGGCATACTCAATGCGTTCTCCGGTCACAACCAATTCCGCAAAACTAGTGAGAGAGTGGCTTATCAAGTGATCGTACAACACTCCCTCTAGTGTATCCACAAACATTTGAGAAAGCTCACTTTCATTGAGTGGAGGTTGCACTTGTGCTGCAATATCACGCCATCGTTGGGCATACTTTCGAAGACTTCGTCATGCCCTTGTTCCATCCCTTGTAGCATGAGCCGACTTGGAATCATGTCGGTTACATGCTTATACTGGTCTATGAAGGCTTTGGCTAGATCCTTCCATGACTTAATTTGAGCACGGGTCAACTGATTGTACCACCTTGTAGCAGATCCCATCAGACTATCTTGGAAGCAGTGAATTAACAACTTCTCATTGCTGGTAAAGCCTGTCATCTTCCGACAAAACATGGTTATATGTGCGGCAGGGCAAGTCGTCCCATCAAACTTCTCAAACTCTGGAGTCTTGAACTTAAGTGGAATTTCCAAACCTGAAACCAAACTAAGCTCACTAGCATTCAACCCATGCCATTCTTCTTCATCCTCTTTTATCTGAAGCTTCTCTTCAAACTCGTTCTTGGTTTCCTCTAGCTGTTTCAAAAAATTAACCTTTAATTTTTCTAGCTCATCGAAATCTGGAATGTCACCCCCAATATCTTCTTTATTAGTGAAAGTCACACCTGGTGGGGCTAGGGTAAAGGCACCGGTTTGGAGAGATGTTGTTACCACTCCTTGTAGAGGTCTAGAAGTGTTAGTAACAAAAATAGGAGGATATGAGGGGTCTTTAACAGAACATTTTCTTTGTTGGCCTTCCACTTTCTTAAGTTCCAGCAAATGAGCAATTTCTTTCATCATATCTTGTTGAGACTTGATCATAGAATCTGCTAATTCTTTTTGGGTATGCTCTAATTGCCCCTTAAGATCGGCTTCCAACTTGGCAAAGTATTCTTCCATTAGTCCTTCTTGGTGTTGGCAGAGTGCGAGCACGAAACCTCTGATTAAGGACATGAGATCCCATAATTAACCTTTTTGTTTATTTAATTAATGCATGATATATGCTGTGAGATGCATGAAATGTATGCATGAATGCAATGAAAGGTATTGATCACGTTAGTGATCGCCCTTTGAGCAACTTTCATCGATTAAGAAATCTTGATGCCCCTTTTATTATTTTTCTTTTTCTCTCTTTTCTTTCTTCTTTTATTATTATATTTTTTCTATTTATTTTCTCTCTTCTCTTCTTTCTTCTTTCTCTTTTCTCTTGATTTTTTTTCTTTTCTTTTTTTCTTTTCTTTTTTTCTTCGTCTCTTTTCTTATGTATTTTTTATTTTTTATTTTTCTTTTTTCTTTTCTTCTTTTTTCTCTTTTCAATTTTTCTATTTCTCTCAACTTTTTTCTTTTTCTTAATTTTATTTTTTCTCATTATTTTCTTTTTCTTTCTATTTCTCTTATTTTCTCATCTCTTTTTTTCTCTCTCCTTTTTTAAATCTCTCAACATCTATTTTTTTTTTATCTTTTATCTTTTTTCATTCTTTCTCTTTTTTCTTTCTATTTTCAATTCTTCTCTTTTTTTTTCTTTTCTTCATCTCTCAGATTTTTACTATTCTAATTTCTTATTTTTGTTCTTTTTTCTCTTATTTTCTATTTTTCGCTCTAACTAGAATGAAAAGCTCTAATTAGACAAACCACTTAGATCAACGCCTTTGAACATGAAATGTTTGTGCAAATGAATGGTAAAGCAAAAATGCAAGCAAGATAGGAGACAAAACAAACCTATACATCTTATCTAAAAGAACCTAGGTTAACCACATGGCTCTAATCGGGTAGGTTTTCTATGTTCTCTACATGCAGTTTTGGTTCTACGAGGTATCCAAATTGTCCTCGCTGTCCTCTTCTAAGAGTAGCAAGGCCCCCGATCGTCACCCATTATAGGCTCATCTCGATCGAGTTCAATTTAGGGGGACCCTTTCGTTATGCCCCTACGAAGGAACAATATCCTTATGAAAGCATAGGGTAGTCGAGCCCCGAAGGTAATTGCTAGGCTCGTACGAAGGAACAATATCCTTACGAAAGCACTTAGCGTTTTCCCCACACTTAAAAGAATGAGTATAAATGGGTTAAAGATAACCTCGAATTAATAAAAAAAACAATAATTTAATTGTCATTTTATTTCATAACTTCCAAAATTAAATTGAGCGGTATTTGAAAACAAGGCTTGACTCGTTTGAAAAAAATTCGATCCCCAGCGGAGTCGCCAACTGTAGCGACCCTTTTTTTTCTAATCGTGTAAAAAGTCGCTAATTTGAAAAATCGGAAATTAATTTTAAAATTGAGGAAAGGTTTTAAAACCAACTTAAAAAATATTGAAATTTGGAAAACGATTTAGAAAACATTTGGAGTCGCCACCGGTCACTTTGGTAGACCGGGCACCGTAAAAACCAGAGATTCGAAAGGATTTGGGTTCGAGAGTCGATTACGGTTAAAAACGGGATTAGCGCTAAAAACCGCCCAAAATTGGCACCTTTATCAAAATACCGCTTAATTAATTTTGTATTTTTCGGTTTAAAGTGGCATTTAAATTAATTATTTGTTTAAAAATTCGGATTCAAATTTTATTTTTACCTTGTCTTTATCCGAAGGTAAACGCATACACCGCCATCACTACGTTTGGTGTCGGGCCCGTTACGACCGAATAAGGACATATTAATTTAAGCACATTAATTAAGGATGTGTGATCTTAGACAAAAATAATGTATACAACATATATGTGCATGAATAAAATAAAAGCATAAATGAAATGCTTGGCAAAATATAATGGAGACATAATGAATATGTACAAAATGAGTAAATATGTGCAACAAGTATAAATTAAAGCATGATAAAATAAATAAACATGATAAACAAATATGCACAAAAACATATAAATAAATAACTACATGATTACAAGATACATGGCATAAAATGAAAAAACAAATTAAATAAATGAATAAAATAAAGATATAATCAAATTAAATAAATAAATAAATAAAATAGACCAAAAAAAAAAACACTGGAATGGGCTAAAATGAAAGGATTAAAAAACATTTAGACCCTCAAATAGTCATTTTTATGTGAGGAAGGGCTTAAAAGGAAGGCCGTAAACGCGGAGGGACCAAAAATGAATAAACCATTTTAAACAGACGGTTATGATTGGATTGATGACCAAGATAAAAGGCTTTTAAAAGTTATGAGGACCTCTGGGGTGATTTAACCAAGGGGAAGGCTTGAAAAATAAACCTCCGGACACGGAGGGACCGAAAAAGGATTAACCTATTTGAAAAACGGTGATTATAACTAAATTGGGACTAAAATGAAAGCCAGTTGAAAGTTTGGAGGACCTCGTGTGTTTGAACGAAAACAAGGAGGGGTTTAAAATTGAAATAAACCATTTTTATTTCACCCCTCTAGTATAAATCACAACAAAAAAAAAAAAAGAAAAGCTTCCCTTTTCCTCATTTGCCAACCGAAAACAAAAGAAAAGAGAGAGTCTCTCTCTGTTCATTCAAACCAAACCCAGAAAATCATGAACATCTATGAATGTTCTTGAGCCCCGCCGTGCTTTTTCCAGAAACCACCACGATTTTCAGATTCCGGTCACCGCGAAACCAAAACCCTGAAAAAACTCCCCTTTTAAAACCTCTTTTCGAAATCAAACGGTTTAAGCCTTAGATTTAAGAAAAGATCGAACCAAAAACCCTTTTTTTAAAGAAACAAACCAAAAACCCCTTTCTTTTTCACAAAAGCCGAAACCAAAACAACCTCCGAGACTCAATCTTTCTCCGTCACCGGTTCACCGTTGGCTCAAAGGCCGTGGCTTATCACCAAGGAGAATCTGGTCGGCTCGAAAAGGCTAAACTTTAAAGGTAAAAAAAAAAACCCTATCTTTATTTTGTGTGCGAAACAAGAAGAGAAAGAAAAAAGTTACCACTGAAATTTTCTTTGCTTTCTATTGATTCCACTAATGTTAGGAGAGATCCCTTTTTACATTGTTGGTTTCGGTTCTTTATAGCCAAAAATATTACATAAAAAAGAAAAGAAAAAAATGCTTCTCTTTTTGCTATTGGCTTTGATGATTTTTGTTTTTATTTGCCTTTGATATGTTTCTGATATTTGTTGGAATTTTGTGTGGTGTAACCAAAAACATATATTATATTACATAATATTTACTTTTAATATATTGATAAAAAGGTAGTATTTATAACAAATTTTTTATTTTGATTTTTTTAATATAATAAATATAATAAATAGTAATATTTTTTGGATTTTTCTTCTTTCAAAAACAACATATGACATAGTAATATTTTTGCATTTTTAGCGATAAATACAAGCCCGTTTATTTAAATTGAAATAAAAATTCAAACTCGGGTTTGAACCCCGGATAAAATTAGTGATTACAACCCGGTCCGATCGTATTTTGATCTGACCCGATTCGAGCGGATAGGATTTTTATATGAAAAATCGGGTTCGAGTCCGGTGATTTTTTAAAGTGGTATCGGGTCAGGTTCAGGTTTACGGTGTAAAATATCCTACCCGAGATTAAATATGTAATTTTTTCTATAAATTTTTTAGGGATGTTTATAATAATGGTCCTCTATCTATATATTTTTTTATAATTTGGACCTTAAAATTAAATTTTTTATTTATAATTTAGTCCTTAAAATTATATATTTTATAATTAAATCCCCTAAAATTAACTATTTTTTTATAATTTAGTCCCTAAATTTATTTTTTCTATAGGTCGGATCGGATCGAAGTCGGGTTTAGGGTATTTATTTTCTAATCAAGTCAAGTCAATTTTTTAAAAAAAATATTCCGATCAGTTCAGAATCGGGTTTAGGGTATTTATGTTCGAGTTGGGTTCGAGTGGACAAAAAATTCGACTCGACCCGACTCGTGCCCATCTCTAGTAAGATTCAAGTGATACAAATTTTAGATAGGCCAAATTTTCAAATTATTCCTTATTCAAAACAACAA
The DNA here is from genome assembly GCA_035048815.1 of Abelmoschus esculentus. Lineage (NCBI taxonomy): Eukaryota > Viridiplantae > Streptophyta > Magnoliopsida > Malvales > Malvaceae > Abelmoschus > Abelmoschus esculentus. The sequence goes on from JAUCBN010000031.1 coordinate 14,002,712, forward strand.
ATAAATCGTATCATCATCTTTCATAATTATCTTCTAATATATTTAAAATACGAATTCGAACGTTAAAATTTTAATATTAATTTTTTTAAATAATGTTAAAGGTTCAAATGTTGATATAGTAAGTGAGGAGGATTATTCTTATATTGAATTTCTGTAAAACTCGATTCAGATTAATCGATCAATAAATCAGATATCGATGTTTTAAAAAAATAAAATTACATACTTAGTGGCTCTAAGATCCAAGTAGAAGAAGAAGAGAGATGAAAGAAGGCTTGGATAGCAATGCTTGTGGGACACTTCATTGTCTTAATTACATTAAGGCATTGGACAACTAATGTGGGTTCACTTATACTTGTAACGAACAAGGTTTTAAGTGTGTCTACCATACACGATGGGTTCACTTACAAGTCATGACCACGTTAAGCCCTAATTGGTGCCATTGACAACTAGTTGTATAGGGTTGTGTTACAAGTTTAATTAGTCTTAGATACTTTTATATTATTGAGGTTTTGTTGATCTGATTATGTCATGTCTGATGTCAATGTCATGCAGTTGTTTCGTTAGTCTAGGTTAATATTTTCAGTTCTATTTTTTTCATGATGAAATTGAACTTTATTAAAAATAATAAAGGATATTATAAGTATAATAAACTTAAAATAGAGATGAAATTAAGATTAAATATCCGAAGGATAAATTTTTAATTTATATATCTTGTGTTTTCTTTTACAATTTATAGGATGATCGAGTTTGGTTCTTAAATATTCTCCTCTCAAATGATAAATAAAAACGTATTTCAAGCCGACTTTAAAATAAATGGGTTTTTCCTGTATAAATTTTCAAGAATAGGTTTAAACAAATCTTACTCGCTCAGATTATTTTGTTCGAAATGGTATGAATTGGGTGTTGTTCTTTAGTGTTATTGCTTATAATTTACAGCGCCAAAGAAGTGCAATAACTTTTTATTTATATGTGAAGGTATGTGGTTTAGTGCTTGAGCAAAGCCGATAGCTACAATAAGCTTTATGTCGTGCCTTGGCTCGAGAACAGGTACAACCTCACGACAATAGTGAAGGCAGGCAGTAAATTCCAAGTTGGTGCCCTCCTTGTATAGGTTGGTTTAAGCTGAATTGTGATGAATGGAGGAGTGTCTTAGAAGGTTTGGTCACTTGTAGAGAGGTAATTCGGGATCATGAGGGAAGAAGGCATGTGGTTTTGCGGAATTTATTGGTATTGATTTTGTTGTTGAAGCCGAGTTTTGGGACATTCATCTTGGTATGGATCTTGCTCGGTGTAATGGGTATAGGCGGTTGGTGGTTGAAACTGATAGTTAAGATGTTCTTCGACGTATCCAAAAAAGAAGGTTTAAAAATGGAACTCAATCTATTTTCTACACCTTCATGATATATGTAATTATAATTGGGAAGTTGTTTTTTCAGTATATACCACACGATAGTAATAAAGTGACAGATGAACTTATCTGATTAACTTAATCAATGATTATGAATGATATTCGATGTTATATCCCTCCAGATGTGATCATTCTTCTGTTGCAGATAGATGAATACTCATTAATTTTTTATCGTAAAGAAAAAGCTTACACTTTCATTGAATTTTTTTTCCTAAAAGTCAATACCATTGAATAGTACAATTTTTACAGTTTTAAGGAGAGATTTCAATTTATTTTTTTTAAAAAAAATATTATTAAAAGAAACAATATTTAGAAGATGTAAAAAGCTTTCTAAAACGTACCTATAAATTAGTGTGAAAGAATATGAAAACTCTTGGACCAATTGTGATATGGGCTGAAGGCTGAAGCAGGTAGCAGTGATATGGGCTCTTTTACGGGCCATATTATTTGCTTCAATTATTTGTTTTTTTTTCACGTAATTTTTTAAACTGATGACCGAATTCAAATAGTTTCAAAAATAGGAGACCAATCGTGTAATTTACCCTTTTTAGTTTTTCTTTTTCAATAAAAACGGAGATAAAAGATCTTCCTTTTCTAAAATCAAAAGACCCAAAGAACAGTCCCATCGTTCATTAAGCTAAGAAACTGACCTGAATTTCCATACTTTATCTGAAAAGAACACGAACCAAAGAGCAGCTGTTTTGAGATTACACCCATGGCTTTACAGTTATCAGGGCGGTGGTTACTGCCGTGCCCGAATATCACTCACTTGACTCACTGCAGACTCTCTCCAGACCCGAACCCCAAATTTTCTAAAACGAAAACTCTCTCAGCTAAAGCTTCTCTCTCATCGCCTCCACCAACCATCCAGGCAAGCTTATTCTTATACCAGAAACATAACCCATGTTTTTTTTTGTATAGCTTAAATTATTCGTAGACTTTACTCCCCGACTAAACGTTGCAGATTGTGGGTGGTAAAGCACCAATATGGCGTGAAAATGGTAGTGTCAATGATTCGGGCGAAGATGAAATCGATTGGGAAGAAATGGATTCTGATCTTTGCTACTGGACCAGGGCACTTCGTCCAGTCCAGGTATAAAGCCGGTGGCTTTGGTTGCTGTTTTTTTTTTCTTTATTGTTAAATTTCTGACGAGCCTTAAAAATAGTGCAGTGGTATCCTGGGCATATTGCGAAAACTGAAAAGGAATTGAAAGAGCAACTCAAGTTAATGGATGTGGTCATAGAAGTTCGAGATGCTAGAATTCCTTTATCTACTACACATCCACAGGTTAGCTTTTTCCAGTATCTGGTTATTACATGTTTAGCTGAATCACTATGTGCTGAGTTTGCTATGTGTACAGATGGACTTATGGCTTGGTAATCGAAAGAGGATTTTGGTTTTGAACCGAGAGGACATGATTTCCACTGCAGATAGGAATGCTTGGGCAATGTATTTCTCGAGGCAGGGAACCAAGGTTGTTTTCTCGAATGGGCAGCTTGGAATGGTATTTGAATTCAGATTTTTCTATTTCGACCCTTTACTTTTTGTGCTTTAAAGATTGTTTTGGTTAAGTTGCTTGTCTGAATTTGGTAAATGCAGGGAACTATGAAGCTAGGTCGACTGGCAAAGTCTTTAGCAGAAGGAGTAAATGTTAAACGTAGAGCCAAAGGTCTCCTTCCTCGTCCGGTGGGTTTCACTGCTTTTTTTGCAAGGGTTTTTCTGTTTATTTATATCTGTAAACTTTATTTATCAAATGATGATTTGGATTGTTTACAAGTTTTATGTTGAAAGACCATTGTGATGAAATTTGAAGAATATGGCATTTAGCAGTTACCAAATATTTGCATAATCTCTTTAATATACTAATATACCAATCAGTATTGAACCCATGTTCTAAAGCTTCATACTCAAATGATAATATTCGTGTTGGTCCTTTTTATATTTTTTTTCAGGTTCGAGCTGGAATAGTTGGGTATCCAAATGTTGGGAAATCATCTTTGATCAACCGCTTGCTGAAACGAAGAATGTGCGCAGCTGCTCCTAGACCTGGAGTTACAAGGGAACTTAAGTACGTAATCCGTTGGTTTTGGTTTATTAACTGTCATATAGTTCATTCAAATAGTTTAAAAGGTCTAATGTTGCATTGTGGAATCTTAAGAAGTCCTGAGTTTTGTTGTCATTCGCCGTTATTGGGGTTCTTTTACAGTTATTAGTAGTTAAAATTTTTGTTTATTGTATACAATAATGATTTCGCTTTTGGATTAATATAAGAGTATCTTTTGTTTTGACAAACAACAAATTAAAATTTATTTAAAGCCTGTCATGAAAAAACATCTTTTGAATTACTCATATTTTTACCCCTTTTACATCTTTTAAAAGATGGGTTCGGTTTGGGAAAGATCTTGAGTTGCTGGATTCTCCTGGGATACTACCAATGAGAATTAGTGATCAAGCTGCTGCTATAAAGCTTGCTATTTGTGATGACATTGGAGAGAGGTCCTATGACGTTGCTGATGTTGCTGCCATTCTTGTTCAGATGTTAGCAAAGCTTCCAACAGTTGGTATGTAGTTGTGTATTATGCATACAAGTACTCATTCAATCATTCTTTTCCCTTTCTGTCAAGAAAACACTTCAGTTTCATAGCGTAAACTGAGAGGCCTGTTAACATTCAAGAGCATGTTATTTAAGGACAACCGACACTACATCTGTGGTGTAGTTATACTAATATGGATAGCTTTGCCCAAAAGTGTTGCTTATACTGAGCTGTAGAGATAGTGCACTGCACTATAAACACTATGGTATAATCCTTTGGTACTTGAAGAGCTTGATATAGAAAGGGAAATTTTCGGTTGATTTGCAAGTCTGAATTGCATAAGTCTAGTTCTTTACATATTTCCTTGAGAATATTTTTCCGTTTACAACAATCTATGTTGAAGCTTTCAACTTTTGGTTGAAACCAGCAGCTGCTAATAGATTTTAGTTTTGTGCTTGACAGGGATGGAAACTCTTCAAAACCGCTACAAGGTTGATGTGGATGGTCATAACGGTAAAATGTACGTTTTCTGATTTGCCAAATTACAATTTAAAGTTTTAAAATTGTGCTGATGATCCGTAAAAGATTCTAAAAGTCCATTCAGGAAGCACACGCCAACAAGATAAATAAGCAACCATTATCATGCACAGTGAAAAAAGATGTAGTTGAGGAAGCTTTCATAGAGTTAAAACTCATCCAGATATTTCCATCAACCTGAATTCCAGATTCATTTGGTTGTTGATCTTCTGCTTTTTTCAGATTTATTGATAAGTTAGCGCTTCGATTGTTCAATGGGGATGTCCACCAAGCGGCCTTCCGTATACTGTCTGATTTTCGGAAAGGGAAGTTTGGCTGGGTTGCGCTGGAGAGACCTCCCAGATGATACTGTCGGATGTATTCCGCAGGCAAGTCTGAAATTGTCTTGGCTCAAGGATACAACAGCAATCGGAATTCGGAAGCTTACGACTGATGTTGGAGAAATGAGGTAACCATACAATGTACAGCTTAATATTATTGGAAATCATAACAAAGGGTACTTGAATCTGTAGATTCATGTAGTGTAAGATCAGATACTAAAATTTCCAAACCTCCGGCTATGAAATATGATAACCTATCCAAATATTATTGGAAATGAATTGTGAAAATGATTAAAACTTATGTGTCATCAATAAATTTTGCTGCTACCATAACACCGGTTACAAGGAGCCGAAGTCAAACGCACTTCGGTTTGTTGTCCAAACCTATCCAAGTCGAAGGAATGCACCGAGCATACATGAAGATGCGATCGATATACCATCGAATGCTTATGGTGGGTACTCTTAAGCCATGAAAGACTTTACCGTTTGCTGCATCTCATTTTCCTTACCAATTTTCTCAAGGAATGAAGAAAGAAGTGTTGCAAGTAATCTATGCTTCAAGACTATTTGCATTGCCAGGAAAAGAAACTAAATCATTACATGCAAATGTCAACGTAAAACAACTAAATATATGTATTGAACCTTATATTAATCAATTCGGTTAACATGTTTAGCTCCCATCATAACTAAGAAATTATGGTTTAACACTTGTATCCTTGTTTTGCAACTAAAACACCATGTCCACAATGCAAAACCAAACACAAAAGGACAAAGTTTGGATACAATGGCAACACCAGGAACTTGTCAAGATCTAATTTGATGTCAACTAAAATTCTAACAAAACCCAACAAAGATTCATCGAAATTGAAACCTATTTACCGGTACGAGCTTTCTTCTTCTTGGGACTAGATTTTGGCTCGGCACCAGCATCCATCGAAGGAAAGGCCCGAGTAGAAAAATTCACTGCAGTTTCAGTTGATCTTGTCAAATTTGTGACCAAGATCATCTCTTTCATTTTCTTCAATCCTTCAGAAATCGCACAGGCCCCGTTCTCGTGCTGAAGAAAACACAAGATGTTAAAAAGGCTCGGTCTTTAGGAACCGCTGCCAGAAATAGCAAACCCCGGATATGTGCCAAGGAAACAACATAAAAACTAGACCTGAAATTGCCATTAATGCATCTAAAAGTAAATGCATCAATTTATGTTATCATTTCTCTCCTTATACATGAAAAGATGACTTTTACAACTCAAATGTTGAGAGGCTATAAATTTTTCACACGAAAAGAACTATGAAAGGTCTAGCTTCATTGACCAGAAGAGATCATGGTAATGGCAAATTATCACCCCCAGGTATAACGAATCAGGAAACAATCAAATAAATACTCGTGAATGTGTTGTATAATAAGATGGTAATAGGGTTCTTTGACAGCGTATTTGAGCTAAGATAGTTTTATAGAGACATACTGCTTCAAGTTTGCCGAGGGCTCGTTCCAACTTGAGAGCAAGCTGATGATTTTCATTCATCAAGGATTCAATCTGGCATTCAGGCAGGAAAAGAAGTAAAATATTTCACCATATGAACATTTCAAATAATGACCATGCATCAATCTCCATTTAGGGAGAAAAACTATATAGCAGTTGAAAAATAAACCTTCTTTTGTGACTCAAAATACAATTTCCGATATCTGACATCTGCTCCCCGAGGGCTTCCAGTTGGGGAAGAATCCCTTGTAGACTGTTTTAATCAAAGTCAACAAAATACTTCATTAAATTCACAGGATTTCGCCTTTAGGAAGTCCATATCATGATCTGCAAAAGGAAAAAAAGAAACTTGAATACCTTGAGGTTTAATTCTTCTATAGTCCTTCGTTGCTCTTCAATGTGTCGTAAAAGATAGTCGACTTTTTCTTCCAAGCTCATCTGTGTCTTGATTGGCTCTGGTAGTTCCTTGCTCTCGTCAAGTGGCACATCATCCTTTTCACCTTCACTCAGAGTTATCTCTTCGATTATACGTTCGAATTCCTCGACTTGGGAAGGGGAAACTGCATTTTGAATACGTTGGGATCTCCTAACCATAGTAAGAGCAGCATGTTTATTCGCCTTTGCAAGTGAAGACATGTCAGCAGAATTCGTCTGCGTTTTTGCATTTTCAGATGAAGGGACCGAGCTTTCAGGTTGCTTTTCCACACTGCCGGTAGGGTCTTTAGCCTCAAGCTTAGATTAGAATTTCACAATTAGAATGAAACAGAATCCTATTATTTAGTTCATTGCAAAAGAATTTCATCTTCATATGCTAAATTTCATTTGGATTTGCATAACATAGGAGCAAGTAAAGCACATGGAAAGAAAATATAAACAACATAATATGCAGAGTTGAACATAAATCACAGACAACAGTGGTCCAAATTCAACATGCAACTGGCTTGACCAATACCATAAATTACAAAAAAGAAAGACTATAAGTGTTGATAAAAAAAATCAGAAAAATCCCATAAAAATTACAATTCAAAGTTCATACCAGAAAAGGCCAGTCATTGTCATATTGAATATAATATAATATAATATAATGAAGACAAAGGAATCTTCTTTTACCAACACAATCTTTTTGTCATAAAAACAAACCCTAAACAAGCTTTTCATCTTTTAAATCGATATGAACAGAGACCAAACAAAAACTAGTCTTAAACCAACAAAAAAACATAAATTTTTAACCCTAAGAAAAAGAAAAAGAAGTGAACTTTGGTATTGAAATTTAGAAAAGCAAAGTAAAAAAAGGAGCTTGATTTTACCATGGGATGCTTAGTTTGGCGCTTCACAAGTGGTCTCCTGCCCATTTTTTTTCTCCCTTTGGCACCCAAATAATCCCCAAGAACCCAAACCGCTGCTGCTTACAGAATATCACCCCAAATAAAAAAAAAAAGGATGGAAATAATTATATATTAATTAAGGGTAATCATGTCTTTTAAATTTCAAAAATTATTTTTCTAATATTTTCTAGTGCCTTGTGTCTATGATTTTTTTGTCATATTTATATAAGGATTTAAATTTTTAATTAATTTATTTTTTCATGTCAGAGTTTATATTTTTTGTGGGGTGTAAACGAGTCGAGTTGAGTTCAAATAGTATTAAGCTCGGTTCAACTCGTTAAGAACTTAAGTTAAGTTTGAGCTTTGTTCGAGTTTAATCGAGTTAAGGATTGATCGTGTTAGACTCGAATAACTTTTATCTGTCACATCTCATTTAAAACCTAATGAAGAAAAAAATTTGATATACAAGTTGTATAAACTTAAACTTATTAATTTTAGGTTTTAGAGTGTTAATTTAGGGTTTAAGACTTATGTTCAGGGTTTAAAGTTTATAAATTTAGATTTTTAAATTATAAAATATAAAAAATAATATATTTATATTTTTCGAATATTTTGTGAACTTTTCGAGTCGGATATCATGTAAGTTAGCTCGGATCGTTAAGAACTCGAATCGAGTTTGAACTTAAGACAAATCCAAAATAATCTAATTTTGATCAAGCTTTAATCAAATCAAACTCGAATAATTCACAATTTATCTCGTTTCATTTATAGTGTTAATCCCTCTTTCTATGCGTCCTCAACTCCTCGTCTTCTGCTGATCCATGAGGATGGAGAAGAAAAAATAACAATAATTTAAGAAATTAAATAGACCCTTTTTAGAACCAAGAATCATTTAAGAGAAAATCATATGTATATTATTTTATAATATATGGATTACAATAGTAAATATGTGATCGTTAAAATAATTATTAAGATTTAATATGAAAAATCATAATCGTAAAAAATTACGGGAAATAAAAAAATATTAATATCGAAAATAACAAAGATATAAAAGATTTGTGACCAAACAAGGTTTCTTAAGTTAATCAACTATGTTCTAACTCTAACATTTTATAAAAAGTAATTTTGATTTTAATTTATATTTTATATTAACGTGAGAAATTCAATTCGATTAGAATTCTTTTATAATCAAATATCTATTAAGTATAAATCACGATCTTTTTGTATTTTTATTTTTTGATATTAATAATTTTTTTAATCTACATACAATTTTCTTAAAAAATAATTTTCACTTAAATTTTAATATTCTTTTATCATATTATCATATATTTTGCGTTATATTTGTTCAAAATTCTATAAAAACTTAATTACAAATAATGTTCATTTTTATAAATAACTTAAAATTAAAATATACTGACATCATTGCTGCTCGAATCCTGAAATAGTTCGTTTCTTGAGGCATGTGGTGGCCTCTAAAGATTCTAGTTTAGTTTTTCTCTACGACACGCGGTTGTTCAAAAATAAAGCTGAGGAGGTTCAAAGATACTTAAGAATGAAAGGAGTTATCACGGTAGAAAGAGCGGATGACTACATGGGCCTATTGTTACTATAGAGGGATGATATTAAAGTAAATTTGCTATCCTTTTCTAAGACTCATATTGATGTTGTGGTAAAAAATGGAGGGGAGGTGTTTAGATTCACAGGGATGTATGGCAGACACAACAGAGCAAGGAAGAATGAGGATTGGGAGTTGATGGATATGTTAAGTGAAAAATTAGATTTACCATGGATTCTAAGAGGGGACCTTAATGAAATCCTAGACTTTAATGAAAAGATGGAGGGTAGAAGAAAGCCTAGAATAGAGGTGGAAAGGTTTCGAGAAGCATTGACAAGAAACGGTTTGTGGGACTTAAAACCTAAACAAGGATGGTTTACTTGGCATTGTGGAAGAGATGTAGAATCAATGATAAAAGAAAGATTAGATAGATTTGTAGCCTCAATCTCGTGGATTAATAATCATAGCCAGTATGAGGTTTTAACAGAATTTTCTTCATATTCTGATCATCATTATATTTTGCTGGATACGGAGGGGACAGATAGAACCTTTGTCTCTAATGCTGATCTTTTCAAATTTGAGAATTGTTGGGCTGATGAAAAGGAGTGTGAGGACAACATCAAGAGTGTTTGGGATAAGGTCAATGTTTCAACTGTCCAAAAGCTAAATGCTATAGGTACAAATCTTTTTGAGTGGCAAAAAAATAAAAGATGCAAAGCTGCCAGAAGAAAGAAACATTTGTTGGTGAAAATTGAAACTCTCCTAAAAGGAATTATAACTGACAGGAGTGTCCAGGAACTAAACGCTTTTAAGAAGGAGTTAAAAAGACTGTTGAACAAGGAAGAAGTTTACTGGAAACAGAGGTCTAGGGTCTTTTAGCTTAAGGAAGGAGACAGAAATACATTTTTCTTTCATGCGAGAGGTAGAGGTAGAAAAAAGAAGAATTTTATCAGAGAACTAAAGGATAGTGATGGAAAGTGGAAGGAGGGGGATGAGGAAGTTTCCAGAATCGCAAAGAATTTCTTTACAAACCTTTTCCAATCTATGGGTGGAGCTCCCTCAAATCTGATCTTAAACTCTATCAAGCATTGCATAACATCGGACATGAATGTCAAATTGTGTTCTGGATTCATCGCAGGGGAAGTAAAAGCAGCCTTTCTTCAAATACACCCTTCAAAAGCACCAGGTATAGATGGTTTTCCTTCCTATTTTTTTAGGAAATTTTGGCATTTTGTAGGTAATGATTTTATAAATCTTTGCCTTGATTTATTAGCAGGTAAAACTAGTTTTTCCGATATTAATAGAACTGTTATTGTTCTTATCCCAAAACTAGAAGAACCCACCCTCATCAAACAGTTTAGACCTATTAGTCTGTGTACTGTCATCTACAAAACTGTTTCTAAAGTGCTCGTTAATAGATTAAAAGATGTGATGTCTACTTGTGTGGCTGAAAACCAAAGTGCCTTTGTTAAAGGTAGACTAATTTCTGATAATGTAATTGTGGCACATAAATTAGTTTACTACTTGAAAGGGGCTAGAAACAGGCCAAATAAAGGAGTTGTTGTAAAGTTGGACATGGAGAAAGCTTATGATAGAGTAGAATGGTCTTTCCTTCACGATGTCATAGAGAGACTAGGTTTTGATACTAAGTGGATTGAGTTGATAATGGCTTGTATAACTTCTGTTTCTTACAGCATTCGAATCAATGGAAGACTATCTGAATCTTTTAGACCTAGTAGAGGACTGCGACATGGCGATCCTTTATCTCCTTACCTATTTTTGTTGTGCTCTAAAGGTTTATCTGCAATTTTGCTGCATGAGCAAGTAGAAGGCAGAATCCAAGAAATAAGAGCAAGTGCAAGGGGACCGAAAATCAACCACCTGCTCTATGCTGATGACAGTCTTATGTTTATTAAAAATTCAGTGAGTGAAGCCCGAGACTAAAGGCAGTATTGGAAGTTTATGAGAATGCCTCAGGTCAAAAAGTAAATACGGATAAATCTTTTATTTACTTTAGCAATGGTACGAGTGAGCAAAGTAAGAATCAAATTAAACAGGCTTTAGGAATGAGAGAGGAATCAGATCTGGGACATTATCTTGGTCTGCCCTTATTAATAGGAAAGAACAAAACGGATGCTCTAGGGTTCTTATTCAAGAATGTTGATAAGCGAGTGACGGGATGGACAAAAAACTTGTTATCGTATGGGGGAAGAGAGGTACTTTTGAAAGCAGTGGCTCAAGCTCTCCCTACTTATGCTATGTGTTGTTTCTTACTCCCGAATTGTATAATAGACCCTATAGTGTCCACTATGAGATCTTATTGGTGGTCTGGGAAAGCGGATAAGAGAGGTTGGGCACATATTGCATGGAAAAATCTCTGCAAACCAAAAAAAAGGTAGTTTAGGCTTCAAAGATCTAAAATTGTTCAATCTAGCTCTTTTAGGTAAACAAGTTTGGAGGCTGATTTGCAATAAGAATTCTCTCTGTTTTAAAGTTTTATCGACAAAATACTTTCCTGATGGATCGATATTGGATGCTAGACCTGTTGATAAACCATCTTTCATATGGAGCAACATTTTTCGAGCTAAAGAAACTTTTAAGGATGCCTTCTTTTGGAGAGTTGGTATCAATAGCAAGACTCTTTTTTTCTCAAGTAAATGGGGAAGTAGTGCAGCTGTACAGCTTAGTAGAAATTATCTTGATAACACAGATAATCCGATCTGCTGTAAAGATTTCATGATTGATAATGAAGCAATATGGGATGCCCGCAAGGTTAGAAGTGTCTTGTTGCCTGAGGATGCTAAGTTAGTGCTGGAATGCCCAATTACACTAGTGGAATGGGACGAAATCATTTGGAGTCATCATTCTATAGGAGTTTTTTTTACAAAATCTGGGTATGGGTGGCTACAAAAGATCAATTCTGTCGACAGAGACCTCTCTCCTCTATGGAAAACCTTCCAAAAACTCCATACCTTACCAAAAATTAAAATTTTTGCTTGAAGATTGGTCCAAAACGCTTTGTCAGTGGGAGAGAAAATTGCAGGTGCTAGTTTAGGCACCGAAAACTGTCCTTTGTATTCTTGTCTGTTAGAAACTGGTCTACATGCTTTTAAAGAGTGTCCTTCTGTTCAGGAGACTTTTCATCTCTGTGGAATCGATGTTTATTTGCCTTCTGAGAGTTTTGTTAATTGTAAAAAATGGTTAGAACGGTGTTTGATCAAGCTAGACAAAGATCAATTTACGCTTCTGTTGGTGTTGTTATGGAACATGTAGAATAAGAGAAATAGTTTTATTCATAATGATAAGTTGCTGCCTATTAAAGTAGTTGTGGAGTATGCTCAACTTCTTGTGGCCGATTTTTGTGCTGCTCATGACCCTTTTCATTCACTGATATCTTGTAACAGGTCTAAAATCTGGAAGTATCCACCTCCAGGAACCATTACAATCAATGTAGATGGTGCTTATATTGTGGAAACTGGTATAGCGGCTTTGGGAGTGGTGACACGCGATTCTCATGGCCTCATGGTGGATGACATTGCAAGAATTCTCCCAGACGTGGTTTCAGCAGAGATTACAGAAGCTTGGGCTATCACTGAGGGACTAAAAATGACAATAAAGAACGAATGGACCAACGTCCAAGTCGAAAGTGATTCTTTGGTTGTGATCAATAGGCTCCTTTCTTACCAACAAGATCAATCAACAGTGACATTCCATTTAGATGAAGCAAAGCATATTCTATCTTTAAATCCTTTCTTTTCGGTTGTTCATGTAAGTCGAGAGGCGAATAGAGTTGCTCATACCCTAGCTCATTGGAGTTTCTCCTTATTGGAGCCCTTTCGTTTTAGTTTTTACGTACCAGATTGTATAGGGGATTTTCTTGTTGATGATGCCATTTTCAGCGTTTGAATGAATTTATTTAACTATAAAAAAAAAGAATTGTACTAAAAAAATAAATTTTAAATAGTCAAATAAGACATTTAAACCATTATACAACAATTTAAATGCTTATCAATTACTCAAATTACAAGTTATTATAAATTAATATTAATTAATATTATTTATTATTATTTAATTTTAAATAATTAATAATATTTATATAAATATAAATATAAATTATATTAATATATTTTGATTTATAAATCTATATTTCTATATTATTCTTAAAATATTATATATTTTATTAGTATATCTCTTATTATATTATTCTTATTTTATATTATATCTTATTTATTATTTATATATTATTATTTAAATTTAAGTTAAGTTAAATAATAAATATAAAAAATAATTAAAAAAATTATGTACACTAAATTTAATGAATAATCTTAGGAAAATTCTACGACGGGCGTTAAACATTATTGAACACTATTAAATTAATTAATAAAAATTTAAAATCTCAAAAACTCAATATGTAATTAATAAAAGAGTGATAAACTCAACATATAATTAATAATTGTATGATTAGCCCTTTAGATTTTTATTCTTTATAAATTAATTTAATAATGTTTATCGTGTTCAACATTAACGATGTTCAGCGGTGTTTGACGCCCGTTATAGACTCATCCATAATCTTAATAGTATAATATAATTTATTTTCTTCAATAACTCAGATTTAAATAAAAATATTAATAAAGAATAATTTCATTTTAGAAATCAATTAATTGTGTATTAATTTTTCAATTACAACTTGATTAAGGATGATTCCTTTTATGTGTTAATATTTAATACTTCAAATTTGACGTCCATTGTTGAAATCTGAAACCAGTATTACCATAAATGGAAACTCTCTCAACTCCAACTTTGATTTTAAAGTTATTAAAAAATAAATCAGAGTACAAAAAAATAATCAAATAAAGCTACTGATTAAGACAAGTATAATAATCATTAACAACTAAACCTTCCTACTAGAATACTTTTATGTTCCATGTTGTGTTTTTTTATTATAAAGATAATGAATTAGTAGTATCTTCTTTGATCTTTGAAAAAGGATTTTCAATCTATTATAATTAAAGAGGGAAAATCAATAAAATTACAGATAAATATAATGTTATCGGTTTTTGCATCATCAAGTTCAATCTTAAAAAAAATATAAAATAAAAAATATTGAACCATCGAGAAAGAAAGTAAAATATATATTAAAAGTAGGGTTAAGCATGATTAATTGTAAAACCAAAAATCAAATCGAACTAAGGTATTATAGTTCATAAATTTACGAATCGTGGTTAATCGAATTAAACTGAATTGATTTTTTAATTATTCGTATAAGATAAAAATATATATTTTATACTTAAAATATTATAAATGTATTTTTATTTTTACTTAAAAATAAGTTTTAAATAAATATTTATGAAAAATATCTTAAAATTTTTACCTTTTAATATTTAAAAGTCATAAAATAAGGCTATTTTGTCAAGATAAAATATAAAATTTTAAAAATTAACATTAATGTGGAAAAACTAAAACCGAGGTTAACCGAACAGAAAAACGATGATTACTAAAATAGCCTACCGAATTAAATCGAAACCGAATGCACCGCTAACTAAAAGACAAAGATAAGCATACTATAAAGATAAAAAAATATATCAAAAAAATTTATTTTTATTAAAATTAATAAAAATATATAAATTAACTAAAAAAATAAAAGATTTAAGTGTTTGTATTTTATAGAATTCTTAGTAAAATAAAATAGTATTCCCGATAAAAATCCTTTCAATTAAATATAAAAATAAAAAAATGTTTTATTAATTATTTTTTTCGTAATCCAAGTGTCCCCTTAAAGATTTGGGCAAAATAAAACAATAAATTATTACTAGTCAAAAGTTATGTGCTAGAGGGCGGCTCCTTGTTCTCGTGTTGGGTTGGCATGTTTTCTGCATAATGATAAAGGCATGGATTTTAGACTCGATCCGAATTTATAGATTCAAATTTATTTTATAAGGTCTGAATCTTAAAATTTTAAATTTAACGGATTTAAATCTTCTAATTAAAGTACGGATTTAAATCCGGATCTGACATTAAAATCCAAATCTAAACCCGGACTCATTTATCTATTTATTAAAAATCATCTTTAGTTTTAATATATATATATATATATAAATATGTAATAGTAAGTTTTATATTTCACATTATTCTTTAATGTAAATTTTATTTATTTATGACGAAGAGACTTTTTAAAGGAATACATGCTTATTCCACTATCAATGAAGATTATAATAATGATGCGAAAATGATGAATATTAATGACATGTTATAGAAAAAAGTTATTATATTACGTAACCTTGATATTAATATTTTAATTTCAGAAATATTATTTTTATAAAACAATTTTTTTTCTTTGATTGGTTGTTTCTTGTTTGTTTTAGGATGTTTATGATTTAAGTAATGATGAAGACTAACACTCTAAGAGGTAAAAGTACGGTACTCAGTTTGCGACAATAAAATATTTTATGATCTACATTTCTTAATGTTTGTGTTATTTAAAAATATTTGTGTAATTGAACTTTTTTTAAGATTTTAGTTTATCGTTTTTTATTCTGATACTAGTTAATTGAAATTAATCTTGCCTCCATTAAAGTTGTGATATAAAATTAATTAATGACAATTTTATTGAGTTAAAAAATAGGTCAAATGGTCTTTTTTAATAGATTCGTTTTGGACCCCGATCCGTAAGATTCATTGAATCTGGATCTGAGTCTCAATTTTTTAAACCTAAGAATTTGGGACGGATCTGAATCTATGATATAAAAATGAATCTAGATCTAGATCCATCCCGTTTCAATCCCTAATTAAGACAAAACCAAACACAGATAGAGAGGGAGAGGGAATAATCATCTTTCACCTTTGCCTTTGCACCTGCGTCTAGGGACAAGGTTAACCGTAAAATCCAAAATCAAACTGAATTGATGTGTTATGATTTATAAATTTACGAATCGTGATTAATCGAATTAAACCAAATTTAATTTTTTAATTGATTTTTAATTATTTTTATAAGATAAAAATATATTTTATACTTAAAATACTATAGATGCATTTTTAATTTTTATTTTTACTTAAAAATAAATTTTTAATAAATATTTATGAAAAATATCAAAAAATTTTACCTTTTAATGTTTAAAAGTTATAAAATAAAGTTATTTTGTTAAGATAAAATATAATTTTTAAAAAATTAATGTCAATATAAAAAAATTAAAAACTAAAATTAACCGAATCAAAAATCAATAATTATTAAAATAACTTATTAAATTAAATCGAAACCAAACCGATTGCCGCTACCTGCCCCTGCCCCTGCCCCTCGTGTAGGTTGTGAATTTGGCATGGAATTATGAATGTTGGAGTCGGTGCTCCGACACAAGCAGACAGGCCTATAATGTTGACTTGCTTTTAATACTCATAAATTTAAAGTATTAAATAAGCTTAATCACCTATTATTAAAATTACAATAAAATCTAACTTAATCACTAATTAAAATTTGAGTTAATATTTAATAAATTTAAATTATTTTTATAAATCATATTAAATTATTTTTTAGCAGATTATATTTTCAAGATAAATAAAAAAATGAATTCAAACAAAATAAAATAACTTAATATTTTTATCATTTAATTATTTTTTAGCATATTATATTTTCAAGACAATATTAACATAATACTAACATAATAAAAATCAATATTAACTTTTAATAATCAAAAGATACAAAAATAAAATATTATCTGATAATATTTTTATAATTTACCCTTTTATTTTTCCTTTAAAATTTCTTAATTAACATACTATTGAAATTCTCCTCTTAGTAATAAATTTATTTTATTATATCTTTTCGTTTCCATTAATGAAATCTAACATGAATGCAACTAATCTACTCGAGAGCACGACATGACTACTCCTAGTCCTACAGCAAAAGCTAAGACATACATGGTTCAATGTCTTTGCCATGTTTCAAGTTAAACTTCACTCTCTTTGATTCTCACTTATTTTATTTCCTTTGAACTGTGTGGCAGAATAAAGAAGGCTATGCCCAGGTGCCCACTTATACTATAAATCATCCACAACCTGTCATGCTGCTGCCAGATTCAACGTCTTCTTCTCTTAAGCCCCCCTGGTTCTCCTCTGTTTTTGATTTTGGATAAGAAAATGTCATCAAGTGTCTGTCAAGGGTGGCAATCACACTTGGAGATGGTTGAAGCATGTTTCTTGAAGATGAAAGTGGCTCAACACATGAAAATTTTCACTCAGCCGTACAATGAAGAAACAAACAGCAACAACAATCGAAATGCCGACGAGGGTGGCTGGACTTTCCTCCGGTCATTCTCTGACGCAAAAGCTCCCGCCGAGAACGAAAGTCTATGTCCACCCTCTTGTTAAGCGTTCGGCTTCTAGGCTAAGTGAAAAAAGCCTTGAAATGTGTACCGAGCGATTAGGTAGCGAAACCGGAAGTGAAGTTAGCGATTGCAGCGATGACATTTCCTTGCTTTCGTTGGAAACTCGAACCGTGGCTTGCGATAAAACTCGGTTGAATCCGAGGGAAAGCTCGTCGACAAGAAAAACGAGCCGTGGCAACAGCTTTCCGCCTCCTCTGACGTCCATTAGCGGTTCGAATGGTGTTCGGGTCAAGTCTCATCGTGAAAACGGTCGCTTAGTTCTTGAAGCTGTTAGTTTCCATCCCTGTAACAGTTACTTCCATGCAGAACGTAGCGACGGGAGGCTTAGGCTTTCCCTTTTCAAGGACGCTACCCCGGTTCTCGACGCCAACGAACAAGAATACGATGAAGAAGAAGAGTTTGATGGGGAAACTGAGAATAATGTTGGGGGTGAACTTGGGACAGGGAAGTTGCCTAGGCGAAGCAGCTGCAAAGACAGCGGGTGTGGCCACAAAGGCGGCTTGCTTAATTGGAAACCATATTTGGTGGCTACTTAAAAAAACATGTCTAAAATTACAGGATTCCCTAATTTCTTAGCTTATGTGCCATGGATTTCCTAAAACATGCTATTGTTAGTGTCACAGTTTCCTGCTTAAAAAAACATTATGTTTCTTTTTCTAGCCTGTTTAATGTTTTACCTATACAACTTCTTACACTTACTTGCAACTCATGAGCTAGCAAAGATTTGCACAAACCAATGACACCAATCATGGATTTCCCCATCTTTTGTTTTGAACCACCGAGTTTGTTTGGTCCCAATCCAAGCGCGATCGACTACTGTGGCTGCCTCTAATTTTTTTGGTGCCCATCGCTTTCCTTGGGCACATTTTGTTGGACCATCACCATGAAAAGAGAAGAAATGGGAGGTGCTGTAAAGAAAAGAAAAATATTATTGGACTTTGAACTTTCGAGTACTATACATAAAAACGTGTGATTGCGATGTGAAATATTATGATAAAATTATATGGTTAGTATTTTTGTTTGAAAATATTTTTTATATATATTTTATTGTTTATGTTTAGAGTTTATGATTATTAATGTTGTCTTCGAGTATTATTTTATATTGGATTATAATCGAAAAGGTAAAAAAATAATTTTATAAAAATAATTGAATGAAAAATATTTTGATTCATAAAAATGCTAGGTAACAACCTGCAAGTGATCACCTCATCCCACATGATCATTCATGTGCTTTTCAACTTTCACTGTTTTACTCGGATCCTGATCCGAGCCCACCGGTTCAAAAGAGAAATGAATTTTAATATTTTTTTTCTTTTTTAATATTCATCGACGGAATAATTGACGGTTCATTCTCCGATTTTTAATAATAGAATGATTAAAATTTTAGTCAGGGGTCGACGATGATAAGGATAACCGGTGGTGGGAGAGGAGAAATTTAAGGATTTAAGATTTGAGTTTAGGAATTTTAGAGAAATTAAAAGATTTTATTTTTTATAAAATTATATATTTTTTTAAATTTTAAAAAATAAAAACATCAAAATATATTAAATATCTTATTTTTATTAAATAACAAAAAATTTAACGTCCATCACAAAAATATTAATTTAAATTACAAAATAAAATATTTAATTAAAAAAAATTACTATTAAGCCAAAAAGAAATGTGTAGTGTAGCAATAAAAAAGATGTTCGTGTCCAGTGTCCTTGCCAGTGCTTTTATATACCAAAGATACCTTTTGGGATTCGGACAATCGGCAAAGATTTAAAGTCCATAAAATTGATTTGTCGGCTTTGGGTCAATGGGAAGATGGGGGTAACAGTCCTTAAAAAAGAAGGGCACTGTCCCACAGGGAAACTTGGGTTAAGGGTACACTTCTTTTTCTAAAAAAAAGACTAGGGACGCTGAATTTGTAAAATATGAATCATTGTGGATTCACTATGATCTTGTGATATAAATATAGATAATTAATTTATTAATTGATCAATTTAAATAGAATATGATAAAAATTTATTATAAAAATAATTATTTTATTTTATTTATAACATTAATTGGATTGAAAATATATAAGAAATATAAATTAATTTGTCTTAGGGGTAGAAACAAGGATAGAGTTATATGGTACTGGAGAGGGACAACCGTCTTTTACTCCGAATTTTTATTTTTATTATTTATTTTTTTAAAAAATTATATTTTTTATGAATTTGTTCTCTTATTTTTAAAAATTTATGTTTTGTCCCTTCAACCCTAAATCCTAACTTCGTCCCAGATAGAAAAATACATGAACTTTATATGCTTGAATAGAATACAAGTTGTACGGAGACATCAGCATCACAAATTTTATGGTCCTATTTTTTCTTGTGTTATATATATTTTTAATTGTTCGTACTTTAAACAAAGATAATAGTGAATTATGTATAGACATTAACCCCATCACGGGACGACACTTAATAGGGATATATCTAAAAATAAAAAAAATAAAAAATAAATATGATAATGATAAAATTATTTTTAATTATATAAAAATATATAATGTATATAGCAAAATTACTTCAATATTAAACATGGAAAAAGATTTCTCAAAGTATTGAACATGGGTTTTTATTTTCCGAAATATTGAAGAAGGAACAGTGAAAGTGAAGTCGGATCCTTTAGATGCCGACTTTGAATAGTGTTTCAAAGATTACTCTGCACACCCACATGAAACATCCCCAAAGTCAGCACCTCCTGTTGTCGTTTTCCCTTGTTGTACTATTTAAAGTCAGCATCTAAAGGATCCGACTCCACCTTCACTGTTCCTTTTTTAATATTTCTGAAAATAAAAAACCATGTTCAATAGTTTGGGAAATCTTTTTTCCATATTCAATATTAAAGTAAATTTGTCGTATATGATTGACTCTTTAAATTTTAAATATTTTTAATAAATAATGTTAAATTTCGTCATTATTTACTATTTTGTCCAAATCTACCCAATAGCAACAATGAACACCATATATCCCCTTCCAACATTGACCAATAAACTCACCCCTTTTGTTTTTTTTTCTTTGTAAATCTGGGTAAGATGGATTTGTCCGTATCCCTATAGGGATGACAACTGACATGGCAAAAATATATATACCTGAAAATGCACCACATAAAATAACACTAGACAAGGTGACGGAGGACCCAACACAAAACAATTAACCAACTTTGAATGTCAAAGTGCAAGAGATAGGACCAACAACGAGTCTAATTTAGATGAATTAGAATTCTATTCGTTCTATCATCTACATCTTAAATTATTACTAAACTCACTTATCACTCGTTTGATTATTGATTTAAATTTATTTAACTTATCAATCGTAGATGAGTCGGGTAAGTTGAATCATAAATAAATTTTATTATTAAAAATTAAAATTAAAAATAGATATAACATACTTTTAAAAATATTTAATATTTAGTATATTAAAGTCAATTACTATTAAAATTCTAAATTACATAAACAAAACCTCGTTTTACAATAGTAAATAAAGGTTTAAAAAATACTTTACTGGGCAAGTAGCCTAAGCATCACTTATCGATTACAAGATAAAAAAAAGATAAAAATACATGTAAAACATATAAAAAATATATTAATAAATAGATAGACAAGACGGGTGCCAAGGCGAATTATGAGTTGAAATTTTTTCACTCAAACCCATTACCTGCAAGAGGTAATAATATCTTATCCTATTTAAATTTTATTTAAAGAATTTACGATCTTTTTTGAAATAAATCTTTAAAATAATATCTTACCAACGGTTCATAGATGGAATAAAAAAATTATTCTTTTTTCAACATATTTTTTTTATAGAAATGGATACGGACCGGGTCGAATTTTCGATCTACACGCACCAACCAAAAAATTATATCCGCTATCCGTCACCTGACCTAACCCGGGTTTAGGGTGAAAAAATCCGATCCGACCCGATTTTAAGCTTTAAAATTTGACCCGACACGAATCATTAAAAAAATTAAATTTTAGGGATTTAATTATAAAAATATAAAATTCAGGGATCTAATTGTAAAAAATAAAATTTTAGTGACCTAAGTATAAAAAAATTAATTTTAGTGACCTAATTATATAATATATATATATATATAATAAGATTATTATTGCAAATATCCCTAAAATATATATGAAAAAATTACACTATTAGTCTCGGGTTAGGTCGGATTTTTTCCACCTTAAACCCGAACCCGAGATCACCTTAAAAAAATCCGACCTATCCTGAATTCAAATTTTCTATAAAAAAAAAATCCGGCCCGATCAAATCGGGTCGGATTCGGGTTTTGTCCCCATTCCTATTTTTTATGTCCAACATTAATTTTTATGTTTTAATTCTAAATATTAAATTATATTTTTTTAAAAAAAATATATCATATCTTTAATATTTTAAATCTTAATTTTAAATTCTAATCTTAAATCTTAACTATAAATTTTAAACTTAAATATTTAATATAAAAAAATAAAAATATAAATGAAAACACTTAAAATGAATCGAAAGTTCATGAGAATGTGAGTCATGCCCCCCACCAATTTTTGTGTTTCCCCCTTGTTGTAACCTACGACTTCTACTTCATTTCTCTCCACATGTATTTTATTGCAACAATTTTTGTATATAAATAAACTCGTTGTGCATGTCACAAAACTATCCAGTTGATATTGTTATAGGTGTGAGTATTTGATCGAGTCGAATCGATTCAAAAAATTTTAAATTATTCGAGTCGATAAGTCATATTTTACAACTCAAACTTTATTTAAAATTTTTTCGGTTTGAGTCGAGTTTAAGAAATTCGATCAAGTCAAATCGAGTCGAGTTTTTAAGTTCCTATAAATATTTGATTCCAATTTAAATGACTTTCTCTAATCATATAAGATATACATATATATATATATTTTCATATGTAACAATATTTCTTTTATATTTTTATATATCAATATATATCATAAAAAATTGAGAGATTCTTCTAAAACTTAAAAATTAATTTTTTAATTATTAAAAATTTCGAGTTATTCGAATTTCTATTTTACAACTCAAACTTTATTTGAAATTTTTTCGAGTCGGGTCTATGAAATTTCGAAACGAGTATTTTTACCTCAAATCGAATCAAATTATTCAATTTTTTCGAGTGAAGTCGAGTTTTGCTCACCCGTTGATTTAAACTGTTCAAACTACTAACCTTATAAGCTTTCTAATCTGAAGTCTTAAGCACAATGGCAGAACATTGCATATGGTTCAGTTGACTCATTTCTTTCTCTTTTAATTTGTTTTGTATAAGTATCGGAGAACCATAATCTTCTACGAATGTATTAATAGATTAGGATTGTACGAATAAAGAATTATAATTTATTGTAAAATCGATATGTGAATGTCATCCTAGACCATATGATGATACTTGTGATCTACATCGACACAAATCATGATAATTCATTAAGATGTTTATCTTTTTCGATTGATCTATGTCTTCACCCTCATCTAACCCCCTGCAAGAAGTCATGCATCTCCAACAGGGATGGCAACGGGGTGTGGCAAGCCGAGTTTTTTTTCTCCCGATTCCGATTCGATTTAATAATTTTTAAATTTGACCTCAACCAGATCTAGATTAAAATATTAATTTACCCGCCCTGTCCTAATATACTATTTTTTAAACTCGACACGATCTAAAAAATTAAAAAAAAAAGTTAATCCGTCAATGATAAAAGTTAGATTCGACCAATCCTTCGTCACAATCATAGATTATAGTTTTTAAGTAACTTTAAATCTATGTAAAAATTAAAATAAAATACAATTTAAATTACTCACATGTTAAATTACATAATTAAAAGAAAAAAACTTGAATTATCAACTGACAGAATCGAATATATTAAAACTTGAACAATATTTAATAATTTTTTATCATAAGAACAAATCTCAAAAAGTATAAAAATTACTTAAAACCCATAAAAATGTTTATATATAATGATATATTTTATAAATATAATAAAAATATAAAAATAAATAAAAATATACCGGAGCGGGACGAGAAATTTCAAGCTAATACCCAAACCCGATTCAACCCGACTTAATGATTTTTAAATCCCGTCTCGCCCCGATCGCCGAAATTTAAAATAAAAAACCTCCCCAAATCGGATCGAAACATACAAATCGAGTCGAGGACATATTTTTGCCATCCCTAATCTCCAAACAAAGGCAAGCTTAATAGAACTCAAGAACTACCGTCCAAAGGTGTTGCTTACTGAAGTGATCAAATATATAAAATAATATATTAATATTAAAAATAATTACAAAATGTATATATAATATTTCAAAAGAAATATAATTTTTATAAATAAATTACAATCATATTACCCGTTACATATTACATAACGTTAAATAATTACATAACGTTACGGCTCTGTGGCTGCGTAGTGGCAACTTATTAAGGAGCATCAGCTTAGTTTCTTCAACGAAGATGATGATCGCCTTGCTGCAATCAAAATAAAAAGGATGAGAGTTAGGTTAGGAATTTGTATGTGAAAAAAAAAATGCAAGAGAAACGAGATTTAATGTGGTTTAGTTTTATTTATCATCATAAATAAATAAATGTATTTTTTTTAAATATTTTTTATTACTAAAATTACAATAACACTCAACTTCATTATAAATTAAAATTTGAGTAAATATTTAATATCTTTGCACAAATGGTTTAATTCAATTATAAAATAATATTTTATTGATCTTGGACTCATATAAACTATTACATACTTATTAATTATATTACTTAAATTAATATTACCTAAAAAAACAATATCAACCTTTATCATTAAGACTTTCAATGAATTCTTTATAAAAACATATTTTGAATTCATCTCGTAACAGCCTTGATAAATGATAAATGTTTTATTATATTAATTTAATCATAATTTAACAAATTTAATTAATATAAGTTAAATATATAATTTTATAAATTTATATTAATTATCATATCATTTATCTATATTAATTATTATATATTAATTTAATAAATTTAATAGTATGATGAATATCTAATTCGAAAATTAAAATAAATATCTATAATTCGGTGGTTACACTGTGTAGTTCACCTTTTATTTATTTTTACTGGCAAGCAAGAGAAGTGAAAGGCGATTCCACTCCCAAAATCAACAAACCCTCCGCCCTTCCTTTTCCAAGTTCCAACCTTTAAACCCTTTCACCTAAACATTGTTCAAAGCACATCCAAAACCCAGGAGAAGAAACCCATGAAGTTCCAAATCGAAGATGTTACAGTCTACTTCCCATATGACTACATCTACCCAGAGCAATACGCTTACATGATCGAACTAAAACGAGCTTTAGACGCCAAAGGCCATTGCCTTCTAGAAATGCCCACAGGCACCGGAAAAACCATAGCCTTACTCTCTCTCATCACAAGTTATTCACTAGCCAAACCCCAGACCCCAATCAAGCTCATCTACTGTACCCGCACTGTTCATGAGATGGAAAAGACATTGGCAGAATTAAAGATTCTGCACAATTACCAGATTAAACATTTGGGTCCCCAAGCTAGGATTCTTGCCATTGGTCTTTCTTCAAGGAAGAATCTGTGCGTTAACCCCACGGTTTTAGCGGCGGAGAACCGGGACTCAGTGGATGCTGGATGTAGGAAGTTGACGGCGAGTTGGGTTCGAGCTTTGGCGGCGGAAAACCCCAATGTGCCTACGTGTCAGTTTTTTGAGAATTATGAGAGGGCCGCTTCTTCCGCCGTCTTGCCACCCGGAATTTATACCCTTCAGGTATCCGAGTTTTTCTTTTTCTTTTAATGGATTGTTTATAAATAGTAAATGCATTTTTTTGAAATTTATGTTTCAATTGCGAGCAATGAGTCTTGAATCTTGAAGATTGCTTAACCATTAGGTTGTTTGCATAGGGAAGTGGAAAGCAAAATGTGCCAAATTATTTGAAGAATTGCAAGTGAAACTAAAAAAAAATAATTTTTTAGATAACAAAAGGGATGATTTTGAAACTAAAAAACTCAACAGTTTAGATGACAAAAAACGATTTTACATTTATTCTGTCCTTTTAATGTTATAACTGATATTATACTTTTATGTTGGGCATCGTTTTTGTAGGACTTGAGGGTGTTTGGGAAGGAGAAAGGGTGGTGTCCGTATTTTTTAGCTAGACATATGGTACAGTTTGCTAATGTGGTTGTTTACAGTTATCAGTATTTGCTTGATCCGAAGGTGGCTGGGATTATATCGAAGGAAATGCAGAAGGAGTCTGTTGTGGTGTTTGATGAGGCGCATAATATTGATAATGTGTGCATAGAAGCACTTAGTGTTAGTGTTAGGAGACAGACACTTGAAGGTGCTACAAGGAATCTTAATAGGATAAGTCAAGAGATTGATAGGTATGTTTATTTTTCCTTCTGATATTTTATTATCACATCAGTGAAATTTACCATTTTTGTTGAAATTAGAGAGTTAAAAGTATAGGTAGGGGTCTATTAGGAGCAAACAATTTTAGATTAGTTCTTGAGGAGTATACCATCCCCTTAATTTCTCAAAAATGAAATTATGTATATGTTTATTTAAATTGTATATCATGGTAGGAAGGTTCAAGGCTACTGATGCAAGCAGACTTCGTTCTGAATACAATCGACTTGTAGAGGGTTTGGCACTGAGACAAAACCTACCTAGTATGTTAACTAGAATCCTTTCCCGCAAGATGTTCTTAGCACTATTCATTTGATTTGATGATGGCTTCAGATCACCAATTTTACTCTCTTCTCTTATGCAGTCACTGACAACTGGCTTTCAAATCCTGCTTTGCCTGACGATATTCTGAAGGAAGCTGTGCCTGGAAATATCCGTCGAGCAGAGCACTTTTTGCATGTTCTTCGTAGATTAGTTCAGTATATAAGTGGCCGGTTGGACACTGAGAATGTTGAGAAAGAAGGTCCAGTTAGCTTTGTTGCCTCTCTCAATAGTCATGCTGGAATTGACCAGAAAACACTGAAGTTCTGTTATGACCGTCTGCATTCACTCATGTTGACTCTAGAAATTACCGACACAGATGAGTTCTTACACATCCAAACCATATGTGATTTTGCAACTCTTGTAGGAACTTATGGTCGTGGATTTTCAATTATTATTGAACCTTTTGATGAAAGAATGCCACATATTCCAGATCCTATCTTGCAGGTTTGTCTCTGCTGTTTTTTCTTTTCTTTTCTGAATTACCCTTGTTTCAGTATTTTGGCTAACTTCTATAATATCACAAATAACATACAGTTTGGACCCTATATGCTATGTTCTTTTTTCCAAAATCGCTATTTTTATTGAGACATTCACTGTATTGTGTCCTAGGATAAGAAAATCAAGATGGTAATTTTTGTTCTATGTCCTTCTACACTATTCGTCTTCCATGACAACTTTCATTTTATCCCTTGTTTCACACTGGAGTCTATGATTTTTCAAGTCCTTGCATACCTGTGAATCCTCTTTCTTTTCTCTTTTTTCCTCCCCGCTCCCAATACATTAGTATATGATGTTATTTAGTCAGTTAAAATACTAATCCTTGTTGATTTGGCATTTCAGCTTAGCTGTCATGATGCATCGCTTGCCATAAAGCCCGTGTTTGACCGATTCCAATCTGTTGTCATTACATCTGGCACGCTTAGCCCAATTGATCTGTACCCACGCCTTCTTAATTTTCACCCAGTTGTCAGTCGCAGCTTTACAATGTCCTTGACAAGAGATTGCATATGTCCAATGGTTCTTACACGCGGAAGGTAGGAAGTTATAATCTTTTTAAGATATTAAGCCTTACCATATAGTTACTTTGCGTCAATTACCATTTGTTTGTTCTTGCAGTGATCAACTTCCTGTTAGTACCAAATTTGATATGAGAAGTGATCCTGGTGTCGTAAGGAATTATGGGAAGCTCTTGCTAGAGATGGTCTCTATTGTCCCTGATGGAGTTGTCTGTTTCTTTGTCAGTTATTCATACATGGATGGAATTATTAACTCTTGGAATGACAGTGGAATTCTGAAGGTCGGGATCTTTTGACTTCTCTTGTTAAATTGTGCAAAGAACTTGTGCATCTTTCGCTCCCATCCCCCCCCCCCCCCCCCCCCCATTTTTATCCGTCTCCTATATATAAGCTGGTTAATACACTTGAGAATGACATTACCTTTATACTGGAAGCTTATGCCGCCTTATAGTTTTTCTGATGAAATGTTATCAATCCATCTATTGTAGGAAATAATGCAACATAAGCTTGTCTTCATTGAGACGCAAGATGTTGTAGAAACAACGTTGGCTCTGGACAATTATCGCAGGGCTTGTGATTGTGGAAGAGGTGCAGTCTTTTTCTCCGTTGCCAGGTACTATTATTGATGACATATTGAAATGTATAATTGTTTAATCTTTGTTATTAGGGTGTGCAATTGTATTGTAATTTTGGTGTTAGTTAGACTGGTCATAGACTTACAATTGTTCTATCTGTCATGGCCGATCTTGGTTATTTTTGTCGTTTGTGTAAAAAAAATCGGTTGTCTTCAACTCTTCATCACTTTGTCTTTTGCACTGGTAGTTTATTTAGTATCATTTGAGGATGTAACTTATCACATCCTAATGAACTCACCTGAATGCTTACGTATTTTTCAGGGGAAAAGTTGCAGAAGGTATCGATTTTGATCGACATTATGGTAGACTAGTAATAATGTTTGGCGTTCCTTTCCAGTATACACTGAGCAAGTGAGCTTCATCTGATAATTTATTTACTTTTCCAGTTTCTGCTTTTTCCTTCTGCACTTGTAGCCATAGGCAATCTATAGGTATAATATCACAGTAATGAATTTATCACTAGTTATACATTTTCTTTGCCTGCACATCAACATTCTTTTCAGAATATTGCTGGCAAGGTTGGAGTACTTACGAGACACATTCCAGATAAAGGAAGGAGATTTTCTTACTTTTGATGCCTTGGTATGATTCTGCATCCATATTTTCCCTGAAAGAAACTTCAATTTTCTTACACCATGGTTATGAAATGTGAGAACTATTTCTTCACTATGTGATTTTATCAAGCAGAGACAAGCTGCTCAATGTGTGGGCCGTGTTATCCGTTCAAAAGCGGATTATGGGATGATGATATTTGCCGATAAGAGGTATATATATCTCCTTTCTTCTTTTTCCAGTATACAGAAAATGTTCCGTCCTTGACCTAGAACTATTACCTTTTTCAGCTGGTTGCAAATCATTTAAACTTGTGGTTTATAACTTTTCTATTGTATTTATTAATTTATGGCTGTAGATTCCCGATCCCTGCACCTAAAGTTTGTAACTATCAAAACATTGTTGAAATTGTTACCGGAATAAACATCCAATGTTTTAAAATAAATTGAAACTATTCTCCTGTTAATTACTTGCTATGGATATGAAGGTGAGTTTGAGAATTCAGTATTTTCTTTGGAACTGTGTCTTTTTTCACAAATAATCTGGCATCTTTCATATTGTTAGACGTTGATTCAGTAGGAGCCAATAACTAGGGTTCTGTAAGATAAACGTTAAACTTTAGACCGGTGATTTTTATATCGTACTTGTTTATTGGTTAATAAAAAACTCATGGAAGATCCCGACTTTCATAAATCATACCTGTCTTCATTATGCAGGAGCATCCAAGATTATTTTGATTATTTTATTTTTAGGATTATTTTTTTATTATCAGCTTCTACATTATTATTTTAGTTTATCTTTTGTGTTCTTTTTTATAGTGATGTGATTAGCATGAATCTTAGTTGAGTTCTAATACAATTATTCTACTATTTGTGAAATATATTATAAATACTATACTAGAAGGTTTAGGGGATTATTATAATCATTAAGATTTTTAATAGAATTGGTTGCTGGAAAATCCCAGAACTCTTTTTCTTTAACGGTAATCCAATTAGTTATCATCTTTCAATTTTCCTTGCTGTTTAAACTTTCCCCTCCATAACTTTTGAGTGCAGGTATAGTCGACATGACAAGCGCTCCAAATTACCAAGTTGGATTCTGTCTCACTTACGAGAAGTGAACCTGAATTTGAGCACTGACATGGCTCTACACATAGCAAAAGAGGTGTGTCTTCTAATTGTTTATTGTTCAATAATATGTTACTATGTTAGCACGTTGGAGAAGGATAAATGTCTTCTAGAATATAATACAGTTACATATATTATTTGAGATTTGCTTGGATGTAATTCATATATGATTGAGCTAAACCAAGAATTTAATAATGAAATGGAGTTGTTCTAGACATTTTAAGTAATTTGATTTCCTTTTTAAAAAAACTGACTGTTAAATAACAAGCCTTTCTGCTTGAATTGAAATAATATATAGATCCAGTCCTAGAGAAAGTTGAATTATTGTTATGTTTTTTCTTAGTTTAAGGTGGTGTTTATATATAGGGATGACAGACGAGTACAACTTTGCGAATTCTGCACCGTACCCGTATCAGTTGGAGTGGGGATGGATATGAGTTTGGTGGGTAGTGGGCGGGTGTGGATGTAAAAAGTCATACCCATCACGGGTAGTGGGTAGGTGATGGGTTTAAGACTTTACCCGCATTGTATCCACCCGTTCCATATCCGCCCGCCATATGAATTTTGAACCATTTGTATTTGTAGACTTTGATTATGCCTTGTATTATACATTTTATGTACTAAGATATTAATTTATTTTAAAATCTATGTTAATTCTTAAGTTTGTAGACTTTGAACTAAATTAACTTAGTTTAAAAAATTGATAATTTATGATCATGCTTGAATTAATCAGGTTAAAAATTTGTAATGTGTGAATAAGTAAAATTTATATAAATGTAAATATATTTTTAATTAAGTTAGTTATATATTAGTTAGTTTAGTTAAGTAGAATTTATGTCAATAAAAATGTGTTTTAGTTAAATTAGTTATCGTTATTTAGTTAGATGTAGTTAAATTTATATAGTTGTAAATATATTATATATATACACTTAATCAGTCAATAAAGTATATGAAATTTTACTCTTTTTATAAAAATATATGATTTATTTTTACATATTTCGATACTAATAGTTGCTTGTAGGTATGTAAAAGCGGATACGTTTTAAGTGATGGGTGTGGGGATGGATTTAAAAATGTACCCGCATGGGCGGGTGTAGATTTAAGAATATACCCGCGTGGGCGGGTGTGGATTTAAAAATTGTACCCACCATGGGTGATGGATAGGTGGTGGATATAAATATTTTAAGTGGGTATGGGTATGGGTATGGGTATGGGGAGGGAGTATCCGCACCCATCCCGCCCATTTGTCATCCCTATTTATATATTCTTAATATCAGAATTATAAGTATGCTAAAATTTTGCATCTGAATATCAAATCCTTGTCTGTTTGACATAAATATTTGGTATCATAACACTTCTTTTTTATTGAACTCTTGGGGTTGCAGTTCCTAAGAAAAATGGCTCAACCGCATGACAAGATCGGTGGCAGTGGTAGGAAGACTCTACTATCCCAAGAAGATTTGGAAAATATGGGAGATGGAAGCATGCATGAAGTATTGTATTAAGCAACTCTCTGCTCATTCAAACTAGAAAACAAAGGGATATCCCTGCCATGAACAATTTGTCTACAGTGATTTTTCCATCTTTAGCATGTTCTCGTACTAATCCAAGTTTTGTAAAACTCTGGAATTTTGTCACTGGTAAGCATAGTGTTGAATGCTATATAGTTTATGGAAATTGCACATACAAGTTTGGAAAACGCCACCATTGTTGTTATTCCTATTGTAAGCCATTTGTTTTATGGAATTTGAACATTGAACATGAACAGGTTTGTTCCGTCAGCGTTTCTATCTGTTAGAAGGAATTACTGCAGCTTAATCCCACCTCCCAACTAAAGTAAAGAATTCTTTTAACAGTGTTCTGATATATACCATTTATATTATAATCAACAATTAGATTTGGATTAACATAATTGGACTTGAGAAATGGATCCTTTAGAATGAATGTATTATTTGATTTATGGCCCTCTTCACCTCCTTTATGCTTACTTTCTTTCCGTTTACATTATCCTTCACCTGCCATTGCAATTACCATAATATACATCTGTCAGTCTAGTTCCCAAAGGAAATAAGAAATCATTAACAATTACCATTAATTAAGCTGTTCATTGAATTGGTGGGATATTTACCTTGGCTCTCAACTCAGCTACAAATGCCCCATTCTTCAAGAAAGACTGAACCGCGGTTACCTCAATCCGAAGCTCTTCCCTTAACATCTTCATTATGTTAAGCAACAACCCTTCGCTATACCCGCATTGCAATTCCAGCAATGCGTCACTTCCTATGATAGACACCTCCACCATTGTCTCCGTCGTTTCTTGATGTGTAGAATCGACAGTCTGCAGCTTAGCTTCACCTCCACTCCCTTGAACTATCCTCATCTTCCTTTTACCCCTCCCTGGTTCTGGACCCAATGATTGTGCCCTCTTCGACACTGTTACCCCACTTCTCAGTTCCATCGAGCCACTTGTTCTGTTTAGTGAATCTGCTGATCTCGACCTTTTGTTACCGGCATCGATTTCCTTGCTTCGTGTTTCTAGTTCTTGAATCCTGTTACGTAACTGTTTCACGTACTCAATGGTGTCCTCCAATATAGAAGCTTTATCCATTTTGGTAACGAATGGAATCAAAGACCTTAATATGATGAACCGTTGGTTTAGCTTCTCGCGTCGCTTCCTCTCCGCTAGTACATGGTTGGTGCTGAGCTCCTCCTGTGGGATCCCCTTGTGAAACCTGGCACCGGCGTCTGTGTCACATATCTTGGGAGAGTTCTCTTCACGGTGCTTGCTATGGAGGTACGGAACGCTAAATAGAATGTACTTGAGGAGACACTGGGACGTTCCTTTGACGGCCACTTGAAATTGGTGGTTGTCTGAACGGATTGTCCACTTGTAAAACGCTGATTGTGTTGTGCTGGTTGGATAACTCGTTGACAATGACTCCGTCCAACGGATTGGCTGGCCTTCAAGGATGGTGTAGACGGTCTGAGAATAGTAGGTGTTTTCTTGTTCTAGTTCATTCAATGACTGTGACCCTACAAAATACTCAAAATAAAAACTCAAAATCGAATTCAAAAAATCTTTTGCTTGATTATTACAGGCATGGCATCATTTGTTTCTGCTCAAGAAACAGTAGTCCTTATTAGGACGGAAGTCCTCCAAACATCCCCCACATGGTGAATGCATGAATGGCCCCGGCCATTGAAAGCTTATTTATTATCCCCACAACTCCACAGCTAACATTTTGTACTCGATTTCTAGTCACTGGGCTCAGATATTCTAAACTACTGTTCTTTTACCTGAAAAAGGAGATTTATGGCAATTGTTCGTTGGTTCTTGAAGTATTTCCCACGAGTCCGCTGGCTGCTGCTGGCCGGCTTGCTGGTTACCACTTTGACTAACGGCCAGCATGTGAAAATCTGTGTCCAAGTTATTTGATGCATCGTCTGGTGACCCTAGGCGGATATCTTCCGACATTTCCAACTGCATCATCTCCGGGGCAGCTGCTACGGTTTGTATGTTACTATTTCGATCCATTTCGGCTTCTTCTCCACCGTCGCCATCATTCCCTCCTCCTTCATTAATATCGTGCTCTAGGTTAGGGTTTAGAACTGTCTGAATAGGAGGAAGGAGAGGAGAGTGGAAGGGAGTGTAAGCAACTGAGGTGGAGTATTCGGAGAGAGCGGGGTTTGGTGGGGGAGGAGGATTCGGGTTATGATTAAGATCCATGAACAAGGTTTTAACACGTTGGACTAACTCTACATCCTCTTCAACCTGAAATCCAATTGATTATATCAACAATATATATAATTTTCTAGTTAAACAAACTGAAAGAGGCAACTTTGATGACCTTTTCCGTGGTTCCGAGTTCAAGAACACCATCAAGGAGAGGAATGCACAGCACAGTCTACATCAATAAAATCATTCCATTGTCAACAAGAAAAGAGAGAAGATTTTAATCTGCATGGATTCAGAAGTGTATATATACCTGTATACGAGCACTCTATTGAAACCATACGGAACCATTGTTATTTATGTTGACAAACAGGAAGATACACAAGAGTTAGTGCACTGAATTATAATCCTGATCGTCATTATGGTGATAAAACTTACAGTAAAAAATAACAAAACAAAACGCATACTAGTATAGTACCCTTCAAATTCAGATAATTTATTATCAGTAGAAGACTTCTGTCTTATTTAAGAAAAAAACATGCAAGGAAAAGACAATGTGACGATAATACCTTAGCAAGAATCGCTCTTGAAAATGTTTTGCTGTCAACCTCATTTGCACCAGTAAGCCATACATGTTGTCTCCTTGCATACGACTTTCCTGGTAACCTACAGAATATATATCAAATACCATGTAAACAATTCGAATATACGTACATTCATACATGCTACACTGTGGTTTCAACTTCCAAACATTTAAGGGTTTTTGGTTCTTTTCTCCCAAGTAACAGCATCCCCACTGTAGGAAAAAATGTCATGACACTGAACCACCACTGTCCTTTTAAAACCCACTCATTACTTATTACTTTGCCTATTTCAAGTGTTTCGACAGCAGTTTCTGTGGAATATATTCCTTCTCGGTCTCTTTAGTTATCCAATCAAAGTTGTTGAACAAGCAAGTTGAAACTGCAAAGGAGGGAAAAAAGAATCTCCCTAGCCCCAAAAACGTGAACCAGACAACGACACTGAATAACTGCTTAAGTTTCTTCACTTAACGAAACTTCATTTGTAAATTTATGGTAATTCTTGGTTAACTGGTAAGAAAACACTGTTGCAATAACGAAATCCCCAACTCTCTCATTTACTCTTTCTCACTTACCATTCAAATAAACTACGGACAGACCCCATTTTCTTACACTGAATGGGGATTCCTTCTCTTAAAAAAAATTTGATCTGTCTAAAGATAATGTATTCTAATTACACTAAGAACATAACTTATTGATTAACCATCTTAGTATTTTGGTTAACCATATATACCGCCACCGATCACGATGATAAATATCATAATATCTTGGAATGGAAAGAATCATGACAAAGAGTTTACAACAAAAAAATCATCCCACTCATGAGTTTCTTTTCTTCTTTTTTCTACTTTTTCTGGCAGATTCCAGCACTGAGGTTAATGGAGGGTAGAAAAAGATACTACTGAGCACAAAAGTAAATTAGGCTACAAGGCAGCTAAGTCTAGTTTATAATATAGGGGAACAGCAACTTAAACTCACCCTACTCCAGGAGGAAAAGAGAAGGAGACGCACATCAAATAGAACCACTCGGATTCGGTTAAGTCCTCCGGCGACAACGCTGCACATGGTCGCCGGACTGTCTGGTTCATGTCTCCCGCTAATAATGAGTCGTATAGTTCTCGAAGGTGTTGCCTCCTTTGCAAGGATTCCTCATCCGAAGTAAGCTCCACCGGTTGCACTGTTTTTCGTGTCTTGATTGCTCCATTGTAGTATCCGTCTGACCATACTAAGATCCTAATTAAAACAGACTCGAATCCATCATTATATCTAAATATACTGAAATAATTAGTGTTTCAGAAATAGTAAAGAAGAAAAGAAAGTTAACCCTTGTTGTGGACAAATTTTCCAGAAAATACTATACGTCCATTGAACTGATTGCACCACCGCCTGTAGTATATTCCGAAGCTTGCTACTAGGCTGCACAGCCATTCACTCAGCTTTCAAATTTGAGCTGAATAATATTAATGTCAGAAATTATAATAAAAGAAAAAGGACAATCATCAAATAATCATATCGTGGTCTGTAGCTCTAAAATCATGAAAACCCTTTTTCCCTAACTCAACTGAAAGGAACAAGAATGGTAGACAGGGACAAGGAAGTAGCAGAAGAAACGAGTGGGAGGAAAAAAAAGAAAGAGATCTGACACAGACAAATTTAAGACATGAAAGACTTTAGACTCTAGTGGAGGAGAGATTTGTTTTTTTTTTCTAAGGAAAAAAGAAAAAGAAAAAAAATCTTGAAAACGTCTTTTAACAATCATCTATCATAGTACAAGGCAAGACATTAATATTATAAAAATATACTAACAATTTAAATAATTTGTTTCCAAATATAAATATGATTTCAATAAAACTTTGAGAATTATTGAACATTAATATAAATTATATTAACGAGTAGTTTTTCCAACACCACGTCTTGGCGACATAATCAGACAGAGGATCTTACTTTGGATCCACCAAGGATGTAAACACCCAACAACATGAGTAAAAATTCCCCTCTTAATTTGGGTCTTTTTTTCTTACTTCCTTTCGTATCTCTATTTTAAATTAAAAGTTTAAAATTTAGGGTTTAAGTTTCAAGGTTAGAGATTGTGATTGGGGTTTAGAAAATTAGGATTAAGGTGTATTTTTAGGATTTATGGTGTAGGGTTTAAGATACAAAATTCAATTTTTTATAAATTTTCAACAAGAAACATAAAAGGAGACATGATAAAGAGGCAATGAATTTTTACTCATTAATTTAATATATTTTATGGCTTAATGAGAGGAATATTCCTCTTTTATTTATTTAAAAAACAATTTTTTAAAATTTTATTTTGAAGAATAACTCTATTTCTATATATGTAGACGTAATTCGTATTCTGCACTATGCGAATCACTAATTCGCATTTTAAAAAACGCGAAGTATGACTGATGTGGATTGTATGTATTCATTTTTTTTTATAAAAATACTTTTAAAATTTTTAAATGCAAATATGAGTAATTCACATCTTATGGGATGCGAATTACACCCAATATTGTGAGAAATAACTCAAAATTTTTTAAAGTTTAAGAGATTCACATCCTGCAAGATGCGAATTACATTTAAAAAAAATAAAAGTATTTTAAAAAAACAAGTAACATATAATCCACATCAGTCATACTTCATGTTCTATAAGATGCGAATTAGTAATTCACGTTGTGCAGAATGTGAATTATGTTTACGTGTGCAGAAAAGAGGTTATACTTCAAAATAAAGTTTAAAGGAATTATTTTTCTAATAAAAA
This sequence comes from Abelmoschus esculentus, assembly GCA_035048815.1. Classification (NCBI taxonomy): domain Eukaryota; kingdom Viridiplantae; phylum Streptophyta; class Magnoliopsida; order Malvales; family Malvaceae; genus Abelmoschus; species Abelmoschus esculentus. The sequence continues at coordinate 14,039,359 of JAUCBN010000031.1, forward strand.
AATAAAAACAGAATATTGTTCCATTTAAGCCATATTTTATGTCTAATATTAAAAAAATATTAAAAAAGTAAATTCTAAACATTAATCTTAATTTTCACCTCTTAAATCTTAAACTTTATACTCTGAAAAAATACACTCTACCCCTAATTCTCTAAATTCTAACTACAACCTCTAATTTTAAACCCTAAACCTTGAATCATAAATTCATTACTTTAAAAGGAAATCAATAAAGGCACAGTAGAAAAAGATAGACAATTTGTATTCCAACAACATACGCGCGTAAACGAAAGAAAAAATAAATTTGTATCTTAAGTTATAATTCTAATTTTTTAATTTAAAAAAATTATAAAAATACTTAAAATTTAAATTTATTTTTTATACCGAAACATAAATTAAAATTATTGCATAAGAGTAGAGAATTTCTTTTCCAAGCGAGGGCTCACCTAACAAATTTACTACATGTACCCCATGATATAACCTATTTTCTCAGCTTCATTAAACTGGCAGCTGTAGACCCAGCGGTCAAACTTTGTTAATCATTCACTCTTCTCTTGCACTAATAATATAGTGAGGCTGTGTCATGGACTGTATGTAGCGGGTTAAATTAGTTTTTTTAATTTTTTAAAAAAATAAAAAATAACAATTAAATAAAATTTTAATTTTTAAATTTTGATTTATCAATGTTAGGCTTGATGTAGTTCGATGGACAACCGATTAAACTTTCAAGCGGTGAAGTGACAATTTGGGTGTTAGTTGTGAAAGCAATTAAAATAGACAATGAACATGATAATTTATAGTGGTTCGAACTTCTAACTCAAGTCCTACATCCACTACCTTAGCATACCACTAAGGATTTCCCTAATTCACTAAGAATCTCTTCTTTTTTAGGACAAAAGGGTTAACCTTATAACCCTTGATTCAAACCCGAATCAAGCATCTAAAGTTCACAACCCGAGCTTTGGGAATCCTCTTACAAAGAGAAAAAATTAAGCAAACTTGATGATCCTTCTAACAAGGCTAATGTTTGCAATCTAAAGCCCTCACCCAACCCTAATACACTTGAGCATATATTGACAATTAAGCTCACAAGTGTTTGTCTACCCAAAGATTGGAAATTAAAGCTCTAAGACTTTTGCTTGATCATATTATTGTTGACAATGAAGCATTAGTCTTCTCTTGATGTTTGAGGCTTCCTTTTATCATCCCAATTGAGCTTCTAGCCATTGGTGATTGTTGGAATTGATTTGGAGCTGTTTGGAGCTTGTTTCAAGGCTAATTTTTGCTTCTGGTGCATGTGATATCGAAACGTGTGGAAGCCGTTTCGATACTGCTACTTTGGGAAATTGCCGTTGAACCTGTATTTAAGAACCGGTATCGAAACGCCTATAAGGCGTATCAAAACCCTTAGCTCATGGTATCTAAACAAACCTTAGCCGTTTCGATACTTCTCCTAGATGTTTTTTTTAATAAAATTATTGGAGTTTTCAAAAGACCGTTAGAGGTGTATCGAAACGCCTAAAATAGGTTTCAATACAGGCGTATCGAAACCAGGGTTTTGCACATCAAAACCATTTTTTCCAGTAGCAAAACGTATTGAAACTCTTATAGGGCGTATAGAAACGCTTGGGAAGCATATCGAAACTTCTGGGACATTTTGTGTACTTTGGTTTCTTTAAAACATTTAAAACACATTAACAAGTCTTAAAAAATGTCTCAAACTTATTTTCAAGTTGTTTGGACTTAAAACTATTTTTAAAATCTTTTCAAATTAGTCTAAAACTATTTTTCAATTATTATATCAAAACATTAGTTCTACATTCAACCATTTTAATTCTTCAAATTTTGATTATTAAAAATTGAATTCTTTTAACTTTTACAAAACTATAATTTACCTCAAATTTTGATTTGTCCACAACAATAAAAAAACGTGACTTAATAATAAGATTAGTTTTACAGCTCAGTTGTATTTGTAAATTGGTTAATTAGTTAGATTAGTTAGTCAATTATTTAATTAGTTTAGTATAAAGTTTGTGCCTATATAAATAATTTTATAATCTGAGTAATATATAAAAGTATTCTTTTTCTCCAAAACGCAGAGTATATGCATTCAATTTTATTCTCTCTTTCTTTTTCAAACGCGTGAGTTTAATATGGTATTAGATGATTTTTCGGCTTTCTGTGCCAGTAACGATGGCGCAAATCAAGCTTTCAAGATTGATGATCCTTTCAATGAATTTTATATCAAACCGAATGAGAATCCGACATTAGTACTTACTTCTTCTCTTCTTATTAGCAGTAACTATTATGAATGAGCTCGTTACATAAAAATGTCCCTAATCTCCAAAAATAAGTTTGATTTTGTCGATGATTCGATTAAGGAACCCAAGAAGGACGACCCAAGATTCCAAGCATGGTTGAAGTGCAACAACCTGGTTTTTTCTTGGTTGCAGCGAGCTTTGAGTCCTGAGATATCGCAAAGCGTGATTTGGATCGATCACACTTCCGAATTGTGGTTAGTTTTGTTCGATAGGTTTAATCAAGGAGACATGGTACGAATTTCATATCTCCTCCAAGAATTCTATTCCTGCATCAAGTGCTTATCAAACGAGTTGATCCTGAGTTAGATAATGTTTTATTCGTGTTCGTTAAAATTTTTTGTTGCTTGACTTGACCCGTTGCCCATTAAGCTCGTTAAAATTGTACTAGACTCGTGCTCGTTAAAATATTTTATTTTTTAACTCGTCTCGTTGTTTGTTAAACTTCACTCATTGCTCGTTAAGATCACTAAAAAATTACTTTATTTTTTAAAATAAAAGTAAAATTTAATAATACTATATGTGACTTAATATTAATAAAAATTAACAAATTTAACCAAAGAATATAAAAAAGTGTATAAAACAATTTCAAAGCCTAAATTTCAAAGTAACGATCCATAAATACACCAAATTAGATTATTAAAATTAAAGTAAAAATTCACAAGTTAATAATTATTATTTAGATTTATTTTTTGAATAAAAATAATTTTAAATTAATTATTAAAAATATTTTAAAAAATTAATGAGCTACTCGTAAATTTATCGAGTCGAGTTAGACTTTGTTTGATTCAACTCGTTAATGTCTCGAATTTGAGTTTAAGTCGAATCAACCTAAATCGAATATTTAAAATTTTAACCGAATCAAATTCAAATAGCTCATAAACTACTTACCTCTTTATGCACCCCTAACCCTAACTACTACAATTTTCATTTCATTTTATTCATTTTCACTCTTTTTGAAATTTATATTAGTATAAGTTGGCATGCATCCATCTCCGCAAAATTATATCTCACGACTCAAGTTTAGGGACTCAGAATCGGGTTAATCCGAGGTTGTGGGCCTCAGTGTTGGATTTCTTGGGACTTATTAGGCTTAAGGTTTAGTTGGGCTTTGGTTGGGTTGAGTAGAGGAGACCTTAGGACTTTTTGACAATTGACTAAAAGATGAAAAATGAGTCTTGGGGACATTTATTTTTTGCATGTTGTAGAGAGTATGAGATCACTCCTTAAACCCTTTTTTTCTTCATCCTTTTGCCATTGCAAGAAATCACCAAAGGCAAAGTTTTTAAGGTCTAACTTGTAGAATCTTGTTTTAAGGAAGGAGAAGCTTTTGTTCAGCTCCATGCGATCTTTCTAACAAGATAAGCTTTGTTTCAAATGGTGGAGGTAAGGTTTTTAGTGAGTTTTTGAGGTAAGAACGAAAAATGATTTCGGGAGAGTTTTGGATGGTTAGGAGCTCGTTTTAGCTTCTTAGAATTGTTTTAGATAGTTTGGTAACTTGTGATAATCTCCTCTTGCAGTGAGGGAGCTTGGTGAGTAATCCACAAGCTTAGGCAAGAAGAAAGTCTAAGGTTGTTGCGGAGTTTCTTCAGCTTGTTTTAGTGGTTGATACACCTCCAAATCTTTTGCATTTCATGTGCATCATCATTATTGACATGCTTGTTTGATTATGGTGATTTTGGTTTAGGATAGAACCTTTGCATGCTTAAATGGTGAGTTGAGTTATGGTTGATGAAATTAAGTAAAATTGGTTAGAAACTCACTTAAACTACTTCAATAATGAGTAGGAATGTTTTGGGATCAATTGATTTGATTTTAGTTAAGGTTCTTTAGTAATTTAAGTTTTAGACCTACATTTTCGTGCAAGGGTATCGATACCCTCTTTAGGGGTATTGATATCGTAGAGAGGAAAAATAGGTTGTTAAGGCAGACGTTTCGGAACGCCTTGTCCGTGTATCGGAACCAAACATTTCAGTGCCAATTTTTTTCGATATCTTCTTTGGAGCGTATCGAAACAGAGGGTCGTATCGATACCCCATATAGGTGTATCGATACAGGTTGGTCTCCCTTGGTCTAAGTTAATATTAAAGCGTATCGAAACGCAAAGGAAGCATTTCGATACTGGGGGAGTTTCGATACCCTTATCCAGGCGTACTGATACGCTTGGACAATCTGCCCAATTTTTTTGGATAAATAAAACTGCATTTCATCCAAGACCATAAAAAAATACATACAAAAATAACCCCCTTACAAATCAACATCAAACTAACGATAAAAAGTAATCAGTGAACCTTTCTATCAAAAGCTTTCATCTTATATCTTGTCGAATTATGATAAAAAGAATCTCCTTCAATTTGGGACCCTTACCATGCAACCTTCCATTGTGCTCTCGCCAAAGGTAGTAATTGAAACTCCTCCATGCGAGACAAAGAGCAATTACTTTCTTTGATTTTCCCTTCCCCACCATCTTAATCCATGCAAATATATCAACCCAACAATGATGAGAGCAGGATATACTCCACTCCTGCAGTATTAGTTTTCAAAGCCTTAGTGAGTAGTTGAAACTACCAAATAAATGATCTTTGGTTTTAATCTCTTCCCCACATAATAAACAGACAACATCAACATGACATCCCATTGTAACTTTCGACTTTTTGTTAGTAATCTATCCAATACCACCAACCAAGTGATAAAAGAATGTCTGAGAATGACTGAATCACTCCAAACCACACGGTGCCAAGAAACCATAGTTTCTTTATGTCGAATACATTCCCAAATCATTTTAGCAGAAAATTTCTCCTAAATTGGATCAATAGTCATAAAAGTGTCTCTCAACTTAAGGATCTTCTTCCATGCCCAACTGTGAGTTGACTTAACACTTGCTTGCCAAATAGTTTTACCCCTCAACAAATATTCTTTTACCCATGCAACCCATAGAGAGCCGTTCTGAACTAAAACTAGCTATAAACATCTCATGATGCATGCTCTATTCCACGACGTAATATTCTTTACTCCTAAACCTCCATCTTTTTAAGGATGAAAAATAAAATCCCATTTCACCCTTGCTCTGTTTTCACTACCATTCATGCATTCCAGAGGAAGAAACTACAAAGCTAGTTTATTTTTGTAATAACTTTCTTTGACAGAATAAACATTCGACACCAATAATTTTGTAAACTAAAAATTACAGCTTGAATAAGCTGGATTCTACCAAAAAAAGGATAAAGATTTAACCGGACAACTCTTTATTTTTTGCACTATTTTCTGAACTAAGCTCTTGCAGTCATTATAAGATAGCCTTCTTGTAATCAGAGGCACGCTAAGGTACCGTACTGGAAGCAACCCCAATTTAAACCCAGACTGATCTTGCATTAAAGTTTGTTCATATTCTCCCAATCCAGCAACATACATCTCGCATTTTGAATCATTTATCTATAGCCTGTCATACGATGAAAAATCCCTAAAACCTCTTTTACTCTCATCAAAGAGTCCAAATTACCTTTGATAAAGATCATTAGGTCATCAGCAAAACAAATATGAGTCAATTGGATCCGTTTGCATTTAGGATGATAATCAATCACCCTAAGTTTTCATGCCCAATTCAACAAACCAAACAAAGCATTCAAAACGATAATAAACAAGTAAGGAGAAAGTGGATCTCCTTGTCTTACTCCTTTTCCTCTGTCAAAGTAACCCACCAAACCTCCATTTAGATTAATAGAAAATTTAGGATGCATAACACAAGCCTTAATCCAACGAGAAAATATAATGGGGAATCCCATAACTTTGAGAGATTGAAGAAGAAATCTCCAATCGACAGAATCAAAAGCTTTCTTGAGATCTATCTTTAATGTGTATCTGGGAGACATGTTCTTCCTACCATAATCTTGGACTAATTCTTGAGCAAGCAACACATTATCTACTATGTCTCTCCCAGCTACAAATGCCCTTTGGTTTGGCTTAATAAGAAATGGCAAGCACACCTTCATTCTGTTAGCCAAGATTTTAGTTATGCACTTATAGATAACATTGTAACAGGAGATAAGACGAAAATCAGTTGCTCTACAAGGAACCTCCATTTTAGGCACTAAAGTGATAACTGTTGAATTAAAAGAGGATGAAAGATTACAAGTTTTAAAAATAATTTAACACCTTTTATTATATCTTCTCCCACAATGCTCCAAGAAGCTTGAAAAAACTTAGCAGTGTAACCATTTGGTCCGAGAGATTTGTTACTATTCATAGCAAAAATGACCTCTTTTATCTCATTCGGGGTGATAGATTTAATTAAATTATTCTGCATATCCCTTGTTAATTCAATTCTAAACACCTCCTTAAGAAGATTATCAGAGAAACACTCCATCGAGGCATCCATTTTCTCAAGTAACATAGTAAAAAAACGTATAAATTCACAAGAAATGGCATCATAGTTATCAAGCCTCTGCCCTTGTTCATTGTACAAAACAATTACCATATTTGTTTTATTCATAGCCTTAATCTGCCTAAAAAAGAAGGAAGAGTTCTGATCATCATCCCTGACATATTGAACTCTAGATTTTTGTCTTTAAAATTGCTCCTCATTTCGTAATAACACCTTTAACTCTGCAGCCACAACTTTCTCATGAGCGATATTAGTAGTAGTCGGGCAACTAAACATAGCCTTTTGTAAACATTCAAGCTCTTGTAAAATTTTGAGTGTTGAGTTTGGAGATTCTATAATTCGTGTTATGGGTTCATATGTGTTGTTTAAGCCATAAAATTATTAATTAAACTTGAAATTGGTAATATGAAAATTGATATGAGGAGGATTTATGCTTTGCATGCTCGGTTTTGGTTTGGTTGAGGTATTGTTGATATGAGATCCTAGGTGGATCATCTTGTGTGGTTTGAGTCTTTGATAGGTGGGATCCGGATACCTAGTGAGTGATAGTGTTGCAACACATTAAAGACCATCCGATGTGAGATTCCGGATGATGACTTTGCTTGATGTGAGATTCCGAGTGAAGACTTGATGTGAGATTCCGAATATACTAGCTCGATGTGAGATTCCGGACCGAGTGAGTTCCCCAATGTCGTGTTGGTAGTGGGCCTCACTTATGATTTGTTTACTTTAAGCTTTGGTTGTATTTGACATATAATATTATCTCATCTTGCATGTTATAGTTATGATTCACTTGAAAGCACAGTCAATAGGTTGGGTACCCACTAAGTTTTAGCAGCTTAACGTTTTGGAATTTATTTTCATTCGTAGGTAAGTAGACGGCGATCGTGTGGACGTGGCGGAGCACCATCATCGTATGAAATCAACATTGATCGGTTGGTAGAGTATAATTAGATTATTGGACTATGTATTTGTAGGATCATTGTTGAATTGTAACTCTATTTGATTTAAATTATCAAGGTCAAATATTTTAGTAAACTTGTATTTGGAGCTCCAATGATATTTTGAATTTGTTAAATTACTTTAGATTTTAATATCGTTTTAATTTATGTCTTATTTAATGTATGTCTTGGATTTGATTTTAAAATTTTTATGGATATGAGTTATGGTCCAAATGTGACTCCCGGTTCGAGGTGTTACGTTATACTTATAATCTAATTTATTATATCCAAAATATTAAAATTTAAACTTTATATTTGGAGATAAATTATTTAAATTGTTAGTGTATTTTTATAATTAATTTTTTAAAATTAAAAATTTTATTCTCCCTAAAATAGTAACATGTGATTTCTGTATCAAATACAAATAAAATCTCACATCTCACATTTAAAACTCATGTCGATAAGTTAAGTGCAGTATGGCACACAGCTTTAATGTGGGAAACATTGAATTTCAGAACTTAAAACTTAAATGCGGGTGTACGAAAATTCATAGAGAACGTGTTTTTAAAAGGGTAATCATTTTAATTATTTTAAAATTCATAGAGAATATATTATAAGAACATAAAGAAAGTGTCTTTATATTTTAATATATTATAAGAACACGTGACAACATCCTATACTTGTTTGTGAAGTTTTATTTTTCTTTCTCGAATTGTTTCAATACAATTTGATTTTTTTTTATGATGGGTTAAGTAAAAAAAAAAAAAAAGAATAGAGCTTGAAGAATTTATCAATGAAGTATAATATTTTTTTAGTGGATGGTTTAAAAATAGTTATATAATAATTTAAATACTAAAATGATTTAAAAACTTAAAATAAAGAATGATATAATTTAAAAATTTATTTTGTAATAAAGATTTTTAACCATTATTTTTAAATAATTGATGTGCAAGTTTAAATCGATTATCGATAATTGTCAAGGGATTTTTTTTTTATGTTTGGTTGAATTTATTAAAATCATAAGAGTTAGACAAATACCACAATAATTTTAGAGTGGTTCGACCACATCTACATCTACTATCTTAGCACACCACTAAAGATTTCAACCAATTCACTATGAATTCGTCTCCTTTTCAAGGCTAAAGAGAAACAATAACAAAACTATCTTTTAGACTTGGTTAAGATAGAACCAACTCTAGGTTTTGTCTAAAATTAAACTAGAACCTCTTCTTTTATGAGAAAATTTGTTTAATAAACTAAATACCTCACAAGTATGGGTGTTTACACAATTTAAGCTCACAAGAAAAAGTATAAAGATTTATAATGAGACACTTTCTAAAATATGTATAAGAAAAATGAAGAAATTTGTTTTAGACTCAATTTCTCTTTATCATCGTTTCTGGACGTGTTCTCTAACCATCTTCAAGCGTTCTAGTTTTTATTTTATAGTTAGAAATAAGTTTGTGATTGTTAGAGACCGTTAGGTTTAGAATGGAGCCGTTTGAAGATGATTTTCAAGTATATTTTTTAATTTTTGGTTTCAGGTGTATCAATACACGTGGCAGTTGTACCGATACAACTTATTTGGAAAAGATCCGTTGAACCTGAAATCAAGAAAGTGTACTGAAACACCTCTTTAAAACACCTCGTATTGAAACGACCAATGACAGTATTGATACAACTATGAGCCATTTAACTTTTTTCATATAGCCGTTAGAGATATATCGAAACACCATAAGAATGTATCGAAACAATATGTATTGATACAATAAAAGTCTGTATCGATACAAGTTTTAATAGTGTTAAAAATGTAACTTGAAAACCTCAAGTATATTAAAACGGAAAAGCTTGTATCGATATAGTTACTTTGAAAACATAAATTTTACTATTTTAAAATGTTTTAAACACTTCTAAAACCTTTTAAACATTTTTTAAGGTTATTTTAAAGTTGTTTGGATATAAGAATTATTTTTAAAAAAATTCAAATTAATCTAAAATATTTTTAAATTCTTATATCAAAATAAATATTTCAACATTTTATAGTATACCCCAACACAGTTCGTGTCTTTCTTCTTTCCAATAATTCACAATGTATAGAAAAAAATAGACTAATGACTTGTTTTGAGTGTCGTGAAAATGTATACTATATTTAAAAAAAAAAGTATAAAGTCAAAAAATTCCAGTGTTGGATTGGATAGTTATTTTGTTTTATAATTTTTGAATAATTTAATTCATAATATTTTATTTTGAATCAAAATAACCTCTTAACGAATATTTTTTTTAAAAAAAATATTTCAAGCCATTAACGTTAATTATTAATAATTTTCATCCACAGATGAGCTATTTTGGCCTAAAATAAAACGTTAAGAGTTGAATTGCTCCAAAAAAATATGGATCAAAGTAACTATTTTATCAAACATTTTTGACATTATACCTTAAATTTAAACTATAAACCGAATATATACTTTGTTTTAGAAAATACTGTTGTGAATATTGCAATAAAATGTCCCTGGAAAGCCTTGTCTTGAACCAACAAGAAAAGAAGAGTTTGCCGAGGACGTAATCAATCCCATCCCCACATGAGTCGACCAAATCATCACGCTATTTTCATCTTGTCTTGGTACTTGTGTTGGTCCATGCATGATGCATGCATGCAACCTTGATTGCTATATTCATCTTCTTTCGTCCCTCCGACACACAAGCCACATACATGGGAGCCTATGAAGATGGTGTTTGGATCCTTTACGTAAAAGAAAATTTGTGAGGTTGGCATTGTCTAAATGATTGGTTAACAAAGAATATTGAAGCTAAAAAGGAAAGGTGTGAGAATATGGAAAACAAAAATAAGGGCGGGGAACAGAGCCTGTGGATTTAGGTTTCACACACAAAAGACATCAGGGGATAGGTGTCTAGAGTCCCAACCCTTGGACATTAATAAAATTCTCATTTTTTAAAATATTTTACAAATTTTTAAAGTTTAAAATTTAATTCTAGTTATTATCATCGTCAATTGTTGATGATATCCACAATTTTCGTCATTGCACTCTCATGACTATTTCTTTTATTTTTTTTGTCAAAAAATATCGATGACTGACGTAACGTCGAAACAAAGTTGAAAAACAAAAAAATAGGTGACAAAACAAAAAAATAAGTGACAAATGATGGTCGATCATACAATTAACAACATGTGAGTCTTCTAGTGAGTGACAAATGTATAAAAGTCCTAATTATTATATCATTTCTCTATTCAATTATTGCTAGTAATTAACAGATTTAATGACAATACTGAATAATTCTGCTTATTTTCTACATTTTAGTATCCAAGCACTTAATTGTTACATTTATATATTATTTGGTATAAAACAAGTACAGTTATAGTTTTCTTTCTTAGATAGAAAATAAGCCTACTGATGATACCAAATACAATCGATAGATGCTGAAAGCAGAAACTACAAACAATGATCATTCGTAGAGAAGCACCCGCCAAGACAACAATTTGATTGTTGCGGCAGCAAAGTAAAGATAACATATAGTGTACGATAGATGGAGAATAAAGAACTGAACCCAGTGAGCCTAATTAAAGAAGAAACAGAATTAATGAAAGAAAATCAAGCAATGGTCAAAGTCAGCGAAATTTCAAGAGTCTAAAGGGAACAAAATTAGAAAATAAAATAAATAGTTATATTTTAATATGAAATTGTACTTTAATTCTTTTAGAACTTCTACTACCAATGAGAGACTTTGACCTAGACTTGACCTATATAAGTCAGCCCTTAGATCTAGGAAAGCAAGTCGACTTCTACCGAATAAAACCCTTAGCCGCCGACAAACCCATTATGTTCTAAATTTCTCTTAAGGTATAGGTTAATTGTGGAGTAGTTGTGGAAAAAGGTTGTAAAGTTATTCAATTCTTATTAATGCAATGTCAAGATTTATAGTTTGTTCTCTCTTGGTTCGTACTCTTCTTTGCATACGAGCTCGAAAGATAAGTTTGCGAGGAAAATTTTATTTGTCTAGACTAGGAATATTTTAGGCTCACGAAACGAGAGAATACGGTCTTTGCTCATAGGCATTGATTAATCTGGCTTAGAGATAAGCCAACCATGATTTCAGCGACTAAATGAAGCATACCATAGGTTGTTGTTCGCCCTTGATTCACGCTGGGAGGTATCATCAAGATGTGGCCAACAATAGTACTCCGAATTAAGGATAATGAGGAGGCAATTAAGGATGCTCTATCGAATTATGAATTATTGAATTGTCAACAAGGCATAACCTGCCGAGACAGCTGCGACGACCCTTCAATGACCTGCTGAGGCGGTACTTCAACCGTCTGCATTAATAAAAGAAGAATAACTTGCAACTGGATTCCACACTATGAAGCAGTCAAGCTAACCTTTTCATTCATATATCGGTTTCTATTAATTATTTAGTTTATTTTTATTATTTAGATTAATCATTCTTTAAACTAATTACTTGTGCCTTTAATTTTATTAGTGCAAGAATAATTTACTGTGTCGGTATTCAGTCTCTGTGGGTTTGACATCTTAAATACTACAACTTGACAAAAGGTGGATGCTTATATTGTAAAAACATGAGATTTCCAAGCTGTCACCAGTGAGAGGAGGAGACTTCATTATATCATTAACATCGTGATGAACGACGACGACATTGATCAAATTTGAAGATTTAAATATTTGAGGTTATTTTGTGAATTTTAGAAAATTTATAAAAAAATAAGTTAAAAGAAATAAGAAAAAAATAAAACCAAGACAATTGTTATGTTTTGATTGGTTAAAGAATTTTTTTAACGATACTTAACGGCTAAATCTTAATGGTACGGTAAAAGAATTAAACATTTATTTAAGTCGACACTTATCTGAAAAAATATGGTTTGTGTATTTTTTACTATTAAGTCTAATATTAATTGTAGTGTTTTATTTATTTAAAAATATTATGGGTTGCCTTTTTATGGGTTCAAAATTTTTTAACAGATAAGAATCCATTTTAAAAAATTTAAGTTCTAATAAATTTTATCTGTAAGATATATCTTATTAATAAATAAAAAATATATGAATAATATTATATTTATATAAAAATATTTTTTAATCATATTCATCACGGCCCAATAACTTTTGGTGAGATTTTGTGATTGCAATACCAGACATTATCCTCAAATGATAAGGCCTGTAATGAATTAAAATATATAATTTGGAACAAGAAAATAATAATAAAATATTAAAATTTATTTTTTATTTAAAATTCGAAATTTATATAACTATCAAACATTATAAAGTTACATAGTGACTTATTATTTGTTTCTAGTTAGATATTTTAATTATTTGTCTGCTCTCTTTCTTATTTTGTGAGTTTATATTTGATGTGTTAAAATTAAATTATACGATTAAATTAAAATATATCAATTATTTGATCGGTCTTCCGTCTTCGATTAAACTCTAATTAGTAGTTGAAATAGGGATTTAAAAAATATTTTTGTTTTTAGATTTTACATAGTTTGGAGTTCTCTAATGGTGAAAGCAATGATAAAATTGACAAATTATTACATAGCTTGGATTTTCTAACAGTGAGAAGAACAATGATGAAATTGACAAATTAGTTAAGAAATGTATTTATTAAATATAAATATTATAAAAATCAAAAATACAAATTAGATCAGATGACCATAAGTATAATAACTTAATAAAATAAATTAAAAAAATCAAGATTTAACTCTCATATATCAGCATAATATATAATAATTTTATAAAATATTGGGTGACTAGTTGTAATATCAACCTTAAGATTCTTAAGGGATGAAATATTATTGTGTCGTATGGTAGTCATGTCTACGTTATGTGCTATTTTAGACATATTGTTTGATTGATTTACCTCGGTTGATGGGATTCAAATACTTGGAGAACGTGTTATAACACCATGAGATGAGATATTAGATGTATGTTTTCGATGTTGCGAGACACCGAAGATACCCGATGAGAGATTTCAATTGTACATCCCCAAGGCTGTATGACACCGAATATCACTCTAGGTTTGTTTGGTATGGTCCTTATATGTTTTGTGAGATTAATACATCCTATAATTATATGTTCGTATTTATAATTTGCATGAAGCATGATTAATTGAAAGTGTATCTACTAAGCTTTGTTAGTTCAACGTTATGAATTATAGTTTTTATTTGCAAATTAGTAGATTATCATGCATCGTTGAAACATCATCAGAGTAAAATTACAGCATCAACTTGTCACAAGTATAACACTTAGACTTGTTTGAGACATATATTCCTAGAACTCTTTGTCTTGTATTATAACTCATATTTTGGAATTAAATTGTGTTTGAAATGTTTTATAGTTGTACTTTTAAATGGAGCCTTAATGTAATATTTTAAATACTATTTATGATAAAATATTTGAACTAGATTGATTTTATAAAAATTGATCTGATTTGGTTTAAATTAGATTAAAATTTTATGGTAATAGGTTAAATTTAAGATTCACATTATAGATTTTGATATCGTAAATAATTCATAAAAGTTAAAGAATTAAAATAAAATGTATGAACTTTAAAATTTTAAGGTAAACACAAATTCGACCTATTATAACCTATACAAATGCATCTGCCACTGAGTCTACTAGATATAAAAAAATCAAACGTATATCAATAAATATAGAATATAAGGGTAAAGAATATTGTAAATTTGAAGGTGATATTATTAAAAATAATCAAATATCTTAGAATATAGACAAAATATACAAGATATATAAAAATTACAATACGACACGACAATTCAACTTGATTGTGCTTGTAAACCATTATGATACGTAAAAAATACGATGTTCTTTTCATTGTATTAAAAAAATAAATTTAAATCTTAATTAAAATCTTAAACCATAAATAATAAACCTTAAAAATATAATTTATTCTAATTTTATAAACTCTAAACTATAACTTTAAATTAAGACATTAAACTCTAAATTTAGATTTTAATGTAAAAATTAATAAGTGCACTAAAAATAGAAAAATCAATTGTTGCCCTTCTACTATATCAGAAGTTAAATGTTGTTTATCACGTCAGTGTATTGACGGACAACGTTAGTTAAAAGAATAAATTGATGTAATTTATGAGTTTAAATATTTAATTAATTAAAATTTTTGTGAATGAATTAAATTAATTATTTTATAAAAATTCAGAAACTAAAAAATTCAGAACGAATATAGACTCATCCAACCATACATATACTTCATCAAGGAATCTACCATATATCAAAATTTAAGTGTGTACCGATAAGTATAAAGTGTAATGGTAAAAATATTACATATTTGAACTTGTTCATATATCTTAGAATATTAACGATAAAATAAATAAGATAAATATATGCTTAATAGTCATAAAAGTGTTCAACCTATATTTTTTTTTTTAGTTTAGTGCCTAATGTTTTTGGTTTATTTTTACACCTAACGTTATCAACGTTACTCAAATAGGTATCAAGTCGTTATTTTCATTTTTAAAGTTATTCAAATAAGTATTTTATAGATATTATCTGTTAATTTTTACCATCAATTTTCATTAATTATTATGTGTCAACTTCTTAAAATTCTAAAATCATATTTAAAAGTACAAAAAAATATCCTAAATTTTGTAAAATAATTCTCAAATTTGAAATTCCTAATGCACAAACCCCAAATCTCGATTTAAGATGATTTCGTTGTCGTTTATCATATCTTTCATCGGATCATTATGATTATTTACCTATTATTTTATTGTCGAAAATCAATCAACACTGTGTGAAACGTCAAAATCGTCAAATAATCAATTCGAATAATTCACGATAAATGATGGCATAACAAACAATGAACGATGTGAGTCATCCTTGTCCCTGAAAACGCGATCGGTATCATGATAGTCGACAAATTTGAGGGGCTAAGAATTTGGAGACCATTTTAAGATTATTTGAAAACTTTAAGATAATTTTATTTTCCAAATATTTTTATTTATTTTTAAATATAATTTTAAAATTTTAACAAACTGACATGTGACAGTTAACGAAAGTTAATGGTAAAATTAACGGATTATATCGATAGGATACTTATTTAAATGTTAAAAATATTAAACACCAAAATTTAAAAAAAAAACATTAAATATTAAACTAAAAAATTAAATATAAATTTAGTATTTTTTTAATTATTAATCCATAAATAAAAAAAATTACAAGTGTTCCATGAGTCATGACAATGTAACTCGATTGTTCTTGTAAACCTTTCTGATCGAAAAATTATATTATTGGTCAGTCTTACCACGTGTCTATGAGACCGACCAATAAAAATTACCCATTTTTTCATATCATATTTTTTCTAAATGATTTTTCACTTAAAAAAATAAAAAATAATAAGATGAATATTTTTTATTGGTTGGTCCATGAATGACGTGGTTGGACTCACCCATAATATAATTTCTCCTTCCAATCATCCCTGCAAGTCTCTGTGCTAGAATTTAATGTACATATTTATAAATGGCAACTTGCTTGTATCGTGGAGCCTTGTGTGTTAACCACGTGTTATTCTTATAAACACATGTGGACCGTCGTCCTACACTCTACCTAGTTATTCAGACTGCTACACTCTTTGATTAGCGTGTCAAGAACAATAAAGACACATAAATATACAGTATACTGGACCTCAGGGATTATGAAATTATGGTCATGTGCAAATCATAGAATGACATAGATTATATTCTGATCTTAATGTTTGGGGTCATTAAAGAGAGGTAAATTATATTATTAATCGTTAAATTATTATATTTTTATATTTTAATTATCAAGTTTTGATAAAATCAACACCGATATTACTTTTTTTATTTTATTTTGAATATTAATATTCAAAAAACTAATATAAAAAGTAAGCGTTGATGGTTGGTTAGTAAAAGTTGTTATTTTTTTATCTCTTTCTCTTAGATCTCGAGTTCATGACCCAGTAGAAAAATCCTTTCCCCTAGAGTCTCTTTCCATCTAGATAGAAATAGAAAATAGATTTTGTCAAAAAAAGTTAATATAGATAATGATGTGGTCGGATATGATAATAATTATAGATTTTATTGTTTTGATTTTTATTCGAAATAATTTAATAAACGACACAGTGTAAGGAATTTATTTAAAAATTTAAAAATAAATAATACTTAATGAGAACTTTTTTAAAAAGTTTAGGAGGAGATTTAATTAAAATTTTAAAATATAAAAAATATTTAAAATTTATGAAGGGTTAAATTAAAATTTTGAATGATTAAATATTGATTTTCCAAAATTTGGGGGGTCAAACCCCATCGGCCCATTTTCGCCAACCCTACAAGCTCGATTGTTAGTATAATATTAAAAAAATTAATTAAAAAATAATATCAAAATTATACATTTTAATAAGTTTAGGCACCTAAAGTAATTTTTTTTGATAAGAATAGGTATATAATGTTTAGTCGTTATAATTTTAAGAGTATAACTATTTAAAAAATTCGTTACTCGTTAAGAACGTGACATGTGACATATTCTTTAAAAAAATAAATAAAAAATAATTATAAAAAGTTAAAATTTCCAAAATCTTAAATTTCCTAAAATCCAAAGCCATTCAATTTGTAAATTGATGCCGATGGTCTCGTTGAACATCATTATTTTTGTCGGAGATCACCATCTATCTTTCTTAATCTTTTCTCAATATGTGTATCAATCATAAAACGTTCGATTGAAATTATTTACATCCGTTGTTCAATTAACACATCTCCCGTTAGATATAGGCAATGATGATCGAGAGAATGAATGATAGCCTTCGCTGACGACAATAGTGGAGTCTAGCAAACCTATCAACCGCAGGGTGCAAATCGTCTGCCCCTTTCTATGCCTCCATTTATGCCCTCACTTTAAATTAGGGGGTTTAAGGTTTAGGGTTCTAAGTTAGGGTTTAGGAAATTAGGGCTAGGGTGTATTTTTTAGGGTGCAGGGTTTAAAATTTAAGATATAAAAAATAAGTTTAGGGTTTAAAATTCAATTTTTTAAGAAAATACAAAAGAAGCATGAAAGGAGACACATAAAAGGGACATAGGATTTTTGCTATAAACGGCGGAGACATTTTGAGATTTTTACTATTCAAGTTTTAATGATTTTGAGATTTTTTAAATATTAAGATTCTGGAAATTTTTAAATGAAAAATTGATTAAAACATGTAAAGTTCAATTGGTTAACATATTTTTAGCGACAGTTAATTATAAGATGCTTAAATTAACAAAATAAAATATTAAACACTTATTTTTATAAAAAATTAAATACTTAAATTTTAAAATAAATATAAAATAAACACTTATTTTCGTATTAAACCTATTAAAAATTATATTATTCAATTTATACTTATAAATATTTGTAGCGAGAAATTAAAGAAATCAATATGAACATGTGTTGTGGAAGAAAAATACTTAACGATTAAGTTTGTAAACGAACATTTAAAAGGATAATAAATAAATGTTAAAATTATAATTTTAGCTTCAAAAACCTATAGAATATAAAGATTAGATTTTTTACTTTTACATTTTAGGTTAAAAAGTATTTTTCGAGAAATATAATTTATTTTTAATTTTTTAAACTTTAATCACAATTTTAATTTTATTATTTTAAAATAAAAACATCCAAACAAATATAATAAAAAAATATACGATTTATACCCGTATATTTTATCATTTCATCACGTTAAGATTAGTACAATGTTAATTTGTGCCTACTTATCTTTCGGAGCTTATACGTCATGGTCCCACTTTATTTCCTTCTCTTACATGTCCATGCCCTATATATATAGTTCCTTCTCCCTCCACCACACCCCTCAGGTAGCACAGTGAAAGGTTCAACACATATCAAACTCTACAGGGTGGTGGTAGGCAGCGTTTGTTTGGGGGCAATGGCCTCGACTGTTATCGATATTCCACAAGGAGAAGAGCCTGTTTCCTGCAGCAAACATAAAACCAACAAATTTTATAACAGTTTCTGTCAACCCAGTGCTTTATTTCTTACAGAAATCAAAAGTAATCGGCAAGGCATGAGACAAGTGATTCATAGTATCAAGGCAGGTATTGCTCTTGTTTTGGTATCTCTTCTCTATCTGCTCGATCCTCTGTATAAGCAAGTCGGACAAAATGGGATGTGGGCCATTATGACTGTCGTTCTCATCTTCGAGTTCTATGCAGGTTTGTACATATTTACAGGCACGATTAAGTTAATTGCCTGTGAATAGCTGGTTCGTTTCAGGTTTGATTTACAGAGTTTTTCTGTCTTTTAGGTGCTACATTGAGCAAGGGAATAAATCGTGGAATTGGGACTATACTAGGAGGTGGACTCGGGTGTTTGGCGGCGGTGTTAGCACAAGCAGTTGGCGGGGTTGGCAAGGCTGTAATAGTTGCCATTACTGTCTTCTTTTTTGGTACGACAACCTTATGATCAAATTCAAAAAGGCTTAAACGTAAGAAACGTGTCTAAACTATATATATATATATATATATATATATAATTTGGTATTTAAAATTATTTTGAATTAAATTGATGTTTAGTATTTTATTCCGTAAATCAAATCAAGATTTTTCGTAATAGACATTAAAAGTTTTTTATTATGTAATATAAATACAACACGTGGTATATTTTTATTATGTTTTATATTTTAAAATAAATATATTTAATTTTATAAAAAACTAAAATCAATAATTCCTCTAAAACCCCAAATCCAACCCTAAATTCCTAAAAAAAATTATCGACTATCGATTCAATTCCACCACCAATCACCATTATATTTCTTGAATCCCCACGACTGAAAATCCTATCATCTTATCGTCAAAAACTAAAAAACAAACCTTTGATTGTTCCGTCGATGAACATCCAATAATAAAGAAAAAAGAAATATATTAGGTTTCTGACCAACAATTAAAGGATGGAAAATGATAAACCACCGAGGTATAAGATGTTGGCTGATGAAAGAAATGTGATTAGAGGGTTTAATATCTAATACGAAAGTAAATGTTAAATATCTTTAAGCGGATGGAGCTGGCCAAGTTGAAAAAAAAAAACTTTAAAAAACTTTTTAGCGTATATTTTATATAAAATAATTAACACCATTTTAAAACAAAACACCGATTTGAAAAATAATTGAGTTCTTAGAATAAAAATTAATACTTATTATTTATTTTTATCTATTTTTAATAAAATATAAATTAACACCTAAAATTTTAACAACGTAAAAAAAATAATTTGATCCGAAACAAATGTAAACTCAGAGAAAAGGTATAGTTTGTCCTTTTTCTTATAAAAGTAAATAAAAACAATGGCGAGAAGAGTACCCAAAGGATGAACTCTCTGTCATGATTTTTAATCTTTTGACTGAAATTAAGACAAGAATGTTTAGATTTGTCTTTTTCCTGTTTCAGGTTCTGCTGCAACATACAGTCGGCAAGTGCCCAACATTAAAAGGAAATTTGACTACGGAGCAATGGTATTCATTCTCACATTCAACTTGGTAGTCGTATCGGGTATACGTGCTAAACAAGTGATGGAAATAGCCCGTGACCGTCTATCCACCATTGCTATGGGATTCGCCATCTGCATTTCCGTAAGCTTGCTCGTGTTCCCCATCTGGGCTAGCGATGAACTCCACGACTCCCTAGTCTCTCGGTTCGAACACCTTGCAACCTCTCTCACAGGTATTAAGAATTATTGCTCCAATCTTGTCCAGTTCCAGCTGAACCCTAGGCTAACCTGGTCCTGTAATAGCTTAGGACAGGTTTATCTCAAGTATTTTTGACCACGTGTTTCAAATTTGAATCATATCTTGTTTCATTGATTGCAGGATTCTGTGAAGAATACTTTGGAAATGTCGACGAAGATGAAAAGAAGAAGAAGAAGATTAGGGCTGATTTCAATAGTCAATGCAAATCAATCCTGCACACCAAGATGAAGGACGAAACATTGGCAAATTTTGCGAGATGGGAACCTTGGCATGGAAAATTCGGGTTTTTCTACCCGTGGGGAAAATACCTACAAATAGGAGACGAGCTTAGAGATTTGGCCACGATCATACTTTCACTGAAAACCTGCCTTATGCACGTACAAAATCTTCATAACTTATTACTAATGTTTTAGCTTTGTTTCTTTGGTTTTGCTTTACGAACTTTAAATATTTTCTTTTTAACATCAGACGTCGGAAAGTATTATTCGTCGACAATCGATGAAAGAACTGTGTGAAGCAATCGTAGTACCACTGGCTCGGATATTAATAGAGCTCGGAGAAAGCGTAAAAAGGATGAAGAAATGTGAACCTGAAGACAAGATTATGTCGAAATTGAAAACGGTGAGACAAGAAGTAAGGCTCGTGGCGAATCTTTCTGCTGTTGGAATGAATCATTTGGAGACAACTGATGGGTTGGGATTAGCAAGCTTCGTATGTTCGATGATGGAGATGGTAGAGAAGATGGAAGAATTGGCGAAACAAGTGGAGCAACTTGGACAGATTGCTGGTTTCAGTTCAAAGGATTGAACTATTTCAAGCTATGTACTGCTCACTCTACATTTGTATATACTCGGGGACTTGTGATCAAGGGGCGGATCTTAACACTCGACTTTGAGATTCATTAGAGTTTTTAAGAGAGTCTTTCGTATATATAATACAAATTGATAATAAATTTATAATTTTTTAATTATCCTCTTGATTTTAGATTGATTTGCATTATACCTTTGATTTTTTAATTATCCTCCCGAGGGCGACCCCTCCGGCAATAGTTTGGCCTATGTCCTCCAAGACTTGGAGGGCGTGATGCCTGAGCGCAAAGGCTACGATTGCTTCAACATCTTCCCCTATCCAAATGCCTTCACGTACGGCCACGCAGCTTGTAACCAGAGCCTCACCACCTAGGATTGTGTTGCTTGTTTGGATGCTGCTAAAACTGCCATGTTCGGAACTTGTCAAAATAGCATAGGGTCTCTCTCGGTGCTCCATGATTGTAACATTGGGTACGAGCAATACGCATTGGATGACTGGAATTAGTGTACTTTATCTCTAATCATGTCTGTTTTTTACCTTAAAAAAGTGTTTGAAACACTGAAACTTGTCTATTTCGATGTAATAGTTGGTGTTTCAAGTGGATTTGTGGTTCAGTTATGTACCTTTTTATCTTAATCTGAGTTCTTCAAGTCCAAAACAAAGAATCTGCAAAATATTAAGAATTCATGACGGTTTTCCAACGGATGAAATCAACCATGTAGAGGAAACTAGATGAGAGGGACAAAGAATTTGCTATAATTTCATTGATCAAATGAACAAGATTTCAAAAGTTTCAACTCTCTACACTGTCAAGAATACGATTATAAACCATTTTTTCGTATAAGCTCAACTATAAAGAAATTTTCTATAACCATCACAACGGAGTTTGAGAGCTTTGTGTCGAACTTGGTGAGCGTAACGATTCCCACCGGAGGAACAGAGCATAAAGAAGCTCATTCCATGAATCAGGCACACCAGGCAAACACCAGTGGCTACAATCTTGACGGTTCAGAGGACCTGCCCCAATTTCCGGGCCGAAATGATACAACGTTGTATGTCCATCTTGTCTTCGGTATGTCATGGGAGTAACATTCATCATCTGTATCGCTTGAAACCCTTTTGGGTGTTTTGACAATACACCGGAGACCATGTCAACGAGTTTCTCGGTTTTATTAGGCAATGGACCGAAGTCGGGTAGCTTTAGATGATGACAGTGTCCTCCCGTTTTCCAGGTTCCACCTCTGTTCATACATCCACTGTGATTAATAGTATACACGTATCTTTGTATGGTATATACATTTTGATCTACAAGGAACACTGGAAATAGACACATATATTTAGTACGGAACACATGAACAAGTCAAAACTTGAAATGCCAAACCAATTCATGCTCAATGGCATTCAGCTTACTGTAAAAAACTTGAATCATATACAACCAGTATTAAGTTCAATGCTGGTCTAATGCACATTCAACTTTCGTAACCATCTTAATCGCGATACTAGTAAGCGCAAAGAGAGGGGGGGGGGGGGGTGAATGAAGTGCCGATGATTGAAAGAAAAAGTCAATGGGAACAACCTGAAATGTACAGGAGCATAGGTACGAAAGAGAACTTGTGTCTTGTTCCTATCTACTTGACTGGTAACAAAGTCGACTAATGTTTGAATGGATTTCTCAAATGCAGTTCTAAGGTCCATCTCCATCTTCACCTCCGTCCCTTCTTGGAAATAACAACCACTGTGACATTACATAAATCAAACAATTAGACGATGAGATTATAACAAGAAATAATGGCAACTTCTTTAAACTAGCACCAAACTGTTAAGTATCATTGTCATTTCTATATTAAGTATTAACAAAGGATGGATAATTATGTTCCCATAATAGACCATACATGCACAAATAGTCGAGCACGTAAACGCATACACACAACCTAGATCATATAACATATATCAGATGGATGATATTTACTGTTTTATCGTCTTCTCATAACTCCACCAATGGCCACTGTTAAAAACCAGTACATCTGCATCTTTCCACTGCATATGACTCCAGGTCATATGATCCAGTCTTAGAGTCATCCGAACTTCTTTCGGAGAACCCTTTGGAGAGCTGCCCTGCACCACTAGATAAGGAGATCTGTAGTATTCGACGGTGCAGTTATAATCTTCAAACCTGAAAACCAAGAACCCTTTGTGTTTAGTAATCGGGCTCCCATTCACCTCAAAAATCGAATCCTTGCTGGGAATTGCAGTAGCAAGCATGCAGAGCATAGATTCCCATTGGTTCCTTCCAATGGAGTCACCGATAAATACAAGGCGCCGGTTCCTCAGTTTTTCCAGCATCATAGTTGCATTAAATCTGTCTTCAAGAAGATAATGTCATATATATTATACCTTTTCAATCAAACAACATTTCTGATGAACATGGTTAACATATAGCAAACTAGCAACAAACTGACATGCAATTCGAATTTACTCGAAAAGACAATAACAAAGACACCAATCAACAGTAAAAGGCATGGACAACAATGATTCAATCATCTTCCATAGACATGCAAAGATCAAAATTCCAACCTTTTAATAACCATGACAGATAAACAACAGCAACGCCCCAATCCATTTTCAAGCAAACACAACAGATATGACACTAATTACCAAAATAAAGTCTCAAATAAGATGAAGTTGGACCTTGGCAAATCACAACCATTAGGCTGCCAACGCCACTTGGTGTAGTAGCTATCGGGCCGGCCATTTTCTTGACACCGGAAACCACTGTCCACAAAAGGGCAATCTTGGCTTTGATAAAGAGGGTAGTTATCATCCCAGACCCATTGACCATCATAAATGTCACATGAATCTCCACCTTGATCTAGGAATCCCAGCCGTCCATTCACATTTACTGTTGCTGGTGGTGCATTATCTATTGCTGCTTTTGCTTCTGAACCTTCTGATAGTGACGATGGAGCGCCGCCACTAAGTCCAAACAAAGGGAAGCCGAGGTTGAGGACAGCCCGGTAATCCAAGTAAAAAAATCCTCCAATGAAGAGACAAGAGACTAAAATGAAGCCAAGAACACCGAGAAAAGGGTCAAGGGGGTTAAAGTTCTTGGATTTCTTGCAGAAATCTATCTGGGTCATTTTACTCAACTCTTGTGAAGCTGTGTTCTTGGCCATCTTTTATCTTATAAAGTTCAAAGAAAAGAACAGAAAAAAGGCAGCTTTAGAGGAATAATTTCAGAGTTGAAGACAGGAAAAGGTAGGGTCTTTCGTTCTTGTAAGGAAAATACTCCATTGATGGCTAGCTAAGAAATTGTTTTCCTTCAATGTAGTCTTAATTAAGGAAGAAAACGAAATCATTCAAATAATAAAAACGTTCATGATTTTTGCAGTTCAGGTAATACAAATCATTCAAGCATTCAACACAGTTTAGCTCTATCATTTCAGCATTAACTTCGAAGAAGACAACATTCCATATATATATACATATCAATCCCAATACATCACAACTCCAAATAAATACTTTTAGCGTGTTGCTACTACTGTCTTTGACAATAAAGAAAAAGATTACAACTTTGGAAGTAAAAATGTAAACTTTGATTTGAAGGCTGCAAAATTACACCAAGTGAGAAAGAAGAGGTGGGTAAATTGGAGAGGAAACGGTTGGGGTTTGGAGTATTTGGGTCATTCGTGCTGTCGAGGACTCATGTGTGGACCGGTGACTCGTGTCGGATATAGAACGTGGGAAAAGGAGAAAATCAAAGACTCTCACCCGACAATAACATTGCCCTGCCATTGATGGCAGGGGAAGCTTTAAAATGCAATTATTTCAACTTCATTCAATTTTTTTCCCGAGAAAAAAACTCTGGGTCACCTTATTGTAGATAAGATCATTAACTAATGACATTAATTTCATGTTATTAATAAACTGTTATGTTAGTAGGTCCTCGGTCATAATTCCTTCAAACTACATATTTTCCTAGAAAAAAATTACCCTTTATTTTTTTATTCATCACTCTTTCGATTATCATTAAGTATAATTTTATATTCGAATTTAAGAAGAGATAAATCTTCCACAACCATCTCTACCCTAGCTGATCATAACAAAAATCAATATTTATAATATAATATTTTAAAAAATCTAAATTATTCTTGATGTTTCATCTTAACATCGTCCTTACATCATGCCAACTTATTCTTTTAACAATTCTGTAAATACTGTCCTTTCAATAAACTATTTATGGAGTCCAACCTGTCCATTTCTTTTCGTCTCGATCCTTAAACACGTCTCATTTTTCAAGCTATTTCACTAATTATGAATTCAGCATCAATGGCGGAAACTCGTTTTTTCATATCGTTTTCTTTAATTTTCATTTCCCCCTCTTTGTGCAACCTTGAAAACATAAAAGAATTTGTTTTTCTTTTATGAAAGATGAAAAATTATTTGAGCCCAAATTTCATAAAATAAATATTTTTAATTGAAATAAAAAAATAACCTTTATATAATAACAATGTGTGAAACACAATGATTTTTTTCCCTATATACAACTTTAATTTATCATTCATAATTAATATTTAGATAAATAATTAAAAATGCATATGAAAAAAAGCAAATCATTAATATAACAAATAATCATACTTAATTAAACCCAAGTGTTCAAGTTTTTTTTTTTATTTTATTTTCCATGTGTATGGGAAGGCGTTTCAGTTTAAATTACGATGCACAGACCCCATACTAAAATTTAGGGTTTATTCCGTGTTATTGTCAATTTTTTAATTAGGGTTAAGAAGTAGCAGGTAAAACTTGAAATTTTTTAATTTTTTCAAAAAATGCGTTTAAGACCAAAATAATAATAATAATAATAATGACTAAAAATTGGATGTTTGTCCGAGTTTCTTCGAAAGCTAAGTGGAGAAATAACACCGAACAAACTTTTATTAACAATATCAATGTCTAAATATTCTTTTTTATTAAAAATGATTAATTGGTGTATGTTACTTTATAAATATTGATTAAAAAACATAAATATTATTTTTCTTATAAAAGAATACCTCATTAATTTAACGTAATTAATGAAAATATTTTTTTTGTTAATTGATAAAAATCATTTGCCTCCTTATGATGTATTCTTATATATCTTCTTTGAAAAAAATTAAAAAATTGAATTTTCAATCTTAACCCTTATTTTTATATTCGAAATCCTAACCCTTATACCCTAAAAATATACTCTACCTCTAAGTCTTTAAACCCTAACCACAATTCCTAACCTTAAACCATAAACCCTAAATCATTAATCTTCTAATTTAAAATAAAAGTATGGAATAAGATATGAAAAAGGGAAAGATGATCTCTACCCTTTTACTAATATCCTCCTCCTTGGAACCTTTTAAGTATTTGTTCCTATTGGTGGTCATAAAGAACTAACCCAATGGACCAGTATGACGATGAATGATGATCCCATTCCCTTCATCTACAAGGAACGAGAAGTGGGGAGAGATTAATATCTTTGTAAAATATAAGGATCTGGTCTGAATCTGATAGATATGTTTCCTCGATCGGCAGAGACGTGGAAACTTAGACAACGTATTTTACAAGTCTTATCAATAATTAATCAGCAGTCAAAGGAAATTAAGGTGCATGCAGCATGCATGAGTATTTTAGAGAAGTTTGAAACTCTGTGTATTCTCTTAATTTTCATTTTTATTTTTGAAATATATAAATATGATTATATGATAATATTTTTTTTATTTTTTTATTAATATATATTTTATATATGGATGTTTATATTCATATCTTTTAGAATAAATATTATTTTTTTATTAAAGTTTATTAGTAGTTGTGAATATTCACCTTCAAATAGTATGATTGTCTTTGTGAAGACAAACAGAAAGGAACGGCCCATAGTTGTGGGCATTACCTGATAAACACGTGTCAGCATAAACGAACGTTATCGATGACTAAACAAACCTACGATATCAAGTTATAACTAAGGCTATGTTTAACCCAAAAGTTGGTTTAGAACACAGAAACTGTCACGATCCGGATTCGGATCCGAGTGTCGGGTTAATCCGACAAATTGAACTTCAATTTTGAGCCCAGAATGAGTGGTTTTGGGCCTTAGGCTCGTTGGGTTGTGAGTTGGGTTTTGTTTAGTGGGGGCTTTTTGGTAATTCTACAATGGGATGAAAATGGGGGTTGGATGGATTTAAGTTTCTACAAAGTGACCTCATTTTCTTCTCTCTTTCTCTCATTCTTCCTCCCCATAGTTGCAAGAGAAAAGTTATGTCAAAGGTTTAATCTTTGAATGTTTGTTAGAGAATGTCGTTTTAGTGGTTGATGAAAAGTTTTAAGGCTCAAAGAGATCTACATAACAAAGTTAAAGTTGCTTATGTTGGTGAAAAAAAGGGATTGAAAGTTTAGTTCGGGAATAGTTTTTGGAGAACTTAAATCCTTTTTTTTTTAGTATTTTTAAGATTTGAAGATCATCCTAAAGTACTGGTTCTAAATGGTTGTTTATCCTTCTCTTGTAGAGAAACAAGTGGAAGAGCCATCTACAAGCTTAAGAAGAGGAAAAGCTTGAAGAGGAAGAGGCTTTCGGGTTTGCTGTTGTTTTGCTTAAGCTTGGTACTCCTCCAACCTTAAACATCATGCATTTCATGTATTTAAGCTTGTTGCATGTTTGAATGCTTGTTGTGTTGTATGATAGCTTAAATGCTCTTTAATGATGGATTAGATCATAGTTGAGGAACCTTCGAAAATAAGGTGTAAACATGCTTAGAATCATCCTCTTAGAGTCTAGGAATGATTTGGGATTGAATGTGTGAAATTTGGATAGAGTTCTAAGTGTTGGAAGGTTCAAAATTGTACCTTTCGTGTAGGGGTATCAATACACTTAGGGGGTGTATCGATACACTAGAGAGAAAACTTAGGCGAGAAAGGCAAGCGTTTCAGAACGCCTAGTGTTTTGATACCGAGGTCTCCAATAGCAAATCGTTTCGATACCTCTTAGGGGGGCGTATCGAAATAGGGTAGTATATCGATACACCATATAGGTGTATCGATATAGGTGAGTGTCTTGGTCTTAAGTCAACGTCAGGGTGTATCGATAAGAATGGGAGGCGTATCGATATTGGGGGCGTTTCGATACCCCCTTTATAGGCGTTTTGATGCGCTTGGGCAATCTGCCCAACTTTTTACGGATTGAGTTTAGAGGTTTCATATTTTATTCTAGGGGTTCCTAAGGGTTGATTAAACTATAAAATGAATATTTAAACCGAAAAATAGGCTCCTGATCCCGTTTATGAGATAATCAAATAATAATTGGAATCTAGTGGTATAAATCGGTTTTTGAAACCATTAAGGGTTCGATGTGATACATTTGAGTTATGTGGCTTATTAGGAACCTTGTTTAGTACTGATGGATTGCCTAGAGTATATTATATAATTATGAGATATGGTACCTAGTAACCTTGTGTAATGTTGATGGGGTGTTAGAGATAAATATTATATGAAAGGTAAAATTGATAACCTTGCTTAGTGCTGATGGGTTATCGATAATATATGCGAAAGACCAACTAGGACCATGCTTAGTGTTGATGGGTTCCTTAACAAATTATGTGGAATGGTATGTCACAGACCTTATTTAGTGCTGATGGATCCCCTACTTCTATACTACTATGAGGTGATATGGACACCCGGTATATATATGTATATGTATATGTATAAGGTACATATATATATATATATATATATATATATATATGAGATATAAGAACTTGAGATGCTGTGTGAATTTCTCTTGACATGCATACGCTATGTGCCGATAATATACAAGCATGATATCATGTGTTTGGGCGAATATGGTAGCGCCATCGTACTCATGTCATGTCATTATTCATGTTGCTTATGCTTATCTATGTTATGTTTGATGTGAATCGGTTGGTAGAGTACTCACTGAACTTTTGTAGCTTAGCGTTTCGAAATGTGTTTTCGTGCGTAGGTTAAAGAAAGCTTGTTCGGAGGAGCATCATCGTGGTGGGTTTTAGCATCGACGTTGATGTTAGAGTATTGTTACTAGATGTAGTGGGGTATGTACTTGTAGGAACCTATATATGTAATTGTAACTCTCGCTTTAATTATCGAGTTGAATGCTTTTAAATGGGTTGTAATATTTTGGAGCTCCAACTACTTTAACGTAACCAGATTTTATGTATTGGTTTGAATTTAATTTTATAAACTTATGATGGACTTGAATTTGAACTTATTTTGTTGAGCTTTGAACAAAATTTTGAAATACGGATTTTAGGTATGATGCCCAATGTGGCACCGAGTCGAGGGTGTTACAGAAGCAATGTTAAACAATTAACTTTTAGAGAAAAAACTACGTTTGAAAACCTAAACGCAAAAACTAAAATTTTTAGCTTTTGCGATTAAAAAAGTTTTTTTAGGAGTCAGATTACAATTTTAATCTTCATTTATTATGTTTTATTATAATTTAATTTTTACAAATATATAATTATATTTAACATAAATTATTTTTTTAGTTTAAAAATTATATATATTCATGTAAAAATTATATATTTTCTCAAAAGCATTTTTCAAAAATAATTTATATATTTATTTATTAATATTTTAATATTTTATTATAATTTAAGTTAATATTATAATATGAAAGAATTTGATTATCATTTACATATATATTTTAACTTATAACATTATGTCTAAAATAATCATTTATTTTCTCAAAAGCACTTTTTGACAACAATACTAAACACATATATCTCACCCTAAAATTTTTAAAAAGAACTTTTTCACTATATTTTTTCACCATACTTTTCAACTCCACTTTTCAAAAGCAAACCCTAATTCAATCACCAATCACAAATGTCATGACTACCATCAGGGGACAGAGCTGTATAGGGAGTGAGAGGGGTTGTTGCCCCTTCCAAAATTTTTGGTATAATTATATTTTTAGTTTAAATGTTAATTAAATATGATTTTTACTCTCCTAATTTTTAAATTTAAAGGTTTAATAAATTCATGTCCCTCCCAATATTAAATCCTAGCGTCTACCATATCACGATACCTATCTGGATAGCGTAAAAGGATTCATACAACAAAAGAGCATGGGTTCTTCCTAAGTTGAGAGGAGTCATACTAAAAAATCAGATGAGAATAACCATTATATTTATCTCTTGTTCATTCATTTTATTAGTCGACAATTGATGTCATTTTCTTTTTGAATTTTTTTATCCCCTCCTTCTCCGATCTCTGTTTTTCACTTATTATATTGTAATGTGGTCTACAATCGAAGCTTTTTCCAGTGATCGTGGTCTAGACTCAACACTAGAAGAAGCTTTTCGTTGATACGATCAAACCTTATTCGTTGTTCATTATTACTGACCCTCGTTATAAAATTATTAAATAAATAAATAATATATATATTTCTAGTAACCACCATGAAATGTTGGGTATGGAGTAATGTTCCTCTATAAGTTTATCATTACAGAGTCCTGTTTAACAATAAGTTTATCATTACAGAGTCCTGTTTAACATGGAGAGACAAGCCCTTGTAATTTTTTTTTTTTTTTTGATATAATTGTATTTAATGTCCTAGTGTAAATGAATCATTGAACAGTGAGCACAAAGCTACCAATTTATCGAAATGAATCTCATTAGGATTCAATAAACCATTCAGCCCAGGCTAATAAATAATCACATAGCAATAAGAATGTCAATACAATTCCTTTAAAATCCGTAACATCACCCTCAAATTCTCACTACAACAAAGTTGTCTACACATCCAGCTGACACAAAAATTTGAAAACAGAGCAACATGTTTAACGGCCTCGACTGCGTCCACGTCCACGCCCACGACCCCGACCACGTCCCAAAGGCTTGCCTGATTTTGGAAGTGCAATATAAAGATGAATACATCAAGAAAACAATTCTATACAGGGACATTCAAACAAAGTAAAATGAAGCCAGAAAGAAATGGCAATACCAGCTGTTGGCTTCTTCGGCTTCACCCTTGGCGTCTCTTCAACCAGCAAAGTCTCAAGATTTAAGCTGTCAGGCAGGATATAATAGCGAATATTGTTACCCCTCACACTGAGGTGATCCAAACTCACTGGATTTCCCCCCTTCAATGTAAGTTTCACCGTTTTCAAATGTGTGTTCATACTGACATCCACACCTAGAAACATACATAACAAATCCAATGGGTCAAGAAAAAATTGCTTGCCAAAATGTGTATGTCTAATCAGGAAATCACTACAGCTATTGGTCTTTGAACTCTAATATTCACAGTCAAAATAGATGTTGTCCAACTAGAAACATATAGAAAAAGCTTTTTATAATACAAGATACGAAAGAAAGTGATGTCGCTGTACATCTATGAGCAAAAAGTCCAGCAATGTAGGAGACTAGATCTATTATTGGGAGTTGGGACGCCAAAAGAAAATAAAAAGAAACATCTATTACTAGCTACAGTGAAATGTGTTGTATAAAAGGAGATCTTTATGATAAAAAAATAAAAGGGAATCAAGCCAAAAGCACATGTCTATGTGATTTTGTATCATAGTTAATGGTCTTAGAAATTACTTTTTTCCTCCATGAGATGCCATCACACTATTTCTCCATCTATAGAAATCATAATAGCTTAAAGTGTCCTAAGTGATGATCAGTTATGTCAAAGAAAACCATTGCATCCAGAAGTAGAATGGATTCAAAGTTTGCGTAATAACATTGAAAAGTAACTAAAGTGTTCTGTTGTCATAAAGCCAAAAATGAATTCCTAATAATGATATGTACGTACCGATAGAAATGGTTTAGATATAGAAGAAGAATCTAGCCAAAATGCATTTGTTTCGGGAAAGCATAAATTAGATACCACAATGTAGTATGAATCAACATTGTTTAGATAGACAAGAAAAAATTGCTGGTGTCACTTCACTCTTCAGCAATCAGGCAAGCAAGAGAGTAGGAAATAAGCACTAAAACAAAATAAACAGATTCTTAAATGAAACTACACCAAGTCATCTAATAATAAGAAGGTGAAAGAGAAATTGTGCATATAGTAATCATCTAACTGCACAAAGAACCATTGTGATTGACGAGAAGACAAAATTCACAACCAATTCATGAAAATATATCCCATCTGCAAAATGATCAATAAGCTGAGTAGTTGACAGCATAATGCGTGCAAAACCAGTTCATCTTAAAAGGCATACCCAATGAATAACGAATATCACACGTGAACACCTAAATCTATTAAGTTTTTAAAGCTAGTAAAACAACCAAAATGCTAGTGGCAGAATACAGAATCCAGGTGTGAACTACGATTATAATTGGCATTATTCATTCAAGAATCATAAAACAAATACTCAATAACTATGGCACATTGACAAAAAATATTAAAAAAAAACTTGAGCAAAGCGCATTAAACCCTAAGGTAATGAAAAAAGATCCAAGATCGAAAAATAGGGGAACCTGTGATGGTGCCGTGAACGACGGTGCCGTTCTTGAGCTCAATCGACACCGTTTCATTGTTCAACTTCATCAGAAACCTGCACATTGTTTTTCAAACCAAAAACATTATAAAGAGATCTAAGAAGTTTTTATTTATTTTTTTCCACATCATTGTTAAACACAGAGAGAAGACAAAATTCTCCGACCAGGAGCTGAGATTGAAGAGGGAAAGAGAAACCAACCTGACGAGCTTCATGTTGAGAATAGAGAGGTTGAAGCAAAAGGCGAGAAAGCGGGAAAGAGAGAAAAACGGACACTGTTTGCTGCTTCCACCAGGTATCGAAGTCGGAGGTGATTTAGGGCTCGGGGAAATGGCGTTTGACCTTTTTACTTTAAGATACGACGCCGTAACTGAAATTGTATAAAATCTTGGGCCATTCGTTTACGGTGGCCAGGGGTGAGCAAAACTTGACTCGACTCGAAAAAATTAAATAACACGATTCGATTTGAGATGAAAATATTTGAGTCGTTTTGATTCAACTCGAAATTTTATAGACTCGACCTAACTCGAAAATATTTCAAATAAAGTTTGAGTTATAAAATGAAAATTCGAATAACTTAAAATTTTTAATAACTAAAGGATTTATTTTTAAGTTTGAGACGAGTCTCTCAATTTTTTATGATATATATTCATTGATATATAAAAATATAAAGAAATATTGCTACATATGAAAAATATATATACATATATGATTAGAGAAAAACGTTTAAATTGGAATCAAATCATACTATAATAAGATAAATAATTATAATTAAATATTTATAGGAACTCGAAAACTCGACTCGATTCGACTCAAATTTCTTAAATTTAACTCGAACAGAAGAAAAAAAATTCAAATAAAGTTTGAGTTATAAAATATGACTCTTCAACTCGAATAACTCAAAATTTTATGACTCGACTCGAATACTCACCCCTAATGGTGACGCTCTAATAGAAATGACAGATTCGAGAACCGGACCGAATTATTTGAATTTAAATTTTGGTGAGGCTTTTGGAGTCTTATGTGTTTACAATACAAGCATCCACCTTTTGTCAAGTTATAGTATTTAAGATATCAAACCCACAATGACTGAATATCGACGCAACAAATCGTTCTTGCACTAATAAAAATTAAAAACACAAGTGATTGACGGGAGAATGATTAATTAGAATAATAAAAATAATCAAGTAATTGAGTAAAATTAAGATGAGAATGAGAAGGTTAGGTTGATTGCTTCGTAGTGTGGAATCCAGTTGCAAGATATTCTCCTCTTATTAATGTATAAGGTTGAAGTGTCGCATCAACGTGTCGTTGAAGGATTGCCTTAGCTGCCTCGGCGGGTTATGCCTTGTTGACAATTCAACAGTTCATAGTTCGACAAAACATCCTTAATTGCCTCCTCTAATCTCTAATTTAAGTACTATTGATGACCATGTCTTGACGATACCTCCCAGCGTGAATCAAGGGCGAACAACAACCGATGGTATGCTTCCTTTTAGTCACTGAAATGTTGGCTTATCTCTATGCCGAATTAGCCAATGCGCAAGAGCAAAGATCGTATTCTCTCATTTCGTGAGCCTAACTATCCGTAGTCTAGACAAATGATTTTTTCTCTCGTAAATTTATCTTTCGATCTCGTATACAAAAAAAATATGAACCAAGAAAGAATAAACTATGAATCTTGAAATTGCATTAATAAGAATCAAATAAGATTACAATTTTCTTCCACAACTAACCTATGTCTCGAAGAAGAATTAAAACATAATGTATTGTCGGCGGCTAAGAGTTTATTGGAAGTCGACTTATCTATGCCTAGGTCTAAGGGCTAGCTTATATAGGCCAAGCCTAGGTCAAAGTCTCCCATTGATCGTAAGAGTTCTAAAAAGGAATAAAATACAAATTCATATTAAAATACAATTTTTTATTTTATTTTCTAATTTTGCTCTCTTTGGACTCTTGAAATTCTGTTGACTTTGATAATGGCTTAACTTCCTTTACTTGATTATGTTTTCTCTATGATTAAGCTTATTGAATTCAATTTTTTATTCTCCATATATCGTGCATCATATGTTACCTTTACTTTGTTACCGCGATAACTAAATTGTTGTTTTGACAGGTGCTTGTTCACAAATGATCCTTGTATGTATTTTCTGTTTTAAGCATCTATCGATATTATTTGATATCATCAGTAGGTTTATTTTATATCTAAGGAAAAAAACTATAACCATACATGTTTTTTACCAAATAATTTATATAAAATAATAATTAAGTATTTAGATGCTGGAATATAGAAAATAAGTAAAATTGACAAGTATTACCATTAAATCTATTAATTACTAGCAATAATTGAGTGGAGAAATAATATAATAAGTAAAACTTTTACGCACTTATCAAATTTGAATATATTCAAATGCATGACTTCAATTTGAACCAAAATTGGAAATAAATTAAACCGAACAGAAATTGATTCAAATTTTAGTTAAACTAAAAATAGACTCGAATCGATTTTTAACCGAACCGATAACAACTCGAACCTAAGGCAATCCTAAATAAAGAAAAAATATAGATATCTTATATAAAAACTAAATATACATCTTATATAAAAGTGATGTATAGGGTATAAAAACCTAACTCGACTGAAAACGATCAATCTCTTGTTAAACTGAAAGTCAACTGAACCGAAAATAAACCGACTCACCCTAATACTCGAACCGATACTAACATAGACCCGAACAAAAGCTAAAAGTTTAAACCAAACTTAATCTGACTTGATCCAAACCAAATTTAAATCAATTAAAATAACTCAAAACGAATAATCCGTGTACCACCTTTATCTCCAACACTCCCACCATCTACACATTCATAAACTAACACATTGGGCTCTTGGGGTCAAGTTATCCGGTTTGGTTTGGTTTGATTTTATATTTAATTATCTTTCTTTATAAAACAAATATTAATGATTAGAAAGGTTACAGGAAAAGCAATGTTCAGAATAAACGCATACAATTAGTTTTGACACTGATACAAAGAATTCGAGACTTGTATAGATCCATTACATTCTACAACAACAGCATCCCATTCTCATCATGTTTCTTAACTTATGCCCTAAACCAGCATCAAACTGTTTTTGTTGACTGTAAGAAACTCAGTCACCCTAGCTTTCTCAAAGCTATAGGCTCTAGCTCAATGAACTACAGTTACAGGTGATGGCTAATGGAAACAAATGACTCCCTCAACACTTTTATTTATGAACTTGAATCAGAACACCTGCCTGCCTACCAAATGCCCTCCTTCGACATTTTAAGGAAATCGGACAGAGTGATATTTGGGACCTCAACCTCGCCCATCTTCTTCTTTTTTATTCTTGTCACCTTCAATGACTCTGCATCTTTTGACTGAGTAATTGTTACCGAAACCAAGTTGTAGAACTGTTCAAAGAAGATGAAGAAATGAATATTTTTTTCACTACGCACGAATCAAACAGCAGATATCGTTTGAGAAAAAAAGGAAAAAGATGAGGCAGATTACCTCACAGACACCATGCAGCAGCAATCTATGGAAAGGATCTTGGACCTGTAATGTGAGGACATCTCCGTCTCCACTTTCCTTGATGAAGATTCGTATGCAATCCTGAAAATGAACTTAAGCTTGGACAATGAGCTACCTCAGCCTTTAACAGTTTCACGCCCAAGTGAAAGTCGAGAAAACATTTTTCACTTAGGCGGCGATCATAGGTCGAACTATATTTCATTACCATACATTTGTTGTTTACTTGTTTTAATAGTCAGACAAAATTTTCAACCAATCTGCTCTCAGTTCTCAAACCTTTCAATCATATACATTCCACCTCTCACGAGATACGTTGACATAAGAACTTGGGATCTAATGAAATTGATGCCAATAATATTTATCATTCTCATTTCTCAAAGAAGCAAAAGAAAACCATGTACCTCATATCCCGCGATAAGTTCTGAAAGAAAGCTACGGCGTAGTGCTTCCCTTGTCCGACAATCAATTCTTCTCCATGCATTCAATACAGCCATCTTATCACTATCGGCATGAAATTTGTTCTTTGCAGGTGAACTATTTAATGCACCAATAATATTAGCCTAAAACAGCAAGAGACGACAACTTCAGCATGTTGCCACATTACATGCCAGTACAACACTAAATTTAGATTGTAATAAAAATCTAAATTAAAATCAAAATGATGATAAAAGGGGCATAAACGTTAATGCAGATAAAACAAAAGCATGCAAGTAATGCAATTCCTTTCTTTAAACACTTGCCAATCATATCTGAATTCTGGAAATTGTTTGAGGTTATCTTCTTCAATTAAAGAAACTTTTTCAAAGATTCAAAAGAACTTTTAATGAACAAGGGAAGCAAAATGACCTCTTTATCCATGTCTATATTCCTAAATTTGTCCCATTCTCCCACATTAGTCATGCAAAACGCCGATGGTGGCACATTGTCACCTGTGAACGAGTTACAAACAGAAATCAGTACAATAATACTCTTAAAATCCTTAGCTAAAGAAACATGAGGTTGGTTGTTTTTGATTTCAAATGAGATAAACCAATCAAAGTATAACTAAATAAAATCATTAAGTATGCTTAGACAAGTAGACAACAACAATGTTCTCATCCCTTCAGTTATCATCGAATTAAGTTACCACCGTACCCATATAATGATACTTCCCGACCACATTTTTACTACTTGAAGGTACATATCGGATACGGATGAATGCAAAGAGTTCAGTACAGAGTGAATTTAGTGAAGAGATCCTCAGCAGGAGATGTACTCATTACCCCATGGAGGTGGAGCAAACAAGCCTCTGATTTCTTCTGCATTCAAGCGAGGAACAAGTTCCATCAACAAACGATCATTTAACCATCGCCGAGAACGTCGGTTTGAAACCTGCAACAATGAAACAATCATTATGGCGAAACCAATAGCTTATTCCAGAAATAAATACCCCAAACAAATACAGAAATCAAAAGATTAACTCAAGAAGATTCAATAATAAGTTAGTTCAACATTAGTTTTGAAGCGGCTAATATTTTAATAAGGGTTTACATAGCAAATTCACTACAAATCTGAAAGAAAAAAAAAAAAAAAAGATAAAACCAATCCAGCACCTACTACCACCCAAATAAAGAAAGCTGAATTCAATTTCTGATTTTGATACCACAAGATTGGTCTAGTAATCGATATATTTAATGGGAATTTGCTCTAAAAAACGGACGCAGTGAAAAAAAGAACGTTACTTTTCCGGCCAAGCTCTCGAGAAACTCAATCTTCTTCTCAATCGAGAGCCCACAAGATTTGTCATTTTCTCCTGCCGATGAATTAAAACAAACATCATTGAATTTTCCCAGAAGGGAAAGCTTCGATCTTTCCTTAAAAGGGGGTATAATTTCATCCACATAAGATATCAACACCAAAAACACAACACGGCTAAAAATCTTACCTTTACGAAGCTCAACCAGGGGAGATGATAAGAGGTCGGTCTCTCTTTGCAGAACCTTTGGAGCGGCCATGGTTGCGATTGATTATTCTTTAGTGAATTGACTGATTTAGGTGATGATTGGATCTACGATTGCACCCTTTTTCTACCGGAGTTAAAGCTTGATGATAGAAGGAATGTTCCAATGTGCAAACTCGATGTAACTGTAGCTGACGATAAGCCAAAAAATGGTTGCTTGACACATGTCATTTTAAGGTGGTAGAACCGGAGGAAACCACCGAGGAATATGTTTTCGAATGATTCTCTTTGGATTACCCCATTTGCTCGTGGGCTAATCCCAAATCAACAAATTCGAACCAAAGTAACGGGCTTTGCAAAGCCTGCCTGGTTATCTCGAGCCTATCGGACTCGGATTGAGCAGTGTCGTCTAGTGGTAAAATAGTAATTTCAGGAAGCCCTTCACCATCACCTGCTGCATCCTGCAGCTGAAATGTTCTGTTATAAAATGTACGTACGCTAATACCCCAAACAAAGGTGACAGACAGCCAAAGAACCCGTCCCTGACTGTGCCCATCGCCCCATTTTCTCTTCCACCAAAACCCTATTTCTAAAAACCTCACCTTTGATCACCAATGTAAGTTGTTCTTAACTTTCATGAATGTATGTTTTAAAAAATGTTTTGCTCTTTAGCTCTAATGATTTGCCTCGACTATTCATGGCCATTGTTGTTTTACCTCTTCTCCTTTGAGTTTTTTTACATGGGTGTCTTCTTTTTAACGCCTTAAGAGTAGATAAGTTGTTGCCTTTATTTTTTTTACCTTGTTTTTCTTAACTTACACTACTAATTTCTTCTCTGTATATATGGTTGTATTATTGCATATGAGCTGTTTGTTAGTTTTTTTGTTTCTTTGGCCAGTTGATTTTTAGGAATTCCTGATAAATTTTTTTTGGTTGGGTTGTCAACAAAAGGTGAGGAAGGTGATAACAAACCTTGACAATAGGCTAATATATGCTTCGAGTATTCTTTTTAAATTATGACTATTTGTTCCTTTTCAATTTTCTTGCAGCAAGATGCTGCTGATGTGCTTGTTATAAGTATTTTATCTTAGTAGTAGTTGATTTATTCTTTATTTTTGTCTAGTTAAGGGCCAAGTGATTTTACTTTTGGGGATATGGATGAACAACCTGGTCATGAGAACCCTTATATGTCCCTGAGTTCTGGTGGGAATGTCAATGTTTTTTCATATGACTATGTGGATTATACAAACCCGGTCGTACTCACGGAACCGGGAAGGAACATGAGCCAGCCTTGTCTCCAATCATTATCTCAGTGGATTGATTGTCCCAAAATGGCTCAAAGTTATGTCGAATTTCTAACAGAGAATCTTGAAAAGGTTCCTACTGCTGATGTCTTAAAGAGCATTGGTTCTCCTGTTGGTGCCATGCATGCTGTTGGTGGGATCACTGAAATTCAAAGAGAATTGGAGCATAATGATGAAAGAAAGGTTTTCAGCTCTGGACCAGATGCTTATTCCCTCGAGCCAGAGCATGGGAATCTAAAGCTATCTTCTGCTTACTCTACTGAAATCAACAACCATGAAACTTCAGCAAGCGTATAAGCAGAATTGCCTCATAGAAAATGATTATTATTTTCTTCTTTCCTGTTCTCATATAACTCCTTCGGTATTAATTCCAAAAGACTGATTATATTTGTGTTTGGCAGGAAAGATTTTTGAGGCAACATGAATATGATAGACCATCATCTGTGAACAAGTTTTCGAGCTTGGAATATGAATTCCATGCACAAGTTAACTTCTTTCTCCATCTTCTAATTATGTTACATCCACCTGAGACTTTTGCAGCAAGAACTTATTCTAACCTGGAATTCAACATTGTGTCTTTCAGCAAAACAATGCATTCTGGATGCAAGAACCGAAAGAAGAGGATTATAATGTTTCTCACTTTCAATCAAAAGGAACCTTCAGTGCACCTAGTTTTGGGTCCCAACCACAGTGCCGTGTTCCAAAACGAAGAGCTCCAGTAAATGATCGTGTAAGTATATCATCTTTCCTAGCCTTTAGACATACTAATTCTACTATGAATTTGAAATCCACACTGATGGTTATAACCCTTGCAATTATTTGAGTTTGGATTTTCAAACTTTTTACTTGGATAATTTCTTTTCTACGAGTACAGCAACGCAAGATACGGATTTCTGAAGGTATCAAAGCATTGCAGGAACTGCTTCCTAATTCTTCTGAGGTAATTTATTTCTTTATTGACAAGCAAAGAGCCTGGTTCCCACATACTTTCTCCATTAGCAACTTAAATTGGTATATAACCTCATATGTGTCAACAAAAAAATTTATTCTTCCATTTCACTTTACTCATATCCTCTTACATATTAGCTGCTTAACATTTGAAGAGAATGAACAAAACTCTATAGAACGAACCATGGAAGAGGTTAAGCAGAAACATTACTCCACCTAAATTATTTATTTATTTTCTAGGAATGCCTTCATCTCTTGATTTATCACATTTTTCTTTTGCAGCGTGGTCAAGCAAATGCATTGGATGATGTTATTGACTATGTCAAGTTTCTGCAGATACAAATCAAGGTAGCTTTTATGCTTGATTTCAAAATATACTGCTGTATGTGCGTTTATATGCATATCCTGCCTTTCTTTTTTTTTTTTCAAAACTACACGCGTGAATAGAATTGTTTATACTTTACGCCATTGCATTAGAATCATTGTATGAAGCTTTGATACACTTTGCTTCAACGACTAATCATCGTATTTTGGATTTTCTTTAGCTTTAACTGGTTAGCTTTGGAGGAAGAAAACATGGGGTCAAGTAATCCCCTTTGATTGTAATACATGACATTTTAATATATGTTTAGCACCATTGTTTTCAAGGGGAAGTTGTATGGTGCAGGAATTAAGTCAAAGCAGATTGGGAGGTGAACTAACTTCAAGTCCTTTCGTTTTTCTTGAGGTACTCATCTCACGTCTTTGAATCAAGTGGAAGTTCTATATAAGATACTTATAAAAGCAATCTTGGACATGTTCTTTGAATCAAGTAAAATTTTATGTGAAAATCTACAGGGACATGGTCACTATGTTCTCCATGAACAGATGATAAACGAACCTCTTGAAGAGATTATGGGAAAGTTACTAGAGATAAACCCATCAGCAGCAACTCACCTGTTAGAGAGCAGGGGCCTTTACATGATCCCATGGGCACTGGTTGACGGCTGGAACAGAGCCACATAGATTGTTTGTACTTCACTCCCTCTGCTATATCCGCTTCACTGGTAGTTGACTATATGATCCGAGTTTCCCTTTCTTTTGTGGACAACAGAACCTAAATAGTATTTCTAGTTTCAATACACAGTTTACAGAAAAATGGCTGGTGTTCTTAAGCTTTAAGGTGAATGCACTTGGAAAACTCTCTGCTGCGAGCTTGTAAACTGCTGAACGACTATTTGCTAGCTATTTCTTTAAGTTGTAAAGCTACTTTTAGGTACCCCTGGATCCTGAAAAAATCCAATCATCCATCACGAAATGAGCTTACTCCTCTTGATGGCCTTTGCTTTTTTTCTTCTTTTTTTTTCAAGAAAAAATTGATTGATGAAGTAAAAGAAGTTAAGAATCTACATGAAAGACTATCGTCTCATGTTTTTCTCCTTGGTAAGTCTCTCGTGATTAAGAGAGGCTTCTTGACATCCGTGGGAGAATGAGACTCTGGCACCATTGCAAGCATTGATGGGGCAAAGACTCTCTCCATTTTAGCATTGGTGGCAGCCTGTGCTTTCACCAAAGTAGCCGTGGCGACTCTAGTCGTCCAAATTAGCAGAATCGCTGTGAAAGAAAGAATCAAAAACAGTGCAGAATTATGGCAAAAAACACCATTTTGTGCTCGAATATGTCCCTTCTCAAACCTTTTAAATAAGAACTAGTTCAGATAATCAGACTGAAAATCATGCTATATCGACCCCTGCTTGTGTCTTAACCTTAAAAACTAGTAAGGCCAACTAGATTGGACCTTAAACCAGAAGCTGGACTAGATTACTAGACAGGTTGACTCCATTTCACTAGAACTCAAGAGTTCTCTTTAATTTTAGCTTCAGATATATGCTTATCATCCGACAATCTGTCTCGGTTAACCTACAGAATAAAGGGCGATGGGGCGCTTACCAGATGCGCAAAAGCCAATTGCCATGTAAACCTGTATTCACATGCAAAAGATCAATTCACAAAATAAGGATCAAATATCCTTTAGAAGTTGACATAAACCGGGAATAATACTTACCAGACGAACTGTAGAGATTTGATTCCATCCATTTGTGACATCTGAAAGGTCCTTTATTGTAGTTCCGACATATGCCAGGGTAAATATGGAAGGCTGTAATAAGAAACAAAGATGAAGCTTAACAAGTTTAAAAATGTTCGACTTTGACCAAGAAAGAACAAAAAGAAGAAAACTCAAAACAAGGACAAGATGGTAACATGTTGGCCGAACAAATACTGAACGTATTAGAAGACAATGTGTAATAACCCATTTAAATAAAAAACCATTTTATTATTATACCCAATCCAATATACAAACCCAACATCCTAAATAACATCAAGCCCAACAGAAACCCAATTAAAATTAAACCCAACCAAACCCTAACACCCCTAACCAAACCCCAACCAAACCGGTTACAACAACCAAACCGGTTGACCATCCCTTGGTCTTCCCGCGCCAGTTGTCCGCGCGTGACCATCACGCGCGACTGTTCGAATTAGCGTGTGGTGGTCACGCGCCCTCCTATTCGCTCCTCTGGCCGGCCACTGCCCAAGCCACGTGAAGACCCACCGGCCAACGTCCATTCAACCTGCAAAACAAGAAGAAATCATTAGGCTAAATTTCAGATCTAAGGAAATAGGATAAAGTTCCTATTTTTGCTGATAAAAAATGCATGTAAGATGGGTATAAAAACCCCAGTCGAACGCCTTGTAACCGGTTACAAACCGGAGGAGAAAAAATCAATCCAACAAGAGTATTACTCGAAAAAAATCAGTATATAGCCACACAAATATAGAAAAAAAAAAGGGAAAAAGAGAGGGCAAATCGGATTCAAACCGAAGAAGAAAAAAGGTAAAAAAATATATATATCCGAACTTATCTTTGTAGATCTAGGGCGATCCGTGGCTCTTTTCAAAATTTCAAGGTCAGATCCGTGATCTTCACAAGGATACGAGTTGGAAAGTGTCTTCTTTTCTCTCGCCGGAGCTCCGGCACGGTGGCCGACAACCATGGCCGGTGGTCGGAGAAGGAAAGGTCGCCGGTGTTCCATAGAGCTCCAAAGCTCTGATTTTTCTCTTGTTTTGAAATGAAGAAGACAAATGAGAAGAAGCAAAAAAAAAAAAAATAAAGGAGGGAGTATATATTTGGACCAAAACGGCACCGTTTTGGTGCCGATTATTAAGGCCCAAAACGGTGTCGTTTTGGCACTAGAGACCCGGATCGAACCCGACCTCCAAACCCGGACCCGCGCATAACCCGGGAAAATGAGAAAATTGCATGCGTAGTCCCCGCAGTTCCAGCGTGTTTTCACTTCGGCCTCCCAGCTTGCATATCCTTGCATTTTGGTCACTGTTTTTGCAATTTAGTCATTCTTTTTTTAATTTCTTTCAATTTTGACCTTATTATTATTATTTTCTTTCAATTTAACCCCTAAATGTTTATTTTTTGCAGATTAGCACCTA
Organism: Abelmoschus esculentus; assembly: GCA_035048815.1. Lineage (NCBI taxonomy): Eukaryota > Viridiplantae > Streptophyta > Magnoliopsida > Malvales > Malvaceae > Abelmoschus > Abelmoschus esculentus. The sequence goes on from JAUCBN010000031.1 coordinate 14,083,292, forward strand.
AAAAAATCATAAATTCCTTATTTTAATATTTTATTATTATTATTAAATGTTTATTAACTGTTTTTATTACAGATTTGATACCAGATTATATTTTCGATCGTATAAAATATTTTGTAACCGATAGGTGCCGATTTCGGGCATTGTAGGGGTGCTCACCCTTCCCTACGCGTAACAGACTCCCGGATCCAACTCTGATTCCGCAGACCCTCATTTTGGTGATCCGATCGCACCGTACAAAAAACGATTGGTGGCGACTCCCTGGACAAATTCCGGTGATTACAGTTGGCGACTCCGCTGGGGATCATATTTTTGCGAGTCGAGCCGCAACATCGGTTACATTTTATTTAACGATCGAAAATATAAATTCGGTTAATTTATTTTATATTATTTTATTTCATTTATTTATTTATTAAAAAATATTTTACTAACAGTTTTTTTAAATCTTTTTCAGGTCCTTCATTTCATTAACCCCCAACCCGGGTTCCGTCCAAATTAAGTGGGAACATGAAACCACTCCTTCGTGAGGTTACGCCTCCGTGTAGGATGGTGAATTGCTTTCGGGATATTTTTCCCTTTGTCTTCGTGAGACCTACGTCTCCGCATAGACTTAGAGAAACGTATCCCCCTGAATCGTATTTATTATCCTTAGCAGGATAATAAATATCGTTCGGGTACCTTCTAGAACCACACTACATATAGTGAGCCCTAGAAGCCCACCTTTAGAGCCGTCATGCCAGACCTCTGCCCATTTAGAAAGTCACCCTATAAGTTTTTAGAGAAAAAGAGAGCGGGGGGTTTATTTATTTATTTATTTATTTATTTATACCCTTTAATTTTCGCTATCTGTTTCTCGTTTATTATTTCTGTTATTTACTTATCATGCCATTATCCATGCAACATGCATCATGTTTATTTCGTTTATTCTTTATTGGATTCGATACTAACGACATTTATTTATCTTGTTTTGGTTTTTGTTTTCATGAAAATTTTTCTTAATAAAATAAAAAGGTGTTGATAACAAGGCAACCGTTAGAAAGGTTCAGCTATGGAGAACTGCTTTCTAAACAAGGTGGAAACCAACCTCCGCATTCGACGATGGTCAGAAGAAGCCCAATATCAGAAAGGGGACAGTATAATGGAAGGTGAAAGGACCGACCTCAGTGATTTTACACGCATTGCTTCAACCCAAAATCAATTACAAGAATTGAAATATATATGGGATCAGTGGGATGATGGTACTAAAAGTTTATTCTTCGCCAATTACGGGGACCTTCCGTACCTACTTGACGTTAGCATCGATAAAGCATTATTCCGGGCCTTGGCCCAATTCTGGAACCCCTCGTATAGCTGTTTTACGATGGGAGATGTTGATATCACACCGACGGTGGAGGAATATACCGCCCTAATTCAATGCCCCAAGTTCCAGCCAGACAAGGTGTATTTTAAACCGTCTGACTCGCCTGTTTTCCAAAAAAGGTTATTAAAATTAACCGGGAAAAATGAGCAATAGGCAAGGTCCCGAATCAAGGAAAAAGGGGAAACCAAATGCATTGCCTGGAGGGACATTAGGGATTTGATTCAGACAGAAACTAAATGTGAAAAGCAGGTAAAAATGTTTGCATTAGCCATCTACGGGTTAATCGTTTTCCCCAAGTCACTCGGATATATCGATGACACTGTTATGAAGTTATTTGATTACCTCGATAAAAGTATTACTCCAGTTCCTGCCATCCTCGCCGAGACTTTCCGGTCGTTTACTGCCTGTAGAAGGAGTGGTGAAGGAAGATTTATTGGCTGCGCTCAACTATTGCTCGTATGGTTCCATAGTCACTTTTGGAAGCCAGAAAGGTCTTCATATAGGGCCTGCTTCGACAATTACTCACCAATAAGGGATTTGGCACATGCCCAAAGACCTGAGAATATTCCATACGACCAGTGGAAGACCATTTTACGCAATTTACGAGAGAGAGATATCGTATGGAAGGCTAGCTGGTTTTTTCCTAACGAGATCACGTACAGTTGCGAGGGCTATGACTGGGTCCCTTTACTGTGTATATGGGGGGCAACAGGATACGCGCCACTGATGGTCTCTCGCCAGTATAGGTCGAGACAATTCATCCCGGCAACAAGAGGACTGGCTACCTGTGACTTCCCCTATAAGGGAAGGGATTACAAGAGAATTGTTGCCGCCATCGCGAAGGCATGGAAGCACCCTTTGAAAATGGAACCATTTGATGAGAAACCTAGAGTTACTCCAGAGTATCGCCGGTGGAGGAACCGGAGAATCAACGATGAAGTACCAATTCGAGACTCGGAAGTCAGTATACCGTTAGAGGAGCAGCTCCGAGTAAATCCTTCCGACATGGAGATCGTCAGGAAGGACTTTGAGGGAAAATATATTAACATGGAGATGAGGTTATCAAGATTGGAAAATGAGAAAAACCAACTAGAGTTCGGTATCCAGTCTCAAGAGCAGGAAGTGCAAAGACTAAGAAAGGGCAAGAGTAGAGTGGAAGAAGACCTGAGTGATCTACAAGGAGGATATAAGAAACTTCGAGAGGCATCAAAGTACGCAGACCTCAGAAGTTCGTTTGCAGACTGAAAGCTTGAAATCCGTGAAGAGAAAAGAAAGGCACGATATTGGGAAAGCAAATTTAACGAAGTTCAGAGCCAACAAACACTCGATCAAGCAGAATTGGCTCGAGTTAGAAATGAAAATGTCGGCCTAAGAGGTCGGATCATCAATCTGGAAGAAAATCTGCAAAATTATCACCAGAATTCGGCAGCTCAGCTAGAAGTAAACCGAGAAGAAAATGAGAGTTTGAAAAGACAAATCAGAGAAATAGAGGCAGCTATGCAGGCTTGCAGAGCCCAGTTGAATTATATGGAAGAGCTACGTCAGTGGGATGAACAACAATGGAAAGCTCGGGTTAACGAAACGCAAGAACAGGTCCAGAACAGAGACCGTACAATGTCAGAGGCCTTAGTGCAAATCCGGGAAGTAGCTGAGTATTTACAGTCATTAGCGGTCCAGGCTGAGGTTCTTAGCCTGCAATTTGAAGCGGAATCGAACAAGGGCAGGAAGCTCGCATCACTCCTAAAGAAGATCAAGGTTTTGGGAATAAAGGCCAAACAGTATATGTAAAGCGTGACCAGCCTTGTATATAGAAAGCCTTGTTCTAAAACGAGCTTCCTTTTCAAAGTTGTATTAAGATCAACACCTTTTTGTAAAATGGTTTTACAATGTTAATATAACGTATCGGTTGCATAAACATTCCATCATTTTTAGTTGCATTCACGCATTATCACATTTATTTTTATTGCCATGACCCTAATATTCCAGGATACTATCGATGCAGTAATACTGGAACCTGATCAAATCCAACATCCACATTTTACCCGATTTAGATCCAAAAGGATGGAGGAAAGACTAGCCAAAATTGAACAAGCTTATGAGGAAATGAAGCGAGATATGAAAAGCAAATTGGATAAAGCACAACAAGATACGCGTACTCATATTTCTCAAACTCAGGATGAACTGCTCGACAAGATTGCGCAGTTGTTGGCAAGAAAAGGGCCAGAGAAAATGAAAGAAGTCGCCGTGGAACCAAGCGCAGTAGCTGAACACTCGGAGAGTCCTCTCCCCGCCCAAGGATCGGTTGAAATTCCCAAAGGACGGACCAGTCAGACTGAAACTCATCTACAAGGGAAGTTGGTAATCCATAATCCCAATGATTACACAGTACCCGATTTCAATGAGATAGAGAAAGCCAGAATCGAGTTACCAAAGGAACTCGAGGATCGATGCAAACAGTTGGAAGACAAGTTTAAAGCAATGGAAAATGTCGACTCATTCCCTAGAATAGAGGCTAGGGAACTCAGCTTGGTACCTGATCTTGTGCTGCCCCCAAAATTCAAAATGCCGGATTTCGAGAAATACAACGGGACTACCTGCCCGGAGGCCCATCTAACTATGTACGTCAGACGCATGACCGGGTACATAGACAATGATTCCTTGTTAATACATTGCTTTCAAGACAGCCTAACAGGCTCAGCAGCAAGATGGTACAATCAGCTAAGCCGCTCCAGAGTGGGTTCCTGGAAAGACTTGGCTCAGGCCTTCGTGCGTCAATATAGCCATGTAATTGACATAACCCCTGACCGAGTCACTCTTCAGAACATGGAGAAGAGACATGATGAAAGCTTTCGACAATATGCACAGCGCTGGAGGGATGTAGCCGCACAAGTCCAACCACCGCTATCGGAAAAAGAGACAGTAATGCTCTTTGTGGGGACGTTGAAAAAGCCCTTCCTTGGTAGGATTCTGGGAGGTACAACAAAAGATTTCTCGGACATCATCATGAACGGTGAGATGATTGAACAGGCCATTTGCAGCGGAAAGCTCGAGGATGAGGAGTCGTCAAAGAAACCCTATTACAAGAAAGGGAATAATGAAGGTGGAGATACCGGCGTCCATAACGTTAGCTATTCCAAGGCATCAACATGGCAGCCCAAAGCCGTGTCATCAAGCACGCAGAAACCAAAGCAAAATCAGAACCAGAAGACAGAAAGAGAATTCACGCCTATTCCAATATCATATGGTGAACTCTTTAAAAATCTGTACAATGCGCACGTCGTATCACCTTTCTATATGAAACCGATCCAGCCACCATATCCGAAATGGTACAACCCGAATACTCAGTGCGAGTATCATGCTGGAGCAGTAGGACATTCGATTGAAGATTGCATTGGTTTTAAAAAGCTTATTGAAAAGCTTATGCAGATTGGAGTGGTGCGGTTCGATGATTCTGCAGAAATCGCCGAGACAGGTAATCCGTTACCTAACCATACGGATCCCGGGGTGAACGCGATTGTGGATCAAAACAGCAGGAGGACCAAATTCCGAGTGGATGAAGTAAGATTTCCGCTAAAGTGGGTATGGAAAATATTAGTGGCCAGAGGCATGATACCCTCATTATCTGGAGATATAGAAGACTTTAGACAATCTTGTCCCTATCATAATACGATGGGCCATATGATAGGAGATTGCACAGAGTTCAAAGCTTTGGTGCAAGAGTTGATCGACAATAAGAAAATTGAATTCTTCGAAGAGCACGTATCCGAAGCAACGGAAGTTTGTGCTTCGGAACCAAACCATTCCAAGAAGGTCCCGTTCTTGGTTATTTCAAAACCCAAAAAGGCTGAAGGAAGTAAAGCTGCGAAAACCAGATTGTCTGTTCAAGCACCGCAACCTTTCCCTTTTCATGATCCAAAGAGAGTCCCGTGGAAATACGATTGTCAAATCACTCATCACGAAGACCCGCTAAAAGCTACTTCGGGGGCTGTAAATGATGTGACGTTCCATACGAGAAGTGGAACACAATATGGCTATAAAGGAAACAAAAACCTGAAAGGGAAGGCTCCAATTGTGGAACCGCCTAGAAATGTTTTTCAAGAACCTGAATCACCAGTCAACGAGCCGGTGAAAGAAGACGAAATGAAAGAATTCTTAAAATTCTTAAAGCACAGCGAATATAACGTTGTTGAGCATCTCCGAAGGTTACCTGCTCGTATATCCATACTTTCGTTGCTGCTTAGTTCAGAAGCTCACAGAAATGCGCTACTGAAAGTGCTTAACGAGACTTTTGTACCTAATGACATATCAGTGAATAAGCTCGATAGGCTGGTAAACAATCTGAATGCAAACAACTTTATTCACTTCAATGATGATGAGATCCCTTCAGGGGGCATGGGATCTACCAAGGCTCTACACATCACAACTCGCTGCAAAGGATACACCATGCCAGGAGTGTTGGTAGACAATGGGTCCGCTTTAAACGTGATACCATTGCGCACATTAAATAGGCTCCCGATAGATAATACCCATATGAAGGCCTGCAGCACCATTGTACGCGCCTTCGACGGGACAGAACGAAATGTAGTGGGTAGAATGGACATACCATTACAAGTGGGACCTAATACTTACAATGTCGATTTTCTAATAATGGACATCAAACCCAGTTATAATTGCTTACTAGGAAGGCCATGGATCCACTCTGCAGGGGCCGTGCCATCATCGTTGCATCAGAAAGTAAAATTCATCTTTGATGGGAGACTGGTTACAATCAATGCCGAAGAGGACATTATAGCCTCTATTACAAGTGACGCACCTTATCTGGAATCCGATGAGAAAGCACTCGAGTGTTCTTTTCGATCATTCGAGTTTGTTAGCGCCACTTTTGTTGCTGAAGAAAATAAAATCCCTACACCCAGATTATCCAGAACTACGAGGATGGGAATTAAATTGATCCTGGGGCGAGGAGCTCGAGTGGGTAGAGGGCTCGGAAGACGCCTACAAGGACGAGCTAGGGCACCAGCCGTCGTTAGTAAACAGGACCGCTTTGGCTTGGGATACAAGCCAACTGCGGATCAAATGAGAAAGGAAATTCTGAAAAAACAAGAAAGAAGAAAAGCTCGTTTGCAAGGAAAGGAGGTTAGCTAGGAACCTATGACATTTCCTCCATTGTCCCAGAGTTTCGTCTTTGGAGGAACTATGTATCCAGAAACTTCAGAAGCCAAGATAAGAAAACTGATGGGCAAATTGGACATCAACGCTATTTCTGACGAAGGAGATGTCGGAACACATCCTAGTAGAATTACGCCATCTACACCAGGAACAACTCTGAATAACTGGACTGCAGAAGAGTTACATGTGGTTTTTAGGAAGTTTTCAGAGTAATGTTCGAAACACTATTGCTACTTTAGCCCGAGAGTAGCAAGGAACTTTTGTAAAAGGGCTCCAAACTACTATGTTTATAATAAAATAAAACTTTTTGTTGTAAAGTTTTCGGCCACTATTATTTTCTATTTTAACAATTCAATTTCAATTAAATTTCAGAGTCTAAATGAGTGTGTTCAAATAAGATCTTATTTCAGGTCCCCTGATATTGAACTATCAAATGACACTGAAGCTAACTCAGAGCTTATCTTCGAGAAAGAAGTGTGTCTAGGGGAATCTTCAGAACCGGATGAGGACCAAGACTATGAATTGCCTCCTGACTTGTTGAGACTGATAGAGCAAGACGAGAAACAAATCCAACCTCACAAGGAATCAGTAGAAATTGTGAGTCTGGGAATGATGAAGAAAACAAGGAAGTTAAAATCGGCACGTGCATTACAGCCAAAACTAGACAAGACTTGGCCAATCTGCTACAAGAGTTCAAGGATGTCTTCGCTTGGTCCTACCAGGACATGCCTGGTTTAAGTACAGACATTGTGATACATAAGCTTCCCATAAGAGAAGATTGCAAACCGGTTCAACAAAAACTACGAAGAATGAGACCTGATGTACTGCTGAAAATAAAAGAAGAGGTGAAAAAGCAATATAATGCTGGGTTCCTTCAAGAAATAAAATACTCAGAATGGGTAGCTAACATAGTACCAGTACCCAAGAAAGATGGGAAAGTCCGCATGTGTGTTGACTACAGAGACTTGAACAAAGCCAGTCCGAAGGATAATTTTCCGCTACCTCACATCGATACTCTAGTCGATAATACAGCAAAACACTCTCTTTTCTCCTTTATGGATGGATTTTCAGGGTACAATCAAATCAAAATGTGTTCTAATGATCTGCATAAAACAACGTTTGTGACACAATGGGAAACCTTCTGTTATAAGGTAATGCCCTTTGGACTTAAGAATGCTGGGGCAACGTACCAACGAGCAATGGTGGCCCCATTCCATGATATGATGCACAAAGAAATTGAGGTCTATGTTGATGACATGATCGCTAAATCACGAACCGAGGATGAACATATAAGAGTCTTGAGAAAGCTTTTCTTAAGATTAAGAAAGTTCCAATTGAAACTGAATCCTGCCAAATGCGCATTCGGAGTCGCATCAGGAAAACTGTTGGGCTTCATAGTCAGCGAGAAGGGCATCGAGGTTGACCCTAACAAAGTTAAAGCCATCCAAGAGTTATCGCCCCCCCCCCACAAAAGTAAGTAAGAGGTTTCCTAGGAAGGTTGAATTACATTGCTCGGTTCATTTCACAACTGACTGAAAGATGTGATCCTATCTTCCGACTCCTGAAAAAGCATAATCCTGGTGAATGGGACGATGAGTGTCAGGAGGCTTTCGACAAAATCAAATATTATTTGACCAACCCGCCAGTTTTGGTGCCACCAGTGCCGAATAGACCGCTAATTTTATATTTAACGGTCTTCGAGAAATCCATGGGATGTGTGTTGGGCCAACACAATGACTCGGGCAGAAAAGAAAAAGCGATCTATTACCTCAGCAAGAAGTTTACAGATTGCGAAGTGAGGTATTCACCAGTCGAAAAGGCCTGTTGCGCTTTGGTCTGGACAACAAAAAGACTGAGACAATACATGTTGTATCATACAACGTGGCTGATCTCAAAACTCGACCCTCTCAAGTATTTGATGGAGTCCACTGCGCTGACAGGCAGATTGGCCAGATGGCAGATCCTATTGTCTGAATTTGACATCGTGTATGTCAATCAAAAGGCTATAAAAGGGAGCGCCATAGCAGACTTCCTTGCTAGCCGAGCTTTAGAGGACTACGAACCTCTAAATTTCGATTTTCCTAATGAAGACCTAATGTGTGTCGAGGAAAATGCCACAGACGACGGATATTGGAAATTGAATTTTGATGGTGCTTCCAATGCCACTGGTAAGGGAATTGGGGCAATACTAGTATCCCCAGAAAGCGACTATTACCCTTTTGCAAGTAAGCTTGACTTTGACTTCACTAACAACGTAGCAGAGTATGAAGCATGCATCATGGGAATCCGAGCAGCCATAGATCGTAAGATTAAACAGCTGAAGGTATACGGAGACTCAATGCTCGTGATCTACCAACTTCGAGGAGAATGGGGCACCCGAGACCCCAAGTTGATGGAATATCGAAATTTGGTCCTTGACTATCAAGCCATTCTACGAAATAACCTTCCACTATCTGCCGCGAGAAGAGAATCAAATGGCAGACGCTTTGGCTACATTGTCATCGTTAATTCAAGTGAATCAATCCTCAGATTTGAGGTCGATACAGATGAGTATATATGACTCTCCAACCTACTGCTACAATATTGAAGAGGACGAAAACAATGAATGTCTTTGGTATCACGATATCTTACAATACATAAAGAATCGTGAGTATCCAAAAGAAGCTTCAGAAAATGAAAAAAGAACGTTGCGAAGACTGGCAATTGACTACGTCCTAGATGGCGAGATATTGTATAAAAAGAGAAAAGACCAGATATTGCTACGATGTGTGAATGCCACTGAAGCCAAGATGATCCTTGAAGAAGTACATGAAGGTGTCTGTGGAACCCACGCTAACGGGTTCACCATGGCAAGACAAATTATGAGGTCCGGATACTACTGGCCCACAATGGAGAGTGACAGCGTTGAGTACGCTAAAAAATGTCACAAATGTCAAATATATGCAGACAAGATTCACGTTCCTCCATCACCGTTGCATGTGATGACATCCCCTTGGCCATTTTCCCTATGGGGCATGGATGTCATTGAGCCTATCTCACCAAAGGCTTCCAATGGTCATCGATTCATATTCGTCGTCATCGATTATTTCACTAAGTGGGTAGAAGCAGCCACTTATGCGAATGTCACCAAAGTAGCAGTAAGCAGATTCCTCAAAAAAGAAATTATTTGTCGATATGGAATGCCAGAAAGCATCATATCTGATAATGCGTTGAATTTGAATAATAAGACCATAGCTGAAGTCTGTAAGCAATACAACATACGGCATCACAATTCTTCACCATACCGTCCGCAAATGAACGGAGCAGTGGAAGCTGCCAACAAAAACATCAAGAGAATTGTGCGAAAGATGGTAGAGACTTATCGAGACTGGCACGAGAAACTACCGTTTGCCCTGTTCGCATACAGAACATCAGCTAGAACTTCTACTGGGGCAACACCTTTTTCCCTGGTATATGGGATGGAGGCAGTTTTACCCATAGAGGTCGAAATCTCTTCCTTAAAAGTTTTGTCTGAACTAAAATTGGATGAAGCAGAATGGGTTCAAGCTAGACATGACCAGCTCGCTTTAATCGAGGGAAAAAGGTTAAGGGTTATCCGACATGGACAAATGTACCAAAAAAGAATGGTGAGGGCCTTCAATAAAAAGGTTCGCCCACGAATTTTTCGAGAAGGGGATCTAGTTCTGAAAAAGATTCTCCCTATACAGAAAGACTTCCGAGGCAAATGGATGCCGAATTGGGAAGGACCGTACATAGTAAAGAAAGCCTTCTCAGGAGGAGCATTGATCCTGACAGAAATGGATGGCAAAGATCTACCCAACTCGGTGAACTCAGACTCAGTCAAGAAGTACTTTGCCTGAAAGCCCCTAGACACACGAACATACCCCGTCAAGATAGCTCTGAAATGCTGGATAGTCAAATATCGGGAGTGTCAAAATTTTGTCTTTTTGTATTTTTACTGTTATCAGTAATTACTTTTTGTTGTCAATGAAACTTTTGCTAATAAAAAGTATCAAAATTTTGGTATTCATACATTGTTTCTGAAATTTTCTAAAAGCACAGGAACTAGAAGCAACCCTACACAGGATAGTGTACCATGTCAAGAGATGCTATGAAAACAGAAAGTACATCATCCAAACAGATTGGAATCAGATAATCTCGTCTGGTGACAGAAACACAGTTGTCAATGTGTCGACAAACAATCAAGATAGTTGATCAAGCAATTTCGGAAAAGTCATTGTCATATGCATCTTGCATCTCATGCTAGGAACATGCATGCATGCATCAAACATGATAGGTTAGGATCATAAAATGCACACTAACCTCTACATTTTCAAATCGCTTGCAAAGAAATTGCAGGTTTTACCGCTACAACAAGTAACGAAATATGAAAACGTTTTCCTACTATTAAAGCACTACAACTGGTAGGTGCGGCCTTACCTCAGGACCACTACCCTGCATCAAAAGTACAGGTAAGGGTCCTTAACCGTTACGGTTACCTTTTTCTATTCAGTAGAAAGGGTGAGACCAATCGATGAGGACTATTCAAATGTCCTTTAAAATCCATTTTTGCGAATAGTCAAAGGAAATCAATCCCTTTGAATAAATCCAATCTCAGGATTGGTGTCAACTGATTGTACCTAGGGGAATGGTACAACTAGCCCGGGGTAAACAGCCACCAGTAAAGGCGAGTCAAATCCGTTGACCCCTGTGCATTTGGGAAAAATGCATTAAGGAGGACTATTCAAATGTCCTTTAAAATCCATTTTCACGAATGGTCAAAGGAAATCAATCCCTTTGAATAAATCCAATCTCAGGATTGGTATCAACTGATTGTATCCAGGAGAATGGTACAACTAGCCTGGGGCAAACGGCCACCGGTAAAGGCGAGTCAAATCCGTTGACCCCTGTGCATTTGGGAAAAATGCATAAAAGAGGATTATTCAAATATCCTTTAAAAACCCATTTTTTACAAATGGTCAAAGGAAATAAATCCTTTGAAAAACTTCAATCTCATGTCCGATATCAACCAATTGTACGCAAGGAAATAATACAATTAGCCCAAAGGAAGTGGCTACCAGTAAAGATCATGCTTCTTCGTCAGTGTAGCAGCATGCAAACTCATTCTCAAATGGTGCTTCTTCGTCAGTGTAGCAACATTAAAACTCCGTTAGATCATGCTTCGGCAGTGTTGCAGCTAAATTGAGTGTCAGAACTCAACATCCTCAGATCCCGCTTCTCCGGCAGTGTTGTAGGTGGATCAATTGGCATTTCCCATCTCGGCGGCAGTGTTGTAGATGGATCAGATAAATCATGCTTCTTCGTCAGTGATGCAGCTTAAGAGTGACAAAACTCGTCATCAGATCTTGCTTCTCTGGCAGTGTTGCAAGCAGATCAAATGTTGCTCCCAATCTCAACGTCAGTGTCGCAGATGAACCAAATAGATTGTACTCGTCAGTGTTGCAGCTTAATCGAACATCAGAACTCCTCGCCAGATCTCGCTTCCTCAACAGTGAAGCTAGATCAGACATCAGTGCTCATACCAGACCATGCTTCTCCGACAGTGGTGCAGCCAGGTCAAGTCTACGACAAAAATGATAATATCATCAGCTCAAGTTTTGTGCCGTCTTCTCCAATAGATCCTCAAGTTTTGAAGGTTTTGTCGATAAGGGCGGTGGAGTAGATCAAGTTGAAGCTCCAGAAGAAGAGGCGGTGGTCACTGAAAGCCGAAACATTACCAAAAGAACCCCAACCACACCAAAAGAGCCTTTACTAAAGAAGAACCTCCAAACCATGACAGATGAAATGGGTTATTCTTTATCTTTGCTCTATTGCCGTTACACAACAATGAGCAAAGAGGGGCAGCTGTAATAACCCATTTAAATAAAAAACCATTTTATTATTATACCCAATCCAATATACAAACCCAACATCCTAAATAACATCAAGCCCAACAGAAACCCAATTAAAATTAAACCCAACCAAACCTTAACACCCCTAACCAAACCCCAACCAAACCGGTTACAACAACCAAACCGGTCGGCCATCCCTTGGTCTTCCCGCGCCAACAGTCGCGCGTGATGGTCACGCGCCCTCCTATTCGCTCCTCTGGCCGGCCACCGCCCAAGCCACGTGAAGACCCACCGGCCAACATCCATTCAACCTGCAAAACAAGAAGAAATCATTAGGCTAAATTTCAGATCTAAGGAAATAGGATAAAGTTCCTATTTTTGCTGATAAAAAATGCATGTAAGATGGGTATAAAAACCCCAGTCGAACGCCTTGTAACCGGTTACAAACCGGAGGAGAAAAAATCAATCCAACAAGAGTATTACTCGAAAAAAATCAGTATATAGCCACACAAATATAGAAAAAAAAAGGGAAAAAGAGAGGGCAAATCGGATTCAAACCGAAGAAGAAAAAAGGTAAAAAAAAATATATATCCGAACTTATCTTTGTAGATCTAGGGCGATCCGTGGCTCTTTTCAAAATTTCAAGGTCAGATCCGTGATCCTCACAAGGATACGAGTTGGAAAGTGTCTTCTTTTCTCTCGCCGGAGCTCCGGCAACCGTGGCCGGTGGTCGGAGAAGGAAAGGTCGCCGGTGTTCCATAGAGCTCCAAAGCTCTGATTTTTCTCTTGTTTTGAAATGAAGAAGACAAATGAGAAGAAGCAAAAAAAATAAAGGAGGGAGTATATATTTGGACCAAAACGGCACCGTTTTGGTGCCGGTTATTAAGGCCCAAAACGGTGTCGTTTTGGCACTGGAGACCCGGATCGAACCCGACCTCCAAACCCGGACCCGCGCATAACCCGGGAAAATGGGAAAATTGCATGCGTAGTCCCCGCAGTTCCAGCGTGTTTTCACTTCGGCCTCCCAGCTTGCATATCCTTGCATTTTGGTCACTGTTTTTGCAATTTAGTCATTCTTTTTTTAATTTCTTTCAATTTTGACCTTATTATTATTATTTTCTTTCAATTTAACCCCTAAATGTTTATTTTTTACAGATTAGCACCTAAAAAAATCATAAATTCCTTATTTTAATATTTTATTATTATTATTAAATGTTTATTAACTGTTTTTATTACAGATTTGATACCAGATTATATTTTCGATCGTATAAAATATTTTGTAACCGATAGGTGCCGATTTCGGGCGTTGTAGGGGTGCTCACCCTTCCCTACGCGTAACAGACTCCCGGATTCAACTCTGATTCCGCAGACCCTCATTTTGGTGATCCGATCGCACCGTACAAAAAACGATTGGTGGCGACTCCCCGGACAAATTCCGGTGATTACACAATGTATTCACAGATACTTGGAGGAGTAAATACCATCATTCCTAACCAAGATGCCAACAAGTATGCCCGGAGATGGACAGGAGTCACAGAAAGGAAGTAATTCAACAAGCAGAACGGCACTAAAGGAACAATCCGGAGCAGAAAAACAATCTGTCGGACCGAAAAAGCAGAGAACATTAACAATTTCGAAGCAGAGAGTTCCATATAGACCATGCAGTATGTGCAAGTCCGAACTTCTTGGGAACTATTTAGTCTCATAATGCATATAGATAGTGTTGTCAATCCAAAGAAATGACAACAAGAAGCGAGATGCAATTATATTCACCTAAGGCATAAATACAAGAGCAAATAAACTAAGGAAAGACACAAAACTCTTGCCTTAAAACCAGATGTCTCAATTGCACTAGCAACAGCCTGAAACTTGTGGTAATTCCTCAGTTTGGAAATCAAATACGATCTTCCAATCTACCAGAAATGCAAATAAAATTCATTGAACTCCTGCCTTATATTCAGGTAGTCATAATCACACCCCGGCTTAAAATTCGGCCGAGGATGAATGCAGCGGTAGCCCCTACAGCAGCACCGGTTGAATCAGCAATAAATCCCACAGCCCACATGCAGTCCAAACAGATAACCTCCCCCGAGCTGAAAAACACGAAAAAGAACGAATTTGTCTCTTTCATATAAAAACACGTGTGCTGGTAGTGCTAGAATATGGAAACAACTGAATGCAGTTTCAGAATCGATATTACTATAATTATAAGCAACGAGAACCCACGGTAAGGATCGAAGCAGGAACAGCAAAGATTGTGAAAGGAATGTATGCTAAGGCCCTGAAATACCAAGAAAGATATGTTTGATGTACACAGGTTGAAAATGAAATGGACACTTCAACTTATGCTATATCAGGATTACATGAAAATTTCTATATAGAGCTATGTTATAACATATGCTATTTTGTAGCTTAAACTATAAGATAACTTACAGAACAAATGGACCCCATTGGCCAAGATCTTCCTTAACCCACAACAGAAAACCCTTCACCATCTGCATCATCAATTCTTTTCAATTCATATGTACCATTGAAACAAAACAAGTATATCAGTGTAAGAAAAAGGAAATGCCTTTTCAATGGGAATGGAAAGGAGAATAGAAGCAATGACGGCCAGGGCAAGGAGAGAAAGCCCGATTCTAAAAGCTGAAACCCAGGTAAAGAAAACATCCGCCATGTCTGAAAAACGATGACAGCCCTTTGCCTGCAGGGGATCCAGCGCCTGTCGGTTTGAGGGCAGTTGTCGTTGGCGCCCCCACGCAATGCTATCCTTTGCTTCAACAAGGATCATGCCCTCAATTTAACTAACCCGTTTTATTTTTTACAAAAAAAGAAGCCATATTTATCTAAATTTAGATGATTGTTGCTATAATTAAGTAAAGCACTGGCATATATATAGTATAGCTTCTGATTTTGTGATCTGAGTACTGAGTTCGAACTCCAAAGTCTGTCAACAAGAAGAAGCTGTTAATTTATCGTTGTTCATGTTCATGCATGGTTGTTAGCTTAGCTGATATCTTTTCGGACACCCCCAAACGTTGGGATTTCGTAGTAAGAAACAAATAATATTGCTTTAAACATTAAATCTGAGTTTGACTGTTAATAATCTCCATCTGTCTTGCATTGAACACAGGTTAGGTTCCATCATGCAAGTATAACTCTAAAACCCGGTTCGCTGGCATTCATGGAGTGAGATTGACTTTAATTTGAAAAATTCTCCCCATTTAAATGATTGTAGTTATAATTATAGGTCGGCATGATCTTAATTCTTATCGGATTGGATTGAACCAAAGAAGAAAACGTAGGTGAATTATTTAAACTTGCTTTCCAAGTTTTTCAACTCATCCTGTCTATTCAACAATGCTAGGCAACGGGGTATACATGCATAGCCAGCAACTGATATAATAAGTTGACAAGATATATAGCACTTGCATGATATATACACACTAGTTTCTTTTTATATGTATATTTGAGTGTTTAATTATTTTATTTATTTTTATTATAAAATTATTTACCTTCGTTTTTATCAGTTCATCCCGCAAAATCTATATCTATATCTATATCTATATTTATATCTATATCTATATTTATCTCTATTCCATCTACGTCCCTGATTGTTACCCCTAAATATCTATCCATCTTGAATTAGATAGGATGAAATCAAATAATAAAATTGAATTGCTTATCCATAGCCCTTTTCCCCAATTGAGTGTGGACCATTCACAAAATGGAACTGATAAAATCAAATTTTAAAATTAGGTTAGAGCCATCCATCACTTGATTTTGCCTAACAAGTATGCGGGGGGAAGACTTTCTTGGACAGTCTGAATGATTGATATATGGAAAAGGCAAAACAAAACACCAAAATTTGAACACTTCCATCCTCTCACATGCCAAGTCTAAATAAGTTAGATATCAATCTTTCAGAAAAATGGTTTCTTCTGTTGTTTCGAACATAGATAAAAGAGTGGAAAAACTAATGGAAATATAGGGTATAAATGTTTACCTTTTTCTCATACTTCTATTCGTGTCTCTGCTTTAAATTAGAGGGTTTAGAGTGTAGGGTTTAGTGTTCTAGGTTATGGGTAGTGGTTAAGGTTTAGGGAATTAGGGGTATGATATATATTTTAGGGTATAAAGTTTAGGGTTTAAGATATAGAAAATAAGAGTTAGGTTTAAAATTTAATTTTTTAAAATTTTTAATAAGAGGCATGGATGGAGGCATGATAAAGTAGAAGATTTCTACTCGAAGATATGAGATAATTTTTATAGTAAGGGTTAATTTCATGATACGTAATCGAGTTATGGTTTGAATTTTAAATTGGTTAGTAAACTATATAATGTCCTAATTGGTCACTAAATTATATTATGGGTCATTCCCACTACGTCATTTATAAGATCAATCAATCAAATATATCCATTAAATTGATTTTTTTCGCTCCATTTTTTTTACCAAGTAAATCTTCACTAATATTTACTATAAATTAAGTTTAAAAACAGTTTTTACCAAGTGAATCTTCACTAATATTTACTATAAATTAAATTTAAAAATAATTTTTACTAAGTGAAGATTCACTTGGTAAAAAATGAGTTTGAAAAAAATAATTATATAGCTACTTTTAATTAATTGATCTTATAAATAATGCGACGAGAATGATCCTGATATAATTTATCATGCTACAGGGCATAGAATAAGGTTGGTATATTATGTAATTAATTGAGTTTCAATTCATTACATAACATTATTTACTTGAAAATAATCAATGATTACTTAATATAATAATATTATCATATGTCTGTTGATATAGATTAGACAATCTCTCATATCAATTAGTTCATTCTATTAACTTAATTATCAAGTTTAATGTTAGATATTAAGGCATCCAATAAATTTAACCTCTTTAATTAATTTTTATGGGCAAATAGGATCGACCTAAGGGTCTTAAGGGGTAATCACATTTAGTAAAAAAATTAAAATTTTTTTATATTTTTTATTGATAATATAATTCTATAAACCAACTCATATAATTTTATATTCTGACATTTTTAATATAATTTTTAATAATTTATACCCTTATATAAAATTTTAGATCCGAGACAAACCTTTGTAATAAAAAATGTCACACCTCATTGACTTATTAAGGCAACAACGCTGTTGTTGTTGGGGAGTCCGATCATGGAGATTCTTCACGATAATCATACACTTCCCATATTTGAATCCCAACCCTCCATCTTCACACACAAAAAACTTTGATACCTTTCATAGTCGAGAGCAACGTTTTCCCCCAGAAACAAGTAGTAAAGTGTAATAATTACCAGATGATTACTTTCCGTAATCTGTCATCAGATTAACGTTTCTCGAACTCATCATTAATGCCTTCTTATAATAATGATTCGACTTCGACAGCCGGTGGGGTTTTTCGCATCAGCCGTGCAGAAAAAAGTCACCTCACTTGGATATGAGGGAATCATGTGTTATCCAAGGGAAAGCTCCATTTCCAATAGAGTACAGCTACAGTCCACCAGCATTAACATTCCCTTGTCGCTGTAAGAATCCATTAAACTTATTTTGTCCTTTTGCAGCAAATCATAGTCAACTTTAAGGTTGTAACTACACATCCTCGTTTGACTTCTGTAACTGAACTGTAAATGGTGTTTTTTTTACAAGGACGATAAGGATTAAGGTTGCAATCAGTAATCTGCATAAATTTTATATGTTGGTGAGATTTTTCTAGTCTTATCTTCTGTAATCTGCAGCAGCAGGCGTGCAAATGCAGGACAAGAAAACCTACTTTAAATCATATTTTTTTTTCTGCAATTAGCTAATACTATATAACCAAATTAAAAAGAAAAAGACCCCATTTCGCCATTGTCTTGTTATAAGTAGTACTGTGCCTTTCCATGCCATTGGAGGGTCCAATTGAATTCTATTATAATATGTGTAGGTTTTAGCAGGAATATCAGAAAACTACTTTTTCTTTGACTATGAGTGATGGGTCTGCAAGTTGACTACTTTTGCATTTGCCCATTCCCTATATAAATCGCTTTGCTCCACCTTGTTGCCACTCGTGCACTTGTGTCTTGTTCTGGGCTTTCCTGCATACACAATAAGGTTTAGTGATTTGCTTGTTCAATGTTCATTAGTTTTCGATTTTGTTGTACTGAAATTGATTGTTGTTGCTTCACGACAGGTTCCGATCATGATATTTTCGGTGTCTATGTGCAAGAGAATGATGTCTGTACTAGATATGCCTTCCGGGGTGATCAGACCGAACTTGTTTAGGCCAAGGTGGGAGAAAGAGAAGGTCGTGATCGTACTAGGAGCGACTGGAACCGGCAAGTCTCGGCTTTCGATTGACCTCGCGACTCGATTTCCAGCGGAAGTTATAAATTCTGATAAGATACAAGTACATGCGGGGCTTGACATAGCAACCAACAAAATCCCCGAGGAAGAAAGGTGTGGGGTTCCGCACCATTTGTTAGGCGTAATACATCCCAACGCGGATTTTACAACGACGGATTTCGTCGACATGGCTTCGGATGCTATGGCATCGATTTTGTCACGCAGTCAGGTTCCGATCATAGCCGGAGGCTCGAATTCGTACATCGAGGTGTTAATTGAAGACTTCCTGTTCCGATCAAAATATGAATGCTGCTTCCTGTTCGTGGACGTAGCAATGCCGGTGCTCGACCGATACATATCGGATCGAGTAGATAAGATGGTTGAAATGGGAATGGTTGATGAAGTGAGGAACTTCTTCGACGCCGATGCGAACTACACGGTGGGGATTAGGAAAGCCATCGGCGTCCCGGAGTTCGACAGTTACTTCAGAGCCGAACCGTTTTCGAACAAGCAACAACGTGACCAACTGTTACAAGAAGCAATACAAGAGATCAAAAGCAACACATGCAAACTAGCTCGTCGACAATTGGAAAAGATCCACCGGCTGAGAAACAAGAAGAATTGGAAGATACACAGGGTAGATGCCACCGAAGTCTTCCTCCATCGCGGCAAAAAAGCGGACGAGGCATGGGAAAAGCTCGTAGCCGGACCTAGTACAGAGATAGTTGCTGAATTTCTGTACAATTTCAGCCCGGAAACACTGGTTAACAATCCCACCATTAGAGTGCCATCACTCCCTTGTAGCATCATGCTGTAAAATCACATCTGACCCAGGAATAACCAGTAAATTGATACATTTTCGATGTTCTTTTTTCTAAATAATGGAGATATGCTACTTACAAAGATGCTCATTCCATTTAATGATATGAAAGCATTTGTTTTATTTTATTTTCTTCCTTTTTGGCGTCTTGTCAGTTGACAAATGTACCATTATTTTTGTGATATACTATACGATATATAGTTACGGAATTCCATTACAATTAATGCAACTGTTTAAACTGATGTCTGGTAGACTGGTAGTACTGTAATAAATCGTTAAATGTTATATATATTTTTTGATATTATATCTTTATATATTTTTTAAAAAGATATATTATTTTAGTGATTAAAATATAGTTTAATTATAATATTAAATAAAATTATATTTCTTTTTTTACATTTAAGATGCCAAGTCTCTTGTCGAGATTATATAAATTGTTTGTTCTTAACTGTGGGTGCCTGGGTGGATACTGATATTCGCCACTAACACTGAATGCATGGTGGAGCTTATAATATAAATATATCTTGTATTATTATTACTTAAATGATAAATGGTCCGACACGAGCCTTCTAGTCCAAGTACTGGTTAAAGAAACAGTTATTATTCCTAAAAGAGTATTATTTTATTTATAAAAAAATTATTTATATATATAAATTATATAAAAATATTTTTTAAAAATTTTAGGCATCATCAAACACCTTATTCTATTGTACTCGGTCCATACATATGGAACTGTTCTATTTCAAATCTTTCTGGTTTTACTTTTCTGTTTTAAAATTATTTTATTTAAATTAATATTTTTAAAAATTTAATCAACTTTTCTAATATAATTTTATTTATTTTATTTTTTTAGATTTTGAATTTAAAAAAAAGTTAACTTTTAAGGGCAATTTTATTATTTTAATTATTTTATATCATACAATATTTTTTTAAACTCCGTGAAAATCAACATATAATACAATTGGTGGGACGGAATAATACATCTTTTATTTACGATTATATTTTAATACATAAGATGTATAAAAATATCTACACAACTCTTTATTTTTAAGTTATAAAATCTAAAACTTAATTCCTTAGCTATAACACCATAAAACCTAAATCTCAAATACTTAACTATAAATCGTAACCATAAACTTTAAACTGTATGTCCAACAACCTAAACCCTAAATTTTAAACCACAACTTAAATTTTTAAAACCTAAAATTAAAAAATTTATGTACTAAAATTTATATAAACTTATGTGTGTCAAAGTATTTTTCTTTATTTACAAGAGTAGTCGTTATTTATAGTTTACAAAGAAAGCTTAAAATAGGATATTATGGAATAGAAATCTTTTGTCATTTTTGGTAATTTGTTATACATTCATGTTAGAAAATAGGTTTAAGACTTAAGGTTAGAGTTTATGGAATTAGTGATATGACATATTTTTAGGGTTTAAGGGTTCTAACGTAAAATTTAAGGCTAAAATTGAGAATTTAATTTTTTAGGGTTCGACATAGAAATGAACACAAAGGAATTATCTGATATTTTATTATTAAAGAATTATATTTTTAGATGTCACGAGCCAGATATTTGAAAATATAATTCTTTGATTTTTACAATCTACATCAATCTAGGGATGAACATTTTACCCAACCCGATCGGGTCAGATTTTTTGATGAAAAATCGATTTCGGGTTCGGGTCGGGTCGGATGATTTTTTAAAGTGGTATCGGGTCGGATTCGGGTATATGATGTGAAATATCCGACCCGACCCAGGACTAAATATGTAATTTTTCCATAATTTTTTAAGGATATTTATAATAATAATCCTCTATCTATATATTTTTTATAATTAGGTCCTTAAAATTAATTTTTTATTTATAATTTAGTCCTTAAAATTATATTTTTATAATTAAGTCTCTGAAAATTATTTTTTTACAATTTAGTCCCTAAATTTATTTATTTTTCTATAGTTCGGGTTTAAGTTATTTATTTTCGGGTTTATTTTTTGAAAAAAATATTTGGATCGAATCGAAGTTGGGTTTAAGATATATGTATTCGGATCAGGTTCGGATAGGCCAAAAATTTGATCCGACACATACCCATCTCTACATCAATCTACGGAGTGTTGTTTAAATATTTTTTGATATTTAAAGAAATAAATTCCCTAATTTAGGGTTTGATCTAATTTTATTTTTAATAGTTTATATATGTATATTTGTACTATAAAATTCAAATCCTAGATTTCTATTCATTATTTTAAAAATCTAAACCTTAAACCTTAGATTCTAAACCTGACAATCACACCTTAAACTTTAACCCTTCGTCTTAAAACTAAAAGATACGTATAAACAAAAATTTATACGACACATATATTAATTTTTTTTTGATATATATATTTAAAAAAAATAATCGTTTTGTATACATCCTACTCCAAAGGTGTTCATGTGATTATCGAATTTCTATGGTATTTTTTGTGATTTTAGGGTGAGAATCATTTAGGTACAAACAAACAACAAGTTGGTCCAGACAAATACTTTGATTCCAGCAAGACACGTACAATTTGACATCACGAAACCATAAACAAAAGGGAGAGATAAAAACAAACAAACAAACAGACACTTCCTTCTAGCTTAGTAAAGGATCCCAAGAAAAGGAAACCACTTTTATTGGGGGTATCAACCCTTGCACTAGATATCTAGAAATCAAATATTTTTATTTAAAAAAATTAATTTTTTTGGTGTGTGTTATTACAACACTTTCGATATCATTTTTTATTGTCATCAAATCAAGTTCATTTAGTTTTTCTTACGACATAATTGTTCGTAAGTATAATGTCAACAACTATAATTCTAAAAAGTTTCATTCTACAGATATTCTCTCAATAATTTCAGTTCAATAAATAACTTATTTCCATGAACATCAAATAATTCATTTTTTTAGGAATATTTTTAAAATTTTATAATGAGTTTTAAAATCAATATCATTTAATGAATATAATTTATCAAAAAAAAAAATAAAGGACCTATATATATATACTATCGTTCTTGTTGTGCTTGTGTAAAACATACTAAATTTTACCGATGTAGGTCACCATTTGAACTAGCTAACCCATTTTTACACTAACCCTTGGTATTTTGAACAGCAAAATCTTGCAATTGCTGACCCCTGTGGGAAAGAAACTTGACTACCACGTTAAAAATACATATATAATATTGTGTTGGCAGATTGTTTGGAGACAAAAGAAAAGGAGGGTTTTCTTCCTACATGCAAAGTTGTCAAGTGGACCAAACAGTTTGGTTTATTTAAAAGCAGACCAAACACAAACAAAGGGTTAGGACGTGGAATGAATTCTGGAGCAACATGAAACCGACTAACTATTCCTATATTGCCTCAACGCGTATAAACCAAACTGTAACCCACTGCTTCTGCTTTCATGGAAACTGGAATCCGAAGCGAATTATAAGCCACGAATATAACTTTTTGCTTCAATCCATCACTTCTCTCCATATATATCATTCGGAGATCGTTGTCGTTGTCATCATTGTTTCGATAAGATTCTCGATATGATTGTAACCTTTGGGGTATCGGATCCTAATTATAACCTCTAGTGAAAGCTTTCTAAGCATGAATTATTCTGTTGGAATGACCGAATTATATTCATATATCTATTTTTTATTATTTTAAACATATGTTTGACATTGCATTCTTAACTAAAAATATTTATTATCTGCTAAACAGATGGATGGTGCAATTATGGTACTAATCGCCCTCCACATGAAAACCTGATGGTGCAGGTATCACCGCTGGCGAGAGTGTATTTATGATTAGGCCTGGAAAGGAAGGGAGGCAAGCGAGCCAGCACGTCACACACGCACTCGTTGTCCACCTGCCTCAACCATTGACAACAATAGTCTTGTCTATCCGACACACGATGTCGGTGCCTATGCCGATGCCTGTGACTGCTACTACTACGACGGCTGTGGCCATGGCTGTTGTAACCATCATGACTATCCCGGCGAGGAGACGTAGGCGAGAACGGCGAGAACGGAAGCCCCCCACACGCGAAGTTCACTATGTTAATTTGAGAAGCGCAAAGTGAGCTAGGTGATGCCCGTGGTACTGGCAGGTTACTAGGCATGGCTAGGATAAACAATGAGAAGAGAAAATATATTACCATGATCACCATGTTTGCCATTTTTTGCATCATAACCTTTCTTATTCTTAGTTTGCTTTTATTTTAGTTAATATGAAGGATTTTAGTATGTCAGATAGGTCAATTTATAGTACTATGTTTCATTCATAAACTTGTTGCTTCCTTTCTTATATTATTAAGATTTGTTCCAAGGCAAAAAGAATATGGAAATAAGCATGGCAAAGAGAATGAGAAGACGGTTTCTTGATGCTACGGATGGGGTTTAGGTATATTCGAGTTTGTTTAAGGATTTCTTTTTATTCAATTTTAGATATATTCGAGATTTAGTTAATTATCAGATATCGAAATTTAAAATAATACAAATTACGACAGCCTTGGATTTGGTTGGTTGTGGCCTTCCATGATAATGGGACAAATCTATTTTTTTTTTTATGTTTCCATGTATGGACAACATTGTTTAAACCTGAAAATTGTATGCACAAGCAAAGCCAGAATCTTGCCTTTTGTTTCAAGTTTTTTGCCCTTTTCCCTGCAAAAGAAGTAGCAATCGGGAAACTAGACGTGGACCAGATGGATTCATTATCATTACTTGGGCCGTTGATTGACTTAGCCCAATCTCCTCATTGAAAAAGAAATAAATATTTTTTATAAAAATATGAATGAACAAAAAAGGTATAACCCTAAAAAGAAATAAATATTATGTTAGAGTAAAAATCATTTGTCTCCTAACTATGTCTCTTTATATCCTTTATTAAAAAAATTAAAAATTAAATTCTAAATTATAACCCTAATTTTCACATCCTAAATCCTAAACCTTATAACACTAAAAGATATAACTTATCCTTAATTTTTTAAATTCTAACCACAACCCTTAATTTTTTACTTTAAATCCACTATTTTAAAGTAAAAAAACTAATCGAGAAAATTGAATTAGTTGATAAATTTCCTATTCCCTATTCCCGGCAGGTACAAATCATCCACCTCTTTCTCATGCTTCCATTTGTGCATTCGTTTTAAATTAAAGGGTTTAGTGTGTAGGTTTAGGGTTCTAAGTTAGGGGTTATGTTTAGGGTTTAAGGAATTAAGGGTAGGATGTATTTTTTAAGGTTTAGGGTTTAAGATATAGAAAATAAAGGTTAAGATTTAAAATTCATTTTTTAGAAAATTTTAACATGAGGCATGGATGGAGGCATGATAGAGAGGTAGATGATTTCTACTCATTCCCGATAGCATAACTTGTCTTTGGAGTAGAAATCATCTGCCTCTTTATCATGCATCATTCAATACCTTCTATTGAAAATTTCTAAAAATTTGAATTTTAAACTCAACCGTTATTTTTTATATCCTAAACATTGAACCTTACATCCTAAAAGAACACCCTACCCTTAATTCTCTAAAATTTAACCACAATTTCTAACCTTAAACCCTAAATCATAATTCTTAAACCTCTAAATTAAAACGAAAACGAAGACACTAATAAAAACATGAAAAAGAGGTAAACAATTTATACCATTCTTTTATAAAGTACAAAATTTTCTTATAATCTTTCTTATCTTAACGAGTGATTATATTTTAAATATTCTGAAAATTTTCCATGTTATTTTAAATCACCAGAGAGATGCAGAGCTAATGACAAGTATAAACTTGTGAGATTCTAGTTTTTTTTCCAGGAACAAAAGTCAAAGAAAATGTTAATTTATCAGGTTTTTCTTTTATAATTCATGTGAATCAACAAACCAGACAACCCCATCTTTTTCTAGTATTCAAATCCTTCCAGCTCCATAAGAAAAGAAGATTAGAAAGAAAAAGAGAACCCCTAGCTTCCTAATTCTAAGTATATTCCCAAACTATACAGCAACCACAGCTCTAAAGCATCTTCTAGTCATGCCAACAAAGGAGTAACACAGTACATCTCCATATAATATAAAGCCTGCCCCTTTGCTCTCTAATTTGCTTTGAATACCTTTGCCATGATCGACTCTTCATAGACATACTCCTCATGGGAAAGCTTTCTACCATATCAGAATCAAAGCTTCTTCTTCTGGTAATATCTGCAGGTAATGTGAGTTTGAGAGGGAGCTGGAAACCCTTTTTATAACCAAAAAAATCAGTTCAAGATAAGAACATGTGGTGGATGACAAACGGTTGCTCCCCCAGGCCCAGCTCGGGTCACAGGGCAGTGTGTCCCACCGGTTTCGAGTGAGAAAATAAGGCAAAGTTGTTTTAAAAAGCTTGTTTGGTACCCCAAAACTATGGTGAAAGTGAATTGTCATATGAGAGGGTCAGCTATGTCTCGCATGCATCATCAATCCTATTCATGTTGTTACCTTACCCTAAACCCGATATACCGAAGACGAACAATAACGACAAATTACAAACAAAACAAGAAAAATAACATTATATTTACGTGAAATTTTTTACATGGGATGAAGTAGGGCCAGAAATCGATCACTCAGCCAACTATAAGCTTGCTACTCTCGAGTGTCACGTGTGCCATGTCGTCGGTAAGGCCAACCGATAAACAGTCCTAGTCAATCCGACATGCGGGCCAACTATGATGGCCGGCTGTAATAAGAACCAGTTTAAAGCCTCATGTTTCTCAAATTTTCTGCCCTACTTATCCTGGTGGGCGGTGGCCATGACCATTGCGGGGCATGCATAAAATGACTGACTGCTCTTTTGTAAACACTCTTTATTCTCAGAAACAACGTGACATCGCGCTGGATGTGACCCGTAGAGTGAACATGTTTTGTCAGAGTAGGGCACAGTTTTAGAAGCTGGTGGCGACAACCGTGCCACGTTCGTTCTTGGGAAGGAAGATGATCGATGATAAGCATATGCGGGTCCAGTTGCCCACGTGAGGGAACTGTCCCGTTGTAATTGTTGGTGATTTGCATGAAAAAGGAGTTCTGCATTCAGCTTATCTTAAGGCAAAAAGAGAAAAATCAAATGTAGGTGACAAAAGTGGTAAGCGTTAGCTGAATTCCATTGGGATGCAAGCTGTAACCAAGCCCAAGGTGGTGGTGGTGGTGGTAGTGGTAAGGAAATGCACACATCGGAAAGCAAAAATAGACAAAGGGAATTAATTTTCTTTTGTCATGAAACTAATTGGAAGAATGAGAATGTTGCTGAAAACTTCAACGAAAAAAATCCAAGTTGTCGGGATGATTTTGTTGCATTGTTTTATTGTTGCGACGGAGATTAATAAGAACCGAACAAAAATTATTTAAGAATATTAAAAAATAAATTTTAATACATTCGTGTCTCCGCTCTAAATTAATGGGTTTAAGGTTTGAGATTGTGGTTAGAGTTTAAGAAATTAGGTGTAATGTGTATTTTTTAGGAGGTATGGTGTAGGATATAAAAAATAAGGGTTAGAGTTTAAAATTCAAATTTTAGAAATTTTCAACGGGAGGCATGAAAGGATGCATGATAAAGAGACAAAAGATTTTTCTCCATTCTTACCATGTTATTCGGGTAAAAATCATTTGTCTCTTTATGGCGCATCTTTTCATGCCTCCTTTGAAATTTTTTTAAAAAGCTGAATTTTTTAACTTTAACCCTTATTTTCTATATCCTAAACCATAAACCCTATACCCTAAAAAATACAGCCTAACCTTAATTCCCTAAACCCTAACGTCAACCCCTAACCTTAAATTTTAAACCCTAAACCCTCTAATTTGAAATGAAGGTATAAAAAAGAGGTAGATGATTTTCACCCATGTCATTCATAGACCAACTAATAAAATTAAATATTTATTTAATTATTTTTTTAATTCATTAATTTTACCAAATGAATCTTCACTTGATAAAAAATGTTTTTAAACGTAATTTATAGTAAATATTAGTAAAGATTCACTTAGTAAAATTAGATTTTATAAAAAAGATATTCAAAATATTACTTTCAAACAAATTTTTGTAAGATAACAAATAACTTTAAGTGTATTTGATTTTGATATTCAATTTATAAAAAAAAAAAATCTAATTCTCTACCCAATTTTTTTATAAAAAATTTCTTACAGAATACTCTCAAAATTTTAAAAAATAAAATAAAAGATAAATTGCATGAAACAATATATATCAATAAAATCCATCAAGTTATGGTCCGAAATATTAGAAAATAAAATAAGAAAAATATTTTATCAAAATCTTTAACCAATGCATCACTATGATTAAGATTCAAATAAAATCTCGTCTTAAAAAAATTATATCTTTTTTTAATTTTTAAAAATTATCATGATATTTGCTCAAACAAAGAACGAAGGTTCTCTCAAATCAACAAAATAATTTAAAAAATATAAAAATTATTTTACATAAATCAAAATCTGTTATAAATATTTTAAAATAATGATATATCTAATATATTCTTTTAATAAATAATATTGTCACAAATATCTACTCAAAATCTTTACAATATTTTTTAAATAAAAATATTAAATACATTAACACAATAGAAGATGATTTTTTTATAAGCAGAGACAGAGAAAAAAAGGAGTGAGAAGAGACAAATGTAATAGTCTCTCTAATTTCGAAGAAATTTTTATTTTTATTATTTTTAAATTTATGTATGAATTTGTTTTATTTTTAATATTTTGTCCTCTAACTTCAAATTTTAATTACGTCCTTATCGATAAATTTTTACATCTTTTAATCAAGTATCTTTTTAATAATTATTATTTCATGATAATATGTACCAAAAAAAAACACAAAAATATTATATAAATCATTTATTTCAGACAAGGATGCAACAATATTTCTACAAGCAAAATCAAATGCTAACGTAATCCTAACCCAAACCAATAAGAAAAAAAAAAATTAATGACGATAATGTTAAGTTCAATGAACTTTAAAAAAATAATTAAAAAATAATTTTTTAATTATCTTTAATTAAAATTATTGATCTTGTAAAAGACAATACCTCCATCGAAATTATCAAAATAAAAAAATAAAAAAACTCTTAAATTCAATAAATGATGATCATGGTGACAAAATTTTCTACATAATATTCATAGTGACAAAAGTTTCAAAATTTCTCAAAAAAATTTATCTATTCAAAATAAATAATTACCAAAATAAAGATAATAACATATTAAAATATTTTTTTATAATAAGTATCATTTACAAATAACAGTTTTTTAATAATATATCGAATAATATAAAAATAAAATCAAAATATTTTTTATAATATCAATGTATGAGCTATCAAAATTTTCTAAATTTAATATTAAAGTTTAGGGGGAAAAAAACTTGATTACCCGGTTCCAGTTCTGGATCTGATAAGATCTAATATATTTTTATCTGGTATTGGTTTCGATGGGACCGAGACTGAATCTAAAATTTAGGTTCCTGTCATAACCGGGACTGGGATTAGATCTTAATTTTTTGGATCCAGTACCCGGTAGGTACCCAATACGACCAATACCAATACCAAATATCTAGTATTGATTTTCTTTTGTTTATTTTTCTTATCAAACTTTCTCTTTATGTATGAATATTATGAGTATGATTAGTTTTAAAATTTTAATTTTCAAGTCTACGATATTCTAATTTTATTATTTAATATTATTATTGGTGGTTGAAATTTTTTTCTCCAATTACTCTAAAAATTTTAAAAATAAACTAATTGACCGAGTACTCGGTATTAGAACTGATACCCATCAATAACGAGACCGATTCTTAAAATTTAGAACCTGGTATAACCGGGACCGAGACTAATTCTAATTTTTAAGAACCGGTGATTACCAAAATCGTGACCAATTCTATTTAAATTAACCGGGTACTCGATCTTGCCTAGTGAAGATTTTAAACATCGGAAAAAATATTTGTAATCCAAGTGTCAAAAAGAGCGCGTGAAGAAACCAAAAACGTGAAAGCGTCAGAAGGGTATTCCCGTCAACAACAAAAAAATTCAAACATTTGAACTTCGGAGGAGTTGAGGACACTAGAACCATGTAAAGTTCCGTGCTTTTTGCCGCCATTTCGTTTGCACTCGTACAAAGCTCTTCCATTTCAAGAAAATAGGAAGAACACTGAGTTTCACATGCATTTCCTCTGGTTTCTCATCATTACCCAAAATCTAACGATGGTAGAACTAAGGTAAACTGCACAATTCAGGAAGGAAAATGGCGAATCTTCAAGAAATATCCGTTTCTGCTGCTCTGAATCTTCTCTCTGCATTCGCATTCCTCGTGGCTTTTGCAATATTGAGGCTTCAACCAGTTAACGACAGGGTTTACTTTCCGAAATGGTATTTAAAGGGGGCAAGAAGCAGCCCTAGTCGATCTGGACCAAGTGTAAACAAATTTGTAAACTTAGATTGGAGGACATATGTTAGATTCTTGAATTGGATGCCTGCAGCTTTGAGGATGCCTGAACCAGAGCTAATTGAGCATGCTGGGCTTGATTCGGTTGTATATATTCGAATTTACCTTCTCGGGTAAGGTTCTTTTAGATGCCTGCTTGGTTGCTATTTCTGTAAATAAAGGAACAAAGAGTGTGATTAGACATAGTAACGAGTGATATGATAATCTTTTATGAAAATTTGAAAGTGAAATATATCATTGATTTCTGTGGATGAAGCAATCTAATATACTTATGATGCATTTTGTGTGCAGCTTGAAAATAATTGTCCCCTTGGCTGTTCTTGCTTCCTTAGTTTTGGTCCCTGTCAATTGGACGGGGGATACATTAGAGGATATCAAGAATCTGACATTCAGCGACATTGACAAGCTGTCGATATCAAATGTTCCGGACGGGTCGAAAAGGTTAGGATTAATCCCCCTTTTTTAATTTTTTCTTATCGAATGCTATACTCTGCTTGTCATTCGGGATTCATCAGTTACAAAATGGGAAAAGATTGGAGTATTGGCTTAATTTTATACATACTAGGCCTTCCTTATTATAACACTAGTGAAGTAATTTTTGTTCAAGCAGAATGTGAGGCATGTACTGTTCTCAAAGTTCTCATGTAGTAACAAGCACTATAGGGTTGAATGGTTCAAACATCTGGTGCCATCAGTCAGTCTATTACTAGCACGAAGCAAATGTGTTTAGCATTTTCATAGTTTCATTTCTAAAGGGTTGTGTACGACTGGCATGTTAGAGATAAAAATACTGTTTTAGGCCCTCATTCAATTAATATAGTACCTTGTCCCTTTTCACTTTCAGCTTTTACATCCACTCAAGTATTGTTATGCCTTAAACTTTTCATTTTGCCCAAAATATTTGATTCATTTCTCTGTTATGAGAAGGTGTCAGCTTATCATTCTCAGGTTCTGGGCACATATTGTCATGTCATATGTATTTGCACTTTGGACCTTTTATGTGCTATATGTTGAATACAAAGCAGTAGCTGCTATGAGGTTAAAATATCTAGCAACGGAAATACGTTGTCCTGATCAATTCACAGTAAGTTTTTGCTTTGTCACCGGTTAATGCCTATGTTGCTGTTGTGCTGTTATTGAGAACCACTGATTATCTTAGGTTGATTTGTTATTGCACTAGAATTTCTATTTAATAACATCAAAACACATGCATATTCTGGTACTGGCACCATATCTAGCTTGACCATTTGAAGCACTCGGATTGGATTTCTTGCAACAGCTTCAAAAGGCTATCTTTAAAATTTTCAATCATCATCAAATAGTTTTTCCTATTTTATTCTCATTAAAGTTGCAGGTTAAGATGTTTTCACTTTGTTGAAAATTTTCAGAGATATTCTCTGACATGACAGATGATGCATTCATGAGTAAAATCGAAATCAGATACAGACCTAAAGTTATGCTCCTTGACATATCATACAATTAAATAGAGATTTTTTTGCTTAGTATTAATCAAGTATTTTAGCACATTTCGAAGTTATATACAACTAGTATAATATGAACTGTTGTATACCTTCCTATCGATTAGGCTTTATGAGTATATTTGTCTAAGGCACTGCATTATCATTGAATTTGGCACTCATCTTTAACGTTCCACCCCTCTTTTATCATCCCCCACTTTTGGTCTTTTAGGAAACTACTTAGGTAGTATCATTGCTCCCTTATTCAACTGAAAAATGTTTTTAGGTACAATGAGCCTTGGGCTACAGCCTACATGACGGGAGGTAGCCCTCTCACATGCCATAAACAAGGTCCTTCATCTTGGGACTAAAGCTTCAACCTTGAATCAAATGGATTCATGCTGTTGGTGTAAGATAGATGGCAATTGTGACAATTATTTGCAGCTGCCTATCATGTTTGAAACAATCAATATACATGTGCATGCCTGCTAAGTCATTTCTATCTCATCCCAGCTTTAGCACTTATATTTAATTTCCCTTCTTTTGTTTACTTTAATATGTTCCACAGGTTCTAGTGAGAAATATTCCTCCTGATCCTGATGAATCAGTTAGTGAGCACATTGAACATTTTTTCCGTGTTAATCACCCTGATTTTTATCTTACTCACCAGGTTTGTTTCTTTGATAAGTTACATTACCTGTGATAATTTGACTGCTAAATAAGTTCTAAGTAGCACCAGTACAGGAGAGGAGAATAATAAGCCATTTAACACAGAAAATAATAAAACCTTGCACTTTTTTGGAACTGATGGTGTCAGAAGTACTATCTTTCAAATTTGCCAGTGATATATAAGTTCTGTAATGTACTGCTTTACTCTGTAACTTTGATAGGCTGTGTATAACGCAAATAAGCTTGCAAAGTTGGTTGAAAAGAAGAAGAGTTTACAAAATTGGTATACTTACTACCTTAATAAGTATGAGAGGACTTCAAAGCGCCCAACCACAAGGGTAATATCTTTGCATGAAAAACTTACTATTGACAATTATTTAGCTCCATTTCTTTTCTTGGTGGAACAATAGTTTGTTGATGTATATAAATGAAAAATACTATATCATATTTATTTTCAGCTGCCTAGTCCATTATCAATTTTTTTGTTATTATAGACAGGTTTCTGTGGTCTATTTGGCAATAAAGTTGATGCAATCGATTATTATTCCTCTGAGATTCAGAAGCTGAGTGAAGCAGTAAGTTTCAGTGTACACTGTACTGTAGTCACTATTAGGGATTTTTTTTTAAAATATCATGTATGTTTCTTGCAATACTATGTATCTTTTATTCTTACTTTTACAAATCATCACATCTTTTTCTATAAATAATCATTCTTGGCATAAGGGGAAATAATTTAAACAATGTGTTAGCATTGCAATATTTTGATGCCGAAACTCTGTTATATGGCTAAAGTTTCCAATAAAGAGTTTATATCTTTTTTGAAATTGATATATTGTTTCTATTGGTTAAGAATCACTCACTTCCTTATGTCCACATTCCTCAAACGTATACATTGACTTGTGAGAGATTTTTTTTCCTATCAATTTCTTATTCAATTAAGGAAAGAATTCACAGGATCAAGGCAATAATACAATAAGATGATATATAGTTTACCTTTCAGGAAACATCATATTCTCTCCCTCCTTTCCACCCGTTCTCTTAACAAGGAATACCTGAAAACATAAAGCTGTATGCTGTCAAAGACAGCAATAGAGATTGTTGCTGTTTTCCCCCTTATTTTAATGTGTAATTTAGTAACAAGAAAAACAATAGTGTTGTCATTTTTATGTAGGAAGCTTCAGAAAGAGAAAAAGTCCTGAGTGATCCAAAGGCTATAGTTCCCGCAGCTTTTGTTTCATTCAAATCCCGATGGTCAGCAGCTGTCTGTGCTCAAACTCAGCTATCCCATGACCCAACAATTTGGTTGACAGAATGGGCCCCTGAGCCACGTGATGTTTATTGGAGTAATCTTACTATACCATATTTTGATCTTACTATTCGGAGGTTGCTCATGGCCGTTGCACTGTTTTTTCTTATTTTCTTCTTCATGATCCCTATAGCTTTTGTTCAATCTCTAGCCAATATTGATGGGATTGAGAAGGTTTTTCCTTTCTTGAGGCGATTAATAGAAAAGTAAGTCACTTGCCAGTGTTGTTTTGTTAAAGTAGCATTTCCTTGTCTGCTCTCAATATTTTTCTCTATATAATCAGTCATTCCTGTGTTTGACCTTCTAAATATATTTTGTATTATATCTCCATCTTGTCTTATCATTTTCTCGAGCAGGGAATGGAAAGAGATGGCATCTTGCAGTATGTAATATTATACTGTTGTGGAAAGAAAGATGTATTTAACTGTTTATTTCTTGAACCTTATGGAAACACTATAGTACCAATTACTTCTGCTTCTGTTCAGGAATTTGCAGCTAGTAAAATAGTCAAAATTTCTAACTTTCCGTGCTGAAAAGTTAAACTTCATTTTTGTGTAGTTTCCTAGCTAACTAGTCGAATTTTTTCACCTGCTAAATGTAGAACATGCTAGGGGAAGAAAAAGTTATGAAAATGAATATTTTAGCAGCTGTGGTATTACTGATCTTCACCACAGGCAGATATCTTAACATAATCATTAGGTTTACTATTCGCTTCAACTATTATCAATGTTCTGAGACTCGAAGTATGAGATCTTTCAATTGTTGGAAAACACTTTTTCAGGGAGTCTGTCAAGTCCATCATCGAAGGGTTTCTTCCTGGGATCGTACTGAAGATATTTCTTATTCTACTTCCAACAATTCTTATGATAATGTCCAAGATAGAAGGATTTCCATCAATCTCATCTTTGGATAGACGATCAGCTGGGAAATATCACCTATTCCTTCTTGTCAATGTATTTCTTGGAAGTATTATCACTGGTGCTGCATTTCAGCAGCTCAACATTTTCCTTCACCAGCCTCCAACAGAGTATGTACCTATCTCTTTCCATAAAATGGATGGTTTAATACTTTTAATACTACAACATGCAAAAGCAGTTTGAATAATGAAACAAATTGATGGTCAAAACCAAGGTTTTGTATAAAAAAATTGATCACGTAGCTATGAGTCGATAATATTTTCTGAAAGACATGTGTAGCTATTTGCACTGAACTACAATGTGCCAATTCGTTAGGTATTAATATAAATCCTTTCTATGTTTTGGTGACCAGAACTGAAACACAGTGACAGTACTTTCGTAGTTTTTACTTTTTAATCCATGTTGGACCTCTGATTTTGTTTCATCCTTTTCACCATTTAGTTCATTTCATTCTCTTTTCAGTCGCAGTGCATTCTTATCTCTGTAATGATCCTATTCATGTCTGCAGCCCCAATATCTGACCTCTCCTCTCATTCTATTTATATCATGTTGTTTTATCTTAACATACCAGACAATATGTAGGTATGATTGACTGGAGTTATTTTTGTTACTTATGCAGGATTCCGAAAACCGTCGGTGTATCTATCCCAATGAAAGCCACTTTTTTCATTACTTACATAATGGTTGATGGATGGGCCGGAGTTGCTGCAGAAATCCTCAGATTAGTACCATTAATCATTTTCCACCTGAAAAATACATTCTTAGTGAAAACAGAACAAGATAGGGAGGAAGCAATGGATCCCGGTTGTTTGAACTTCGCAACATATGAACCAAGGATACAATTGTATTTCTTGCTCGGACTTGTTTACTCTGCTGTCACACCTGTACTTCTTCCTTTCATAATCATCTTCTTTGCTTTTGCCTATGTGGTATTTCGGCACCAGGTATATACACTATTTAATCTGATCTGTATGAAGCTTTATACCTTCCGTATCTCGGTATAATGATCTCTTATTCTCACCTGTTCTTGGTTTGCAATGCTGTTTCATGCTGCAAGGTCATCAACGTGTATGATCAAAAATACGAGAGTGGAGGCTCATTCTGGCCGGATGTGCATCAACGTCTGATCATCGGTCTATTAATATCTCAACTTCTTCTAATAGGATTGTTGAGCGAAAAGAACATCGAGAAATCAACAATTGCACTCATTCCTCTTCCTATCATGACCATCTGGTTTCACATGTACTGCAAGGGCCGTTTCGAATCTGCATTCGTAAGGTTCCCGTTACAGGTGAGGAACACTTAAAAGGAAAAGAGTTTGCAAAAGTTAAACCAATGAAACATTACTATAAAGGAAAAAAATAACATGTTTCTTCCTTGATCTTTACCTGGATGACACTTCTTTTTTATTGGAACACAGGATGCAATGATCAAAGATACCCTCGAGCGGGCAACGGAACCGAACTTAAACTTGAAAGACTACCTTAAGGATGCTTACATACATCCAGTTTTCAAGGGAAGAGTCGACTTCGAGAGCCCGGCATTGGTTTCGGACGAAGAGAGCAACACGCTTGTTATGACAACGAGGATCGGTAAACAGTGTGCAGAATCCAGTTCTACAAACAGTAGTTAGAGCATCCTTGTTCAGTATTAGCATATTTGGTCATCATGTTGTTCTTGTAGATATAAGCATACAACAAGATTTTTGTATTGTTGTTGAAATGTAACCACAAAGATGATTGAAACAAATTGCTTATAAATGTTCAGGAAGTTGGATCAGAAGGAATTTATGATGTTGGTATAAATTCTCTTGCATTAACATAAAAAAAATGGCTTAAACGTCGAATAAGTACATAAATTATACATTTTTTTCAGTTAGATATCTAAATTATTTTTCAGATCAATCAGGTGTTTAACGTTTTATTTCGTAACTCATTTAAAGTTTTCTGTTAATTTTCAATATTAAATGACATGTATCATCTCTTGAAAATTTTAAAATTATATCCAAAATAAATAAAATTAATAAAATAAAAATAAATTTTAGGTTTTTTTAATTTTTTAGAATTTAATTAATTTAGGTGTAATATTAGTTAAACCTAAAAACAATTAGATCACTATTTTCAACATTTCATAATTATGGTTTTTTTTAGTTTAAAACTTTAATAGGCTTAGAGTTTTTCTGTGTCATACATTTTTAAATTGTCATTTGTTGAATTTTAATTAATTTTAATTTGGCACATTATTTTTTTTCTTTAAATCAAGAAATGAGCTATTTGTTAAATAGTGTTAATAAAGATTAATTTGAATATTTAGTTAACATTCATTGAATTAAAATCGTTACGACTTGAATATCAAAATTAATAAATATCTCATTTCTTAATTTAAAGTCAATTAATTAATAGTGTATCAAATTAAAATTAATTAAAGCCAATAATATGATCATTGAATTTTTAAAACTTCTGATAAAATATGTCTTTTCTCTTTTTCATCTTTTATTTATATTTATCAGACTAGTTAAATGTGTTATATATTTCTCCTTCCTTCTTTATACGTCTCATTTGGACAGAGACAAGAAAATTAAAGAAACTTTCGAATTTTATTGTATGCTTAATTCCATAAGAATTTTATTTTTTCTGTTTTTTTTTTGTAAAATGTTTGGATTGTTTAATCCAATTTTTTACTTCTTAAAAACGATGCAATTATAATTTTTATGGATTTAATAAAAATTCAGTAACATTTATAAAAATAAAAAATAAAAAATAATTATTTGAACTCTCTGCTCTATAAATGTTAGCAAAGAAAGAGCAACTCCAAGAGATGATCATGAAAATGGAGCTTATTTTATCATTTCGAATATATTTGATAAATATTTCAGAATAATAAATAGTTTTGTAATATTTTAAAAATGCATAAAATGATCTTATTTATTCTGAGTTCGTGAATTTTATACTTTACCTAAGAGAGAACCCCAAGAGTAGGAGGTTGAGTATTGGAAGTCCATAAGTTTTATGAAAAAAGTTGAGTAATTGTATTATAAGTTTTAAAAATTCGTATAATTTACCCTAAATTATGAAGTAATTCTTTGTCTATTAATGTAATATATATTGCATAAACGGGCTAACTGCTTTTGGATTTTCAGTTTCTTGATACGCATGAACAAGTGTTGAAAAGCATGTTTACAGAATTGATAAAAAGATTGGTTTCTGTCGATTCTCCTACTAGAACTAATGCTATATGACCTTTGGTCCGATTTCAATAATCAACTCGGCAGCTGCTGCAGTGGCTTCGACACCGCCGAGTCCCAACATTGCGATGGCGAGTTCTCCCTCATTCCACTGCCTCAGTCCATTGCTTAATCTTTTCAAAACATCAACATTGACATCCAAAACCCACTTCTGTGCGCAACCTACCATCAAGTTCACAAGCCCTGTTACGTATGCACGCCAAGTAGCATAATCGCATCCGATAGATATTTTGCCATCTATTACGCTTGCGAGAAATTCCAAGTGTGCACCGAGGACCTTTGGTCGCCGTTTTGATGCCGGTGAGGTAGAGTCCACACCCCATGCGAAGGTACCACAGAGCACTACAAAGTATGCAAGTGCATAGCCGCTCAGCATGGCAACTAGACCTCCAGGCTCCCCGTCATCTTGATCTGGTGTATGGGCTGATAAAAACCAAGAGGGTAGTGTCTCTTTGATCAACAATTGGACCAAGTTTAATCCACCAGATAGCCAAACCAATGAAGCCCCAAGTGACGCAGCAAGTCGGACTCGTGTTGTTGCTGCTCCAAGAGAAACTTGTCTGTATTTTAATCCAAACTTTGCCTTCTTCAGTTTATCCATGTTCTCCCTGGATAACCCACATCTGCCAATATCCCTTACAGAAGACATTAATAGAGAGAGGATTTCTTCTGTCAAAAACATGATGTTTCTGACCGACCGATGCACTCGTAAGTACAGAATGCCTGGGGCAACTGCAGACATTCCCCCAGAGAAATGAGATCCAAACCCATGGCCAAGGAGTGCACCCACTCCACCGTTGCTGTAAATAGTAGAGGGGCTTAATCCAAGAGTAGATGTGAAGCAACTTCTGAGAAGCTGAACTACGGCATCACTATCGTGGTGGAAAACCGTACGAGAAGCAGAGAACACAAGGAAATCACTCCAACGCTTAACCTTCTGAGCCCATAACGAGGCTATGATGGGCATGCATGGCCAGGGACAACTTTCAGCTAGAGAACTCAATGCTGGGCCAATTAATACAATGAAGCGTTCTGAGGCTTTATCAAGTTTATAGGTTATGGTGAGGCTAACAAGGGCAGCTAAGGGAAGAGGAAGCATAGCCGGTGAGTTCCCACCTGCAAGAAAATAAATAGAAGAGACAAAATATTAGCCTGACAAAATTGTCAAATAAAAAAATCCCTCCTGTAGTAAAAATTCACTTCAACAATTCTAAAATTACAATGGAAAAACGCAAACACACATGGGCATCCAATCTTCTCTCCATTTTTTTTTCCATAATTACATTTAAAGATGCAGAATATGTTCCATGACTACGGTCTAGGGTAACTGAAGCAACTTATAGCTCAAACAGTCACTTCTCGAGATATGAGTCAATTAAAAATGATCATTAATCCACAAACTAAAACCCGGAAGGGAAACAAACATAATGGTACTGAATGATACCTATTGCGAGGCTTGGGACATCAACACCAGTGGCAGCTATAATTTTTTTGATTTGCTGCTCAACCATGAACAAATTTGCTGAGGGACTCGGCCAATCCGTTCCGTTCATAAAAACTGGCTTCCATATGCCTCGCGTTACTTCAGCAGATAAGTAGCTGACAATGGTCCCCAGGGTAGCCGGAAGGAAATCAGCAAGATCTTTGAGTCCTGAGGTATTGCAGGCAATTAAATCATGTTGCAAAGGAATATCTAGAACAACATGGAACCACCATAGCTGCTTAAAAGACTCAATATTCAGATTATTTCGTTTCTAGATACTATCATCAAGTGTAAAACTTGTATGTAATATCATGTTTTAGAACAGGAAACAAACTCAAACCGGTAAAATGAAGTAATTATACTTCTGCAAAATACAACCAATAAAAAGCCTTCCACGGGCACAGGCTGAATTGTATCCCCCTGCACTGATACATTAGATTGAGCCACTTTAACCTGACAAGATGCATCAGTCTCTTCCCAAAAGTGTATCGTCTCCCGTTCATGGTGTAGAAAACAGAGTTTAAATAGTCTCTGTTACTTGCTTTATTGCTTAATATATAGACTCTTTTACAAGAGTTTTACATTAATTCAAAACCTAAAAGATAGAACTCTAATCTCTTAAGGAGATAAGAGATTTAAAAACTAATAACTCCAAAAGAATAGTAGATAATCCTAAAAGAGATAATTCCTATTAAGTAGGAATTAATCCTAAATAGAAATAATATTAACACTCCCCCTCAAACTGGTGTATATATGTTGTATATACCCAGTTTAAATGAAAGTTCATCAAAAGTGACTCTTGGAAGAGCTTTGGTGAAGATATCTGCCAGCTGCTTCTTAGTAGATACGTAGGTTTGCTACTCCACTGTTAACTTTCTCGTGTATGAAGTGTCGATCTATCTCAATGTGCTTCGTTCTATCATGTTGAACCGGATTCTTGGCTATGCTCATAGCTGATTGACTATCACTAAAAATCTCAAAACTTTTGTCACCCTCCAGTTCCAGTTCAATAAGTAACTTTTTTATCCATATCCCTTCACAAATTCCAAGGGCCATAGCTCTGAATTCAGATTCAACATTGCTTCTAGAGACCACAGCTTGTTTCTTGCTTCTCCATGTGACAAGATTTCCCCAAACATAGGAACAATAGCCACTCACTGATCTTCTATCGGTTAACTCTCCTGCCCAGCTAGCATCAGTATAGATTTTCACTGATCTATCTTGGTTTTTCCTGAATATAAGGCCAGCTCCTGGTGTAAACTTCAAGAACCTTAGAATTCTATTGACTGCCTCCATGTGTTCTTCCCTGGGATCACTCATATGTTGACTAACCACACTAACAAAATAAGCAATGTCTGGTCGAGTGAGGGAAAGATAAATCAGCTTACCTACCAACCTTTGATAGGTTTCTTTGTTTGTTGGATTTCTATTCTTTTTCTTGCTGAATTTAAAATTTGGATCCATAGGAGTCTCAATTGGTTTGCAGCCTAACATTCCTGTCTCAGCAAGAAGATCTAGGACATATTTTCTTTGATTGATAACCAATCCTTCTTTGGATCTTGCAACCTCCATACCTAGGAAATATCTCATGTTTCCTAGATCCTTAGTTTCGAATTCTTTTGCCAAGTTCATCTTTAATCCTTCTATTTCTTCTTCGTTATTGCCAGTAATAATGATATCATCTACATATACTATCAATAAAGTCATCTTACCTCTAGGATTACCCTTTTTGAATAGGGTGTGATCGGCTTGACTTTGCTTGAACCCTCCTTGTATCATTGCTTTAGCAAAACGATCAAACCATGATCTAGGGGATTGCTTTAGACCATATAGAGATTTTTCAAGTTTGCAGACAGTATTTTTAGTGAATTTCCCTTCTAGTCCTGGTGGTACCTCCATGTATACATCTTCTTTAAGATTTCCATTCAAAAAAGCATTTTTGATATCCAACTGATGCAACTTCCAATCCATATTGACAGCCACTGATAACAATATTCGAATGGTGTTTAACTTTGCAACCGGAGCAAATTCTCCTGATAGTCAATACCATAAGTCTGTGAAAAGCCCTTAGCAACTAACCTCGCCTTATACATTTCTATGCTCTCATCTGAATTGTATTTAATGGTAAAGATCCATCTGCATCCAACAACCTTTTTTCCTTGTGACAAATCTGTCAATCTCCATGTGCTATTCTTCTGTAAGGCCCTTATCTCTTCTTCCACAGCTTTCCTCCATTCTGGAACTTGGAATGCCTCTGCCACATTTTTGGGAATTTTCTCACTGTTAATGCTGGCAGTAAATGCCCTGAAATCAGATTGCAATTTTCCATAAGCTACATATCTATTTATTGGATGTGCTGTACATTTCCTTACTCCTTTTCTGATGGCAATAGGAAAGTCATCGAGTTCACCTGCTCCAGTCTCTCTATTACCTTCAGTTTCAGTTCCATTATTCTCGGTTACATTTTCATCACTTGCTGTTTCAGTAGCAGGAATCAAGTTTGGTCTTTGGTTGATGCTAGGCTGATCATTAGCTTTTTCCTTCTTGAATAGACATGTAACTGAGGTGTCATAGTTTCAGGATCATTGTTGGGTAGAGTTTCTAAGGTAGGAGGACTAGGTTGTTTGGACAAGGGAGATGGTAACTCAGCAGATATATCCTCTTGGTCAGTCTCACTGTTTTCAGTGGATACATGAGTATTTGGCTGCGAAAACACATCAATAGGAACTGATGGAATAGGTTGTATAGGTAGAGAAACTTGAATTGGAGAATCTACCATTTTATCATACTGAAATTCCTTAGAACTCTCCCCCTGAATTTCAGTCGTTTGAAAATAAGGTGTATCTTCAAAAAAGGTTACATCAAAAGAAACATAAGTCTTTTTTGTTGATGGAGAATAACAATTGTAGCCTTTTTTACCGGAAGAGTACCCTATGAAAACACACTTGACAGACCTAGGATCCAATTTGTTTCGATTATTTGAATGTATATGGACAAAGGCAGTACATCCAAAAATTCGAGGAGGAAGTCTGGAATGCAGAGGTCGAAAGTGGGGAAACTGACTCAAAAGAATTTCAGTAGGAATTTTGAACCCCAGAACCTTACTTGGCATTCTATTTATGAGATAGGTAGCTGTCAAAATTGCCTTCCCCCAAAGATATTTAGGTACACAAGTAGAAAAGAGGAGAGACCTTGTAACCTCTAAAATATGTTTGTTTTTTCTTTCGGCAACCTCATTTTGTTGGGGTGTATTGACACACGAGGTAAGATGTACAATTCCCTTTTCTCGAAAGAAAGAAGAGAGGTGCTCAAGTACTCACTCCCATTGTCACTTCTGAGTACTTTGATTTTTGTGTCGAATTGTGTGGAAATTTGCTCATAAAAGTTCTTAAAGATAGTTTCAACTTCGGATTTGTCTTTCATAAGGTAGACCCATGTGGTTCTAGAGAAATCATCAATGAATGTGATGAACCACCTATAGCCAGACATGGTTTTGACAGAGGAAGGACCCCAAACATCACTGTGAATGGTAGAAAAAGGTCTCGTGGGTTCATATTTAACTGGAGTATATGATTGTCGAGCATGTTTGGCAAATTGACAAAACTCACGATGAAACAAAGCTGGATTTTTATTAGAAAACAAATGTGGTAACATCTTACATAAATAAAAGAAATTTGGATGGCCTAATCTATAGTGCCATAACAAAACTTC
Organism: Abelmoschus esculentus; assembly: GCA_035048815.1. NCBI lineage: Eukaryota > Viridiplantae > Streptophyta > Magnoliopsida > Malvales > Malvaceae > Abelmoschus > Abelmoschus esculentus. The sequence continues at coordinate 14,126,083 of JAUCBN010000031.1, forward strand.
ATTCGTACTAAGAGTAGAAAGAAAAGCTTGGTTCCTAAGAATAGTGGATAGGGTACGGTAAACCAATATTTTCCATTTATGTGCTTGCTTTGAAGAAATAAAAAGATAAAGAACAAACCTGTTGCCAGGTCACGGGGCAAGAGCTTTCCATGGGCACAGGCTGTCAGAGCTGCATTGAGTACATAAGGAGCTCCTTCCAGGATATCCCATGCGGGAACTTTTAGTCTCTCAGACGTATCCTCAGTATCAGATGCAGAAGTACTACTTCCCGAAGTTGTAGAAGTTAAAGGCTGACCACCCTTTCCTATCTTCCTGAACATCATATTGAGTAGTGCATCAACAATCTGATGAACAACGGTCCCTTGTACAAGCTCTGATAGGGTGGAAGCAATACACTCTTGATGCTGCCGGTACCAGCGTTTTAACTTGGGAAAGGAATCCATAAATATAAGTTCCAAGGAGAGATTTAAATTTTTTGACATTCTTTTAAGTTTCAAACGATCCTTTGCTGATTTCCCAAAAGCTGATACTTTAGAGTTCCGAATCAGCAACAGATATTCAGGAGTTAGTTGGTATCCCACAGGTGTTACATCTGCCAGCACATTTTCAAGAGGTGGATGATTAAACCTCCATAATCTCAGTAGAAGAGTAAACGCATTGCTAAAGACAGCATGACTAGTCAGCTCTTCCCCTGTTGGAAGTGTCCACGAAATACTGGAAGAAGTTGATCCAAATACCTCACAAAGGAGCATCAACGTACCAGCAAGTAGTGGAACCTGAAAAGGATATCAAATAACATCAGTGCATGGAGCACATATGATTTCTCCTCCCAACAGTCATCCCTTTGTATCCTTTCTTTTCTTATGTGGATGCATGCTACATGGCATGAATCATTAGGCATGCAAGACATCTCTGTCAATGCAAAAAGGAACAGCCGACTAAATTTTTTATGGTCCAAAGTTGCAAAGATAAGAAGGAATCCCCTTAAATTCTACAGAAACTGGGGGAAATCCATACATCAATTATGTGCAATATAGGATCTTTTCAGCAAACTTGCTCAAAAATTGGTCCATTGAACTTGCTTTAATCCATATGATACACAAGAATATACGCACATAAGCCATCAAAAAACATGGATTACAAAAAGAATAATAAAACGCACCACACCATGTAAAGAGAAGATCTGAACGCAGTCTACAGGTGATATTCCAACAAGAAGAATGTTAAAAAATGGACCATAACTGATCAGATGGCTCTCACTCCCAGAATAATCCGCTGGAACTGGTGGAGACAGCAAACTTGTAATGAAGAGAATGATGTGCTCCTACAAAACAACACCAAAATAAAACCAAATAGTACACATACAAGAAAATTTAAGGAAATAAAGGATAAACAGAACTATGAGGCACTTGAGTAATAGTGACAGATTCTGTGATTGTAATGCACCATGTAGCAACTTTCTGTCAAATTACCTGTATATTCCAACCACGAACTAGAGATGCCCCACAAAGAATGCTAGCAGCAGATAGCTTCTCTTCATCTGAACCTTTGGTTGCAATCTCATATATTTTCTCGATCTCTGCTAAGCTTCCATCAAATCCATGAGCTTAATTTCAGTTGCCTTAACACTGGTAAACTTACAAAAAGAAAAAAGCAAGGCATCTCATACACCTGGCTTCAGGAAAATGAAGGTTGCAACTGAAGACCAGGTCATAGAAAGCAAATTACTTGGATACCACAGTTAATCAGTACGGACACTTCCAGTCCCCACCACAACACATACAGTAAATAATGAGATTATAATCTAGTATCTGTATGGCGGAGAGATACAATTTTAATTTCTCTATGTGTGTACAATATATATTAAGGGAACTTAATTCTCTATATGTGTACAATATATATTAATTTGAAGCATGCTATCAAAAAAGATGATTCAAAATCTGATTGGAAAATGTATCAAAAACACAACTATAGGAAACAATATACTATCCAAAAGATGATACTATTGGCATTTTCATCAATCCCATTGTTAAGTCTCAAATCTAGATCTTTAAGTACAATAATAAGTAATAACACAGAGTAGCTGGATCACGGTCCATTCAAACTCATGTAAACAAGAAGAAGAATAGCCATTTCTGAAAACAAAAAATACAAGCAATTAAAAAAGGGGTTATTATTCCATGCACTAAGGGTGGAAAAATAAGTTTCCACTAGCATGCCTAATTTCACTTTAAAAGCTAAAATTCAAACCCAAACCGTAAATCCTAAACCATATCCCCTAAACTCTAAAACCTAAAATTCTAACCCTTGAACCATAAAACCCTAAACCCCTAAACCATAAATCAAACCCATTTCTGGAAAACTTTTTTCCGCTGCCGATGCATGGAATATTTTCTCTTAAAAATGTCCAGTCAAGCCCAAAGACATTCCAGTAAAATCAAAGTAATACTATTAGTAATTTATACAACTTAAAGGTCCAGGCATAGCAAATATGAGCTCTCATAAAAACCTTCCATTCTTCTTTCAGATATCAAAAAATAATAAAAGATAGATAATGGATCCATTCCATGAATTTTATGGTCATTGGTCACTACAACCGAGAAAGAAGCAGATGACAAATCTTGCTCGGATAGTATTAGGGTTCAGAGTTCGATGTTTGCTTCAACAGCCCCATCATAGCAACTTTGAACAATAAAGAGAAAGGTTGCCAACTAAGCAACCAAGCCTAACTCTCACCCTTCAGTAAAGGAAGAGGAAAATAAAATTAAAAACAAAAAAGAAACTAAAGAAAAAAATATTTGCAGCATACCTAGATGCTGGAGTAGCAATCAGAGCATTTGCCAATGATGGAGTTAGTGGAGATCCTTTCATCAGTGATGACCAACCAGTCACTTGAACAGGTACGTTATGGGGTATATTTGCATGTGTGTTTACATAGCCAGGCCAAACATAGGCAGATGTGTCCAATAGATTTCTGGCAATACAAGCCTCAACAATCAGATGGCGCATGTTCCCAGCTGCACGGAATACATTGAAAAAAAAATTGGAAACGTATTAGCTAGAAAAAGAATTTACGGAAAGAAACAGCTATGAACAGACATAAGAGAATTAGAAAATGGGGCAAATAAATCTGTCAGAAAAGAATGAAAAAAAAAAAGATCAACAAATTTCAGAAAAATATTCTTATATCTGTGAGAGAGAGAGAGAGAGAGAGATCCTTGATAATCATGCTCAACGAGAGTATCTCAGTCAACAAAATCAACCAGATCAAACTCAAATCCCCTGATTTTAATTGCACGACCAAATTTTGCAAGAGGGATTTTCCAGAACTCTTAAATAGTAAACAAGTAGCTACCTTTTTCCCCACTCGAATTGGTCATTAGGAGTGGTATGCATTAAAGTTAACTTATGCAAGCAACACATCTCAAAAGAACCTTAATAGATCATGTAAACCTCATATACTAAAAGGATAGTAGAGCTTACAGCAATTTATGGGCATATCATTAATGCTCATGCACTCATAGTATCCTTTACCAGCTGTGAGATCAGAAACAAACATGGTTGCTTTGGCAGCAGCCTGATTGGCTACTGAGCGAACTGGTTGAGGTGGGGTCAATAAAGCCTCATAATCACCCAACATCTGTAAGCTGGTAATTAAATCCAGACGACATTTTCCTGGGGCTTGTTTCTCTCTTGTTTGATTGGTGGCGCTGCAATCACTTTCATCAATCAATTCACTTTCCTCTTCCTCAACAATATTTGCCACCACAAGTGGGGTAACTGACAGCAACATGCACAAACAGGTGTCAAGGCGAGGTACAGGACCCTCACTAATGTTCCTTTCCTAAGAAACAAATAAAATAGAAAAGCAGATCAGTTTCTACACAGAAAGTAGTGCAAAAAGAATATCTAAGTATAACATGTTTGAGATTATAAATCCGAGTTTATCTGCTTCTTGAAACAGATATTAGTTTTTGACAAATCAACTGCAGCATTGAGAAACTAATCATTTCTCAATATCATGTTCTTTTATTAAGACAGAATCATTCCAATATTTCCTAACAAATTGACATACGACCAACACAGAGAACTACACTTAAAGTGGCTTTTAAACACAAAAGTTGGAAGCCATAAACAGAAGCTTATCTACCTGCAACATGCAGCTACACACACACAGGTAAACAAGAACTTAATCGAGTTTGCACAAATTCTTACCCTTTGAACAAGCCTCAAAGCTGCAATCCACAGACCTAGAAATGTATCATGCCATGTAGTACCATTGACTGCCTGTAAAGCCTTGACTAAACCTGCAAGATTGTTTTGCCCAACATGAACAAGGAACCATAGTAATTTTAGTTCAAGTAAAGCAATGAATTGAGCATCTGAAAACTATTAAAAGGTACCAGTAAGACTTTCAACAGCACCAGTTGCAGCCACCTGTGACCCATCCATGGCATCCTCAAGAAACAGATCAATAGGAAGCCAATGTGCAGATGGACTAGTACCGTGACACCGGCGAGATGAAGTTGTTAGAGGCCCAGATCCTAAGTCAGCATTAAACTCTTGTTGTGATATTGTTTTACACTTCCTAGACACAGCTTTATGCACATCAGAGGTCAGATTAAGAATGGCCTCTGGAGTTATATATTTTGAATTCCTCAAAACCATAGACTTCGCTGCAAGAACTCTTAATTGCTGAATGAAATTTCCCCAATACGATGGCCTAAGAAGAGTAACAGAATATAATGTTAGCCACATCTTTACTTGATTAACTCAAAGTATTAACAGGAAACCACCCAAAGGTCAGTAGTTCAGTAATCTCTTTTCCCCCTTTCTTGGCTACCAAATGATGGCATCAAATAGAGGCTAGAGCAAAAGGCCCCATATGAACTGCCTTTTTTCTCATTTCTCTCTTATTCATGCGACATAACTAGCACCACAATGCCTAAACAAAAAGAAAACTCAATAAGAGATGTAAATTCTTACATGTTTCTCCGTGCCAGGAAAAGAATCCTAGAAGTTACTTTATTTTGCAGAAACTCCCCAATAAGTTCGATAGCCATCATAGTGTTTCCTTTATATAGCACATCATGGTTCTCTTTCCTCTTCTCATTGACGTTATCAGCGTTATCTATTTCCATGTCTTGAGTTGTAAGCCATATTGATCTCTTTTCTGGTGTAAGTTCCAGTAATCCTTCATCATCTAATGATGCATCAAGCAGTTGCCATACAATTGAAAAAACAAATTCAACTAGAAGCAGACCAGGTTCAGACACTTGATCACCAAATATATTGGAAAGATTAAGAACATCATCTATTGATTTCATAATCCTGCCATTTCACCAGAAAATAGCATTAATACTCATAGTAATAGCTTAACCGAGTATCCCTAAAATGATATGAAGTGAAACATTGGCAAAGTTAGAGTATTTTATAAAAATAAGATCAAACTAGATTAATACAATGTTAGCTGACATATAATAAGGTTCCATTATTTTGTAACATGCTGTATGGTTTTCTTCAAATAACTTGACGAATAATATAATTATGTCTTTGCAGATAAAATAAAATCTAAAATAGCTCTAATAAGACTTTGGTTTTGTTATAGCCACTGCAAGAGGTCAAATTCAGCGGCAATCCATAAATAAGCCATACTTCTACAACAAAAAGGGGGAGTGAAATTGAAGTTTACTTTTGATAATTTGGTCCAATGATTTGACATTTAAGTGAGAAAGCGTGTCTCCTGAGTAGTTCCATGTAAAGCCGATATGCCGCAGGATGAAACTTACGATTTGGAATGACCCTGTCATAAAGACCAAATGTGGTCAATTTCGGTAACAGAACTGCCAAATCATGATTCCACAAGCTATACAATGTTAGACAACAAGTGCTGGTGGAGGACTTTAAGATAAACATTTTGCCCAATAAAACCCAAAATATATCTATTTGATGATTGCAGCCAAACAGAAAATCCTCAACAAACCAGCAATTTTCTCTCCAAACCAGCAGTGAGGTTAAAAAAGACGCATTAACAACAATCCAAAGAAATTAACCCCAATAGAACAACTGATTGCCAGATATCTTGAATTCTTGGTCACTCTAGAAAATGGCAGTTAAAGACCCTTTTGGAACTCCTACTATCACATGATCTGTTAACAATTGCATCTGTACATCTGTACATGCACATACATACATGCATGCATACATGTTTATCATGTAAACTGGCAATGGAGTTCAAAACAAATCATAGTAGGCAACCAAGGGTAGGATGTCAGAAATTACATGTATGGCTAATTCCTACATGAACCGTAGAATCTTATTGTGTTGAAAAAAATTAAACGAAGGCCAAACAAAATAGCAATACAATCAACTTCCAACCCCAGTCAGCTCAAAAACCCGAGAACCAGGCATTATAGCCACCGAAAAGAAAAACAAAGCAAGGGAAATGGACCTGGTAGAGAGGAGAGCGAGGACGAGCATAGGAGGGACGAAATTGACAGTCATGGCCTTCTCTAGAAATTTCCATGTGATGGGCACGTGATTGTCCCAGCAGATGTGGGAGACAAGGAGGTGAGCCAGGTCGATTGAAGGCAAAGAAATCCCAGCGGAGTTAAGGCTAGAACCGAGCTGAACAGCCCAGAGAAGTGGGTCTCTGTTCTTGTCCTGGGCAGACTGGGTCTGTTCCAGCACCGATTCCCATACCGGACTCGCCGCCTGTACGGAAACCGCCATGCTGGCCGCCGTCTCGCAAGGTGGTGCTGCAATGGAGGTTTATAACGCTTAATACTTGCAGCGGTTTCTGTTAAAGTAGAGCGTTGAGTCAAGCAACCCCGTCGCTGTTTTTCTTTAAACAAAAACAAAACTTGAGAACAAAACAGAATATAAAATGGTGGAAAATGGGCAAGAAACTGTGCTTTGGAAATTTTCTAATTTTCTAGTTTCTTTTTTACCCTTTTGAGAATTGAAGAGCATGTGAAATTTCAAATTTAGCCATACGTATATATGTGTGATTGCTTTCAAAATAAAGGGTCCTCTTTTAATTTTTCACTTTCATCTTAAAAATCATATTTTTATAGGGGCAAATAGTATTACATAATTCCTTCCTCTAGAATTGTCCTTTTATAATCTTTTTTACATTAAATTTATGGAAATTTTTAACATAAATGTAAAACTTGGTAGCAGTAATAGTTGATTTAACTTGAAAACTTTCCTACATACAAATTGGACAATGACAACCAAACATTCTTTTTGTTTTCCCTTGGGATCACAAAATCCAAAACATATGACCAACTCTAAGGTTGTATGATTTGACCTTGTCCAAACAACTCACCTAGAAGACCAAACATAAATAACCTGGAAGACAAAGAAATTACAGATGTGAACTGAAAATAGGGCAGTCAACTGCCACGGTTGCAATCTTTGCTCAAGTCCAGACACCAACACTTGTAATCAGATATAGAGATCTCATATAGTTGATCTGGGGTCTTCTTATCCAGTTCCGTTGATCGAAAAGAATCAAAGCCGCAGTTGGCTTTTCCATCACCAAGTCTGGCCATATGTTGATGGTCTTGGCTGCGCATTCGTTTGTACAGTCTCATCACAGATATACAATCTTCGTAAGGGTCGTGGATTCCTGACTGGATATCGTACCTGTAAAACAATACACCGTGATGCTAGTGAAGAAAGGGAGTAGAGAGAAAAAAGAATATACAGAGGAGCAGCAATAGCAAATTTATTTGATCTAAAATTATAATGTAGATCCTGAAATAACAACTTGCCCTAGATATGTTTTGGTAAGACGCTTCAGTGAGTGGCTAACAAGATTCGTTTTCAACAACGGACGGTATTTTGCAGTGTCCCTGCACAATAGAAAAATGCCAGTGTAATGGAAGACATTTCTGCATATCTGCATCTTAAGAAGGTTAAAGATATGAAAAATAAGATAAAATAAATGTTCCTTCAGAAAATTCAAAAGTGATGAATAAATAAAGCATAGGATTTAATGAGTCATAAAATTTGTAAAGGATATCCAATTGCCCCTATTGTACTAATGTGTTGACGCTTGCCATTAATCAGTTATATGTTAATATCAAGGCATGTTTCACCTAGAAGTGAACTAGGTTATGCACTCGCTTCATTGATAGCCTTTGAAATAGTTCAATCTACCTCTGCAGATGGCTGGGATATTTCATCCTCAAACACTCCAAATCATGCTGTATGCCATGACCCACAAGAAGCCTAGCCATCCCTCCATCTGGGGGTATCCTTCCAACAGACTCTCCATTGTGTAGTATTTTCGTGATTTTATCTTGCACTTCATTAAGTGGCATGGCATCTCTCAGATGGTCTTCCGTTAGCCCGGTTACTTCATATCTGAAAATAAGAATGAAGGCAAGAGAGGTAGTTAGTTCCTCTTTAAAAAAGACTTTTTAAAAATCAAAATGGAGCAAATGAATACCTGTAATCAGTGACAGGAGTTTGGGGTTGAACATAAGTATGCAAAATTATATTCTCATCTTCATCAACAAGGCACACCCTAGCACAAAGGTCAATTGATCCATCACTTCCACCACCTACCATTTCACAATCCATAGCAACAGCCCTTTGAACTTTACCATTTTGCATTTCATCCATGATTGAACTGACATTAGACTCTATACAAGGTGTGATCTCTGTTCCCTATAAGTTGTAACAACAACATAATATTTAGATTAGATCAAGTTATGACTTAAAACATGTTATAATATAGTATGGAATATATATGCGTTGTGAAAGGCCCGATACATAAGTTAATCATCTAGTTTCAACTTCGACCAAAATGTACTTTTTCCTTATTTTCACTATTCATTTGACACAGAACTCAGAAATGAGACATCCAAAATACAAAATCAGCAAAAATATTATAGACAAAAGGGACGAGGGCTAGCTAAAGCTCTATAAGTAATAAGTTTCTATATTAGCACTTTAATACTTTCACAAAGCTTACTTACAAGGGGAACAGGAGCTATTAGGCGGCACATTTGCTTGTGTTCATCAAGGGCAGAGGGACTATCCAAAACTCTTAAACAATAATTGCAACCTCGTTCCGCAAAAATCTTTGAACAATTTGTTTTCGATAATGGATCTACACAGAATGAAAGAAATCAGAAAATGACATAATAAAAAAATTGACAATTGAGAATGAACATGCAGATTATCTTACTATTAATATGTTCTCTCACTGATTCAAAAGATTTGCAGTGCTTTTGACACACCCAACATCTAGGTTGATGAACTGAATGGTACGAGACTTTCATGTGCTCTATAAGATGCAGCTTTCTATTAAATTGTTGATAGCATGCAGGGCATTTGTGCCTGTAAGAGAAAATAAGCAACAATGAAACATTTACTTTAATGACGCGTTTGGTACATAAGGAAATAGCTTAATTATTACATGAGTTTCAAAATAGCTTGTCTAATACAGAGAAGAATTAGTATAACTCTGAACATGAAGTTAGAAAGATGAGTAAAAGCCCAAGTAAAAACTAATACCCATTCAAATTAAGCAATATATTCCATATCTTTATTCAAATTATGCCATGTGAGTGGCTAAAAATTACCTAGTTAAGGTAGTTTATTACTTACTACCTCATGTACTAAAACATGAGGAAAAATTAACACTCCAACCAAATGTAGCATAAGTGCATTATAAGAACACCCAATGGATCATCATCATCAAACAAAGACAATATCATCTTAACGATCCAAATAGAGAGAAAATCTTTCAGAGTGTTGCAAGAACAAAAAGCTACTGAAGCATCAAGTTACAGTATCATACTTTAATCGGCTTAACTATACTTGCTTATTCTCTATGTATACTTAAACTCGGTGTCAATCAATAGAAGAAACAACAAAGCAAGAGGTTAGGGGAAGAAAAGTTAAACTTTTTCAACACTGTACCTGAGAAAGTAGCATTAAGCAATTAACTAAAAACCCAGAAGGAAGAGAAGCAAAGGGCTCCCAAAATTTACGAGAACAGAAAGGAACTAAGTAAATGTGTTACTTTCTTTAGTACCCAGAAGCACAAATCAACTAAAAGCGTAGTAAGTGAACCAATGACACATCCCCCCCCCCCCCCCCCCAATATTTTCTAAGCATCCAAACATAACTCATAAATATATGAGCAGCGATCAGAGAAGAAAAAAAAAAAGGAGAGCTTTAAGATATCACGAAAGGAACGGAACCTTTGGGTTTGGGGTTTCGGAGGATCGGTGTAGGAGGCCATCGGAATCAGCACCAGAGATCACAAAATAAAAAAACAAAAGACGAGAAATTTCCCGGTATATAAAAACACGTGATTTGAAGGTTTTGGACCCTCTTGGTGGAAGGAAATACGATGCCGTTTTGAAGGCGACTGCCATATAAACAGGCTAGACTACACCATTAATCACTTAACTATTGCATCTTTCCTATTTTAACCATCGAAATAATTATTTTAACAAAACCGTCATTAATATTATGTTAGTATTTTGGTGACTGATATATAACAAATGTATTATTTAGTTTATTGGTTAAATATTCAACTCATTACTTTATTTTCATTTTAATATAATTTTAAGTTAACATAAATAAAAATTTTATTGAAATTTTTACAAATATTTAACCAATCTGGTTCGATCGATTGCCCTTTTGGGGGTTATAATTTGATCAGTGAGTGATTGCCTTGAATATTGTAACTTCTGGAGAATAAATACTAAAGTTTCCCAAATTGGTATTCATCATCCTATGTTCATACTCAACAATGGACATTTCACACCATGCATCTTACACAAACCAACATCAATTTGTGTATTTAGAAACTATTTGAAGCAAAAGGGTCTTAAACCAGAGATTAAAAGTACATGAATTAGTCATCGAATGCGTTTCAGCCTCCCCGAGCTTCTCTTCTTGTGGCATCATGAAGCAATTCAATGTCGACTCCTTCCGGAGGTAGCTGGACATATCTCATGACCGAGCCTCTGATAAAACAGTTCCTCACTGAAAGCTGTATACAGAAATAAACACACCGGTTCAGCCGGTCAATGCCAGACACAACACAATCAGACAAGAAATAGAAAAATGTGTTAAACCACAACCTAGCGAAATCTATATCATAAATGATCAACAGATTCTATTCGTGCTTGACATACAACGAAATCGCTGCACTTGTAAACAGTGATATTGAGTTTGACAGGTTAATCTGGATCTAACATAGAACCTATCTTTCCCAGCAGCAAACAAGTTGGATTACATTGCTAATCTTTTCCCAAGCATCATGGGGGTAAGATCAATTGCTATATGGAGACATTTGAATCAGTGAATGATCAATTCCTTTCAGAAATAGTATTTATCATAATTTCATTATGGTTTAACAAAAATTTATCAAAGTCGTTAAGAAATAAGAATGGGATAAAATTGTAACCAATCTTACCAAAATTTGGCCTGATTGGTAACATCACATTACCGAAGAGAAAGTTGCAGAACCAAATAAGATAATATGATCAACGAATCTTACATTTCTGCGGGTAATGTAAGATATCCCAATCCCAACGTCCATATTGGTTCTTAAAGTTGAGTCAAATCCAATGGCAATATTGAGATGAAAATCTCAGGTAATACAAAATAATGACATGAATTTTTTTCAGGTAATACATACATAATATTGACAAGGCATATTTTGTAGTACAAAGTGCAATGTTCCTGAATCCACTTTTCTTACTATTGCCCCATAATCATGGGTAAAAAAAATAGAAATAAGACCCTACATGATAAAATGATCATTACCATAGCACAAGGCAGAGACATACCATACCATTCATGCAAAGCAAAAAAAGTACAGAGACATGGACAAAGGGAATCAATTTTAACAGAGATCAAGCATTTTAGAAGCAATAAAGTAATGGAAAATGATAATTTAAACTAAGATTTTGGTTTCGGAGTTTCGGTGTTGAAAAGGAAATCTTTACCGGAATCCCTCACCATGTATATATAAGTAAAACAATGGATAAATTATGTAGCTGTATTTGTAAGGCACACAATGCCAACGGTAATTTTTATAACCCCTAAATTCAACTTCCATTATTCTCATGTTTACCCAATTTCTGTTTCTTTCTAAAATGGAAGAGTAGAGACTAAAAAGAACCCTAATTTTTATAACCCTATCTTTAAAGTAATTCCTTGATACAACCCCAATGATAATCAGAACAAAGGAGGCGGAAAGTATACCATGTGAGGATACTTGTCTTGATCGACAACCCTAGTGTTCTCGAGCTTGATATTGAGGTATTGATCAACGGAGTGAAGGGTTCCTCTAATTGCTAAATCATTCTTCAGCTCCACCGTCACTTCTCTTCCCACTAAGTCCTTGAAATACGAAAAGAACAACTGCAACCCCCCAACAATGCAAGGAACGACGAGAAAATTAGAGCTGAGTCCATCGGAATTTAGGGGAAATAGTTATGAAAACTGAATTTTACAAAAACTTGAAATAAAAAGATCTTGGGCACCAGATGCAGGGAAAAGAGGGAAAGAAGAAGAACAGTTACCATGATTTCGATCCTTTCTCGTTGCAACAATATATAACCCAGGAGAGAATTTGATAGAGCGTAGCCCTGCCCTTTACCAAAACTGAGTTGTACTTGTACGACGGAGTTACAAAAGAAAGCCGATGAGCTACTACTCAGTTACTTAATTACGGATATAGCCTCATATTTCATACCGGAGAATGGGTTTTCCGACCTTTTCATTAGCACAATTTTATTATTTAAAACTTATTTAGTACTCCATAAATTATGAATTTACTTTCAGAACTTAAGGATACATCAAATGTAAAAGAGATGAGTTGTATTAAATAACATTTATATATTAAAAATTAAAAAATGATAAAAGACAGATGTTGATTACATCAAAATGTTTGATTGGTGAAAAATATTAAAATAGAAATAAAAAGAAGTATTATGAATGAATATATCTTTTATTCTTAAAATTTTAATTTTATAATTTTTTAATATTGATTCTTATATTATTTTTTGAGTTTAATGTTTATAATTTAACTTTAAACCCTAAATCCTAAACTTTAAACTCTAAACCTTAAATATTTAGTGTTTAAGGAGTTTAAGATTTATAATTTATCGTATATAATCTAAAATTTGTAGTTCAAAGTTTAAGAATTCGTGTTTAGAGAAAGTATATTTACATTGATACAAATATGTAAAAATTATTGAGGGTTAAAGATTTTAATTTTAAGGTTAAAAATTCTCTCAAAATATTAGTGATTGATTTATTTTTTTATACGATAAGTGCCTAAAATTTTATTTTTAATTTAAAATCAATTAAGGCTCTGATTAAAAGAGCTAGAGACACTTATTTTAGAAGAAAAAAAAAACACATTAAGTGTTTATTACAAAAGATATATAATTTGAACACTTATTTTATAATTAAACCTTTATTTTTTTAAGGCATACTAAACATGTCAAAAAGGTAAGACATGAAAGAGCTGCACTTCTGAAACACTACTCATTTCCAATACAAAGCAAACATGGAGACAACAAATGAACAACTGCATTTACATCAAACGCTTATACAACTAGCAACCTTTTCCCCCCCTAATACTAGAAAAGTATACTTTCATTTTCTTTGACTAGAAAAAGTTGCTACCACTATAATCGTTGCTTCACCCGCCTACCATAGGCATCACTTCCGTCGAGGATGGCTTCATTACCATGTCTGCATACTATCACTGGGTGTTCATTTACTCTACCCACATACTCCAATAGCTCACTCAAGACACTCGGGCAACTTTCTTTCAAGTACTCAAATCCATCAGTTTGCATTACAGCTGAAAAATAAGGGGAGGGGAGGCGAGGTTAAGTCCAACTTCAATCTATCTTTCATGTACTCAAACCAATCAGGTTCGAAAAGGAGAAAAGACAAACACATCAACTCCGATCCGACTAAGAGAACTTACAACCAGAATGCTGACTATGGGATAAAAAACACATGGATATTTATAAAATTCGTTCATCAAATCCTTTTTTTATTGCAACAAGCTTTGACTAAAGCAATATGCAGTCATTACCCGCAGAAATCCCATATGAGGAACTCAGGATAGCTGTATGAACAGTTGAAACACCCAAGCTCACAACAGAAGACAGCATAATAAATAAAAGCATGTAATAGACCCTAAGCATTTGTTATGTCTGTTTTCAAGAAGAATGGTCACATGATTGTGCTACGTGGAACTTCAAGGTCAGACCAGCTTTGATTGCATTTAGCAGTGGCATTTATGACCTGTGTATTACAGTAACTAGCAAGGCCTAACTTAATAAATGTCGAACCTATCAAAGTTCCAACCACTCTGTGAGGCTGAAAAACAAGAGTCCAGACTGAAGGAGCTACGAGACTATATGCTAGGCTTCTATGTAAAAACAATTCCCGCCAATTTGGTTCCAGTCCATGATTTCAATGATTACAAGAATACAAAACAAAGAACCTTGGTCCAACTGATATTTAGCATAATCAATCGCATCTTTATGACTAACTAATACTTTATATTTATACCAGATCCTGATGCAAGGTCAATGCAAACATCAAAACAAAAAGAGACTCACCCCTTAGATTTTCAGGCATTGCAACAAACTTGAGGCACACAGCTTTAAGCAGGAAACAATGGTGTTGCTCAGCCAAAGCCAATGTAGTTGCTACAGTGTTAATGGCAATACCCTCACAAAGGTTAGCCTCACATATTAATCGCAGCCTATCTAGTCCATACCTATCTGCAGCTGCAAGCAGATGCTGAGACATCAAAGTAGAGGCCCACTTTGAGTTGAGACCAATGAGCTCTTCCATGTCAGGAAGAGAATCCCAGTATATAAAATGAAGCAGGGCCTGAAAAGTACAAAGAGGGCATACAGAAAATACTTCATCAGTAATCAACAAAGATTACATCTTATTAACAGCCATTTTGCTTTTGCTTGACAAGAAAATTATTGATGACTTCAAGCATGGCATGAATATCACAGTTTTCAGAAACATAAAGAAACACACAACCATGAATTGAGTAATATCAGGTAAAATCACTGGCCAGCCACATGTGTATTACATGAAGCAATAACTAAAAGCTCAAATCAATACAGACTATGATTCTGGTTTCTGACTACTAAAATCAACCACCCCAGCATATAGATTCTATTGCAAAGTTCCCATTAACAACTTATTCTCAGAAGGCATGCTATCAACAGAAAGTTTCCATCAAGGATAATGTCAGTGCAGGCTATAACAAGTAGGATGAGCTTTAATCCTACATATGAGGAGGCGGTGTTGTACTGAACCTTAAAAACAGGAGCTTCCATATCTTCAATTTCTATTTGCTCTGTATTATGATCCTTCATTGGACCAAAAAGTTGAGCTCTAAACACAGGTGAACGAGCAGCAAGTACCAACTTGTGGGCCGGAAAGACTTCCCCGTCAACTTCAAAGCTTACATCAGTTCCCTTTCCACGTTCTAGTAGTTGTCCAAAATGATGACCAATGTTTGAAGGTGGAACAGCTATGGAATAAATCTTAGGACCCTCTGTATGTGACTTCACAACACCAACACTACAGTGAACAGAGAGGCAATCATCCTTGAGGTAGTCTGATTGTTCCAGTAGACTTCTTTTGAAGAATCGTTTATATCCCCTGCATCAAATCAAACTAATTACTTCACTACTCTCACAAAAAGTTTTAATATAAAAAGGGAAGGGAAACAAGCAAACAAAATAATCCATGTAGCAAACAATCAAACTGGAGGCATCTTGCAAAATATTAAAAGAAATTTAAAACTTAAACACCAGCCACCCCGGCTTCTCTTGGTGTCAACTTCTTTTGATGTCCAAAAGTATGACACCAAGAGAAGCTCGTTCCTCAAATTCTCCTCCTAGGTCCCTACGGCTAGGAACCAACACTAAGCTCAAAACTCAGGAGGCCAGGACACACCCTTTGTGAACCTGGGAACTACAAATTACAAAACACAAGAACACAAACTAACCCAACGTGCAGTTCTTGCCGGGCAGCAACTCCATAAAAAATTACAAAAGAACAACAAGAACCATGACTAACACATAAAACCCTCAAAATCAACCAAAAGTTCAAGCAATCCAATTCATAATGTAAAACCCGAAATACCACCCACCCTAATTCAAGCAAAAAGCCAAGTCAAAGACCTATCCAGTGCGAAACGAAAAATTACCACATGCTTCCGCGATACTTAAGCGCATAGGGTCCACTTTCAAGCGTCCTCCCAAAATGGCTATGCACCCTATGCATCTCTTTGCCGCTTTGATCCAAAAGTGTGAGCTCAAAAAGCGCCCTGACGTCGGTCCCCTCGCTCGCCAAAGCAATAAACAACGAAATGTAGGCGGCATTGTCTTCGGGGTTCTTCCCATCGGGATAGAAATATACCGCCCACAAATATCCACCCACCATGAACGTGTCTGAAGCTATGTATTTGCCAACCCCCGATCCTTTCGACAGCGAATACCCCGTAATCTTGAACTGATGCGACCCGTTCACCGTCTCCGTCACCGACTTCGACACCGTGGAGTCACTTACGGAGGAAGACGAGGACGGTGTCGACGTTTCCCGTGGAACCCTCCCCATATTCCCCAAAAGAAATAATTATTAATCTCCTCCACCCGAAATGATGGCTTTTAGGCAACTTTCTTCTCTGTTATACCCGATAGTGATTTCGCTGAGGGAAATGGCTTGTTTCTTTTGAGAAAATTTAGCGGTCCTTCAATTTTTCTGTTATTATGGGATGAATTTCTTCTAGGTTTCGACGAGAGAGAATAAGGAGAAAGGATAAAGATGAATGAAGAGGGTGACTGTATATATGGGATTAGGGTGTTTATAAAGCGAGTCGTTAGTGGGTAATATTTAAATCGGGTTGTATTTAATTTATTGTTTATTAAAATTATTTTTATTTTTAAAATATTTTATTGTTCAATTCCACTTGTTAATCGTTAAATTAATTAAAAATTATATTATTTTTAAATTAAAAAATAAAATTTAATAATATTATATGAGACTTAATATTAAAATAAATTAATAAATTTAACTAAAAATATTAAAAGAATGTATAAAATATCTTTAAATTTTAATTTTTAAATTAATAGTATATGATATACCAACATGTTAAAATTAAAGTAACAATGCACAAATTAATAATTATTATGTGGATTTAATTTTTGAATGAAATAATTTTAAAGAAATTACTAAAAAATATTTTAAAAAATTAATGAGTTGCTTGTAAACTTATCGAATTGAGTTATTGAACTTGTTAAGATCTCGAGTTGAATTAACCCTAATCGAACATTTGTCGAATTGTGACCGAGTCGAGTTCAAAAAACTCACGAGCTACTCAACTCATTAAACACCTTCAAGAATATTATATTTGTATATACAGGATGGTTAGGAGTTTAATGGTTATAGATGTTCATCCGTTTATCTTCGTATAAATTTGAATCTTGATATTCTCATAAATGTTATTGTAATTAAGGGTAATAATGAACCTAGCAAGCCCGAGTCTAGTCAAGTTAGGCTTGGGTTCGAGGCTTGGCGAGTTCAAAATTTTAGGCTCGAGCTCAACTCGAAAACAATACTATAGAGCTCCGCTCAAGCTCATGCTCGAAGCTCGTCAGGCTCAACTCGGCTTGGCTCAAAATAAATAATTTTAATATATATTTTTTATATAAAAGATGAGGTTTCGTTAAAAAAACTCTTTCATAACCAACACCAAAATAAAATTCAACGTTGAGAAAGGGAAAAAATATCCAAAAAGTAAATTAATCCAAATAACCACAAAATATTGTTATAATAGGAACACATAATATTTAATTTATTTTTAGTGAATTTTATCTAATTTATGTTATTATTTTTATTTTACTAAAAATTATTTCTAATATATATATATATATATATATATTCTAAGTTTGTTCACGAACTTTTCGAGCCAAGTTTGGATTGACTCAGCTTAGCTTGTAAAGATCTTGAGCCGAGTCCGAGACTAATTCAAACTCACTTGAATCGAGTTTTGATCGAGCCAAACTCAAATAGCTCACGAACCGATCAGACTCATTATTGTTCCTAATTATAATTCTACCTAATACAAAGTATTTGTCTCTAATTTTATATGCTTTGACCCAAGAAGACTCATGTTGTTTGACCTCTTTATTTTCAAGTCAAAGAGTTCCTTGACTTGTGTCTTGAAAATCCTGTCCCTCTCATTTCCTCTACAACTAAATCCATTAAAAAGGACGACACAACATAAATTTGTTAGTTCGATATTGAATGGGATGATAAATGATCGACTCATCAAGACACAGCTACCGGTCAGGTCAGTGTTTATGTGACAATTCTGATTTTAAATTTATGAAACGAGGAAATATATATTTTAATATATAAAAGCAATTTAAAGATTTAATTTAATATTTGAGATTTTTTTTAAAATAGTATATAAATAAATAAAATACTTAAAAGTACTTTTTTAAAATATTAAAAACTAAAGTTTTATGTTTTTAAAATACTTTTTGGAAACAAAATGGAATCTCGGTCTCGGATATTATTTCTCGAAGTGAAATGATTAAAAAAATAAGAGATGTAAAATATCGGTTTAATATTGTTTTTAAGGATACAGTGAGAATTGATTTTAAAAAGTGATTTAAAAAATATTTTAAAAAGTATAAAAAAAACATAATATAAACAAATATAAATAAATTATTTTATTTAAAATTATTTTTGAAAAAAGTTAAAAACTATAGATTTAATTTTTTTTTTAAAAAAATTAAACCAAATTAAAAAAATATTTTAACCTAAAAAAATATCTATTTTTTATTATTTTTAATTTTAAAATTATTTTTAATTCTAAAATACTTTTAGAAAACAATATAAACGGAAGAAACCGAAGTTGTGAATTTGCATGGACAATGAGATTATGTATGATTTGAAAGGGCTGTAGACGAGACGAGTTCGAGTCTGGTCAAGTTCGTCTCGACTCTAAAATAGTATTATTAAATTTGAGTTTGAGGTTCGGCGAGTTTAAAATTTTAAATTTGAGCTCGGTTCAAAAACAATATTATTATTGGGCTCGGCTTGGACTCGAAGCTCGTAGAGCTCGCTTGGGCTCGTCAGGTTCGGCTCAACCCAAAATAGATAATTTTATTATATTTTTATATAAAATATAGGACCTCGTTAAAAACTCTTTTTATAACCAACACCAAAAATAAAATTCAATATTGAGAAAGGAAAAAAGTGTCAAATTTATTTTAATTAATTTATTTTTAGAAGATTTTTAGTATTTTATTTTATTGTTTTTCTTTTGCTAAAAAGATTACTTTTAGTTATATATAACATATATATAATTTAATATTCATGAGCTTTTCGAGCCGAACTTGAGTAGGCTCGATTCGTTAAGGTTTCGAGTTAAATCCGAATCCGAATCGAACTCACTCGAGCTAAATTTTAACCGAATCGAACCCGAGTAGCTCACGAGTCGGTACTTGGCATTATCACCCCCAGCTGTAGGCCTATTTTTTTTACCACTGTCTTTCTAAGAGTAATATTTTAATGAGGCATATTTGGTAAATAAAAAATATATATTATACTCCAAAGAAATAACCTCGAGAAACATGAGGTGCTAGATGAATATATTTTACTCTTGTCAAACGATTTTAAACAAATAAAGAAAAGAACAATATTTTGATACGTAAAATACACATAAATATGTTAAAATTAGTATTCGGAAGTTTATGGCTTAAATATTAAGTTTAAAACTTAAAGATTAAAATTTAGAGTTGAAATATATATTATATTCGTATCTTATTTAAAATTAGTAATAGAGATAGTTAACGAGTTGAGCAGTTGGTGAATTGCTTGAATTCAACTCGTCAAAACTCAATAAAAACTCAATTCGGATTGACTTGATTCAAACTCGAACTTGACTTGATACCTTAACGAATGGAATCGAGTAAAGTTTAACTCGACTCAATAAGTTCACGAGCAGCTCGTTAATTGTTTAAAATAGTTTTTAATAATATATTAGTTTGGTGTATTTATGGATTGTTACTTTCGAATTTAGATTTTAAAAGTGTTTTAATACATCCTATTGATATTTTTGGTTAAATTTGTTAACTTAGTTCTTCATATAGTATTATTAAATTTTACTTTTAGTTAAAAATAAATAAGTTTTTTATTGAGCTTAACAAGCAACAAATCGAGCTTAATGAGCTACGAGTCGAGTTGAGCAAAAAAATATTTTAACGAGTACGTTTCAAAAATACTTTTAATGATCTTAACGATTCGAGTCGAACAACAATATTTTTTAACGAGTACGAATTGAGCACTATTCAACTCCTAATCGACTCCCTCAATAAATACCCCTAGTTAATATTATATTATTAATTTGATATAAATAAAGCCCAAACCCATAAATAAATGAAGTCCACAAATATCTATTTACATATATAAGAATATTTATTTACATATATACAACTCAAAAGGCCCAATTTAGACCCAATATAATTATTATAACCCTTTCTCGCCCATTTATTTTATTTTATCAAATTCAAAATATGACGAAAAGAATGTATAAATAACAGAAATTAAATATATAATTATATAAATTTTTACTATTAATTACTCTTTATTAAATTTTAACGCGTGTTGTTATATTGAGATTATTTATATAATTGAGCAGTCAAACTATCATAATTAAAAGTAAAATAATCAGATTAAAATTAATCTTATAATTAAATAATCATTCGAGTAATTTATCCTTACCGATAATAATAACAAATTTGGGGTGTGTAAATTCAAATACGAGTCTGATCCAAAATTTCGGATATCTAAAAATTTGGATCGGATCACCTAAATAACAATCCATATTCAATCTGAAAAAAAAATTGTTATCCAAAAATTTAGATCAGATATTTGGATATCCGAATTTATGAATTATTTTATTTATTTATTTATTTTAATTTGACAATCATATTCATAGAAAATTTAGTTTTATGAATAAAATAACCATCAATTATTGAATATAACAAGATTTTTATCCATGAAAATTTTAATTTTTTATATATAATAAGTAAAAATATCGAATATAACAATATTTATATTTATAAAAAATTAAATTTTTTGGATATTTATAACAATATTTTTATCTATAAAAGTTGTGTGATAATTCATATTTTTTTTTTATTTTTTAATATATATACTTATTTTAGGTGAAATTAATTCAACTAAAATTTTAAATAATTCAATTAATTTTAAATTATAAATCATTATATTCAGATAATATCATATTTCGGTTCAAGTTTGAAATGTAGTGATGTAATTGAATCGTTTCATTCCCATGATGTCTTTCAATTTCACCCCCCCAGATTCTGAATCAGATTCCCTGTCCATTTCGCACAAACTTTTCGCCTGTTTCCCAATGCTTTCCCTGTCAGAAAAAAACAGAACAGAACAGCAACGAGATCTGTCCTTCATGAATTCTCCACATTTGGTTCACATGAGAAAAACAAAGCATTGAAATGTAAGAGAATTTGATACTAACACCACCTGCAAAGATACAACACTAAACAACCTGAGTTTCATTGGTATAGAATCTACACTAAAAAAATGACATAAATAGTACGTTTGTCTTATAATCGTGTCTTTATTTTAAATTAATGAATTTAAAGTTTAAGGTTAAAAATTATGGTTAGGATTTAAAAAATTATAAATCGGATGTATTTTTAAGAAGTAAGATTTAGGATGTAAAAAATTAAGGTTAGAATTTAAAAATTAATTTTTAATAAGAGGGAGGAATAGGATTTTTCTACTAAAAAATTGTGTAAAATGAGTTCCTTTCAATTCTAAAATTGGATACAATGATCCTTCTAAAAAATGAGCATTTCAGTCCCGACAATTCTCAACGTGAGCAATTAAAGACAATTAATCACAATGTTAAGTTTAAAGTTTTGGTCGAGATAATAAAAAATTTAATCTTATATATTTATACATTATATAAATTCAGTCTTAATTCTAAAATCATGATCAAACATATTGGTAAAATTTTGTATAGTTTTGGAATCAAGAGAACCGGTTGTTCTATGTTTTTGAAAGGGACCAAGTTGTCAAATTTTAAATTAAGAGGGACCTAAGAAGTGATTTTACCAAAATGAAATACTATTACTATTCATTTTCCTACTTTACAAGGAGTATATAACTGTGTTTTGGGTTGGTATCCAACTCAAAAACATACACCCAAACCACTAATCCATGGAAATGAAACAAAGAACCTCTCCCAAGGGTGTATGTCAGAAAATTTCTTTCACCACCCTTCACCGGAGTATCACAAGCCCTGCACAACCAACAACAACCGTCAAACATGCTCCAGCTCCACCGTTGCCAAACTCTGTGAAGCTGGCAGCGCCACACTTACCAGCTAAACCTGCAAACGGTGATCAAGGAGGGGCGATTCCCATCAACTTTGTCTATTCCACCACCACCACCACCACTACCACTACCACCTCTTCCCCTACTCCGACCGAGAAGCCAAAGAAGGAAGAAGCTAAGAAACCAACCAAGAAGTATGCTTCATTCGATGAATTTATAAAAGAAACCAAGAAGAGGATTATGTCGGACGATGATGATGATGATTTGGACATGGTGGTGGTGGAATTTGGTATGAATCATCATTTTTCCAAGTAGAATTTTGCTTCACTTGACAGAGACATGTTCTTGGACAGCAATGAACAAACTGGAGTTTCTCCGTATATGTCTGTATTTATACAATGTATACGACGAGTGTTTCTCTACAAATATATACTATTTGTTATTGATTCAATAAGTTAATACTTAATAGGTCAAATTATGATTTTGTCCCTATGTTATAATCAAATTTAAGATTTAGTTTTTCTACTTTAATGTTACTATTAGTTAGTCCACATTAAACTACAACAGAAGTCACTTAAATATGGGTATGATTATATTTGGTCACCTAATTATTAAATGTTATATTTGGGTCACTTATTTATGGCTACGGTTATAATTGAGTCACTTAATAATGAGTAAGTTTATGTTTGGGTCACCTTCATATTTAAAAAAAAGTATATCAATTTGGTCATTTTCTTCCAAATTACTTATATGCCCTCGTTAACATTAGAGTACTTCATTTAAAATTATTAATTAATCTAATAAATAAATTGATAAACTTTTTTTAAATGTGAAGGGTGACCTCAAATGTAACCAGACCTAAAATTGAGTAATCCAAATGTAGCCTTAACTAATTGTGTGACCCAAATATAACCTTACCCATAATTGAGTGACCTAAATGTAACTTTTAATAATTGAGCGACCTAAATATAACTATCCATAATTGAGTGACCTCCACTATAGTTTACTCTTTCTTGTATTAGTGTAAAAGTTAAACCTATCTCGCAAATGATAAGTCCAAAACATAATATCATTAGAAATTTGACAAGAATAATGAGTTATATTAACAATTTAGACCAACTAATGACACTAAAATGGACTATATCGCAAAATTTAGGATAATAGAGAGACCCAAACCATAATTTGACCATTTAACAATGATGAGTAGGGGTGGGCAATACCGGGTACCCGGTTAATTTAAATAGAATTGGTCTCGGTAACCACCAGTTCCTGAAAATTAGAATCAGTATCGGTCTCGGTCACACCGGGTCCTAAATTTTAAAAACCGGTTCCGTTACTAGTGGAAACTGGTTCCAATACCGGGTACCCGGTCAATTAGTTTATTCTTAAAAAAATTGAGTAATTGAAGAAAAAAAATCAACCACCAATAATAATATTAAATAATAAAATTAGAACATTATAAGCTTGAAAATTAAAGTTTTAAAATTAGTCATACTTATAATATTTATACATAAAGAGAAAGTTTGATAAGAAAAATAAACAAAAGAAAACAAATACCAGATATTAGGTATTGGTCCCGGTTCTATTAGGTACCCACCGGGTATCGAGTCCAAAATATCAAGATTCAGTTCCGCGACCTAAATTTTGGATCCAATCTCGATTTCACCAGAACTAATATCAGATAAAAATCTATCGGATTTTATCGGATCTAAGACCAGGACCAAATAATTAGATTTTTTTGATGAAAGAGCCAACTCAGGTTGTTTCTAGGATTCAAAAGGAAAAAAAAAATGAGAGAATCCTACAGCCGGGACATCATTATTAGATTTGTCAACAGTCGATCTTATAATTGGACTTCCGAAACTCTATCTTAGACCAAATTACATGAGTTAGGACTCAAATTATTCAAGACATGAGCCATTGCTTTAAGACTCAACCCACATCTTTCCTCTTTAAAAAAATAGATTGGGTTTTCAACATTATGCCCATCTTTTCTTTGTGTCAGCTGCCTCTGTCATCGAGTATTTTTATTTCGAGTCGAATTATTTAATTTTTTGAGTCGATTCGAGTTTTATTTATCCCTACTTAAAACCATACAAAACCCTTGTGGGAAATAAATAAGAGACCTTTGGGTTGTCTGAGGGAGCAGAGTTGATGCATTGTCTTTGCCCCTCAGACCCCAAACCCCAATTAAATTAAGTTTTGACCTTAAGAACTATGATGCAGCTGCTGACCAGACATGCACGAGTTGTTCTCTTCTCCATGTCCAAACTCTGACCAAACTACACATCTAAATCTAAAACACATAATCTTTCTTTAATCCAGTATTATGATTGTTTAGTCTGAATCCAAAAGTCAGATGCTATGAAGCCAGATGCAGTTAATTATAAATAAGCAAAAAAGCTGCTGTCAAAGCTAGGAGATCATGCTGATGGTCCTAACTAAACATGCAGCAACTTCCAGTATTTTTTTTATTTAAAAATGTTTTATTTAGTTTCTAAAATAATGAATAATAAAATGTACACGTCATGAGTTTCCTTTTGTTTTGTTTATTTAGATAAATTAATCAGTAAACAAATAGTTTAATACGAATCAGTTAGTTGATGATCACATGGTAGCTGCTGTCACTCAGATTCTGGGGGTTTAGAAATAAAAATGGTTAAAGCCGGTTCAAAGTCAAACATAGAAATAAATAATAATAAACTTTATGCCAAACTCTATGATTTTAAAGATATGTTTTTTAAAAGATATTTTTATCTTTGAAAATATATATTATGGGTCTTCTGTAAATTTATTTTATTTTTTCTTATAATTTATTAAAATCAAACTGTTTTTATCATGTAATTTTTTTAATCAGTTACAGTGTTATAGTAGTATATGTTCTAGAGTATATTCTCAACAATTAAATATTGATCGCTCAAACACAATGTTGACATTACTGGTGCTCGAACCCGTAATCTCTAAAAGCAACAACCGTTCCTTTAACCACTGAGATTAGACGGTTCGTGTCATCCCGTAAACATTTAATTCAATTTATTTGTGATCTTTTTTCTCAAGAGTCTCTATACGGTTACTAATCTTATATATATCCAAAATCTTTACGAATGGTTGATTTGTAGGGATGGATAAGAGTTGAATTTATGATCTACCCAAAAATAATTATTATAAACCTTTATTTAACCTTAAAGTTGTATATTTAAACTCCATCTGACTTGACTTATTAAAAAAATTAATTTTAAGGATTTAATTATAAAAAAATCATTTTGAGGAATTAATTATAAAAAAGTAATTTTAAAGATCAAATTGTAAAAAAAATCAATTTTAAGAACTTAAGTATAAAAATATATAAAGAGAGATAATAGTACGACTATTCTTAAAAAATATAAAAAATACATTATTAATCGTAAATCGGGTCAAATCAGATTTTTTACCCTAAAGTAGTACAAAACTAACCTTACCCTTAAAAAAAATCTAACTCAATCCTAAACCAAAAATTTTAATAAAATAACCTAACTCAATTAAACCGAATCAGATTAAAATCTAATTGAATCGAGTAAAATAATCATCCCAACAACTTCTAACAATAAAAAACTTGAACAAAGTCCATAAACCCTTACCACTAGGTTGGGTCTTTAGAACAACAAATATTTGTATTTCTTGGACATTAAATTATTTGGTCCTTTTTCATATATTTTGGTGTACAACTTTTCTTTTACTTTCTTTTTCCTCGTTGGTTGGAGTTGGACTCTGAAAAAATAAAAATAAATAAATATGTTTTTTTTCCTCTTTTTCTTTACAATAAAAGATATTAATATATTTCTAAGACTTTTAAAATTGGAATCTTCTTTTTCTTTCTAGAATGTTGTGTTTATGCTGTGAAAAAGACAAGTTCAAATTTTACAACATTTATCTTTTTTTATTCACTGATAAAATCAGAAAAATTAAATTAATAAAATTGTAAAAATTTAAAAAGTTAATCAATTTAAATTAAGATATCGATTTTTTTTAAATTGATATAAATACTCTTTTAATGTTATTTTTTATATAAAAATTATTATCCTTTGACTAAAAATTATAAATTGAGTAAATGAATATTTGTGAGCTTCCATGCAAAATGAGAATCAAATAAAGCTGCAAGGAGGAAGAGAAAGAGGAAAAAGAAAAGGAATAGCTTTGGTTATCTTTGAAAAAAAAATATTATTTATTGCAAAGAAAGTGATATATCAGAACTTTATGGCATATTGATGTTTTTTATATATAATTTATTAATAAATTAATTTAAATTGAATAATATATAAATAATTCTTTTGATTTAATTTATATTATTAAAATTTAAAATTTTGGTCATTTTAAATTGAGAGGAAAAAAAGTTGATTCTAACATGTACTTGGGAAATGAAAAAAAGGGAGGTTATAAGTTGCATGGACCCGGCCACCAAAAACGAACCCTCCGTTGCCGAATTCAATGAGGGGAGGTTGGGCCCACGACACTTGTCAGTTCTTAGATCGAATCTGGCGAGGTAAATCGTGAGTTATTTGAGTTTGATTTAGTTAAAGTTTGGTTAAAATTTGATGATTAGACTCGATTCGAGGTTTTAACGAGTTGAGTTATACTACTTGATACTCAACTTAAAATTTGATACACGATTTTAACGAGTTTTTAAATATCATCTGATCGAGTCAATCAGATCAAATAATTTTGAATACCCCTGTTACACGAAAAATTTAATTTAAAAATTTGTAATTAAAAAAAATTAAAGAAACATCTAAAAAGAACTCGTCATCCTTTTTCTGACGTTTTCTTTAAATTTCTGTAAATAAATGGAGAAATTAACCAATTTGTTTAGTCCCAAGTCTTGTTGATCAATAAGACCATCAACAATGACATTGTTTTGGAAGAAAACAAAAATTCGAACACCAATTTTCTTCCTTAAGTCACCAGAAAAAAATATTGTCGGCCAATTTGAGGAAATAGACAGTGACAATTAACTTACAATTATTATTATTATTATTAATTAGTTAATACTGATTATTATTAATACTGATTACAGTAGTATCTGTTTTAGAATATAATATTTATTATTTGACATTAATCGCTGAATCACTCTATTAGTATTATTGATATTTAAACCTATAATCTTTAAGAACAACAACCGTTCCTTTAAACTTACGGTTATTTTTTTTAAAGGATCGGTAATTAATGAATTAAGCTCCTGTCTTAGCCACAAACCATATGTTAGTCTCGGTCGGTAGCCTAAACATTTATAATTAATTCATATTCAACTAAATATTTACAGGCAGTAATAAGTTACCGTTTCTAGAAATAAAACATTTTCTCGATCATCGAGAATTATATTATGGGTCAGTCCCACCACGTTATTTATGGACCAACCAATAAAAATCACCTACTTCATCAATTTTTAATTTTTCAAGTGAAGATTCACTTGGGATTGATGAGGTAGATAGTTTTTATTGGTTGATTTTATAGACACGTGGTGGGACTGACCCATTATATAATTTTTCCCGATCATCGTTTAGCCACCCGAATTCCATTTGGTTATGACACGTCACCTATTCCAAGAGATCTCCACGTCACCACTTTAGGACATGTCATTCTTTAGAAACTCCAAGGATAGTATAAGTCTCCTCCTCGGCTGCAACACCAAAAGCCACCATCTTTTGATTTAAGCCTTTGTCTTCAATCTCGCAACGAAACGGCTGAAATTTCGGTTGACAGGTAATTTATAAAAAAAAGAATATAGTTCGGAAACGAAAACAGAAGTAGCGGGATTTGGTTTTAGTAGAGTGTGTTGAGAGATGTCAGTGGCGACGGTGGGGTCTGACATGGGACCGATGATGCAAGCCGTACCGGCTGTCTCTGACGTTTTGGCTAAGGACACGATCATTTCTTGGTTCAGAGGGGAATTCGCGGCGGCCAACGCCATCATTGACGCTCTTTGCGGTCATTTAGCGGAGCTCCATCGAGGTGGAGGATCGGAGTACGAAGCGGTGTTCACGGCGATCCACAGGAGGAGGTTGAACTGGATCCAGGTGTTGCAGATGCAGAAGTACCACTCCATAGCTGATGTGGCGGAGGAGCTGAAAAAGGTGGCTGACAAGAAGGCCGTCGGAGGAAATGGATCGGACAAGGAGGACGTGAAACGCAGTGGCTGTTTGGAGGATGAGAAAGACAAAGTTACCCAGAAAATCATGGAAAATGAAGTTGGTGACGAAGAAGAAGATTCCCCTGACAGTGATATTACCGATTCAGGTAATTTCATAATCAAAAGAAAACAAATACTTAATTATTACCTCGATCGTAAAGGTTGATTCTTTTTTACATATATATTCATTACGTGTGTGTGTTTCTGTCTGATTCTTTTCCTTTGGTTTCTCGAACGCCATGTTTGGTCGTTAGGTAAAGCTACGAACTTGGCTCTTTTTTTTCAATCCTTTCCTTTTTAATCACTTGAATTCTAGAAAATTTTCCTTCCATTTTGGGTCCTTGTTTTCTGGCTACGTGAAAGCCAGAGATTCGTACTTCGTAAGGCGTAGAATCTCAAGTATCATTGTGTTTGTTTTGGTCTTTTCTCAGAAAAAAAAACAAACATACTAAACCTTATTTTCCTTCATTTTCTGAGTAACCAAAACACAAACATTCATCTTTCTACTGATAAATTATTCAACGTTTCCAAAATTTTCTTAGACTATGAATTCAACGAAAGGGAGGAGGGGACCAATGATGCTGATGGATGTCGTTTTACCCTATTCCATCCGCTTAAAATTTTCCACTTCAGTAGGGTTCTTTATTGGGGGTGGGGGGTCGAATTCAACAAGCTAGGTTCCTTAGAATTCACGCTCTTCAAAATAAATCTCACGAGATTTAGAGGTTATTATTCGATTGAATCGAATTAAACTGATTTTATAATATTAAGTTAATCGAGTTTATAATTTTTATTTTCTTTTAGAAAAAACAAGTTTATAAAATTAGAATAAAGTCGAAATGTTCTAATTTTTATTCAAATATAATTTCAAATATTTATAATATTACGATAATAAGATTTTAATTTAAACGAATTAATTCACTAATCACTAACTAAATTGGATTACTCAAATGCAAATTTTATTTAAATTTTTTATTGAATTTATATAGTTATACTTAAAAATTAAATTACTTTTTTAAATTTAAATCAACCATGTATATCGTATTAAAGTTTCAAAAATTTTATTCTTTTCAACATAAGTTTCAAATCTTTCATTAAATTTTAATTATTTTTTTAAAAATTTTCATACACCAAACACTCGTAAAAATTATTAAATAAATTTAGCCTGTCGATTTTATTATAAAATTTAAGATACACTTTTTTACTAGTAAGTAACGTCCTTCGCCTTCTTTGTCAAAATTTCAGTAAATTTAAAAATCCCCCTTACCCTCAATACACTTTCTTAAGACAATATTCCTTTGATTTCTTGATGGTTTAAGTGGGTTTTTGAGGATTTCGAGGTGAAAAGGTTCTGTCTGCAGCGGCGCTCAAGGGTACAGAGTTATTCGCATTACGTTGATCTTTGGATGCGGGCAATGATTTTAATGGTGGGTGGCTTATGATCATAACCGTCGATCTTTAATGTTGACATCTCGGCGGCGGTTTGCTGATTTCACGTGGGACTTGCTTTCGGGAGGCGGAAGGGTGGGGGAGGGGGGTGGGGGTTGAAGCTTTTGCCTTTTTTTTTTCGTTTGACATTTTGGGTTCTGGTAATAAAAGAAGCTACAGTTTTTCATAGGATGGACCCATGAATTGGGTGGGGAAGTCTTCTTCATTGAATTTTTAAAATCAATATGATATAGGGTTTTTTATATATATTTTTATTGAAAATTTATTTTTTAGAATTTTGTCTTTTAATCTATTTTTTTTGGGTGTCCTACCTTAAATTAATAGGTTTAAGATTTAGAGTTTAAAGTTTAAAGATAGTAGTTATGGTTAGGTTTTAGAAAATCAGGGGTGTGTTATATTTTTTAGACTGTATGGGTTTAGGATATAGAAAATAATAGTTATGATTTAAAATTTAATTTTTAATATTTTTTAATAAGAGACATGGAAGAATTAGGATAAACGGTAAAAGATTTTTACTTAAAATTTTGAATGCGTTTGTGATTTTTCTGACAAGCATAATCCATTCTCAATTGAGTTGCTCGAGTCGACTCATTTTTTGTGTTGTTTGGTTAGCCAGTTATGCTATCCGACACAGGTACAAAATGCAATTTATGTTCAGGTTCTTTTCAGTGAAGAAATTATATCATGAATCATTTTTATCATGTCATCTGTGATTTTAACTAATCATATTTATTTATTTTATATTTTTTTAAGTGAATCATCACTTTTTTTATATATTTAATTAGTGAATGAATAATCATCAATTAATTATTTAAAAAAGAACATACCTGATTATATAGATCACGGATAACGTGATAAAAAGAATGCATAATATAATTTCTCCTTGAGTGAGGATCCGCGTGTGGCTCCCTAGGGATCAACTGTATCCTTATTTCTTTAGAAACTAAGATTTATTATTATTGTTATTATTATTATTATTTAACTTAATGCATAAAGTAAGAAAATATTTTGGACCCACTCTTAAATTTCTAGATCTGTCAGTGGTTCTGCAATCCAACATAGTTACAAGTTGCAGTTTCTGTCCTTACATGATACCCAGCTTAGCTTCTAAAAGACCAAAATAGAGAGATAAAAATAGTAACCAATCTGGTAATAAAAACAACAGCTCAGTTCTAGGTTGAATAATGGTGTAATAACAGCTCGGTTGCATGTATAATAATTTACTAACAAAAAAACTTCTATAGAAAGTTTATTTTGCCAAAACCTGTGATAGGATTCAAACGCTGGGTGTGTGTGATGTGGTCATCTTTTACTATGACAGAACATGCTACTTTGTCTGAGAATTTGTTGTTTTTCATACATTGTTTCGTCTATAAGCTGAGACTGTGACAATGAATTCAAATTTAACCCTGTCATTACTTTTATTCTATTGATAATAGTCAATTTCACTTGTTCTGGCAATGCAGGATCACAGGAAGTTCAACATGTCGAGGAAAACATAGACACACACATTTGTTCTAACCATGAAGAATGTGCTGCTCGCGCCTCCCAGATCAAGCTGACGAAAGGTTTTTCCGCCAAGGAGCATGTAAAAGGACACATGGTGAGTTCTTTCACTGAAAATATGTGATCAGAGTACATGTATATAAATGATGGATTCTACTGCAATGCAGGTGAATGTTGTGAAAGGATTGAAGTTATATGAGGAAGTGTTCACCGGTTTAGAGCTGGCTAAGCTCAGTGATTTTGTGAATGAGCTTCGATCCGCTGGCCATAACGGGGAACTGTCAGGTGCAATCCCACTTTAAAGCCTACTCGAATCGAGTCTGTTTTTAGAATATCACATGAAGACTTGAAATAGTTAATCCCTTCTGTTGTTGTTTGAAAAAACGTATAATCGTTCATGTTTCGTTCTTGGTCCATTTCTGTAGTACCGATAGAAGAGTAATCGAAAGGTATAGTACAGGGAATTTAGTGATTATCAGAAGCTGTACATTTTATATCATGAATTTGCAATTGTTCATCATATATGTAGTTTCTGAACTTCTTACTGATTCTTTCTTGTTTTTCTGGATGACTTGCAGGCGAGACTTTCGTTCTATTCAACAAACAAATTAAAGGAAACAAGCGAGAGTTGATTCAGCTCGGTGTTCCGATTTTCGGACATGTTAGGGAGGAGACCAACCCGACAAGTAAGACCTACCTGTATGAATTAATGATACGGTCTGGGTTCTGTAATTTCTTAATCTGTAATCCTTAAGTTTAATCAATTATGATACAGTGCAATGAACAGGCTCTCATATTGGCCTTTTCTATCTTCCTTTAAATGTTTTACAGCCAATTTAGAACCAATTCCGGCTCTTCTCCAAGGTGTTATAAACCACCTGATCCAGTGGCAACTTATACCAGAATATAAGAGGCCAAATGGTTGCATCATTAACTTCTTCGATGAGGTATCGTTTTTTACTGCTCTCGGCGTGTACCTGCTTTCCGGTCATTTGTTATGTAGCACATATTATAATTGCAGGGAAGCCGGAACTGATATTTGTCATGTTTGATGTTTCCCTTTTATGCAGGGTGAATATTCACAGCCGTTTCTTAAACCGCCACATTTGGACCAACCTATCTCCACTCTTCTTCTCTCGGAATCAACAATGGCTTTCGGGCGCACTCTCGTGAGTGATAGCGAAGGCAACTATAGGGGGCCTCTCCAAGTTTCTTTGAAAGAAGGGTATGCTTTTGTATTTGGTTAATATATAGTTATAATAGCTGACTGAAAATGGAGCCACCAATAGTATATTATGAGGAAATATGACACCGATGAAGAGGCTTAGTATCGGAATTGAAAATCCTGTTTCGGGGAGCTCGCTCCTTCGTATTTGACTATGAGGCAAGCTTTTAGTGATGGAGTGGCATTGTTTGATTCTGATATGGTTAGAGTTTGCATGAGAGTGGCATTCCGTTTTCGATTATACTGTAAAACTTGCAGCTTCTCATTTATGAATGTTAGCACTGTCATGTGTTTTTGATGGTAATAGCTCTTACTTGACATGCAAGTTTGTAACATATTTTGCAGATCTCTTCTAGTAATGAGGGGAAACAGTTCAGACATGGCAAGACACGTCATGTGCCCATCTCCGAGCAAGAGGGTTAGCATTACATTCTTCCGAGTTCGGCCTGACACCAACCAAGTTCATTCACCACCGACTGCTCCCCAGAATGATCCGATGACACTATGGCAACCGAGTGTGCCAGTGCCAATGCCAATGCCATATGAAATGTCAAATGGATCTCTGAATGGCTATGAGGCACAGGATACGATGTCGAACCTGGGAGTCATCCATGGTCCTGTTGTCATGCTAACTCCTGTGTGTCCAATGGCAATGAGCCCCAAAAATCTTTCTGGTGGCGGCACAGGTGTCTTCTTGCCCTGGACCATGCGGTCAAGAAAGTCTACGAAGCACCTTCCACCGCGCGCCCAGAAAGGAAACATGCATGCATTGCCTCCTTCCATCAGAACATATGTAGCAGAACCGACTTCTGATCACCATTAAACCGAAATTCAGTCAAATTTAAGCATTGTTCATGCGGCTTAAGTACTGTAAGAGTCGGTTTGTTTCCCCCTTCATTTTTTCCACATCAAAGTTAGATTCAATCAATTTGTGAACAACTTGTTGAATGTCAAGGTAGGGCTTTAGAGGAAGCTGAGCTTTTAAAATTTGAGAAACTGAATTTTCTCTACTGAGTAGTGAGTACTGACCGGGCATTGATTTTATATTAAGTCATTTATATTAAATCTTCTCTTACAGACAAATTAAGTTGTCTCTAATCTTTGTCTTTTAGCACCATGTTTGAAGATAACTGTTACACAAGAAAGTATCCTTTAGAGTTCCCCTTATTCCCCCAAAGAGTGAACTGGTGAGCCGTAAAGATCATACGGTGCCGAAGATGATCAACGGCACCAGGCTTCCTCGAGTCGAGCCTCAATCAAGGCTTCCCTTTGCCACTCCAATGCAACAAACTAATAGTCCCGGGATGCAAACTCCTACTCTTACCTTCAATGTTGTCTCCCCTTAGTCCATGTTGATACCACCGATGGTGAACGACGTTTATATTCCCAGCTAACACCAACAAAAATGGCGGCAACAATTTTTTAGCATATTTTCATTTTCTTAATTTATAATTTATTGTCACGTCCGAAAAAAGATAAGAACGTTAATCGCAATTAAAAAAAAGAAAAATCTTGTGAAATATAAACGGTGACATTACACATTCTATTAGATATATCTTTTAAGAATAGGTTAATGATGTTTGACAAGTGATATCAAAACAACTCTTTAATTGTCTGATTTCACACCAAAAGTTCAAGAGTAAGTAAACAGCATGAACAACCGTGACAATAGCCCATCACAAATTTAGTTAACCCATGACGAGGGTGTCACGAAATTGAATGGAAAAAAATATCGTTGAATGGCAAAAAATATCACACTTAAGAAGAGACGAGAATATTAATCTTATATCAAAAAAGAAGGTTGTAACACCCGATCTCAATTCGGATCTGAAGTATCACGTTCGGGTCACCCAAATCCAACCCATCAATTTTTTTTTTAAAACACATGTCATAAAATCTCAACAACCCATTTTTCATAAATCCACATAGATAAAAGTAAATAAAAGATTTATAAACTAGAAGATCCATTTCTAAAATACATCAATAGACTTAAAAATAAAATCTAAAATATTGTTACAGACTCAATTTGTGGTACGGTGATATGAATACAAAAAGTCCAAACTAAAATATCAAGTACTGTACTCTTTAAGGTTCCAATGTTGGGAAGTCCTCCATGATGTGCTCCTCCAAAGCTACATGTGTAACACCCGACTCGGATGTCACATTGGGCCTCCGGCCCAAACCTGTATTCCAAAATTTCTTTTCAAAGCCCATCAAATAAAATCAATTACAAGTCCAAAGACGATTTCATAAAATCCATTTAAATTAAAAACACAAGCCCAAATAGTATAAAGTAAACGGAGCTCCAAAATATTACAAACCATTAAAAACATTCGACCCAAATTAAAATAAACAGAGTTACATTACATAGGGTTCGACATAGTACAAGCCCACTAAATCTAGTACATGTACTCTAACAACACGGTCGATGCTGAAATCCGAACCTTGATGGTGCTCCACGAACCGGCTTCACCTAACCTACGCACGGAAACATATTTCGAACGCTGAGCTACGAAAGCTCAGTGGATACGCCGAACTTGACCAATATCATGCATATCATAAGCAGTAAAACATAACATATAAAATATCGTGCATGGTATGATGATCTAGCATGCTTGCCTACCACATGACATAATCAAAGCATAATATCGCACACAGCATATGCATATCATATCGCAAAATAACACACAAGAGTGAGGCCTGCGTCCACACAGCATCGGGATCCTAAACTCAGGATTGAGGCCGCCCTCAAATCCTATGCCCGGAATGTTACATCGGACATCTTCGAACGAGGCCGCCCAACGTTCGGAAAGGGATAGAGGCCGCCCAACCAACCCCATGCTCGGAATGTTACATCGAACATCTTCGAGTGAGGCCGCCTAACACTCGGAATAACAGTCTTCAAACATCATCCGACATGTTACATCGGATGGCCTTCAACGTGTTGCAACACTTATGGATATCCGGATTTCCATCAAACAATGACTCAGACAACACAAACGATCCACTTAGGATCCTCACAACCAAACATATCAAGACTTAACATAACTTAGTCTTTCGGGGTTATAATCATCAAATTCATGTTAACAATTCATTTCATTATTTATAAGATTCAATATACCCTTTAATTCACTTATCGGACCTCAAACGAAGCTTATCTTGTCAAGTTCTTGCAGGGGTATCGATACCCTTATGTAGGGTATCGAACCACCCTGCCTCGATACCCACCCAAAGAAGGCATCGAACCATGGGTATCGATACCAGTATCGATACCCTTTGACCAATTTCAAAGTCAACAAAAGGGGACCCTCCAACATCGATGCTAGCATCGATGCCATTATGCCACTGGAGGTCCCGGTATCGAACCATGGTTCGATACCCCTGTCCACAAAGCCAAATTTCACTCATGGGTATCGATACCGGTAGCCCGAGTATCGATACCCCCTGCACAAAATGCAGGTCTGCACTTAGAAAATTTCTAGGATTCATTCCGAACTTGATCAAATTAGTTCTAAAGTGTTCCTACACATTATTAAGAGTGTTTAAGATAATTGAGCATCATTTTCAAGCCATTAAACATATAAATCCGGATTTTACCATTAAAGACCTCATCAAGCAACCCAAGCCAAAACAAGCATACATACATGGATTCTATATGCTATGCAATCTACCATGACATGCATAATGTAAGGACAAGTTGGGAGTACCAACCTCTTGCAGGAAACCACCAAAAACGACCTTCTTCTTCCTCTTCAAGCTTTCCCTCTACCCAAGCTTGATGATGGCTCACAAGCCTCTTTCTCTACAAGAGAAAGATAAACAACTATTAGGAACGTTTAGGGAATGAATTCTAAGGCTTAAAACACCATAAAACCCAGATTTTAAGCTCTCAAAACCCATTCCCGAACTCAACTTAAACCCCCTACTAAAACCTCTTCCTCCACCAAACTTGGCAAACCAAACTTTGTTTTATAGATCCATCTCAGCTCTACAACTTCCTCTTCATCTTAAAAACGAGATTTTAAACCAATCTCTCCAAGATCTTACCTTTTTCCTTCACCTTAAACTTGGATGAAGAAGATGATGGAAGAAAAGAAAAACCCCTACACTATGACCTCACTTCTGCAGAAAACAACACCCCAAACCCCTTTATTCAACTTATTTTAACAATTACCAAAGTGCCCTCATCCCAAAATTTAAGCCCAACACAAC
The DNA here is from genome assembly GCA_035048815.1 of Abelmoschus esculentus. NCBI lineage: Eukaryota > Viridiplantae > Streptophyta > Magnoliopsida > Malvales > Malvaceae > Abelmoschus > Abelmoschus esculentus. The sequence goes on from JAUCBN010000031.1 coordinate 14,163,072, forward strand.
CACTCAAGACCCAACAAACTAGGCCTAAACCACTCCACTCGGGCCCAAAACCGAAGCCCACACTCTCGGGTTAACCCGACACACTAAACCGAGAACCCGGGTCGTTACAACATGTCCCCTACGTATGGAAAACACCACAATTCCGCACACTGAGCTAACAAAACTCAGTGGTACATTTCTACTCTACCGCAATTCATGAATATTATAAAATAAACATGCATGATAAATACAGTCAAGAGTGCACAAAAAGACTTCTTAACTAAGGTTCACCTCCTAGCCTACCTAAGTTAGAGTTCTCAATATTTTATCTTGAGACAACAAGGCATAAGAGGATCACGTGCCATACCAGGCTTACCTACTACGTATCACACAGTCCATTAAGTTACTCAAGTTCACACAACCTGCCGAGTTATAAGCATTGTACCCCGAATCACACAACCTTATGGTATAAACATCTATATAGCATGCATACATAACATACATCCATAACTATTGGCCAGCACAACCTTACTTTACCCGTGCTCACATAGTCGTCGGGTTTTCCCGTGATCACATAGTTATCGGGTTGGACCATATCTGGATCAGCATAACCACAAATACGTCCGAGACCTACTTAGATCATCATAGCCATAAGTAGTTCATTCCTAAGGTCACATAGCACATCAGGTTACTCGAGGTCACATAGCCCATCGAATTGCTTGATGCTCACACAACCATCAAGTTATATTTCCTTATCCGAATCATCATAGCCACGGATAGGTTCGAACTACATACAAATTACATAACCTGTGGATACGTAAGACGTACTCGCTCACCCCCCCTAAAATACACATCCCCTCGATTAAATGCCCATGTATTGACTCTAGGATATCCAGATTCCTTTACTGAGATATACAAGTAACACATGCTCCCCGAGTATACACATACATGCCAAGAGAGGATAAGCATTTAACCAAACCATTACTAATGTCTAAGGCATATCTCTAATAATTAAGGTTTAACATCTCAAAGCTATTAGCTCCAGCATATGGGCTTCGTTAGATTATTCCATTAGTCATGCCTCTTAAATATATTAGTGCCCCATCAGTACCTAGCATGGTCCCTAACTACTATACGCTATTACCTAATCCATCAAGGATTCTCAAAGAACATAATAAAATCAAGTCACACATCAATTATTAAGCCATTAGCTAAGAATTCACCTATTGGGGTATTAAACTTGATTTCTTAGTTTTATAATTCATTTTAGGCCTTTAGAGATCCATTGGAACTTTTATATTGAATTATAGAACCCTCGAACACTAACTCGAAATTCTTGGGTAGATTGTTCTACGCGTACTGATACACACCATTAGGGTATCGGTACATCCCTCAGTATCGGTACATCCTCTTGCTATATCGATACGCCAATTCTTTGTATCGGTACCCGGTTCTAATACGCGAAAGCCCCGTAACGATACACTACCTGTACCGATACGCTCTTAGCTGCGTACGTTACTCGAAGTCATCTCCAACTAATGAAATAGTGGTACCGATACACTCTCTCGTATCGATACGCGAAAACATTTCTGGAACTCAAAACTCACTACAGGTATCGGTACATTCCTCATGTACCAGTACGCCCCTCACAAACATCCTCCCAAATATATCCTAGCGTACCGATACGCCCCCTAATTGTACCGGTACGTATGCCTAGAAATAAAGGTCTGGTTCGGATTTTACCTAGGCATCCTACTTAACCGATATGGTTAAGCTCCAAAACGTTCGTACAAGTTATTTGAAGTATAATATGTGGTTTTTTAATAATTTTACATCATTTTAACCTTTAATACGAATTTTACCATTTCTAAGGTTTTAAGCTACCAAAGCACCAAACCAACAATCTACAACCATTCAATCTAGCAAAGCAATCGTTTTATGAGATTTATGAAATGTAGGAGTGAGAGATATACTGACCTTAAGTAAGGAAAACTCGGATTAACAACAATCAAGCTTCTCTTCACCTCCAAGTCTTGTTTTTGAGCTTCAAAATCCTTCCTCCACCAACTCAAGAGATATACACCTTGATAAGAAGATCTTGAGTTGTTGATCAACTTTCTCTTAATGCCCAAATCGAGATTTTCACTCTATACTAATAAGATTCTAACTTTTATCTTACTTGAGGAGAGGAAAGAAGAAGAAGAAGAAGGAGGAGGAGGAGGAGAGATGTAACCCCATAGATATCTCTTTTTTTCAACTTTTGCAGGAGAAATAAAAGAATATCAACCTTTGGTCTTCTTTAGAGGATAATTACTTAATCCCTTCCTCTTAAACAACCCAATATCCAAGTTCACTGACATGAAGAGCCACAAAGCCCAACATGACCCACAACTCGAACACTTAACTTGATGATCTATGATACGAACCAACGCTTGACGTTGACCTAAGAAAAACTGAGTCGTTACAAAAGTTTTTGGGAAGAGAATAATGACCAATGACAATATGCAAGGACAAAGCTATTAAGGCACCCCACCATGAAAAATTTTATTTATTTATTTTAGTCTTAAATTATTTTAAAAATTAATTTATTTTTAAATTTGTCCAATACTTTCGAACACTTATATTTTATTTTTTTAACCCTAAATCTTAGCTCTATTCCTAAATTATAATTTATTATTTTTGAGATATATTACATGTTCATTTATAATTCCTATTTAAAATTCTCTCATTTTTAATAATATCATCTCAAAAATCTAAATTATTATTATTTTTCTTTCGAAGAACAAAATGCATCATCCTTACTCTGGATCCTAGTTGATTTATAAATATCTTATTAGTATGTCATTTGATAAAAAAATAGATATAATAAAAATAATATTTTTACTCATGTAAAAATTAATAATATACTAATTATATTATCATACAATTAATTAAATATAACATTTAAAATCTATAATATAATTGCATTATCATTAATAAACTAAATATTATATTTAAAATAAATAACCTAGTTCTGATAGTGATAATTTTAACGGATAAAAAGAATTTTTTGTTGGATTGTTTTCGTTCTTACCAGAAATACATAAAAATTTACCATTTTTATGCTCAGATTATATGGAAAATTACAAAAAGTTATTGATGTTAATGGAGAAGGAAGCAAAATAAGTAGCTGGTAAATTGACCTATTTGCCCAATACCCACATCGAGGACAGTAAAATAAGGAAGAAAGGAAGAAGCAAAGCACACGCTAAGCATCGCCATTGAAGCAGCAGCTACTTAAGAACGGACACAGTCGTGGAATGAAGACAAACCCAAAGCTACTCTTCTTGTTCGTTTGCTCAATCCATCTCTAGGTATGAGAATCTTGCCATTTTTTGCTTCTTTTTCTAGCTCCTGTTTTCTAATGAGAAGAAGAAGAAGATGGAGAATTTTTTGTTTTATTTTTTATTGATTGTTGAAAGTGGGGTTTTGTTTTCGATTAATGTTAGGTTTTCATGAATCTGTGTCAATGTTATCTGAAAACATATACTGATTCATTTCGTGGTAGAGAAAAGACGGAACCTTGATCCTGACTTGTGAAAAACGTGATTCAAGATGGATTTTTTGTGATTTTGATTCACAAATTACAATACGAACTAGAGAGTTAACTGTTCATAAAAGTGAAGGGGTTCTTATGTGATTGTAGAGGCAGTCCAAAATTGAGCTCGTTGACTTTATATGTTTTGGATTTTTAATTTTGTTATGAATTTATGATAACCGAAAATTCGAAACAAAAACTTGATTAATTGAGATAATCCCACATTTCAGAGAAGGGAAAATTTCCAAAGGAGTGTATTTCTTTCAGTTATGTTGTCTTATATTTTCAGGTTACTTAGAACTCTTTCTTTTATTCTTGAATTCTATGAGTTGATGTTTCTTCTACGTTCCCGAACCGGATAAGAAATGATCTCCAATTTGGAATGCACGATCCAATTTGAAAATCATTGGATGAGTAGCGAATTGTGTGACTCGTCGTCTATGTGCTGTTTGATGATATGGGTAGTTGTTAAATGGCTTTGTATAGTAGTGTGATGTGGTCTTGAATGAGCAGAGTTTGCTTGTGTTGTCAAGTTTATTTGCTATGTAATGGTAGGTTTTATTGGCCTTTTTTCAGTCTTTTGCTTACGGGAAAAAGGTTCTTTTGCTCTTTGGCCATCTTCTTTCTGTTACAGGTACGATATTTTTTCCTATCTAATGTAGGCTATGGGTAGGCTTTATTGGTGAATGGTTGTTCTTCAGACTATTGCACGGTCTACTTAGCATTGTAGTTCATTGTGTTATGGATCTGTTGATTGGTTTCGTTTGTAGTTTTTTAGTCAAATTCAGAATTTTATTGAGTTTTCCCATTACTATTCATTTTCTGCTTGCTTTTCTTGGTCATATAGGGTTTTCAAGAGTGTCAGCTTGCTAGGAAATTGGTGGACTTCTTGTTGTTATTCATAAGATGGATGAGAAGACCGATAACGGTGGTGCAGCTTCTAGCGAACTAGGGTCTTCTTCTGCCTTACATCCGGAGAATCCAATTAATGCGCCCTTGTTGATGAGTGAATTCTCTCCCAAGATATGCCAAAGTCGTGTGGTTGGAACATTAGAGGTGGGATCCTCTGGGGCACCTCTTACAGAAGATTCTGAACCCGGAGATTGGGATGATCCAATCGCATGTCAACTTGCGGATTTATTATCATCAAATATGCTCCCAATTTTCCAAAATGCAATTAAAAGGATTGTAGAGTGCGGATATGAGGAAGCTGTTGTTAAAAAGGCCATTTCGGGGCGTGGCCTCTATCAAGGGGGTAAAGATCTTGTGTCAAATGTTGTGAATGATGCCTTGGCTTCCTTGAAGAAAGGAAAAGGGGAGGATATTTCAAGTGATGTGTTTGATGATTTGCAGCAGCTAGTTGAGTACACGATGCTGGAGATGATTAGCGTGCTTAGAGAGGTTAAACCATCTCTATCAATTGCAGAAGCAATGTGGTGGCTGTTAATGTTTGACCTAAACATTTCGATGGCTTGTGAAGTGGAAGGAGATATATTCCATAATGTAGGTTGCGAAGAAGTCTTAGGAGAGAACTCCTCTGGTTCTACCCCCAAATTGAGATCAGAATCACAAAAACCGGAAACCATTCTTCCATGCCCAAATGGATCGCATGTTTTAAAACCCTCATTGCATTGTTGCAAGCATTACCTGCCTGAAACACTGAAATTCGGGAGTTTTGCCAATTTAACTAACTGCAAAGGTCCAGTTGCTTATGAAGCACTAACACCACAGAAAGACTGTTTGGCTTGTGTGGGTGCTTCTAGGGACCCGGTTGTTTCCATCCCTGGAGGAAAACCGGGGAGTTGCCGACGGGGATGCTCCAAAAAGGAGCTAGCTGCACTCCGGAAAAAGTCCTTTGATATAGAAAAATGCAAGGTGGCTTGTGGGAAATGTGCTTTTAGAGCTGGTAAACTGGCTACCGTTGGTGGTTTAGTTGTTGAAAGGAGAACAAAGTGTCCATCTGAATTATCAGTCATGCATATGAAAAATGCTTCATCTAAAAGAATCAACAAAGCTGGATGTTTAATTCATGAATGCCATCATGTTTTAACTCATTCTTCACATGGGTTATATGTGGCAGATAACTCTTCGGTATTACCTACGAATTGTACTAAATCTGCAGTTCCGACCCCCAAACCTGGGCTTGCATCATCATCATCATCCTCTTCAGAAATTAAACCTGTTCATGTATCTGAAGGCAGAGCCGTAAAATCTTCTACGACACCTGACAATGGTGCAGAAAAAACTCCTAAAGCCAAAGCAGTAACTTCTACATCATCTAAGTCAACTGATTACTTTGCTGGAATTCCATATGATAAGTCTCTGTGGAAATACATCCCACAAGATGAGAAGGACAAACTGATATTGAAGCTAGTTCCAAGGTTGCAGGAAATGCAGGACGAGCTACATAGTTGGACTCAGTGGGCCAATCAGAAGGTCAAGCAGGCTGTTTGTAGGCTTAACAAGAACCAAGATGAAATTAAATCGCTGAAGCTAGAGATGGAAGATGCAGAACGACTACAAAGGAAGAAAAAATTCATGGAGGAGAACACTATGAAGAGGTTATCTGAGATGGAGTTTGCCTTGGATAATGCTACTAATCAGGTTGAGGATGCTCACTCTAAACTTCAGAAGCTTGAGGTGGAGCATTCCGCACTGAAAATGGAGATGGAGGTTGCTAAATTGCAGTCTGCAGCATCAACTTCAAGCTGTCGAGAAGCATTGGAAAGAGAACAGAAAGCACTTAAGGATGTTCGGTCATGGGATGCACAAAGGAGCTTGCTTCAGGAGGAGCTTGCATCAGAGAAGAAAAATGTAGCTGAGCTGCAAAGGAAAGTAGGCAAGGTTAAAAGAATGTACAATCAAACTATGGTATGCTTCTCCTTGAAGAACTTTACTCTTGACTTTTGCTAAATAAGCCTTGCTCAGCATAAGTTCTACCTTGTTAAGGTCATATATGGCTCTTGGTCTTAACTAAATGGATTAGTGAGGTTCTAGAATGGTAAGGTTGAGGATAGGATAGATTATAAAATAAAAGCCACCAAATGAACATGATAAATAGAACAGTAAGAGACTGTAAAAATTGCATAAATGTTTTTGAATTTGGACTGGCTATCAATCTTTAGTCTTCCTTGCAAATCATCATGAAATTAGTAGAAGGGATGACTTTGCCAAACCCCTGTCAGGTTGTCTATCCTCAAGTTCTATAAGACAGCAAGTCAATCATTGACAATATTAAGCTAAATCAGCAACCTGATCTCTAATGTGCTAAATTAACATGTTTGCTTGGATTATGTTGTTACATCCATGAAATTTTGAGGATTACTGGGAAACTAAGAAGGAACAGAAAATATCGTTCACAATTATAAAATCAGATGCCATAAGTTGTCATGGCAACTTGTCTTAGAATTTTCCATCCCTGTTAATAGAGAGAGGCATGAAGGTGCAAGAATAACCGTACTTAGCTGTTTACACCTTGAAAAATTCTAAATTCTATTCAACTTATATTTCTCATGATGAAAATTTGCAGATGCTGTGGAAACAAGAGAGGATGACAATGGAGAAATTTCTTGCGCAGGCTGCCTCCATAAGGAAGGAAAGAGAATGTCTTGAAGCTGCAGCAAAATTAGAGGAGAGTAGGATTAAAATGAAAGCAGAAAAAGATATGCAGAGATATGGAGAGGAGATAAAAAAGCTTGAGAACCAGTTATCCAAGTTGAAGATGAAGCTGGATTCTTCAAAAATATCCTCACTTCGGAGAGGCACTGATGGTGACAATGGTCAGTGGTCTTCTGTCAGTGAGGGGCATCAGATTACGACCTTCTCTAAAAGGGCAGTTAACATCAACAATTATCCTGGGAGCAGAGGCTTGAAACAGGAGCGTGAGTGTGTCATGTGCTTAACTGAAGAGAAGATAGTGGTATTCCTTCCATGTTCACATCAGGTCTTCTGTGTCAAGTGCAGTGAGCTCCATCATAAACAAGGGATGAAGGACTGCCCTGCTTGTAGGGCCCCAATCATTTGTCGTATACGTGCACGTTTTGCTGAGTCATAAGCCATAGCTCGCCAAACGATTTTGGTAGACTGTCCAGTAGAGGAGCAGTGACTAAATGATGGATAGTTGAGAATGTTCTCTAAGGATGTCCACTGAAACTGATTGTGTTGTTTTGTCTGTTTTGACTTGTCTGTATCTATACTGGTAGTTTGACACTATGAAAAACAGGTAAACCAAGAGTCCAAAGCTTATAGAGCTCATACCCATTTGTACAGTTGATTCTTTTCCTTAAAGAAATGTACTTTAGCTTCGCATTAAAGTTTAAACCTTTCTCAAGTGTTTGTTAATTCTTAGCCTGCAAAATCTTGAATCTGTTTGTCTGATTAGATTATTTCAGCTGAAATGTAGGAAGCCGATCGACACAAATACTAAACACGAGTCCTTTGAAAACGAAAATGAAAAGTCGGAGCAACATAGGATTGTGATGACTGATATATGTAAAACAAACTGATGAACTCCTTTTCCAAGAAAAACATATGGGAAGGTTGTGTAAGATTGTGATCCCAGTTCTTGTGTCAAGTGAATGATTCTGTCAAGTTAGTTAACAGACAGTCTGTAAGGTTTGTGCTGTTTTGTTTTCTGTTAATGTCTGGATCCATGGTACCCCACATACAGACTGAAGCCATGCAACAGAACCACGTGATTATTCCAGCTGCATGCACCATTAATGTTCCGATAAGATTTGCAGATATGGACTACCTCAACTACCACTTGCTGGACAGATTATAGTGACCACTGAACTTATATAATATACACACATACATATATATGCACACACAATTATTGCTGCTGTACCTGATCAAAAGAGTTATTGATGCTATACCATTATTCTCTTAACGGGAGTTGTAAAACCTCGTCTTCTGTTCTCTCTATCAAATTTTATTTGATTTAAGTCCTGTTCGGTAATGTCTCACCAACGGATATTGAACTGTCGAACGGAGAGATAATATCGAAAATATCTCTCCGTTCGACAGTCACTCCAAGTGCATCTTCTGAATCTTTTTTGCCTGATTTGTATTCCAAACGGACGTTTAGCAGGATGAGCATTTTACGATCATTATCGAACAAAACCTTATTGCGGATAATTCGGAAGGAATATTTTTAATAGAAGATAGACAAGAAGAACAAAACATATTTGCTGTCAGATAAGTTACATTAAACATATCTTCCAGTCTTCAACACTTTCTCCATTCTGTCTTCAACACTTTATCAAAAATTAAATTTTTAATTTTTATAAAATCTTAATTTATCTTAAATTTTAATTTACTTACAACAACAAAAAAAAAAAACGATACCTAATATTTTTAAATAAAATTATACTTCACCTAACACTTTTACCCTATTAATATTTTATTTATATATCTGTGATACAGCAGACCATACTGGAACTGCTGAAGGGATGACCTCGGATGAAGCTAATGTTGCGTGCTAGACTTTAATAAGTTCTTGAACTTTAAAAAAAAATTAAAATTTAAATAGTTTTATTTATACTCGACCTCACTCTCAAACTTGAAAAGTTAACTAATTTAATTTTTGATAGACGAATTTTATCATTGATCGTTACAATTAAATGTGGATATTTGATTGAGTAAAATTAAGTTAAAAAATTAAGTTATTCGAGTTGAAGTGTCTTATTTTATAACTCAAATTTTAGTTTGAATTTTTTTAATTCGATTAGAGTTTTTAAAATTTAAGTCAAGTCGAGTTTTTGAGTTCTTTATAAATTTAATTATAATTATTTATCATATTATAATATAGTTTGATTCTAATTTAAATGATTTTCTTTAATTATATAATATATGTATATATATTTCATCATATTTTTTTCATATGTGACATATTTATATATATATATATATATATTTAAAAATAAGACAGTTGGCTCGAACTTAAAAATTTATCCATTAATTACTAAATATTCTTAACTTTTCGATTTTTTTGATTTTTTTGAATTTTCATTTAACAACTTAAACTTTATTTGAAATTTTTTCGAGTCGAGTTAGAATGAATTGATTTTTTTTGTCTCAATTGTAATAAAAAAAATAATTTTTCGAGTCAATTCGAATTTTGCTCATCTCTAATCACAATGTCGACATAACATCTTACGGTGATGGCATTGTAATTCATGGGTAATTCTTGAAAATATTATGATTGAGAAAAATAATTTCCAAACTATTGATGGTTGAAGTTTAATTTCGGGAATATTATGATTACTACAGTGAAATCAAAATCGATGCCTAAAGCCTACGTCTTTAAACAGTAAAAATCAGAATCAAAGAGTGAAGATGAACTAAAAGGCTCCGTCTTTGAACAGTACAGTTTAATTAAATATAATTAAATATAAATTAAAAATGTATCCTCCATTGTGCCCCTGTGTCACTGTGTCTAACAGTAAATTGCACTATGAAGGAACCTTTTGGTTCATCTTCTTTCTTTGATTCTGTTTTTTACTGTTTAAAGACGGAGACTTTAGACACCGATTTTGATTTCACTGTAAAAATCATAATATTCCCGAAAATAAACTTCAACCATCAATAATTTGGGTATTATTTTCCCCAACTACAATATTTTCAAAAAATTTCTGTAATTCACGGTATTGATATGACAATCTACATACAAATGATGACATGTCTAAAAAAACTAATTGATTTAGTTAAAATTTTCGAGGGCTGAGTTAATATTTTAAAAAATTTGATGCTTATTCAATTTTTATAAAAAAAATAAAATAAAAAATACTATCAATATCTTTTAAGAAATATTTTAAATTATATGTTTAAAATAATAATTTAAATATTTACTCTAAGGAAGTGATCTCACTATAAAAAGAAATCTTTTTAACCAACAAAATAATCTCAATAAAAAAAAGTCTTTATATACCACAAGAGTTTTTTACTTTACGTTCAAATAATAAAATATATTTTAGTTTTTTATATTATACGTTCAAATATCCATTATCTTAATTTGTTCTAATTATGAAATTCATAATCTAATGTACTTTTCAAAAAATAAAATTTTGTTTTGAATAATAAAATTTGATATCTTTTTGGATGGATTTGATGAATAAGTTAATTATTTTTTATTCATATAGTAATATTTGGATTCAATACCATGATACTATTTATATTTTAAATAAATTTATGCATTTAAAATTTACAAAAATTACAGATATTCTACTTGTAATATACACCAATATTAAAAAAATAAAATCCCCACAAAAGGAATTAAGAACATTTATATTTTATTGTTTTTTATTTATTTTTAATTTATATTATTTTGACACATTTAACAACTTTCCAATGTTGTAAAGATTTTTAATTTTACTTTTCAAAATATTTTTTGAACTTTTTTTTCTAAAACTTCCCACAATTTGCATTTTGTTGTTCTTGTGAGCACTTGGCAAAGCTCCCTTCCCCTATTTTCCCGTGGAAAAATTATCAAGTGAACATTATCATCACGTTATCCGTAATCTCAATCAATTAAGATTATTTATTTTAATCTTTTTCAAGTGAATTATCACATTTTTATTATATGTAATTAATAATAAATAATTATTAAATAATTATTTAAAGATTAACGAATTGCTTAGATCATAAATCACCAACCTATTCATCTAAAAATCTCCCTTCTTCTGCCTTAGAAGCAAAAAAGTCAGATTCAACCCTTGTTTTCTGGCTTTCTGCCACGTGTCAGCAAACCCTTCCCTGAAAAGTCACCTTCCTCCATTCTTCCACCAGCAGAATCCCCAAGAAACCAGACATTTTTTTTATAGTAATCTAATCCTCCTTGCCCACCATTTCTTTTAATGTCATTACCAAAGAAAAAAGGTTTTTCTTTTCTATCTCATGCAATCTTCAAAAACTTTACAAGTACAAACCATTTTGTTCACCACCCATTGCTCCACCATGCTAAAGCTCATTAACAAAAGAATCAAGCGTCTATGTTCCCGACTCCGGTGGCCGGTTAGACGCCGGTCAAAGTCTGGATTCGTCGTTAGAAGGCTTGGTAAGACAAGCTCCAAGGGTTGTACCGATAATGGGTCTTCGAAAGTTCACCAAGATGGTCAATTGGATGGTCTGAACTCGTCGAGGCCAATACGTATAGCGACTTTCAATGCTTCCCTGTTTTCCGTGGCTCCTGCAATGCCTAAAGCAGATAAGTCTTCTAGTTTTGACTTCGACAATGGTGGTTGTCTGGATGAAAGGCGTTCAAAGTTGACGAATGATCGACCGAAAAGTATATTGAAGAAATCTCCTCTGCATCCGAACTCCATGAACGACAAGGAGAATCTCTCCCGGCAGCAAAAATATATGAAATCTAAGCTGAGGGTATCGATCAATTTACCGGATAACGAGATATCTTTGTTGCGGAATCGACAACTGAGCTTTGCAGAAGGCCGTGAGAAGGATGATGGTTCTTCAAGTGGAACATGGAGAAGCAAAGCTCCGTTGAGAAGCACGGCGAGTTTTTCGGAAAACATGGGGAATTGGGTTGATGATTTTGAGAGTTTTAGAAGTAAAAAGACGGTGCTTGAAGTGTTGAGGGAGCTGGATGCTGATATACTTGCTCTCCAAGATGTGAAAGCAGAGGAAGAGAAAGAAATGAAGCCTTTGTCTGATTTAGCTGCTGCTTTGGGGATGAACTATGTGTTTGCCGAGAGCTGGGCGCCGGAATATGGCAACGCCGTGCTCTCCAAGTGGCCGATCAAGCGGTGGAAAGCGCAGAAGATCTTTGATGATACAGATTTCAGGTAACATTGAATGATTTGAATCTTACTTGCGTGTGGGAAATCTGGGTGTAGTTGAGTATTGAGTGATGCATGTCACCAAATACTCAGTTTTTGGCAGTTTTTTCTTGTCGGAAAATGATCAGATTATGACAAATATCAGTAGTTAAACTATAGCTGTTAGTATTACTTAAAAGTGGGGAAGATTTGGTGGTATACACTGTTGTGCTTTATTTTCTGTTTGTTTCAGTGGGAAACAAAATCATGTTTTGGAAGTATATTAAGTATAGTTTGGTAACATGCTTGTTGTTATATCTGGAATACCAGTTAGGCTATGTAGATAAATCATTAACACACTGAAAGAGACACCTATGAACAAAGTTTCAGAATTCCTTTTCCGAACGAATCGAAAGAGATCGAAAGTTTCGGAACTCAAGCTTATGCTGACCGGCTTGGGTTTTTTTATCACAGGAATGTCCTAAAGGCAACTATTGATGTACCCGAGACCGGAGAAATCGACTTCCACTGCACACACCTTGATCATCTTGATGAGAACTGGCGCATGAAGCAGATAAATGCGATAATTCAATCGAGTGACAGTCCACACATTTTAGCCGGAGGCCTCAATTCCTTGGAAGAAACAGATTACTCCAACGAAAGGTGGATGGATATCGTAAAGGTATATACATTATATGGGACATTATCCTGAACATTGTCTGTTAGGATTTTGAAGCAACATCTTTCGAATGAACTTGTCGTTTTTGCAGTACTACGAGGAGATGGGAAAACCGATACCAAAAGTCGAAGTGATGCAGTTTCTGAAGAACAAACAATATACTGATGCTAAGGACTTTGCAGGCGAATGTGAGCCTGTGGTCATGATTGCCAAAGGCCAAAGTATGAAATCATTCCCTTTGAACTTTTCCCTTTAACATAACAGACATGAAAATCGCTTCGATTCGATGCAGGTGTACAGGGAACGTGCAAGTACGGGACTCGTGTCGATTACATACTGGCATCACCCAATGCACCATACAAGTTCATCCCAGGGTCGTATTCGGTCCTGTCATCAAAAGGGACTTCAGATCATCACATAGTAAAAGTCGATATGATAATGTCAAAGAAAACATCGATACAAAGCAACGGCAACCAAAACAGAAACTGAAAGTGTTGAAGATTACAAATAGTTCATCAAAATGTATGTGGAAAACACATACTACATGAGATGTCTTTGAATCTGCATCCTACTGTTCTTTGTATATGGTGAACAGCTTAAAATAGAAACTAAAGTTGATATCTGGTATGAAATTTATTTGTAATTGGAAATATAACTGAAATAGTTTAAAGAATTTGGATCTTCTTTGGTTTCCACAGTTTCCATGACTCCAACATCTATGAGTGGTTCTTACATCATATGTCTGTCTGATTTACCTTTCCAAGATTCAGCTCATTAAGATACAAAACCTTGGGCTGCAGAGTCTATACTCCATGTTATTGAGTGTACTTTACTTTAAACTTGACCAGTAATTAGAAAAATGAAATGGTTGACCACATTAGGCCTGCAGCTTGCAAGATCTTGAAATGTGGTTAAGCTCGAAAATCGAGATTCGTAAATTGTAATTAAGAAAGTTGCTTCACAAATACTGTTGATCTACTCTCAGATACCACAGTGCACAAGGACAACTAGCTCTTATGGTCTTTTGTGCTTCTCATTTCCCTTTCCGATCAGCTAATTCAGTTAACCATCTTCGATGATCGATATCATCGAGCTATGCCTCCTTAGTCCATATGGAAGGCAGGTCCTGGCAACTTCAATGGTGCACTCTTGTCACTCTCGAATCACAAGAAGCACGGTTTTGAAGCGAAATAAGTACTCCATTGATCGACCATAGGAAGCATGTGTAGGACGAGCATCACCGGTTTTCTTTGCAAGCTCACACTAGCATGAGCTGCATCAGCTCTGCAGCATACCACTACCACTCATACTTTCTGTTAAACATCATGTGATTTGCTTATGCAAATATACCAACTTTCCAATTTCGAAAGACCAAATTTATGAAGAACAGAAGCCGTCGAACAAATGCATATGCATCGATTCCATATCTACATCGTTTAGTATAGGAGCATTCAAATTCTGCAGAAGCAACAGAATTTGCAGAAAGCTACTACAGGAGCAACAAGGTTTAGAAAGCAATTTCTTGCAATAGCCTTTGTTAAATAAGTCCAAAACTCCATGGCACATCGGTTGGCAAAAACATGTTATTATACATGAAGAATTTTCAAAACAGAAACACAAAACATCATTTGATTGATGTTGTAGAGAAAGTTGCTATACTGTGTACACCATTAAATACAAGCAAATGTAGCACTGTTTATATATGTCCTGTCTCATTTGAATTCAAATGAATCTAGCTTGGTAGTAAATCTACTGTATTTTTACAACATTAGATGCAATTCCGAACTTTTGAATTCGAGTGAGTCTCACAATTCTGTCTTACGCATGTATATATAGTTATAAAAATCCGTTTAAATTAGAACTAATTGATACCATAATATTATAAATATTTAAGTTATAAGATATGATTCTTTAACTCAACTAACTCAATTTTTTTTACTAGACTCTCTTTAATGTCCCCTTAGTTGCAGCAATGGAACGACGTCGTAGTTGACACAGCAAAATCTAATGCTTAATTTCTTAGCAAATCAACAGTATGAAGCGAAAGACCCAACTACCAAAGGCAAAAACAACAAGTTCTCTACTTTCCGACACAATTCCCTCATCATAACTCTTACGAAACAAGCAAAATCAGATGTTTTATTACCAACAAAATACGTTGTCTTGCAGCTGTATGGGTATAATTAGTTATGATTTGAAGGTAAAGACTGTCCCTTTAGCTAATCATTTCTTTTTATCGAATGAAGTTTTCTAAGACACGAATAATAAAGTAAATTATACACTAAACTCACTATATAATTAAGTTTCTGTGCATTTTTTCTTCTTCTGGATTTTCTTTCCGAGTCGTTTTTGTATTTCTGACGGGATTTAAATTGTATTTACAGACATATTTTCAATCGTAATGTTTTTTCGCGATTATAAATATAATGAATAATACTACGATTATTATATAATGTTATTTTCTATAATAACAATTTTGAACTGACCCTAAGCTATGTAGCAGCTGCTATTGCGGTAGCAGACATCTCTGATTTTTGGTACTTATTTAGTTATTTTGAACAACTCTGCATGTTTTATTTTAATCTGGAAACTTGGCTTCATCTTTGTTCTTTGTTGGTTTCCCCTCCATTTCAGTTTTCTCTTTGTTGGGTTCCTGTCTTGTCAGGAAAAAAAAACAGAGTACTCTGTTTCTTTCCCCATGTTTCATTTCAGTGAGGCTTCAAAGAATGGAATTTTGTATGATTTTTTCTCTTTAGACATGCATAAGAAAGTGGATTCACGTTCGCCAACTTGTGTTCTTGAGGATCTCTTCAGAACAGAAGAATTTGAAACCAGTTTTTCATCCAAATCACCCACAGAACACTCAACAGATGACCAAAGCTCGAAACGATGTTCTCAACGGCGTGGATTCGTACAATTATTCAGTCTTAGATCGAATAAATTATTATCCATTTTTCACCCTCTTGAATCTTTTAGACACGACGTCACTGTTTCACCTGATTTTCTTGCCAACAACATCAAGTCTCCAGGCAAAGTTTTCACTCTTTCCGAACTTCAAATTGCCACAGAAAACTTCAGCACCCGTACGTATTTTGTAAAATATTTCGTATTAGATTTTACTCGCTATCATGTAAGTTATGTTACTGAATTTGATTTGCTTTTGTTTCAAGAAAATCTTATTGGAAAAGGAGGTTATGCTGAAGTTTACAAGGGCAAGGGGAGTTTACAGCACGGGCAGCCGTTTGCTGTTAAACGCTTAACGAAAGGAACACCAGATGATATAGTACAGGATTTCTTATCAGAGCTCGGGGTAATGGCTCATGTGAACCATCCCAACACGGCTAAGTTAATCGGATACGGAATCGAAGGCGGAATGCATCTTGTACTCGACTTGTCTACGAATGGAAGCTTGGCTTCTCTTCTTTATGGTTAGTTGTTGTTCATGGTTTCAATGACATGTTTTTATTAAAAAACAGACTTGCAGCCTAAGCAAAGATGTGTGTTTCAATTCTTACAGGTACAAAGACCAAACTGAACTGGGACATCAGGTTTAAGATTGCACAAGGCGTAGCCGAAGGTTTAAGGTATCTTCACGAGGGTTGTAAGAGAAGAATCATCCACAGAGATATCAAAGCTGCAAATATTTTGCTCACAAATAACTTTGAACCTCAGATTTGTGACTTCGGGCTTGCGAAATGGCTACCAGAAAACTGGACTCACCACACCGTTTCGAAATTCGAAGGCACATTGGGGTAACTAACTACCCATGCTTTGCCGTTACTCATTAGAGATTACATACTTGATGACTGGTGCATTCTTTTCTTTTGCAGCTATCTGGCTCCGGAGTACTTAATGCATGGTATCGTCGATGAGAAAACCGATGTTTTCGCCTTTGGTGTACTGTTGCTTGAGCTAGTCACCGGACGCCGAGCTCTCGATTACTCTCAGCAGTGCCTTGTGTTGTGGGTACGTGATTTCAACATTTAAGCAAAGTAGGCAGATTATAATCAAGGGTGTAGTAGCATCATTAATCATTCTGCATGTTTGTTTTTCTCTTTACAGGCAAAATCTTTGCTGAAAAAGAATGATATTCAAGAGCTTATTGATCCTGCCATGGAGGACGAATACGATTCACAAAGAATGAACCTTGTTCTCTTGGCTGCTTCTGTGTGCATTCGTCACTCTCCGGCTCGGCGCCCTCGAATGAATCAGGTTTATTTATGTTAAGGGAGTTCGTGACCGAATTGACCCGGACCATGTTTTGGACATGATTCTAACTGTTTATGCTTTGGATATATATGAATGTCTTGCAGGTTGTACAGCTTCTTAATGGCAACCTCAGTAGCTTAAAGTGCCTGAGGAAATGTTGGATTCCGTTATTCAGTACAGCTTTCCATGAAGAGATACTGAATGCAGAAGTCTCAGGCAAGAGTTGAGATTATCTTGAATTGGAACAAAACTGGGAATTTGAATGTAAATTTAGCATAAGCCAAATGTCCTCTTGGAAGATCAAGGTTTGAGGTTCAAGGAAATGTATGCCATGGGAAACAAGTTACTACATCAGAAGGACAAATGCTGCAGACAACACATGATGGAACAAAAAAAAAAAAGAACAAAGAATGTCTGTGTTTTCAAAGACATGTACATAAAAAAGGAATCTTGAGGAACAAAAGTTTAGCATATCCAATGGTTACAGTTATATAGTAATTATAGTAGTATATGTTCTAATGCTGATATTACTGGTGCTCGAACCCATAACCTTAAAGAACAGTTGATGAGGTTAGATGACTCATGCCGGGATGATGTTTTTTTTGAGCAAGGAGATCATAAAAAAATTCTTGAAATCTTGAAATAACTTTATGGTATCATTTTCTGATTCGATTAAAATTTTTTTATTAGTTTAGCACTTGAGCTTTAATTATTAAAAAATGAAATAAAAAAATTACGAAATTAAAGTGAATTAACGAAGCATAACGTTTCACGGTGAAATAATTGAATCTAATAAAAATTAGGGATATAATCCATTGCAAAATTAGAGAGTTTTACAGTTTTTTATTAGTTAGATTAGGGAAAATGTGTAACTGATACTAACATGTAATGAAGAGAATTTTGCGGGGGAAAAGGTGAATAATTACATTTAAATATTTTACTTTAAATAATTTAATTCATTCAATCCAATAATTTAATAATTCATAAATTATGTCTATCAAAGGTTTCTCTAATTTAACCCTTTCGATATCAACTTAATGCTCAATCTTTTAATAGCTATCTAGAGAAACCTTTGATTATTGAATTGTAATTTAATATCGAGAGGGTTAAATTAAACCGTGTAAATAGTGAAACTTAAGCTATTAACTTGAGTTTTAATCTAACATAGATATAAGTTTAAAGTTTCAACGATTAATAAAGATGATTTAAATAAGTAATAACTTAAGCGGTTATCGTTGTTTGCTTTTTGTTGTTTCTTTTTTCTCTTCATCCCTATCTTGTATTCCACATTTCGTATATATCTCATATATGTTTAAAGTAAAGGGTAAAATCGTTTGTCTCTTTCTCATACCTTCATTCGTGTTTTCGCTTTAAATTAGAAGGTTTATGATTAGGCTTTAAAGAATTAGGGGTATGATGTATTTTTTAAGGTTTAAAAACTAAAAATAAAGAGCGTTTAAAATTTATTTTTTTAAAAAAATTTAACGAAAAACATGGATAAAGATATAATAAACGACAAAAGATTTTTACCTAAAAGCAAAGTGTTGTGGCGTTATAAAATTTATACCCAAGACAGACTAGAACAGCTAATCTACACTGAGACAGGTTCATATAAGACAAAGGAGTACTATAAAAATAAAAACATTAGCCTTGTCTTAATCTACTGTAAACAATAAAAATGTTTTAAAAACGTGATTAAATAAAGAAAAATGTGGGGGTTTTGTTTGGACATGAGGTGTCCTAGTTCTAGTTAGATAGATAGGGTTCCCTGTTGCTTGTCCTTATCCAAGGATTAGCTGTTCCTACCACTTACTGTTCCCAACCAAACACTTGTTTTAAAATAAATATTTAAAAGGTGGTCCCTGTAGATTAGAGTAATTACAAAATATTTCAACCAATATCTACACATTTTGGGATTTGATAATGCAAAATTCATTTACATTTTCTTGTTTTTGTCTCTAACTTTTCACTTTCTTTCATTTCAATCATAAATCATGTCTAATTTAAAACCAAAAAAATACGCTTCGACAGCTACAATTATGTAAGATTGTGTCACGTAGTCGAGAGTGCACCCTATCAACTATGTTTTTACGTTTCTTATAAAAAAAAATATCATTTAAAAATCAATATTAAATCAATATTATTTTATTAATACATTTAATAAAAGTATATTTCAATAGAAAAAATAGGTCAACAAAACAAGAAGCATATATATATAATACTAATTAAATATTATTTATTTTCTTGTTTTAATATAAAATGTCCAAAATCATTAACAGGTGTCCCCTCAGAAGAAAAAAATAAAAAATAAAAGACAAGGTGGAAAGATTGCCTAGAGACACAATTTGGAGAAAAAAAATAAAAAATAATCATCAAATTTTGATCTTAAAATTACTTTTAATCTAAAAATATTTTTGAAGTCTCTTATAATGAATCCTCACGCCCCACGCCATCTTTTTGCACGCGTTCGTTACATTTTTCCTTTTAATCCCGACTCTAATCCTTCTTAAATTTTATTTAATATTTTAATATCATGTTTTTTTATTAGATCCGAGCTAATCAAACCAGATCTTGAAATAAAGTATTTATTTAATTAACTAATACCTACCATGACTAATCTTTATTAGAGTGGGAATAATCGCCTAACACATAGTAAAATACTTGGATTTATTAGTGTGGAAATGATAATATTAAAGTAATTAGTAGATAAAAAAACAAATTAAATTTGATTAATTCTCTTACCAGAAAGCATAAAGAACAGAACCAGAAGCAGAACAGCCAAGTTAGAAGACAGTACAAAATCTTTATAATTAGAACACAAGTAGAGTATAACATACAACATACAGTTTCATTACAACACATATCTTCCCGTTATTTAAGGCAGGAAACTGACTGGGGTAATACCCGATAGGCCGCCGCCGCTAAACTCAGTTTGTCCTTCGCCGCTGCCGCTGCCGCTGCCGCCACTTAGTAACAACACTAAAACATAGCTTATAACTAAACACGATGGATCTCACCATCGATTTCTAAAAATAGGTAAAAAAAACATGTTGGTTCCGTATAGTTAAACTTGAGGTTAAGCATGTAAAGGTGAGTATTAACAGTTAGGATTAACGAAGTTCTTTATCTCCTCCATCAGACAATAGAAGTGGTCGTTGTTCGGTAAGAAGTAGAACCCGATTGTCGCCTTCTCAAGGAAAAGAAGTTTCACTTCGTGGCCGGATTCTTTAAGACCTTCGACATATGCCAATTGCCAGTCTTGAATCAGATCCAAACCGGCAACGACGACGAGACTTTTGGGAAACTTGAGGCCATTGAGGCTTTGGCCGCGAGGGCCGAACGGATTACAAGCAGGATGGTCCCGATCTTCCCCTTCGGGTAGATAAGCCCTCCAATACCAATCGCGATCATGGAGTGTGACGAAATACTTGCCGTCTAATCTCTTTTCCGATTCCGTCCGCCTCTGCCCGCCGAACATTGGATGAAGTAAAATGTTGCCTAATATCTCGACATTAGCCTCTGCTGCTCTCACGGCTACATGGTGGGCTATATTCCCACCGGAGCTATCACCCGCCAAGTATACGTGCACTTTGGAGTCCTTCCCACTTTGAAGCCAGGTTCTTGATTTAACCCACTTGAGAGCCGCCCACCCGTCGTCGTATGCATAGGGGTACCGATGCTCGGGCGACCGGCGATAATCCACAGACACCACGACAGCTTTACAAACACTAACGAGGCGGCGACAAAAGGTGTCATAGATGGCACTGTTTGCAGAGGAATGGGTAAAGCTTCCGCCGTGGAAGAAGACGATGACTGGAACGATCTCGGTTGTGCTCAAAGGCTTCTCGAGGCCAATAATTCCCCATTGAGCCTCGCTTTTAGGAGACGGCTGATATACCCTGTTAAGAAGACCGGTGGCTCCATCGACGTGATCGAAGGAGAAGACCCCATCAACCGGGTTAATATTAGCAGGTACTTTCCGGTCGAGGAACTCCGATAAGTCTCTGTTAAAGGTTCCATCTGGCCGTCGCTGCAAATTGTATGATAGCTTGAAATTGGAAATAAGAACCCAGGTATTCAATGGAACAACCCTCTGCAAAAGAAATCACACAGAATCCATATCCACAACAATCAGAAGCTTGATCTTCAATAATAATTCTCTCACAGAGCTGGAAACTGAGAAAAGACGGATCATATTAACACAAAAGAGAAAATCATACCCCATGGACCAAAAAAAGAAGTGGGGACAATAACACGACATCAATATTCGAAGAACCAAACTTGTTCTTCGAACATATCAGACAAACCCCAAAACTCAACATCAACAATTCTTGAAGAAATCAAAAGTAAAATCAAAACAAACCCACTAAATCTCCCATAACATCAACTCAGAAGGGAGAAATACCACTTATTTTTTTCGCAAATGGACCCCAATTGTCTACCCCAACAGAGAGAAAGAAAATACCTTGGATTCATTGAGGTTGACTTCATTGCTTCCAGTCATGGCTCGAACAAATCAGACTCAGAGAAGAAGAAGAAGAAGATACAAGGAAATGAAACTGATCTTCACGAAGAGAGCCTCATAAGAAACAAAAGCGAGCACTCCTTAGTGTATTACCCTTCCCCCTTCTTCTCTTGACTGGTATTTTTTCTTGGGTGTCTTGTTTTTGTACTGGAGTTTCTTTCCTTCTCCCCCTTTTTTGATTGATTTTCCTCGAGCTTCGGTGTTTTTCCTGAACAAAAGAGACACTTCCTTTCTGAAACACGAAACCACCAAGAAAATAGAAGCGAAAGCAAATATATATTTATATGTTAAAGAAAGTACATAGGAGAGAGAGAGAAGATGTTTTGAAGAGTCAAAAAAACAAAAACTAAACGAGGAGGACGGAGACGAAAGAGACGACAAAACGGGGCGGCAGAATTTAACTGTTTATGTAGGTTCCTATGCTCTCACACTTCCTTTCTTGTAAAAAGCTAAGCTTATATACTATTTTAATAAAAATATATATTTTTTATTCTTATTTTCTGCCAAAAATTTTTAATACGTCTATAACATAAATATTTAATATAAAATATATATATTAAAAAAATATTAGAAATATATTCAAAACATAAATTTATTAGAACTATTTAACAAATAATACTTTTAGGACACATTTAAAGAGGGTTAACTTGTAATTGAATATATAATAATTTTATGGTGTGTTTTGGGAAATTTCTCAGAAATATTATGAATGAAAAAAAAAATTCACAATATTGATATCTCACAATTATTTTTTAAAAATATTAATCTTTCAACGATGTTTTAAAAGTTTGGTACATCAAACTTTGATTTTTAAACAGTGAATTAATAATTTTGGATGAAACGGAGCTTAAAGACTCCGACTCTAACATCTTCACGTGAAATCTTATTATGCAAATATTATTTATTGTTCAGAGTCAGAGCCTTTAAGTTCTGTTTTCATCTAGAATTATTGATTTACTGTTCAAAGTCAAAATCTGATATACATGATTTTCAAAACACTATTAAAAGATCAGTGTTTTAAAAAATAATTGTAGGATATCAATATTGTGAGAATTTTTTTTCATTCATAATTTTTTTAAAAAAATTCTTGTATTTTGACTATCATTACATTTTACGATTTCTTATTAAATTGGTTGTAATCGAAAGTCCTCAATCATTTTATGAAAATTAATAATTATATATATATATATATATATATCAATTTTTTTCAAGTTTGATATTCTTTCTTATTTAATTTTGTGGTGCATTTATTACAATTGTTCATCTTGAATATCATGTTTATGAGTGTTCGTGCGTGAAATCAAACGATTAAAAGATTGTTATGATATCATTTGTCACAGAATTATTATCCTCTTTTTAAAAACTATGTATAATATAATATACAACATCACCGTTTATATATCTCAAAACCTTTTTTTTATAACGTGAGATTAATACTCTATTTTTTTTTTCAAACGTGATACTACATTAAAATTTTTAAATCAAAATAAAACTCTTTTACTTTTTAAAAAAACTCTTTAATTTTTAAATAAATATTAACATAATTTTTATATAAAAGTACGAAGATTTGTTACATATTTTGACCAATTTTAATTAACTTCATTATTCTAAAATCTCTGAATTGATATCGTAGGTTAACCTATATTAAAACATTTTTATAATGAGATTTTGTTATTTTTTATGATTTAAGATATTTTTTAAATATCTTAAATTTATTACACGATAATCAAGTTAAAACTGATAAATTATTTTTATATGAAACATCTTTCATCACGATAAAATTAACATAAAATTAATAATTTTGAATATATTTTTTTCGTATAACTGTAATTTATATATAAATTAATAAATATGAAGCCATTTGTTTATTTTTTTTTATTTTATTTTTATGTTTTTATTATGATTAATTTGAATTTATTTACGTCACGTAATTGATTTTGATGAATAAATATTCTAACGTGATTATTTTACATATATATAATATCATAAACTTAAAATCTGTTTAAACTATATCAAACTGTTTATAATTTTGATTAGTCTATTGATAATAAAAAATAAATTATATAATATATTTTAATTTAAAATACTTTATTTTCTCTTTTTAAATCCAAAGTTGTGATACGATCCCCCTTTGTTGTCTAAAGGAAAACTAAGTAAATTACCCTTCGGAGTGCAGACAGTCTCTGGTTTCCTTTGATTTCAAAAAGACAGTTATAGCAAAAACACAGGATCGGACATAGTTGTAAGGAATTGTAAAAATAAATGGTTTAATATTAAAACAATTATTCAAATTATTATATATATTTTTTTGGATTTTTAAATGTTTAAATTATTATTATAAGTTAAAATAAATGTTTTAATTGATTTATAGAGGAGAAAAAAGAATGTTTAGATTCCTTAAAAATTGGATATTTGAAAAAATGTTAAGATTTTAAATTAAGTTTAAGTAATTTTTAATGATTTTAAAAAAATTAACTTCGATTTGGTTTGTTAAGTATTTAATTCAAGTTTGAAGTTAATTAAAGTCCAATCAAATCGAGTATTGATTTATTTTTACTGTGTCGAACTCGAGTGGGTTGTCATCTGTCACATCTCATTTAAAACTCTGTCAAGAAAACAATTTAATACACAAGTTGTACAAACTTAAACTTGTTAATTTTAAGGTAAAAAATATTAATTTAAGGTTTTAGATTTTAGGGTTTAAGGTTTATGTTAATATTTTAGGGTTTTAAATTAAAAAAAATTAAATTTAAAATTATAAGAATTAAAGTTTTAATATGTTATATTTTCCACTAGTTTATTACTTTTTAAATCAAGTATCAAGTAACTCACTTGACTCGTTAAGAACTCAATTTGAATTTGAACTCAAATCAAGTTTTATCAAATTAAACTTTAATCGAATCGAATTCAAATACTTCGATATGTTTTGTTTGATTTACGGTCCTATTCCCCACCATGTCGATATCCCGAATCTACCCTCGACTCACATACCAAAATCACAAAACAGCCACCGATAACGACGTGTGTTTTGTCCATTAGTGTAAAGCGCGTGACAACATGTTTTTTTTATCAGTCTGGTAAGGGAGGCTTTTGAATTCCCTTTATATTCCTCTTTGTTTTTTTATTATATTTTTAGTTTTCTTTTCTGATGTCACCTCATCTTAATGTGGGGGTTGGATTTTGTCATATTCCCTGGGAAGTGTGTGTATATAATCAAGCATGAGGATGTAACCACGTGGCATACCCTAGATGCTTCCATCAAGTGAGATGGACCCACTTCAAACACACAGTTCCTGTTCGAACAAGTTGGATATGATGATGAAGAAAAAGAGAACCGTCACCCACAACCAAATTGGGTGTTCTGTCCGAACCACGTGTTCAATTTCAGTTTAATTTATAGATTTTTCTTAATTAATTACAACGATTATAATAATATTTTTTTTTAAATATTTTTTATTATTAAATATTCAATTATTATATTATAGTATTAATATTTGAATTTGTAATCACTAAAAATAATAATTATTTTTTTAATTAACGAGATAAAATAATTCGTGTTTAATTGATAAATTTGTCACTTACCTATATCAGGTGGGTCCTACTCCTGCCAATGAATTTTCGCCGGTGGTTTTGTTAAAGAGTTGAAGAAATAATGAAAGTAGAGATTACAATTAATTTTGACTAAAATCAATCTCTGCAATAATATTTTAAATAATTATAATTAATTTTAAATTAAAACTTAAATTATTTAACTTCAATTTTACAAATTTAATTTATTTTTTTTAAAAGATGAAATATTAAATAAAATTTATTAATTTAATTGATTTTAAAAATATTTATTAATTTAGCTCGATCAAATATCCATACTAAAAGTCAATTAGCTTAATTAAAGAAAGTAGAAAGAAATGTGAATATCTCTGATCAATGTGAATGTGAAGCAGATAGACAGTTTAAATATACTTAAAACCAATAAGTTTAAATAAAAAAAATCATAAACACAATATATGGAATTCTATTTTGTAAATTAATATATTTTATTCATCTATTTTCCCTTGTGCTGGCGAAGGACCAACTCATGAATTCAATGTCACAGCATATATATATATATAATGTAGTGAACAAGATTGATGGGACGTTTATATTGATTTTGACTCATGTTTCAGGATTCAAAAGAATACTAAATTTGGTGACCAATATGAAAGGAAACAAAGTTGAGGGACCAATAATGATTATTTTACTTTCTTTTTTGGGTATTTCCACCCTCTTCTTGGCAGTGACGCTGTCTGCGCGATGACAAATGGAACACTAAGGTTGGTTTATAATAATATTTGTTTATTTAATTATTCATCGTGGTGACGATGGTTTGACGAAACTATGATATATATTTAAAATTATAAATTTCATATCTTATTTATTCTAATTATAATAAATAGGGTAAACTACAATGGAAATCATTTAGTTATTGTTACAGTTACACTTGGATCACCTAATTATTAAAAGTTATATTTGGGTCACTTATTTATGAGTAAGGTTATATTTGGGTCACCCAATTATTAAAGGTTACATTAGGGTCAATTAATTATAGGTAAGGTTACATTTGAGTCACTTTTCATATTTGAAAAAAAGTTTATTAACTCGTATATTAAATTAATTAATGATTTCAAATGAAGTATTCTAATGTTAACAAGGCTATACAAGTGATTTAGAAGAAAAAATGATCAAATTGATGTACTTTTTCAAATATGAATGGTGACCCAAATGTAACCTTACTTATAATTGGATCACCTAAATATAACCTTTAATAATTGCGTGATCCAAATATAACCTTACCATAAACGAGTGATCTAAATGTAACTTTTAATAATTAACTCAAATATAACTATACCCATAATTAAATAACTTTTATTTCAGTTTAACCAAATAAATATCATATAAAATTTATAAAATTATATCCGTTTATCATTTTTCTGGCGCAGCCAACCCTACGTTGCCGTGTTGCGTTGAAGTATACCACTCGTTTTTCCAACAAAATCCTTCTCTTTCCCTTGCTTTCCTATTCTCTGTTTTTTTTTTTAATTTTAGTTACAGTGATTACAATAGTATCTATTTTAGAGTATATATTCTTAACCATTGGTTATTAATCGCTTAATTACTATGTTGATAGTATTGATGTTCGAATCCGTAACCTCTAAAAATAACAACCGTTTCTTTAACCGATAAAACTAGATGATTCGTGTATTGTCTGTTGCTTTTGTTTTGTTTTATGCGGGAGCTTTTGTTTTGTCTGTTAGTGACCCTGGCGGGGTCCAAAGTCAATTAAAGATCGGCCCACCACAGTTTTGGCCGCTTCTGCGTTAGGTCAACAAAACCAGGAGGATCTATTCCACCACCACCACCACCTTTTGGCAGCTTCCTCCACTGCCAGGATGCCATATTCAATGCCCCTCGGTAAAATAAAACACAAAAATTAATATTTTGTTGTTTATTAGTAAATGATTTATTATTACCATAATAATGTTTTGTCTGTATTCTTAAATGTGCTGTCATTAAAAAGTCTGGGGAATCACAAGATTGTAATTCATATATTAAAAGTCATGGGTAATGGGTAAAAGGATAAAGGATTGATTAGTACTTGCAAAGGAAGTAGAGCGTGGACCGTTAACAAAATTAAAAAGATAACTATTTGATATAGAATATTTATTTAGTATTTTATGAACTTTGAAGAGTATTAATCTTCATAAGACTGTTTTTAAGAAATAATAAAATAATAAATAATTGAGTTATTATAAAAATTTTGTAGAAAATAAATTTATCTTTGATGTTATATTATACAACATATACAAAATTTTAGACATATAGTTAAATTTTAAAATTTTTAAACCTAAATATAAACGGTTTAAATTTTAAATCTATAATTAAAAAATTCGTAAAAACTGAAATGGTAAGCAATTTAGTTCCGCTTAAGCAAGTCTCAAGTTCAAGACATTGTTTATATAGAAAATCCTTGCTGGAAGACTCACCCACCAAAACTAGATATACAATATGAGTCGGTCCAAATTAGTCAAGGTAAGACCCTGAAAACCAAAAGAACAATAAAAAAACATAAAAACTTCCAATTTTTACTACATTTATATGAAATAAACGAATAAAAATCTTCTACTTCATGATCACACTCCCTTTCATGTCATACATCAAAAAATCTTTAAAAATTAAATTCTAAACCATAGTCCTAATTTTTATATCCTTAATTTTACACTTTAAAAAATATAAATTATTCTTAATTCCTTAAATTTTAATCACAATCATTAATATTAAACCCTAAACTTTAAATCTACTATTTTACGATAAATACATAAAAAAATATAATAAAAATAAACGATTTACACCCGAAATAATCACCTTTTATCTAAAATTTCCACCCTTTATTATGAATGAAAAGTAGTGGTTTGCATGTGCACGCATGCCTCGTGCCATTTATTTAAAAAATAAACCTAATCTTTCTTCACATCTTCCATTTTATTCTTCTAAATCACAACTAAATATAATTATTTCCAAGGAAACTTTAATTAATATAATAATATTGTTGTTGTAGTAATATAATAATAGTTAGAAAACATTTATAACTCTTAATAATTAAATAGTTTAATGAGATAAAATATTTTTTAAAAATAAAAATTTAATTTATTACGTTACAAATATAGAATATCAAGTTAAAAAATCATCCTCATAATAAATTTATACGTAATTTGATATAAATAATCGTTCAGTATATAAAATTAATGGTTAAATAAAAAAAGTAAGCTTATTTTTGTAGCTTTTCAAACAAGCTTTTGGCGAGTCAAAAAACTTGTTTCAGATAAAAATAATGAAAAACATTTAGCTTTTTCGGATCAAAACTGCTTTTTAATTTGATTTCAAAAGAGAAAATTTAAAAAGATGAATTTTTTAGTTTTTATTTCCAAAGTCACTTTTAACTAAAATTACTAGCGTATTCTCGTTTATATCATTGATTTTTTTATATATATATATTTTCAAAATAAATATCTAAAATATACATTTTATATACTTAAAAGCATTTTTAACAATAATATTAGACACTTCTACGTTAAACCAAATAAACTAAAAGTAATTTTTTAAATTATATTTTAAATTATTTTTATAATATTTTTTACGAACAATGTTAAACTCGTCCTAAGACTAAAAATAAATATATCACTTGATTTTTAGTGATCAAAAATTCGATTTTCGTCTTGAAT
The DNA here is from genome assembly GCA_035048815.1 of Abelmoschus esculentus. Classification (NCBI taxonomy): domain Eukaryota; kingdom Viridiplantae; phylum Streptophyta; class Magnoliopsida; order Malvales; family Malvaceae; genus Abelmoschus; species Abelmoschus esculentus. Next base: position 14,192,071 of record JAUCBN010000031.1, read on the forward strand.
ATAAAATAACTCTAAAATATGTATTTATTTAGTATGTCTTTGTATTAGGAGTGTGCATTCGGTTAATTCGATTGATGACCGAACCAAATTAGCAAAAATCGAATTAACCATTTTTTTTAATTTTAATCATTAATCGAACCAAATTATCTATAACTAAATTAACCAAACTGAAATTATTTCGGTTAATTCGATCAATTTTTTAATTAACTAAAATTCATTATAAATTTTGAGTAAATTATATAATAGGTCACTAAATTATGTTAAAATAATATTTTTAGTCACTAAACTTTCTGTTAGGCTCGATGCACAACCGATTTAGCTGCCAAATTATGGAGAAGACGATATTTGGTTGATATTTCATGAAATCAAAAAGATAGAAAAATTTACACAAAAATTTAGAGTGATTCAGATTTCTACCCAAATTATACATTCACTACCTTAGCTTCCCACTAAGGATTTTTAAATCCACTTTTGAATTTCTTCTTTTTGAGGACAAAGGATAACCTTTACAACCTAGATTTTATCCTCGAATCTAGCAACCCGAACTTTGAGAATCCTCTCAAACAAGAAAACAAAGCAAACTAGTAATCCTTCTAACAAGGTAGGTGTTTGCAATCTAAATCACTAGGTCTGTAAATAAACCGAACGTTCGGTGAACCGTTCAGCGGGAAGTTCGTTTATTTATTAAACGAACGAACATGAACAAGATTTTTCGTTCATTTAATTAAACGAATGAACTCGAGCAAAGGGCTCGTTCGTTCATTTATGTTCGTGAATGTTAAATAATTTGTTCTTTTATGTTCGTTTATATTCGTACGTTTATGTTCGTTTAAATTTATTCACATATATCTAAGGGTGAGCCTTAAATTAAGTAAGTCGAGTCAAAACATTTTGAGTTACTTGAGTTGAAAAGTCTTATTTTATGACTCCTTAAAAACTACTTTGTTATAGGCTAGGGGTGTTTATTATTTTGTTAAACCGAGTTAACGGATCAAACCAAAATAAAATTGGTTAATCAGTTAAATTTCAGGTTTCGTCTGATAATTAAGAGTTTTTTTTTTTTAATTTAATTATTGATTAATTTGATTTAAAATCAGTTAATTAGCTGAATTAATCGAATTAATCCAAAATATTAAATATTTAGCATATTATACATGTTATTTATGTTCATTCTTTTGCGTTCATTTATATTCGTTCGTTTACATTCATTTATGTTCGTTCGCTTATCATTTAAACGAACGAACATGAACAAGTTATAATCGTTAACGAACGAACATGAACAAGTTATAATCGTTAACGAACGAACACGAACAAGAAAATTTGTGTTCGGTCATTTGTTCGGTTAAAGTTAAACGAACGAACAAACATGAACACACTCTCGTTCGTGTTCATTCGGTTCATTTATAGCCCTATAAATCACTCACCCAATTCCTAATGCACTTGAACATATATTAACATCTAAGCTCACAAGTGTTTATCTACCCAAAGATGAGAAATTTGACTCTAAGACAAATGTTTGATCATATTATTGATACAATAGAAGCATTAATCTTCTCTTGATGCTTGGAGGTCTAATTTATCTTTCCCAAAGAACTTATAACCGTTGAGATTAAATTGAAGCCATTTGGAGTTGATTTCCAGGCTAAATTTTTCTTCTGGTGCAGGGCGTATCAAAATATGTGAGTCGTTTCGATACGACCTCTTTGGGAAAGACCCGTTGAGTCTGCACTTAAGAACTCGTATTGAAACGCTTTATAGACGTATCAAAACATTTTGCTCCCCGTATCGAAATGGTAGTTGCCTGTTTTAATACGTCTCCTAACTGTTTTTTATAAAACTGTTGGAGGTGTATCGAAACACTTATTTCAATACGCCTATTTTTTGTTTTGAAACCAAAACTCACAGTGACAAAATGTATCGATACGACCTTTGACCGTTTGAAACGCCTTAAGAAAATGTCGTTTGAAATTTCAACTGTATCGAAACACTTAAGAGGTATATCGAAACGTCTGAGTTATTTTCAATACTTTGGCTTTTTTAAATCATTTTGAAACACTTTCAAAATTTCTCAACAACTTCTTAAATATGTTTTCAAGTTGTTTGGACATAAGAACCATTTTTGAAATCTTTTCAAATTGATCTAAAATTATTTTTCAATTATTATATCAAAACATATATTTCTACACTTTCATTTTATGCTAATTTGATAAAAGGTGAATGACCATTTTATAATATATCAAAAATTTTAATGGTTATTTTATAATTTTTAAAAGTTAAGTGATAATAAATATATATATAATAATAATAATAATAATAATAATAATAATAATTTCGGTTAATTTAGTTATTTAATCGATTTAGAATCAAATTGACTGATAACCAATTTTAAGAAAAAATAATCGTTAATCAAAATTATCTAAAACTAACCAATCGATTTAACCGAAATAATTTTAGTTCGATCAATTAATTTATTTAAAACCGAATAATGTTCCCCTAATTTCTACACCTAATAATTCAGAAAAAAAAATGCCTTAAAAGTCTGTCATGTTGTACATTGTATTTATATGCGTTTGTTGAGTTATTGTTCTCCTATTCAGTGTCCAAAGCCTTTGTTAGATCAAAGCTTCTTCTTTACCTTTTAATATTATTTTAATAATTAAAAGAATATTCCATTTTAATTGGATAAACAGAAGGTTGAAGGCTTCCAAAGTCAAATAAGTATAATGGTGGTTACTGGTTAGGATGTATCCAGTCAGTAGGATGAAAAAAGTATATAATGTGAGATGGATCGGAAAAAATTTAGATGATATAATTTGGTTTATTTGAATTTTATTTGTTGGCCTTAGAAAAAATATAGGATTTATTGAACATGTATGATTTAAGTTATTTAAAATTTATGATTAATATAGAAAATTTTATAGTTGTTTTACCGGATTGTTATTATTTTATAGTTTATAGTCAAATTAGTCTTTGTTTGATTTTATATGCAGAGATGGAAGTTTATTTAAGGGTAAAATATATTTACGGGTGATAATGAGTCGACCCGAGCCTCTCGGCTCGAAAATATGTATATCTGAGATCGGCTCAAGGCTCGTCGAATTCAGAATTTTAGATTTGAGTTCGACTCGAAAATAATATTACTGGACTCGGCTCTGGCTCAAAGCTCGTCGTCAGGCTTGACTTGGGCTCATCTCGGCTCGAAATGAACAATTTTCTATATTATTGTATTGTATTATTTATTTATTTTTAATTTATTTTTATTTATTATTTGTAGTTTTGTAAATTTATTTTAGTTGATATTATTTAATTATTTTATTTAATTTATTTTTAGTGGATTTATTCTCAATTATTTTTTTATTTTTCTTTGCTAAACAAATTATTTTTAATATATATATATATATATATATATGTTTATATATAATTATTCCGAACCTGTTCACGAGCTTTTCGAGCCGAGCTTGGGTAAGCTCGACTCATTTAGATCCCTAGTCGAACTCACTCGAACCGAGCTTTAACCAAACTGAGCCCAAGTAACTCGCAAGCCGGACAAACTCATTATCACCCCTAACTCATTATCACCCCTAAGTACACTAATAATTATTAAATTTTTAGTTTTTTTTTTTTTATTTTTTATTTTGATCACCGAATTTTTTATACCTTAATAACTGCAACCTAACATCATGTTTTCTCTTGCCAGTAACATCAGAAACCTGCCTTGTAGAATTGTACTAAAGAAACACAACACAAAATGTAACTGAAACATTTACATGGTAGTTGCCTGTCCTTCCGCAAACAAGAAAGGCATATGAAAAACCTGTTGAAAAAGGATGCAGATAAAGGTTGTGTAGGAACTTCATTTTCTAGCTGCTGATATTTTCTCTGGCACGAAATGCAAATCCAATTCAACATGCTTAAACTTTGAAGATTAGCTGACACTGTCACTGCACTTGAAGTATAAAATCATAAGGTTGATTTCCCATTTGAAACAACACTAAGTTCACTGAGCAATGATTGATGCCACAATATTTATGTTGTAGCACAAGTCACACTTCGATACTCGGCTTCTGTAGTTGATCGAGACACCACTTGTTGCTTCCTCGAGGCTGATGAAACAACGTATAGTGTACAAAGTTAAAATTAAAAATCAAAATTTTATGCATGTAGTATATTACAATCCCCAGTTCGAAACCAGAGCTTCTGCAACTTGCAGGTTATCATCCTCATCCTCATCTCCTGCACTGTTCTGCTACCACCAACAAGAATATTGCATGATGTATGGAAATGGTTCGACATATACTTCTTGAAATTCAATTCACCAAGGAATCAATCTTTGTTCATAAAAACGGGAGCTGTGGATCCGAATCATAGCTTTCGCAGATTACACAAGTTATTAACTTGTGACTTCATTCATATATATGCAAGTGAGTTCCGATCCACCTCAGGTTGAGGACGACCTCTAGTTGGTGTTGGTGGTCTTTGGGTATTCAGCTCCTGTAGTGCAATATAATCACATTATATGTGTGTGTATATTAATATAAATGCAGTTTGAAGGCATGCTTTAAACACAGAAGTCCGTAAAGATTACCTGCATCCACGCATCATCCCCAACACATTCCGGTGATGGCTCTGGGGATTGAATGGGAGGTGGCAAAGGATGGATTAACTTGGGGACTACAACCAATCCTCTCCCAACTACTAATATTGCTCCTGCATTGTTTGCAGTACCTGAACGCATAAACCAGATCAGGAAACCAAAAATACCCGACAAGATATGGCTCATTGTGGTTTACTCACCACAATAGTTTGTTGCAGAAAAAAGAGTAATCAATTGACCATGAGCAAATCGCTCGAACCCATCCATTACACATTCATGGGCCCTTATAATAAGCTGTAGCTTGTTTTTCTTACAGAAGTCCGCCACACGATCAGGCTGCATATGCCAACTGAAATCATTGAAGGTTCATGTACATATATAATAACAGTTCAAACACAAGTGTTTAGAGGAAAAGCTCACAACCGTTGCAAACATATGTGAAAACCAAGATATTGAAACACCCAAAAATTTCAAACAAGGACAAGCAAACTATAAAAGCAAATAAACTCAAAATAAACATCTCCGTGCAAATTGTAATCCATTTCTCGATCCATCAAATTCGAATTAGGTGGTCCAGTATGCCATAGTTTTGTTGCAACTTGAACAAATCGGTTCATGGAACAGGTTTCTCTGAAACCCTTGAATAGTTTTGGTTGTCGATTAAAAGATATCTAATATCACAATAGATCTAATAAAATGCATACCCCGAAAGTGACAAGACCAGGACCTCTGGCATTAGGCCTCAAACCTTCTATGCTATCATTTTCCGTTGGATCTGACCTGAATAGGCAGAGTGCCAAAATTAATCTCAATAAATATTTATAATTGACCGAGTAGATTCAGAAAATGAATACCATAGTAGGTCCATTAAAACAATGGATCCGACGTCCATTGTTATAGGCCTCTCAAGTTTCTCTATCTGTTCAACTGAATGTATTGATCTTCCTATACCACCATGCATGCAGATAATTTTCTTTTCAATAAGAGCAGCAAGCGGAAGACAATTGAATAGTTGATTGAACCGTGTCCATGCCCATATACCATCATTCTCCCCCTAAAAGTAGGTAAATAAGCACATTTCTATGGAAAAAAAAAACTAATCCACGTATGAACACTCATTTAGACCATTCTCTCAATGCATTCAATACGGAAACCAAAGAGTGCATTTATGTCAGAAGCCTCATGGTTTCCACGAATCAAGTGAATGTTGTCAGGATTTTCAATCTGCATAACATAAGAAACAAGAAACTTGAATCCATTAATAAGTAGCATAAGGTTTACATACATAGTCAAACTAAGGCTCATTGATCCATAAGCTTACCTTAAGAGCAAGAAGCAATGTTATTGTCTCCAAGCTGTGTTGTCCTCGATCGACGTAGTCTCCTAAAAACAGATAATCAATGTACCTAAAATATAAAACAGAAAGATTAAGCAATTATTGGAAAAAATGCAAAACCAGTGATACCAATGGAAGTAATAGTTATAGGCCTAAAGTTTCAAATATAGCAAGGAGTTATCTATCATTAATGAGAAGGAAAACAATCAAAATTACATAATATCTCCTGCAGTTGAAGGGAATCCATATTCATCGAATAGCCGCATCAAATCACCAAATTGTCCATGAAGGTCACCAAAGACCTTTATAGGAGCTTTCAACTGAAGGACCGAGGGTTCTTGCATAAAAATCTGTTCGGCGGCATAACAAAGCTCACCCACTTCATAAGAATCCAAGAAAAACCTCCTATTGGCTGGAGCTCTCCAATTACGGGGCCTAAGCAGTGTATAAATAACCTGCAAGAGAAATATAAAATTAATGTATGCTTAAGAAAGCTAAAATGAAAATAAAATAAATTCTAATGTACTTACCTTTTTATGCAATCCTTGAGGAGATTTCTGTCTGCAAAACTTTTTCCCAGAATAGGAAAGATCACTGGAAGGAATTATCCGTCTGCTTTCATTTTCAAACTGATCCAAAGATAGCTGCCGAATCATACCACCAAGGTTCCCTGCAACCTCTTTTGCAACCACAACCTGTGGAAGAAAACCATTAGAAGACTTTGGTTGGACAACTAGAGAACCATTCAAGACATATGACTTGCAATAAACATACAGCTCTATAATGAAGGCGAACATCAACTTCATTATCACTATCGGTTTCAGCAGAAGGTGAGTTTTCATCAGATACATATGTTTCCTCTGCAGGAATAGTAGATGCACCCTTTGCAGCTCGCCAGACAGCATTTGCTACCTCAGCTTCAGCAGCTGAGGCCTCCTTCAACCTCTCCATCGAATATTCGTCCATACTATAAGATAAAAAGTGTCTATATTAGTGTGCACATACATGAGAGAGAGAGAGAGAGAGAATTATTAAATCATACATCATGCCCCCAGCTGAAGGGAAATCTGGAACATCATCTGAAGTTGTTTCAAATGAACTTAAAGTGGGTTGGTTGAATCTGGGGTTGGAAAAGCTTGACGCTCTGTCGGGGGTTAATACAGGATTAATGTCAGACTGGAATGGTGAATTTTCAGCAACTAGGAAATCATCTAACAGCATATCTGCAGAAAACTAAAAAAGTTAATGACACAATTATCCAAAAAATGGAAATTAATAGAGTATATCATTCCACAACCCCTTCCCCACACAAAAAAGGAAAAAGAAAATGAGCAAACAAGATTGGATTAAAAAAAATCAATTTTATAACTATCAGTCTGCTTATAAGATCAAAAGCAAAGTAGGGCACTGTCACTCACTAAAAAGAGTTGAGATGTCATATCGCTATGCAACAAATGTGTGCATAATTCAGATACAAATATTTCTTTTAAGCATGAAGACAGGCATACATTTCCTAGGTATAAGAATCAATCTACAATGAAGTTCGCAATACCCATGAGCCAAAGGAAGACAGACCAATGTCTTCCTGTGTTCTGTTTCCCATACTACCAATAGCAGTTCCCTCTGTCGCAAACCAACAAAAGCAAAGGACGAAAAATAATTAAATTCACATTGATATCACTCACTTACAATACGATCATTTGTAATCATACATGTTAAGGTAATATATTCCAATCAAAAGAAGAATAAAAAAATCAGTTCCCTCTTAGGTTCTTTGTTGTATGGCAATCCAAAAATTGACACCTAAAGGAATAAAACCTATATATGAAGCTTTCACCATATGTATTTCTTCCACTTTTGTTAACTACCAACTGCATTGATAATTGCAGTCAAATGTCCAAAACTAAACCTGAATGGGTCTTTTACTAGCTCCCTAATTAGTCAAAACAAAACAGGTTACTGACACAAGTCCATGCACTCTACAACTCTATCACTGTCATTACCTCCTCTAAGACCACCATGAATATATATTAGAACACCAACAGATGCAGCTGCATGGCGACAACGACGCATAAGTTCCAAGGAAGGATCATTTTCAGCATGTTCCTTAGTGTTCTGTGAGTTAGTCACAAGCCCATTCCTGTCCAACCACTCGCCAGCAGCAGTATCCAGTACTACAAAGTAGAATGAAAATAAATAAAATAGAGATACACATAACTAACAATATGGGCAGTAATTTTAAGATGACAAAAAAAGGTTACCTGCAATGGCTGCCTCACCTTCTACGGCACGCCCTCCCTTAAGAACACCCCCAGTAACATGCAATCGCACACCAACAAAAACCTAGTAGCATGCAAATATCAGGTTGGCTATTTTATAATGCAAATTAGAGGGTTGGAAGGTGTTACAGACCTCTGGAGAACCACACCCCAAAAGCTAGCCATTGAGGTGGGAGAGCCTAGGTCCATATAAACCCCACAAGGAACCCATTTTTTTTTCTATGTGGGATTCAATTTCTATGCCTTGCAATTGACACATATTATCAGAAAGCACATAAAATTTGTGTTTTATGTTCATAACCACTATGTTCAATAGTTGTGGCATCTACTTACCGCAGCATGTTGATACCTTGGTGAAGGGCACACTCCAGGTGCAAGAGTCCACTCCCACTGACCGCTCCTATGCATAAACAGTCCATATGCATCTGCCATAGGCTGTAGAGGTACATATATAATCTATAAAGTCAAAAACAGCTCCCAGACTGAAAGTTCACTCACTGCATAGAAAAACTATCCAGTGCCTACCTCTAGTTTTGTATAGAATGTTATTGTTCAATTAACAGTTATATCGGTATATATCATTCAAAGTAAGAAAACTTAAACATCACAGCTTATGCTAAACATTTAGCACACATTTATGAATAATGCTCAATGCAGAAATCAGAATAACATTTAACTTCAACAGTTCAAACAAACCACCCAAAGAGTAGGAATAAAGCATAATATTGCATGAGGATAGACCATACCGTCCCAGAAGAGTTTCTTCCACCACAAAGCAAAAACATACCATCTGAGCGAGCATTGGCGGTTGCATACCTACAAAGAGAGTATAAATGATAGAAATATTTACAACAGATTGTGGCAATATACAGACATTAATAATGTGCGTATGTTGTTAATAATAAAGGAACTGACATTCTAGCACAAGGTCTATCGCCTTCAGGATTTAGCTTCTGCCATACATACGGTTTCTGGCCGGTATCCAAAGCCCAGGCATCGGAAAGAACTCTTTTCCCTATTTAAAAAAATCATTGCTTGGATTTCAATGCAACCAAACAACCAAAATCAAGAGAAAATCACCAGACAAACATGAAAATGCACATAATTGACCATGCTTCAATCACAGTTCCAAATAACTAAACAAGCAATGTATACAACTCTTCTTGATAACCACAATCTTACTGAATACTGATATAAACATTTTGGAATGTTGAAAAACATTTGGGCACTAACTGAGTACATCAAAACAACCATGTTTCATCCAGCATTTTCAACGGGTTTAGGCGAGTGAGGGTGTTGCCTATAACCAAAGAGTAATCAACAAATTGATTAAATTAACCAAGACATATTCTTCTTCATAGCTAATTTTCCAAGTACAATGCATTATGTTTTCTTCTACAAAAATGAAATACACAGCAAGATAGAAGGGATAACACTGGAAAATGAAATGTTCATACCATCATTTCCGCTTACGGTGACAAGATATCTCTGGGAAACCAAATCCATAACATGACCATAGCGCGGTCCAGGACCCTGCCCTTGCACAACCACTCTAGACAAAGAAAACCATTAAAGGGAAATAAAAAAGAAGAAGAAAGAAACAGATTATTATGAAACAACAACAAATTACAATGAAAAATAGAAAAAAAGCTTGACGAACTTAAACTCACCTATGCCACTTAAACTTATTATTCGTCAGATCAAGCACATAAAGATCATCAGTAGAATGCCCAGCTGGACCTATCCCACCCTACCCAAAATTTATATAAAAAAACATCAAAAAGAATAAACAAAAGCAGTATTTTTTTAGAGTCATTCTGCATTGTACACACCTGAAACACGACCATGGTGCCCACAACAGCTGCCGCATGAGCAGCCCTGGGCGAAGGCGGATCACCAGCTGGTGTTATTCTGCATGATTAAATTAAAACCGTTCAAGATACCATCAAAAATTTCCAGCTCGAATTAAAAAGAAAAGAGAGAAGGAAAAAAGAGGGGGAAATCACTTTGTCCACTTTCTAGTAAGAACATCGTAGGAATGTACTGAATTGGTAACACCAGCCAATCCTAAGAACCCAAATAAAAAAGGGTAATAACGTATTGAACAGAAAGAAAAAAAATATCCGAAGTAAATAACAGGGTTCCAGATAGAGCGAGAGCGAGAGAGAGAGATGTTAACTGATTCCGGGAGAAGCAGAGGAAGCGCCACCCTCAATGGCGGTGGCACCACCGAAGAGAATAAGCCTAGGACCCAGGGTCTTCGTGGCAGTGACGGCGGTAAGAGTGTGACCACATCTGGGACCAGGCGTATCCTCGTCGGTGTCCCAAATAGTCTCCAACGTCCGATAACTAGGAGCCGAGCATAGACACGGTTTCGAGCTCATCCCTCGCAAACGATATCAACCCTTCAATCCTGATATCCTTGGCAATAACATCGACGAAAGAATCCATAACCCATACATCGGAGCTCCATGGGGGGCCCTCATTTCTTGCTGGGGACCCTCCTTTTTGTCTATTAAAAAAAAAATCAAATCCAATAAAATTTTTGTTTGTGTGGGAAGAAGAACCCAAAGTTCGGAATTTTCTTCCGTGGGTTGTTTTCTTCTGATTTTTTAAGAGATTCAATTTGATTGTCAACTGTTTATTATTACAAATTTTCTAATAAGTGAATGGTGGTGGCTGCCTTCGCACAAAAATGGCGCTGACTTCTGAAATTCAACTCCTCTGCGGCTCGTTGATATATATACAATTCTTCGTGCGCGTGTTTTTTTAGAAATATGTTATTTTTTATTTAATTTTGATTTCTTATAATTTAAAATTTATTGATAATAAAATTTTAAAAGAAATAATTTTTAAATATTTTTTTATAAAAAATATGCATAATGGCTAATGCAGTGATTATATTTGTCCTAATCGTTGTTTTGTTCTTTATATTATAATGTGCATAAGTTAAACATTTTGAAATCATTTTTTCTGCGGCATATTGTCATTTTATTTTTATTTATCATTTATAAATTTAAGAAAAGATGGCGTGGGTTAAAATCTCTACAACAGATGAAAAATATTATCGTTAAAAAATAATTAAATAATTAAAATATCATTTCTTGACAATATCAAAAGAGTATTTTAAAAGGCTATATAAAAGAATTAGTAAAATTCCTATCGTTAATATTTATTTTACGTTTTTAGTGAAACATATTAAAATATAATTACATTTAGTGGTTTCAGAATTAAATAGAGGTGGGAAGCCTATTTTTTATTTAATTTTTTTAAAATTTTAATTTATTTATGAATTTACCGTTATTTTTAAATATTTATATTTTTCTTTAATCTTAAATCTTGGTTACATCCTTGGACTAAGGTTTATAATTTTTAAGGTTTGTGGCTTAGTATTTATGATTTTTGTACTTTAAAGTTTAGTGTTTATGGTTTGTAATTTAGTTCCTTGCACAGTATGTGAACTGCATACCTAATTTCCATGCATGAATGGGGGATGGGTCTTTTGGCTGAAGATAACAAGGAACATGTTTTAAACAACACAATCTAAATTCTTCTCTTTGGCCAAAAAATCATTCTTCGACTCATGCATGGAAACCGGAAAATGCATTCCCATTCCATACCTCACATATCTGAAGAGGTTAATGATCCGTAGCTCTTACAGAAGATCCAATCCTTTACTTGCCTGGGTTTTCATGTCTGGAGACTCGTAATGACCTCAACTTGGCAGAGGACTTGAGGGAATGTTTCAAAGGAGCATGATCCTCTTCATCGTCTTCCTCAACATGAGCATCTTCTTGGTCGGATGTATTAATCGAATCCTCTTCTTCACTGGAATTATGCTCGTCAAAAAGTCTCCTACCCTCAATATTTTGCCGCTTCCTAGGACGACCCCTCCGCCTTGGAGTTATCCCATGTTTGTTAAGTGCTGTTTTTTATTGTGGCCTAAAGTTAGATGGCTCCACCTATATGGGAAAATTTATACTTCACATAAAAAAAGGCCAGAGAATGATGTAAACGAGACTCATTACCACCTTGAATCACATCATTCTTTGCACACTTCTCCTGCAAAGTATCATAAAATGTATTATAGGGGCGCCACCCACTTGGATCCTCTTCTGTATTTACAGTCTCTGTCCTCTTCTGGGCGTCTTTCAGACTACAAAATAATAAAGTATTAAGTCATGTCTCTGATCAGAGACTCTGATGTCAGACGGAGGAAGTCTTGATGCAAAAGGCAGTACAGAAGCTTCCAGAAAAGACAGCTGTTTTGGAGCATCTTGAAAGGCATACTCAATGCCTTCCTTGACAATCTTTAAAATCTCAGGTCTGTGCTTGTTCCGAGCAGCACCGACGAACATTCCAGCAAGCCGAGAAGCCAGGTTCTTACACTCCTGGAAAGACTCGCTTTTCAAGGATTCATCATCACTTTCTGATAGTTCTGAGTATCGATGGTAAGCCTGGTGAAAAAAGGGTGAACCATTAAAAGGGATACACAAACAGAGAAACATAACAACGTTTGCATCGCATTTCAATTTTAGGATGGACAACAGTAAAACCACCAAAAAATAGCTTAACTGGTTTCATTCCACTTTAATTATTTTCAATAAGTACGACAAACATATTCTTAAAAAGCAAATTAGGAAACTTCAAACACAAACTATGTTGCACTTTTTTCTATGTAGTATAGTATCAAACAACCTATCTAAAAAGCCCTTCCAGTTTACACCCAACAACTAGCAGGCCTTTGATTTTTGCCTCATGTCTATGAACCCAAGAGACAACATTACTTGTTTGTTTTGATGCAGAAACACAAGGCCATTAGGCACATTTCGTACCGAATAAACTGTGAAGAAAAAATAAACAAAAACCTTGCGGAAAATTAGCACGCAAGCAAATATTTTCAAAAGACATGTCAAAATGAACCCAGGCAGCCAAATAAAAGAACGGAATTGTAGTTTAGCTCATAAAATGCAACATCATTGACTAAGTTTCCCCAAAATATTTGAAGTAGAGAATTCTACCCTCTTCAAAGCTTCCAGAAAGGTTACAAAGACATTATCATCTTTTTTCCTCTGAACTGTGATCAGATTCTTTACAATCTCTGCAATGCCAGCTCCATGCATCACAAAATGAGCAATTATCTCAGGAGCAAGATAATCCTGCAGTAAGATCCGACACTTCTCTAAATTAAGAACAGAAGCAAAATTTTATGCAGACTTTCAGAAATCACAAAAATTTGAAACAACAAAATTGCTCATAATGCAAGAAAAAGACATCAAATTCTGCAGAAGACTATTACCTTCGGGACAGGATCACTAGCAATCAACTTTGCAGCAACAAGCATGACTTTGTCTCTATTTGTCTCCTCAATATACTCTTTGTTAACATCTTCATCTTCTGTCTCATCTGAAATTATACTTGCAAGGTTTAACTAAAAATAGCAAATAAACAGCAGTGTGAAGTTTGAATGAATTCTCATCGAAGTGTGCAACCAACATCTGAAAGGGTGCAAAAATTGATAGGCAGAAAGCAAATAAGAGTTACTTGCTCCAATTGGTTTAACCTGAATGGTGATAATGTAACCCCTAAAAATTACCTAATTCTTTAGATAGTTAGGGTTTACGTTACTGAAACTTGATTTGCAAGTTAGGGTTTTTATAAAAATTAAATTATTATTCAGAAAAATTATTTAACAATTAATAACTTTAAATACTGAAAAATTTCAACGTTTAAATATACAGAATTCAACCCATAAATGATAAACATTAATAATTCAGAAAATCCAAGTAAAAGTCTCAAGTCCTTAATACAAAAATAATATCCAAATAAAAGTTTATAATCCGAAAAATAAAACTGTAAAACATACGATAATATTAAACTGAATCAGGATCCTCCAAATACCGTACGTAGCCTAAGTGTGAGATCTGAAACAGGAAACTGAGAGAGTGTAAGCTAGGGAGCCTAGTGTGTCTCTAGTATACAGATAAACAAGATTACAGAACAGTGAAATGCAGATATTATGAAGTATGCATGATATGCACCCCAACTCCGAACACCATCAAAAGAGTAGGTTCCCCCCTGAACCACTCTAACTCCATCAAACCAAACAGAAGTGGAACTCAACCCGTAGGTAGAGCCACTGAACAGAAGTGGTATTATACAGAACCACTGAACAGAAGTGAATTAATCACTAACTTCCTCCGTACAATAATCCAACTAGATGCAATGTCATATGCAAATACAGAATCAGAATGCAAGCCTTATATTCTAGCAGGAGGCATGCATAATTATCAGGATCAGAAATGTAACTTATTAACAGAACATGGCATAATGATGTATGTACATGCTTATATATGACAAAAACTGCATACACGAAAATAACGGAATTTACAGAAGAGAACACACCTGTAACAGAAGACTCAACGTCGATACTGTCGTCTACTGGACTCGACTCTACCACTAGAATGAGCAGGAGTAGAACCTATGAGTAATAGAACGTTAGATACACTACTATGTCACTAACAGATAAGTACACGAAACGGAAAAATAAAACGAAACTCACGTGCGGGTCCCGAAGACTGACGAATAGGAGGTCGTCCAGGAGGAGGAGGAGGCAGATGCTCGGGGTCAGAATCTACGTCACCTGAAGCAAACAGAAACGATTTCAGAATCCGATAAAGACATCTTCCAAATAAGACATTCGAACTTAAAAGCCCTAAAAATGACACTTCGGGTTCGAATTTCAAAAAACGGACTGCGTCATTGAACTCAGGACGTCGAAAAACATAGGGTGGGTCCGGGTCAGAAAAAGTCAACTGTTGACGTCAGCACTGGTTAACGCTGACGTCAGTAGTGACGTCAACCGAGTCGGGTCATGGGTCGGGTTTTCGGGTCGGATATGGATTTTCCCGGGAAAATCCGAAAATTCCCAGAATTTTCCCAGAATTTTCTAACACTTCAGATTCGATTTCTTAACCCTCTAAAAGATTCAAACATGAATCGGAACCTCTTTAAACACCCAAAACGAATCAAAACAACACTCTTTCAACAACTGTTTTGGATTAAACCGAACAAAACTCAACAAATCTTTAAAATAAAGCACCCGAAACCCATACTCTTCATACAAAACTGAAACCAACACCGAAAAACACCCTTACCACACCAGAAATGATTCGAACAAAACCAGAATCAAAACCAACATAAACTATACAGAACTAACAGGAAACAAGATTAAAGATTCAGAGCTTACCACACACACCACTTGCACGAATTCGAAAAGAGAAGAAAAGCAAGGATGATGAACACTGAAGATTGAAGGAAAACTCGGTTTGCTTGCCAGACAAAACGGAAAGTTTAAAACGGATTAAATCAGAATTAAAGAAATTAATTCCTCAATCTAAAAATCAGAAACGGAAGCAAGGAAAAAAAGTTACCATATTCGAAATGGTAAAAATGCAAGATGAGGGTCTAAACTCTCAGAATTTAGAAGAGAATCTTAAAGTTTCCAGAATTTGCAATTTGATCCCTGAAAATCCCCAATTTTCTAGGTTTCCGGAATTAGGGATTTGAAATCTAATTTGGGGAAAAAAATTGGGGTGTTACAACTCTTCCCCCTTACAGAAATTTCGTCCTCGAAATTTACCTGGATCAAAGAGATGCGTATACTGAGCTTTGATAACAGACTTGGGCTCCCACGTAGCCTCATCCAAACCTCGATTACGCCAGAGAACCTTAACCATCTTTATGGTTTTCTTCCGAAGGACTTTCTGGTCCTGAGCAATAATTTCAACAGGTTCCTCCTCATAACACAGATCTGGACGGATCTTAAAATCCTCAACTGACAGAACATGAGACGGATCAGCTCGATAGCGTCTCAGTACAGAAACATGGAAGACATCATGGATACGTTTGAGCTCTGGTGGTAACTCAAGCTGATAAGCTACAGGCCCAACTCGTCTGATGATACGATAAGGTCCGATATAACGAGGACTGAGTTTTCCCTTACGGCCAAAACGAAGTACCTTCTTCCACGGAGATTGTCGCGTGTCAAAAGTGCGCGTTTAGTGCAAGTGGACACATCGCAAGTAATAAGTGATAAGTATTTTATTGAGTTATCGTCTCCTCAGGGACCGGTATACTTAATATGCTTTCTTCACCTTCTTGTTCTGTAGAAAGATAAAAACACAAGTGAGTTGATTTGATTTATCTAAACTAAAATAACTAAATAAAAATAAAGGATTGAAATAGTAGAGATAGATGGGCTAGGATCCAGTTGCGTCGTATTATGGAATTGATTGACTTGTCTATATCCAATGCAATCGTATATCACTGCCTCGGCAGCACTGCAGTTTACTGCCCTGGCAGCGATAATATTGTCTGCCGCGGCAATCCCTTGCTCGTGGGCAGACTTTACCAAAGTTCGGCAAAGTGTCCTTGGATGACTCCGCTTATCCCTAAGTCAGAGTGCTGTTGATGACTAGTCCTTGATGATACCTCCCGGCGTGAACCAATTATACTCACCAACCAATCTCACACTTCTTTTAGTCGCTGAAACTCTTAACCTATCCCTAGGCCGAGTTAGTATTTCGCGATTGAAACATCGTACTTACCCCTTTCGTGAATCTAACTCTCCCGAGCTTAGATAAATGGATGATTCACAATATCCTCTCCCGAGCTCAATTGTGAAAACAAGGAATAACAAAGGATAAGCAAGCCTTGATAACTTTATTGCATTGAATCAAAGACAAAGTACAATCTCCTCTCACAAATACTCGACAACCTTCACCTAATCCCTAAGAAGGTTTAGAACATAATGGGAGGAAAGAAACAAGAGTAGAAGTCGGCTTTCTCCCTATGTATTTCATATATTGTACATTGGGTGGCTAGGTCCTTATATAGGCTAGACCTAGGGCAAACCTTTCCTAAGTAGAATACAACTTGGAGTAGGGAACAAGTCAAGTACATAATTAAATATATTTCCAAGTTTATATTCGGCTAAGGGGCTTTCCCGCGTGATCTTCCTTTGGGCTTTTCCTTGTGTTAGTTAGCTCCGATTTATGGGCTTCAAGTCCAGACACGTTCCTTGGATTTTTGTCTTTCCATCGCCTATAGTCTTGCTTCATGTCTTTCTGCTGCTGCCTCGGCATCAGGTCCTGCCTCGGCCTTGTCTCTGCCGCGGCACTGGTTCTCCTGCACAGATATGAAAATGCAATAAAACGTACTTTTTTCTATAAATATTATCTATATGAATATAACTTCTAAATATATCACATTCAGCACATGCATTGGTTCGAGTGGGTGTATATTTGATGATTAATGCCCATAAAAGGAGTAAAAAGTGATAGTGTGTTGAGCACTTATCACACCCCCAAACTCGAACTATTGCTTGTCCTCAAGCAATGCAAACCATCAATTTGCCAAACTTTACTCTCTCTTGGTCTTACATGTCCATCTATTCTCCCCACCATAACTAGGCATATTCTTAAGCCTTAACCATTCGGTTACTCAAGGGTTTACCTAGAAACAAACTATAGGAATTGTGAGTGTGTGCGTTTTTGTGGACAAGTTGATTAAAGGCTTTCTTAGATAAACTCTAAGTTCAAGACAAATAGACATTGGTTAAGTGTTCTCTTCTTTTTCAAACCCAAATCTTGAGCCGGTTTCGGGCACCTCAAAGACTTGTGTTTTTCTTTTCACTAAAATCTTTCTTTCTTTTTAATATTCCTTAACAGATACTAGAGCCAATTTCAGGCACCTTTAGCATGAAGAAGAGACTTTCTAGAGCCGGTGGTAGGCACCTCTAGTTACTTTCCAAAAATCTAAGTCTTTATCACCTAAGTTTATTAAAAGAATTCCTATAATCCAACAAGTCCCAAAAGTGTTTAAAGTTTAAAGTTCTTCCTATAGTAAGCTTCTAAGTTTTCATCCTTAAGCATCCTAAGGTTAAGTCCTCTTAACAGAACCTAAACATGGTAAGGAGAAAGATTTCTATAGCCTTAAAGAATAAACTAAGGCAATACTGATGATGAGCAGTGCAAAAGTGTAAGTAGATAATTCAAGTAAGGCGAGGAGCATAAAAGTTTAAAAAAATATCACTGGAATACTCCTGTTTTTTTTTTTTGCAAGGCCGCGGCAGTAGATTGCTGCCTTGGCAGTGAATCTGCACCCCCAAACTCAAACCAAACATTGTCCTCAATGCTTTATGTGTGAAGAAATAAATGGCAAAACAGAATATGAATTATACGCAGCAAGTAAAAACAGTAAAAGCAATTAATATTGAATTAAGGACAAAGAAATTTAAAGCAACTCCGAAGAGCTGCTTGTAACAATTTTCCTCCGTGGCCTTGATGCCAAATGCTTTGTCCTTGGTGAAGGCGATGGTTGTGTCTTTGCTTGCCGGGGCGGTTGGACTCGAGTAGGTGGTGTCCTTTGCATCGGGGCTTCTACCTCCTCTCCTTCTTCGACATCCGCCATCTCTTCGGTTATCATCACGTCCGTTCCTCCTCCGATCGCAGTTGCTCCTCCGGTGTGGTGTGTGCTTGGGCCGGCGACAGTGGAGCTTTGGTGCACATAGGCATCTATCTCGGTGGATAGACTGCCCATGATAATTGGCGATCGGGGTGAAGTGCTGAAAACGGCCCTTCGCTTGGATGGCCTTCTGCTGACAGACGAGGCCGTAGCAGAATCTGCCGCCCTAGATGGGCCGGCAGCCTGGTATTGGGGCTGAGGGTCCGCATGGAAGAACGACCTTGGTCCTCCCGAGGCTGGTGTAGTCTCGGTGTAAGGTACGGCGGTGACGAACATGTTGCTTGAGAACTCCGGGAATTGTACTCCTTGGTCCGGGAAGGCGTGCAGCATCATCTGGGCTAGAGTGCCATTGAAGTCCCTTTGGTACTCCATGTACCGTTGTTGTCAAAGATCCGTTGCTGCCATTCGTTGCAAGATTTCTTGGTACGGGTCTGCTGCGACAGAGGTGTGAGCAGTACCAGGCATGTCTGCCGTGTACTGGGCCCCGGCAGCAGTATCGGCAGTGAACTGCTGCGGCATTGCCTGGACAGATTCTGCTTGCGTGATCTGCATGACTTTGTGGCAGAAGTCCCTGGTCCATCTTCGTCGTGGGGGCGTGTATTCGTTCGTTTCTTCAATGGGTACACCTGCAGAAACACATAAACCCGTAATCAAGCAAGGGAAATACAATGGTCCTCTATCTTTCTTACCGCACTCGTGAATTTCCCGTAGGATGATTTCTCCAACGTTGATGGTCCTCTTGTTGATGATGGATTGGATAAGCACCAATCTCTTGCGATCCACCGTGCTATTGTGTGATGTTGGGATGATACGTCGTTTGATGAAGGTATTCCACATCTTGGTCTCTGGCTTTAGGCTTTGTCTTGTTACGGATCCTCGATGGGTACCGGTTTCCCATGGGGTATTCCCGTAAAAGAGATCGTCTTTGATGAGTTCATAGTCCTCGGCAGTGATATCTTCCAAGAACTCGGCGTGGATATCACTGTCTGGGGTGAGGCCATAGAAATTATTGATCGTCTCGGCATCGAGCTGGACTGGCCTGCCGCGGCAGTGAACAAATAGGGAGTCTTTGCTGGGCCCATGAGCGTAGAACTCTCGTACGATCGTGGCGTTCGCCTGGGCAGGTTGCAGACAGAAAATTTCCCAATTCTGGTACTTAATTCTGTCATAGAGGTAGTGTTCAATGCCGTAGTTCTCTTCGTCCACATGCTGAAACCTTGCTCTTCCCAAAGTTGCCTAGCGATGAAAGATCGGTTGAATCGATCTTCAACGTTGGCTGGGGCGAATCTTTTGTATGTTGCCATCAAGATAGAGAGATGTGAGTTCTTGGAGGTTTTTCTTGAAGAGAATCTGGAGATTTTACAAGAATTAGAAGGCAGAGAGTAATTGAGAGAGAGATTGTTATGAATACTAAAGAAAACAAGAAAGTAAGAGTGAATAGTTCAAGAGGAAGGAGTTTCTTATATAGGCCTCGGCCTTGTGACCGTTGAGACCACTAGCCGTTTGTAACCGTTTCCTTTCTCTGCCGTTTCCTTTTTTTGCCGCGGCAGGAATCTCGACAGACTAGCCGTTACACTGTTCTGCCCGTTGGGACTGCTGCGGCCCTGACACTGTTTTATTGCCTCGGCAGAGTTCCTGCTGTGAACTATTTTTCCCTTATTCTTGCTTTTTATTCCTAAATAAAACACATAAAAGAAAAATACTAAAAGCGAAAATAATTAGAAAAATATAAAAATAAACTACTAATCCTAATATAATAATAAAGAAAAGGGGAGAGGTTATGTTACTTGTGAAGAGCATGCAAATGCATCTCCCAAAATTATTCTCTCCCTTAGGCCCAAATTATGTATCGGTTGTGGGTCACTCCTTTTTGCTTTCTGTCCATCCACCTTGGGCTTAATTTTCTTGCCGAATATTCTACCGAGCAGACTGCCCAGGCAGGATATCTTATTATCTACGGTGTGGATGGCCTTGCATTCCTCTGGATCATCATACTTCTTTAAGTTGTGGAATGCGTTGAGTATGACTTGTTGGTCATTGACCCGCATAGTCAACTCTCCTTTTTCCACGTCAATTAATGTGCGTCCAGTTGCTAGAAAGGGTCTCCCAAGGATGATCAGTGCATTGTCATCTGCTTCACAACCAAGGACAAGGAAGTCGGCAGGAAAAATAAACTTGTTAACTCTTACCAGTATGTTCTCGATTTTGCCGTCGGGTTGCACATAGGATCGATCTGCGAGTTGGAGCATCACTGTTGTAGGCTTCGGCCTTCCAATTCCAAGATTTTGGAAGACTGATTTAGGCATGTGGTTTATGCTTGCTCCAAGGTCGCATAAGGCCTTACCTTCATAGCTCTTTTCTATCGCACAAGGTATAGTAAAGCAGCCAGGATCTTCTAACTTTGGTGGCATGCGGTTATGCAGCATTGCCATGCATCCCTCGGTAGCAGCCACTGTCTCAAACTCACCTATTCGTTTTCTCTTTGACACCATGTCCTTTAGGAACTTGGCATAGTTCGGCATTTGTTCAATAGCTTCAACGAACGGTATGTTGATGTGGATTTGCTTCAAGATGTCGAGGAATTTCTTGAATTGCTGGTCCTGTTTTTGCTTTTTCAACCTTTGCGGGAAAGGTGGTGGTGGTCTCATCTCCTCCAGGGTTTCTTGAGTTTGAAATTTTATACCTGGCACCACTGGAGTTGTTGCCGCCTCGGCAGACTGCTCAGGAGCTGCAGTGCTTTCTGCCGGGGCAGTGTTGTCAGCTTCAGTTTGCTCGGCCTCTTCTCTTGCTTGATTTGCTGTTTGAATTTGGCTCTCTGGGATCTTCTCCTTCAACTGTAGACCACTCCTAGTAGTGATTGCCTTACACTGTTCATGGCTCATTACCTTAGCAACTTCAGTATTGCTAGGTAGGCTTCCTTGTGGTCTAGTGTTTATGCATTGAGCAAACTGCCCAACCTGAGTTTCCAGCGTTTTTATGGACGCTTCTTGATTTTGCAACCTCATCTCAGTCCTATTCATGAAGGCATCTGTCCTCTTGATGAAGTTACTATTTTCTGCCATGTATGACTCAGTTTTCATCATGAAGGCCTTTAGCGTGTTTTCCAATGAACTTACCGGTTGCTGCTGCATCTGCGGCGGCGGCATCGGCTGCTGGACTTGCTGCTGCGGTATTGGTTGCTGAAATCCCGAAGGTTGGGTGATTGGGTTTAAGGAATTGTTTGGGTTGCTCCATGATAGGTTTGGATGCCTCTTCCATGAGGGGTTGTATGTGTTGGACATCACATTGTTACGGTTGTAGTTCCCAACATACATACCAGTTTCTTGATTCATGCAGTCAGAGGAACTGTGGTTACCTCCACATAAGTCACAGTATGAACAATTACCTTGACCTCACGGGTATTGTGTTGTAACTGTAGGTTTTGCACCATCTTGGTAAGAGAGGTCAATTGTGCTGCCACTAAACTTGATGAATCTAATTCATTTACCGTGGCTTGGCGTCTTACTCCTCCTCGCCTAGATGTAGGAAACTGGAAGTCATTCTTTGCGAGTTTATTCAGTATTTCAATAGCTCTCTGTAGCGTTCCCATGCCTCGTACATTGGTTCGTCTTCGGCCTGTCGAAAAGAAGTAATTTCATTACGGATTCTATCATATAAATTAGTAGGATTAAAACGAGTAATGAAATCACGGCAAAGTTCACTCCAGGAACCAATAGATCCTGCAGGAATGCTATTTAACCACGCTTTCGCCCTATCCCTCAGTGAATAGGGGAATAGCTTTAATCGCAAGACATCTTCATGGACTCCTTGGATTTTGAAAGAGTTGCAGATTTCCATGAAGGACTTGAGGTGCTGTCTTGCGTCTTCAGTTGCAGACCCACCAAATTGTCCAATTGTATTTAACATATTGAACATAACGGGTTTGAGTTCAAAATGGGCTGCTTCAATCTCTGGTGTAACGACTCGTGGGTTTAATCCGTTTAAGTCCTCTTCCAGGAAGTCCCTGAAAGTGAGCTGCCGCGACCCAGGTGGCGGCGGAAGGACTCCATTACCGGTAGGTAAGTTTTGTCCTGCCGGATGTTCTGCCATGGCTCCTTGGATCTGTCTCCTCAACCTTTGCCTTGTTCTTTCGATCTCTGGATCTAATGCGTACAAAGGGTTGGTTAGATTGGCCTTGGTCATACACCAAGAAAAACAAAAGTAAAATAAAAATAAAAATAAACAAGAAAATAAAGAAAACAAAATTTAGTTTCCAGTCCCCGGCAACGGCGCCAAAAACTTGTCGCGTGTCAAAAGTGCGCGTTTAGTGCAAGTGGACACATCGCAAGTAATAAGTGATAAGTATTTTATCGAGTTATCGTCTCCTCGGGGACCAGTATACTTAATATGCTTTCTTCACCTTCTTGTTCTGTAGAAAGATAAAAACACAAGTGAGTTGATTTGATTTATCTAAACTAAAATAACTAAATAAAAATAAAGGATTGAAATAGTAGAGATAGATGGGCTAGGATCCAGTTGCGTCGTATTGTGGAATTGATTGACTTGTCTCTGTCCAATGCAATCGTATATCACTGCCTCGGCAGCACTGCAGTTTACTGCCCTGGCAGCGATAATACTGTCTGCCGCGGCAATCCCTTGCTCGTGGGCAGACTTTACCAAAGTTCGGCAAAGTGTCCTTGGATGACTCCGCTTATCCCTAAGCCAGAGTGTTGTTGATGACTAGTCCTTGATGATACCTCCCGGCGTGAACCAATTATACTCACCAACCAATCTCACACTTTTTTTAGTCGCTGAAACTCTTAACCTATCCCTAGGCCGAGTTAGTATTTCGCGATTGAAACACCGTACTTACCCCTTTCGTGAATCTAACTCTCCCGAGCTTAGATAAATGGATGATTCACAATATCCTCTCCCGAGCTCAATTGTGAAAACAAGGAATAACAAAGGATAAGCAAGCCTTGATAACTTTATTGCATTGAATCAAAGACAAAGTACAATCTCCTCTCACAAATACTCGACAACCTTCACCTAATCCCTAAGAAGGTTTAGAACATAATGGAGAGGAAAGAAACAAGAGTAGAAGTCGGCTTTCTCCCTAGGTATTTCGTATATTGTACATTGGGTGGCTAGGTCCTTATATAGGCTAGACCTAGGGCAAACCTTTCCTAAGTAGAATACAACTTGGAGTAGAGAACAAGTCAAGTACATAATTAAATATATTTCCAAGTTTATATTCCGCTAAGGGGCTTTCCCGCGTGGTCTTCCTTTTGGGCTTTTCCTTGTGTTAGCCAGCTCCGATTTATGGGCTTCAAGTCCAGACACGTTCCTTGGATTTTTGTCTTTCCATCACCTATAGTCTTCCTTCCTGTCTTTCTGTTGCTGCCTCGGCATCAGGTCCTGCCTCGGCCTTGTCTCTGCCGCGGCACTGGTTCTCCTGCACAGATAAGAAAATGCAGTAAAACGTGTCTTTTTTTGTAAATATTATCTATATGAATATAACTTCTAAATATATCACATTCAGCACATGCATTGGTCCGAATTGGTGTATATTTGATGATTAATGCCCATAAAAGGAGTAAAAAGTGATAGTGTGTTGAGCACTTATCAGAGATACTTTCAGAAAAACCTCATCACCAACCTCAAACTCGAGATCCTTACGCCTCAAATCCGCGTAAGATTTCTGTCTATCAAAAGCAGCCTTAAGCCTATCCCGAATCAACCTGACAATCTCCTCAGCCTCATGCACAAGATCAAGACCCAATAACCGGTGCTCATTAAGCCCAGTCCAACCAATAGGGGTGCGACACTTACGCCCATACAGAGCCTTATAAGGAGCCATCTTAATACTGGCCTGATAACTGTTATTATATGCGAACTCAACAAGCGGTAAGAAATCCTCCCAACTACCTCTGAAATCCAGAATACATCCTTTCAACATATGCTCTAGGATCTAAATCACACGCTCAGACTGACCATCGGTCTGAGGGTGATAAGCAGTACTAAAGTTCAACCGAGTACCCAGAGCAGTATGCAGGGAACCCCAGAACTTAGATGTGAACCTCAGATCCCGGTCAGATATAATAGACAGAGGTCCATGTAGCCGAACAATTTCAGAGATGTATAACCGAGCCAACTTACTCAGGGGGTAAGTAGTTTTGACTGGAATGAAGTGCGCACACTTGGTCAACCGATCAACAATGACCCAAACGGAGTCTTTCTTTGACGGAGTCAAAGGTAAACCACTGACAAAATCCATGGTCACACGCTCCCATTTCCACTGAGGAATCTCAATATGCTGAAGAAGTCCAGACAGACGCTGATGTTCTGTTTTGACTTTCTGGCAAGTCAAGCACTTATATACAAAACTGACCACATCTCGCTTGAGACCCTTCCACCAATATTTTTCCTGAAGATTCTTGTACATCTTATCACCACCAGGATGCATAGAATACGGACTGTCATAAGCTTCCCGAAGAATAACTTGTTTCAACTCAAAATTCTTAGGAACACAATATCGGCCCCGGAAACATAAAACTCCATCCTGATCGATAGAAAAGTCTTGAGAAGTTCCTTCATTAACCTCCGCAATACGATGAGCCAAGAAAGGGTCATTGGGCTGCTCAGCCCGAATATCAGATATCAGGGTAGGAACCACACGAAGTTCAGCCAACAGACTACCATCCTTAAACAAACTCAGTCGAGCAAACAAAGCTCTCAGATCAGAAATGACGTTGCGACTTAAAGCATCCTCAACGACATTAGCCTTGCTTGGATGATAAACGATCTCACAATCATAATCCTTAAGAAGCTCCAACCAACGTCGTTGTCTCAGATTAAGCTCCTTCTGAGTGAGAAGGTGCTTAAGACTCTTATGATCTGTGAAGATATAACACTTCTCCCCATAGAGATAGTGTCTCCAGATTTTCAGAGCAAAGATCATCGCTGCTAACTCCAGATCGTGGGTCAGATAGTTACACTCATGCGGTTTCAATTGTCGAGAAGCATAAGCCACTACCTTCCCGTCTTGCATCAGAACACAACCCAAACCAGTATACGAGGCATCACTATAGACTGTATAAGGTTTCCCTGATTCTGGCTGTATCAGAACCGGTGCTTGTGTCAAAACTAATTTGAGTTTCTCAAAGCTCTCCTGCTGGGCCTCAGACCAGATAAACGGGACATCTTTCCTCAGAAGCTTGGTTAACGGGACAGCAATAGAGGAAAAACCCTCCACAAACCTCCGATAATAACCAGCCAATCCCAGAAAGCTACGGACCTCCGCCACATTTTTAGGTTGCTTCCATTCCATAATAGCCTCAATTTTCTTCGGGTTAACCTGGATACCCTTAGCTGAAACAACATGACCCAGGAATACAACCTCAGATAACCAGAACTCACATTTGCTGAACTTAGCATAGAGTTGTTTCTCTCTTAGAGTCTGTAGGACAATTCGAAGGTGCTGCTCGTGCTCAGCCTCAGAATTAGAATAGACCAGGATATCTTCTATGAAGACCACAACGAACTGATCCAGATAGGGTTGAAGCACCCTGTTCATCATGTCCATAAATGCAGCAGGGACATTAGTAAGA
This sequence comes from Abelmoschus esculentus, assembly GCA_035048815.1. Taxonomy (NCBI): domain Eukaryota; kingdom Viridiplantae; phylum Streptophyta; class Magnoliopsida; order Malvales; family Malvaceae; genus Abelmoschus; species Abelmoschus esculentus. The sequence goes on from JAUCBN010000031.1 coordinate 14,218,396, forward strand.
CCGAAGGGCATAACTAGAAACTCGTAGTGACCATAACGAGTCCAGAAAGTTGTTTTGAATACATCAGAATCCTTAACCTTGAGTTGGTAGTAACCAGATCTCAGGTCTATCTTAGAAAACATAGAGGCTCCTCGGAATTGGTCACACAGATCATCAATGCGGGGCAGAGGATACTTGTTCTTAACCGTTAACTTGTTCAACTTCCGGTAGTCGTTGCAGAGATGAAGTAACCCGTCTTTCTTTTTAACAAACAGAACTGGAGCTCCCCATGGAGAAACACTGGGTCGAATAAAACCTCGATCCAGAAGTTCCTGTAGCTGGACTTTAAGCTCCTTAAGTTCCTTCGGAGCCATCCGATATGGTGCCATAGACACTGGAGTAGTCCCCGGAAGTAACTCAATACCAAACTCCACCTCCTCCCGCTTAGGGGGTACACCCGGTAATTCTTCTGGAAAAACATCCGAAAACTCACATACAACTCGGATCTTATCCATCCCAAAATCAGATTGCCTTGGATCAAGAATATAAGCAAGATAAGCCACAGATCCTTTCCTGATCATTTTCTCGGCTTTTAGAGCAGAGACAAGATTGGACAGAAACCCTCTACGCTCACCGATAAAGGTTACCTCACAGTCATTATAAGTCCTCAGAGTTGCCCTCTTACGCTCACAGTCCAGAGTAACTCGGTGAGAAGATAACCAATCCATCCCCAGAATCAGATCAAACTCCCCAAATGGTAGCTCCATCAGATTAGCCGGAAAGATTTCCCCATGAACCTCAAGAGGACAATTCTTATAAACCTTGATAACCTCCACAAGGTTACCTACAGGACTATAAACAGAAACAGAGCTACCTACATCCTCTACAGGAATTTCCAAATAACCCGATACAGAACTAGAAACATAGGAGTGTGTAGACCCATTATCAAGCAGTGCAAATAAAGAGATAGCATGAACAGAAAAAGTACCAGCAATGACATCTGGCTCATCTCGGTCCTCATGCCTCTTCGTAGCATAAACCAAGCCGGGTTGGGATCCCCCTGATCTGGCAACTCCTTTGAACTGACTAGGTCTGCCTCTACTACCAGTACCAGATGCAGTAGGTCTACCCCGACCTCTTCCCCCAGATAGGGCCTGAACTAATGCCTGAGATTGCCCCGGAGTATAACCAGATTGTGAAGTCACTGGACAGTCTCTGAGACGATGATCAAACAAACCACATCGGAAACAAGCCCCGCTCCTCATTCGACACTCTCCAGAATGTCATTTCTTACAGAATGAACACTGAGGTAAGGCTCGAGTACTAGTGGATCCAGCTCCACTAGCAGCAGGAACAATAGAAGCAACTAGTCTAGATCGTGCAGAACTCTATGGCTCAAACTCATCACGGACCCTCTTTCGAGACTGAAAACCTTGATTGTGCTGTGCAGGTGCTGCAGGCTGACGTCTACCTCTATCCTGACCCTGAGATTCCAGTTCAGCCCTCAAACTCTCATTACACTCGACTGTCCTAGCACGCCGAGTGATCATCTTATATTCCGTATCATGGTGAGTGGCAACTACAATCTTCAACGGTACCCAGAGTCCCTTCAGAAATTGATCACACTTTTATTTCTCGGTAGTAACAATACCAGCGTCATACTGGAGCAGTCGCAGAAACTCAATCTCATAATCGTTAACAGACATGTCGTTATGTTGCAGGTTTAGAAAATCCTCTCGGCATTTTGCCAAATACTCTGGAACCAAATACCGATCCTCAAATGCCTGCCTAAAAAACTCCCAGTTGATCTTCTTTGAAGCAGTAACTCTCTCCTCTGCCTCCCACCAGTTCAGGGCCTCTCCTTGAAGCAAAGAAATAGCAGCCCTCAGTTTCCTATATGAAGGGTATTCCATCTCTACGAACAGACGCTGAAGTTTCTTCAGTCAGTACTCTGCATCAGCTGGGTCTGTCCCAGTCTTACCATCGAACATGGTCATCCCAGCAGCCAAAAACTCTATAGAAATGGGTTTTCTTGCACCCTCATTCTGCCGCAAATATCTGAGCAACTCCCTCTGCATAGTTACGGAGTCCAAACTGACAGTCTCACTATCCCCAGAAACATATGGTCCATCACTCTGGACCGGCTGATCAACCTCGGCTTGCTGAGCCTCGACCTGAATCTCTGGTTGATCTTCCTCTCCTATCTCGTGAGCCAAACTCTGATCTTGTGGCGGGTCCACAGCAGGCAGAACATCACTAGTAGATCCAGCAGAACGACCTCGACCACGGCCTCGGCCACGACCTCTACCGGTCGCTAAACGTGTACTTCGACGCGGTGGCATAGTAGAGTATCTACAGAAGGACAGACAAAATCCTACATTAGAATCGGTACTTGGAGAATTATTCAAAATATTTCAAAAAATTCAAAATACGAATCAAAACAAGAATCCGGATTTTCAGATAAAATCATCAAATTTTTTTCAAATAAAAAAAATCATTTTAGACCTCACAGTCCGAGGGTTGAACCTGGCTCTGATACCATTAAATATAACCCCTAAAATTAACTAATTCCTTAGATTAAAAGTTAGGGTTTACGTTACTGAAGCTTGATTTGCAAGTTAGGGTTTTTATAAAAATTAAATTAATATTCAGAAAAATTATTTAACAATTAATAACTTTAAATACTGAAAAATTTCAACGTTTAAATATACAAAATTCAACCCATAAATGATAAACATTAATAATTCAGAAAATCCAAGTAAAAGTCTCAAGTCCTTAATACAAAAATAATATCCAAATAAAAGTTTATAATCCGAAAAATAAAACTGTAAAACATACGATAATATTAAACTGAATCTGGATCCTCCAAGTACCGTACGTAGCCTAAGTGTGAGATCTGAAACAGGAAACAGAGAGGGTGTAAGCTAGGGAGCCTAGTGTGTCTCTAGTATGCAAATAAACAGGATTACAGAACAGTGAAATGCAGATGTTATGAAGTATGCATGATATGCACCCAAACTCCGAACACCATCAGAAGAGTAGGTTTCCCCCTGAACCACTCTAACTCCATCACACCAAACAGAAGTGGAACTCAACCCGCAGGTAGAGCCACTAAACAGAAGTGGTATTATACAACCACTGAACAGAAGTGAATTAATCACTAACTTCCTCCGTACAATAATCCAACTAGATGCAATGTCATATGCAAATACAGAATCAGAATGCAAGCCTTATATTCTAGCAGGAGGCATGCATAATTATCAAGATCAGAAATGTAACTTATTAACAGAACATGGCATAATGATGTATGTACATGCTTATATATGACAGAAACTGCATACACGAAAATAACGAAATTTACAGAAGAGAACAAACCTGTAACAGAAGACTCAACGTCGATACTGACATCTACTGGACTCGGCTCTACCACTAGAATGAGCAGGAGTAGAACCTATGAGTAATAGAACGTTAGATACATTACTATGTCACTAACAGATAAGTACACGAAACGGAAAAATAAAACGAAACTCACGTGCGGGTCCCGAAGACTGATGAACAGGAGGTCGTCCAGGAGGAGGACGCAGATGCTCGGGGTCGAAATCTACATCACCTGAAGCAAATAGAAACGATTTCAGAATCCGGTAAAGATATTTTCCAGATAAGACATTCGAACTTAAAAGCCCTAAAAACGACACTTCGGGTTCGAATTTCGAAAAACGGACTGCACCATTGAACTCAGAACGTCGAAAAACATAACGTGGGTACGTGTCAGAAAAGGTCAACTGCTGACGTCAGCACTGGTCAACGCTGACGTCAGTAGTGACGTCAGCCGGGTCAGGTCATGGGTCGGGTTTTTGGGTTGGGTCGGATATGGATTTTCCAAGATTTTCTGGGAAAATTTGGAAAAACCCAGAATTTTCCCAGACTTTTCTAACGCTTCAGATTCGATTTCTTAACCCTCTAAACGATTCAAACATGAATCAGAACCTCTTTAAACACCCAAAACAAATCAAAACAACACTCTTTCAACAACTGTTTTGGATTGAACCGAACAAAACTCAACAAATCTTTAAAATAAAGCACCCGAAACCCATACTCTTCATACAAAACTGAAACCAACACCGAAAAACACCCTTACCACACCAGAAATGATTCGAACTAAACCAGAACCAAAACCAACATAAACGATACAGAACTAACAGGAAACAAGATTAAAGATTCAGAGCTTACCACACACACCACTTGCACGAATTCGAAAAGAGAAGAAAAGCAAGGATGATGAACACTGAAGATTGAAGGAAAACTCGGTTTGCTTGCCAGACAAAACGGAAAGTTTAAAACGGATTAAATCAGAATTAAAGAAATTAATTCCTCAATCTGAAAATCAGAAACGGAAGCAAGGAAAAGAGAGTTACCATATTCGAAATGGTAAAAATGCAAGATGAGGGTCTAAACTCTCAGAATTTAGAAGGGAATCTTAAAGTTTCCAGAATTTGCAATTTGGTCCCTGAAAATCCCCAGTTTTCTAGGGTTTCGGAATTAGGGATTTGAAATCTAATTTGAAAAAAAAATTGGTGTGTTACAGATAACCCCATTAGCAGATAGTTAAGCATCTCAAATATTGAGCTCAGAAAAGCAAATGAAAGAAATTACCACCTGAAATTTTGAGCCGCATCTCACAAAGGGTCCAAAACTTCTGAAGAATAGGAGCATCTGGGCAATATCCTAATCTTTCAAGTTTTGTTGACGAAAAAACTGTCTTGCTAAATAGAAACCAGATATCTGCTAGTATAATACAAACCTGGGTCATCAAATAAACTTCATTAGAAAAAAGTAATAATCTTAGGGACTTATAAAATTCATATATTAAGGCAAAAGGATTACCCAGCAGGCTAGCTGATTTCCTGCATTGCTCCCTTCCCTGACTTCAAGAGGAGTATTAAGAAAATACTCAAGTTCTTCCAACAACGTATCACGTTTAGACAAAAGAGAGGATAAGATTCCCTCAGAGACAGTTTCACTGTTTATAATAGCGTGAAAAGACCAGGCTACATTCATCGACATATTCAGCAGTAGAAAACTAACAACCTTAATGAGAATGAAAAGTCATTAGTGTAGATAATTGTCATACAAATATAGTTAATTATTTTATAAATATCGAAGTAGTTTAGATGTCCTATAACTCTATTTCTTAAAGTAGTTTAGATAGCCTATATCTCTTATCTACTAAGTAGTTTAAATAATATTTGTCTTTTATCTTATAAGATTATCTAGATTAGTTTGAATTTTATTAGAACTCTCTGTACTAAGTCTATAAATAGTTGGCTTGTATGTACTCTTCAAATCGTTCAAGGAAAACAATGAATCAAATTGATCACTGAACAAAAATACTTTTCCCTATTTTGAACATGGTATCAGACATGGAGCATTAATCCTATATCTAAAAGGGTAGGAAAATGTAACGCCTGAAAATAAACAAGGAGCATTAATCCCATATCGAAAAGGAAAAAAAAGGACTTAGAATATATAAACGGTGGCGCTGCATATCCTATTAGACATGTCTTTTAGGAAGAGGGTAATGGTCCCATGACAAGATTAAATAAAAACGGGTTCTACAAACTTTAAGTTTTTTTTTAAATAAAAGGTGTTACGGACTTGAGCACACAAAAATTGATAGTCAAGCCTCACAACTCTTTTAAAGTCGTAACAATAGTTGGTTCAAGTAAATAGTGAAGAACTCTTTTAAAGTCATTGTTCAAAGTTGGGCTCAAAAGTGTTCGACTTACCTTTATTCCTACGTGGTGCAGGCGTACAGGCGGGTGCAGGCAAGGATGCAGGCGGGTGCAACGAGTGCTGGGGTAGGCATAGGTGTAGGTAGGCACGGGCAGGGGTTGAAATTGGATTCAAAAGAATCTGACTTTAATTGATATATATAATATCAGTGCTCAATTTAAAATTTTTCTGTTGTTGGCTGTAGTGTGTAAGAAAAAAAATTGGTAGAAAATAAGCAGAAGAAATTTGAAGACTTGTTCCAGATATTTGTTTATTTTTTTAATGCTAGTATTTTTATTGTAGATATATATTTTTTAATTTAGAGGTCATAGAGTTATTGATGTTAAAATTTTACTATTAATTTTAAGTTGATATATTTTATGATGATAGTAAAATTGAATGTATTTATATACGAAACTTGATTTTTAGTTTTAAGTATGTACATTTTGAGTGTATTTTATTTTATTATAGTTTGTTATAATTTTAAGTTTTATATTTTCTATTTTTTTATTGATTTATTTTATTAATTTGATTCGAAACAGAAAATGAATCAGAATAAATTTCTGACAATTATCCATTATAATGGAAAATTGTGAGAATAGATGCTGGAATTATATTTGAAGCTGAAAACACCACAAAAATATGATTTGAAAAGGAAATCACGCTTCAACAGTTGAAGGAGAAAATATCTAAAAAGATTGAAAGAGAAATTAATGAGTTGCGTTACCGGTGGCTTACATGTGAAAATCCGGTAAGATATTGTGCAATCAATCTTGAAGATGATGACGATATTGCAATGATGATTGCTGAACATGAATCTGTGGAGACTTGATATATCGAGTTATTTGCGGAGATTTCTGATGTTTCGGACCCTTCTAGAACTTTTATTGAAGAATCTTCTCAAATGAATTACGTTACTGAGACTGAACTACTTGAAGGTAGTTTTCTCGTAATGTTGTCTGGTGGTACAACTAATGAATTTAATCGAGTTGACACTTCAACAGATGATGTTAATAACCTACGCGGTCGATGGGGAGAAGCTCTTGACGATTCTAGCGAGGATGAAGATATTGATGACGATGATTTGTTTTCTAATGATGTTGGTACTGCCCCTAATTATGGTGTGGGAGAATTTGTTCCACCCGCAGGAGATATTACATTTTATGAGCCTCCTACTCACATGGTGTCATTGGATTTTGATGTTATGAGAGCTGCTCAATTCTCGGATGTTCCCCGATTAACTTCTACTGGCTCGAAAGAATTATCGAATGACCTTCAATTTGAGGATAAGGATCAAGCTACATTTGCAGTGAAAGAGTATAGCATCAAGAACCACGTTGACTACATTGTAGTAAAGTCCAGTCAAAAGACATTCTTAGCCAAGTGTGTCAAGTATGGGCAAGAGTGCAATTGGAAGGTTCAAATTACCAAACGTAAGAGGTCAAATCTCTTGGAGCTCAGTAAGTACAGTGGAGATCATACCTGTTTACGAAGTTCCATTACAAAAGATCACCGAAAATTAGATTCGACTGTAATAAGCCATCATGTGAAGAATCTGTTCGAAATAAATCCAAGGGTTCTCGTTTCAACGATTTAGGCAACCATTGCTCAACAATTTCAATATCAAATAAAATACAAGAAAGGTTGGCGTGCCAGAGAGAAAACATTAGACTCTGTTTATGGTGATTATGATAAGTCATACAACAAGCTACCAACTTTATTGCTTGCAATGGCGCATTTCATCCCAGGCACCATCGTGAGATATCAAACAAATGATGCTTACGACCAACAAGGACAAGTTCATCAAAGCTGTAAATTTCTCCATTGACGATTTTGGGCGTTCAAGCCTTGCATTGATTGCTTCCCTTACTGCAAACGCATGATCCAAGTAGATGGTACGTGGTTATATGGTAGATACTCTCATATATTGTTGATTGTTGTTGCGCAAGATGGTGATAACAATATCTTTCCAATTGCATTTGCAATTGTAGAGCAATAGTCGACGAAAGCTTGGAATTTCTTTTTGACAAATTTACGTGAGTATGTTGTTCGAGAAGATGGTGTCTGTATTATATCTGATCGAGGGACAGATATCAAAGTTGCTATTAATCGAGAAGGAAGTCGTTGGATACCCCCCCACGCGTACCCCGCGTACTGTGTTCGTCATATCGAGAAGAATAGTATGGAACAATTCAAAAATCAATATTTTCGTAGTGAAATTGTTAGCATGAGTAAGTATGTTTTATTTGATTATGTTTTTTATTTTATTTGTATATATATACTAACAATATTTATAAATAGGATATATACTAACACGTCCCGATTTTGAGAGGAAAATGACGAATCTAATGAGGTATAGCAACCGACATTGGAATTGGGCAAACAGTATAGAAAGGGAAAAATGGGCTCAATGTTATGATGAATCTGGTAGACAATACAGCCAAATGACAACCAACCTTGTGGAGTGCATCAACGAAGTACTAAAAGGATCGCGGCATCTTCCGATCGCAAGCCTTGTAAAAGAGACATACTACAGGTTGGCTAAAGTTTGGACTGTAAAAGGGAAAGAAATTGAGACATTAATCAATAGGGGTCAAGGCTGGGCTACAGACCTCGTGAGGAAAATGCAAGAGAATGTGACAAATGCAACGTCAATGAGAGTTCACAGCTTTGATCGAATGAATCAGACATTTGATGTTGTTGGTCCGAGACACTTGAATCAAGCAGCACACGCCAATGTATTTAGAGTTGATTTCCGACGGAGGTACTGTGATTGTGGAGCGTTTCAAGCATGGCGATACCCTTGTCCTCATGCAGTTGCGACATGTATGTTTGTCGGAGTTGATCCATACACCTATGTCAATGAATGCTTCAATCTGCAGAGGATAGTTAATATTTACAGAACTGAGTTCCCCCTAATTGTTAATTCAAATTATTGGCCACCAGTAAAGAATGAAAGATGGTTACTCGATCCTACCCTTTGTCGTACTCCAAAAGGAAGACCAAAATCAACTCGAATTCATACTAGCATGGATCTAAATTATATAGAGAAAGGACAACGCAAACGATGCACAATATGTAGAGCGAAAGGTCATTCCAGAGCTAATTGTCCAAATGAGCCCCAATTTGTATCTATTCCACTTTGATTTTTGAATAAAGTTTGTTTGTGTCCAAATATTTGTATTTGATAATAAATATGAAGTAAGATTAAAAATAATAAAAATTAAAAGTACGAAAGGAAATATCGAGTACATCATGACGAAAGGAAATTACAAGTACGAAATGAAATTAAAAGTCTGAATAAAATAAGTACAAATTACTTCTTATACAACTTTTGACCATGACGAGGTGTGGTAGAAAGATAACGTCGCGACGGACATCTCGTTTGTTGTAGCCTATGTGATGTATCATCTTCAGCCCCTTCATCAGCATCCTCTTCATCAGCATCATCTTCAGTCACAGAGGGATAAGTAGGTGGTGTCATGAAAATAGAACTAATATTCCCTCCCGCCAAATCTAGTGAATTCAGGATATTTTGCATTTCTTAAAATTCCTTGTTATCGTCATAAACAAAAGTGGGAGACTGATGCTGACTAAACTCAGGTCTGTATAAAGTTGCATCATCAAACACAGGATCATGATATTTAGAACTGGAACTTGCAGCTAGAGGAACACATGTAGGAGTCGGTTCTGGCTCCTATATCGCATATGGTATTACATTAGTCATATCTAGCTCTCATGTTGTTGTCCAACCCTCCGGGTTTTGACTCAAAATATTTGAACTTCGAGATGTTCCAACTGAAGATTTCTCTTTTTCACCATATTTTCTCATATACCGTTGGCATTCTTCTGTATAAATTACCTCGCACGAAGTGGAAATTGTATAGTAGTTCAAATAACTGGTGTGAAAAATGGCAGACGATGCCAAGCCCAAGCTTGCAATAACAAAAGACAACCGCCAAGACCGCCGACCTTCTTACCTTTTTCTAATAAAGCGCCCTTGCATAACTCAAAATACAAACACGTTAAAATGGCAGATCCCAACTATATTCACTACCAGACCAAGGAGTACTAAAAAATTTGAGGTATCGAACACTAACTAAATTTCCAGATTTATCAGGAAGTAGAATACCACCAATCAACTGCAGAATATACGCTCGACTGACCTGATAAATCTCTTCTACCGGGCTATACTCATTCAATTCAAACTCACTCTCTAACCAACTTAATTTAGCACGAGACCCTTTCACGTTACTTCCATATGAGACTTTACCAAGGTACCTTTCACAAATGGAAGTAGTTGAACCTTCACTACGCTCAATCACAAGTCTCTCATTGACCGGGACTCCTATAAGATAAACTACATCTTCTAAATTGATTGAGCATTCTCCACAAGGCATGTGGAAAGTATAAGTCTCAGGTCTTCAGCGCTCGATTAAAGCAGTTACCAATCCTGGTATCAACTTATACCCATGAAGAAATGTGGCATAATAAAACCCAGTGGAATGTAAGAAATTTAAGATTCTATTATCGAGTGGAGTTTTGACCATACAACGATGATGTTTAAATGTTTCAAGTGTATCCTACAATAAAAAAAATTCGACATGATTAACAAATTACAAATTTAAAACATAATTTATATACAAAATATATCATTTCAGCAACTGTAAGGCTAGAAATGTGTCGATCATCTAAATACAACAGAGGTGTCTGTTCAGCCATCCTGTAAAAAATTTAAAGAAAAAAATTATTTTATTTTATAAACTAATAAAAAAATTATAAATTTATTTCATTATTACTAAATTCGAAATTTAAAAATTATAAACTTAGAAGTATTCATAATTTTTTTTAACATTCATCTAAAATTAAAAAATTATTCAACAAAATAAATAGCAATATTAACTAAATAAACTATCATAAAATAATTCAACAAAAAAAAACTATCAACTTACAATATCATAAAATAATTTAACTAAAGCCAAACTAAACTAAACTATCATAAAATAATTTAAAAAAACTATCAACTTACACTAGCATAAAATAATTCAAAAAAATATCAACTTACAGAATATAAAAAATATACTTAAAATATAACGACTCGGATTCTCGTATCCGAGTGTCGGGTTAACCCGTAGTGTTTGGGCCTCGGTTTTGGGCCCGGGTTTGAGTAGTTTGGGCCTTAGAGTTGGGTTGCCTTGAGCCCAAGAGTTAGTTTGGGGGCTTTTTGGTCTTTTCCCTTATGTAGGACAAGGTAAGGGGGGGAGAGTGGTTTGATTTTCTGCAGAAAAATCTGAGGAGTGAAGTCACCACTCTTTCTCTCTTGTTACATCTTTTCTTCCATCAATCTCAAGAGCAAAAGGTAAGATCTTTAGGGTTTTGTGTGGCAATCTCGTTTTGTTGCAAGAGAAGAAGTTGTAGGGCTACTAGAGATCTTTAGAAAGAAGTAAAGTTTGGTAGTTTTGGTGAGGATGAAGGTTTAAGTGGGGGTTTAGGGTGCAATCCGGGTTTGTGTGTTAAGGGCTTGTATTATGAGTTTTCCTAGTGTTTTAGGATCAAGAAACATCCCAAGAAGCTTCTAATCCGTTCTTAATCTTTCTCTTGTAGAGAAAGAGGCTTGTGAGCCATCATCAAGCTTGGGAAGAGGGAAAGCTTGAAGAGGAAGGAGAAGGTCGTTTTTGTTGTTTGCCTACAAGAGGTTGGTACTCCCAACTCGTTCTTTACATCTTGCATACCATGGTAGTTGCATACATATAGATGTTGAGGTATGTGTGTGTTGATTGGTGCTTGACATGCTTTAATGGTGGATTTTGGATTTGGATGTTAAATAAGTTGGAACTGATGTTAAAATGCCTTAATCACCCCTATAAATGTTTAGAAACGCTTTAGAACTGATTGGATCGAGTTTAGGAATGAATCCTAGAAATTTTTCTAAGTGCAGACCTATTATTCGTGCAGGGGTATCGATACTCGGGCTACCGGTATCGATACCCAAAAGTGGACTTTGGCTAAGTGGCCATGTGTATCGAACCATGGTTCGATACCGGGACCTCCAATGGTATAATGGCATCGATACCCGTATCGATGCTGGAGGGCCCCCTTTTGTTGACTTTGAAAATGGTCAAAGGGTATCGATACTGGTATCGATACCCAAGGTTCGATGCCTTCTTTGGGTAGGTATCGAGGCAGGGTGGTTCGATACCCTATATAAGGGTATCGATACCCTTGCGAAAACTCGACAAGATAAGCTTTATTTGGAGTTCGATAAGGGGTTTAAAGGCTATAATGAATCTTGTAATTAATAAAATGAATGGTTAACACAAGATTGACGTATTAAAACCTTGAATGACTAAATTATGTTAAGTCTTGATATTTTGATGTGAGGATCCTAGGTGGATCGTTTATGTGTGTTGAGTCCTTGATTGATGGAAATCCGGATATCCAAAAGTGTTGCAACACGTCGAAGGCCATCCGATGTAACATTCTGGGTGATGATTTTGAAGACCTTTCCGAATGTAGGATCCCGATGCTGTGTGGACGCGGGCCTCATTCGATGATACTCGATGTGACATTCCGAGTATGGGATTTGGAGGATCCCGATGCTGTGTGGACGCGGGCCTCAAATCCCGGATGTAGGATCCCGATGCTGTGTGGACGCGGGCCTCATCCTGAGTATGGGATCCCGATGCTGTGTGGACGCGGGCCTTGCTCGTAGTGTAGGATCCCGATGCTGTGTGGACGCGGACCTCACTACTTTGTTTTGTTGCTTGACATGTATATGCTGTGTGCGTCATTATACATTGTTTATGCCATGTGGTAGGCAAGCATGCTAGATCATCATATCATGCACGATATTTTATATGTTATGCTTTACTGCTTATGATATGCATGATGTTAGCCGAGTTCGGCGTATCCACTGAGCTTTCGTAGCTCAGCGTTCGAAATATGTTTTCGTGCGTAGGTTAGGTGAAGTCGGTTCGTGGAGCACCATCAAGGTTGGATTTCAGCATCGACCGTGTTGTCAGAGTACATGTATTAGATTTAGTGAGCTTGTACTATGTTGAACCCTATGTAATGTAACTCTATTTATTTTAATTTGGGTCGAATGTTTTAAACGGTTTGTAATATGTTGGAGCTCCGATTTCTTTAACTTATTTTGGGCTTTCGTTTTAATTTAATGGATTTATGAATCATATTGGAATTGTATTCGATTTTAAATTGTTGGGCTTTGGAAGAATTTTATTGAAATACAAGTTTTGGGCCGGAGGTCCAATGTGACATCCGGGTCGGGTGTTACATAAAAACACTATCAAAATAAACTAAACTATCACTATATAATCTAACAAATTTAACTAAACTGTCAAAATAAACTAAAAAAACTATCAACTTACAATATCATAAAATAATTCAACTAAACTAAACTATCATAAAATAATTCAAAAAAAATATCAACTTACAGAATATAAAAAATATATATACTTAAAAAAATATCAAAATAAACTAAACTATCACTATATAATCTAACAAATTTAACTAAACTATCAAAATAAACTATAAAAAAACTATCAAATTACATTATCATAAAATAATTTAACTAAACTAAACTATCAAAATAAAAAAATAAAATCTATCAACTTCAAATAAAAAATAATACAATTAAATAATAATAAAAAAATAAAATACTTACAAATTTCATACTTCTTCTAACACTCTAATTCTGTAAAACCATCTCAAAACTATCTAACATTCTCATCTATTTATAACCCAAATTTTCATTTTCACACACACTATTTTTTATTCCCGAAACACCCCAAATTAAAATTTCCCACTGCCCCAAAATTTTTATAATTAAAGTTGTGAACCTTCTCCACCATGCATGCATGCCCGCCTGCCTCACTGCCCCGTCTGCACCCCATCTGTCAATCTGCATCTGCGTGCCTGCTCCTTCGGCAGAATAAAGGAAAGTCGGATCCTGTTGAGTCTGGCTTTGAATAGTAAATTTCACTGTTTGAAGTCGGTCTGTCCTGAATCCATCTCTCCCTTTTTTTTTAATTTTTTTTATAAACATTGTTTATAGTCGGATTCTAAAAAAACGACTTATAAATCAGATAAAAACTTCAATACTTTTTAGAAATAATTTTGGAAATCAATATTTATGGAAATAATGAAATTTTCTTCAATATTCGTGAGAATTTACCCATTTTTTAATGGAGCATGAAACCCCAGGTGAAATGTAGAGTGCCAGCCAGTGTGGGGACACGAACTCCACCTAGAACTAGAAGCAGATACTACAGACTTGAATAAAACAAACGATGTTTTCCTAAACCATTACCCAAAGGCATCAGGACATCATTCCGATTTTACAAATTGATTAGTTATGTCTCCTTCCTAGGAACTCCTACATTGGAACCAGACATCTATAAATCAACCCAAACTTCAAACGCTTGTTATTACCTGCTCTCATGGAAGAGGCATTTGAAATCAAATAAGATTTTAGGAAGACAATGGCATAAGAAGTAGTAATTGTTACGAGCATAAATATACACTAACACTGCAAACGACCTTAAAGCAGAGAAAGGGCATGTTGAGTGACATCAAGATGTATCGGCCATTGATTCAATTAAGAGCTGATAACCTTCTGGCACTGACGTCTGGGTATCGACACACTCTGCAAGTGCAGGAACATCGGAACCAAGGCCGTGAGACTTGGCTAGAAATAGCAGCAAATGAAAATCAGAGATCCTCTTCAAAAATGGAAGACTCTTGGTTCTACCGAGATGGATCTTTAGGGCCGCCTTCGTCACAAGATTGTTTCGGTTCTCAATGGAAAAGGTTGAAGAAAGTGGTCCCTGCATTTATGTATGTGGAGGTTTAAAGTAAGTTCTTATAATTTTATAAGTGAACAACAAAGGAACATGAATCTGCAGAAAATGTATGCATGCATATAATCTAAAATACCCCTCCCTTTCCATTTCTTGAAAAAAGAGAGAAAAACTAGACAATAGATGATGAGCATTGATCTGGCAGAGATATCGATGGCACTGTCTAGGCTCATCAGAATAAAAACATTAGAATGGCTGCAAAGGCAGGTGGAATCCTTTAACGCACATCACATCTCCGAACCTTGGACTCCAATAACTATATTGCACACGGTTGTTAGCTTAGCTACACATCTAAAATGGGTATTTTCAGTTATTTAAGAAGTGATTGCTGAACTCCCTTACCTGCAGGGCCATACCATTATTGCTGACCTTTACATGCTTGAGTAACAGCGATACTTCAAAACTTAATGGTAGTTTTGCGAAACCAAGATATGCAAGATAGTGCTTAGTATCAGTTAACTACAAAGTAACAATCTTCACGATCTTTACTTGGGAAACTGGGGTGGGGATACCTCAGAGAGAGGTTACAGTCAGGCAAGGCTTCTCGACAAGCATGCAATGTGAAAAATTCTCTAATTTGAAAACCTTGGATGTCATGATTATTCCTCAGGTACTACATCGATACAAACATCCATGCAAAAACACCAAGAAACCATACAATCCATAGAGTTAATGAACCGAGCAATCAATGGGCATCAGACCTTGTTAAAATTCCATATAACAAATGCATAGCTTGACCGAGATCAATTATTTGCCATTTGGCTCTAGAAATATAGAGGCAATCTATAGCATACATCACAAAAGAAACTAGAAGATATATTGACGCCCCATATTCCCAAAAGGCCAGGGCTACTTCGAATTTTACAGCAACCTAAAGATTGACAGCCTGAATTTCTCCAACCTTGGCCAAGACCTGAATAGCCAAAATGTTCTTACGACACTTGATGAATCATTAATTGTTTGTTTATCGCTTCTATCTAGGGGTGCTTATCGAGCGAGTCGATCGCGAGTTGAGTAGTGCTCGACTCATGCTCATTAAAGAAATTATTGTTCGACTCGACTCGTTGCTCGTTAAAATTGTGCTCTTTAAAAAAATTATTGCTCAACTCGACTTGTTACTCATTAAACTCACTAAAAAATTTACTTTATTTTTAGCTAAAATAAAAATTAATAATACTATATATATGAGGCTAAATATTAACCTAAATTAAAAAATTAATCAAAAAATATCAAAAGAGTGAATAAAACACTTTTAAAGTCTAAATTCTAAGCTAACAATTCACAAATACACCAAACTAATATATTAAAATTAAAACAACAATCCACAAACTAATAATTATTATTTAGATTTATTTTTTTGAATGAAATAATTTTAAAGTAATTACTAAAAAATATATTGAAAAATTAACGAACTACTAGCGAATCGAGTTAGAATTTGTTTGATATGCAACCTAAATATTACAAGGCTTACAAGGAGCAAGAAACAACATTTTACACATATAATGCAAACTTAATATGCAACAATCCAACATTTCAGAAGGGAGAGAAACCACCACCAAATAATGAACACAACCACAATAATTAATCATAGAAGCAACAATTTACACAACATAAAATGATTAAGTCCGATAATGGACGAAAAATTACGCACCTGATGATCGAAAATCTTAACAACGACCAAGAAGAAATCATTATCAACCTCCTTAACATCCTTCCCGCCGACGACAACATCTTTCTTCATCTTTGAAAGCTTTGGGTCATCATCCTCTCCAAACTCTGTAACAAACCACCCATCCTTAAATAACTTAACACACATATCACTCATTTGAAAAGCCTCAAAGTGCACATCCGCAGTCCCATCTTCATTGGCTTCCAGCTTCACCACAACAGTCACCCACTCTTTCCGCTCACTCTCAGCGTGAAGCTCAGCCGACTGTAGGATCTCCTTGTTAGAAAAATTGTAGTCCTTTTTGCTTTGCATTATTGTTTGTGTAAAAATAAACCCCACTCTCTTCCTCCCTAACCCTGCCGCAATAGCATCAACCAGTTTCTCTTCTTCGGGATCCCTTAAAAGAACCAAATCATCTTCCAATCCTTGTTGAGGCGGCTCGTAAATGAAATCAACTTCAACTTTACCTTCTTCTGAGACAGTACCGTACAAGAACCCTCCTCGTTTGGTAGCAAACGCTAGCGTTTCGTTTACGTACCGCTGGAAAGCGTTAGCGGAATCGCGGTCAAAGGAAACAGAGTCGCAGTGAGGGGATTCCTGGCGGGTGATCCTTGTTTGTTTAGCGATCAGGTCGTCAATTGTCATTTTACGGCCAAATGAGCCGGCGGGAATCACGGCGGGGCCGCCACGAACGGTGCGTTCTCCGTGATAGTACAGGAATACAATAGAACCGTGAGAAAGCTTCAGCGCGGAGAGCGGGGTGGAAGGATCGGCCATGTCGGAGAACCTGAGGAGATCAGCGGGGGTTTTAGCTAAAAGCAGGTTTTGATCGGTGGAAAGCGTTTGGTTCTGGAGTTGGGATTCTATCAGGGCTTTCAACTGGGAGATCGACAAGTGAGGGCCGTCGATTTGGATCCGTTCGAGGCCGTCGCGGCTGCGGATTCTGAGCATCATCTTTAAGTGAAAGAGTAAGGAATTTGGATTTGGACGAGTGTTTAAAGCATCTTTTATATGGATCGCTTGCTGTATAGCCAGTATGAGAAGATGAATAGGACAGAGACGGTGTCAAAACGACGTCGTTGCGAACTTATAAAAGGTCAAGAGACTTCTAAAGTTGAATCCCACGAGGCAAAATCACAAGAATATCTAAATAAGTTAGTTAAAAATCAACCTGCGAAAATTAAATACACAAAACAAACTGGAAACAACACATTTAAGGATCATGGAAATGTCCCCCACAATATTATACTGTGAACAAATAAATCTGGATGGAAAAATCAATAAATTAATAATCAGTGCTTAAAATGGAATTTAATGATACACAGAATACACAAATGTGTAGGCTTTGATTACAAGGATGGGTTGAAACCTATAACCACAGGTTATATATGACCTCAACTCATCCAGAATAATGATACTGCAGTCAGTAGAGACATCCGAGTTCCCTGTAATCTCGTGTATGAACATTTTCGGCTCCCGATCAATAAGGTTTGTTCTGCTTGTTGTCTCTCTTAAGCTCAACCTTCAGTTTCTTACCACCTAATTGGCATCCATTCATCATGTTTATTGCATTTTGAGCAGCTGCCGGAGAGTCGTAACTAACAAATCCTGCAAAGAGGGGGTTCTTGAGAGAGAGAACTCCTTACTGCTTGTATCAGATCAGAAGTAAAAGAAAAGGCACTTACCGAAGCATTTGCTAGCCCCCGTTGCTTTGTCAACGAAGACCTTCGCACTTACGACCCTGCCGAATCCTTGAAAAGCGTAAGTCAGATCTTGATCACCAAATTCTTGAGGTATGTGATAAATAAAAAGATTTGCACCAGGGGGGCCTAGGAAAGAAGCATAGACTAATTAATTAATAACATGCCACCACAAAGAATATACTTTCAGATAAGACAACAAAACCAAGATGAAAATAGATTGCAAACCTTCAATCTGACCTCCCCAACTTGTGCCAGCACTGGAAGATGGGGAAGAATTACTGCTTGTATTTGTTTGTGGCATTGAACCAGGTGAACCGGTCAACGGACGGTGGCTCATCATTCCTCCAGGGTACGGCATGGGGTACTGAAGGCCTTGCATACCTGGGTAAGCCGAGCCAACATAACTTCCAGGAGACATAGCATAATTTCTAGGAGATATATTGGGAGTGAGGTTAGCTCTGATTCCTCGCAAAGCACTACCTTGATTTACTGGAGGAATCATATTGCGAAATGCAGGCTGATTCTGCATTGGTGGAAAGCGATACTGCATAAGCCCATAACTTCCTGGAGCCTAATAAATGATGAGATGATCAATCACATTAAGATTTGCAATGCTCAGAACATCATGACAAAAAAAGACAACTCTCTTAGCCAAAAAGAGGAAAACAACCACTGGCTATTCGCTAAATATGTGTTTCTAAAATTTAAAATTGCTCCATGCAGAGAAGGAAAAACTACCTGATATCCATATCCATTGTATGGGGGAACATAACCCATTGGCAAGGCTCCAAACAACGAAGGATGCTGTGAATCAGCATTTGGTTTATTCGAATCTTGAAACTGGGCTTTCTGTGCCCGTCGTGCTTGTCTTTCCTTCTCTGTATCTGCCCATTTGACAACGAGAGGGACACTTGAACCCTAAAATAGCAGAAAATAAAGACCAGCATATAATACACCTTTATTCGAGAATAACTCACTCACCAGACATAATAGACTTAACTCATGTTTGGAAGGCAAGCGGTAAGCTTAAGCCTTTGGTTAAAGATCAACAATCAATTAAATAATCAAGGTATAATGACAAGCAATGCAAATGTGTACATGCATTTTGCAACCCGCTAGGATGTAGGAGATTCAGACGTAAGCATCAGTGTATCAGTGCATCTTGATACTAGATGCAACATGCAATTAAACATAATGATGTATTTTTTTTAACCTTTGCCACTAAAACTATGGTTTTGTTGGCATGATGACTTTCTTTTCGTGGATTGCAATACATAACAGAGATGTAAAAAAAATCATCTTTTGATGCCTGTCCAAATAATTTCCATATTTACATGAGAACCTTTAGAGATTTGAGCTTTTTCACAAAACTGATCAAATATAAAGGGATAACTAATTTTTTATTCATAACTTATTTTCTCAGAATGAAAAATGAGCATGCAAAATAGTTTATTAATACATATAACTGTTAACTCTGTTATAGTTCAAACCATTGCAACATTTAGTATGCAAAACGTACCATATAAAACAGGTTAGAAGCTCAGAACAACGTTTTGGGTAATTTGTTGATTTTCAACAGCAGAAACATTAATGAATACAAACCTCCATTTTATGCTGTCCATTAATGGCCTGAAGAGCATCAAGGGCTTCTTCTTTAGTCTCATATTTCAAAAAGGCACAGCCTGACATAAAGAAAACAATACAACTACAATTCAAATATTCAAATCAACTTAAGATTGAGGCTCTATTGTTTATACAATTAAGCACTTTACCATTTTCTTCCTTACAGAAAAGGAAATCCAAGATCAAAGAATAAGTACCTTTACTTGTTTGTTGAGAACCTCTTATAATCTGTAGGTCCTTTATGGTTCCGTATTTAGAAAATAAAGCAGCAACTTCAGCTTCTGAGACATTCTTCGGCAGCATGCCAACAAAGAGTTTGTGCTCTAGTAAAATAAGATAACAATTCATAGTTATGTATACTTAACATTTCCAAACTCATAAGAAGTAGAATTATAACAAATTATTTCACTGAAGTCATGTATACCTAATCTTTCCAACTCGCCATCTGCATACTTCACTTGCAATGGACTAGATGCCTGAATCAGAATTCAGAAGGAAAAAAAGATGGGTTCTGATCAGGTGAGCAATAAGGCTCACATGGTAAAAGTGCTCTATGATTATCTACGCACAAGTACATGACAGTATCACAGTACTCAGTAGGCAGGTGATTACAATAAAGAGCTTCGAATTGAATTGTCCCAATACTTCTCATTAAAAGTATGAATGACAGGATCAAGATTCAAGTCATAAAGTTATCAATCACTCTAAATCTTAGACCACGAATATGCCTTGTTGTATAAAAAGGCATGTCTTACACCACCACAACAGAATGTATGATAATAAATCACAAAATTTGTAAACATGACCTGCCATAGAGGATCTTAACACTTGAGGGCTAAGACATAAATTAATCCAATCATACAAGTAACCATCTAAAGAAAGGTAGATCAACGACCTTGTTTTTAGTTACAGTATAATTCTTATTCTAAGCTACGTTTTTGTTTGCTCTGCAATTTTAAGCAGGTCATTAAAATACAGAAGGTATCGACTGAAATGATGTGGTAAAATGACAAACAGCTTGAGAGTAGTTAGCCTTAAGTGATACACTATAAGTATAACTCAAACACCTATTGTTTGCTTAATTATTCGAAATTCAGACAAATTCATGGTTGAAATCATTAACTTTTCACATACTAGTAAAATTTCTGAATCATATGCATGTACCCTTATCTGAAAACTTCTCATTTTCATTCTTTAAAAAACTCAAGATCCCAATTCACTTCAGATGAGGTAGAATAAATAATTATCAACTTACATATTCTACATTCTACAACTGCATCATATGCATGTACCCTTATCAGCATGCCAGGGCAGTTATGAACTTCTACCAATTTTGCTAAAAAAGGTAAGTTGACACAAATTCAATGTAAGATTAGTGGACACAAAAACTAATTCTATATGATGTCGACCTTGGATGCTACATTTAGGGTTGGGCATTCGATAAGTCGAGTAAAATTTTTTTGAGTCAATCGAGTTGACACATCATATTTTATGAGTCGAGTTTCGAGTTTCCATATAAAACTAGTTATAATTAATTATAAATTATAGTTCGTATATTTCGAATTAATATACAGAATCTAAATTCAATGCAGATACTAATATAACTTCCATTTTCTATTTAGACTAAATTCCAATAACTTAGCAGCCCAAAAAATTATCAACAGAGAAAAAGCTAAGTTTCAATATATTTGTTAAGAAGTGAATTGCACAAGAATAAATAAATAAATAAAATTATGGCCTGTGCAATGTGTGGGCCACCTAAATAGTGAGTAGTAACTAGTAAGTAGTTGATCGCTCACAAATGTTCTCTAATCAATTTTACAGATTTTGACCGAGTCAAAATCACATCTTCTTCTACCTCCGGCTGTCGCAAACACACCGAATTAGGCGCCTCATCGCAAGCCAGTTCTGGAATCTGATCCAAAGCTGACGAAATAATGCTTGAATTTTCTCAGGATATTGATTCATCAGTCAAAACTTAGTCTGGAAAATCGAAAGGAAATATCGGAAATATCGAGAATTCTTCGAAACAACATTGCGACGTCGATGAAAATGAAACAATTCTTTCACGCCATCGTCGGCCATGATATGATTGTCTAGGAGCATCTCAACTGGCCATCTCTTCTTTGGATCCCTAGAAAACTACTTCCAAGAAACTCACTTCTCCCTCCGATAACTCTGGGAATCCCAGATTCAATTTAGATAAAACGACCACGTTTAGAAACATAAGTCTAAAACTGAAAACGACGTAGTGTATAAATTATGTTTTTCAGATACTCGATTAGACATAATTTAAACTCGAGTTTTGCCCGCACCTAACTGCATTTACAGATTAGCTACCGGAATAAGCTACGAGCGTCAAGTTCATTAAAATAACCTAACTACGTCCAACTTTGGACAGTACCATGTTGTAGATCTTCACAACAGTGACTAAAAGGCAAAACATGGAAATAAGATTTTTCTTAAAAGATTGAACTAACCCCAGGCAAAGTCTTCTTATTGTGGCAAGCATTGACCGCCTTATCAGCCTCCTCTCTCGACGGGCATATAACAAAGCAACATCCTTAATCAACATATAACAAAAAAAAAAAAACACGAGAAACCTCAAAATTAGGGTTCTAAACACCACAAATCTCACTCCAAATCAAACGAATAAATCAAATCACTAAAAAAACCCGCCAAAAACAGAGAAAATCCGAGAGATTTGAAATTAAACAATAAATTTAATATACAAAGGAAACGGAATTTGAACCTCTAGAGGCGCGAGTAACCTTATCCTTGATGATGTTGACTTCATCGACCAGAGCAAACTCATTGAATATATCAAGAAGTTGAACTTCCGTCATGTGCTTCGGCACTTGACCGACGAACAGCTTCACACACTCTTCTCCCGCCGTGTTCTTCTCCTTTTTCTCCTCCGCCATCAATGCCTGCTCTTCTTCCTCTATTTTCTCAGATTGCGTTTCTTTGATTTTAGCGGATTTGTTTATTTCGTTGTTTTTTGGAGTCGTCCGCTTGGGTGGGAAAAAATGGGTTTCTCAATGGCAAAGTTGGATCTTCAATGGATTTAATGTAATTAAAAAAACATTGCACAAATGGGGACAAATGGGGCTAGTGTTTGTATTTATTTACGACACTACCCTTACAGCTGTTCAGCTGGATATACTTTGAAGGAACGTCATTGTTGAATGATGTAATTACCCTTTTCTATTTTCTTTTGTCTTATTTGTCAATTTATATTTTCCTTTACTGATTCCTATTGGCTGTCTTGCATTTGAAAAAAATGATTCCGAACCAGTGGATTATCAAGTTGAATTCATATTAGTGTATAATGACGTCAAAGTCCCTCCCATTTTTTATTTCTTTTTTCGGTGTAAAAATGGAGGAAAGTAACATGCGGAAAAGTGTAAAAAAAAAATATGCGAGTGTACCTCAAATGAGGAAAATTATATTATGGGCAAATTTTATTACGTGTTTATGAGATTAATCATTAGAAATTATTTATCTTAACTCTTTTTCATATCATATATTCTTTTAAGTGAATCTTCACTTGAAAAAACTGTTTTTAAAATGAATTAACAGTAAATATGAGTGAAGATTCACTTAAAAAATATGACATGAAAAAAATGATGAGATAAATGATTTTTAGTGGTTGGTCCCATAGATAATGTGATGAAACTTACACATGATATAAGTTCCCCAAAATTATAGGAAATTTTACATATATATTGCCTTGGATTTTTAATTTCCCAAAATCTTGCATCAGTTATTTTATTTTTAACATATTATATTTTAAATAATAATTTTAAAGTTGATAATAAAAAATTCAATTTTAAATAATAAAATAAATTAGATTGAATAAAAATTATAGTTGACACCAAGATGATAATAAAAGGATTAAAAAGGTACCGATTTTAAGTACTATTTTGATAATTTTTAAAGTGTTTTCTGTAAATTATTGTTTAAAGTTGGTACCTTTTGATATCGATTTTAATTTTTATTTAATTTAATTTATTTTACTATTCAAAGTTAGATCGTTTTATTATTATCTTTAAAGTTACTGTTTAAAGTGTAATATTTTAAAAAATAAATGGTTGATACTATGTGCTGAGATTTCTTTTAAAAATCATATTTATGAGTTTTTATCATGATTTAGGGATGATAAAATAATTTATTCTCGCTTGATCTTGACTCAAGTTTATAAAAGTAGAGTTATTTTTTTTATTAAAAAATTAAATTCGCGAAAGGGTAGGACGGGTTATTGAAAAATAAGACCGGGTAGGAAAGTTTGAATTTAGGGTAATTTTTTTTATCTGACCCAATATATATATATTATATTTAATAGTTTTATTAATTTTTTATATTTATCGGGTTTAGTTGAATTTTTTATTAACATATTAGGATAGAGTCAGGATTAGGTTATGATTTATTATGTTGAGTCAAGTATTGAATAAGATATATTAAAATCTAATCGAGACAAATAGTTTAAATTTCGAGGAGGGTTGGGGTGACTAAAAACTCTCCCGAGTCCCGACCCACCCGTTGTCATCCCTAACTAAGATAGTCATGCATGAACTTTGTTGCTTGGAACTAACTGTGAATATTCAACTAAGTCAAGTTGAAATGATTAAAAATTTAATTTATTGAATTAATAAATTATATTTTATCGTTTGAACATTATTCCATATTTTTTTAATTAAAATATTTTAAAAAAGAAAAGTGTTATTAACAATTTGACTAAATTTCAAGTTAAAGTGGATAATTTAAAACACATATATAAGAAAAATATGTTGATACAAAGTTTAAGTAATCTTCTTAGTTTTAGAAATTTAAAATTTAAGAGGTTAGGGTTAAATATTTAAATTTTAAATTTTATAATTTAAATATAAAGATTTATGTAAAAAATATATATAATTTGTATATTAAAATATAAATAGTATATAAAAACTTTGTAAGTAAAATAGAAAGAAAAACAAAACTTTAGTATAATAAGCTAAATTATTTATTTAATGTTTAAATCTTATAAATAATCCATTACTCCATAATTAACCATATTTGATCCACTTTAACCAACATGTTGACCCTATTTAGTAAGTAAATGTAGTAAAACTAGGTGGATCCTATTCCTTTCCACAAACAGCAAAAGCAAAACATCCCCTTTGTTTTGGAACTTTCTCTTGTTTTCAGACCAATCCTTTTTAAGTTAGACCCTGATACTCTGGAAGTAAAAGACAAAAGTCAAATTGAAAACGGGAAAGCAGTGGAACCAAAAACATTGGTCAATTACAAAATTATTTACACAATTATATATAAAATAACAAAAAAAATTTATAAATATTGTTGTTTAAATTTTTATAATATTATATTTTAAAAAATATTTTTAAAATATTATATTTCGAATAGTATTAGTGAAGTCAGATTTATTAGAATTTGACTATTTAAAGTTGGAGTTTCTTGTCATTGACTTTAACATGTGTTTTAAATTTTTTACTATTTAAAGTTAGAACCTCTTGCTCCCGACCTTAATTTTTAATATATAAAAAAATAAATCACTACTTAAAATCGAAATTAAATAAATTCCTCTAATAAGCATCGTTGAAGTGGTTGAAAACAAGCATTTTGTGGTAGACGTCAAACTCAATTAAGATCAATAAATGATATCGTTGAGAGAGTAAGATTAATCGGAAGAGGAAGGATTGAAGATGGCAGTAAAAGGAGAAATTATATCATGGGTCAGTCCTATCACGTCATCTATGGGACCGACCAATAAAAACTAGCCACCTCATTATTTATTATTTTTTCAAGTGAAAAATCACTTGGAAAAAAATATGACATGGAAAGATAGGTAGTTTTTATTAGTCGATCCCATGAACACGTGATGGAACTGACCCATGATATAATTTTTCCAGTAAAAGGGACGATACCAAAGTTTGGGTGGGTGAAGTTTTTGGAGATGGCTGAGTAGGGTTTTTGTTATTATTTTATTTTAATATTTTTATTTCAACTTTTAACATTATTTTTTAAAAAATAATAAAAAATGTAAGGTCGACAGCAAGAGGCGATAGTATTGGTCAAATATTTTTTACAAATTGCGTTAGATTTTGAGATAATTTAAATAACACTTCATACTTTAAAGATATTTATAACAAAAAAATATATATTAAATTGAAAAAATATATAAATTTTGGAGGATAATTTGTGTATTAAGGCTCCGACGTTACTTTATGTAATTTTTCAGGTAAAAATATTTTTTAACTTGCTTTTAAATTTTCAATTTTCAATTTTTTTAAAAATAATTTTAAATTTATTTATTTATTTATATTTATTTATATTATCAATTATTTTATATTTTAAAAAAATAATATCTAAAATAAATAATTTATTTATTCAAAAATATTTTTAATAATAATATCAAATATTTTTATTTTAATTAAATAATTTTAAAATATTTTTTAAAACTACTTTTTAAAATTATTTTTTCACCGAATTTTTAAAAAGTGATGTGAATTTATGAGAATCCAGATAAGGGTAAGTAAGTCAAATCGTAGTGGATGGTACAACCGTAGATTCTCCTGAAAACCGAGGTGCAAAATACGTCGTCTTTCTTCCTCTTCCAAAGGTTCCAACCACTACTCCGTGTCTCGTGTTTTTCCGCTTTGCAACTTGCACACGCCGGGTAAGTTTCTTGGACACTACGGTGAAACAGTAGATTCGGACAAAGGATTGAGAAGTTCAAAACTCCGATAATATTAGTTTTATTGTTTTATTTTAAAAATTTAAGTTATCTATTTTTTTAAAAAAATTAAAGTTTAATTATAAGTATTAACATGATTAAAAATATTTCTTAAAACGTGTATAGTTAAATTAAAACGTAATTAATAATTAAATTAAAGTTTTTAAATAAAAAATAAAAAAAATTAAATGTATTAATAAAACATATTATATTCAAAAACTAAAATATATTTACATTTTAAAAATAATATTATTTTAAAAATATAATATCATCTTTCAAATATCAACTATATATTATTACAAAGACGTGGGACCCTATCTTTTGAACCCATGTTATAGTATACCTGAAGGTGTGGGCCTACAACTCGATGGATTTAACATATCTACCCCCCTTAATGAACTGCACTGATTGGGGGAAATCATGTGCTAGTTATGGAGTATTATTATTTAGAAAAAAAGAATGTCAACAAGTTAAATCAAGAAAAGGTCATAAAAGTCACATCATTTGTACACAGGCAGAGAAAGATGAAATTATAGGGAGTTATAAGTAAGGAACGGTGATCTTAAAAAAATATTAAAGTGATTACTACTACATTTTTTTTGATAAATATTATTTATTTATTCAAGAATCATCTAAAAAATTAATCAATATAATTATAAAAAAAATCAAAGGTTATAAAAATTTTCAATTTTCTAATAAAAATAAAGGCTTAAAAAATCTCTAAATCTAAAATTAATATCCTTTTCGATACGTAAAAATAAAACATCAATCGTGTAAAGGTTATGTTCACGTAGACGTAAATTATTTTCCTGCCAAGCAAAATAGTTGACACAACACCAAAAAGCCTCAAGATAGCAATCCGTAGACTCGCCTTTTGCCTCTGATTGCAGCCAAACATATAGATCAGTCCACCCTCTATGCACAACCTACATGTCACAGACCACAATGTTCAAAAATCAACACCAGTAGCTACCTAACAAAGCTACACTCAACAAATATGTGATCCCTAGATTTTATGACCTCCCCACAAAGTAAACATAAGGGATCAATCTTACGATTTCAAAAGAAAACATGCGAGACTTAGTAGACAACCTATCCAAGACTACTAACCAAGTAATAAATGAATACCGAGAATAAAGGGTATGCCTCACACAATCATATAAAAGTCGTAAAAATTTTAGTATACATTTTTTGATATATATTGTAATTCTTATAATTTTTATAAGAAAATCAACACATATCGAATTTCTTACAAAAAAGTATAAAGATTTTGGTATATACTGAATTACAAGAAATTTGGTATGTTCTGTTTTTCTTATAAAAGTTATAAAAATTCGATATAAACCAAAAAATATGTATCAAAATTCTTATAATTTTGTAAGAAAAACGATACAATCATTTTTACCCATTTTTTAGGATATCATTTTTTTAGAAAAATCCAAAATTATGTAAAAACTGTAATTTTAGATTTATTATAATCAATGAGGATTTAGAAAGTCGCAATAAAACAATCGTACAGTGCCCTTAAAAGAGAGATTCAAAAATAAAAATATAAAAAAAATTATTAAAAATATAAATATATACTTATGCGTATATATAACAATTATCTAAAACTTAAAACATGAAAAAAGAATATCACTTTTTAATAAAAACTAAAAATATTTGATTTTTAGATTTTAATATTTATTTTTTCATTACTCAAAAAAAAAATCTAATAATATTTTATTAAAATATTTTTAAAAAAATATATATCTTACTAAATATAAATTAAAGATTTTATTTTAATGAACCGACACTAATTATAATAACAGATTGGAACCATGGATGCGACGTCTTAATGGATTAACAAATGTATTTTGCCTTAGAATTATTAAACAGTCACTCCAAAAAATATATAATTATAAATTAAATCGATAATAAAATTATATTTTTAATGTTTAAATTTTTATATATACTTACTATTTCCTTAAAAACAGTTTTTTAATTTCTTATATCATATTACCACTGCACTAGTATCTCAACCAACATTTTCACTATGGAAACATCAAGCATGAGGAAAAATCATAGGTCATATAGTTAAGGTTCAACAACAAAAATCGAAAACCAAAAATTAAAAACCGATTTATATCATAATATTAAATGATTTATAATTTATATTGTTCATGTTTCTGAGTAAACATTGATGGTCTGTTTTTATCTCTTTCCCTTAAATTTCGGGTTCAAGACCTAATAAAAACATCGTTTCTTCTAAGGTCTCTCTTCCACTTTAGGTAAGAGTAGAAGTAAGCTTTGTCAATAAAATAACCGCCGACATTTGTTTTTGGGCTTCAAATTTCAGCCACCGGTTAGAAAACAACACAATGCTGGGTACAAACACAAGGTAATTATTTGATAATTTTCTTTTGTATCTTGTCAGTTATTCGTTTTGCGTATTCTTTCTGGAAATGTAGGCAAATGTCAGGACCTACTATCAGCAATTCGAGGAGCTGAAGCTTTCAACCAGGTTGGAGCTTAATAGACCAAAGAATCAAGGAACATCTTGGCCAAGCTGAAGCTTTCAACCAGGTTGGAGCCGCTTTCAATCAACATCTAATGGTACAAAGACCCAGACTTCATGTTCTTCCAACTCCTGTTATGCCCCTTCCAAGGGGTGCACCATTATCAATGGTCCCAGGGATTAGGCCCCCTGTTCTGCCGAGGCTGGTTCCACTTCCAGGTGAGATTCAAGCCTGGCACCAACTTTTCTTTTCTAGATCTCAATTGCACACATTGGACGGAATTTAGCTATATATTTTTCTTTTCCGGTGATGTTGCCAGGTTATGCTCCTGTTCCAGGCATGCCATCGATGATAGCACCACCCGGTGCTCCTTCCTTGCCTGGTCAAGTAAGTGGTTTTCCACAGCCTCCTCCTATTTGGTTCCACCATCAGGCATCAACAGTTCATGGAACTGCAGCGACACCCACTTCTAATGGAGCACTCATCAGTCACCACGGTGACACCTTCATTGTATCAGATCAATCCTGCTGCCCCAACAAGTGGAGGGATTGAGAATTTCAATGCCAATGCACAGCCTTCTGAAGCTAAACAGTAATCTGGTTAAACTGTCTGCTTTGCTTTCCATATGTAAAAGTAAGATCCCAATCAACTCATGCTTGTATTCTATTGAATGTGAAGCTTTCCAATGAGTAACGGTGCTGAATTGTGGATGGTTTTGTATTGCCATTACAGTTTTATATTAAGCTGTATTTTGGGTAGATTTGGATTGTAATGCTGTAGAAAGCTGTCTGTATCAGGCTTGATGATCTGTTATTTATACAACGGAATGTATGACACTGATGCTAAACAGCTCTTATTTTATGCTTCTATTTGCAATTGCAAATACATCTAATCATCTTTCGCATCATATAGATATCATTCATACTCAATTGGCGTAGATGAGAGCTCAATTTTGTATATCGTTGTATTAGCTTTAAAATAATAAATTTAAAGTTAGAATTGTGATTAGAATTTAATAAATTATAGATATAATATATTTTTAGGGTTTAAAGTTTAGAAGGTAGAAATTAGGGTTAAAGTTTAAAATTTAATTCTTAATATTTTTTTAGTATGAACATAAAAAAGGGCAGGGGCAAAAGATTTTTATTCAAATGTAGGGTATAAATCGTCTATCCTTTTATTGTGATTCTATTGGTACCCTCACTTTAAAATAATGATTTAAAATTTAGGATTTAAGGATTGTGGTTAGGGTTTAATGAATTAAGGGTAAGTGTATTTTTAGGAGTAAAATTTAGGGTTTAGGATGTAAAAATTAGGGTTAAGATTTAGAATTTACATTTTTAATAATTTTTAGTGTGAGCATAGAAGGAGACATAATTAGGGGTAGAAGATTTTTACTTGAATATAAAGCGTAAATCGTTTGCCTCTTTATCATGCTTCATTGGTGCCCTCACTTTAAAATAATGTGTGTAGGGTTCAAGGTTAAAAGTTATGGTTATGAATAGTGAATTATGATTAGGGTGTAAGGTTTAGAATTTGTTTATTTTTAATAATTTTTAGTGTGAGATATAAAAGAAAGCATGGTTAGAGGGTAAAATTTTTTATTCGAGTGTAGGATGTAAATTGTCTTCCCCTTTATTGTGCCTTCATTAGGGTGTGCATTATTCGGTTTTATCCGAATTAACCAACCGAACCAAAATTATTTCGGTTAATTCGGTTGGTTAATTTTAGGTAAATTTAGTTAATGATTATTTTTTAAAAAATTTGGTTAGCGGTTAATTCGATTCGAAATTGGTTAATTAGCCGAATTAATCGAATTAACCAAATTATTATATTAAATATTATATATATATATCATATATATTTATTTTTAGTCATTTAACTTTTAAAAAATTATAAAATGTTCATTAATTTTTTTATATTATAAAATGATCACTAATTTTTTATTAAATTGACATAAAATGAAAGTTTAGTAACTTAAAAAATATTTTTACATAATTTAGTGACCTATTATATAATTTAACTAAAATTTATAATAAATTTTGGTTAATTCGGCTAATTAACTAAAATAATTTGGGTTCAGTTAATTCAGTTAAAGATAATTTGATTAACGATTCGGCCACCGATCGAGTTAATCGAATGCACACCCTAGCCTTCATTGATACCCTCACTTTAAAATAGTGGGATTAAAGTTTAAGGTTCAAGGTAGGATTGTGGTTAGGGTTTAGTGAATTAAGGATAGAGTATAGTTTTTAAGATTTAGAGTTTAAGATGCGAAAATTAGAATTAGAGTATATAATTTATTTTTTAATGTAAAACATGACCGAAAATTTTAATGAGTGTAATTAAAACTAAAGAGTTATCATCCGCTCAAAAATCAAGGCATAAATTTTATATATTACAAGATTATTACAAGGGCTTGCATTAGGGAGAGGTGAATAGTTTTTGTATGTTACCTGAAGGAGACGATAGCAGGAAGAATTCATGGCTTAATAATCCGGTCAAGTACATGAGAATGGCAAGGTCCAGCCATGGACGCCATGCAAACCTCCACAATAGCTAGAGGAACTTCAAGCAGCATCAAGAGCATATAGATATAGGCTTATTACAAGTGCCCATTGTCGGGTACTTCCATTATTTAGCATTCAGACACGTCTCTTTAGAAAACAACATAACTTCTAGTTCATACGGTTTGCATGCAATCGACACGAGACTAATAGCAATAAACAGACCATACTGATGTGATTTAGAAGACTTTCGGCTCAAGGCCATTAGTGAGATATTGAATTTGGTGAGCTCGGGTTCAGCCTTTCCGTTTCTTCCTTCGGAATGATGAGCATCCTTCGGACCTCGTACTGAAATCTCCTGTAATTGTGATTTCGGCATGGTTAAATCTCATACAAGGAGAAACATGGTGGATGATTAGAATTTTTATGTTTAGTTTTGTACTTAACTGCCAGGGGTGATGATCTCCGATTATCATTGTGTCGCCTTCATCATCGGTATAGATTACATCCCAGCCGCTGCTTCCATCAACCAATCGTCCTTTGAAATCAAACATGTGGTCGAGCTCACCTATGAGCTCTTTATATCCATCAAATCGAGTGAGATCAACTGATCTTCCTAGTGCAGTACCATACTTGAGTACCTATAAGGGAAAGGAATGTTTTCGGAATAAACTCATAGGAACAATCAATTTAACAATAATTAATCCTCCCAAAATTGAGATATGGAGGAAACAGGCTAAGATTGATATCGATTTTCAATTGAACTTAGAAGGTACTGGTACCTTGGCGCAACTCCGATTACTAACAGAGGAAGATGTACCCTTCGACGGTTCTGAAACTGTTGACTGAGATGTTGGAGGAATAGAACAAAGACTTTCAAGCTCACTTGAAGTGAAATGTTGGGGTGAAGGGGGGCTCGGTTCACCGGTAATTAAATTTACTCCGAAAAGCTTGTATGCATGACCACCATTCAGTTCACACGATGAAGTTTGAGAATTGGCATTTGGAACTGAAAACTTTCTGCTAGCAAGAGCATCTTCATGAACTCTGTCATTAGAGAATGTTGGGAGCCAATTGTTATGAAGACCAAAACTTGCTGCTTCAACACTGGAAAAGATTGTTGTGTCACAGAACGGCATCTGTCGATTCTGCATCAGCTGTTGCATAGACGCCCAACAGTGACTATGTGGTATCGGTTTTCTTAGTGCACTGGATTGATTACCATATGTGTCACTATCTTCTTGACCTTGCAAGACCCCTGAGATACATCGAGATTCATAATTAACTGAACCATGCAACATGCCTTGGTAAGGAAGAAATTATGATCAGAATCTACAAAGTCCGACAACGACAATGTTTATTATAAATTTGAATCTAATATGCTCGAATTCAAGATTCAGAACTGGAAGGGAACTCCTTATAGTAATATGCAGAATCAAGACACTGAGTAAAGTTTCTGACCATCCGTTAGCAGGCTAGAAAACCCAGAGGATGATGCATCATCGGTACGAGCCTTCTTTCGGTTATGCAGAATGGAAGGTTTCTTCCTCTTAGTGAATTCCATTGGTTCTATGTTCCAAGGACAAACTCTTTCAGGAAGCAAAATTGCACCTGCTGTGGGATCCCATTTCACCTAAGAAATTTTGGAACCAATAAAAGATTGAGACGAATATTTAACTTGGAATCGTATATCATCCAAAGGTCTTGCGATCAGGGATTTGAAAGAACACATGTTACCTTCAGACATCTCCATTCAGAATTGGGCCACCTAATATGATCAATGTCTACAACGCTTACGATAGTGCCTGAAGCTCTGGTTTCGAAAAGAGTACATTAGGTTAAAGAGATCTAGGAAACACAGACAAAGAAACAAATTGAACTTGTAGTACTATGTATGCAGTTCCATGAAAGATTATTAATAATCTTATACACAAAGAATCGGGTGGCCACCTTTGTTCCCTGCATTCTTCTCCTTCGAACTGTATCCAAAATCTTGTCCCGATGGAGTATTCAATTCGAGCTGACTTCATATACTGAGAAAATGAGATGATAAATTCAGAGGAACCTGACCTGTAAATATACAAGAATGAATGCCTTTCTCGTTCCGTTCCAGTGTAACAAGTTTCCTATAGTATATCGAATTTATTACAACTTACCAAGGACGGTGGTAGACGGTAAACATGCTTCTGGTAGAGAAGGCATGGAAAGCACTTGCCAATATGCCATGTCGCATGCTGTGACTAGATATGATGGATGTTGATGTACGGTTCAGTACCGTTGCTGCTCGGCGAATCCCAACACAAAGTTCTCCATTTTCCCCTCTAGAGAAAATTCATTTTTCCTTAATTATAGGCATATACTATAAAACCAACATTCAAATAAAGAAAAAATCCAAAACAACAACAACAACAACAACATAAATTCAAAAAGCCAATGTAGATGAAACGTTGAATCATAAATCATATGCATGTGAGTATGCCTACGCCTATGTGGAACACAAAGGAGAAGCTTGTGCAGAAATGTAGACAATTTTATTTTCTTTCCGGGAATCGGCAGAGAGAGACAGAACCTAAGAAAGATACAAGTATCCCCGGCAACAAGCTTCTTCGAAGCCAGAAATGTACTCCAACCACTGGTAAGCAGGTGCCGTTTTGGGTGACCTACATTTGAATGGGAACAAAGTCCATAAGTAAACGAAGAATAGAGTAAAATAATCCATTTCACATGAGCATTTGAACAATAGGATATTAGGACAAACTACACTTCCTAATTCCTATAACTTACAGCAAGTATGTGAATTTCATTAGCAATAAACTAAGGGATCTTAAGGATTTCAATAACCATGGCACTCTACCTAGGTAATCAACATATTTTACTAGGAACATGTGTGGATGTTTCGTAAACATCGATAATTTGTTTCTTGGTGCAATCGACTGCTCAAAGTAATGCTTAAATCATCCCAAGTTTAAATGTAGATCAGTGCATGAAAGATTAAGGTACCGCGATAAATATGTCGAAAGTGCCACTCGAAACCATGCAAGTCTCTCGCAACCAATTCCTGCTGCGGGCACTTCTGAGACATGTCCTGCAACAAGTTGCAATATAAATTAAGTTATTGCCTATCCTTATTCTGCACCCTATGTCTATGGTTTGCCAAAATCATTCTGTTTCGAACATGACTGCACATAAACGACAAATAAATCTCACATAAAGATACCAACCAGAAGCGGAAGACACCCATCATCAACAAGTCGCTTCGGAATTGAGAATCCACCATGTGTGCTTGTATCAGATGGAGTGAGTTTCTTACTAAAGAACTGTGGATAAGCTTTCCGAGGTAAAGATTGATAATTCATACGCTCCAAAGCTTGCACATCTTGCTATTTAAGCAGAAAAACAAATTAATGACACACACACACACACGTGTATGTATATATATATATATACATACATACATCACTAGTGAAAACAATCTCAGCATCTCAATGTCTAACCTCTGCCTCTGGAACCAGAGTTATTTGTGCAAAGACCTCATCTGTGCCTGGTTCAACCTGAAACACCGCAATGTTGCATTGAAATCATCATTAATCTCCCCAAAGAACAACACTCTCTGTTATTCGAATTGAAGTCATTAGGAGATAATAAAATGTAGACATTTGTAGTGGATACCTTTAGCTGAACATGCATCACACTGCAAAGGATCTTAGAAGGCAAATTGTATATGGGCATTTCCATTATCACATCTTGATTCACACATGCATCCACCTGTACACCAAAAGCTGAGTCATCAAACAGATGAACACACAAGCAAAATGCTTGTCTTGTGAAAAGATTTACTTAACCAGTTAACCGGATAAAGAAAAGAGATTCATAGAACCTGTTCCATGTGACCTTGAGGGAAATATAGAACTTTTTCCCCAACGCGCGGCACATAAACACAAGGACCGGCGCATGCATGCCAGAGTCCATCATAAAGATCATCTCCTTCTCCTGATTTCACAACAAAATCAAACCTTTAAATACCAAAAAACAAATCTACAAAGACCAGCTCTGATGATCGGTTATGAACAATCTTCCACCAACAAGTTTGAAGCAAAGAAAACAACTGCTGGGGGTGAAAAATAAGTACATAAAACCCAAATGTGGAAAAAAAACTGATAAAACTTGATGTTGGGATAATGCAAGCCACCACCGTCCGTACCTTTTCCGGAGTCAAAAAGACCATTACCCTGCAAACCATTCCGTCCACCGTCCATTCTCTTCTTCCCTGAACTCAAAAGCAAACGAAAACAAGCTCCTTCCCCAGAACAAGGTAGGGGGAGGCAAATAAAACGAGAAAGGAATCAAGGGTGTGGGTTAAGTTTCGTACTACATAAAATTAAAAGGAAAAAAGGACAA
The DNA here is from genome assembly GCA_035048815.1 of Abelmoschus esculentus. NCBI lineage: Eukaryota > Viridiplantae > Streptophyta > Magnoliopsida > Malvales > Malvaceae > Abelmoschus > Abelmoschus esculentus. Next base: position 14,254,157 of record JAUCBN010000031.1, read on the forward strand.
AAAAGGACTCCTCGAGACTCGAGAATCAACCGGGTCGGCCATATCACCATAGAAATGTAATGTTTTCATACTGATTACTGAGAAAACGTTTTTATCGTTTGCCCAAAGTGCATGCAAATGGAAGAGAAGACAAAAAGCTGACAGTTTTGAAGATACATTGTGGCCAGTCGCCTGTTAAAAGTAATGTAATGACACGTCTATCAAGATTAAACCTTTGGAATATCATTATGATTTTACGATAAATATTCTCTCTATCTTAGGAGTATACTTTTACTGCATAGATCCTGTCTTGTTTTCCATGTCTCATGTCTAATCTAACATCAATTCTTCCTCCCTTGTTGTCTGCATATTTAGAGACACTGTTGTGTTTTATGTTTTTATATCGATTCATGGCGATATTTGCTACTCTGGGCACCGATATATCTTATGTAATTTCTCATTGTCCTATTATGAGAGTCTCCTATTATTGTAATAAAATATTTTTAAAAAATTCCACACATGTTTAGTCGAGAGATCTTTTGAAATGAACACGGAATGTTTTTTTTTTACTGAAATCTCTTATTATATCTTTTTATAATTTTTATATATTTTTTTGAAGTTATTAAATTATATTGTTTCTAGTTACATCTTAAATCGGATCAGATTGAATATATAAAAAATGCATACATTTAACAAAGAATTATCATTTTTTTTTTGTTGTTGTTTGTGCGGGAATTAAAAAAGTTTTAGAGTGAAATCGGTTAAAATGAGAATAAATGAGGTTGTTCTGAAATTGTTATGAAAATTATAAGAAATTTTGTATCAAATTTTCAGTATATATCGAATTTTTTTATAAAAAGTATAAAAATTTTAGTACATATTGAACTTATTACAAAAAGATATAAAAATTTAATAATAAAAAAATTAATACTAATATTCTTATTATTTTTTATAAAATTTTGATATAACCTCATTTTAGTAAATCTCACCTTAAAATAACTCTAGAACAAAGAGGTTGGAGCAGTTACAGCGGTGACAACGACGCGTCTGAAACGCGATAAACCTGTTGGATAATCAATGTGAAAGGTGCGGTAGGTGAGTCGACAAGAGACGGTTTCCTCGTTCACTGTTTCACGCTCTTCTCGGTTAAGCCCTTTGGCTTTGAACGGCCGACAGTGGCTACAAAGGAACAGGGTAGTTCAGAGGATGACACGTGGAGAGTCATCCCCACTTTCCACTGTTTCAGTGAATGGTGTGAAAATAATTTCTGCAATAAATGAAGTCTCCGCCCTCCGGTCGGCAGCTTTCTCTGTGTCCTATGCCTACGCCATTCTTTGCCTTTGTTGGCTGGCTCTCTTGGTCCTCCGTCTTTAACAGTCAACAAATCCTAGCTCCAATCCAAATTCTAGACGCGAGAGATTATTAGTGTTGGGAACCGGTTTATTTCCCACATGAACGTAGCTTAAAATCTGAGTTAAAATGTCAAGATTGAAACCACCAAAGTTTACACAGCAGACAAATCCGTCCAACTATTGAATATTGTAAATCCAATGAAAAACTCAAATAAACAACCAAAAAAATAATGGAGAGAACACAAAGAATTTACGAGGTTCGATAAATGTCTACTCCTCGGGCACCACCACTGGATGATAACTTCACTATTATCAAAATGGTACAAACAAATGGAATTTCTAAGAATTCCCGAATACAACAAATGAGAGAAGAAAGAACCAATCGAAAGAGATGGTTGAGACTTTCGGAATGATTACAAATGGCAAAGATTGAACCTATTTATAATTGAGTTTTAAGGACTAAACTTGCAAATAGCCTAAAAATTTAGGGACCAAACTATAATTAACCCATGAGAAAATTTAATAAAGCATAAGTTTTTTTCGGTTTTTAAACCATTCCATTTATCCATTCATTTATGGTTTTGAAGTTTCAAGCCATATGTAACAGTTAGGTCAATCATATTCGTTATATTATTTATGATCTAAATAATTAAAAACGTTTATCTTTAAATAATTATTTAATAACCGTTCACCTATTAATTATATGTAGTAAAGAGATGATGATTCACCTTAAAAACGATTAAAATAAATGATCCTAATTAATTGAGACTACGAATAACATGATAAACATGGTTTACCTAATAAATTTTCTCTTAACGATGAGTTTATTATAATTATTTATAAACGTATGTCGACTGTAATAATTGTTTGGTAAAAAATAAAAATTTAATAAAAAGATTATCATTCGTGTCAGGTCTATCAATCATGTTAAAAGTAATTATATAATTCGAGGACTTGGAGAAGAATTCGAAGATGCTTGATTATTCTTTTTCTCTTGCTTGATAAATTATCATGACTTGTTTAAGAATGTTATTTTTTCGGACATGAACTAAATATTTTTTTATTAGGTTTATTGTGTTTAGGATTTTATATTTTAATTATTCATTCAATGTTATAGCCTTTATTCCATATTTATCATTGTTTTTTATGTTCAATTATTGTAAAAGCTATTAAAGAGAGACCTATTTAATTAATAAATAATATATGATTTAATATCGAGTTAAGTTTGATAAACATGAACAATGAAACTTAACCTATTAACTTAGGTTCTAATTTAGTTTAGACATAAATTTAAGATTTCAGCGACTAGTAAGAAAAACTTGAATAGATAATAAGTTATTAGGTTTATGCAGACATATATTGTCATAATATCTTGTTATTAATTTTAAGTATTGAGATAGGTTTAGAGATAAATAGAAAATCATATCGATAGATAAATGAATCAATTAATATATATTGACATATATTATTGACCATTATAGATTCAAATGACAATTAAAATAGTTCTTAGTCAATAAACTCCACATTCATAATCATTTGAATATTTGTTACAAAAGTTGTTTATTTTATGATCATTGCTATTATTTATTTTTATTGCATATTAACATTAGCTTATTCATCACCCTATCATATATAGTATTTTAATAATTCTTTTAAGTATAATCATTTTGAATTTGACTCTAATTCATATAGATTCAATACTCTATTTATCATTATATTACTTGAACGACCAGTATACTTACTCTTAATTAAGCATACATACACTTACGCATCAATCGAATAGTCAGAGGTAATAACTTTGGAACTCTTGTTCTCATCGGATAATAAACATGTTTTATAATTACGTGTTGATAATTTATTGATCGACTCAATCGTATTAAAAAATAACAAAAATGATAACAACATAAAAGAATACATACACAATAGAAACAAGATTTAACATGATTAAATATTCTTCACTTTCATGAATTAGAGAAATGAATAATTTTCTATCAATGTAGAGATCACAATGAGGTTTAATATTTTAGTGTTAAGGCATATAAAGAGAAACACAAAAAGATAAAAAAATGGTCCTTAACTTAATAAAAATCTTCTACCCTTTCTGGTGCTCTTATTTATGTCTTAATAAAAACTAAGTTTAGGGTCTATAGTTAGGGTCTAAGGAATTTGAGGTAGGATGCATGGTTTAAGATTTAAAATTTAGAGTTATGACTTAGAATTTAATTTTTTAGTGTCTTATAGTATTGGAGCATAAAAAAGAACATCGAAGAGGAACATATACTTTTTGTTCTTAACAAAATAAAAATCGTCTACCTTTTTAGTACCCCTATTTATGTCCTACACTAAAAAACTAAGTCTAGAGTTTAAGGTTATGTTTTAAAGTATTTGAGATAAGATATAGATTTTAAAATTTAAGGTCAGGACTTAAAAATTTAATTTTTAATAATTTTTATGTTGAGACATAAATAAATCTAGAGAAGAATATATTATTTTAAAAACCATTTTAAAATTGTAAATACCATTTCATATATTAAAACCCATTTTCTGATTAGACTTATTTTCCCTACTTGGAAATGATTTTCTAATTTATATAATTATAAGGTTTTTGGCTAACTATGATGATTTATGTGCATCAGTGGTATTTAATTATGTACTGAAATTTTATGTGGACTTTGACCAGACAGTCTCTTCGGTTTGTTGGAATTGGTCCAAAGTTTTCTGTTTGGGTACGAAAAAGGTAATCAAAATGTGTTGAACGATGTCGGTCCAAAAACACAGGGGTTGTCAAAAATAAATAAATAAATAATTAAATGAATAATTTTGATTTATTAATCAATCAAAATTTTTAAAATTGTTTAATTAAATCAAGAAAAGTTTAATTCGATTAACCGATTTTTTAAAAAATAAATAAATTATACAAATAATTATACTATGTTAAAATAAATTTTAGTTACTAAGCTTTCAAAAATTAAAAAAAAAACTATTAAACATATCAAATTATTACAAAATGATCTTTGATTTAATCTATATTATAAATTATTAATAAATATTAAAAATTTTAATAATTAATTTTTAATAATTTAATAATTATTTTTACTAATTTTATAAAGTTTAATGAATATTTTATAATATATCAAAAAATTTAATGATTATTTTATAATTTTTAAAAGTTTAATAACCCAAAATAAAAATATATAATTTTTTTTGATTAATTTGGTTAATTAACCAATTTCAAAACGAATTAATCGATAATCAAAGCTTGAAAAATCATTAATCGTTAACAGATCGAAACTAAAATTAACCAATAGACTTTGATTCAATTAATTAATTCAATTAACCAAATTTTTGAATAGCTCAACTATAAAACTCTAATCCCTAAAAATTATAACCCTAAATCATAACCTTAAGCCTAAACTCTAAACCTATTTTTTTAGTGTAGATAATGATGGCAATGGGAAAGACTAGGCCAAGTTTTTGATTGATCCGACCTGACTCGATATAATAAAAGTATACCCGACTTTGATTTCACCTCAAAATTTTAATAAAAAATCTAACCCACAGACAAATCATAAAATTATTAAAATATAATAATTATAAATACATTTATAAATAAATCAATTTAAAATTTTCTACTTTCAAACCTAAACTCAAACTTGATTTAATTTAAACTTCTTTAAAACTCGATTTGACTTATTTAAAAGTTAAAAATTAAAAAAATAACTTTATCGAATTAAATCAGAATCAATTTTAATTTTTTATTACCCCTAAATATAAAATTATATATAAAACATCGAAAAGAGAGGAAAAGGTTATATTCCTATAAAACACTGCTCACATATCTCAATCATAATAAAAATCCAAACTTTGCCCTAATGTCATTTGATTTTTTCTTCCATATCCCTCCTTTTCAAACCACATGACAATTATTCATCTAATCATCAAACCTTTATGATTAAGCATCAATAAAAACCCCACTTTTATTAACTTTTTTATTACACTATCATGTTCAGAAGTTTCTCTCTTTATCAGGTTTTTAGGTTTCTGTGTTAAGAAAACACAAACCCTACAAGCATGTCACGGATGTAATGAAAATGAAAAAAACAAATAAAAAAGCACCCTATGTTCATGTGCTCTAGCCTTAAGCAAAATGACATATCCACATTGTCGTGTAGCCGACCAGTGGAGCTGTATTTTACCATAAAAATTAAGGGTTGCCAACCAAATTTTTGTCTACATATATACAACTCCATATGTTTTTCTCCTTCTCCAAGTTAGTCCCCACCACCAAGCACTGAATTTTAAAACCCTTCATCACGGATCTCATCTGATAGTTATAGAGAACGACGATCTTAAAAACGGCTAAAAAACGATTATACTCATTCTTTTATAAAATTTATAAGAATTTCGGTATCAATTTTTTTATATACCAAATTTTTTTAAAAAAAATATAAAGATGTCGATATTATAAAAAATTCGGTACAACCGATTTTTAGTATTTTTTATCTGTCATTTTTTTAGAAAAAAACCATTCTTCTTTAGTTCTTTTCTGTACTCTAATCTCTCTCTTCTATATATTCGTTTTCATTGTTGGATACCAATCTCAATCTTTCAATGGCTACTGTTAGGGTTACCATTTGGTCATTCATGGTGTTCATGGCTGGTTTTTGTTCACTACCTTTGTCTTCATCGTCTCGGTTCGATGTTCGATACTCGACTATATCGGCTGCGCCGGCATTCTTGCCGACTGCTCCCCTATCGTCTTCTCCGAGTTTATCTCCGGATATCGAACCTTTGCTCCCTAACCCTAAAGGCATGGCACCGGCTCCTGCTGATTCCTCGCTCCCCACTATTCCTTCAAGCCCCAGCCCTCCTAATCCAGACAGTATGTTGGCCCCAGGCCCTGGTTTTGAGCTTGCACCATCCGGTTCGTTGCCGGTATCGGCTTCTGTTTCTCTAACATCGGATCGAGCTCTGAAATCGACATTGTTTCTCGGTTTGGTAGTGGCACTTTGCTGACTGCAGTAGCTTTCTGGTGTGGGAGGTTCGGTCAGTGGCAACCTCAATTATTGTTCCTAGTGGAGTACTGGTTTCACTTTTTTTTTAATGTTTTATATAATTGTTTCTTTGTTTTTGTTTTCTAGTATATATTATATAGTTTCTTTTCAGGTAAATTAAAGTTTATTACATTGCAGCAAACTATTTTTATTCAAATCCAGGTAATTTATTGGAAAAAAAATTAAAACCACTTCTGGAATTGGTATACAAAACTATTTTTTTCATACCTTTCTTTATTCTAATACGGGATGAATCGAATATCTGAATAAAATCAAGATATAATAAATAAATTTGTTTCTTACCTTACAGGTGAAATCTTATATATATTACCGGAATAGAGATTCTATGTTCTTTTTAATTAAGATTTATAATTTAATTTTTTAGTGTTGGATATGAATAAAAACCGAAAAAGACAGTAAAATTTTATTTATGTTAAGAAAAATAATTAAATATAATATAAGAAAAGAAAATTGAGTAAACGGAGGTTTTAGCACAGGGAACAATTCATTATATTCATTTTCATTTCGCCTGTTAGGTAACCTTTTTCCTCAGAACCTACGAGGTGATACTGTGGAAAAAGCATTTTTTTTGGATAAATAAATATATAAAAAATAAATAAATATATAAAAAGTAAAAAGGTAAATATAACAACAGATTTAAGACGATAGTTATACGGTTTAAATCACTTAATCATTGTACTGATATTATTGATGTTTGAATCCGTGATCTCCAGAAATAATAATTATTCCTTTAATTCATGAGACTAGATGATTCGTGCAGATTTTTAATTACACTTTAATGATAGCATTAGAAATTGTTTTAAAGTGCAATTAAATACCTAACATTTTTTTATATTATACATGTTCATACTTTAGGTTTTTAATACCTAATTTTTCAAATAATTTTTATTTAAGAGAGTGGAAAAGAAAAAAAATTGCTCATAATAATTTTAGAATCCAGAATCCAAAATCTAAAAATGGAAAAAAAAACTTTCAACAGTTAATTTTTAAGTCTAAACACCATTATTCTTTTAATCAAACCGTGTTAAAATTATAAATATAATTAATCAGCATTTAACGTGTAATTAAAAATGTCAGGTATCTAATTGCACGAAAAAAATATTAAGTACAATATTGCACATAAATACTAAAGTTAGGTACCAAGAAGTTATATTACCCAATTAAAACCCGAAACCGAGTCCGGGCGGCCTTAGTCATTCGGGTCGAGACAAAAGGTGCGGTGCACGTATCGGATAAGGAGCAGATGGGACCCAAGGAGGCGGCAGGCATTCACTCTCACAGTCAAATTCAGGGCTAAGTCCTCCACACACAAAAAGTACCAAATCCAACCAACATTGGCGAATTAGCCCTATAACCTCCCCCTTCCTACACCTGCAACATCCCTCCCGTCGTGCCCTAAACCGGATCCTTGTTGATCCGGATGTTCTTCCACGTGCTTTGATCTTTGTAAGGTTTGATAATTTCACAGTAATCGTCTTATTTCTTATTATCTGGTAGTTTGATGGGTCTTGGTTGGTTAGGATTAGAAGAGAGATCTACAGTTGTTGGTTTGGATAGTGTTTCCTTTTAAGCGTGTTGATCTTTTTTACGGCTGCCATTTCGTTTAGATTTATTGGCCGAAGGGTAAATTTGGTGGTTAATGCTGTGTCTTTAATCTTTATGATACTTCAGTGTTTGGAATCAGTTTTGATTGTATTAGACTTCCGGTTCTGGATCATGTTGTTCAATACTCATAGCTTATTCGCGTATGAATTTTGAGAGTTTAATGAAAATTTTCAAGAAATTAGTGTTTTTTCGGATGTACTTCTGTGTTCGTGAGCTCTGAATTTTGGAGATGTTTGGTTGTATTCTGTAGAGATTCTGGAATTGGATGTTTTAGGTTCATTGTTTGGTCATTAGAATTTTTAGAGGTGAAGTGGATTGTTGAGTTATCATTGGATTTTAAAGGATAGGAGGCACTGATGTCGTTTAGGAGCATTGTCCTGGACATGAAGGGAGAGTTGGGGAGTATATCGAGAGGATTTGATGTCAGGTTTGGGTATGGCATGAGATCAAGGTCACACAGGGTAGTTCAGGATAGCTCGGTTCCGGTTGATGTGTTCAAGCAGAGTTGTTGGGCAAACATGCCGCCTGAGCTTTTAAGAGATGTGTTGATGAGAATAGAGGCATCGGAGAGTACATGGCCTCCACGGAAGAATGTGGTTGTTTGTGCTGGTGTATGTAGGAATTGGAGAGAAATTATGAAGGAAATTGTGAAAACCCCTGAAATTTCTTGCAAATTGACTTTCCCGATCTCACTGAAGCAGGTACTAGATGCATGCCCGTCCTTTATTCTGTTCTTTTAACTGCATTTTAATTTTTATTAGATTGAATTGCTTTCACTTGGTTATGCATCGATCTTAAAGTGATCCTGTTATACTCTACCTTCGAATCATTTTTTTACAAAAATTTCTTTAATCAACTGAAATAGCATGCAAGTCAAGATAAGTATCACCATATCAGGAATCATGATCTATTCTCAACCCACACAACTTCACCACATAAGAATAAAGTGTCTGTAACTAAAGAATTTGCTACAGTATTCCCATCACTCTCAAGGAAAAACCAGGGCATAGAATTAAGGTTACAGCTCAAAGAGATAGTTTCTTGATCCAGGTGTTCTGCTATGGATGATTTGACATCTCTATCCTTAAGCACCATTTAAGATGATTACATTATAAATTCATTTAACCTGAGAAAAGAATATTCATTCTCTTATAGCCATAACTTTCAACGCAAATACATTAAAAATAGGGTTTCTTTTCCTACTCCTAGCATCTATGATACAACCGTCTAAATATTGTAAAATGGATCCCAGACCTGCCTCCAAATTGTCCTTTGTGCAGCATGAGCATCTACGTATATTAAAAAAATACCAATAGGTGATGACTCCACTTGGGGGGATGCTCATTCTAGTTTGTCATCTTCTTTTTTCCTTTATGTATATTTTTTTTCAAGTTTGTTTTAAGTTGGAACATTTCCCTAGCATTTACAAAAGTTGTCAGAATCCCTTGCTCCAGTTATATTCTCTTTACAGGTGTGATGTTTTCATAAGTGAGGGTGGGTGATGCTTATAATGAGAAAAATGAGGGGGAAATATGTACCTTCTGCTGATTTGTTTGACTTCAGATGTGTCTTGCATTCTAGGATTGCCTTGTGATACGCTTTAGGAAGTTTAGAATCTAAAGTTAGAAATATGTTGGGTACTGTTCTGTTATCACGCTGCATCACAACAGATATTTTTTTCATAAGTGATCGAATCATAAATTTTGAATTCTAAAGGTAGAAATTCTCCTGAGATGAATTGCAAACTTGAGAATTGCTTGGCTTTATAATTGCTTGAAAGGTACAAATCTAATATAATAGAGAATAGACTAGAAGCTCTCTGTTTCTACATGGATCAGTTTTTATTATTCATTAACCACTCATGATAAAGTAAGTGAAAAGTTGGGATATATGTTCATGGTTTTTGTTCTTTTGCTTTTGCAGCCTGGTCCAAGGAACTCCCTCCTCCAGTGTTATATAAAACGAAGCCGTAGCAACCAAACGTATTATCTTTATCTCGGCTTGAATCAAGGTGAGCTTCTTTTATTATTTATGTTTCTTGAGGTGATTGGTCTTTTGGTATCTTTTCTTAGTTGTGTATGTGCTTTTTTTGCTTTATTTATTTACTTGGCAGTTTCCAATGATGATGGAAAGTTCCTTCTTGCTGCAAGGAAGTGTCGCCGTCCTACCTGCACAGATTATATCATCTCATTAAATGGCAATGATGTGTCGAAAGGAAGCAGTACCTACATTGGAAAGTTGAGGTATTGTCAACTGGCTTATGATTTTACTGATACATCATACATTAGTCATTTCAGAAATCTAAACTTACCTTGATTTGCTTTAACAGATCAAACTTTTTGGGAACCAAATTCACAGTCTATGATGCACAGCCTCCGAATGCTGGAACCAAGGTTACCAAAAGTTCCTCCACCAGGCTAATTAATATGAAACAAGTTTCTCCTCGTGTCCCAGCTGGCAACTATCCTGTTGCTCACATCTCTTATGAGTTGAATGTCCTGGGTTCTAGGTAAGGAGCATCTTGAAGGTTGCTCTTTCTCTCTCCATCTGTCATGAGGTGGTCATTGTATTTAGCACCTAATTCTTGTATGCTTACTGAAATTAACATATTCTGCACTATAGAGGTCCAAGGAGAATGCAGTGTGTAATGGATGCCATCCCAACCTCTTCTATTGAGCCTGGAGGTGTCGCTCCCACACAGACTGAATTCCTCCACAGTAATCTGGATACCTTCCCATCACTGCTGTTCTTTAGATCAAAATCAACCCGTTCAGAGAGTTTCCGGTCTGGACCTTCATCTGAGCAGAAAAATGGAATGCTGGTATTGAGGAACAAGTCACCGAGGTGGCATGAACAACTCCAGTGCTGGTGTCTGAACTTTAATGGAAGGGTGACAGTTGCTTCAGTAAAAAATTTCCAGCTGGTTGCATCTCCAGAAAATGGAGTTGCTGGGCAGGAGCATGAGAATGTCATTCTCCAGTTCGGGAAAGTGGGGAAGGATGTATTCACTATGGATTATCAATATCCAATCTCAGCTTTTCAGGCATTTGCTATATGCCTTAGTAGCTTTGACACTAAGATTGCTTGTGAGTGATATGCAAACAGGTATGAGTTTAACCTAACTTTTCGACTTTTGAAAATTTCGAGCATAGGTATTGCAAATTTCAACTTTGCTATAACATGTATATTAAGGAGTTGGTTTACTCCATTTTTAGCCTAGAACTCTAGGGTACTTGTAGAATCTGGTGTGACTGTACCAAAAAATTGAAAAAGATTCTGCCATTACACACTTCCAGCCAGGAGATTAATCTTAATCCTGAATTTATTTATCGATCTTTAGTAACTGAAGCTCCTGGTTTTGAACTGCAGGTATTGTTGGATGTGAAATAGTTGGCTTACAGGGGAATAGTCTTGCTATGGATTTGGCATGTTCTGCTATAAAGTTTGTTGGTACTTCAGTGCTTTCCAGTTTCAGTATGAGCAGTTAGTATTTAACACTTATTTTAGTTATTTGCTGTACATATATGATATAACTGTTTGTATTAAGAGCTAGACATGACCACCAAGTTGGTTGTGTGTTTTGTTAACATGATTTTTTTCATTGATTATTGAGCAACAAGAAAACTAGAAAACCATCTGAATGTTTTTTCGAATTTGATGATGAAGTTGTCCATTTTTTTTCCGCGCAGTCCCTCTTAAAATTTTAATTCCTTTTTCAACAGTTTGAGTGACTGTTGATATTCACTTTTTTACCAATGCTGATAAAAGCTTGAAGATGACAATGAAGAAAAGTGACTGTAGAGCAGATGACTGATGAAGAAACACACAGCCACAGGGATTAGAAAGGTGGAGGGCCGTAACCTCAGGGTTCCCCAAAGCAGTCTTGCAGTAGCCAACAACAGGAAAGGCAGTAGAAGCTGGCCGCATGTCCAAACAATTCACTAGACATTGAAGTATAATTGATGCCCTACTTACCATGAAGGTGAAGAAAACACCATCCCCCCCCTGGCCCAAAGCTGCCGGGTCCCCTAGGACCAGGACCTCCCCAACCAACTGGAAAGCCTTGTAACAACCTTGGAGTGATTGGCAAGTGTTTGGTGTGTCCTACAAGTCAAAACAAGAAGCGTAGCACTACTAGTCTTGTCAGAGACTTAGAGCTAGTCTTGTTTCACCTATCATTCAACGCCATACCCAAATATTCACACGTTTACCTCTCAAACGCTAAGAACCCATAGGTCGTGGAATTCACAAATTTAAAATATTCATTGACCTCTAATATTTATTAAATTAGTAAACAACAAAGAAAATAAGAGCTCTGTGTAGCAGAAACTAGAAAGAGTAGGGTAGTGGGAATCCACGTCTTATAAACGTGTACGTATATTCCTATACGAACAGTCTTCCTATAATGAGAAGGCCATTAACATGTATAATTGGAATTAGCTTTTTTGTATCACGTTGGTTAATTAAGAAATCCTTATTTGTACGTTACGATTTAAATAGAATTATTGATTTAATTAATTTTTTTGGCAAATTTGGGGAATAAAGTAAGTGGGTTTTAAATTTAGGGTTTAAGGATTTCAATCAACTCTGTATTTGGTCAATCACCTAGAAAAATATGATTAGAACCACCAAAAGAGATGTTAATAGTAACAGAAATTTGTTTATGTAAGAAAAATCTCATTCAGAAATAGGTAATGCAGATATCGGCATAGACCTTAAACGTCTGAATCATAATGTTGGACACAGTAAAGGGACAGGACGAATGTATCACCAACACAGGGTATTATTCCCACTCTATTGTTGATGGGGGCTTCGACGTAATGTCTAGCGTAACACGATTCACGCCTCGCACATTGTTGCAGATTTTTTGAGAAACATCTTTAAGGAAACTACTTTCAAAACAGTACCTGGAATTTCAAAAGAGTTATGGAGTTAAACAGGAAGCAGAAGGTGTTTTCTTAACCGTACCAGTCAGGCAGTCACTAAGACAAGCAAATACAACTTCCTAAATGTTGAGAAACTTGTAACATGCAACAACAGGCTTACCAACATGTAATGATAATAACTTTGCATAGATTTCATACAATGCTAAAGTCTGGAAAATCAACTCATTCAACCCTACAATCTATTTCAACAAAACCGTTAACCCCCCTTGCAAACAGCCGTATCGTGCACTGAAAATTAACTCTAACTCGATCCATATTTAGACTCATGTTTGAGCTTAAGGCTTATGTTTCTAAAGCACATAGACATTTGCAGAACAGTGAAAACTTACCAATCTGCTGTCATTCCATCTTGACTTGTAACAGCTCGAAGAGTAACAACATAAGAATGTGTCCTTTGATCGCCTTGAACTCCAACGGATTTTACAGGCAAAAAGACAGCAAAAGCTTGCCAAATTGAGTCATAAATACCAGCATCTTTGATGGATTGAATGAAAATTTCATCAACCTGGGGAAAACAAGTTTATGACAGAAAAAGAGGTTTTATAAACACGATTCTACTTACTTAATAAACACCTCTTACCTGCCGCAGAATATCTAAGGCGTTGCCTTCAGTTACATCACCCAAGACTCGAACTGCAAGGCCAGGCCCAGGAAACGGATGGCGCTTTAAAAATGGCTCAGGAACCTTCAATATCTTCCCAAGTTGCCGAACCTTAAAAAATTAGTCGCAAATAAATTAGAAGAGGAAACAGCCAAGTACACAAGTAAATGTCAGTATGTCACAGGGAACAAAATCCAAACCTCATCCTTGAAGAGAAGTTTAAGTGGCTCAATGAGCTTTAATTTCATGTCTTTGGGAAGCCCTCCAACATTATGATGACTTTTTATCGTGTGAGAGTGAGTTCTTCCAGAACCTGGTGGAGGACAAGATTCGATAACATCTGGGTACAAAGTTCCTTGAACAAGAAAAGCAGGTTTCTTCCCTAATTTTTGCTCCAACTCTTGGGCAAAAGCATCAAAGATGCAGATAAATTCTTTGCCTATTATCTTTCTTTTCATCTCGGGGTCTACCACTCCTTTAAGTTTACCAAGAAATTGATCACTTGCGTCAACGCAAGTAACGGGTAGATGAAGATCCCTTTCGAAGGTTTCCATCACCCGTTCTCTTTCTTTATACCTTAGTAAACCATTGTCGACGAAAACACAGTGAAGTCTATCCCCAATTGCCTTGTGGACAAGGGTTGCAGCAACTGTGGAATCAACACCTCCGGATAAAGCACAAATCACATGATCATCCGGCGCCAGTGCGTTGTTGATAGCTTTAATTTCTTCATCCATTACATCTTCCATTTTCCAACCAGCATTCACTCCACAAACATCAAACAAGAAATATCTCAGTGTTTCCATCCCCTCTGGCGAATGTGTAACCTTAACAAACACAAGGCAAAGCATCATTTAACTGCTTCAACAAGCTTCCCTCTTACAACCCATAAAAGAAATCAACTTGATTCTGTTTTGTTTGATACTGAAATGCCAATAACTGAGCACAGCTACAATGTAAATTTTACTTTTAAACTATAAAAATATAGTATTCCAATCGGTATTAGGCATTTGTTTATTAGTATTCTTTAGGTAAAAACAACAACAATAAAAATAAACCTTCATAAACACAAAACAAAACCCAAAAGCTCAAATTACCTCAGGATGATACTGCAACCCATAGAACCTCCGGCCTCTGTCCTCAACGGCGGCAACAGCCCCCTGCAGACTCCTAGCCACCACTTCAAACCCATCAGGCAACCTAGCAGCCTCGTCCCCATGACTCATCCAAACCACCTGCTTACCTCCAACCTTTTTCCCACCAAAAATATCACAGCTTTTCTCGACTTCAATCTCCATCCTCCCATCCTCCTGTTTCTTCCCCACCCTAACTTCACCACCGAGTCTCTGAACAATCAACTGAAGTCCATAGCAGATACCCAGAACAAAAACCCCATTGGACAGCGCCCAATCAACGAACCCATCAGGGAACGACGGCGAATCATCGGAATGGACCGAGTGAGGTCCGCCGGAAAGGATAACAACTTTGGGATTGAGCGCTGTGATGGAGGAGAGAGGTGAAGTGCCTGAGATGCAAAGGGAGAAGACCGACAGAGCGCGAATACGGCGAGTGATGAGATGGGTGTATTGAGAACCGAAGTCTAGGATAAGAACTAAGTCGGATTTCACGTCCATTTTGGGTTCAGAGGAAGAGGTTGCGGCAATCGAAGCGGCGGGAGGATTCAAGGATGAAGGCGGATGAGAATTAGGGTTTTGAGACTGGCGGGAAAGTTTTAAATTAAAAAAAAAAAAGGTTAGTTCATATTTCATTCTCTCTGACATATATAATTGGACTTGGCCTTTTTGTATCACGTTGGTTAATTATAAGAAATATTTATATAATTAATATTACGATTTAAATAATTTGATGTTCAAAATATTCATTTGACTCATTATAAGAAATATCAAAATATTCATTTGATATAATATAATTATTAATATTTAATTTATTAATTAATTTATTCAAATTAAATATTATAAAAATTCAGTTATCAAATGACCACATAATCCAATTTATTATTATATATAACGTAAAAAACAAATCAATAGTAAATAATTTTTTATTAACATAATTTATCTTCTTGCCTTTTCAATGAATAATTTTTTCCCTTTTTAGTGTTTTTTTTTTCATTTTCGTATCCCAACAGAAAATTTAAATTTTATAGATAGATTAAAGTTTAGAATTTAATGTTTAGGGTTAAAATATAGAATTTAAAGTTTAAGTTTTAAAATACTAAGGTTTAGGATTTATGTTTTAAATTTTATAGATAGTTTGTATAATTTTTTATACAATATATATCAAAATATAATCAATCTATACGTAAGTTATGTAAAAAATACACAACCTTTTTATAAAAAAATAAGTTTTGAATTTTATAAAAATTTATATATAAAAATATTTTCGTCCGAAGAAAAGGTGAAACACCTTCTACGATTCTTGATTAATTATCACATTCATTAAAATTTACATACAACTCGATGATAGTATCCCTATAAATTGAGAAATTATATCATAAGCTCGGCCTACCACGTCAGCCGTGGTCCCATCCAATAATAACCACCCACTTCACCACTAATTGTCAACTCAATATTTTTCAACCAATGAATCTTCACTCATAATTTACATGTCATTTTAAAAATATAATTTCTAGAAATTATATTAATTACATGGTTGATTAGTGGCGGAATGAGTGATTTTCATTGATTAAGGACCACGACTGACGTGATAGGCCGGGCCTATGTTATAATCTCTCCTATAAATTATATGATTATACCTCCTACATATCTTTTTAAAGTCGCTTACAATATATATCGCTAGCTTTGAATGTGCTTAAAAATTAGACTCATCAATTAAAATTTTGGCTTCAGATGAAGAGAATTTTTTTTTTTCATTGATATTGTTTGAATGAAATTTAGAGATAAATTTATAAAATAACAGTTATAAAAAAATTGTCATAATTTTTTATTAAATATTGTTGTAAAATGTGAGAAATTTTGAAATATTTACAGATGATTTACAAAGGTAAAATTTGAAGTTCTACACTTCCAATATTCTGATAATAAGTTTTGGGTTGACGTCTAAAATTTTACCGTTTTCGCTTCCAATGGTTTTCCGGTTCTTCACTGTACACGATTAAAATTCCTAAAAACTTTAAATTTGTGAATGCAATTGTTGAATGAAAACCTAATTCCTCTTTGGGTAAACTACGTCTATGATCATGCGTTGATTTATTCTCACAACGAGAGACAAAATTGAAAACGCAAAACCCTAAATTTCCGTGATTCTTTTTATCCCAAATGAATGGTCGAAGCTCCTAAGAATCATCATCATCTGTCTTTAACTTTTGCTCTCCAGTTCAATAAACATACAACTCAGATGAAAAGCAAATTGAAGACCATGAACAACTGCCATTGCTTAGGAACCAAAACCAGAGGTAGCTGATCATTGTATTCTAACACAAGATCACAGAATAGCTCATAATCATCCCGAAGGAATTCTCTGAACAAGCTTTTATTTTGTATCTGTGCGAAATTGACCTCAACATTAACCTTGAATCTCACATGTGGGGGGATGGAGGAGACCATTTGACATCCTTCTGTGGATTCGGATGAACCAAAACTTGCGTCCAGCATGTCAATCGGACAATGAAATTTTATTAAGGACCATAAATCCCTAACATAAGGACAATCACGAGAAACATGGGTTAGCGTTTCCTCATTTGCTGGACACCGAGGGGAAAGAGAAGAGTTTGAGACTCTTTTGATGCATAGGTTCTGTACTGTAGGGAGGTAATTATTCAGACAATTCTACAGGAAAATATAGAGCTCAAAAGGGTCCCGTGATAGTTGATCCAACAAGAGTTTGTAACTACTGTGCAGCATCTCTGGTAGCATCGATGGCAGACATGACCATAATGGGGTTGTTCTTGTCTGCTAACGGGGCAGAAATTGCTGTTGGGGTCTTAGGCCAATACGGATACTCGCATGTGCAGTGGAGAAGGGTATGTAATATGTTCGGAGGATTCTGTCACCAAATGACTGCTGCTATAATCTTATCTTTGGTTGCATCATTGATTTTCTTTTGGCTGGTAGCACTGGCCATTTCTCAACCTTCATAAGAAATCAAGGTAGATGATGGGAATAAAGGTGGATCGGGTTAAAATTGAAGCCAGCCAGCCAGCCAGCTCGGTTGGTGTATCTGATCTGTCTTTACAGCGAACAATGAATATTCTAAATACAAATATGCACGAATACTTGTTTACATATGACTTGATACGTAGGAGTTTCATGCCATTTAATATGAATTAATTTAAGCTATTTAATTTGATATTAAATAGTGTATGGGAAAATTATTTTTGGGTCTTTGAACTTTAAACTATTTACAAGTTTAGTCATTGGAGCTCAACTATAAACAGGCTTAATTTTTTTTATTTAAAATCATCTCAAAATTTCAACTATCTCTCTCATTTGATTCTTTTTTCTTCCGTTTGTTGTATTCGGGAATTCTTAGTAATTCCATTTGTTTATACCATTTTGGTAATAGTGAAGTTATCATCTAATGGTGATGCCCGAGGAGTAGACATTTGTCGAACCTCGTAAATTCTGTGTGTTTTCTCCATTATTTATTTTGGTTGTTTAATATTGAGGTTTTCATTGGATTACAATATTCAATAGTATGACGGGTTTGTCCGCTGTACAAATTTTGATGGTTTCAATCTTGACATTTTAACTCAGATTTGAAACTACGTTCGTGTGGGAAATAACCCGGTTTCCCCAACGATACTTATGCTTACAAGTCATGGACAGCAACCTTCGAAAGTGCTGATATGGTTCTCGCTGCAACTAGATGTTGTAGTTGGTCTTCAAAGACTCTTATTCACATGTATAGTTCTACTAGAATCTAGATGTTTACAAGTGAACTGCACATGATAATGTGACATATTAGTTCTATATTATCATTCATGCAAAACCCAAGTAATTTGCCCAAATTAGCATCATCTCTTTCTCAAATAGATTTCATTCATTTCTACAGGGCAATTGTAGCTTATACAAATTTTGATTTTCAGATAGCTGATAGCCTAGTTTTATTGGTAGGAGGATGGTTACAGAAGGAACAATGTACCTGGTAGTCCTATGGTTAAAGGCAGCCAATATACAGATGAACGCCATTTTCAAAAGCAAAATTAGACACATACAAACTAGAGGTATTGTTGTGAAAAGCTGTATCCTTTTCCACTAACAAGTTGAAACCAAAGGAACGTGTTTGAGGATTAAAGAATAATGCACCCACATCGATTCAGCTTCTGCATGTCCTCTTTGCTCTTTGCTGCAGTGCATCAAAAAACAAGGACAGTTAAACTAGGAGAGATTAAGGGCGACAAAGCTATCAATTCATTCCCCTAGCTTAAATTGCGATTGCAACGTTGCAGCCTCAATTTAACACCGTGGGGGTGTAGAAAGATTTATTTGAATTCGACAAGGACCTATATAAAATCTTGTACGTGATGACAATAAAGAAATGTTGTGCATTCACGAAGGATAGCTTGACAAACCTGTCTTGCGTTTTGATTTAGAAGGATGCACCAGCACGTGCATGGTGATAACATCATCAGGGAGGTCACCAATTGTTGTGATTGTGCAATCAGCGAGGGTTTTGTTGTTTTCCAGAATTTTACCAGCATGTATGAGTTTCAAATCGTTTATCGACTTCGGTGTGACCGGATTGCCTGAAAATACATGAAGGTTGGAGGTTGTTTCAGGCAAGGGAGAGGAGGATCATCCAAGATATTTTAAATTAAAATACTCCATCACGAACATTCATAAATGAACTTACCGCATGCATATGTTTCATATAAAATAGAAACAACATTAACAAACAAATCAAACTAATGAGCACCTAATCCAGTTACAGAATTCAGCTAGGAGCCTAGGAGCAAGTTAAGAGGAAACAAGTAGAGAGATAGAACATAACCTTGAGGCCACTCAGCAACAATCTTTTGCTTAAGAGTTGAAACAGTCATGGACGATTTGTAAGTACCGTGGGCTATATCTTTCCCGTCATACAAACGGAATCTAAGCTCAATAAATTCCTCACCCTCGGCCATAGTAGAAGTTTTTGCTTTCCGTTCCCTGGTTTGCCGGACGTCAAAGTGGAATGCCACAAAAAATTATAGTTTTGTTGGAACTAACAGTTAGAATCGTCATATATTTTCAATCATAAGAACAGGAACATTTAGAGTTACATATACACACTCAATCACATGTTCATCAAGAACACAGAAAATTAAGAACTTCAGATTTCATTCTTTGAAGATTATCTCGTACACTTGGGGAGAAAAACGCATAATCCAATTCAGATTGCATTATATTAAACTAACCTCATTTGATCCTCTGAGAAATTCATCTAGTATTAATGCATGTAAATCAACTTCCAGATCCAGAACCTCGCCAACAGAGTGACAACTCCATATGATCTGATAATTGATAAGGTTCCTCGACAATATAGCTAGCTAGCTCTCAACCAATGTTCCTTTTAACAAAATGCAGAAACTCAACCTCAAGAACTAGACGTATGATAACAATAATAATAATATCTTAATATTCTGCTAGATTAAGATTCGAGAAGAAAAGTGACATCAAACAACAAGATTTCTATCGAATATCTAATTAAGAACACAGAAAAAAATCGGAAAAGAAGTGCAATTACATAAAACCTAATTGAGATTAATTTAGGTAAGATTTCCTATATTCTCATTCATCTTTTCCTTTTCTATACATTTATAGAATGAACACAGAAATCAAGAATCATCGTTTCTTTCCCTCATTATTTTTCATCCATTTTTTCCCTCACTAACCAAATGAAACATGAGAAATTAGGAAAAATCAAGGAAAATGATACATAAATTAGGATAAAATAAGTAACAATTCGAATGGGGAAATACCTGATCACACAGCCATTGATGGGAAGATCAGTGAGAGAAAACTGGATCAAGGAAAAAGAAAAAAAAAACTTTTGGTAGTGCCGTAGCGTTGTTGGATATATAAGAACAAGGGCTTTTTCGACTTTCTGTTCATTGTTTGTTAGTTGCAAACAAATATTCTGTTATAAGTTGTTGAGATCGAAGGTCTAATGGTATGGCTGTACACGTGTCATTTTAAGAGTGTTTGTTCGAATACTTGAAGCGGTTAACATTTTAGCAACAGATATGTCTCGGTCGTTGCTTTGAACAAAAAGGGACTGAGGAAATGGTCGTGGCTGAGAATTATTAGGAACAAAGGCTTTTCAACTATGGCTTCGTTTGGTTTGTTTCGCAAAACAATTCTCGAAAACTAATTTTTTTAATTTAAATAATTCTCTTTATATTTGAATAGTTTTATGTAAAGTAATGTTATTTGATAAATTATTATTAAATATTTAAATAATATATCAACTGAATTTATTAAAAAAAAAAACAAAATAAAGAAATATACTTAAAAAAATCGTAATCGAAACAGAATCACATTTAAAATTTAATTGAGATTAATTGTTATAGTTAGTGTTGATTGTATTAAGAAAAATAGAAGTAAGAAAAAAAAATAGACGATTTATATCCTAATTGTATTTATTCAATATTCATCCTTCAGTATATAAAACGGAATCGTCCCCTTCTATTTCCAAAACGACATCATATCATTCTTTCTCTAAAACGACTTCGTATTTCTTTCTTTCAAATTCAACTAAATAAATGATTTTTATCTTCAATTATTTCTTAAATCCCTTATCCTTCTGTCCTAATTCTCCTTTTTTCCCTTTTCTTCGGTCCTAATTCACTAAATATCATAATAATAATTTAGTAAAGATATACAAATGAACACATCTATGGACGGAACTACATAATTTTTAAAAAATTATATATTATATGAAATATATAACAAATTTGATACTATTTAAAAAATTAATATCGATTTTAAAAAAAAAAATTAATTTTATAGAAAAATTGTCAATCATTATTTGATATCACCATTTTTAATAAAATACGAATCAAAACTCAAAATTTTAACATTGAAATATAAATTTTTAACTTCGATCATGGTTCGTTATTAAGGCCCGATCCTAATTCCTAATATAGGGCAAGGGTATTTGCTCAGGGCCTATAATTCATGGAAGTTATATGTTTGAATTATATTTGTTGTCAAAGGTTCAATTCTTTTTAAATATTTATCGTTCGAAGTCTAATATTTTTAATATTTATTAATGAGGGAATAATTTTTTTAATATTTATTATTAAAGAAATATTATTAAAATTTATTTTTTTCTTATTTATTTTAGTAATTATTTTTTTAATATTTGTTATTATGAACATATTTTTATATTTTTTTAATATTTGTTATCACATACCCAATTTTTCAATACTTGTTACTATGATCACACTCTTAAACTTTAATTTTTTTAATTACTTGCCGGACGGGAATTTAAATAGCTGTATACAACCGCAACAACAATCATTATATAACGATTGTGAAACCATCTGAGAATCATGATACCTACAATTATTATGCCCATCATAACATATGCTAAAATATCTCGCAATCACGATACTTGCAGTGATCAAAATAACACTTATAATATCCGCAACTACGATAAACGTAACACAATCGTAAACATAAAAAAATATATAACTTAAATTTCTAATTTTGAGTCTATTTTTAAAATTGTTCCTAAGCTACCAAAAGCCATGCCGGCCCTGTGTCCATCCTCCTGTTATCATCAAAAGATTCACAAACAGTTGTGGCCTCCACAAAGCTGATGATCAGTTCCACTCTGTCTATAAATTCCATCCTTTCCACCACCACTGATTCTTCTTTTTTCCTTGTTTGACACCACCAGTCATATGCTTGTCTCCATAGACAATGGAGGAATCTACTCAAGACAGTAGATTCCTCCCTCCTCTTCTGCTGGACCGAGAGAATAATACAATTTCTATAGCATTTTTAGCCAGTAAATAGTCTAGTCTATTGATCATGTAAAGTTTATCTTACACTCACACTTGTTAAAAAATAAAATGAGCATGTTGCTTTCCTACCGATAGATAGGGTGGGAAAAAAACCCGATTACCGGTTTCGGTCTCAGTTTCGGTTAGACTCTGTGGATTTTTATATGGAATTGATCCCGACGGGACTGAGACTAAATCCAAAATTCAGGCCCCGTTTATAACCGGGACTGTATCTTAATTTTTTGGACCCGGTACCCAATGGGTACTCAATATCTTGAATCTGTTAGTTTATTTTTCTCTTTATATATTAATATTATGATGAATATTATGAGTATGACTCATTTTAAGGCTTCAACTTTTAAGTCTACAACATTCTAACTTTATTATTTAATATTATTAGTAGTAGTTAGAATTTTTTTCTTTTATTGTTTAAATTTTTTTAATAATAAACTAATTAACCGGATACCCAATATTGATATTGATTCTCACCAATACCGAGATTAATTCTTGAAATCTAAAATCCGATCTGACCGAGACTAAAATCGATTTTGATTTTTAAAAATCAATAATTATCAGAATTGAGACCAATTTTAAGTAAATTAACCTGAGTATCCGGTATTCAACACCCTACTGATATATAGCATCAGATTCTTATAATTGCCAAGTCTGAGGTGAAGTTTTACAACACTGATATCCACATGACAACCAGTTGTCCACCATTGCAGAACTAAAGGTAATGTAAAGGTAAAGAATCTACGACTGACACGTAATTTTATATTAAGGTGAACTTATAAAATTTAAGAAGATAAAAATAGATATTTAATAGAAAATATATAAACTTTTTAAATTATATACATTTTAATTTTTTTTAAAGTGAACTATCAACCCTAAAATGAAATGATATGTTTTTTTTTTTGTCTAAGTTAAAAAGGTAACAGACAACATATTTCTCCTTTTCAGTTGTTCCTAAGACGCGTATAAATTAAAAGATTGTATTTGATCATGGGATTTTAACCATGATCAGAGATAGACGTAAAGATTTAGAGCAACAATCGTCATTAAAAATTTTAAATTAAAATTTATATATAATTTAAATTTTTTTATTTTATTTTAGAAATTTATTGTTTTAAAATTTTATAAGTTTGCCTCATTTAATATAAAATTTTACGTCCGTCTCTAATTATAACCACATATTTTAAGAGATCATAATCACTTTAGATTTTAGGTAAAAAAAGCGTGTCACAAGAAAAAAAAATCTTAAGATAGAAAAAGAACATATCACAAGATATAAAAAAAAAGTGTGTTACAAGACAAATAAAAATAAAAAATATTAAAATATAAAAAATAAAAACTTGATATAAAAATAAAAAATACCGATGTTGATGACCAACGCTAAAACTAATGTCTAGATTTTCTTAATTTAATTTTTTAAAATTACTATTATTATTATTATTATTATTATCATCGAGAAAATATAAAGTTTATATAAAGTTGACTTCATTAATTTAAGAATAGAAACCTATTACAAGCTAATTGAAATCTACACGGACACAAC
The DNA here is from genome assembly GCA_035048815.1 of Abelmoschus esculentus. Lineage (NCBI taxonomy): Eukaryota > Viridiplantae > Streptophyta > Magnoliopsida > Malvales > Malvaceae > Abelmoschus > Abelmoschus esculentus. The sequence goes on from JAUCBN010000031.1 coordinate 14,278,241, forward strand.
ACATGAAAGACATAGAAAACTACACAAATTACTACAATACACATTGCCACTCCTCAAAGTGAGCACTTTGATTGATCTGAGCCAATTTTATTCATTCTTCAGTGTGCTTAATTTGATATAGACTGATAAGGCCTGAGCAAAGGCATTAGCCCTCCACTTAGATGGAGGGACATGACCTCATTGGTAGAACCCACCAGCTTTCCGCCGATGAAGACGGCCGGAACCGGCGCGTTACACCCCAACCTCATAAGCGCCCTCTCCATTTCCCTGCCTTCGGGGTCTTGGTCAAGCTCGTGGATCGTCGGGATTACCCCAACCTCTTGGAATAGAATCTTGAGCGCATAACACAGGCAACATGAACTCTTGCTGAATAGCACCAACCCATTGTCTGAAACCAACCTCATCACCTTGTCCATGTTGACTTGGTTAAAGAAAAGGTTAAGTAATAAGTACCGTCGGATCGATTTCGGAGTGGTGGATCCAATGGTGGTGGGAGAAAAAGGGTTTAAAGCATGAGGTTGCTGGAAATTTAAGCTCCCCTGGTGTAGTATTTATAGTGACATGAAAGAGTCGAGTCCATGTTTTGAACAAAAGAACCTGTGCTTTACCTGGATGCTATGCTACAACCAATAAAGGTACTTTATAGGATGGGGACTACTTATTTCCTTGGGGATCAAACTTTACAAACACTTTTTGAACATTGACGATCCTAAATAATGATCAAGTAGCAAGATTTGTATGAGAAATTGAGTTTGCGACCAACATGTTTAGCCTACTGATAAGTAGGGGTGAGCAAAACTCGACTCGAGGTGAAAATACTTAATCTGTTTTGACTCGACTCGACTCGAAAATTTTTTTAAATAAAGTTTGAGTTGTAAAATGAAAACTCGAATAACTCGAAATTTTTAGTAATTAAAGGATTAATTTTTAAGTTTGAGACGAATCTCTTAATTTTTTATGATATATATATATTGATATAGAGAAATATAAATAAATATTACTACATATGAAAAAATATATATATGCATATCTTATATGATTAGAGAAAGTCGTTTAAATTGGAATCAAATCATACTATAACATGGTAAATAATTACAATTAAATATTTATAGGAACTTGAAAACTAGACTCGACTCGAATTTCTTAAACTCGACTCGAACCGAAAAAATTTCAAATAAAGTTTGAGTTGTAAAATATGACTCGTCAACTCAAATAACTCAAAATTTTTTGACTCGACTTAATTGAATACTCACCCCTACTAATAAGGGTGGTTCAAAGATTTAAATAACTATGTATAATTTATTAAAATAAATTTTTAATTTATATTATAAAAGAGGTATATTATATATTTTTTCAAATAAAATCTCTCCATACAAAAAATATTAAATTATTATATCGAATACATAAAAGTAACTTACAAATATATAAAAAATCAATATTTTTATTTTAAAAAATATTATTATTCTTGTATGTTTTGAAGTAAAATCATATACACCGTTTTAGTTATCTAACGATCCAAAAATCATATAAAACTTTAAAAAAAAATTACATGTTATAACTTGATCCTATCTATTTTCAATATATAGAGAGAAAACTCTTTTATTAGTGAGTCTCTTTCTTTCTAAAACCTTACATAATCGTATCTATTACACATGTCTAAAATCACCTTTGTCTCCTAATTAACTTTGGTTTCATATTTTCTTTTTATGTTTTTAATAACTTTTAAGGGTTTTTATCCGTCATAATTTTATATAAATATTCTCGTTTGAAAATTAAATTTTATATAAATATTATTATTCTTGTATGTTTTGAAGTAAAATCATATGCACCGTTTTAATCGTCTAACGATCCAAAAATCATATAAAACATAAAAATTTTATATATTTTAACTTGATCCTATCTATTTTCAATATATATATATATATATATAACTCTTTTATCAGTGAACCTCTTTCTTTCAAAAATCTTATATAATCGTATCTATTATACATGTCTAAAATCACCTTTATCTCCTAATTAACCTTGGCTTCATATTTTTTTTTATGTTTTTTAATATATTTTAAGGGTTTTTTATCCATCACAATTTTATATAAATATTCTCTTTTGAAAATTAAATTTTATGTGAATTTAATTTTCTATCGAAATTTTCAGGTTGAAATTAGATTTAAATAAAAGATTAATTAGAAAAATTTACACAAGTACTTCTTTAACATTTCTAATTCTAACCTCCTAATTTAATAAGAATTCAAAAAGCAAATTTTATTTTTTTATAAATATCTTTCAATATTATGTTACAAATTTTTAAAATCTATATAATAATTTTTGTAAAAAAAAATAATATTTATCTTAAAAGATTCGAGTTTAAGCAAGTGTATTTTATCAATAAATTTAAAAAATATAAACATATACTACCTTATAATTACTTTAAAATTAATATAAAGAATATAATTTTGGTTTAATTTTGTAAAAGTTAACAAATTCAAAGGCGTGTAATAATTAGGGCTCCCAAAATGGAGAAATTCATAATAAGCCACAATATTTGTAAATAATTTTAATTACACCCTTAGAATTATTGAACATTCTCATTAAGTCCCCCGAAATTTTACAAAATTTTCATAAGAATCCCATTTTTTCCGAAAATTATCATCAAACCCCACAAATTTACAATTAGGCCTTCAATTTTATTAATTAAACATTCATATTGTCTTACCAAGATCCACAAGTGAATATAATTCAAACATTATTTAAAATTTTAATACCGACGGGTATGAACCAAAAATATCAAATAAATTTAAAAACGAAATATATTTAAATATATATAAATAAAAATCAGTTTTAGTCGTATAAAAAAACAGTCCCGACGTTTTATAATTATTTTCTAATGATTTCAATCAAGATGCAAGCACTAAGAGACTAGATGTCCCTTTAAACCAGATTCTCACAATCATCTCCTTTTTTGATCCCTTCGGCACAAAGATTTCGGAGGAGATCGCGAATGTGACGGCCTTTCGGTGCTGCTCACTTTAAACCAGATTCTCACAACAACTTGCATGATTCTTCACACGTGAATTTAGGCTCACTTCCCTCGAGCGAAGGTAATAAAAATATAACATTTAATTAATTACAATTTCAGATTTTACAAATTTATTAGCTAAATTGAAAAAAATATCACATAAAAACTCTAATTTTTTTCTATATTTCAATCTTCTTTATTTTCCTGTTTTTATCTTTTGATTTTTTCCCCCGGATATTATTTCTTGAACTAATTCAAAACTTGCACAGATCGGGTCGAATTTTCGACCCACTCGAACCGAACATAAATACCTTAAACCTGATTCTGATCCGACTCAAATATTTTTTTAAAAAATCTAACCCGATCCGACCTAAAAATAAATAACTTAAACCCGACTCCGGCCTAATCTATAGAAAAAAAATAAATTTAGGGATTAAATTGTAAAAAAAAAATTTGGGGGACTTAATTATAAAAAATATAATTTTAAGGATTAAATTATAAATAAAAATTAATTTTAAGGACCTAATTATAAAAAAATATATAGATAAAGGATCATTATTATAAACATCCCTAAAAAAATTATAGAAAAATTATATATTTAGTCCTGGGTCGGGTCGGATATTTCACACCATAAACCCAAACTCGACCCGAATCCAATTTTTTCATCAAAAAATCCGACCCGATCGAACCGGGTCAAATCAAAACCTGATCAGGCCGGATAAAATACTCATCCTTAATTAGATGCATACCCGAATCTGAATAATATAATTAGCATAAACACATGATTTGAAATGAAATTATTAACTAAACTTTTTAAAAGATAATTGCAATCGCGATCGTAATAATTATTTAACGATATAATGATTCGTCGTGGTTATAATTAATGGTATAATAATCTATCACGGTAATAATGAGATGTTATTCTTATTTTTTGACTAACCGCGGATGAGTCGTTGAAGAGTTTTTTTATTCGAATCTTATTAATGATCGACGAGAAAAAAAAAAGAAAAGAGAAAACAGTTGATAGAAGTTTTTTTATTCAGGGACCATGAATGATGATTGGTCGTGAGAGATAAAAATGGAGAAAAAAGATAATGTTACAGATAATAAGCGGGGGAGAATGATAAAAGATGAACTTAAAACATTAAAAATGGTAAATAGCGCGAAGGAGTGTTCAAGTTTTAGTAAATTTTTGGAGAAGGTTAAAAGTTTTAGTATGCTTACAATTTAGTCCTTTAAGACAAATTTTTAAGTTAATTAAGATGTTTTGTTTTATTCCATTTCCGATTAAGTCCTCAAAACCACGGTGATAACGTCCAATTGAACATCTAAGTCTTATTTCCTTTCAATTAAATCCTTTTATAGGTATTGGAAAATACTCTAAAAAGAACTCTGATAAAATTACAGTGAATCTAATCTCCTATCTCACGGTTGTAATATATACATTTTCAATACATTTTAATTTATATACGTTCATTTTTGTTTTTTTAAATATCATTGAAAATGTTTTTTTATAATTATTATATTTTACAATAAGCTACGCAAATTTTTAAAAATTCACGACCGGGACACCTACAATGATTGTAATATATAGTCTTCATTATATCCACAACTACGAAAATTACGACGGAACAAAAAACGCTAACACGAACGCTATTTAAATCTCTGATCTTGACCGTAAATTTTAATTCACTAGAACCGAAAAATCTGTAATACCCCCAAGAATGTCCTCAGCATGCATGGTGCTGCTTTTGCAAGCGTGGTCGCTTCACTACAGGGGGAATAAATAACCTTTGAAATATTGAATCAATATGATTCTTCATTACCGGAAACAACAGTCGAACCGCATTTCTGCTTCTGGAAACTTTATAGTTTATTCCATTCTCCAGTGGGATTGACAAGTTTTATTACAGGCCATGCATTTATGTCTGTTTCCAAACCCTACAACGCCAAATGCTTCATTACGTGGAAATTGAATCAGCATGCACCAGTAAATACTGAAATGAAGGAGGATTAACTTTTTAAATTATTAGGGTTAAGCTATTCTCAAGAAGTTCATGTTATTCCACACTAGTACTAAGTTATTGGCTTATTGCTAGAACCAGATAGCCTTCGCATCTATAAGCATTTGTTTCAGTGATCCATTCACATGAAGCCCTCGTAGAGCCCGCTCCATGTCTCGCCTACTAGGTTCATGATCGATCTCATGAATCGCCGGACTAGCACCGAGCACGTAAAACAGTGTCTTGATGCTGTAACACATGTAACATGAACTCTTTGTGAATATCACAGCTGCCTTCTTGGATGCCAAATCTCGTACCTTGACCATTACCACAACCTGAACCGCTCTCTACAACATAAAATTTGCCAACAAATAATGCAGCTAATAAGTAGGACAAGAAGCTGAAGATTAAACAGGCAAATAAGTGACCAGGCTTAGCTCTGGTGGTGTTTCAGACAGCATCATCTGTTATTTATAAGGCATGGGGAGGGAGAGTTCAGAGTTGGATGTTGCATATTTAATTGTTTAATGTAAAAGTAGCATAAAAAAGGAAACATGTTCCATAAGATATTTGTTTGGATAAAGGGGACAAGAAACAAGATTTTGTAGGTTAGTGATGACACTGTTGTATTAAACAAGTTGAAATCATAATTTCCTGGATTGTCCGGACATCTAAATGGTATTGGGATATATGTAATTAGTAAGTACTTAACCTTTAAAGAATGTCAAATATGATATATTAAAAAGCACTTTCGGCAATGGACGGTAGCCATTTGCATTGCTATTATATTGCCGAGCTGTTATAATAATATTTTAGCGTTTAATGTTTAAAATGTAAAATATTAAGATTAAAATTTAAAAATTAATTTTTTTATTTTATTTAACAGAGTACCAAAGAGAATACGATTAATAACAAAAAAATATATATTCTTACTTTCTATCACCCCGATAGACCTATTATTCTTATTACACCAAAACATGTTTTTTGTGGTGTTTTCTTAGTCTTATAGCGGTACTAAAAATGCCGTAAAAACTTTCCGACACTTTGAAAAACGTCGCAAAAAGTGCTGCTGAAACCAGTACCGCAATAATTTGCGACGTTTTTGGGCCGTCAAAAGTCAAGATCTATATTTACAAACGCCACAAAACACTTTTCTTTGGTGACGTTTGGTTTTACAAACGCCGTAAAGAGTTTATTTTATAGTGACATTTGTATTTACAAACGTCACAATAAATATGTTCTATAGTGGCGTTTGTATTTTCAAACACCGCAAATAATATATTCTATAGTAGCTTTTGTAAATACAAAAGAAGCAATAAACCTGTTCTATAGTAGCGTTTATAAACACAAACGCAATATCATTGAATACAAGAATAAAGATAGATCAATGTTGTGTTTTCTCAAAATAAGATGTTATTCTAGTAGCAGGCCAAGTGAAATTAGAAAGCGAACCATTATGCTAGTGAGAAGAATCTTGAAGTAACTTGAAATTAGAATTACAAGCAGCAGATCTCTGAACCTGTGAAGTTTAGAACAAAATAGTAATCCATACAATAAATACTTAATCCATGACAACCATACACATAAATACTGAAATGAATACTTGGTCTCATAGTAGCCCATTAAAAAAAATACAAATATGTATCTGGAGAATCGAGCTAATGTCTTAAGCAAGATTCTGATTGCAAGAAAAAAGAACATAGAAACATATAGTTTCTGAGAAATACATCCACCAATATCTACAATTGGCATTGACAAGGACATTGATTAGAAGTCATCTACGGGCCAAATATTACAAATCGAGAACCTAAAATTTTTCGGTATTCCGATAAGATGAACAAACCTTACAATATATCCAAAAAACGAAGAAAAGCTCATTGACGTACCCCATTCTTCCTCAGGCTTTTTGAGAAGCAAACTTATATCTTAGAGCGCTAAGGAACCCAATTTATCATAAAAAGACTCTAAGAATTATTGAATCGTGTTGTAGTTAGTTAAACCATATCTATTAAGTAAAATTTGCTTTTGATATGAATACATACATCTAGTAGAAGAAAAGCAACTAATTAAACAAAGACCAAAATTTAAGTTTCAATAATAATAGTGAATCATACTTAAAATTGACATTTTCATGGTTAAAGACATTGAAAAGTATAACGAGAAAAGAGAGAAAACACGACCACAGACACAAGAATGGCCTTTGGTGCCACAAGTCTTGAGATGAGTCTTGTAATCGGACTGAACGGCGTAACCTTTACAGCACTTACAACAAATCCACTGCTTGTTATCGTTGTGCTTACTTTTGAAATGCTTTTTTATTCCGACCAGATATCCGAGGGAATGACAAGGGTGGTGATGCAAACAGTTCGGCTCGGGGCAAACGAACACTTTATTCTTCACTGTCTCCTGCGTTTTGGGTCACTTCAACAACTTTCACGGCGCCTTACGCCTTCTTTGATGCATTTGAAAGTTCTGATCTCATTAGAAACCTTGGTTGCAGATCTCTCACACATATCAAAAAAATCAAAGTAAATACAAAATCTTAATTATAGAAATTTATTTTGGTTGCAGGGGATTTTTTCTGCTTATCCATGCCTAAAAATAAGGATGAATAGAGTTTTTTATTTATTTGCAAAGATGGGGAAGGGCATGTCAAAAATTATGTTTCTTTTTATGTTTTTATTAAAAAAATTAAAAATTAAATTAAATATAACTCTATTTTTATATCCTAAAAAATATATTTTATCTCTAATTCACTAAACCCTAACCTTAAACTTTAAAATTACTAATTTAAAGTGCAGCACCGATAAAACCCGATTAAAGACGGACACCAGACAATTTACATCCAAATACTTTACCAACATTTGGAACGTAAAAAGCTAAATAGATCTAAATACAAAACTGCTAAGCTATTTTGTCCAAATATCCACTTTTAACATTAGTTACGCACTAAAACAAAATTATGTTTAGATGTAACATTCATTTGCACCTAAATGGTACGAAGAGTTGTATTAAAAAATAAAATTTAGAAAACTTACTATATCAACGTGACAAATTTTATGATTTTTTATTTTTTATATTTTTTTTAATTAATTAATAATAATTACAGTAATATTTGTTTTGAAATATAATCTCCACCATTTAACATTGATCGCTCAATCACTCTTTTAGCATCATTGGTGCTTGAACCCGACACCTTTAAGAATAACAATTATTTCTTTAACCATTTGGGCTAAAGGGCTCATACTAAATTTATGTAAATCGTTACGTTAGTATAACGAATTTCATGAGTTTTTATTTATTTTAATGAGACTCGCCCAAGGAATTCTATTAGCCTGCAGGCCATAACTAGGGATGTAAAAAGCTGATTGACTTGGAAACCTGCCTGAAACTTGTTCGAGTCAGAACTTGGTTTGACACGGGGATATAATGACCCGAACCTGATCTGTATCCAATTGTTGTTGACCCGAACCTGAGTTGGACATGTTATTGTAGTAACCGAACCTAAACTGTATCTGACCGAGAATGACCCGAATTCGATTTCAACATGTTACTGTAGACCTGAAACCCAACCTGTATCCGACTGAAATGAATCTGAACCCGAGTCTGACCTTGTAGATAACCGATATTACCCGACTGAATTGACCCGAGACCTAATTTTACCCAACCTATTTTAAATCCGACCTGATAAATGACCCGACATGTTATTAACCTGAACTAATATCAACATAATATTTATATAAATAATTTATATAACATACTTATATTATACTTTTAATACAAATATTTATATTATACATATTAATATTTATATAAATATTTTATATAAATATTTTATATAACATACTTATATTATATTTTTAATATTTATAAGCACAAATTATATAAATAATAATTTATAGTTAAATTTTATTACAAATATTTATATTGTACATATAACATACTTATAATGATCTTATTACAAACATATTTATATTTATATTTTAATATTTATAACATACTTATTACAAATATTTAATAATCTTATATTACAAATACTTATTAATTTTAAATTATATAATAAAAATATGATATTATACATATAAATTATAACTTATTAATATAAATTTACCCTTTAAATTAATATACATGTCATTATAAATAACAATTATAATTTTTTAATACAACAAAATTAATAAACTTAATACTTAATAAAATTTCACATATTTAAAGTCTAAGTTATAACCAAATTAATAAACTTAATATTTAATAAAACTTCACATATTTTAAGTCCAAATTATAACCTTAAGTAAATTAATTTCAAGTTTAAATACCAAATATCCATTAAAAATGATTTTTAATTTGCTAAAACTCGGATTATACAACTTTAAGCAATTATAATACTAAAAACTCAGATTACACTTCAGATTACAATTTTAAATAACACTTGTAAATTGTGAAATGTGATTGTTCTATTATTCAATAATGTATAACTTACAAAAGAAACTTAATAAAACTTAATAAAAGTTACAATTGTACATCATAGACAATATTTTATAGCAAAAGTTTAATATATAAAATGTGAACTCTCAAATCTTATAGCAAAAGTTTTACAATGTTATATACAAATACTTTGCTACCAAAATTATCGTCATCGAGCATTAAGAAATCTAAAGGCCACCAATAAGGTTAATTATGAGTAACTTTTTATTCAAGAAACCAACATAAATTAACCAAAGACAACTAATTAGATAACAAAAACATCAACAAAATATCACCAACAAACAAAAACCATCAGCAAACATCAACCAACAACATTAATACAATCATCAACCAGCAACAAAGAGCAATCATAAACCACAGTAACATCAGCAATCATCAACCACAACAACATTAATTTAATCTATAAGTCATAACATACCAAAAAAAATCAAACCAAATAAGTCATAACTATAAGCATCAAACATCTAATCACTATACATCTATTTTAATTCTTATACATAATACCTAATTCATTATTTACTAAATCATAAGCATTAAATTCTATAAGCATCAAATAATAAGCATACAACCAATTATAAACTATACATCTATGTTGATTAAATCAACATGCGAACCAAATAAGTTATAACATACCAAAAAAAATCAAACAATAAGCATTAAAATAGAATACAATTATAGGGTTTACACTAAAAAAAGCTAACACATCCCTTAAACATTATCATTCAGCTCCACACAAACTCTGAAATAGAGTATAAAAGAAAGCAAATTATAAACTAATTCTTTAAAACTAATAAATATTGAAAAGGAAAAAATTACAGGGTTTATCTTTAACTTGAATTCAATCTTCACCAAGATTTAGAATTGAAGATTTTTGCACAACAGTAAGATAATCTTCATCCTTTTCCTTCGGTTCAAAACCATACAACCAATTACGGGTTGTTATAAAGATTTCAACATTTTTCAGTAAAAGTTTAGCCCTCAACTTGTTCAAAATTTTTCCCTATACTAAAAGAAGATTCAGAAGCAACATAAGTGATTGAAATGGCTAAAACATCTATTGTTATCTGCGCAAGAACAGAAAACGAAATAACTTGTGCTTTCCAATACTCTAAAATATCAAACTGACTATCATTAGGACGAGGGAGAAGGGGAAGATTAATATATGAATCTACATCAGATTTTCCACTCCTTCAAATAGTTAAATTTGCATCAAAATTCTGACATGATAGGGTATAAACAGTTAATACATGAAAAATAATAAGTTGGAAAAATTTTAATAAACTATTAAAAAAATTAGTAGAACTTCAAAATAAAATTTAACCCTAAACTCACCTGAAAAAGATTAGATTTTTTAAATGTTGAAGGTCGACTAAAACTTGACACACTTGTACTTTGAGAAGAATTGCTTTGAACAAAAGAATTAGCAGAAGAATAAAAAATAATTTAAATAAAATATATATAAATTAACAAACTCATTATAAGCAATACTTACCCTTATGTCAACCTCATCCTCAACATAGAGGACACCATACAACTCCTTCAAAAGTTGTAACTTATATCTCAGATCAAGTAAAACAACCAATGAGAGAATAGTTGAGTGATGAGACCAATATTTCTCATACAACTTGTAGAACTAATGTTTTGATATAATAATTGAAAAAATAGTTTTAGACTAATTTGAAAAGATTTCAAAAATGGTTCTTATGTCCAAACTACTTGAAAATATATTTAAGAGTTTTTGAGAGTTTCTAAATGTGTTTTAAATGATTTAAAGAAACCAAAGAAGTGTTTTTAACCCAGACGTTTCGATACCATTAGAACAGGTATCGATACCGCCATGTTTTCAAAGGAGAACTCATAGTGGATCGATACCCGTTTCGATACTCTTTCATCACTGTGAGGTTTGGTTTCGATACCCGTTTTGGTACACCCCCAACGGTCATAAACGATTTTATGAAAACCCCCAACGGCTAGGAGCCGTATCAAAACCAGTTTCGATACCTGTTCTTAAATACAGGTCAACAGTTATTTCCTAAAGTAGAGGTATCGATACCTCTTTTACCCGTTTCGATACCTCTTGTACCAGAAATAGAAATAAGCCTTGAAATCAGCTCCAAACGACTCCAAATCAATCCCAACGGTCACCAACGGCTAGAAGCTCATTTGGGATGATAAAAGAAAGCCTCAAACATCAAGAAAAGGCTAATGTTTCATTGTAAACAAAAATATGATCAAGAATTTGTCTTAGAGCTTAATTCTCATCTTTTGGGTAGACAACACTTGTGAGCTTAATGTTTATGTATGCTCAAGTGTCTTAGGATTGGGTGAGGGCTTAGTTGCAAACAATTAGCCTTATTAGAAGGATTCAAGTCTGCTTAAGAATTCTCTTTGTGAGTGAATTCCCAAAGTTCATTTGTGAACTTTGGATGCTTGATTCGGGTTGTGAATCAAGGTTGTAAGGTTATCCCTTTGTTCCTCAAAAGGTTGAATTCTTAGTGAATTGTAGAAATCCTTAGTGGGAAGTAAGGTAGTGGATGTAGGCGCTTGTTCGAAGGCCGAACCACTCTAAAATCATCGTGTTCATTGTCTATCTTTTTGCTTCCACAACAAACACCCAAACTATCGATTTCTCTATCACTTGGCAAATTTAATCGATTATTCATCGAGCCCTTCAAACCCAACACAACTCAAGCATGGGTCCTGTCATTTTAGAAACTTCCTCACAAGGATCATTGTGAGCATTACACAACAACTTCTCTATAGAAACAATATTAGCCAAGTACAAATTAGTAGTAAGATATTTGGAACCAGAAAACATATTAGTAATTTCAAAAAAGGCTCAAGGAAATCACAAATTAGTTGAGCATTTTTTCATTCAAAATCAGTAATTATATTAAGGTCATTTTCCCTATTAACAAATAAGTTTATATCTAACCTAGCTTCGAGTTCCCTACAAAGCATTAAGTAAGTAGAGGTCTATCGAGTAGGTACATCTAAAATCAACTTATCAGAAAAAGAAGAACCACGGTCTTTCACAGCTAACTTAAAGCTACAAAGTCTAAAATCAGAAGAGTCAATAAACTTATCAATTTCTTGCAATTTAATAACAGAAGAGTTAATTACCTTCAAACCTTTTTGAACTATCAAGTTCAAAATATGGACAACACATCGTATATAAAAATAATTTCAAACGCTTAACCATTCTGTCATTGGTAGAAGCATTATCTAGAGTAATTGTAAAAACTTTCTTCTCAAAACCTCACTCACATAACAATTTCTTCACAAATTTATAAATAGACTCACCATCACGGGGTGGGGGGAAACATCGAAAATTCAAAATTTTCGACTGAAGTTTTTAGTTATTATCAACATAATAAGCATTTAGAGCATAATAAGAACGAGATGTACAAGCAGACCATCCATCACATGTGAAACAGAAACGACATCAAAAAGAATACAATGAATCAAGCAACAATTTTTTATGTGTTTCATGCTTTAACATGCAATGTTTAGTAATAGTATACCTAGATATATCTTTAACAATTGGATTTAAATACTGATGCAAAGTCCTAAGTTTATCATGCTTAACTACACTTAAAGCATAACCATGACAGAGAATAGTCTCGACAAATAATTTACAATACCTTTTTTGATCAAAAAAACTTTTTGTACTACTAAAAATATTAGTAACAAGAAAGTTCTTATAAGCTTGACATTTTTTAATATGCCTTTTTAGGCTAGAGATACCAACATAGGAATCAGCTTTGTATTTTTTTATTTTACAATATTTACATTGGGCATAAATACCTTCTGAAAGCTTAATGAATGAGTAATGATCCCAAACAGGAGAAGTTCTTCTCCCAAACTCACTTGTATTTGTACTAGCAGCCTTCCTCTTAGAGCTGCGAACAATTTTAGAATCTTCTTCATGTGTATCCCCTTAAAATCGGAAAACAACGTGTACTAGAAGCCAAAAATATAAAAAAGTATTAAATATTAAGATATAAAAGAGAGGAGCATACCCCTTTCAGAGTGTGGGTCACTTAGCTCATTTGGACCTTTGTCACTAGGTTTAGGATATTCCAATTCATATGAAAACTCATCCATATTACTTAAAAAGAATATAGATTTTGTCAGATAATAAATTAATTAGAACAGAAAATATATTTTATCAGATTAAATAAGACACCAAATAATAGAGAACAAACAAACCATTTTCATAACAAACAATATAGAGAGAACTTAAACCTTAATATATAAATCATATTCAAAGATCATGGGATGAACAGAAAAGTAAAAACAATGATAAAATCACAGGATAAAATAGAATAAAATATATTCAAACACAAAGCAAACAAACACTAAATAATGATCTAATCCTTATACTTGGCGTTGTTAAACCAGTCCATGAGGTTCTTTAGAAACTTACTTTGACACCAATAGCATCGCAGGTCGGGTAATCCAACCCCTATACTCGGATTAAACCATTTACACAAATAACAAAGAACAAACAAACTATTTTCAAAATAAACAATAGAGAGAGAACTTAAACCCTAATATATAAATCATATTCAAAGATCATGGGATGAACAGAAAAGTAAAAATAATAATAAAATCACAGGATAAAATAGAATAAAATATATTCAGACACAAAGCAAACAAAAACTAATAAATGATTTAATCCTTGTACTTGACGTTGTTAAATCAGTCCATGAGATCTTTTAAAAATCTCCTTTGACACCAATAGTATCGCAGGTCGAGTAGTCCAGTCCATATACTCGGATTAAACCATTTATACAAATAACAAAGAACAAAAAAACTTACAAAACAGAACCAACCAACCAAATAACAATAAATACAAACATAGGATGAACAAACATAGAGAACTTACAAAATAAACAAACCATTTACAAACTTAGAGAACAAACATAGGATGAACAAAAACAATCAACCAAATAACAATACATACAAAGCAGAAAACATAATAAAAAAAAGTACAGAAAACTTACAGAGATAATACGAAGAGATAAGTATTCGAAAGAACAGAAAGAATACCAAAAACTTACAGAACAAATTCAGAGTTAACAATGATGAACCTGGAAAAAATAATTAATATCTAAAATGAATATGACAAATAAGAGAAAACAAATACAATAAATTTACACGGAATACGAAGGGATAAGCATCTTAAAAGTTGAAGTTTCTGAAAGGAATATGAAAGGATAAGAAGTTGAAGGGTTTAGAGTTTAGAGATCAAAAGGGTTTAGGGTTTTAGATTAGGGATTTAGGGTTTATGGATTATGGTTTGGGGTTTAGGGTTTAGGGTTTTAGATTTATGATTTAGGGTTTAAGGTTTAAGGTTTGATTGAAGAAAAATAGGTTTGAGAAAGTTTGGATTTTTGTTGAAGATCTGGAATGAATGTCGAAAGAACAATGTTTAAGTTCTTGAGAAAAAGTGGTGTTTGATCAAATAGAAACAATGTTTAGAAGAGATTTAATGTTTGTGGAAGATTTGAAAGGGTTTGGGATGAACAAGGGATGATATATGTATAATATATTATATATATACATATAACATACATATATATTATTATATACATGTACTATATACTAATTACTATATACAATTACACATATACATATGTTATATATACATAATATATAATATATATTTACTAATTATTATATATACATATACATATAACATACATATATATATATGAATGTATTTATGTACTATGTATAATTAATAATTGTATACATTATAAATACATTATACATATCTAATCACTATACATCTAATTATCAATATATTATATAAATAATTATATTAGCTATTAAATTATTAATGTATTATATATATAGTATTATGTATTCTATATTTTAATATATATTATAATTTTATTTTTCATATATAATATTAATTCATTTATAGTATTATTCTATTTGTAAAAATAATATTATTCTATAAATGATATTATGCCATATATAGTATTAATCCTTATTCTAGTATTATTTTACTTTCAAAAATAGTATTATTCCATATATATTAGTAATTCATATATAGTATTATTCTATTTCTAAAAATAATATTAGCCCATTTATAGTACTCCATATATAGTATAATGTCTACATACAATATAAATTCCTTATAAAGTATTAATTTTATATATACTATTATTTCATTTATAGTATAAATTTTATAGATTGTCTAAATTTTAATTTTTTTATTTTTAAATATATTAAACTATAGTATAATTATAAATTATAAATTTATAATGTATTAAAGTATATTAAAAAAATTAATACTTTTAATTATTATTAATTTATAATTTTTGTAATTTAGTCCATATAACTTACAAGTTATTTTTTTAATTGATTATTACTGATTTTTCTAATTATTTTAATGTTTTTAATTTTTAATTTTCGTAATTTAGTCCTTACAAGTTAATATTGATTTTTTAAATTTCAAAATTTAATCTTTAACTTTATAGTCTAATATTTATTCGTTTTTTACGTATTTATACAAAATCAAAATTAATAATTTAAATTATGATGAATTTAAAACCAAAATTAATTCGACCTGAAATAAAACCGACTTTGAAATGAACCCAACCTGAAATAAACCCGACCTGAAATGCAACCGAACTGAATTGGACCCGACCTGAAATGAAACTATCAATTATCCGATTTGGACCCGAAGCGTTTGATCCCGACCTGAAATAAACCCGAAGTGAAATGGATTCGACCTGAAATGGACCCGCACCCGATCTGAATCGAGTCAAAATATCAAATCAACATGAAATGACCTGTATCTGATTTTACTCGACCTGACAGTACATGACCTAAAAACCATCTGAGTAATTGTTTTTACATCCCTAACCAAAATTCTTCGTTACTATTTACTAACTAACAATGTATCGAATTTTATTTTAATGATACAGGGTCGTCCCTTGGGTGGACTATAAGAGTCATGACCCAGGACCAAGATTCATTGGTTTATCGTTTATAATTAGAAATATTTAATTATTTTTAATTAAATATATCTAATTTTATTGATAGTTTAATTTTTTTAATATTTATTATTTAAATTTTAATATTTATTTTGAAAGGTCTATTATTATTTTTAATACTTATTATATGAGTTTTATTTTTTTATTATTTGTTATTAGGTTTTAATTTTTATTTTTAATATTTGTATTAAATCTATTCTTAAAATTCATTTTTTTTAATATTTATTATTAGGTTTTAATATTATTATATTTATTTTTAATATTTTTTATGACATAGAAAGTTATTGTAATAAAATAAAATTTATTTCAGCCTACTTAGCAACTAATTTAACAAGTTAATGTCTACGTAAGCTTTCCGTCTATTTTTTAACGGAACATGAATAGTTTGTATTAAAAAATATAGTCAATGGACTAATTTGTAACATTTGATAATCAAGAGATATTAAAGATAACTGAGGTATAATTGAGGGACCATTTATATAGTTTACCCTAAACTATATCGTATAATTATAAATTATAATGTATAAAGTATATTAAAGTTAATTTTTTTTTTCAAATCTAACTATTATTAATTTATAATTTTTGTAATTTAGTTCTTACGTGTTATAACTTTTTTCTAAAATTCGAATTAATTATTATTTATTTTTCTAATTTAGTTTAGTGTTTTTAATAAGATGCTATTTTATTTTATTAATATTTATTTATTTTATTTAAAACTTTATTCTTTGACTTTATAATCCAATATTTATTCATTATTCTTTTTTAATTTTTTTTAATTTAGCCCAATTTTTAAGATATGAATTATTATTCATTATATGATATTTTTGTTTAGTCTAGTGCGTAATATTTATTTTTAATGGGATTGATGCTAGTGATAAACGTTAAATATTAAATAATTAATTCGAAATGAATGATCAACCATTCAACCAAAGGTCTATTGTTTATTTACATATTTGTACCAAACCAAACTTAATAATTTTAATTATTATGAATTTAAAATCCAAATTAATTAGACCTTAAATAAAACCGACTTGAAATAAACTCGGCCTGAAATACAACTGACCTAAAATGAACCCGACCTGAAATCTACCTGACCTGAAATGAAACTGTCAATTATCTGATTTGGACCCAAACCGTTTGAACCCAATCTAAAATAGACCCAACCTGAATTGGACCCGTACCTAGGGGTGAGTATTCGATCGAGTCGAGTCGAGTCAAAAAATTTCTAGTTATTTGAGTTGACGAGTCATATTTTACAACTCAAACTTTATTTGAAATTTTTTCAGTTCGAGTCGAGTTTTTGAGTTTTTATAAATATTTAATTGTAATTATTCATCATGTTACAATATGATTTGATTCCAATTTAAATGACTTTCTATAATCATATAAGATATACATATATATATTTTCATATGTAGCAATATTTCTTTATATTTTTATATATCAATATATATATATATATATCATAAAAAATTGAGAGATTTGTCTCAAACTTAAAAATTAATCTTTTAATTATTAAACATTTTGAGTTATTCGAGTTTTCATTTTATAACTCAAACTTTATTTGAAATTTTTTCGAGTCGAGTCGAGTCAAAATGAGTCGAGGATTTTCGCCTCGAGTCGAGTTATTCGATTTTTTTGAGTCGAGTCGAGTTTTGCTCACCCCTACCTGTACCCAACCTAAATCGAATCAAAATATCAAATCAACCTAAAATAATTTGTATTTGATTTTACCAATCTAACAATACCTGATCTGAAATCTATCCGAATAACTGTTTTTACATCATACCGAGACGTGTTTTCATCATCCCTGTAACACGTACGTGTCTGTTTAGCATCACACAATTCTTAATTCCCCTTCCACTTGTCAACTCCTACACAGTCTTTTCTCCCTTTTCCTGTACACATTTTAAACCCAAATTTCTTCTGTTTCTCAATAATTCTATGATTAAGACTCTGATTCTACGTTCTTCTTTGATTTGCTTTTCTCGCCGTAGCAACTTCTCTTCGTTTACAAGAAAATCCTCATATCCCTTCACTCGTTTTCCTTCACTTTCTTGCCCTTTCTCCAGCGTTAGCTCTCGACCCATTCACGCCCGAAACTGCAAGGTCTTCGCCATGGCTGAACGGGCCTCGGCTTCAAGCTCACTCTCCCATAAGCATAGTAATCGTCTCGCAACTGAGCATAGTCCTTATCTTCTTCAACATGCTCATAACCCGGTAATTCGACCATTTCATCTATTTTGGGATATACTAGAGGATGATGGGTTTTTGTTTTTTAAGTGATTCAGCTCAGTGGGGATTAATAAATGTTTGATTTTATGAATTTGGGAAAGGATTACATATCGGTTCAATGATTCAAGACTTTGTTCTAGATCACTCTTCTCTTTTATGTTATTTATGTATCGGTTGTAAATTTTGAAGGTTGATTGGTATCCTTGGGGAGAAGAAGCTTTTGCAGAAGCTAGAAAAAGAGACGTGCCAATCTTCTTATCAAGTATAATCCATTCTTACTTATTCTGTCATTTGGATAATTTATGTTTATTAATTTCTCACTAATTTTGGTCATTTGGTCGTTCATTTTATGGTGGTCTTCTCTTTGAAGTTGGATATAGTACCTGTCACTGGTAAAAGTCTTTACTCATTAGTCCTAATAAACATCTGGACTACTTCATCATTCAATGTAAATAGTGAAATAAGGACTTATTGATTTGTGTCATATGTGAAGGTGTCATGTGATGGAGGTGGAGTCTTTTGAAAATGAAGAGGTGGCAAAGTTGTTGAATGATTGGTTTGTGAGTATTAAGGTGAGTGTAAGTTTAGTTGTTTTTTGGGAGGGTTATTTTGTACACTTTTTTAAAATATAATGCTCAGCACTGGCTTGGTAAGTCATTAACTGACCTAAGGGTCCTTAAAGGAGTTTGATCTCACATACTCCTCCGACATCTACAGGTGGATCGAGAAGAAAGACCAGATGTTGACAAGGTAAATGAGATCAACAGGAATTGTTTTTAGTCTTCTGTGCAGTTGCTCGGTTTGGTTGTGATTATAGCATTATATTGTAAGCTCAATTATTTGCTTAAACTCATGATATATTAAAGGTGGCAAATATGATAATCTATGTTTGATATCGAGTCACTAGCAAATTTAATAATTTGAATGCTAAACTTTGATCTATCTAGTTCTTTTCCCCAATGGAACAGGAATTTTGCTCTTTGTTTAGGAAAAGGCAGCATCATTCTTGTAAGATCACCATCCACTGATTCAAATGTACCCTGCTCTGACAGAACAATTTCGTTTTTTCTAGGTGTACATGACATATGTACAGGCTTTGTATGGTGGTGGAGGGTGGCCGCTGTCGGTCTTCCTTTCACCTGATTTAAAACCCTTAATGGGTGGAACTTACTTTCCTCCTGAGGATAAGTATGGAAGGCCTGGATTTAAGACCATTCTTAGGTTAGCATATTTTCTTCCTGAAACCTTAGTTTTCGATCTAAATCCTTGTCTATCTCTTTTTTGTCATATTGTAATTTGTAAGCATTGATTGGTGACCGTATGGGTGTAGTGTTAAATTTTGAGTTCAGACCTCCTCTCAGTTTCATATTGCTTCATTAATGCATATGCATGTTACTTTTCCACTTTGCTCAATCTATTTACCCCCACCCTGACCGTCTCCTGCTGCTATTTTAGAAAGGTGAAGGATGCTTGGGATAATAAAAAGGATGTGCTTGTTAAGAGTGGAGCCTTTGCTATTGAACAGCTATCGGAAGCATTGTCAGCTAGTGCAGGTTCAAACCAATTGCCTGATGGTCTTTCACAAAATGCATTACGCTTATGTGCCGAGCAGGTATGCTTCTTTCTTTTCAGAACTTGACATGGCTCATTCGTGAACAATCATAACTCCAGTGGAAGTAATATAAGTCCAAGTATAATTAATTATCAAGTTCTATTGAAATGATTCAATGGTTGTTCCTTGGTTTTTTAGGGGGGGGGGGGGGGGTCGGCAATGTCATATTTAGAAAAAGCAACACACTTTTTTCTATGATATATTGTGCCAAATAGATAAATATTTCACTTTTCTGGAGTTATTTACTTTATTCTTTTCAGCTTTCCAAAAGCTATGATTCAAAGTTTGGTGGTTTTGGATCTGCTCCCAAGTTTCCTAGACCTGTAGAGATACAATTGATGCTCTATCAGTCCAAAATATTAGAGGAAAGTGGAAAACATGGTGAAGCAAAAGAGACTCGGGAAATGGTTTTCTTTAGTTTGCAATGCATGGCACGGGGAGGTATGCATGACCATGTTGGAGGTGGTTTTCACAGATATAGTGTGGATGAATGCTGGCATGGTCAGTTTCTTTCTTTCTCTATTGTTTGTCTTTCCCTTTTTTACTCTTTTAGTTTGTTTTATCAGTTGAAAAAAATGTCTGAGTAGAATATTATTTTTCTGATTAACATGATTGCTAGATATTAACACGAAATATTCACAATATAATATTTAATTTTAACCACAACATGTGGTTTTGGTCTTCCTTTTCTGGCAACTTAATTTTGTATAAAAAAAAAGTGCTCATTTTGTCTGTTGTTATGATGGACACCAGAGTAACAGTAAATTTTTCTTGCAGTTCCTCATTTTGAGAAAATGCTGTACGACCAAGGGCAACTTGCCAATGTTTACTTGGATGCTTTTTCCATCTCTAGAGATGTATTATATTCATTTATATCTCGTGATATCCTTGATTATTTGAGGAGAGATATGATTGGGTCAGAAGGGGAAATCTTTTCAGCAGAGGATGCTGATAGTGCTGAATCGGAAGGTGCAACCAGAAAAAAGGAAGGAGCCTTCTATATATGGACAAGTGAAGAGGTTATTTTCTATAACTTTGACCCAGTTTTTGCATATTTCATTACGTTAGAATTCTTGTGCTTATAGCGGGATAAAATAGTATATCATTAAGCCTGATGTTTATCACACAATTATGAAAATCATCATTACGTACGGATTCCTGTCCCTTGGTTAATATTTGGAAACAGAAGATTTTATTCAACATGATGATTGTTGCAATATGATTAGAGTTGTTCTTTACATGGCTTTATGTGTTTGCCTATGTTTTTGAACTTCATTGTTGAATTAAAGATGGTTATTTTTGCTATAAAAGTCGAATGACCCTCTGCATTAGTGTTCTTTTGAGCTGTGTATATGAATTTGGTTATTCACAATGCTTATTATTGGGTAATAAATAGTCATCCCTATATAAGATAATGATCATTGTAATTTCTAGTTGCCCTCCTTATCTTAAATTTCTAACGCATGTAAATCTTCATGTTTAAGATTGATGGAATTCTGGGGGAGCATGCCAGTCTTTTTAAGGAGCACTACTACATAAAGCCCTCGGGAAACTGTGATCTTTCTAGCATGAGTGACCCGCACAATGAATTCAAGGGGAATAATGTGCTCATTGAAAGAAATGATTCTTCAGCACTTGCATCAAAATTTGGCATGTCAATCCAGGAGTATCTGAATATTCTAGGTGAATGCAAAAGGAAGCTTTTTGATGTAAGGGCAAAGAGACCTCGGCCACATTTGGATGATAAGGTACTTATCTGATGAACTAATGTTTGGTGACTCATTATTTTTTAATAACTGGTGGTAAACACTTACATCAAATACTCGTTAGGTGATTGTATCGTGGAATGGACTTGCAATTTCATCTTTTGCAAGAGCATCTAAAATCCTCAAGGGTGAACCACAGGGCACAAATTTCAACTTTCCTGTTGTTGGCTGTGATGTAAGATTTTAACCTTCGCTCAAGGAAATAAGTTGATTTATCATAGTTTCTTTAATCGAAATGAGTTGCTCTATCACATTGCTCATTGTTGGATTGTGCTTGTTTATTCCACCGGTTCATGTCCTGCTTGGTGCATGTCATTTTAGAAATTCCTCTCAAGTTTATGGTTCTCAAAACCTGACCGAGAGTGAAGAAACCAATGACATGATGTATATAGTAGCTTTTAAACAATACTTGGAGAAGTTAGTTTGCCATTTATTCGGGGGAGTATAATTAGCGTGGCTGGCTTTGGTTGTAGTACAGATTTATACAAGACCGTACCATTTTCTACTAGCCTAGTAGTAAACTGAGTAATACTGTATTAATTATAGACCGGTTAGTTCTCTCAGGCATTGTGAATTTAAACAGTTCAGTTCTCTTGATTGGTAGCTTTGCGACTTGAAGATCCTAGTAATCTAATTATAATCTTAAGTGATTTCAAACTCCTTGAGTGACAATCATGGTGATGGCAGGATTAGTATTGGCTTGCTATTTATACATTGTTGTCTTATCTTGTTGTGTAGCGGTCATTTGAATAATAATATTTCTGTTTATAATTCCAGCCCAAGCAATACATGGAAGTTGCAGAAAAGGCGGCAAATTTTATTAGAAGACATCTGTACAATGAACAAACACGCAGGCTTCATCATAGCTTTAGGAATGGACCATCTAAAGCACCAGGGTTCTTAGACGATTATGCATTCTTGATTTCAGGCCTGCTGGATGTTTATGAGTTTGGTGGGAGCACCGACTGGCTTGTTTGGGCAACCGAACTTCAGGATATGCAGGCAAGAGTCATCTACGGTCTTCTTTTTCGATAAGTTTGGTTTCCTATCTCTTTCCCTAGTAATCCTTATAGCTTACTTCCCCATTTTCTAGGATGAGTTGTTCCTCGATAGAGAAGGTGGAGCCTATTTTAATACACCAGGAGAAGATCCTTCGTTGCTTCTTCGTGTAAAGGAAGATCATGATGGGGCAGAACCATCAGGAAATTCAGTCTCTGCAATCAATCTTGTGAGATTGAGCTCCATGATTTCTGGCAGTAAATCTGATCATTACAGGCAGAACGCGGAGCATCTTCTGGTTAGTTCTCACCTCATAGGATTGAATCAAACTCACTTTCCTCGAATTGTGCCTTGAATTTGAGAAACTCTATGTTTTTGCAGGCTGTTTTCGAGTCAAGATTGAAGGAAATGGCAATGGCAGTGCCACTCATGTGCTGTGCAGCCGGTATGCTGACCTATCCATCCAGGAAGCAAGTTGTCTTAGTTGGCCATAAGCATTCCGTAGAGTTTGAGAACATGCTAGCAGCTGCTCATGCCGAATATGATCCGAACAAAACGGTAAAAACACGACATAATTGAACATCTTAGTCTCTATCTTGTAGTAAATAACATCTAAGTCTAAGTCGACACTGGCATCATTCAATTCGACAGGTAATCCATATAGATCGAACAAACGCAACAGATATGGAATTTTGGGAAGTGAACAACGACAAAGTTGCCCTCATGGCTAGAAACAGTTTTGCAGCTGACAAGGTGGTTGCACTTGTATGCCAAAATTTCAGATGCAGTCCCCCAGTAAGCAACCCTAAATCTCTAGAGGATCTGCTCTCAAAGAATTCTCCGTCGAACTCGAACGTATGAGTCCCATCAAGCTCGGAATCTGCTCTGGAACTTTTAGTCACAGCTTTGTTTACTAATACTTATAAAGTGTACCAATAATACCAACAGCAAGAACAATGGTTTCACAGACTACTTTTATTACTTTCCATTTAGACTTGAATATTTTGGCAACAATTAAAAATTGTTTGAACTCTACATAATACTACTAACTTACTATATAATACAAGCAAAGGGCAAAAAGGGAATGAATCCATCTTGATCTCTCACTGTACCAATTCATGCCAAATATCTAAATGTGTTGAGATTCTCCTTGTCTCTCTCCAGGTAGTCTCGCGTGATCAGATCTTCAATTCGTTTCTTTATAGCTTTAATATCAGGCTGCAAACAAACACACCATCACCACCACATCAATGCTTATGCAAAACCAAAAATCTAATATCTAAGTTCTCAGGCAGAGGGTCAGGGCGTGTTAGTTTATACCTTGAACATGCGACTCAACTGCTCGACACACTCTGAAACCAATTGTTGGTGGCCCAACACCTTCCTGCTCTTCATTATGCGGACAATTGCAGCATCAATAGCATAACGCCGATCTTTATCTACATCCTCAACAACTTTCTTCCTTTCATCTACCGGAGGGAGAGGAACCTGCATAAGATGATTCATAAAGTTGTTTTTGCTTATCCCCGGAGATGCAAAAAAGAAACAATAAGTAAAAAGAGAGGAAATCCCAACCTTAATTCTCCTCAACTTGTCAGTGAACTTAGAGTTGAACTCAAAGGAGTCACTCTGGGAGATGTTTTTTGTGTTTGGTTCTTTACTTAGAATCTTATACTTGGCACATGACAGTGAATGTAGTAATCTGACCAAGTCTCCATGGGTCAAGTTCAACTGAGACATGATCTCTGAATAACCCTGATGATCAGAAGTATTGAAAAGCAGGAGGACAGAAGCCTGTTTACATAGAAAATTAGATTCCACAATCAAAGTACAACACCAGGATTGAGCCCGTGACATCATAAATCCAAGCAAATCACAATGTTCTAATTTACATGTGCTGGAATATATTTGAGCGTTAAGTTTAGAGATTCTGTTCACCTGATAAGTTGAAACAAACAGTTCAATAGTTTAATACTGACATATAAAACCCTTTGAAAACTTTCACACACTTGACCTGAAACCAAAATATTAAATATAAATAACATTTCTGAAAACATCATGGAGAAATATTTAATACTGACATTATGCAATATCATGCTTAGAGTCATTACCATCTCAGCAGGGAGATTGAGGTCAAACGATTTATAACTTGGCCAGAATCCTGTTGTGAGAACAGTAACTGTTAAATCAATCCCATGATGTGCAGCTGAGTTACTCCTAAGATAGTCCTCAAAGCTGGCCTGGTTTTCCCTTGCCAATGTCAGATCTGTGACCTGTTAGGAAGATAGACAAGTTTCACCCCAATTAAAACCATAATTAGTATAGACAGACAAACTAGGCAAAAGACAAGCCAACTCACCATGCCCTCCATCTTTGAGGTGAACTGTCCACCACATTGTTGTTTCAACTTAGTAAGAATACTCCTTTCATGATCATCATTAGCACTGCGGTCAAATAGTAGTCGACGAGCAAGCTTCTTCCTGTTAATGTGAACAACACAATAAAGTTAGGATCAAATAGTGTGCAAAACCATGTCATATGATAGCTTTTTTAACAAGCAGATAAGAAACTTGTTGACAAAAGAATAGTAGCTTCACCTGTAAAATTCAGCAAAGAGATCTTTGTCACTGATATAGGCAAGAAGCTTAACCACCTTCAGAAACCAAAAAAATAGTTCAGAATAAATTACAGGTGAGATCACCACAAATTTAGCATCAAACGTGGGATGAGACACCTTCTCAAGTGTTTCTTCAATTGCTTCATCACTCAATTTCTCACTTCCACCCTTCTTGAGAATATTATCGCAGAACGTTGCCAAAAGCTCTGCATTTGAACTGCCAGTAACAGTTTTGTTACAGAATACCTCAAAAGCCTCTTTCAAAGCCTATGGGACATTTCAACAAAGTGTGTTTAAGGTGAAATCAATGATGGAATAAGTTCCTATTAAATGTTTAGGCACTACAACACAAACCTTATGGAACAGAGTATGGTTTTGAAAACAGTCTGTCGCATATGCCATATACTTATGGTGCAGCTTGATTATTTTCCTTATAAGAACCTGATGATAACAGAAGTACAAGATTTTCAACATCCAAAATGATTTGAAGAATTCATAAATGTGAAAGTTGGGATATTTACCTGTTCCTGTACACCCGGAGCATTTGAGGCCTGTGGAAGAGTGAATATCAGTTAAAAGAAAAATATTTCATCCCCTCTAAATTACTATATAGAAAGAAACTTCATGAGTATCTTTAGTGCAGGAGAAAATCAATAAATGTATCCACTATTCAACAATTATACTTGCTATCATAGGAGACAAATAACAAACTTAACAGTCACTTACAGCATCTTCAGCCTGTTGAACCAAGGCGGCACCCTCAGCAGTAACATGCTGCAAAAAGAAAGTATCTCGGGTTTAGGTTTTAAGGAATGAGAAAGAAGACCATTTGGCTTGTAGAACAGAAAACAAAATATTCAGACCTGCTTGAATATATTGGCAACAGGATCCAAGCCTCGAGGTATTTTACAATAAAGCCTGTACATCCTAGAAAGATCCTCCACCTACAGTGTAAAGAAGTCCAAGTAAGTATCTAATGTATACATTTACTGGAGCTAACAGCCAAAGGATTAGGCATTGCTAGAAAAGAAAAAGGGTTGAGCAATACCTTGTCATCTCTAAGCAAGGCTCTGCATCCTGAATGCTCTTTTTCAAGTACCCGATTGGCATATGTAACTAAAAGTTCATGTTGCACTTTCTGCATAAAGAAGGAACGATTATCAATAGAATGCTCTAGGAGTTAAAGGGCTGTCCTGACAGGAACTTAATATAAAAAATATGCAATCTCATGTCACACAGCTTTAATTATTCTAAGTGACAACTTTCATACAAACACCACTCATTTAAGTCACCCTCTTAGAGCAGAAAATTAAACAACTTCACTAATCACAAGCCATCCATCTCACCTCTAACAATTTCACCTCACTGCTTGAATGCAAGTAATTAGAAACTCTTTCCTTTTCTTTGTTCAAGCATTCTTCAGACTGCAATTATAGTTCAAGTAAATAAAACAATTAGAACCATTTAAATCAATCAGAGTAAAATTTTATACATATATATGGGCAGGAAAACTTTAGCACTTGCTTTCAACATGTACTCAGGACAAGAATATTCCACAATCCAGCTCGATGCCTTGCGTGAATAGTAAGCACCAGTATCTTGAAGCATAGCTTCTTCAAAATCATTTTCATAACGATCCATTTGTCCCATGCCAATCTCAACAAAAATGTCCAACACATTCTTCAATAACGCATGGTCTATCTGATCTCCCTCACGTTCTTCATCAATCTGATACAAGGTAATCATTCCGCTTAACTTTCTGATGGAGTTTAAAAGGAAAACAGCGGTAAAGTAGCAGAATTATGATTGAAATACAAATAGGAAAGAAGTTGGAGCTTTAGAAAACTTATGTTATGAAAGACCTCTAGTTTTACTATTAAGTCAAAGAAAATAATAACAATGATAATTCCCTAATAACCTTCTAGTGCAAAGAGTATATTTATTTCCTACTAGAAGTCTTAGTAAGAGTCCTATCCTAATCATATAATAATTTAAAAGAAAACAAGATCTGAGACTGAAAAAAAAAAACTAACAGAAAAATAATTGAAAATTAAATTGAATCTAAAGATAAAACTTAAATTAAAATAATCTTGAATGCTAGTATGCTACTGCATCACTTTTTATTTGAAAAGTGGCCTAAATATAAAATCAACTAAGAGGCAATAATGCCAACTTACAATGGTAATTACAGCGTCTTTGACATTGGCATGCACTTCCTGATACACCTGAAATTGATAAAACAAATTGTAGACAATTATTCATAAGTAAATTCGAAGTACTGGGCAGCACAGCTTTCAAAACCCAGCCATTAAATCAAAATCAATAGTGGATAAAGGTTACTAGAAGAACTAATCACAAACCAGATCACGGAAGCAGGTCAGACCAACTTCATTAAGCGCAGGGAGTGATCTTCGGGCAACGAAGTAGCGATCAAGGTAATGGAAGAAGCGTGATAACCACCTGACCATTACTTTATGGTTTCCAAATCTTTTAACAAGCTCCCTAAGCAAGAACTCATCATGCTTCTCTCGTAAAGAGAGCAACACCTAATTCCAAGAAACAAGAGGAAATTTGAGACAAAAAGCACATTCACCCACAAAAAAAAGTAAACAGATACATATCCATGGGGTTCTTTCTCAGAAAACTATTGAAAGAAAAAAATTAGCAAGGCATCCAAAATAAACTGAGTTTTATACATAAGGCCAATCAATCTACACGAGACTCCAGACCAATAGTCAGCAACCAAATCATGGATGAGATAACACCAACTTCCTTACCGTTGAAGTGATATATTCTTCAAATGCGCCCCGGTACTTATCATAGAGTTGCTGAGAGTAATCAAAAGGCAGCTTTTGAGTACACATGTTGTATATAGTACTGCAATAGTTTCAATAAAGGAATTGACAATGAGGACTTTTTTTAAAAAATAAAGTATAAGATAACTGAAAATATTAAACAAAAAAAAAACTGAAGTAAAGAAGGATACGTGTAAAGCATCATATGTTCTTCTGAGTTAAACTGAGGCTCCGGCAGTCCTTCCAATATCCTCCTCAGCTTTTTGATCCCCTTATCCATATAATCCCATCCCTGATCTAATCTAATAGTCTTGCGCTCCATTGGTGTAAAATAAGAGCTAAGATATCTTCAAATTCAAATCTGACGAAAAACACATCACAAAACAACACTAAAAAACCAGGAAAACCAAACAAAATCAAACCACAACAATCAACAAAACCCTAGCATGAAAATTGACAAACGAGAATTCAAAAACTAATCGAGTTCCACGCAAATAAAAAAGATTTAACAACCGTTTCAGGTCAAAACGTTTACAAAACAAAAAAAATAACAACAAAATCAAAGGAAATCATAATCTCTAAACAATGTCAGATGGCAGCAACACACGAATATGTAACATAGTAAAAAAAAGTCAATAAAACATATATTAAACAAAAGGAAATAGAGTATAAAACCCTAAAACTAATAAGATTTCGTAGAAAACAATAATACATCGAAACTAATATTACTTACAAGTAAACAGGGAGAGATGAATGGAGTTGTGGAATCCTGGCGCTCTCGATTGCAGAAGATTAGAATCGTAGAAGGAGAGGAAGTGAAGTACTTATAGGTTAAACTGGAAACAGAGACGGAATTTGAAGCTTGTGAAAGTAGTGGTGTTTATGTGTGCTTTAAATAGCGGGGAATTTTTAGTCTTTTACTACGAAAAGAAGACAGTTTAGATTAGACTAGGATTCGTATTAAGTTTGGGTTTATTTATTTTTGTATTGTTTTCTTTATTTACTGCCTTATTAAATGCATCTTTCTATAATAAACTATGTTAGATTAATTTGATTATATGATACAAAAGTTATTTAAACTCATAATTTTCTTTAATTAAATCAAAGATTTTGGTAGTTAATAAAAATTTCAGTTATAATTAATGTTTGTTTTATTTCTTTAATGAAATCTTGTAAAATATAATTAGTTATATTTCTATAAAATGTGTTTAATTAATTTAAATTATTTAATGTAATTAATACTCACCTGAAATAGTTTATGATTTAGAGTTTATGTTTAAGGTTTAGGGTTTAAGTTTATGTTTAAGGTTTATGATTTAGTAGTCAAAAAGTTTAGAGTTTAGAATTTAATATTTATGGTTTAGGTTTAGTAGTTAAGGTTTAAATTTAATGTCTATGGTTTAGATTTAGTGTTTAAGGTTTAAGGTTTAATATTATAGATTAGTGTTGTTTAAGGTTTAAAAATATAATTAATGAAACACAACTTTTTAAAGGATGTAAATTTAATTAATTACATTCTATTTAAAAATCAAATAAATATTAATAATAGGAATATTAAAATTTTAAATGACAAGGGTTGTTAGTAGTATAACCCTTAACTCAAAATAATGATTTTCAAATATTAAAAATATATATAAATTATTTATCTTTAATCATGTCTCTTTTTATGTCCCTTATTAAATGTTACTAAAAAATTAAATTCTAAACCTTAATTTTAATTTTCACATCTTAAACCCTAAAAAATGCAGCCTACTTTTAATTCTTTAATCCCTAATTACAACTCTTAAATTACACCTTAAATCTTAAACCCTAAACTCATTATTTTAAACTGGAACATTAATAAAAACATAATATCACATCCTAAACCCTAAAAATGCAGTCTACCTTTAATTCCTTAATCCCTAATTACAACACCTAACCTTAAACATTAAATTTTAAACCCTAAACTCATTATTTTAAACTAGAACATTAATAAAAACACAATAAAAATATAAACGATACCAATAAACATTATCTTTTATTCATAAAGATAATTTCAAACATTCAAATACTCAACTGTGTAGACATCAGTTTTGACATGTCAAACGGTAAGAACCATCCACCATCGGTCTGAATTACTCATATACTGAAAAAGGATGATTCGGTTGGAGGCTCCGTTCCCTGACCTGAGATTATAAACCTGCACCAGACTGGTTTCATCTAACTTTGATTTTTCATCACACTCATCTCGAATCTGCAGCTGGGTAGGACATGGAGGGGAATGTGGTTTTTTCATGAACACTTTGTAAAAGTCCGGATCAACTATGATTTTTGTCCAGCATTGCATAAATCATCCTAACTCTCCTCCATGTTGAGGCTACTAGCACCATTTCTGAAAAGGTCACTAACAACAGGCCTCCCACTAACGATTCGAGAGTTATTCTGCGGAGCTACTGCAGCCTTTCTCTTCCTCAAGGGACTGAAGAAACTACACTCAAGAGCTTCTAATGCCTTTGTGGTTAATGGTAGGTTCCTAGTGCTCTGCCTCCGATTGTACGTTGTAGGAGGCTGATTGACATCCACATCTCAATCGGGAAGCTTCAATGAGTCAGGTTGCACCATAATTTCAGATTGAAAGAACAATACACGTGGACACGAATGGTCACTATTTTGCATCATTTCTGTAGTTAAGAGTGTACCGGATTAAAAACCTATTGAACCTTGAGGAACATTTAAGTCTATCAATGTTAAAGATTGTTCCCCATGCAGACAGCTTTCAGCGACAACACCTTCCTTATCCTCATCAGGACTGTCTTTAGACAAAGAAGTCCCAGGTGACATGTTTTTGACCCAGTTTGAAAAAACATATCTTCACATGCTGATGGTTGGTTCAACCTACGGTGCGAATGTTCTTCATTTAATATCCCTTCGGAAGCAATCTTTCCTACACTAAATATCACAATCATGAAATATAGCAAAAACAAACTTCAAAAAAAAAAAAACGAAATATAGCAAAAACATAGGTATATTGTCACGCTTAGAAAAATATTCGAATAATAATCTTACATAAAAAAAATAAAAGTTTTGAAATATAAAAATGGTGATGATATACATCTTTTTAAATATAAATTTTAAGAAGATGATAATGATCATATGACAAGTAGTATCAAAATAATTTTTTAAAATAACCATTCTAAACATGATCATAGGGTCAATGATTTAAAAAAAAATAAGATTATTAATAGGGACCAAACCCCAATTTATTTCAACAATAGTAGGAACATTATCAACACTACCAATTTGTGGAAGTTTATTGCAAAATATATGAGGGGAACCATTGCATTTGTGGCAACTGCCTCAAACATTGTAACTTTACAAAATTTGCACCACTTTAAAAGAACAGGAGCTCAGGACTGCAACAAACCTTAAACTCCTGACTGCTTTAACACAACTTTACAAAATTTGGTGCATAGTTTAAACAGTTGTTTCATAGTTGCCCCACAAGTCAAAGCAAGGATCATCCGATTGAAAGCATTCAACACACCACTCAAAACACTTTCAAGATAGCTAGATCGAGATATAATCCTCTTAGGTCTTGGCGTTTTTTGAAACCTTGTCAAATATTGGATTCTCAACTAATTCCTTAGCAGAAGGTCGTCGTGAGGGATTGTGATCCACCATGACCTGATAAAAAAAATGATCCATCAGAATAAAAGCTAACAAAAGTACTCTGGCTACCTATAGAGGAGTGGAACAAATGTACTAAGCTGCATTATATATAATAATCAGGTCAGATTCTATGGTCTATACTATAGAGCTTCTTTGTTTGACAAGCTATTCGTCATAACTTAAAATATGCAAGACTAATCATTTCACAGGCAGACAGAAAACAACATAGTTATTTATTTATATTTAAAACTAAAGAACTTAGAGTAGAAAATGGGATACCTTGAGTAAATTTTGAAACTGTAGGGAATACCCAGGAAGTAGTGGTAGCTTTCCTTCTCTAAGAAACTGAGCTCCAGATTCTGGCAGAGGTGATCCCCTAATGAGTTCGTAAATAGTAACTCCTAAAGAGAAGATATCAACCTTGTCAAGATGATCATAGTTCTCATTTAGGATTTCTTGAGGCATATAACGTGCATCACCCTCTTCAATTGGCAGGCTCTTATTTAGGAGAGTTGCACATCCGAAATCTCCAAGCTTATAAACACCGTTCTTGACATATATATTATCTGGTTTTACATCCAAATGAACTATTCCTCTTTCATGTATAAACTGCAGTGCCTTGGCCATCTGCAAACCTTTACACATCAGAGTAGAAGACAATAACAAGAAAAGAAAAGAAAAAAACTATCAACTTTGAAGGTGTTAAAAGAAAATGCATTAAAAAGTAAAATGTTCTATGTAGAGCAGGATACAATGAAGAGTGGAGTGTAGCATGGAGATTATTGTTTGGTTCTGAACTTCCAAGTATGACCATGTAAGCACAAATTCATAGGTTGAGTTACTATTCTAATTGTTTGCTGAGAAAGAGATGTAGTCCCTAAAAAACAAAAGGGCTGAAAAGAAAACTAAATACAACTTCCATCATCTTTGGCAATAAGTATCTGAACTTAAGTAATAAAAAGGTGATTCAAACCAACCAAGCTAACAAATAGGAATGAGACCTTTTCATTTTTCAAAACATTATCCCTACCCCATTCTGTTTTTCTCTCGTAGAGATGAGGTATTTCAGCTAATGCTAACCTGAAGCAAGGCTCTCAAGAAATTTCCTTCTGTGGACAGTTGATGGGACGTTTTCCTGGACAAGCTGTAATCACAAAGCTCCATTTGAATATAAAGTTGCTCATTTTCAAACCAAGAAGAGTAATATCCAACAATGTTTTCATGAGACCCTGGAAAGGATTGCTTTAGTATCAATGACTGAGGTAACAATTCCAATTTTCCTCTTAAACTGAACAAAAAATAATGAAATGAAAAAAGAGAGTAAATACAAATTTATACCTACTGCAGCTAAAGCTTGAACTTCCATCAAGGCTTTCCTCCTGCAAAGAGTTAATATTATTTTAATAAAATTTTCCCAAGAATTAGCAGAGATATATGGAGGGGGGGGGGACTGAAAGTTACCTCTCAGTATCTTGATGCAATTGTCGGGTACTATGTTTCACAGCATACAAGCAACCATCAATTCTCTTTAAAACTTTGAAAACTCGACTGAAGTTCCCAGTACCAATTTGCTGGAAAACAAGGCAAAAAGAAAGAGGATAAGATAGCCTGGAGATTATATATAATGCATAAATTGGAGCTAATGATTCCAAATAAGTCCATAACTTATGGAGTAGGGATACACACCTCAATCTCATGAAAATCTGTGTGATAGCGTGAAAGGCCATCCCCACCGATAATTGCAGAGAAGAAACCTGTAGATTGTAGTGATATCTTATTAAAACCTTCTAGATAAATAATTTTAAGACGTCCAGAGTGGTAATCTTCTTTATCCAAATGGGTACTGAAAATGGATATGGAATTTTCACTGAAAATATCGAAGTGAGTGTTTCCTAAAAACTAGCATCGTACCTGCACACTTTGATCTTTGATTTCCAAAAGGATCAGTGTCTACTTCAGAAGCATCCTTTAGATACGGGTTTTTAATACAAGGAGGTGGCATAACCCGGCACCTTAGAGCAACAGCAGATTGAGAAACATAATTTTTAGTCTTCTTTGCTCCGGGTATGATTGTTTTTTCTAGGTCGCCTTCATCTGCATCGAAGCTGTCATTGGCAAGTTCCACTATTTGTTGGGAGCCAGATAATGTAGGACTGAGGGGATTTGCCAGGATACCATCTGGGAAAAGAATTGATGATATCCAATTGAAAATTGTTGGAAAAGTATTTGTGTTCATAAAGTTTTGTACAAACAAATATAAACAAACATTAAAAAAAATCTTATGCCTAATTGTTACCGTGATATACGTTAACTGCATATAACTGATAGATCATTAACAGATATAGAATCTAGTTGGAAACCACCAAATTCTTAGTAAATAAAAGACTGAAAGCAGGAGGAATGAAGTGATAGCAGCAGACATCTCCATAGTGAAAACAGGAATATAACCTTGGATCACTAATGGTGGACGGAAGAACAAATTGAAGTGCACGATCAGCAGCAATGTAGGTAGCTAGGGGCAGTGGTCACTAATTATAGCTTTTTCTGTTTTGTACTGGCTTCGGCAACCCCAAAAAGGGTTATCTCAAACACTCCATTAATATTGGACTTCACATGAAAATGATGAGCAATTTCACTGATGTTTACTAGCATATAAGCTTGAATCATTTCTAGACCAGCAATGAGCATACAAGTTTTCCATCCATTAAACTTCCATGTTATAGGATGGAACCACAATACATTTTTCTACTTTTTCACCATATTATATATCATCATACCAACCAAAGACTCGCTCTGGTCCTGGTCATTACAAATGTTCAATGACCTTAAGCAAGATGGCTCCTATCTGAAAGCCTATGATATTAGCCCAGCTCCAATTCCCACAATGAATATGCAAACTATTGACTGGTGACTAAAGTCATTAATTTGCTATGTGATAGACACAATCCATCATCACTCACAATGAACCATCAGAGTTTAATGTTTTAGTTCTCATAACAACATGAAAATATAACTGCTTATCTATACCGATCACTTTAACTTATTAAAGTCTGGATTAATCATCTATTTCAAATATAGCTCCCTGCTACATATCTTACAAGTGGATGTTGAAAAACTAACTTATTTTCATCTTTTCCCAACAACGAGGCTCAAATTTATGAATATAAAACTGAAAAGGCAAACCATCAACATAAAATATGACAATTTTCAAACAACTACAGATCCACAATCCATCCTTCTGAAATATTCTAGTTCTCATCAATTACTTGCATCTTACCTTGTCGAAATCTCTTGCTTTTGAGAGTATTCAGCTTCTCCGGCGACTTAGGGCAAGGGGTATTTTCCTGTTGAATTTGATCATTTAAATGGAAATATAACAATTTCAAAACCCAAAGCAGAAAAATAACAACCAGATATTCATCAACAAAATTATTAATAATACCTTGTTGCAATCAAATCCGTTGAACAAATTCTGATTATCAGGGGTGATATAATCAGGAGTGCTGCATCCACCATCAAAACAAACAAACAAAAAAGTGAAGAACCGAAAAAAATAAAGAATATTAAATATATATCCAAAAAGCAGAAGATTTACCAAAAGAAATCTTGACTGAGAATGAAATCCTTGTCATCAGCGGCGTCGAGATCGGGAACGGAAGTGGAAGGGTCATCCTGTGATCCGAAATCTAGAAGGTTCCGAGGAAAGAGAGAAGATGAGGCGACGGAAGATGATTGGAGAGGATGGAACTGAACGGGCAAGTGCTTCCCCAATGCCCCTTTCATCGTATTATTCCTCGGCCGCTTCGCTCCTCTTCTCTTCATCAAAACAAACAGACCCTAATCTCTCTGTATTCCTCTCCTTTGCTCGCTCGTGCGGGATAATATATAAAAAATGGATCTCCCATTTTCAGAGGTTTTTTAATTCTTTTTATAATTTATTGCTTACTTTTTTGGTGGGTCGCGAGAGGGAGGAAAAAGATTTGAACTTTGCGCGGGAAACTGCATTATTCATTGGCACAATAATCTAGGGATAAACTGCACTGTTAATCACTCAATTATCTTTTTTATTTTTACTTAGGTCACTTAACTTTTTTTTTTTTTTTTAACTGAACATTCGGATTGTTCTTGTATAGTCACTTTGAATTATTTTGTTATTTTTTTCTTTTGACATAAATTTTTTAAATAAAAGATGTAAAATTAAGCCCAAATATATCGTTTTCGATCATCTCAATCGAGTCGTCCATCATTCACTAAAGGTGTATAAAAATCAATTCAATCGATTCGATTGGTATATTATTGATTTGATTTAAAATTTTAGATATTTAATTTAATTTTTATTTTTAGATAATTTAGATTAGATATCCAAAATATTTATATCATTTTACATGTGGATTGGATATCTAATTATTCAAAATCCGAAAATTTTATTTTTTATAAATAAATCTTGTTATATTTAATATTTTTATTTATTATATTTGAAAATTAAAATATTTATAGATATAAATTTTATTATATTTAGTATTTTTTTATTATTATATTTAAAAAACTAAAATTTTCATAAATAGATCAATAAATTAAAATTACTTAAATCAAATCTTAAATTCAGATATTCTAATTTCTGAATATTTGATAAAAAATCTAATATTCAAAAAATCTAAATATCTAGTTTTGTCAGGTTGGGTATCACTAAATCTTGACCAATTAAATGTGAATTTGAACTTTATTTTGTAAAAAAACATTATAAAGTCCATATATTGACAAAAAATTATTTGGTTTATCTCTCATCGGTCATCTCTTACATCATCAAATGGAGTTCGTTTATCAATATTTTATTTTTCTCGTGTTAATAAAGTTTTTCATCGTTTTTTTTAAAGGTTTTTTTATTTATCAATAAATAGATACGACATCAAAGGGTGTTTAGATATAAAAATAATCATTTAATTTTAAATATTTTAATTTTAATAATAAAAAATATAATTCTATTTTAAATTATGTTTATATTTAATAATAATAAATTTCATATCGTATGAAAATAATATTATTAAAACTATAATAATCTAAAAATTTAACTAATAAATTTAAAAATTAAGTATCCAAAATATAAATAAAAAATAAATTGAGTGATGATTTATGTATTATTTTACCTAAATAAAAAATTGCATTCAATGAAATTCCACATCAATAAATTTCCCAAAAGCGATTACTATTATTTGGTAATGAAATGTTCGGAGAAATTATATTATGGGTCAATCCCGTCACATGTTTATAGAATCAATTATTAAAATTTATCCACCTCATTAATTTTTTTATGTTATATTTTTTTTTCAAGTGAATCTTCACTTGAAAAAATTTTAAAATAAATTAACATTAAATATGAGTGAAGATTCACTTAAAAAAATATGACATGGAAAAAAAATGATGAAATATATGATTTTTAGTGGTTGATCCTACGAATGACGTGGTAGGACTTACCCATAATATAATTTCTTCACCGTTCCGTATTGTATATTTTTACAGGAACTGTATCCCTTTAATTTAGTTAATTACACCCTAAATGTTATTAATTAATGTTTTAAATTAATTTCTTAATTTAAAATATGTAATTAAATTTTTTAAAC
Organism: Abelmoschus esculentus; assembly: GCA_035048815.1. NCBI lineage: Eukaryota > Viridiplantae > Streptophyta > Magnoliopsida > Malvales > Malvaceae > Abelmoschus > Abelmoschus esculentus. The sequence goes on from JAUCBN010000031.1 coordinate 14,316,042, forward strand.
ATTAATATTATATCGATCAATTTTTTTTTATCAATTTAAAGTAAAAAATGACATTAAAAAGTAATTTAAACTTAACCAATTGTGTATTTAAATCATATATACTTAGGAATATACTTATTGTATTGCTAACATGAATCCGATGCATAAACAAATCTATTTAATAAGAAAATATATTATTATAGTTTTTTTTAACACGTGATGGTTTAAAATGGCCATAAAAATGTATTAAAAAAAAACAATTGAAACCTTCGTACATGGAATATACTAACTAGGACATCTCGTTACGGTAGAGATTATTAGGTGAACTTTGTTCTAAGCAATTAAGATCGTTTATCTTTAAATAATCATCTAATAACTACTCACCCACTAATTACATGTAGGAAAGAGGTGATAATTCACTTAAAAAAATTGAGATAAACGATCCTGATTGATTGGGACCACGGATGACATGTAAACAAGATTCACCTAATAATTTTCTCTCGTTACATAGATCAACAGGGAGAATATCAAGTTTAAGAATTAAGAGAAATAAAATATAAATATTAAAAAAACATTTATAAATAAATTGATTAAGAATATGATTTTTTTTTGTTTATTTACAAAAGGGTCTTAAAATAATGAGTAAACTATTTAAATGATTATTTAACTATGAAAGTGATGTTGATACGATGATTATATTTTTAATTGTTGTTATTATATATTTAATTATTTATATAATATCAATACAAAAGGGTCTTAAATGATTATTTAGCTATGAGAGTGACGTTGATACGATGATTTATATAAATATCAATCAAGTCATTCACAATTAGAATTTAATGAAGATCGATGAGCGGTAAAAAAATATATAATTAGACGTATAATCTTTATTATTTATATATTTTATTAATTTGGTCTTAAATTTAATTTAAAAAATATCATTTAATCATATAATGACACATATCATCGCCTGATTGAAAGAATATTTTTTATTTGCTCATGTTATCTATTTGATTGTGCTTTTAGAAATTCGAAACTTGATTAAATTATTAAACACTACGGGGATGTTTGGTTCATGAAAAAGATTATTACCAGGGGTAATATTCTTTTTCGGAATCTTATTTTCATGTTTGATTTATCTTTATTTTCACCAACACAGAAAAGATTATTACCAATAATAACATTTTTTTGTCAACATTCCGGGAATGTGATTCTCACCTTTCCCTTAGATAAATTATTAGGTGAACTTTGTTCATTATGTCATTCGTGGTCCAATCAATCAAGATCGTTCATCTCATCTCATTTTTTATGTGAATCATCACCTCTTTCCTACATATAATTAGTGGGTGAGTAGTTATTAGGTGGTTATTTAAAGATGAACGGTCCTGATTGCTTGGACCATGGATGACATGGTGAACATGGTTCACCTAATAATCTCTCTTTCCCTTAGGTGTTTGTCAATTCTCGCCACCTTGAACAAATTTACCCTTGAAGTAATGAGTTTTGTTATTTTAGATCTTTTCTAACATGTTTAAATGATATAAATTTATTAAATAATTTTATTTTATATTAGTTTAATATTTAAATAGTTTTATACATATTTTTAAAAAATATTTTAATATTTAAAAGAAAAGAAAAAAATATAATTATAAAATATTTGATAAAATATCTAAATAAAGACATTAGATTAACATTGTTAGTTGATTTTATATAAAGACATTTCTTACCGATAAAAAATTAATTCAAGTTTAGGTTTTTTATTTTGATGCGAGATTCTGAATTTTAAGTTTATGAAAATGAAACTAATATAATTCATTTAAGTTTACTTGAATTTGGTTTCATAGTAAATGAGTTAAAACTAATAATTATAAAATTAACTTATTTTAGATTAAAAAAAATAGTTATGGACAATTGTTAAAAAATTCGATCATTATTAATAAAATAATATTTTTAATAAAAATATATAATATTAGGACGAGTTTTTAACCGTAAACTATTTTCTAATGATTTATATAACTATTTTAATCACTAAAAAATCAACTAAATTTCTTATTATATATTATATATATTTATATAATAGTTTGTTAAATATTATTTAAGATATTAATTACATTTATAATAGGTTAAATATAATATTTTTCTAAAATTTAGTTGTTGTAAAAATTAATTATATGATTTTCAGCATAAATATTTTTAATTTAATATTATAAGTTTAAATAATTATAAATAAAATATTCATAAGAATAATCTAGTAAAATTTACCTTCAATTAATTTTATATTCCATCAATCAAACATTATCATTTTATATTCCTATCAAGTAAACTAAACAAAGTAATATAATATGATCAATAATATGTCAAGTAATATTATATTTCGGGAAACTTATTCTCAGAGGTAATCTTATATTCTTTAAACCAAACACACTCTTAATCTCTAACCAATATCATTCAGTCATATAATTTATATCTTTAAACATTTTTTTGACTATTATCTCCACCTCTTTACCTAATATCATTTAAATTCGACATCAATAATTGACTTTATTAAATTATTAAACATATTATTTTTAAAGTTAATTTTATAACATTTTAAAAATATTTTTTTATGTTTAATAGAAATATTAGAATATATAAATGAGAGCATACCAAGGGAACGCCTTAATCAAGTTGTCCTCTTTAGAGTGGAATTAAAATTTTATAAAGGAAAAATTATCATAAAATTAAAATTTTAAAAGTATTAGTATAATAAGATTTTGAAAAATAAAAAAGGTTATAAAAATATTTTTTTTATAAAAAACTATTTTATTTATTATTAGATAAAAAAAAATTGGTAGGGTCCCACGTTTCCCAAACCCCTGTTCCGCCCCTGGTCTGTTCGATCGTTGGGTCCTAGAAAGTATAGTTCCCTCTACAATTCCTTACATGGCCACCATATCAGCTTATCCGACACCTAATCCAAACCCTAATTTCCGTTCCCCCACGGACCAAACCGAGGACGACCCAGAATCGCGACCTCACATGGACCCCAACCCTATCTCCACCCCGAACTCCATCCCTAAGTTCAATGCCCCGGCAGACGCGATTACTCCTGCCGCGCCACAGCCCACTCCTTTCCACGTCTCCTTCAACCAGGACCACGTTTGCTTCGCCGTCGGCATTGAACATGGCTTCCGGATCTACAATTGCGACCCTTTCCGAGAAATCTTTCGCAGGGATTTCAATCGCGGGGGCGGTATTGGGGTCGTGGAGATGCTTTTCCGGTGCAATATCCTGGCTCTCGTTGGTGGTGGACCCGACCCGCAGTACCCGCCTAATAAGGTTATGATCTGGGATGATCATCAGAGCCGGTGTATTGGGGAGCTTTCGTTCCGGTCCGAAGTGAGATCGGTTCGGCTTCGGAGGGATCGAATTGTAGTCGTTTTGGAACAAAAGATTTTTGTCTACAATTTTGCTGATCTGAAGTTTTTACACCAGATTGAGACTATCGCGAACCCAAAGGGACTCTGCGCTGTGTCTCAAGGGGCTGCGTCGTTGGTTCTGGTTTGTCCTGGATTGCAGAAGGGTCAAGTTAGGGTTGAGCATTATGCCTCGAAAAGGACTAAGTTTATTATGGCTCATGATTCGAGAATTGCCTGCTTTTCACTCTCTCAGGATGGGCAGATGCTTGCTACCGCTAGCTCGAAAGGGACGCTGGTTCGGATTTTTAATACGTTTGATGGTAGCTTGCTGCAAGAGGTATACCTTTTAATACTATCAACACTATTTTGTTCATTTTTTTCCGTTGTTTGGAACTGAATTAGGCAAATTTGTGTTTAAATTTTTCATAACACTAGGAATTTTCAAGTTAAACTAATATAAATACACAATTTGCAAGAGATTCCATTAGAATGTTTGCTTGATTATTCTCAAATCAGAAATTTGCATGTTTGGCGGCATCTGTTCTATTTCAATTTGATTATGTATGCTTGAAAATAAAGGTTAACATTGTGTTTCTACAAGTTGCTTGTAAATGCTAGCCGGTTGAGTAACATGTGAGAAACTGAGAGCAAATTTAGGGTATTGCTAGCCTAGCGTATAGGTGGAGAATTCTAACACGATCATAGTTAAGTATGCATTTAAGTAATCCTGTTGGTACTATTTGCAGTTGATGTTAAGATATTTGCATTTGGACTCGAGAATTGTTATCTCCGTTGCAATGATTCAAATTACTTGCCGGCATTCTGAAAGTATTCTTGTATATACTTATAGGTCAGGAGGGGTGCAGATAGAGCTGAAATTTATAGTTTGGCGTTTTCTTCAAATTCCCAATGGTTAGCAGTTTCAAGTGACAAGGGCACAGTCCATGTTTTCAGCCTTAAGAATAATGGTGGATCTCCAGGTATTGACCGGTCACAAACTGCATCTGAACCTGTTCCTCCGACGCATTCCTCTCTCTCTTTTGTCAAAGGTAAAGTTCCCTCTTTTGCCTACTACGTTTGCTGCTGTCATTGTTTCAAACATGTAATTTTGTCTTCAAGCAACTATTTAATTTCCTTTTCCTACCATTTAAATGATGCAAATTCGAAGGATGCTCTTAATCTCTTATAAACCATTTTTTTCTGATTTCCGAGATTAGATCTTTGCATGAGAAACAAAATTACAAATTTTAGTTGTATGATGATAATGATCCAGCTGAGAAATACTCACACTTAATAGAATGTGACAACTAACTAGATTGTGTCAAATATGTCTATTTGAAACCCTGTGCTTTTATACTTCTTTTTTGATTTTTGGGAGTTAACCATGGAAAGCTTCTAAAACACTAGCTTGTCTTTCTGCTTGCAGGTGTGTTGCCCAAGTACTTTAGCTCGGAGTGGTCAGTGGCCCAGTTCCGTCTGGTTGAAGGTTCTCAGTACATTGTTGCTTTTGGTCACCAGAAGAATACGGTAGTAATTATCGGTATCGATGGAAGGTAAGAAAAATGAAGAATACTAACAGGGAATATATACTTGTGTTCGTGTTATTATAATTGTTGTTTTGTTAAATGAGATAAAGTGTAATTTGGGTTCTTGATGATGAAGCTTCTACCGATGCCAATTTGACCCGGTGAATGGTGGGGAGATGACGCAGATGGAATATCACAACTTTATGAAACCAGAGGCAGCTTTCTGATGCAGGGATTTAAACCTGGTCTGCGACTGTTATTCGCGTCATTATTTCAAGGTTTTGATACTGTCCGAAACTATTAGATCTGCAACAACCGTAATTCATTCGTTATTATTCGCAATCATGATAAAATGACATGATTACGACTGCGATTTAAGTCCCTGCTTTGACGTGGAACATTTGTAATTTGTAAATATTCAAACCTATAGCTTTGTAAAGTTCACCTCCCCCTCAAAAAAAAAAAAAAATGGTGATAAAAATATTCGCAATCTCAAATTGTTCATTGTTTAATTTTCTCTTCCTTGGGTTGGGAGTGGTACGCATATCAAATTTACAATGCTAACTAAATGCGTGCACTTTTTTAATACAAGTTTTATATTTTCTGTTCTTTAATTAACTAAATTACTTTTGGTAATAAAAATATTACTCGGGAATTAAGCTTTCTAATCTTGTCCCTGGTAGTTTAGGCCAAGATTTTTAAATTTATTATTCGGTATTAAAATGGTGATAAATGTTTTCTTAATCAGCTAATCCTTGACTAAATCTTGAAAATCATAATGTCATAATGCCTTTTATATCCCTAGTCCTTGTACAATGCTTAACGCTCTGAGAAACAAGAGCAACTTTTAATTTATTATGAGCCGAAACGATGAATTCAATAAATTTTTACCAATAATCACGTCTGTTGAATAAAAACATTAAACTAAAAGCCTATACAAAATGAGTACCTAAGAAAATAATGTCATATACAAATAATGAAGAATCATAAGATTGAATTTGAATTACCTAGGATGCTTGTGCCCATAAGAAATTGCGATCCATTAATAGTAATAGAGTTATTTCAGTAGTATTTATTTTAAAATATATTCTCAATCGTTGGATATTGATCGCTCAATCATTGTGTTATAATACTTGTGCTCAAATTTGTGAACTATAAAAACAACAATCGTTTTCTTAACTATTGAAATAAAATGATTCGTGATAACACATTTAAATCTACGGTTCTTGTATTTAGTCCATATGAGCATAATTTATTTTTAATTCTTAAATTTACTAAAAGCACACTCTTCATAATTCTACCACTTTTATGAAAAACTTTCTCCCAACAAATAATTATCCTTAGTTTTCTGTTGCATTATTTTAAGCTGCTTGACGAGTTATTTCATTATTCAATATAAATTTTGGTTAAATTAAGTTAAAAACGGTTTTATACATGGATGAGAGTATAATTATAAATATTTTAAAAGTTGTTTAAATTAAGTCAAATATCACAATTATTTATTTTTAAAAATATTTTTTTTATTCATTAAAAATTTCTAAATACACTTAAAATGACATTTATATACATTTAAATACTGTTTGTGAAATTACTTTTCACTGTTGATAATTTATCAAATATTAACTCTTTTATTAATAAAATAATAATTAAATCTCCCAAAATTTTTGTAACTTTCAGCATGTGTAGTGTGCACAAACAGCAAACAGGATTCCATTTTTCAATTTACATTCAAATAAATAATTTACTTCTGATTTGTATAAAAGAGGGTACATATTTTGCGATTATCTATCTTATAACTTTTTATAGTTTTATGTATTAAAATAGAATTATATATATATATTAATAAAGTATGGAGAAATCTAAAAACAACTTAAAATACTGTCAGCACAATTTTTTACAAAAAAAAATAATAAGAATATATGTAAGACCCATAAAAATTTACATAAATTCTTATTAATTATACAATTTCTTATACTAAAATTTTGAGATTAACTGTAACACCCCTAAAACCGGGTCGATATAATAATTTGAATAATTCGATAGTTTAATTAAATTATAAATTAAATGAAACATGTGATAATTTGATTAAGAATAAGGGGCTTAATTGAATTAAATGAGAAATGTGAAGGTTGCATGATAATTTTAAAGATTCCCTAAACTACCCCATGTAATAAGTTTGTCTAGGCATATCATTAAAGGCAAAATGGTCATTTTGCACCCCTTGAATTGGCAAACAAAATCAGCCAATTTTTCATTCCCTCTCCCTCATTTTTTTCACGGTAGAAACAAAAGAGGAGAGAGCTCTTGGGAGAAATTTGGGGGAAAAGCCATAGAGAGGATTAAAAGCTTTGCATGAAAAGGGAGTTTGGCTAAGAAGCCATATTCAACTAGTTTGGTAAGTTTTTCTCTCCATAATCAAATATTTTTAGGGTTTCGGAAGTTTGGGGTTTTGATTGTTTCATGATAATTTCAAGTTAATTAGGTTGATAGAAGCCTAATTTAAAGGTTATGTTTGTTTGGGTTTGGCTTTAAAAGCATGAACATTGAGTTAGAAGCTTGGAATTTGGGGTTTTGTAAATACGTTATATGTGTTAATTAATTTGATATGTTGATGAAAAAGGGGAGAAATTGATGTTGATTTTGTGATTGAGGTGCTGGAAATTTTAGGAATGAGATCAATTAGGAATTGAAAGTATGAATTGAGAATTAGCCGAAAATACTTAGAAAGGCTATTCCGAGTATCCATCTTCGAAAAATTCCCTAGGCCTCGTTTGGAGGAGTTAGGAGCTGAAATTTTGCAGTATGATACTCTTGTATACCTAGTTTAAGGGAAAATTTACGGAAACCCAATCCGAGTTCGGTAGAAAAAGTTATAAGCTTCTCCGTAGGGCTGTTCGGGCAGTCCCGAAAATTTCGGACAAGTCTGATTCGAATGAATTCTGGTACTGATTGGACATGAATTAAAATATGAGGTTAATTTATCCTTGTAGAGGATCCTCTTAGCTTTCCAAAGAGGTATAATAAGCTCGAATCGGACATGGGAGCTAGGAGATACGATCGAATTACGAAAGGATAGCAAATTTGTCCCGAATAAGCAAACTAGCAAAATTACATTGTTTAAAGTATATAATCCTTAGAATTAAATGGTTTAGATATGCCCTAATGAATGTATATTGTATTTGGATTACTAGATAATCAAAGAGACGGAAATATCGAAGAAGAGGAGAGACTCGAGCAAACTCGGAAGAAGGGCAAAGGAGTCGCGATCTACAATCCTTGAGTTGCTTGGAGAAATTGTGAGTGTGGCAAACCTTGGGGTTAGGTCCTAGGGTCCTAACCATCTTTTTATTATTCGATTTATTTTTATTGAAATCGGACTAATGAAATATTTGGTAATTCGGGAAGGAGGATTAAATGTTAATAACTTGTGTGATGCCATGTTTTAGTACTAGATGTTAGACTAGCTTAGAACATTTGCATAGCTCGGAAATGCCGAGGTAAGTAATGGCACGCGGCTTCGGATGCCAGGTACGTGAGTCATGCATGAGGCATGTTTAGATTGGTTTAAATATTCGAATTGAAGCATGATATGTATGATTTAATATGATAGCATGACATAAGCTTTTGAATTGTTAGCATAATATATGCTTCTGATATGTTAATACGATATATGTTTTGGATATGCTAGCATGATGTATATGCTTTTGTAATGATAGTTGATGAAATTGCATTGGATATTAGCATGATATGGACATCCTATGTGATAAGAAACCTGCTTAATACAAATGGAAAGATTAAATGCATTGGAAACTCTGATTGAGCCTTGGTCGATAGTTGGTTATAGGTAGTAAGGCATGCCTAGGGTTTGAGCTCATTTGTTAGTTTGCCCAGTACTTCGGTACTTCTGTTGGTACTATGGGTACCTTTGTTGGTGGTTAGTCACCATTTGTAGATACCGTGGGTATCTTTTGTTAGTGCCTTCGTGGCACTTCTGTCAGTACCTTTGTGGTACTTCTGATGACCCGCTTACCTAGTCAAACTATACCAAGGCATCATTTGTAACTAATTCGAAAGATTAAAATTATAACATTGTTATTGAGCATCCGAAATTGTTATTGTCATTGTGCATCCGATATTTGTATTGCCATGAGCATTTGACATGTTATTGCCATTGTGCATCCGATATTTGTATTGCCATGAGCATTTGACATGTTATTGCCATTGTGCATCCGATATTTGTATTGCTATGAGCATTTGACATGTTATTGTCATTGTGCATCCGATATTTGTATTGCTATGAGCATTTAATATGATATTATTATTGATCATTTGGAAATGATAGGGTTATGAGCGTTTGATATGAGGTTGCCATTGAGCATATGAGCATGAAATTGTCATCGAGCATATAGTTTGCGAATTCGATTAACATGTTAGTGACATGATCCATGAAAATGAATTAAGCATGAAAAGCATGATACTCTTCACACATACGATTGTAATGTAGTATAAACATGATGGTTTGTTAAATTGGAGTATGCCATGTTTATATATGTTTGGTGTCTAATTGGTTAGACTTAGGGCTGCCTCACTAAGTACTTCGTAAGTACTTACCACCTCTGTTTTCTCCTTCCCAAATAACAGGTTATCGGACTAAGGGGTTAGATCGGCTTTGATCGCGAGCAAGGACACCAAGCAAACCCAAGTATGGTATTTTGCACTTTTGTAACTCCTACTTTATGGTGACATAGAGAGCATGCTTAGAATCGTCTATGCATTTCGATATGTTGATCATGATTTTTTTATATATAATCATTGAATATTCGGTATGTAAGCCATAAGGCAAGGTAATTGTAATAGGCTAGTCTTATATGTTTTTGGAGATTGATCTATGGTATGTTTATATCGACCTCGTATGAAGCATGCAATGTGTAAGCTATGGAATTGGTAGAAGAATACTTAGAACCACACTATATATATATATATATATATATATATATATATTTGTATATGTTAGTCACATAGTGAAATGTGAGTCATAAGGGTAACTAACTTGTTAGAGGGCATATTGTGATATGAATGACCCTTGTTTAGAAATTATAGCTTTGGTAGGTGAAAGCTCATGAATATTAAAATTTGATAATGGTTCGATTAAATGTTAGAATTGGTAAGTGATTGTTACTACCTAAACATGTTGAAGATTGTTCCATACGGTCTAGGAATGGTTTAGACCCTATAGGTGGTCTTTTGGTAGAGTCTAAGTGTCTAAAAGATAGAAATCTGGAAATGGGGACAGGGGTACCGATACCACTTGCATGGGTATCGATACCACCATAGACAGAAACGAAATGGCATCGAAGCATGGTTCGGTGCCGAGCTTCATGTAAGAACTCCCTGGTTCGATGCTAGTATCAAGCCAGACCACTTTAGCCTTAAGCCATTGAGTCCTTAGTGTAGACCAACATCGATATCTGGTTCGGTGCTGGGACTTCCAGAAATGAAATGGCATCGATGCCAGCATCGAACCAGGTCATTCAACCTTAAGTCAACGAGTCAATGAGGAGGTCCAGCATCGAAACATGGTTCAATGTTGGGACTTCCAGAAACGAAATGGCATCGATACCTGTTTCGAACTAGGCTCCCAAGCCATGGTCAACGAGTCAACATAGTTGACCTGTATCGGACTAGGGTTCGATACCCCTGTTCCGATATCCCTCTATAGGGTGTATCGATACCCCTAGTCAATTTTGGTTCAACTTGAAAATGGAAATTGGCTTGATCATTAAGAATGTGTTAATGATAATTAAATGAATGAAATTTGGCTAAAGGTGTAGATTAAACTTGATTGAAATTAAAATTTATAAATGTATGGAACTTAAGAAATCGAATTGGTAAACTGTACAAATATGAAAAAGTTTTAAATTATCCTCAAATTTGATAAGTGTTACAAGAGTTTGGTTCGTAAAGTTATACAAATGAATAAATGTCATACAATTGAATACAAATTCGGTTTATCTATGAGTTGAATTGTCCGGTCGACACCTCCGTCTCCTAACCCGGGGCGAGGGTGTCACATTAACATTATTTAATGAACGTAGTTTATCAAAAATTTGAGGATCATTTTTATTTAGCCCTGTATGATCGCTCCTATTACGTCTGTCTAAAACCCTACCGCTCTCTATTCACTTTCGCTCTCAAATCTAGTTAGAAAAAACATGGCACTCAAGTTGTACGGGGCTGCAATATCTTACCAGTATCATTTTTGTGATATTGCAGCCCTTTGGTCAGATTCCTGTGCTGGAAGATGGTGATCTCAGCCTTTTCGGTCTGATGTTAATTATTATCGGTTATGAACAAATATTTAATAGAGAAAAACACTTGTTTTGATCATTTTTTGGTATGTCTTTCCAATATATCAGAATCTAGGGCAATCTCAGCATATGTGTCCGAAAAGTTCAAGGAAACCGGCAACGATCTCATCCGGCACAAAAGCCTGAAAGAGGCCGCCGAGGTCAAAGTGTGGATGGAGGTTGAATCCCTGCAATACCACCCTGCGAATTGCGATTTCCCCAATCATCTTCGAGTTCTTCGCGGCACCACTCCATGGAAAATCCATGGATCAGGGGTGGAAATTATTTGACTCTTTTACATGCCTCTGTTTTAAATTAGAGGGTTTAAGGTTTATGGTTCAAGGTTAAGGATTTTGATTAAGATTTAGGGAATTATGGGTATATTGTATTTTTCAGGTGTAGGGTTTAGGCTATAGAAAATAAGAGTTAGGGTTTAAAATTCAATTTTTTAGAAATTTTCAATAGAAGGCACGGAAGAAGACATGATAAAGAGGCAGGAAATTTATACTCGAATCAAGTTGATTGGGATCACGGATAATATAATAAACAAGATTCATCTAATAATTTTTCTCTTTTGACATTATAATCTTTCAAACATAAACTTTTTACCCCTTGTAATAGCCCTTTTAATCTATTTTTTTTCATTGTGTCAGAATTTGAACCATTAATTTTGTTTAAGTCACCAAACATCTCATTCTCGGTGGTGGACTTTAATAGAGGTGTAAGTGGGTCAATCCCTTTCAATTATTGTTTTTATATACTAAATAAAAAAAATTAAAATAGAATATTTTTTAAAGTAATGGGTTTTTTAATCCCGTCAATAAAAAAATAAAATATATATTTTAATTCTTTTATAATAAATTTATAATTTTGTCTTTACTAATTCTGTTAGATGAACCGGTTATTATTGTTCAGATCTATAACTTCTCCTAGGAACATAAATCCCCTTCCCTTTTGGTCCTCTCCCTACTAATCCCGACAATCCTTGATCTTAAGCAATGTTTGCTCATGGTGGGCACGGCTGCAATGAACATGTTCCATTGCAATATCAGCAGGAATATGCAGATATTATAAGGTTTGCTAAGCTAAATTGCTAATGGTTGATGAAACTTTTCCTAGGGTTCCAATTGGATTGAGCTAAAACCAAGGTCCTTGCGTTTATCATTAATTAATCCCATGTCTGCATCATCATCCCATCTCCCCATATCTGCATGCAAATCGAACAACACAAGAAAGTAACAGCTGCTACCTTGCTGGCTCCAACTGTACATTTGAACTTATCAGCAATCGAACAAAAATGTCTGGCCACTGTTTACTTGGAATTCAGAACTGATCGAAATCGACAAGAAAAGCCTGGATTTTTCAACCGGCCGTCACGTGTTTTCGAGTTTTCACATTACCATTTGTCAATTTTTTTTCCTTGTATTAGGTTTTGAGAAGGTCATCCATTTACAGCTAAAACAAAGATGTCGAGGAAGATCGAGTTTTTGAACATATCAGCTGGCCATATCACCCAAAAAAACATTTCTTTATTCTTCCATTGTTGAGTTAGGTTGTGCTTTTATTGCCTAGTCAATGGATTAGGACAGCTAAACTATTGCAGGTTGTTGGATGAACTGGGAGTTTTAAGTTCCAACCAATCGGATTATATGTATCCATGGGTGGTCAATCCATAGTATTAAATTGTGGTTATCGGTTGCATTGTCGTGGTTGCTGACATTGCGGATTTTATGTATCACGTAACGGTTGACGTGGTTGTAATTTATTTTTTAAAAGTTATAATTTTTCTAAAATATTATTTATATGTACATTTTGCAACCTCGAGAATTTTATGTAGGATAATATGCATTTAGTTGGTAGAAATGAAAATCTTGAGATGATTCTCTAATTTCATTATCATTTGTATCTAAACTATAAGACGAACTTACAAATGAAACATAAAAGTGTTTTATTTATGGAGATTTACATTTCTGATCATTTTTTTATGTTTATTTTGTTGATGCGGCACTGCGGTACAATATATAATATGTTGTGGAGTTACATAACGATTTCAAACTGTAAAAATCATGATGTAGTTTTTTATTGTATTGCGCTTATAATACGTTGCAGTGATCTTAAAAACGTTACGATGTGACCGTTACACTGTGTTACAAACGTAATTTAATATTATGGGTAAACCATTTGCCACCTTATACGCTTCATATTTGAAATTAATTTCCCCTGACATAAATTTTATGTTTAAAAATATAACTTATCTTATTATTATACCCAATACTCGTAACATTATCATATTTAGTTTAACAAAGTTTTGAAGTAACCATAATAATGAAAACAACAAACATATAATCTTGGATTTAAGCTTGTTATGTTATGATATTCATTATTACAAAGTTTTGAAGTAACCATATTTTGAATCTTTCTTGGGATGTTGGCCTTCTGGTCTTCTACCTTTTTCTTTCTTGTTGGTTTGCTCTTTGCCTGTAAATATAAAAGGAACCTACTCATGGGGGTCAATCTTCTTAGTGATGAGTCCATGTCCATCTTCCAACTCTTCCATTTGTAGCTTTAAAACAGGTTGTCGCACCCTCGTCTCTTCTTGTCCGACTTCAACAACTGCATCATAGAACAATAAACGACAACCAAGACAAAATAAAAACATCAACAACAGTATGGTTAATCACTCTGGTTTTCTCCTGGCCGTTCCGTTAGTCTTTTTTCCCCTGATTAGCGCCCTGTCGATCGTCGACATGGCTGAGGATGAGTTTGAGATGGACTCCGAGATTAACAGACGCATATTGCAGACCACACGGTTCATAAGCTTTGTTGCTCTGCAGAGGAACACCGTCCCATGCTCGCAAACGGGTGCATCGTACTATAACTGTCAACTGGGAGCACAAGCTAACCCTTACAGTCGAGGCTGTAGTGCCATTACTCGTTGCCGTGATTAAGGTTTTACTCCCTCCTATAACTGTCAATTCAAAGAAAGTATTTCCAGGTGAAATGCAGGTTAAGAATATTGTCTTCATAAAGCATTCAAGTACTAAAATCTGGGATTGTAGAACATAAATGTTAACAACAAGCCACCTCATTTCATTAATTCCCTCTATAAATTGACATATAGGCAGTACATTATCTACTAGTGTTAAAACCAGATACCTGTTTAATCCCATCTCACACAAGAAACACTTCATACAAATAAAACAGGGTGAAAAGACACACTCGGTAATATCCCTGATCTCTCTCAATAATAATCTCAAACAAAACAATACATCACCATAGTACAATCATAATCATAGCCAACTGTTAAAAACATTCTGTGGCCGAGTTTTATGTCGAGCCTTCCTCTTGCTTTGCTTCATCCGACTTTTGGCTTGGTGGGGGTAATGGGGATGGAGATTCCTCCACTCCCATCTCAACTTTTAGGTCATTGATGCTCTGCTCCAGCTCGTTTATACGGTTTCCCATTTTATCAAGTGCTTCGGAAGTTAAGTAAACGGTAGATGTCCCATATTTGGCAACAACACTGAAGTAGAAAACTATTTCCATTCTAAGAAACTATCTGTTTCTAGTTTAAGTAATGCTAGAATAGAGCAAAAACATAACAAAGTTTCAACTTTCAAGCTTGTTCAAATCTGGCTAGTTCACAGTTCACGCACGGTCTCACATAGACTTTAGCCTTATAGCCTATATTTCCCTATATGCCAATAAGTAGACAAAAGGAACTAAAAGCACATATTACTTTAGGCTCAAGAATGAAGTGAAAAGAGGATAAATTTGTTGAACCAATCTTTTCTAATACTTCATCCATGAAGCAACTCGGCGACATTTCATATGTTTCCCAATGCTGCTACCCCGGGGGAAACGAAAACACTTGATTGAAGTTTAAAAACAAGTGAAAAGGATATTCTTTGTGATAATGGAATCCGACATTGTTTGAAACCTAGTTTGCTGTAACAAACTATTTGTCAATAACCGGGAAATTATTCCAACAACAAAGTCCAATTACATAAACTCACCATTTGTTGAAGAAGATTCTGCACCTGCAAAAGGTAGTCAAAGGAAGCATTAATAAAGATTGGCATGTCAAAAACCGAAACAAATAGCTGCTGAATTACATCAAATGGTACTGACAGAACAACAAACATAAAACCAGTTATCAATCATGTTATGAAATGGAGTTTTTATGAACTCACGAAAACAGTCATATCAGCAGTGCTTTGCTTTGAATCCTCAGAGTTATGTCCGTCCTGCAGATATCAAACCGGTATTGGCAATATAAGATTCATCAACAACAACAACAAAAAAAAAGCTAAACTTGAAACAAATCAATACAAAACTAGGTAGAAATTGCCTATGAATTATGAAAAATCTCAACAACACAGAGATTGTATGTCATTGAGTAAAAGGTTTGGGTCTCAAAACAAGTAAAAATGTACTAAACCATAATACTCTAGCACCAGCATTGCAAGCACAACCAATTTTAATCCAAAAAAGCTAACTTTTTTATTTGTAAAATTAAAAACCCAAACCAGACACGAGAAAGAAAATCATTATTATTAAAAACCCAGAAAGATTCACAGTTAGTTAAACATGGGGGTGTAGAACAAGTTCAAGAGAACACTCTTTTTATCACAACTTCGTGAACCATGATTACAATTCTGGATTGTAAAATCTCTGGGAAGTTATAAGACTTAGAGGAAATGCTAATGAGGAAGATGAGCAGGACTAGAATTTGGAAATTGAAGAAAATAATGAAAAAGAAAATAAATTTTACCATTGCTAGGGAGTAGCTGTTCACGCCGTACCTCACTAACCGAAGCTTGAATTTGAAAACACCAAGTGACTGCTGCTTTGCTTATTTTAAAGACGGATGGTCCCGTTCCTTTTTCATCCCGGACTACGCCTTTAATTTACGTATATGACATTCCTTGTTTATTTTAAATTATATGTTTATTTTAGTTTTTTAAATATTTTTACTCTAAATTAAATTTAAAACCTTAAAAAAATTATTATATATTTTTTAAGTTTAATTTTTTAAATATTTGTATTAATTTGTAAATACGATATTACGATCGAGATTAATTTTATGATAT
Organism: Abelmoschus esculentus; assembly: GCA_035048815.1. Classification (NCBI taxonomy): domain Eukaryota; kingdom Viridiplantae; phylum Streptophyta; class Magnoliopsida; order Malvales; family Malvaceae; genus Abelmoschus; species Abelmoschus esculentus. The sequence continues at coordinate 14,332,385 of JAUCBN010000031.1, forward strand.
ATTTTTAGTGAAAATTTTGATAAATATATTTTTTTGTGATAAATTTCAAATCATAATTTTTTTGTTTGGACTATATATCATAAACTTTTAAATTTTATGTTTCTAATATATGATTTTTTAAAAAATAAAAAAATCAAATATTCAATATTTAATTTTTTAGTATCTGAATTCTACATGTACCCAATTAAAATAGGTTATAATATTGGCTAGTATATGTAGTACCCGAAAAAATTGATTCTTGATAATGAATATCAAAATATTAAATACTCGACAATAAATACGCTTACATAAAATACAGAAAATCACTTGACTATTAATTTTATTATAAATATTTTTTAAAATTAAGTTATTTGGGTCTCTCATTATGTTATTGTCTTATACAATCATTTTTATTGTACATTATGATACAAAATTCAACGCAAAAAAAAACTCAATTAAACGAATTCAATTGAAGTTTAAGTTATAAAATAATATTTAAATAATTTAAAATTTATATTAATCAGTTAATTAATATTTAAGTTCGAGAGAATCTATCAAATCTACTTGATAAATATATATTGCACGTAAAAACATGAATATGTATAATTATAAAAATTCGTTTAAATTAAAATCATAACATTATAAATAAATTCAATTAATAAATAAAATAATTTAACTTAAAAATAATTCAAATAAAATTTAATTTATAATATATAACTCATCAATTCTACTATGTAAATTTTTAATTTAACTTGATCGAATATTTATCTCTAATTATAAACCGATAGCATTATTGTCACTGTGAATATTGATTCAAAGCCCAATTCGAGCGGCAAAGTACATTTAAAATTCAAATAGTTGGGCTCAGGTACAATTGGGGTGGGGGTGGGGGTTCCGGCTTTCGGTCGAGCTGTCCAGGAATGGACCAGACAGGACCGGCGAAATTTATGTTATCCACATTGGTTTAATAATAAAAATGATTATTAGAATTCAAGATAAATTACTTTACTTATTATAGGGATAAATAAAATTTGAATCGAAAAAGTTAAATAATTTGATTTGACTTAAAACGAAAATATTCGACTCGTCTTAATTTGATTCAAAATTTTATAAATTCAACTAGGAAAAATATTCAAATAAAATTTGAATTATAAAATAGAAACTCAAATAACTCTGAACTTTTATTAATTTAAATATTTATTTTTAAGTTCGAGATGAGTTTCTCAAATTTTTATGATATATCTATACCGATATATAAAAATATAAAGAAATATTATCACATATGAAAAAACATGAAGAAATATATATATCTTATATGATTAGTGAAAGTTGTTTAAATTATAATCAAATCGTACTATAACATAATAAATAATTACAATTAAATTTTTATAAGAACTTAAAAACTCGACTCGGGTTTCTTCAACTTGACTTGACATGAAAAAATATTAAATGAAAATTCGAATGATAAAATTAAATTCATCAATTCGAATAACTCAAAATATTTTAATTTGGCTCGATCGAACGCTTACCTCTACTTATTTTATTTATCTAATTAAATAATTTAATCTCTGATTATTAAAATTTAAATAATTTAATAAAAATAATGACATAATAATAATTTTAAAATCGAATCAAATAATTTAAAATTATTTTTTTAGGATTATCGGTCTCGTATCGAACTCATACATATGGAGCATCTGATTCTCCGCGAACTCGAAGGCTCTATCCATCTGCTTGAAGCATTTCTCCATCGGCATCGGGTCATGGCGGAGCTTCCCACAAGGTTTACATCCCACAAAATACGTCACCAATGGCCAACGATGATCACCGGAGTTTGGATGATACTTTTCGATCATTTCCTCGTACCTATCAATCAAACTCACCCGATAATCATGCAAATAATAAGCATTTTCCAAGTAAACATGATCACCCCATTTCTCCCTTTCAGCAGCTAACAAATAAACCATTGCAAATCGATCATCAGCTTCGAAGACCTTCCCTGCTTCTTCCGTCATCGGAGCCAAAGAGTCGAGAAGATCGAGTGACCATTGCCGATTTCTCAATAGGAAACTCCCGGTATTTAACCCGATCTGATTCTTTCGATCGTAAACGATCTGTTTCCAGTTGTGCATAACTAAATTCGAGTCCTTATATCTTTCCCAAGGAACCTGGAATGTCATGTCGGTGAACATGGCATCAATGTCCATCCACCAGAGGAATTCGACCTCCGGGTGCGAAAGAAGAAGCTTTCGAATCAACAGTAATGTGGACCAAAACTCGGTCGTTTCTGGATCTAACGACGCCATGTTGTAAAATATGTCGATTCCGTGGAGTCTGCAGTAATCGACCTTGTTCTTCAGTGATTTTAGTAAGTAATGATCGCCGATCGGGTTCTCACACGGTTCGGGAGATGAACCAGTGACTAAGAGAACCCTCGGTTTATTTGGACCGGTGAAATTTGGGGAGTTTGGATTTTCTGTCAACCATTTAGATCGCTGTTCGTCCCAATTGGAGATTTTAGGGCCAAGGGAATATGGTTTATTAGGGTCGGGTTTCGAGTCGTCGGATTCGGATTCTTTGTCGTGTAAGATCCTGTTTATATCGAAATCGTTATGATTTTCGGTGTCGGCGTTGACGTCGCGATTATAGGACGATGTCGTTTGAACTTCTTCAAGAACATGGTGCGGCTTATCGCGTTCGCGTTGGTCGAAAGAGAAATGCTCGTGAATCTCGACGAATTCTTGCACCGGAGTCCTGAATTTTTCGACACCGATAGTGCCACGTAAGACGACTACGGCGGTTAGAACGAGGAAGAAGATCGTTGCCTTGCGGTGACGGAGAGTTCTCTGGAGTTTTCTACATTGTTGAGCTCCCAAGCACCTGTCTATCATCTTTACCCAACAATGAGAGATCGAAAAACTGAAAACCTTGGAATTTAGAAAATTCTTTAGAAAAACATGTTTCTCTATCATGCAAAATACAAGACGGAGTTGAAGATTGTTTTATTTTCCGGCACGGAATTTGAAAATGGTTGTTGGGAGATGGGAGGAGCCGCCGCCATGCAGCGGGAAACCATGAATAAATGACAGAAGCGTTCTTAGGATGAATGTGTCGGGTAGAGACTTCATTAATTCCTTTGTCTTCTGCGGCGGACATTGTCAGCCGCTTAATCTTTAGGTGTTGTTTGGTAAGAACCGATAAATAAATTGGTTTGTTTTTTTAAATAATAAAATAATGGGTAAATTGTACTGATAGTACATGTACTTTTAGCTTATTTTTAATATGAATATTAAATTTTTAAAATTTATAATAAAACTATTAAATTTTTCATACGTTTTCATTATGATCACTATTCTCAACTGATATTATATATTACTTCCTTCATCCTAAGTTTAATATTTATTATTAATTTTTTATTTATAATTATTAAAAATTTATTATCAATAAAATTATAAAAAATATATTTTAAAATTTTTTTATCAAAAAGTCTAAATTTAGTTAACCTTTAATTTAGTTTTTTTTTCTCTAATGAAACCTCACTTACGATATATGATTGATCGTTTAAATTTGTAGGTTTTGATTTAAAATTTTGAAAAATGTTTTTTAACAAAAAATTAAAAACATTTTAGTTTTTCTAAATAATACACTCTATTTTTATTAAATTTATAGAAAATAACATAATTATAACGCATCTAAGAAGAAGAATGAATCTAAATCTACCTATAATTTTTTACAACAAAAAGATAAAGAAGAGTAAAATAATTTTTATGGAGATAACCATACTATCAAATTTCAGAAGCTTCTTAAATTTTTGTCTTTGTCCAATCGAGACGTATAACGGGCGAAAGAATGATGAGCGATCCAAATTATCCGACAAAATATTTCGTTACCCATGATTAATTGCATCGAAACACAACCATCAACTGAATGGGGATCTAACATTCCATGACCACCAACAAAACTATAGTAAAAAACTAGCATCGATTAAAATCTATACAACAAAAGACCACTAGAATATGTTGAATCATGTCACAAGGACAAATGAAACAAAACACACACAAAAAACTTGTCTCAAGGATGAAAGAAAAAAAAACATATCACAAAAATAAAGAAAATGCATACGATAAAAACATTTTTATTAAAATACAAAAAATTAATAATTAATAAATTTGATGATCGATAATTAATATTATATCACTATTTCATTTACCTTCTAAAAATTACTTATAAATTTTAATAAAAAGTTTAAAAAATACTTTTCAAAAACTTATTGAGCACACTTTTCTAAAATCAATGTCAATCTGATATTAATAGAGTTTTTCTTGTTTACAATACTATCAATTGAATCTCAATTATTACATATTAATAAAATTAATAAATTATTCACTTTTATATTAAAACAACTTTTAGAATTTTTTTTGAAGTTGCAATTATAATTAATATATTTCTATAATTGAATAAGAATTAATTCATACCATTTATTACGAAGTTATAATTATGGTCAATATATCTATATAATGATAGTTAGAATTAATAATTTCATTATATACTTAAAAACAAATTGATAATTATAATATAATCGAATTTAAATTAAAATAAATTTAAACATACACATCGTATTTGTTCTTGTTTCTGGTACCTCAACTCTATTCATAAAATCAAGATCTCATTAAAATTATTTAAAAAGTAAATACATAAAAATATTAATTTTGATATAATAATTGAAAATATTTTTAAATTAATTTAAATTAAATTTAAAAATTATTTTAATTTCGAACAACTTAAAATTAAGTTTAAGATATTTTAAAGGGTTTTAAATGTGTTCAAAATATTTTAAAGTAGTCAAACTATATATTTCATAATAGGCGGATTGTTACTGTAGTTCCCATATTAATACTTACAAGTGTTTCGGCTACAATATTTTTTCAGTGATGAAAACCCATACAAATACTGGACCAATCCATACCGATACGCTCTTTATGTGTACATATACCCTAAACTTTTAAACTTCAATAGCTAGTTTTGTAATACCTCAAACCTGAGTATCACATTCGGGTCACAAGCTCAAACCGTTATCATAGATTTTTTCATATTTAAATCAAATCCAAAACGTACCATCAAATATTACATAAAATTTTAAACGATATTAAATATAAAAAATAATTTAATAAATCTAAAATATTAATAGAACTCCAAATACAAATTTAACCAAAACATTTGACCTTGACAACTTAAAGTAAAATAGAGTTACAATTACAACAATAATCTTACAAAATTCATAGCCATTAATCTAGCAATTGTACTTTACCAACCGGTCAATGCTAAAATCATACGATGATGACTCTAGCGTGTTCGTTCGTCTACTTACCTATGCATGAAAAATACATTCCAAAACATGTCGATTTAAAAAATAGATTTTTTTTAAAAATATACATTATAATATTTTAAAAAAATACACATTCCTATCAGATCAGATTGAATTAAAACATGTCGATTTTGAATCAAATTGTCCTTACTTGAGAATACCATTCTTTCTTATTCTCTTAATTTTTATTAGTTTAAATTCATCCACAATTATCAATCAATAAATAGATTTTTAAATTTTATCAATTTCAGCCATGAATCAACTTGAAATAAAGTTATGTTAATCTTCATGCCAAACAAATATGGTGACTAATCTGTTGTAAAAACCTAACCTTTTATGGCAACTACAAACTTGAAAAATCAAGGCTTTTCTTGGAAAAGACTTTAAAGCATGGTGGACCTTCACAAGCCGGTTTGAAGGGTCTTTTAAAATTTCAAAAAGGAAATAAAAGTCAATATTAAGATTTTTCAAAAATTTAAAAGGTTTTAGTTTATTTTTTTAATTTAGGGGTTTGATTTAAAAAATAAAAATGATATTTAACGAAATTTTTAAAAAAATTTAAGAGCTGAAATTTAAGATTTAATGGATTCAAATATTATAATATTTAAATATTAAAGATAATTTTTTTTAGTTTAAAACTAAATTAAAATAAAATATAAAATTTAAAGGTTAAATATATTATTTTACATATTTTTATTAAACTACCATATCATTATCTATTTATTTCTAATAAAATTAAATTAATTCGTTAGTTGAGATTAATCAGAGACTAATTTATAATATTTCATAGTTAGAGAACTTAACCAAGAATTAGGTTATAGTTATGGACTATTTATATAATTTATTCTAATATTAATAGGTGCAAACACAGCACGGGGACGTTGATAACTGATATCCCTGGCTGCAATCATTCACCTCTTTTCTCTTGCTTTCTGAGTCTTTCTCTTCCCTTTTTATTCCTCAATAGACCCAAAGTCGTTCCTTTTTCGGATCAGAGAAAACCCAGAGTGATTAAACCCTCAAAATTCCCTTCTTTTAATTTAACAAGGCGATGGTTGAAACGCGACGGAGCTCTTCCTCTTCCAAACGCCCTCTTTCCTCTCCGGCTACATCGCTTCCTACCTCTAGTAAACGATCCAAGGTATTAGGTTTTCACCGTTTTGATAATCCAATTTTTTTTTTATTCTATAGGGTTTTCAATTTGCATGCGCTTCGAAAAAATCCCTTTAGATTTGAATCTTGTACTGATTTTTTTTTTTTCGTTTAGGCGTCTGAGCCGGCGTCGTCTTCCACCAATGGAGCGGCGGTGACTGGGCCACTGAACGAAGCTCTAGGTCCGGTGAAGGAATCCCGGTCGGACTCACGGTTAACGGAGCTTCGATCTTCTGATCTGCCGGTACCCGATGCGGATAAGGCTGCTGATGCATCTATCCCCGATAAGTCTGCAGATGCTGACGTGGAGAACGTTGCTTTGGTGTCTCCGCCGTCTTTAGGTCCTATCCTTGATTGATTTCTCAATTGGGTTTATTGGGTTCTGATTTTTTTTTTTGTAGGGTTACGTGTGGGATTTTTTAAATTGGGTTTTGATGTCTTTACATCTTGTTCCGCAGGTGAACCTGCTATAGATACGGATAACGCGAAGGTGGTTGGTGCAGGGTTTACCGCTCGGGTTAAAAAGAAGTCAACGAAACATGCCAAATCAGGTTCTAAAGTTCCCTGGGGAAAACTTCTTTCTCAGTACTCTCAGGTATTTTCTCTGAAATGGCGTTATTATTACCTTTTGTTTCATGATCTTTGTGTTAAATAGGGTAAGATTAGGAATGCATATTGCAGTTCTGGGTCTTTCATCTGATAAAGCGAAATTATGAAACAAAAATTATGGGGGTTTCCCCAAGAATTGTTAATGGCGAAAGATTTTAAATTTGGGCTTGCAAATTTTGGATGTCAAGGAAATCTCATGTCATCACTACATAATTTGAGTAATTCGGTATTTCAGTTTCAATCATAATAGTTTATTTCAAACTGAAATCCTAGTTTTTAAGAGACTTAAATGCATTGGATTTTATTCAAAAGAGAAAAGGTCTCAAACCATTTATGTGAATGGGATGATAACTTGATATCCTTAAAAACTTTGCCAAACAAGCTGATATTTTGGCAATATGCTTGGGTTCTGAAAACAGTGGTCTAACCTTGTAGTTCATTTGTCTTTAGGGTCATCAGATCCATTGGGAACTCTGTTTATTCAGTCTTTCTAATTCAATGCAAGTTTTCTTTCTTGAGGAAAATTGCGAATTTGAGAGAGCAGTTTCAGCTATTGTTAGATTGAATTTCTTCTATGAGGAAATTTCTTATTTGTACATATTCAATTGTAAAATCCTCTGTGCAAGATATTATTGTTACACCTGTGTAATTGAGGTTAAACAGTGAGTTATATTTTTACTTTGTCATTTTCATCTCAACAATTGGAATGGATAAACCAGCCAATTTGCTCTCTCTTTTCTAGCCGAAACGATTGAAGTAAAATTTTCTTTTGTATGATAAACAGTTGTTATTTGTGTTTGCCTTTTGAGTATCTTCCAGTTGTGAGTATCATTATCTTATCGTAGTCATGGGGAGGTAATCTTTACTCATTCTGCTCGAATGCCTAAGTGCCAATTTTATACATGGCATACCGCCAAGTTGCTAGCTATTTTACCACTTCATATAGGTCTCAGTTCTTTATGATAATTTCATGTGGAACTACCATGCTTCCGATTCTTATTACTCTTCAATTTGGCCCAGAACCCCCACGTGGTCATGTGTGGCACTATATTCACTGTTGGCCAAAGTCGTCAGTGTAATTTATGTCTTAAAGATCCCAATATTAGCACTGTTTTGTGCAAAGTGAAGCACATAGAGGTATGGATCTTTGCAAAATCATTTGCTCATAATTTTTCAATTCTCACTGGCTTATGAGAGTGATGATTTTCTTTTTTCCTAATGCAGAGTGATGGGAGTTCAATTGCATTACTAGAAATTTCAGGAGGAAAAGGCTCTGTTCAGGTTAATGGGAAGACTTACCGTAAAAATGCTAGTTTAATTCTAAGTGCAGGTGATGAATTGATTTTTACCAGTACAGGGAATCATGCTTATGTATCCTTTTTTATTGTTCTTTTACTAATGTTGGTATTCTTCGTTCTCAAATGAGAATCTCTGTGTGTACTGTCTTCCAGCAAGTTCCATTATTCAGCATTGAGTTTATTTTGATGTATGTTCCATCTTAGCTACCTTTTAATTCCTTAATGGAAACATAGATTTTTCAGCAGCTCACCACTGATAACTTAGCTGCCCCAGACATACCTTCTTCTTTAAGTGTTTTAGAAGCTCAGACCGCTCCAATAAAAGGGATTGTTGAATCACGATCAGGTAACCCGTCGGCTGTTGCTGGGGCGGCAACAATATTGGCCTCTTTGTCGACAAAAGAGAATTCAGAGATGTCTACCTTACCTTCTGGTTGTGAGTTGTCAGACGACCGTGGTCCAGAGGTTGATATGAAAGATACTGCTAGTAATACTGATCCAGTAACTGCTTCTTCGAGGGAGAAAACCATTCCTCCTACACCTGATGCAGCCAATGTAAACTCTAATCTAGATAGACTTGGATTGGATGATAGTATGGATGTTGACAATACAAAGATCCCTGGGGCAAGCTATTCGTTAAGGCCATTATTGCATATTCTTGCTGGAGCAAATACTGACTTGGGCAGCATTGCTAAAATTCTTGAGGAGCGCAGGGAAATTAGAGAGACGCTTAAGGAACTTGAACCTCCTTCAGCTTTGATGTCAACTAAGCGGCAAGCTTTTAAAGATAGTTTACGTGAAGGCATTCTCAATCCGGACAATATAGATGTCTCATTTGATAATTTTCCATATTATTTGAGGTAAATTTTGTGCTTTTGCTCTGAATTGTGTTTTGCACTTTTGTCTTATTCAGAAGTTCATTATCATGATTCCTTGTGTCTAGAACTTGGGAAACATAATTTGTATTATTGCTTTTACTTTGCCAATCTAATTTTTACAATTTCGCAAGTCTGTATGCAGTGAATACTGACCATCCAACATTGCATGTTGCAGAGAATAGAATTCTTTGCGTCACGCAGAGTTATCTGTCTCTCTGTTTATGTTATACCTAATTCATTTCATATTCATCAGATTTCGAGTGTTGGAGAAATTTGATTAATGTAGCTTTAATATTTCCATTGCGATTTGTGACAGTGATACGACAAAGAAAGTTTTGATAGCCTCAACTTATGTGCATTTGAAGTGTAATAAATTTGTAAAGTACACTTCAGATCTTCCTACCATGAGTCCTCGTGTATTGTTATCTGGTCCTTCAGGTATGGATGTTTTTTCTGTTAATTCTCTGAAAGAATGTTTAAGTCTTCCTATTTGTTCTTTATAGTATCGTATCTAAGTTTTCAGTTAATTGACTTTGAATACATATAGGTTCAGAAATATATCAGGAGACATTGGTAAAGGCACTTGCTAAACATTTTGGTGCTAGACTGCTGATTGTTGATTCTCTTATGTTGCCTGGAGTATGCTTCTTTCACCTCTCAGCTTGTTTTGATTCTTTGGGAAAATATCATGTTATGAAAGCAAGATGTTTTTTTCCGAATCTTGTGTTGTAGTTGCACTATGTTCTTTATTGTTTCAAATTTCTAAATGTCTTAACATGTGTGTGGCTTCTATTTTCTATTATTTTCTTCCCAATATATCCAGGGATCAACATCAAAAGAAGCTGATCCTCTGAAGGAACCTTCAAGGGCATATGTATATGCCAAAAGAGCTGCACAGACTGCTGCTTTGCAGCAGAAGAGACCAACTTCTAGTGTCGAAGCTGATATAACAGGGGGTTCTTCACTGAGCTCCCAAGCTTTGCCAAAGCAGGAAGTATCTACGGCAACATCTAAAAACTATACATTTAAGAAAGGTATTTCACTTCCTTCAGATATGATACTTACCTTTGTTTTTGTAATGCTATAGCTTTCTTAAAAGTTAATATGGTTATCTAAAATTATTTGATTTAAAATTTTCAGGTGATAGGGTTAAGTTTGTAGGTGCCATATCACCTTCTGGACTTTCCTCTCTACAACCTTCTTTAAGGTATCTTCTTGTACTCCACCATTTAGCTAGCCTTATGGGTTTCCTTTCATAGAAAATACCTTTTTATATATTTTAAAATTAAGTTTGGAGTTTTATCTTATTTTTGAGATGTCCTTCCTATCTTATATTTGAGACCCAGTTTGATTGCTATCCTTTATACCATTGCTAGACACCTGAGATTTTCATATTTGTTTTAAGAACTGCTGCTAGTGTTGGCATGGTAGACTTTATTTTCCCTGAAGGCAGACTTTATTAGTCTTATCGATTATGCTTTTGCTAAAAGGTTAAGTAGTGTAATATTTGTGTTCTGTGTAGGGGACCAACTATTGGTTTTCGGGGCAAAGTTCTCCTTGCATTTGAAGAAAATGGTTCCTCAAAAATTGGGGTCAGATTTGACAGATCTATTCCAGAGGGAAATGATCTCGGTGGGCTTTGTGAAGAAGATCATGGTTTCTTCTGTGCTGGTGATCTCTTTATCCCATTTCTTGCATTAATTTCAAACATCTATTATGATGCATTGTGGACTTCTATCCAATCTTACTCATTGTGTTTTCAATTTATAGCTAGCTCACTTCGTTTGGATAATTCTGGAGGAGATGATGTTGACAAGCTAGCCGTCAATGAACTTTTTGAGGTACACATCATTTTGATTAACGCATAAGTGATTTTGCTTTATGGTATTCACATTTATATGCATTTAGCTCTGAATTGTCTCACTTTAATAGGTTGCACTGAATGAAAGCAAGAGTTGCCCCGTGATTTTGTTTGTGAAAGAGATCGAGAAATCCATGGCTGGAAATTCAGATGTCTATACTTCCCTGAAGAGTAAGGTTGAGAATCTGCCATCTAATGTTGTCGTGATTGGTTCTCATACCCAGATGGATAATCGCAAGGAGAAAGTAAGCAACCTACTTTTTGTTCAGCTTTATCTTTCTTTGACGCCTTATGAAGTATTTGTAACTTTTTTGATGTCTGCAATTTTGTTTTTTTGCAGTCTCATCCTGGCGGCCTCTTGTTCACAAAATTTGGATCCAATCAGACTGCACTACTTGACCTTGCGTTTCCTGTATGTCAAGCAAATCATCTTTCTTTTTCCTTATATTTCTTAAAAGATGTTGGATTATTTTTAATGATTGAGCTGAGTTTTATGCTACTGTACTGTCTTGGTGATTTCTAGCTCTCTACTTGTGTTAACTTTTGGGATAACCATGTCTGATTATTTGCTAAAATTTCAATGTTTATACTTTGAATTTGAATGCTCTTTTCTCAAACAGTTGCATAATTACACTGTTAAAATTTTTAGGTATGATCCTCACTTGAGTTTAACATGACTTAATGCCGATGCTTTGTATAGCGTTTTTATACTGCAATTCAAATGAGGCATTTAGCATGGTCCCTAACAAAGTGACATAGTGCAAGTGAGGATCATCCTTAGCAAGAGTGTTCTCAAATGTGATGTCATGCTTAGTGCATTTTGATCTAGTATTTGCCTCCCCTCTTACTCTTTCAGATAACATGTAATGCAAGTATCATTCTTTCTGCAGGATAATTTTGGTAGACTTAATGACAGGAGCAAAGAAGCACCTAAAACCATGAAACAAGTTTCTCGGCTTTTCCCTAACAAAGTGACAATACAATTGCCTCAGGTATGTTTAAGTTGGTTTCTGCTTTGGTTATCCTCTTATGAATACTGAAATATTTAATTTAATATCCCTGAATCATATCAGGATGAAGCTTTACTTTTGGATTGGAAGCAGCAACTGGAACACGACATTGAAACTCTTAAAGCACAGTCAAATATTGTTAGCATTCGATCAGTGCGTATAACAAACTCTTTGTTTTTTCAGTTTTGCACTTCCTCTTTATACATGCCAGTAGGAGCTTCTATTCATATAATACATTGCCCGAAAGTGGCTTCCTTTCATGAATTTGGTAGAACTTCTCCCAAGTGTAGGATAATTAACCTGCTGTGATGAGAAACTAAAAGAAACTTGAAGATGGTTAAAATTAAAAATGCATGTATCCCTTTCCGCAAGCCCTCCTCCCTCCGCCAAATAGATAGAAGCTGTCTTTTTGCCCTTTTTATATTTAGAAATTAATGAACAGATCATTTATTGGAACATTTGAGGTACTAGTCTCTATTTGCAGATTTTCTTAACAGTTTTGTGCTATCAGGTTCTCAGTCGAAATGGTTTGGACTGCCCTGATCTTGAAACACTTTGCATTAAAGATCAAACACTTACAAATGAGAGTTAGTATCCTTGAACTTCTTACTATATTCGAACTCCATTCATGTGTATATTCCTTTCTCTTAGTTTTCAACATTCTACTATTATTTACATATAAAATTCAGGAGTCCTTTTTAAAATTATATTTAATTGATTACTTTTTAAAGGTTGCCAATGAATAGAACTGTTCCTTGATATTCAAAAGGAGATAATACTAAAATCTTGCATTACATTTTTACTTCAATTTACTAATTTTTTACCTTCTACCATTGTAGGCGTGGAGAAAGTGGTAGGCTGGGCACTGAGTCACCACTTCATGAATTCTTCTGAAGCTTTGACCAAAGATGCTAAACTAATAGTTTCAACTGAAAGGTCCTATTTTCTATTCATTTACTGCAGCCTAGAATCTCTAAAATATTAAAGGAGATAATATTATTTGAACTGAAATGTCTCCATTTTATTCTTATGCTAACTTTCTCTCTGCTTTTCTGTTGCAGCATCAAATATGGGCTGAACATTTTGCAAGCCATTCTAAACGAAAGCAAAAGCGTGAAGAAATCACTTAAGGTATGATTGTTTTCTTTCTCTTAGGTTCTCTGCTTGGCCATTTCCCACTATACAATTGTCCATAATCTTTCTGGTTGTAAGGTTAGTTTATTGTTGAACAAGATTTAATTTTGCTTATTTCCAGGATGTGGTCACTGAGAATGAATTTGAAAAGAAACTTCTTGCTGATGTTATTCCCCCAAGTGATATTGGTGTTAGTTTTGATGATATTGGAGCTCTTGAGAATGTAAAAGACACCTTGAAGGAATTGGTGATGCTTCCCCTTCAAAGGCCTGAATTGTTTTGCAAAGGGCAGCTGACAAAGGTTCTTTCAATATGTAGTTTTTCTTATTTTATATTATTTGGAATGGTGCATTTTCTAAGTAACTCCTAATGATATATTATTTGCTTTTGCAGCCCTGCAAAGGAATATTGCTCTTTGGGCCTCCTGGTACTGGCAAAACAATGCTTGCCAAGGCTGTTGCAACTGAAGCTGGTGCAAACTTTATTAACATATCAATGTCAAGCATCACTTCAAAGGTACTATAAGTGCATAAAACTTTTGCATTACTTTATTTGTCAGATAGCTTTCCTTTTGATGTTTGTATGTGACATATTTATATGACTTGCAGTGGTTTGGTGAAGGAGAGAAGTATGTTAAAGCCGTTTTCTCTCTTGCCAGTAAAATTGCACCTAGTGTTATTTTCGTTGATGAGGTTTGGCCAACTTAGATATGATTTTCCTTTTCTTTTTGGTATTTTGTGTTTTTATACTTCATTGTTATAAATTTCCTACTGTTTCTCTATGATATGCTGTTTTATCGACTTGGGTGGTTATTTTAGGTTGATAGCATGTTAGGAAGACGGGAGAATCCAGGTGAACATGAGGCTATGCGAAAAATGAAGAATGAATTTATGGTAAATTGGGATGGTCTTCGTACAAAAGATAAAGAAAGAGTATTAGTTCTTGCAGCAACAAATCGACCATTTGACCTTGATGAGGCAGTCATCCGGAGGCTTCCTAGAAGGTAACTTTCTCATCTTGTTTCTTTTGAGTTGCTATTGTCTGACGTCATGCTAAGCAGAAGCAACTTCCCTGTCAAATATTGTGCAGATTGATGGTTAATCTGCCAGATGTTCCAAACAGAGAGAAGATTCTGAGAGTTATATTAGCCAAAGAGGAATTGTCACCCAATGTTGATTTGGAGGCTATTGCAAATATGACTGATGGTTACTCTGGAAGTGACCTTAAGGTTTATCTTTTCACCTCTTGATTCTATCATCTTTGGAACTGTAAACGGGTGTTGTTAACTAGAGAAGGATAGCAGTTGGTCAACTGCAAAACACATTCTTATATTGACTTGAGCAACTTGGTTGATGTCTCTTTTATCGATCCTTATTTCACTATGTATTTTTCTCATTGCAGAACCTTTGTGTGACTGCTGCGCATTGTCCCATAAGAGAAATTTTGAAGAAGGAAAAGGAGGTCAGTTTGATATTTGAGCTTATTTTGGCGTATGAAAAGTTTGCAGCTACTTGCATATGATATCATGTTGTTTTTGTAAATGGTGCTAACAAGTGGCGCATTTGTCATGGACATCAGTTTTACATGTTCTAATGCTATTTTGGGTGACTAGTATTGTTCGTCACAAGGCTAGATTTCTAACTTAGTTAACCGTGCAACCTTAGTCGATATTCTTAGATAAACAATTCAATTAGTTTGAAAACTCGCATGGGAATATTCTTGGATAAACAATTCAATTAGTTTCTCACCAATTACAATGTTATAATTTTAAGAATATTCTTTGTTAAATAAGAAAACAAATCCTATGTCTACGTGGAAATTTTGCATAAGTCAAAGTAGTTATTTTTAAAATACACCATGTATCGGGTTTGTTTTGCCAATCTCTTTAGGCAGTCTCTCTTGGGCAACGATGTGTGCCTACAACTCGAACTGACAGTCCGTGACATATTATGTATTTTGAGTACTCTTGGTTTATGTAATTCTAGGTAATAGGTGATTTGACTACCTTGATCTTGTAGGCCAAGAAGATGAAATATATGTCTAACATCTGGGGTTAAGAGATTATGAAGGAAAGAAACAATCTCTTATTATTTTATGCAAGACTTATGCATTTTAAGTAAAATGTATTAGTAATACAAACGAATATATGAATTCTTCTGTTGCAATAGATACCCACCGAAGAAAAACAAATTATTTGGTGTTTTTTACCGATAATTATACCCTCTATGACAGTGCTTACATATTTACATTACAAGACCATAGACCGATGTATGTATGATGCAATTGCAGGAGAGAGCATCTTCTGTGGCTGAGAATAGACCTGCACCGACATTGTATAGCAGCGCTGACGTTCGTCCTTTGAAGATGGATGATTTTAAATACGCACATGAGCAGGTACCAGGCTTTGCTCATTGAAGGATGGATTTTTTTTTCATATTCTGAAGTATATGTTTTGTATTGACTGCTTGTGGATTTGTGTAATGAGTGCAGGTTTGTGCCAGTGTGTCATCCGAGTCTACCAATATGAGTGAGCTGCTTCAATGGAATGATTTATATGGTGAAGGCGGATCAAGAAAGAAAAAGCCTCTAAGCTACTTCATGTAGAGAGAGGCATTGAGGTATGTTTGTGAATAGTCATAGTCCTCATTCCTTTTTCATTTCATTCTTCCTTGCCGCCTTTATAAAGGTGGAGAAGTTGCGAGAGAGACCCTGTTCATGAAATTTCATTGCAGGTTCCTTTGTATTATAGTTATAATATATATAATCCTATACATAGGTTATGTTCTCTTCTGTTGCCAATTTTACAATTTGATTTAACTTTTATTAAAAAGTCATTTATGCTTTCATGGGCCGCACGGTTTTGCTAGAAAGATTCTAGACTTGTGACATCGGTCTGCAATATACGAATGATGTGAAACAAGTGAATTTGTATATTTTTTCAATTTTTATTTCCTTAACAGTCAAATTTACATGTGCTTTTAAAACAAGGGTCATGCAAATATTATTTTTATTTTAGTGTGTTAATTCATTATTTATTTATTTATTTTAGAAATTTGATTCAAATTACATAGTAGGCGTAAATGTCATTATGTTAAAAAGGTCAGTTTGTGTTTATTGTATTCGTTACTGTGTGTTTAAAGTATATGAAATGTTTTGTTTTAAACAGTATTTTTAAAACTTTTGATTGGAATAAAGAATTACTTCTTGTTCTAGTTACTTTTAACCTCAAAATACACACTTCTAATTAAATTAAAAATTAATAATGAAATCATCATTTGATATGTAATATCAAAGATTAATTTTATTAAACTAAAATTAATAATAAGTAATAAGGATCAATGGGTATTTATTAATAATCACATCATGTTTGATTTTAAGAACAAATCATTTAATCGATAGTATTTTAATAGTTAAATAATCTAATGAAAACATTATTTTATAATTGATCCTCAATCATTTTTTCGTATAATTTACCCAAATTTAGACATGTCGTGTTTGGGGTAGTTTTAGTGTATATATAATTTATTTTAAGGTAAAAAAATCATCAATCTAATTGTTTTAATCCAAGATTTAATATGTGAATGATGATGATGTTTTGAAAGTATTACTTATTCAATATTATATTTTGTTTTAGTGTGATCCCAACATGCTCTAAATCAATCAATGAAGTTCTAATTCCATTCCATCAAAACTCTTATCAACTTTAAATTCATACTAATTTATTTATTTATTTATTTATGATTTTCCTTAAAAATAAATATGTTGCTCATCCCCTTTCCTTGTCTTATCCATGTATCCAATTTCAAAATGATTTCCATATGAATCATGGCTGACCAAAACAAACAACACAGGCATGGGGACGATGGAGACAGGTTGTGGGGACGAAGACAAGGGAATTTAGGAAAAATGGTATGTTAGGAAGTGTATTTAAAAATTATTTACAAAATACATCTAATGGGATAATATTTTTTTGAATTTCGTCATTTACAAGTAGTGAGGTTCATGTAAGCTATTAAATTAAATTAAAAATATGATTTTTTTTAATTATTTTAACGATTATCATACACCTCACCACTTGTAGATGACAAAATTCAAAAAAAATATTATTCATTTTAACTTATTTCATAAATATTTTCAAATACATTTAATAACCTAACATTTTTCCTTAACAATTTACCTAAATGTTGTGTAAACAATTTCTTTTTTTTTCGTAAAAAGAATATTATTGTACTGATACTGAATCTGAGAGCCTGGACTTTGCGTTTGATTTTGTGGGGTCAGTCCCTCAGTGGTTGTGGTTCAATCCATCCATCCATTCCAGTTTGAATTTTAAACATTCTGGTCTCTATTGAGGTCAGGTGTGACGAAATACTTTAAAAAAAGTAGGAATTTCGACGTCTTTAGGGTTTATAATAATCACTATATTTAACCCTGACACGTTTGATATTTTCATTCAGATCATATTAAAAAAATAATCGTTCAAATCCGACGATAAAAACGATAAAATTAATTATGCATAACAAATATTAATCGATCAATATTTTTAACATATAAATATTTAAAACTATAACGATTAGATTTTTTTAATATATATTTTAATAAAATATTTTAAACATAATTTTTTAACCTATTTAATATATATTAAATAAAATATTTTCTTGATGACTTTGTGCCTTTAGTTTTCGTCGCATGTGACGAAATGTATTGATTTTTGTCGTACCTGCTTATAATAATTACTTGGAAGTCATTACCATTTCGTACGTCTTTTTCTATTATTTTTGTCGGAATGTGCAGTGATTTTCAGACAATGTATTGGAAATAAGGATGAGTCTATAAACTAGTCGAATATTGTTAAACACTATTAATATTAAACACTGTTAAATATTATTAAATTAATAAATATTAAAAATTTAAAAACTCAATACATAATTATTAATATATATTGAGTCTATCACTTTTTTATTAATTATATATTGAGTCCTTAAAATTTTTAATTTTTATTAATTAATTTAATGATGTTCAACAATATTCAACCTACGTCGTAAATTTTTTTATAAACACAAAGATGAGTAGTGCGAGTCTTACTTTTTGACCCAATCGTGGTCCCTTTTCTGGCATAATCTACGCCTACTTTCGGGTTTTTTATTATTAATTTAAAATAATAATTTATTTTTTTATAAAAACAAATATTTAAATTAAAAAATATAATTATTTGTTAAATATATAATTAATTAAGAATTAAATAAAAAAAATAAATATGTTGTATGGATTTTACATTGTTTAAGATTCTAAATAAGACATTCCTATAATTAGAGTCCGAATATTCTTTACGGCTATAATTTGACCCACACCAAGGAAGGGAAATCGGACACGCAACGCGCGTTGCTGTTTGTTGAAAAAACTCGTGGAAAGGACATTCAATAAGAAAAGAAAAAAAAAAATCCAATGATGTCTTAAAAAATAATGACACGTTTTTTGTCTTATAATATTTATTTGCTTTATTTTTATAATAGATTAAATAATAAATAATTTAGTATCGCTTAATTATGATTAAAGTTTGAAATACCACTAAATAATTTAGGACAATCTTAAAGAAACAAAGAGAATTTTTTTTACCAAAAATATTACTATTTTTTAACCCTTATAACGAACATACCATGATACACAAAATTTAACTAAACTTTAATTTTGCTATTATTATACCATTAAATCATCGTAAACTACACGAAACTAACTTAAAGACTTTACATATTAATTTTATAAATTAATATTATTTAAAATTTATATTACAAAACTAAAATGTTATTTATAATTTATATTATAAAATTAAAATTTTATTTATAATATATACAACTAAATTTTAAATTCTTAATCCTAAATCAACTAATTAAACTATTAACACTAAGTATATAGAATTAAATATAAAATTTTAAACCCAAATCTAAATATATAACTAAGTTCTAAATTTTGAGATTTTTAGTTTAAAATTTCAAATTTAATTATATATTTAAGATTTAGGATTTATAATTTAGTTGATTAAGTTTATAGTTTTAGATTTAAAGTATAATTATATATATTATAAATAATATTTTAATTTTATAAAATAAATTATATATATATATAAACTTAGTATATTTAAATATTATAAAATTATATAATGAGATAAATGAAATTAAATTCAAGTGTAGTTTATTTGTAGTACTATTTTTTTAGGATTATGTCAAGTTTTTTAAGTTAACTTGGTTGTATGGTGTAAATCTTTTATCTTTGAAGTTTTTTTTTTTTTATTTATTTTTGTTTAAGCCTCTCCAAATGTAATATATATTCTAACAAAATGACATCGTTTCGATTTATCGTAGGTATCAAAGCAAATAAACTAGGACAATGTCGTTTTATATTTAATAGTTTGTTATAATTTAACGGTTGAATGATATTTCATGAATATGTTAGGCGTTGTATATAACAAAAGTTTTGTTAGGAGTCGCACTCACTCAAACAAGTTGAATAGGTGTATGAGAAAATCAATTTGAATTAGTTAAAATTAAGTTCTAAAAACCGAAAGAATTATAAAAAAATGATAAAATTTAATTTAAAACATGTATATTTATGCCATAATCAAATATAAAGATAAAATATGTTTGTTTAATGAAAATTTTAAAATGACACACCATTGAACATCATTAATATAATGTATTATTAAATATCATTATTTTTTTAATAATTTTTAAATAATTATTATTTTCTAAATTTTAATATGTAATTAATTATATTTTAAAATAAAACTAAAAGAAATCATTTTATAAATTATTTATATTATCTCATTCATAATCTTCCTCAATTAAATAAAATTATATTATTTTTATTTTCCATATAATATTCTTATAAATTAAAATTATAAATAATATTTTTCTTGTATCTCATATAATAATTTTAATATATTAATAAATAAAATTTAAAAAAACCCTCAAAAACTGAATCTATACAAAATAAAAAATAAAAAAATTTTATATTTAATTTTATTTATCATTGAATATCTTTAATTTTTATTACGGAGTAGTTTATATTACACGACAAACTGTCCGCGAACATGATGTATTTTGACTTATTTTCTTGTAAGTTTACTCGTCTTTTACAAAATGTTACCATCTGTAGTATTTATTTTTTAACACTTCGTTAATAATTAATTAATTATTTAAAATAATGTATAGTATTTATTGGACAGTCGATACTCGATAAAAAAGGAATTAAATAAATATTTGATGAAAAGCAATGATGGAATCCAGACGGCTCATTAAATGCATCTACCAACGGGTCACTCTCCGGCGGACCCACAAATAGACATGTTGACATGAAATTAGACAATAGAATTGAGATCTAAAATTGTTTCAGACACGATAATTCGGTACTGATTTAAAAATTAAAATAAATTAAATAAAAACTGAATCAAATTCAGTTGAACTCAAATAAATTTAAATTAATTATTAGAGTTTTTTTTTATTAAATATTGTTTTAAAAAATAAATTCTGAAAAATAGAATCATGTTTTTTTTTTAAATTGATTATAGGAATCATTTTCAGGTGTTTGGATGAAATTATATAAATTATTTTTCATTGTTTGGTGTTTAGGGTTTAGGATTTTTAGAATTTATGGTTTAGGGTTTATGGTTTTAAGGATTATAGTTTAAGTTATTATTTAAGGTTTAGGTTTTAGTTTTTATATAGGTTTAGGCTTTAAAGTTTAAGGTTTAGGGTTTAAGGATTTAGGATCTATGGTTTAATGTTTATGTTAACATTTAAGGTTTAAAAATGTTTAGATTTTATTGTTTTAGGGTTTAGGGTTTATGTTTTTAAGGTTTAACATTAGTATTTATGGTTTAAAAGGGTTAGAGTTTAGGATTCAGAGTTTTTAGGGTTTAAGGTTTGAGGTGTTTAAGGTGTATAGTTTTTAGAGTTTAGGATTTTAAAATTTTAAGGTTTAAGGTTTGGATTTTAGGGTTTAAAAGACTTTAGTGTTTTGAGTTTAGGGTTTAAAGTTTATGGTTTATGGTTTAATGTTTATGTTAGCATTTAGGGTCTAAAAGATATTAGGGTTTATGGTTTAGGATTTTAGAGTATAGGGTTAAGTCGAACAGAATGTAGTTTATTTTTTGGAAAAAAAAAGTATGATAAAACAAACTACAAAAGAATACAAAGAAAAAATTGTCAATTGTAATCAATAAAATAGAAAAAATTACAATTACTTAAAACAAACACCGTAAATTTCAGAATTTGAATTCCGAAATTCCAATTCCTAAAAACAAACATACTCTTAATTTAGTTAAAAGGATTCAAACAAATTTTTAATCAATAAAATAGAACTGAAAACATTACGATTTAAATGTAATCTAAAATAAATAAATAAATATATATATTAAAATAAATAACGATGAGACGTGATTTGTTGTACAATTTATCAAAAGTTAAATATACATACAATATAAATATAAGATATAAAACTTATCTCGACGTGAAAATTTAACTAAAATTGATTTCACATTAACTTAATATTAATCTGATCTAAAAATAATTAATCATCGAATTGAAAATCAACTGATCTTAAAATCAACTAACTTAATATTCAAGTTAAAATTATTATAATCCTAAATTAAAATTAAATTAAATTTAATTAACTTAAATTAAATTTAAACTAAAACAATCAAATTTAAAATAATTTAAATTGAACCAAATAACATATTTTTCACTTCTATGCAAACGAAAACATGATTTACCCTTCCATAGTTCCATATATCAATTTGTTCACCTCTACTTTAGTTGAGCTGTGTATCCACCAAACCATGATCTGCTCGACCCCACGCGCCCTAACCTAACTCCACGTCATCATTTTAGACTCCACATCCTTCAAATATTTATACGCTGATACAATACTAGAACAACAAAAAGTAAACTGTATACTGATTTTTTTCTCTTTCAAATGGTAACATATATTTCAAATATAAAATCAATTTTTCATTAAATAAATTCAATAGTTTTTTATAAAATTATTACTTATATTGAATCCTAATTAATTCGATTGGATTTTTAAGATTTTAAGTTTAAAATTTTCAATAGATTCTATCATAGATTACATCTTATTATATACGAGTATTGTACATGTTTTTATTAATTCAGATCGAGTATTATGATTTTTTTTTATTATTGATGAATTTTATCATGTTATTAAAATTTTTTTATAAAACTCATACATATTTTATATATAAAAATATTGAATTTAAAATTTTTAAATCCATATTTTTTTTGTTGTTCTTTTGATTTCTAAAGCCTTAACCTTACTAATCCGCACAATTTTTTCAAACCATAGTTTGGATTCTTTTGTAAATAATTTAGAATTGGTTAGAAAGAGAAAATAATTAAATAAAAATTTTATATAATAAGTTTTTAATAGAAACTGTTTATGTGAAACACGATTAAAATCCACGTTCTCCACCGAACACGGCAAATTCCGACCATAAAGTATTCACACGTGAATAGTATCGCATGTGGGTTCGGCAACCCAAAACTTCCAGATTAATAAGTATGACGCTGACAAAGTCATAAAAAAGGAAAATCACAGAAAGGTCATCAATCTGTCAGGACACAAGGTCCATAGCATTATCGCTAATAGGTCCTTTTTATGGGAAATAGGAATACCAACATTGATTTATGTCCGTTAAAATTCGAGTTTGATTCGAGTTTAATTGAATCAAATATTTTTGAATGCATCGGACTTAAATCATTTAAAACAATATCAGAAAAAATTGGATAAATAAATTACGTAAATTCAAACTTGTTAATTTTAAAGTATATGATGTTAGATTGGTTTTATAGATTTATGTTGTTGGGTTTAAAAATTTAGGATTCAGATATATATTCAACTCTATATTTTGATTCGACTCATTAAAAATTTAAACAAAGTTTAAACTCGAATCGAGTTTAATTAAATCGAATTTTAACTGAATTAAATTTAAATAACTCACGATATATCTCGTCTTTTTACCTTATGTCCAAACAATTGGCAATAGATAAACAAAACATCGAAATCTCAAATCTCTTCGAGTATTTTCGCATTTATGAACCTTTGTTTTCTTACCGCTAAACATCCTCGGGTTTTTGCTACTCTATATGTTTGAATCACTTTGAAACGCGCTGAACCGATTCTTCATCTAGTGGTTGGCTTTGGCTTTTCCTTGTGGTGCAAGAAAAAGTCTCTGCAGACTACGGAAATCGCAGCAATATTTTTTCTAAAAATATATTTACTCCAAATACATATATATATATATATATAAGTAATTTAATTGTAATCTATTTACTTGTTTGACAAGTATGGAAGATGGGTGGTCAGATTTTATTTTTTATTTTTGTTGACTTATATAGCCCGCCTCAAGGACTCATAAGAGCTCCATCACGACTCATTCCTTTATTGTTCAGATTATATAGAAGACCATTGTGACTCTGTTCTGTTGTCCCCCTCTTCTTCCAGCCTTTGCCTTAAAAGCTTTTCTTCTTTTTTGCTGGATTCACGTTAAAGATGGCAGCCCATGCTTAAAAGTTCAAAGCTTTTTGAGGTATTTCTTTTGTGAATCATCAGTTTTTCATCTTTGAACATTTCATTGTCTTCTTCTTCTTTTGTTGTTGTTGTTGTTGTTATTCTCATTTTTTATCATTCTTTTACAGGTGATGGAAGGGAAGTGAATATTGATTGGAATAATTGATCTCTGAAAAGGAAAACGGTGATTTTTGTTTTGTTTCACCAAAAAAGCTGAGTGAATATGTCTTCAACTACTTGGATTTCTTCCCTTTCATGTTCAAGCTCTGTGATTGAATCCTCCATATTCCAATGGCTGAGATTCATTTTCCTCTCCGCATGTCCTCAAAGGGCTCTCTTATCCGCTGTTGATCTCTTGTTCTTGCTCACCCTCTTATGTTTTGCTGTTCACAAGCTCTATTCTAGATTCTCAGGCGATAGCCATGGCAGCTCCGACATCAACAACAAGCCTCTCGTGAGACATAACAGGGCGTTTCTCAAGACAACCGTGTGGTTCAAACTCTCTTTGGTTGTGACGGCTGTGTTGGCGTTTTCATACACTATTGTATGCATTCTGACATTTACTAGAAGCAGCCAGGAGCCATGGATGCAATTTGATGGAATATTTTTGGTAGTTCAAGCAATAACTCATGCTGTGATTGCAATCTTAATCATACATGAGAAGCGATTCGAGGCTGTTAACCATCCTTTATCTCTTCGAGCTTATTGGTTTGCCAATTTTATCATCATTTCGTTGTTTGCTGTGTCTGGTATCGTTCGTGTGGTGTCTGTTGAATCGAATGAGTATAAGCACTTGAGGTTGGATGATATTGTTTCCTTTGTTTCTTTTCCATTATCAGTTCTTCTTCTTGTTGTCTCCATTAGAGGTTCAACTGGTATAATAGTGACCAGAGAATCCGCACCAACAATGGATGAAGAAGACAAGTTGCTTGAGCCGCTTTTGAGCAAACAGAAAGTGAGTGGCTTTGCTTCTGCTTCTATAGTATCAAAGGCCTTTTGGATATGGCTAAATCCTTTGTTGAGACAAGGCTACAAATCCCCTCTCAAAATGGAGGAAGTCCCAACTTTGTCACCCGAACATAGGGCCGAGAAGATGTCGAAGCTCTTTGAAGCGAATTGGCCTAAATCGAACGAAAAACTGAGCCACCCTGTTCGAACTACATTGCTACTATGCTTTTGGAGGGAAGTTGCCCTCACTGCATTCCTTGCCATCGTGCGTCTCTGTGTTATGTATGTTGGTCCTGTACTGATCCAAAGCTTTGTTGATTACACTGCCGGGAAAAGAAGCTCGTCTTATGAAGGATACTATCTTATATTGATTCTTCTGGTAGCGAAGTTTGTGGAAGTGTTGACAACTCATCAATTCAACTTCAACTCTCAGAAACTTGGGATGCTCATTCGCTGCACTCTTATCACTTCTTTATACAAGAAGGGTTTAAGGTTAACATGCTCTGCTCGTCAGGCTCATGGTGTTGGACAGATTGTGAATTACATGGCTGTTGATGCTCAACAGCTCTCTGATATGATGTTGCAGCTCCATTCTATTTGGTTGACTCCATTGCAAGTTTCAGTCGCCTTGGTGCTTTTGTTTAGGTACCTTGGGGTTGCAATAGTCACTTCAGTGCTCGGACTTCTCGGTGTTCTCGTCTTTGTGATAATGGGAGCTAGAAGGAACAACCGGTTTCAATTCAATGTGATGAAGAATCGTGACAAGAGGATGAAGGCCACCAATGAGATGCTTAATTACATGCGGGTGATCAAGTTCCAGGCGTGGGAAGAACACTTCAATAAAAGAATCCAATCTTTCCGTGAAACCGAGTTCGGGTGGCTAAGCAAATTCTTGTATTCAATCTCGGGAAATATCATAGTGATGTGGTCAACGCCACTATTGATATCCACCCTCACATTTGGGACTGCACTTTTATTAGGAGTGAAACTTGATGCAGGGCTTGTGTTCACGACAACAACAATCTTCAAGATCTTGCAGGAGCCAATTAGGAACTTCCCGCAGTCCATGATCTCGCTTTCACAAGCAATGATTTCATTGGAGAGATTGGATACGTACATGATGAGCAAGGAATTGGTAGATTCATCGGTGGAGAGACAGGAGGGATGTGATGGTAGAATTGCGGTGGAAGTTAAAAACGGGGTGTTTAGCTGGGATGATGAGAAAGGAGAGGAGGTTCTGAAAAATATTAACTTGGAGGTCAAGAAAGGGGAGCTTACTGCTATAGTCGGGACTGTGGGATCGGGAAAATCTTCTCTTTTATCTTCGATTCTCGGTGAGATGCACAAAATATCAGGAAAGGTATAAAGTCTGGGATCCAAGTTTATCTTTTCCCCTCCCCTTCATTGATATATGCAACTGTGAATACTTGAATAAGATCAGCATAACAATGCAAAAGATAAGGAATTGTTGTTAAATACTGTTCTTGTTGTTTCCATGACAGGTTAAGCTTTGTGGTTCAACTGCATATGTAGCTCAAACATCCTGGATTCAGAATGGGACAATTCAAGAGAACATACTATTTGGTCTGCCGATGAATGGGGAGAAATACAAGGAAGTTGTAAGGGTTTGTTGTTTGGAGAAAGATTTGGAAATGATGGAGTTTGGTGATCAAACTGAAATCGGTGAACGTGGGATTAACCTCAGCGGTGGCCAGAAGCAACGAATACAACTCGCAAGAGCTGTTTACCAAGATTGTGACATCTACCTTCTCGATGATGTCTTTAGTGCCGTTGATGCTCATACAGGGACAGACATATTTAAGGTAATATTGTTGTCTGATTCATTTCAAGCTATGCAATTGTTGAAAAGAAATGATCCATCATCTATGTTTAAATAAAAGAAGAGCAACATAGTCATTTATGAAAGCTTGATATGTTGTTTATTTTGTATGCTTTTTATCTTTAGGAATGTGTGAGAGGAGCTCTCAAGGGGAAGACTATCTTGCTTGTAACCCATCAAGTGGACTTCTTGCACAATGTTGATCTCATCTTGGTAAGTAGAATATGTATTTTTGTTTCTTGAAAAAGACACAGGCCTGCATGTGCACTCGTATAAGAGTATCGGCGATTCTAAAATGTTTGTGTAAATTCTAGGTGATGCGAGAAGGGATGATAGTACAGTTGGGGAAGTATAATAATCTACTCAACTCTGGCTTGGATTTTGGAGCTCTGGTAGCTGCACATGAAACGGCTATGGAACTTGTAGAAGCAGGCAACAACATGCCTGGTGAAAATTCCAACAAGACATCCAAACCTTCTCAAGGTGTTTCCAACCTTGGGGAAGCAAATGGTGAGTCTCAAGACAAGGAAAAATCCAGTAAGGGGGATTCTAAGCTAATCAAAGATGAAGAAAGGGAAACTGGTAAAGTCGGCTTGCATGTGTACAAAATGTACTGCACTGAGGCTTTTGGCTGGTGGGGTGTGGCTGCAGTTCTGTTAATGTCACTGTCATGGCAAGGTTCTCAAATGGCCGCTGATTATTGGCTTTCATACGAAACTTCAGCCGAACGAGCTCTTTCATTCAACCCCTCAGTATTTATTTCTGTTTATGGCATTATCGCAGCCGTGTCTGTCGTGTTGATAATGTTCAGGGCATTTTTTGTTACACTCATGGGGCTGAAGACAGCACAAATCTTTTTCGGGCAAATCCTTCAAAGCATCTTGCATGCCCCTATGTCCTTTTTCGATACCACACCTTCAGGAAGAATTTTAAGTCGGGTAAGGGTTTTGAAGTCTAAATTTTGACACTTTCACTTCGTCGCATATCTGTATATCATCTGTCATTTATATATTATTGGTAGAAACAATTGGAATCATAATTCCAGGAAAAGTGACCAGATATCTTGGTATCTTAGGACTAATAGATTCCTCTTTTTATAACCAACAGGCATCAACTGATCAGACCAATGTTGATATATTTGTTCCGTTTGTCATGGGGCTTACTGTTGCTATGTACATTACACTGCTCAGTATCTTCATAATCACTTGTCAATATGCCTGGCCAACAATATTCTTGATAATTCCTCTTGGTTGGCTGAATTTCTGGTATCGGGTATGTGTCTTACATGCAAATTTAAAGAATTCTTTTCGCACCAAGTCATGTTAAATCTTAAACTTTTGCATGGAGATCTAGTTTCTTTCTTGATACCTGGAACAACAGTTTGTTTATCTGCTGATTCTGCTTAGGTCATTTGATGATATTCCTTTTTCTTGAATACAGGGGTACTACCTTGCATCATCTCGAGAATTAACTCGTCTTGACTCGATCACAAAAGCACCTGTCATTCATCACTTCTCAGAAAGCATCTCCGGAGTTATGACAATCCGTGCATTCAGAAAGGAGGATAGTTTTTGTCAGGAAAATATTAACAGAGTTAATTCCAATTTACGCATGGATTTCCACAACAACGGATCCAATGAATGGTTAGGCTTCCGATTGGAACTTATCGGGAGTGTAGTCCTCTGCCTTTCTACCTTGTTTATGATCATGTTACCTAGCAGCATTGTCAAGCCAGGTAATCTCAACTCTTCATGATTTCCTTCTTGAAACACAATGAATTTGATCTCTTGAACATATGTTATGGTCCTGATACCATGCTTTATCATAAAGCAGCTGAATGAACACTGGCTTGCCACTTTATACACCAAATCTTTTATCTGTAGCACTTGCTTGTGATCATCTGATGATATCATGTGGCCTGGCTCAGTTCAGCCGAAGGCCGGCGAAAAATCATTTGATACACGTTATATATGTGCATTGGCCTAGTGCCATCAAAGCATAAGAATGTTCGAAAAAATTTGACTGTTTTTGTATAATGCAGAGAATGTTGGGTTATCTCTATCGTATGGTTTGTCCCTCAACGGTGTATTGTTCTGGGCCATATATATGAGTTGCTTCGTGGAAAACAGGATGGTTTCTGTTGAAAGAATAAAGCAATTTTCCAGGCTTGAGCCAGAAGCAGCATGGCATATTGAAAATCGTCTCCTCCCTCCGAATTGGCCTGCCCAAGGCAATGTTGAGCTCAAAGACATACAGGTAACTTTGCTCTTACACTTTTTCTTTCTTTAACGTCTTTCGAACTACATGCTTTGCCGGAGTTGATTATCAGTTCTTTAACTGGACCACACTACTACTAACAATTTTGGTTAACAGGTTAGATACCGTCCAAGCACGCCTCTTGTACTTAAAGGTATTTCTCTGAGCATTAATGGTGGTGAAAAGGTTGGTGTTGTTGGTCGGACTGGGAGTGGCAAGTCGACTTTAATCCAAGTTTTCTTCAGACTGGTTGAGCCAACAGGAGGGAAAATCATTATTGATGGCATAGATATCTGCATGCTAGGACTTCATGATCTTAGGTCACGCTTCGGGATCATCCCTCAAGAACCTGTCCTTTTTGAAGGAACTGTTAGAAGTAACATTGATCCTGTAGGACAATATTCAGATGAAGAGATATGGAAGGTAAACATGTTGTTCCAACAACAATATGAACCATTTTAGTCCATACTAGCTTATTTGTAGATATTTCTTCTCACTAGAGAAGTTCATTGTTTTTTGTAGAGTCTTGAACGCTGCCAACTTAAAGATGTGGTTGCTTCAAAGCCAGATAAACTCGATTCTATAGGTAAGTGACTATCAACATGTTCGGAGTCTAGTCATCGAAATAGTGCCTAACCAAAGACATTTTACTTACCAGTGGCTGACAATGGCGATAATTGGAGCGTGGGACAAAGGCAACTTCTGTGTTTGGGGAGAGTTATGCTTAAGCACAGCAGGCTTTTGTTCATGGACGAAGCAACTGCATCTGTCGATTCGCAGACTGATGCCATAATCCAAAAGATCATCAGGGAAGACTTTGCCGCCTGCACAATCATCAGCATTGCACACAGAATACCAACAGTCATGGATTGTGATAGGGTCTTAGTCGTCGACGCAGGTGCATCGTCTTTCTTTCTCTTACCTTTTTCACTCTCTACTCATTAGCCTGAAAGCATTCATGGGTACAGTTTGTCACATGAATTCTACATCTAATGCCTCTGTTTTTCAATAACACAGGAAAGGCTAAAGAATTCGACTCCCCGTCACACTTGCTCGAAAGGCCGACACTCTTTGCAGCATTGGTTCAAGAATATGCCAACCGCTCCTCTGGACTATAACCAAATCTTGCGACAGATTTTTCAGACTCCCAGCACCTAAAATCCCATAGGTGAGTATTTTTTATGTACCAAAGGTGACATTCAAGTGCTACAGCTGCTAATTAACCTAGTATACTTTCAGCTATGGGGAATGTTCTATATGAAAATGTACTCATTTGCATGGATTTCTCTATATTGGATTATTGCTCCTTGGTCAGTGAACAGGAAATATTACTAAACTAAAAATGAACATCATGGTACGATTCATTTACAAATTAATTACATCAATAGAGAAGCATTGTAATAACTAAAGCGAAAGTTGGATTTACAGAGATGGGTAAATTGCATAAATAATCCCCCGACAACAGGGTAAAATTTTGTTCAGTCCTACCATTATGGAGAAAACTTGGGTTGTCTTCTTAATTTCGGATCATCCAAATTGACATAGTACAATCCGAAACTCGATCAATAACCACTTACCAACTCTAGCACATCTAGGAACCATCATGTGAAGTACCGGCCTCTTGTATCAGATCCATTCCTTTTAACAGTTTTAAGAAAGGATTAACAAGTCATGTTGTGATCATATTTGCATTTTGCATATCTAATGAAAATGCAGCTGCCTAGCCCCAGACAATGGTCTAAATAGGTGTTACCTTATTGCATCCATCGTGCTCCCGATGTATGTTTGCATATATTCCGCTCTCGATGTGTCTGCTAAGGTTAAATTGCGCTTGGTTCTCTGATCTGCCAACACATCAGGCTCACTGGTTAGATGAACATGTTCACATCATCACATGTGCTTTTGTGAGAGAGAAATAAAGAGAGACATACCATTTTCGACAATGCTTGCTTGATATGCTCCAGCACTCCCTGCTGGCCCCCAGGTAATATAGGGTACTGAGAAAGGAAACAGATTTACCAAACATAGCCCCAAGGTGAAACAAAACTTAGTAATAACAATATCTTACAACTTACCTCATAGTCACGAAGATTTCACCCATGTCTGCCGCAAACAGATTGAATTCATTAGTGTTTACCTTATTGAATCAGCTCAGACATTTAAGAAATTAATATCAGACGAATCGTTGCAAGAAGTGAATCAAATT
Organism: Abelmoschus esculentus; assembly: GCA_035048815.1. Lineage (NCBI taxonomy): Eukaryota > Viridiplantae > Streptophyta > Magnoliopsida > Malvales > Malvaceae > Abelmoschus > Abelmoschus esculentus. Next base: position 14,363,502 of record JAUCBN010000031.1, read on the forward strand.
TAGCAGGAATATGTTCAAAACGTACTCATTATCTTTGCAGCTATATCCATGTAGTAGTCTATTTCATTAACAGACTGTCAGGGTCATCTTGGACATATAATGTTGTGTAATGTACACCTCCAAAGAACCTGTAATACCCAAAAAAACCGGGTTAGTAAATGATTCGAATAAGTAATAAATTAAAATGAATTATGTGTGTGTTTAGATTGAAAATAAGGGCTTAATTGAATTAAAAAGGAATAAGAAGATTGCATGGTAAAATAGAATTCCCAAGACTACCCATTGTAATAAACCAAACCTAGAATATTAAAAGGGGGCAAAAGAGTCATTTCACCTCCAAATATTAGGAAACAAAATCAGCCAAATTTTCTCTTCTTCCTCCCCATTTCACGTGAACACAAAAGGGAGGGGAAGAGAGAAAATTTTATGGGAGCTTAGAGAGAAAGCTTGGGAACCATGCATGTTGAGCAAATTCACTAGGGAAATCGAATCTAAACGGCTTGGTAAGTTATTCTTTCCATAATCGAAACGTTGTAAGCTAAATTCATGGATTTCGAATGTTCTTATGATGTTTTCTAAGTTAAAATTTGGCTAATAAAAACTTGATTTAGGGATTTAAATTGCTTGGGTTTAGTTTTAGAAGCATGAACAATGGATTGAAGAGTTTGGAAATTGTGGGTATTTGTAAATGGGTTGATTTTGATAAATTGATTTGATGATGAAATTGGGGATTAGATGATGATGGTTTCATGCTGGAAATTTATGTGAATGTTGGGAAATTAGGAATTAAATTAATGAAATTGAAATTTGCCAAAAATGCCTAGAAACACAATTTTAAGTAGCCATCTTTGAGAAATTCCCTAGGTCTCGTATAAAGGAGTTAGGAGCTGAAATTTTGCAGAAAGATACTCCAATATACCTAATTTAAGGGAAAATTTACGGAACCTCAATCCAAGTTCGGTAGAAAAAGATATAAGCGTTTCCGTAAGGGCTGTCCGAACAGTCCCAGTTCTGGACAGATCTGATTCGAACGAAATCTGGAGCTGATTGAATAAGAATTAAAATATAAGGTTAATTGGTCCTTGTAGAGGATTCTTCTAGCTTTCCAAAGAGGTAAAATGGACTAAAATCGGATATCGGAGCTATGAGATATGATCGAATTACGGAAGGGTAGCAAAATTGTCCGTAATGCATAAATGCACATGTTTATCCTTGTTAAGACTAAGATTATTTGGATTAGATGATGGAATGTATTCTAATAGATATTATATGTGTATGAATTGTTAGAGAATACAAGGGAGGAGGATATCGAGGAAGAACAAAGGCTCGAGCAAACTCGAAAGAGGGGCAAGGGGATCGCGATTTACAACCCCTAAATAGCTCGGAATTAACTGTGAGTGTGGCAAACCTTAGGGTTAGGACCTAGGGTCCTAACCATCTATTTGTTTACTTGATTCAATTTTATTATGTAAATGGACTAAATTATATTTGGTACAAGGGAAGGAGGCTAATGTTAATGAATTGTTTGATATGATATGTTTGTTAAATTGTTAGTACTAGCCTAGAACATATGCATAGCTCGGAAATGCCGAGGTAAGTATGGCACGCGGCTAAGGATGTCAGGTACGCGAATCATGCATGAAACATGTATAAATAGTGATATGAGCTTTGACTTGATAACATGATATGCATGTTTATATGTACACATGATGTGAATGAAATGATAGAAGCATGATAATTGCCTTTGTATTAGCATGCATTAACTACTTGCTTTTGATATTGTGAACTTGGTTACATGAATTGGATAATGAATAATGAATATTGAAAACGATATTGAACTGGTCATAGGTAGTACGGTATGCCTAGGGTCTTGAGCTCATGGTTAGTGCTACGACACTCTTGTTTAGTACTTCGGTACTCTTGTTTGGTACTGTGGGTACCGTGATTTTTGGTGGTTAGTCACCAATTGTTAGATACCGTGGATATCTCTTGTTAGTACCTTTGTGGTACTCTTGTTAGTGTCTTTATGGTACTCTTGTTAGTGTCTTCGTGACACTCTTGTTGACTCGCTTACCTAGTCCTACTATACCAAGGCATTAAACGAACTTAATTGAAAGATTAAAAGGATTAAATGTAAACTATATGTATATGTAGCGACTTGAGGAGCATTGATACTTGGTCATGTCTTGATATAGATTATCGAATGTAATTGATGCTATAAGTAGCACTTGAAAGTGAAATGGTTATTGATATTGGAAATGAACATTTGGCTATAAGTAGCCATTGAAATGAAATGTTTATTGAAAACTTGAAATTGGAAATTGATTAATGTACAATATGCTTTGATTACATGTTAGATATTGCTTTGCATATAGAATATGAAATTGAATAGTGTGCTAGACTTGAAATTGTTATGAGAAGCATGTCAATCTTGTATACTGTTTGATGTAATGCCATGGATTGACTTATTGGTTATATTGAAGCATGTCACCTTTGATGCTATATACTTGATATAATGTTGGACTTGAGCATGCTATTTGTTATGTTTTATATGTCTAATATGGTTAGACTAGGGCTACCTCACTAAGTACTTCATAGTACTTACCACTCGTTTCCTCCTTCCCATTAACAGGTTATCGAGTTAAGGAGCTAGATCGAGATTGAATCGAGCAAGGACACCAAGCGAGCAACGTATGGTATTTTGTATTTTTGTCTAACTCCTAGATCATGGTGGCATAGTACTCGTATGTGAATTAGCTTATGCATTTTGGTTAATTGTTTAAGGTTTGTATATATATATATATATATGGTCGTATGAGCCTTGGTGTGTAAGCCATAAGGCATGACATTCATAGTTGGCTAGCCTTGCATAGTTTGAGTTAGGCTATGCTTTACGTATTTTGGATTTAGTTTCATGATTTGCTTGGAGGGTTATTCATGATGGCATGCAATGATAGGAAGCAAAGTGTGTTGGTATGAACCCATTAGAACCGTGCCATGCTTATGATAGTTACCATGGTGAAAGTGCATGACATAATTATAATTTGAATGTTTATGGATATGAATACTAGCCTGAAAAATGATTTGGTTAAAATGTAAAGACTTAACAATTGTTACATGACACAAAAGCATGTATTTTGGTCCCTTGAGGCTTAGATGTGTATTAGGACCATATAGGTGGTTTTTGGATAGGGTCTAAGTGTTTAAAAGCTTGAAATCTACCAATTTCGAGCAGGGGTATCGATACCACTTACAGGGGTATCGATACCACCCTTGGCAGATTCAAAATGGCATCGAAGCTTGGTTCGATGCCAAGCTTCATTAAAATCTTCCTGGTTCGATGCTAGTATCGAGCCAGGCCATTATTGCCTTAAGTCATTGAGTCTTTGGAATAGACTAGCATCGGTACCTGGTTCGATACTAGGAGTTCCAGTAACGAAATAACATTGATACCAGTATCGAACCAGGCTACTCATCTTTAGTCAACAAGTCAACGAGGAAGACTAGCATCGATACATGGTTCGATGCTAGGGCTTTTAGAATCGAAATTGCATCGATACCTGTTTTGAACTAGGCTCCCCAGCCATGGTCAACGGGTCAACATAGTTGAACTATATCGAACTAGGGTTCGATACCCCCGTTCCGATACCCCTCTATAGGGAGTATCGATACCCCTAGTTAATTTTGGTTTAACTTGAAAAATGGAAATTAGCTTAATCAATAAGAGTATGTTAATGATAATTAAATGAATAAAATTTGGCTAGATGTTTTGATTAAGCTCAATCGAAATTGTAATTGATAGATAAACGGAAATTTAGGAATCGAATTGGTAAATTGAATAAAGTACGAAAAAGTTTTAAATTATTCTCAAATCTAATAAGTGTTACAAGATTTTGACTCGTTCAGTTATACAAATGAATAGAAATGTCTTACAATTAAATACAAATTCGGTTTAACTACGAGTTGAATTGTCCGATCGACACCTCCGTCTCCTAACCCTGGGCGAAGGTGTCACAGAACCAAACGAACCCTTAACAAGTTCAGATTCGTACTCGATACAGGTAGGAATTCTGGAGCCAACCAATTTCTTCATCGTGTCAGGATAATCTCCAAACACCAATGGACTCGCAATCCTAAAGCATAAAACAAACACATTTTTACTAGGCATTTACTAATATGCATGCTTTCTTATAAACGCCTTAAGTATGATACTTACCAACCAATAAAGAAGTCATTCAATCCTTGAGCTGCCATGGCATAATCTGTTGAGCTTGTCTTAGGAACAGCCCCAAATGTATATATGTTAATAACTATTAATCCTTTTCTGCTTTTCCTGCATTAAAAATGGGATATAATAATGAAATGTTAGAGCAGCAAGCAGAAGACCTTGTAGCTAGAGTCGATGCGAGTGGAAGAAGTACAAAGATAGAAGAAAAAGGAAGTTTGAATGATAGTTGACATGAAAACTTTGGATGTTACTTGACACTTTCTCTTGTATAACCTTGCAGCAGATGCGTGTGCTAATAATATATTATGATTATGAACAACTATGTATGGCTCGGATGAGGAGTTTATTCCGAAAGAAGGAGAGCAACACTTACGAGGAATGAGTCCCTGATCATAACCTTCAAGGGCATAGACGTTTAGCTCATTCACAGTAATCCAATATGAAACAATGTCCCTAAATTCTCTAAAGCACGCATCGGCATAAGCTGTGAAGTCCTTTCTGCATCAACATTAGGATGATTCGATCATATTCATGGACAGCTACTGTGACTAATATGCAGAAAACTTAAAGTGTTTATTAAAAAGATAAGATCACAAAACATTAGATATAATATAGATAGAATCCTGAGCGGAAAATACCAACGTGGGTGAAAGTATCCCAAATGCTAGGAGCCCTCCCATCTAGGCTTGCTGTTCCTTCCACCTTGAATATGTTCACATCATCATCATTAATGCAACGTGGATAAATAACAAAGTGAAGTTGTGAGAAACCGACGCAGTGGTGGCAGAACCGAAGACGAAGCCTGGTGGGGGGAAGTCATGTGTGTTGTATTTGTCATCGCCGGCTCCCATATTTAGCAGATTGAGAATGTCCAACATATCAGTTTCATCTCTTTTTCTTTTCTTCTACTCTTGAATGAATGTCTCAGGCCTCAGTTCGTCTTCGTTTCTGGAGAATCCAGTAGATGATACGGTATATCCCAACACTCTTGAGGGAACTTCTCAGTTTTCAGAGTTGAGTGTAAAATAATTTTCAAACTTTTTTAAAAAATATATAAAAAAAACAAATTTATTTAATGATTAATAAATATCTATTTTTTAAAATTTTAGATTCATTCTTTCGTAAGTGCATTTGTTTTCATCACTTTTCGTTCCATCAGAATCTCTCTTTAAAGAAAGAGAGGTGAGGCATAAGAAAGAAAAAGTATATCATGTCAAGGTGTATAGTTGGACGGAGATGAGCCAAAAATTTAATCGGTTATCAAGTTAAAATTCATAGCAATATAACATTCTCATTTATAATAGAAACTAATATCATGTTTATAATTATTATAGTAAATCTATATATCATTAGGTTGATAAATTAAAATATAATTTAAATTAGTATAATATAATATCTAAAAAAATACCTTTTTAACAATAATACCGTACTTTTAAAACAATATCAAAAGAACCCTAAACCATCAAAACATATTTTAAAGTGCCAAAAGAAAGTATGTAACAATCTAGTTAAAATAACACACCCAACATCACATGTTCTAAATATAGACATATGAAATCCAGCATAGTTGACACAATTCTAATTTCTAATTAGTTTATCTGAAACTAAAAGTAGGTAGGTAGGTAGGTAGGTAGGTAGGTAGGCATCTTCTCCAGCTTCTGAGACATCTGCAACAGCTTCTTACCTGTCAAAGGAAACATGGGGCAGGTTCCAGTGAATTTGTAGGAGTCAAAATTGGACATAAAATGGGTAAAACCATTGTTAAAGATACCGAGTATCAACTGACAAAATATACCAATCAAAGACGATAGAGAGGCTTCAGATCAAGACCCGGATAAACTCTTGCTCCTGCTCCTACTCCTACTCCTACTCGGGCTCCTGCTAATGCTGCGTCTTTTGGGACTCTTACTCCTTCCTTTTTGGATCTGCGGACAAACCAGTAAATATAGTGGAATACATATAAACAATAATATGCATTAAAAGGAGGGAATTGCAAGCACAATGGGACATAACCAGTATTTCAAAAAGATGAGGGAGAAGCAGGTTGGATTTCAAAAACTTAAAAAGTATTAGAAGAGACAACTTACAGAAGGCAAAGGAGATCTGGACCTTGATGGAGATCTGCAAAAGTTCCAGAAAGAATACAAGTTTAAAAACCAAAACGCTCCGTTTAACAACTTTCTTGTCCAAGAGCCTTGATGCTACTTCCACATCAGAATCATCGTAAAGGAAAGGAGTAAAAAAGTAAAGCATAAAACTTCAGCAGATAAGCAGGAAATAAAGAGGCTAGCTCACAAACCTGCCTACATGATTAAAGATACCTAGTCTAATAAAATAAAATTCTTAAAAGAATTAATTTTTCATATTCCAACACCAGTGTATAGAGAATGAGCATGCTCCCCTATTATTGCAATTCCCAGGTAATCCACTTAGCATATCCTATTAGCTTGGCAATATCCGGAGCTGAAATTGACAGTGGAATATTTCTAGCGCTCAATGATGCTGAGCTGCAAATCCCAGAGCATTTACTTCACTAAATCCAGTTCCACTATTGCAATTCCTTGTAAAGAAATCCAGCTTTATTATCGCAGTCCATTGTCTCCTTTGTTCCCAATCTAGCACCCATGGACATTTATGATGCTATGTATATTAGACAAGGGGCCATGAAGGTTTTAAAGTTTCCCATCTAAAAAATAGCATACCTCTGCAACCAAACGAGTTGCATGCAATTGAACCATATTCCCACAAGATCCCAATATGCAATCCCCAATTTGCTGCATATATCCATATCTAAAAACACAGATAAGACAATTTTCATATGACAACATGAAAAGAAATGGGTGTAGTTCATAGGGGGATACAGTCCAAAACCAATTTCTCAGATAACCCATCTTCTAGATGAAGGGAACATGTAACTTGAAAGCACAAGTTATATAAACAAATCACAAGAATACCTAATAGCATTATCCTTGTTACAACATAGGCATAACCAATTTGAACTAAGAAACAACAATACCTTGACAAAGAGCGAGACCTTGATGCAGAGCGGGAGCGAGGAGACTTCGATCTGCACTTTACAGGAGACTTGCGCGAAGACTTTGCTCTTGGAGATTTGCTGTTTTACACTTGCAAGGTTAACAAGCATCGTCTAACGAATAAATAAGTTTTATATGCCATAAGATTAAAGAACAACCTGCGGCTCCTGCTTCGGCTATAGCTGCGACCACGGCTTCGGCTTCGACTTCTTGAGAGAGATCGGCCACGACTAGGGCTTCTGGAGAAATCCCGCTTAGAATCATATTCCTTAACCTAAAGGAAATAAGTCTAGTAAGCAAAATGAAATGTAATAAAAGCTAATAGAGGGAAATAACAAACATGTCAACTAAGTTTGAATGCCAAACATATATTAATTGAAAAATGAATCATCTTCCTTCCATTTCTAGAAGACTAGGTTAAGATCATATACCCGAACGTATGCCCGAGAAAATGCATTACGAAACTCAGAGTCGTCAAGTTTCTTAATCTGCGGCAAAGAAAGACGATATTTTGCACATATTACTCCATGACGTTAAGTTAAATAAGATCTTCCAGGCTACCAATAAGTTTTGAAGGAAAAAAAAGGTAACTTACAGCATACTTCATATCATCATAGTTGGTGTAGTCCACAATCCCTGTAGTTCCTGCAAAACCAAAAAATACTTATGTGTAAACCTGAAGTTATACTGTCTTGACCCAAACAATTGTTTTGATCAATTCAAATAAAAATTTACCAATTTTAACCAAACTCTTATAAAAGCTAATCGGCAAGTCAATAACCATAGTGTCTTACCACTACCATCACGGAAAACTTGGGAAAAACAAACATCCCCTGCTCGACGCATGTGATCCTGATAGAAAACAGGTTATGCAAGAATGATTAGTTTTTTCACTTCTCTTTTCATCATCATGATATCTGGTTTTCTTTTTGTGTGTGGTGGTAGGAGGGGTAAAATGTAAAAAAAAAAAAAAAACTTTTACCTTGAGGTCCTGCCATGAAGCAGACGATGGCAATCCTGTAATTAACACTGCACATCGTAGCAATCAAGACAAATCCTAATCAGTCTACTTGTATATAACAAAGGACTAATAAGGGCAACAAAAAGATTCAAACCACGAAATTCAGAACGCCTAGATGGTCCGCGTCCACGCCCACTACTATGACTGCTGTGACGGTCCAAGGATGAACGCCCGCGACCACCATGAGCAAGTTCAACCTGTAAATAAAAAAATCATTAAAAGATGGCCAATAATGCCAACCTAAACATGCAAGAAAGAGCAACTAACCCGTAGACGATGTCCTCCAAAATCATAGCCATCACGACCACGAATGGCATCTTCAGCATCTCGAGCTTCTTCAAACTAAAAATGAAAAAAAGGGTTAAAATGAATAAAACCTTAAAACAGTTGTATCCCCTTAAAAAAAATGAACAACAAAAGAAAAGCCAACACCTTTAACTCACCTCAACAAATGCATAACCTGGAGGCCTTGGTGGAATCTTCAGGTCAATTTGGGCTATAGGACCATACTGCCACAAAAAAAACATAAAGAAGAGTACAAGCTGAGATTTTACCCATTGGTCTAAGAAAAGCATGCTAAGAATCATTCAAACACGTATCAAATAGACTAAACTCGATGGTAGTAACTGTGATTCACTGCATGTATTTAAAATAGCAAACCTTCAAGGATATCACAAGTAGAAGTATGGGTACAAGGTTTTTTAAAGAGGCCCATATCTTTGTTTTTGCTTTTGTATGAATCTAACTAATAAAATCATACAAAACTTCCTTTCAAAAAAAACAAAAACAAAGTACATTTAGGTTTTCTTCAGATGTCAAGGAATAAGATGGCATTAGTGGAAACAAGAACGACAACTTTTGCTCTCATCAATTTTCTTTTTCTGTATACCTGATTTGGCAATCTAAATAAACCCGGAAGAGTTAATCCTAAGCAACGAGTTCAAACCACAAATTCGCTTATATTTGTGAGTCCAAAGATGCAATTTAAAAACTCTGTTTGCCCCCAACCCAATTTACTACCACTAAAAAGCTTTCATGTAGCCAAATACAATTAAGAGCTAAAAGGAGAAATTGCAAAGAGGATTTAAAAACAAAACAAAAAACTGAAAGGTTATTAACCTTGTAAAACAAATCTTCCACTTCCCTCTCGCGAACATCACCAGGAAGATTCCCAACGTAAAGAGTCCTGCTGGAACGGCTACTCATCTTTTCACTTTCCTGGGGGAATTAAAAGAAAGAGTTCAATCAGCAATTAAGTAAAAAAGAGAAAGATGTAACGATGTAGTGATTGAATTAGGGAATTAGGGCTTTTACCTGCGTGAAGGCAGACTGCTCCGAGATAACGAGGCGGAGATTTCGAAAGGTAACTTTCTTAGGGTTTCGAAGTTAGATGGAGAATAGAGAGAAGGGTTAATTAGGCGAAAAATCAATAAAACAATGTGGGATAGGATAGGGTGTGGCGGCTTATATATAATACTTGTTGCACGCTGTATATAGTATTTAAATCTAACGGCGTCAAGTTTACGATGATACAATCTTGTTTCTTGACCTTTGACCTTGCAACTGTGTGGATATCGTGAAAATAAATGCTGACGTGTATACCACCGCGAGTTTGCGGGACTGAATTTTGTCACGTAAAACCATAGGCCCGTTAAATAAATAATTATAAAATCAAGAATTTTATCTAACTTAAAATAAAAGATAAAGATAAATATTATCGATAGATGATAAAAGATAAAATTATTAATAAATAATATAAAATATATATTATAATAATATACGTTATATTATGGTAATTATCATAACTTAATAACATATAGTTAAATTTAATTTGAGGGTTTGAAATAAAAAGATTAATAGAATAATAAAAAATATTATATTGATTCGAAGTGATGTCATATTCAACCCTAATAAAAAATCAAATAAAAAAAATCAAACGATGAAAAAAAAATATATGAAAACAATATATATTAAAAGATAAAGTAAATCGTGTCATAATAATATAATTATTTATTAAAATAAAAATAAATATAACCTTTATAACAATCATATTATTAAAAAATAATTAATCAATTAATATATAATATTTATCATTTACAACGGAGTAAAAATCTTAGTATCGGATTTTCCTTCATCTTTTTTTATTCAAGTTTTAATTCAATAAAAAGTCATACTTTAACCTAGTTCATCCTCATTAAACCATAAAACAATAATATATTTTTATCATTATGCTGTATTTAACTTTAAAAATTAAAAGTTTAAATCAGAAAAAAATAAAAACTATATATATATAGCAAAAGTAGATGAATATTCAAACAAAATAATAATTAAATATGCTAATATTAATATACGGGTGATTAATATTAATATACTGGTGATGAATATTCAAAACTAATTGTCACAATTATTCATCTTACCTATTATATTTATAAGTATTTAATATAAAGTCAAATAATCAAAATATCACTCTGACATCAATTATTACAGAAAGAAAATAGTATTATAACGGTATTCAATTAATTTGCCGAAAAAACAATGCGAGTGATTTTTGGAAAATATATGAATTTCTGGCCAATATCTACTTCGTTGAAGGTTGATGCGTGGTGGGCCATCAAATCAATGTATGGATTATCCGTGTTTACAGAAATATATGAATTCCCAATCAGATCGTCTGGATTTGAGCCTTGAACCCAAAGTAAAACTCCCGATTCGAATCCAGAAAGCTGAAATCTTTGTAAATTCTAAGCTTTGCAATCGTGAAAAGTTTTGAATCCAAAGCCAATGGAACCTTGAAAAATCCATTGTGTCATTCCATGTCACACAAGGCTCTAGACTCGCGCCATTCATGGAAACCTTTCCACCTCGGCGCATCCCTTCTCCCAAAACGCTATTCCACTGATGGCTTCCTCTCCAAGCGTCCTTGCCTCACCGATCGCACTACTTCTTTCTCCATCGACCTCTCCAAACTAACCCTCCTCGGATGCGTGTTGGGGACGGACTCCAGTGGGGAGCTGTTTGGGAATGTTGGGGATGCGTGTTGGGCCTCGGATGTAAGCGAGGCCCGGAATCCCAGAAGAGAAAGCGGAGAGAAGGAGAGTTTAGGCGGCGTTGGGGCGCAACTTGGGGGCATTGATGCCCAAGGGAGTGAATCTGGGTATGGGAGATTTGGAGTGAGCCTGGGTACCGTGTGGATGTAGAGTTTAGGTATGGAGATGAGGTTGACGAGGAAGAAGAGGAAACTCCGTTGTTGTTTTGGGGACATCACTTTGGAGGTACTGCTTGCTAATTATTATTGTTATTTGATAACTTTGATGCTTAAATTTTACTTCTTTATATGTTTCTGGGACTTGTTTTGTTTGTTAATGTTAATTTGAGAATGCTAATCCGAGAATGTATACCGATTTTAGATCAATTAAGTATGAAAGATGGTTAATTTAGGTTCCTAAGGACAATAGTTTACAGGTGGGATAATATAGGTTTCTTTGTTCTTATGTCAGACAAAATTATCATGCAACTTGGTAGCATTGTAGTCTGTGTTAAGGCAATTTGAGTATCAAATCAGACAACTTGAGTTTTGGTCTTGTATCCTTGTTAGAGAGCAACTGATGTGGCTTGAGTGGCAATGCAGCACAATATTACTACTGGCAGAATTTATGCAACTTTTTGTATACATTTTCTATTCTACTCTTTATCCCCTAAACCCCTAAACAATACTCTCCCAAGGCGACATTACGGACCCAGGTCGAAGTCACAAACTCCTGGAGTCTTCAGCAGCAACAGTGTCAACTGAGCTAGTACTTTGTCTGCAGATGTTACTTCCACATATAATTATAGGTTATAACCCTGTCTCATAAATCATAAAATTTTCCTTCGGGAATTTTGAGCTTATACTTTGCATTCTGGATGTGTTTATACTACAGGATCTATGTTTTTCATTTCTTGATTTAGTTGATATCGTTGTGATTCATAACTTTTTCTCTGTGAATTGGCTTAACTGTCTAGGAAATTACTGCTTTGCCTTAATGTCTCTTTCCCTTTTTTTCGATTGTGTGTTGTTTCATCAACTGGATGTGTTTTTCCTTGCATCAGATGCATGTTCTAAAATGGAGACTGTCGGGGAGAACATGTTCTCTGATCAGAAATCCCATCATAGATGCCGTCGCAAAAAGAATGATTATAGACTGGTTGATTCCCTGAGGTAAATGAATTGAATCCAGTTTTTGAATAATGCCATACGAAAATAACAGATATATTAGTATTATTTTGATGTAAATTACTTAAATATCAACCCATTTTATATGAGTTCGAGTTCCGTACGAAAATGGAATACCTCTTTTGACTATAAAAAAATTATTCAAATGTTAGATCCAGTGTGTCTGAAGAACACAAGTAGTCAACTGTGTTGACAATTCTCCTACTGATATGATATTGTAATCAGTTGGTATTGGGTGGTGTTGGTGTTTGGTTAGTTGATGTTTATTCGTCACATTGTCTCTATAATTTTAGGCACTCTTTTTTCTCGAATTAGGATTAGAGAGGTTTTTTAAGGAGATCTAAGATTCTTCTTTAATTAAAAGACATGCGCTAATTAAATAAATTTCATAATTATTGTCCGGATCAAGAGTGTGTTTTTATATAAAAGTTCTTAGATTTTATTTAAAAAAATATTCAAAAATTTAAAATTATAATGAGTTTATAATCATAATAGCAAATTAAACACTACAATGATTTACGATCACAATCGTAAACTAAACATATAATTTAGACATATATAAATAATTATTGATACAATAAACTAGCTATTAGATAAAACTATTGATACAATAAACTAGCTGTTTGGAATCATACAAGAAAGTTTAAAACCCAACCAAAAGACTCGAACAAAATATAAATACGAATAGATCTAATTGCATCGATAAATAAACCACAAAAGATGATCAAATTACTGAAAGATTACCGACAATTGAAATCAAAGTAGAGCCGACAATTGAAATCAATGTAGAGGGTGTAAGAAAACTATCCATAAACACAAATTATATATTCAAATTCAATTTGAGAATCAAAAACATAAAAGATCAACATCTTAATCGGTTAAGGTGGAATCAAATCCTACTATAAATACATACCAAATAATAAAAATAAATATAAATATAATAACAAAATAAAGAGCATTAACGATCGGCAACCAGTATCAAACTAGTATCATTCTCGATTAAAAATAAAAGTATAAAAAATAAAATTATCAAACCAAAGTATATATTCAATATAGTACCATTTATATATTGTGTACGTACTCATAAAAGAATTTGACCCCCAAAAGTAATCCAAAGTCGAGTGGTGTAGCACATCCGGTTTTGACGTTCCTTCCGGGCAAAAGGAAAATGCGAAGCCATGTGCTATCCAGTTGGTTCCGGCAGAGAGCTAAGACATGGTTTTGGAAGCACACAAATAGAGTGGTCGCATTTTGGGTAGTCATACAATATATTACGGCGGATGTCGGTAACCCGGCTTAGGGTTATTTAAATTTTTTAGAGAGATTCAATTTAAAAGATTAAATATAATCGTAAGCATTATAATTTTTGAAAGAATTTAATTAAATATTAATTTAATAATTTGTTATGGTAAATTTTTTATTAATTTTTAAAATATTAATAATATATCAAAATAGATAAATTCATTGATCGAAATAAAAACTAATTATTAATTCAGCATGCATGCATGGAGAGAGACAAGTTATGCTTGATTTCATGTTGAAAGAATAAGAATCAAAGCCTCCTTGGTTTGTCGGGTGATGGCGTTGGGTCGTACCATTTTCTAAGTTTCAACGTCTAATGCCCGTTATTTTCGACCTAAAAAGGAACTCATCACAAACTATATACGTTAAGACTAGTTTTTGGTAAATATGACAAATAATTTTAATATTTTAAAATATAGAGTATTAAGATATATTTTGAGATCTATAACAAAAATTACAGTGTAAAAAAAAATCGTTATCTATAGATGACGATTTTAGTAAAGATTTTATCTGTAGTTGATGATTTTTCTCTAACTTTGTCTTAAATTGATAAAAAATATTAAAATATTATAAATTAAGGAAAAATTACCACCTATGGTTGATGATGTTTCTTTGCACTATAATTTTTGTTGTACATCTTAAAATAAATCCCAACGCCCCATATTTCAAAAAATTGTTTGGGATTGTATTATTTCTAAAAAAAATTATATGTTAACAAGTTTTTTTCTTTTTATTATATAGACTTCAAAATTTTTCAGAATTATATTACATGATAATAAGAAGGATCAAAAATATATCTTTTTAGAATGTTCTAAATATATATATATATATATATGAGTTACTTTATAAATTACGATAAGAATATCAATCAAGACCAGAGATGAACTCCTAAATTCTCGTATTTTTATATTTTTAATATATATTTTTGATGATCGTCATAATCGTCTCCATTAATTTAAGACTGATTTAGTGTAATCCTTTAATTTTGTATCGTCTCCGTTAATTTATACGTGTTGAGTATAGCTTGATAACTATTTTTTAAATGAATTATTATTTTTATTATATAAATTTCAGTTACCATCGGTCGACCCCGTGTAAGAGTCTAGTCTCCGTCAATTATTATTTTTATAGATTAAATAAAGATAAAATATAAAAATAATATAATTTTTAAAAATAATTTTATTTTGATCTCGGTCGATCAATAAAATTTTATAATATATATTTTAATTATTTTATAATAAAATTTTGTTTTCGCCCCTGTGATCAACAAATGCTTAAATAAAAAGATAATGAAATGGAATATTATTGTGAAGCTTTTAATGACATTATACGTGTATTTAGGTGTTTAGGTTTGTAAGTAACCCATGTCCCGGTTGATGGGTTTGAGCGTTGTGATTTATAGTCGAGGATGTAGGCGGTGACCGTGGTGGTTGATGGGGAGACAACGTGGGAAAGCCTGGAGAGACGCACAGTGCACAACACGTTGCTGAACATGGAATTATACAAACAAACGACGTGAGAGTCAAGACACGGATGACAATGTAATTCGAATTCTATTCAAATCTGATTCGATCTGAAGAAAAAATTCGATCCAAATTCGATTAAAAAAAGTTCGAATTCGAATCCAAAAATAATGTTCGAGTCCTAATAGGAGGTGGATTGGATATGGATATTGCCATGATCCGATCCGAATTTAATCTGAATCCATATCCGATATGAATCTGATCCATATATAAATCCGAATAAAACTATTTAAAATTTTTATATTTAAAAAGTTTGAGTTGTTACTTTAATTTGTTTTATATTGGATTGTAATATTTGTTGAGATTTGTTTGTGTTATAAATTTAAAAATATTTATTTGATAAAAAATATTTTTTTATTTAAAGATATTTATTTGAGTTGTTACTTTAAAAAATAATTGGATTCGGACTTTTGGATTTGGATTTTAGATATTTTATTGGATTGGATTTGGATTTATGTAAATGGACTTGGATTCGGACTTGGATTTTTTTAAAAGTCCGATTATTAATTGGATTGGACTTGGACTTTGTAAAGTCCGATCCATTGCCATCCCTCAAGTACGGTCTATTGGGTCCCACACTTGCACAAACTTATTTACTTGTTTATATCGGTCCGATCTGATCCAACCCAGACCCCTTGAAACATGAATCATTTGTTAAACATATCGTCTTTATTTTTTCAAGAAAAATATTATTTTGAAATTTTAAATGAGACGACATTATTTTCGTAATTATTTTTAAAAAATTAAATATTTTGGTAAAATATATATATTAATTATGCTACAAGTATGATGCCATATCTTTCTCCTTCATCCACCACCTTCTTTTTTGTGCTTACTTGTGTTCAAAGTATGGACGTGAAGGTGTCTACCTTCATCAAAGTGGTTAGCACGTGTAAACAAAGAAAGAAAGAGCAAATAGAATAACATGCCCTAATGCAACCACATAATATTATAATTATAATTATAATTATAATCATAATTATAATTATAATTATAAAAATGGAGAGAGTCTAAAGGACTCAAACTTTAATCCAATAAAGTTGTTTTTTGAGTAAGTTGATGCGATCATTTGATTCCATCTAGAAGAGTTTTGATATAATTACATTATATGTAATGGGGGATTTTATTTGAATATCAGGTTCGATTCGAGTTTATGATGTAAAATATCTAATCAAAGATAATGATATAATTTAATTTATTATAAATATTTAAAAATATTCGTTATAATATTCGCCTCTTTATTTTTTATCTAATTATTTACCTAATTTGTGAATTAAGTGAGATAATTATTATAAAATTACTTTTATATATTTTTTAATTAACTCTCTAATTTATCGAATACAATAAAAAATATTTAATTATATCAGATCAGATTGGAAGCAAGTTTTTACCTTAAATTCCAAGTTGGGTGGTACATCATTAAAATATCGGGTGGGGTTAAAATGAAAGTTTTAAAAATTCAGGTCAAACACTCGTAAAATACTTTAGCAAAATGGCTAAATTATTAAATATGGCTAAATTTAATATTAAAATAATAACATAAGAATATATAAAGTATTAAATATGTAATTATTGCTTTTTACTGTATACACGTCTTTATAAAGCAAAATGGCTAAATGTAATTTAATGCATTAGGAAATAAAATCAAGATTTTACCCATTAAAATGGCTAAATTTACATATTTAATTTAGTAAAATTTTATAATGGGCATCGAACACTGTTGAACACCACTAACGTTGAACACCGTTAAATTAATTAATAAAAATTTAAAATCTTAAGGACTCAATATATAATTAATAAAATAATGATAAACTTAACATATAATTAATAATTGTATGATTAGTCTTTTAGATTTTTATTCTTTATAAATTAATTTAATAATGTTCAACGGTGTTCAACATTAACAATGTTCAGCGGTGTTCGACGCCCGTTGTAGACTTATCCTTTAATTTAATTTTAAAATTTTAAATTGTTTTTTTTTATTGTATCGTAACATAATTATCAGCGTTATAATTGAATATTTATCTTTTAAAAATTATGAGATGATCTTTCAAAATTTTAAATATTTGTAAAAAAATCATAGTTTATTATGTAAATTGTAGATTAAAATAGTTTTAAAGTTTTGTCGATCTAAAATTTTAAGATTAATTTTGTGAATTTTAAAAAAATTTTGAGAAAAAATATAAATTAATAGACTGAAAGAGAATAAGATAAATTTTTTGATATATCGAGTGATCGAAGAAAATGATAATTTCGATACCAATGTGACACATCTGAAGTTATAAGTGTTTATCTTGAGAAAAAAATATAAAATGAAAATATATATATATATGAACGATACATGACTGTTATATAAATAAAAGATAATCTATATTAATATACGTAACTGATATATTACCTTCGTATATTTAATTTAATATATGAATAATTAAAATATAAAGCATTAAAAAATTTAATGACCAGAATAAAAAAATTGTGCCATTAATTCTATAACTTAAACAACTAAAATTATATTAATAAATACTCCATAGTTATATCAGTGAAAAAAATACTAACCAAAACTTTGCAAAAAAGAGAAAAGGAAGGATTTCCAATAATAGAAAAAAATAAAATATATACATTATGATTAAATTTTGTTTTTTAAAATCTATTTTAATTATTAAAATTTTAAAACATTTAATTTATTTCGTAAGTTTTATATATTATTTTTATTATTTTTTAACTTTTTAATACTATTATAATATAAAATAAAAGTTTATAAAAGTTAATGAATAAAATACAATAATCATCACTAAAATTTAATTTTTAATTTATTTAGTCGTTAAAATTTCACATATTATGATATTGTGGTCTATATCATAAGAGTATTATAAAATTAATGAAACGATGATTAAAAACTAATATATAAAATTCAATAAATAAATTAAATATTTTAAAATTTTAATAAATTAAATATATTAAAAAATAAAATTTAAAAATGATATACGTAGGGGTGAGGATTCGATCGAGTCGAGTCAAAAATGTTGAGTTATTCGAGTTGACGAGTCATATTTTACAACTCAAACTTTATTTGAAATTTTTTCGGTTCGAGACGAGTTTAAGGAATTTGAGTCGAGTTTTCGAGTTTCAATAAATATTTTGTTGTAATTACTTATCGTGTCAAAGAATGATTTGATTTCAATTTAATTGACTTTCTCTAATCATACAATATATATAGGAATATTTCTTTATATTTTTATATATTAATGTTTATATATTATAAAAAATTAAGAGATTCGTCTAAAACTTAAAAAATAATCCATTAATTATAAAAAATTTTGAGTTATTCGAATTTTTATTTTATAACTCGAACTTTATTTAAAATTTTTTTGAGTCGAGTCGATAAAATTTTAAGTCAAATTAAAATGAATCGAACATTTTCGCTTCGAATCGAGTTATTCAATTTTTTAAATCGAGTCAAGTTTTGTTTACCCTAAATACACGTATTTAATTTAACAAATAAATAAATAAATGTATCCAAGGAAAGCCAATGGAAAATTTCCTTAACTTTCTCAATTCAAACTCTAAGAAAGAGCCATCCTAAAAGGCATTTTCGTAATATCACCCTTCCACACAGCCATTTATTTATATTTGATCTCCTCTGGTCTTCTTGCATCAAATCTCCTTCTCCTCCCTCATTCCGGTTCTACCGTATCCCTACTCCGCCTCAAACTCGTCGGGACTTAGGCTCCCGGCGATTTACTTTCGAGAATTTGATCTTATAATTGTTTATTCTTTTGAAGGAGAAGAGCGATGGGGTCGGAGCTGATATACAGAGGCCATGAGACCCAGCCTGATTCGGATTCATATTCACCTAAACCGGATAAACAATGGGCCTCCGTCACACGCGCCGCCCGTTACATGCTCCGTGAGCAGCGCCTGCTCTTCGTGTTCGTCGGCATTGCTATAGCCAGTCTGATCTTCACCATCTTCCCAACCTCACATGCTCCGCTCGTTCCCCAGCCAATCCTCGATTCCATCAGCTACTTCCCCATCGACACCCAAAACAAGTTCTCCTACCAACACCGCCACGGGTTCGAGTCGGGCAATCCAGCCGGCAAGGTTCCGTTGGGGCTGAAGCGGAAGGGTCTAAGGATCGTCGTAACGGGTGGGGCCGGGTTCGTAGGGTCACACCTCGTGGACCGTTTGATAGCGAGAGGCGACAGCGTTATCGTGGTCGATAATTTCTTCACCGGACGGAAGGAGAACGTCATGCACCATTTCGGGAACCCGAACTTTGAGCTCATCCGACACGACGTCGTTGAACCTCTACTCTTGGAAGTTGACCAGATCTACCATCTCGCTTGCCCTGCTTCTCCAGTTCATTACAAATTCAATCCCGTCAAAACTATCATATCCTTTTTTACTACTCAGTACAAATTCCTACATGTTTTTTTGGGGTCATATTTGTTCATCGTTTACATTTGTTCCCCCCTTAATTTGAATGTGTTTTTTACAAGACAAATGTGGTCGGAACACTGAACATGTTGGGTCTGGCTAAAAGAGTCGGTGCCAGGTTCTTGTTAACTAGTACCAGTGAAGTCTACGGAGATCCTCTGCAACATCCTCAGAAGGAAACTTACTGGGGCAACGTTAATCCCATCGGTTAGTACTTAGTATTACATTCAATCTGCAGTCGGGTCGGAACACGTATGTTGTCTTGTTTTTGAAGTTGTAATAGTATTTCTGGAATCGGCACTGTACACATTTTTAGATCTTGTCGAGCTTTTCACGCGAAACCCATGATCAGTGGTCTTTTGCCTAACAAATTTTACTTTTTATCCTACGGCACAGTGGCAACTGGCACGTTCTCCAGTTTAGATCTGTTTGTTGTTTTGCCGTTTGTCTCTGCTTAAATTCTGGGAAAGCTTTTGAATTCTTTACATTTTATTCTTCTTTTCTGGAACCAACCAAACATATTCCTTTGAATGTTAAATGACAGGTGTACGAAGCTGTTACGATGAGGGAAAGCGTACTGCTGAAACGTTGACAATGGATTATCACAGAGGAGCCGGCGTTGAGGTTAGCTATCAGCCTAACATGATTCAACTAATTCTTAATCTTAATCAATTAAAAGATTATATAATAGTAAAATGTACTGCTTTCAGGTTAGGATTGCCAGAATCTTCAATACTTACGGTCCTCGTATGTGCATCGACGACGGTAGAGTCGTTAGCAACTTTGTTGCTCAGGTACTCTTTTCTTTCAGAAAAAGATTGTTCCATCATGTGAGTCGAGTTGTTTATTCGAATAATTAAGTAATATTTGCAGGCTTTAAGGAAGGAGCCATTGACTGTGTATGGTGATGGGAAGCAGACAAGAAGTTTCCAATATGTTTCTGATCTGGTAAAGTATTGTTCTAGTTGGAATTCTTTTCTGAATTTCAACGCACATGATTTCAAAAGTATATGTTGACAGTACATGGCAAAAAGGGTAACTTCCAGATAGGATGCTTTCAGCATCGGAGATATTAAATGGTTTGCATTTTTACCTTAGGTTCCATTGTCAATGGAACTTACAATTCTTCCGAACCAGTATCGAACAAATCGTACTTGCATAAAACATCGGTATCTGCATGCTTCCTTTAGGCTTTAACAGTATCTTTGCTGCATTATTTTATGACTGGCCAGCAATTTACAATAAATTTATAGTTGGAACTTGCCTGCTTGATTGTACCGCGTTATCTTATTTGGGGTAGGTTCTTTCCCCTCGTGTATTATTATAGTGTGATGTAGCTAGGTTTGTGTGGGTATATGCTGTTCAGTTTTTGTCTAATAGGACCATTGTCTCCTCTCTGGGGTATATATGCTAGATCCAAACCAATCTCTACTCGTGTCGGGTTTTATCGGGTTAAAACTGAAAATCTGGGCTGAAACAGGTGGAGGGCCTCATGCGTTTGATGGAAGGAGAACATGTTGGACCGTTTAATCTTGGAAACCCAGGTGAATTCACCATGCTTGAGCTTGCTGAGGTAAGAATACTTTTCCCCCTTGCCTAAACTTCATATCTTGTTTATGAACTGTAAACTAATATTTACTACATTCTATGGAATTATAGGTGGTACAAGAAACGATCGACCCGAATGCGAAGATAGAGTTCAGACCGAACACGGAAGATGATCCACACAAGAGGAAGCCTGATATTGCAAGAGCCAAAGAGCTGCTCGGTTGGGAACCCAAGGTATCACTCCGAAAGGGTCTCCCTCTGATGGTTTCGGACTTCCGGCAACGTATCTTTGGTGATCACAAGGAGGGCGGCAGCAGCACCAAGAATGCCTCATCAGCTTAAGGTGGCATATAACAGAAACAAGGATTGGAAAATAGAATAGGTGGAAAAGAACTTGCCCCCATGGAAACAATTAATATCATTAGTTCTGAGGAAGCTGTTATAGTTAGTCTGGGATGGAGTTGTTTATTTCTTACATTTATTTCTTTGCTGTCTTTGTAGTTTGCCATGTCTCTAATCTCTTTTGAAAACTTAATTTTACAGTGACCTTTCTGGATCTAAAAAGGTTTAACATTTTTCACTCTCGATGAAAAATATTCATGTTGGCTCATCTTGGATAAATTCAAATTTCGATATTTACCTTGAAAATATAATATGCCGATTAGAAAAAAAAAATGGATCAAATAAACATATAATTATTAATATAAAATTATATATTTTATTATTTAATAAATACGACAGAATATGTAATTTGCACAGATCAAGCCCAGTCCTGAAATTAAAATCAAACCTCTCGTCTGGTCCAACTTTAGCCCTTGATGTAATAATACAATGATACAATCATATCCTGCAATATGATCACTACATTGCCGAGTGAGGGCGCATGTGAGGTCCCTCCAATCTGCTCAAATATCCTCCATTTGATCGTGTTCTGCCATTTGCCGCGGTTGCGCCTTCGTCGGAAGGTTCAAGCATTTGCTCTAACGTGTTGCTACGCCGGTCGAGCCAAGCTTTGATATCCGCAAACACGATTTCCACGTTTTCATCGGACTCTCCCGCCAACCCGTGCCACATCCCGTGATACAATCTTATCGTCTTGTCATTGCTTCTAGCTCGCTCGTACAACGCCTTGCTTACTTCAGGGTCCGTCACCGTATCCGCTTCCCCGTGCAAAACAAAGAAAGGGAGCGTCACCTACCAAAAACAAACCGACCTATAAGACCAGTGACACAACATGTTGTAGCACATAGGGACATGTTTCAATTTTAAACCTCGTTTAAACTGTCTTCAATGCTCATGCTGGTTCTAAGCACTTCCAAAGCTGTTTTCAGTCTGGGTTTGTCCTGGTATATCAGCTTATTGTTCCTTATCTGCACCAATCCAGAAGGAACTGAGTCCAAGGTTTAACAAAGAACAAAAATGAACTGAGTAGCGAGTACATATACTCATGACTCACTGCTTTCCGTTTAACAGGATCTTTGAATGCTGAGTCAATAATATCTTTTGTCGGTACAATCTTCCATTTAGGTATATATAGTTCCATTTTCGTCAATATATTTAAGACCACCGGATGTGGCTTCACTTTCTCTGATATCTTACACATGGGTGCGACCAGAACAGCACCATTCCAGAAGGACGTGTCCTTTTTATGGAGCAGAAGGGCCACTGCGCCTCCCATGGACTCTCCGTATAAAAATCGTCTCTTTTCCATGTATTCTTCTTTAGCTGGAATACCCATGGCGGCAGATTAAGGGTTTGGTTAATTGCGAAATAGTTCGTGTTAGATGTAATGATAAGATACGCACCGCAGATAGATTTGAAGAATTCGTTGCAGTCGTTAACGATGTGTTCGAAATTCTTAATGTAACATCGGACGCCTGTTGACTTTCCATGTCCTTCGTAATCAATCCCAAACACGGCATATCCTGCTGTTGCTAGCCTGGTTCCACATTCTGGTAAAAGTTCTGTCAGATTAATACTGGCCTAACAAACTCAGAACTGAAAATGTTGGTTTTATTAGGCTTTGCGTTTGGCGGGAAGTGTTGATGCCTAAAATGAACACAAAGTGGTGGAGAAAAAGATTAAGGTAATTGATGATGGTTTTGTTGAATAAACTTAAATGATTTATTTAGTGAGTCATAAAATTTAAGAGTTAATGGGGAGTTACAAAGATGAAATGTTAAGAGTTAATATGAGAGTTATGGAGTTTAATATAGGAGTTATAAGAGTTACAAGAGTTATGATTTTTATTAGGTTTTATTGTGTAATAATGCCTAGTGTCTATATAAAGGCATTGTCTATTGATTTGTAAGGTGTGAGTGAGAAGGTGAGAGATAAGAGTGTGAGAAAATAGAGAGCCACAAGTGGTGGTTGTGAATGAGAGTTGTGGTTGTGAGTGAATATGGTAGTGAGAGTGAGCCAAGTGTGAATGAGTGTGGTGTGTGTGGTTGAGTGTGGCTGTGGTGAGTGTGAGAGAAAATAGAAGAGATTCAAAGGAATAAAAGAAAAATATTTCAAAATAGTATTGCATTTGTCAATTGCCCGAGCAATTTTCATTGTTGGGGCAATTTCATTTTGTGGGCAATTTTTTATTCCTGGACAATTTCATTCGAACTCTATTTGATTTAGAGTCTTCAGGTTTCGTATGATTTATTTTGGTTAATAAATTTATTTGATGTAGAGACGATCAAGAAAGTCGTATAAATAAATATATAACCTACTGAAAGTGAGTTATCTATTAGTTTACGGTGATGGATCTAAGAATATTTTTTAGGGTAGACACACATAAAATCTTAAAATTTTAGAATAAACAAAACATATAAATATTAGAAAATTTTGAGGATTAACTCATAAAAATTAAGAAATTTAAAGTCAAACATATAAAATTTTAAAAATTCAGTATAGATATGTACCTATCCTAAGATGCACTTGCATTCAATACCGATTTATATCTCTACCGAATCAAATTAGTTAAAGGTATATATTCATGAGTCCATTACTAAAGCTTCAATCAATTCTTATCAATATTCATACCAAAAAATTAAGAACATAAATTTGGTAGTCCAAACAAAAATATTAACACCTAAATTGATAAACTATTTTATACCAAATGGGTTATATACATTCAGAAATTGTGAAGAATTTAATCATAGATAATTTCTTAATCATCTTATTAAATAAGAGTAAAAATCTATTATCCTCTGACTAATTCTATGTCTCATACAAAAAATTATCAAAAATTAAATTTAAACTATAAACTTAATTTTTACATCTTAAACCCTAAAAATATACCTTACTTTAATTCTCTAAACCGTAACCATAACCTCTAATCTTAAATCCTAAACTCTAGACTTTAAATCGATTATTTTAAAGTAAGAACATCAATCGAGACATAATAAAAGAATAGATAATTTACTCATGTCAAATAAGTAAAAGAGAATAATTTAAATATATAGAAATATGATGGTTAAAATAAAATAAAAAAGTCATTCTTCATCGTTTTTGTATGTCGACTCTTTTAGTAGAGTGGAAATCGTCTACCTCTTTCACATGCCTTCTTTTATGTCTTCGTTCTAAATTAGGGGTTTTAGGGTGTAAGGTATAGGGTTCAAGGTTAGGAGTTGTGGTTAGGGTTTAGGGTTTTAGGGTACATTCTTAAATCCATCCCCACACCCACCACTCAAAACGTATTCGCTTGTACATGCCTACAAACAACTACTAATATCGAATTATGTAAAAAAAATCTTAGACTTCTATGAAAAAGAGTAAAATTTTGCATACTTTATTGACTAATTAAGTTTATATATAACATATTTACACCTATATAAATTTAATTATATCTAACTAACTAACGATAAGTAATTTAACTAAAATATATTTTCACTGATATAAATTTTACTTAACTACAACTAATTAATATATATAGCTAATTAACTTAGCTAAAACATATTTAGACATTTATAAATTTTACTTATTCACACATTACAAATTTTCAATCTGAATAATTCAAGCACGATCATAAATCATCAATTTTTTAAACTAAATTAATTGAGTTCAAAGTCTATAAGCCTAAGGATTAACATAAATTTTAAAACAAATTAATATCTTAGTACATAAAATATCATAATAAAAGGCATAATCAAAGTCTATAAATATAAATGGTTCAAAATTCATATGGCGGGCGGATATAGGGCGGGTGGACATGGGGCGGGTGGATACGGTACGGGTAAGGTCTTAAACCCATCACCTACCCACTACCCATGATGGGTATGACTTTTTACATCTATACCCGCCCACTACCCACCAAACTTATACCTATCCCTATTCTAACTGGTACGGATACGGTACGGAATCCGTAAAACTGTACCCATCTATCATCCCTACTCAGTCTTGCCAAAGTTGATAAGATAAACTTGCTTTTGTCAAGGTGCTTGAATTAGAATACATTATCTTTGAGGTTACACTGCCAACAATGCAGGACAATGGAGACAAAGTTGAAACGAAAGATAATGGACAGCTAGCTGACACCTTTTGTCGCATTACAGTCAAGTATCACAATTTAATAATGGATTGATTAATCGTGTAAGAACAACATATAATCTGTTAGATCAAATGGTACTAAAGTTTTTAAATAAGATTTTAAATTCGAATCTTATAAAAATTTAAATAAAAAAACACCCTTTTTCGAATTTGAAGTAATGGAAAATGGTAGCTTAAACGGTTTCAGTCTTAGAAATTTTGTTTACCTTTCATGAATTCGCTGCATTCCATTCCATAACCTGCAACCAGTACAATATTAGTTAGAAAAGTACACTGAAAAGTTGCAGATGAAGAGAGATGGACAGGGGACTTGCCAT
This sequence comes from Abelmoschus esculentus, assembly GCA_035048815.1. Classification (NCBI taxonomy): domain Eukaryota; kingdom Viridiplantae; phylum Streptophyta; class Magnoliopsida; order Malvales; family Malvaceae; genus Abelmoschus; species Abelmoschus esculentus. The sequence goes on from JAUCBN010000031.1 coordinate 14,389,665, forward strand.
GGCAAAGGAAAACCAGAGCCCTTGGAGAAGAGACAGGCAACCATCTGCAAGTAAACAGCAGAGCTCCTGTTGAGTTCTTTATATGCTCCTGCAACCCAGAAAACAAATGAACATGAACAAGTCAGGAAATATATCTGAAGAAGAACCCATTTACCTCCTGGTATGCAATTGTCATATTCTTTTCTTCGTCTTCAACTTTTAGAACCAACAAAAACCCAGAAAGAAAGCATGAGTAGAGGGAGCCAAGGGAAAGAATTCTGAGAAAGATGAGCGTTTATGGATTGGAGTGGGTCGGGTCTGTTCCTTGTCGTTTATAGTTCCCGCCCACTGCAGCTTCTGCCTTAGCCATCCATGTTGTCGTCTCTTAATCCTAATTCCGGTCCCTCACCGGTAGTGATGAACATTCGATCAAGTCAAGTAAAAATATTTCGATTTATTCAAGTTAAAGAGTCTAATTCTATCATTTAAACTTTTATTCAAAAAACTTTCAAGTTGAATCGAAAAAATATGAGTCGAGTTTTGAGTTCTTAAACATATTTAATTGTAATTATTTATTATATTATAGTACGATTTAATTATAATTTAAACAACTTTCACTAATCATATAAGCTATATATATATATATATTCATGTTTTTATTTATCAATATATATATATATTATAAAAATTTGAGAATTCGTCTCGAACTTAAAAATAAATTTTCTAATTATTAAAAAAAATTGAATTATTCAAATTTCCGTTTTACAACTCAAACTTTATTTAAAAATTTTTCGAGTTATTCGAGTTTATGAAATTTTAAGTCGAATCAAAATAAGTCAAATATTTTTACCTCATATAAAATCGAATTATTCAATTTATTCAAATCAAATCGTATTTTGCTTACCTCTCACTATAGACTATACAAACCCTCACGTTGCTTTCTTCTCTCCATGTTTGTGTTTATGGTGTTTACGTAACCACTAACGAATGATAGAGTATTTTTATGGATCTTATTTTATTTGGGAAAACTTGAATAAGATTTTTTATTTGATTATTTTAGTTGACATTTATTTTCTATAATATTTTTTGAAGTTCCATCTTAATCAAATCTCTTTTTGGATAAGATTACAATTAGATTTTATAAAAATAAATAAATAAATTTAATTAATTTAAAAGTTTTAATTTAATATCATTCAATATAAAATTAAATATGTTTAAATAATCAATATTCGTTTTTTTAAGTAGAGAGTGATCTAGATATATTAATATTATAGTTATATTTGATAATTATCGGATATTTGATAAAGAATAATGAATTAGATTAATTAACAATAGATTATATTGAGAAATTGTATAAAATTCTTTGATAAAATTAATTGATAATCGATGATTAATAATTATTTGAATAAACAAATTAATATATAAGGACATACTTATATTTTATAATTGTTTGAATAGTTTATTTATTTATATTTGTATTTATTAAATTAATTATATTATAAATGTTAATATAAAATTACTAAACATGATTCTTATTTATATAATATTTTTAGAATATAATTTGTTAATTATTAAATTTAAATACTATTTAAAGCATATGTTTTAATCTTATTCGAAGAGAAAATAATTACTTAAATTATATGAGAATATATTTTACTTCAAAAACATATTTAGGTTACTTAGATTTTTAATACCTTTCGTAAATGTTAAAAATATTTTTTTATAATTTTTATATCAAATTTTCTAAATCATTTATCGAACATATAAATTAATATACTCGTCAAACTATTAAAAATAATTGAAATCCATGTTTATTTATTTTTCTTCTGTTTTAGCCCAAACCCCACAAAATCAAAGCCCATAATCCAATCCTAAAATGTATCTCAGAAAACCCTAGGAATCATTATATTTGTTAAGAACCTGCTCAAAGCCAAGGCAGACTTGTAACTTCGCCGATTTAGATCTTCGGAACCACAGAGGCAGCTAAGGTTCTCGATCTATCTATGAATTTCCCTTTGTTTTTATCATTTATTGTTTTCCCCCTTGAATTGACTCAGTGAAAAACGCAGTGAGTTGGTGCCAAGATGAGTCGTGGAGCAGCCGCGGGACCCAAGGGGAAGAAGAAGGGAGCGTCCTTCACCATCGACTGTTCGAAGCCGGTTGAGGATAAGATAATGGACATATCCTCACTGGAGAAGTTCCTCCAAGAAAGGATCAAGGTCGGTGGCAAGGCAGGTGCTCTTGGCGACTCCGTCACTGTCACCCGTGAGAAGAGCAAAATCATCGTCACCTCTGATTCCAACTTCTCCAAGCGGTACTTTTCATTTTCCGTTTATCATTCAGTGCATTATGATACCATCTGCTCCGCTTCTGTCAATACTTTGCTTGAAAATGTTTTGAATGTTGAAGTTATGATGGTGGAATCTTTTAATTTAGGGTTTACTCGGATTGTTTAGAATATAAAGCCCAGTTGAATCTTCTTAGGAAATGAATTGAATTGATTCTTTCAAGTCAATGGGTTTCCTTTCCTGTACACACTACACATTACTAGCCAGTCTTTTTGCTGTAGCTTGCACCTCAAAATGTTCACCCGCGGCATTGCTATGGGCTATGGTACAAGTGAAGAAGTTGTTGTTTCATACCTTCATCATTTCCCTCAACAAGCTTCCCTTTTCTTCTTAACAAACCTTGCTGCCAAGAATATTTAGGCACACTGCTGTTATTTTCTAGCTGCCGTATCACTTTTTGTTGCCTCACATCAGCTCCCCATGGTCCTTAATTCTGTTACTAACATCCGAAGTGACACTCGTGAAAGCTGCCAATTTTGGTTCTCTTTCAACTGAAAATTTTCTGGATAACACATCAGAAACTACATTGGTCATGCCTTTTATGTACCTCACTTCATAGTTGTATCCTATCATTTTTGCTAACCATAATTGTTGTGCCGGAGTAATAGACTGCTGTGTATGTAAAAATTCCAAGCTTTGATAGTTGTTCGAATAATACCTTGTAAGGCTGAGGAATCCTCTCAAAGCTGGATTGTTTTAGGTTCTGGCCTATGCGCAATACATTGGATTTTTTCGTAATCCATCAGTACCCCTTTCTCTCTAATCGCATCAACCAAATGACTGACCCCATAAATTCCAAAATTGCATTCACTCCTTTCCGAAAACAGCTGCTTCCGTTGGAAAACTTCAAAAACAGTCTTCAAACGACTTGAATGAGTTTCCAATCCTTGGAATAAATGATAATTTTGTACAAAGAACCAAGTGTATCTCCCTAATTTTGTCCGGAAATGGAGTTCGTTAATCCTTGATTGTCTATTACGCAAGCAACTTCAGCTTTACCTACATAGTGTTATGGATGGAACCATTGTAACAATTAATTTAAAGGTCGATGGTGACAACTCTTGAGGCTTGTTTCTCAAAACATTCACAGTGGCTGCCTGTGAGCTTTGGCTTTTCCATGCTTGATAGCTTATGCTTCTTTATCCCTTGGATGTCTGTGAGCTTCAAAATTCAATCTAGTTTTCTTTTCCGTTTTGGTTGTTTGTCTTGAATATGATAATATTTGAGCCTTTTAAGTTTTAGCTGACTGTTTCTTCATCTTTCCTATTGTCGTTTAGGTATCTTAAGTATTTGACCAAGAAGTACTTGAAGAAGCACAATGTGAGGGATTGGCTTCGTGTGATTGCTTCCAACAAGGATCGTACTGTTTACGAACTTCTGTACTTCAATATTGCTGAGAATGAGGGTGAAGAGGAAGAGTGAAGATGTGTTCATCTTTTCCCCTAGTCACCTGTTTGGTTTAATTGTATGTGGAACCTCGTTTATCTATTTCAGGTGTCAAATCTTTGAACTTGTTTTCATTGTTTTTTCACACTATGTTTTCCAATGAAGTTTTGGTTTTAATGTATTGGTCTTTTTAGGTTTTATGAATATGATGCATATTTCCAAAGCAGGCCTGGAGGCTGGAGAACACAAAGCCTACAATGGCTTACATATGCAATTGGTAATTAAAATAGATACCTTTTCCCAAATTATTCCTTAAAAGAATTTTTACTTTCAAATTAGTACTTGAATTAAGAACATTTTCTCAAGTAGGTACATAAAAACTTTTGCTCCTAAAAACAAAAGGTGGGACTAAAAACCTGTCTCATAAATATTGTCTCTTACTGATTTTTTTAGGTTAATTTTTAAATTTGACTAATAATTATTTAAAATTTATTATTGATAAAAGTATTAAAAAAAATATATTTTAAAAATCTTTAATCGAGTAGATTTTAAATATATTTTATAAAATTTAATTATTTAAAATATTGAATATAATTATCATCTAAGTTTAAAAAATTTGATTTTTAAAAAGTTAATAAGAGATATTATTTATGGGATATCGGGAGTATTGATCATAATTTAATGTGTTTTTTTTTCAGTTATGTAATAATTGCTTACCTTCGTTTCGTACCCAAGTAGTTTTTTTTTTAATTTTTTTTCCAGTTATGTAACAATTGCTTACCTTCGTTTCATACCCAAGTATTTTTTTTTTAATTTTTACGAATAAGATGATGATGCGTGTTCTTATTTTATTAAAGAGTTAAATTGATTAATTTATTAAATTATCTAAATTAAGATTAAATTAATAAATATATAAATTTAAAGATTAAAATTATTATTGTTTAAATTTAAAAATTATTGTAACAATAATTTAATTAATTAATTAATGATCGATTGATATCAAAATAAAATATTAATGATTTAATTGATATTTTTCCGGTGAATAAAATAGAACCAACCTCATAATATTTTTAATGGAAAATCAATCTCATAGCTTAGTGAACAAATAGATAATTTACCCTAAACTAAACTAAATTAACTAACTTATCATGCAACGTTTACGGCGTTAAAGTTTTAGTCACCAAAAATATTTCAATTTAGTCATTAACTCTATAATAATAAATAATTAGTATTTTAATCACTCAAATTTCAGTCATTAATATTTTAGATATTTTAATCATTCAATCATTAAAATTTTGATAATATATTTCAAATTAATTTATTATTTACATTTTAGTAATACTTTCATTTATTTGTAATAAATTTGAGTGATATTTTAAAACGAATTTCTCATCTATATTTTAGTAATAATTTTGCTTATTTTTTCAATTAATTTTTGCCTTTTATTCTCTAAACTACAAATAAAAATAAATAAATTTTATCAAATAGAAGATCTTTAATATGTGCTACATCTAAAAAAATGATTTGTTTTTTTTATCCTTTTATAACTTTTTGAAGGTTTTAAAGATTTAAAAAAAATAAATCGTTTTAACAATAATTTAAGGTACAAAATAAATATTTAAACGTGTCATGTATCAATTTAACTGAAGTTTATGATAAATGATTATTTATTAAATCTAAAACGTTAATGACCGTTACGCGTCTATTTTTTATTGTTTTTCGTTCTGATTAATTTGGATTAATTTGTATAATACATTTAATTTTAACAAATGATTTTTTTGACAGAGATTTCTACATACACAATGGCTCGAATCTAAGATCTGTTTAAGCAAAATCAAACTACTTACCACTTAAAACAATTTTGTTGATAATATTTTACTATTAAAAATGTATTTTTAAATTGGTTTAACTTAGAATATGTGTCTAAACGTATATTTTTTCTGAAATAGATGCATATTTTTTGGCTGAAATAAGTATTCAAACCAGGGGCGGAGTTAGAAAACTATCTAAGGGGTGTTATTTATTTATTTTTTTAAAAAAATTATATATAAATCTTTTAAAAAGAGGTGGACCAAAAAATTTTGAGGTGTCATTTGACCACTCTTTACAAAGGGTGGCTCCGCCCATGACTCAAACTATACTTTTTTTTGAAACAGATGACTAATATTTTTTGGACTGAAATAAGTGCCTAAAATTTCATTCAATTAGTGTTTTAAGGTAACACTATTAAAATAATTTATTTAACTTATAAATAAATGTTCAAACTATACTTTTTTTCTGAGATAAGTGTTCATTCTGTTAGTATTTTGAGGTAAAACTATTAAAATATTTATCACCTAATAATAGATTGTTATGTGACTTTTATTTTTATTTTAAAAATAAAATACATTAATTTAAACAATATTCTATAATTTTTAAAAATCATAAAACAATCCAAAAATATTTAAAACTATCAAACCTTAAAATTAAAATTGATATTATAAATATCGTTGATAGCCTTATCAAACCCAAAAAAAAAACACCCTAAAAATTTTTCGGTTCTAACTTTCGATCATATTATTTTACATGAGAAGTAAAAAGTAAAGACTTTTTTCTTTTATTTTTATAAAAAAATTAATAATAAAAAACAAAAAATTAATAAAAACACAAGACTCATTGTTATAATTTAATTTCTTACTAATATAAATTATTTTTTAATTCTTAAAAAATATAAAATATTTTAGAAATAAAAAAAAGGTTAAGACTCATTATTATTTAATTTCTTACTAATCCAAAACTTTTTTAATAATTTAATTTCTAATAGTATCACCTTAACACCAACATAATAAAAAAAAATATTATGCACTTATCTCCGAAAAAGTGTATAGTATGTGTATTAATTTATTAATTAAATAAAATATTTTAACGATGTTATCTTAAAACACTAACAAAATAAAACTTTAAGCACCTATTTAAAAAACCATTATGCACCTATCTCAAAAAAGTGTATAATATGTGCACCTATTTATGAGAAATAATTTTTTTTAACGGTTTTACCTTAAAACATTAACGAAATGAAAATTTAGGTACCTATTTTAGAAAAAAATTAAATATCTATTTAAAAAATAAGTAATTTAAGCATTTATTTATTATTTCAATAAAAAATATTTATTTTTAAAAAATTATAATTTAAACACGTATTTTTAAGTTAAACCTATTAGATTTTAATAATAAAAAAAAAACACAAAAAATCATGTAATTTAACCTAAAATTATTCCAATACTGCCTTGTCGTCTGTCTTCATTTTCCACATCATAACATACTTCTTAACTTGATCCACGCTAACTCATTCAATCTCCGTTTTCTTCAGTGAATTCCAAAAGCATCAAACACCCCCGCCGGAATCCACCTTTTTCGGATAAGAAATCCGGCAATACCTACAAGCTTCGCCGGTAAAGTCTGGCCTCATTTAATCTTATCAATTCTGTTTAATCTCTCTTTTTTAAGTCCTTGAGCATTTTATATTGGAAGGAAACACGTGAACAAAACCCTTGCCCATTCTCTTTTCTTCTAAAAAGATTGTTTTGAATTTACATAATAAAATAGTCTTTTCGATTTGTTTGTCCTGGTTGTTTGTGGAGTATCGTTTTCCGTTTTGATTCCCGTTTCTTTGATTTCAGGTTCATATTTGTATGCTGAGTGCGCTTTCCAGTGAAAAATGGTATGTGAACTGGAGCAAGTCTTCGATTTTAATGTTTCAAAAATGAATTTGTTATAATTTTTTTACCCATCAGGTCATTTTTGGGTGAGCAAAACAAGTTTCACGATCAATGATGCTTTAAGAGTGAGGGGAATGCTATTGCTAGGTTAAGATGGTCTCATTACAAAATCAAGCTTCCGGAAACAGCATGCTGGGGATTTCCAGTAATCTGGGAGATGAAAAATGTGATAGTTACTTGCTTTTCTATGGTGAAACTGTGCTCGGGAATGGATTACGAGCCTTCTTGTATTTTCTTGGCATTGCTTATTGTTTCATTGGATTATCAGCTATAACTGCCTGTTTCTTCCGATCAATGGAGAATGTTGTAAAACATTCCCGTACAGTTGTAGAGATAGATCCTTACACTAAGACTGAAATTATTAAACAAGAAAAGGTGTGGAATTATACTATTGCAGACATTACTCTGCTTGCTTTTGGAACTAGCTTCCCTCAAATATCTTTAGCAACTATCGATGCCATTCGAAACATTGGAAACCTCTATGCTGGAGGTTTGTTCTGTTATATGCTCTTTCTCTCTTTTCGGTAATTAGAACAAATTTTGAAGTTGGATATTGGTACTATTATCTTACTGAACCACATGAATAATGATCATCTGTCATTGATTCTGTTAGATTACTTTAATCTACAGGTTTAGGTCCCGGAACTCTTGTGGGTTCGGCTGCTTTCGACCTTTTCCCCATCCATGCTGTTTGTGTTGTAGTTCCAAAAGCAGGAGAGTTGAAAAAAATATCTGATATAGGTGTTTGGCTGGTGGAGCTCTTTTGGTCCTTTTGGGCTTATGCTTGGCTGTACATAATTTTAGAGGTAACTTAAAGTAATTGCTTCGAAGTAAAGCTTCATGATTTGTATTTATAGCAATATTAATTATTATGATGTTGTTAGCTGAAAACCTTTATGTTGTTTCTTTGATTTTCAATGAAGAGGTTTATGAAAATTGCTTTCATTATGTATAGCTTGTGGTTAGTTTCACCATTTCTCTGTGTGTAATTAATGGTTAAATTCATTACACTAAATGGGTCACATCTATGAAGAACTTGGTTATGGATAGATCTTAATTCATTTTGCAGGTGTGGACACCAAATGTTGTTACACTTTGGGAAGCCTTATTGACAGTCCTTATGTATGGACTACTGCTCATTCATGCATATGCTCAGGACAAACGCTGGCCTTATATATCTCTGCCCTTGTATGCATTTCTTCTTCTTCTTCCCCCTATTATTGTCTCGTGTGCTGTTATGCTTCTGATTTTTTTTCATTTGAAGATCGAGAAGTGAGAGGCCTGAGGAATGGGTGCCAGCTGAGGTTGCCTCCGTTGAATTTAAGAATAATAATGCTTATGATGGGTACTCTGAGATACACACAGTTGAAGACGATGAAAATAATGAAATTTTTGATATTTTTTCCATTCATTCAGAAAATCAAGAAGGTAATAGCACACTCATATGACTACATTGGTTTGATTAAGGTCACTGGTTATCATTGACTGTGATCCTCTAGCAGTCTTCCCCTTGGAAAATTAATATGAAGTGAAACCATATCTTCAAATTAATGTTACATATAATGGAATATGGACAGCTTAAGCATTGTTCATCAAAACTATAATTCAATACTCATTGCCTTTTTTTTTCTATGCTATAATTGTTGAGACATAGAATCATAGAATGATGAAGCCATAGAGAAGACATGGAATTAAAAGTTATAGGCCGCAGGCTGCCAGAATGTGCTCATTAAGGCAAATTAGAAACCCAAATGAAGAGATGCACTAGTATGCAATGATTCATGGATTCATCAGGTATTTTAGATGATTAATCAGCCATAGGACAAAATCATGTTTGTTGAATGATTAAATGTTGTGTTTTTGTGGCCAAGTGTAGTTAATATAAACAAGGTATTTTAGATGATTTAAATTAATTAGATGTCACTTATATTTTTACAGGTTGAGAGGTTGGGTATAATTCTATAGCAACTTATATTAATATTAAGTTTCAGTAGCTTAAGTCGATGATGAATTAATCAAAACTAATTTTAAAAATTCAAATAGTTGCAGACTCTATTTACCAAAAGGTTCCTCCAGCTGAAGATTTTGTTGAAACCTCTAATAGACCCTTTCAGAAGGAGACCAATTCAGAAGATCTTCATGTGCTTCAACTCTGGAAAACACAGTTCAGGGATGCACTTAAAGTATGTATCTTTACACTGCAGCGTCTTGTAATTATTGGTGAACTATTTAGCAATTGACCATTGTAAGCTAACAACAGAAAGAAAGAAAGAAAGAAAGAAATATATCATTGTAGTGACCACCTCAATCTCTCTTCTCTCTAGAAGTTGGAACAAAACATTTCTGCATGGAGCTTCCTTATGTTTTCCCCTTTTAAGTTGATCTTGATTCCTTTGGTTGAACTTTGAATCAGTACTTCAAGTTTCTTGGAGTTATGCATGTTAGATTTGGACAATTTACATTTTCTTTGATCTAATTATTTTTTCCACCATATCTCCATGTGCTCGCAGGAGGACTTCTTTGTCCACCTCCATCTTATCTAAAGCTTAGCAATAGTGAATAACTTCTTATTTCTTAAACAGTTGGAAAGCCCTGAATCAAGGAAACTAAACAATTTCTATCTTCGGCTAGCAAGAATATTTTGGCAGTCGCTACTTGCACCATGGAGGCTCCTGTTTGCTTTTGTACCTCCTTATCACATTGCTCATGGATGGATTGCTTTCATATGCTCTCTAATTTTCATCAGTGCGATATCTTACATTGTAACAAAGTTGACTGATCTTATAAGCTGTGTCACAGGTTTTTCATCCTCCCCCTCCCCCAAAAAAAATTACTATTTTTCCTACTGGTTAATGGTTATAAAGTGAATTCTCCATTTTCTCATTCTGTATTCTGCTCCAGGGATAAATTCTTATGTCATAGCATTTACAGCATTAGCAGCCGGAACTTCATGGCCAGATTTAGTGGCAAGTAAGATTGCTGCTGAACGTCAGATAACAGCTGACTCTGCTATTGCAAATATTACTTGCAGGTATATCTCACAGAATCTCATATTTTAGCTGTACTTCACAATCTAGGGACGCAAGTCTTTTCATGAGGAGTTCCCTGTGGTAGGTTAACCGTATCATTTAACATAAACAGTTGGTTAACTGTATAGCCGTTATTTAACCATAACCCAACCATTAAAAAATAGTTAACCGTTACTTAACAATTCAGTTATAGGTTAGCTGGTAACTTATTATAATTTTTTTCACACGTTTGCTAATTCTTTTGAGAATAATAAAATTATCTCTCCGGTAAATATCATATTAGAATTTTCAGGAAAAAATATTTAAATAGAGAAATTCTAATCACGAACTTTGTTTTATATCTAAATAATTTCATAATGGTTAACCATTAACTATTATTTTTAGCAGTTGGTTAACCAAAACCGTTTAATTTTAGTGGTAGGTTAATTAACCAATAAAATTTAACGGCTATACTGGTTAATGGTTACTGTTTATTTTCCACACCCTAGTCTGTAACGACTGAAATTAGTTGATTTGGTGTAAGTACCAAATGGCCAAATCCTATGAAGCCGTTTCAGTGTTACCATAACATTCCTTTGTTTAAGAGGAAGAAAGAGTTTGCCTTTATGTTTTGCTCCACCACTTTTATCTGAAGTGTTTCACATTTGCCAGGGTTACTGATGAGTTTTTCTATGTCCTTTTGCAGTAATTCAGTGAACATTTATGTTGGCATCGGCATCCCGTGGTTGATAGATACCGTGTACAATTTCATTGCATACGGAGAACCGTTGAGGATAGAAAATGCAGGTGGGCTCAGCTTCTCTTTGCTTGTGTTCTTCTGTACCTCCTTTGGGTGCATTTCTGTTTTGGTGCTTAGGCGCCTGATACTAGGAGCCGAGCTTGGAGGTCCTAGGTTTTGGGCGTGGGTTAGCAGTGTCTTCTTTATGTTGCTTTGGCTTATATTTGTTGTGCTGTCGTCCCTTAGAGTTTCTGGCATCATATAATATGTTGGTATACACCAACATATAATTTTTCAATTTTTGGGACCAACCCTTACTCATATCATACAGTATTTTCTAGGTTTTGTTTCCCATTATTGAAGACCTTTATTTGTAATGACATTATTATTTTTACTTTAGTTTTATTTCATATGGTTATATTTATTACTGGCTTAATTGATAAATTGTTCTCTAAACTATACCCTTTTCCTAATTTGGTACCCAATGTTGGCCCCTAAACTATTATTTGGTGACCCAAAATTAAAATCTTTTCTGCTCTCAAATTTAACACATTCTGTAGTTTGTTCAATTTTAGTCCTTGTACTTTTTAAATTTTATTTTTTAATAAGATAATATTATTAAATTATCAAATTAAAGAACAAAAATTAAATTTATAATTAATATATAATAAAGTTTTGCTATACAGACTGCATATAAAGAACCATTAGATTTCTATCATTAATGTTTATTTTATTTTATAATGAAATTTATTAGAATGTAATTAATTATATTCTTAAAAAATTAAATATTGTTATTTTAAGTATTTAATGTAATTAAACTTAAAATTCTTAACTATTTAAACTTTAAAAATTATAAAATCATAAACCATAAACATTATAAAACCCTAAACTCTAAAACATAAACTATAAACAGTAAAATCATAAAACCAACTCTTTTACATAATTATTAATTAAACCCCCTAAATTAATGATATTTACTCTTAGGAATATAATAATTAATCATATTTTAATAGATTTTATTAAAAAACATTAATAATAAGAATATGTAATTTTTAAATTATCCCTTAAGAGTTGTATATAACAAAATTCTGTATAAAACGAGGGCAAGGAACTATAGATTGATCAAATAGTCAAAAATTAAATTTACAACTATGGTTTAAATTAGGATCGAAATTTCAACGAAGACTAAAAATATTAAATTAAAGTACATGGTCAATTTTTTAAAATTCTTTTATCAGAAAAAATATATGGTTTGAATATCTATTTATAAGTTAAACAATTTTTTAACGGTATTACCTTAAAACACTATCGAAATAAAACTTTAAATACTTATTTCAGTAAAAAAAACAAACATTAAACACCTATTTTAGAGAAAAAAAAAATATAGTTAAGACACTTATTTTAACCAAAAAAAATAAATATTAGACATCTATTTAAAAAAAAGTGTATAATTTAGACACTTATTTCTGAGTTATGTCATTTAATTATTACATACATGTATTTAATTTGATTCAGTCTTCAATTTATAAGTTACAAAACTATACACTTTCAATCCGAACTAATTTTATTTAATTTATATTTTTGTAATATAAAAATAAACATTCTATTAATTTAGTAAATATATTTTTTCATTAAAAAAATCAAATAATGAATGAATCCAAAGCAATAAAATTACTGTCACCCCTACTTTCCCTTTAAAGAATGCAGCAACAGGCAACAGGCAATAGGCATAGTGGTTTCAATTTATTAGTCGACATGAACAAAGAGTTGAACAAGGACTGGACTGCATTTTCAGCAAACCTATTCTACCATTTAATTGAAAATTGAAAATCCATGAAGAATACAGAACAACCTCAGAAACAGTACAAATTCTTTGATTAAGCAAGGGAACCTGTACAAGCTGTAGCAGGAGCAGCAGTTCCAACCTTTGAAAAACTGTATTTCTTGGTGATGAATCTACCACAGAATGGGAAATTCATAACGAAATATTCAGCTTCGATTCAGTTGAATGAAAAGTAAAATCGTCACTGAAAAGGTGAATCGAGGTTGTTTTTACCTGAAGAAATCCCTCCACAACAACTCATACATCAACCAGTTCATTTGAGTATCAGGTGAGCTACTGCCACCATCATTTTTCTTTGAGGTAGCAGAAATGGTCCTGCAGATCACATACAATGCATTCAACAATGGTAAATATCCCATAACTGAAATGGGGTTTGTAATACGTGATCGTATTGCTCCATTGTAATCTGTTTTCGACCATATCCACAAGAAAAGGCTTAATGTTTATGCATTTTAGACGGAAAAAAGGGGTACTTGAAAGCATACCTATTCACAGTTTTCTTTAGCTCATCAAACATGAACCTGGGAGATATGCATCCCATGGCCAGCCATGGAGATATTTTGCAAGAAAAGTTAGCACCATATACGCTGCCCAGGCTACCATCCTTGCTCCCCTTGTATGGCTGTGCTCGACACTCGTCTGCAAATTTTTTAAGCCTCTGCATTGCTTCATTCTCCCCTCCAGCCATAGTAGTACTAACAGATTGCCTACCGTCCTAGATATAAACAAACAATACTTTCTTTCTCATACAGCTTCAAAAAGAACACTCCCCAATTAATCATCAATTAAACAACCATAAGTCACAACTAGCATTGTTAATTGAATCGGGTTCGAATGAGTTACATCTATTAGCATTCATTAGCTGCAATGTCTAAACTCTAAATCAAAACATCTTATTAACTCTCAACATTGAAGATTATAAAGTGACAACAACATGTGAATTGTGAGTATCCTAACCTAAATCCTCATATTTCTACTAGTTTGAAGCGAAATGCAAATATAAATTAACCAAATTTCCTATGAAAACATTGAATTTGAATATCAAACTCAAACCTGAGTCATTTTGGCACTGGGGTTAAGTCCCAAATCTGTCAAGGAAGGAATATCTCCAGTCTCCACATCTCCTCTGGAAGGCATTCCTTTGATTTGGTCCAATGCTTCAATCGTTTTCCTTATATCCAATCCCTTCACTTTCTCCTTAAATCCACCATAATTGGAAGGCATATCTTCCAATTTAAAAGGCAAATCATCAACATGGAACAGAGTACTTCCCCAAAAGTACTTAACTTCAACCCCTTCTTCTTTCATGGCTGATTCAATCTTTTCCTCAGCCTTAACCTCGTCATGAGATACTTCTCTATGAGCATAAAGAGCGTCAGCCCCAATAGCTTTAGCTAACTCAACCAGAACACTCTCCGGCTTCCCAATTCGGACCACAAGATCCGACCCTCGTGCTTGCAGATTCTTCCGGAGATCCGAAACCGATTCAATCAAGAATGTGGCTCTGTAGGGACCCGTTTTATCAAACCCAGACGAAGATTTCCCGTAATCTCGTGGGTCAAAACAGTACACGGGCAAAACAGACATGGACTCGTTGCTGGCCGTGTTGAGACACTCGTTGTCGTGGACCCGTAAATCGTTTCGGAACCAAACGATGGAAGCTCGGCGGAGTGCAGCGCCATTGGAAGGGTCTAGAGGGCGGCGCGGGCCTAAGGAGAGAGGGGATTGGAGAGGGTTGTTACAAAAGGTGGATTTGAATGAGAATTTGGAAGGGGAAGGGGAAGTCGAAGAGAGGGAGAGATTGGAAAGGGAGGAAGCTTGGGTCGGTACTTTAACTTTAGTAGGTGATTGAGATGAGAACAAAGACAGGATTTTTGGCTGAACGAAGAACTGGGTAGGTAGGGTTGTGGGCAGGGAAGATAGAGAAAGAGAAGCAGTGGCAAATGGGGATTTGGAAACTAGTATTGGGTTTTGGCTCTGTTGTTCAGTTGATTCGATTTCAGGGTTCTCAAGAGATTGGGTGTTGGAATCCATGCTTGTTCCTGGTGACGATAAGAAAGCTGGGCGTGGAGGAGATTGGCTCAGATTGTGGGGTGGTGGGTGGTGGGTGGTGGGGAGAGAAGCTTTGTTATATATCCAACCAACAACTCTATATTATGATTCCGAAAAAAAATTGTCTGTGCTTTGTTGGGTCCAAATTTGTGCTTCACCACTCCAAACCCTACACCTAACAAATTTCTACCAACAGTTTCAGACATTTTATCAAGTCTTAATCCATAGATGGATGGTGGAAAGATTCCTTTTTTACAAAGAAATATAACTTAAAATTTTAGGATTTAGTTTTTATCTTAGGGTTTAAAAGTTTAATATCTATAATTAGAGTTCGAATATAATTTAAGATTTATAATTTTAAGATTAAAGTTTTAAATTTTAATTTCTAAAATAAAATTTTTAATTTTAAAATAAATATTTAAATTATATTTTTGTTAAAGTATTTAAGTTTTTTAAAGTACATACTTAATATTTCATTTCATTATTATTTTAAGGTTGGATTGATCGCTCAAACACTCTGCTAGAGGGTTCGTGCTGCTATCTGTTTTTTTTATTTGTCTATTATTTAAAAATATATTACATGTTCTCATCTCTTCTCTTTAGATCCCGGTTTAACTGCACCCCCAACCTCGAGCCAGTTACACACACAAGTATTATCTCAACTTTCAATTTGAACCGATGCTTCACCAATTGTCAACAAGTAGCAAGCAGCAACCAAAAGGAATTCAGAGCTAAGATCACGCATGCACCTCAGGCTGGGTAGAGGAAAGCACACATTCTCCGGCACAACCAAAAGGACACATCAGCACAACTCGGAAAACTCAAATAAGAATCAGGACAAGCTACCTCAGAGACTTTGTATGATCAGCATATTGTGACTGATTTAAAACAGGATGAGGAGGGCGTGGTCTAACAACAGTCAGTACACCCCTACCAGTTGCCTGTAAATACAGAGAACACAGCATGTAAGAAGGTATGGGTGCTAAATGTTTGAGTATCTAGATGACTGCAATCGAAATTCATTCGCAAAAGGAAACGTCTGAGAAATGGAGCTCACTGACTCCCAGCATGCCCGCTGCAGCGCAATATGGTATATAAGGAGTTCGATTTCTTGTTTTAATTCCTGAAAGAAAAAATGCTCAGAACAATATCCTTGAAATATGAGGCCATGCAACCAGATACATAAATAATAAGACTATAAGGGAACTCCTAATCAAAAGTTAATGAAAGAATATATGCATCTGAAATGATGAATATAACAGCTTCTGAGATATCCTTGACACAGAACTAATGTCCAAGAAAGACTGAGAGATTAAAGCTGATAAATACCTGTAATATTATTAAGAACATGTAAGCATTCAGCGCATCATTCATTTTTTTCAAGACAAATCAAAAGAACTAAAAGAAAAAACACCAAACTATGTGAGCATGCATAAACAAGTTTTACTTAGACAAATTATCTGTGGAATAATTTCTATGAAGTATACAATAGTGGTCCCAAAGGCCAAGCATAATTCAAGATAACTTTGTATTAAAGTCAGCTGAATCAAGTCCTTAATAATAGTAACAAGAAGTAATGACTCAGTGTTTAGGCTGTTTGCCTTTCCATTTACGTTAGCAGAGAATAAGCAGACGATAACAAAAGTTCAGAAGGTTGATGGAAAGGCAAAACATTCCATTGAGATTCTATCACATCAACCTAAACAGAAAAGATAAAATCTGTATTATGAAGATCCATGAAAAGATTAAAATATAAATACAATAAACAAAAGAATGCATCAATATTGGACAGGTGAGAATAACCAAAAATGGAATGAACTTTTCGGTATTTAATCCTCAATATCATTTTATTTTAGAGAATCTTAACTCAAAAGGAATCTATATCAGGATTTCTCCAATGCTCCCATGCCACATTGGTCTAAAATGTTGTCTCCGCAGCTGAGAAATTGAGCAGTTCATTTGGGTGATTGTGGTGTTTGGCAAAATCTGTGCGACCCTGGTGCCTTGCAGATGCCCAGGATTTCTCCAATTCCATTTGTGTCCGTTTGAGCCTCAGCAGGTATAGGAAAATTCTACAATACCTGGAGTACAATTAAGATAAAAAGATATTTTAAGTCTTTTAATCATATATGGACTAAGTCTATCAATTGCTTCTAAAGTTACCAATTATTATTTAGAAAGCTGCTTCTTGCTTAAAGGAGATTTTAGCAGTAAGATATATGGGACCTACAAAGCAATTGAATCTTACTTGGAGAGCACTTCTTGGGTACAGAACAGCTGTAATAATCAACAGAATATTGAAGTGCAATACCATCCCAACCTCCATTTCTCTGAATTTCATCAGTGGATGTTTTTGTCTTTGACAAATCGGTTAATTAACTGAATTAGTCTAACGAACAAAAAATATAAAATATTTAACACATTATATATGTTCGTTTGTGTTCGTTTAATGTTAACGAGCGAACACGAACAAGCTACATTCCTTAATGAACGAACATAAACAAAAAAAATTTGTGTTCGTTTATGTTCATGTCCGTTCATTTGTTCAGTGAACACACCCTCGTTCGTGTTCGTTTACAGGCCTACAAGCATGCCAACTTTTCTGATGTATCCGGGATAGACAAGCCATACTCCATATCTCGATCTTCTAGCCTGAAAATAATGTAATTATCGAACCAAGCCAAATTTGTAAGGACTTGTCAATGCAAGATTATGAAATGGAAGAAATAAAAGATGTTAAAATTTCACAAACAATCATGTGATTTAAGAGATACAAAAAAAATCATAAATTTCAAATAAAAAGGGAATGCATATGCAATTTTAACCCTAACCTTCTAATGAAAAATTCACCGTGCTGGTCTTGTAGAATTCCATAAACCATCCATGATGAAAGTTGGTTATACAACACTTGATGACCATGCCAAAGAAGCCTATGGTTCAGGAATTAGTTTACAAGCTGATCAAAAAGATCTTAGCAATTTAAGCAATTTAAACACAGTCACAAGCTCCCCAGCCATTCGCAAGCAATTACATGAACATTGAAACTATGACATATAAATACAATTCTTAACTATATTTTCATAAGAGAAATGGAGACTACTTGTTGGATTATTTTTTTCATTAACAAAGTGAAGGAAGAAAGAAGGAAAACCATTACCTTTGGATGCAGGCCTGCAATTCAGGCACCCCATAGTGGCAACGTTTGTGTAAAAGGTTAAGAAGCTGTCCTCCACGGATATCATCACGCTCAATCTCTAGAATAAGCTCGTTCAAGGTGGCAAAATGACAAAGAATTGCAAGAAAAAGATTAACTTGTAAAGCGAGAATAAAGAGCAAATAGGAAATTATATAACTTGCGTAAAAGGTAAGAATTGCAACAATTTCTGCTCCATTTGAAGAAGCAGACTTGTAGACGGACAGTATCTCCACCAGACCATTAGCAAAGGCTTCTCCAATAAACACCTCGGTTTTAGGATTTGACAACTCAGAGGCTCTGTCCAACGGAGAAGCATCAGCGGATCTTATCCAGCTTAAATTGCGGGATTTCGTGGCAAAGCGATCGAGCTCTCGGTAGTGAAACCCTAACGTAATTAGCTTCTCGATAAGATCCCTGAGACAAAAACATTTGCATGAAACCCTAGGAAGAGAATGGAAAAAAGAGAGAGGAACTTTCTTCTTCTTTTTAGAAAACAAAAGACCTTTCGGTTGGGTCGATAAAGGAGATATCGGAAGCAAGTCTGAAGGAACGTTGGTCGGAGATGGGTGCGTCAGGGGATGAGACTAAAATTTGAATTATAAGTTGGCCTCCAAAATGCCGGCAACGGTATAACATATGGATCCCAAATGCAGCTCCCCATCAGTACATATCGATGGAAGGTTCAAAGTTTCAACTTTTAAGCATTGATTCAATACAAGACTTATTTTTTAGATCATTTTAAACATCAATCTTTCTGGATAATAAGCAATTCCCGAAAGCATGAGATGTAGTTGGCGTGTATTGTTTGTTTCTTGGTCTTGCCAACCGCAGCACCTCTGTGCTTGTGTTTGTTGTCCTGTTTTGCCTAAAATGAACTGGTCATTGAACTTCGTTGATCAGTAAACTTCGTACTTATCCAACAAGCTATGCTAATGCTAATGCTCAGGCTCAGCTCAACAAAGCCTTACCTTCAAAGGCATCACTTGACATTCCAATCATTTCTTGCTTCATCATCTACCTCATTACTCCACTATGTTTTCATATTACAAGATGATTATATTCTTATACTTATGTTTGAATATATGTCGTATCCCGATGATTTATGGAAAACAAAAAGAATCCTTGTACCATAGCAATGGAATTTTCTAGACTTGGATGGATTGGAGAAGTTCCAGTCCCAATCTCAAAGGGTGCCATGCCATGTCATGCATGCAGCAGAGAGCCAGAGGTGCACTTCACTTTAAACTCCCGGGT
Organism: Abelmoschus esculentus; assembly: GCA_035048815.1. Lineage (NCBI taxonomy): Eukaryota > Viridiplantae > Streptophyta > Magnoliopsida > Malvales > Malvaceae > Abelmoschus > Abelmoschus esculentus. The sequence goes on from JAUCBN010000031.1 coordinate 14,409,228, forward strand.
ACCGACATTGCGGATCTCCTTCCTTATATATTCAGGGTCAGGGCGGTGCATTGCCGAAACACACATTTTCCAATCCAATGGTTTAGCATAGTGAACCAACCAAGTTCAACATGTATTAATAAAAAATTAAGCAGAAAGCAGAAATTTTGATGAGTAAATGGGGATTGGGGAGTGGTAATATACTTATTATAAGTTATAATGATGATCTGCTACTGCGTTACTTACAAATAATGCAGGAATCAGATGAGGTTGGAATTGCAACCGAGAGTGACAGTGAGAAATATAATAAGGTGAGGAACCCACGTTGGAGAAGGGGAGCACGTGCAGAAAGGGTATATTGCATACGTAGAAATCCATGCACTCTTGCACGTGCCCTGCTTCTCCAACAAGGAGTTACGCACCCAGTACCAACGTCCATGAATATTGATGGAGAAGACGTGAAATAGATGAATGAATTGAAGAGGAAGAAGAAGCTCAAGTATTTATAAGTGTAAGAGAGAGGGAGATATCCAAGGGATTTGGCAATGGTGCAATGTGTGAAATTCATGTCGTTTGAAAAAATAAAAGACAAATTTCTGACAAAAAAGAAAGCCAAAAGCTATGCGATATGCAATCATGTATAGAGTCGTGGTACGCAAGGCAAAGAAATTAAGTGTGTAGATATCCAGGGAAAGATCAAGCTCTGCCCTCTGTGCACAAAATCCACGCCATCGTCACTTTCTTTGTTCCCCCCTGCAGGACCCAAGCCAAACACACATAACTAAGATTAGTTGGGTGAAAATGAAATATAAAGATATATCCATTCATTTTCATTTATCCAACAATTTTTAAGAAAAAAATATAAAATTTTAAAATCTGAATCATATATATGATTATTTTCGAGAATCAAAATTAATGAAAAATAAATATTTTAAGCCAATAAATATTTTATTTCGAACCCATTCAAATGCATTGGGTGTGGGAGTGTTAAGCCATTGTAGAAAAGAATCTCAAACCTCTCCTGACTCATTGTCATCCATTGGATCAGGAATCTCGATCCATGATATGAGGTCCCACCACATGTAAGAGCCCATTTCCCCCCATTAATACTGATGTTATGATGTCTCCGTGACCGTGGGGCAGAAGAAGCTCAAGCTGTTGTTGTGTTGGATGCTTAGGTGCGGAAGAGAATAATGTAAGAGTGCACGTCGAGTAGACGTAGGCTTTGCGTGTTGCCGTGTTGGATGCAAACGTGCAAGCTTTCCAGTGTGCGTATAGAGAGAATATGAGAGAAACAGAGAAAAGAGGCTCCCCCAGGTCCAGGTCTTGCCATCATTCACTCTTCTATAAATGCACACACCAGCTTTTTTTTTTTTTTTTCAAAACTAAATCTGGATTCCCTGCAAATTCGATGGCCTTATGTCATAGATCAACACTGTTATGGGATTTCAAACAATGTCAGAGATTCAAAGGAAGGAATTCGGACGTAAGCAAAACCAAGGCAAAGGTTTCAAAGTGACAAGAAGAGGATATCATTTCCATTTTCAGGACATGCAATCATGATTCCACCATTTCCTCTCTATATCTGTCTTGTGGAAGAACATAGATTCTGAGCTGAAGTCCTCATCAAAATCTAGTTTTAGTGACATAAATGCCAGCTTGCGTGCTGTGTCGTGGGTTCTGTACATCTGTAGTAAATGCGTTATTTGGTTATACACTCAAAACATTTCCAACAAGCTATAAATAAATGTTCACCGTGCTTAGATTTGATGCATTGACTTCACCTCAACCACAAAGAAAACAGCTATACAACAAATTTGGCCATGTAGGCATCATATTATTCAGTTTGACTATTGTTCGTGACCCGAACCGAGAAAAAACAGCCCTTACAAGTTACAACCATGGTGGCAAGTTCTCTCTCTACATTCAAATTTCTACGGAACCAGCTCGTTACAGTTAAAACATACGAAACACGAGCACAACAGTGGGGTACATAGAGGATGCAAATATCCTTCATAAATTTACAACAGATGGATTAAGAGCCAACATTCTATCAAAAAGGGTAGTAAATCGACAAATGCCTGGAAACTACTTTGTATATTTGAAACTAACTTGAATCAAGTAGAGCATCCTTATCTGGTTGACATTATAGACTATATATTCATTGTACCATAAAGCACCCTGCCAAAGGAAATTGAAATGCATCTAGCAAGCAATAATTTTTTATACAGTTTCAGAAGAAATGATTGATTTCCTTGAATAAAGTTCTTAAACATACCTCACGTTTCTGCTCTTTTGGTTTTCCTAGGGGAACTATGACACCGTCGTCAAGTGTCTGGGCTTCAGACGGGTCTGGCACAGTTGCACCAACACCTTTTGTGCTGGCAATACAGAACCAATGTCAATTAACATGTTTTAGAAAGAGTAGAATACAACTAATATCGTTGTTGCTCCCAAATGGTACAAGATAAACATGAGGTTCAAAAACATAAGCAATCAGCATATAGTCAAAGTTACTCATAAGCAATCATTCAGTTTAAATTTACAAACCTCAACTTCCTATCTGACAACTTATCAGCATCACTTTTACCTTGTAGAAACTTGGCCATGTCGCCCAGGGCTACCTAAGAGATATATAGCATGGCTTATGAGAATACTTAACCACAAGAAAAGAATGATTAAATATATGCAAGGATGATGGAAAGCAGTCATGCAGAAACAGATAGCGAGGAGTCAATTTCAGGTTTCCAAGAAAATTTGTATGCAAAGCATCAAGTAAGGAGATCGATGATAGGAAACTAATTTCTCAAGTGAAAATCAATCAGTTTGAACCATTGATACAAAGAGTATCCGGTTAATTGAACTCTGAGAAAAGAAATACTCAGATTGTAATTTCTGATATGATTATGTAACACATTTGATGGTGAAACCATCAACCATGTTCCATGGTTATTACCAAAATATCATTTGAAATGATTGAAGAACAACCTCACATAGAAGGAACACCCCAGTTCTGAAGGCAGAATTAGCACAACAATAATTTGCGCTTTTGGCGAACATATCAGCAAAGTAAACCCCCTTCCCAAACATGTAATCTGTCACAGGTGCTTCAGGTGGAGCAATGCACAAACCTGATGGATGTTAAGTACAAGAGATGTCAGATATCCTGTGGTTATTGACAAACACATTCCATATTCCCACTCATTCATCTTTGACAACATGCATAAACAACAGAGAAAAGGAAAGACCTTGATACAGAATGTCAATCCCCCAGATCCAGAAACAGGAGAAAATTGGAAAACATACTACCCACAAATCTACATGCATAATTACATTCAGAAACAAGAGAAAAGGATAGACCTTGGGACAGAATGCCAGTCCAGTTAGTAAGCCGAGAACCATGCCACAAAAGCATTCTATTTTTTGTTCTAGAAAACTGCTCAGCTAAGAAGTCATAAAGTTTGACCAATAATAATTACTTGGTAGAAAGGACATTCTGCTCTTAACAGCGAAGTAACATTTTCAAGGGAGGCACCTTTTTAAAGCGTTCAACTTCACCTTCTCTAGCCACCTTGAATATCTGAGTAACATCAACCGTATAAGTTGAATGTGTCTTTGCATGAGTATTTTGAATATACTTCACAATCTGATCAGGGGAAGGAAAAATGAATGAAGAAAATGTAAACAAGCTAGTTTCTCAAACGCATGGCTAAAAATGTAAAGGACTTATGCACCTTTTTTAAAATTGAGAGAGCACCCCCAAAAGAAAATAGAAAGTTACAAATTGCTTAAGTTTTATGTTAACTTCAAAATTCAAAGAAGCAAAGATGAACAAATACCATAGCAAATTCCTCAGAATCGTTGTCGAGTGGAACCAGATCACAATGAAGCTTGTTGGTAATGATAGTGTAAAGGATCTTCCTAAACATTCCCCACAAAATTGAATCAGAAAAAAAAATAGCACACACAGCATGATCAAATAATAAGAAGGAACAAAAAAAACATAAGCATCTCAATAGTACTTCTATAATTTTTTAGCAGTTAAAGAAGTTAGAGATGAAAGAAATTTGGGTGCAAAAATTAACTATTGCCCAAATTATGCTCCCAACTTGCAAGAAAAATACAATCATGGTTACTGTATGCAAGCTTGTTAGGTGCTCAAGCAATTTTAGTTGTTTAAAACACAACTTTTTGTTTAGCTTATTTAAAGGATGGACTGAAATGGGAGATTAACAGAGGGAGAAGAATGTAGAAACGAACATCAGAGCATAGAAGTAAAATACCTCCTCCATCTTCATAGTGCCATCCATTAATAATTTTGACGCAGCCTCTATTTCTCCCAGGGCTTCAACCTTCAATTACATAAGAGGGGAATAGATTTCCCTTATTTAAGAAAATAACTAAGAAAATTGGCACAAACTTGTAAAATGCTAAGTCATAATAACAATATAGGGTAGCTTGGTATAAATCACCATTTCCAACTTCTTTTTCAATTTCTGAGGTGTGTCAATGACAAAATCACCTGCCACAGATAGTTCCATGTCAATTGTAATATTGTTAATGGGTATGGCTAGAGGAGGAGGGGAAGAAGAAGACTCGTGCATTTTTCTAAATCCAAAAGCATGGGGAATCACAGTGTAAAATTCCCTGTAATTAAAAAGAAAAAAGAATTACCAACAATGAAAATCACATTTCTTCAACATGCAGAGTTCATGGAAAACAAATAAAAATGGAGCACACAGCTGTAATCAACATGACATGCTATCTTGAACATAAAGCCAATACTATAAAGCATTACTGTTGTAAATGAGTATAAAGTCACGGAGAAGTTCTTACGAACTTAATTGCTTAAGCTTGCTCATGTTTGACTGATCAATCACATCAGCAATTCTCTTCAAAGACGTCATAACCCAGAACATATCCAAGCATAATTAATTTGTTATTTTTGATAAAAATGATACCATCTAACAAATGTATTCTTAACATGCCATTCCAATACTGTAGTTATTGCAAGCTTGTAAAAGACAAGCATCCAGAAGCAGTGTGAAACAAAGACGTGCCCAATAAGATCAATGCTAAGAAACCAGTGTAAGACAATGCATAGTAGGAGGCAGGGAACCATAAAAGGGGTGCTCAACTCCAAAAGTAGATTAAAGGGCAAATGAAAAGAAGTTATCTGAACGATCAAAAAAATGAAAGCTGTTGCACCAAACTGTAAATGCCTACACTCACTGACTAAATGACCAGACTAGACCTTCAATATTTAAAATTGGTACTGAAAGGTATCACCATAACAGAGTACATTTACCTTCTAAAATCTTTTGTACTTTCTAACAAACCAAAAATGTTTCAAAGAGAAATGTTTTGTCCATGTACTGAAAGGTATCACCATAACAGAATATCATTGAAGACAACCACAATATTTACAAGAAACATCATCAACAATACAAGAATATAAATGAAAAGGAATTCACAAGGCCTTAGAAAAATAAATGAAGCAAACATGGCCTAAAAATTGAACAAAACATCTGCCAGTATATAAATAGTTTAAAAACAATTATAAGTTCACCTATTTCCATCATTTGTTGCTTCATCATGCTGATATTGCATATACAGAGATAAATTTAGCAATATGTGGTTCAAGCTTTGTCTCCCATATTTGAGTCCCTATGGAAGAGTCGGTCTTTTTTATGACCTGAATATGGTAACTAAGAAGTCAGAAGCAATTGATCAGGAAACTAAAGCTCCATAGACTAGCAATAGGTTATATAATGCCCCTTCTCTCCCATTCCTCTCATTTCCTTAAAGATGGTTTTAGGTAAGCAAATATCCTGTTTCTTAAACATTAAAGAAAATTTGAAAGGGGAAGGTAGTGGGAAAAGGTGTAGGTGTCAGTATGTCATCTATTTATGTCAGAAAACAACTCACATCAGATTCTTTTCCCTTTTCATCGTAGTCCATCTCCAGCAACATATAGCACTTGGGGTGACAAACAAAGTCTTTTCTGTTGTACCAATAATTTTTGTTCTTGTTAAAGAACTTCGTTTGAAACTCACCAATTGCAGCTTGTAGTGAAGTAAAGGGGCCATGTAACTTAGTAAGTTTGACCCTTTACACCAACTCTACCCTGTCTATTATGAACCATGTATGTCTTTGAGTCATCAGATTCTGCGGGAAAATTTGTAATAAGGAAATCATGATTAAAGCAGAACAAGCAAACATCCCAACCCGGCACCCCAAAAAAGGTGGTACATTAAGTTATAATAGGAAGACATTTAAAAGCATTAAATTTGAATATCAGTTTCGGGAATTGGGATAAAATGCATTATAACAAATAACTAACCTAGAAGTTGGATCACAAAGAACTTGTTATTGTTTTGCTCAACATTCGTCTGATTTAACATGGCATCATAGATATCAATCTATCATCACCCTAAATCACAGAAATCAAAATACCAATTCATTTATTCTAAAAATATATATATTAGAATGAAAAAAATAAATCTGGCAGGCAAAATATTTTTCCAAAATGGCAGTCTCAAAATTGGAATTTAAGCAGAAAAGACTAGCCTGTTGTAAAACGTGATAATGCGCCTTTACTCCATCAGGGATCCCTTGATCCAGAACAACCACCCCTTTCTTTGTGGCCTTAACAATTTTCTCCTCTTCGTCTTCCTCCTCTTTAACTACCAAATGCAACAAACAAGGAAACTCCCTTTAGTCTTTCACCAATGGAATTAACAAACAAAATTAACAAATACAACCGGAAAATCATTTTACCACATAGAGATTTTTTCTCAGCATCTTCGCAAAGCCTCTCGAGAAGTTCTTTTAGGTTCCAACAGTGAATTACCATGAAGAGTAGCTTGTTCGCGTAATTGCTTGACATTCATTTGTCGAAATTCCTCAATGGCCTTAACTTTGTTTGGATCCTCGTTGTCATCAACATCCGATTCCCTCCCTCTTTTCCTCTTGTTGTTTTCGGTTACATTATTTACATTTCCTTCGTTATCCTCTTCTTTCTTCTTCTCTTCCTTCAGCAAAGCTTCTTCCAGTCTCTGCACCTGTTATTACCAACTCAAAATTTTAAGAAAAAATTAGATTGTAAACAACAAAGGAGTAGTAAAAAGGAGATTGGAGCAACCAGAAAGGGCTTGGTTCCGGTTGTGTCAAGCTCACGCTTTGATAGTTCGTGCCGGAGCTGGTCTACTTTCAGCTTACTTGCCATGTTTTCAGTTTGTTCTTTTGATGAGCGGAGTGGCGGGAGTGCGGGAGGAATCCTTTGAGATTTGCAAGTGGAGATGGAGGGTTGCTATTTTATACGGTGACAGATATGCTCCAAAACTATGTCGTTTTAGCAGCTTTCAGAGTATGATACTGACGCCTGTTCTGGAATTGTTTAACAAGGAGAAATCGTGTCACTTTTCCCTTCATCGGGCCGAATTCCATGGGCCCATAAGAGAAAGCCCATAAAAGCTTTCAGCTATTTCTAGGAAAACGAATAGATTATGGCTTTGTTTTTTGTTGTGTTTGAAAACCTTGGTTTGGTCTTAAATTATGGTTTTGTAAAAGCTAAAAAAACAAGTTTCTCCAAACCTAAGATTTAAAAAGCTTTTTTGAGAAAATGACAAAAAAAAAATTACACTCAAAAACTCCTCCTTATTTTCGTGTTTTTGATTGCTTTTAGTAAAAGCACTAAAAAAGTGCTTCTAAGTTGCCAAAAGCAACCCCAAACACACCCTATTTAGGGTCAGTTTAACATTATTTAAAAGTACAGTGAAAAAAATCTATTAAAAATTTTTTAAAAGTGATTTTGGATTTTTAAATTTAAAATTTAACTATTTAGTATAGATTCTTTAATATTATAATATACGAAATATATCAACATAAATTATCATAAAAATATTAAAAAATATTTTTTTATTAATAAACATATTTTTCAACCGTTGTACATGTCCTGTAAAAGTAAAATGAATTTAAAATATTTTATTTAATACAAACGATTTTTAAACTAAAAATATTTTATTAATTATATTTTTATAAAAATTATAAATTTACAAATTATAAACAAATACAATAAAATGAAGGTTAGAATTATAATTTAACTCTTAAAATCACTTTTTTAACCTTAAAAGTAAAAATTTTAGTTTTTGCGTTTGAATTAAAAAACACTTTTCAAACGTAATATTTCCCTCCAAAACTAATTGTTTAGTATTGATTTTAATTTTAAACAGCTTTTAGAGCCAAAAACTAATTTAAAAAGTAATGCTAACTAAAGTTAATTTCATTGTCATGAATCACAATGCCCAAAACAATTAAGAATTTTTGTTTCGAATTCATATATGTGCAAATTATTCTTTAACTTAAAAATAAAGAAAAATCAACGATCAAGGATAAGTTAAAATTACTACTTGTAACTTTATGGGCATTGTGATTCATGACAATGAAATCCAATTAATAAACTTTTGTTAAAATTATAAAATAGAGTACGACAAGATTTCATCTCATCGGAATAATAACTCTCATGATCTCGCAATTCAACTTGGATCCCCTCAACAAGATTTTGTTAAGGTTAATTTTGATGCTGATTTTAACGACCAAAGGAATTCTTTAGTTGCATGAATTATAATTAGAAATTTAGAGAGACTTGTTATGGCAGCAAGCACTTATCCTACTTCTAAGATCTCAATCCCAGAAATTACAGAAGTTCGAGCTTGTGAATTAATTTTTATTTTTATCAGCGAGTTTGAATTCAAGAAAATTATCGTGGAAGGAGATGCATTATCTGTTATAAACAAAGTCAATAGATCTTTAATCGACCACTCAAATACTTTTGGCCTAATCTCAAACATTAAGATTAGGTCCCATGGCTTTGAAGAAATCAAATTTATACATGCTTTCAGAGAATAGAATAATGTGGCGCATACCTTAATTAAGGAGGATCGTCGTTTTTTCTGAACAAAGGGTCTAGATGAAAGAAGTTCCTCCACTTGTTGATCTTAGTGTTCAGGCGAATCTCTTAGGTTTTGGCAAGTAGATTTGATTGTACAAGAATGAAGGTTTCATGGGTTATCTAGAGTTTGCTTGAAATTTCTTCTTTATTACACATCCGATCGACACACCCATGACGGAGTAATGATAAAAATATTGTTATTGGAAATTTTAATTCCAAAAATATAGTTCACACCTCTTTATTTCCCGGAATATTGTGAATTACTGTTCAAGTCAGAAGACCAAAGTCTTGCAACCCGACTTTGAACAGTAACTCAAATAAAAAATAATATTTTTTCAATACCACGGGTTTATAACCCGACTTTGAACAGTGTCCTAAAAAAAAAGACTACAAGTTCACAGCCCGGCTTTCAATAGTGCTTTGGCACTATTTAAACACCACAAGTTCACAGCCCGTCTTTGACAGGGTTTGCCACCATTATGCAGGCTGCATGGCAGCCGTTCTCGTCACTATTATGCAGCCTTTGTAGAGTGGAAAAAAAATAAAGGTTGTTCTCGTCAGAACACAGGAAGGGGGCAGTGTTGATGGGAAAGGGCAGAGTATGAGTGTTGAATAAGGGTGTGAAAATATTTTTTATAGTGTTTTAGATTATAGGTAAATATTTTTTAATTATTATAATAATTTAAAATTTTATAGGGGTATTAAATATTTTCTGATTTGAAGGTTATTAGTGATTTTTAAAATTCGTGTAGGGGTAATTAAGTAAAATTTATTAATCTTTATTTTAAATATGTATGTTGAGGATGGTGAAAATTTTGTTTGATATCATTTTGTGCAAAGAGGAAGAAGGAAGAAAGAAGAGGAGTTTGAGCAGAAAATATTGTAAGTATTTTTAGACCAATTTAATTTTTTTTTTGTAAAATGTTTGTTTGTTTGTGTAAAAAATCAGAGGTTGATAATTTAGATGAATATTGTTCATGTATATTTATTTTTTAAATCGAACGATGAAGCGTTTTATTTTTAGGAAATTTGTATAGTTTTAGAAAGTTATTTCGAATATATTTATGGATTATTTTTCTAATCTAAAAATATTTGTATTATTTTTTAAATTTCGTCACGTTTTATTTTTTATATTGTGTATTATTATTTATATTATTTCTCAAAAAAAATGCAATCAAAATGAGCAACAATAGCTTCGTTGCGAATGTTCATTACAATGAAAAAATTGTGAAAACCGATGCCGGTATTGAATTCGACTGTGATAGCCTTACGAAGATGAAATTTGGAAAAGACATCACGCTTCAAATATTAAAGGAGAAGATATCAGAGAAAATTGGAGGTCAGATTATTGGTTTGAGATATCGGTGGCTTTGTGATAGTTCAGTCAAATATTCTGCAATATCTTTCGAAGATAATACAGATTTGGAATTAATGATCGCAGAGCATGAGTCAATGAGTATTCGAAATGTTGATTTATTTGCTGAGATTCGTGACCATTCTATCCCATCCAGAAAAAACGTTGTTGGAGAAAGTAGTGAAATGTGTATTGGTAACGAATTTGATCTAGTTGGAGGAAGTTTCGTTTCACTAATGTCAATCGGGGAGAATCTACGAGGTCCATGGAGGGAATCACTTGAAGATTCAAGCGAAGATGAAGATATTGATGATCCTGATTTGTTTCCTGATAACGTTGGAGAAGCCCCTAATTTTGGTGTTGGAGAATTAGTTCAAACAGGGGATGACACTACGTTCTATGAACCACCCAGTCATATGAGCTCAGTGGATTTCGAAGCGATGAGAGCGCCGGATCTTCCAGATATGCCTCATTTAAATTCTAGCCAGCAGGGTGAATTATTTGTTGGACTTCGATTTTACGAAAAAAATGAAGCAACATTGGCAATTAAAGAGTATAGCATTATGCAACATGTAGATTATGTGGTTGCTGAATCTACCCCACGGACTTTCTTTGCGAAGTGCGTGAAATTTGGACAAGAGTGTAATTGGAAGATTCGAGTGTCATATGTTAAGAAGATTGATCGTTGGGAGGTGACAAAGTACAACGGTGACCACACGTGTCTACGAACATCCATTGATCAAGACCACAACAAATTGGACTCAAATGTAATAAGTCACCACGTGATGAAGTTGGTTGAAGCGAATCCCAAGGTTCCCATTTCTACAATACAGGCATCCGTAGCGCAACAATTTGAATATCAAATACAATACAAGAAGGGGTGGCTTGCTAGAGAGAAGGCATTGCATTTGGTGTACGGTGATTACGATAAATCATACAATGAGCTACCGGGTTTCTTGGTAGCTATGACTCGTTTTATCCCAGGTACCATTGTAAGGTATTAAACGAATGATGCATACAACCGACAAGGGCAACTGATTGAAGGTACCAAATTTTTTCATAGACTCTTTTGGGCATTCAAGCCATGCATTGAAGGTTTTCCATATTGTAAACGAATGATCCAAGTCGACGGTACATGGCTGTATGGGAGGTACTCTCACGTACTGTTGATTGCAGTTGCGCAAGATGGTGAGAGCAATGTTATTCCGATTGCATTCGCAATTGTAGAAGGGGAGTCAGGGGAAGCTTGGAATTTTTTCTGACCAATTTACGCGAACATGTTGTCCAACAAGATGGTGTTTGCATCATATCTGATCGAGGGACCGATATCATTGCAGCAATTAATCGAGTTGGAAGTCGTTGGACACCTCCACATGCATACCCGACATATTGTGTTCGTCATATCAGTAAGAACAGCTTTGAGAGGTTTAAAAATCCATATCTTCGCAATGAGATAATTAGCATGGGTAAGTAATATTTCATGAAATATTTTTTTAATTTCATATATACCATTTTGGTGAAACTAACAATATATATTTGTTCTTAGGGTATCAACTTATTCGACCAGAATTTGAGCGGAAGATGGAGAATTTGAAAAAATACGGTGAACGTGTTTGGAGTTGGGCCAACAATATCGAAAGAGAAAAAATGGCACAATCTTATGATGAAGGTGGAAGACGGTACGGGAAAATGACCACCAAACTTGTAGAGTGTATAAACGGAGTTCTTAAAGGATCACGTCACAAGTTTGGTGAAAGCAACGTACTACCGTTTAGCTAAGGTATGGTCTGTTAAAGGGAAGAATATTGAGGCCTTATTAAATAAGGGGCAGCGTTATGCCACGGATATTGTTACCGAAATGCATAATAATATTAAGGAGGCAACGAGGTTGACCGTTCACGCATTCGATCGAAATAATCAGACTTTCGATGTTGTTGGTGCTAGACGTAACAATGAAGCACCTCACTCAAATGTATTCCGAGTCGATTTCAGACGTACATGGTGTGATTGTGGCAAATTTCAAGCATGGAGATATCCTTGTGCGCATGCAGTTGCAACATGTATGTATGTTGGGGTTGACCCGTATAGCTATGTGGACCAATGTTTCAATCTACAATGGATGGTCAATATCTACAGAGTTGAGTTTCCACCGATCGCAAATGCACAATATTGGCTGATTGTGGATCAAGAAAAATGGTTACCAGACCCTACACTCCGGAGAACTCCAAATGGCCGACCAAAATCGACTCGTATTTATACAAGTATGGATCTCCATCACAAAGAGAAGGGCCAACGAAAGAGATGTACGATTTGTAGGGGTGAAGGACATACGAAATCAAATTGTCCAAATGAACCCAGATATATTCCTAGGACTTAGTATGCACGATTATGGTTGATGTTTGATGTTTGACTGAATATGTATTGACTTAATATGTACGATTATGTTTGATGTTTACGTGTTTTAATTATTAATCAATTTGCATCATCAACAAAAATCATAAATAAAAAAATATATTACAAAAAAAATACATAATGACAAAATACATAATGAAAAAAATCATTTCTTTTTTTGCATTCTCTTACGTAATTTCTTACAATAAGCGGATATGGTGGAAAAGTAGGTGTGATTTTTCTTCCGGTTACGTTGTTGCCTTTCTTGGGTATCCGGATCTTCTTCAGCATATTCTTCACCCTCCTCAATCGTTGATGCCATTTGAAGCGGTGTTGTGAATTTGTCTACATCACCGGCCTGCTCATCGACTATCTCTGGTGAATTCAAGAAATTTTGGAATTCCTGAAAAGACATAGATTGTTCGAAGCTCGAGTAACGCGGTTCTTCGAAGCTCGAGTAGCGAAGTGACGGTGGAGGAATGAACTCAGGTGAGTACAAAATCGGATCGTCAAACACATGAGTATTTGAGGAGGTCGGGAACGTTTCTGGTTGCACAGGGGTTAGATCCGTTTCTTTTTCCCATACAACTGGCTCTGCCGCTAGATGTTCCCAAGTGGTTGGCCAACCTTCGGGATTACGACTCCATGCGGTATTTTGAGATGTGCCTGTTGTTGCAGTCTTAGAAGATTCACCCTTACCACCATATTTCTTCTTATATGTTCTACATTGGTCTCGCTCATTGACAGAAGTTAAGTAAGGCTTTCCATTATTAAGAAAGTAGATCAAATATTCAGACCTCTGAAAATCAAAATCATCCTTCTGGAGTGCAGCTCGTAACGGTAAATTCTGAGCTCTATTATTCCACATATATATGTAGTCTGCATGAACAATTTCCCATTGCACGTCAGCTCTACCGCGTCCATCCAACTCATGCAAAAAGTCATGCTTAAATGGACTATTCGGAATTGGTTGGTGGAAGCCAAACTGCCTTAGCACCCTATCGACGAAAGCGAACTCAATAAAGGCGAAGTGTATTAATGGTGTAACAGAACACCACAATAAAGAATCCACCAACAGTTCTTCAGGTATCAAATTCATATCATCGGTGCTGTACGACATACAAATAAACTACAAAATAAAATATTATTTTAGTCAAACATAGAATATAAATAATCATTTATTTTAAAATTTAAATTAAATATAAATAATACTTGATCTTGAGCATACAGATCGATTTGAGCTCGAAAAACTTTTACATTGTTATGTACCAACCCCGTGTGAGCTTTTTTGCCACACCATCTGAACAAAATAAAGATTCTCTTAAATAATTAAATTAAAATGAAGACTTAAAATTAAAAAAAGAATAATAAAATTACCGAGACACAAGAGGGAACTCAAGCGATGTCCGTGTAACTGGTGTCCAAAAAGGTAATCATTGTCAAGCCCACGCTTGCAACAACAACAAACATCCGCCGATACCACGAACCTTATGGCCATCTACTATAGTAGCACCCTTGCACAACTCACGATACAAGAACGCTAATACAGCAAAACCCCAACTGTAGGTGGCAGCTTCCCACGGATACCTTAAAAAACGTAGATATCTTGTATGAACAACATTGCCAGATTTATATGGCATTAATATGCCCCAAATCAGTTGAAGAATGTAAGCTCGACTAGCATTATAAATTGCACCAACGGAGCTATATTCACCAAGTTGGAAATTATTTTGCAACCAACTCAATTTTACCCGACCTCCCTTCAAATTAGATTTATCAGGAACCTGTCCAAGGTAAAATTCGCAGATGGTTTCAGGTGTAGCTTTCACATTATCGATGTCCGGGTCACCAGTCAATGGACTACCGATCAATGGTGCTCCGTTTACTAGGAGCCCAATCAACATGACTACATCTTCAAGTGTGATCGTACATTCCCCACACGGCATATGGAATGTATGGGTTTCAGGCCTCCAACGCTCAATCAGAGCGGCTATCAATCCGGGTACCAACTTATACCCCCAAATGAATGTCGCATGATAAAATCCAGAACCTTTTAACCAATCAATGATCCGATCATCTGGATGGTTATGGGTCATGGTCAAATGATGCCTAAATGTATCCTCATAATCCTGTAACACGTTAAAATATATAACAAATATTATTTTTAATATAATTAAATTTTTATTAAATAAAATTCAAATAAATTAGTACCATCTCAAGAATCGGTAAACTGCTAATATGTCGATCTTGTAACCACAAAAGAGGAACTTGCTCATCCATCCTACAAGACAAGAAAATATATTATTTTGCTAAATGAATTATTTTGCTAAGCTAGAAACTAATTATTTGGCTAAACTAATTTATAAAAATAGTTATTTGCAAAACTAAAAATTAATTTATAAAAATATACTTTCTTTGCAAAACTAAAAACTAATTTATAAAAATGCACCTTATTTGCAAAACTAATTTAATAATTATTCTGCTAAGCTAGAAACTAATCATTTGGCTAAACTAATTTATAAAAATGTATTTATTATAACTAAGCCACGGATTAAGCTAACTAGTTTGACTAAACACATCAAAAACAAAATTAATTTTATGTTCATGGAAAATAAATTAGATAATATTATAATAAATTAATTGAGCTTCAATTAAACAAAATTAAGCTTTCTTGAACCACTTATTGATTATCATATTCAAGCCACATGAAAAACTAATATTGTTTCTCTAAAAGATTTAAAAAAACTACAATCTTTTAAATTTGTTGTCGGAATATAAATTAATTATTATATTTTAACTAATTCAACTCGATCAATTAACTTAATCAAACCTTTGTTTGGTTTATATTTTCCTAACTTTATTTTTTCCTAGTAATGATTCCTATTATTAGATAATTATTATTTCGTATTATTTATTATTTTTTGGGGCTAAAATTTAAGAATAAGATTAAAATCATCAACTACTAAATAAACTAACTCACAAAATTAACCAATAATCTAAAATTTTAACTATAACAATTTAAAATTAACCAATAATCTCTAAAAATATAAAAAATAACAAGGATAAAACAAAACATTATAACTACTAAAATATAATTAAAACATTTTTTAAAAAAATCACTTACAAATTTAAAAAGAAATTTCTCTTTTTTCTTCTTCTCTTTCTCTTCTCCTTCTTCTTTCCCGTATATATTTTCAATTCACTCTTCCAAACCTCCCTCAAACTCCTCTATTTAACTTCATCTCTATCAAATATCAACCACCTATTTTTCACCTATACTTTAACCAATAAAAATTAATTCCCTGACACACCTACACCCACACACACCACTGCCATTCACGTTCATGCCACCCCAAAAATCTGCCAACCAGCCTTGCCTACCCGCTGAATCAGCTGCCATGCAGCTTGCATAATGTGGCAGACCCTGTCAAAGACGGGCTGTGAACTTGTGGTGTTTGAATAGTGCCAAAGCACTATTGAAAGCCGGGCTGTGAACTTGTAGCCTTTTTTTAAGGACATTGTTCAAAGTCGGGTTATAAACCCGTGGTATTGAAAAAATATTATTTTTTATTTGAGTTACTGTTCAAAGTCGGGTTGCAAGACTTTGGTCTTCTGACTTGAACAGTAATTCACAATATTCCGGGAAATAAAGAGGTGTGAACTATATTTTTGGAATTAAAATTTCCAATAACAATATTTTTTATCATTCCTCTACTTATTGGTGATTCTTTTACTTTTGTCAAAGAGTGTCGAACACAGATGATGGTTTGTTGGTTTTTAAATGAAGATAATTTTCTGTTCTTTGTTATGTTTTAAATTTTTAGAATTTTTCATTTTTATGTTCTTTTGTATTTTCTTTCATCTTCATTTATTAATAAATTATCAACATTATTCAAAAAAAAGAAAAAATAAAAAACTGAATAATTTATATATAAGATAAGATTTAAGGCTCAAATAGTTAAATAAGTATCTTCTTTTTCTCAAATGAGTGCATGAACTATATTTTGAATTAAATAGGTGTTTTTGTTTTTTTTCCTATGATTCATTTAAGTTTTTTACGTTAAAAACCATTAAAAAATTTTGTCATCCAGTAAAAATATGATACGTAACCTATTTTTCATGTATTTTAAAATAATACTTATAACTTATTTTTAACTATGTTTAATTATGTCGTTTTCTAAAATTTCCATAACAAGTTATACACGTGTACTTCCAAGTTTTTCAAAATGTCAAAAGTATTTGTTTTTTTGGTTCCACTGTTAACTTTTCCCCTATGCTCCTGCTCTCCATCTAGCTAGGTACTAGTACTACCATCACCATGGTTTTAATGTTTGAACTGTACAAACCAAACATGGTAGTGATCAAGTGAACCGGACACATGTCGGATCAGTCTCTTTCCCGATTGTCATATGACACGAAGGCTGCCTGCAAGTTTTCATGTGCATTCCTGCCTACTTACCAAAAAGTTTGGCACCACTTCATGTTTCGAATCTCATGCCAAGTTTTCAAATTTATAAAAAGAAATCTCATGTTTCGTAATCATTTCTTCTACTAAAATTTATTAAAAAAATTAATTTTTAAATTTAAATCTGAATTTTTTATATATTAAACCTTATATTTTATACTCTAAAAAATATATTTTATCCATGATTCTTTAAATTTTAACCGCAACTCTTAATCTTAAACACTAAATTCGTTAATTTAAAATGAGACATTAAAAGAATCAACAGAGATATGTACTCTCCTTTTGTTGGAGTATATTTTAGTAATAAAAAGGAAAATTTCTTATATATAACTTTTAATATTTTTAATGTTTTTCTTGAATTTATTATTTATACCAAAGACTTATTCAACTATTTGAGGCGTGGTGACGAAATTTGTGGAAAAGGTTTAGAGGTCAATTTATTTTTTTTTAAATTTAGAGATGTTTATAAAAGAAATTAAAAATTTAGAGATTTTTTTAAAAAAAAATTTAAAAATTTTTGGAGTCAATGTTCTTAATCCTGTAAAGTAGGGGTGAGCGTTCGTTTCGGTCTAGTAAAAATATTAAGTTATTTAAGTTGATGAGTCATATTTTACAACTCAAACTTTATTTTTTTTAATTAAAGTTGAATTTAAGAAACTCAAGTTGAGTCGAGTTTTCGAGTTTTAATAAAAAAAATAATTATAATTATTTATCATATCATAGTATGATTTAATTTCAATTTAAACAATATTCTCTAATCATATAATAAATCTTCTTATTACTAAAATTTTTGAGTTATTAAAATTTTCATTTTACAACTCAAAATTTATTTAAAATTTTATTAAATTAAATATTTTTATCTCAAATTTAGTCATATTATTAGATTTTTTGAGTTGAATCGAGTTTTGGTAGTAAAGGATCCGCGGCGCCTATGTGCATGACTCTCTGAGGCAGACCCGTGAGTTCCAAGTACAAACATCACTCTCTACTCAACGCCACTCACCAAGACACCAACCTTATTTAATACTCCCTGGATAACAAGCAAGTTAGCAACTGGCTTTCGTGCATTTGTTGGTCTCTGAGCTCTGTCCTCTCCCATCCTCTCGTGTCTCTATTTCCCTTCGAGTTCCAACATCAAAAAAATAGCATCCGACATGGATAATCCTAGTGAAAAGTCCAAGACATTGCTTGTTGTTGTACCCATTTCAGCACTGGTTTTGGTCTTCCTTTCGTCCGTAACTCAGAGCCCCAAAGCCACACGAATCCAGCATTTTCATGTCCACAGTCTCCTCCAAATTGCTCACTCGGCATGTGAAGGAACCTTATACACCGACCTTTGTGTCTCCACCATCTCCTCTCTCCCAGATCTCGCCTCCAAATCATTGCCAGAGCTCATCCAAGCAACTCTGAACCAGACAATGTACGAGGTCAGACTCTCCTCTTCAAACTGCACCAACATCGAAAAGAAGCTCAAAAGTTACAACGCATTGGAAGAGGCAGCCATTAAAGATTGCCTTGAGCTCTTTGACGACACACTGGAAGAGCTGAGGGTTGCACTAGCTGATCTCGCACCCAAGAAACTAGCAGTCTCCAAGAACTACCACGACTTGCAGACATTTCTAAGCGCGGCAATCACGAACCAGTACACGTGCCTTGATGGGTTCTCCCGTAGCAAAGGAAATGTGAGGAACATTATCAAAAAGGGTCTTCACAATATCAGCCACCATGTCAGCAACTCCCTCGTCATGCTCAACAAAGTCCCTGGTGTCAACAGATCCAAATCGGAGGGTTTTCCTCTACACGGACGCTTGAAAAACGGGTTCCCTTCATGGTTGTCCCGGAGAGACCGGAGACTTGTACAGGCTACGGTTAATGAAACCAAGTTCGACCTGGTAGTTGCCAAGGACGGCACTGGGAACTTCACTACGATCAGTGAGGCTGTTGCCGCTGCTCCCAATAACAGTGACACGAGGTAAATCAGTTGACAAATTTATGCTACATTTTCCCTGGGATCGATGTTAATTAAGACAGTAACACTGCTTGGTTATTTGTTGAAACAGGTTTGTGATACATATAAAATCAGGTACATATTTTGAAAATGTAGAGGTGGTAAGGAAAAAGAAAATGCTAATGTTTGTGGGAGATGGGATCGGGAAGACAGTGGTGAAGGCCAGTAGAAACGTCGTTGATGGTTCCACGACATTCCGTTCTGCAACTGTTGGTGAGTTTGAAAATCTCAAATAACTTACTATTTTAGTTGCACAATTTTTTAGGTAAATCTAACATACTAACGCTAAGGAAATTATTCATTATCAGTTCATCACGTTTTTTATGGTCCATATAATCAGGTTCGTTCATCTTTAAGTAATTGTCTAATAATCGTCCACTCACTAATCAATGTAAAATAGAAGTGATGATTCACCTAAAAAAATATCAGATAGATGAATCTAATTAATTGGGATCACGAATGACGTGGTGAAAAGGATCGTAATATATTTTCTCCTCACAGGTGTGTATCTCGGGTAGAAATCCCCTGCCTCATCTCCATGCCTCCTTTGAAAATTTTCTAAAAAATTAAATTTTAAACTCTAATCCTCATTTTTTATATCCTAAACCTTAAACCCTAGAAAATACACCCTACCCCTAATTCCTTAAACTCTAACTAAAACCCTAATCTAGAACCTTAAACCCTCTAATTTAAAGTGAGGGCATAAATGAAGACATAGAGAAGAGACTGACGATTTACACTCATGTATCTCCTTTGATTTTTTACCAATCAGAAACGAAAGTTTTGCTGACGTGTCCGTGCATGGTCCGTTTGTTTTTTCCTTGTAGATGATACTTCGATAGATCCATGTTGCCTGTGGGCAATTTTATAATATTTAGAATAGAAAAAAGTAGACACTAGCGATATGCATGCAATGATAAAAGCAACCTCATTAGTCCACTGATGGGGCACACTCCTCATCTGAATCAAAGACCATTCCTTCGAGCTTACAGTCATAAAGATGTTCGAATTCACATTTTCATATGTTATACTAATAAAACAATACATTTAAATCCATTCTAATGTGTGTCAGCAGCTTATGATTAGAACAGCCTACAGGCACAGGCATGTCCTGATTCCCGTGCATCCAGGATGAACGAAAGCGCGTTAATTACTGAATCTGTCGGGAAAAAAGAAGTTTGTCTTTTATTCAAAACACCACCCATAATTCATCATTCCACTCATTATTGCTAATCATCTTTAATAAGAAGCAACTTTACAAAAAAATTCAACCAACTCCACAGTCGCTCACATGCTAAGTGGGTCTTCTCCATGATTTGGTTTATTTCAGCTGTGGTGGGGGACAGATTCGTAGCCAAGGGGATCACGTTTGAGAACTCGGCAGGGCCGAGCAAACACCAAGCAGTGGCTCTAAGGAGCGGCTCAGACCTCTCGGCATTCTATAAATGCAGCTTCGTTGCCTACCAAGACACTCTCTACGTACATTCCCTCAGGCAATTCTATCGTGAATGCGACGTATACGGTACCGTGGACTTCATCTTCGGGGACGCAGCTGTTGTTTTCCAAAGCTGCAACTTATATGCTCGTAAACCGAATCCGAACCAGAAGAACATTTTCACCGCTCAAGGGAGAGAAGACCCTAACCAGAACACTGGGATTTCAATTTTGAACTGCAAGATCGCTGCTGCTGCGGATTTGATTCCCGTGAAATCTTCGTTCAAGACGTATTTGGGTCGTCCTTGGAAAGAGTATTCTAGGACAGTTATTGTACGTTCGTACATTGATGACTCTGTGGATCCCGCTGGCTGGTTAGAATGGAATGAGACATTCGGTTTGAGTAGCCTTTATTATGGTGAGTATTTGAACCGAGGTCCAGGGTCGAATACGAGTGGAAGAGTGAGCTGGCCTGGTTACAGGGTGTTCAACAGTTCCAGTGAGGCAATTCAGTTTACTGTTGAGCCTTTTATACAAGGGAGTGAGTGGTTGAATTCTACGGCTATTCCTTTCGAGCTTGGTTTGAGTTGAAAGTGGTTAAAGTGCTACATGTGTCACTTAGGCGCATCCCCTTTGGCCTTTTTTTTACTAAATTTAATAATAAAATGACTTGTTTTTTTCTTTGTTTATAAATTATAAGTGGCTGTAGGCTGTAGTTCATTTAAGAATGCAAAACAGTTTTTTTATATATATTTTTTATTTTCTTTAGACCTTGGATGAGTGGCCAAGAGGCTTCCCGACCATCCATTTTATGTGAGGTGACTATAACATTTTAGTTAAATTTGTTTATCTTATAATTTATCTATTTTCTAGGAAAAATTATTATATGAATCTTATTTACAACGTTATCTGTTTTTTTTGTTTATTTCAGTTTTTGTAAGGTGAATTACCACCTTTTTCCTACATATAATTAGTAGGTAGGTAGTTATTAAGGAATTATTTAAAGATGAACGGTCTTGATTACTTAGATCATGAATGACGTAATGAACAAGATTCACCTAATTATTTTTTTATACATTTAGATTGATATTCATATTTTAATAAGTGTTAGTAGTCATATTTGGTGTTTAAATTATAATAAAATTAATTGTAAATATATTTTTTATTCTCTTATTCTATTATTATACGAGTGTTGATAGTAGAGGTGTTTAAAATTATTCAACTCGATTGATTTGACTTAACTGCCCGACTACCCAATACAAAATAACGGACCGAGACACGAGCCAACAAAGTAGATACCCAAATAAATCAGGTACTCGATATTTCGAGTACCAAAAAACCAGGTACCCGATAATGAACATCCCTTATTGATAGTACTAATCCTTCACCTCAAACAATGTTTGTTATTTTTATTTTCTTGAATGGTTTGATTAAGTTTAGTTAAACTATAAAATAAATACTCAAATTATATATATATTTTTTCGATAAATATTTAAAATATTTTTTGTTAAAATATATATTTAAAGTTTTATTTTTTACTTATATTAAAATCAATTAAATCACTTATTTTTGACACATATTTCAACGAAAATAACATTAGACATCTAAATTAAAAAAAATACTTTAGACACTTATTTGAATAAAAAATAAAATTTTAAACATTGATCTTAAAAAAATAAACTTTAGACGTCTATTATAAAAAAACATAATTAAGTCATTATTTTTAACATTTTTTTAAAGATTTTAAGTTACAAACCGAATGAATTGTATTAAAAAGGATAAGATAATTCTAAATAAAATCAGATATGATTTAGTATATAAATAAATTTAAATAGAGTTTAGTTATTTACTACATAATAGGGAAAAAAAGCAAAATTTAACTTTAAATACCCTTACAAGACAAGTATGGGTTAGACTGAGGGAAGGTGTCTCAACTTGTTTGGGCTTAATACGACCACAACTTTTGGTCTAAATGCAAAAATATATTAAAAATACTTTTTCCGCTTTTCAGTTTTTTAATGTAAAAATATTAAAACAATAATTATTATTTTAATTTTTAATTATTTTTTAAATAAACAAATTTAAAGTATAATTTTATTTTATAAAGGAATTGTAACACCCTAAAATCGGGCTAGTAGAATGGCTCGAGTAATTCGTGAATTAAATCGAATAATATATTAATTTGACTAGGATCAATGGACCAAATTGAATTAAAAGAAAAATATGATAGATGCATGGTGAATGCTAGACTTTCACAAACTACCCCTAGTAATAAATCAACTTTATATATATCATTAAGGGTGAAATGGTCCTTTCACCCTCATTAGTAAACAAACAAAAGAGCCCAAAATTTCCTTCATTCCCCCTCATTTTCCACGGTAACAAGAAAAAAATAGAAAGAGGGAGTCTTGAAAGAAAATCCATGGGAAGCCATTGAAGAAGGGAATAAAAGCTTGCATGGTTGTGAGATTGGTCTAGAAATCAAAGCTAATAGTCTTGATAAGTTTCTTCTTCTAAAACCCAAACATTGAAAGCTTGAATTCTTAAATCTTAGAAGCTTCTATGATGTTTATATGTTTAGAATGAAGATTGTAATTGTTTGGGTTTAGCTTGAAGTATGAGAAAGTGGGTATGAGGACTTGAGATTAGGGTTTTTGAGTGCTATTGCAATAGTTGATTTAATGATTAAAATTGCATGAGAATAGGTTGATGGAAATGAGAAATTATTGATGTTAATTTCATATACGTGATGCTGGAAATTCATGAAAATAATTTGGGGTTAGAAATTGAATGTATGAATAAGAATTAGCCGAAAATGCCTAGAACCACAATTCCAAGTAGCCATCTTTGAGAAATTCCCTAGGTCACATTAGTAGGAGTTAGGAGCTGAAATTTTACAGTAAGATACTCCCATATACCTAGTTTAAGGAAAAATTTACGAAACCTCAATCCGAGTTCGGTAGAAAAAGATATAAGCGTTTCCGTAAGGGCTATCTGAACAGTCTCAGTTCTGGACAGACCTGATTCGAATGAAATCTGGATCTGATTTAATAGGAATTAAAACGTAAGGTTAATTGTTCCTTGTATAGGATTCTTCTAGCTTTCCAAAGAGGTAAAATGGACTAAAATCGGATATCGGAGCTAGGAGATATGATCGAATTACGGAAGGGTAGCAAAACTGTCCGTAAAGCATAAATGCACATGTTTATCCTTGTTAAGACTAAGATCATTTGGATTAAATGATTGAATGTATCCTAATAGATATTATATGTGTATGAATTGCTAGAGAATACAAAAGAGGAGGATATCGAGGAAGAACAAAGGCTCGAGTAAACTCGAAAGAAGGGTAAGGGGATCGCGATTTACAACCCCTAAATAGCTCAAAATTAACTGTGAGTGTGGCAAACCCTAGGTCCTAACCATCTATTTGTTATTTGATTCGATTTTATTATGTAATTGGACT
Organism: Abelmoschus esculentus; assembly: GCA_035048815.1. Lineage (NCBI taxonomy): Eukaryota > Viridiplantae > Streptophyta > Magnoliopsida > Malvales > Malvaceae > Abelmoschus > Abelmoschus esculentus. The sequence continues at coordinate 14,433,275 of JAUCBN010000031.1, forward strand.
AATCTATAATTGGTAATAAAAAAAAGGGAAGGAGGCTAATGTTAAATGATTTGTTTGATATGAATTTCTTGTTAGTTGATAGTACTAGCTTAGTATATATGCATAGCTCGGAAATGCCGAGGTAAGTATGGCATGCGGCTACGGATGTCAGGTACGTGATTCATGCATGCTTACTATGATATGATTAATTGCTCGGTAACATGATATGCATGACTATATGTTCATATGATATGGATGATATGTTGGATCATGATAAATGCTTTTATGTTAGCATGATATGAACACTGGCCCTTGGTGACATGAACTTAGTAATATAAATTCGAATAATGATCAATGAAAATGAAAACTTTATTGAGCCTTGGTTGATAGTTGGTCATAGGTAGTACGGCATGCCTAGGGTCTTGAGCTCATTGTTTAGTGCTACGGCACTCTTGTTTAGTACTTCGGTACTCTTGTTTGGTACTGTGGGTATCGTGATTTTGGTGGTTAGTCACCAATTGTTAGATACCATGGATATCTCTTGTTAGTACCTTTGTGGTACTCTTGTTAGTGCCTTTGTGGTACTCTTGTTAGTGTCTTCGTGACACTCTTGTTGACTCGTTTACCTAGTCCCACTATACCAAGACATCACATGAACTTAATTGAATAATTAAAAGGCTTAAATGTGAGCTATATGTACATGTATTGATATAAAATATTGAATGTAATTGATGCTAGAAGTTGCACTTGAATGTGAAATGGCTATTGATATTGGAAATGAGTATTTGGCTATGAGTAGCCCTTGAAATGAAATGTTGAATGAAAGCTTGAAATTGGAAATTGATTAATGAATAACATGCTTTGAATAAATGCTAGTTATAGCTTGGCATATAGAATATGAAATTGAATAGTATGCTAGTTTTGTTATTGATATGAGAAGCATGATAATCTAGAAATTTGATTGATGCCAATGTCATGGATTGACTTATTGTTTAATTGTTGCATGCCACCTTTAATGCTATGAACTTGATATAATGTTTGATTTTGAGCATGCTATTTGCTATGTGTTTATGTCTAATATGGTTAGACTAGGGCTGCCTCACTAAGTACTTCATAGTACTTATCACTCGTTTCCTCCTTCCCAACTAACAGGTTATCGAGCTAAGGAGCTAGGCTGAGATTGATCGGGAGCAAGGACATCGAGCAAGCTAAAGTATGGTATTTTGTATTTTGGTTAACTCCTAGTTTATGGTGGCATTAGTGAGCATGTTTTGTTTAGCCTATGCATTTGAGGGCTTGTCCCATGGTTTGTATATATATATATATATTTATGGCTTTGATAATTGACTTAGCTTGTAAGCCATAAGGAATGATGAATAGGCTAGAATGAGTTCATGGTCTAAACTTGCATAGATCTTTGTTTTGTGCATTTAGCCTATAAGTTTCATGGTCAAATGGGGTTTAAGCTACTTGTTGTGGAGGTCATATTTATGCTAGCATTGGTAACTGAGGATTAGGTCCATGAGATGCATTATGGTCTTGATATATATATATATATATGTGTGTGTGTGTGGATTGGATATGCATGATAGCTATCTTTGCATGTAACTAAATAAAGAATGGTTTAAGTGTTGAGTCATAACATGATTCGAATAATGAACCTAGACTTGAGAGGACTACCATTGATGTCAATTATGCTAGGAATGTCCCCTAATGTCTAATGATTGTTCAAGAACATACAGAGGATCCTTTGGTAGTGTCTAAGTGTTTAAAGAGTTAGAAATCTGGAAATTGGGGGCAGGGGTATCGATACCACTTACAAGGGTACCGATACCACCCTTGACAGTAGCAAAATGGCATCGAAGCTTGGTTCGATGCCAAGCTTCATTAAGATCTCCCTGGTTCGATGCCAGTATCGAGCCAGACCATTATAACCTTAAGCCATTGAGTCCTTGGAATAGACTAGCATCGGTACCTGGTTCGATACTGGGAGTTCTAGTAACGAAATGGCATCGATACTAGTATCGAACCAGGCTACTCAACTTTAGTCAACGAGTCAACGGGGAAGACCAGCATCGATACATGGTTCGATATTGGGGATTCCAGAAACGAAATTGCATCGATACCTGTTTCGAACTAGGCTCCCCAGCCATGGTCAACGAGTCAACATAGTTGACCTGTATCGAACTAGGGTTCGATACCCCTGTTCCGATACCCCTCTATAGGGAGTATCGATACCCCTAGTCAATTTTGGTTCAACTTGAAAATGAAAATTTGCTTGATCAATAAGATAATATTAATGATGATTGAACGAATAAAAAAAATTGGTTAGAGATTTAGATCACGTTTAATTGTGATTGTAATTGATAAATGAATGAAAATTGAGAATCTAAATGGTTAATTGCATAAATGTGAAAAAAGTTTTAATTTGGCCCCAAAATTGATAGGCTTTACACATATTTGACTTGAATTAGCTCACAAAATGATCGAAACGTTCTAGAATTAGATACAAGATTGGTCTAAATTACAAGTTTGAATGTCCGGTCGACACCTCCGTCTCCTAACCCGGGGCGAGGGTATCACGGGAATAATCATGCTTTAGGCCTTCATGATTTCAAAAATTATTAAAATAGTTAATGATTTAGTAGTACATTTCAGTAAAGAACGTTTATTCTAGAATTTTTTATTTTTAAGAATGTTTTTTTTCTTATAATCAACTAAACCTATGTTTAGGCATGGCATCTTGATGTATCCAGTTTATGACAAAGTGTTATCTTTAGTTGTATCAGTTTCCTCTTTGACAAGAATGATCATAAAATCTCCCATGGCAGTAGTCAGGACTTAAGGATGGTCCCCGGAAACACTGCAGAAATAGTTCGAGCAATTTACTGTACCAAATATTAGGGGTGAGCAATATCAGGTACCTAGTCAATTTAAATAAAATTGGTCCCGGTTTTGGTTTTGGTAACCACCGGTTCTTAAGTATTGGAATCAGTCTCGGTTCCAGTTACATCGGATCCTAAATTTTAAGAACCGATCTCGTAACTGATGAAAACCGGTTTCATTACTGTGTACCCGGTCAATTAGTTTATTCTTAAAAAAATTAAGTAATTGAAGAAAAAAATTTAACCATCAATAATAATATTAAATAATAGAATTAGAACATTGTAGGCTTTAAAATTAAAGTTTTAAAACTAGTCATACTCGTAATATTTATACATAAAAAAAGTTTGATAAGAAAAATAAACAAAAGAAAATCAATATCGGATATTTGATATTGGTCCCGGTGCTATTGGGTACCCACCGGGTACCGGGTCCTAAAATCAAGATTCAGTCCCAGTCTCGATTATGACCGAGACCTAAATTTTAGATCTAATCCAGATTCCACCAGAACCAATACCATATAAAAATCTACCAAATCTTATCAGATCTAAAATCGAAACCGAATAATCAGTTTTTTCACCCACCCCTATTAAAAATCTGGTTCAAAGCAAAAATAATGAAACCCCGACCCATGGTTCATAGACATGACAGAACAGCAATGATCTTCCAGTATGCATGTTTCTGTGTCATAAATCCCCTATCGGTTGTGCACTAAAACTATTCTTTCATGACAACGGATTCATCTCTTCTTTTTCGCTTTTCATATAGAGAACATGGTGGTGCATGCTTTTGCAGGTGGGTGGGAAAGGGGATTCAAGAACAACACATGACAGCAATATTAAGATTAATACTAACAGGTAGGTTCCAAAGTGGTTTATGAAATATTATTTAAAATTTGTAAAATTATATTGTTTAATTTAATTTTTTTAATAATATGTCAATATTTATTTAATTATAAGTATATAAAATAAGAGAAAATTTCATGCTCCAGTGGCGGAGGGAAACTTATTTTTCACAAGTGAGGACAATTTTGATAGGTATTATTTGAATATTAGAGACAAAAACATTAATCTCACATCGAAATTTTTTTTTGAGGTATTAAAATATATAAATATTGGTGTTTTATATCAATATCAAACATGTTTTTTAGGAAGAAAATAATGAGTTTGTGATAAATGATATCAAAATGGTCCTTTAATTGTTTGATTTTACGTCGAGTGTCTGCAAGGATGATAGGTAGGAAGAACAACCATGATAAGTGACTTGTCACGAGCGTGGTTGACTCGTGACAATAGCGTTACGAGATTGGGTGGGAGGGAATGTTACACCTGAAAAGAGACGGAGATCCTGAGATATATAAACAACAACATTACACATCTTATTAGACATATCTTTTAAAAAAAAAATAATGACCTCGTGATAATATACACGATAGAAAATAAGTTAGATAGATGGCATGACAAAATTGCTCACGGCTAGGGGTGTTCAAACGGTCGACTAAACCGAATTGACCGACCAAACCGAATTAATTCGGTTAAATGGTTGGCCATCGAACTTTGTTTAGTCGGCGAGTGATTAAAGTTTTTTTTGAAAGTTCGGTTAACGGTTAATTTGGTTCGAAATAGAGTAATTAACCGAATTAACCAAAATTTTATATTTTATATTATATATATATTTGTTTTTGGTCACTAAACTTTTAAAAATTATAAATTGGTTATTAGATTTTATCAAATTAATATAAAATGATAATTATATTTATTAAATTATTAAAAAATATTCATTAATTTTTTTAATATTTATCAATAATTTATAATATACAATAATTAAATGATCAATTTATAATAATTAGATAAGTTTAATGGTTGTTTTATAATTTTTGAAAGTTTGATAGCTAAAAAACTATTTTAACATTGTTGAGTGATCATTTGTTAATTTACCCAAAATTTTATAATAAATTTCGGTTAAACGAATTAACCGAAATTTGTTCGGTTCAGTTAATATATTTCGAAAAAAGTTCGGTTCAATTAACGATTAAAGATTTAAAAAATTTGATTAATTCAGTTTTTGATAATTCGGTTCGATCACCGATCGAATTATCCATTTGAACACCCCTAGGACGGATCACTTTGAGTGTCGACTTTTTCATGCTACACTAGATGCAATATTAGGTATTTTTCATTTGGATTGTAATACTTAAAGATATTTGAGATCTTTTAGTAATTATCAGTGTTGTTCTATTTTCATAAAAAAAAATAATTATCTTAAGTTTTTTTTTCCGATACTTTTAAAAGTAATTTTAAGGTTAAAATTAATGCAGAATATGAATTTTATTCAGTTTAATTTGAAGCTTAAAAAAACTTAATTTAAAAAAAATAGATTTATAGGTTTTTAAAAAAAACTTTTAAATAAAACTATTCTTTTATCATCATTTAAATTATCATTTTTTTATATTTTAAAGATAATATTTAAAATAAATATTTTATATATTTGAAAATATTTTTTTAATAATAATATTAAATACTTTTTAAAACTACTTTGCATCTAACAATGTTAAATTTGGCCGCTAGTTTTATTTAATTTCATTTTGTAGGTTAATACATTAACTCTATAATCAGTTTCGTTCAGTTTCAATTATAAAGATGGAATGTCTCAATGACTGCTTTTTCATCTTATTTTTAAATTATTTCCACTTTCCGTCCATTTGCATCAAACACTTACTGATCATCTTGCTGAGGAACATGACATGGGTCCTACTATTCTGACACTCCTTTTACATACTTTAGAATAAGGCTATAAATGAGGTCACCTATACGATTTTGATTCGGTCAAAGTTTAATTAAAATTTAATTCGATTAAATTCGATTCGAGTTTGAATTTAGTTCGAGTTTTTAACGAACCGAGTCAAATTACTTAATATATGATTTGAAAAGCTTGTGAGTTACTCGAGTTCTTTACACAGCTTACGTATTAAGGTTTTTTTTCTGACATTGTTTTAAATGAGACATGATAGATGATGAGTTACTCGAGTTCAACATGATAAAAGATCGTCAACACTTGACTTGACTGGACTCGAATTAAGCTTAAACTCGACTCGAAATCTTAACGAATTGAATTGAATTCAGCATTACTCGAGTTCGACTCGTTTACCCCCTTACTTTATAAAATTAAGACAAACATTTTCCTACCTACAAGTCCAGTCTCAATCCTTCTCTGATTGACAGCAAATTATAGCACATGGAATACACACAAAAAAACAAAGTTCAATCAGTAAAGTCATTGAACTTCTTACAAAACAAGAAGTTCCCTCACACATCGAGAAACTCATTTTAGGACAGAACATGATATACAAGACACATTATTACAGACACTTTATATAATTGTAAACCGAACACTAACGAGATAGTGTGACCGGAAATTTACAAGTTTGTGAAATTATTTGGGTGTGGATGTGACCGATACAATTATCTGAACCCCCATGTGCTTTAGGAATGACATTGGTTGGCCTTATCTTGAAGTTTTAGAGTCAAGGTATAAGCACAATATCGTACAGAAATTTCTTCTGCATGGGCCTCTATACAACCTTTTGTGAGTAACTCATTGAACTCAAAAGATTGAATCACGAGAGCATATATTTTTTGTTTTAATTGTAATATCTGATTTACTGATCGACTAAATCTGAATCAGGTTTTACAAAATTTATTATGAGGACGATCATTCCAATTTAATTACATTGAGTAAGGAAGAGTGTTCGATTGAGTTAGAATCAAAAAATTGAATTATTCAAATTGATATGTCAAATTTTTTAACTTAAATATTATTTAAAAAATTTCAACTTCGAGCCGAGTTTATGAATTTTGAGTCAAGTCGCTTTTTCAAGTTCCTGTATAAATTTAATTATAATTATTTATCATATTATCATATTGTTTGATTCCGGTTTAAACAATTTTATCTAATCATATAAGATATAAACCATGTTAGTCAACCAAGTTTGTTCAGCGGTGGTAACGTAATTGATTAGTCAGGAAAAACCGAGTCCGAATTCTAAAAAATCGAAGTGTTTATTCCTAAACGACAAAAATGAAAAGATTATTTTTTCGTATGTAACATATATATTTTTTAATTTGTAAATTAAAAATTGAGGAATTTGACTCGAACTTAAAATTAATTCACTAATTATTAAAAATTTTAAGTTGTTTTAATTTTTATTTTACCATTCAAACTTTATTTGACTTACTAAAAACATATTTGATAACTTGATATAAAAATCAACACTAAAATTTGATCTATTAGAATAAAATTTTCAATCACTGAAATCTAATTTTTAAAATATTACGATAGATAAATAATAAATGTTCGAATAATCAGAAATAAATTCGAAGGCTGTCTCAAGGTATAATGTACAAATGAAAAATAAAATATATTTAAAAAGAAAACAAATAGTAATAATTAGATGACAAATCTTTTACCAATCTTTAATGGATTCACATTAAAATAACAATAATAAAATAAAATATTTGACATTCACTTTAAAAAAAAATCCCTTTAAAAACTAAAGTAAATAATATGTAATTTTAATGTTTATTTTTGAATTAAACCTTTTATTTTTTAAATATATTCTTCCTACAAATCTAATCCAGTGGTGGACACCGTGACTGGAAAGAGTAGCCATGATTTCCATAGTTACTTTTGAAAACAATGTTTTCTTCTCTCCTTCGAACATCCTGTGTGGAAACAGTGTTCCTGACAGTACTTACATGTCATAATATTATTGTGAATTTTCCTACAACACTGTTCAAAACATTAATTAATGTAATAAAAAACCTCATGTGACCACTGGAATTTTCTGTTATGAAAACTCCCATGCCTGATTGCATGCCAGGATTTTGGGGCAAACGAACATTGAATTCAAAAGGGTATCTATGGTTCAATAAGTGAATTGCAGAAAAACATTGGGGAAAAACGAGTAAAATTTATGAGACAATGACAAACACCTGACGGAGAATGTGGGGATAATTATGGTTCTAACTGGTCGCTTATTAAAAAAAATAAAAATAAAAAACATCGATATATAATTTATGTCATAACTGTTTATCCAGCACGAATCATTTAACTTCATTGATTAAAGAAACATTTGTTGTTTCTAGAAGTTACAGGTTCAACCATCAATAATGTCATCCTAATCATCACAAATTTTAAAGTTACTTTTATACCTGATGTAACGACCCGAATTCGGATACGAGTGTCGGTTTAACCCGATGGGTTTGGGCTTCGGTTTTGGGCTCGAGTTTGTGTGGTTTGGACCTGAGGCTTGTTGGGCTTGTTGGTTGTTGGGCTTAGGAGTTTTTAGATGGAGGATAGTTTGGTAATTGTCTAAATAGTTGAAAGTGAAGGGTTTTGTGGGGTTTGGTGTTGCAGAAAAATCTGAGCATAGAGGGGTCATCATTTTATCTTTATCCTCATCTTTCTTCCAACCCAAACTAGAGAGTAAAGGTGCTAACTTGTGCTTGTGGGGTGTGAATCACGTTTTGGTGCAAGAGAGGAAGTTTTAGAGCTTGGAGAGATCTATTAAAAGAGGTAAATATGTGTTGGTTTGGTGAAGTTGGAGATCCATCATCAAGTTTGGGCAAAGGAAAGAACTTGGGAAAGAGGAAGCTTGAAGAGAAGATGACGTTTTTGTTGTTGCCTGCAAGAGGTTGGTACTCCCAACTCTTCTATTATTCTTGCATTTCATGGTAGAGTGCATAACATATAGAAATTCATATATGAATGTTTGGTTTGAGCTTTTGGGTCTTTAATGGTGAATTTCGTAATTGTGTGTTTGATGGCTTGAAAATAATGTTAAAACACTTGAAACCTTTCTAAGAATGAGTAAGAACACTTTAGAATCGATAAGGGGATTAAAGGCTATAATGAATCTTGTAATTAATAAAATGAATGGTTAACACAATATTGACGTATTAAAACCTTGAATGATTAAATCGTGTTAAGTCTTGATATGTTTTGATGTGAGGATCCTAGGTGGATCGTTTATGTGTGTTGAGTCCTTGTTTGATGGAAATCCGGATATCCAAAAGTGTTGCAACACGTCGAAGGCCATCCGATGTAACATTCCGGGTGATGATTTTAAAGACCTTTCCGAATGTAGGATCCCGATGCTGTGTGGACGCGGGCCTCATTCGATGATACTCGATGTAACATTCCGAGTATGGGATTTGGAAGATCCCGATGTTGTGTGGACGCGGGCCTCAAATCCCGGATGTAGGATCCCGATGTTGTGTGGACGCGGGCCTCATCCTGAGTATGGGATCCCGATGCTGTGTGGACGCGGGCCCTGCTCGTAGTGTAGGATCCCGATGCTGTGTGGACGCGGGCCTCACTACTTTGTGTTGTTGCTTGACATGTATATGCTGTGTGCGTCATTATACATTGTTTATGCCATGTGATAGGCAAGCATGCTAGATCATCATTTCATGCTTGATGTTTATATATTATGCTTTACTGCTTATGATATGCATGATGTTGGCCGAGTTCGGCGTACCCACTGAGCTTTAGTAGCTCAGCGTTCGAAATGTGTTTTCGTGCGTAGGTTAGCGAAAACCGGTTCGTGGAGCACTATCGAGGTTTGGATTTCAGCATCGACCTATGTCAGGGTACATTTATAGATTAGTGGGCTAGTATTTAGTTGGACCCTATGTATCTTGTAATTCTGTTATTTATTCGAGTCAAATGTTTTGAATGATTTGTAATATTTTGGAGCTCCGATCATTTTATATTATTTTAGACTTGAATTGAATTTTATTTATTGGGCTTTCGAAAGAAATTTTGAGATACAGGTTTTGGGCCGGAGGCCCAATGTGACATCCGGGTCGGGTGTTACACCTGAGGGTAATGATCGAATTTATTATTTTTTTAATGTAGGATATAGAGAGTAACACCAAAAGGAGAGATAATTTTTGTTGAAAAAGAGTGAAGCAGTAACTTGTAGCCACTAGCCAAGCAGGAAGGTAAAGGCAGTTGCTTTAATTTGCTATATAAACAACAAAGGGAAGCATTCTGCTCAGCGCCTTACAGCAGATTGGTTGGTTGGGGACTTGGGGCAGCCTGAAAAAATGAGTCTCTCTCTTTCTCCTTTGCTTCTCATAGCCCTTGCTTGTTTCACGGCTTCTTTTCTTCAATGTAATGGCAACCCTTTTCGCCACTACCACCACCATCATGTTGCCAATCATAACTACAGAGATGCACTTTCCAAATCTATCATATTTCTCGAAGGTCAGAGGTCGGGGAAGCTTCCCTCTAACCAGAGGATTACTTGGAGAAGAGACTCCGGCCTCTCAGATGGTGCTGCCATGCATGTAAATATGCAAAACCAAGCTCTCATTCTCTTTTTGAATAATCTGTTCGACTGTTTCTTGTATGTTCTATTGGTTTATCTTTCAAGTTGGGTTGTCCTGTGATGTTTTGAGTATGAAATATGAAAATGCAGGTTGATTTGGTAGGAGGATACTATGATGCTGGAGATAATGTGAAGTTTGGGTTCCCAATGGCCTTCACCACCACCATGCTTTCATGGAGTGTGATTGAATTTGGTGGGCTGATGAAAGGAGAGCTGCAAAATGCCAAACAAGCCATCCGTTGGGCTACTGATTACTTGCTCAAAGCAACTGCACATCCAGACACCATTTATGTTCAGGTATTCTAACTCTTCAAATTGTGTGCTTTGTTTTGCATTCCATGTGCTTTCTCATTTGTTGTTTCAGTTTCACCCTAATGTTGGCTCTGGTTTTTTTTGTGTAGGTTGGTGATGCAAACAAGGACCATTCTTGCTGGGAAAGACCGGAAGACATGGACACACCGAGAAGTGTTTTCAAAATAGACAAAAACTCTCCTGGTTCTGATGTAGCTGGGGAAACTGCTGCTGCTCTTGCAGCTGCCTCTTTGGTCTTCAGAAGAAGTGACCCCACTTACTCCAAGCTTTTGGCTAGGAGGGCTGTCAGGGTAAAACATCTCATATATTCTTACAGAACATTTATGAAATGATCCCTGCTCTGTTCTTGAATTTCCTAAGAAAATTGAAAATGGGTGTTGTTCCTGAGTAACAGGTGTTTCAGTTTGCTGATAAGTACAGAGGACCCTATAGCAATGCGTTGAGAAGGGATGTCTGCCCGTTCTATTGCTCTTATTCTGGTTATCAGGTGCGTTCATTTTACTAAAGATTTGCTACTTAAATGTTTGGTTTAATTTATTTCTCTGGTTGATGTTAGGATGAATTATTGTGGGGAGCAGCTTGGCTACACCGAGCCACCAAGAAACCGACCTACCTGAACTACATTCAGGTAAATGGGCAGATACTTGGAGCTGCAGAGTTCGACAACACATTTGGATGGGATAACAAACATGTCGGAGCAAGGATTCTTCTTTCCAAGGTTCCATTTCTTTTCTTTATTGTCCTTCTTCTGGTTCTGTTCCTCTTCATTTAAATTGACTCATATGGTCCTTGAGCTTTCAGGCATTCCTTGTACAGGGACTGAAATCACTCCATGATTACAAAGGGCACGCAGATAATTTCATTTGCTCTATCATACCAGGAGCCCCATTCTCTTCATCTCAATACACTCCAGGTGGGCTCCTGTTCAAGTTGAGTGACAGCAACATGCAATATGTTACCTCCACTTCGTTCCTGCTTCTCACCTATGCCAAGTACTTAACTTCAGCCCACCAGGTTGTTAACTGCGGTGGCACCAGGGTCACCCCGAAAAGGCTCCGAACCATTGCCAAGAAACAGGTCAGTGTTGGGGTTCATTTTCATTCTTGAGTTATTTTGTTTAACTTGTAAGTAACCGACTTTCATTATAATCAGGTGGACTATCTGCTAGGAGACAACCCCTTGAAGATGTCCTACATGGTAGGATACGGTCCAAGGTACCCCCAAAGGATACACCATAGGGGCTCATCCTTGCCATCGGTTGCAAATCACCCAGCCAAGATCCAATGCTCCGCAGGCTTTAGCTACATGAAGTCTCAATCCCCCAACCCCAACCTTCTGGTAGGTGCAGTCATTGGTGGACCAGACCAGCGCGACAGGTTTCCAGATCAACGGTCGGATTATGAGCAATCAGAACCAGCAACATACATCAATGCACCCCTTGTAGGCGCGTTAGCTTACCTTGCTCACTCTTTCGGTCAGCTTTAAGGGCTCCACCACTCCACCTTTTTAGGCTTATCAGTAACTTTAACATATTTAGGTATCCGTAATGTCTTCTATGGTAGTAATATTCCTCCGGGAAATGCACAAGGCATCGAGGCTCATGGGGGGTCCAGACCTAAGGCTCGAGCCCCAAACCTTGAAGGCTGAAGCACAATTGTCAAGGATGAACGACAACAGTGTTGTACTTGTTTTGTTTATCCATTGTAAGGCTCCAACAAGTAATATATCGTTTTGGGATTTGCTTTTTCTCCATTTCCATGCTTTTTCTATGTCATTTTGGAACTTGTAACATGTCTTGTCTACCGGAGTTTAACTTGCAAGTGTTGGGACCACAAGTGTTATTGCGGATAATGTTGCATTGCATGCAGGAATTGAATATTATACCGTTGTAGCTTTAATGGGAAAACGATATTTGACCGTTGAAAATATGTAATAAAGGGAAAGTTGAGAGGGTGATAGGATAAAGGCAAAACCTTGATTCGAACCAACAGCTACTCGTGATAGACAATGTTAATGGTGTTGGTAAAGAAAAAGCTGGGTTTTCTTCACAGAGGGTGTCAGAACTGAGACATGTTTAGACTACTGGATAAACCTTCCAAATAGTTGTAAGTTTGTAAGTAGTTAGCTGGTTAGAGGAACCAACCTGCTAAAGATAAAATGGCAGCATTTCCACTTGCCATTGCCATTGTTGAGTATAAAATAAGTACATACATTTAGTTATTTTTTTATAAATTTTTAGTTTGGGTTAAAGTATCTAAATTTATAAATTTTAAGATATTTTAAAATATCATTAAAAAATTTAACATTTTAATCTATGGATAAATTTTAAAATTTATCGTCTTTTAATTGCACCGTAAACATGTCACATGTTAAGACTCTCCGCAAGGTTCTCGTTTTTAGGCAAAAATCTTATGTCCCTGTTCGAATAGGGATGCTGAACTGGACCTAAATTAAACTCTTTATATTACAATTTCTGTCTATTGCACACTAGATGGTTAGGGAAAAGATCAGAAAAAGAAAGATCCCAAGCTTTCTATGTAGGTGCTTGGGCTGATTCTGAAAGGGAAAGTTGCAGATCTCATCCATATGGAAAGATCTTTCAATTTCTGTCTATAGTTTTGGAATTTTCTTACGTGATATGCAGGGAGAGATATGAAAGAACTCCAAAAGTTGAGCAAACTCTACTTGATATCAAGACTTTAATATGAAATTTAGACTTGCACTAATTTCAACTGTAGTTCTTAAAAGCCATTTGCAGTAAAAATTATATCATGGGTCAGTCTCATCACGTGTTCATGGATCAACCAATAAAAATTACCCACCTTATCAATTTTTTCATGTCATATTTTTTTTTTCAAGTGAATCTTTACTTGAAAAATTAAAAAATAATGAGGTAGGTAGTTTTTTTAATTGGTCCCATGAATGACGTAGTGAGACTGACCCATGATATAATTTCTCCATTCGCATGTAGAAGCTTGGAACCGAGCCTCTCTAGTATCACTGCATTTGTTAGCAGCTCTGGGTTCTAGTGATTTTACTGAAAATCCCTTTGACAAAATTATTTTTTACCTTTTTCCTCAAGTTTCGAGTATTGATATGCTCAGGGTGGATATCGATATCTAAAGAACTATATTAATAATCGTAATTGGGTATCAATATCTACTGAGTAATCTGTTTAAAATATTGAATTTAAGTTTAAGAGATTAATAATTCAAGGACTATGACCTGATGAGCATCTAATATGATAAAATAAATGATAACTAAAAAATCAAGATTCAATCCTCATATACGATTATATTATATAATAATTTGACAAATATTGGATGATTTGTTTGTAAATACAACCATATAGATTTTTAGTGGATTGTATGACGTTACATGCCAATTTCGAACACCTATATGGATAAATTATCTTTATTTGATAGGATCCAAATACCTAGTGAATATGTTACAACATCATGGTAGGTGGCTTTAAATGTGTGATATGAAGCTATGTGGTTGCGGAACCCATTCACTGATACTTAATGAAAGATTTCGAGTATACATGTTTGATAGGATTCAGATACTAAGTGAATATGTAGTATTGAATCTTTATTTGTATTATGTTTCATGATATCATATCTAGTTATATGCTCTAAATTATAATTTGTATAAAATAAGATTGAGTTAAAATATATCTATTAATTTTGTTAGCTCAATATTTAAAATTATTATTTTCGTTTATAGGTTAATAAGTTGATCGTTGCATCAGACGAGTACTATTATTAAACGTAAAATTTCAACATTTGAAACTAGAAGAATCTTTTTCTCCTAAAAACACAAAATATATTCTTTTATTTTTTTATCATTGTTTGTCGGTTACAATTCGATTATAACAAATTTATCGTTCAGAGAAGTTATTTGAGGGCATAAAGGGCCCAAACTCCTATTACAAATAAAAATATTTAATAATTTTTAGTTTAATTAAAAGAACTCAAAATATATGAGCTGAAATATTATTCACTTTCCTTGCTTGCTAGCACTCTTGCGCTACCGGGGGACAGGGGTGTGCATATCAGATATCGGATAATCGGATATCCGATTAAAATATAAAACATTGATCTGTATTCGATTTTCAGATATCTGATTTGAATTATCTAAAAAATAAAATTCAAATCAGATATCCAAAATTTTAAATCGGATCAACGGATAACCAAATGGAATCAATCGGATCGAATTTTTTTACACACCCTTAACGCTAACACTACAGATAAAAGCGAAACTCTGAAATGGTAATTTTTCAAGACAAGCCCAGTTCCTTTCTTAACTAAAATTAGGCCCAAAATTAATTGTTTAAGGCTTTCTGTCTCAGGTTCCATTAACCCGGTCCAAACAGGGAACACAAAAGTAGCAGGCGACTGCAAACCCTAGGGTTAAAACGGAGCTCATATAAATTGGCGCTATCACTTATTGCTAATCCTTCTCCGCTACCAAAGAGAGAGGAAGAAAATGGTTTCTCTTAAGCTCCAGAAGAGGCTCTCAGCCAGCGTTCTAAAGTGTGGAAAAGGAAAGGTTTGGCTCGATCCAAATGAAGTCAACGAGATCTCCATGGCAAACTCTCGTACGTATTTGCCTTCAACACTTTTTCCAATTTCGTTATCATCTGTTTTATGTTTAAATATGTTTGATTTTGTTTTAGCTTCGGTTTTTGACAAATATATTGCGGAAATGAATCTCAGAACATACACACATATAATCAGCTACTAGGAAAATGAAAGATTAGGTTTCAAGGAGTTGAGTCTGTAATTTAAATCTCAGTTTGAATCGCGTTCTTTGAATGTTTTTCTTGTAATTTATGATGGCAAAGTTTCGTGCAGCTAGCGCATATGAGATTTAGGATACGTAGGATAAGTTTGTGATTATGCAATTGTTAGTTTGTTTACAATATCCAAAAATTTTGATGGAAAATGATAATATTTTTTAGCTAAAATGTGTCGTGTAGTGATTACAACAATTAACTTAATGGATTACTGAGAAAAGAATTTTATTTCTGTGTCAACTTTGTATACCGGAGATTTAAGAATGCTACTGAAGCAGTCTCACGTTTGTCATTTTCCAAATGAAAATTATTTTGATTGCACAAAGGATTAATTTCTGGTTTCTTATACTGATATACATATAAATATATTCATAACTCAATTTTGAAAAAAATGATTGCAAGTTGCCAAGTTCAAGGTGTTACTGTGTTCCATTCATTAGAGAATATAATCAAGGTTGCATTAGGTGTATTTTGTTTTTACTTAAGGAAAACTAAAGGGTTTATATTTTGCATTTGCTTATTTTCTTCATTTTTGTATATGAACTGGAATCTGCAGGCCAGAACATAAGGAAGTTGGTTAAAGATGGTTTTATCATCAGGAAGCCAACCAAGATTCACTCTCGATCTCGTGCTCGTCGCATGAAGGAAGCCAAGAGAAAGGGGCGTCACTCTGGATATGGTATGTTATTTAATTATGATCATGGGGCTGAATGAAGTTGATGTTATTTATGGATTCTGATTACATGGGTTGAAATTGAAATTGATGACTTGGTTCCATACTTGCACATGAAGTACCATGTTGAAGCCAGAGCATATTCTTGAATGCTCATCATGTATATGGAGTTAGGATTTCCAAAATCATCTGAGGACGGAATATTGAAAATTATATGTATTGAGTTTAATTTGATTAGTTGGGTCTAAACTATTATGCTGCTTCTAGGTAAGCGCAAGGGTACAAGGGAGGCGAGGTTGCCCACAAAGATCTTGTGGATGAGGAGGATGCGTGTTCTCAGACGCTTGCTTCGCAAGTACAGGGAATCAAAGAAGATTGACAAGCATATGTACCATGACATGTACATGAAAGTCAAGGGTAATGTGTTTAAGAACAAGAGAGTCCTCATGGAGAGCATCCACAAATCTAAGGCTGAGAAGGCCAGAGAAAAGACTTTGGCTGACCAGTTTGAAGCAAAGAGGGCTAAGAATAAGGCAAGCAGGGAAAGAAAATTTGCTAGGAGGGAGGAACGGTTGGCCCAGGTAAAATTTTTGTACTGTGTGGTGCACTTGGCATAGTGGTTTTGTTTTACCAGTTATCTTTGGCGTTTCCCTATGTTTTACAAAAACTATAGATGTTCCTTGCTTTGAAGTTCTCTGATCTTCCTCTATTTTTTTTTTTTCGTTTCAATGGTTAATTATTTGTATACTATCTTCAATAATGTTGAAGAGATTCATGCTCATTCCTTTTCATCTCACGTTATGATGCTGTTTTTGTATTATTTTTCTTAATCTCAGGGGCCTGGAGGAGGAGAAAAGCCAGCTGCAGCACCTCCTGCTGCCGCCACCCAACCAGTTGGGTAAGTATATACATGTTGAGATTCAATTTCTTTTTCCAAAATGATATGTGTTCAACTGATGTGTTTTTCTTATTCAGTGTTTCCAAGAAGTCAAAGAAGTAAGTTGACCTCCCGAAGTTCAGTACAGAACTTATGCGCCATGAATTTGGATATGAACATGTCTTAAATAGTTTTTTTGAGCTGTTTTTGGTTAATATGAACTTGTTTATGTTGGCTTAAGTTTTCGTGATTTTGTTATCATTTCCCCATTTCTCTTGTTTACATATACTTGACATTTATTTTATTTTCCTTATGTTTTCATAGATTTCTCAAATCACTCGTTCATAGATTTCCCTATGGTTTAAGCTTGTTATATATTTCAGTGTATTAGTTTTTTAGTTTATTCGAACCCACTAGTTCCGACTGATCCGTGTCAAGTATGTGCAAATTTGGTATAGATTCATTATACCTTGTGGGAGAACACCACAACTGTAATCCTTAACCTGCAAGATAGGATCAACCAGAGCATCATGTAGTAATCTAGTACAGCTCCAGACATGCTACACAAGATCATATGGATGGTACCTTCAATGTGTATCCTAAATGACGTGATTCGAAAGAAAATTTAAAGCATTAGATAGCAATAGTAGCTCTAGAGAGGCTTTAAAATAATAAAAAAAATACTTTAGTACTACTGCATGCCTTTTAAGATCATATGGTCAAAAATCATCACAGAAATTAAAAATAAAAATGATATTTTATTTTTATTAATATATAATCAGTTATTAATATAATCAATTATTATTATTTTATTAACCATAGTTTAATGCATAAGTAGTATGGCATCATATTTATGTAATTAATAGTATTAATTTAATGATTTAGTATTCTTGTTATATTTTATTACTCACGAGCTAGGATCCTGTTAATTCTCTATTTCTTCTTATTTCACCAATATAGTAACTTTAAATAAATAAAAAATGTTACAAAAACGTTTCAATCTAGAGTGCTTGACCCATTGGTTTGAATGTATGCCTTTCATTCTACTGGTTGTAGGATCAATTTCTTGCTCTATGTAACTTTGTGAGGATTTGATTGGTTGATTAATTTCATTTCTTCCTTAAATTTTTTAAATTATAGAAATAAGATTAAGGGTTAGTTTGTTATTATTTTTAAAACAATATAGTAAAAATGTGATTTTAAGAATTAGTTTTAGATTGAAAATATGATAGTATAATAATGCTGTCAAAAGGAGTTTTTAGATAAATAAAATATTTATTTTAGATATATTTTAAAAATATAAAAGAACTTGTGATATAAACGATATATATGAGTAATTTTATGAAAAAGTGAATTTAAAAAAATTAAAAACTAAAATTTTTAGCTTTTTGATTAGCTAGTTTAAAGAACTAGTTTTAACCTAAAAAATTATTTATTTTTTTATTGTTTTTGACCTTAAACCAGCTTTTAACTCCAGAAACCTAAGAGAAACGATGAAACACGTATGAGCCAAGGCAATTACCAGCTACAGCTAGAAATCCATTGATTCAACCTACTCCTTTTTCACATGTCTTTTATCATCCATCTCTCGTGCACTTTGGAAGGAAAACACTGCTTTCTAAACAGTACAGCTTGTGGTCACACGGGCAACAGCAACCTAGTTCATTAGACGTTGCATCCGACACGGTTCAATACCATGGAGGCCCTCTCTTGACCAAGCCGAATGGCATTAACGTTCATCTCATATGGTATGGAGGGGTGTCTAGGAAAGATAGAAGTTCCATAACCGATTTCTTGGCTAAGGAGTAAGGACCCTCTGTGTTCAACAGGGTGGAGAACAATTAGTACATACAAGGGCAAAACTTGTGAAACAAGTTGGTGATGCATATTCTTCAGGGAAGACCCTGAAGCGCAATAGGCAGCTTTGAAAACCAAGATAAATAGCAAAATCTTTACATTAGACACTAATGGAATTTACTTAGTTTTGACTGCTAAACACGTTACAGTAGCAGCAGAGCAGTTCTGCATAGGATCATGTGGTTTCCATGACAGAATATTAGTAAGGGAAATATCTCGAGTGGTGTTCGCTCGGAAACCGTACGGTTCAATGCCCCGGTGTTTGTGCTTGGCCTTATGCCCTGTCTGCTTATGGCCCTCCTGGACAAAGCCTTGGTAGCATCTAATGGCATTGAAACCTATGGCATGATCTTAAAATGGGGACCAAAATTTTGATACACCTTTTTTTCTTTATAAATAGGTATGTAAAAATAAATTTTCCTTTACAAATTAAACATATTTTTAAATTTTTCCAAAAAAAAGTGGGATGTATATGCTCCAGAGCCATATGCATCCGCCACTGACTACGTATGAAAATAAAATGATCAATATATGAAGAACAAAACGTGCGAATTGATGATAATTTTAACCAGTCATCAAATAAAACAACCATTGCAATACGATATGAGCTTTAATTCTCTTAATATTGTAGTGAAAAAACAGTCTTTACACACAAAAAAGCAACCTGGCACTAGCAGGGCGTATCTACAGAACTTGCCTTTGAAAACCAAAAAAACAAAGCAACTGGGATTATTGCTATTGTTGCATTTCAACTATACTGTAAAAATTAGAATGAAAACAATATATATATATATATATATATATATATATATATATATATATCCCTCTCTGAAAGACAAAAAGAACAACGAAAAGGAAAGAAAAGAATCATAATCACTCGAACGTGGTAACTATGGCGTATATGAACTTGTTATTTTCTACTTCCAGTTTTGCGTTTACCATCAGAAGTAGTTGGTTGCCGACTGTTTCGGTTCAAATGCTGACCAACTCCATTTGTAAGTTTCCTAGAGGGTGATGGCCCTGACATAGGATATAAATTTTTGCTGCAAAACATTTACCAGCTCTTTTAGTTACAAGGAAAGAGCTTAAGATGACCGTACACAATATTTGAGATCATGAGAGTATCGTTATTGTCTTACCTTATTTCTGAGCTCCTTGCTGATTTTACAGTAAATTTCTTGGCATCTGATTCCACCCCATTGGTTATGCTGCTAAGCTTGGACCGATTGAATTGCCAAAGCAAATCTGGCTCGGATGTGTCACTGGTGGTGGCAGTATCAATATCATCTATGTCACCAGTACCAGCCATGTTGAATTTGTTACTCCCCATGAACATATTATATGATTGTTCTGGGTACAGCTTTGAAGAATCTTGTAGATATTTCTGGTAATCGACATCAGATAAATTCCCATTTTCTGCTTCCCAACATCCTAGGGAGTTTCCTACTCTGGTACTGGGATCTTGCTTGTTCACCATAACCTTATCCACCCACTCACCCGAGCCCAATTCTTGCTCATTATTCATAAAGTTTTGGGCAGGACTCTTAACAGGAGGCCAAGGGGGTGAATTTGCTAATAGCTCATCTAGATCAAAGCTTTGTGTCTTTTGCCTCAATTTAGAGTTGGTACTGGTATACGCCTGAAAAGGCAAAAAAAAAAAAAAAATCAAATTTAAGCTCAAGATAGACTATATAGGCACACGTGTGTAAATGTGACGAATGACAGAATGTATGACATGAATATCTAAGCTTTCTAGAGCATGTTGAGAGAAGCGGATACATTGAATTACTGATAATCATCCATAAAATGCACATGTCAATTCTTATTAGGCCACGATCCTCACTCTCAATCACTTGATTGCATATAGCCATACAATTTTTAATTCGTTGAACCCATCAACACTTCACTGTTCATATCATCTTTAAAGTATGAGGCATTTTGGATTTGTGATTGATGGCATCCAACATGATTAACGAAATTAAAACCATTATGTAAAGCAACAAGTACCTCAATGTTGCCCACATCACCCATGGGGTGTCTAGCCCCCAACATATCTCCAGCCCACTGATTAGGCGTAAAGGGCGACAAGTCACTAGCCTTTGTTTGGAACGTTTCAGAGCTGCTAAATGCATAATGCTGACCTTGCTCAGCTTCTACGTCTTTCCTTGCCAATGCAGCCTTAAGGTTAACAATCTAAAAAGATGACTCCAATGAGTTACTAAATGGGACAATATCACATCTTCCAACTATGTCAAGATAACAATCCCAATCAATATGAATAAGTAACTAAAAGTAGAATAACCTGTTCTTTGAGTTCTTTAACATCAGCAGTATTTTTGTTCACTTGGGCTGCACCAAGTTCAACAGTAGCCACACGCTCCGCAAATTTGAGTGTACTTATTGTTTCACCTATGGCATCAGGCTCGGGGCTAATGTGAACAAACATTAGTGTCTTGGCCTGCCCTCCTGAAGATACATTTCCAGAGAAATTAAGACTTTTGTAAAGAAAAAAACTGATCCAGTACATTTAGCCCCTTACTGGAACTGAACAACAATTATTTTGACAGTTTAAACTTACCCAATGAATCTTGAAGAAGTTGAGTGAGTTTGCTGTTTCTGTAAGGAACATGTGGATTCTTTTGAGCAAGGGAAGCAATCACATCTCCCAAAGCTGATAGAGATTTGTTTATGTGTTGTGCCTCTTTTAGTCGATCTCCTGTTACCTCGGACTTGTTTACTCTTTCACTTCCTGCAAGATCAACAAGATGCATGCAGCCACGGAGAATAGTTCCAGTTGTTAAATCTCTTCCTTGAACATGGACAGTCAAGCAACTGCAAAGTGATAAAAAAAACTGAATTTAGCTTCAGAATGAAGAATTTTTTGAGGATCAAATAGTGTAAAGAATAAGATGTTACCTATGAGAACGACTACTACGGTCATTTAGGGCTGTTGCACCAACTGCACGATTCCTTTGTCCGAGGTTCATCAGATCAATAACATCAGACGTTGATGAAACAGGCATGAGGCATGCATCTGGTACATTAAGACCTGTTTGAGAACTGTTGCGAATTTCTAGTGTATTAATATATTAAGGATAACCCTCAATAGAAAAATGACTGCAAAGGACCAACCATACAAACCTATAGTGAAACAACTTTTTCTAACTTATCAATCTGTCAAAACAAATTTACATTCTTCTTAACTGATAACAAGATATAATTCTGTAACTTTGTGAGAAATAAAACCAAATAGATTGAGAAAAAGGATATCTTTTGTTGCTTCCATCTGTAACAAGGAGATCTCTCACTTGCTCGTTATAAATCTCAATCATCTGAACAGCAACTTCATAGCGGAAAGTATCCTTTCTTTGTTCTGCTAGGATAAACAGATCACCTAATGCCCTATAATTAACACCTTGATTTTTCTCAGTCAGTTCTTTAGGTCCAGTCTGTATATGCAAAAAAAAAAAAAAAAACTAAGTTACAAAGGGAATATTTCATAAAACAGGTAGTAAAGTGCGTGGTATCCTTCTCCTAGTTGGAATAATATAACTATAACTACCCTATCTTACCATGGTATAAGTTTTTCCTGACCCTGTCTGGCCATATGCGAATATACAAACATTGTATCCATCAAGCACCGATCGTATAAGAGGCTGCATATCAGAAAAAACCTCCGCTGCAATATAATAAGATATAACTTAAGTAAAGAAGATAAAATTTACTAAAGTTATCGCCATGCAGTTAAACTCTTAGTGAAGCAACCTTGAGTTGCAGATGGCCCAAAGACTTTGTTGAAGGCAAAGGCCTTCTGTCCTTTACCATGCTTTGACGGGGTGTTTACAGTGATGTTTCCTTCTTCTATATGATTAACAGTGCTCAGATAGCTTGATTGTCCAGACAAGAATGGTCGCACCCGACAGTAAACACGAATACTTCCTGATTAGATAAAGTGGATAACCTTTTCTAATCAATAGGGAGACTCAAAACATGGAGAAGCATGATATTTAAAGCTAGCGCAATGATAATCTAATATTTACCTTTTAGATCCTGCACTTGATTGTATAGCTTGCGATTTTCTTCTAGAACCCTATGGTAACCAGAAGCAGCATGAGCTAGACCACGAATATGCATGCCTGTAAAAGATAATTACCTAGAATTAGAGATAAATACCTTGTTTAATTCTTCCATAAAACAAGAAAAAAAAAACAAATAAATAAATAAATACTTCTATTAAAGTCGGCATACCAAGATTGTTGAATTCTTCATGAAATTTCATTTGTATGAATTGCATGCCAGCTTTCGTGGAATTAACAGAATGTTTTAGTTCCTATAAAATTTATAGTGCATGTAAGTGTTCCATTCAAGTACGTAAAATGAAAAGAAAAAGAAAATAGTGCACAATTAGCTCCAACCTGAATATGTCTTTCTTGTTGATCAAAGATCATTTGTTGTTTTTGAGATTGTCTTTTTAATTCCTCGACATCAATGGGATTCTTTTTATAGCAACTTATCACTTTGATGTTCTTTTCCTCATTCTAAACCAATCATGAAAAAGAAAGATAAACATGATCTGCATCACCATGATATATAAGAAAATTCATTTGATGATTTTTGAAGTAGAAAAGGATCATCATATACCTTTTTATCCCCAGGAGTGTGTTTCAATAGAGACTTGCTGGAATTAGGAGTTATGTCTTTTGAAGTTGTTTTCATCTTTCAATTTGGAGGAAAATAATTATATAGCAAGTTAGATAAGATCAGTAAATAAATAGTAAATGACTTCTTATTTGAAGTGCAAACTTCACAATTACGAAAATTAACATACCACTTCACATTGGCTTGCAATCTGATGCTCAAACTCCTCTACAACTTTACCGAGCACAGATTCAACCAGCTAGAATAACCAAGATGACCCAAATAAGTATTAGAAAAAGCAAAAGGATAAGCACACACAACAAATGAGGAAAATTGAAAGGAAAAGAACCCTTGAGATGGAATGCACCTCAATGTTAATTTAGACAACCCTAGATATGCACTTAGATGATCAGGGAAAAACCGACATCCCTACAAGCACATATGTTCAACTACTCAAGTTTGCTATGTTTATAGTAATAAGTGAATAAAAACTTACCGTTGGAACTTCTTCTGGCTTTTTATCTATTAGAATGGCACGAACCAACATACTTAACGAACCAGTACCAGCCTGCTTGAACAACAAGAAAAAACTCATAGAATTCCTTTTCTATTGCTCCAGTAGAATATAAAAAAAGTAAACACAAACAGTCAAAGCATACCAACCATTTTTTTCGGTTCAATATCATAAGTGTGACCATTTGATAATTTCTCATTCATGGATGCGTTCCTTTGCAAGGAATTGGTGAAAGGCTCTGAATTCTTTCTTACAATCAACTTTCCCAACGTGGTGGTGCCTGGTTTTATATTTCCACCAAATTTCCACACTCCATTTCCACCTGTAAGCCTCCATTCGTAATAGGATTTCATCCCTAGAACACAATTCACCACCCTTGAAGATTTGCCACCCTAAACAATTTTAACCAAATTTAAAGTAAACCAATAAATTACTGCATAAAACAAATTTGTCTATGAACAAGTGAATTGTTAAACTAAATTACTTGGAAAACATACTTGTTCTAGATCAGATGCCTCAAAAGAAGGAAGACCCAACTCTTGGCCAGCTACCAAGAAATTCCTCACATTTTCAAAGTACTGGAATGCTGACAATGCAGCTCCATCTGGTATGAGGGCTGCATCAACTGGACTTTCCACTACCTAAAAAAAGCCATAAACCGCTATTAAAATGACAAGCAATTGAATAATCAAAGAAAGAAAAATTAACAAAGCTCACCTTAGGCACAATTCCAGGTTGAACTTTGTTGAGAACATTGCATAGGATTATTCCACTCCTCAAACCAAGCCTAAACTCTTCCTCCGATGGTTCTGCCGGTAAATCTTTAGCCGCCACAACGCCAACCATCTTCCTTAGCCATCCAGCCGCTTCATACCTCCTTAATGCTGCCATAAAATAGATTATCACATTCAGCTGCTGCTAGTTCTGTTTGCTAAAATCTTTTAATATAAACAATAAATTCCTTCATTCAAATATCATTCACCAACATGTCGCAACAAAAAAAATCTGTAAATTATCCATCAAAATTAATCGAATAGAAAAGAAAAAAAAAAAAAGCAATCAAAATACCGTCTTCCTCTGCTTTTCTAGATTCCAAATCAAGATCTTTGGAACGATTACATTGCTGTTGCAGCACATCCTCCACAAGTGAAGCAACTGAAAACGACAACGATCTCTCTGCCGCCATTTTCTAGATTCCAAGAAAGGATAAAAACAATTACAGCTCCACCATCCAAAATAACCAAATTCAAAAAAAAAAAACTCCAATTGACAGAATTTTGAGCTCGAAATTCCAGATGAAAGATCAAAACAATGAAAAAATAAAGCAGAATTTAGTGGGTTTTCGTTGTGTGAGTGATATTTTAGCTTCTTTTTTTGATACTCCAGCACAATCACATTCTCTCCATTACCTTTTATCTTCTTTAGCTCCAGTAGAATGCAGAGAGCCAACTCTGCTTTAATACTCTTTCAATATCTCACTAGCTTTTTTATTTTAGTTTTATTCATCCACAACCAAACCTATGTCCAAACCTGTCCGCGCGTGGAGTTCAGAGCATGATTAAGGAGAGTACAAAAGTATGATTGGTTGTAATTAAAAAATGATATAATAAAAAATTCTAATATTTGATCGAATAATTATTCAAAAGATGAGTCTACAACGGGCTTCGAACACCGCTGAACAACCACTGTTGAACATTATTAAATTAATTTATAAAGAATAAAAACTTAAAGAACTAATCATACAATTATTAATTATAAGTTGAGTTTATCACTCTTTTATTAATTATATATTGAGTCTTTGAGATTTTAAATTTTTAATTAATTTAATGGTGTTCAACAATATTCAACATCGATGGTATTCAGCATTGTTCAACACTGGTTGTAAAAATTTTCTTATTTAAGTTTATATTTTTTTAAATTAATTTAATATGTATCATTTGTTTTAGGTCAAAATGATTTATTTATGGATGAAAAAATATTAATCAATTAATAAATAACTTAAAATAATTTGACAAATGATATATAATAAAAAATAATTTTATATTTTATATAATTTTATAAAAATAATTTTTAAATGATTTAATATTTTTTAAGTCACCTCTATTATCGTACTATTGTATACGATTTATCACGTTATTTTAAATTATATATTATTAATTAATAATATTTTTTTAAAATAAACGTTTTAACTCAAAATAAAATATTAAAATTAAATTGGTACATTCTTTTGACATCAATTTGCAAATATCCAAATAGGAAGTTAGGTTGGCTTTGGCCTCTGGAAAATGGGAAATGGTCCCTCCAAAAGTAAAGCTTAGCTAGATTGTATAATTAATTAATTTAATTAATATTTTATTTTAAATAATTTATAATAATATATTAAATATTTAAATTTTTAATTTTTATTAATTAATTTAATAATATTTAACATTTATAATATTCAGCCGTGTTCGATTTACGTTATAATTTTTTTAAATATTAAATTTTCCTTAACCAAATTAAAACATCCTGATTGACTATATTACCCCTTGCCTTTATCCAAGGTAATCGTATTTCTCCCCAAAAGGTGATTTCATTAACTAGAAGTCAAATGCCAAGAATTTATCGTATACAGATGGAAGTATCTATACCCCGTTGTTAATAAATCTATGTTTACCTTGTAGGCTTTTCTTTTTAATTTCTTTAATAAAATGGTCAGCTTTTTAAAGGAAATTCTCTGTTTTAGAAAACATTCAAAGTTTGGTTGGAGTTGGGTTGGAAAGTTTTGTCGGTTTATAACTTTCAATTGCAAAATGTAGTTTGATTGTACAAGTAGGTCCTTTCTAATCTATCATTTCAAATGTAAGGTTTTTTTTTCAAATTTAGTTCATTAACCTATAAATTATTATAAAAATTATAAAATCTTGGAATAAAATTAAACTAGGATTTGACTATAAGATTGTGTTTGTCGTTAAAGTTTATAATTTAAGTTTGGGTGTTTTTTATTTGGGGTTATTGTTGCGAGCTTTTATTGGTGCAACAACAACAAAAAGCACAGCATAAATCAAATTATATCAAAGAATATCTATTCTTAAGATATAACACTTCGTAGATACAAACTCGTGACTCTTCTCTGGCATATTTTTAATTTCGTTATAAATCTAGGTCTTTCATATTATAATGTTTTATTTTATATTTAATGTCTCTCTTAATAATATCGTCTTTAAGATCTGAACTTAAAACTATTATCATCAACAAAAACAACTACCTAATCACCTACCTATGTTCCTTCCACGTTTACACCCATTGTCTTCAAGGTGAGCATCAAGGTAATAAAGTTTGGCAACACGTAGCTTTCGAATCTTTGACGGAGAAACAAAGAGAGTGGGAAGATGAGTTTATGTGTTTATCTTTGCACTAATGTAAGTTTTCTGTCGGGTGAAGACAGTTCTGGTACAGACCAACAGCTTCCATTTAGTCATAGATTTGCCGGGGTTTAAGGTTAAGTAGGGTTTATTTTTTTACTTACTCTAACGGTTGGGAGCGGCTGTTAGATTAAAAGTACATATCAAAGTAGTTGAGATATCACGCAATCCTATTTAAAATTTAAAATCTCTTTTTCTTTCGTTTTAGACGAGTTTATCACGTGTATCGAACATTATTAAACACTATTTATTTTAAATGAAAGTTATGAGTAATGTAATCGAATTGGTGGATTGACGGAAAAATTTTTATATTAAGGATTATTATCTTATATATTGACGGTGAAGAAAATGTTATCACCAAATAAGATTATTTAAGGGTTTAGATTATAAGGTTTTAAAATTAGGGTTAAGATTTTAGAAATTAAAAAAAATAGATTTTAATTTTTAGTTCGAAAAAATACGAGTAAAAGTCTATGTCTTCTAATGATGCATCTTCTCATACCTCCTATTAAAAAACTTAATTTTAAACCCTAATCCTATTATTTTATATCTTAAATACTAAATTCTATACCCTAAAAGATACATCATACCCCTAATTTTTAAAACCCTAACCTTAAACATTAAACTTTAAATCATAAACTCATTAATTTAAAATAGAAATATCAATAAAAACACAACTAAAAGATGGACAAATCGGTTACACATTTAAAATTTAGAAAGAATTTTAAATTAACCTAATTGTTCCCATGTCTCCTATAAATACAGGGATTTAAGCATTATACCCACACCACAAAATCTTAAATTTAAAGTAAAAGTTAATGACCTTATCGAATAATTTAAAAATAAGATCACCAAAATAAATCTATCACAAAAATTCAATGTACCCGAAAAATGCCTATTCTTTGGGCAGAGAATAATTGGTGATTGCTACAAAACTTGAAAATTGAGAAAAAGGACCACTTAAAACCAAGTTGTAGAGGGTGTATTTTTATTAACGTTCGAAAAATTCAAATCCTTGGTTCGGTACCCAAACCGAGCAGCTCCAGAGCGGGGCCCTCAAGGCATGCGTTTCTTGTTTATTTTCAAGGATTCGCGCAGGAGGGTCCCGATTAAAATATTATTTTAGTAATATTATATCTAAAATTATGATTTATTTTTATTTTGTTATCAAAATAAATTTAATCATTGACTTTACAAAATAGTATTGTAGTACGATATTTTTAGTTGTTAAAAATTATATATTTTATTAAATTAAATTTTGAAATAATATAATAAATTTTAAATATTTAAATATTTTTTTCAATTCGATCCTTGTTTAAATTTGAAATAATTTATTAATAATTTAAAATATAGTTTACCCTTTGAATTAATCCCTTTTTAATCATTTCTTTTTTTATTATTAAGAACCTATCTTCTCTAAATCAAAATTGTATTGAAAACCTAGAATGTCATATTTATCTTCGTTGTCCTCCAACTCCTACCCCAATCAGTGTTGTGACCCTAAACTTATGAAAATCTCAAGAAAACCCTTTGAATTATGACCAATTTAAGTATTAGAGATTTATTGACTTGTTTTAAATTATGACCAATTTAATAAGATTTGTAAGTTTTAAAGACTAAAATTGTTATTAAATTATTCCACACCACTCTTTCTATAGGCCAACAGTCAAGTTTAAAGGCAATGTCAAAATAGAAATAAAACATAAAAGGTATAATTTTGTTAAAAATAATAGTTGTGATTAAAATAAAATCACTGAAATATGCGAGGCATCAAATATGTAATTTACCCTAAAATAAAGTTGTTGTACCTGTGTATTTTTATTAACGTTCAAAATTTTCAAATCTTTGGTTCGGTACCCAAACCGAGCAGCTCCGGAGCTAGGCCCCTCAAAGCGGCAGGCTTTAGTTGTTTATTTTCAAGGATCCGCGCTCGGAGGGGCCCGCTTAAAATAATCAAGGGACGCTGGTATAGAATTTGAAGTTTCACAGGGACATTCAAACGTCGCCGTTTAGTGTACCCCACCGAGGCCTACCGAGCTGCGCCTCACAAGTTAAACGGACTTGGCAAGTTACTTGATTATGTAGCCACGTGTTAAAAGCTTCACTCTCCCGCTTTCTTTGAGTTGACCGTGTTGGATTGAGTTTAACTCGGCATTGGGTAACCCACTCAGTTTTTATGGGAAAATTTACTTAAATATTGTTTTTTTTGCTAAAATATTATATTAGTAATTTTATTTTTTAAAATATTATTTATAATAAATATAAAAATAACTTTAAAAGAATCAGGATCATCTTGATCTCGACTTTAAACAGTAATTTTACAGAAAATGTTGAAATTTATAAAATTATTATTTAAAATCGAGCCATTTTGATCTCGACTTTAATATTTTATTCAATTTAAACATTTTCACATTCATCATTCTAAATGTAATATTTCGTGAAATAAAATGATTAATATTATATTTTAGGTCTGAATCTGTGATTATGCAAATCCCCAAGCTCAAACCAACAATTATTCTATTCATACAAAACAGTAACATTCCTGATTATGCATAAAAAGTTGTCGTTTAATAGTTAAATCATAATTAGAATACTAATTTCAGCAAGAAAACTGATGATAGTTCTTTACAGATGCTATGGTGGTGATTGCTTCTTTTGATCCACATGTTGTGATGAAAGCCATGAATGACTGTGTTTGTCGTCTGCAAGAAAAAAAAAAGGCAGAAGTCTTCATGTCTTGTATTGTAGCATTGCCAAAAAGAAGAAGAAGCTTTTAAGGACACCACTTACATGGTGTAATAATAACAGTTACTTTTAAGCACACATCATCATCATCATCAATTCATCATCATGATCATGATCATGTTGTTGCTGAGCTAGAGCTAGTGTGTTTTAAAAGAAAACTTCGGATCCGAATCCCACCTGGAAAGCCAACGCCACCCCAAGTCCTAACCAGTAACCACACCACTTTACATGTTCATAACAGTTTCTATGATGATCAGTTGGGTGAGCAGCAATTAGCAAAAGATGACTTTGTTTACAAGAAAAAACCCAGTTTGTTTAGCAGACCTAACATCCCACTTGGTAGAAAAGATTCAGAAAAGCAAGTGCTTGTTGTTACAGAAAATGTACGGTTTATCAACTTTTAATAAATCCCAGAAATTTATGAGAAACATGAAGAAAGATATTAGAATATAGAAGTGACAGATGATTACATTCACCATCACAGGTTGTCCCCGTCGGGACAGCTAGGTAGCTGAGCAGTCTCACAACACAATCATTAAAGCATTGCATTCTTTTAAATGGCTATGATGGGAGATGAAACATAGAAATGGGGAATCTAGTAATCTACCATGTTTCTGGTTAGTTGAATTCTATTTATATTCTTTTGAACTTAACCCCATGTGTCAAGTATAAAGAGCATTGTCTTGGATTTTGGTTTTGTTTTCTGAACATAATTTATCTATTAAAAACAATGAAAGAATGATGTCTGGAAAGGTACTAACTGGGTCTTTCTGGTGAGACTTGAGAGGATGAAGGTCATAGGATTCTCTATATAAGCTTAATGAGTTGTCTAATTATGCCCTCCCCCACCCCTTTTAAAGAGCACATTGTCACAGTCATAAAGTGTTTTGAGTGGGGTACTGGTGCTGCATTTGCGGGGAAATGGATAATCAATATTAATCAAGCCAGCCAGCCAGCTTGAAGAACCTGCACAACCCAAGTAACTTTTCTAGCAACTATCAATATTACATAGTGGGTTAGCTGCAAACCCAAAGTTTGTTTGTGGAAATGATTGTAGCAACTCTAACACCAGAAGCTGCGGTTAGTGTCACATCTAAAAGAAATAAGAAATATTAATTTTACGTCGAAAAGAAAAAAAAGGTCTTGAGATATATACGGTGGCGCTGCATATCCTATCAAACATGTCTTTTAGGAAGAGAATAATAGCGTCGTAACACTAGCATGTACCTATCGAAAGATAGGTGATTCTCATCTAAACATGCACAGAAAAACTAAGTGAGTTCCATAAGAAAAACTGCAAGACAAGCATATAGAAAATGGTCTAAGATTGAATTGTGAACCCATAGGCTAGAGACTAAGCATTAGAACAAAGAAAGTATTTTAGCTGCTCATATACTGGAAAATATACCTGCAAAAGGAATGGAATGCTTCAATTCAATCAAGCATGCACACACAAAGATGAATCCCAATAACTGAGGTATGTTAAACACTTCTGCATGTAGGTTAATATTTCTTTTATTGCTCTAACGGTTTTCAAGATTTTATCGTGATTAATCCGAACGGATCCACGTTGCACACTTAATTTTGGTGGGTGAGTCTCTCAACAGTGATTTTCTGTGCATATAATGTCTCAGACCCGATATTTACTTAAGCAAAACCAAGTCGTTTACCATTTAGACTGACCTCTATTGAGAGTATGCTAATGATTTAATCTGGAATTAAAAAAATCCACAGAAATCTAAACAAATAGATGGTTTTCCTATTTGAGTTACATCAATCTTGAATCTCACTTTGTATTAGGCTATCTTTGTGTATTTTATGGAATCATAAACTCTGCGACCGTTATAAAGAGTTTTCTAGATTTTTTAATTTTTTATTGATTCTTTTTACGAATTATGATTTTTGGCCGTTTTATTGATTTTGTAAATAAATAAAATTTTATCTTTGTTGATAAATATTATTTGCAATTTTTTTTGTTTTTTACTGTCAGATTTATATTATATCTCTTTTTATTGTTTTTTATCATTTTTATAATACTTTTAGTTTGTTTTATTGATAATATTATCTGATTAATTGAACGTTCATACGATGAACATCAATCAAGCATGGCTAGTAACGAATATCAATGTTTTATAAAATTTTTAATTCTCTTTTATGGTTTTATCGATATGTCTAAATCAAATAGAGAAAGAATTTGTTTTTTTCTTAGAATACTTTAATCAAAGTAGTAGTTTTATTAATTTTTTATTAAAAGGTTGTCAGATCTTTGATAAATGATAAACAATAATCGTAAAATATACTCAATTTTTATTAATAAGAATCAAAACTTCTAACGTTATAATTAAAGGAATAAGGCTAATTCTGAATTCTTAGCCGTTCAGTCACAAATCGGAAGAGGATCCACCATAAGCCTTTAATTGACTTGGCAACCTTCGTCTACTGGTTGGATAAAGGCTAATTCTGATGGTGCAGTTCGTTCATGTGATGGTATGGCCGCGGTAGGTGGTGTCTTACGCAATCATGATGGATCCTGGTTGTTTGGATTTACTCGTAGCCTTGGTATTTGTTCTATTATTTTTTCTGAATTATGGGTTGCTCACGATATTCTGTTGCATGCTTGGAGACTTGGTTTTCGACGGGTTATTTTGGAGGTTGATAATTTGGATGTTGCTAGAATCATGCGTAAGGAATCGAATATTTTTATTGAGAGTGCTTTGGTGGCTGCTATATTTAGTATTCTTGATCGTAATTGGAGAGTACATATTCTTCATATCCATCGTGATTGTAATGTTGTAGTTGATCGTCTTGCTTCGATAAGTCGTGGTTCTCCTATTGGTGAATATCTTTTTATAACCCCCTTATATTTTCAGGGATGTTGTCAATACGGAAATTGTTAGTTTAGAGTTAGACATTGGTACTATAAGTGGTGTTGATGGTGTGATTGTTAGTCATAATGGTTAATCTTGTGTTGTCTTGGTATGTGAGTTAGGTTGTTTTTATTGGTTGTATTGCTTTTTGTTAGTTTGGTATCAGGTTAAGCTTGTGTTTTCCTTGTAAATACTTCTATTTAGTACTCTTTTCCTCCATTTAGGATTAGGGTTTTTTTAACGAGGCCAATGGTAGTATTCCTTCATTATATAAAAAAAAGGAATAAGGTAGACAATCACCACATCATATCTCATGATTATATTATAATTTTATATTTTTTTATAAATATATATGTAATTAACTTCAACCTAAATATAATTTTTTTAGGTAAAAAATCTCAAATCATGACCTAATATATTTATATATTTATTATATTTTTATATATAATATTTAATATTTTTATTAACTATTTTTGGGTTGTGTCAAGGTTGATTAAGGTTTTTATTAAAATATTAAAATTAAATTGAGATTAAATTATAATTTTTATTATATCGAATCGGATCGGATCGAGAATAAAAATATATTAAAGTCGGCTCAAGCCAGGATTAGATAGTACTATTTAATAAATTTAAAATTTAAATTTAATAAAATTAAAATCGAAAGACAAATTATTACTATTTTTCTAACGACTTAAACAAAGGGAGGCGGCAGCGTGATTCACATTGGCTATACGGCCCAAACCCATATATTTTGTTGGCTTTAATCCCAACCCTTTCAAAGTTTAAACTAGAGATGGGCACGGGTCCGGTCGGGTTGGATTTTCGGCCCATCCATACTCAACCAAAAAAATTATAGCCTTCACCCATCACCTAACTTGACCCGAATTTAGGGTAAAAAAATCCAACCCGACCCGATTTTAAGCTTTAAAATTCGACTCGACCCGAATCATTAAAAAAATTAAATTTAAAGGATTTACTTGTAAAAAAAAAAATTAGAGATCTAATTGTAAAAAAAATAAAATTTTAATGACCTAATTATAAAAAATAATTTTAATAACCTAATTGTATAAAATATATATAAAGAGGGATCATTATTGCAAATATCCCTAAAATATATGGATAAATTATATTATTAATCCCGAATCGGGTCGGATCTGATTTTTTTCACCAGAAACTACCCTTGAAAAAAATTTCGACCCGATCCCGAAATTTTTTTAAAAAATCTGACTCGATCCGATCAGGTCGGATCGGGTCGAAACCCGTCGGATCGGGTTCCATGCCCATCCTTAGTTTAAACCATAGTCAATGATTGATGTTGCCTATATAGTTGTTTATAGTTATTTATTCGATTTCAGTTTAAAGGTTTTAAATAAATAGCGATGGTGTTGTAATATTTTTTTTAGATTTTATCATAACTAATTCGAATTAGTTCGTGTTATATATTTAACTTTAATAAATATTTTTTTTACAGAATTTTTTTATATATACAAGATCTCAAATTTGAGATTTACTTAAGTGATATCAAACTGAACCATCCGTTAGTTAACTTTATATTAACTTTGAATTAAATTTAAATAAATATTTATGGCTTAAAGTCTAAGAAGCCCTTAAACTTTTGACAAAAAATCGATTAAGCCCTTGAACTTATTTTACACTCAATTAAGCCCATAAACCAAAAAATAATTAATTAATCCCTTGAACCAAGAAATTAAATTCATTAAGCTCTTTGACTTATTTTGACTATTAAATCATGACGATTTTTTTTTAAATATTATCGACACATGATACAATAAAATTCTATCATACTGCATTTACAAAAAAATCAAAAAGTCTTTTTTTATAAATTTTATATATTATTTTTAGAATATTTAAAGAATTTTTTAAATAAAAATAAATTTTAAAAAATATCAAGTGAAAACAATGTGACACATTATACTGTAACAGTGGATAAAAAAATTGTTCAAATTTAATAGTCAAAATGGTTAAAGGGCTCTATTAATTTAATTTCTTAGTTCAAGTGCTTAATTGATTCAATTTTTTTACTTTAAGGGCTTAATTAATTTTTTTAAAAGAGTTCAAAGGCTTTTTTAATCCTTAAGCCAATATTTATTTAAATCCTATCTAATACAAACAAAAATCTTTTGTCTCATAATCAAACCTCCTTCCATGCTTCACCTTAAAAAATTCTTTAAAATTAAATTTTAAACACTAACCCTAATTTTTATATCCTAACCCTTACACCCTACTAATTTCTTACATTCTAACCGTGTTTGACGAATAATTAATTGGTTGTTAGGATGTTATTAGAATTAGTTAAGATTTTAGATTAAGTTGTTAAATCATTTGAATTGTTAGCAATTAGTTATGAATTGTTAGCAATTAGTTACGAATTGTTTAATTTATGTTATTAGTTTGTTACAGATTTTGTTATGACTTTAGGTTATATAAACCCGTCACTTGTATTGAACAAAACACAGAGATTTCATCCAAGTTTAATAAAATAATTTTCACCTTATCTTTTCAACTCAACCATCCCATCTCCGATATTATGTCTCACTTCTCACATAAAATCACTTACCATTCATCTTGAGATCGTTACCGCCATCAAATTTCAGAATTAAATTTTTCGGGTCTTCTATTTCAAACCATTGTTTCTGTTTAATCTCTCGCACTCATATTTGTTATCTTCATTTATTTTGGTACTTTTATTGTTTTGGAACCTCACTACTTTTTACTTTGTCTGTGGAGGGTATTTAAAACTTTGGTTTCACAACTAAGTTTAAAGGGTAGAAAATATATGAGAAGAATATAAAGTTTAATAACCTTATTTTTTATTAACTAGATATAAGAGCGTGTTTTCTTACTCAAAAGAGGGTTTTAGATTATATTTTGTGGGCTTTAATCCCAACCCATTCAAAGTTTAAACCTTAGTCGAGTTGTACTAATTTTTTTTCTTCTCTTTTTAAGGGTTTATCATAACTAATTCGGATTGTAGTTCGTATTATACATTTAACTTTAATAAATAATTTTTTAACGGATTTGTTTTGTATATACAAGATCTCAAACTTGAGACTTATTTAAGTGATATCAAATTAATTATCACTTGAACCATTCGTTAGTTAATTTTATATTAAATTTGAATTGAATTTAAACAAATATTTAAGACTTAAGGTCTAAGAAACCCTTAAACTTTTAACAAAAAATCAATTAAGCCCTTGAACTTATTTTGCACTCAATTAAGCCCTTGAACCAAAAAAATAATCAATTAATCTTTTGAACCAAGAAATTAAATCAATTAAGCTCTTTGGCCCATTTTGACTATTAAATCATGACAACTTTTTTCTTTGAATATTATCGGCACATGATACAATACAATTCTATCATGTTGCATTTACAAAAAAATCAAAAAATATTTTTTATAAATTTTATATGTTATTTTAGATATTTTAGAATATTTAAAGAATTTTTTAAATAAAAATAAAATTTTTGAAAAATATCAAGTGAAAATGTGACACATTGTACTGTAACAATGGATCAAAAAAATTGTTCAAATTTAATAGTCAAAATGGTCAAAGGGCTTAATTAATTTAATTTCTTAGTTCAAGGGCTTAATTGATTCAATTTCTTGATTTAAGGGTTTAATTATTTTTTTTAAAAGAGTTCAAAGGCTTTTTTGACTCTTAAGTCAATATTTATTTTATTCCTATCTAATACAAAAAAAAAATTGTCTCGTAATCAAACCTCCTTCTATACCTAACCTTAAAAAATTCTTTAAAATTAAATTTTAAACACTAACCCTAATTTTTATATCATAAACCTTATACCCTTCTAATTTCTTACTTTCTAACCATGTCGGACGAATAACTAATTGATTGTTAGGATGTTATTAATTGAGATTTTAGATTAAGTTGTTAAATCATTTGAATTGTTAGCAATTAGTTATGAATTGTTTAATTTATGTTATTAATTTGTTACAGATTTTATTATGACTTTAGGTTATATAAACCCGTCACTTGTATTGAACAAAACACAGAGATTTCATCCAAGTTTAATAAAATAGTTTTCACTTTATCTTTTCCAACTCAACCATCTCATCTCTGAGATTATGTCTCGCTTCTCATATAAGATCATTTACCATTGATCTTGAGATCGTTCCGCCATCAATTTTCAAAGTTAAATTTTTCGGGTCTTCTATTTCAAGCCATTGTTTCTGTTTAATCTCTCGCACTCATATTTGTTTATCTTCGTTTATTTTGGGTACTTTTATTGTTTTGGGAACCTCACTACCTTTTATTTTGTTTATAGAGGGTATTTAAAACTTTGGTTTCATGACTAGGTTTAAAGGATAGAAAATATATGAGAAGATTAAAGAGTTTAATAACCTTACTTTTTATTAACCAGATATAAGAGCATGTTTTCTTACTCAGAAAAAGGGTTTTAAAGTATATTCGGGAGTTCGTAGTTTAATCGTCTTGTTTTCAATAAAAAAAATCAAATAAGTGGTGAAGGAAGACAATGAAGATGGAAGATGAAAGATAAGAGTTTTCAAAAAGAATTTTGAATGAAAATAAATTATATAACAAAAAAGTAATTAAAGATAAATTGAAAAATATAATTTAAAAAATATATAAATTAAATTTAAAGTATTCTAAATTGGTATAGAAATATATGATTCAAATTTGGTCAAAATAGACTTAAACTGAAGGGGGTAATTGAAGATAAATGAAATTGGAAACTTATAAAATTCGATTTATTTTTTTTAATCTTTCAAGCTGGACAAATTTCAACTGAACTCGAACTCGAAAAAAATTTAAGTTACTTAAGTTGACTCAAATAACTTGAATGATTCAAAATTAAATAAAAATTAATTTTTTTAATTAACTCAAGTTTTATTAGTCTCTAATCTAAAAGTAATTTGAATGTATAAATGAATTTATGTAATTTACAAATCATGTTAAGACCAAATTTGTCAAAACCATATCCAAAGAAGCAATTGTTTATTTATTACTTTAGATAAATAATAATGAATTTCTACATATGAAAAAAAAAATCCTAAATCAAACAATCAAATAAACAACCAAAGAAATTTAATACTTATTAAATAAGAATAGTTAATATTTATTTCAGCTCTTTTATAACGGTCAAATCTTATAAATATTATTTTTATTTTTTTTTATAATATTATACTTGTAAAATTATTTTTCAAAGTATTGTACTTTGAATAGTACCACTGAAGTCGGATTCTATTGAATCCGATTATGAATAGTGACCAGATTAAAAAAAATAAAAATATTATTTAAAGTTGGAGCCTCTTGCCACTGATTTTAATGTTTTTATTTTTTTATTTTTTACTATTTAAAGTCGGAACCTTCTGTTCCCGACTTTAATTTTTTAATCTAAACAAATAAATTATTATTCGAAGTTGGATTCTTTAGTATCCGACTTCACTTTTATCGTATAAAAATCAATAATCTAAAAAGACAATATATTAAAAAATATTTTTTTTATAATATTTCTGTCATTTGGCCCTTTTATAACAATATTTATATTAAATTATGTCACATGACATAAGTGATACAGTATATATTCAATAAACTATACCATAAAAAGTTGTCTTATTTATGAACACATCAATTGCCTCTAATAAAAAAATGTATTTTTTTAAATAATTTAAATTCAAACAATATATTTACATAATATAGTATGTATGATTTATTAAAATATCAAAATTAATAAAAAAATATTATCTTATAATTATATTAAATAATTTAAAATATATGTAAAATTAAATTTTATATTTTATAAGTTGAATTGATATCAAGAGTATAAAATATAGAGATGCACTGATAATAATATTTATTTTTAATCTTTATCCAACTAATACAGTTAATTTATAATATTAATTAAATTAAAAGTTTAATGAATATGATAGATATAAACGTTTAACTCACTATATTATAAAAAATTATATTATGTCTTTTTTTTCTATCATTTATAATTTTAATTAATAAAATAATATATTTTATTTTTATGTATTTTTTAACTCATTTATTGTGTCAAATTTATCCTAATTTTAGTAAAATGAATAAATTTTATTAATTAAAATTATAAATAATATAAAAAAAGATTTATAATATAATTTTTTATTGGTATGAATATTTTTATAATTTAATCACGTGATTTATATACGTGGGGTTTGTGAGCAATGAGGTTCACCTACCCCGATAAATTATTTAAAGTTGAGTAATTAATTTTTGAAAAGACAACAAATAATTGAAACGACTAAAATGAAATATTTTAGGAAATAGAGGGTTAATAACGTCATTTTAGATCACTTCATGGTATAAACAATAATCATTGAGATGTAACGCGGCGCGGAGCTGTGGAATCAGAATTCAAGACGACAAAAAGCTGTTTTTTTTTTCAAAAAATTCTGAATAAACTACGATAGTCACTCAAATATATATTGGGTTACGTTTAGGTAACTTAATTAATAAAAATCATATTTATGTCATTTAATGTTATATTTAGATCACTCGATTATTAAAAGTTATATTTGGATCATTTCGGATAAGGTTACGATTAGGTCACTATTCGAATTTAAAAAAGTACATCAATTTAATCATTTTTTTTCAAATCACTTGAATACCCTCGTTAACGAGAGATTATTAGGTGAACCTTATTCACCACGTTATTCATAGTTCAAGTAATCAGAACCGTTGATCTTTAAAATATAAAAGATGACCCAAATATAATCTAATTCATAATTAAATAATTTAAAATTAATTTTTAATAATTAAATAATTTAAATATAACTTTACCCATAATTAAATGAGTTAATTTACATAAATTTTCTTTACTTACTGTTCTCAACCTCTGAAGTCAAGCCACTGAAGAAGACACAAATCAGTTCAAAAACAAGAAACAAACGCTGGTGGCCGTGGGTGCCTTTTTCACTTCTTCATTATTTTGCCTCTTAAAAACCCATTATTTCTCTCCATATCCTTTCGATTTCACTACTCCGGCAAAACGAGCAATACTTTCCTTCTTGGCGTTGCAGTGAGAGATGTCAAACTCGGGAGGGTTCGCGGTATCCCGAAATCAGACGAGGGACAGATTCTACACCCCGCCGGCGGTAAGGCGGATTCAACAGCAGTTGCAGAGGCAGAAGAAGACGCACAGACCGTTGCAGAATGAGAAATGGAGACCGTTGAACGAGGAGAGTCGAGTCAATTCGGTTGATTCAATGACTGAAGTTCGGACGGATTCTGACGACTCTACATTGTCGTCGCCGAAGGTTGCTAGGTTGTCCAATTTGGATAGGCTCATGGAGGCGGTCACTCCTCTTGTTCCGGCTCATTGCTTCTCTGAGGTATTGTGAAAATGAGACGTTTTTCTTCTTTTTTTCTTTCTTTCTTTGAAACTAAATATAAGTTCTGCGAATTTGTTATTTGAATTTTGTATACAACTTTTTAATGGCTATATGAAAAAGAACGGCAAAACCGTGGAGAGTTAATTGATTTAGTGTTATTGTTTTTTGGCTGAGTAAAGATGAGCTTGTTTTAGGAAAGCAATGATTATAAATTGTTAGTTAGAAATGGAATGGTCAGTTTGTTACAAATTCCACCGTGAAGAGAGTCAGCTTTAATTATGCTAATCAATGGTGTGGGGGTTACTATTAATCTATGACTTGCATTCTTGTGGTCCTAAAGTGATAAGAAGATTGGATTTATCTTGGTTTGTATGGAGAAATTATCATGTCATGGTCCTATCCAATGAGATTCATACATGCAAAAAAGAGTGAAGATTCACTTTGGAAAAAACTAGATGAAAATTTATCATTAGATGAGACCATGGATGACATAGTGAGCAAGATCTATCTAATAATTTTTCGTTTGTAACAGAGGCACAGCCTCTTTAATGGAAATAGAAGAATGTATTTATTTCTTTCATATATTACTGTTTCCATTAATAGTATAATGCTTTAACTTGTTTAAGCTTTATCTAAGGGCAATCTGTGTTCAATTTTTCATTTCATTTGTGCTTTCTTCTGTTTCTTGATTTGATAGGCAAAATTTTGGGGATGTGGAACCTGTGAAACGGATTTGCACTCATATTATTATCTCAGTGATCTTTGGGAATGTTTTAGTGAGTGGAGTGCATACGGTGTTGGAGTCCCTCTAGTGTTGAATGGGAGCGATTCTGTTAAGCAATACTATGTTCCTTACTTGTCAGGCATACAATTGTATGTAGATCCACATAGGCCAAGGTGAGCTTCTTACTGCCATGTTCTTCCTACTTTTTCCCTTTTAATATTGTAGTTGGAGTTAATGTATTTTCATTATGTCAGATTTCTATCTTAAGTACATGGCAGCTGATAGTATTCTAGATTTTTATACTTTACGGGTTCTTATGCTTCCTCTTGATGTTGCAGTGATAATAAGTTATAGTCATGGTTGATATATATCAAAGTTTTTCCATATTATCTGGCAGCAAGAAACCTTGGGTGATCTCTCTTTAAAGAACCTAACTTGTTTGGAAATGATTGGTTGGGTTTCCTACATAATGCACCCACTGTTACAATCTTCTTTGTGAAAAGATTCTTAATGTTAATTTGACTTGTTCTCTAGTCGCATTGTCATTAACCGTGAAATATTCTTCCAATGACTAGTGAGGATGATGGTGCTGTTTCTTCGAGAGGAACTAGTAATGCTGGAAGTAGCGACTCTGAAACAGAAAGGAGAGTAAAAGGTGGTGTTGATGGAGCTTGGGTGCAGCACAACTCCCAGAGTACGAACAGATCACATATGAGATCCTCTAGTGATGAAGTTCTGGTTGGCAAGTCAACTCGGCTGCTGGCTTTTGAATACTTTGAACAAGAGCAACCACATCATCGGAAACCTTTATATGAGAAGGCAAGTTCACATGTTGTGACTTAGAATGTTAAGTTCTTTATCTGCAAATGTTTTTGTGTTCCGACTCAAATGCTTGTCGCACCTTTTTCTTACCCGCCAGATTTCAAGTCTTGCATCTCAATTTCCAAAGATCAGGATGTACAGGAGCTCTGATCTATTGCCTTCAAGTTGGATTTCAGTGGCTTGGTAGGACATCTTATACTTCTAAATATTGACCAACTCACTGCTCTTTTAACTTTTAAGCTTTATTTATGTTTGATTATATTATTTTTGGTATATAGGTACCCAATATACAGAATACCTATGGGTCCAACCCTACAAAATCAGGATGCATCTTTCTTGACCTTCCATACTTTGTCAACACATTCTCAAAGTATACCCCTTTCTCTTTCATTTATGATCACGGGGCATGTTGACGGGTGGCGTGTTCTGTTGAGTTAATTATGTTCATCAATTTACAACTGGCACAGGTAAAAACCAGCTGCAGTATCCTGCTTCTAGCTCTAGGAAAGTCTGTGGTGTTGATGCATCTACAAATATCCCTTTGCCAGTTTTTGGCCTTGCTTCCTATAAGCTGAAAGGTTCAATTTTGGCTCCCAATGGTGCCCAGGAATGGCAGCAAGCAAGCTCTCTGTTACAAGCCGCTGACAATTGGTTGCAATGTTTACTAGTGCATCATCCTGATTTCCAGTTTTTTGCATCACACAACTCACAGTGGAGATAACCAAGGTACCTTAATTCTCTGTAACTGATCTTTTGAGTGGTAGTTAGGGGAATTGTAAAGGCTTTGTTAGAATGATGGTGACAAATGATATAGTTTACTTAAAACTCTGCTAAGAAGCAGCTTGTTTTTCAGCTTTTGCAACTAGACTGCATGCTGCAAGATGGCCATTTTGCAATATATTCTGGTTCAAGTTCAAGTTATGATTGTTCTTGGTCCAAACAACTCAAATGTCTGTACTGTATCTATGCATATACGTGTATACCCTATGTTTCCAGAAAACAAAATACTCTCATGAAGTCATCAGGGCTTATAAAGCTAAAAATGGCTTCATGAACTTATGCTTTAAAAAGGGGGAAATGCAGTCTGAACTCTGATGAAGCCTTTGGTTGAAAAATGTCAACATAAATAAATAAATCACATTACATTCTTGAATCTTGCCCTAGCTTCTACATTGAAGTATCAGAATGTTCAATGCAAGACTGTTGGACGAAGCACGTTTGTTAAAATTTGAAGCCGCGGCGGACCTTCGATTTTGTTCTGTCTAGATCATAAGCCACCGCAGAAGATGGTTGATAACAATAGTTCTTGTACAAACTCACACTTGTTTGCCTTATCCGAGTGCTCCTTATCTGACAATGGCAACGGGTGAACATCTCTGTACAACATAAGAAAATCATGAATTTGCACGTATAGGGTTTTGTTGTAGTTTTTGCTGCTTTCTTAGATGATAAAACACAAAGCTTATCCAAAAAAAAAAAAAAAGAAACCTCAAAAGACATTTTCTTTTTTATTTTCCCACCAACCATTTTTTAAGCTCCAGCTTACAGGGATTTTTTTTATTTACTATACCCCTTTGCCACTTGAAAAAGAATGACAAAATCATGCTGTTACAGCACTATATCCAAAGGGTATGGCTTAGCTCAAACACTAAACAAAACATCTTAAAAATAGATAAAATAACTTACTTCTCAAACATTTTCTCATTTGAGCCTTTTTCTTCCAAGGTCTCTTCAGTAGAAGTGGCGGGCTGTACACTTTTGGATGAATCGGCAGGAGGTGCATTGTAAAGAAATGAAAGCAAGGGATCGGATCCTGTATTGGAGGAAGAAAGTGAAGACCATGACCTGGAAAGAAGAGATTGATAATGCGCATCATGCAATTCCTTCCTCAAGGAAGAAAGAGTTGAATAAGAGTCGCCTCTATGAAAATTTAATCTGTGGTTACTGTAATCATTGGTCAAGGGACACAGATCATGAACTTCAAAGCATCTAGACTAAAATTGAAAGAAAAAAAAAACACTCAAAGCATTCCCATAGTCACACAATGAAAGTTAATATATAAAATGGACTGATTCAGAGAGCTTTAGTAAAAGAAAGAGGATCTCGTGAGAATTGATTCAAACACGACATGATCTAGAACAAGTAGTTGAAAACAAAAGGGAAAAAAGAACAAAATAAGTAAAATCTTTCAACTGAGAAGTAATAAAAGGATATCTTGAAAATATCGTCATGCCGTGTTGTTATGTGGTCAACCATGTTCATCTCTACTCTATGAGCACAAACGGGACACACCTGCAATTATAAGCAATACCGATTAACTGATCTTAAACATCTTTTATGTCTAAACTACAATTAAAAACTAAGCTATCTTGAAGTGCTCTGATCATTGTGAGATTCAATAAGAAGAATTTCTTTTGGTAAGGTCAGCAACGAATTTATTCTTCTCAAACAGAAGACTTCATATCATGAAATGAAGCATATTAAGGAAAAGTTCCATAAACTACAACTTAACCCGACAATGTACAAGGCCTTCATTCCTGCCAACAAGCCAACACATATACAAAAAAGAGAGGGAGAGAGAATATGATCTCTGCCAACTTAACTTCCGTCACCGAAACCAAAACATATAAACTAATAGGGTCTCTATAATATTTTGAATCAATGTTTATGTCGGTTTCAAAAATGCGGCATTATGGACTAATAACAAAAAGATTAGTCGACACTAAAAGCATGAAGGTGATAACAAATA
The DNA here is from genome assembly GCA_035048815.1 of Abelmoschus esculentus. NCBI lineage: Eukaryota > Viridiplantae > Streptophyta > Magnoliopsida > Malvales > Malvaceae > Abelmoschus > Abelmoschus esculentus. The sequence goes on from JAUCBN010000031.1 coordinate 14,477,882, forward strand.
TTTCTCAGTAGTTTTAGCAATCAACTATTCACTAGCAGTCAGATAAGAAATTCTAAGACATAAAATTTGGGCAAAGATGGATAAAGGCAGTGATCACTTGCAAAGCTTCTACCGGTCAACGAGAACAATTTCAGCCAAACAAAATTGCAAGTAAATGTTCATAAAATGAGTAACATTAGAATGGTAATTCTAATCATTGATTAAGTTTCCAGCTGAATTCAAAGGCATGGCATTAAAACATGGATCAGCATGTTAGAATTCAAAGAGTTTCGACCCACAAATTTGACCAAACTAAAGCATATACAGGAAGAGGAAAAACATTCTCTAGATATCAATTCTAACAATCTTTCAAAACCAAAAAAGACTTATGCTTGACAATAAATCCAGAAAAGGGAAGTGCATACCCCATAGCCGGCTTCAAGATGATGCTCCTCGTCAATATGGCAGCACAAGCCGAGTAAATCGAAATCCTCCGAACAATACGGGCAGGGGTATTCCGTCATCAATTCATCGTCTTCTTCGATCTCTTCAAAATCAATACAAAGATCTGCTGCCAAATCAATAATTCCCCATTCAGTAACCGCGTAACATCCAGAAAACATAACAAAAACACTAACAAATAAATAAAATACTAACCACTTTGGGATTTAAGAGTGGATTGACAGTTCCCAGATGAAGCTGAGAACGCGAAGCTCCAAGTATCATCCTCCATCGAAACTTAGATAACGCTGTAAAACTGCAGCTGGGTTTGTTTGGAAAAAGAGAAACAATCTAACACGGCTGCTTCTTAGATTCTCTTTCCTATTCCTCCCTCACTTCTTTCTTCTTCTTCTGCCCCCTTTCTGGTTTAAGAACAAAGACCGACTTAAAAAAAGGAAGAAAGGGATTCAGAAAAAAATGACAAGTATTTAAATTATTTTTTTATTCGAATATTTAAATTATTTTTTTACTAAGAATATGTCTAACGTTTCACTAAGTAACTCGTTTAATTTTTTTATTACAGAACAAGTATCATCTTTCGAAAATTTTAATATTATATCTAAAATAAATAAAATTAATAAAATAAAAGTAAACATGTATCTTGAAATTTTTAAATATTCTTAAAATGATCCCTAAAATTTTTAAACTTCTAAATCTGACTATTCTCGTCGATGTTGTCAGCGACAAAATAAAGTATTCTTTTCGTATCAATCAACCCACATATCGTTCCTCACTTGTTTTACCGTTATTCATCGTGAATCATTCGAAGGAACTATTCGATAATTTTTATGTTTTCGCATGGTATCGATTGATTTTAATGATGAAAAAATGATCATGAAATTCCAATGATCATTGTGGTAGACGACAACATAACAATCCACCGCGAAATTAGTTTAAATCAGAATTTAGGTTTGGGAGAGTTAGGGATTTTAAAAATGGAGGGTTATTTTATGATTATCTGAAAATTTTAAAGAATTTTTATAAATTAAGTAATTTTAATCTTAAATGAGTTATAGAATAAAACATTAATCACTTAATTAACTCAAAAAATAATTTAAGTACTTAACTAAAATAAAAATATAGTTTAGAGACATATTTAACAATTAAAAAAATCATTTTTAATTTATTTTTAGGATTAAAAGCATATTTGGCTACTGAATATGTTGTAAAGTTTTATCATTTTTTACATTTGAGGAAAATTTCTATCACTTTAGTCACATAACTTATTAAGTTTTAATTATCATTAATATAAAAAATATCATGGAAGTTATTAAAGCAATGTATATATAATCTCGATTAATAAAAATTATTTATTTATTTTTATCTATTTATTAATAAATTGTGAACTATTATTTTTTATTCGTTTAATAAATGAATGAACACGAATAGATGTGTATTTAGTTCGTTTATGTTCTTAAATAAATTCATTTATTGACTTCTCTTTCAGCTCGTTTATCGACTTGTTTATAAGCTCGTTTATTAAGTTATCATTTTTTATATTTTAAATATTGGTGAAGTTAGGACTAAACTAAACACATGGTGAACATTAGAGATCAAATTGTGAGGTCTAAGAAACTTAAAAATTAGTGTAATTTCATCATTTTAACAACATATAAACGAATATGCTTGCGAATATTAAACACACAAACATAAACATGATGTTAAAAATTGAAGTTAACACGAATTGAATATGAACACTTACGAATACAAAATCTTATTTCTTTCAAGCTCGATTCATTTACACCATTAAAACTACAACATCCAAAATGTTGCTCCATCAATTGAGGAGGGTTTCAAACAGCTCCACAAGGTTGTATATATTTTTGCCTCACTCATCCATGCTTGTACATACACACAACCAAAACCATTCCCTTATTTTGCTGCAATATTCTAACCCATTTCCCCTTCAAAGGTCCTCATTTAGTATATATGGTTACTTCTGAATCCATGGCATGTGGAGTGTGCAGTAGTTGCTAAGCTGTGAGCTGTCCTGCAGTTCTAGTTGTTTTTGTTTGACACAAAGTTATAGTTGAATGTTTTCTTTCAAAGGTGCATTTTGTTGTTTCCTCAGCTTAACAAGAAGCTAGCTTAGCATAAGAATTGATGAGAGTTTCCGAATTCGAACTTTTTTCCGACTTTGCAAGCTCTGGACATGGTGACCTGTTCTTCCCATTGCTGCAATTTCTATTTTCTTCTGGTATTATGGAACAGTGTTTGCCAATTGGCATAGCATATATCTTCTCATTATACTTTATAATCCAAACAAATGGATAAATAATTGAATATATGGAGTACTATGCACCAATAGTTCATGCTAAAAATTCATCAGTAACACAGGCTAAACATGTAGTGAGTGTATCAGTACTGCATTAGCAATAGAAGAGCTAGTGTTAGAAATCCAACAGTGCTGCTTGCTGCACTGACCATGGGAGCTTTGCTAGGAAGTGTAGTGGGAAGTGCACATTCCTCTCCGTTGAACAACACTTTGGTCGGAAAACCATCCCGGGTTGCCACTTGAATACCTGGTGTAGACTTCTTTGTGAATGAGATAACCGATTGTTGAGTTCCGGGAACACGGGGATCCTTTCTTGGATTGTGACCATCTGTTTCCGCTAGAAGGTAATTCAATCCCGGACGGCCTTGCATGAATATTGTATTGTTGGAACCATGCAGCACGCTTCCATTGAAGGTGTAGACTTCTTGGAAGCCTGGTATGGCGTTATCCAACTGAACGGCTGCGAACCAATCTTCAAAGCTTGATTCACCCCAGTTAAAAATAGTGATCCTTGCACTCCAACCATTATTGAAATCGGATAATAAGTGCCAGTTTATGCTAACTCCACAGTTATCTCCACATGGCAAGGGATTCGGAACTTTTCGCCCTTTTATATCGGCCCAATTCAAAGCTTCAGCAGTTCTGTTCACGGAAGGTATAAGAAGAGCATCGGGTCGAAGAAGTAGAGCCGGCTCTGTAGCACTGCAGGTTTGGCTTGGGTTTTGGTTGCAGCCACAGGCACATGTATTGCATGGAATAGCAGAATCATTGAAAAACGCCGAGTATGAAACACAACATCTTGGAACTGCCTGCCTGGACTGTGTCATATTGCAGACTACTTGCCAACTAGCAATTGCTGCTGTTTCTGAAGGCAAACCACTTGAATCAGGGAATTGACTCGGGCTAACTCGCATCGGAGTTCCGCATTCATAATCCAGATTCATAGTGCCATTGATCTTCCAATTTTGAGGTGGTGCTAGATCTGTCTTATTCAAGTCTGGCGGCATTTTGTAAACATGCATTTGGAAAGATGATTTCGACCTGCTTGGATCCATTAAAGGCGACAGAATCGTCCCATTTCTACAGCAGAAAGGGATTCGACCAAGATCCGAGTCATTCGCCATTGTCGGAGGTAGGTCAATGATTGTAGCCCTTCTCTGACAATTCAATACCTGAGAAAAATCCATTCCTTGATAGTACTGACCTTGCCTACCAAAAACACAGTCTGTTGTATCAACAACATAAGGGTAAGCTCCTTTCATGGCATAAATGAATTCCTCCCTCGTCCAATCGAAGCTCAAATGCCAATCGTCGAGGCGACTGAGAGAGTCATGGTTCGAGATCGAAACCTGTGCCCAGTAATTATCATCATACACCCTAATCACATCATACATTATTGTAAGATCACCTTCTTGCCTGGGCAAGAATTCTTCATTTACACCAGTGTCTGAGTTTATATCTTGAACAATGCAGCATACTTGCATCACACGGTTCCCTAGTGAAAAAACAACAAAATTTCATCTCGTCAATGAATTGAATTACACAGATAAACATCAAATTTTCCATTTTCCCTCTGTTTCCAGTATTGAATTATAGAATCATAAAAAGAAAAAAGAAAACAAAAGAGATTAGACCTTGATTGGTGGCATTAACACAAGTATACCCATCATTAACAAGACTAATATTAAGCGGCATGGGAACATCCGGAGCTCCGATGCCGAACTGTGTACCCACCAACTCGACGCTAACCTCCATTTGCGTCGTATCCCCGGCGGTCTCCACGGCCGATTTAAGGTCACTCATGGGGTACCCGACGAAAACGGCACCGTTCCCTACCTCAGCAGGTAGCGAGTTCCCATTAGCCAAAACAGCGTTGGAAGCAGAGACCAAAAGCTCCCTGTGCTGGAACCCGACAAACGCTCTCCAAGACTTGAGCTCATTACGTCCGTTGTTCCGAACTCTTAAAGTGGACTCGAAACGGTACGCTTGGTTTGTTAGGTTGGTGGGAGGGATGACACGGCCTGACTTGTAGGTGTAGGATAAGAATACGCCGTTGCATGAGTCGGAAGCCGACGGAGGGGGTTGGGGTTGAGAAAGAGAAGCGTTGAAGAGAGAAAGAGAAAGCAAAACTAATATGAAGTACTGGAGTTTGTCAAGTTCAACCATCGCCATGGTTGATTTGTATGGTTTTGAGAGAGAAATTTTTGAAGGAAATCAAAGTGGAGAAGGTGATTTGATTAAGTGAGGAAATGGGTTTAAAGGAAAGGAGATGGTTTGTGGAGAGCCGGCAATGTTTCATTTTCTTCTTCACTGCAACTTGGCTGGCATAAGCAAAAGAGCTTGAACTGGTCTCTGCACTCGTATTTGTTGCTGCTGCTACATTTTTTAAAGACTTGTTTGTGCTTATTCAAATTAAAATAAATAAAAGGAGACCAAGTTTTATATTTATTTTTGCAGAATTATAAGTTATACGTACGTAATATTCATAATATAATACAATAATTATACGTAATAATACTCCAAACGAAAGCATACAAAATTGATGAAATAGAAATGTTTTGTGATCAGGCAGGCATTACATTAGAAAATGAGACAGGGTAGGGTTAGAGGGGGAATAATTTGACTCTTCCCGGCTCGTTTGGTGACCCGTTCTATTCAGAACATGGGCTTCCGACCCTTTTGCTTTTATTTCCTTAAAGCCCACACTATGTTTAGGCTGAAATTAAAATGAAATTCAAAGTTAACTTACGAGTCAATAGTTCCAACCAGCTCTCTCATGTCAGAAGGGACATTTCGTCCTCAGTCCCCACACCACCATTTTTTAATGATAAAGCTCGATCGGCACTTATTCTCTTTTATCCTACTAAAACCTTTCTTCCTATTGTATGCTTACCTACAAGAATTTAGTTTGTCCGCTGTTCTATATTCTGTTTTTATTGCATTGGTTTCTCCATGCTTTTTTCAATGACAGGAACTCCCATGGCTTGGCTGAATCAACATGGATGTTGGATCCATCATCCTTTAGAAATTGAAAGGAATTTTTTATAGCACATTGACTCAGTGTGAAAATTAATACAAATGCAAGGCGTATCCCCACACGAGAGTGGCTAACAGCCTAACAGCTTAGCTTTCTCCTGTTTGCACATCTATGGAAGTATAGAGATTCAATAAATTCTGAGGCCGAAACTCCCATCAAAGTCTAAGCTAAGTTTCCTTGGGCAGAAATTTTCAAGTGGTCATACTCATCACTGTGGAGGGTAGAAAACATGGTTACAGTCTAGGTCGGGCTGGCAAGGAAATCAAATCATATTAAAAGCATTAATCTGTCCCACTTAGCCAGTCTTGTTGGTCCCCGTCTTTAACCCAGTAGCTATTTCTAGGTGTAAAGTTTCATAGGGTCAGGGCATTGGGCACTCATTTTACATCTGTTTTTATTCCTTCTTTCTGTGGTCTTTCCTCCTAACAATCCACACTCGACTTCTCAATGGTTTTAGAACCGGAAACCAAGCATGTCTCTCTGTTTATTTGCACATGGGATAGTAGGGAGAGAACAAGTTTGGAGGCTACTCAGATCAGACCAGTTAAGGTCAATAAATTGGGTCGTGTCGCAGCCCTGCAGATACATCCACACACTACTTGAGATGCCTGGCATCTTGGACAACAGCATAATACTGAATTCCCATAACGATATCGATATTATGTTCGAAGAAGTTGGAGCTTTCTTCTTTTTTTCCAGGTGAAAACAACAGATTTAATCTCAGGGGGGACCAATTGATGCCGGCGGCATTCGACGCATTCTAATGCGTTGTAAGAAGTAGTGATATTTCCCTGGAATGAAAAAGAACAGATTTATGAAGAATCTGCCATTTTCACACCCACAAAAAATCTGCATATCACATTATTAGCCAGCAAGCAAAATTCCATTTTATCTACATGAATGACCTACTCCAAGAACCAAGGTACCCCAGAAACCAGGGGTTAAATCCGCATCCTCGTCCTTTTTTACAGGCATGCATAAAAGTAATATACCTTTCACCGGCGGCCGTGGCTACCTCTACTACCAGAATCACATAACCTCGCCAAAGGATTAAAACCAACGGGATTAGGTAAAGATTAGAATAATTGAGGTCAAAAGCTGTCACCGTCAGATGGCACTTTCAGATATAAACCAAATAGGTCCTTCCAGCTGGCATCTGTTGCTATGTCCACCTCAGATTTCAATAGACTATTTAATCAAATCACAGTCTAACTTTTAATTAAGTATATTATAAACATAGCAAAGACAAAGCTACGAAACAATGACATCTGGATGATGCCACAATGTCTAAAATAATGAGCTTCTTTTAAACAAACCCCTCAGTATAATAATTTATTTGCTGGATAAAATAGATAATGTTGTGCAAAAATGTATGCATCACTTTATTGAGGTCTTTAAAAATTAATGCTAAAAAGTAAAAACCAACAAAAAACTTACCAGGAAATAATAAACACAACACAGGAATCCGACGCTAAAAGGAGCAAAGGAACAGTGTGGCAAGGTTGGTAGCTCACAAGCCTTCCGCCTCTGCCACCAAAAGCACCCACCAAATTGAAAATTCAATAAGCTCCATGAACCAACCAAGCAAACAAGAGGGGCTATCCAAAACATCACTCCCAGTGCCTACAATTTTGGTGGTAAGTTTCGAAACTCGGAAATAAGTTTCGAATGTGAAAAAATATTTGGATAACATTCTATGAACCATCAAATGCCCCTTCTTCCACTTCTTTTCTTGATCACTGCAACTCCACCTACAACAACACAAAATAGGCTGACTTCATTTCTCAATTTCCGTATCTTCCAATCCTATTCTATGTAACTTACCACAAGACTACACAAAGGAAACAAAGATGCAAGAATGGAGCAGTGTAGAGTCTGTGTTAAAGATTGCTTCACGAAAAGAATAAACTTTGATTCTGTTTGGACATAGAAAGCAACTCGAACTCTAAAACTACAGCACAACTCCATGAGAAATGCTCCTTAAGCAGTCTGTAACAAGTTGAAAATCTAGTCTTTTTCTTTGCTTATTGGTTTTAAGAAAATTCAGAAGCAGGTAAAAATAGAGTGCAAAATTGATTGATAAATGATATAATAAAGGGCATCAATCATCAGTGTGAAGAAGACACAAAATAATGAAGATGAAATGACAAATTGAAAAGTGGGAATTTACCGACGACTAAAACTCATCCGGGACTTCAATGTGGGTGGCCGTACAAGTCATAGGGTGCCCATAATGCGTCGAGCGGACACGGTTTTTTGGAATCAATCCTAAGCCATGGTTTACTGCTGCCGGACCAATGCAAGAGGCTAACAGGACCCGGATGCAAGTCTCGACAACTTCCTCTCACATTGTCCCCACCCAGACCGTGCTGGTTCCATCTATGCTCAATCGGTGCCACGCGGCCGGAAAATACCAGCAAGAACGGCGGCAAAGAACCAAGTTCGTAGATCCGGTCACTTTTCTGGATCTCCATCCATCTTTCTATTCGCTTTGTGAACCCGACCCGTCTCCATTTTCCCAGATCTATCACCATCACTCCCGTGTTAAAATAGCATGGTTTCCTTCCCCTGAGAGTTCCCGAAAACCGATCGGCCGACCAGAAATTGTTTGTAAAATATTTTGTGAAGTTGGCATGGCAGTATTCTGGTGCTCCGATTGTTCGTGAACCCAGATTGGTGCTCCACAGCTTAGAGATATCGTCAACGACGACGAGATCAGAGTCTAAATAAATCACTCTCCGCACGCACTGCTCCAGCAGATCCGCCAAGTAATTCCGAGCATAATTTAACGGCTGCTCAAGCGCTTGCCTAACCGAAGACGATATCAAGTTCCGAACTATCTCGGGATCGAAATAATAAACCTTGAACTTCAATTGAGGAAAAGTGGATCGGACTAGGGTTTCCAAATCGATCTCCGAGACAAGGAAATGGAAGAAAATGTTCTCCGGACACAATGAATGCTGGAGAATGGAGTGAACAGCGGCGATTGACCCACGGAGGTACTGAACATCGAGGGTTACAGCCACATGCACTAAATAAGGGTCACAAACGCCAGTGGTTTTGGGGTCGGCGAAGCCACATTCGTCGGCATTGCGAAATTCAAAGGCCTTTCGGAAAGTGAACCGATCTTCCGGTGGCGTGGAAACCTGAAATGACGGTAACCGAAGGTACCCATCGAGGCGAGAGGATCGAATGGCTTCCGCCGGAGGAAACGACTGGAGTGAAGGAGAGAGAACAATCATCGCCATTGCAGCTGAAAAGAACCCAGAGAAACGTATTACCCAAAGCATCTTATTACGCAATAAATTCCTCTCCTCCGCTACCTTTTATTCAGATTCGAAACACCGCCACTCTGCCAATATTATAGAGACGGGTGATAGGAAGCAGGATTGGGTTCGTTTCCGTTCTGCCAGAGTTCAACAAGGTCAGAAGGAAAAGGAAATCTATGAAGAAACTTTCCTTGGTCTCTGTGTCAAAATGGAAACTGCCGTGGGAACGAAGCGACCTTCGTTAGTAAAAATATACATATTCCAAATAAAGAAACGCAGGGAAAACAAAGCATAACGTAGAAGAAGAGGGTCCGGTGCGCCACCGTATGAACCCTCTCACTCCTTCCCTCTTTCTCGATGAGAGCAGGTGATGGGATAGCACACTAGAGCGATAAGAGGCAGAGGAATAGTGATATTTTTACTTTCATTCCCCCTCAGGCTTAGGCCTTAGCTTTTCGTTTTCGTCTGACCATACAAGGCCAAGGCCAAACAAAACATTACACAATGCTATTCATTCCGAGTAATATCAAAATTTTACAAATTCACTCGTATATTAAAAAATAACCAACAAATTAAATAATTTAAATATATTTCAGATTCGATACATTATATAAATAAATTTTTAAAAAAAATTTATTAATCAAAATTAAATATACAATATGTCAATAAAAAAATACATACTTTAACCTTTTATCATTTTTTTATTGCGGGATAAAACAATTTTAAGTTATATAATTTGCTATTTTTACGATAATTTATATAATTTCTCTTAATTATCATTTATTAAATTAAAACGTTTTTTCGTATGTAATAAATGTCATCGATACAGGAGATAATAAACTCCTTTGTAGGTCAAATCCTTTTTTAATTTAATTTGATCACTCTATGAAGTTTAAACCACGTGTCAAAAATGAAAATGAAAATCTAACAAATCTATTATTTATAATAATAAATAGGCTTAATTAAAAAATAAATACTTAAATTGTAACACCCGACCCGGATGTCACATTGGGCCTCCGGCCCAAAACCTATGATCCAAAACTTCTTTCCAAAGTCCATCAAGTAAAACCAAATTCAAATCCAAATACGATTCAAAAATTCATTTAAATTAAAACTCAAGCCCAAAGTAGTATAAAGTAAATCGGAGCCACCAAAATATTACAAACCATTAAAACATTCGACCCAATTTAAAATAAACAGAGTTACATTACATAGGGTTCGACATAGTACAAGCCCACTAAATCTAATACATGTACTCTGACAACACGGTCAATGCTGAAATCCAACCTTGATGGTGCTCCACGAACCGGCTTCACCTAACCTACGCACGAAAACATATTTCGAACGCTAAGCTACGAAAGCTCAGTGGATACGCCGAACTCGGCCAACATCATGCATATCATAAGCAGTAAAACATAACATATAAAATATCGTGCATGATATGATGATCTAGCATGCTCGCCTACCACATGGCATAAACAATGTATAATGACGCACACAGCATATACATGTCAAACAACAACACAGGATAGTGCGGCCCGCGTCCACACAGCATCGGGATCCTACACTACGAGCAGGGCCCGCGTCCACACAGCATCGGGATCCCATACTCAGGATGAGGCCCGCGTCCACACAGCATCGGGATCCTACATCCGGGATTTGAGGCCCGCGTCCACACAGCATCGGGATCCTCCAAATCCCATACTCGGAATGTCACATCGAGTATCATCGAATGAGGCCCGCGTCCACACAGCATCGGGATCCTACATTCGGAAAGGTCTTCAAAATCATCACCCGAAATGTTACATCGGATGGCCTTCGACGTGTTGTAACACTTTTGGATATCCGGATTTCCATCAATCAAGGACTCAACACACATAAACGATCCACCTAGGATCATCATATCAAAATATCAAGACATAACATAATTTAGGCAGTCAAGGTTTTAATACGTCAATCTTGTGTTAACCATTCATTTTATTAATTACAAGATTCATTATAGCCTTTAAACCCCTTATCGAACTCCAAATAAAGCTTATCTTGTCGAGTTTTCGCAAGGGTATCGATACCCCTATATAGGGTATCGAGCCACCATGCCTCGATACCTACCCAAAGAAGGCATCGAACCTTGGGTATCGATACCAGTATCGATACCCTTTGACCATTTTCAAAGTCAACAAAAGGGAACCCAACAACATCGATACCGGTATCGATGCCATTATGCCACTGGAAGTCCCGGTATCAAACTATGGTTCGATACACCTGGCCACTTAGCCAAAATCCACTTATGGGTATCGATACCGGTAGCCCGAGTATCGATACCCCTGCACGAAAAACAGGTCTGCACTTAGAAAAATTTCTAGGATTCATTCCTAAACTCGATCCAATCAGTTCTAAAGCGTTTCTAAACATTTCTAGAGGTGATTAAGGCATTTTAACATCAGTTCCAACTTATTTAACATCCAAATCCAAAATGCACCATTAAAGCATGTCAAGCTCAAATCAAGCAAAATCAAGCATACATACATGATTCCATATGCTATGCAATCTACCATGACATGTATAATGTAAGAACAAGTTGGGAGTACCAACCTTTAGCAAGCAACAGCAAAACGAATTCCTTCTTCCCATTTAAGCTTTCTCATTTCCTAAGCTTCTTGAAGGCTCTCCTTGCTCTCCAACTACAAAGAAGATAACCAAACCATTATCACTCCATCTAGATGATTTAAGGAAGCTAAAACAACCTTAAAAACATCCTAAAACTCTCCTACAAAACCAATCCCGTTCATCCTCAAAAAACCCCACTAAAACCTTACCTCCACCATTTCAAACCAAACTTACCTTATTTTATAGATCTCAAGAAGCCCTAAAACTTACCCTCAAGTTACACAACGTGATTCCTGATCAAACTCTGAAAGTTTACTCCTTTCCTTGATGATTTGAGTGAAGAAAAGAGGGAAGAACAAAAGAGAAACTTAAGTGACTTCACTCTGATTTTCTGCAGAGGAAGTTTAACCCCAAACCCCTCTATTCAACTTATTTTGGCATTTACCAAAATGCCCTCAGTCCATAACTTAAGCCCAACATCCTAACAAGCCCAACAAGCCTAAGGCCCAAAACCTCACTAACCCGGGCCCAAAACCAACGGGTTAAACCGACACTCGGATCCAAATCCGGGTCGTTACAACTTTCCCCTCCTTAAAGAAAATTTCGTCCTCGAAATTTACCTGTCAGGAAGAGATGAGGATACTGAGCTCTCATGTCCTTCTCCGCTTCCCACGTTGCTTCTTCTGTTCCGTGGTTTCTCCACAAAACCTTTACTAGTGGTATGCACTTGTGCCGAAGCTCCTTAACTCCTCTATCCAAGATCCCTATAGGTCTTTCCTCATAAGTCAAATCTGCATTGACTTTGATTTCCTCAAGCTGAACCACATGCGACGGATCGGAACGGTAACGTCTCAACATGGACACGTGGAACACATCGTGTATACGTGCCAACTCCGGAGGCAAAGCTAGCCGATAAGCTACCGGTCCAACCCTCTAAAGAACCTCATAAGGCCCTATGTACCTTGGACATAACTTTCCTTTATGACCGAACCGGATGATCCCTTTCCACGGAGATACCTTGAGAAACACTTTCTCACCAAGCTCATACTCAATGTGCTTACGCTTCTTATCCGCATAAGCCTTCTGTCTATCAAAAGCTGCTTGCAACCTCTCTTTGATGATCTGAACTTTTTCTTCGGTCTCCTTAACAAGCAACGAACCCACTATTTTTCTCTCATTAAGCTCTGTTCAACACAAGGGTGTCCTACACCTACGCCCGTACAAGGCCTCGAAAGGAGCCATCTTGATGTTTGACTGATAACTGTTGTTGTAAGCAAACTCTACCAACGGTAGCTGCTCCTCCCAACTGCGAGAAAAGTCCACAGCACAACACCGTAGTATATCCTCCAAGATTTGGATAACTCTCTCAGACTGTCCATCTATCTGAGGATGAAAAGCTGTACTGAAGTGCAACTTGGTATCTAAAGCCTCGTGGATAGACCTCCACAACCTCGCCGTGAACCTCAAATCCCTATCCGATATGATCGATGAGGGTACACCATGCAACCTCACAATCTCCTTTATGTACAACTGAGCCAACTTTTCCAGACTGTAGTCCATCCTTACCGGTAAGAAGTGAGTCGACTTGGTCAACCGGTCAACTATAACCCATATAGCATCATGCTTCTTTAACGTCATCGACAACCCGGTGACAAAGTCCATGGTCACTCGATCTCACTTCCACTGTGGAATCTGGATAGGCTGAAGCAACCCTGAAGGAACCTGATGTTCCGCTTTCACTTGCTGACACGCTAGACACCTGGTCACAAACTCTGATACATCTCTTTTCATGCACGGCCACCAAAAGAAGGGACAAAGATCCTGATACATCTTGTTACTACCCGGATGAACAAAAAACGGACTACGGTAAGCTTCCCTCAAGATACGATCCCTCAGATCCTCTAAAGCTGGCACACACAACCGACCTTGAAAGTACAAGAACCCACCGTCTCGTACCTCAAAGTCTGACAACTCACCTCTCTGAACAGCCTCTAACTGAGCAACCAACTCCTCGTCTAACACATGTGCTCTCTTTATCTCCTGAACAAGCGTGGGCTCTACACGCAACTCTGCCAAAAGACCTCCATCATCGGTCATCCTCAACCGAGCAAACAAAGCTCTCAAGTCCAACATGGACTTCCGACTCAAAGCATCGACGACCACGTTCGCCTTGCCGGGATGATACTCTATGACACAGTCATAGTCCTTCAACAACTCTATCCACTGACGCTGTCTCAGATTCAACTCTTTTTGGGTAAGCAGATACTTTAAACTCTTGTGGTCGGTGTAGATGTAGCATTTCTCCTCGTAGAGATAATGCCTCCATATCTTCAAAGCGAAGATAACCGCCGCGAGCTCAAGATCATGTGTAGGATAGTTCCTCTCATGGGGTTTCAACTGTCTCGAGGCGTAAGCAACCACCTTACCCTCTTGCATAAGCACACAACCTAATCCATTCAAGGAAGCATCACTAAATACCACATAATCTTTCCCCGGTTTCGGTTGCGTCAAGACCGGAGCCTCTGTCAGATAAGCCTTAAGCTGCTCAAAACTCTACTGTCTCCTTTCGTTCCACACAAACGGAACACCTTTCTGAAGCAACTTGGTCAAAGGTGCCGCTATGATCGAAAAACCCTTAACGAACCTCCTATAGTATCCAGCAAGCCCAAGAAAACTACGGACTTCCAATACATTCCTTGGTGGTTTCCACTCCACCACAGCTTGGATTTTCTGGGGATCAACTAGGATTCCATCCGCTGCAACTATGTGGCCAAGAAAACTATACATTTTTTCGGATATAAGTGTCTAATATTTTTTTTGATAAAAGAATTTAGTTCCCGGGTCTTGAATTAAATATGTCAAGGCTAGACCAATACTATTGCTTTTCGAGTATATAATAAATATATATAAGATATTTTATATTTATTTAATCAAAATAAATATATATCAGATGCTATTAGGGGTGTTCAAAAATACCCGACCCGAACTACCCGACCCGTTGACCCGCCTACCCGATTAAAAATTACCAGGTATTTATAATGAAATACCCGAATTTTTCGGGTCGGGTCAAGGCCGAAATTTTTTAAGAATCGGGTACCCGACCCGACCCGATAATTTTAATAAATATATATTTTAAAATTTTAAATTATATTTTTATTATATTTTTTTATTATTTTTCTCTAAAATTAATTTTAAATCCTTAACTTCTTTTTGTACTTGTATTAAATACTTTTAAGTTTTGAATTTTTCATAAATATTTATATTAATTTGTCAATATGAGATTTGAATGAAAAATTATGATCGAGAGTAATAAATTTTTTTATCGATAAACTTTAATATATGCATATATATCCAAATATTTATTTTTAAAAAATATATAAGAAATACTTAAAATTTCATGATATATATTTCAAACACAAAATTATTGATTTGAGATAGGTTTTAAAAATAAATATTTGGCATTTATTTCAGAAAGAAAAAAAAACATTTGACATTTATTTCAAAAAAATATATAATTAAGACACTTAGTTTAACCGAAAAAAATATTAGACACTTATTTAAGAAAAATATATAATTTATGCACTTATTTAAGTCTTTTTAATTTATGTTGTATACAGCTGATGTACCAACGAGTATTAAAACCCTAATAAAAAAATAATGTTTAACTTTTTTATTAAAAAATAATATTCATTTTAAGTCATTCACTAAAAAAATTGTATGTCACATAAAACTTTTTAAAATATAAATATACCTTATATTAAAATAATTTTATAATAAATAGCATATATCATAATATACTATTATTCATATATATCGCAAAAGTATTATTATCTCCTTTCAGAATAAAATTTTAAAAAATCGTTTACTTTTTAGTTTAATAAATAATTAAACTTTTATTGTTATAATAATTTCTAAATTCATTTTAATTTAGGGATAAAATTTACAAATAATAATTAAATTTCGATAAATTATTTAATTTAATAACTAAACTTTTAATTGTTTCATGATTATCATTAATCTTTTAATTTTATTTTAATTTGACAATTGATTCATTAACTATTGTTAAAAATGTGACGTGGTTGTTAAAATATTTTATATATAACACATTTAGTCTTTCACGTTTACATATTCAAACAATATAATCGTAATTCAAAAAAGAATTTAATTCTTATTATTTTAATTTAACTCTAATTTTAATTATAAATAAATTAATATTTTATTTTAATCTCTCAATTATAAATAATGTTATCTTATCTTTTTCAGTCTCAATTATATCTAATTCATCTTTTAAAATTTTATAAAGAATAAATCTTAATCAGAAATAAAATTCCAAAGATATATATAAAAATTAAACTGAAAATTTATTATAAAATTACTAAAAAACTTCGATCTTTTTCAGTTCATTCTTCTTTAGCTTCATACCACCCTTTTAATTTACCAAAATTAAAATTAAGTTTATGAGTTAAAATTAAAATTAAAATTTAGAATATATAATTAAAAATATAATACAATATACTTTATATGATTTAATGTTTGTACGTTGTTTAAAATTTTAGGTTATAACTTAATATTTATTTTTTAAAATAGAGTATAATAATATTAAATAAAGATAACAAAAATTGTATTTTTTACGTAAAAATTTGAATAACATGGATAATTTAAATTTTTTAGTAATTAGAAGATTTATTTTAAGTTCGAGATGAGTCTCTTAATTTTTATGATATATATAAATATATAAAAATATAAAATTTTTTTACCACTTATAAGAAAATAAATATATATATTGATTTAAAGAAAATCGTTTGAATTAAAATCAAATCATACTATAATATAATAAATAATTATAATTAAATTTTTATAGAAATTCAAAAACTCAACTCAACTCAAATTTTTTAAAATCAACTAAAATCGAAAAAAATTTAAATAAAATTTGAGTTATAAAATATGAGTCATTAACTCGAATATCTTAAAAAAATTTAATTCAACTTGATCTAATCGAACGTTCACCCTTATCGGATAAAGCTTAAGAAAACAATTGGTAAAATAAGATAATAAAAAGAATTATGATAACAATCGATAAAAATCACGTCATCCATGAGACAACCTTAATATTATTATCCTTACTGTTACGATAGCACCATCATCGTCGTTAACATTTTGATTTATACGTACGGATCAAATAAGTTTTTTGTATTTATAGAATAATCGTTTGGTTTAAGTAATAAATAAATATTTAAATTATAATTTTTTAAATAAATATTTAAATTTTGTTTTGAACTAAATAGATGCATAATATTTTTAATATTATTCGATTAAATGTTTTGATATTATTATCCGTTAATTTTTATCGTTAATTTATATTATTTGATATATGTTAAATTTTAAATTTTTAACAGTCCTCAACCATAAAATACCTAAATAAAATTTTAAAAACATCAAACACATATTTAATTTAAAAATATTTTAAATATCTATCTAAAAATAAATAATTTTGAGTACTTATTTATCGATTAAGCATACTAATTATAGTAAGTTGGCCACTTTAGATTTGTCTTTGTCGTTAATCATCCCTTGCATATATTCTGTTTTTAGAGACGCTTGCTGTCTCAATTAGTATACAAACATGTACAATTAGTTTATATATATATATATTTAAATTGACATCTAAATTATATCTTTTGATTACTTTGATTTTGTTTAATATTTTTATATAAAAATATATTTAATAAAATATAAAATAAAAATAAATCGTCTTTGTTATTCGATTATAAATATTTTTACGGCCGAGGTTTAAACCGAAAACTTATAAATTTTTGTAGGACAAGTATCCGACCTGAAAAATATTTTTTTAAAATATATTTTTTAAATTATTGAATAATTAAACCCGGATCAGTAAAATTGAGTATTTTTAAACGTACCTAAATTCACCGGTTTAATTTAGTTCAAGACAGTAGTAATTATATATATCATTTTAAAGAGAGAGAAGAAAAAGAATCCCAGATGTTCATCAACTATAACATCTTTTCACCAATGTTTGTGGCAAAAAAAATCCCAGATGTTGGAAATAAACCCTTTTCCTTAGTATGTTGTTTTCACCGTTGGCAGACGATTGCAGAGCCAAGTTTCCCAGGTTTCCGAGCCACTATCTGACCCTGACCCATCACCAAGGATTTGTAGATCTCGACGATCATTTTCTCGTCATACTCCTTCATCGGACGCCTACCGAAGGCAGCCATCCCTTGATCCGCTCCATATCCGCTGCCAACCATCTTGGAGTTGGCTAACCCCAGCATCATTTTCACGTACGCATCGCGTAGCCAGACGAAGAACTTCTTGGGAGACTTTATTCTCAGCTTTGCCTTTATCTTAATTCGCCAGAACCTCTTCCGCCGAGACGTGCCAAGCTCCACCCTACTCCTCACCCTACTCCTCCGTGCTCGAGTCGAACCATTTAGCTTGACGTAGCCTCTCTTTTTCCAGTAAGCTTTCAAGCCGTTGTACATGGTGGCTGAAATACCTTCCATCACTGTTTCACTCTTGCTTTGATTTGCTGAGAAAAGGCGGAGGTGGGTGGGAGATTAAAGAAGGTGATATATATAAGATAAATATATTCTTTTGGGTGTTATATTTTATATTATAATAGGAATTTATCAGATTATTCTTCAGATTACCAAATTAATTATATTTCCATAGGCTAGCTATTGAATTGGCATGCATAGATATGGATATGTCGATGGTGGATGGGTATGGTTGTGGCGATCATAAATGATAGATGTGAATGTGTCGGTATTTCTCACGGGCGTCGTTGTTCATATTCAATGTGTGGGGACATTCCACGTTTCCACAACCACATAAACCCTCGTACCATCCCTTTAGGAACGGAATCAAGATTTGAAGTTAAAAAGCGTAAAACATAAATATTTAAAAATAAAAAAACAAAACATAAAAATAATAATTTAAAAATTAAATAATAAGATAAAAATTTCAAAAAAAATCTTAAAAAATAAAGGACGATCCGCCCATTCCACCCTACTTAATTTCGTCTTTTCATCCTTACTCTTCACAAACAAATTCATCCCTGGCATTTCTCTCGATTTCAACGAAACTAAGAAAAGTCAACATGTAATAAATTGTACTTAATTATGAAACAATCCTAATATGCATGAAATAATAAAGTTTAATAGATATTGACCGAAAATAGCGTCGTACCTAAAAATATGCAGGGATATTAATTTTATATAAAAAAAATATAAGTAGTAATATTGTATATTTTACTAGATTTGTCTTTTTGAAATAAGATAATATTTTATGATAAGTGATACTAAAGCGACTCTTTGATTGTTTTATTTCACGTTAGGCTTTCATAAGTAGAGTAAGTAAGGTGAACAACTGTAATAATAGTCTATCGCAAGCTGGGTTGATTTGTGACTAAAATTAGGTGTAGAAAAATATCACGCCTGAAAAAAAAATAAATACATTAATTTTATATTAAAAGAATAAAAATCTTATAATATATAAACGATAACGTTACTCATTTTATTAAGTATTTTTTAGAAAAAATGATAATAATCCGGTGACAATATGCATAAATACCACTATACCAAGGAACTTACAACGTCAACGGCCAGTTGATGGCCATATGATTTACTACAACGCGGTAAAAGGCAATTATTGTGCACCCGCGGGTAACTATCTGGTGCGGCAAGATGCATAGGTTTATGGTGCACTTGGCCGAACATAATCAGGTGTGCTGCAGTGTAAAAAAGCTTTTGTGCACCTGTCCTCTATAATAGTGCAGGCAGAGTATACTCGTTTATGAGATTTTAATGATTCTAGAGTAAATAAAAAGATTAGGCCCCTAATTAAAATCTCAAATAATGGGTACAATTATATTTTTGGTAATATTGTGTTTATCGCAATTATAGACATAATGACAGTTATTGTGAATATAATGGTTACGAATATCATGGTTTCAGATGATGTTGTTACTGTTATATAACGATTGTTATTGCGATAACAGTCGGAAAAAAATAAGACTCTAATAACAAATATTATAAAAAAATTAAAATTAAAGAACATGATTATTATACCGAATATTAAAAAATAAAATGAGATTCTAATAACAAATATTGAAAAAGTTATGCCTCTGATAATAAGTTTTTTAAAAATTGGATCCTTAATAACAAGTATTAGAAAAAAAATTTAAGAGTATGTTTGTAGTAACAAATATTAAAAAAAAATTGAGTCATTAATAATAAAATTTAGAAGAAAAAAATAAATTTTAAGTATATACCCTTAATAATAAATATTGAGAAAAAATAGATCTATTAAAATACTAAAACATTAATAATATTAAAACATTAATAATATCATTGGCACCAACCAATTTATCTCAACAAGATGAACGTAATTATGTAGAATGTGTCAACTAGGGACGTTTCAAAGATAATAGATTGAACTTAAAACTTTGATAAAAGGAAAAAAAAATCTTCTTCTTCGATTATTAATTTAAAATAAAGACATTAATTAAAACATGGTTAAAAGAGAGACGATTTATACTTATAAACTTCGAAACATTATATGTAATATAATTAGCGTTTAGATAGTCTTCAACTCCCTTAGTTTTTCAGGCGTTTGAAATTAGTCCTAACGAAGACAGTTGTGTTTGTGTTGATAAAAGTGGTCAACAGTGTTGACATTTTACTACACTTACGGGTGTAAACGAATCGAGCTTAAACGGACAAGGGTATGTCCGTGTTCGTTTATTTATTTTTGAAGGTGTTCAAACTCTGTTCGTGTTCGTTTAAATTATTACTGGTATGTTCGAGCTTGGTTCGTTTATTTTTTGTCATGTTCAGGCTCGGTTCGTTTAACGTTCACGAACATGTTCGTTTAACGTTCATGAGTGTGTTCATTTATATGTTCGATAATTTGTTCGTTTAACGTTCTTGAACATGTTCGTTAAGCGTTTGCGAACGAGTTCGTTTGTATATATTCATCAACTTGTCTATTTAGCGTTTACGAACATGTTCATTCAGTGTTCATGAACATGTTTGTTTAGCGTTTACGAACATATCAATTTAACGTTCGTGAACATGCTCGTTTATATACTTTGAAATTAGGGTTATTAAAGAATATAAACGAGTTAATAAACGAACATAAACAAGCTTATAAATGAGTATATAAACAAACATAAATAAGCCTATAAACGAGCTTATAAACAAACATAAACGAGTATATAAACGAGCTTATAAACGAATATAAACAAGTTTGTTCGTGAACATAAACGAGCCGAACGCACTTATGTTCGTGTTCGTTCGTTTGAACATAAAATATTTGTTCATACTCGTTTATTTAACTTAATAAACGAACATTTCGTTCACGAACAACTCGTCGAACACCCTGTTCATTTACGCCCCTAACTACACTAACATTCTTTTATCTTCCATTCATAAATCAGACTAATAAGTAATAAATAAGAAAGGAGAAAAGAAACTTTATTTCCAGGGAAGGACAATATTTTCATTTAAGATTTATTTCAAATTTATTACATTAGGTTTCTTTAAGGACGTTTTGAAGTTTACATGTATTAGTTACTATACAATATTGAATTTCTTTAAAAAAATTTTGACAATAACCAAAAATAAATGTTAAGTATCAGAATTTAGGGGTGAGTATTTGATCGAGTCAAATTAAAAAATTTCGAGTTTTATTTTATAACTCAAATTTTATTTGAGATTTTTCGATTCGATTCGAGTTTAAAAAATTCGAGTTGAGTTTTTGTGTTCCTATAAATATTTAATTGTAATTATTTATCAACGATTTAATTCCAACTTAAACGACTTTCTCTAATTATATAATATATTTCTTCATATGTGATAATATTTCTTCATATTTTTATATATCAGTATATATATATATATCTCATAAAAAATTGAGAGACTCATCTCGAACTTAAAAATATATCCTTTAATTATTAAAAATTTTGAGTTATTCGAATTTCCATTTTACAACTCGAACTTTATTTAAAAAATTTTGAGTCAAGTTTATAAAATTTTGAGTCGAATTAAAATGAATTGAATTATTCAATTTTTTTGAATCGAGTTATATTTTGCTCATCCTTATCAGAATCAATTGTATTAAATTATAAAAAATAAAAAAAAAAAAAAAGTTGACACCTTTTTTTTTCTTTTAGGTTGAAACCCAATAAAATCAAAATTTCCCTTTCAAACCTAGACAGATAGATTTGGATTGGGTTGAGCTTATATACTATGTGAATATATTTTATGTTTTGATTTAATGGGTTCTGGTTTATATTTATAAACGAGTAATTGAAAATAATTTTTGAGCCTATATATTTAGAAAAAAATAAAATATATTATGTTAAATTTAATTATATATATTATACTAAATTAAATTAAAAAAATAAAAATTATAAAACACATATATCTTAAATTAAAAATTTTAAAAAAATTATTATATTTTTTTACTATTCTTTATTTCTGTATTTTTTAAAAGCAATGCTAAACCAACGCGGATAGAAGCAAAAGAAGCCATCTTTCTCTTCAAATTTCACTTAAAAAGTATCATCAGTAATGAACTGATACAACCCCAAAGTTCTACAGCAGCAAAAGTCAAATAGAAATCAGAATCGATACCAAACATAGCTACAGAAAACCCTAACATCAGCAGCAATTCCTCTATGACTTTTGAGTCTTCCTCTTCAATCCCTCAGGGGTCTTAACCTGACTCAAACGCTTCACTCTTGAACCGGAAATCACCTTCTTCTTCACATCGTTTTTACCTTTCTTAAGAGCCTCTGGGGTTTTAACTTGACTCAGCCTCTTGGTCTTGACGATTTTCTCGGATACCTTCTTCGCAGCCTTTTCTATGGGCTTTGGGGACTTGTTCTTAGCACTAGCTGTGTCTTTCTTTTTCTGGGTCTCGTTGCTCGCCCGCTTCAGCTTCTCAGTCGGAGAGATCTTGTAGGAGTTTTTGAGTTTCACAAGCTTCTCGGATTTCACGAACTTCTTCAACTGAACGGACAGCAGTTTCTTGAAATTGGGAGGAAGCATTTTACTGTACTTGTCCTCGATGAACTTGGCTATGGCTGGCTGGCTTGACCCTGTCCGGTCCTTTAGAATGGATATTGCTTCACAAATCATCTGCAATTACAAAATCCAGAGTCAAAACCAAAACAAAAGTGAAAATGAAACGAGTTGAACGGTTAATGAGTTTCTGAAGAAGAGTACCTCAAGGTAAGGAGGATGGGGAGGTTTGGAATTGAGGGGTTCCTTGTTTGTAGAAGCTGTTGCTGGTTTTGCCATTGCCGAGTGTTGCTTTCAGATGTTGGGAGATACTAATGGGAAATTAATAGGAATTGATTTCAATTTCAAATTTGTTTTCGGCGGGATTTGTTTATAGCAGAGGTGGAGGGCCAACTCTCAGTCTCAGGTGCCAAGGCATGGATTTGTTTTTCGTCATGTGCAAAGGATTTACTTTCCGAACTTTTTTATATTTTAAACTAAATTGACTATTTATTTTGATTAATAAAATAATAATTTTATTTAATTTTTCGGGATGATTTTTTTTGAAAAATACGGGGATCCACGTGAGAAGACCATGGAAATGAAAAAACAATTTACTCTTTGCAGTTCCATTTATTCAATTTTGAAAACAAAAGAAAGAAAAATAAACACTTTGATTTTGATATCATCTTCAGACCGAGCTTAGAAGAAAGACATATTTTCTAACAAAATAGGAACCAGAGAACATGCTTTTAATCAGACATAAATAGCCAAAAATTATTTCAAACAATTTATTTAAAATAATAATATAACACGAAAGAACACACCTTAAAAGATTATATTAGTCATATAAATACCCTAAACTCAATATCACATTAGGCTTCAAACTCAAACTCATATAAAAAAAATTCTCGTATAGTTTAGCTCAAATCAATAAATTTCATAAACCAAACCTTTAAAAAGAAGTCATACAAAATTGATAAGCGTTATTTGAAGTTCTAAATCAAAACATATTAATTTAAAACATTTGATACGGATGATAATTTTAAAAGAAGTTACATTACAAACGGTCCTATATTACATTTAATATGAATATATTGTCCTAAGAAAGTCAAGAATTATACTTTTTAACCTATCGATGCATTGAATTATACTTTAATGAGTTTTTTATAAAGCATGTAACAATTTAAAGACTTACGTAAAAAAATAATAATTCTAAACATTGAGCTTGAAAACTCAGTAGATACATCTCTATTATAACATGTTTCATGCAGATCATAAATATAAGCACGTAGTCATAAGATGATAAGTAAACATAAATACCATATATCGTTAATCTTATAGCCTAAACACTTGAAATACAATGAATCAATAATCAAACAAATAATCAAAGGCTCACATGACTCAACATATTACACCATACTGTATAATAATAAGATCGGATTATCTGACGTCGGCACATACACTTTAAATGGATTTAGATAATACACCATCGGAACATATACTTTTTGAAGAAATTAGATCACTTGGCATCAGTACATACATCTTGAGTGAAATCAAGTCACATTACATCAATTCATATACTTTGTTTAGAATTATCCCTCAAACATGTACAAACGTGACCTAAATTATTTAACATTGACAATCTCAATCACATAATTTACTATGGTGTTATAGCATGAGCTTCATACTAACAATAATATAATTCAAATGTCAATATTTAATTTATTTTAAAAAATGCTTACAATAATTTTTTTAATATATAAAAAACGCTTTAAATTAGTATTTAGGTTTGATCAAGGTAGATTTTGAAACGGACATTAAATTAAAAATGAATGTTTGAGAAGATTAAATTTTTGTATTTTGTATTTTTTTAAGTTTTCGAGATAAAATTTAATTTTTAAGAGAGATTATATTATAGGTTTGGTTCACTACGTTACCCGTGGTCTTTAACCAATGAAAATCATTCATTCTACCATTAATCAGTCATGTAATTAATATAATTTTTAAAAATTATATTTTTAAAATGACATGAAAATTATGAGTGAAGATCATTGGTTGGAAAAAAATGAGTTGAAGATTAGTGGTGAGGTGGGTGGTTATAATTGGATGGACCATGGCTGACATGGTGAACCGGGCACATGATATAATTTCTCGATTTTCAAACGATTATTTTTTATATCTGACGGGTAAAATTTCTCTGCCTCTTTATCATGTCTCCATCTATGTTTCTTATTGAAAATTTTAAAAAAATTAAATTTTTGACTGTAACCCTTTTTTCTGTATCCTAAACTCTACACCTTAAAAATACATTGTATTTCTAATTCTCTAAACCCTAACCACAACCCCTAGCTTTAAACCTTAAACTTTATATCTTAAACTCTTTAATTTGAAATGAAAACACGAATAAAAATTTGAGAAAGAAATATGACGTAATCATTCGAAGTTACTTTTACGTTCAATAATTCCATGATTGTTTGCTAAACATTCTGGACTGAAGTCTTAAAAGAGACAGCTAGACAGGCAGCCTAAGAGCTCTGTGTGCGACCGTGAATCCAGCATTTGCCTTCCATCTCATTTATATTTCACAGTATAATACGTGGTGAATTATTTGGCTTGGATGGATTAAAAGAAAAGGGAAGAGCTACCAGCTGGCCGCTGGGTACTTGAAACCAGTTCAACTCAGCTGTTTCTTCAACGGTCACTCATTAAGGTTCTATTAAATAATAAATAATTAAAAACATGAATCAATCGGTGCATTTCTGGCATTCGAACAATAAATAATTAACATTAGCCTCCGATGGTCAACTTTTTCACACTGGATGGAATTTGTTTTTTAATAAGTATTTTTAAGATAATTTTAGTGAAATATTATATTCCATAAAATAATTAAGGGAATAAAAATGAGAATTCCTCAGATATTATGGTCGAGGAAAATAATTTCTTAAATATTGATGGTTGAAGTTTATTTTCCGGAATATTGTGATTTCAACAGTAAAATTAAAGATGATTTCAAATGACACAGTCTTTGAACAGTAAAAATAAAACTTAGGATCAAAAGATGACCCTTTTGGCTTCGTCTTTGAACAGTGAAATATATTGTTGAAAGACGAAACCTAAAGGTTCCACCGCTTCAAAGGAGGGGTACTACTAGTGATGGCAGTAACTTTGGCTCCACGTTTGATTGCCCAAAATTTATAGTCAAAAACCAATTTACAGACGCTTAAGAACAGTGTAGTACAGGTGAAGTCGGAGCCTTTAAGCTCCGTCTTCTAACAATATATTCCATTGTTCAAAGACAGAACCAAAAGAGTCATCTTTTGATCTTAATTTTTTTTATTGTTCAAAGACAGTGTCATTTGAAACCATCTTTAATTTCACTGTTGAAATCACAATATTCTGAAAAATAAACTTGAACCATCAATATTTGGGGAATTATTTTTCCAGCCACAATATTCGAAAGAATTTTTTGAATAAAAAAATATATATTTAAAGCATTACGACAAAATCTAGTGTTAGCTGTTAAGGACATAATATCATCTTCTCTTTATATTATCTTTAAATTATATTATCACACACATAAAATTTTATCTGTTACAGCTAGTGAATAAGGCTCAAAGAACGAGATAATATTTTTTAAGGTATAAATTAAAAAAGATAATATTATATCTTTAACACTAAAGATTTTATCGTAATACTTTAAATATATATTTTTTATTCCTTTAATTATTTTTTTGAATTATAATATCCCATTAAAATTGCCATTTTTAATGCATTGAGGATGGATATTTTAATTTGTTTAATATAAAGGAAGCATAAATTATACTATTAGATTTGTTTGTATCATTTAACTTTAAATTTATTTAATTATTTTCATTTTTATGTCAATTATACTATTAAATCATTAATTTAATAATGACATAAATAATTTTATTTTAGTGTAATTATTGTTGTCTAAAATAATATTGCTTTATGTATTAAATTATAAGTGTTTATAAATTTTACTAAACTTTAATAAAATTATTAGTTAACAATGGCTTGTCACATATCATCATTTGTAATAAAATTAGTATCAAACTATTTGTATTTTATTTCTCTTTCTTCTCTTTGAAATATATTTTTACAAAATTCACTTAAAATTAATAAAATTAAATTAAAAATTATATATTTTTTTTAAATTTAAAATATTTATTTAAAAGTTTAGATGATAAAAAAACGAACAACATCACAAGTCTCATAAAAATAACATTATTTTTACTACATTAATAATAATCATTCATATCATTATGTTATTATCGTATTAATATCAAATAATATAATTAAAATTTAATATTAAAATAAAATAAATTAAAAATTTAATGTTATAATTATTAACAGCTAAATTTGCGTCGCATACACCGGTGCTCCACCTCCCGTATTTCACGTTTCTCACCAAACCAAACAAATAAAACAAAAATCAAAAACCTTTCCGCGTAATCAATCATCAAACGCTGAAACTACAAAGATTATATATAAAGAAGCAACCTTTAGATCTCAACTGCTAACAGACATCTCAGGCATCCAACAAAATCATAAACGTTTTCAAAACTTTCCCAGCGTTTTCTCGTACCAACTTTGTGTCGGAAAATGCCCAAGAAAAACAGTGATGCTGCTGCTCAAAGAGCATGGAGGCTACTGCGTTTAGTACTGTTATGGACGAGAAAAAGTGGGGTTTTCAAGAGACGGATTATAATGGAGCTGAGATCGGTGCCTAAGTTCATCAAAGGTCTCGGACATACAACGGCGGCGGCTTCTCCGACTCCTCAGCAAATCCATTTCAAGGAACGTCAGCTCTCATTCGATGAGACACCCATCTTCCATGTTAAGATGCACCGTCCTGCTTCCATGCGCTTCCTTCTTCCTTGCATTACCCCTGAGGAGGTGGATTTCGATTACGATTTCGGCATTGATGGGGATGACGGAGTTTACGGGTACGATACCGGAAGCAAGAGTAACTCAACGGGTTCCAAAAAGGAAGAAAAAGGAAAGGAGAAAGAGATGGAGTGTGGAAACGAGAAGAGTCCACAACCACAAGCGTTGCCGGTAGAGGAAGAAGGGATTGATTCGAAGGCAGATAAGTTCATAGCTCAGTTTTATGAGCAGATGAAGTTGCAGAGACAAATTTCTTATTTGGAGTACACTGAAATGCTTAACAGAGGCGCAAGTTAGTTGAATCTTTCTTCACTGCATGATTCTGCATGTTCTACAGCTTTTCCATTTTGTTCTTTGAGTTTGCTACTTTTAAGAGATGATCAGACACTGCGGGACTTTTGTTTTGTTTTTACAATTTTTGTAAATTACGAGGATTAAGTGTTTACAAATCTATAATAAGAATAAAAGATCTTAATACTGTTGTTTGCAACTCCTACGGTTAAAAAGATGAGTAAGGATCATCCAAGCATTAAAAGTATAGTGACTGGATTGTAAGTTTTAAAAGTTCAGTAACCAAAATACAAGTGCCTTACAAATTCAGTGCCCTTTTATGTAGTTTACCCTAATATACTAAAATACAGTTGAAAAGTGTTTTTGTCAGATAAAACATGTATCCAAACTGTGTCATGCAGGGACTTGGCTGTTGCATGGAACAATGAAAGAGCTAGCTGTGAATGCAGATCTCATCTCGATTACGAGATAAATAAACGTCACATTTTACAACTCAAGCTACAGTTTCTAGCAGTAGGTCACACCTTCTCCATTCACAACTTCACCAATCTGGTAAGCTGTGTAAGCACCTTTTGCATCGTCGAGTATTCTTTGAGATGCTTCCTTGTTCACAACAAGAACCATGCCGATGCCCATGTTAAATGTCCGCCTCATCTCAGCATCCTCGATGTTTCCAGCCTAAATACACATCAAACAAAAATAAACGAATGCCGTTTATCAAGGTTCGGGTGATTGATAACAACCAAAACAGCAGAGAAAAAAAGAGAGATGCAAACCTAAATCATTTGTTTCCGACTAGAAATATAGAGCAAGGAAACCAATTCATTATTTAAGTATGAAAAATGTTAGTACCTGTTGTATCCATTTGAACACGGCTGGCACATTCCAAGAATTGTTATAGACGACGGCACCAAATCCTTTCGGGAACACTCGGGGTATATTGTCGGTAAAACCACCTCCAGTTATATGTGCTATCCCCTTTACCCCTCCCTTGTCAATTATATCTAACACCTGAATACAGAAAAGAGTTTTAGCTTGCAAATTTGTGCATAAGAAGATGAGACCAAACATATACAGCAACTGCAAACAAAGGTTGAGTTGTAACCTGCTTAACATAGATAACAGTTGGTGCCATTAATGCTTCTCCTAAAGTATGGGCTGCACCAGGAAGTTGATCCTTTAAAGAAAGACCACTACGAGCCAAAACCCTGCAAACGATTTTAAACAAATAAAAGGATTTCATGTACTGAAACAAGATTTAAAAAAGAAAAGAAAAGAAAAACTACTATATCAAAGAATCATATAGGCTGGAGCATATCTATCACAATGCCATTGAAGATGATTAACAAATAAGACATTTCATTACAAAGGATACTGACCTTCTTACAAGAGAGAAACCATTTGAATGCACTCCACTAGAAGGTAGGCCAATTAGTACATCTCCAGCCACAATGTTTTTCCCATCTATAACTGAATCCTTTTTAACAATGCCTACCGCAAAGCCACTAAGATCGTACTCACCCTTCACATAAAATTCTGGCATCTCTGCAGTCTGAAAGGCATGCAAAATTGAGTTGGTCTAGGAAATTGAGAAAGTTTATAGCAAATTCAAAACCTAAACATATATAAGTCTTGAGAGAGCCTCAACAGTATTGCCTTATCTGAGAAACAAAAGTATTGTTAATTTCAAGCAGCCCTAGTGATTGCACAAAAGTATAAATTCTTCATACAAAAATTCCCTCACTCTCTCATCCCATGAACTCGTATGTTTTCGAATTTCAACAGGAAATTGTCCCATCCTACGCATTAGATAATACATATGAACTATACCTCCCCACCCAACAGAGCGCAGTCGGATTGTTGACAACCATCTACAATACCTTTTATAAC
The DNA here is from genome assembly GCA_035048815.1 of Abelmoschus esculentus. Lineage (NCBI taxonomy): Eukaryota > Viridiplantae > Streptophyta > Magnoliopsida > Malvales > Malvaceae > Abelmoschus > Abelmoschus esculentus. The sequence continues at coordinate 14,507,669 of JAUCBN010000031.1, forward strand.
CTGCAAGATAACATAACAGGGAATGGTGATTATTAATAACTGTTAACTACTTTGATTTATCCACACTTGGAATAATAGCAGTAAAGTGAACAATTCAAACCTTTTCAGCAAGGTCAACATCTAGGTGACTTGTTGCAAAATAATCAAGGAAGAATAATGGCTTTGCTCCAGAAGTAACAATGTCATTGACACTCATTGCAACCTAAGGTACAAGTATATTAGGATGAAATTTTTAATTTAAAGAGAAAATGCATATAACAAGGTTTGTTCCGAGTTTACAAGATCAATCCCGATAGTTTCATGGATTCCAGTCTCAAATGCTAGCTTGAGCTTGGTTCCCACACCATCAGTACCAGAAACAAGGTAAGAATCACCTGTTCATCCGACAGGAAGTCACTGAAGTCAACAAACCAAGACTAGATTTTCCAAATGAACAATAAATGAAGACAGGTTCTATCAACATTTAATAGTAGAAGTACTAGCAAGTTGAATTTTCTAAACAATGAAAAAAAGGGTTGAATTATACAAAAGAAAACCTCAATAAAATGGGTAGGAGAAAATGTTACCGAGCGGGAAAAGGCCGCCAAAGCCACCAATTCCAGGAGCCATCTTAGCGATTCTTCTAACAAGCTCAGTTCCAGCATCAATGTCAACGCCGGCATCCTTATAAGTTAGCCCACCCGACCCATCGGAGTCCTTGGATATCGACCGCAAGCGGCTATTACGAATGTCACTTCTTTCCAACAAGGATAAAGAAAGAAGCGGATACCTTTGCAAGCGGTTGGATCGTACTGCCAAAGGAGGTTGAGCAACAATGGTGGGTTTATCGAAAACTGGTGTAGAAGAAACCGCAACGCAACGAGATAGTTCAGCGTTTGCAGCTGTTACAGTGTTTGTCATGGCAAAAGGATAGAAAAGAATCGAGAGTGGCGTAGGAAAAGCGAGCAGGAGACAATCACTGCAAGAGATAGAGACCGAAAAGAGGGTTTTAGGGCTAAGGCTTTTGCCTTTTGGTATTGCTTGGGTTTGAGAATAATTTGAAATATAAAGAAATTTTTATTATATTTTAAATTAAAAATAAAATATATATAAAAATATTATATCTTTCTTTAAATCATCATTAAGTGACATTTTTTTTATTTGTATTAAAATTTTTATCTAAACATTTTATTTTTTAAATACAAACTTTACATATCTTTTATATCTAATAAAATCATTTTAATATTTTATTTTATTTTAAAATTAAACAATAATCACTAAATTATGAAGATCATCTATCTTTTAAAATTTATAAAATATATCCTTAAACTTATTAGATTATTATAAAATAATATAATATTTTTAATTAATTTAATAATTAGTTTGTATCAGATTAAATTTTTAATAATTATATAATAATTTAATAAATTTAGTAATTTTTTATAACTATATAGAATATCACTGTATAAAACAATAATTTTTTCGCAATCTAATGTATTTAACTTTATTTTTTTCTTTTAAAAAAAACTTTTTTATTTTTTATTTTTACTATATATAAATCTAAATAAAGGGTTTGGTCTGGCAATTTCACCCGTCCTTGTCGGGTGCCAACCCTACCTGATCGGGGTGAGTTTTTATTTAAAAAATCGGGTTTAAGTTGGGTCGGGTGATTAAAAAATAAATTTAAGTTGGGTCGGGTCGAGTTTAGGGTAAAAATTCTTCGATCCGATCCGACCTAATATTTATATATATATATATATATATTTACTATTTTTATTATTTTTTTTAAGTTGGATCAGATTTATTTAAATTTTTATTAAGATATCAAGATCAGATTATGATTTTTATAATATCGGGTTGGTCAAAAACCCAACCCGACCCGTTGGCATCACTAGGTTTGGAAGGCCCAAAAATTTGATCGGAAAGGAAGCCTATGTTGGCTTATTATAGCAGGCCTATTCACTTACACACTACTGTAATTAAATCTGTTATACTGGACCAGAGACTCAAACCAATTCACCTGATGTTTGAAATTTGATCTAAAACTTGAATTAGATCAAATTGAATCGAAACTAGGGGTAATAATGAGTTGAGCCGAGTCCGAGTCATATTATTGGACTTGGCTCAGACTCAACTTGGTTTGGCTCGAAATGGACAATTTTCTATATTATTATGTTTTATTATTTATTTATAGTTTATTTTTTATTTGTAATTTTGTAATTTTATTTTAGTTGATAATATTTAATTTATTTAATTTATTTTAATAGATTTATTCTCAATTATTTTATTATTTTTAATGTATATATATATATAATTATTCTGAGTTTATTCACGAGCTTTTTGAGCCGAGTTTGGGTAAGCTCGCCTCGACTCATTTAGATCCTGAGCCGAATCTGAGCCCGAGTCAAATTCACTCGAGCCGAACCGAGACCAAGTAGCTCGCAAGCCGGATAGACTCATTATCACCCCAATCGAAACAATCTAAATTTTAACTGATTCGATATCAACATGAAAGCAACAAGGTTCTTTTGAATTTTAGAATAAATAATTAAAAGTATTTTAATATATTTTCTCTTCAATTATAACTTTTAGGCTTTTTAGGAGCAGTTCTTCCCTTCTCCTCCCATAAACCAAAATTATTAAAGAAATTATCATTTTTGTGCCATTTTATAAAAAAGAAGAACGTGATATGTTCACATTAAATTTCGGAAATTTTTAGATGATAAAAAAAAGTAATTTAAGTATAAGATTTAAAATTAATATTATATTTTTTATTAACAAAATTAAATTTGTTTCTACTGTTTTGTCAACCCATTTAATACACTAAAAAAGTACAAATTTCAAATTAGGAAATTGAAAATACCAATCCATACTAGATATTGAATATCCATAATTTACTTTCGATACTTCAAGCTCATTAATTAAGGATTTCCATTAGATTTAGTTAGATGATTACAATTTAATCAGTTTAGACTCAAATTAAAAGCTTTGAAGGGGATGCAAATGAAAAATTAGTAAAAGTTTAGAACAGATTTATAAATTTTAGATAGTAGTGGGGTATACTGACAGTATAAAGAAACTGACGCCAACCTCCGAGCTCCATTATTGTTGTTAGACTTAAAGAGAAACCTGTTACACTGCGTCTTCCTCCTCCTCTCGCCCCGTGCACCGCAAGCTACTGCACCACCTTCACTCACTTCCAAAGCTTACCCAAGCCTTTTCTTTTTTCTCGAGATGGATTTAAGTCAAAACCTTGATGATAATAATCCTAGTACTGGAACTGCGACCCGCTTCTCTTCTTCTTCTTACAATGACGGCGACCACACTGAAACGCCGCGTTTCAGCGAGGATTTTGGTTCAACCTGCTCCACTCCCTACGTTAGTGCACCGTCGAGCCCCGGCCGTGGCACTACCACGGGATACTTCTTCAGTGCGCCGGCTAGTCCCATGCATTTCATTCTGTCATCTGCTCCTTCCCCAAAGTGTCATCTTTTGTCTGAGTCTTCGTTAATATCGGCCAAACCGGATGTTTCGTCTTTCGAGTTTGAGTTCGAGTTCTCGTCCCGGTTCTCAAGTAATGGTTCTGTCACCGTTGGATCCATGAGTTCGGCTGACGAGTTGTTCTTGAACGGCCAGATTAGACCCATGAAGCTCTCCTCCCACTTGCAAAGACCCCAGAATCTCGCTCCGTTATTAGATCTAGACGTGGAGGAAGACGACGACGGTGGAAACAAACAAGAAGCTTCACGAGGAAGGGATCTGAAGCTTCGAAGCCGATCGCTTCATAGAAAGGCGAGATCTTTATCACCGCTTCGAACCCCAGAGTTTCAATGGGAAGAAGAAGAAGAAGAAGAAGAAGAAGTTAGTGAGTTCATTTTGGAAGGTTTGAAAGAAACCGACGTGTCAAAGGAAACGACACCGTCTTCCTCTGCATCTTCCTCAAGATCTTCATCGTCCGGCCGAAACTCCAAAAAATGGATATTCCTGAAAGATCTTCTGTACAGAAGTAAAAGCGAAGGGAGAGCGAACGGAAAGGAAAAGTTTTGGACTTCCATTTCCTTTTCATCATCAAAAGAGAAAAAAATTCAAATAGAACAGGAAAAGCCTCCACCTTTGAAACGTAAGCAAAAGGAAAACAAACCACCGGCAAGAAAGCCGGTTCCGGGAAACCATCAAACGGGGTAGCAAAACGACGAGTCCCGCCGTCGCCGCACGAGTTGATCTACACCACAAACAGAGCTCAAGCCGAGGAAATGAAGAAGAGGACTTACTTGCCTTACAGACAAGGATTATTCGGTTGTTTAAGCTTCAGTTCCAAAAGTTACGGCACACTCAACGGCCTCGCCAGAAGTTTGAATCCAGTCTCGTCCAGATAGTTCACGGTGGACGGAACGGATAAAAAAACAAGGTCCTGTATAGTTTCTTTAAAATTCATAACACTGTTTTATGTCTTAATTTAATCATAAGTTTAAGGTACAAAGAAGCTCTGTTATGTTTCTAATCAACATTGTTAAAGCTGCTTAAGTTTAATCATTGATTTGTTGTAACAGCAAAACTATCTTACCACGTCATTCATAACCTATAAAATAATTTTTAATGGATAAAAACTATACATAATATAATATAACAGATTCATAAAATAATTTCTCGTTTACACAAAACATTGTTGTAAATTATGTTATGTCCCACATGGATTCTGTTCTCATTGCTGTAAGCGTTTGTTATCATCTGGGAAATGAATTTTCATGAGACCCACATAGGATAGACCCTTGGGTGTAAGGTAGGTAGGAAAGATAAGGACCTATTGCTCGTCCTCTTTTGTTTGGGTGAAAATCATCAAAGTTTTAATTGCGCATTCTTTGATGTTTTATTTTAATATAATAAATATAATATTTAAATTTGAAAATTAAAAATATAATTAAAGTTTAATGAATTAGAATTAAAGTATATTTAAAGTATAGAGTGTAAGATTTATAATTTAAATATTAGAGTTAAAGATTAATATTTATTTTTTAAATATTTTTTATTACGAGACATAAAAGGATACATAGTTAAAAAAAATAAAGCATTAGACTCGAGATCAATTATTTGGAGATTGTGTTTTTTCAACTTGAGTATGACATTTACTTATTCTTGTCTGTAAGTCACAATTGACTCAACGAGATTAATCTGTTAGCTTTATCTGGATTTTACAATTTGAAAAATGAGAATCCATGCGAGTCGTAATTGTGCTTTAGATTTGGTGTGAATTAAATTAACATGTAAAGAGAGGAACAAGCGCTTACATGGAAAGCAGTTATGTCTAATGATAGGGATTTGGCCATTAATTAGGGTATAATGTGTAATTAGTCTTTTTTTCTTTGGTTAGTTTGTAAGGATAATGAATGTGAATGGTTGCTTTAGATGAATAAAAGTTTAATTTATCCAAAAGAAAAATAAAAAATCAAAGGATTTTTGTTCATTTTGTTCGATAAATAATGAATTAAAAAATGGAGAAATAATTTTATGGACCGATTCCACCACATCATCTATGTTCCTTAACCAATAGTTAACTAATTTTATATTTTTTATATCATTTTTCTTTCCTAATTAATCTCTATGCAATCATCAACTACCTATTTATATGATAATAAAAAATTGAAAATTCACTTTTGAAAAAAAATGATATAAAAAATATATAATTAATTAGTTACTTTTTAGTGATTGAGAACTATGAATAACGTGATAGAACCAATCTATAGGATAATTTCTCTAAAAATGATTTAAAATAACTCAATTTTGAAAAAGCGGTCAACAAGAAAGCTATAAAATTAAATTGTATTAAAAATAATTATATAGATAATAAATCAATGTATGTATCTTTTAAATATATTTAATAATATTATATTAAAAGTTTACGATCTAATTAATATTAATAAAATATTAATAATTAATAAATTATTTAAATAAGTATTGAATATAATTATATCTTTATACATTATTTTATTTATTTAAATAATTAAACAATTATCAGATATCAATTAATTTTATCAAATATTTTTATATAATTAGATAATATAATACATTAGTTAAATTAATTAATATAACTAATTATTAATTAATATAATCTATCATTAATTATTTACTAATTATAAAATAATTATTGGAAGTGTACTTAGGTCCATAGGATTCCTCTTATGTGAATCAAAGTTGTGTTTCTGTGTTATTGGAAGTGTACTGAGGTGCACATGGGCACTGAGATCAAGATAAGGGAAATATTGTTTTCTTTTAACTTAAAAGAGTGAAAATAATAAAAATTTATAGTAGAACATTCAAAACGCGGTCAATGCGCCACAACAATAATTAAAAACACACATAAATTATTTATTTTTAATGTTTTTATTTATATTTAATATTAAAAAAAATAAAGTTTATAATATTGGGTTAAAAATTAAAATTTAAAAATTATAAGTATATTTTTAGAATTTATAATTTAGAGTTACGATACATTTAAATTTTTTAATATTTCACATGTGTTAGACTCGATGTTTTAAAAAATAGATTTAAGTGATGGGAAATAGGTTGATTGGGTGAATTAAAGTGGAAGTTATGAGGTAAAAAATATATATAAGGATTTGTAGTAGTTTAGTATTCTAACGAGCATCTACATCTATTATCTTAACTCTTCACGAAGTATTTCAATTAATTCATTAAGAATTCGTCTCCTTTTTTAAGATAAGATTAGGAGACAACCGTTATAACCTAAATTCACAATCCGAATCTAGCATCTAAAATCCACAATTCGAGCTTTAAAAAAAACTCTCTAAACAACAAAAAATTTAACAAACTAAATCCCTCTAATAGGTGTATGTTTGCATTCTAAAGCTCTCATCCAAATTTTAATATATTTGAGTATACATTGATATTTTAGTTCAACACGTGTATTCTATATGAAGAATAGAAAATTAAGCACCAAGATAACTCTTTTATCATGATAGATGTTGATAATTGAATGATTAGTCTTCTATTGTTGCTCGAAAGCCTTTTTATGCTCTAAATTGAGTTACTAGCTATTGCTGACCTTGGGGATGATTTGAAGTTGTTGGGGTCAATTTTTAAACAAATTTATACTTATGCAAAAGAAGGTATTTATACTTGTGAAGGGGTATAGATACATGCTTAATATAGAAAAAGACGTTGAAGAAAAACTTGAGGGGTGTCGATACCAGGAATAGGGGTATCGATACCTGTCCAATATAGAAAGTGACGTTGGAGAAAAATATAAATAGTATAGATACCAAGGATAGGAGTATCGATACCCGTGGAGGGGTATCGATACCTATCAAATATAAAAAGGAAATGTTGGAGAAAAACATAAAAAGTATAGATACCAAGGATAGAGATATCGATACTCGTGAAGGAGTATCAATACCTGTCCTATAAAAAAAGAGACGTTGGAGAAAAAATGGTATCGATCCCAATATTGATATTGGTTGTATCGATTGAAAATGATTCTGGAAAACTGATTTACAAAGTGTATCGATATCAAACAAAGTGTATCGATATCAAACAAAACTGATTTACAAAATGTATCAATATCAAACAAAGAGGTATTGATACTAAGTATCAATATTGGCTTACAAGTATTAATACTGAAGACTGATATTAATACTAGAGGTTTGTTTTTTTATATTATGATCTTATAAATATTACGTTTTGATTTAAAAATATTTTAAAATCATTTTAACATATTTCTCAAGTTGTTTGGATATAAAATTAATTTTATAATATTTTTAATTTAATCTAAAAATATATATATTTTAATTATTATATCAAAACAAATATATTAATAACATGAAAAATGATATAAAAAAGACAAAAATATTATTTTATATAATTAAATTTAAAGTAAACTAAAAAAAATAGTTACTAAAATTTTAAGATATTTTTACTTTAATTCTCCACTTTTAAAACTTATAATAATCACTCAGTTATTTATTTATTTATTTATATTATGATCATTGTTATTATTTATCGCTAAAAACATTAAGATGACATATTAAGTAAGGTTTAATTGACGATGAACGAAGTGGTCTTAATCACAATTATAGGAGGGATTGGTTTGATTTGAAGATTAAATAATTTGATTTAGTTGATAATTATATATCGAAAAATTTTAGATATTAATTTCGATTAAGATTTCATTAATATTTGAGGAGATTAAAAGGATTTATAATGAGTTCGAACCGATAAATGAAGATAATACAAAATAGGATAGTTTTGTGATCCTTTAGGTCAAACAAACCATCGGACGATGACAAAAACAATAATAATAAAATGATTATATTTTAATAGAAATTAATAAAATTTTATGACTAGTCATTATCAGCCATTTATTTAACTTAAAATTAAATTATATTGATCTTTTAAATCAAATGAAGTCTTCATATTGCTTGAATTAACTAATAATCACGTTATTCATAAAAACCAATATTTTTGTAGAGACAATCAATTCTTAAAATCAAAATTATTTAGGAAATTAAATTCTAATGTTAGTTTATGACATTATTTTTTGATAAATTGTAATTTATAATCTTACTTTTATGTAGATAAGAGAAAAACGACTTCATAAGAAAATAAGTGTTTTTAGTGGATTTAAAATCAATGACTTAAAAATAAAAAATAAAAATAAATTATTTAATTAATTACCCAAATATATTTACTTAATTTTAAATATTATTACCTTAAAAATCCTCGTAAGGACATAATTCTACTTAAATGGGACATTCCTACGATGGGGTTAAAAAGGGGTAATCGTCCCCTAGCCCCGAAATTTTTTTTATTTTTATCTCTCTATTTAATTTTTTTTAATGAATTTATCTTTTTATTTTTAAATATTTATGTTTTGTCCTTCACCTCAAATTTTAGTTATGTCTCCGGGACATTTTACGTGGGATGTGCCTGATCTGCCGCTGCCATGGCTAGACCTCATGGTTTGTTCAGTTTTACGTCAGATATTTTTGGCCAATTACGCCGACTGTGGTCCCACACTAGCACAGATTCCTACTTGCTGAAACGCATCGAAACATCAAACTTTGGGTTACCCTGTTTACCTTTTTATATTCCCCATGCATGTCCATGGATTAATATACTCTGACTATTAACAAGTCATTTTATTACAAAACAGGTAGGTTAGTTAATTGCTAAACTTTGGATTAAACAGTTAAGTTAGAGACTCCGCTACGACTCATGACCATAGAGTAAACGGGTAACGTCCTTACAGCCAACATCAATAACTACTTTCTGAGCACCAACATCCTACGCACCTGTAAGAACAACGAGAACATGCCCCAAAGCTAGCTTCAATGGGAGTCCATATCCCAATGAATTTTGCAAACCCACATCACCAAGCACCACTGGAATCGCGCAGACACAACATCATCTTTCAAGCTGCATTCGGAAAGAACCAATTGATGAGACCTTTTCTCATAGCCGAAGCTTGAGGAGTGCCATGCAAATCAGCAGAACCAAGTGCTTGCTTCACTCAATCACTGATTGACTATCCGAGCTTCCACGACAGCCCACAGCGTCGGTGCCCATAATTGATAGAGATCCTTTAGTTGTAGTCAAGCAAAGAAGGGTATGGACGGGCAATAGGGTCATCTCAGAGATTTTAAAAACATTAACCGAAAACTAAAATCAATCTTTTAGATAACAAAAACGTATTTTTATTATAAATAAAAAAATTTATTTCTTTTTACTGCCTTATTTATACATTAACAATAAAAAAATTATGTTTCAGAGTCTCGAGCAATTACTATTGCATACCAAGTCGAGCACGCCATCAAAACACTTGTATTTCGTCTGAAAAAAAAAACCCACAACGCATCGCATTTGGCAATAAAATTAAAAGCAATCTTCCTCGAGAACGTTTTATTTTAAACGTTCAATTTGTGAAAGCCAAGTCTATCATATGAAATTGGTCTTATTTCAAAGAATGATGTCCGAATTTCCCCATTGCGATCGGATTCGCCAAATGATCCAATTTTTTCAGCACAATTGCCAAAAATATTCCCTTAATATCCCAACCACGACGATCGGCAGAGTCGGAAGTGAATCAATCTCTAAAATTGTTTTTGTCCATCAAAGCCAGCTCAACGTCATCCGTACACCAACTCCTATCATCTATCTGGAGCGCTGTAATAGTATTAACTCGCCTACATGCCAGAGGCATGGAAATACTTTGTGTACCAATAACCTTCCGCCGGTACGAATGCTTATCGAGTGGGTCGATCGCGAGTGAAACAATATTTGACTGGTGCTCGTTAAAAAAAATTATCGTTCGACTCGTTGCTCGTTAAGCTCGATAAAAATATACTAGACTCGTTTTTATTAAAATATTTATTTACTCAACTCATTGCTCGTTAAGCATGACTTGTTGCTCGTTAAGCACACTAAGAAAGTTATCTTATTTTTACCTAAAAGTAAAATTTAATAATATTATATAAAACTTAAAATTAACATAAATTAATAAATTTAATCAAAAAAATATCAATAGTGTATAAAACATTTTTAAAATCTAAATTCTAAACAAACAATCTACAAATACACTGAACTAGTATATTAAAATTAAAATAAAAATTCATAGATTAATAATTATTATTTAGATTTATTTTTTAAATAAAATAATTTTAAAATTACTAAAAACATATTTTAAAAACTTAACGAGCTGAGTCGAATTAAACTTTATTCGATTCAACTTGTTAAAATATCGAACTGAATTAAAGTTGAATCAATTTGAACTAAATATTTATCAAACTTTAACTGAATTGAATTCTAACAATTCACGAACTGCTCAACTCGTTAAACATCCATGTACGTCGCTATTGAAAACAAACCTTTTACCTCGAGAAGCTCTCTTCATATTCAAGAACCATGTTCAACTCTATTCCTAATTCTGAAGCAAGGTTACGCGTAAAATCTTTAGGCATTTTAATCAAAGCTCTCTTCATATTTTATTTTTTTATAATTAATACACACTTTACGAATAAATAAATTTAAGCTTAAATTTATTAGAATAAATATCATACTCTTTACTATTTAGATTACTTATTAAATTCAAAATATCATATATTAAAAAAATTAAAAAGAAAATGCAAAACAAACTAAAAATATATAATTTTTTGTCGCACAAAAATTATTCAATATTGACTTTTTTGTTAATTTATTTTAATTTTATTTTTTAACTTTAAATTTTTTTTAATAGTCAAAGTGATTATAAGATAATATTTTATTTAAAAATAATTATAAAGTAATATTTGTTTATAGATGTTAGATATTCTTAACTATAAATATGAGAAATTATATCATGAACCTTTTCTATCACGTTATTTGTGGTCTCAACCAACCAAATTCATTTATTTTATTTTTTTCAAGGTAAATTATTATCTTTTTCCTACATGTAATCAATGAATAAATAGTTATTATGATAGAAGGCAACCTAATTGTAGAAAACTCCATTCGATTATTACGGATCTAAGAATAAAGTAAGCAATTTCCTGTAGAAAATTCACTAGAAACAAAGGATGTTGTTGTTGATTTCATGGTTACATTAATGGACGAAAATGGTGAAGAAATAGATAAACAAAAGACGAAGAAATGATGAAGTTAAGTTGTTGAAAAATTAGGATGACAAAAGGTTAAAGATGAATGCTCAAAGAAGATGATAATGGTGGAAATTAGAAATCTGAAAATTCGGTTAAGATAAATTAAAAAAAAAAAAAAACAAGAAAGAACCTATACTAAAAAGTATAAACTCAAACCTTATCAGTTCAATGTTCAAAGGAGAATAAAAATCCGAGGAAGAACTCAAACAATATACTGAATAAACCTGAACCTTATAACGATCTTGTTCAAACGGACTTGAACCCTTCGATTATACAACAATCGAGAACCCAAGATATCAAAAAGGATGACAACACAAGCACAAGGCTTGAGAAGTCAAAAAATTCTTAAAAGAACCAAATTGAGAAAAATTCTTACAAAGTAAGTTTATTCCAAATAGTCTAACCTTTTTTCTTACAAAACTATGAAAATATATAGTGAAAAGAAGGATGTAACTGAAATTAAGCATGTGGCTACAATTGAATTATAAATTAAATTTAAAATTAAAATTTTCTTGGACAGAATGCATTCTCAACCATATATTTGAATTGGTTAGGCACCTAATTCAAGAGGGAAAGGCAAAATAACGTATTTAACATGTGTTAAATGTTTGAAATTTACAGGAAATAACTTCTCATCCTTATCCCTTGCTCAAAAACGCCCATGTAGAAAGTAAAAGGTTGTGTTTTGCTATTCACATGTACACACACATGCTTAAAGAGTTGTAGGACGCCTCATATGTTGCTCACATGTTTGTAGGATACTCTCCCACAAAATTGAGCTAGTGAAACTAAAGTTGAGCTGAACAGAGCTAAGATGAGTTGAATTTAGCTAGCTGAAAGTGTAGTGAGCTGAGATAGCTGTATATACTCCTTTGAGCTTCAGTCGAGCTAAGATTAAGTCCTTAAGTTGTTGCCCTTTATTGTATCTATATGAAAATAATACAAACATATTCAAAAGTATCGCAAGCTTATTGAAAACATTCAAATAAGTTATAAAACAATGCAACCTTATTGTTTAGACACATAATAAGCAGACATAAGAATACAAACACACTTACGAATTAGAATACTTATTGAAAAACACATAGTACTTAGTATATATAATACACACCAATATATTTAATAAAACTAATGCGTAAATGTTATATTTCAATATGTAATATATTATAGAGCTTATATTCTAAGACACAAACATTATTAAATGATTCTGTTGAGTTTATCGATCTTAATAATTGGCCAAGAGGGGTGAATTAGCTATTTAAAATTTTTGTCGGTGAAATTTCTGTAAAAATAGAAAAATGAAGAACAAGAGATTTAAAGTGGTTCAAGCTTCGGAACAAGCTCTACATCCACTACCTTAGCTCCACTAAGGATTTTAAAATCAATTCACTAAGAGAATTCGACCTTTTTCTCGGTTCAAGGGATAACCGTTACAATTCGAATCAATTCTTCTACCCAAGAATTGATTCAACCTCACAAGATAAAAGATGAAAGAAAGGCAAAAAGAAATCTCTCACAAGATAGATAATTGCCCCAAAAACAGAATCACTCTTCCCAAACTCAATTACAAAGAATCAAGTTGAAGTACAAGAGATGAGAGTCAATATTTTCAATGAAAGTGCTTGGGAGTTGGATTTAGTTGCTTGGATGTTGCTTGAGGTTCAATAGTTGTTAATGCTGCTTGAATTGTTTCATTTTATACCTCCTCATTGATTTCTAACCGTTGTGGTTGTTGGGACTTAAAATAAAGACGTTAGGACCTCATCTTCCCACCATAAATACACTTCTGCAGACACCGGTATCGAAACACGAAGAACCTATTTCGAAATAGCCCATAAAAAGAAAGAGACGTTGTACATTTAATAGGGGGTGTATCGAACCAGGTATCAATGCCATTACTACATTGTAATGGTTGATATCGAACCATGTTTCGAAACATGTCAACCATCTTTTAAAGATTTAACTGCCACCAACGGTCAACTCATTAAATGCTAAAATAGCTGTTGGAAATTAAAGGGGGTATCGATACTGGTATCGATACCATGAGTCATAATTTTAAAAGATTTTAAAATAATTAAAACATCCAAAGTGGTTCGATACTTGGTTCAAAACAGGCATTGGCAGTGAAGTATTGGTATCAAACCATGTTTCGATACATGTTCTTAGTTTCAAGAACAATGCTTTAAAAATACAGATCGGTATCGATATCGGTTCAAAAGGTATCAATACTCTCGTATCAAAACACTTAGAAAATTTATTTCAAAGTTCTTGGTTTGACTTGAAATCAAAAGTTTGACTTAGGGACTTAAAAATTTATTACAAAATAATCCTTATACATAATTGTTATATCAAAATCAATTTTGGTTTTACAGATTCAAAAACTTATAAACACTTGAGAGAAAGAACTTCCCTAAAATGCTTTGCCTTAGAATTGGTGATTGATGATGTGGTCAAGATCATTAAATCAGATGTAGATGTGTTTATAGATGTACTCACATCATATTAGGTAATTATTTAAGGATGAACGAACTTAATTGCTTGAATTATAAATGACGTGATGAACATGATTCATTATATAATTTATACACTTTATAGATAAAACGGTTTAAACTCATGTCTTTTATTATTAATATCATTCGTTTTTTAAAAAATACATATTTTAATAAAATATATTTAAAAATATTTTATAAAAATTAATTAAATAAAATATTTAAAATAATTATAATCAAAATTTTAAAAAATAAAAACTTATTAAATTTAATAATACATAAAAATATAAATTAACAAAATATTAATCGTAGAACCTGCCGGTTGTTGGTATCACACATGTCAAAAGATGAAACATAATGTATAATTTCTATCATACTCCCGCGAAACAGTTTAGTATTGCTCTCCTCCGTCTCCCTGTTCCGTCTCACAATCTCCAGCCAAATAGTTCACTTTATTCTTATCGTTCAATGTATCCAAATCCCAAACCCTCTCTTTCTATAATTGAATTTAACTCAAACGAAACACAAAATTAGACCCCACAATGGGTCCTGAATCAAGCTCCGCCGCAACATCATCGTCGACGGCACCGTCCCCAAGTGGGAAACGCTGCAGAGACCCCGAAGATGAGGTTTATGTCGACAATCTCCATTCTCACAAGCGTTATCTCAGTGAGGTTTTTCTTCTTCTTCTTCCTGTTTCTAAAATACCCAAATTTCCGATCTTTGTTTAATTTCATCCTATTAGATGTTCGTAGTGTAGGAAGTTCGATCATCTAATTTTGTGTTATTTTTTCTAGTTTAATTTATCTGGGTAGTTGACATTTCTTTGTATCGGCATATATTTTTAGATAATTGCGTTAAAGGGTTTCAATTATCGGGAAATTGGAGTATTTGTTTGCAGATAATGGCGTCTAGTTTGAATGGACTAACAGTTGGGGACCCACTTCCTGAATATCTCCTGGAATCACCTGCTAGGTCCGAAGCTATGTTCTTTCCCAGGTTAGTTGCTGCAGATATAGTTTTCATATTAAAACATTCCATTTTAACCAAATCCAGAATTATGAAAGATTGAAGAGATTACTAGGGTTTACATGTTATGATCCACCCTTGGAGTTAAGCCACTAATTGATAAATGATATAACTACATCAACTTGTTCTACCTACTTTTCTGTGTAGGCGTAGTTAATGACTTGAAGATAGCAATGTCTAGAGAAACATAATGTGCAATATCTGACTTTGGATTGTGCCTTTGTGGGAATTATCAAGTGTTTTCTACCCGATCGGAAAAGCTGTTGATATTATGTTAATCTCGCATTAGCATTTAAGAGATTTTCTTGGCGTTTCTTGTGTTGTGAATTGTAGCCTGCAACTGGACTGTGTTCTATGAGGGTTTTGTCTTCTGTTTTTATGAGATAAAGTTGGATTGTATCTGTATGAGGTTAACTACTTGGCTGTAGGTTTGCTTAAGTCGGATTATATTTCGAATGTTCCTCAGTTTTATTCACACGCATCTAATTATATCGAGTGAAAGTTGCAGAAGCATTATTGCTCTATAGCACTTCTGGATGCTTGTTTTGAACTTGCTATTTCCTTTTTTTGTTTGTGTATGACTTGCTTCAACGGTATAATATTTGTTTCTACTTTTCTCCGATCAATATGATTATGTTTTTACTTTTTTGGAAAACTCATCTTCATTATTGTTTCTAGGGATGAGATGGCTTGGCAGTATTCACCAATGTCTGAAGATTCAGATGACTCGAGATTTTCCGAGACACCTATTAACTCTTGCTTCGCGCATTCTGATAGTCGGCCTACAAGTCCTGTTTCTCCATATAGATATCAAAGACCACTGAACGCCTTATGCACCACGCCAACTAGTTCACACCCTTTACCTGGAAATGTCGGCATTGGTACTTCGCAGCCTCGCAAAAGAGGCTCAGACACAGAGGGTCGATTTCCATCCTCACCAAGTGATATCGTCCACTCTTCTGATTTAAGGAGAGCAGCACTCATGCGGTCTGTACAGATGAAAACACAACCATCCGGTCAAGCGTCATTAGAATTGCAATTTGGTCCCGGACAAGAGAATTCTCCTAGTATTGAAGTCGAGGAACGGCCATGCTCATTCGTGAAGTCGTTAATCAGTGTTAGAGAATATCAGATTGAAGACTGTTCATCATTGGGTATCCCGGAGCCTGAATTTAGTCGAGGGAAATCTTGTAGAGTGCCTAATATGGATTTGAAACCGGATGAATCTGGGGATTAGATTCTTTGAGAAATCTTCCCCTGCTTTGTTTGTTGCTGTTTGGAAAGAGTTTCAATGTTGGGTTCCCACTTACTCCATACCTACCCTTAAAGCAAAAGGCTTGAAATCCTTTTTACCTTTGTTTTTTTTTTATTATTTTTAATAAAATATTCTACTCCTACGTTTTTTTTTTTGGTATTTTTTATCTTTGTGAAAGTTTTTTCTGTTTTATGATACACATTTGTCTTATGACAGGATATTTGTCTACCTTTCAATAGATTTATTTTCGTATAAAATTTCTCACGATGCTCGATTTTAATGTATAATTATTAATTATTGTTCAGTAGTTTGATCCCTATTATTGTTAATCGCCTATGCATTTAGATCTATTAAGCGTTACCCGGCAGAGGTTTCGTAACTAAACCCCCATGATCAAATATTTACTTATTTAATGAAAAATCAAAAAGCAACGACGTCGTTTGCATAAACTACACCGCCAGGCGGCGGTAGTAATAATTTTAAAATCCAATTTTACATCTTCCAGGGAAGCAGATCTACGACGCAATGTAGACGACGAATCCATCCACGTGGCTAAAACCTATTGGAGGAAACAACAATAAGCCCACGCTCATTGGCCAGTTTTCTCAAGAAACACGTAGCACAAGTTTTAGTCCCTAAAGTTCAGTCGTTTGATTCCTCATGCTTCGCTTTGCTTTCCCTTTCGTGTCTGCTGTTGCTTTCTTTTTTTGTTTAAATGTTTTTAAACAAATCCCAGTTTTGAAGAACTTAAGCTGAAGAAAACGTTGCATTGGAGAAAATGAAGTGTAGAAAAGCATAGCCAAAGCTTAGGAAATCATTCCTGTATTCTCTCTCGAAAGATCATTGCTTTATTTGGATCGAAATTGAAGATCTGATAAAAGTTTTGTAAACATTTCTTAAGTTCCGGAGAGATCCAGTTTATCTCTTGATCTCGAATCCATGGCGCTTTCAAGAACGAAGCTGCTTTTTATGTTGTTTGTTTTCTCTTACGCAATTGTCGCCATTGCAGGGTATGTGCTAGCTTTCTCTTTTTTTGTGTGGAGAAAATGCGTTTTTATATTCGTGGAATTTTGAGATGATTTTGTTACAGGAAGAGTTATTACGATATATTGCAAGTGCCGAAAGGAGCATCGGATGAGCAGATCAAAAGAGCTTATAGAAAGCTGGCATTGAAGTATCATCCTGATAAGAATCCCGGCAATGAAGAGGCCGATAAGCGATTCGCTGAGATTAACAATGGTAAAAAAAACTAGTGATTTAATTATTATTTTTATTTTTGACAAAAAAAAATGGTTGAGTGATAGAATGTATTTTTTTTTTTTATAATGATTAGCTTATGAGGTGTTGTCGGACAGCGAAAAGAGAGGCATATATGATAGGTATGGTGAGGAGGGCCTGAAGCAGCATGCTGCCAGCGGAGGCAGAGGAGGAGGAATGGGGGTCAATATTCAGGACATTTTCAGCTCGTAAGATATTTTAATTTTAACATTTGATTGCGTTTGATTATCTTAATAGCAATTTACTCATAGTTGAAATGTTAGTATAAATGATGTGTCGACATTATTCCCAAATTTAGAAGCCAATCAATGCTATGAAATGTTTAGATTTTAAGATGATGAGGTGTGAAATCAACAATTAAACGTTAGTTATTGACTCGTATTTATGTAACGATGTTTAAACATTTAAAAACAGTCGACCTAATCATACATCCACTTAGTTTAAATGTCATTAGCCATCAATTTTTAGGATTTGTGTACTTAGTTTTATGTGATATTCTGATTTCAACCATCTATGATTGCTGAGAAGACTGTTTTCTTCAGTTTCTTTGGTGGGGGTCCGGCGGAAGAGGAAGAGAGAATTGTGAAGGGGGATGATGTAATTGTTGAATTGGATGCAGCGCTTGAAGATTTGTACATGGGAGGGTCACTTAAGGTGAGAAATTATGTGTTTTTTTAAAAATTTCTTATTCTCAATCCTAATTGACAACTGATCAGTGTTCAGTCATCATTACCTGTGAGGAAGAAAAGATCAGTTCGCATGCCTTTTACCTTAATTAATGTCTTAACTCTTAACTGAGCTGTTGGACAGTGTGAATGGTTGTGAACATATGCATGTTATGTACTTGTATTACCTTGTAGACCTGAGAAGCAGTTTTGTGATCAGAATCATGTTATTGAGTACACTTTTGCATTCTCAAGATGTTAGTAGTTTAATTATATCCATGTGATAATAACTAAACTTGTACACATAGGAACTTCAGCTGCCTTGCTGGTTTTATGGACCCTTGAAAATGACGAGGCTAGATTATTTATTTCTTTCAAACATTATTGTTTATCAGCTATAAGGTAGCATATCATAGTGTATGTTATGATGCAAATGAAGCCATGTAATATTCTGACCTGTCTTTGCTAGGAGCTAGATGATTAAACTATTCCTCCTTGACAGATTTTTAAGGAAATCGACAGAAGTGTAAAAGAAAGTTGTTAGGCTGTTTTTAAGCAAATTTTTATTTTTATTCTGACTGTTCAATTTCCTAGAAAGGTGTTTGCCTCTTTGTTCCCCCTGCCTCCTCCCCCTCCTGGGCCTCCTCCCTGATCATTCTTCTAGAAAAGTAAGTAACATTGATCTGGAATTCACTAGGTTTGGAGGGAGAAAAACATCGTCAAGCCGGCTCCTGGTAAACGAAAATGTAACTGCAGAAATGAGGTCTACCATAAGCAAATTGGTCCAGGGATGTTCCAACAGATGACTGAAGAGGTAATGTAGCTTTATTGTCTTTCTTTTTTTCATTTGATATTTATGCTTCGTACTAGTAATGTACTTGATCTGTTTCCTCCGCCTTTCTTACACTCTTTGTCTGCTCTTTAGGTTTGTGAGCAGTGCCAAAATGTGAAATATGAACGAGAGGGGTACTTTATCACAGTTGATATTGAGAAAGGAATGCAAGATGGACAAGTAAGTTTTATAGTTTTTGTTCTGTTTAATGGAGGGCTTGTTGATATCACTGTCCATTTTTCTAAAAAAAAAGACATTTATAAGAAATATCAGAAATTGGGAATGATTATTCATGCATCAAGGTTTTTTTATTTGTTTTGTTATTCCTTATTAATTCAAGGATGGAAAAGCGGGTGAGGAATGTAATTTAGTAAATCTCGCTGGGAACCTTAAGACTATGTCTAAATGCAGGACATTGTTTGTGCAGATTCATTCATTTGACAATTTTATCTGTGTTGCTTATCCAACTACAGTTTTAGAATTTTGGAATTTTCATCTTATTGTAATTTTATCACACTGGTACGAGTAGAATTATTGTATATTCATCTAGTTGTTACTGTTTTTGAATTCGGAATAATTTGTTCCTGTGCACTACACAGGAGGTGGTTTTTTATGAAGATGGTGAGCCTATAATAGACGGAGAACCCGGAGATCTGAAGGTTAGTCTTAAATAAGTGATGGAAATTTTCCTTTCTATGTAGCTCAATTATTGTGGTAATTGATGGGCATTGGGCAAGACCAGTAGATTTGTTTCCAATCCATATTTGTTTCCTTCCTTTTGTTTAGTATAGTGGAATTCGCTCATTCTTGCTCACTTAAGACTTGCATTTTCTGCAGTTCCGCATTCATACAGCACCACACGACCAGTTCAGGAGGGAAGGCAATGACTTGCACACAACTGTCACCATAACACTTGTAAGACTCATTTTTAAGCTCTACATGCCTCAATGTTTACCATGAACTAATTTTCATGTCCATACTTGGTATAGGTTCAAGCTCTTGTTGGTTTTGAGAAGACCATTAAACACCTTGATGAACATTTAGTAGACATTGGCACTAAGGTAAGCATAACTTGTCCCATGTAGATTCGATTTTATAATCTGAAATCAAAACTTCATTCGAAAGTAAGGAATGGTTTTGTATCACGTAGGGTATTACTAAGCCAAAACAAGTAAGAAAGTTCAAAGGGGAAGGAATGCCATTGCATTTCAGCAACAAGAAAGGAGACCTCTACGTCACCTTTGAGGTTTTGTTCCCCACGTCGCTTACGGAGGATCAAAAGGCGAAAATCAAGTCAATTCTTAGCTAGGATTAGATGATGATGATGATACGATATTTTTTGATGAGCATACATATGAACTAGGAAATCTGTAGAGTTTCAAAAAAATTCTTCATTCCCTGTCATCAATTTGCTACCTCGTTAACAGATTAGCTTGCATTGTCTGGAAATGATGGGAACGAAAGCCTTTGGTCTCGAATGCGTTCGAGTTTCCAGCAATTCCGAGAGGTTTGTTTAGAATATTCTTTTTCTTAGGCTCAGCTCAAACGTGATTATAATGTCTGGCTGGTTTCCTTTTCCATAAAATTGTCATGAAATGAACAGTTTTACTCTGCTTGTTTTCTACCAAAATCTGCATCTGTGAATTGTGTAATCCCAACGACAGATGGATTGCTCAACCAGAAAGATAAGATCCAAAAGGATTAAGGCAAAAACCTGTTGTTGCGAATTTAGAGTCGAACAGGATTTGATTTGGTGCAAACGAGTGTCTGTACTTTATTATTTTAATGTTTAAATGTTTGTTTACCGACAGTTAAAATTTTAGTATCTATCAATACTCGTTTACAGTTTAACATTAACCAGGTTTAACCCGGGTTGTAATGATCTAAACCCGATTTGTATTTAACTGTTGTTGATCCGAATTTGAGTTAGATCTGTTATTGTAGTACTTGAACCCGAATTGTATCTGACCGAGAATGAGTCGAACTCGATTTTAATTTGTTACTGTGAAATCCGAAACCCAACCTATATCTAACTGAAACGAACATGAACCCGAGTTTGACCTAGCAGATAATCGATATTATCCGATTGAATCGACCCAAGACTTGATTTTACCCGACCTATATTGAACCCGACTTTTTAGAACCCGACTTGTTTTGAATCCGTCTTGTTATTGACCTAAACTAATAGTAACAAGATTTAATATTTACATGACATATAATTAAGTATATCTATAATTTGATGAATTTAAAATATCAATAAATATAATTAGGCTTAAAAAATAGAATTAGACATGAAAATTAATTTAAAAATTAATATTTAAATTTAATATTATATATTTAATTAAATTATTTTATTTACTATTTTATTTAGTTTTAATATATTTAATTTTAATTATAATTTAAAATAATATTTTATTAAAAATTATAATTCTAAATTAATATTTAATTAAGTTAAATTATCCCATTCAACTTAGAATTGATTAAGCTAAATTAAAATATAAAAACATAAATTATAAACGTAATTAAAAGAATTTTAAAAGCAAATATACAATTTTTATTAAATTAATATGAATTATAACTCAATTAAATTAAACTAAAATAATTAATAAAAAAAGAGTGTGAAAAGACAAAATTTTATAGGGAAATAAGCCACTTATTTTTTGAGATTAATTTACTTTAGTGTGAAAATTTTGGAGGGATATAAGTAGGGGTGTTCAAAATTACCCAACCCGACTACCCGAAACAAAAATGACGAGTAATTCTCCCCAAAAAAATTACCCGACCGGGCCAGGTACCAACCCGAGAATAATTTGGCCGAGCTTGGGCCGATTTTTTTTAATTACCGGGTACCTGACCCGACTAATTTAAAATTATATATATATTTTTAATTTTAAATTATATTTTTACGGTAAGTTCCTTAATATTTGTACATAAAATTAAATTTAAATCTTTAAATTAATTTTATGTTTGTATTATATACTTTTAATTTTTAAAAATTTTAAATATATTTATTAATTTATTAATATTGAAAGAAGAAAACAATATTAATATTTTTAATATCATTTTAACGATAAACTCTAATAAAAAATGTGTATATATATACATTAAAATATTTTAAAATTAACTTTAAATCACTAATATTACGTTTGTTTATATATTATAAAATTTTAAAATTTGTGTTTAATATGTGATTTTTTTTAATTTTAAAATAAAAGAATTAAAAATATATATACGAACCGGGTACCCGATTTTTGTGGGTACTCGATAACGGGTACCCGATATAAATGGGCCAGGACACGGGCCGAAAAATCATTACCCGAAGGAACCGAGTACCCGGTAATGAACACCCCTAGATATAAGTTATCCAAAACTTTGGAGGGAATTAAAAATAAGTTTTGATTATTATATAAGAAAGAGGAGGAAAACAAAATTCTGAAGAGAATTAATATATATAGTAAATTTTGGAGGATTATTATTATTACAACATATAATCAAATAATAAACTTTGATTAAATATAATCAATTAAAAATATAAAAATGAGAAATTATATTTAGATATTCATTTGACATTACTCTAGGTCAGATAAAAAATCGAATCTCGCGTCACTCTACATCTTATTTTACAAGTATTTCAATTTAGTTATGATCACTCGAAAATTAAGTTTTAAATTTTATTTTTTATTCGATTTGATTCTCATTTAATTAAATTTAAATTATATATTTTAAAAATGTTTCAATTTGATTTTAGGGAATTAGTTTAGTGTTTGGAGAATTGGTCTTAGAAAACTAGTTTAGTGATTTGAGCTTAGGGGATTAGTGTTGGGCTTAAAAAATTAATAATATGTACACATTAATTAAATACATATACATACATTAATTCATAAACAAATTAAATACATATATTAATATACATTTAAATATATATATATTATATTAAAATATCTTAAATATATTAAAGTATATTATACGTGTATTAAACTATATTATATACATAGTGTATATACTAATATATATTATATACATATATTAATATACACATCTAATATATATGTAAATATATATATAAATAAGTAATAAATATACATATATTAATATATCCATCTAATATATATACAAATATATAAGTGTACATATATTAGTGTATATTATATATATATATATTAATATATTATATACATATATACTTACATATTATATATTAATATATATATATTGTATTATACATTCTATATTTTCATATATAGTATACATTTCATATTTTTATATATAATATCATTTCATATATAATATAAAATCCATGTATAGAATATATTTTATATATATTATAAATTTCATATATAGTACAAGTTTCATATTTCTATTTTTGAAATGTATTAAATTATATTATATAGGTATAAATTATAATGTATTAAAATATATTAAAATTAAAATTTTCATCGAATTTAACTATTACTGATTTATAATTTTGCAATTTAGTCCTTACATTTTATTTTTGTTTCAAACTGAATACTATTTATTTTTTTAAAATTTTGTTTATACATTTCATATTTTCATATATTTTTACATACATATTATATATTTTATATATATAGTATTATACATTCTATATTTTCATGTATAATATATATTTCATATTTTCATATATAGTATCATTTCATATATAATATAAATTCCATGTATAAAATATATTCTATATATAGTATAAATTTCATATATAGAATATATTTCATATATAGTACAAATTTTATATTTCCATTTTTAAAATGTATTAAACTATATTATATAGGTATAAATTATAATGTATTAAAGTATATTAAAATTAAATTTTTCACCGAATTTAACTATTATTAATTTATAGTTTTTACAATTTAGTCTTTACAACTTTATTTTTTATTTTAAATTGACTATTATTTATTCTTCTAATTTTTTTAGTGTTTTTAATAAGATGATATTTTATTTTATTACTGTTTATCCTTTTAAATTTAAAACTTTATTTTTTTCTAATTCTATGTTTATTCCTTATTAATTTTTATTTTTTGTAATTTAGCTCAATTTTTAAGATATGAATCATTTGATGATATTTTTGTTTTGTCTAGTACGTAATATTTATTTTTAATGGGGTTCATGCTAGTTAAAGACGTTAGATATTAAATAATTAATTCGAAATGAATGATCAATCATTCAACCCAAAGTATATCGGTTATTTACTTAATTACTTATTTGTAGCAAACTCAAACTTAATAATTTTAATTAATATGAATTTAAAACATGAATTAATTTGACCTGAAATGAACCTGACCTGAAATGAACTTATCAATTATCTGATTTGGACCCGAACTGAAATGGACCCGCACCGATCCAAATCGAGTCAAAACATCAAGTCAACCTGAAATGACATGTATTTGATTTTACCCGGCCTGACAGTACCCGACTTGAAACTCATCTGAATAACTGTTTTTACATCCCTACTTATTATTTTTTAGGCGTGACATTCTCCTATGTTCAATCTCTATTTGTTACGGAGTTATTACTTTTTTCTTAAGAGATATTATTGTATCTTACTTTAATGATAAAGAAACCTAAGAACTAGGAAGCACGGGTACGAAAATTCCTTGTCGTTTCAAGTACCAAAAACGTTTCTGGGACGGGTACAGGATAGGTACGGCCTGGGTACGTACCGGATACGCTTCACGTCGACAGGGTATGGCCGGAAACAATAGGGGACGGCTGAGAAATTTTTGGGGACGTTTCGGGGACGGCATACGATCTTCATGAATGTCCCCAATGTTGTTTTACAGTTGAGAAACTTTCGCGCTTCAACATAAACTCCAATGGTGGTCCAACGGCAGAGATAAAAGTGATCAACGGGAGAAAGAAAACTCAGAAAAAAAAATAAACCGAAGGTTGAAGACGAAGATGTAGAAGACGAAAGACTTAAAATAAAAACCACGTGTGAAAAAGCCTCTCAATTCTCAATTATAATGTGGGCCCAACTTAATAAATTTATAATATTCAGTTTCTATAATTATGGACAGCTTATTTTATA
The DNA here is from genome assembly GCA_035048815.1 of Abelmoschus esculentus. Lineage (NCBI taxonomy): Eukaryota > Viridiplantae > Streptophyta > Magnoliopsida > Malvales > Malvaceae > Abelmoschus > Abelmoschus esculentus. The sequence continues at coordinate 14,532,887 of JAUCBN010000031.1, forward strand.
AATATATTATTAAAAAATATAAAATTATTTTTGTATTAATTTTTTATTAGTATTTTGTTATTATTAATATAATAATATTATTAAAGTTAGATTTTTATGTATATTTGTGTCGATTGTTTAAGTATTTTTTTTGAATACTTATTTTTTCATGATTTTTTTTTTATTTTTTTAAATATAAGATAATATTTACATCTTGATAATTGATTGGTTAGTTTTGAATTCGTTGTTTCACACGTTTTAAGTCAAATTCGAACTTGAAAAATGAGTTAATATTAGAGGATATTAACAATGCTTGATTTATGTTTTCTAATATTGTTTTAGACTTTCTTGCTTGAGATTTGACTCTTTAATATTGTAGGTGTTTATAATTTTTTTAAAATTTACTATGAAGTATAAAATTTAGTGATTATTTATAATCTTTTATCTATTTAATATTTTAAATTTATTTTATATGTCGTACCCGTACCCTGTAATTTTAAGAATTGCCGTTTTTCGTCCCCGTACCTGTACCCGTCCCCGTATCCGGTGCAACATAGCATAAGAATAACTTAAAGTTTTTTAAAAAAAAAAATTCTTCTGGATTGGGTTGAGAAAAAGAAGAAAAAAAACGATCCGATGGTAAAAAGGAGTTTAAAATCCCAACTTTACTGCTCCCAATACGAATGATTGGAAATTCAACTAATCTCGAATAAACTACCCTTCCAAATTTTCTCGAAAAGAATCAAAATCCTCACAAAAATTGACAAATTTCAAAACAAATCACCTTATTTAAGATTAATGATACAAAATTTGTTGAATAAAAAAATATAGAAAATTATTCGTTTTTTAAATTTCAGTTACTCTTTATATTTAATTTTTTTTATCAATTCGTGTATTAGATTAATTAATAATTTTAAATGAAATATATTCTAATGTTAACGAGAATATATAACTTATTTAAAAAATACTAAATTAATGTATTTTTAAATTTGAAAAATAACTTAATCATAAACTGACCGTAATTGAGTGATCTAAATATAACTTTTAAAAATTTAAATATAAAATTACTTATAAATAATTTAAATCTAATTTTTAATAATTAAATGACTTAAATGTAATTAAATTTATAATTGAGTGATTTTTATTATAGTTTACTCTTATTAAAACAAAAGAGAGACACTGTCGCATGCTGGAGAAATTATATGCATGGGTCAGTCCCATCACGTCATCCATGAGACCGACCGATAAAAACTATCCACATCATTATTTTTTTTAATTTTTTAAGTGAAAAATCACTTGAAAAAAAATATGACATGGAAAGATGGGTAGTTTTTATTGGTCAGTCCCATGGACACGTGGTGGGACTGACCCATGATATAAATTTTTCGCGTGCTGGAAACGTGTTGTTCTCCAGAGACGTACAGATCAAACTTTACGGACACGTCATCGTGTTTGGTGTTCGAGTTTATACTTCATCCGTAATCCCTCTTAGGGTGTCCATTGTTGGATATCGGATCGAATTTGATCCAATTTTTTTGGATATTTAAATTTTCGAATTGATGATATAATGATTCGTATTCGATCTGGAAAAAATAGATATCCGCATATTCGGATATCGAATATTCGGATCGGATATTCGAATATCTAATTATCTAAAAATATAATTTGAGTAAACTAATTTTTTGAATTTAAAGGTTGTATTTTTAAAAAAAATAGAATTTCGAATATAATAAATAATAAATTACTAAATACAACAAGAATTATATTTATAAAAGTTTTAATTTTTAAATTTCTTGAAAGTAACAAGTACTAAATTGTTAAATATAACGAGATTAATATTAATAAAAATTTTGGATTTTTAGATAATCCGAAACTTGAAATATTGTAATTTGTATCCGGTCTAAAAATAAAAACTATATCAAATATTCGTATTTTCGGATCAGATCAATAGATAACTAAATCAGATCGACCAGATCGAATGTTTTTTAACACCAATAATCCCTCTGATGTGGCAAACAAACACGGTCCCCACAAAGTTTAGAAACTCCCGATTCCAATCGGGCAACAAACACGGCACGAAACTCCACTTAAACGCCGCCGTTTTAGCTTCCCCTTAGATGATTATAGAGGTAAGATCTTTCTACAGTGGCTCAACCAATTTGCTGTTCCGAGTTGGATACGAATTCAATTGAAAATTCCCCTAATCTTGTGTTATTATTATAATCGGTAAAACGGGTTGAAAAAACAACGAAAGAGAGACGAAAACGATAGTAATTCATTCAAAAGATTGTTTGGTTACGTTAAGAAGCTTTAGCGTCTTCCTTGTTTCCCCAGTTTCCCGGCCTGGTAGTGATCTGTAGTTTCTTATTTTGTTTTGGTGTTATTTTTTTACGTTTTTGAAGAGAGACTGAGGTAACCCAGAAACGAGAATGGATGGGCTGTGTTTAAAACCGGGGATTCATGGGATGGCGCCGGCGATCTCGGTGACTGGGCCACTGGAATGTCGGGTTCACAAGACTCAAGTGAGCGCGGTGGGTCGGTCTTCGGTGGATCATAGATCGACATCAACGTCTTCTTCGGCGGCTGTTCCTCCGCTGAAGAGGGCTTTTTCCAGGTTCTCGTTCCGATACCCTTTGAGATCTTTGTGGCCCGGTGGTGGAGGTGGGAATAATAAGAGGTACAACGGGATGGCCGTCGACGATGCTGTTTTGGTGGAGAATGATAACGGGGAGGCCTCGAAAGTACACGAGGAAGACGTGAATGGTGGGGCGACGGCGGACGGGCGAAATGAGAATTGGGTTTTGAAGATTTTGCACGTCAAGTCGTTGTGGAAAGAAAGCGAAGAAGAAGAAAGAAACAACGCCGAAGAAGAAAACAATGGAAACTGTGTCGTCAATGGCGATGAAGAAATCTGTGAATTCTGTAGGGTTGATGATGAAGATAATGATGAAAATGAAAACAAGGATATTGAAATCGATAAAGATTCCTTTTCCAAGATGCTAAAAAGGGTGTCTTTAGCTGAAGCCAAGTTATACGCCCAATTGTCGTACCTTGGAAACTTGGCTTACGAGATTCAGAATATTAAGGTAACAAACTCTGCTTCAGCTGTTTGCTTTCCTTCATACTTTATTCGTTCATTATAAATGATGCAGATGTTTTAGTTTTAATATTTTTGTCAATGGACATAGATAATGATCGAATTCTGGGTTTCTAAGACCTGGGATTAAGTATTTCAGTCTGTAATAAGTTGCACCCAAACTACAAAAAATTTAATCTTTAATACCTTTGTGAAAAGTTCTATCAATTTTCTATGAAGGTCGTGCTCGGGTACTATGATTTTCTTTCTTTTCTGAAACTTTGGATCTAGCTGAAGCCTTCCTGTATACATTGTTATTCCAATTAGCTTATTGAGATTGAAATCGAGAGTGTGTAAATCGGAGCATTGCTCGAATAGGTTCCGATTTAATTGTGTCGATTCGTTTAGCAGTATGCTAATGATAGGTTTTGCATTAATCAGTTATTTCTTTGTAAATTTTATCCTGGTTCACAAACACACACATGTAGAAATAATCATGTCCATGAAGAATAACATGGTTTCTCTTTTCTCCATTTACTTATTGGGATGAAATTCAGCCTCAAAATCTCTTAAAATCTCGTGGTTTAAGAATGGTTACTTCATCATTAGAGAAGAGAGAACTGGGAATGAAAGCTGAAAAAAACCATGAGGAAATTGGCTTGTCGTCTGAAAATCCAATCTTGGGAAGTGATGAAAAGGGTGATGCAGAAGGACAAGAGAAGAAAAATCTTGGCTTCCGGATCAGTGCCTCTGCTGCGTATCAGATAGCTGCCTCTGCTTCTTCTTATTTGCATTCCCATACTATGACCATACTTCCTTTCAAATCATCAAATCCTGGAAACAGTAATGGTTCAACTGACAGCAGTTCTGATATGATAAACGCCGATGTGGCTTCTTTAATGGCAACCACAGATTCTGTGACAGCAGTGGTTGCTGCTAAAGAAGAAGTGAAGCAGGCTGTTGCTGATGATTTGAATTCAACACATTCATCGCCTTGCGAGTGGTTTATATGCGACGATGATCAGAGTGCTACTAGATTCTTTGTAATTCAGGTTGGTAAAATAACTACTTGTGACATTGTCTGACAATATTACAAGATCCAGTTTTTTTTTTTTTCCTTTTTCTTTTGGTTATAATCAAATTATGATGTGAATCTGTAGGGATCCGAGACACTGGCTTCTTGGCAGGCAAATCTACTTTTTGAGCCTGTTCAGTTTGAGGTATTTTCCTGAACAAAATGTTGATTTGCTGATTGAAAATCTTTGTTTTGATTTGTAAATGTGTGAGATGCTTGTAGAAATTGCATCCTTTTTTCACTTTCCACATTAACCTGTTTAGATAAGAGAATCAAGAATTCTGAACCTCTGTTTTGAGTATGTAAGTTAAAAATCATAGAGGAATGAGTAAAAATGTATTTGTTTCCTGTTACTGATGCTTGCAACAAATTCTTCTTTGTTTAGGGATTCGATATTCTTGTGCATAGAGGTATATATGAGGCTGCTAAAGGAATGTATGAACAAATGTTACCTGAAGTGCGTTCCCACTTAAAATCACATGGCAAGCATGCGGCTTTCCGCTTCACTGGGCATTCCCTTGGTGGCAGCTTGTCGCTATTAATAAATCTCATGTTGCTTATAAGAGGTGAAGTTACAGCTTCTTCCCTACTTCCTGTTGTAACCTTTGGATCTCCAAGCGTAATGTGTGGTGGTAATGGTCTTCTTCGCAAACTTGGGTTACCAAGAAGTCATGTTCAGGCAGTCACAATGCACAGAGACATTGTTCCCCGAGCTTTCTCTTGCAATTATCCTAATTATGCCGCGGAGCTTTTAAAGGCTATTAATGGAAAATTTCGCCACCTTCCTTGTCTTGAAAATCAGGTAATGTTTCTGAATTATTGAAAATCTATATTCAGCTACAATAGAACATGGAACTAATTCCTTTTGGTTTTGGAACTACAGAAGCTATTGTATGCGCCAATGGGACAAATTTTGATTTTACAACCGGAAGAGAAATTCTCCCCACATCATCATCTCCTTCCTTCAGGAACCGGTCTATATTGCCTGACTTGTAAATCGTCAGGTGATGATAGTGATGAAAAGCTGCTCTGGGCTGCACAGAGAGTTTTCTTTAACTCTCCACATCCACTTGAGATCTTAAGTGACCATTCGGCATATGGTTCTGAAGGAACAATCCAAAGAGACCATGACATGAATTCTTACTTAAGATGTGTTCAAGGCGTGATCCGTCAAGAGCTAAAACGTATCAGAAAGACGAGGAGAGAGCAGCGGCGCAAGGTCTGGTGGCCCCTCATACTACCCCGTGAAATAAATGCCGGCAGTATCATTCTTGGGAGGTCTAGAGCAACAATGAATGCATCAGGGCAAGAACAATTCAACTTTGCCGGCGTTTTCCATACCGGGAGAGAGTCGTTGAAACGTTTCAGTAGACTTGTTGCATCACAGCACATGCACTTGCTTCTTGTTCTTCTGTTCCCTGCTAAGTTGTTACTCGTTGGTGCATACAGTTTGATCAGTCTTCGTTGATACAGCTTATTGGTTGGTACTGGTAGGTCATCTAATGTCCCCACTTCTCTCCTAGGAAGTTTATACAGGTGGATGCACGTGGCATGCCAATTCTTTATTCATTGATTTAGAAAAGGAGACCTGAAAACATTCATTATTTTTCTTTCTTATCTTCTTTCAAATAGATTTATTGAGATAGAACATTTGTTTATGAATGATGAGAAATGAAAAAGGGGGAAATTGATCAAACATTAATGAAAATTTGGATTTCATGTTTTTTTCCATCTCCTTGGGACACACTAGTAGTTAAACCTTGATTCTTCCTCTGTTTTTTCCCCAAAGCCAACGAGTTCTACCAACGACTGGTTTTCGAAAATGATGGTCAAATTGATGGCTTTTGCGCGGTCGTTGCCGTGACATATCTACTAAATTGAGATATTGATCCGGTGGTATAAAAATATCATGGACAATGATTTCAATGATTGAATCAGGCACAAAATGTGTCACAAAATTAGGTAAATATGTCTTGAAAATACGCAATATTCTCTAACCACCCCAATCAAGGAAGCTCGTTTGTTTCATCAGAAGGAATGAAAAACCTAAGAAAAAGTGCAAGGGACATGCTTAGCTAGCAAAAGATAGAACCAGCCATTCCAACACAGATTCCTTTTTGCATTCTGTAATGACCTGCATTAAGCACATGGGTGAGTTGATTCACATGTAGAGATTCCAAGAAATGGACAAAGCCTGGCCTGCCACAAACAGAAGTTTCTCGTCTGCTTGGCGATGCATGGAAAAAAGGTTCCATCTTCAAACAAAATAGGAGTCCCCACGGCAACAGGGGTCCAAAATGACTGTGCTACTCAAGCCTATCCATCCAACAAGGCAAGAAGTCAGCCTGTTTACTATGGATGGATCAAAACTGCCAGCCTTTGCCTAAATCCACGACGCCAAAATCGCACGTCGTGTGCATTACGTGTGGACTTCCGGTCTTTGCTTTGATGTTGGCGAATATCTACAACCAATTTATTCATATTTCTGTTTTTTTTTTTCAGTCGAATAATGGTAGGAGGCAGGAAAGTGTGACCTGGACCAAAAATTATTAAAGTAATTGTAGATCGGCAAGGCAGGTTTAAGGACCACATGGGGTTTAACAAGTACTACCGAACAAAGAAATTAGATCTCCATTAATAAAACGTTCAGGCAATTAGACATTTAGACTGTCCTTGTAAATAACCAACTAAACTTAATCGCCTGCTTTAATTTCTCTGCTAATGGAGCAAGGACCGGACTGTTCCCTTGCCGTGCGGAATAGGGAATTCAGTAGGGCAAGGGATCCTACCATAGTTGGTCTAAACATTATTGCCTGGTTCTAAACCCGTTTAGTATTCCATCTATGGTAGAGGACAATGGATTTGCAGGGAAGTTTCGAGGTCAACACAAGACCCACAAATCTAGGGCCTTTTGCTTTTCTTCATGTGAAATGGATTTTGGACCAGCCCATAATCTTGCAGTCCCACCCAATCAAACTAGGGTTAGAAAAATGAAGTTGGGTAATTGACTAATTTATTCTGTTCAAAATGCTCTTTAACATAAGGCCCAAATGCTAGGTTGCCACAAACCAGGAACATCATCCTACCAAGTATCACTATCAATGCATTATCAGAAGCAACAGAAGAATGCAAAGTTATTATCCTACCAAGAACACATTCAGCAGAAAGAAGCAGGGGAAGGTTTGGATGATCCAAAAAACTTAAATCGGTGCCACCAAAGCTTATTTATGTAGTGGATACTACCAAGATAAACCGAGCTAACCAACCACAAACACGGAATTTTAATGCTACGTAAACAAATAATACATTCACTAAGAAAAAGTCTAATTTCACCACCCCACTTGACATGAAAAGCTATTTGACTTTGCTCATTTATTTTAAAATAAACTAACAAGACTGAATTCTCTTTATTACCATAACGCTCAGTTTTACATATCCTAGCATGGATATTTGAACAGTTTATCCAAGAGGAAACATAAAGTACATGTCATCACTTCAATCTATAGCCAGAAGGAAAATTCAGAACTTGGAGTTTGTATGTCAAAGTGAACAACTACAGATTGAGCTTACCCGCTAAGTACCAAGAGTGCATGGCAAGGCCACCAAAGGACATAATATTGGCAAGGGAAGATAACCCATGAATCATTCCAAATTTCTTGTTCATTGCTGCAAGCTTGGGATTAGTCTTTGCTGCTTCCTGATTCTTCGACCATCCGATTTCATCACCAACGTTGGCTTCTCTCTCCACTTTGTGCCTTTGCTTCATCATCTGTGCATTATCATACATATTCATACCACAAAAGCATTGCATAATTCAGCAAGTCAAACAAGCTAACCAACATATACAAACAAAAGTTATGTTCAGGAATGCAGCAATTAAAAGACCTATATGAGCTGAAAAACTTACTCAAGGTTCCTAAAAAAATATAGAGAAAACCAGAAAAAGTTTGAAGCCATAAACTCTTACGGATTCGAGTTTCAACACAAGCATCCACTCAACTAAACCGTATACATTCTCAAAAGTAGTAAGGTATTCTAAATTATCATAAAAAAGAAAGGGAAAAAAAACATAAAAAATTACACATTTTAGAGAAGAAAATTTCGTTTTCCCCTTTCTTTAGCCAACCAGCTGAACCCTAGAAATGAAATTGAACTTCGCAAAATTTTATTAACTAACTTGACAACGCAGAATTCCAATTTCTATGATCGACAAGCACTAGATAAACTCGAATAACAAAATTACCTCAATGGTCATGGGAGTAAAAACGAACAAATTGGAGAGATTGAAAGCAAACGCAGACACTAAAAATCCAAGCTGGTACTTTTCTGGCGTCGTCGCTGATTTCCAGGGATGCAAATAGCCAAACGCCGCCACCGATATGGCACAACAAACCCCGACCATCGAGAAATAAGCCGGGAACATCTTGCTTTGAAGATTACCAAATTGATGCCTCGGCAGATTCCTGGGCATTTGAAAAAAGGAAATCATGATTACTTTAAAAAAAATGTTTTTAATTTTCGATTAAGATGATAATGGAAGGTCGTACTTGAACATGATGATACCGCCGATGAAAGTGACCCAAAGGGCGGCGCCAAAGGCGGTTGAGAAGCTGAGGAGATGTGCCAGCTTAATAAAAGTGGAGATACTGGGAGAATTCGGACCGTCCGATTTGGAACCGAAAGTCTCCGGCGAGAATACTACCCCGACAGCTAAAAAAGCCACCGCCGTTAGGAATCGTGTAATCCAAGCCATATCTCCGATCTTCTAGAATATTCAACCTAGTGAATAAAATATGGGCACTTGTTTCATTTTCGGCTTTAAATATTGGTAGTGTGGATTTCTTTCTTCAGGTCGGACAATTAGTTGGGAGTTGGTGGAATTTTAATGAAAATTTAAATTCAGAAATTAATATAAACTAAAAGTTATTAATTTTCAAAATAAAATATTTAAATTAATTTATAGATAATTATATCGTATATTAATGATAGAATTTTTTTCTTTATATATATTTTTTAATTTTAAGGATTGGAGATTTAATTTAAGATTACCGTTTATATATTTTATATTTATATATTTAGAATTAGTATTTAAGGTTATAATCTAAAATTTATATTTATATATTTAGAATTAATATTTAAGGTTATAATCTAAAATTTATTGGTTAAAACTTAAACTCATAACATATTATCTTAAAATTCAAATTATAATTTTTAAACCTTAAATTCTTAACCTATAAATATAAAATACATAAACACTAAATTAAATTTATAATCCTAATAAAGCACTCCTAAAATTTGCTATAATTATTTTATTTTTAAGTTGCCAAAATTTGCTTTTATTTTGATGATACCAAATCATATAAAAATAGGAATTTATTAAATTACAAAACCAACAAATTAAAAAATAATTAGTTAAATCATAAATTTAGGTATCTAATTTTAAATTTATTTCAATTATATATAATTTTTATTTAATTATACATATTTTATAAAATAAATAAATTTATTTATTTATTTTTTAAATAATATAATTATGGTCAAATGAAATGATAGTCATTAACTGCTGGTGATAAACATAGTGACGTTGATTTCACGCCGAGCGCCTATGAGAGGGATATGCAGAGTGAATAAACGTGATAAAAGGCCAATCACGAGAGCAGAAACTCGTGACGAGGGTGTTACGAGATTGAGTGGGGAAGAATGTCACACCTAAAAAGAGGCAAAGAATATTAATCCCACGTTGGATAAAAAAAGGAGGTCTTCGGATATATATATATATATAATTGAGTTGAGTAATTTTTTTTGGTGTTATTTAAATTTATAAGTTTTATTTTACGATTTAAATTTTCTTAGTTAAGTTAAATCAAATCGATTTAAATTTTTGAGTTTATGTATAATTTTAATTATTATTATTTATAATGTTATATTATATATTACTTCTAATTCAAGCTGCTTTTTATATTCATATATGATATGCATATATATTTTTTCATATTTTTACATGTGATACAGATAATGTATGAGGCAAAATTGATAGATTCGACTCAAACTTAAAATTAATTAATTAATTATTAAAAATTTAAGTTATTTAAACTTTATTTTATAACTCAAAAACTTATTTGAATTTTTTAAAATTAAAATAAATTTATAAAATAATAAATCAAGTTAAAATAAATAATTTTTTCCCATCAAATCGAATCGAGAAATTTAATTTTTATAAGTATAATTGAATTTTACCTCCCCTAAACCAAAACCTTTATTGGTTACCAACCTATCAAGGATGGCAACCGAGGATAACAGTGATTCTGCATGCCTCCAAGGTCTGAAGAACGCAAAAGTATGCTGCAGCCTGCATGAATTCACATTACCTTTACAGAAAGCCCTTTGCTTTTGTTTTCTTTACACAGGCCTGACCTGAGTCTCTGACTTGACGTTGTCCTTATTTCTGTTCAAGCTAGGCCACGTTTAGGCAACGATGGTGCACTCAAAGCCATGAACTAAAACCCCACATCCCAAAACTTGGAATTTCCATCAAGTGGATAAAGTAAAAGTTTCGATTATGAAAATTTCTGTACATGTGGTAGCAGCGTACAAGAAGAAAGGTGATGACAAAATTTTCCGGCAGGTTAAAAAAATTTACCCTTTTTTGTACAAACAGGTAAATTTGTGCAGAGATTCATCTGCCGGCAAACATCTCCGGTAAAGTTTTAATCTAAGAAACGGTCAACAGCTCAGAGCTTCGTACTTCAGTGGAAGTTGACGATTAAACCCTACTTGTGATAGCAAATTCCCAACTGCAGCAAGATCCCTGCAAAATACTCCTTGAAACGCATTTGCATTGGAAGTATTAGCTTCGGGTTCGAATTTTGAGTTTGAATTTTGAGTTTGTGGCACTTGAGTTGTTGCATGCTTTGCTTCTTCATACATTATTGTGGACATCACGCTGGAATACCCTTTTTGAAGCAATCTGTAAAGAAGCAAAGCCGACATCTTGGCTCTGTCTTTAACAGAGTCGAGATCGAGTTCGTCGGCAAACTCGCATCGATCGGTAAAGTTGGTAGCTTTATCTGGCTTGTGCCTTAAACAGAGCAACAAATGTGCTCTCTCAAGCTCAGACCTTGAGCATCCGCGTCTCAAACCAATCAATGCATAATAATCAATATTTGTAATCTCCCAGGAAGCAACCCTTTGTTTCAATCGTTGGATTCTCGCTGTTAATGCGCAAAGCTTTCCAGGAATCTCCCTGTACCGAACATTGTGACGCTTCCAGGCTGGACGAGGAAGTTTCCTATCTCGCAAGATGGAATTGTAAAGCAGTTTCAAGTGTTCAAGGTCGTGTAAGCAATCAGGTAAACATCGTATTGTTTCCAAAAGCGTGGCCCTGGTGTCGAGCGCTTGGATGCAAGATGGATCAAGAGCAAGCGTTTTGTTACAGTCCGCGATCGCCTCGGCTATTCGACCCGAGGCCTTGTAAGCAGAGGCTCGATGCATATAACACTCTGCTAGGAAGCCCTGAGGAGCGGGGCGATGACCCTCTACAATTTTGGAGAAATGGCGTATGGCTTCAGAGTATAGGCCAGCATCTAAGGCGGCAACGGCAGCGGTTCGACGGCGGATGAGGAATTTGATATATGAAAGAAGCTGGGAAATGTTCTCGAATTCAGAGAGAGATGTAGGATTGCGCGGGGGAGTAGACGGAGGCGTTGTGGTAGCGGAAGAGATGTCAGAAGTATTAATGGTGGTAGAGAGAGAGAAGCTATCGTCGGACCAGCAGATGCTTTCACGGCGGAAAGCGGCGGAGGCTAGACGTTTACCAGTTTGGAGTAGTGCCATGGCGTCTTCCATTAGTCCCAAGTGGCAACATGCTTGGCCTAGAACCATGTACCTGCATCAAAATCGAGTCTGAAGATGAAATCTCGAAGGGATATTTATTTGTTTTTGTCGTATGAATTTAGATTCTTACATAAAAATATAATATTTCTATTTAAAAAGGGTGAATTAGTTGGAAATTCCATGAAAGCTGGTTCTGCATTAATTTCGATACCAAAACAGAACAGAACAGAACAGAAGAACATGTCCTCTGATGACAACAATTAAACAAAAACATAAAAACTTGGACCCAAATAACCAAAGAAAACGAACGAGATCAATAGAATAAACAGACGAAAGTTACCTCCACTGCCCTTCTTTGTCGCAGTTTTTACTCAACCCAGCCATCACTTTCTTCTTCAAGTCGGACACAGAGAAGCACTTGATTGAAGACGGGTCACACACAGGTGAGTCGTAGGACGAGTTATTGGAAGGGAGAAGCTTGACTCGCTCCCTGGAGAGCGTTTGCGACGAGTTATCCGAGGAAACAGATCCCGAGTCGTCGGTTGACATCTTGAGACTGGGAATGTAGTCTTGAAGCATGTCAGCAACGTCCTTGAAACGCCTCAGGTACAGCAAACACCTGGCTTTGAGTTCCAGAGCAGTCTCTATACGCGGCGACAGAGCCAATGCCGCGTCCAGAAGATTAAGAGCGGAATCAATCTCGTCTTGTTCTTGCGTAGCGATAAGGTTCCTCGCATCCTTTACATACTTTTCTACAAGCTGCACAGAGCAAAAAACCCCTTTCAGCAAAACAAAGATCTCTGCAGAAACTGGATTAAAAAATACATGATTTTTTAAATTTATTTTACCTTTCTATTACGAACCCACCAGTGTTTCTTCTGATCATTACCCAAACATGGAGAAACAGCCATGATCGTTTTAATTCCTTACCGAAGAAGACCAAAAACACCAATCCGTCATTAACATTGCCCCATCTCTCTCACTTTACTTCCTTGCCTCCCAAAGCATGCATATATACAAGCCTATTCATACATATATATACATACGAGGAGAAATCTATAGAAAGAAAAAGTGTGGGGAGAGAGATAGTAGGGAAAAATGGAGAGAACGTTGCTTTTAAATCTAAATTATACGAAGATTTAGATTTAGAGCGTAGAAAATGAGAGAAAATAGTGGAGGGAAGGGAAGAAAATGAACGTATATTGACAGGTTTGACCTCATAGAAAGCTTTGATCCTTCAACTTCATAGCTGGCATCATCCTGTTTTAGATTCTCTATCTTCGCTATGCTCTGTGGCCTAGGAGACTAGGCTTCAAATTAAAAAAGCTTTGTAAGGAGAAATAGATGTTTAGAACTGAACTGGTTTGTACGGTGAATGTATGACTCTGACCGGGAAACTCCGGTGAACCATCACGGGTTCTCGGATTCAACTACTGGGGGTGGTGAAAGGGTGAAAAAAGATAGACGCCAGCAAATTGCCCACTAAAATAAGCAACTAAAGAGATTGTTCTTACAGTTATTTACCTAAATGTCCTCGACTGCTTCCCCCTCCTCGTCGGAAACATAATGGTTCATCAGAGTTATTGAGGGAGTGTGGTCACCACGATTTCTGATACTGTGTAAGACTTGATGGTGGCTCGGGACATGGCAGTCACAGTCTAGTTCGGGACCATAAGGCCTAAGGGCTTTGATTTACTTGTTAAATAATAATTGAATGAAAGACTTACGTCATATCCTATTGGGCGGCGGGGGGGGGGGGGGGGGGAATGGTAATTGTGTATAAGGGCGAGGGAGAAGGAGTTACTAATGCATTGAATTTATGGATAAATTATATCAGAGTCGACTTACCACATCAGTTATGGTCCATTCAGTTATAACTACCTATTTCATCACTAATCTTTAACTTATTTTTTTCCAACCAATGAATCTTTACTCATATTTTTTATGTCATTTTAAAAATATAATTTTTAAAAATTATATAACTGATTAGTGATAGAATAGATAATTTTTATTAGTTAAGAATCACAGCTAACGTGGTAAACTAGAACTATGATATAACCTCTTGAATTTATGGAAAGCATATTTAGATGGGAAGAGAGAGGAAGATAAGAAAGTGAGTGTTGAATGGTAAGGCTCAAGAATCATGCTTTTCCTTTTTTCCCTTTTATTTATTTTCTTATCACATAGATTAAAGAATGCATGCACAAATTAATGTTTAAATGATAAATAAATTAATTTTATTTTAGTATATTTTAAATTTAAAATTTTGAATATGTAAAAATATTTAGGTAAATTGCAATAGAAATCACTTAATTTATAGATAGGATTATATTTGGGTCACTTAATTATTAAAAGTTACATTTAGGTTACTTATTTATGGGTATGGTTACACTTGGGTCACCCAATTATTAAAGGTAACATTTAGATAAATCAATTATAAGTAAGATTATATTTGGGTCACTCTTCATATTTAAAAAAAAAGTTTATCAATTTATGTATTAGATTAATTAATGACGAAGTACTCTAACGTTAACAAGGTTATACAAGTGATTTAGAAGAAAAAACGACCAAATTAATGTATTTTTTTAAATATAAAGGATGACCCAAATGTAACCTTACCTATAATTGAGTAACCTAAATGTAACATTTAATAATTGAGTGACCCAAATATAACTTTACCCATAAATGAGTGACCCAAATATAACTTTCAATAATTAAGTTACCCCCTTTCAAAATGTAACTATACGCATAATTGAGTGACCTTTGTTGTAGTTTACCTTAAAATATTTTGGTTGAAAATTAATAAGGATTGTATAAATGGTAAATAGTCTGGTTTCGTTTAAATACACCTATAATTCTAAGTTGTTGTGTACGCAGAGAATCAATGTTGGGAGACTCACCCACCCACTAAAATTAGGTGTGTGACCCTAAGTTAGTTTGGATTAGTTAGAATAAATCTCTAGAAATTAAAAAACAATAAAAAAATATTTTAATTAAGAGATTTATTCATTAAAATTATATATATGATATGAGTCGATACAATAAAAATTAATTTAAATTAATTAGGATAAACCCTTTAAAAAGTTTAGAAAGACAAAAAAAAAAAAAAATACTTGCACATGAAGATAAATGCGAATCCAATGTGCGGGATGGGTTCTTGTCTCCAAGACACTCCTCTCACTCTAACTCTTCTTCCCTTCAGTCTTTGCCAATTGCCCCGGGTTGAAACTTTTTTTTTTCTTTTATCAATTTTTCTCTCAGATCTTATAATTTTCGCATTTGAAAATTAATCTTTTTATTCTTTATACTTTAATGATTAATGTAAAAATATAGCTTATAAAAAATTTCAATAAAGAATAAGTGTATTTATCGAGTGATTAATGTATTTTTTTATTTCTTTTAGTGATAAATTTTAGATTCACTATTCTTAAATCTTTTTTTTCCGTCTTTTTCAACTAAAATTAGGATTAAATAAGATTTATTAGAAATTATTAGTTTTGTGACACTTGATCTCACCAAATCAGTTAGATATTGATGATTATAATTTAATCGAATATATTTTTTTTAACATATTATTAATTAATTTTTAATTATTAATCGTTAAATAAAAAAGTAACAAAATTAAATTATAGAATAAAAAGAGTAAGAATCGGAGAATATAGACGAAATAATTATAAAATGATCACGTATGGTTATGGAATTTGTAACACAACTAATGGAAATGTGGCTTGTATTGAAAGCAAAATTCAATATAATTTGTTTTAGGTAGCCTTTTATTTTAGGTATTACTGCAAGCCGGCGTTTAGGGATGGGCACCGTATCTAAATTCGATATATTCTGATTCGAGTCGATTCGATCCTGTCGGATTTATTGGGTAAAAAATTTGGGGTCGGGTTGGATTTTTTTAAAGGTGATTTTAGGTCGAGTAGTGTTCAGGTTTAGGGTGGAAAAAATCCGACCCGACACGAGACTAATAGTGTAATTTTTCTATATATATTTTAGAGATATTTACAATAATGATCCCTCTTTATATATATATATTATACAATTAGGTCAATGAAATTATTTTTTACAATTAGGTCATTAAAATTTTAATATTTACAATTAAATCCCTAAACTTTATTTTTTTACAATTAAGTTCTTATTTTTTTTTAATAATTCGGGTCGGGTCGGATTTTAAAGCATAAAAATTGGGTCGGTCAGATTTTTTCACCCTAAAACCGATTCGGGTTGATGACTAGTATGATATTTCGGATCGGATGCGAGTGGGCTGAAAATCCAACACGACCTGTTCCCATCTCTACCGGAGTAGAGCTTTGTTCCTCTGTTTTGTTTGGTTTTTGCCTACGTAGTTGGCTTGTCTTTCAGCACAAATCCTAGAGCAAGAACAAGTTTGATACGACATATAGTAGTTGAGAAACTACTGATATAAGTTGAGAAATCATCAAGCATCAAAACATGTTTCATTGGACCATACAAAAACACACTAAACTAGTTTGTCATACCATTAAAAGTACTTGGAAACAGACCCTTATCATTGGATCCCACTGAATCCTATTAAAATTATACATGATTAGGGTTCAATAAACTAATAAGAACCCTCACTAACCCTTTTGTATGTACATTATAAAAGTCACTAAATGGATAAGAGTGGGGAGAGAGATCATGATGAACCCACCAAGTGGCCAGAGTGGTTAATGCAGCTCACAAACAAGATCTATACACATACAAAAATGGATGCCAAATCTTAGAAATATTAACAAGTTCTTCTGAAATAATTAAAAAAGGGTTTGGTTTAATGGCAGACTCTCCCATCTTGGCAGACATGTTTGTGGCCAAGGAGGCAAAGTCATGGTGTGAGCCCCAGAGATTCTTTTAATAAGAAGGTGCAACTTAATGAACTTATAGATAAGCTTCTTAATTGAGTACTGTTAGTCTGAGAGGGCAACTCTCTTTGCTTGGGAGCTGTGCAGAAAACTGAGGGTTGCACGTTTTCTGTGGGATTGATGACCCGACCCATGTGGCCATCAGCCATGTGCTTCAAGCTTGCTGATTACTAGATTTAAATGGCCAAGACAGAGCCAGCTTAATCTGGTTGGGGGTGCTGCTTTATTGGCTAATGAGGAGTTAGAAATGGGTAAATTTAAAAGCAAAGAATAGAAAAAGGTTGGGAAGGGAAAGTAGTTGCAATAATTTGGAACATGTGACAAAGTGAGTATGGATGGGGCTTTGTTTTAATGTTGTGTCAGTTCCTGCTCCACACACATTGCAGAGAACCTCTCGGTGAGCAATGGCATCTTTCCACAGCCCACAGGCCACAGGGGGTTCAGCTTTTCGTTCAGTCTAACTTTATCTTTTAGTAATTATTGCTCAGAACAGAAAAGATAAAACTGAAATTCCTTTCAGATCCTTCACTCCATCTCCATCTTCTTGCTAATGCCTTGAAACAATTTCTCTTAAAAAATGGAAACAGAGCCCAGTGTTTTATGTTGCTCCATTGTTGTCTTATTCCTTCTTTCATCAAAAATGGTGTGGGGTCTGGGATGACCGAAGCTGGCCTATCCTTCAAGCACCATCATGGGGAGTTTGATATCGAAATATTTCTAAGCTTTGAGACTAATGTGTACTAAAAATAAGATAAGGATCAAAATATTATCAAATTCAAGGATTAAAAAGTTACTTTTCCTATTAAAGAAGGATAAATTATACAGATAATTATTATACTATAGGGTTAGTATCCAAATGATCATCATACTTTAAGAAAGCGTCAAATACACCAATCAACTATTAAAATAATATCAATATAGTCACAGACCGTTAAAAGTTAATGGAATGATGACGTGATAGTTAAAAATAAAATAAAATAATTACTCATTTACACCTTGTATTGATATTATTTTAATAGTTGATTAGTGCATTTAACACTTTTTAAAATATGGTGATCATTTTAATATCAACCCTATAGTATGGATTTTTATAACCTTAGATGCTGTTGTTATTGATAGAATTATTACCGTCGGATGATGGCATTGAGGAAGAATGTGTTGCTAATTTTGACGATCAAGTTCTGGCTCAAAAGTATCATTGAAATTACTGTGAAGGCAAAAAATTTTTTTTTTAATAAATATCACTATATTTATTATAAATTAAATTCACAAAACAGTTTTTACTAAATAAAAAAAATGATAATAAAGTGCATACATTTAATTGTTTAGTTTCGATGATGTGACGAAAATAATTAATAATATAATTTTTTCGATAATTATTATTTTAATTTGAACGAGAATTATAAATTTTATTTTAATTTGATAAATTTTATGAAAAAGTTGTTTAAAATCAATGACTACAGCAAACTTTGAGTAAAGCAAGTCCAAAATGGGCAAAAATTATAATTATATAGTCTACATGGTTCAAATAATTATTTTCTGCTGTTGATCTTGTATACCATTAGACTGTCACTTATGGACTAGATCAGTAAAAAGGGTCTCTTTCAGGATGATCAGCAAAATCAAGAAAACGTTGAGGATTTCTTGTTGGTGGAATGTCTTGGGAAGCTGGTCATGAAAATATGAACCGAGGGCCTGCAACTCCAAATTTGGTACACAGAAACAGCAGGTTCCTCGACAAGCTCATCGTTAGCTCGCATAGCAACCACGCGACAAGCTCGTTTCAATTCTTTCATGGAAGAGATCATATGCTCAGGTTCCTCGAGCATAATCTCTGCCACCTTCACTGGGAGCTCCACTTTCATCAGCTTCCCTTCAGCGTCAATAACTTTGGCAATTCTGTTACTGCTCAAAATCGAGCTGGATGTGCCGTTTCCCACCAGAAGTCGAAGTTGCTTAATTAGTTCGCTGCAGAAGTATTTGGCAATTGCTAGTGGATGTTGAGACTAGAATTTGGGTATATATAGTGGGACTTGGACGAGGAGGAAGGCTCAAGGAATCAAAGGTAAAACTTAAGGGAAAAAGATATGGAAGTTAATCCACAAAACTACAATACCATATACTTTCTGCCATAAGTAGATTTTACAGGGTAATGACATTTGTACATCACACACATACAAAACAAAATACATCCAAATTTAAAACCACTTAGGGGCTAATTCAACTTCAAACAGATTGATGAAATACAGGCCTTTCTTTCCATGAAGCTGGGTGTGCTGAGATGGAATTGGGGTTTGAGTCTTTAACTTCATAACCATCTTTCTGACTGTTTCACTACTTGATGTACTGAGACATCCACTTGAAGCCATCCCCATATCCCATTTTGCGGACTATGCTGCACATGAATACCTCGAGTGGACGGACATTTGAGTCTGCTAGGTTTACCTTCCCCTTGCCTGTGGTGAAGTTAGTGAGCCCGAGATGATACCGTAACTCGTCCTCTGAGGCAGCATATGGTATATCGATCTTGTTTCCTAGAATGAGAAATGGGACATTGGCAAGGGCCTCATCGGAAAGGAGTGCGTCCAGTTCCTTCTTTGATTCTGCAAACCTCTCTTTATCATAGGCATCTACCAGGTACACCACGGCATCCACCTAGAACCCAGAGAACACAAAATGCGGGGCTGTTCACTTAAGACCATCAAGCCGCAGATTATAACAAGAAATGATAACAAAGAGGTATGTCGGAAAGAAATTCAAAGTGAGACGGGCAACATGAGTTTATCCACTCTGCATGTAGTAAACATGATACAAGAACCTAGTCCAATCCTAAATCCTTAATAGTTTGAAAGCAAAATAAAAGATTTCTTTGACACAACCCTAACATTCTAGCTGCCAATTCTAGACCCACTCCTCTGAGGAGTGGTTGGCTTTGGTGCAAAATTATGAAGATGTGCTTTAGTAAAAACATACGGCAAGCTACAAGGAAAGCTGCATCTACTCAGATAACACTTGACCATCTTCCTAAAATGAAATATTATGAAGATATACCTTAATTAAAGATGAAGAACAACATAGTGTAAGCTTATCCGAAAAGTATTAGTAGTTGTTAAAAGTCTATTGTAATTAGGGGTCCTAAATGTACTAAAAATTCTATTCTTTAGTCTTTAAATATTCTGTAAACTGGTTGTAATATGATCATCAAGAACAATCTCACTGAAAAATCATGAGCATGAAATGATTTAAAACAACAGATAAAGACATTCTTCTTCTCTGTCTCATACATCAAGGCAATCACAATTCCATTAAGACTATGAATAAAGATAGCTCAAGTATTGCACAAGTTATCAGTTAGACACATGAGGAAACAAAATCTTGTCCTGAAAACATTCAGATGAAAATCCGAGAGTAGAAAACCAGCCAACCATGACTTGAGAAAGTAAAATGACAATAGAACCAGAAAGAAAGAAAAACTAGGCATCATTTGTAACATTTGGTTACCTTAGCATAGTAATCTTTCCAGACTCTGCGAGCAATCTGATGACCTCCCAAGTCAAATGCTTTGAACTTAATTTTCCCAATACTAAGCTCTTCAGATGTGGGATACTGAGTTGGTTGATGTTGGACCAATCTCTGCAAAGTGCAAACACAGTTCAGTAATAATCAACATCACTAATTACCTCTCTTTACAAATTAGACAATAAAGCTTAGAATTTTACACTAACCCCCCTTGCTAATTTCTGGAAAATTATACAAATAAAGCAATCGTTATAGTTGAAGTCTGGAGCAGGATGGGTGAAAGGGAAACGAACCTCATCTTTCAACATGTGAAGCAGCGTGGTTTTACCGGCATTATCGAGGCCGAGAAACAAGATCTTAGCCTCTTTCTGCCAGAGGCCAAGGGAGGCGAGAACGCCGTAGAACCAATCCAAGAGAAACATCGGTTAATCCCTTCGATTATGGAGATGGGATTTGCGAGAGAAGGTGAGTAAAATGGTTGTAATCAAGGCATCATCATCATCATCATATCATACAAGAAAGGAATCAATTTGACCCCAGAATTAAGAAAGCGAAAGGAAAGGGGTAATTTTGAGAGACAAGACAACTATGGTAATTGTAAAAAAACACCATTTTTGTTTTGTTTTTTATGCAAATTGTGGTCTCCAATTCAACTCTGTTCGTCGGATGCTGACTGTAACGTAAACTTGAACCACTGATTTTTTTTTTTCCCTTTGTCCATACATAATTGAAGCTATCTTGGAATCAACAATTAACCACGACAAAAGAAAAATTCTTTTTTTCGGCTGTTCTTTTTCCTGTTTCTTCTTCGACCCAAACCCAGAATAATTATTTTTAGGCTTAACTTAGTAATAGATGCTCAAGGTATACACTTTTTCTAAAATAAGTGCCTAATGTTTTTTTTTACTGAAATAAGTGCTTAAGCTATATATTTTTTTTGAGATAGGTACCTAATGTATTTTTTGGCTGAAATAAGTGCCTAAAGTTTTATTCCCTTAGTGTTTTAAGGTAACACTATTAAAAGAAAATTGTTTAATTTATAAATAAGTACCTAAACTATATATTTTTTTAAAATAGGTGTTTAATGTATTTTTTATTAAAATAAATGCCTAATTTTTTCTTATAAGTAATTTATATTTCTTATAAGATATAAAATTATTTATATTAATGTTTTAATCTATTAAATTATTTATTATAATTGATTAATAATTTATTTAAATTTAAATTATTTTATCCGAGGCCTTGTTTTTTCAAATAATTTATTGATTAATTTTATTTCACTTTTAAATATTTATGTTTTGTTTTCGATCCGGATTCGTTGTTTCGGGTTAAATATTTGTTGCATCGTATGATTGTAGAATCGATGGAAAATAGGTGTCAATGGTGAAAAAATTCTGTTTGCATGTGGGATAATTGCATGAAGGTCGTTGTGAAACCTTGAGCTTGAGTTACTTACAGTTACTGGTCAAGTCGGGGAAGGAGCAACGGTGGGAATTTGTTTATACTACTTGAAGTTGTGTAGGACTATTGTGATACTATGAGATGAAATTGGATTGAGAACAAAACATAAATATTTAAAAGTAAGATAAAATTAATAAATAAATTATTTTTTAAAAAAAACAAAGCCTCGGATAAAATAATTTAAATTTAAATAAATTATTAATCAATTATAATAAATAATTTAATAGATTAAAACGTTGATATAAATAATTTTATATCTTATAAGAAATATAAATTACTTATAAGAAAAAATTAGGCATTTATTTCAATAAAAAATACATTAGACACCTATTTTAGAAAAAATATATAGTTTAGGTACTTATTTATAAATTAAACAATTTTCTTTTAACAATGTTACCTTAAAACACTAAGGGAATAAAACTTTAGGCACCTATTTCAGCCAAAAAATACATTAGGCACCTATCTCAGAAAAAATATATAGTTTAGACACTTATTTCAGCCAAAAAAAACATTAGGCACCTATTTCAGAAAAAGTGTATACTTTAGGCACCTATTACTGAGTTAAGCCTTATTTTTAATATAATTATTTTAAAATATTTTTATTATTTTATTATATTAAATTTAAGATTAAATTAAAAAAATATATGAATGATAGGGAGTAAATATGTAATTATTTCATTTTATTTTTAACTGTTACGTCATCAAATCTGTTAGTTTTTAACGGTCGGTGGCTATTTCGATACTATTTTAATAGTTCACCGGTGTATTTGATGCGTTTTAAAGTATCATGATCATTTCGATATGAACCCTATAATATTGTAGCTATCTGTGTAATTTACCCATTTTTTATCTCTGTTGAATATATACTGTACGTTTATTAATTATGCATGGCCTTGGCTGCTATTCTCCAACGCAGAATATACGCAACAATGCAAATGTTCTCAACTCTAAACGCAGAATATTCGAACTCTACATTAATTCATATTTTTTTTTGTTTGTTCGTTTATGTTTGTATATTATTTTAACGAATATACATAAACGAATACGAATAAACTACATTCTTTAACAAACGAATACAAATAAGAAATTTATTCTATTAAAATAAACGAACAAACACAAATATATCATCTTTCATATTTACAAAATTATACAAGCATACATATTTACTCGTTTAAAAAGTAAATTTTAAATGAATTGAATAATTTTAATCAAAAAAGAAAATATTTTATCTCTAAAAAACTTAAATTCAAATAATTTATCTATATAATATGTATCTTATAAAATATAAAATTGATCAATAAATACTATCATACAATCATACTTTTATAAATAAAAATTCGTTTTAGGTCCGCTTATATTATTGTTAGAAATCTTTTAGAAAATATTTATGCAAATTCGTTTTTTTTT
This sequence comes from Abelmoschus esculentus, assembly GCA_035048815.1. Taxonomy (NCBI): domain Eukaryota; kingdom Viridiplantae; phylum Streptophyta; class Magnoliopsida; order Malvales; family Malvaceae; genus Abelmoschus; species Abelmoschus esculentus. The sequence continues at coordinate 14,556,123 of JAUCBN010000031.1, forward strand.
TTAATTATTATTATTTTTTCTATTATACTTGTATGATCCTCGTTATTTGGTGAAGTTTGTCTGTCTTGTTTTGTCCCAACTTCCTTTTTCGTTTCATTGGTCGTCTTGTCTTGTGTTTCAAGTTTAAGGACAAATTTTTATCACCAAACAAGCACTTAACAATAATCAAAGATTAAGAACAGTCTGGTTCGGTTGGTTACAATTAAGATAAAAAAGATTAGTGAGTCGTACACCATAACCACGACCGAGTTGGTACCAATACAATGAGTATAGTTGTGGACCCATGCAACAACCCAACCTCAATCTAAAATCAAATGAGAGCGGTGAATATTGAATTATATCGGATTAAAAATAAAATCTGTTTTAAAGTGAATACAAAATTAAATTTTTAATGATAAGTATTAAAAAATTAATTTTTTAGTAAAAAGTAATAAAAAGATTAAATTAAGTATATACCTATTAATAAATATTTGAAAATTTTCACCCACTAATAACAAGTATTGATAAAAAAAATTAAATCTTTAATAATAAATATTAGAGAAATTAATTTTAAGAGTAGACCCCTAATAATAAATATTGAAAAAAATTAAACTCCTAATAATAAGTATTAAAAAAATTAGGGTCTTAATAATAATTATTGAAGAAAACAAACATCTAATGTGAGTATTAGAGAAAATTAGACCCTAATAACAAATATATTGAGAAAAAATTATTGAAAAAAATAGGGCCTTAATAACAATTATTAAAGAAAATAGACCTTTAATACAAGTATTAGGAAAAATTGGACCCTAATAATAAATATATTAAAAAATAAAATTAAGAGAAACCCCTAATAACAAGTATCGATAAAAATTGAATTTATAACAATAAATGTTAAAAAATTGAATCCATAATAACAAGTATTGAGAAACTAATAATAATTAATAAATATAAAAAGAAAAAATAAATTTCAAGAGTGAACTTCTGATAATAAATATCGGGAGGAATTGAACTATAATAATAAGGTTTAAAAACTTGCGTCCTTAATAGTAATTATTAGAAAATAATTAAACTTTAATAACAAAAATTAAAAATTTAAAAACAAATAATAAGTATTAAAATTTTAGACTATAATTTTAATATTATAAAAAAATAAACTTTAAGCGTTTTTTTTTTTGTCTTTGCTCAGGAATAATTCTGAACGGAACAATTATATGTATTTTATATATAAACTTGATACTTATTTAAATGATATTAAATTATTTATTAACCAAATTTTTTTTTATTCAGCTATAGTGGTTAGTAGTATCTGTTTTAGAGTATACTTTCAACCTTTTAACATTGATCGTTCAGTCACTGTGTTGACAGTACTGGTGTTCGAATCCGTAACCTCTAAGAACAACAACTGTTCCTTTAACCGATGAGACTAGATGATTCGTGCTTTATTAACCAAATCTACTATTCTAATATCGTGCCATTATCATATATATATATATATATATATATATAAACCTAATTATATACCCCACTTTGAGCTTAAGCTAGGCATATATTAACTCAACAACCTAACCTTCCATTTTAAACCATCCTCTACATAATATCCTCCTCACTTTATTAACTAAAAACACACTTTTAATCCCAAAATTCACTTCATGTCGTACCAACCATTCAAGACTTTGGTTTCAAACACCAATTATTCATCCAAATTTTTGTATGTATCTTGGAAAGGAAAAATAATTTTTAGGACACGGGCAGGCCGACATCGACAGTTAGCCAATAATTTAATGATGTTTATGGGTAGAGTTAGTTGAATGAAACATAAGTTAGTGCTTGATAATGAACTCAGCAGGGCTAGGGCTGAGTCGGACACGCAACTCGGCAATTCGGTACCTCTAAGCCAAGACGTGGATTCCATTACACTAATCGGTTAAAAAAACAGCCGGTGGGCAGATGGCGTCCCGACAAGCGCATGTCAGTGCCGACCACTTGGGTTGATCCGATGCGATTAGGTCAACACTCGGAACGGAAAGATCGAATTCAGTATTCGCCGGGTAATTTGTGAGGCTTAAAACGGTTAACGATTTTCTTAGCAACTGCTCTTAACGTATTATCCAAATCGAAATTGTCCAAAGGATAAGTACAGGTGTCAGCATCAGAAAATTTTGACGGAAATATTAATATTTATTTATTTATAATTTCTTTTTTCCATGGAATATTATTTTCGTCAAATCGTCTGTGCACATGGAAACACAGCTAATGCTTTGGTTCAGGCTGTTTTCGGTGACCGCGTTGCTTGTTAATTCCTATACATACATATGGGCCCACTTGTTTAAAATTTTAAGGTGGCCCGAACGATTTGGAGCCGTTGATTCTAGATCGGACGTCTGAAATTTAAACTGAAAAAAGTTATTAATTGGACACAGAGTGATCCTGATTAACGATGATTAACTCTTATTATTCTGTCAGTCCATCCTATGAAAGACTAAATTCCAAATTTTACCCATTTAAATATAATTTTAAAGATGATAAATTATTTAAATATAAATTTAGCTAGTGGAAATTTCATGGGAACTGCCCCCCACCCAAATAGATATCAATACAGCATTGTGATTCTAGAAAATGATAGGTCAAAACAAATCTCAATCAACCACTTAAGACTCTATTCAATCTAATTATTACAATCAGAGACGAAGTCAAGATTTGAGATTAAAAAGATAAAATATAAATATTTAAAAATAAAGAGTAAATTTATAAAAAAAACAATTTTAAAAATATTTAAATAAAAAATAATAATTTTTAAAAATATTTAAATAAAGGAATAAAAAAATCTTTAGGTAGGGGACAAATTTATAAAAAATAATTTTTAAAAATATTTAAATAAAATAACAAAAATAAAAAGAATCTTTGGGGGTGGGGTGGCGATTACCCCTCCCCACCCCTATATAGTTCCGTCCTTGATTACGATATAGAAAAAATATTAATTGGTGTTTTATGTATAGGAAAAAACAAAAATTTAAATTAGATGTGTGATTTGTTAAGAAGGCATATTAAAAATTTAAAAATATATAATTAAATTATTTATAAAAATATAAAAAGATACATAAATTATATAAAAACTAAAAAAATTAAAAAATATAATTATCCCTCGATTTTTCATTGTTTATATACAAATTAAATAATATTTAATTAGTTTATAAAATATTTGATAATAATCAAATATTTTAATAGTGTAAGGCATTAAATTATTTGCTTCACGGCTCACAAGCAAGGAATCATACAAACAAGCCAAAAGAACCCACTTAACTGAATAACTTAAAATATTATTTTTTATAATAACTATAGAATATATAAAATCATAAAAAAATATTACGATTATAACACATTTTAAAAAAATAATAAGATTAATTTATTAAAATATTTTATAACTTAAAATAAAAAAATAAATATTTTTATAGAGATAATAAAAATATATTATACAAGTTATTAAAATCTTTACGAAAACAACAAATGATCACTAGAATATAAAAAAGACTATTTTTTAAATAAAAACATATCATACGTTTCATAACCTATGCAAAAAAATCTAATAGCTTCTCCCTCTCTATATATTTTAATTTTACACAATTTTTCTCGACCGAATATTAATCAAGTTGGCCGTAGTTTTCTTATATTAATTTATAAACGAAGATAAAAAAAGTCTAATTTTGTTACATTAAAAGAATACGATAGAAGTATGAATTATTTTGTCTCAGTAATTTAAAAAATATATATTATTTTTAAAAATTATAAATTCGAATATCAATATTTATAATACTATGATTAAGAGATAATATTTAATGATCGAAAATATATTTTAATATATATATATTACTTATAATTATTTAAAAATACGATAAAAACTTACATGCATTTAATATTTGTTTGACCATTGAATCCTTTACAGCTGACGGCAAGTCAAAGGCTTACTGTTTACGGCTTTCTTAACTGGCTTAAGCCGTAAAGCCGCGTCTTTCGTTGAAATTTTATACTAAAGTGAAATACAAGCCGAAGGCAAAAATAAATAACGCAGGGGGGTATTTACGGAACTTCATCAACTGTTTCTTATATTTAAAGTCCTGTTTCTATGGGAAACATTTTAAAAGGAAAACAGAGGATATAACAAAAATCGAACAAGAAAAAGTAAGTTTTTGAGAAGAAAACAAAAACAGAGGGGAAAAGTCGAGAAGAAATGGGAGATGTGATTTTGTTTATTGATGATTTACCATCGAATTCTTCTACTTCGATATGTAGAATTTGCCATGAAGAAGAGCTTGAAAACTTAAAGAGCATGGAAGTTCCATGTGCTTGTTCTGGCTCTGTTAAGGTAATAATTGCTTTTATTTTCAGATTTTGATCATTGGGTTCCCCTGTTTTGATGGTTTGATTCTTTGTTTCGATGTTGTCAGTTTGCTCATAGAGGTTGCATACAGAGATGGTGTAACGAGAAGGGAAACACAACTTGTGAAATCTGTCTGCAGGTTTGAATTTGACGCCAAACTGGTTTCAAACTCTGTTTTTTTACGTTTTTTTTTTAAGTTCTGTTCTGTTTTCTTTTTCTGTTTATTTTGGAGAATCCAAAACCTGTCTCTTTCGTTCAAACTTTCTTCTATTCCAAGTTTCCCTCTCTTCTTCTTTGTGATTCAAGCTAACTGAAGTATAATAATTTTATCCTGCAGAAATATGAACCAGGATATACAGTAACAGTTCCTTCAAAGAAGTCTCAGCTGATTGAAGCAGCTGTATCCATCAGGTATAATTCGTTGGTAATGGCGCATGGCTTGCCAGTTGCTGCTGTTGAAATTGTTTAAAAAGTTACTCACTTGACTCCACCTTTCATGTAAGAAGCTAGACATATGTTTTCCCTCTAATTATTGTTTCTTTCTTTGGGGGTCACAGAGATAGCCTGCAAATTCCGAGAACGGAGGAAGAAGAGGAAAGATTAGTGGCGTTGGCCGAGGAAATGAATGTCGAAAATGAATTATCGGAATGTACTTTGGCCGCTGACAGAGGCGCCTCTTACTGCCGATCACTGGCCTTCACCGTAAGTGCTTTCATTTCTTTGCTGCATAAGGAAATTGCTATCTATTATGTGTTCATGGGTTTGTTTTTGTAGTTCACGGTTGTATTGCTCGTGAAACATCTCTTTGCCGTACTCAATGGCGAAACCGATCATTACCCGTTCGCACTTCTCACGGTATGTGTCCGATTTCGTTCTTGCCATTGTTGTACTAATAAGCATATTTGTCTAACCAATCCTAATAATGTTTTGCAGATATTGTTTTTGAGAGCTACTGGCATTATAGTCCCAATGTACTTATTGATTCAGACAATTACAATTATTCGAAACATCATAAGGCGACAACATCACGTAAGTTTCCCATACCATTGCCACTTTCCCCCTCATTAATTACAAAATATCTGCAGCTTCATCTAAATACGACATATTTTTTTTACCTGTTTCCACAGGAACGTGACGAAGGTACCTCCAATTCTGATGAAGAAGATGATACAGAGCAGCGGCGTAACGCCTAACAATGTTCATATATGTTTTCCAGTTCCTACATCCCACTTGTAATCCGAGTCCAAATTACCCCGATTCATTACAGAAAAAGGTGAAATAAACATAATACATTGATTTTGTGTAACGTTTGGTGAGCCATATCATCTGCCTACAGAATTATTACAATTTCAGTTGGTCCAACCTAACTACTAGAATTCCCCATTTACAACCAGACATTTGAAAAGAAGGAAAGTAATGGGCATCACTCTTGTCTTAAAATGGGCAAAACGAATGACTTACAAAGGCTAAGCTATGAAATACGTATTCTGCAGATTCTATATGAACCAAAGCATTCAATAAAAGTCTATTTTATAGTCCTATAGCTCTATATGTACATTCCAAACAACGAAAAAACCTGTATGGAAAAACAACAATTCAACACGAAACAAGCAAAAATGGTAAAGAATTATTGAAACAGGAAGCCAGGTTGAATATAACCATGAGTACAGCAATTTTTCACTAAAGGGTTAACTTAACTGCACTAAACGTCATTAAAATATTGCTTAGATTCTAAATTGTTCCATAAAGTTCCAAACTTTTGAAATACATGAATCAGATGATAAATATGTTTAAATGCTACAAACTTGTAGGTATCTCAAAACAGGAACCATATCCAGCTAAAAGAAAACATACCCAATGTTCATCATTTCCAAATCTATTGTCCATTCACGTATCTTCAATAACACAGGATTTTAAAAGTACTAATTTATCTTAGGTTTTTTGGGCTTGGCTTTGGACTTCTTGGACACTTCATCTTCCTCCTCTTCTTTTTCTTCATCATCGGAAGAGCCTTCAAGCAATTCATCAGGGACATCATTGGGAACGTTGTGTTTGGTAATAAATTCCTTAAGTACGTTCATACTTTCTTCTTTCATAAAAGACAGCTGCTCAGAAACAGCACCAACCGCCTTGGAATTCACCGTGTACAGTTCTGAACCAAGCCTGAGTGTGGCTTTAACCTTGGGTTGACCCTCCATCATCACAATCTCTACAATTTTTTTGGAAATTCAACCAAAATCAGGCATCAAATTTTTAATCTAGAACACTAGAATCCTGTTTTTTTTCTATTTATTGGTTTACTTTAACCCATAATCGGTGCTTTGGGTACTCCAGAATCGCCATAACTATTAGAACTGATATAAGTATGAAGGGTTTCCCTTGGTTTCTACACATAAAATTTAGAACTGGTTTTCTACCTCTAACGTTAAACCCTACCAAACTGGGTAAAAGAAATGTCCATGAATGCGTAAAGAAGAAAATGGAGATTTTAGAGGAGAAAGAGAGTGTATTACCTGTGAACTCTGAAGCTTTGGCTTTCTGTCTGTTTCTGAGTTTCTCCGCTGTTTCAAGACCAAATGTGTTTCTCAAGCGTTGGGATCTAGATTTAGGGTTTTTGATTTTGTTGAAACGACGCCACTTTGACTTCTTTTAGTGTGAAATTGTGATAAACCTCGAGCCAAACTTACATCCGAGTTTTGTGATTGAATTTGATTGTTTGAAAAAATTGAAAAGAAATTAGTTTTTTTCTTCCTATTACTCTATATAGAAAACGAGAGAAAAGAAAATGGAGATTCTATTTTTTGGATTAAATGGTATTTTAGTTAATTCTTTATTACTTCAATATCTGAATTATTATTTTTAATTTAATATATATTTTTTAATTATGAATTTATAAAATTTGAATTGAGTTTTCGAGTTTTATATAAATTTAATTATATAATAATTTGATTTTAATTTAAACGTATTTCTCTAACTATATAATATATGCATATACTTTTTTTTATATTTTTACATGGCATATACTTCTTCAAATTTTTTATATCAATATATACTAAAAATAATTAAAAGATTTAAGTTTTTAAAATTCTTATTTTATAACTCAAATTTTATTTTTTTAAGTAAAAAAATAAAGCTTTTTCAAATCAAAAAATGACTTTTAAATTCAAATCTTGCTCATCACTATTAAAAAGTTCAAGAATCAAATTAAACTAAACAACCTCTAGATATCAAAGTAAACTTTGTAAACCACCATATTTTTTTTATAAATTTACATAAAAGCATAATTTTGAATATGATTAGTATGATTATTTGAGCCTTAATTCATTTCTTCTTAATTTTAATTTGAAATGACATCGACCCTATCATTATCAGACATCAGTGCTGACTGCTGAGAAAAGGATGATTAAAAAGTTACAACAGATGCTGAAAATAAAAACAATATGTTCAAATCCTCTAGCATTCAAGTCATGCTACGGCCTGCCTAACTTAGAATGGTACTTGTCACTCTAGAAATAAGATGCTTACTAGAATGTCTCGGGTTGCCATAGAAACTTCAAGCATCTATAAATCGAATATCAAAGGTGTGGGGATGGATCTGCCACACGTTCAAAGAGGCATATTCCTCTAAACATTCTTTCAACTGAGATTCACTATATCCCTGTGAAATACAAACAAAACAAAACAAAACAAAAGGAAGAAACGTTAGAAACAACAACAATAAGAGGAATGATGTTGCATTGCAAGATGATTGGCATGATTAGTGTTGGATAATATTTCACTTTACCAAATAACAAGGCAACAATAACGAGCTCAACAAACCTTTCTAGAAATCCAATTCAATGCATGGGCATATCTCACGTCCATCTTGTTAGCCCTGGCCGCTTCATCTCGTAAGATGGAATATATATCAGATATCGCATCCAGACCAGACTTCTGACGATCATCAGAATACAAGGAGAACTTTGACATTTGCATCAGCCTAAGAGCCTCATCCACATCACTCTGGGCCACAGTTTCAGAGAAACGAAGCCTTGCCAGTGCCTGTGAGAAAAATATATCAACTTCATGTCAATTGCACTTCAAAATGATACGAAACTGCTCCACCTAGGGGCAGATCCAGACATTCCACATCCTCCATCCTCCCCTTTGCCCAACCCCAAGAAAACTGAACCTCCCAACCCATTTAAGCAGAGACCATAGATAATAAGATATTATCATATCAGAAAAAGAAGAAAATTGGGACTTACTGCTGATATTCGAAGAATGCTTAGTAGGGTCCTCACAGTAGTATATGAATGAGGTGCATTTGATTTAGCTTCTTCTTGCCGAATGCTGGAATAGGCTGTAGCAATGTACTCTTCCAGCTCCTTTGGAATGTAAGGGGATAATCTTCTTGCAGCAGAAATATATGCACTACAACGAAAAACATAAAACAAGATAAATATATAGAGAAATCAAGGCATCTAGATGAAAACTGTGACATAGTGCAGGAACTCAAGAGAAAATCAACTTTAAGCAATCAATATATGTAGCTACCAAATACGTGTAATACAAACAGGAAAAGGTATTTACACAGCATACGTATCATTATAAACTAATGAAACATATTAGCTTCTACAAATCCAGAAACAGAGAAAGAGAGACAAGGACACAATTTTCAAAGCTTTTAGTCTTTTACAATTTTTCATGTTAATAAAAAGTAAGACTCTATCAGGAGACAGTTATCTGTGAAATTATGACAAGTTTTCCGTGGAAAAGCAATTACTGTGCTTACCGAAGAACAGATGGCTCAAGTGGAGTGAACCCAAGAGCAGGTGATTCTTTATTCTGGTGCACATAAACAACATGCCTTGCCATCTCAAGATCACTATCCATATCTGCTCGATCTAAGATCAACCACAGAAGATCAAATCTTGACAGAAGGGCTGGAGGAAGGTTGATGTTTTCAGCTGGAGTTCTACGTAGGTCATATCTTCCCCTTCAAAACAAGTTATAGGACCCGAGTTAATAAATTTGTTTTTGCTTTCAGATCAAATACTCTCATAAAGTGAGACTGCTCTTCATTATCTCCCCCACTCATTTCCATTTTGATTCAGGAAGGATAGTTCCAAAATTAATAATCATAATAGAAACAACTTTGAAGGACCTAAAACATTTTTACCAGGCTGGATTAGCAGCAGCAAGAATTGCAGTTCTTGCATTCAGAGATGTAGTGATCCCTGCCTTTGCAATACTGACAGTCTGCTGCTCCATAACTTCATGTATTGCAGTACGATCAGATTCATCCATCTTGTCAAACTCATCAATAGCGCATATACCCATATCTGCTAACACCTGAAACAAAAACAAGATGTCTCTACTAAACCACAAGCATCATGGAAATAATAATTACATAAAAAGGGTCATATTTGAGATTAATGATGCTTAGATGCAATGGACCATATTTGAGATTAGATATACCAAATGCACATGTAAAACAGAAATCAACTCAAAATTATAACCACTAGCAGAACAAGGCATAATTTTTAACATGGGTGATATAGAAGAAAAGTTGCAAGATCTATACAATCCTTAATGTAAACAATTGTAGTTGCCACATTCTTCTGTGCCTTATCATTCCAAAAACATATCCCTTTAAATACAATGAATTATAGCACAAAGAAAAGAACACATCTCACCAAGGCTCCCCCTTCCAAGACCATCTCATTTGTGACAGGATCTCTCTGCACAGCTGCAGTTAGACCAACCCCACTGCTTCCCCGGCCAGTGGTATAGACCGCCCTTGGTGCTACATTTATAATGTGCTTGAGAAGCTGACTTTTGGCAACACCAGGATCACCCATCAAACAAATATGTAAATCTCCTCTGATCTGCAATGTAATCAAGAAAGCTCATTAAATGCTATCAGTCAGTCCAAAAGACAAATACAAAAGGAAGCAAATAGTAAGCATAAACTAAAGGAGATTATTCGGTAGGAAAGAAAAGGGGGTGATGGAATTAATGTCATATTGCTCATGGGCATAACTTGAACTCTCCAAGTAAAATAACAAAAAATTGATTAGGCCAACTTTTGTAATGAGTCACATTACTAGTGATAATGATTAAAAAATGACTGCCAACAAATACAATAGAACATAAGATGGAATATCACCTTCATCCCGTCCTTTAGCTTACGATGTGGAGCACCCACAAGAAGAAGAAGCAAAGCTTTTTTGACATCTTCATGTCCATAAATTTCAGGTGCTAATGACCGTGCCAACTTGTTATATATATCACCATCCTCAGCTAATCGTGCAATTTGCTCCTCTTCATCTCCCCTAAGTTCATACCTGCAGTTGAGCATAATTAAGTGAAAATACATGCATATATGCATATTGCTCGGTTAATAATTTGTTTCAGGGAATGGAGATATGAGACATCCATATCAGATGTCTTCTTTGCAAGCTAACATACTGGCATTAGAAAGCATAAAGATGGACGGTAAATACATTATGCATATGTGATATGCCTCCGAGTGAGGTGGTCAAGAAAGTGGCTTACTCTTCATATTTTTTCTTGTAATGAGTGACAGACATGGCTTCCAAATATGTATCTGCAACTAATCCAGCACGCATTGCCCTAAATCCAGTGTATGGAATAGGAAGAAAGATACCTGATAATTCAACAACATCACCTGGGGCAACCTGAATTAGATGAACAGGGTAACACAAACACATTGTTAGCACAATGGAATTATATTTCATTATAAGCACGATGCAATGTCTCCGGCAATGAAATGTAGTGTTGCAAAGGGGAAGGGGGAAAGGAAACATGTGCAATGTCTAAACTCCGAAAAACCTTTTGGTAGTCTGATTACATGCAATTAACATGAAAACTGACCTTTCTCGTTATTTCCCCTCTAAAATGAACTGTCATTGTCCGTGGAATGTGGCCTTTGGGAACATGCTCTGCCAACTCTTGAATCTTGGCCTGGAAAATTTAATCTTACACATTATAAAGAATTCACAGAAATTCCTTGCTATTACTGTTGTCTTAATAAACTATGTTAAACTAGAACCTCTTGGAACTTCAAAAACTTGGATGCCCTAAGTTGAAGGATAAGATTCCCTTTTGTCTTGTTTATTGAACAACGCATTGATGGGCACTCGTGCAACGGCATGAATACTCGAGCAGTTACATCCTGTTTGGCACACAAATGGAAAGAGAAACATACAAGTATTACAAGTGATGTATATGACCCTTAGCAACTCAGCCTAATCCCATTGGCTAAGAGAACAATTAATATTTAGATATAAAATCTGACAATAGTTAGTTACCTGATAAATTTCACAGCCACATTCTTCACATGTGTATACAGCCACCTGCATCAGAGGCTTAACATCTGAACAACGTGTCACAATACCAGCTATCCTTACAAGCTGGCCAATATATGAAGCCTTCACCTCCCTAATGGTGAATGGCCTCCCCTTCGAAGGTGCTCTGATATAAACTTCACTGAATAAAAAAGTGAGCATCAGTCGGGAAGTTATACTTATCCTGAGCAGTGTAGGTGCTTCCACGATATAAACAGAATAATGCATAATAGAACATGCTAAACTATCTCAAACAAAACAACTTACAATGAGTAAGCCTGACTAGAAAATAATGAAGTAATGAACTGTAATTAGAATCAGGCGGCATCTAAAGCTAGCTCTATTGAACTTCAGAATGCACACCAATTCTGGGGCTTCTACTTTTAAAGGGGACAGCTATCTTACAGATTTCCATAACAAAAATTTGAATTTACTATGTAAGCAAACCAGAAAAGTGGGTGGGAAGTATTTTCATTCCAATGGGTCAGTCATATACGCTCTTTCCTATGCCTCAATTCTATGGATCATTTCTCACTCCAGAAAGAAATTTGATTGAAAAAACTACACAACAACTAAAACACCGACCTAAACCCAGAAATTATAAGTTGTTCTCTAAAGGAAGAATTCAGGACACGTTTAAATGCATCAAGAATAAGTTCATTCTTGAAGCTTACAAGTAACGTTTAATCTCCGGAGGCATCTTCTGACGCGGATCAGACCCATCTTTAGTATTCGCTGCACCCTCAGCTCTCTGTGTCATCAATATATCATGATCATCATCATGAAATGCTTCAGTGGGCTCCGGCAAGAGCTCGTCAATTGCACCTGCGAAAATTTCAATATATCTTCGAGTGTTCTCAGTAACCCGCCTCAGAAATTCCTCGTCCAAGTCTTTATACTGTGAAACGGGAATTAACAGCCAATGAACTAAATTAAGGTTCTGTTTATATAAAAAAATCCAAGAACAAATTAAGAGGAAAACAGGAAGAAATATACGTTAAATAGGTCCTCAAGGTCGATCTGCACTGCTTTAATTTTATGGTTCGCGACTTCTTGCTGAAATGAAGAAAATAACAAGGGTTCATAAAAAAATCCGGCAATAGATCTAGGGTTTTGAATTGGTGACGGTAAGGGGAAAGATAGGAGGAGACTTACAAGGATATCCATGTACTTTGCATCGCCATTTGCATCTGCGAAGTTTGATAGGAATTCTTTGGCAAAGGCTGTCAATACATTAGGGGGGAAGAAAAGACCATAAATCAGGGAACGGATAATGCAGCAGACGTAGAAAGAGGGATATAGACATAGAGTAGGAGAGTTACCTTTGTCTGCGTTGAAGTTGAGGTCTTTCATGGCTCCAGTTGGAGTTCCCCTTCACTGAACGTGTGGAAAGAGATGGCGGGCGAGCGAGCAAGAGATAGGGGAAAGTCGAAAGAGATCCGAGGGAGAGAATGGGAATTAGGCAATGAAAACAATGAGGTTTTGGCGGCAACAAGATGAGGAGGGTTTTGGCGGGAAATTGTTGATACAATGGATACAGTGTACCCGGGCATAAAATTGCGAGTTTATGGAAGATTGCCTGGACGGTGATGTGCGTTCCTGATGAATTTTGCAAAGAGAGCTACAAGATCTAAGGCTGGGATTTTACGGCAGCCGGGGAGAAGGAAAAATAATTAAAAAGCAATGTGGCTGCTGGGATTTGAGCCCAGGTCTCTACGGCCACAACGTAGAATTCTAACCACTAAACTACAGCCACAATGTTGTGTATTCTGTCCCTTATATGCTTAATATATAAACAATTTTATAATAATATTTTGATGGAACTCGAGGATAAAATTTTATTCAATGATTCAATCCTTCTAAGTGTAAACCATCGTACTATGGCCACACCATTTTTTTTTTTCGTCCCCTATTCAAAGTTTTTAAAATTTTGATTTTTTTTTTATGAATTTATCTTCTATTTTTAAATATTTATGTTTTATTCTTAACCTTAGATCTTGACTCCGTCTTTGACCATGACTATAAGAAACGGTCGGCCTGACATATTCTTTGGGATAAGTGAAAGATGTTCTCTCCGTATAATCAAACTTTTTACCAATTATAACATAACACTGGTTAAACATTTGAATTACGATTGTTATGTTACGTTTTTTTAATTATTATGTTTTTAATGTTTTAATGAGATGCTAAGGGTGTAGTATTAATTTTTTTCACTTTTAACATCAATTAACCCTACATTCTCAGTTGATCAATTTCCACTTTATAATGTATTGAAATTTAGTTACTTTTTGCTAAGTTTTAGTGCAAATTGCCATTAACATGAAATGTTTGTCGTTAGCTCAAAATGTTAGATAACTGAAATTGTGAAGTTATGAAGCGCAAAATTTTGAGAATTATCTATTTCAAAATTAAATTTTGGTATATATGAGATTTTTAATTATATTTTAAATTTTAAGTTAATTTTTACGATACATATGTCATTATGCTTAAAAATTTTGAAAAAGTAGATTAAAAAAATAAAAAAAACCAACCGTAGGTGACGTTTTTTTCTAAATCGTCATTCACAGGTGGTGTGTTCCTACCTGTACTATAATTTTTGACATAAATTTTAAAATAAACTTCAAAGAATTTATTTTTTAAAATAAAACTCTAAATGCCCTATATATCAAATGGAACCCGAATTGAGAGGGCGAATTACTAGAACATTAACGTAGAGGCTATAAATTGCGATGTATCCACGAGTTAAATGGACCTTTTCAATTCATGGCTAGACAACCGAAATTGTTCTATACATTTTCGTCATTCAAGCAAAATCTCCAGAAAATGTAAATGAACTTTTTGACTGATGAATTACATCATCAAAATAACTGAATATGAGGATCCAGAAATTTATAGTTGGAACAACTGAACAAAGAAAACGTTCTAGAAAAACGTTATAAAAAACACCAACCATAGGTAACGTTTTCTTTCCAAATCGTCATTTACGGGTGACGTGTTACTACCTGTACTGTAGTTTTTAGTATGTCCAAATCGTCATTCATGGCATGTTCACCTACCAAAATCTAAGGGGCTATTTGGATCGTTCCTTTGATTTTGCTAACTTTACCTGCACAAGTTTGTCCAGAATTGGAGGTTCTAGTGGAACGGGGTCCAAGCAACGCTCTGAAGCAGCAACAATCACCTACCAAACGTGTTACACCCACATCCTCATTTGGTTACCGCCTAAACAAAAGATAGATCGAAACGAGCAATAAGCAGTCATAAAACATGGAGAGATCGAAGCTCGTACCTCGTCAAGTAAAAAGTCGATTGCTTCTTCAATGTCTATGTTTTCCCTCAAGATCGTCCTTAAGAACTGGACATCCAGCTGAATTTGTTGGAAACCACTTCGCTTAAAGGTCTTGAGTCGGACAAATTCTTGCAAACTTTTAAGGCAAAGTTTTACTATAGTTGTTTCAACCGATTCCTGTAGTTAAAGAGAAACTAGGTTCATTCTGTTTCAAATAAGCAGCAAAATGACATTTTTCCACTAGCACGAGAATTCACAGGCAATACCTGAGTATGTTCGACTTTTGTAAAAATTTCAACTTTTTGCTTGAACAATTTTGCAAGATGTGTTTCCAAGAGCTGGCTCCTGGCCTTCTGGGTATTTGACCTACTCATTTTATCATCTAGTAATGCATTGCTACGTGACGAGTTTGTGCTTCCGTTGCTGTCAGACCGATGATGCTTACGCATGAGCCCTACAGGCAAAATCTGCTTCACCTCACTTTGTACTGCTCTCAACTACAACAGAGAATTCTGAGATTAAGCATAATGAAATATAGAGGCTCGACATAGTCGGAATATTCAGATATACTGAACTATATTAGGAGAATATTATAACAATATCCATTTCAAATCATAGAAGTTTAAAGACACTAACCTCTTGCATAAATAGATCAACAAACATGTGAACTTCTCTGGGCTCCTTGTGCTGCAAATGTTAGAAATTATTGAAAACTTTAACTATTTTTGTGATGGGAATTTCAATCAAATTGAGGACTATAACACTGTATACTAACCTTAACCCAGTTTGGTGTTGTAAACCTCTTTCTTAGCAAAGTAGATACTCTTTGAGTTCTCATATTTATATACTGAAAAATACAAAATGAGCTTATAATTAACATGAGAAATTGATTTTGCTTTAAACAAGATATACTATATGAAATGGTCCATGCAATGCTAGAAAATAAGATTGTAAAAAATGTGTCCCCTTGAAGTAGCAAATGCCAGCTTAAGTACTAATTTCGATAAATTCAAATTGAAGAAAGGAACTAATTCGTACATGATGCAAAAGCTTTTCACCGACAGATCGAAATATTTGACATATCTCCCCTGAAACAAAAGCATGCCCATTTTCGTAGCCTTGAGTCCCATCACCAGAGAATGAAGCAGTTATTTCCTGGCAATAAAACATGAAAATATGAATGAGCTCAAGACAGTAGAAGGGTACTAAAATTATTCCACTTCACATTTTGAAATAGTTGTCAGTTGTTACTTGTTAGGCTAAAGTTATTAGCTGAAGAGAGAAAATTGCCTCGGAAATTCTTGGGATGGCAGTTTGTACAATGAAGACAGAAAGCTGAGCCAGCACCAGGACAATACCAACAAGCACTTTTTCACCAAGTGCTCCGTCTGACAATCCTTGATCTTGATTTGGATTTTTTCTTCCAGAAATTAAGAGAAAACGGTCATCAAGAGCCCTGAAAAAGTCTTGAAATCCTTCTTGAACCCAATCAACTATAAATTCTCTCAGTTTAACTAGCAGCCCTAAGTCGTCATCAAGAAGTTGGCGAAAATCCTGTAGGAAGCAAATAGATTAAAAAAAAGATCAATGAATAGATATGCATATATTATAAATACTTATGCAAAGAATAATCAAAATGTACAATTAAAATATACAAGTTTGAAAAAAACAAAAAAGGTAACTAAAATATTAAATGGCAACATACATAACTCACTGTAAATTGCAGCCAAATCAGAGAGAAGTTTGCAAATGAAGAACATAAAAGATGGACATGCATTGTTTACATGAAGTAGCACACAAGGGATGCAAAGTTTGAGTTGTTTATGAACGCATGAAACAACTCTTTTCAGCATCTCATGAAGTTACCAGTAAGAGATCCATGCAGCCTTGGAGCACTGTCTTTTTGCTGGCCTCCAAAGCAACCGGCAAGGGATGCTCCTCTGCTGCCTCTTTTGAGCTAACCTTTACATTCAGGAGGGCATCTGCAAATTGAATAGAATGAACTCAAACTTAAGTAATATTCATCAAATAAATCTACAATGAAAAAAAAAGAAAAAAGAATCAAGTTCACTAAAATTTTCTGTAGAATATATGCACACACAAGGTTATATGTAGTTTAACAAATAGTGAACCAATCATTTTCCATAAACAGCTGCCAATTAAACATGCACTTGAAAAATAATAATGATGCAGCTATGAAATGAATTTTAGAACACAGTAGTGAGTGGCAGATAATAATTATGATTTTGCTAAGCTAAGTTAGGGTATATACATTTTAATTAGAATTCAAGTGAAGCAATAATCTTAGAAATTGAAGAATAATTAATCAGATACTTAGATCTCTATCATGGAATGGGTAAAGCAACAACCTACCTTTAGTTAAATCTAAACTATGCCAATCTATCATCTTTTGGATGATTTGAAACTCTAAAAGAGAAAAATAATTTTTCAGTACAATCAATGGTAAAAATAACCTGATATGTCCTGCAGAAGGTAAGTAAATGTGCAGGCAACATACTTTTTAACAGTTACTTGACCAGCCTGAGACCACACAGAATATCATTAGATGGAGCTCCATCACTTCTTATGAAAAATGTGTATTTTGTACTTGGATTGAAGTGAGGGGAAAATGTAATAGATTGGAAAGAAAATGAGTTCATATGAAATTCAAGAAAGACCTCTAGAGAAAAATCAGGTAGAGCCGCCTCACTTAAGACTTCATCCATCAGAAGCACGTCAGTCCATATAGTCCCTGAAATGGATTTGGCAATAGACATGAAAAAGGTTAAATAAATTTAAGTTGAAAAAATACTATAAAAAACTGTAACCAACAAGTCAAATAAAAACAAAACAACAAATAATTTTGACAATTTTGGAAACAAATAATATAAATTCACACAATTATTATAAAAAATAATGATTGATTAAGAATCAGTCTCTTTGTGGACATACTCTTTGGGGCATACTTTCACCAAGCACTCCATCAAGAATGATATGCTAAAGACATAGCTAACTGTCAAGGAAGATGATAAATTATTTGATTTGTGCATACATTTTTAGAATGTGCGTTTGTAAATAATGATAAAACTTTTGTGTTAATTATGTTGCATACTAGGGGTTGCATTGCAGATATCATGAAGAGCAGATGAAAGAAAAAGCTAATGCACACAACTTACGAAGAGCAGCAAGGAATTTGGCAGAAGAAATCCGTCTCTTTACACATTGCTCGATTATTTCAAAGTGCCTAAAGAAATGGCAATATTTGAGTGAAAATTTATCATGCTTTTTATTATTAAAAACAATAGAACTAGAACTTGTAAAACATGGGGAATTCTCATTAAGTTGCTTACTTGATGACCAAGTTTTGAGCCAGTTTAATTAGTTGACTTTCAGAATCAGGAAATATTACACGATAAGCACGAATAGCCTCCGCAAAGCCATGGATGGAAACCTATTTTAGATAATTGAGAAGGGACTTCATCAGTCTAAACGGCACTTTTTTACCCTCATGTTACCTCCAGCCACCTTTTGTTTTAAGGGATGCTGAGAATGACTAATTTAACCACAGTTAAAGAACTACAAACACAAAAACAAAGTTCTAAAGGCTAATTCAATATGAGATAAATTTGGAAATCATCTAGTCACTGACCTATATATGTAATACAAGTATATGTTGGATAGTGAAGATATTCATTAGTTATTTGCCACAGTAGAAGCTAAAATCGCAATGCAATAGTAAAATATTTCATGCATTCCGCTGAATTATGCATCATCTTTTGTATTGAAAACAATGAACCCTTAAATGTTGATGGCTTGAATTTCCCTAAGGCAAGATGAGTTTCACAAAGAACTTGAATTATCGAAAATTAGCGTGGTTCATCAAGCCATGCATTCGCTTTGCACAAATACAAATTTCTTTTTTCTTTTTCTTTTCCAATTCCTTTATCCACCCTACTTCCTATCCAACTAGCCAAATATAATAAATTTCAAAATGCTATTTTTTGCTCAGTTACCTCATTACCCGTACTAGGAACCGACTCGAAAGCCTTTCCTTGTTTAGAAGGATCATTAGACTTGCGTAAAATATTTTCAATTCCAACTGTTTTCAGTTGAAGGTCCCCAAGAGATTGCTCTAACTTTTCAAGGAGTCTTGCCTGTAAGCTATCCACCTGCCCAATTACATATATTATCCGTCATGCATATGTATCTATGTCAAACAGATATAAATCAAGTGGCATCAAAAACTTTTGTAGAGAACAATATTACCATAAGATCGTTTCAATTTTTTGCTGATGCATTTTCATGTAGAGTAAGGCATGCACAGTAGCCAATATTGTGTTTAAGCTTTAAACTAATTTAAAATCTTATCAGGAAGTTTCAAAACAAACCGGAAAATCTAACTGCTTCAAAAGCACTGCAGCTTCAGCTCTGGCTTGAATTGATTCAGAATCTGAGAATAGCTTTCCCTGAGAAGAAACTTTTATCAAGCACTACAAATTTCTTCTATGACCAGCAAAAACATCATCATACCTGTATAACACAATGATAGATATACTATACCTGCAAGTTTTTTACTATTATATTAATCGCTTCTTCAGATGCCCGTTTGCAGTCCTGGAAAGATGAATCTCCATATGCCTGGTAAGGATGGTATGTGCAAATCTTTTGAATATGAATTTATGTCATAAAAGCAAAATATGTATCAGAATAGAATTAATGTACAAAATCGAAGAACAAGGCAAGCAACAATGACCTTAAAAATTGGCATTGCTCCAATGTAAAACTTGACTGCATCAGCATATGCTTCCGATTTGATGCACTTAGCAAGTCTAGCGGGAAGATCATAAATGAACTGTACTTTTCCACAAAAGACAATTTTGGAAACTCACCAATGCATATGTAAAGAGAAGGTAATATTACAGTAATCCTATTTGATTTTTTTCAATACCTTCTAATTCAAGCTGTAACGTCTGAAAACCATATGTTTGTTACAAGCTTTTGCTAATAAAATATTGCATTCATAATTGCTACCTCTGGTTACATGCTTTCAGTTCAAATCTAGAGCTGTTCTCACATTACTCACAAGTTACCATGAACTTTTGATGATTTTTGAATACCTGAACTTTACGCAGAAGATTCCTCGTCCGGTGCAACTTCTCTATGTGTTCTCTTTTCTCAAAAAGAGAAGTATTGACCCCGTCACTTCTGGATTGTACTGACAATATCTGCAATAATAGATTACGATTTTTTTTTTGCAGTATTCCCCTCTTTACATTTCTTCTTAATGCATTGTTCAAAAGATTTATATAGAGACGAAACAAAAATATTCTAACACACCTTGTCAAGAAGTTGCTCCATATTAGCTTCCATGCCTACAATATTACTTTTCATCCTGTTAAAAACCAGAGTTTAAGTTGGTGTTCTTAAATTTTGATGAAACAAAAAGAAATAACAGAATTTCCATGGGAAATGCAATGTCTATAAACCCTATCCATTATTCCCTAGTTAAAAACATCGGCAATGGCAATTGTTAACTAATGATTTTAAAAACTGAATGAAGTTACCATTTAATTGCATCCGTGGCACTGATAAACTTGTTGTAATTCTCGTAGACCAACATTTGCAAATCAGTGTCGAGATTCTTGATTTCAGCTGCCATTTCGACGTGCCTCCGAAGAAGCCCTTCCAAATTCGACTTTTGTACCTACAGATTTAATCCAATTCATGCTTTACAGGATCAAACCTTCCGATTCAAACCCAAACTAGAACATCATTATTCCAAAAACGGACTTCATTTCAAATAATCAATTCCTATAAATCCAGCATTAGAGTCCGTTAATCATAAAACGTGATTAGGATCAAGAGAATTAGAAGAATCGTACGAGGAGGTTCATGTAGTGATCGGGATCGAATGAGGTGGAATTGATGGCATCTAAGTTTTCGTAATTTGACGGAGCTTTGGGAGCCGAAGAATGATCTGGATTATAGAAGCTCGACAGTAGATCTCTCATTCTCTTGGCCTTGTCGTCCAACGGAACATCGTCCGTCCTCGTTTTTTCTCGTTCATCCATTTATTTGTTCTACTGAGCGATTTTTTGCACGGAAACAATGGATTTTTTGCAGTCAAGCGAATGAAGGAACTTCGTCAGGGAAAAGGAGCAGAGTTGTTGAATCAAACGATGTGGTTTGTGGATAAACGGGGAAGAACCGTGACTTGCTATCGACATTTTTTTGTGATTTTTTCAAACTTTCTTTAATGTTCGCCTCATTCCTTATTCCTTCACCGCCTTCTGTGCCTAAATGCGTGCGAATTCAACCTGATTGCCTTCTAAATAGGATTCAAGTTCAAATGGAAGTGGTCAAGACCTAAGATGCAGTTGCTCGAATACCACACTCCATCTCTGCTGCATTTTCAAAACGTTAGCAGTGGCTAATGTTTTGCTGAAAATTATTCATGGTAAAAAAAAGCATTTATATAAAGCTTAAAAGATTAATTAGTACGATTTATAATTTAAAGTTTATATTTAAAATTAAATTTTAAAATTTAATATTAAAGATTTATATTTAAAAATATATACTTAGACTCATGTAAATTTTTAGATACGTATAAAAAATCACTTATATTTTAAGTATATATTTGATTAAATATATATATATATATACATATATATATATATATTAGGATATTGGATCTATATTTTTCATTTATTGGCATACAAAATATATTGTTTTTACAAAGTATCTTAATTTTTAGGTTAATAAATTAATTTTATATTTAAGGTTTGAGGTTTATAATTTAAAATTTTTGTTATAATTTAAGATTTAGGATAATATAATTAGATAATTAGATTTTAATCTATAACCTTGAATTATAACTTTAAATCTTAAATTTTAATTATAACGCCAAAATTTAAAATATTAGACATAAACTCATGAAGTAAATACTTAACTCTTAACACTAAAACGTTTTTAAATACCTTTTATTTCCGCTAATAGTGAATAAAATAATTACTCATATTGAATATTTATTTTATTTATGGGTTATATTTTATGTAATAAATGATATAAATTTAAAATTTAAATATTAATGTTAAAACTTTAAATGTTAAAATACTCAAAATTCTAATTTCAAAAAATAGTTTACATGAGTTTTATCAAAGTTATTTTTCTTTAAAATTATAAAACTACAATATTTATGAAAATAAAATAATTAAAATACATATTTAAATTGTGATAAAAATAATTAAAATGATGAGAGAATTTTCATTATAAAACTACAATATTTATGAAAATAAAATAAATCAGAAGAAATCCTATAAATATATAAATATTGTGATATATTTTTTATTAAAGTATGTTTTTTTTTCTGAAGTAATGTATTTGTTATGGTACTTTAAAATTTAAATTTAGTTAAATCTAATTTTAAATTATAAATTATAGAAATATCTTTTAAAATTTGATTTAAGAGATTTGACTTTGACTATTTAAAAGATTTTTTAGTGATATCATTATTTATAGTCGAATTTAATTTAATTTGATTTCTAAAATATTATAGTAAATATAATATTTTATAAATTAAAATAATAAAAATATTTTAAAAAAACTTAAAATTATATTTCTGTAAAAATTCTAAATAAATTATGCCATATTTAAAGGGAAAAAAAGTTGTGTGTCATGTGAAAATTCTCCGGGACGATGGGACTATTATTAGATAAAAATCCATTCCACCGGGTATATTCCAAGAACCAAAAGATCGGAAAGTGAAAAGAAAGCGTTGGAAATCTAAAGATGACGTCATATTGCACGCCAGCGGTGACACCAAACCTACCCCTAATTTCAAAAATTAACCAGTGAAAAGACCTTAAATACCCCTCCACCTCATTATTAATTATTATTTTATACACTAAACCTAATCAAACAACCAATCAAACCCAGACTCAGTTGCCTATAAAAATCCCCCTTCCCCTCTTTTGTAAACCTTCTTCTCCCTCGCTTTGTGCTTGCTCCCGTCTTTGCTGCTATTATTCATCCAGCTAAGTATTCTTAATTATTTTATTTCTTTAGTCTTCCTTCTTTTTTATTTATATGTAGATTTGGTTTAGATCTAGGATTTTTCTTGTGTTTTCTTGTTGTTTTTCGATTGTTTAGTTCATGTATAATCTTTGGATGATTAGTCAAGATCATTTCATGAAATCGTTGCAATGATTCGTCGAATCCGTATTCTTCACTCGTTCTCCGTTGTCTTCCTATACTGGTTCTACGTTTTCTCATGAATCAACTCACCTTTATTGTTATCGTAATTCTCTTCGTCTAGATCTAGCTCTTAGTTAAGTTCTCTGATTACGGAGAATCGTAAATCCTTGATTGTCATTTAAATTATTATTTCTTATTAAATATTACCCCGGATAAAAGAAAGAAACAAAAAAACTTCTGTTGAGATGGCTTCTGCGCAAAGGCCGGCGAGTTCATCTGATTCAGATCCTCGATATCCTAACATTGATGAGAGGAAAAGGAAGAGAATGATTTCGAACCGTGAATCTGCTAGGCGTTCACGAATGAGGAAGCAAAAGCAGCTCGGAGATTTGGCTGAGGAAGTATGTGCATTGCAGAAGGAAAACAGTCAGGTTTCTGAAAGGATCAACGTTGCCACCCAACGCTATATTGAGATCCAGTCGGCCAACAACGTTTTAAGAGCTCAGGCGATGGAATTGACTGAGAGATTACGGTCCCTGAATTCGGTGTTACACATTGTGGAAGAAGTTGGCGGCTATGATATTGTTATCCCAGAGATTCCAGATCCTCTGCTGGTGCCTTGGCAACTCCCCTGCCTGATACAACCAATTATGGCTTCTGTTGATATGTTGGATTTTTGATTGCCACTCTTCTACCTTATTGGACAGGTGTGTTCTTTGTTGGTGTCTGTACCTGTTTGTGGTTCGTTAATGAAATGTTTTCCGTCCCTCGTTCTCTTTTATGTCACTATTAGGTTACATAAAACTTAGGTTTATGTGCATTTGCAGTGTACTGAACCGGAAGTTTGGTTTTGCATAAAAGCTTTTGTACTATGTGTGGATACTTGGATTTGAATGTTTTTGGATGTAGTTTGCTTGAGAATAAAATGTATGCATTTTGTACAACTTAGTTAAGTTTTAAGAGCTTAGACATTGATGTATATATCATGCATTATCCACTAATTATCGATTTAAATCTACTTAAAAATCCAAGTTACGAAATACAGGATCTTGGATTCAAAGGGTAGTTTTCACAATGGTTGTTTGTTTTCAAATTATTTGTTATTAGTTTTCACAAAGAGCTTATGATTTGCTATAGCGAGGTAATCATAAGATGGTTGTTGTCATGCATGGTCCAGCACCTGCTGTGATTCTTCAATGTGAGTTTTAACATTTGTTGCATATTAATTAGTGGAGGATTATGTCTTAGAAAGCAATGGAGGGTTCATGCTTCAAGCCAAATCCAGGTTTTCTGGGTTTTGACATGTTGGGCAGATGCGCGGGGAACTTGTAAGTGTTGGTCATAAAATTCCCATATATTTGTAAAATCTCCGATTCAATTTAGTGTCACTCAATTTAGACGTCAACTCTTTTACGGTTCAACCATTGGGTTTTTTCATATGCTGTTTTTGAACGGGTCTATTCGCCTTGGTGGCGGTTCATTTAGTGAGACGGCCGAGAGTATGTGTAACTTGAGCTTGATTAATTCAGTCTCATCAACAAAAGCATGGTTGTTAAGGTAGGCAAAGCTAATAGAAATTACGGGATCCGTTCGTCACGCCGTTCCGATGCCGTCCCGCCATTACCATACGCAAACATCTTCAGTTTAGAAGAGTTGGCCAAATCCTAATAAACTAATAATATCTTGAATCTTGCCTTATCTTTGCCTTACCTGTGCACTAATACAAATTTCATGTAATCTCAATAATTGTATTGTCCCGTCTTTGTTACAATTATTGAGCCAAAATTGCATTCGACACAAATCAGCTTTATCTTTTTCATGATATATCTAAATTCTTTTAAATCCCAACTTATTTTTTTTTTAATTTCACGTGGCGTAAGGATCGAGGGATTCAGCTATTAAGAGGTGATAAGGGACTATTTTCCTCACCTTGATTTTTTTTTTTTTTTACTTTAGTCCTGATATATAAATTATTTTAAAAATTAATATATTTTTAAATTTATCCCTTTATTTTAAAATATTTATATTTTATTTTTAACTCTGAAATTTGACTTGTATCTCGTAAGATTACATCATGTATAAATAACAAGTAAACACATCTTCAGTTTAGCGATAACAAACAAAAAGAGTTTTACAACTACAGATTCTCCGAAGTCTTCATTACCCGAGGGAAAAAAGAGGACGTCACCTAATTTAATTATCATAAGTGCGGCACTCATCCGTCTCCGGATTGTCTTTGCAGTAATTCTCCAACGGATCGCTGTCTTTCTTCTTGTCCCTGGCGTGGCTGGCTGCTGCACTGAGCTCTTCCACCTCGTCCCAAGCCGCCACACACTCTCCACTCACCGGGTCATCAGAACACGCCTCCTGTGCTTCCTTGATGCTTTTCTCCACCTTCTCCGAAATTCTGTCAGGAGCGGCCCTCACTGGTCTTATTACCTGCATGCGCCTACACCCCAACTGGGAGACCCTTTTCCAGGGTTGGTTAAGGTATGGTACCTTGACAGCACCTCCACTTTTTGTACCTGATACGTTGGCTACGGCTCTTGTGGTTACGAGGCTTAGACTAGATAGGGTCGCCATATTGTTGGGTTCTTTTTTTCGGTGAAGGGAAGAGAAGTTTTGCAAAGTTTTAAGGAAATGAAAGATAGGACGAAGGGTTTTAATTTGGAAGTGTTATGTTTGCTGGACACATATTTCTTATCATCTTTGCATCGGTAAGGAATTTCCACGTTGGAGGAAAGTCGAGATATTTCATGTGGAACATCAGTTTTTTGTTTCGCTTTTGAGGGAGACTCTGGTTTATGTTCTAAGAGTTCCTACTAACCACTCATTGGAATGTTAGAAATCTATGGGGTCCGACTGCCGATTGTGTGTGATTAAATTAAAATATAAGTACTAAATCCAACTTAAATTTTGCCTTCTAAGTAAAAAATAGCTTTTTATTAATAATGTGTGAATAATTATTTAATTTACTCGAGGGATTGTTTTTAGATAATAAAAGAAATCAAGAAAGGGTTAAAACTTGGACTTTTGTCTTGATTATCTTCCTCGCCGGTTTCATCTGTTTTGTTTTTTGTCAGCAGCATAATTCCAAGCCAGAGCATAGCTTTAACAACTCTAATTATTCCAATGGCCACGCTCAAATAATACAACCACCACCCGACAGAGTCAGACACCTAAATGTCTATCGACAGCTCCTTCTTAGCTTCCGCCAGAACCACCAACGACTCACTCAACTTCATCTCTCAGCTTCCGCCACCACAACGTGCCGACGCTCACGGCAATGGCAACCCTATGAACCCAACTCTCTGGCGTAGCAGTCTGTAGTCCAAAATATAGTGTCGTCCATCACCGGTTTCACCACCGTTCTAAACCAGAAAAACATTATAATTTACAGACTCCTCTCAACACCAAAACCAGCACCGTCGATTCCCGACGCTATGCTTCCTTCAATCCCCATTCCCCAGTACAACGGATACTTGCAGTATACATAAAACGAACCAGGCGGTGAACATGCAGGGCTTGTAAATTATAAACAGCTTCCGGCGAGTCGCTTGCAAAGGTTTTTCCCCGTCAAGCCACGGAAAAGAGTGGCGATGCTATAGATTGGAACTACAACGTATAGAACAGCTGAGTTAGCGTAGAAGTAGAAAGACGAGGGAAAAGGCGGGGGGAAATGTAAATGATTTGAAGCGATGGCTGTTAAGATATAGTTGACGCATGAAAGCTTGGCGAGGAGGAGGAAAGTAACGAGAGCGGAATCAGGAGGTTGAGAAGGGTAATTGTAATGAGATGAAAGGATTCTTTCAAGGTCGGAAGGTTCATAGTTTTCTGATATAAATTCTTCCACCCCATTTTCCCAGGTAACCAAACAGAAGGGATGGGGAAAACTTCCTTGTTTGTGTAACGAGGGAACAAACATGGATAGATCCATTTGTAGTTGCGAAAGGAAGAAGATTAGAGCGGCTGTGACGTCCATATGGCTCGAATAAGGGTGTATTTTTACGAGATAGGATTTAGGGTTTAATATAAAAAATAAAGGTTAGATTTTAAAATTCAATATTTTAGAAATTTTTAAACCGGAGGTATGGATGGAGGAGTAGAAATCCTCTACCTCTTTATTACGACTTCATTCATGCATCTATTTAAAAAATTTAAAAATTAAATTTTAAACCCTCTTATTTTCTATATCTTAAACCCTAAACCTTACACCATAAAAAATACACCATACCCCTAATTTTCTAAACCCTAACCACAACCTCTGACCTAGAACCCTAAACTCTACACCTTAAACTTTCTAATTTAAAGCGGAGACACGAATAGAGGTATGGGAAAGAAGTAGACGATTTACACTCTAGATGGAGACATGATAAAGAGGTAGAAGATTTCTACTCCTTTTAACGATCGTACAATATTATAACATGTATATGACTTAGTATTTGTATTTAATTAATTATTCAGTCGGGTAAACAAGTTACTCATCGTTATTTCCTTATATTTCCTTAGTTTATAGGTTTTAAACTCATTGAGAGCGAGTAGAAATCATAAGTCCCCTTATCATGCTTCTTATTAAAAAATTAAATTGTAAATCCTAATTCTTATTTTTTTTTATATCCTAAACCTTAAAACTTACATCTTAAAAATACACTTATCCCTAATTTTCTAAACCCTAATCTTAACCACAACCCTAATTTAAACCTTAAACCCTCTTATTTAAAACGGATGCATCAATAAAAACACAATTGAAAGGTAGATGATTTATACCGAGCACATTTTTCTTCTCATATAGTCCCCTTTCCTTTCCATTTTTTTGTATCTCTATGTCTCATCAGTCAAAAATTAAATTTTAAGTTACAATCTAAATTTTAAACTCTAAAAAATATACCCTACATTTAATATCCTAAATTTTAACTTTAAATTATAAATATAATCTTTTAATATTAGAACACAAAAAATAATGTATGATACATTTAAATGTAACGTATGATTCGCTCACAACTCTGAAATAAAGAAATAGGGATTGAAAAAATTATTAGGTGAATTTTATTCCCTTATTTATGGTAAAGCAATTAAGAATATTTATCTTAATTTTTTTAAGGTAAATTATTACTTTTTTCTTATATGTAATTAGAAATAATCAGTTATTAGATAATTATTTAAAAATAAACGATCTTAATTGTTTAAATTATGAATAACATGATAAATAAGGTCTATCTAATAATCTCTCGGGATTAGAGACTTTAATTTCATTATAAATTTTACTTTGAGAGTCTGGAACCATACGGCATGAACCTATATGGTACGGAGTTATTAACACATTAATCCACTTTTCGACGCCATGAGATATCAGAATTATAAACTCACACAATTAAATAATACAAAAAAATATCCATTGGGGTTTATCAGTTTATTAATAAGAAAGCCGCGATGTATTGACTTTAAATTTAGAATAAAAATCTTTTATCTTTAATTATATTTTATATTAAAAATCTAAATTTAATTTTGATTAAAAATTTATTGTAAAAATGTTATTTTAAAAAATACTTTTTACATTATTTAAAAAAATATTTTTATTTTTTAAGGGTGTTATTTTAGTATTAGTCCAGTGGAGGATGGGCTCGGCAGATTTTGTCCCCACGAAATATCTAACTCGTTTATAATGCCGTAGTTGTGTGGGTAAAAAAATAAACGGATTTGTCTTATTATATTATTAATGATTTTAATCAATATAATTTATTTATATTATTTTTAAAATAAATTTATATTTTTATATATTAAATAAAAATAAATAATTATTTTAAAATTAAAATAAAATTTATTAATTAAATTATGAATAAATAAATCAGATTTATTTTATTTCAAAGCTGATCGGTGATTCGTGCATAGTTTCAGATAACTCTCTTTTAATCATTTTGGCGTAATATAAGACCAGGTTTAGAAAACACAGCAGCAGCCAGCAGGCAACAAGAATAGAAAGTGGTGGTGATGGACGATTCTGTCTCTCCAAAATTGGCTTCCGATGAAGAACAACTTAAACCAACTGAAACACAGGCATCCGAAAGAAGGTTCGTTCAGCAGAGGAAGACGAAGATCCCCCACTTTCTTTTTATTACAGTTCTGAAATGACACTTCTATGTTTTGTCATGTTTGTTATTATCAGGAAGGTGGTTGAAAAGATTGTGGTTACGGTGAAGGTCGGGGAAATCAGTGGGAAGCTGAAGAACGATGGTCCGCCTTCGGATTTATGGTCGTGGAGGAAATATGGGCAAAAGCCCATCAAAGGATCTCCTTATCCCAGGTATTGTTCTCTTGTTCTTTGTGTTCTTCCATCCATGTTTGTTTTCTATGATTCTTCGGCATTTTTAGACTTTTAGGTTTTGTATACGCAGAGGGTATTACAGATGTAGCACATCAAAAGGTTGTTCGGCCAAAAAGCACGTAGAAAGATGCAAAACAGATGCTTCCATGCTTATCATCACTTACACCTCTAGCCATAACCATCCAGGCCCCGATCTCGACTCTGCCGACATAAAACAGTCGTCGAAAGAACCCCAGAGCAACCTTAGCGACGATGATAAGCAAGAGCAGGTGCTGGAGGGAAGCAAAACCAGCAGTGATGAAGAGGCAAGTGAAGATCATTTCCACTATTTACAGTCCCCGTTAAATGTTATCATTAGCCATGAAGATTGTTTCATCGGGACAGTAGAGAAAACCCATGACTCGTTGGGGTTTCTGTTGGATGAAGAGCCACTGTGTTGCCCTCATATAACTCCATCCTCGACGGTGAAATCAGATGAAAATGATTTCTTCGATGAGCTTGAAGAGCTGTACCCGTATCTTCAGCTTTCACAAGTTTCATGAAGGAATCTGTGTTATTCTCTTCTTGATCCATATGTGTTTCTCGGTCGTAGAAGAATGTAATTGAAATGTTCATACTGAAAGTGATTATGCTTCTTCAACTACTAATGATTCTAGTTTAGCATCTTCATTCAGAAATTGGGAAAGATGGATTACTACAAAATCAAAAACAAAACAAAGAATCATGTTTTGACAAACAGGAAAATTATCAAAACCAAGGGATAGAGACAACCACACACGCGACTATAGAGAGAGAGAGGGTCTCTTTGATTGGGTGTGTCTATTTTGGTTGGGTGGTGGTAGGTTTGAATTAATGAAGACACGATGTACACGCTAGACTGCTTTACTTGAGATATTTTCTTTCTTTTATCTTTGTTTCCATTGGTTTCTGCTAACTTGGAGGTTGGATTCCATTTCCCAAAAGAAAGGGAATTAGGGTTTTGAGAGGTTAGGTAAGCAACAAGATAGGAAAATGGGGAAATTAAAATAATAATAGGGTTTAAAAAATATTACCCTAATAATAAAAGATTAAAAATAACAGTATTCTTTAGACCTCGTCACCTTTAGATGACAACATAAATAACAAATCATTAAAATAATAAAAATATTTTTAATTCAATTCAATGACTTACCACACAATTATTATCCAAAAGTGACGAGGTTTAAAAACAATATCCATTTTAACTGATTCCTCAAATATTTAAAAAAAATCATTACCCTAATATTTTTCAAACCCTATTATTATCCTAATTTCCCCTAGAAAATTAGTCTCCAAAATACAAATGCCACGTGTTGATATTTTTACTAAAATATGAGAGAACATTAGAGTGGTAAGCTCAGGTTTGAGAGATTCGGATAAGATTTCGGAATCTGTTTTCCTGGAAAGTGCTTTTTTGGATAATTTGGTGGATTTTTGAGTCAGTCTTGAGTGCTTGTTTTAGCCCTAGTAACACACCTGGTCATGTAGTATTGGTGGATGGAGTCATGTTCAGGCTGTCAAAGGAAAGAACAATAGACTTCCTTGGTCCATCACTGTCCGTATGGCAACCTGTTTCATGTCATCTTTATCTTCTATCTATTGCCTTGTGTCAGCAGCAGTGATTTCATTTTGGGATATAATAGCACACCAAGATTGTTCCTCCATCTCTATGCATGAGCTTTAATTGCCAGAAATAAACTTTTCATCACCTTATTGCAGCAAAAAGGCAGAATTCATATTCCCTGTTTAAAATTGTTGAAATTTTTAGCATCAAAATCCAGATTTTTTTTACCAGAATATCATCATTGTTCAATACTCAATGAGTCACTTAAGTGACCATCATTTCATTTCTACAGTATAGCCAAACCATTGAGACCAAAAATACCTAAAGCACATTACGCGCAATGGCTATTCAGTACCATCAGCAGTCGAAGGTAGTGGCTGGAGAGCTTTCAAAGGATTCATGATAACACCATCAATAAGTCCATATTCCTTTGCTTCTTTTGCGCTCATGAAGAAATCACGGTCCGTATCCTGGTTGATCTTCTCCAAACTTTGACCAGTGTGGTAAGCGAGATAGCCGTTTAAATTTGCCTTATGATGCAGCATTTCATTTGCCTGAGAAATCATGCATACCAGTCAGGGTACTGTACAACAACCGGTACAGAATTGAAGCTAATACTAAACAGTTTTCTTAAAAATAAGTCAAAACTGCTTATATTTGGCCATGAAGGTATTCCATGCTGCACTTTTTTTGAACTTTTCTGCTCCTCCCCCTTTCCTAACGAGTTTAAACAACATGAAGTTTGCGGAAAAAAAAAAAGGATACCTGGATATCTATATCAGTTTGACCTCCTTGAGCTCCACCAAGAGGCTGATGTATCATTATCCTTGAATTAGGTAAACTGTATCGTTTTCCTGGAGGTGTCGAGAAAACAAAGGGATTAGCACACATTGTAGTCGTAGAATGGGGGAACTATTCTGAACAGAGCTATGACTGTACAAACCACAAGCATTATATACCTTTGGTTCCAGCGCTAAGCAGAAAAGCTCCCATACTGTTCATTTAAGAACAAAATATATCCCATTAGTAATACCAAAGAATTGCATCTACATGCAAATAGAAAATCTTACTCTCAATTACATCAACAGATTTGTAGTTTCTAAAAATCTATGACTGGGCTCCTCCAATAAGCCATTAAGCACGATATTTTTGTGATATTAACGAACTACAGTCAGCTATAGTCCAGTACTAACAAGCATTTAGGAAGGGTTACATAAAGCAGACAATATTATTAGTTCACCAGAGGGAACAAGAATTTAGAACTTAATTTGCCAGAGGTACAAATCACTAGAAGAGCAATCTAAAAGTTGCAATCCTTTTAAGTTTTTCTAACAAGGGTAGTTTTTTTCTGCAAAAAGGGCACTCAGTTCAAAACCACTCCACCCTCCAATTCCTTCACCCATTATTACCGCCCTCATACTGATGGCTATTGCTTTTCACTTCACTCATCTTGTGCCAAAGAACCAGTTTCTGCCCCATTCCCCACTGCCCATAAAATCTGTTATCATGCATTGTGAGGTATGATTGAAACCAAGAGCCAGTCATATAGCAAAATGCAGCCATACAAGCTACTATGAACAGACATACATGCCAGAATTAGGCCTTAGCCTACAACATTCTGGCAATTGGGACACCAGACAAACACGCATAACCTTTTCCCAAAAGGTGGGAGCAAACTAAATTTGGATTTGAAATACAAAGCTTAGGCATCAAGCAGGGAGACGTGAAAAATAAACCCATATCAAACAGATCACATATTTATGACAATGCCCCTTCTATCTCAAACAAATCGGACAATTGCAAACCAATTTGGCCATATATATATTACACATATTAAGAAATATTCTATGCAAGGATCGAATATGAAGTAGAATGAACCAGACAATGTGATTTCAGTTACAAAGTTAAGATGAATATCCTTAATTAATAGACAAAGCAGCTATAGTTGCAGAATATCATTTCCTAATGTTCTGTGCTGAGAGGTGAAAATAATTGCATAATAAACAGAAACGAGTACTTCAATAAATTTATACCTAGCAGCAAGTCCAACACACACAGTCGAGACATCAGGTCGGATATGCCTCATAGTGTCAAATATTGCCATACCTAAGAGAAATAAATCAAGTCAAAAAAATGCCCATTGCTTGCTATTTGAAACACACTAGTGAGATCACAAATTCATTACTCATATGATAGGTACATTACCAGCTGTAACTGACCCTCCAGGGGAATTGACATACATGACAATATCCTGTTGACAAGATGAACAAATGTTCTAGTATTAAATACCATTCATAACTGGAATTCAAGCCTATGTGTTTCATTAATGAAAACCAATCTAATTGTGAGCAAATGAGAAACAGAAAGCATGGAACCAACCAGACCTTCTCAGGATCAACAGCATCAAGATAGAGAAGCTGAGCTACAATAATGTTTGCCATGTCATCATCAACAGCTCCTCCACAGCGGATGATTCTCTAACAATCGAACAAACAACCAATATAAGAAACTGATGAGAGAGAGAGAAACAAAGTCTCAAGAAACCAAACAAAAAGAGGACCAAATCATATCCGTACATATTGAAAAAGCTGGGTAATAACACTCTGAAATCGCTCTTGCACCATTGGAGGGGGACCCTGCCCTTGTGCATATGCAGGGAAGTAAGGTGACGATGGGACTTGCAAATCATCCCTGCATATATCTCATTATAACAACTCTAATCTGTTATCAACAATTATTATTACAAGAGCAAAGGGTCGTATTCCCATACGAGTTTCTTCTACCTTATTGACCAAATTCCCTGTCGCGAGCTTGACTCCGGGGCCCAAAACTCTCCTGTGTAAACAGCCTTTGGCTGAGAACTCCTCACATTCTTTTGATTACCAATTAGCTTCTTCAGTTTCCTGAAATTGTACTCCTCAAACATTAGGCAAATACGTGAAATGTAAAAAACAAAACACCAAAGAATAAAATCCATTTTGCACCCCTCCTAAAGAAGCAAACATGGGTTTTAATTAAGGTTGGAAAACAACAAATCTACCTCCAAGATTGTAGAACGTCGAATTAGACGTTTAATTTAAAAAAAGACTCAATCTTTAACAATCTACAACGTTTTCCTAGTTTGGGTTTAAGAAATAAGAAAAGAAAATACCTGGGACGAAGGGGATGGAAAGGAAGAGATGGGTTATGAGAGTCAAGATTGGTGCTGGAGTTTGAAGAGAAGGTCGTGGAAATCAACCGAAGAGACGATGCCGAAGTCGAAATGCACGCGTGTGCCATTGTACGACCTTGGAAATGGCGAGGTGAGACTCGGGAACGATAAGAGAAGTGTGTAGCTCTGCGTAGAAGTGTAGTGGAACAAGAAACTAGTTTTTAGTTAAACAGCGACTTCCTAATATCTTTTCCCCAGAAACAACGAATCCTCTTCTTTGACCCGAATTTCTATTGCGGACGGGTTACGACCCTGAAGCAGATGGTAGATAGATTCTCTGTTATCGTTCAGGGGAAAAAGCCCGGCCCATTAACTTGAATGTTTGGATAGTTAAATATAGGGTAAAATATACTTATAGGTCACTTAGTTATATGTTTCATAACAAACATGTCACTCATTTTGTAAAAGTAACATTTGAGTCACTAAATTTAAATTTTGTGATAAATAACCACTTTTTCATTAAAATTAAAATATGATAGAATAACAATTTTAGTCCTCAAACTTATGAATTCTATTAAGTCCTTAAACTTATGCATTATATTAATTTAATCCTCAAACTTATGGATTCTTAATTTCTTATCATGCTCAGGCAGTCCTCTCTCTTTTCTGTTAAATATTCAGTTTAGTTTCAAATCTATACATACAGAATGTACTGTTTCTGCATTTTTAGTTCTTCACTATCTTTCCATCTTCATGTGTTCTTATTTGAGGAGAATCTATAGTTTGTTGACAGTCGATAATTGCCTTGAAATCTATCGAAAAAGTAGGTCCAATTAGTGCAGTAAACAACCAGAACCATTCTATGATACTAAGTACATAGCAAACAAGAAGCAATGGGATCAATAAGAAAGGAAGAATAAAATTATGACTGTTGCTGTTTCGTGTATACTGTTTATCTGAAATGCTGGTTAACTAGCTTAATAGATTGTAGAAACAGAAGCAATGGAATGATGGAAACCATTTTACATACATTAACGATTCGAGCATTGAGAGCTTGACGAGTGGCGGCATCAAACAGTTGGTTGGAAACCTGAATCAAGATGCTATGCCTTCGGACATTTCACCACATCAACATTCTTTTGAATATCTCTTCGTTTATTAGCAATTGGGCATACATCCAGGCAGGGTTGTTTTAGGGTGTCATCATTCTTTGGCGAAGGTGGTCTGACACCAAATTTGAACTGCCATAACAAAGTCAATACAACTTAGCAAGGGGAATCAATGATCGGTAAGACAACAGGCTTGCTATACCGCTCGCAACCAGCAATTGCAGTGATAACAAGGATACAACAGTGCATAATTAGATGTCTTTTTTCTAGTTAGCTAGTTCTGTTTCTAGTTCTTCGGGAGAAAGGATACTTGCTAATGGTAAACTAATGAAATTGAATGGTTCAAATTATATGTTGGTTGGCTCGATCTGTTTTCCCCGACAAATCTTACCTGACAGCTATAATCACTGAAGTTGGGCTCCATCACCAAAGGAACCCCCATCCCCATGTAATCCTTGAAGAAACTCTGCAAAAAAGAACAGATTACAAGAACTCTCAAGTCAAAGCCTCCTTAAATTGCAGGTAGGCCAAACAACTTCCTGCCTAAAAATACGAACCTGTGTCGGAAGCTTACAAGTATTGATACAAACTCCTACACACTTTCCTCTAAGTACTTGTATCTCCCTACAAAAACCTGCAAGAAATCGAAGCAGTCAATTCATGAAAAGATAAAACTCATTTTACCGATAATTGTCATCTTCATCTTGAACCAGAATTTACCCCGCAATTGCAAGAGGTCCCATCAGGAAGATCCACAGAATTAACCTTGCATACGCCCATAAGCCATTGACAAGTAAACAGTCACCCTTGCTTAACAAAAAACACAATTAAAAGAAAGTTTGTCTAAGTTAACCACGTATCTAATATACCAAATACCATTTAAAACCATGTTATGAAGATTCAACTCACCAACCATCATTGCAGCGACCTTCCCTGCACCAATGGGAGCTATAAGGATTTTGTAAAGCTCTAACAAAAATGGCGGAAAGGGACAATTATTAGGGAAAATCTTCGGTGTTGCAGTAAAGATTTGGAGTGATGACCGGAAAGGGACAATTATTAGGGAACCCTTTTCGATTTGCCTTAAATAAATTGAGATCACATGATAAACAAGTTTTTAATAATTTTTCCAGAGCCAGAGGCTTCATTTTCATCTAACTTGCCGACACATTTTGTTTCCCTGTTTTATGTCTTATGCAGGCATTTTAAATTGGAGATAGAAACAGATTTAAAAAAACTTGTATCATAAATAAATAAATAAATTATACATTATTTAAATATATTTTAAATATTTATTTTAACTAAAAAATAATTATTTTAATAAAAAATAATTAATATACGTTTCATTAAGGATGAGTCTACAACGGACGTCGAATATCGCTAAACATCGTTACTGTTGAACACCATTGACATTATTAAATTAATTTATAAATAATAAAAATCTAAAAAATTAATCATATAATTATTAATTATTTATCATTTTTTTTATTAATTACATATTAAGTTCTTTAGATTTTAAATTTTTATTAATTAATTTAATAGTGTTCTACAATATTTAACTTTAATGGTGTTCATCAGTGTTCAACACCCGTTATAGAATTTTTCTTTCACTAAACTTTTAACTATCGAGAAGCGATTCAAACGCGCATTTAGACGTTTAATTCAACTGCAAGCAAATATTTCGAAAAAAACTGAAATTTTCAAGGTCGTTCTCTTCCAAACTGCTAAATGAAGCCATGACAAAAAGCAAGTCATACGTCGTCGTTTCGGGTGGATTCTGGTTCTTGTTTTTCGATATTAACTGAAACCTCTCCTAAAATGGCAAAAATCAACTCTATTTTATACCCTAAACCTTGCAGACAATTGTGTAAGGAAATGGTGTCACTCTCAGAAATTACAAGCACCTTACTCAACTTCTCTATTGGAGCTGGGCATGTAAATTACATCTCATCCAGTTTTATTATACTTGAGTGTCCACCAGTACCACATCAAAAGAGACTCAGAAACAGATGCCCTCCAAACAAACAAAAAAAGGAAAAATGCTAGAAGGTTAGATATGGTAAAGAAAAAGGATAGCCAAAAGTCGAACCAGAGGAATAACAAGGAGCTTGACCCAAAAACCTTGACTTCAAGTAAATAACAGTACCGGGACCGATGAAATATGAAGCTCAAAAATGGAATGCACCATATATTCTTCTAAACCATTTTAATGATGCAGCTGAAACTTTGTTTGGATAACAGAACATACAGTGTGGAATATTTATTTCCTGATTTTTGATTTTAGATGCTTTGTTTCAGAGTCACGTTGCGGATCTCTATAGAAGATTTTGGTCGATAATGTTCATCGGTGTCCACCTCTTCAATTTCCTGGGCATAAAAAAAACACATTCAGAATAATTTTTAACTGATAAACCACCCGGAACATTCTAAATGTGTCCAACCATGAGTAATGGTAACCAACTTCAGAAGAAAAAAAAATGTTGTCAAGGGCACGAGGCACATTCTAGGTGCTTAAACTATTACCATTGCCTCAGGTGCTAGGAGCAAAAAAGGCACTAGCCTGAGTAAAGTAAAGAGCAATATGTATATGTGTGAGTTTTTGTAATATATATAGGTATATACCACTTAAGGCATACTATAAACTCTAAAGTGGAGTCTAGTCTATCTAAAAATGCAAATTTTTATTGGTCAACTTGCATGATTTCTTTATGGTCAATGTTTGTTGTTGAATGCTCAAATATTACAAAGTATCGAGCTTGGTATTATCCTTTTCTTGCTAGTAGAGATATATCAATTGAAAGAAAAAAGTGAATAAAAGATATTAAAGACAAATTCAACCAGGTGGGCTTTTTTTATGCCCAGGCGTGCGCCTTGACAACATTGGGAAAAAATGGTAAGCATAAACACTTGAATGGAAATAAACAAAAGTTTGCTTCTTACCTGAACAATGTCTTCTCCCTTAGTGACCTTCCCAAAGACGATAAGCTTTTCATTTAGATCTGGGATTGGTGCAGTTGTAATGAAAAGCTCAAATCCTTTATCATCATGCTTTGCCTTAGAAGTTCCAAGCATGAATGCTTCATGCTTCAAACTGGTTGAGGATCAGATAATGCGAGTTATACAACAAAAAGCATGTACTGCCTAGACTTCTCTAGGCAGGTAAATCAGTGAAGTAGAAAGGAGAGGACAATAAGAGTGATTGAGTTTAATCAATGTACACTAACCTTGTATCGAGTTGGTTGTACTGCTTTCCTTTCAAAGTCCAGTCCTCTGCAGCTCCTAATTTATCACTATCACCAGCCTGAATCACATAGTGCTTTATCACATGGCGAAAAAGCATTCCATTGAAGCGTGCTCTCTGACTGCATATCAATCGAATTCATGATAAGTGAGGATGACAGGACACAGGTTTTCCTTTGCACCAGTTAACTAAGTTCAGTTGTGCACCATATTCAACAGGAGGCAAGAGAAAATAATTTTAAAAATAAAAAGAAGAGACATTCGGGCACTGCACTTTCTAGAGGTGTTAGCCAGCCTGCCTATTCCATGATTAAATAAACCTTGCATTTTGCACATCTCACCTACATCAGCTACTTGAAAGCACAAAAGAAATTGATCTGTTTTATTACCAATAAATGCCAGATAAGACGATAAAATGTGGCTAAACATGATTTAGCGCTGAACCTAAACTAGATGGAGCCCACATCAATTCTATTAAACGTTTTGCCAATTTAAACCAAACTCTGAACATGACTCTCTAAGAAATAAAACTATAGTGATAAATTCCATGCCTTCTTGATAGGTAGATAGAAATGATGCAGAATGCTCAACAAACAAAATCAACACCACAGATGGAAATTCTGCAAGATTACAGCCTATAATTCAGCAATGAAACTGAAATTTGATTTAGAAAAACAATTTGAAACTACTCCTGATTCTTTCAAAGCACGAACTGTTCAGCTCTAACTACAACATTTTTTCCAGTACAAATATCAATCATAAGGAATTTTATGATAGTTCTAGATAAATAAAATCCACTCTTTTAAGCAAAAAATAACAGACTCCAGTGCTTACCATAAATCAAGGAATTGATCAACAACTTCAGGAGAACTGTCCTTGAAGAGCTCCACTGTTATAGAGCCTTTAGTGGTATCTAAAATCTTAATTATAAGGAGGGGGAAACAGAGTTAAGTCAATGGATAAAAGTCATTTTAAGTAAGTGTTCAATGTAAAAGCCTAAAAGGTAAGATAAGATAAAGTAATAAATGAACATATCAACTAAATTTGATTCATTAACGGAAGTATCTGTCAAGATTGTAAGATACAATTGAAAAAAAAGTCAAAGGAATACCATATCAAGATGTCTTATTGAGAGATATGCTAATGAAATATGTTTTCTTAATAGGCGATGAAACCAAGAACATGAGAAAAGAATTTCTTTTGTAATGTCTTTTAATGAAGTCATGTATGTAATAGACAAGTGCCTGCAAGGTTAAGAAAAACTTACACGCAGAAAGCTGGTTAAATAGACAAAGGATA
Source organism: Abelmoschus esculentus (assembly GCA_035048815.1). Classification (NCBI taxonomy): domain Eukaryota; kingdom Viridiplantae; phylum Streptophyta; class Magnoliopsida; order Malvales; family Malvaceae; genus Abelmoschus; species Abelmoschus esculentus. The sequence continues at coordinate 14,596,017 of JAUCBN010000031.1, forward strand.
TTTGCATTGGATATAAAACCACATTATAAGTTAATCATCTAGGGTCAAAATTGTTTCCCAGAACCAGGCACAGCACATTCCAGGCAGTATTACAAAAAAAGTACACATTCACACAGGCATAGTATACTAACTAGGGAAGAGCATAGCAAGTAAAGGAACCTACAGCATATCCTGGGAGATCAGATTTCTTGGAACCCATGAAAGAGTTGTCCCCCTACCAAATAAGGTGACCACGGTCATTAGAGAGGACATAAAGTTAGAAACAATTATAACAAAAATGTAAAATGTCTTATTATGGAATGCCTCATAACTAAGGATGCATGTGCATACAAGAACAGAGAAAAATTGCCTTCAAATGTCCTGAGAGGATGATACATTGATGCTAGGGAGTTGAGAGTTCTATAGATGAAACAAAGACTAAGAAAAAATATGAGCCCGTGAGGATCATGAAAGCCATTTTAGAATGAATAGGTAAGATTCTCAAATAGAGTACCTCGAAAACTGATTGCTTGTTCTCTATATGAATTATTGACCTAAAAAAAGAAAATGGGTCAAATTTCAGTGAGCAATACTGATATCGTATTAAATACTTAAAAATCAGACTAATAAATATTATCCATAATTTATTTTCTACAAGCAATTTCATTTCTAAATGTACTGCTCTATAATTAGCAAGTCATGCAGTAAATTACATGAATCAACAAAGCGTGTACATATTTGAGCGAACCTTTGAGTCCAATGTCTATAGGAAGCATAGACAAAAAACACAATCAAAACAACAATCAAAGTCGACATTATAATTGTTGTAAGACTTATTCGAGATGGCCCTTTCTTCCTTTTGCTTTGTTGTAACAGAGCTTGTGGTTTGATTCTCGCCATCACCTTCAGACTTCAGTTCCAACAATAAAACACTGAATTTAGAAACAAAAACTCCTGTCAAATCCTAGATCAAATAAACTCATCACTAGCCATGAAGCAGTAAATAAACCATGATTTTTCTTAGTTAAAGATATGTTCATTGTACAAAAAAACACATCACGGATATGAGTGTAAGACATGATCTCCCAAATAAATAAAAAAGCTTAGAACAAAATGAGTATATACCCGTGACACTCATCCTGCAGTCCGCATAACACAGATTATAACAACTTTTATTGCTCTACTTGACAGATTTGGAACAACGGATATAATCTATAAGAGGTACCTAATTGTTAAGCTTAAATTCTAGACAAGAAAAAACAGACCAAGGCTACAAGAATTTTCCAAATTTTACAGTATCAAGGATACAGGCTGAAGTTGAACATCGTAAGATCTAAGAGATGCAAATTGAAACAAACGAAAAGGAAGAAAAAAAAATAGAAAGGATGACTCCTTACTTGAATTTTTCATCCAGATGGAAATAAAAACCCTAGAAAAGAGAATTCTCTATGAAAAAAAGCAGAAATTGGAGGAAAACAGTTATGAAACCATCAAAGTTCGAATCGGTTAATTTCAAATCGATCGATCGAGAGAAGAATAAATACCTGTGATTTAGCGTTATTCTCTTCGCCAGCGAGTGAGAAATGAGGAAGAATATGGGAGTTTTTTTTCCTGTTTTTTTGAGTTGATCTCCTTCGTGTAAGCACAGGGCGTATCCAGCTACAACGCTTTACGATTCTTCCAGTTCCAGTATTCTAATTTCAATTTAGAAACTTTCTGGTTACAGCAGCCAGCCGGCCACCCACTTAATAACGACAAAATTATTGCACTTAGGTCCAGATATTTGGAGTTCTTGGACTTGGGCCGTTCCTACTTTCTATTAAAGAACTTGCTATCCAAAGTTTTTTAGATAACTTTGCTCATTTAAAAAAAAAAATCAATAGGACTTCCGTAGAATTAGTTTTTTTTTTTTAATCAAAGATAGAAAAAATTATATCATGAATCGTTTTCGTTACGTTATTTATGAGACCAATCAATTAAATGTATCTATTTTATTTTTTATTAAATGAATCTTTACTTAGGTTAAGTGAAGATTCACTTGATAAAAAATATGAGATGATAAAATTAATTAAATGAATTTATTTGATTGGTTGGTCTCATAAATGACGTAAAATAACTCACCCATGATATAATTTCTTATTTTTCATGTAATTATATAAAAAATAAAATATTTTATCTAAAAGATTAACATAAAAAATATAATTATGTATCGATAAAAAATCATAAAAGTTATAAATTATAAAATACACATATTAATAAATGAAAATTAATTAAAACTATAATTTGACTTAAAAATAGGGATCACAATAGGGTGGGGCAAGTCGGACTGGGTTTTTGACCCCGATCCCGCCCCGATTTAGTAACCTCTAAATCCGATTTCGACTCGGGTTAAAATATTAATTTATTTGTTCTGTCTCACTCCGATACATTATTTTTAAACACGACCTTGACCTTGACCCGACCCGATCAAAAAAATTAAAAAAATCAATCTTTGTCAACGATAAAAATTAGATTCGATCAATCATTCATCACAATCATAAATTATAGTTTTTAAGTAACTTTAAATCTATGTAAAAAATAAAATAAAATACAATTTAAATTACTCACATGTGAAATTACATATTTAAAAGAAGAAAAAAACTTGAATCATCGACTGACAGAATAGTATGTATTAAAACTTGAACAACATTTAATAATTTTTTATCATAAGAACAAACCTCAAAAAGTATAAAAATTACTTAAAACTCATAAAAATATTTATATATAATGATATTTTTTATAAATATAATAAAAAATATAATAAATAAATAAAAATATATCGGGGCGGGGCGGGGATTTCAAGCTAATACCCAACCCGACCCAACTTAATGATTTCTAAGCCCGCCCCGATCTCCGAAATTTAAAGAGAAAAAATTGATCGGGTTAAATCAGAGCACACCGAATCGGGTCAGGGACGAGTATTTTTATCATCCCTACTTAAAAGAACATTTTAAAATGTAAAAATTCTAAATTCTAGTTTTGTATTTGAGTTAAAAAAAAAAACATTTATCAAATTTTGTTAGAACTATAAATATAATGGATATGAAATTTCACTCAAAATTTATCATGATAAATCATAAAAGTAAAAATTAGATACAAAAGTTTATTTGAATCCATGTGTAAATTATTTTTTTTAATTTTAATAATAAAAGTTTCATTCTTTTGTTATTGATCTTGAAAATAAATTTTCTTTCGCTGTAAAACCCTTTGTCAGATGTAAGTTTTGTTCAACAATTATATTATAAAAAATGCATATACTTATTTGCAAATTAGTGTGAATGGTAATATTCGTAGAAGGTTAGATATGAATGTAATGCAAGAACGAAAATAAAATTTTATGTTAAGAGACAAATTTATAAATTTTAAGAGATAAAAGTAAATTTTTAGTATAATTTTTTATAGCGTTGTAAATGAACCGAACGAACACGAATGAGGGTGTATTCATGTTCGTTCGTTTAACTTTAATTGAACAAATGAACGAACACAAATTTTTTTATTCATTAACTCGGTTTTGTTTTGGTTCGATCCATTAACTCGTTTTAACAGAACAATGAACAACCCTAACCTATAATAAGGAAGTTTTTAAGGAGTCATAAAATAAGATTTTTCAACTTGTGTAATTCAAAATTTTTTGACTCAACTTACTTGATTTAATGCTCACCCTTAGATATATATATATATATAAATAAATTTAAACGAACATAAACAAATAAATTACCGCATAAACCGATAATCTTTCTTTTTCATCTCACTTTATTTTCATCATTTTTTTTTTATCTTTTCCTTCAAGTTGTTATCTGTCAATATCTTTCTTTCCCTTTCCCAGTTGAATTCCAGAATTTAAATTTATAATTGGAGAATAAAAGGAGAAAAAGATTGTTGTTGTTGCTTATTCAAGCCTGCCTGCTGAGTTATAGAGGCAGCAACTCTATGAAATTTCAAGGTAATATTGTTAGATTTGACTAGTTTTATACGATACATATTGGTAGATTTGGGAATTATTCCAGGATTTGATTTTGAATGTTAGTTTGGAAGAAAGCAACTTGAACCAAACTATTAGTAATAGGAAGGAATGGAATATTGATTAGACTTTCCTAGTATTTGTATCCAGAAAAACACTATTCTTTCAATGCAAATGAGGTACACGATCTTGTTGAAAATCTTTGATATCTTGTTTTATATGCTTCTGAATTTCCTTTTTCATCTTGATTGAAAAAAAAAAATACATCTTTGAAAGCTGGCACAAGTTCAAGAAGTTGCCTTCACTGGTTTTAGCTGTGTAACTCCTCAATATCTTGTTGACCAGCATCCGTAAATACTCTGCCACGAAATCATCGAAAATTTATGTGTCATGGCCTTGGGTGAAAATTCTGAATTAAAAGATGAAGGAGGCAGGAATGAGTTACAAAACGACACCACTTTGTCAAGGAATGCAAAACTCACCGTTTCATTAAGTCCAAATACACTGATGGATATCCAAGAGAAGAATCCGGTAGATCCGACCACACAAGAAGACACTTAACCAACTTTGGCTGCTACCAGGAGTTTGTTATTCGGTTAAGAAGGGAGCCAGCTATCCAATTTAAATTCTTGCATTTTTCTTAATGTTTATTTTCCAGTTTGTTGGTAGATAAAACAGGAACGTTGCAAGGAGCAGTTTTTATGCTGAAAATTAATGAAAATTTTTCTACTTTCTATTCCTCTCAATTCTTCTTCTCAATTTCTTAAATCTTTTCTACATTTTATTTCCTGTTCGTGACAAATTGGTATCAGGAGCTCGGTTCTTTAAGATCCACACGCTGGGGAGGCCAAAGAAACAACAATCCATGGCTGATAATGTGGAAATGGCAGAACTGCAAAGGCAAATGAAAGAGATGCAGGTAGATCTAGAGGCTTTAAAGGATGATTCAAAACCACCTAAGTGGTGGGAAAGGCAAGAGAAAAGACTGAGTACACTAGAATCTTACATGGCCGAAAACAAAGATACTATGGCTAAGATACTTGCGGTTGTGACAAAGAATGTGACTGACAGCACACCCTCCAGCCCTGTAAACTCCTTACCTGAAGTGGAACAGGTGAACCCCATTTTCTACAAGGAGAAAGAAGGAAAAAAGCCGGTACAAGTCACAGTCATCAAGGAGAAAGAAAGGTTTTCTTATCAGCCTAATGAACCTGGTATTTTGACAAATCCTACTCTAGCTCCAGGGACACAGAAACTAGAAAAGGAGATAGGAGGATCTAGTAATGTAAATATGGCAGGGGAAGATGAAGTGGTGACTAAAGTATTTCCACAGCAAAATCAACTTAATAGTTCTGGTTCTTTTATGCCAAAACCAAGGGTAGAACTGCAAGCTTTTGAATGGAAAAATCCAAGAGGATGAATTAAGAAATGTGACAAGTATTTCAGATTGTTTGCTATTCCTGAAGAACATAAGTTAGATATGGCAACTATGTATTTGGCAGGGCAATCACAAATCTGGTTTGACAGTTATATTATGCACAAACACAGAGTCACATGGCATGAATTCACAGCAGACCTTTGTCACAGGTTTTGTGACAAAACTTATGTTGATGCTGTAGAGGAATTCTTGAGACTGACTCAGAAATCTTCAGTGGATGAATACCAGAATAAGTTTGAAGAGTTACAACCTTTTGTGTTGTTACAAAATCCAGAGCTGAGAGAAGAATATTTCATCTCCAGTTTTGTGAGTGGTCTGAAAGAAGAAGTTAAGCACATGGTTAGAGTACATGAGCCCAGAACTTTAGCTAGTGCTTATAAACTGGCCAAATTGCATGAGTTATCCTTAGAAGTAGAGGCAAAAAGGTTCAAGTATCAGCCAAGAACAGTGATGGGGCAACAATTGAATTCCACTCCAAAACAACAACTCAGTTAGGTTAACAAGACTGTTCAACCAGGTGCAACAAAACAAACATTACTAGAGTATAGAAGAGTTAACAATCTGTGCTTCAGATGTGGAGAAAAGTTCAGTCCTGGTCATCAGTGCAAACCAAGACAACTTAACTTAATGGAAGAAGAGGAAGAGGATGATCCAGAAAAAGCTAAACTGGACTTGAGCAATGAAGAATCAATGGAATGCAAAGAAAAAGAAGCAACAGAAAGGGATTTAGAGATATCTATCAATGCTTTAACTGGATGTGTGGGCATAACACACTGAGAATACAGGGGATGATCAAAGGGAGACCCTTGAGCATTCTCATTGATAGTGAAAGCACCCATAGCTTTGTGACCTCTACATGGGCTAAAGAAGGAATGGAAGTTGTACATACTCAACCTTTGGTCATCACAGTAGCCAATGGTGAGAAATTATTCAGCTCAGCTAGGAGTAATCAGTTTAAATGAAGCATGCAAGGATATCAATTCAACCATGATTTTAGAGTGCTTCAAATGGGAGGTAGTGATATGGTTCTCGGGGTAGATTGGATGAGAAAGTATAGTCCCATTTTGATGGATTTGAAAGCTATGACCATCAGTTTTGACAAAGGAGGTGAGAAAGTGATAATTCAAGGTGGACAAAGAAGAACTGAGATCAAGGAAATTTTTGGAGGAAAGCTACAAAAATTAGCAGAAAAGGACCCTGAACTTATGGGAGAAATTTACCTTCTGAGTGTTGAAGCTGTGGACAGTACAGTACCAATAGAAATACAACCCCTACTGCTGGAATATAAGGAAGTTTTCAGGGAGCCTACTGGATTACCACCTGAGAGGAGTCAAGACCATGCCATTGTGTTGAAGCCTGAGTCACAACCAGTAAACATAAGGCCCTACAGATTCACTCATTACCAGAAGGAAGAAGTAGAAAAACAGGTGTCAAAAATGTTGTCTGCATCCATAATACAGACCAGCAAAAGCCCTTTTGCTTCACCATGTCTACTGGTGAAAAAGAAAGATGGATCTTGGAGGTTTTGTGTAGACTATAGGAAATTAAATGAGTCCACAGTAAAAAAATTAAATTTCTTATACCAATGGTGGAGGATTTGTTGGATGAATTAGCTGGAGCAGCTTATTTCTCTAAGCTGGACTTGAGATCAGGCTATTGGCAAGTCAGGGTCAAGAAGGAGGATGTTTACAAGACTGCATTTAGGACTCACCATGGACATTTCAAGTTTAAAGTCATGCCCTTTGGACTCACCAATACACCAGCTACCTTTCAATCATTGATGAATGAAGTTTTTGGACCATATCTAAGAAAGTTTGTATTAGTTTTTTTGATGACATACTCATTTATAGTTCTCATTTACAGGCATACTTGGAACACTTGAGGACTGTTTTGGAGGTCTTGAAACAGAATAAGCTTTTTGCTAAAAGAAGTAAGTGCTACTTTGGGCAGACTCAAGTTGAATATTTGGGGCACATCATTTCAGGAAAAGGGGTATCAACAGATCCTGCGAAGGTGGAAGCTATAGCTGAGTGGCCCTTACCTAAAAACCTTAAGGCCTTAAGAGTTTTTTTAGGCTTGACAGGGTACTATAGAAGATTCATTAGAGGTTATGGTGAAATCAGTAAGCCTTTGACTAGCATGCTCAAGAAAGAAGGATTTCAGTGGACTAAAGAATCAATTCAAGCTTTTGAAAAATTGAAGAGGGCCATGTGTGAAGCTCTTGTACTAGCCTTACCAGATTTTAACAAAACTTTTTGTTTAGAAACAGATGCGAGCTTGAAGGGAGTAGGGGCTGTGCTATCACAAGAAGGAATGTCATTAGCATATTTAAGTAAAGCTCTTGGGCCAAAACATATGGATTCATCCATATATGAAAAAGAGTATTTGGCAATTATATTGGCCATCTTTAAATGGAGGCACTATTTGGAAGGGGGATCATTTATAATCAAAACTGATCACGAGCCCTTAAAACATCTTTTGGAGCAAAAATTGACCACCACCATTCAAAAGAGATGGTTGACTAAACTGTTGGGGTTGGATTATAAAATTCTGTACAGGAAAGGGAAGACCAACAAAGTGGCAGATGCACTATCGAAGAAAATGGAAGAATCTGCTCAGTTGTTAGCTATGGGAGCTACCTTGATGACTCCAGGATGGGTGAGAGAGGTGGAACAAAGTTATGAAGGAGATAATTTTGCCCAAGAGAAGATTGCAGCTTTGGCCATTGATCCTTCTTCCATAACAGATTGGACTTACAGCAAAGGAGTACTGAGACACAAATCCAAGGTCTATATTGGAGAAGCAGGGTCTTTAAGAAAGAAACTCCTTTTAGTTCTACATGACTCTCCCCTTGGGGGACACTCAGGAATACAAGCTACCCTTCAAAGAGTGAATGCTACATTTTTTTTGCCTGGAATGAAAAACTATGTTAAGGATTATGTGCAGCAGTGTGAAGTGTGCCAAAGAACAAAAGTGGAACACACAGCAAAATCAGGATTGTTGCAACCCCTTCCTATACCACAACAAGCTTGGGAAATGATCACTATGGATTTTGTTGAAGGCTTACCTAACTCTCTAAGGTATAATTGCATTCTAGTGGTTGTAGACAAGTTTACTAAATATGGCCATTTCATTCCCCTGGCTCATCCTTATACTGTTACTGATGTTGCTAAGAAGTACCTAGAGCAGGTGTATAAGCTACATGGACCTCCTAAGGTGACAATTTCAGATCGAGACAAGTCTTTTACTAGTCTCTTCTGGAAAGAATTAATGAAACAATTGGGGACAACTACACTCTTTAGCACAGCCTATCATCCGGAAACAGATGGGCAGACTGAGCGTTTGAACCAGTGTTTAGAACAATATCTTAGAGGGATTTATTTCTTGAAGCCAAGTACATGGGCTAGTTAATTAGCTCAAGCTGAATGGTGGTACAATACCACTTATCATTCAGCTCTGAAAACTACTCCATTTCAGGCTTTATATGGATATCCTCCCCCATACAAGTTGGAGTACAGAAACTTCAGTACAAAGTGTGCAAGAACTGATGAAGGCAAGAGAGCAATTCAACAAAGTGCTTAAAGAATAGCTACAGAAAGCATGCAACAGAATGAAACAAATAGCTGACAAAAAGCGTACAGACCAAACATTCCAAGAAGGAGATTGGGTTTACTTAAAACTACAACCATACAAACAAACATCGATAGCACTCCGGTCCAATTTAAAGTTAGCTGCTAGATTTTATGGTCCCTATAAGGTTCTGAAAAGAATAGGGATGGTTGCTTACCAATTGGAGTTACCTGCTACAGCAAAAATCCATCCAGTCTTCCATGTCAGCTTGCTTAAGAGGAAGATAGGGCATCAAGCAGTAGCTTCAATTGATCCTCCAGAGGTGGGGAGTGATGGTCAAGAGCATGTTTATCCAGCCATGGTTCTGGATAAAAGAATTGTTAAGAAAAACAATAGAGCAGTAACTCAATTGTTGATTAAATGGTCGAATTTAGGAGATGAAAATGCTACCTGGGAGGATTATTCGGTCTTGAAATCACAGTTCCCGGATTTTGATCCTTGGGGACAAGGCTCAACTGCTGCAGGGGGTATTGTCATGGCCTTGGGTGAAAATTTTGAATTAAAAGATGAAGGAGGCGGGAATGAGTTACAAAACGACACCACTTTGTCAAGGAATGCAAAATTCACCGTTTCATTAAGTCCAAATACACTGATGGATATCCAAGAGAAGAATCCGGCAGACCCGATCACACAAGAAGACACTTAACCAACTTTGGCTGCTACCAGGAGTTTGTTATTCGGTTAAGAAGGGAGCCAACTGTCCAATTTAAATTCTTGCATTTTTCTTAATGTTTATTTTCCAGCTTGTTGATAGATAAAACAAGAACGTTGCAAGGAGCAGTTTTTATGCTGAAAATTAATGAAAAATTTTCTACTTTCTATTCCTCTCAATTCTTCTTCTCAATTTCTTAAATCTTTTCTACATTTTATTTCCTGTTCGTGACATTATGGTGCCCTTTCAAGTACACTAATCATGATGAACTGATTATGGATGAATATCTGTTGTTTTTATTGAAGTAGTCAAGGGGATTGAAAATTTCTGGTTCCCTGGCCTTTCTAGTGTCCTTTGGATGAACATTGATTGGTTGTACTTTTGACTGCAACTGAGGGGAAGGATATAGGAATGGAGCGAACAAGCTTCAATGAAGTGGGACTAGGGATTCAAAACTAAACCCTGAACAGAAACCAGTACTTGCAGTATGGTGAATATCAGTATATGTTTCAAAGACGACCTCTTCTGCTTCTCCTTGCAGTATGGTGTATATCAGTATACTAAAACTCTGTTGTTGTTCTTCTATTTTTGATTGCTGTCGCCATTTATGGTATTAGTGGTTTTTACTTTTCGTATCATGCATGTAACCCCTATGCTTAGCATCTAGGGAAGATTTAATGCAAGTTCTGTCAATGTTTCATATTAATTACAGATTCTTTTTCCAAGATTAGTGCAATTCTGAATTTACTAGTAACTAAAAAGCAAGTAATTAATGGTTCTGCAATCGACATTAAGAAAATTTCTTCTCTAAACATATATAGACTTGCTATAAATTGCTTAAATATGAACTTCTAGCAAGATTTCCATAACAACAGCTGACGTTTGATACTTGGTTTCTATAGTTTGCTTCCATCTGTATTTGCTGCATTCCTTATTTTCCTGATTAGGACAATGGCTTCTGTAATCTAGTGTATGAGGTGCTGCTCCCAGACATCACGAGCTCGGCTTTTCAGGTTATCTCTCGTTCATAAAGTTCGGTTTACTTACTGGTATAAATCCTGGTTTCATTCTGAAAAATCACCTTCTGGTAATAATGCAGCTTAAAGTTTTTCCTGGTTAGGAAGTTTTTGAACTTGGGAGCTGACATAATCTAAGCTCATCTAGTTTAGAACATGCCAATTATGTCATATACTACCCAACTGGAGCGGTGTTCTTGTAATCATAGTATCATATTTGTGCTCGGATGCTTACTGTTTCATATTTAAACTTGGTCTTTCGTTTAACTATGCCGGATTCAATGTTTCATAAACATTATGCGCATGTTTTTGGGTCACACTGACAGTGAAATTGAGACATCCTCCGACTCTGAATATTGTTTTGTCTGTGGAACAGATATTCCACACACATGCAGACAGTAGAATCTGAAGATCATAGGATGCCAATACCATCAACAAGATTTATTCAACCGACATTAAATTTGAGAGATTTTGTCTGTTTCTCTTTGGATCCTCCCATTCGAGCCACCCTTTCCAATGGGTGGTCAAATGACACTCAAAATTTTTAGATCAATATTTTTTTTATATGATTTATATATATAATTTTTTAAAAAATTAATAAATAACATCAATTTATAAACAATTAACACCCCTAAATATAACTAAAAATTAACCCCTCTAAAATAATTTTCTAATTCCGACTCCTCTCTCTCTCTTTCAGACAGATATTAGTCCCTCGGCAATACTTTTATTTGCTGAACATGCCAAAACCCTTTTTGCTTTCACTTCTATGAGCTGTTGTTACGTAAGATTATGGTATTTAGTCGATAAAAGAGTGACGAGCAAGTTAAAATAAATCCGTGAAGTGATTTCAGTGTCAAAGGATGATGTATTTTATTTATTGATTTAGGTTTAACTCAGTAATAAGGGTTTAAAGTATACACTTTTTCTGAAATAGGTGCCTAATGTTTTTTTTGCTAAAATAAGTGCCTAAATTATATATTTTTTCTGAGATAAGTGCCTAATGTATTTTTTGGCTGAAATAGGTGCCTAAAGTTTTATTCCCTTAGTATTTTAAAGTAACACTGTTAAAAGAAAATTGTTTAATTTATAAACAAGTACCTAAACTATATATATTTTAAAATAGGTTCCTAATGTATTTTTTATTAAAATAAATGCCTAATTTTTTTTCTTATAAGTAATTTATATTTCTTATAAGATGTAAAATTATTTATATATCATCGTTTTAATCTATTAAATTATTTATTATAATTGATTAATAATTTATTTAAATTTGATTAGTAGCTGAAATTATGAGAAAAAAAATTTAACAACACTAAAATAAAAAATAATTAAAATTTATATAATTTTATATTAATATTTTCAATTCTTTTTTGATACAATTATAAATGTAATAGGAATATAATAATTTTTGTATATATTCCCCATGTGAACCGGCGACATGTCCTTGCAAGTGAATCGATTTGTCTCATTGATGATTGTTGTGGAAAATATAAAAAATATTAATATAAAATTATATAAATTTTAATTATTTTTATTTTAGTGTTGTTAAAAAATAATTTTTCTCATAATTTAAAAGGTTAAATGATTAATTTAAGATAACTAATTTTATATCTTATAAAAAATATAAATTACTTATAAGAAAAAATTAGGTATTTATTTTAATAAAAATTACATTAGGCACCTATTTTTTAAAAAATATGTAGTTTAGGTACTTATTTATAAATTAAACAATTTTCTTTTAACACTGTTACCTTAAAACACTAAGGGAATAAACTTTAGGCACCTATTTCAGCCAAAAAATACATTAGGCACCTATCTCAGAAAAAATATATAGTTTAGGCACTTATTTTAACCAAAAAAAACATTAAGCACCTATTTCAGAAAAGATGTATACTTTAGGCACCTATTATTGAGTTAAGCCATTGATTTAAGTTTGAGCATTATATGCATTCGATGTGTATACCACATCGCCTTATTAAAAAATTAAAATAAATAAATATTACATTATAATCATACCATATTTAAAAAATTTACATGTTTTACAAAAACAAAATTCAATATATTAACGAATAACTATAAAAAGAGAATCTAATTTTAAAAGAATACCGACAATTATAAACTAAACACGAATTAGGTATGAATATATAATTTAAATTTTTTCTTGATGGGCGGGGACAAAAATAATTGCTTAAGAAAAAATTATATATATTTTTAAAAAATTATCTTTATTTAACATATAAAAACAATAATTAGCGGAGACTAGACCTCTTTAAACGCTCAATGTTCCGGACATGAATAAAATCACTTGTATATTAAAATTTGTTCATACATATTCTTAACTATTTGACAATACACATGTACCTTGTAGATAAAACGATTTGAAGTTAAGTCTTACAAAATAAGATGACTCAAGAAAAATCACTTGTTCCTAATAGATTTAAAACTTGCAACTTGAAGAAATATAATAAAATAAATAATTTAATCAATTGATTAAATATACTTGTTTTAGTTTAAAATTCTTCTAAATCAGTGATAATTTATACAAATTATATTTTATCCTTCGCCCACTAATGACTCCATAATATTATTATTTTCTTATTTAATTATTATCAAAATAGATATTCTTTCTATCTCATTTAATATGTTCTTTTTGTATTTTAAAATTATTTCATTTAAAAATATCTCATTAAAAAATCAACTTACATTTCTCTTTCTATTTTTTTTTATTTTTCTAATAAAATAAATTTTAGTTTTGTAAAAATAAAATTATTATTTTTTCAATTATTTTATATCATATTTTTTACATAAATCTTTTCTTTCTAAAATTATGTAAAAAATTAACAATGAATACCATAATTGGGCTGGAAAGAGTATTATATTACCATATTCATCACCTAGAATGTCAATAATTACGAATTTCCTCCCAAAAGAAGCAAGAAATTGTAAAGTTGAATTGAGCTTTATATTAGACGATGTCAAAATAATGTATATAACGTTTAACTGAATAATTATATTAGTTTTATTTTTTTAGAAATAATTTAATTTTTTAATTTTGTTAAAATAATTTATATACGAATGAAAATTATTAATCAATGAACACCAAATAAGTTAAATGATGTGATAAATCTATATAACAATGTGAGTCACGATAACTGTATCATATAGATAAATATATTATTTTTACAAAATAATCTATTAATTAAAAATAAATTTATAAAATTATCTAAAATAATTTTTTGTTGTATTATTTTAAATTACTTATAATTAATTGAGTAATAATTTTTATTCATAAACGAATCATTTTAACTTAAAATAAAATATTAAAAATTAAATTAATTAAAAAATTGAAGTAATTCTTTAATTAAAAAATATAAATCTAATATACTATTTAATACATGAAGGAATGGCCACAACAAATCTTTGAATTTTGTAAATAGTTTGACCGGTCCAATTAAAATACTGATCCCAAATCTTGTACCGTGATTCATCCAAACACAATCCAGGACACATACTTCATGATGTTCACGCAAATCTCACCCGTTCGATCCCCACGTGGATAAAACCGATGCCCCACCAAAGAAAAGAGAGTCTTGATTCATCAAGTGTCACGTGTGCGATCGAGAAAGGCTCCAACGTCCGTATGCCATCGTTGTTCGCGCCTAAAACGTGGACAGACCCGCCGTCCCGCCGTGAATCATGATTCATGGCCGCCGCGTGCTTTGGTTTTAAATCACACAACAGGAACAAACAAACAAACAAAAGAGTTGAATAAAAGTGGCTTCTAATCTTTATTTTTTGATATTACACGACAAATATAAATATGAATCCTTGTCTTGCTGGATTAAAAAAATCATTTAAATATCGGATTCGACTGTTGTTTGAGGCGTAAGATGGAGAATTTCATGTGACTATTTGTCTGGTTTGTCTTATCCAACCATAATTATCTTATCTGGTATTATTTGTACAGACCTCATGGGTCAGTCTTATACCACTCACGAGACAGTAGGTGGGAGTTGTTGACATGGAATCAAGTGAAAAAACATAAGAAAATGGGTTATTAAGTTTGAGATATTATATATATAATTTTTTAAAAAATAATTATTTATTAAAATTAAATATACGAGATAAAATAAAATTTTAGAAAATGGGAAAAAATTAAAACACTTATTTAAATTCAAAGAATACGTGTGGGGATGCAAATCAAATAAAATATACTGATGGGTCGGTACTAATCATTAATCAAGGTGTGTTTATGTAACAGTATAGAATTGATGACTCATGGAAATGGAAAAGAGAAAGAAATGATATGCCACATTAATTGAGAATATTATAAGATATAAAATATAAAATTAAAAATAATATATTTTTAATAATATTTTAAATTAATAATTAAATATTAAAATTTAATTTTAAATATAATATTTATCATTTTCAATAATATTTTAAAATTTTTAAATATTAAAATTATTATAAAATATCAACTTAAAAGAAGGTAAATAAGTGTCTTGTTAAAAAAACCCTAATTAACCCTAATTATGTAAGCATGCAAAGGTCAGTCCAGCTTACACGCAAATTATAACAGATATCATATCACTTACTTATCGACAGCCTGACATTTTTCATAATTCATCCACGTATACCTTAATCCGTGTCTTACATGTAAATTATTAATTTATCACTGTAGTAATTAGGGTGAAATTGAATGAAAGTTTGTCAGGGTCTAAAAATGCATTTTATTAAAAGTTTATAGGGATTAAATCATAATTTCCTATTTGAAGACCCCAAAATGATTTTTTTACGATTATGTTATAATTTAATCATTTTAGTCCATTTAATTTAGTCATATCATCTCAATATTATTTGAGTTAAGATTTAAAGTTTAAAATTCAGAAAATAAAAGGGTTTAATGATAGAATTTTACCATTAATATTTTATGATACTTTTGATTTCAAATTAAATTAAAATACAGTTTTCGCCTGAAAAACTACTTGTTTTACGATACTTTTGATTTCAAAATCATTTTTAGTCTAAAAGTGCTTTTTAAAATCAATGAAAAAACAAGGGGTTAATGGTATAATTTTACCATTAATGTTTGTACCTTGGCATGCATGCTACAACACCGCACGTGCACGTTGTATTACTCCCTACATTATATTTATATAGGAAAAATGAAAGAAAACCCCGATCACTAGTTTAATTGATTATTTAGAAATAAATTTAATAAGTAATCTCAGTAAAAAAAGTAATATTTATCGTAAAAGATTTGAATTAAAAGAAACTTATTATGGTTTGTGTCGAAAGAATATCAGGATATATATTTTATCTGATCCGATTCAGTCCAATCGGATTAGATTATTTTAATGAAAAAAACAAGTTCGAGTAGGATGTTTATTGGGGGGAAGGTCGGGTTCGAGTTTAAAGTGTAAAATATCTGAATCAACTCAACCTGAGACTAAGCATATTCAGGTCAAAATCAATTTAAAATGTTTAAAATAAGATCGAGATTAAATAAATCAAAAATTCAATTCGACCCGTACCCATCCGCAAAGAATACCAATTATGTGAGATTAGGAAGTCCGTTCACACTTCGAACCAGTTAAAGCTGGTCAAACATCTACGTATGAAAGCCTCCACTCCACCACACTGTTCGACCAAACAACAATATGGAGCTCATGCCTCATGCATTGAACGGCAACCGGCACTGTTCAAATCTCGTACAAGTATTTTACCTACAGTTGCCCATCGATCCTTTATTAAGTAATTATCTTTCTCCATTCCAAAAATCTCAATTTCTTCTAAAACTCTTCCATTTCGTTCTTTCTCTCACTAAACCAAAGCTTTCTCTTGCTTTCTCTGGTGAATGCAAGTGTTTTTGATGAACAAAAACTGGAGGTTTTGATTGATATATGGAGAGAAACGAGGGATTAAAGATGGAAGATATACTGGGAAACTCATCGTATTCACAGTACATGGTGAATAATTTCCCATTACAAAGTATGTTTGATTTGAGTAGCAGCGAAGACGACAAGATCGGCTCTTTAGGGTTTATGGACTTGATCAGTCCTCCTTTAATGGAGATGACCGAGTCGCCTGAGTCTGAGCCGATTAATCAGCCTGCAACTTCTAACTATTCCTCGATTTCATCTGCATCAAACGAGGCTTGTAATGATGAACCTGTTAAAGTAGATGACCAAGACGAAAACCAGCAAAAAAACAAGAAACAGTGAGTTCACTCTTTCTCTTTGTTTATCTTTTTTCTTACTAAAGAGACAAAATGGGTCCTTTTTGATGTCTGTGTTTCTGTTTACTGTTGAGCAAAGTCCCATTTTTTGAAACTAATTTGGAAAAGAAATGAGAGTTTGGTTTCCCATCAAAGTGATTTGAAGCTGATGGAGTTTTTTTGGGGATTTGTTTAATTGTTTTTGGCGTTTGTGGGTTTAGGTTGAAACTGAAACCCAAGAAGACAAACCAGAAGAGACAGAGAGAGCCGAGATTCGCGTTTATGACAAAGAGCTCGGTTGATCATCTGGAAGATGGGTACAGATGGAGAAAGTACGGCCAAAAAGCTGTCAAAAACAGTTCCTTTCCTAGGTACTAACTTCAATGTTCAAACTTTTAACCTCTTTGTACTTGTTTTCATCAATTCAGACAAAATCTCAGACAACAAGTTTGCAGGAGTTATTATCGTTGCACCACTGCTTCATGTAATGTGAAGAAAAGAGTGGAGAGATCATTCAGTGATCCAAGCATTGTTGTCACCACTTACGAAGGCCAACACACTCACCCCAGCCCAACCATGCCTCGTCCAAATCTTGGCGGTTCTCATCTGAATTCAGCCATGTTCGCCGCAGCTTGCGGCATGCCAATGCAATGGACTCAACCTCAGTACTATCACCAGCACCATCAACAGCCATTCACCAATAGCTTGTTTCCTTTGAACTTTCGCCATAATATTGGCACCCCGGCTCCAGGACCGTCTTTGCTTAAAGACCATGGGCTTCTCCAGGACATTCTACCATCCCATATGCTTAAAGAAGAATACATTACAATGCCCATTTACCTTTATATGTAATTCTCTCATTTGGCGGAGGTGAAAACGAGGTATACAGAAACGATCAATTCACTGGTTCTGTAACTTTCTTGCTGACAGATGCCGATTGCCCTTTAAACAAACACTCCTACTATATGTAACTTGGACTTGGTTTTTTTTGCCTCATTCGGTGTTTCTGGATATGTAGAGATTAAGGCACCATGGGAAGTTTTGTCCTATAGCTTTTGTTTTTGTTATGACCAAACGAATATGCATTGATTCCCCTGTGAAAGTAAGTCTTGCTGTAGGGCTAGGGTTCATCGTAGAACCATTACTGACCTGCAAAAATTTTTAGAAATTAGTGGGGGAAGAGAATAAATTAATGTTGTGTATCCAAATATGCTTGTGTTGGGTGGCAGATGGAAACCATAACTGGACTAGATCTGTATGACCGGCTTGCGTCTACATCTCGAAGATTTGGTTCATTGAAATTTGGCTGGTGAAATGGGTGGATTCAGTGTATTGTAGAGGGAGCTTGAAGTCATTTGCCTATTCACGCACTATATATAAATGGAGCAATGATTCGTTTAGTCTAATTACATCACGGGGTATGATTCTGAAATCAAAACCGAGGAAAAATTATTCGATTGATTTCATCCAATAATATTTTTTTATATCATTTTTTTAAAGATAATTTTCACTTTGTTCGTACATATAATTAAAGAGTGAACAGTTATTTAAAAAATATATTTATATGTATGAATATTATTAGATTAATCATAAATGCGATGATGAGTCGAATCTATATAATAATTTCTCTTTGGTGTGAAGATGTCTACAGGGTACAGCCTACGGGTCATGTGACTACTTGTGACAGTTAAAGAATCCTCTTGTGGACAGTGTCAGGTTGATTCTTTTGAAAGAACTGGTAATGATTTCCATGCACAAGGAAAAACCAACTGCCCCCTGCCTTGTTCTTGTATAACCTTGGGAGCCTGTTATGAGTCGATATAATCCATTCCGTGATTCCCAGGGTCTACTGACTCCAGGCTACAGCCAAGGATTAGACCTTTTAGTAATGGTTATTTTTTTAATTATGTTACGAAGAAATTATTCTATGAATCGATTATATTATGTTATCTATAATTTTCGATCACCTAAAAATTAATCAGTTATTTTTATATTTTTCATATCATTTTAAACCTTACGTTAGGATATTATACTGCAGGCCTACGTATTTATATTATTTATAGACTAAAAATAAATTAAATATTTAAAATATTAAATCAAAAAGGTATTTTTTATACATAGTGCTACGTAAAAAAGTTATATACAATCTTTTCTATTTAGGATCTAAAATCTAAATCTTAAAATATAAAGAATAACTTTAAACCCAAAACTCTGCAATAACTTTAAATTTTAAACTTAAAATTTTAAAATAGATAAATTTATGCAAAATGCAATTTATATAAATGGTGTATTAAATAATTTTTTTATTAAGAAAATGAGAAAAAATGGAATGGGAAAAAAGAGGATATTCGATCTGATTTTTATTTTCGTATCGGATACGGATCATTATATTATCGATCCGAAAATTCAGATATTCAAAAAATTAAATTAGATCCGATCAGATATCCGACAATGAACATCCCTAATTGTAATCGATTAGAACCAAGCTTCAATAGCGAGAACCTTGAGCTTTGTTCAAATAAATTTGTTTATGCATTTATACTTGAATTCAAATCCAAACTTGACTTTGCTTTGTATACATCTTATCTGATCTCTGATACCCAGAAAAGGTGTCAACTTTGTTTTCTAGTTTGTAGTTCCAATGCTTCGCTATATTTTAAAAGAAAATAATAAAAAGACCATGTTTTTTTAAAGGAATAATTAGTTAACATGATCTCAAGCTCCTGTAAGATTAACGTTAGATGAAATCTTCAAAGGTTTCCCTGATTATGTTTCTCGGTAGACATCGAATTAGGCTCGTTTTTCGTTTTACTTAAGGTACATACCTTTTCTTTTTCCACATAGTTGCGTCTCTATGTTTGCTTCAAGTGTTGGCTCGAATTAGACATCGAATAAGGTTTTCTGGGTTTTCTTCTCTTTGGTATCTGGTAGTATGGATTTTTCTTTTGGAATATATGAAATATAAAATTTCTGGGTTTATTCCTGTCTCTATTATTCATTCTGCGAAAGAAACTCCAAGCAAAAACTCTTGCGGTAATTCCTGGAGTTTTGGTTCGGTTGAGGATGAGAATCTGGAATTCTTGGTGGACAAGAGT
Organism: Abelmoschus esculentus; assembly: GCA_035048815.1. Classification (NCBI taxonomy): domain Eukaryota; kingdom Viridiplantae; phylum Streptophyta; class Magnoliopsida; order Malvales; family Malvaceae; genus Abelmoschus; species Abelmoschus esculentus. The sequence continues at coordinate 14,616,050 of JAUCBN010000031.1, forward strand.
TCAGAAGGAGAAGAGAAGCTGAACTAATGGCGCTGGTGGAGAAGAATTTCGCAGAGGATAAGTGTAAGAAGACAAATTCTAGGAAGCCTCCCAAGCCACCAGGGCTTCCTAAAGGTCCATTGTTGGATGCTGCAGACCAGGAATTGGTGAGGGAGATTGCCGAACTTGCCTTGAGAAAACGTGCCAGGATGAAATGAATTAAAGCAATGAAGAAGATGAAGTCTGCAAAGGCTGCATCATCATCAAACAGTAGCCTTTCTGCCACTATCATCACAGTTATCTCTTGCCTTGTTATACTCTTTCAAGATATGTATGCCTTTTATAGTTCCAGAAAATCCCTAGTAAAAACTGTTTCTCTTCCTACCAAGTAACAACATAACAAATCTTTGCATATTGTATAAAAAACAGTAAGTAGAATCTGCTATTTAATGGCGATTACATATATTTTGAGCTTAAACTTTGTCGACAAGCTTTCCCTGTTCTAACCATGTCTTTCTAATGGCATTATAGTTCTTGGTTGTTGCAGTGATTGTGCCTTGACATGCTATTGTTGCAGTGAAGCTATTTCCGACATCTGTTTAACATTGCTTGCAGGTATATGTTACAGACATGGTGCAAATGTGATGATACAGGGATCTCTTGCACCGGATGTTGGCTCGAGTGAAAGCTTGATTTCTGTTCAATTCTATGGAAACTTTCCTACAATTGAGAAACATGACCAAGATCCTACTAGGTACATATGAATGTTTGCAGCTTGGTAGAACAACAAGTTTTTAAAGTTGCTTGATGATGTGAAAAAATAGGTGAAGTTGCCAATGTGGCAGTTTTCATGTCGTATAAAACAGAGCTTCTTGATCTTTATTTAAACAAATTTCGATTCGATACCTGGTTTGGTTTTTCTGATTTCCGTATTATGAACCGTTGTCTGCCAAGCTCCGGTATTGTACAGTTTGTTAGTGAGTTGATTTCTTGGGACAGAGCACGAACCATCTAGACTCACTGGTTAACGAATGGTTGTTGTTCTTAGAGATCACGGGTTTAAACACCAGTAACGTCAGCAAAGTGAATGAACGATTAATGTTCAATGGTTAAGAGTATATTTTAGAACAGATACTACTATAACACCGTAGCTGATTAAAAAAATTGATTTCTTGGGACAGAAGTAGAAAAATCTTTCCAGGGCATTCCAAAATAGTTTTTTATAGGATGTAACCAATTTTGAAATCGCTCTAATCATGCAGGTCTGGATCACGAAAACTCCTAGTCCGGTGGAAACTAGTCTTTCTTGGGCCGTCAAAAACTACTCATCTATCTCTTTTTCTAGTTTGGTGCTTAAATGTTGGTTGACGGAACGATTGATGATTCATTCATTAGTTTTTGATGATATAAACTCTTAATCATTAGAAGATGAAAACAATGATGGCGGTTATAGTTAAACCGGTAGTAGAAAAGAAATTAAAGACTTAGGGTTTGAATTTGTAGATTTTAAAAATTAAAAAATGAGTTTTTTTTTTATAAAATTAAAGGTAATATGATTTTTTTTAAATAATAATAAAATTATCAAAACGTTACGTGTTGTATTTTTATAAGATAACAAAAAAAATTTAACATCAGTCGGAAAAAAACTTGATCTAAGTTACAAAATAAAAATTTAAGCATCAAAATTTTAAAAAAAAAACATTAGACATAAATTGAAAGGGTAAATTGTAGTAAATGTTACTTAATTATGAGTATAGTTACACTTGAGTCATTTAATTATTAAAAGTTATATTTGGGTCACTCATTTATGGGTAAGGTTACATTTGGGTCACTCAATTATTAAAGGTTACATTTTAGTCACACAATTATAAGTAATGTTACATTTGGGTCACCCTTCATATTTGAAAAAGTACAACAATTTGATCGTTTTTCTTCTAAATCACTCGTATAACCTTGTTAACATTAGAATACTTTATTTGAAATCATTAATTAATCTAATACACGTATTGATAAACTTTTTTCCAAATATGAAGAGTGACCCAAATGTAACTTTACCTATAATTGAGTGATCTAAACTTAACTTTTAATAATTGTATAACCCAAATATAACCCTACCCATAATTAAGTGATCTCCATTGCAATTTAACCAAATTAAAAAAAAAAGTTATAGATTGGGTACTATTTTGACTATTAAACCATTGAAAAAAGTATACAAACAAACATGAAGTTCAGACCAAAGTTAAATCAATGATTATGTTAGGTATCTTCATTTATCAACATTTAACAATAAATACATTTGTTGGGTACTCACTTCCATAGAGTTCTTAACTGTGAAACCAATGGATTAAGAATATAAACTAACAGATATAGTAAAGCTTAAGCAGAGCAACATGGCAAAAAGAAAGAACACATCGACAAATAAAGGGCTGCATAATGTTTGTGTTTAACATGTTCAGTATACTAGTCTAGGAAGCAGGTCCATTTCTGCCTTTCTAAACCTACCTGCCACCAAAGACCATAAGCTATGTGCATGAAACGACGACTACATTGAGATCTAATAATCAAAATGACCTTTAACGTAAGTGAACCTACCCATTTCTAAATGGTTACAGTTGAATCCGTGTATAATCATCACCTGTGCTCCAGGAAGCCTAAGCATTATGAACAAGAAACCATGTGTATGTACCGATGATCATGGCAACTTCCAAGGGAATGTAGCTAATGTGTTAAAATCACGCAAATCATTCTGAAGGTGTTCATTTAGAACATCAACATGCAACTTCAAATCAGAAATCTTAAGATTCTTGGCCTCCTTCTCAGACTTTATGACGGTATGCTGTTCTTGTAACTCAATAATTTTCTTTTCGATCTCCTTCATCTCTTCATCCAATTTAGCTACCTCCTTTTTATTCTCAATCATCTCCCTTTCAGCATTTTCTATCTCACCTATATGATGTTGTTGGCCTTCCTTGATAGATAGTAATTTATTCAAGCGGTTTCGAGGCAATGTAACATCAAATCCGTGCTTTTCCAAACAACTAAGACTCTCAAAAAAGCTATCAAATGTATCTCTAGGATCATCAAAACACAACGCCGATATCTTCTCGAACAAACTGGCAAAGGTTACCATGATACCAATTGCTGATCCTTCACGGAACTCCTCTCTGTTTTCAGCCAAAGGTTGAAAATGTGGTTTTTGGGGTACAATTTGGAAGATATCCATAGATTCAATTGTTCGCCAGAGAAGGGATTGCTTCACGAAAGGCAAATTCTGGTCCTCATCCAATGGGCTTCCACTTCTGGCATCCATAGCAAGAGATTCTACCGGAACTTCAACCAGTCCTCTTTCCTCATTCCATTCATTGATGGGCTTATCACAGGGAAGTCCTAGAATGAAATCAAGCATATTCAACAATTTTATAAATATATAAGCCAAGTGATGATCTACATTTTGTACACACTTGGCAAGCAAGAAAAAAGAGAGGTAATGGCCAACAAAACGATGATTCATAAATCTGATGAAGCAGCTTACTTGAATCTTCATCACTTGAAGAGTGGATTGCTCCTATCCATGTTGATAGAGGTAGATCCTCATCAGCCGTGTTGAAAATCCCAGCACTCGGCAAGTGAACCTCTTTTGTTTTGGGATCATCACTTGACCTTCCACTCAATGCATCTTGAGAGACTATACAACTAACAAATACACTGTTAGTTCACAATTCATAAAGAAAACAACCATAAACTGCGAAAGAATAAAACATACTCGCACGATTATATACAAATAAGGTAACTGACAGAAAAAGAAAAGAAGAACGTGGTTGATAACAATTAACATGGATACAATATCCTCCTAACATCACCTTCCTGTTTCTCATTCCCCAAGCTACAAAAATTTCTCCTTCTTTCATGTGAATCACTAGCCCAACCTTTTGTTTTCCCTACTAATCCCCATTGTACCTACCATTCTTCTACTATCATTTAGTAAACCACTTGGAAAAACTCATTTAAGAAAATAGTAACTCATACACTTGTGTTAAAACATGGGAAGTTTCTACCTCAACGCATCCCAAAGAACGGAGAGCCTCATTTACCTGCCAATTCCATCCCTTTCTGTTTTGACAAATCAGCGTCTTTACCCACACAGTCTTCTACAGCTTTATCAGCAAGACCTCCAGCTCCATTTTGCACCTTACCTAGAAATCACAGTAGTAAGTTCACATGTATACCCATAAAAGAGCTAAAGCTTAAATTCTAATATACCAGCAACAAAAGCTTTTGGACTTGTAACTACTGATTTACGTGGTCTTCCCCTCTTTCCGTTTTGATTGCTTATACCAACTTTATGCTCCTTTATTTCCTATATCAGTAAAACCGCAGTCAAAAGAAGTATCACAGGAAGGTATATGTAGGAAAATAGGTTGCCAAAGGGGATTCTTATTCCATGTTAGATACAATAGTAAGATAAAGATACAAGACGGGAACCAACCTCAAGAAAATAAAAAATAATAAAAAAGTTCAGCAAAAATCTACACACTTTGCTCATAAAAAACATAAAAGGATGAACTTATGTTTAAAGAGGGTGGGGCCCGTGGGGGAATCACAAGAAAATGGATGCAACAGCATTTTACTTTCAGGGGTTCAGAAAAATTTACAACGGCAAAGTTTACATCGCAATTTTTACAGAAACCAAGTCCAAAACCAAGCACACTATGGTAAATCTCTCAACTTTTATTAGCACTTGAGAATGGTACTAGAGAAAAATTTTTAAAAAAAAAAGTTCAGTAGATCTTTAAGTGAAAAATTCAACACTTTGTTCCTACTAGGAATTTAAGCCACTCAAATTTAATAGCCATTTTATCTCAGCCAGAGACTACAGAAATGTTGCTCACCATGTTTTTATATCTGACTGAATCATTTACATTTTTTAGAAGATCCCTTATCTGAAAAGATTTTTCACCCCGTAAAGTCTTTGTGAACATTGCTGTTAATCCAGAGATGATAGGCATATCAACTTCCGTTGTTTTTACCTCTCCATTAATTTCTTCTGCATTCTCCATAATTCCCTCATCTGAAAATGTACCACATCATTTAAACAAATTATTAAATAAGTGCACATTTGCATATGGCTATACGTACCTGCTGTCAAAACCTGTGGGCCTTTAACAGATGACTTTCTAGTTCTTGTGCTCCTTTTCACAGGGTCATTTGTTTTACTGTCAACCGAACCAACTTTCTGCTTCTTAGTCTTCCGCATTAGTAAAGAGAAATGAAGCTCATTTAACCCTAGACCCGACCCGGGTGCTGCAACTAAATCTGAAAGGTCACACTGGTCACTAGAGTGACCCAAAATGCAAATCTTAGAGGAAAAAATAGTAAATGCATTCAAGAAAAATATCAATTGTACATAAAATCAGTTCAATATACCATGCCGCGAATCTTAAAAGAGAAATAGAGAAATCAAATTATTTAAAAACATATGCATATACCGAGATCTGAAACCTTCAAATGTCGAGCTCAATCCCTCACTATACAAACTACTTGAAAGGGGGATAAAAGAGGAGTGAGCTAGAAAGCTCAATGTGGTCAAAAGATGCAAATATTAAACATAATATTTTAAAAGAGAACACGCTATCACAAAATCGTTAGAACGAGCATATATCAAACATTACTGTCACAAATGACAAATACAAGTTATGCAATAATTAAGACAGATACCATGCCTAACTGAGCTAGTAAGTCCAGTTAACCTGTCCATGGCTAAACTCCAAAATTAGAGGGGACTCGGATTCAATCCTACACTACAAATCAATTTGCAGTTGAACTGCCAGTAATGTGGATGAACCACGAATAACTTCCTTCGTCAACAGTCTCAGTCCCAATGCAACAATATAATATGATAAATTGTATGACACAAAACGATAACAATGTCATACGGAAATGGTCTGAATAACAGTAACATAATAATGATATATCTATAGTCTTGGTGATCAAACTTTTATAAGTAACATGTGTAGATAACAGACTTAACAGTGTTTCAGGCTTGCATTAACAACATTTATGATTTAACACATAAGTTAATAACATGCTTCACATGATATCAATTACACAGGCATGCATCACAATCAACAGTGTCAACCAAACAATCAAACGCATGCAGCTTATTCAGTATATAAGCTGAAAATATTCAACAATCACAAATAATATGTTACCTGGGTTCGTTATTGCCTTAACCAGAATACAAATATAATGGTTTAATTATTAGCAATGAAATAAATCAATGTATTCATCTATAGCATCAAAATATACAATAAATTGATAATAGCATGTCATAAACACACAACAAAATATTCAAAAACATATATAAACAAGGTAGAGACACACACCTAAACCTAATAATCTATGATGGAGATATATGAATCAATGAGCTAATTTTTTTTTCTCACGATCTATAGCTGAACTCTGTCCGATGGGGCGCAGAACTCCAAAATAGAATTAAGAGCTCACTGAGTAGGGAAAAGGGTGATTCGCAGAAGGTGGATTCTGGGGTTTTCTGGTGGCAAGGTTGTGGAGCAGTGGTACTCGATCTGGAGCAGGTGATGCGTACACCAGTGCGCAGTAGCAGAGGCACGGACGACCCACACGCTGGGTTTAGATCGGCAAATTGGGAACTGAGCGCTGGTGTTCGGTCTAGATGTGCAGGCGCAGCAGAAAGCGTAAAGGCGCACGGATCGTCTTGGCAGGAAAAGCGCCCGAGGGTGCGCGATGCAGAGCGCGTCATAATCGAGAGGCGTGTGCGAGCGACGCTGGGTTCATGAGGACAGGGTGTTGCATGGTCTGAGGGGAGTAGACCGAAACGATTGTTAGCGTTTGTAACTGCGACGCCGCGAGGGAGGCTAGACAGTAGTCACCGGCGACGGCACCGTGTGAGATTATTTGAACAACGCGAAACAAAAAGAAAGGGTAGGGTTTATCGTGAAACTACAGTCTACAGTAGACCGGTAGAAGAAGATAAGAGCTATTTTAAGTTAATAAACAGATTGGGTAAATTCATTGGAAAGGCCTTTAACTGTAAATGATTTGCAGATCGATCATCATACGTTTCAGAATTTCAATGTTTAACCTCCAAATTTAAAAAACATGGAATTCCCTCAATTGAATCCAAAATTCAAAAGTATTCAAATTAAAATTTGAAGTATCACGACCAAAAATTCCAACCCAAATTTAGAGCGTGACGGTTCAAATTAAAGTAGTAAAGGCAGTGCCGATGAATAAGATTAGCTGGTTTAGCCAACAATAGCAAAATACCAGTAATTGATGATCATACTCGATTAGTACCAAATAAAACTTATCGATGAATAAATTTATTTAAAGATTCGAACAATAAATTTTTTTATTTATACAGGAGAAATAATATATTAAAAAACAGATTTCATCCGACGATAATTAGGGGTATATTCGGTTCAAATTCGATTTAATTCGGTAAGCTATTTTAGTGACCACCAGTTTTCGGTTCGGTTAACTCGACTTTTAGTTTTTCTATATTAACGTTTGTTTTTAAAATTTTATATTTTATCGTGATAAAATAACTTTATTCTATGAATTTTAAACATTAAAAGATAAAAATTTTAAGATATTTTTCATAATTATTTATTAAAAACTTTTTTAAGTAAAAAATAAAAATATATCTATAATATTTTAAGTATAAAAAATATATTTTTACCTTATAAAAATAATTAAAAAATTAAATTTGATTTAATTTGGTTAATCGTGGTTCGTAAATTTATGAATCATAATGTCTTAGTTCGGTTCAGTTTTTAATTTTACGGTTAACCATGCTCATCCCTAACGACAACAAAAAAAAGTCATCGAGAGAAAAACTAAAAGGTTTTCATTCAATTTATAGATTTCGGGACTTTCAAATAAAATAAAGGTAAGATTCGGACTTAATAGTGAGATGAAATAACTGATAAAATTTAATATGTAAAACGATGAGTCGATGACTATGAACGATAGAGTGATAAAAAAGTTTAATGGCTAAAGTTCAATAACAAAAAAGTTCAATGTCTAAACTTAAGTGATAAAAACATTTAATGTCTAAATTTTAATTAGTAAATTGAATATTTAAAACTTTAATGACCAAAATATTTTTTAGAATAAAATTCAATAATAATTTACATAATTTATTTAGAATAAACATTTGAATAATTTTTTTTATTTATTTTCAATAAGGGTCCTAGACAGTTGCAATAGGAGCGACTGTACAGGACCCAAAATTTTGATAAACTACATTCATTCATAGATGTTGTTAATCTCAAAATTTATTATAAAAATCTTGAAAATGTTCTTAAGAAAGATGGGTTATAATTGTTAAAACATTATAATTGTTTCCTAAATGTAACAATTGATTATATAATCTTATTGATTATTCTTATTCCTATTGCTTCCGTAGAACTAGTGAGGTTCTTGACATATACAATAAAAACGATTGTATATGGTCCCTAAAAAGGATATTTGCTTTTAAGTGACACATTTTTAGAGTCAATGGGGTTATAGACAATTACTTTTAAAGGTCATATTTCAATAAATTGCACAGAACTTCTAAAATCTTTAAACCATCCATGTTTATTTTAATCAATTAAAATAATTATAAATAACATCTATTCTAAAATATATATATTTAATTATTAAATGTCTGACTCTTATGATTTATATACACATAGATAAAGTTGAAAGACCAAAATGTTAATTTAGCCTTAAGAAATTGGTAAACTTTACTTAAATTTCCACGTTTCAATGGAGTATTTCGTGGAGAATATGAAAGCTTTTAACAGGGAAATATGTTAAAACAAATTTAAGAGTCGAGGAAGTAAAATTTACGAGTGCATGTGAGAAAAATAAAAAAATATTATAATCGATGATCTTTAAATTTAAGGTATTATATTTTCAGAGAAAAACTCGATAATTATTGGAGGAGATGGTATCGAATAATCAGTGGCGGATCCAAAAATTCATTTGAGGGTGGACACATATGAAATTTAGAAATCTCAGGGTGGGCATAAAGCTTAAATATTGCAAAAACTTAAGGGCTAATTCATAAAAATTAAGAAAATTAAGGATAAATATATGAACTTTGAAAAGTTCAGGGTGGACACGGGCCCACCCTATTTAATGGGTGCATCCGCCAGTGCGAATAATAGATTACATCAAAACTATTAAAAGAAACTTCCTTGACAAGACCATATGCAACCTTATCAGTGGCGGACCCAGAAATATTTACGAGGGGGGGCACAAATCAAAATATACTTTAGGGTGGGCACAAGTCATAAAATATAAAAAATTCAGGGCGAGCATAACCATAAAAATTTTAAAAATTTAAGAACTAATTCATAAAAATTTTAAAAACCAAAGCCAAATATATGAATTTTAAAAAAATTCAGGGTGGGCACCGGCCAACCTTCTTTCTAATGTGGATCCGTCAGTGAACTTATCACCCCACGACACATATTGGAATCGAATAATCTACTTTCATTATCGTAACTGATTTAAGTACATCAATAAAGAGGACATATGTTGAATCAGTTATTTTGATTTATCTGAGTTTGAATTTTTAGTCACTAAAATTCAGTTTTTAACTAGACCGACTTTTGAGTATTATATCTAATGTAAACATCGTAATTTAAAGTTACACAATCATAAAATAAATAAACATCCTCAACTATTAGATTAATTAATAACTGTATTTACTAATGCTCGGACTCATAACCTTTACGAACAACAACCATTTTATTAACCTTGCGATTGAAGAATCTTTTCTGAATTATGACTGTTGACAGAAACTCAGTATAAAAACATTCTTTTGAATTTCTAAGTATAAACAAATTTGAAAAACAATTGAGTGTATATTTTTACGAGTCTAAAGACTATGATTACTCTTAAAATGATTGATTGTCCAAAAATAATTATAAACTATTTTATTATATCAAAAATATGAATTTCAAACCTAACAACTTATGATCTGCAACATGTTCCCCATGTATTTGATGAAAGTTCTGATACAATTGGTAGATAGAGTTGACTGGTGACAGACTTTGGAACAGGACATATTTTCAAGGGTTTCGGCAGTTAGTGCTCCGAAACCCAACGGCTACCGTTGAAAATACCACCAAAATGAACCCATTTTTCTCCTCTGAGGAAGGCAGCAGAGCAAAGGAAAACTAAGGTTATGGCCTTAAAAAGATAATCAACTAAATCAATGCCTCCATCATTGATTGACAAACACACGTGTTCTAGAATCTCCAAGTCATGAAATGTAATTCTTTGCTGGAAGAAAATGTGGGGGGAAAAACAAGAGCAGCCACAGGATTTGTCTCCAAAACGATTTTATTTTAAAAGGGTTATAAGTCGAATTTTATTTAAAAAATTTTGGAGTCGAATTTATAAATTTTTTTAGAATCAAGCTAACTTCTTTTGTGATGTTAGCCGAAATTTAGTTTGTTTTCTTCGGAATCTCCATCATTGGATAACAGTATGGTGACAATGTTTTAAAATGTAATAAAATCTGATGCGTCACGTAAGAGAGTTCATCTCACACTGATGAGTCATCATCAAGAAGCTGCTGCTGTAGAAACCAAATATTCTCTTCATTCCACACCGTCTCCATCGAGGAGTCCCCACCGCAACCAACCAGCCAACCGTTGCTTTGCTCCTCCGTCGCATGGAATTCAACTACACCATCATCTCTGCCCCAAGTTCCTGCTGCCATGTTTTCCAAACCCGACACGTTTCTCATGTTATTCGGGTAGTTCCAAAAGCTTTGTGGGTTGTAACAATCGGTCGGGTCAGAAACGGAAGAGACTTGGGAGTCCGATGAAGTGCCTGATGATTCGGGCAGGAGACTTGGGTCAACCTGGACCGACATAGACTCGGACGTTATGCTGGTGATGGTGGAAAGTTGACCCGAGCTTGACTGGGATGACGCACGGATCTGTTCGATCAGACGCGGGATCCAAACGTAACGCATGGCGTCCTTGAATTGTTTGCTGTTAACGTCGCATTTGAGCTGCTTTGCCTGCTTCTGGACTCTGGTTCTCCAGTAGTTCTTTATTTCATTATCTGTCCTCCCGGGCAAGTGTTGAGCAATTTTCGACCACCTTCAAAGTTAATTCCAAACACCAAAATCAGCTAAAACCATCCATAATTTCACAGGTTTATTGAATTCCAGGAAAAAAAGAAGAAACCTGTTGCCCCAACGAGAATGGAGTTCAAGAATCAATAGCTGCTCCTCGAGGCTGATGTTCCCTCTTTTGATTTCCGGTCGCATATAGTTCAGCCATCTCAATCTGCAACTTTTCCCCGTTCTTCTCAATCCTGATAAACGAGCAACAGAGTTCCAGCGACCTTCACCATGGATATTGACATACGCCTTAAGCACAGAGTCCTCTTCTTCTGTCCATGGACCTTTCCTTACATCCATCTCTTCACTTTTTGAACTTCCATATCTGTAAACATCCATAGCTTAAACTCTAAGAGAGAGGAAGAGAGTTGATTTGGGACTTGAATGAGTGTTGAAGATGAGCTTACCAGGATATTATGGGAGGGGGATTATATAGAGAGTGACAAAGATGGGATTAAGACTAACTTTAAAACTAAGCACTAATTAATTCTTATTAATCATACTAATCCAAACTGATTAAGATTATTAAACCCATTTGTGAGTTGTTGTTTTGGTATTTGACTGTCTGACTTTCCATGTCATGTTCACGCGCACAATGGGACAAAATATTTGAACGTGAACTATGAAGGTTGAAGACCAAAGCGACAAGCTGATGGCAAATAGAAATAAAATAGAGAAAAAGGGTTTGCTTATCAGACGATGAGACCACTTTCTTAAAACATCTGTTTTTTTAATTGTCTAAGCTTTACTGCAATCACGCGTAATGCTAACGGGTCTTGGTTTGAACTCAGTGACCTTGTTAACAGGGAAGGACCAAGAGCGGTGCCAGAAGGGGCAGTCGAATTCACAGAAAAATTTAAACTTTCATATATTTTATCAATATTTTCACCAACCAAATCCCAAGTGTGAGCTGACCAGCCTGTTTGAAACTTGCATCCTGTTTACAAGACAAATGGCTTTGCCAAGGAAGTTGTGTTTGCTTCTGTAATCTGCACTGAGTTAGGTGAAGTAGGCTAGTATGAAGAATTTTAGTCCTTCATACTACAAAGGTTAAAGGTAAGTCAATTTTGTATCTGGTAGAGGATTGTGACTGCCAGAACTGTTTTTCACCCATGAATTGACAGCAGAAATGGAGGAAAATTGATGCAAAATGTATATTTTTTTCTGCAAATGGTGTGCTGAGACAGGGAAAAAACGAAGTTGGCAGAGTTTAGAATCTGGAGTTATCCTCTCCAAGTCAATGAAATTTCGCTTAAATTGTCAAATTCTAACCCCCTTGTCGGTATCCATTGATGACGGTTTCTTGTATTTTTCTTTCAACAATTCCAAATTAACAGTAATTTGCTGGTACTGGAAAATCCTCTGGCATCAAATCAAATCCCCTTAATTTTGTTTTTGCATCAATGGGCTGTCTTCTTCTTGAAGTGATTTTCTTGCGCTTGCAAGACTTATGCATCCAACCCTACTTAACATGATGAATGCAAGATGAATTTTGTTGATGTTTTGATAAGAAAGGCGGAGGTTGAAGGAGATTGTCGACGGTTTGTTCTTCTGATGTTGATGAAGAGTGGAAAGTGGATAGTGACGGTCGTAGATATCGGTTAAAGAGTTAGAGAGTTAAATTTTCGGATGTGAATAGAAAAAAATTTGATTTGAAATCGATCTTTAAAATTAGTCGTAAAATTTGATAAAAATTATAATTATATTCGCTCAATCACTATGTTAATATTGTTTAGATTAAAAAATTATTTTTAATATTTACTATTCAAAAATATTTTTTGTTTAGGTTGAATGCTAATCGGTTCTTGCGGTCAAAATAGAAGTTTCTTGCACCAATTTTTTTCCCAAGCTTTTCTTCCATAAAAAATAAAAACAGTATATTATAAAATCGTGTAAATGCTCATATATTTCGCTTAATCAAAGGTACGGGAGAAAGTCACTCAGTAATAATTCCAATTAAATAATTTAATCTCCCTCGATTGGGTGCATGCATGGAATTGGAAGATTACTGAACAAAAAGGAAGACAAAGATTATGGTTAAAGGTAGGGCTGTAAACGAACTGAACGAATGAACAAACACGAACATAAATGAACATAAATTTTTTTGTTCATGTTCGTTCGTTAAGGATTGTAGCTTGTTCATGTTCGTTTATGTTCGTTCGTTTAAATGACAAACAAACGTAAACGAACGAACATAAATAACATATATAATATGCTAAATATTTAATATTTTGGATTAATTCAATTAATTTAGCCAACTAACTGATTTTAAACCGAATTAGTCGATAATTAAAAAAAAACTTAATTATTAGATGAAACTTAAACTTTAACGGATTAACCAGTTTTGTTTTGGTTCGATCCATTAACTCGGTTTAACAGAACAATAAACACCCTTAGCCTATAACAATGAAGTTTTCAACGAGTCATAAAATAAGACTTTTTAACTCGAGTAACTTAAAATTTTTTGACTCAACTTACTTGATCTAATGCTCACCCTTCGATATATGTGAATAAATTTAAACAAACATAAACGGACATAAATGAACGAACATAAACGAATAGATTACCAAACGTTCACGAACATAAATGAACGAACGAGCCCTTTGTTTATATTTGTTCGTTTAACTAAACGAATAAAAAATTTTATTCATGTTCATTCGTTTAATAAATAAACGAACATAAACGAACTTCTCGCCGAATGATTCACTAATTTTTTTGTTTCGTTTACCGCCCTAGTTAAAGGTAAAAAGAGACTTAATTTATAATCAATCTTTTTAACTTATTATGTACAAGATTAATTAATAATATTTTATTTGATCGTGAAATTTGGATATATTTTTTAATCATCTTTAATTGTCCAAAATGTACTTTTATAGTATAAAATATATTTTAACCACTATAAAAATTATAAAGCGGAACTTTAAATTTTAACTTATACAAAAGTTTTAAAACCTTTTACAAAGATTTAATATAAATTTATTTTTCTGATATTAATTAAATTAAATTGGATAATTCAAAAGATTTGAAAACCGAACTTAAGACATCCACAATTTTCGATGCAACTAACTTAAAAAATAGAAATTATTTTATGAGTTTGACTCATTATATTATTATATTAGTTATAATATTTTCTTATTTAATTATAATTATCCATTTTATTATTATTTTTCAAGTATTTTTTCTTAATCAATGAATCTTCATTCATTTATTTTTATGTCATTTAAAAAATATATTTTCTAAAAGTTATATTAATGTCATGGATTATTAATAGTGAATGGATGATTTTTATTGGTTAGGAATCACGGATGACGTAACTGGTCGAATCCATGATATAATCTCTCTAAAAGATGAACAAATCCAACATAAGAATCAAATTTCCCCGCATGCCAACACATAGAGAAATTATATTATGGTCATTTCCGTCATATTATTTATGAGATCAATCAATTAAATATATTTATTTAATTAATTTTTTATCTAATATTTTATCAAATAAATCTTTATTTGATAAAAATATTTTTAAACTTAATTTACAATAAATATTAATGGAAATTCACCTGATAAAAGAGATAAGATTAAAAATTAATTAAATAAATATATTTAATCGATTGATTTCATTTATAATATAATAAAAATAATCTATAATATAATCTATTCGCAAGAATAATATTAGTGGCTACTAAACCTATGAAAATCTAATGAAGACACTTTGTTAGATTTAAAACGTGTTTGGAACTTAAGCATCAAAGGCAAAGACAAGCGACCAAAATTGTAATTTACCATTATATTATTAGAGCATTTTATTTTTTAATGCATTCCTCCACATTTGTTCAAAATTTAATAAAAAGACATACTAACAATCTTTTAAAAATATCAATCTTCAACTCTTATTTTCAAGATACAATAAAGATATAATATAAAAAATATCTCTAACATTTAATTGAAATGTTATTTTAATATTTACATACTTTTTAATAATTTAATTTTTAATATTTTATTTTGAATAGAATAATTTTTTAGATGAAAACTGTTAATGATAAATAGTTTGAAATGACGTGATAAATTTAAATGATAATACATACCACAATAACAATGTCATATAATCAAATATATAGGTCGACTTTTATATATTGACACACAAGTCAAAAAATAATTTAATTTTTTTATAAAATATAAAATATTTTTTTCAATGTATTATTTTATCAAATTATTTTAAATTATTTATCGTAAATTAATTAAATTTTTTATTTAATTAATTAAATATTATAAATATTTTTTAATGTTACACCTATAATAATTAACATAATTTTAGTACCATGTTGTCAATAATGTTGAAAGGAGTGCTCAGACATTGCACCAAACTAGGTGCACCTACCCACTACCTTAATCTTCATATTACTTAAAAAAAACTCATTTTTAGATATTAAAAAAGAATGAAAATGTAAAAGAAGTTGGTAAATCCTCAATCAAATAGAAGAAGAAATTGTTCGATCGAAAAAATAATAAAAATATATTAGTATAATTATATGATAATATATTTTTTTAATATTATATACATATTTTACGTATAAAATTATTTGAATTCAGATTTTTTTTTTATAAAAATGTATGATATTATATTTTTTTTACTAAAATCATTTAATTCAAGGCAGAATTTTGACAAAAACGGCAACGTGTATAATTAAGTCGAAAGGACAATATTATTTTTTATGAAACAAAGAAATTAAAATAAATTAGAATTATATAATAAATAAACCCTTAAAATATTACAGTTTATTGAAATAAGTTTTTGATTTTATTTGCTACACATTTTTATTTTATTTTGGAACGAACCAAAATTATATAAAAGAAATTAAAATGTTATTTATAATTATATAAATAAAATAAAAATTAATAAAAAACGGACGATATTCATCTTGAAAATAGTAAAAAATAAATTTATATATTATTATATTTATTTATAAAATTAAGAGAGATACAACATAACATTGCAATAGAAATAATTTTATATATTATTATAATTTTACATAAAAAATATAAATCATCAATTCTTCTTTAAAGTTAGGTAAAGATTTTTTTTATTTCATTTTTGTTTATTTAAGCCTATAATTAATAATAAAATTCTAAAATTTTAGTTTAGTGATTCAGATATGCGATCTAAACTTATTTAATAAGCAAAAATATATAAAAAGGTTAAATAGAAGCTATTTTTTGCTTCTTTAGAAAAATTAATAATAGAAATAATATAATAAAATCTAACTAGACTCGATACGTTCGTGAGTAGCTCATTAATTTATTTTTGAATAATTATTTTAAAATTATTTTATTAAAAAAATTAAATAATAACTATTAATTTGTGGATTATTACTTTAATCTTAACATGTTACTTGGGTATGTTTATAGATTATTAGTTTGGAATTTAGACTCTGAAAGTGTTTTTTTTTTTGATAAATGCTTCTGAATTTTTATTAAATTCATAGAAAATTACAATTACATTGTAATCAAGAAGGAAAATAATTGGATTAAAAAAATCCAACAAATCTTACAACCCAAAACAAAGAAAAATAAAATTCCTATGAAAATAAGCATACCAATAAAATTCAGAAGCTTCTTGAATCTCCTTATCTCTGTCCAAACGAGACGCATAGTGAAGGAAGAAGGAGTTATAGGCGATCCATACTGTCGTGCAAAAAGTACCGCTACCCAGGACTGATTTTATCGACAAACAACCATCAACCGAGTGGGGATAAATCTTTTCAAGTGACCACCAACAAAAACAATAAATCAGAAACTAGCATCGATTGAATATTAATTTATGTTAATATATTCTTTTGATATTTTATGGTTAACTTTATTAATTTATGTTAATATTAATCCTCATATAATATTATTAAATTTTAGTTTTAGTTAAAAAATAAGGTAATTTTTTTAGTGAGTTTAACGAATAACGTGTTGAGTTTAACGAGCAACAAGTTGAGTTAAACAGAAAAAACTAATACGAGTCGAATATAATTTTAATAAACTTAACGAGAATATACCAGAGATATAAAGTATGGTTAGTTTTAACAGAAATGTTGAATTGTAAGGTTATTAAAAGAAACAATTATTCCTTGGTATATGAGCTGTGAGCCCAGTTATGAATTTTTGTCTGCTATAAATATGGAAGTTAACCCAGAAGTGTAATTCACGTGAATAAAATGAAATATTCTCGGTTTCCTCCTTAAAGATTTCTCAGTTCCTTTTGCATGATTAACGTAACGAATCAAGTCAAACAATAAAAAATAGGCATAAAGATATTTTTAGCTTTTAACGTTTATAATTTTTATCGTTTTGGCCCTCATTTTTTGGATAAATTTAGCCCTTAACTTATATATTTTTGACAAATAACTTATTTTTTAACTACCATGATAATTGGACCGTTAAAAATCTAACAATGATGACATGTCATATGTATATGATAATAAATTTTAAATAACATGACATCTAACCTATCAAATACGTATACATATATATATATATTTGAAATATAATTTTATTCTAATATAAAATATAAAACAATTAAAATTCAAATAAAATATTAAAAAATTAATTAATTCTAAAATAAAATACTACTAAACATTCTCAACCTTAACTACGATAAAATTAAAATCCTACCTTAAAAAATTAATTAATTTCGAATTGTGTTCATATTTTTTAAGATAGAATTTTAATTCTATCGTAGTTAGGGTTGAAAATGTTTAGTAGCCTTTTATTTTAGAATTAATTAAATTTTAATATTTTATTTGAATTTAATTGTTTTATATTTTATATTGAAATAAAATTATATTATATATATGTATTTAATAAGTTAGATGCCATGTCATTTAAAATATATTGTCAATATGATAGGTCATCATCGTTAAATTTTAACGGTCCAGTTATCATGGTAGTTAAAAAATAAATTATTTGTCAAAAAGATATAGATTAAGGACTAAATTTATCCTAGAAAAATAAGGGTCAAAACGATAAAAATTATAAACGTTAAGAGTTAAAATTATCTCTATACCTAAAAAATATTAACAAATATAAATTAAATATTATCTAACTCATAATCAACTCGCTTGATAAACACCTTAATAATCACCGTTTGGAAAACAAAATTGACGCCACCGATAAAAGTCAAAATCAGATTCAAAGATACGATTTTTTTTTTTTTTGGGGGGGGGGGGAGAAGGTTTAGAGAGAGAGAGGATTATACGATGTGATTTTTATAAAATTTCAATTATTTCGTTTCTGATTCAAAATTTTAATCTTTTTTCATGCCCAAATCGTACATAATAAGATCAATATAAGTATGTAATTAATAAATTTTAAAATGTTAATTTTGAGCCACCAAATTATAAAATGTAACTAGGGCCGATTAGGTACATTCAGTTCGGGTTTGATTTAATTCGATAAATTATTTTATTAATCATCGATTTTTGATTCAGTTAATTTTGATTTTCGATT
Source organism: Abelmoschus esculentus (assembly GCA_035048815.1). Classification (NCBI taxonomy): domain Eukaryota; kingdom Viridiplantae; phylum Streptophyta; class Magnoliopsida; order Malvales; family Malvaceae; genus Abelmoschus; species Abelmoschus esculentus. The sequence goes on from JAUCBN010000031.1 coordinate 14,634,690, forward strand.
TTTTTATATTAACGCTAATTTTTTATTCTTTTATAATGAAATTTCAATTATAAAAAAAAAGGTTTAAAGATTTTTTAAGCTTTTTGTTTACTATTAGAAAATAAGAAATTTATTTATGTAGTTATGTTTTATGTAAAAATATTTAAAATTTTAACTATAGTTAACTTTAATATATTAAATATTTTTAATAAAATATTACATGGATTTTTAATTTTAATTTTTAATAATAAAATTTATTTATGATCCGAACTACCTATCACATTACATTATTCATATCTTTGATGAATTAGACAAATTTAGATTAATATTCTAATAGGTGGTCGATGAAGTGAATGACGATTTAAAATTTTAATCTATCTAAATTCGACCCGCTATTAATTCTACACATAACTAAATAAAACCAGGTCGATTTCGATTTATGATTACCTATACACCAAATAACAGGTGATTAAAACTCTCTTCTCCCTTTGACAAACTAACCAAAGAAAACAAGGACCTTCTAGCGTCTTCCACGGCTCATTTTACTGACACGTGTACGGCTCACATTCCTTCATTTCCAGAACAATTAATTAGCTATGTAGGCAACTATCCAGAAGTTTCCAGCAAACAATATTGTCACCGTTGGATCATTTTAGTGACACGTGTACGACTCACATTATTACATTTCCAGACCTGTATCATAAAATGATCTGCATATACTGTCTAGTTTCATTTCTGAGCTTTCTATTTAAACAGCTTCTACCATCCCCTTTGTCTTCAAGGAAATAACAAACCCTTAGCAAAGCCATTGCCAAGCTCTATTCAGTCCTCTTCATTGTCCTCTTCCTCCATTTTCATGGCTCCTCAACTGGTTCCTTCTGGTGATAAAACCAACGTTTTCGCTAAACCTGTCACCTTGCGCAGCCGTGCTTACGTCACGTTCCTGGCCGGAAATGGGGACTACGTGAAAGGCATCGTCGGGTTAGCCAAAGGATTAAGGAAGGCGAAATCGACATACCCTTTAGTGGTTGCTGTTTTACCCGACGTGCCGGAGGAGCATAGGCGGATCCTGGAGAACCAGGGTTGTATCGTACGAGAGATCGAACCTGTTTACCCACCCGAGAATCAGACACAGTTCGCTATGGCTTACTACGTCATCAATTACTCCAAGCTCCGTATTTGGGAGGTACGTGATTAATTTTCATGTTTGATCCCAGTTCTACACGTGTCGGACTCTCATGTACTGCAACTTGCATGATGTTTCTTATGTTGTAACGAAAATCCTTTGGGTGTGCGTGCAGTTCGTGGAGTACAGTAAGATGATATACCTTGACGGCGACATTCAGGTATACGACAACATCGATCACCTGTTTGATTTGCCTGATGGCCATTTCTACGCCGTGATGGACTGTTTCTGCGAGAAAACTTGGAGCCACACCCCACAATACAAGATCGGTTACTGCCAACAGTGTCCCGACAAGGTGAAGTGGCCTGCCGACATGGGTAATCCCCCTTCTCTATACTTCAATGCTGGAATGTTCGTGTTCGAGCCCTGCCTTACGACCTATGAATCGCTGTTAAAAACACTCAAAATCACAACTCCAACCCCATTTGCAGAACAGGTAAGAAGAAAATTCCTTGAACTACAAGTTTTGCTTTATATTTATAACAATAAGGGGAAATGAGTGGATGTAGATTTTGACATTTTTTTTGTACGACAGGACTTTTTGAACATGTTCTTTCAGGATATTTACAAGCCAATTCCTTTAATATACAACCTAGTTCTTGCCATGTTATGGCGGCATCCCGAGAATGTGGAGCTTGAAAAAGTTAAAGTCGTACACTATTGTGCAGCGGTAAGTACACCGAATTTCACTCTCCTGTGTCTTTTTTTTTGTTGGCCTGGATCTTGATTACTGATGGGATTCAATTACACAGGGATCCAAGCCGTGGAGGTACACAGGGAAAGAAGACAACATGCAAAGAGAAGACATCAAGATGCTTGTGCAGAAATGGTGGGACATTTACAACGACGAGTCACTTGATTACAACGTGTCCGCTGCTACTGATGGAGAGATGGAGCCCGTGAACCTGCAACCGTTCCTGTCGGCACTATCAGAAGCCGGTGCTGTACAATTCGTTGCCGCTCCATCAGCGGCGTAAATATGGCTACCCCCTTTTTCTTTATAATGTCGATAAATTTAGTGTTAAGCTGTAAAAAATATATTGCAAGAATTGGAAACTGTAGTCCTTGAGGGGGTTATGGAATTGTTTAAAGCTTTTAGGTTTTGGGGTTCTTTCTTTCAAATATCCTTGACGGTGATGAAAGTGGCGTGCCAACTTGACGTGTGGGGTCAAGAGTCTTTTGTTAATGAAATGTATGTGGGAATTGTAAACTTAATTTTGCAGCAATGGGAACATTAAAATGCTGAACAAGTTTGTGAACACTGGAGCTGTCGTTTTTAAGACCTTCCAAAGTCTACTATATGTGAACTAATGTCATTGATTCTTAAGACTAAAGCCCTCATGTATATCCCCATGTTGGATTCCAATTAGATTAACATTTTCTTACAAAATTGTTGTTTACTACAAGCTGAGAGTCTGAGACCTTGAATTTGTGACATCCTGAGTCTTTTTTGCAAGGTTTTGGTGCTTGTCCAGCACGAAATTTGAAGGTAATGCAATGACTTGTGCATGTGGACTTATAATTCTAGTTTGATAATAATGCCATGACAATAATCTATATTTTTTCATAATCAAATTTAAAAGTAAAATAAATTTATTAAATTTGAAGATTTCGTATTGATTTTCGAACTAAAGAGGCATTCAAGAAACCGGCAATAGCAAAATCTTGGGAGTTTTTTCTTTTCAGCTATTTGGAATGGATAATACCACAAAGGAAACTCAGAATTGATCCATTATTCATAAACTATATAACAAATGCCAATGTTTGCAAGAAACAAAGGAACATGAAGAAAAAACACTCCCAACAGGATGAAAAATTCGGGACTTAGGCGACTCAATGAGGCCATCTATGACTGCAATTGTGTACGTATGTATTAGTATAAACAAATACAAGGTAGGAGGAACTGAAGACACCCAAATGGATATAATCTGCGACTTGAGGTTTAAATACGAGTAGCTTACCTTGTTTGCGATGTTGTTTGAGAGCCAGTCCAGACCTTCATACAAACCTTCACCGGAAGTGGCACATGTGCTCTGGATGTACCTGCATAAAAGGAAATATATACAGATCCACAAACATAGACCATCAGAGAAAACGAGAGAGAATGGCTCATCTTACCAGTGGCGTTGGCGGAGAGAATAAAGGCCAAGTTTGTCAGTAATCTCGGCGGCATTCATAGCATTTGGAAGATCTTGTTTGTTTGCAAATACTAGCAGGACAGCATCCCTCAACTCATCCTGCCAATGCACATATACCAATATGTTAAATTTCAGCATACACAAACCCCATTCAGAGAGTGCAGTTTAGATACTCAAAAGTACCTCATTCAACATCCTATGCAACTCATCTCTAGCTTCAACAACACGATCCCGATCATTGCTGTCAACCACAAAATAAGTCCTTGTGTGTTTTGGAAATAATGTCTCCACAATGGCCGGATCTATATAGAAAATCATATCAAATCAAGTCAAAATAATACACTTTTTTCATTATTGTAATAGATCCAGCAAGATCTAAGATATACTCAAAACATAAGATCCAATTCTGAGTACTAAGCATCCGACTTTGCACATACATATCGGACACCTAACACCATATTCTCCCCTTCAATGGAACTACACATTCAGGTTATCAAGATGCATAATTGCTTATAGAATATATGAAACCAAGAAATTCTGTCCATATTGTTGCCATAAACAGAAAACATACAAGACACCCTAATGTTTTCCTTTGATGCCACTTCTACAGTTAATAATAACATCTTTAAAAAAACAAACTTTGGTACCTTGTCCTGGCCACCAACATCCCAAACAGTGAAGCTGATGTTCTTGTATTCCACGGTCTCGACATTGAATCCTACAAGATTATATAATAGTAATACATCACAATTTGATACAAAATTCATTTTTATTCCCAAGTGAAAAAAAGCTACTTACCAATGGTAGGAATGGTTGTGACGATCTCTCCCAACTTAAGCTTGTAAAGAATGGTGGTTTTACCAGCAGCATCAAGACCAACCATCAGTATACGCATCTCCTTCTTGGCAAAAAGCCGGCTGAAGAGCTTTGCAAAAGACAACCCCATTTTTTGCTTCTGTCAAAACACCAAAAATCCACATATGAATTCCCATAATCATAGATAGAATTTGAGAAATCAAAATAAGAATCCAATGGGTCAAATTCAAATAAAAAATGAGATGATCGTTCGAGGAACGATCGGAAACAAAGGAGAGATGGATTGATCAATAGGTCATGAAATAATTCCAACCCGTAAAAAGGCAGATCGGAGCAATTTAACGAATCTACGACGCTTTTCAGAGACTCAGATAAGATGGAACTACGAAAAGAATTGAAAATTCAAGAGAATAACATAATGTTGAAACAAAAGTGAAGTCAAATTCTAAAAAGGCAGATCTGGAGACTCATAAGCTAAATTAGGAAAATAAATCAACTGTGAAACGAAATTTGCCTGAGAGAAATGCGAGCGGTTATCGAACGACGACGAACGACGGAGAGAAGCGAAGATATACACTCCTCTCTCTCGGATCGAAGGCAAAGAACGAACTGACGCTTGAAGCTGAAGCCTTGAGAGCCTCTATTTATATATGGGCTAGGGCGAAGATTTAGCACAACGAAGCCCATAAGGAGAATTGTACCAACTATTAACCCAAGTCGCTACAACGCACTAATCACTTTGCTTTAATCGGACCCAAAATCACCATAGGCTGCGGCTGTGACGGGTGGAGCTGAGCGTAAACAATGGCTGCCGGTGAAGGGGAAGAATTCGTCTACAGGATTAGCACGGCTGAGGAATGGGAATCGTTTCAAAAGAATGGATCTACTTTTGGTGGAGATTTGGACAAATCCTCTGGTTTCATTCACTTCAGTTCGCTTCACCAGGTCTCTCTATTTTTCTCTTAAGTCAAGTACCCAGATTTATTCCCTTAAGTATATCTCTTGATACATGTAATTGCAATTGTTGCAGGTAAAGCCGACACTGCAGAATTTTTTCTCTAACGTCAAGCAGGATTTGTACCTTCTTCAAATTGATGCTAAAAAGGTAACAACAACAACACTTCTAAATGTTTTTCTGACAAAGAATACTTCAGATCTTACTCTCCTTTTGCTTGTTGATGTTAGAAATTGAATTGAAATGAAGATATAATTGATGGGAACTAAGGATTCGTTTAATGTTTCATTTCTGGAAATGATGATGCTGAAAACATAAATGAATGTTTCATATCTTTAGCTATTTTGGAGCTGAAAACGACGTGATTGTATACAATCATTGCACTCACAAGGCATTGACATTGAGCATTAACATGAGCTCTGCTCTTGTTTAACATTGGCATCTGTTGCAGCTTGGAGATGGATTGGTGTATGAACTTGTGGATGGTTTGAACAAATTTCCTCACTTCTACGGCCCGTCTCGAAGCTTTGCTCCTCTTCCATTAGAGGCGGTTACAAAAGCCGAGAAGCTTTCGGTAGTAGACGGCCAATTCAGCTGCAATTTATTGAAGTAGTAGTGACGGTTCCAACAGCTTTCATCATCTTCTTGAACATGTGAAGATAATGTAGCATTTGAATGTAACCATACAATGTTCTGCCACTGTAATGCTCAACTTCTAATAAGTGGCACTGGTGTGTTTACTTTGTTTTATGTGGTGTTTTTGTTGGTTATAATTGTTGGTCTCAGTTCTACTAGCACCGTCTTCTTCTCAAGTAGGCTTTTACAAAGCACGGTTATAATTTGAACCTTTAACACAATCTTATTGGAAGTGGCAATCAAAATTTCAAACATGTAGAACAGTGAAAAGCTGAAAATAAGTTATTATTGGCAGAGAATCGATGTCGTCTCAAAAGGGGAGCAACATGAGCTCCAGCCATGCTCCCATCTTCTACAACTTGTAAGTTAGTGGCTGATTTTTTTATTGTTTTGTATTGACTGCTTGCGTATCTTTTGTTTCAATTGTTTAGCAGTTTATCTTCATATTGCTTAGGCATGCTTTACATAAGGATTACCAGTTGTTACCAACATTTTTGATATGGGAGTCGTAAAGGAAAGGTGTTATCTTCTCTTTCCCTTTTTCAGATATATGATTCTTTTTCTCTCTCTCCCATTGCTTCCCCTCTCAGTCCATTCCTAGTGCACTAGAAACCCCATCATCTTCAACTTCGGCAACTCGAACACCAACATCGGTGGCTATGTAGATGGCCTAGGACTCAGCTCCGTGCCTCCCAAACGGCAGTACCTATTTCCATCAGCCAGCCGGTCGTTTATCCAATAGATGTTTGATGATTGGAAATGCTAGCTGTCTTGCTAGCCATTAAGAAATGGTCAAATTATCTAATTGGAAGACATTTCAAGATACGGACTGATCACCAAAGCCTCAGATTTTTAACTAAGAATCAGGCTGTCACCCCAGCTCAACAAAAGTGGGTGATGAAGATGATGGGCTACGATTTTGAAGTGTGCTACAAGAAGGATATAAATAATGTAGTAGCCGATAGCTTATCTAGGAGGCCAAGGGAGATTCAATGCATGGTTTCAACAGTTACCAGTGTATCTACTGATGTGCTGAACAGAATTGCAGACACATGGTCCACAGATGACAAGTTAAAGAAGATTATTGAAGATATAGAGCAGGGTAAGAAGAAACACTCTAAAGACAAATGGGATGGAAAACAACTATGTAGAAAGGGTAAATTGGTAGTTAGAAAAGATGATCAATTAAGGAAAGAGCTCTTGGACTTCTTCCACAACAGTGCAATAGGAGGTCATTCCGGATCACATGCCACCATCAAAAGGATTACAAAAAATTTTTGGTGGAAGAGATTAAGGAAGGAGGTCAAATAGAAAGTTAGAGAATGTTCTATTTGTCAGAAGAGTAAAGATGATTTAACTCACCCTAGGGTTTTCTTTAACCTCTTCCCATACCTGACAGTGTATTGTCTTCAGTAGGAATGGATTTCATAAAGGGGCTACCAGTTTCGAGAAAGAAAGACACAATTAAAGTTGTGGTTGACAGATTGATTAAGTATGGTCATTTTGTAGCTCTAAGTCACCCTTTTACAGCAAGAGATGTAGCCCAATTGTTCTTAGAGAACATTTTCAACTTACATGGGTTACCTAGTAATATCATCTGTGATCGAGATAAAATCTTTATGAGCTTTTTTTGGCAGGAGTTGATTCGAGGGCTGGGAGTTAACATTCCATCCACTGCCTACCATCCTCAAACAGATGGGTAGACAGAGAGACTGAATAAATGCCTTGAAACTTACCTAAGGTCATGTGTGGAGAGAAACCTAAGGAATGGTGTAGCTGGTTGCATTTAGCAGAGTGGTGGTATAATATCACTTTTCATTCAACAATTCAAACATCTCCCTATCAGGCTTTATATGGTCATCCTCCTCCTACTCATTTACCGTATGTGGCAGGTGAATCTAAGGTAGCTTCAGTGGACAGATCTTTACAACACAGGGAAGCTGCTCTGAAAATGTTTAGGGCCCAGGAAATAATAAAACAACAAGCAGATAAGAAGAGGAGTGATTGTGAATCCAAGGAAGGAGAGTTGGTGTATTTGAAACTGCAACCTTATAGGCAGCAGTCAGTTCAACAGAGAAGTTGCCAAAAACTGACACCTAAATGGTTTGGACCCTTTCGGTTTAAATCCAGAATAGGGTCAGTGACTTATGAACTTGAATTGCCCCCTGGCTCCAAGGTGCATCTTGTGTTTCACATTTTCCAGATAAAGAAACATATTAGGAGTCAAATTTTTCAGCAAGAGCTTTCAGTGATAAGACCTGATGGGGGGAATTAGTAAAGAGCCAGTGAAGATCCTTGACAGAAGAATTGGAAGAAGAGACAATCGAGCAATGACTGAATTTCTAGTTGAATAAACAAATTCTTTTCTTGAAGATGCAACTTGAGAAATTTTCTATCACCTCCAGAATCAATTTCTAGATTTCTAACCTTGAGGACAAGCTTGGTGTGAAGAAGGGAGCATTGTAAGGAGCTGAGCTGGAAAATATGACCGTTGGGCCTTTTAATTTTTAGTTAATTAATAATTATTAACCGTTAAGTTTGTTTATTGAAACGTTGCATTTTGTGGTCTGAATTATTTAGAAACTTTGTTGTTCTGTAAGGCCTTTAGATAAGGGAAGAAATCCTATTGGAAGGTTGAGAATATTTTGGTTATGAACCTTTGGCTCTGGCTGCTCCGGAGAGTGCTTTGGGTTTTCTTATTTCCATTTAATTTCAGTCTTTTTCTCTATTTCTTGGTGTGTTCGATTGCTGCTCTTACACTGTGACGGGTGGAGCTGAGCGTAAACAATGGCTGCCGTTGAAGGGGAATAATTCGTCTACAGGATTAGCACCGCTGAGGAATGGGAATCGTTTCAAAAGAATGGATCTATTTTTGGTGGAGATTTGGACAAATCCTCTGGTTTCATTTACCTCAGTTCGCTTCACCAGGTCTCTCTATTTCTCTCTCAAGTCAAGTACCCAAATTTGTTCCCTTAAGTATATCTCTTGATACATGTAATTGCAATTGTTGCAGGTAAAGCCGATACTGCAGAATTTTTTTCTCTTACGTCAAGCGGGATTTGTACCTTCTTCAGATTGATGCTAAAAAGGTAACAACAACACTTCTACATGTTTTCTGACAAAGAATACTTCAGATCTTACTCTAGCCTTTTGCTTGTTGATGTTAGAAATTGAATTGAAATGAAGATATAATTGATGGTACTAAGGTTTCCTTTAATGTTTCATTTCTGGAAATGTTGGTGTTGAAATCATAAATGAATGTTTCATATGTTTAGTTATTTTGGAGCTGAAAACGACACGATTGTATACAATCATTGCATTCACAAGGCATTGAGCATTAACATGAGCTCTGCTCTTGTTTAACATTGGCATCTGTTGCAGCTTGGAGATGGATTGGTGTATGAACTTGTGGATGGTTTGAACAAATTTCCTCACTTCTATGACCCGTCTCGAAGCTTTGCTCCTCTTCCATTAGAGGCGGTTACAAAAGCCGAGAAGCTTTCGGTAGTAGACGGCCAATTCAGCTGCAGTTTATTGAATTAGTAGTGACGGTTCCAACAGCTTTCATCATCTTCTTGAACATGTGAAGATAATGTAGCATTTGAATGTAACCATACAATGTTCTGCCACTGTAATGCTCAACTTCTAATAAGTGGCACTGGTGTGTTTACTTTGTTTTATGTGGTGTTTTTATTGGTTATAATTGTTGGTCTCAGTTCTACTAGCACCGTCTTCTTCTCAAGTATGCTTTTATAAAGCAGGGTTATAATTTGAACCTTAAACACAATCCTATTGGAAGTGACAATCAAAATTTCAATCATGTAGAACAGTGCAAAAGCAGAAAATCTGGTATTATTGGCAGAGAATCGGTGTCGTCTCTAAAGGGGAGCGACATGAGCTCCGGTTATGCTCGTGTCTTCTACCAAGTGATAAACTTGTGAGTTGGAGGCTGAATTTTCTATTGTTTTGTATTGACTACTTGGGAATCTTTTGTTTCAATTGTTTAGCAAAGATATGCCTTTATTACCACTCGGATGTTTACCTCAAAAACTCGTTTAGTTTGCTCGAAATGGCAGCGAACTCGATGAGCACGGCTGCCTTCTGTCTGTCAACAATGCCGCAAAAGCATTTCATGCAAAACTTCGTGTTTTATGCGAACAACTGAATTCTCAACTGATGAATTCTCAACTTCGTGTCTACATATATTCCACTAAAAGCATGTTGTGGCAATGGCTGGCCGCCGTACAACTACGAATACAACATCAGTTGTGGCCAAACCGGTTACGCGGTCTGCCACGAAGGATCGAAGTTCATAAGCTGGGACGGAGTTCACTACACCGATGAAGCCGCCAAAGCGGTTTTCGCTTCTTCTAATTACACCACTCCTCGGGTTCACTTCAACTTCTTGTGTACTAACCTGTGAGTTCTGCTCTGCCTAAGTGGTATACTTTTACTTCCTCAACGGAGCAAATTCCTTTGCAAGTTTCTCTAAACGTCATCGTCTTGGTAGGGTCCGATGTGTGACACAATATGTGAACAATGTTGGTGGTTGGTAGACCCCTTTCGTGGAGGCCTCAGGCCCATATCATTAAAATTGTCACGTTTATAAAATGCAATGCAAGTATACAAAGGCTTTGTTAAAAAAATAATAATTAATATCGATGGGTTAGTTTCGAGTAATAAATAATTTAATTTTGTTTAAGTAAATTTTGATTTTGATATATATATATATATATATATATATATATATATATAAATCTTTAATGAAAATTCACCTATAAAAAATAAGGCAAAATTATTTAAAAACAAAAATATACCCCTCCCAACTTCAATGACAAATCTATACCCCTGTCAGGACACGTAGGAAGAAGTCGCTTCTTGCACAGAGCGATTCCTGGAATCGCTCTGTGCAGGAAGCGACTTCCGACTGATTTGGCATTCCTTGCCACATAAGCCATTAATTATAATGAGGATAAGAAATCGCTCTGTGCACAGAGCGATTTTCCTGTGCTTCGGAAGCGTAAAACCCTAGGGTTCAGGAAATCGCTCTGTGCACAGAGCGATTTCAATTATGGATCTAAGAAGTCGCTCTGCACTGAAAGCGATTTCTTATATTTATTTTTGTAAATATTTTTGTAATATATTTTTAATATTCTTATCTTAATAAGGTAAAAGGTATATTTTATTAATAAAAGGTATCTTCATAATAAGTAAGGTTAATAGAAGGTATATTTTATAAAATATAATAAAAGGTATAGTTATGTAAAAAAAATGTAATAAAAGATATATTTTATTAATACTGCTTGAAAATATTAAACTTTACATAAAAAATATCTAAGTGGTTGAAGAATCGTCTGTTTCCGTGTCTTCGTAATTTGTAGACACGTCAGATGTTAAGTTCAGTTCTTCAATTATATGTTCCTTTTGATGTCGTCTATTGTTGATACGTTGTAAAATTGCTTCTTCATCGACGTTGCTTGATGAACTAACTTCATCCGTAAATGAACTAACTTCATCCTTAAACTTTACGTAAATCTCGATATATAGACATCGAATATTTGTGTAAACTCGAAACATCTTACGAAGGTCTTTTGAACTTGACAATTTCAACAGGTAATGCGCTTCAGGACTTGGTTCATCAACTGATATTTTTGCTTGTATGTATAAGATTTCTCTTGTTCTTGTTGTCGTCTTCGCATCCTCCGTCGATATTAAGTCATAGAACTCATCGTATTTTATCTTGCTGCTAAACGAAGTGTAACCATATGTACCAGAGAAGAACAAAATGCAAGAAAACATAGCCATCTACACTCTTTCTGAAAACTTGATGAATTATTGATGGAGGGTTTACAGTCTGAAAGCAGGGAAACGAGTCTTATAAAGTTGAAAATTATTGAAATCGCTTCCTGTAGGTAGCGATTTCCCTTCTGACAAAAGAAGTCGCTTTCTGTAGGAAGCGACTTCCTGTTTGAAAAGGGAAGTCATTTTTTGCAGGAAGCAACTTCGTCGGTGCTTAAATATTTCGAATTTCAACCCCAAAAATTTCAAAACACAATTCTCAATTCCCAAAAGTTCTCTGCATCACGGTTCGAATTTCATATTTTTAAGAATCCGTTTTCATTTGAATTTAAAAGCAAAAATGTCAAGAAGAATCACTGCTTTGGTTTATTATGATGGCCAAATGGTTAGTGATGCATCTCTGGGTGTGGTGTTTCAGTCTTCGAATACAGTTACACTTGAGCTCCTGCGGAGATTAAGCTATAGGTCATTGATGAAGAGAGTATCGGATCATGTTCCGCATGCCCGAGGTCAAAAATTAGAGCCATTAAAATTTAGATTACCGATGTCATTGGAGCCATTGTATTATACAATTTTTCATGTGGCCGACAATGGCGACGTTGAAATGATGCTCGAGTCGCACATACAATATTCCTTAGGAGGTCCGTTAGAGTTGTTTGTGATTTTTTCTGATAATGATGATGTTGTTCCTGCCATCCCAGATTGGCATCGTACAAATTTTGATTTCGACCCTAATGTTTATAGCCCTACGACCAATATTAGAGACGACTTCAACTTGTTGTCGACAAATTGTTCACAGAACAATGTTGATGTTCCATTGTCTTCGGCGGCAAGACATTCTTGTGTAGCTTCTTGTGATTTCGACCTTAATCTACCACCCACCCAACCGTCTTCGTTCGCTTGGTCTGAAATTGATTTGAACTTCCCATCAACCCAATATTCATCTGCAGCTGTTGGTGATACGGTGGACTTACAATTGTTCGAATTTGAGGGTGACCGTTCTGACGAAGAACCGATTTAGGAGCCCGGCCCTGATGGTGATGAGCTAGGCCCTTTTTATGGCCCTCCCGAAGATGTGGATGAACCAGAAGAGCCAAAGGAAGTGGATGTCCCTAACAGTTCAATGGCAATATCGTTTTACGAGCTACCGTCCCACTTTGCATCAATTGATATGGAAGCCTTCAATGCTCCTGAATTTCTGCAATTCCCTCAGATCGACCAATACAACCAAGGTGATTCTCTTGAAATATATAAAGGAAAAGTTTTCGAGACCAAGGATCTGGCGATTGCAGCAATCAAGCATTATAATATCCGCAACTCCGTTACATCTGGTGTTTACAAGAACGCATCTGACAAGTACATTGCTGAATGTGTACACAAGAAACAAGGATGTAAATGGAGGGTTCGTGTTTCTTGTCTGAAGAAACTAAACAACCTTTGGCAGATTACCAAGCTTGATAACCCTCACACATGCACCGTGGGTCGTCTTAATCAGGATCATCGAAACTTGGATGTGCATGTGTTGTGTGATGCCATTATGCCTCTGGTGAAAGCGAATCCGCGGGTAACCGTTGATACTTGTATGGCTTCAGTCACATCTCAATACGGTTACCATGTTCTGTATAAACGAGCATGGTATGCAAAACAACGTGCCGTTTAGAAGTTGTATGGTCAGTGGGAGGAATCTTACAATGAATTACGACCGTGGCTTTCGTTGATGCAAAAGCATATTCCGGGGACGGTGGTGAAGCTAGAAACAGTACCGGCGTATGAAAATGACCGTATCATACCCGGTGTTTTCCAATTTCAACAGTTATTTTGGACTTTTCCACAATGTGTCAATGCATTCCGACATTGCAAACCGATGGTTCAGATTAACAGTACTTGGTTGTATGGTAGGTACACTCAAATCTTATTGTTGGCAGTTGCACAAGATGGTAACCGAAAGATTGTTCCAATTGCCTTCGCAATTGTTAAAAAAGAGGATCTCCCTTCTTGGGAGTTCTTCTTGAAGAACTTGCGAAGGTATGTTCTATCACCTGTCTTGCGGGATAGAGATGATGAAATATGTGTCATTTCTGACCGAGGCAAAGCGATCAAATACGCAATACAGAAGATGGGTCAATCTTGGCAACCGCCACATATATACCATCGGTATTGTCTACGACACATTGCAGCTAATTACTTGGCGAGGTTCAAAAGCCCCGATGAACGTATAATGGTGCTTCGAATGGATTAGTATTTGCTTCTTCTTCTTCAAATTTGTTTTCATAATTCTTAACCAAGCGTTTTTTATTGCACAGGAAACACATACTTGATCCGCGAAGTCGAACAACTTTTGGAGGACTTACAACATCGCAATGAAGATGGATATAACTACCTTCTTAATATACCCCGAGAGAAGTGGCTTCGTTCATTTGATGGAGGCAAAAGATATGGTCATATGACCACCAACTTAGCCGAGGTAATCAACTCATCGTTGAAAGGAGTGAGACACTTAACGATCACTTTTGTTGTCAAAGCGACATATTATCGATTGGGAACCCTCTTTGCCACATTGGGTAAACAAGCTCAGGAGTATATGTAAGGTGGTCATACAGTTCACCTAGATCTTTGAAATAAATTGCAAGCATTTGTACAACAGTCGAATTCTATGAATGCGACATGTTTCTCACGGGAAGGGCATTTATTCCGTGTCTCGGAATACTCCAGACCGTTAGAAGGTATACAACATAATGCTTACGTCGTTGATCTGAGGAAAATAACATGCGATTGTGGGTTCTTCCAAACATTTAAATATCCCTGCCCGCACGCCATTGTTGCTTGCTCTTCTGTCCGGTTAGATTACATGACGGTTGTTGACCCAGTTTACTTGCTGCAAACCGTATTTAAGGTTTACGAACGCGAGTTTCCTCTTATTGGAAATAAATGGGATGAAGATGCGACGAACGATGAACCGAAAATACGATCGAATTTTACATTAAGACGAGAGAGAAAAGGCCGTCCAATATCCACCAGAATATTTTGCGATGAAGATTTGGTCGGTCATAGAGAAAGTACTGGGCAACCCAAGTTATGCATCATTTGTAAAAATCCAGGACACACAAGAAGAACATGTCCTCATCGAGCTGGTCCTTTTATAGAGTGATTCTTTAATATTTGATTATTCTGTAATATTTGATTATTATTTAATATTTGATTATTCTTTAATGTGTACATTTATTAAGACTTAAGATTTGATTATTAAATATATAAAACATTTAGAATGTTAAATTGAGATAATTAACAACAAAGCGTAAATATATAACAAGAAAACGCAAATATATAAAAAGAAAGCGTCTATAATAAAAACCATAAACATATGAAATTAACAAAATTAACAAAAGATTACATAAAAAACTAATGACGTCTATGCCCGCCCGTGCCGCAACGTGGTGGACGACGATCCCGACGCGGATTTCTTTGTTGCATTCTTTCAGGGTCTTCTTCTTCCTCTCCTTCCATATTACCGGAGGTAGCAGCACTACCACTTGGACCGGTATAAAAGAGGCTCTGAGGAGGAGTTTGGTTTACTATACCTGAGCTAGATCCAAAATATGGAAATTGAGGCATAGGAGCAAACTCAGGCACATATGCTGGCGGCGGTGGATAGTAAGAAGTCAATGGCATCAGAACGGTGGTAACACCCGTAGCAGACATAAACGGCTGCAAGACGTCATAAAAAAACCCTCCAAGGGTGGTGCAAAATGAGGAAACCAAGACGGTTGGGGCATTGGGGTAACAAGTGGCTCTTCTTGAACATTTCGTCCTCTTCCACGGCCTGGTCGTTGGGCCGGTGGACGTCTCCGCGTACCCACAGATAATTCGCGTGCTCGCTCCTCTTCTGTCAAGATGTGGGGCTTACAGTTTTCAACGTACCAACTGAAATACCCGAATCCCAGACTATCGGTAACAATTTCTTCACACATCGGGATCCGTTGATATCTTTCGGCCCACATCTCGATGTAATCGCGATGTCTGACAGCCCAATTAACGTCGGTCTTCCCTTGTCTTGTCAGAGCATGCAATTCATCCAAAATAGGAGGTGGTTCTGGAATGCCTTGCTTAAACCCAAACTGTCGTAGAACTCTATTACCATGATGCCACTCAACAGTTGAGTAATTAATAAGCGGCACCATCGCAAACCATAAGTTTGAGCGAGCCAATATGTCAGCTGAGATACAAGACATAATAGCTGACTCGCGGTACGGCTACCAGATAAACTGAAAAAAATAATATTTATATTAAAATAAATTAAAACATTTTTAAATTTAATAATTGAATTAAAATATAAAAAATAACAACAAAATTATCTCCTCCTCCCTATCTATCAGTAATCAGAAATCTCGTTGGGTTTCCGGCAATCCAGAATGCGACAATGGATAACACCACCACCTACCATTAATAAAATAAAATTATGTAAATCAGAGTAGAAAATTATACTCTGTCGTATTTTTATTAAGATGAAAAGGAAGTCATTATATAGGCTTCCTTGTTACAAGACATTTAGAAAATAAAGAAGACTAAATAGAATAGATCTCTTATCAATTAAGAGATCAACTAAATAAATAAAAAAAACTCCTAAAAGAACTCCCTAAAAGAAATCCTAGAAAATAGGATCGATAAATCCTAATTAATAGGATTCTTATCCTAAAAGATATCCAACACTCCCCCTCAAACTAGTGTATATATGTTGTATATACCCAGTTTGAATGAAAGTTCATCAAAAGTTACTTTAGAAAGAGCTTTGGTGAAGATATCAGCTAGTTGCCTTTTTGTAGGAACATACTGCAAGTTGGCTACTCCTTGGTTAACTTTTTCATAAATAAAGTGTCTGTCTATCTCAATGTGCTTCGTTCTATCATGTTGGACCGGGTTTTTAGCTATGCTAATAGCAGACTGATTATCACTAAATAACTCGAACCCTTTCCCATCATCTAGTTCCAGTTCAGACAACACTCTTTTAATCCATATTCCTTCACAAATCCCAAGAGCCATTGCTCTGTACTCAGACTCAACACTACTTCGAGAAACAACTACTTGTTTCTTGCTCCTCCATGTGACTAAATTACCCCAAACATAGGTTTAATAGCCACTCACTGACCTCCTATCTGTGAGCTCACCTGCCCAGCTAGCATCCGTGTATACTTTTACACCCCTTTCTTGATTTTTCCTGAAGATCAATCCAGCCCCTGGTGCAAACTTCAAGAATCTCAAAATCCTGTAAACAGCCTCCATATGTTCCTCTCTAGGATCACTCATATATTGGCTGACAATACCAACTAAGTATGCAATATCTGGTTTAGTGAGTGAGAGATAGATCAATTTACCAACAACCTCTGATAAGTTTCTTTGTTGGTCGAATTTCCTGCTTCTCTGTTGAACTTCAAATTAGGTTCCATAGGTGTTTCGATGGGCTTGCAGCCAAGCATCCCTGTCTCAGTAAGTAGATCTAAAACATACTTGCGCTGATTAATCAACAATCACTCCTTAGGTCTTGCCACTTTCATCCCCAAGAAATATCTCATGGTGCCGAGATCCTTTGTTTCGAATTCTCTTGCTAAGTCCAGCTTTAGTCTCTTTATTTCTTTTTCATTACTAACAATGATAATAATATCATCTACATAAACAATTAGAAGGGTGATCTTACCACCTGGTGAAATTTTCTTGAAGAGAGTATGGTCTGCTTGGCTTTGTTTAAACACACTCTCAATAACAGCTTTAGCAAAACGACCAAACCAGGCTCTAGGGGACTGTTTTAAACCATATAAGGATTTCTTTAGTTTACAAACAGTACCCTTAGTTACCTTTCCCTCTAACCCTGGTGGAATCTCCATGTAAACATCTTCCTCGAGACTTCCATTTCGGAAAGCATTCTTTATATCTAGCTGATGTAATCTCCAGTCCAAGTTGACAGCTATTGATAGTATCACCATGATAGTATTTAGTTTTGCAACTGGAGCAAAGGTTTCTTGGTAATCAATGCCATATGTTTGTGAAAAACCTTTAGCTACCAACCTTGCTTTGTACCTCTCTATACTGCCATCAGAGTGATATTTGATGGTGAATATCCATCTACATCCTACAGCCTTTTTTCCAACAGGTAACTCTGTCAAATCCCACGTCTCATTCTTCTGCAAAGCCTTTAGTTCCTCTTCCACAGCCTTTTTCCATTCTTGAAATTGAAAAGCTTCTGTCACATTTCTAGGAATTTTTCCATGATTCACACTCACAGTGAATGCCCTGAAATTAGAATGTAATTTCCCATATGCAACATATTTATTTATGGGATGGGCAGTACATTTTCTTACCCCTTTCCTAATAGCAATAGGAAATTATCCAAATTCACATCAGCAATCTATTGAGGCCCTTCATTTCCTTCTCTTCCAGTACCAATAACCTCTGTCTCAGTACAAGGAATCGAATCTGGTGGTTAAGCAATGCTAGGTTGACCTCTTTCTTGTGCATCTGTTTTCCTTTTCCTTGAGTAAGTCTTAAGTTGAGGTGTTATGAGGTTACTGTCATCTCCAGAAGTATCTTCTATGGAAGAAGGGATTTTATGTGGACTCGGTTGTGGAGATAGGAAGGAAGGTGACTCAGGGATTTTGTGTGGACTCGGCTGTGGGGATAAGAAGGATGGTGACACAGTAGAATTTGTTTCTACTGATTTTTCTGCCTTGCTAGTATCATTTGGACCTTGAGCAGTAGGTAATTGAACAGTAGATGGTAGGCTACTGTTGGAAGGTAACATTAGACTTGGTTGGGAGGATAATGTAGGTTCTTGAACTGACTGATATTGCTAAAATTCCTGAGGATTCTCCCCCTGAATTTCAGCACTAGAGAAATAAGGAGTATCTTCAAAGAAGGTTACATCACAGGACACATATGTTCTTTTGGTGGATGGGGAGTAGCACTTATATCCTTTTTGGCTCGAAGAATAGCCTATAAAAACACATTTGATAGCCCTAGGATCCAATTTTCCTCTATTAGTATCCTGAACATGGACAAAAGCAGTACACCCAAAGACTTTAAGCGGAAGGTTCGAGTGTAAAGGTTTAAAGTGAGGATAGAGTTTAAAGAGAACCTCTGTGGGAACTTTAAATCCTAAAGGTTTACTGGGCATCCTATTTATAAGATAGGTGGTTGTAAGGATAGCTTCCCCCCATAGGTATTTAGGAACTCTAGCTGTAAACATAATGGACCTAGTGACTTCAAGAATGTGTCTGTTTTTGCGTTCTGCTATCCCATTCTGTTGAGGGGTATTGACACAAGAAGTAAGGTGAACAATACATTTATCCTTAAAGAAAGAACCAAGAGATTTACTTAGATATTCACTCCCATTATCACTCCTTAGAATTTTTATTGTTGCATCAAATTGAGTGATAATGGTCTGATAAAAGCTTCGAAATATGGACTCAACCTCATATTTTTCTTTCATTAAAAATACCCATGTTGTCCTAGAATAGTCATCTATGAAAGATACAAACCACTTACGTCCAGAAATGTTTTTCACAGAGCAAGGACCCCAGATATCACTATGGATAGTTGAAAAAGGTGTTGTTGGTGCAAATATAGTTGGGCTATAAGATTGACGAGTATGTTTGGCAAACTGACACATTTCACATGAAAAAAGAGCAGGATTTTTATTAATAAACAATTTGGGAAACATTCTTGCTAAGTAGAAAAAACTAGGATGGCCGAGTCTGTAGTACCATAACAAAATATCACTGCTGGTACTAGCAGGAACTAAAACTTGTTTCCTAAGTTGGTTGGATAAGGCAAGATTATGAGGTGGAGAACTCTCACAGATGTATAAACCTTTAGTAAGTCTAGCATTGCCAATCACCCTCTTCGAAACATGTTCCTGAAACACAGCCACCAATACCAAACATAACATCACAATGTGAATCACAAATTAACTTGTTGATCGATAACAAATTACAAGCAAGCTTAGGAACATAAAGAACATTATGCAGCACCAAATTATTATTTAATTTAATCGAACCACTCCCTTTTACACTAGTAAGAGAGTCATCTGCAATTCGAATTGATGCAGGTAGGTTGTTCTCACCAAAATCCTCTAGTAAAGCAACATTGCCTGTCATATGGTCTGTCGCCCTTGAATCTACAATCCACTGAACTGATTTAGTAGAGGAACCAGTACCTGTAGTAGTGTTAGCCTCAGGTACAAGTTTTGCTGTCAGATTACTTATGAGTTGCTGCAGCTTTTCAATTTGTTTCTTGTTGAAACTATTGGAAGATTCTTCTTGAGATGAAAAATTGGCTTTCTTAGGAGATTTAGACTTATTTGTCTTTCAGTCAGAAGGTTTGCCATGTAGCTTCCAACAATTCTCTATCACATGCCCCACTTTTCTACAATGTTCACACCAAGGTCTATTTCTCCTTTGCTGGTTTTTGAAGTTCGAACTTGTCACCAAGGCTGAAACTTCTGATTGTTGAGTTGATGGTGTCATTGCAAGCCTTCTACTTTCTTCCCTTTTAATATCTGAGAAAACCTCACGAACCAAAGAAAGTGGTTTAGATGATAAAATCCTTCCCCTTGCCCCATCAAATTCAACATTCAATCCAGACAAAAACTGAAACACTCTCCTTTGATTCTTTTGAATGTTATAAAAATTCCTATCTTCCTGACACCTCCAGTCAATATTTTCATAGAGGTCAACTTGCTGCCAGCACTTATTCAGAGCACCATAGTATTGTATAACCGACATCTCTCCTTGTCGAAGATTCTTAATCTGATTTTCCACTCCAAATAGCTCTGAAGTGTTGTCAGCACTAGAGTAGGTATCCCTTGCTGCTGTCCAAATCTCTGTTGCAGTCTTATAAAGCATAAAGTCTTCTCCTATTGTTGGAATCATCGAATTTATTAACCATGACATAATCATGATATTCTCACTCATCCACGAACTATATCTTGGATCTGTTGCATCTAGAATGGCCATTGACTCCGAGAGATAGTCTTCTTTTCTTCTGCCAGTAATATAGAGCCTGACAGATTGTGACTAGGCAAGGTAGTTATGGCCATTCAACTTATAGGTAGTAATTGGGGATAGAGACGAATCAGAAATTGAAAGTTCTGATGGAGATGAAGTATTTGGGGAATTAATTTCAGATAAAGATGGATTTGGATGAACCATCTTTCAAGAAAAAAATAGATGAAGGAGGAATAGAACAAGAAAGCCGAGACAAAGAAGTCTAACTCGGAATTTGAGGATCGTTCTAACCTGATACCATGTAAATCAGAGTAGAAAATTATACTCTGTCGTATTTTTATTAAGATGAAAAGGAAGTCATTATATAGGCTTTCTTGTTACAAGAGATTTAGAAAATAAAGAAGACTAAATAGAATAGATCTCTTATCAATTAAGAGATCAACTAAATAAATAAATAAAACTCCTAAAAGAACTCCCTAAAAGAAATCTTAGAAAATAGGATCGATAAATCCTAATTAATAGGATTCTTATCCTAAAAGATATCCAACAAATTATAATTAAAAAATTATAAATAATAATTTTAAAAAAATTAAAAATATTAAACATAATAAAATATTACCTCCAAGACATACGATACCATGCCCAAGACTGAAGTAATATTAAGCAGCCTCCTATGACTTGTTTCCGGGGATCAACATTCGTACACAGTTCTCGATATAAAAAAGCAAGAATAGTCGATCCCCAACTGAGAGCGTCGGAATCCGAAAAGTTACGTAGATGGTGTAACCACACCAAATGCACTTTATTGCGGGTTTTGTCCGGCATCAAAATCCCGCCAATTATGCGTAAAATATGTGTGCGACCATAAAACTATAAATTGATAAAATTAATATAAAAAATTAAATTAATTAAAAAAATAATAAAAATATTAATTACATGCTTTGTTTCTTCCGAAGCATCATCGGGTAAATCAGAAAACTCTTCGACCAACCATTTCAACAATATTTTCCCGCTGGACAACTTATCGGGAATACGTCCAAGATATTGCTGATAAAGATTTTCCCAATCGTCTTCCGCAATACCCGTTATAACGGGGCCATCAATACGTAACCCAAGTTGAAAAGAGACGTCTTATAAGGTAATAGTTGCCTCACCAGACGGAAGATGAAATGTGTGGGTCTCCGGCCTTCACCTTTCGAGCAGAGCATTAATCAAGTACGGATCTACTTTAGTCCCAGCGATAATAAGACTCACATATCCGAACCGGGCCTCGATCAAATAAGGCATTATAGCCGAATGTGGCGCTTCCATAATACGATGATGGTAACAGGTTAGAACCCTGTCATAGCCCTTCAAAAAAATATAAATAAATTACTAAATAATTTTTTTTAAAAAATAATAATATAAAAAAATTAAAAATAATAATACAAAAAAATCTAAAAAATTACCTCATTATAACGTCAGAAATCGAAACAGTGATTCCCGTCTAATCTACATAAACCGACATATTCTCGAAGAATTTTGAGACAAATAACTAAACAAACAATTTAGAAGGAAAAAAAAACAATGAAATTTGTATGAAACGCGACTTCGGGATGAGATGGAAGGTTGTAGGGCCGGCTATTTATAGGGAGATCGCGCCCCTTGGGAAGCGACAAAACAGTGAAATCGCTCTGTGCACAAAGCGATTTCTTTAATGAAATCGCTTTGGACGCAGAGCGATTTCCAAAAGGACGATTCGATTTCGTCAGAAATCGCTCTGTGCATAGAGCGATTTCCTGAACTCTAGGGTTTTACGCTTCCGAAGCATAGGGAAATCGCTCTGTGCACAGAGCGATTTCTTATCCCCATTATAATTAATGGCTTATGTGGCAAGGAATGCCAAATCAGCCGGAAGTCGCTTCCTACGTGTCCTGACGAGGGTATAGATTTGTCATTGAAGTTGGGAGGGATATACTTTTGTATTTAAATAATAAAAAAGGGTTTTTTAAATAATTTTGCCAAAAAATAATGTACAGCGTAGATTAATTCGGATTAATCAAAATAAAACTTAAAACTTTTAAAAATAATAAAAAATAACAATTAATCTTAATATTTTTTGCCGTTACTATTATCTCAACCATTTTATTAACGTAAATATTTTTTTTAAAAATGTCACGTTATAAAAATATATAAAGTAAAAGAAAAAAACATAGAAATATATGTATAAGTGGTAGGTGATTTATTTATAAAATATAAGGTGGTATTCAGGACGGAATTACACTCATGTGAGGAGGGGAAATCGTCCCTATCCCTGAAGAGTTTTTTTTTGTTCTCTTATTTAAATTTTTTTAAAAAATATTTTTTTATGAATTTACCTCTCTACCTCTAAATATTTATGTTTTGTCCCCTCAACCCAAATTCTGACTTTATCGCAGGTGACATTAATAAAAAAATATATGTAGAATATTTAAATTTGATTTATTTATATATAAAGAATTTTATTTTATTTCATCATATAATATTTATATTAATGTCACGTCATATTTCTTGGTTGTGCCACATCACTTTAAATGGTGAAGATATATATTATAGTTTTATATACTTAAAATATATAAATTGGATATAAGGACGGAGCTTTGGGGGTTTTAAAGAGTTCTGATGTTGTCGTAAAATTATAATATTCGATAGATTTTAGTTTAATTATAATTTAGTTTCTGTAAAAATAAATATTTAAATTTAAAAATATAAAAATTTATTAAATATATAATTTAATAGAGATTGAATTAAAGAAGATTAAGCCTCGTAATATTAATTTTTTAGCCTAATATTAATTTAATTTCTTATAAATTTAAATATTAAATAAATCAGATCTTATGTTATAAAATTTGATTTTTAAATACTTAATAACTCTTATATTTTTAAATTTAATATTTTAATTCTTATAAATATTCAATTTTAATTTCGTCCTTAATTTAATATATTCTAAAATATAATTTAAGAATAGATTATGGAATTAAACCCAAATATAAACACATTTCGACTTAATATATATTATATATATGTATATAATTTAAGAATATATATTTTTTATTTCGTCCTTAATTTTTTATTATTATTAAAATTTTAAACTTTGATTGAATTATTAAAAAATAAAGTTGAATCAGATTTGGTTTTAAGGCAAAAAATTTTCGACTTAATATATATTATATTTATGTATGTAATATTTAATATTTTTAAAATTTTGATGATTAGATTTAATCAATTTTTATTAAAATATTAAGGTCAAATTATGATTTTTATTATTTTTGGTTGAATAAAAATAAAATATAATAAGATCGGATCGGATCGGATCCAATTGAAAACAAAATAAATAGTTTAAATCTTGAATCAATATTGAGGCGACCAAAAACTTATCTCAACTCACCTTGTTATAATCTAGGGAAAAAGGGGTTATATCCCGTCAATCATTATTTTTATATATTAAGTAAAAATAATATTTTTTGATATATAATTTGAAAAATATTTTTTTTATCTCTGTTAATTAAAAAATTTTAAAATATATAATTTATCTCTTTTATAATAAATTTTTAATTTCCTCTCTATTATCCACGCTTAGATAATGACTTCAGGAAATCTTGACGTAGTTGGAACTCACAATAGAAGTTTGTGCAAAATTATTGAAGTCTTCTAGTGAAAAGACATTTCAACTTCTCTCGTTATTGTTTTGAGTTTTCTTAATTATGATTTTCAAATTTTTTGTTTATCAAAAAAAAAAATTATATCATGAAATTTGTTTATTATGTTATTTGTCGTTTATATAATCAGATCGATTCATTTTTAAGCAATTATTTTATAATTACTTATTAATTATATGTAGGAAAAAAATAATGATTCACCTTGAAAAAAATATGGGATTAATGAATCTGGTCGGTTGAGATCACGAATAACATATTGATCTGATTGCATGAACCACGAATGACGTGACGAATAGGTTTCGTGATATAAACACTCCTTGTTTAAGCATAAGCAATTTTAAACAATAATATTTTTTTTAAAAAAAATATTTTTGAAAAGTGATAATCAATTTAAATTTAAAAACAATATATATATATATATTGAGATTGAAAATCTTATTTGAATTTAAATTGATAAATTTATTTATTATTAATTTTTAAATTTAGTTTTAAATTTTTTAAAAAGAATATTTGACAATATATTTAAAATAATTTTTTATAATAATACTAAACATATAATTTTTAAATCAACTTTTTAAAATTATTTTTCGCGAGACATTTAAACTTGTAAAAGTGCTTTAACTTTATCCCAAAAGTTAAATTGAATTTGAATTACAATTGAATGAGGTAAATTATATTAGTAGTCACTGAAATCTTAGACTATTTTCATTTTGATCACTAAAAATTAAAAAAATATTAATCATTAAATTTTTAGTTATTTTTTATTATAGTAATTAATTTTTTATTCATTTTTATTATAGTAAAAAATATTATTGATGTCACACATTAAAAATATTGTTCTCAAAAATAACCCCAATTTTCTAAATTTACAATTACAACCATTGCTAAAATTCTGCATAATTAAATTATCATCGATCAATCTCAATAGAAAAAATAATATGTTTGATTTAGAGATTTATATAGTTTAATCTTAAATTAATTTGATTGTTGATAATGATATATTAAAAAAAAATTAATTTAACTTTTTAGTTATGTTTCACCATTATTATTGTTGGATCAACTTAAAACTAATCTATATTAATCTTTTGACAAAATAGTTTTTTTCTACCATTATAATTAACTGATACCGCTTTTTTAGCCTTTGTGTGAGTTATAAATTTAAATTTTTTGAGTTTTATTTAAGAAAAATACTTTATATATCAATATTTTTTTAACAATAACTAAAGATAATGATTATAATTAAAGTGAATTAAGAGTTTAAAGATTGTAATTAATTTTTTTTATTTTAGTGACCGAAATAAAAATATCTAAAAGTTCAGTGACTATCAATGTATATTACCGTTGATTTTATTTTAAAACATCATTCATCCGCCTAACTTAATCCAGGAGAATCGAAATTGAAACATTAATAATTAAGATCCACAATATCCTACAAGATCAAACTCCACCAACTATAATAACGAACATTGTTTTTTGAACAAGGAAATTAAACTGAAGATGAGGAGGAGAGACTGAGAGTAAGATCCAAACCATCATCTTCTTCCTGTTTCTTCTTACCATCTTTCTTATTACATGGAGCTGGAAACACGATCTCTGCCGTAAAATCTTCCCATTCAAACTTCGGAACCCAACTCGATCGCTCATCGTCAACCGATTTGCTCGTCTTGTTTTTCTTACACATCTCACCTTCGGCATCTCTTTGTCTCAGCTCGTGTCGTCGTTTATTACGCGCCTCCCGAAAGTTCCTTAACAGAGCAAAAAACTGCTCCATTTTCTCATCTTCTTGCTCCTCGCCATCACCTTCACCATTCGGAACATGATTCCTCTCCTCCGTCGACATGTCTTAAAGAAAAATGAAATTAAAGGGAAATTCGGTAATTTTATTGCACGAGTTTTTCTGGTGTTTCTTTGCTGCTGATGAGTCCATTCAAATTTGTATTCTTATTTATACAAGAAGGGGGAATTAGAATATTAAGCGTAGGGAAAAGACCGATTTGCCCCGACGGCGCCGAACTCATCTTGTCATTTAGGAAGGGGTATAAAAGTAAAATTAGATTGGGACGTGTGAAATCATGAGTGACGTCAGTAGATGACGCGAGTGGGGATGTTGAAGGCAATCTACGTTTGGGTTCGTAAGGACGATGACGTGAGCCTGATGACGCAGTGCGAAATGAGTGAAATGTTGGAAACAAATGAACGGTGGCGTGCAGCGGGTTTGTAAGGTGAGTCCAGTTAAAATGAGTTCAAAATAAAATATAATTAAAATTATTTTATAAATTATAAAAATATTATATATATTTTTAAAAATTTAATATATACTAAATTTTTTTAAAACTTTAATTTTTTAATAAAATTTTTGATATATATTAAAGAATTAATATTAAAATTTTTAAACTTTAATAATAATTTGATTTCATTTTATTTTAACCTATTTTTATCCGCCTCATCTACCGAATGTGCGCACACAATCTGCCAGAGCTTATACGTAATCCTGTCATGATTTTGAATGTTTGACCCCACACTCGCTGTACTCTGTTTTGTCCTTTTCCTGTGGGGATGGTGGTCATAAAAAGCACAGAACCAAATATTCCGGTCTAAAATTCAGTAGTTTGGACCGAAGGCATCTTTGGGAGGAGATACAAACAGAATAAACTATGGGGAAATTATAAAAAAACGATAAATTATAAGAATTTTAGAACATATATTTTTATATATTTTAAAAATTTTATAATTTTTTATTTTTATAAACTAATTTTTTATACAGAATGTATAAAGATTTTAGTATATAACGTTTTTCTTATAAAAATTATAAAAATTTTAATATATACCAAAATATATGTATCGGAACTTTTATAACTTTTATATAAAGGTGCATTTAATGATGTTTTTTTTTTCCGATGGGCATTAAAATGTCAAACTATGAAGCGTTGTTAAACAGATATAGATTGCGCGTAGATCGGTAAATAAGACAAAATGATCATAAATTATTTGAGTTTGTTATGAGTAAAACTCGATTAATATTTATTTTTATTAAATTTGATTCGAGATTAAACTTGATTTAAATTCTTAATAAATTGAGTTAAATTACTCAACATACGACTCAAAAAGCTCACTAGTTAATAAAAAATATAACATACTGCTTTTTATTTTTAAAATTTAAAATGTATATTCTAAACCTAAAATCCTAATCATAAACTCTAAATCTTAAATTCTAAACCCAACAACATAAAATTCTAAACTCTAAACTCTAAACTAACACCTTAAACCTTAAAATTGACACTTGTGTATCAAATTTTCTTTCATAGTGAAACTTTAAATGAAACGAGACAAATCGCGAGCTATTCGAGTCTGTCATAATTAAAGCTCGGTCAACACTAGACTTGATTAAACTTGACTCAAGCACAAAATTTTAATTAGTCAAATCGAACTTAAATTATTCAAATCCATTAAAAACTACTAAAACTCAAAATTAACTTAAACTTTTAACAAGTCGAATCGAACTTAAATTTTTATTAAAAATTTTATTTATTAAAATTAAATATATAATAAAGATCAATTAAAATTAATTATGATAAAATTTTAAATAAAAACAATAAAAAAATATTATGTTTGGTCTTTTCCAACATCCCATGTCCCCCCTTCATTCCATTGTGGCATCAATTTTTTCTCAAGTTGTCCCCTGACTGACCAATAAAAAAACAATTCCATCTTGGCAAGAAAATCCCACTTTGCTCCCAAATGCCTATCGCCGCCGGTAGTCGTCTCTTTAACAACACAAGTATTGACAACCAGTTGAATCTGGACTTTACCTTATGATCCCTTCATTGAATCCCTTCCATTCATTTAAATTTCTTTTAGAAAATACACGATTTTGAAATTATATTTCGTAGTGAATTTTTCTATGAATTTTTTATACATAGTTTAAAATTTATTTCTAATTACGTTTAATCATCTAAATGGGTGTTTATCTATCATTTTTTCGTTTAAATGATCAGTTGCCTACAATTAAAATTAATATATAAAAGAATTAAATGCTTAAGTATTAAATATTATAATTATTTTTTAATTCGATCCGACTCGTGTATTAAAATGATAATCATGGTATTTTCTCATTCAAGGAAACGACCATTCTAGTATTATACGATTATATTCGGAAACAAACATCATTTGAAATAAACTCCACTAGTGTTAGTTTTGTCCTGCATGTGGAAAAAGAATGTATTGAAATATTAAGGTAAATTTACTTATAGATGACCCATGGGCCTTGACATGATGACATGAAAACATGAAATGATCTATTTTAATAATTGGTTTGATATATATGAATTAGTTTCAAAATTATTTCAGAGGTAGTATTATCTTATTTTATTAGATTTTATTATTTTTTTATTGCTCTTCTGGTTTCAGAGCAACTACCGGCCTGCGTCGCACACCTAGTTTTGGTGGGTAAGTCTCCCAACAGGGATTTTCTGCGTACACAACGTCTCAAACCTAAGATTTACTTAAACGGAACTAAGTTACTTACCACTTGGACCAACCCCTATTGGTTCGATTCTATTATTTTTTAATGTAATTGCAAAAGCAATTAGCAAATGCTAAACTTGATAAACTATTTTTTTATATAAAATAGGGATAGTAATCTTATTAATTACAAACTCGATGTGAATACAAAATTAGTATCAACATTGTCATGTAACAAAGATATCACCTCATCAGGAGGGAATGAAAAAACATGTGGGTTATAACTATCAACAACATAAAGCTTAGATAACTTATAGGCCACCTTATTTGCTTCACGATTGATGTGAATAAACTGAACTCTCCAAGATTGTTGAGGCAGTATACCAATATGTTGAAGAAGTGTCGAGCAAGGTCCTATCATAGAAGATTCGTTAAGTAATCGGATCGCTTCTAAACTATCAAATTTCACAATAATTAAAATCACATCAATTCCAATCATACATTTCATCCCCTCATAAATAACCCATAATTCAAATTCTAAGACCGAGCATTTTATGATTAGCTTTGCAAAACCAATGATCCATTTTTCAGTTGTATCACGTACCACACCTCCACATGAAGATAGTTCATCTAACAGTCTTTTTGCGTTATCCACATTAAGTTTTCAAACGCCAAATTCAGACGGATTCCAACCTATCGATCGTCTATGGATATTATTGCTATGGTACAGTGGCCTATCTTGCGCTAACACCCTTTGTACCTCTTGAAGCATTCTCCAACTAGCCGTTAACAATGATTCATGTTTGTATGTATCTTATTCAAATATCTTTCAATTGCGAGAAATTCATATATTCCAAACAAATATTCCAAAAAATGTTTCAAAGTCACCAGAAATATTTAAGAAATAATTAGGAGTAATGATGTTCACCCGAAGTCAATCATCAAAACCTAACTTAAAAAATTTCGTGAGCTTATCTGATCGTACAATTTCTTTTCAAACACAAGCGGTACCGGTGCATCGTTAATATTTATAGGTATGATTTTTGAGGAATCATCATTAAACGTTTTGGGATTTTTTTTTTCGTCTTCATACACGTTCCTTATTTATCTCCATGATTTTCAATTAATCTTCGAACTAAAAAATAAACAAAATTTAACACATCAAAATAAACATTCAAATTAAATCTTAAAATTATAAATATAAATGAAAATTTTAACTTTTACTAAAATATTAACTACTAAAACACGACAATATGCACTACCTTTAAAAAATATGTAACTAATAATCTATATTTCCAAAATAATGAATTCTTTGTTCTAAAAGGAATTAGATTCAATAATCTTTTAATCATATAAATTATCTCTTCTAATTTTACTCGTACGATTTATGACGAATTTTAAAATCATTATCATTGTTGTTTTTGGAAACAATATTTTTTTTTATATCCTTTGCTTATTCAAAAAATAATAGCTCTTAATATATAATTTAAAATTAAGAATCATTTTTTAAACGAATTTATATTTTCGTATGGTTATAAAAAAAATTAAGGCTCACTTCATAACTTATCTTATAAAATCTTTAATAATTTTTTAAATTGATTGCTAAAAATGTTTTCTATAAATTCTACTGCCAAATTTTTATAACCTTTCAACATTTAAATATTTTTATTTTTTAAAATACAAATCAAAATTTATCATCGTATATTTAAAAAACTAATTGAATAACGTTTACAACGATGTAAATATTATTTTCTAATTATATTTATGGAATTTAAAAAAAAATAATTCACCCGACCTACCGACCTACCCGGATTATGAGAGATTGGATTTTATTGAAAAATGGGTAAAATACCCTTATGACCATTCAATTTTATAAAATATTCAAATTCTCCATTTGAGCTTTGGTGATAAATCTCTCTCATCCTGGTCCCTGTGAGCGATGATTTCGGCTATTCCCTATACTTGACAATTCGAATCCCCCAAGGTTTTCAGTTATCCCTTACCCGATTATCACCCCTTAAATTTTAAATTCTAAATCCTAAAAAATATATTTACCTCTAAATTTTTAAATCTGACCCTTAAATCGGATGATTAGTGTTTCTAGATATCATTAATATAATATTATGTCGTTGTCGAAGGTACAACAACTGCTACTAACGTCTACATGCATGATTAGTGTCGCCATAAGAGATGCTAAGATTCCACTAATTATAATTACCAGACATACAAAAAAGTAACAAGGAAAATAGTTACACAAAACACGCGTGAAGGCTTGTCATGAGAATTCTTTACCTCTACAGTGAAAGGGTAAGGTCCAACTCTTCTTCAACCTCCTCTTTCCGATCATCGCAATCGCTGCTCGCTTTGCTTTGCGAAGTACTGGCGAAGCTCATACGAGGATCCTTAGGCTTGTTATCGGCCTCATCCACGAAATCTTCACGTTGAAACGAGGGGTTCCACGCCACAGCTTTGTTCTCTTTATCTTCTTCAAGCTTTCGCTTCTTGGTTTCGGCGCCCTGATTATCTGCAGAAGCAGATGCATTTTTTACGGTGGCTGCTGCTGCTGCTGCTGTAGACGACGAGGTGTTGTTCGTGATCAAACGATCTCGAACCTCACGGATGTTCTTGATGAGAGCGTAGAATTTCTCCATATTTTCATCTTCTTCGTCGTGGGATATTTTTCTCTTGTTGTTTGCAGTCGTAGAGGCGGAACCCTTCATTTTGATTTTCTTTTTCTAGGCGGCTAAAGAGAGAGGTGAGGGAGACAGACAGACAGACAGTGTGTTGTTTCGTGGTTTCTTCTAACAAGTAACAACAGTCAAAGAGTGAAGACGATGTCCTAAATTATTAGGGTGGGTCAAGGTCAATGTTTGCAATGGGGATCACGTGGCTTCACTCAGTCCCTTGGACCATTTTATCCTCCACTCGTTTATTATGTTTGGTCATCCTTGCATAATTAATAAAAAATATTATCACGCCGCCCGAAAATATGTAAGGAACATTAATCTTACATCGGAAAAGATAAAGAAGGTCTTGGGGTATATAAACGGTGTCATTGTACATCCTATCAAACATGTCTTTTAGGAAGAGGGTAATGACCTTGTGACAAGTAGTATCAGAACGACCCTTTAACTGCTTAATTTTACGCTGAGCGCTCATGAAAGGGGTAGGTAGGGTGAACAACTGTGACAAGAGGTCAATCACGAAAGTGGAAGCTAGTGACGAGGGCGTTATGAGGTTGAGTGGGGGAGAATGTCACGCCTAAAAATAGGTAAGGAGCATTAAACCCACATCAGAAAGGATAAAAGAGGTCTTGCGTATATAAACGGTGGCCATGCATATCCCTATCAAACATGTCTTTTAAAAAGAGGGTAGGTAATGGTCCCGTGACATTATGGTTAATCACGTCATTATATTTCTTTTATATTTTATTATTAAAAGATTAAGTTTAAAGTTTAGGATTATTTATAGTCTAAAGTTAGCATTTATAATAGTAAGTATAGAGTGTGTGTTTTGACAAAGATTTAGAATTTATAGTTAAAATTTTAAATTTAAATTTTTTTAACATCAAATGTAAAAACAACAAAATGAAAGAAAAATATCAATAATATTAATTGTCAAGTAGAGGTATTTAATTTCAATCATATTACCGACAAAGTCTTATTCTAAGATTAGATTGCTATGGAACCATTGACTTCTACAGCTGAAAAGATAATACTACTAACATTTATTGCTTTATTTGTAAAAATTACGTGTTTTATTAAAAGTTAAAAAAAGTATAAATAAATATTATATTATGAATATTATATTATAAATAAATATAAATAAATTTCAAAAATTAAAAGTATTCGAAATATTTAATGCACATATTGTTAGGAAGCTTAGACCAAGCTTGACCTAGAAGATGACTTAGTAACAAACCCTAAATGCAGAATAACAGAAAAAGAAAGGGAAGAAAGATTATTGAGCAAACGAGATACTTTCATTTAATGCTCATAATGAATCTGTGTTGAATACAATCATAATGCTTTGTTTATATAGCACTGAAACCCATGTGTCTGTACAATAAACTTCATAACAGAATCTGTAACCCACTTCTCATCAATTTTCTTTTACTCTAATTTTCTCTTGGTTTTATTTCAATCTTCTCGAACCTCTATAGTCTGACATTCTCCTGGTTTTACTGCTATCGAGCCTCCTTTTGAGCTAATACTCCCAGTTGTCTTTTCATTTTCGGAAAAATGGATAGAGGTAATGGCTTGGTCAATATATCAGCTGACTGCTCCGAGCTAGGAACATAATTCACCACAAGTTGACCTTCAAGAACCTTTTCACGAACAAAATGCAAGTCTATCTCAACATGTTTCACTTTAGCATGATGAGTAGGGTTAGCCCCCAGGGAAACCACAAAGGTGTTATCACACCATACTACTGGCTTGGCATTCAAATTAACATCGATCTCAGTGAGCAACTGCTGAATCCAAAGTAAATCAGAGACAGAGTTAGTAAGACTCCTGTATTCGGCTTCACAGGAGGACCTAGAGACAACATTCTGCTTCTTAAAACACCATGCCACAGGGTTACCTCCAAGATAGATGCAGTAACCTGCGGTAGATCGACGATCTTCAACAGAGGCTACCCAATCAGCATCAGCAAAACAAACAAGGGCAAAATCATCACCAGACGTGAAACGTAGCCCATGATCGATAGTTCCTTGAAGATATCGTAAGATTCGCTTAACAGCCTTCCAATAATCATCACTGGGGTTATTCATGTATTGACTAACCTTGTTCATGGTATAACAAATGTCTGATCGTATTAAAGTAACATATTGGAGTCCTCCAACTATACTTCTGTACAGGTGAATATCAGCAAAGGCTTGCCCCACATCAGATGTCAACTTGGGTGCCACCACCATTGGTATGCTAAGTGATGAAACATTTAGCATTTTTGTCTTTTGTAGCAGCTCAGTAACATATTTACATTGAGACATAAATAATCCATTAGATTCTTGAATGATTTTCATGCCCAAGAAAAAATTGAGATTCCCCAAATCCTTCAGAGCAAACTCAGCATGCAACTGTTGACTAAGCACATCAATCTTATCATGCTTGTCTTCAGTGATGATAATATCATCAACGTGTACCATCAAAATTATAGTAAAAGACTCTTGTTGTCGAATAAAGAAAGAAACATCAGCTTTAGAAGGAACAAAGCTCAATCATGTAACAAGAAATGCCTTCAAAGTATCAAACCAAGCTCGAGGAGCCTGTCTTAAACCATAAAGAGCCTTTTTAACTTGCACACTAGCTCTTGACCATTGGATCCTTGCAACTCATATCCTGGTGGTTGCTTCATGTAAATTTCTTCCACCAGTTGACCATTCAAAAAAGCATTATTGATGTCGATTTAACGAACTATCCAATGCTTCATAATTGCAGCAGCAAGGACAGATCTGATCGTGGTCGATCGAACAACAGGACTAAAGGTATCTTTGTAATCACAACCAACAACTTGGGAGTAACCCTTAGCAACCAATCTGGCTTTAAATCTCTCCACAGAGCCATCTAGATTATGTTTCACTTTAAATAACCATTTGCACCCGATAGCCTTCCAATTTGAAGGCAAAGGTTGACGCTCCCATGTTTGATTTTTTAGAAGCGCATCATACTCACTCTGAACAGCAGCTCACCATCTGGTATCTTGAAAAGCTTCATGTATCGAAGTAGGTTCTTGAGTATCTTGAGTAGCAATAAACACCTTAGGTTTAAAGATGCCTGCCTTTAATCTAGTAATCATGGGGTGATGATTGTTGTGTTTGGAGAATCCAAGAGGGGAGGATGGAACACGCACTCGAGTAGGACCAAGGGGTAATGATGAAGAATTATGAGAAGATGGAGAAAGTGAATTAGAAGATGGTAGATCTGAAGATGGTAGAACGGGAGATGGGAAAATAATATCACCAAGGATTGGTGATGAATTAGTAGTAGGAAAAAGTGACGTACCTGGATCAGAATTATCATTCTGATGAGCAAGTGGAGTCTCAGAGCCATCGAAATCAATCTGTGTTATTTTGAAAACTATTATTGTTTTGGCTATTGTAAGAAACACTTTCAGAATTATCTTGAAGATCATTTAACAATAAACCATGAAAACTAAGATTATTTTGTAAATCAGTAGACATAGAAGAACTAGATTGTGCATTCTCATGACAATCTAGATTATTTTGTAAATCAGGAGGCATAAAAGAACTAGGTTGTGCATTCTCACGACCCTTGTCATTTTGAAAACCAAGACTAGTATGATCATTTCTTAAATTTAAACAATTGGAGGGCACAACCACATTCTTACTAAGATTAGGGAAGCCAGTACTGTTACCTGCAGTGGACCGAAAAGGATGCAAAAAAGAAACATTGCCAGTCTTATTTCTGCCTAAGTGCTTCCCTGAAACATTAGTCTGAAATGTAGCATAAGGAAACACACTCTCATCAAATTTTACATGACGAGAGATATAGATTCTGCCACTAGAATCCATGCATCTATATCCTTTATGTGAAGGTGAATATCCTAGAAATACACATTTAGTGGATCGAAACTAGGTGTTATATGACCCTAAGAAGGGGTAGCATAAGCAACCAAAAATTTGAAAGAAGTCATATTCAGGTGTCTTACCAAACAATTTTTGGTATGGTGACACATCACCTAAGACTTTTGTAGGTAGTCTGTTAATAAAAAATATGGCACTCGTAAAGGCATCATTCCAAAAGGATAAAGGAAAGGAAGCTTGTGCTAGCAAGGTCAAACCTACTTCAACTATATGCCTATGCTTTCGTTCAATAAGACCATTTTGTTCAGATGTATGTGGATAGGAAAGTTTATGAATAATACCTTGGCTCTTAAGAAAAGATTGCAAGGCTACGAACTCACCTCTCCATCTGTTTGTAAAGATTTTAGCTTAAGACCAAGTTGCCTTTCTACCTGTTTAAGAAACTGAGGAAACACAACCGATACTTCTGATTTTTTCTTTAAGAAATAAACTCAAATGAATCGTGAATAAGCATCAGTAAAAGCAACATAGTATCGAAAGCCATTAGAAAACATAGGTGCTGGTCCCCAAACATCAGCAACTACCCAATTCTAATGGGTTAGAATATACAGTATTAGAATCATGAAATGGCAACTTGTGAGATTTACCATACTGACATGCAGAACAAAGAGATGATTGTTTATTTGTAGAATATTGAATATTACATTGCTTCAAAGCTAACAAAAGAACATTATGAGCAAGATGCCTAAGTCTCTTATGCCATGTATCTAAAGAAATACTAAACACAGAAGCAGAAATAATATTACATGTTGGGAAGCACACAGGCTTAATTGTTTGTGTGCCTATATTCCTATGTGAAGGTAAATTCAGCTTGTAAAGACCACCATGCTCATATCCTGTAAGTAGAACTTCTTTGGTGTGTAAATCTCTCACATAACAAAATTTTGGATAGAACTCAAGAAGCACTTTGTTGTCTTGGGTGAATTTAGAGACAGATAACAAATTTTTAGTAATATCAGGTGTAAAAAGTAAGTCTTTAAGCCTGAGTAATCTATTATTACTAAGAAAAGAAGTTTGACCTACAAATTTAATAGGTAAGATATGACCATTACCAACTTTGATGTTACCTGATCCTGGTTGCAAGGGACCAAGGGTCAAATTGTTGACATCATTGGTGAGATGATTAGTTGCACCTAAATCTGGATACCAAGTTGTGTCATTAACACTTTCTGGTGTTGTAATCAAGGCTTGAGAATGGAACTGTTGTGGTGGTGGTGACAATGTTGAAGGAATATGTGAAGCAATGGAGGAGACAATGTTGAAGGAATATGTGGAATTGAAGCAAAGTGTGAGCCTGAGGTATGAACACTGGATGGAGTGAACATATTATGAGATGACTGAGGAACACCATGCTAAGCTGAACTTTGTTGTTGAAAAGGATAAGAAAACTGAGAAAGAACAGCTGTAGGAACAAGCATATGAGGTGAAGCATAATACATCGAATTATTAACAGAAGGATTTACAGTTTCAAAGGAAGAGCTAGTCATTTGTCCTCTCCCAGTACCATTCTGACCAGATCTCGCTGATTCATTCTTGAAATTCATATCAAATCTAAAATAACACATTTTCACTGTATGACCAAATCGGTCACACAACTAACACTGAGGGCGGTTAGAGTTATTAAATCGACCTCTTCCTCTACTTCGAAAGTAGTTAGAGTGTCCCTGAACAGTATTGGTAAAACCAGTTGAGTTAGGATCAACATAGGCTTGTTGAACCATGTTCATTGTGCTAACTTCATCAGAATGCTGATACACCAAATGAGCAGATCCAGAAACCTGACTCAAGATCACATGTTGTCTTGCTTCAGTATCTAACAACATTGTCCTATCGGTCTGAATATTAGGAGCAACACTTGAAGTAATAACAGTGATAATAGACTCAAACTCAGGAGGTAAACCATTAAGGACAACAGTGATATGTTCTTGAGCAGAAATCACTTTTCCGCAGCTAGCTAAGCTATCACATATATTTTTAATTTTGATAAGAAACTCTTTCATACCTAGCTCACCCTTCTTTTGAGAATGAAGCAACCTCCTACGCGACATGAGCCTAGAGATTGTTTTTTCACTATACAAATTGTGCAAAATATTCCAAATCTTAGCAGACGTATTATACCTTATCAAATGAGATAAAACATCTGCACTTATAGTGGATAAAAGCCACGAGGCGAGAGCCCCATCTTATTCTTCATATATCTCAAAATCGGGATTGAGACTAACAACACCATATTTTCTAATATATTGTGAAGGTCGAGTGACATTATTATCCAGAAATTTCTGTAAACAATGTGTTTTAACACTTAAGAGCACCTGTTGTTGCCACAA
Source organism: Abelmoschus esculentus (assembly GCA_035048815.1). NCBI lineage: Eukaryota > Viridiplantae > Streptophyta > Magnoliopsida > Malvales > Malvaceae > Abelmoschus > Abelmoschus esculentus. The sequence continues at coordinate 14,672,264 of JAUCBN010000031.1, forward strand.
CAGTTAATTGTTATCATCTAACATAATGTTTATCTTCTTTGTAAAGAACAACCTTTCATTCAACTGATTCTGCTGATCTAGATTGTTATTAATACTGTTAGGAGCACCATTCTCCTCTTCTTGAGATAAAGAAACAGTAGCTGTGAAGAAAACAAACAACCACACAATGAAAAGGAAACAAGATCTGAGCAGAAGAACCAAACAGACGAGAATGACACAACAAAGAGCAAACCAGAAGCAGATAAATTGAAACAATAATACCTGACACAGAAGAGCTTACAAATGAACCCAAGCTTTAACTGAGTTGCGAAGCCATAAAACTTCCAGAGAAGACAAACGAAGAGAGAAGCAACCGTCGCAACTGGAAGAAGATGAGAACAACCTTCGATCGAAAACAAGACCACTAATTGACTACCGATACAATGTTAAGAAGCTTAGACCAAGCTTGACCTAGAAGATGACTTAGTAACAAACCATAAATGCAGAATAACAGAAAGAGAAAGGGAAGAAAGATCATTGAGTAAACGAGATACTTTCATTTAATGCTCATAATGAATCTGTGTTGAACACAGTCATAATGCTTTGTTTATATAGCACTGAAACCCATGTGTCTATACAATAAACCCATAACAGAATTCATAACAGAATCTGTAACCGATTTCTCATCAATTTTCCTTTACTCTAATACATATAACAATTTATTTTTAATTTACAATTCTTTTAATTAATTGTTTGTTTAGAAATAATTCTTTGATTGGATTGATTGCAATTTCTATCATTATAGTTATTGAATCCTATTGATTGAATATAACCAGAACATTTAAATTACTTTTTTCGGGATGAATGAATGTAGTTGCAACCCAAAATTTTAACTTATCTTATAAGTTATATATATATTTATAATTTTTATCGATAATGTAATTCTACATAAGAGTGAATAAAAATTTTGATTATCTGGTTCCGGTCCCAGACCTGATAAAAACTTATAGATTTTTGTCTGATATTAGTTTTGGTGCGACTGGATCCAAAATTTAGGTCTCGATCATAACCGGGATTGGATCTTGAGTTTTTGGATTCGGTGGGTACCCAATAGAACCGATATCAATACCAAATATTCGATAATGATTTTCTTTTGTTTATTTTTCTTATCAAACTCTTTCGTTTATTTTTCTTATCAAACTCTCTCTTTATATATGAATATTATGAGTATAACTAATCTTAAAACATTAATTTTTAAACTTACAATATTCTAATTTTATTATAATTTTCTTATTCAATAAACATTAATTTTCAATCGTTTTTATCTCCGTCAACTAAAAAATAAATATTTATTTTAATCTCTTTTATAATAAATTTATAGTTTCGCTCTTAATCTATAAAATTAAATGACGAAGATGTGACAAGCGAAAAAATTGATGAATCACTGTAATTAGTTGACAGAGATTCGAAAACCAAAATCATACAAAGCTGGAACTGAAGCCATTGTATCAAGTCACCTCAAATAATTAGGAAAAAATAAACCGAAATTTTTTAAAAAATATTATTATTTGAAATTAATTATAGGATTTTAGGGAGTTTTAAGAATAATTGAAGAAGTAGACCAATTGTTACAATAATAAAAGGATCTTGTCACCTTCTCTTGGCGAGATCTTCTCTCTCTTCCTTATTCAACCGAATAAATTAAATAAATCAAAAATACCTCACCATTGACGTGGTTTAAGAAGAGAGAGGAGACCTTGCCAAGATAAGGTGACAAAATCCTTTTATTACTGTAGCAATGGACCTACTTCCTTAATTATTTTCTAAACATCTCTATAATACTAAAAATAAACTTAAATCCTATATTTCTCAAAATTAACCAAATAAACATTTATTAAATTTAATGATTTTTGTATTAAAATTAACACTAAATTGATTGAATGTCTAAACCTAAAAAATTAATTACGTTATTATAAAATTTTATAACTATTATGTTATGTTATTTAAAAATAATTAACGGTTTAATAATCACCTATATATAAAAATTAAATTTTAATATTTATTATGTAATTTTTAAAAATTCGTTAATTTTATATTTTTGAATAGTTTATTGAGAAAGGGGAGGAATGAGGATGGTTGTTAGGGTCTACAGAGTAAATTAGGATGGTAAAGGTGTGACGTTTGCACAAACGTCAGAACCTGGAACAAACATGACGCATGCATGACTTCAGCAAATCACTGATGGTGACTCGCTCTGCTGGTTTTGTTCCATTCAATTCTATGTTTCTTCTAGAATGGTTACTCCACCAACACCACAGTTTGACTCATTATTATAGGGGAATATTTAATTATTTTTTTTATAGTTTTTAATTTTAAATCTATTTAAAAAATAAAAAAAATTAAAAGAAGATAGTTTTAGGCTGAAATCAAAATGAGATCGAATTATATAAATTTTTATAAGGATATATGTAAATTATATAATCTATACAAATTCTTATCAAAAATTAAGAATTTAGGTTACAACGAGAGTTTATAATCATAATCATAAACTAAACACGTAACATAAAATCATCGACAACCACAAATTAAAACCAAACATCACGGGAAACCATCTACAGAGATAAATAATATATACATTTCCAATCTAAGAATTAAAATAAAAAAATCATCATAATAATTAAATAAATATTTTTTTAAATAATCAAAAAAATATTAAATCTAACTCTAAAAATAAAAATAAAATCACAGGGAAAATCTCATCATATATCTGTAACTTATACAATGAATTCTACTCGTAAATTTCTAATATATGAGTGAGTAGCGACGATTTATTCCTATATAAACGATGATATTTTGTTGGACCGATGTGACATTATGTAATCCAGATAATTACTTAATGAGATGGCTCAAGGGAAGTCAACACTCAACAGGCTGCTGCAGGATGGAACCAATGAAACATTAAAGAGGGGAAAACTGGAAAAGGACATGTATGAAATAGGGAGAGACAACAATAAAAATTATATTAAAATTTATGAAGTTGATTTCAGGTTTAATTTTTACAGGTTTAAGGTTCGTATTGAAATTTAGATACAAAGATTAGGGTTTATATTAGAATTTAAAGATAAAGGTTAGGGTTTAGTTTTTAAGGCGATTAAGTTTTAAGTTATAAAATTTAAATTTTAACAAAAATATTAAATTATAATCCACTTAATAATTTAAATCTTCTACACTTAAACTAAATCCTAAACAAAATTTATAAACCCTAAAATTAAGATACTTGTATAAATAAAATTTTAAAAATGCTTGTGCATGGAATAATTACACCCCTAAACTTATATATAATAATTACATTTAATATAATATAGTATGTAATAACAAGGACGAAGCTACGTTGTGTATGGGAGGGGCAAGAGCTCCTCCCAAATTTTTTTGGTATAATTGCACATAAGGTCACTTTTAATTTAAATAGTAATAAAATAAGATTTTTGTCTTTAAATTTTTAGATTTAAAAGCTTAATAGATTTTTATCCCTCCTAATATTTAATCCTAGCTAGCTCGTCCCTGTGCAATAATAAATAAGATGGATTGGACTGACCCGAAACCTTTACTGATTTAATCCATCTTTCCGGGCCTAAAATTGTTGACGTAATACATTTGTACAGTAACCGACAGGTCCATTTCCATGAACCACCTTAGCTCCGGTTTTTAATGCTTAACCAGAGTATTAATGTTCTTGGAATCTTCCTTAATAGACTAACCCTTCATTTTACAGAATCTGTTACATGTGCCACACATAAAGAAAATTTTACTCCTGAAAGGCTTTATCAACTGCTTTCTCCTGCTGGAAGTCTTTCTTTTGGATCTCACCAGACTTCTGCTTAAATTTTTAGTACAACTAACTCTAAAAATGTATTTAGCTTATGGTATAATCATCTGGGACATCCATCTAATGGTGTCTTACAGACCGTTCATTCTTGCAATATAGTATTAGTTCCTACTTCCTAGAGATAATAACTTGCAGACTGTTTATACTACCTGTCTTCAAGGGAAAGCTCACAAGCTCCCTTTTCCTGCATCTGTTCAATCTGATAGTTTTTTGTATTATGTTTCCTTCATTGATGTCTATAATAAACACACTTGGTTGTAGCTGTTAGAGAAGAAATCTGAAGTTATGGAGTGTTTCTTTAATTTTTAATTTGTATAAGCTTGTTGAAGTTTAATTTGGCTGCAGAATCAAAGCATTGGAAACTGATGGTGGCATAGAGCTTTTGCTTTTAGCCAACTGATGATGGCTGCAGAAGTTTAATTTCTATCTACAGCTCTGAACAATGTTGGCTTAAGACTACAAAGTAACGTTTTGATAGGTTTTGAACCGAGACATGTCAATGTACCTTGAAGAAGAAAACAAGTGAGACGATTACCGTGTTGAACCTGAGCTTTTAGCGTATTCCGCAAACCGATCCAAACCACTTCTGAGTAAATTTTCAAGAAAAGGTTGAAGTGCCTGAGTGATTTAACAGAGTAAAAAGATTGGTTACTTCATGTTAGCTCGAGTATGAGGAATGGTTTCGATTATAGATACTATATGAGGTACCATCTATTTGCTGTGCATGAAGTTAAACATTAAATAAGAACTTTTATTTTTTTTCCTAATGTAGAAAATTTTAGGCATTCGCCTCAACGATGTTCATTTTCATGGCAAGAATACTTACGGATGCCACCGGAGTCAAAAGCTGTGGAACTTCATAAGAAACAGTCAGCTGGAAAGGAAAATTGTAACGAGTGAGCACGGTTTGAATTAATAGACCATGAAAACTCATTACCACTCTACACCATGGAAATAAATCAGTAAAGCATGAATGCAGTTCGATGTAACTGCTGGTATATGGTAGAAAGTTGATGCAATGTAGTTCACTACTTTTGAGCTAACAGTAGCAATAAATCAGTAAAGCATCGACGCCAAGTATTGTATAGATATTCTCACTTCTATTAGACACGATGAAGGTCCTTTAGGATAAAATCGAACAGCATCCCTGACATGTATAAACCAAGTTGTTAAGATTCTAACCAAGCAGAGACAACAGATAAAAAGGTTTATTTAAATAAATTATATAATTTTTTTTCAGTATATGAAATGAAACAAAAGGAACAACTTTATGTGAAAATTATCGGGCATCTCATTTCGTTCTGCCAAAAGCTGTAATAAAAATGAAGTTGCTAAGGGAGGGAGGGCGACTTGGGAGTTAATCTGCGACCCAAGAGCAGAAGGTGGTTCGAGTCTCAAGGACCTAAATAATTGGAGTAGAACTTGTTTGATGCAACAGCTTTGGGATATTATAGTGCAAGCTGTGTCTCTGAGGATAACCGGGCTAAATACCTATATACTAAAAGGAATACCAGTTATGCAGATGCCTGTTGCATATTGCTGCAACTGAAGTTGGAAGGAAATTATAGGACTTGAGGTAGTAGGTGCACAATTCTTTCAAAACTAGAGGTTGGTCATTACAAGAGGAGAAGTACATGGTGTGGTGAGCAAACTGTGGCAAGAGATTAGGCCAAGGACAGAGAAGTGTCATGGAATAAGATCACAAGGTGCCCTCTCTATGTATCCAAACACTCCATTGTCCGGATGGCTACCCTGGACAGATTGCCCATAAAAGCTAAAGATTAAGGGACTGCCCAATGTTCAATATGACAGAAGAAACGCCTGAAGAAATGATAAACAGTCCTAAAAGGCTAAAACAACAATGCAAATTCAGGCCATTCATGTTTGATTCAATGAGTTGTTTTCGGCTTGCCTGTTAGGAAGCCCTTCAAGAGATCTCCAGTGAATTTTCTGATTCGGGATGGGCTGCACAAGAAAATCAATTATCAGTTCCAAAAGGAAACTTATATATAAAAAAAGGCCAAAAAGAATAGAGCTAATATCATGTTCCTTGCATATTCCTAGCAAGCCAAGAGTATTCAAGATCACGACCAAATGCGTTATATTTCAAAGACCACCAAGACAAGTCAGGCTTATCTTCCAAAACCTGATTAGAAATAAACCAAAGAATCAAACATCAAACTTTCCACTGAAATTACAACGCTTTGACAATAAAACAGGGACTGACCTTGACAGATGAAATGAATGGCATCCAATTGGGAATTGCTTCACGATCAGAGTAACAATTGTAAGCCACGGAGGCAGGCACATCAACTTCAATCTTTGACCTGAACCCATTTTTACACTTAAATTTTCGGCCAACGAGTAAATTCTAGTCAAAAGGAAGCAGCAGAAGAAGAATAGAAGGGAAGGTTGAGAAACTTACGTGCAATCCTGCCATTCCATGACGGGAGAAAAGGGCCTGGAGGAAGTGAAAAAGGAGGGTTTTTTAGAGGACCTATATGGGATTCTGATGAAGATTCTGTTAAGAAATGGTGGCTTCAAAGAAGAGACTCTGTATAGTATTGCATTTCTCTTTGTTGGTAAGACATGGCTGAGCCTATGAGACCTTGAGCTTGAAATTATGGAAATTGCAGGTGAAGAAGACATTGCTCTGAAAGTAATTGAAGCAGAGGACAAAATTACAAAAGAAATAAGGAAAGATAGAAGGAATCAGACGCCAACAAATCCACAAGTTCGGACAGCACGGAACTCTTCGTTTGTCTGTAATAATTTTTATTAAACATGAAATACTACTGTTTATATGGGTTGGGACAATTTCTGGCCCAATATCGTTGAATGGGCTTGGTTCACAGTTTTATTCCCATGCCCTTTTCAGTTTTATATGGATTAAGACAATTAAAACTTTAGATGATTTTGGGATAAATTATTATATACATGTATCATGTTTTATTTATTAAAATTTAATTATTTTTATTTTTATATTATTAATTTATTTATAATTAATTTTTAAATAGTTATTTACTTTTTATATATACGGTAAAAACTAAGATTCATCTTTAAAAAAATAACAGAAAAAAATTTAAGTGATTAAATTCTAATAAATAAAATTATGTATGATATGGTAAACTGAATCTATGTAATAATTTTTCGATTATCGAACCTTGAAAGTTAGAGTATTCGTTAAAAAATTTCTGTACGTTTATTTTGAATATTGCATAATATAAAAAAATAGAAAAAATATATAATGGGTCAGTCCCACCACGTGTTCATGGGACCGACCAATAAAAACTACTCATCTTTCTATGTCATATTTTTTGTCAAGTGATTTTTCACTTGAAAAATTAAAAAATAATGAGGTGGGTAGATTTTATTGGTTGGTCCGTGGATGACATGGTAAAACTGACCCATGATATAATTTCTCCTAAAAATACCCCTGAAGTTTGTATGAACGATCATTTTGACTCATTTTTTTATAGTACTTTAACTTTTGACGTTTTATGTTAGATAAGAATAATTTTTATAAAATTATTAATCATAAATTATATAATCATAACTGCTCGGTCAATTTTGTCTAATTTAATAAAAAATTAAAGTTTGAGGGTTAAAAGGGAAAATTGTTTAAGGATCAAACTAACAAACAAAAGTTATAAAATTTAATGTCCGAAAAATTCATCTTGCAAAAAAAAAAAAGAAATCAAGTCTTTACTGCCCTGTTTTAATGTTTTGTCCTTGATCTGTAACCAATCTTTATGAGGATTAAACTTGAGAAAAGAAAAGTGAAAGTTAACTCAAACTTTATATTGATTTTTTTTAAAAATATATAAAAAAATATATTTATTTTAAAAGATAAATTTAAATCATTTTAATTATAAGATATATATTATCAAAATTTTAAAATATATATAATTAGATATTATATTATAACTATCTTTAAAATATTAAAAAAATTATTACTTTAGTTTGATTTTTAATTTAATCCTAATTTCTTTTAGTTTATTCTTTGCATTATTATTTTGTCTATAACTTTACCCCATCTTTCCAATAACAATAAAAAAATGATGCATTGTTATCGGCGACGGATTTAGAAAAGTATTTAAAGATAAATAACATACAATTTTAAAATTTTAAGATGAGCATAATTCATAAATCTTTTAAAAAATAAAAATTAATTCATAAAATTTTAAAAATTTAAAGGTAAATATATGAATTTAAAAAAAATTTAAAATAAACCTGTATTCATCCTATATAATACATGCATTCGCCACTAGTTGTCACGTGTTTCAAAAGTATAAAAAATTATAAAAAATCTTTAAACATAGCTAATTTTTCAGAATTTATTTATGTTTGAATTTATAATGTTTTATAATTAATGTATTCATTTTTATTCATAATATCACAAAATCTAAAACTCCAGTGGGGCTATAAAAGTTAATACGACAACAACAAGAAAAAAAGAGCCGTATGTCTATAAAAGTGGTATATTATCTGCCGAAGGATAGATTAGGGGTGATAATGAGTCTCATCAGCTCGTGAGTTATTCGGGTTTGGTTTGGTTAAAGTTTGGTTTGAGTGAGCCCGATTCGGGTTCGGTTCGAGATTTTAACGAGCCGAGTCAATTCAAGCTCGACTCGAAAAACTCGTGAACATGCTCTGAATAATTATATTATATATATACTACGTATACACTAAAAATAATCTCTTTAGCAAAAGAAAAATAATAAAATAAAATATGAAAAATCTACTAAAAATAAATTAACTAAAATAAAGTAGGTACTTTTTTCATTTTGAGTCGAGCCCGAGCCGAGCCCGACAAGCTTCAAGCTTGAGCTGAGTCTGGTCAAGCTCGGGCTCGTCTCGTTATTGCCCCTAGGATCAATTATATTATGGACCCTATTCAACACGTCATCTGTGGTCTATGTAATCAGGTTGTTCATCTTTAAGTAACTATTAAACTACCTACTCACCTATTATAAATAGAAAAGAGGTGATGATTCACTTTAGAAAAAATATGAGATGGATAAATCTAATTGATTGAGACCACAAATGACGTAATGAAAAAGATTAATGATATAATTAATCTGCCGAAGGCCGTTTTGGCCGGTGGGGTGATAGCTAACAGCCTAAATCGGTAGGTCACGATCTCTTTAATTTTTTATTAGAAAAAAAATAACTTAACATAATTATAAAATATACTTTATATTATTCTCTCTTTATAAATTTATTTTTTTAATATATAATATTGAATTTCATCCGAGACTAACAACAACAGTTGTGAAGACAAGATAAGAATCATAAGCAATGTTGATTAATGCAATCATGTGAAGATGCTGGCGATCTTAGTTGTCTTAAAATGAATAAAATATTTCAGCAGTTGCAACAATACATAATGCATCAAAGTCTCAAAACAATGAATTTGCCGGCATTAATTAACAAAATCTTGTAGATTTACAGTTGACTTAAGAATGGACGGCTGATGATGATCCGAATCCCTATAAACATTACCTTCAATCATTTTTAATCACAGTGATTAACTCTTGCCATTTCCCAGGCCCAGGGCATTGCTAAGAAACTTTCTCAAATGTCTAAGCCAAGGTATGTTATTAGATCTGTTCTTTCTGATTCTGGTTCTATATTGAGTTAACTATATGTTGCTTTGTAGGTTGGAAGGTAAGGTAGCTCTTATCACTGGTGCAGCCAGTGGGATTGGCGAGGAGACGGCGAGGTTATTCGTCGAACATGGAGCTTTCGTTGTCATAGCCGATGTCCAGGATGATCTTGGTAATCGAGTTGCCGAGACGATAGGCCTTGACAAAGTTAGTTACTGGCATTGCGATGTGCGTGACGAGAAGCAGGTTGAGGAAGCCGTGAGTTACACTGTGGAGAAATATGGGAAGCTGGATATCTTGTTCAGCAATGCTGGTATCCTAGGCCCGTTAACCGGGATCTTAGAACTCGACCTCGATGCCTTCGACAACATCATGGCCACGAATGTTCGAGGCATGGCGGCGATGATCAAGCACGCCGCTCGTGCCATGGTGGCTAAAAGCATCCGCGGATCCATCATATGCACAGGAAGTGTAGCATCTTCCATAGGAGGAACCGGTCCCCATGGTTACACCGCATCAAAACATGCTATCGTCGGGCTCGTTCGAGGGACGTGTAGCGAGCTCGGGGCTTATGGGATCCGAGTCAACTGCGTTTCACCGTTTGGGGTCGCTACGCCTCTCGCTTGTGGAGGATACAATTGGGAACCGAGTGTAGTGGAGGCCAATAGTTATGCCATCAGCAACTTGAAAGGCATAGTGTTGAAAGCTAGACATGTTGCAGAGACCGTGCTGTTTCTTGCGTCGGATGAATCCGCCTATATCAGCGGCCAAAACTTGGCGGTTGATGGAGGCTTCACGGTGGCTAATCACAGTGTTTCTATTTCATCACTTACGAATTAGTGGCTGTCACAGGACGTATAAGCCAATATTTTATATAATTCGGCAAATTATGAGTCAAATCAAACCTTGTGACCTGCACATTCCATGTGCATTCTCCTTATAATCTGCAATGTTACGTTCATTTCCCTACTCCCTGTTTTTTCTACTCCACAAATCCATCAAGTCTTGTCTGCCATTATCTCAAAGGCACCTTTTTCTTGCCCACTGGTTTACAACCATGTACCAGTTCGTGGTAAAGAGACAATGTGCATAAAAAGGAAGAATCAAATCTCATTTTAAATTTTAGAGAGAATTTGAGTTGAGTAAAAAAAAATTAAATTATTAAATATTATTTTATTATTTAAATGATTATAATAGTATTTATTTTAGGGTATATTCTTAATCATTTAATATTAATTGTTTAATCACACTGTTGGCCCGTATTATTCAATTGAATTTTTTAAACTTAATTATAATTATCTATTATGTTATGATGTTGATTGATTTAAATTTAATTTTTTTTTTAATTATATTCTCTCATTATATATATCTTTGTATTAAAATAATAGAAAAATAAGAGACTAGATCACAAAACAATTAAATTAATAGCTATATACAAAAAATAAAATTTTAATATTTAATTATTCAAATTTTAAAAATTTATATTTGACCCAAACTCTATCCTAAACTATTAATTCAAATTAGCCTGAATAACTTGAAGCTAAAAAATTCAAAAAATTTTAAATTAAATCGAATTTTACTCGACCTGTTCTCACTAACCGAAGGGAGAATACCCTAAATTCAGTTTGCTCCATGAACTGTTCAAGTAAGATGAAGAATATGATCAATTCTTAGTACTAATGGCTAGATTTTATTGAATTTTTTATTATGTTGAAACTAATTGTTCATTTATTTATTTGAGCTCCTATTCGTTTAAATAAAATATTTAATTTCATTTTAAACCTGGGTTTGATCATCAGTTTCAGTACATGAACTGATACATTAATTCATTGTTAATATGTAGATTTACGAATATTAAAATCTACATTCTTGAATTTGAACAGTAATTAACTTCAAAACATACAGACGTTTTAAAACAATTCTACTGATAAACAATAGGTTTAAATTTTAATGATGTTTTTATCCTCATACCTTTAAAAAATATTATTTTTAAAAAATATTATTTTAATACTCAAACTTTTAATTTTTTTAATAGAATCAACCGACAATAACTAAAAATAACATATATGTTAGGTTGATGTTAACTATTATTAATATATATTTTAACGTATAAACTTTAACTTTAAATTTTAAACTCTAAATTCTATCAATAAACCATAAATTCTAAATTATTAAACTTAAACCTCAAATATAAACAAAAATATCTAAACTCTAAAACTAATACTTATATAAACAAAATTTCTGCAAGTGTTCATGTAAATACCCTTAATCTAAATAACTAAAAATGAAAAAGTTCTCCTTTTATATAAAAGAACTAAAATCTCTCTTTTCTGAAAAATTAGTATCTATAATTCCAACCTTATATATAATTAATGGATGAATAATTATAAGATATTTAAAGATAAACAATCTTAATTATTTAAATTACAAATAACGTGATGAATAGAGTTCACGTAATAATGTCTCCTCTTTTCTTCCTTCTCTAAAGTTTTAGTCCTAGATTTTCCTATCTAGGATCAGCCGCAGTAAATATTTAGTTACTGATCTCTAATAGTTTTTTTTTCAACTTGTTTCTCTCTCTCGTTTTTGTTGCTCCGGCACAGCTCGCTCTAGCACGTTCGCTGGGAAATCGATGTCATTTCCTAGCTACTACGATTTGTTTCAGGCCCTCTGCGATGAGGTAGGAGGTGGATGAGGGTGTGCTGTGGAGAGTTTCGCTTCTTCCTGTCCGCTTTTTTCTTTCTCGTCTCAAATCTCCGATGCTTTTCTCATTCAGATTGCAAGTTTTTCTTATTGTTCGGTGGACGGGACTTGTTTGCTTTCACCGATGGTTTCCCACCAGTTAAGACTTCCAACTCCTCTCTGTCCATCAAGCATCTACAATAGCTCGATCCAGACGAAATAATCAGATAATGGTGCCCGATGACGGAGATGCTAGCAACATTTCCTGTTCAATTTCTGTTTGGCTTGGAAGCTTGTTTGTCTTCCACTGTATTACGTTTTTCTCTTTGTTCTTGTGTCTCTGTGTTTTTCCATGCTCTTGTTGCTTATTTTTGCAAGGTTTCATATGTTTTTGTTTTCTAGGAAAGAGCTTGCCCACTACCCTTTGTTTTCGAGAGGCGAGCACGATTAATAATCAACTACTAAATTACAACAAGTCGTGCAGTCAGAACTAAAATCCCTCCGGCAGCTACATCTTTTACTAAATTACTACACAATGTCTGGTCTAGGACTAGGACAGCTTAAAGCATAGAGATAATGGCATACCATTCTTCCTTGAAACTCAATATCATCTGGCATTCTAAAAAGGGCTACAAGTTGATTGAAAATGCTCAATCCAACCATGGCATTGCAGCAGCTGCCTTCATTGGGAAAAGTCGGGTCACCAGCCAGTGGGTGCAATAATCACCGGACAGGATTTCTATTATACTTTTAAAGCCACAATGGGAAAAACTCAACCCTTGCTGGTTACTATGTTACACACACACACTGTGTAGATAAAAATAAAGAAGACCAGAAAATATGATTCTGCCTGGTTAGCTTAAAAAGCAAACCAGAACCAGGTATGGATGAACAACCCAAACCAAATTCACTTTCATATTCTGCAATTTCGTTTTCCAACACCAAACCAGTTATGAAAGAACACCAAATATTGCAAGAAACAAGCATAAAACGTGTGTGCTGCATTCAAAGCAAATTCAACCCCTGGTCTGAACAATATTTATGAATTATTAGCCAATCAGAACACTTGTAAAGCTTATAAATTCAAACAACTAACAATGATAAGTAGAAAGCCACACAATTTGATTCAGGCAGATGAATTGATAATCATTCAAAACTCCAAAATCATACCCAATGTATTATAACTTGAAAAGACGTCAAAAATTCAAAAAGTTCAACAATTACTGAAATATAAAACGCTAATGGCCATACTGGAAAGGTTATAGAATGAAATCGTTGGCAGAACCCGGCTTCCCTTAATCCCCACCGGCCTTCTGGTAAACGTAAGTGAGTCCACACTTACCGCAATAGTGCCTATCGAAATGGTTAGCCATGAAAGTCCCGGCTCCACATTCAGCATTAGGGCACTCTTTCCTCAGCCTCTGAACCTTCCCGGACTCATCCACCTTGTAAAACTGGAGCACGGCGAGCTTCACCTTCTTCTTCTTGTGCTTGATCTTCTTGGGCTTGGTGTAGGTCTTCTTCTTCCTCTTCTTCGCGCCACCCCTGAGACGGAGGACAAGATGGAGAGTGGATTCCTTCTGGATGTTGTAGTCTGCTAAGGTGCGACCATCCTCGAGCTGCTTCCCGGCGAAGATGAGGCGTTGCTGGTCAGGGGGAATGCCTTCTTTGTCCTGAATCTTGGCTTTGACATTGTCGATCGTGTCAGAAGACTCGACCTCTAGGGTTATGGTCTTCCCCGTTAAGGTTTTGACGAAGATCTGCATCTTGGCGGCGGGAAAAGACGCAGAGAGAAAAATGAGGCTGCAAGGAAGCAGCTAAGGTTTATAAATATACGAGAAGTAGGGTATTTTGAGAGACTTGAAAGTACGTAATTGCCCATGCTCCTTTCACTTTTGGGCTCATGGTGTCTGGTGATTACTTATTGGGTCATCGACATTGGTCTGCTTGTTCAGCCTTTTGAATTATTATCTGCAACAGATTCTGAGTCATCTTCTCAAGAAACTTATTTCCCTCCTCTCCGGTCAACAAAACCTTAAACACAGCTCCCATGGCAGCACATCTTTGGCGCAAGAAGATTAGGCCAGTAGTTCAAGTCAGGTTAGGCCAACAACAAATGTTTTCAGCTGAAACATCACTTGGAAATAGTAATGTATTTCAACTATTGGATATAAAAAGATTCTGAGCCAGGACCTGATCCTGAAGCACTAGGCAACAAGCTTGATGGCAGCCTAAGCTCTACGGGGTGTTTGGAGGTAACACCTTATCTTGGGAAAGACACAAGGTTCTTAAAAGTGAACATGTTTTGTCAAAATAAAAACATATAAAACTAATGCAAGATTCCCAAATTTTACTTATTTGTAAGAAACAAATAGATTGCTGAAAGTTCAGCACCAAGGTTGCACATTTGCGTGCAGAAGTTCATACATATTGACAACAATAACTCGTAGCGAGTTATGTTATTTGGACATTTACAGAATGAATGATGGTTTAACAGATGCTACAACACCAAAATACCAGGCTGAGCATCCACATTCAAGATCCATCTTCCAGAGAACCAGACAAGGGATTTTACAATAATGCACAGAGCTTAAGGTTGAGTAATCTGATTAGTACCACAACCAAAGGTTTTCTCGCTGCTGTAACACATATACAGAAACCCATCGTAAACAGAGTTCATAAAAGTACCTGCAAACACAGGCTGTAGCTGAAAGCTCAGAAAATGTTCAATCACATTAGAATCCATTTGAAAGAAACATAACATAATCTTAGCATGACTTACCTCTTTGTGGTAATGTGTCCTTCAGGAACACAAAGAGTGCTTTTCCAGGGCTCAGACGAAGTCTCGAGCTTAAGATATGAATGAATTGTCCAACAGACATGTCCCGAGGAACCAGATACCTATAAAAACATCAAAAAGTGACAGAAATTGAATCTGCCCTTGTATCCTTTAACAAGTAATCAAACTTCTGATATCTAATCAAGACAGAAGCTCAAAATGTAGGAATACAAAAATTATAAAATTTGACATGCCATCATTACTTCATTACTAGTCTTACTGCATTAGGCAGAGTTTGTTTCTTAATAAAAACAAGCAATTAAGGGCAAATTGTTGTTGGCCAAGGCTGAGACTTACTTTTGCTTTTCCAATTCAGGAAGATCTGATTTTGAGTATCTTTCCACAATCACCTGCATAAAAAGAGGGGGGGGGGGGGGAGTTCAGGGAACCATCTTTTAGCAATTACCAGTTAATTCTCTTTAATATAACTAAATAAACATAATTAACAGATTAAAAAACTGAAAATTTATCATATTTATAGGGAAAAACAAAACCCCAAAGGCAGAAATATAGGAACACAATGGTTTGACCAAACTTACAGGTACACGATTTGGATATTTGGCGATGATATCGTGGGATTCTTCGAGCCTTTGGCCTGCGAATTAATTAGAAGAAAGAACAAATCAAACTAAGGAAATAAAAAAAGAGAAGGTTTATAGAGAGGAGGGTTTTCTAAGGGAAGCAAACCGAAAGTGAATTCATCCTTAAAAGATGGAATCTTTCCCATTGCGACGCAGGTGAATCGAGCGGGATGATGAAGGATGGAGACAATCTTTTTTATAACTTCACGGAACCGACAGAAATGGAAGTAGATAATTGATTGACGCAAAGATGCTGTCACTATCTAGAACTGAAGCATCTTATTTTGCATAGATTATATACTTTATTATGCTTAAAATGTTAAACGTGCGGGAATAGCTCAGTTGGGAGAGCGTCAGACTGAAGATCTGAAGGTCGCGTGTTCGATCCACGCTCACCGCAGAATCACTTTAGATTTTCTTTTTCTGATGTGGAGGTGGGCCAAATGCAGCTCTTTTATATTTTTTTCCTGTGCCACTACTTCTCCTACCTGTTGCCTTATCAGTCCATGGGCTACTGGATCGGGATTCACATTCATGCTAAGGAGACAACCGGGAAAGACAACCCTCAAGCTTAATTATCGGACGAGGTTGGTAAGTGACCCATGTTTCCCGGTAAAAATCCATTCAGTTTCCATATATATAAACCAACAACCAACCATATTGTTTCCATTAGAAAACACAGACATATCTTTATCTTTTACCAACCCCCATCAAAAAACTTTACAGGTTACAAGTCGCCATCAGACAATCCAATCACATCCAACGACTACAATTTTGTTTACTCTTCACCAACTTTTATATGAACCGTCTGATCCTGATTTTACCTGATCCATTTTACCTGTAGCCGGTTATTGATGCTTAACACATCCATTTTTCACTATAAATATCCGCGCCAGAAGCTAGAATTTTTGTGTCCATTGAGTTCCACATTTCTCTAAGAGGTCTGGTCTGGTCTGCTCATCTCTCTCGCCTTCTCTCGAAACCATAGACTCAGATCCATTCGGAATTAGTTTTCCCAGGTTGATTCTTCCGCCTATTTACTGTTTATTGGCTTTGCTCTTTACTTTTTTGTGTGGAGATCTCGCTTTGTTGTTTATAGTAGAAGCGGGAAAATGCTTGTTTTCTCTGCTTCTGTCTCTTTTATATGGATAAGTTTGATTGAAGTGCTTGCAGATCTGTGCGTTTTTCTGTTTGTTTTGGAGTTTTTAGCACATTAGTTTCTGAAAATATATGGAGGTGACTTTGTTTGGAGTAGAAATTTGAATTGACATGAAGTAATTATTGTCGGTTGTTGTTTATTAATGACGTGTTAGACTTCTATTGAATTAATGAAGTAATTTTGTGGAATATCTATTGGATCTGTAACTTTCCCCCTTTTTAGTATCTTACATCGTTATGAATGCTTTAGATTATGTTTAGGATTTGTGATTTTACCTCGTTGATTTAGTTACGTGTGTGGCTTGTTTGTGTGCAGGCTTACGATGGAGACTTTTCTATTCACATCTGAGTCCGTAAACGAGGGTCACCCTGACAAGCTCTGTGACCAAGTCTCTGATGCTGTGCTTGACGCCTGCCTTGCTCAGGATCCTGACAGCAAGGTTGCCTGTGAAACATGCACCAAGACTAACATGGTCATGGTCTTTGGAGAGATTACCACTAAGGCCAATGTAGACTACGAGAAGATTGTCCGTGACACATGCCACGCCATCGGATTTGTTTCTGATGATGTAGGGCTTGATGCTGACAAGTGCAAGGTCCTTGTCAATATTGAGCAGCAGAGTCCTGATATTGCCCAGGGTGTCCATGGTCACTTTACAAAGCGTCCTGAAGAGATTGGTGCTGGTGACCAGGGCCACATGTTTGGTTATGCAACTGATGAAACCCCTGAACTTATGCCTCTTAGCCATGTTCTTGCGACTAAGCTTGGGGCTCGTCTTACTGAGGTTAGGAAGAATGGGACTTGCCCTTGGCTAAGGCCTGATGGTAAAACTCAGGTTACTGTCGAGTACAATAATGATAATGGTGCCATGGTTCCGGTTCGTGTTCACACTGTCCTCATCTCTACCCAGCATGATGAAACTGTTACAAATGATGAAATTGCTGCTGATCTGAAGGAGCATGTTATCAAGCCTGTCATCCCTGAGAAGTATCTTGATGAGAAGACAATCTTCCACCTTAACCCTTCTGGCCGCTTTGTCATTGGTGGTCCTCATGGTGATGCAGGTCTCACTGGACGCAAGATCATTATTGATACTTATGGTGGCTGGGGAGCCCACGGTGGCGGTGCTTTTTCCGGAAAGGACCCTACCAAGGTGGACAGGAGTGGTGCTTACATTGTTAGGCAGGCTGCCAAGAGCATTGTAGCAAATGGCCTTGCCCGTAGGTGCATCGTGCAAGTTTCCTACGCAATCGGTGTGCCTGAGCCCTTGTCTGTCTTTGTTGACAGCTATGGAACTGGAAAGATTCCAGACAAGGAAATCCTCCAAATTGTGAAGGAGAACTTTGACTTCAGGCCTGGCATGATCACCATCAATCTGGACCTCAAGAGGGGTGGCAACAACCGGTTCTTGAAGACAGCCGCCTACGGACATTTTGGACGAGACGACCCAGACTTCACCTGGGAAGTTGTGAAGCCCCTCAAATGGGAAAAATCCCAATCTTAAAACAAGCTTTGCCCATCCCTGCTGCTCAGTGCCTGCTTATCCATATTCCTGAATAATCCTGATGTTTCTTGTTGTTGAATAAGTAGTCCCCTGAAATTTTCTATTCTACATATGATGTGTCCTACTCATATTTTTTACCCTTTTCTTGTTCTTTTATCTTGGGTTTTCTGGATTCTATGCCCTTTATTGACACAGAAATGAATGAGAAATTTGCTTTATATTGACGTCTACTTTCTTGTGATCATGTGTTCTTTTTGTATTAAACATATCATCATCATGCATGATAAATAGTTGACCATCATGATTCAAAAATACCTGGGTTTAGGGAACAGCTTAACTGCTTAACTAAACATCAACACAAGTTTCACAACGACAACCTTATTCTAGTACCCCTTTTGACTGTTATAGGCATTTTGTCAATTTAGCCATTAACTTGGATGTTAAATGCTAGATTCAAATCGTCTTTATGGCGTTGGCTCGCGTGTTTAAAGTTGGATTATAATGTATTATAAATTTACTTCCCATAAGATCTAAGTCCACATTTCGTGCTCAAATAGATGACTAAACTCATCCCAAGGACTTGCCTGTCGGATATTAATACTATCTTCGATTGCTTTAAGGAATTGTTGTGTTATCATCAAGTGAAAGACGACAGCAACCAAGATTGTTGAGCAATGATCGAAGCAGTGGAAGGGCTTTGTTCCAAAACAACTTGGTAACCATCTCCCGTGTTATCCATTACAAGGCTCAGAAGTTTCCAAAACAGTCCACCGGCACACGATCCCCCACTCCGCGCACTGCCGTCGATTGCATTGTAAATCCTCTGGAAGTAGCTGTTTCTCTTCACCAAGCTGTACCCGGGCAGCTTAAAAGACTTGCCGAACTCTCCTATCACAAGTGGTTTATTCACCACTGAATTGCAAGTCCTGAGTATGTGCTTCAATCCACTTGTCTACAAAAGCAAGCTGCGCCTCTTCGCTCATATTTGTGGACGGCAACCTTAATTTATTACATCTAAATCAAAACAAAAGAACAAGAGATATCCAATGTTTGAAGATGAACTAGAGAACAGTGAACCTTAGTACATTACCATTGCTCGGGGTAGATATGGATAGTCGCGAAATCAACCTCGGGGATCTGGTTATTCGAAGTGAAGTCGGTCCCGATGGGGGAACTATTCGGATTGTATTGTTTCTTCTCGGGAACCGATTCTCCGTAAAATCCTTCGAGACCTATTTCTAGTAGATGGTGATTGTCAATGGACTTCACATGTAAATTATAGCATTAAGCAAATTATATTAGTACGACACCAAATCCTGGAGACATGATTGAGAAACTATTTCCAGTGATCTTTACGGCGTTAATCTTTGATTATGATTCTATCAGTGATAATAAAAATATATATTTTCACATGATTGATAGTTATTTATCAATGTCATCAGACTTAGTAGTAGAACAATATATTTATTAGTTTGGTTCACTTAATATTACTTCTTTTTTACCCTGTAAAACGTCTCGTTTAGATATAGATAAAAAATATTCAAAAAAACTTTCAAATTTTTACGATATACTGATCTTATGAAAATATTTTTATTTTTACCCTTTTAAATTTTTTTTATAAAATATTAATGAATTAATCCCATATTCTCCTTTATGTGTTATATTTGTGGTATTTTTTATGATCTTTTAATATAATTTGGTTGCTATGATAAAAAAATTATTATCTTCCACGTAAATGAAATTCATATAATATCAAATCCAAATGATTAGCCCCGTTGATTGAGGACAATCATTCTAGAGGAAGGGCCAAGGTTCAAGGCTGCCTGAATTCATTCAAAACTATATAAAAGAATCAAATTCAAATTTTTTGGGTGAATTTGTGCCACTATTAAAATAAACCCTTTAAAACAAAATTTTAATAATTACATGTAAATAGTAAGAAAAAATGCGCTTAGCCCATCGAATTTGTCTCTGACAGTATAAAATGCGAATACAATAAAATTCCCGCGCATTCTTCGAATTTCCAAATTTCAAAACCCCTCTTTCATTTCGCTCTCCGCCGTGGTAAGTGTCTTCGTTTTTCCCACAAGATTTATTCGATTAATTTCGTTAACCACAATACGATTCTGATATTTAAAATAGGGAAGAAAATGTTGAAGTAATCGAGTAATGAATTTAAAGAGTCGCTGCTTATGTAAGATACTACGATTAATTATGAATCGAGATCTCTAAAGATGGAGAAATACGTTTTGTATTTAATGTTCTTTTTATGGATTCTTGTTTGTTTTAGGATCCATGATGAACGTATGGAGAAATGGCAGGAAAAGATCAAAGAACTAAGGTTAGTAGATTCCTGAAAGGTGAACTTTCATATGATATACGATTTCAATTTCAATTTCAATTCCAATTAGTTCAGTGAAACGAGATTTGTTAATGCTAGTAATTGGTTTCAAGCAATTTGGATTGTTTCGATATGAATGTAAACAAATATCTTAAACAAGATTATGACATGATATATACACAAACACAAGAAATTCAGGTATATGACTCAGTTCTTAAAAAATTTCATACGATGATAAATTGCACTCGTACTGTAATCTAATCTGTTTTATTTTGTTCACTTTGTAGATGAATTTTGCTTTGAACCTAAAGTTCTCTCTACATTATTGTTGCAATGTTAGACTGGTGACACAAATTTTGATTCTGAATAATCTGTAGTTTATAGACAATTATGCATTTGAGAAGGAAGTAGAAATTTAGGTTTGCTTCTTTACGTACATGCTAATTTTCAAAGAATCTGTCAGCAGCTCCGCAGTCTTTTTAGCCTTCTTTAGAATGGGAAGGTTAGGCATTAATTAACAACATTTCACATCATTTTGAATCCCATTTAGGGGTGTTTTTGAAAGAATCTACTGCTTGCCATAGAATGTGAAAACAAAAATCATAGCCATCTGATTTGATTAAAATCATTCGGGGTGGTGATTAGGTCTCATGAAGTTTAGAGAAACCCCATCACTCTTACCAAACAAATTTGTATTTGATAAGTTAGTATTGTATGTTTTTCACGAGTCTTTTCCACCTAAGAAAGTAAACATTTTTCTTGCGCTTTAAGCCATGATGCCATAATATATAAATATATATAGCCACAAATAAAATACAATTTCCATTATACCAATGGAATACAAGAACATGAAATCATGTGAGTTTTAGGTGCACGTCCCTTAAGATACGCCATGATATATGATTCTACTTATCAACCATTTTCTTTTTTCATTTTTTTTTATTTCTTAAGGCATCCGTACCTGCATATTCATGGTGGTTGCATATAATGCAACTGCTGCTAGCAAAACCTGGATTAAAATATGGGTTTTTAGGGGGAGTTGACTTTGATTTTATAGTTGCAGTTGCAGGGTTTCCTATCCATTTGTTGTCTGCAAAGTCATAGTTGCGGAAAATAGAGATTTTGACCCTTAGTTCAAAGCATAAACTTTCTGCAATATTAACTATTTAATGTTCTCCTGTAATTTTATATTGCCTGCTTGACAATTTGCAACTCAACTGTACAATAACGTACCACGGATACTGTAATGCGTTGGATTTACTAACATTTCCCAGAAATTTAATGGAATTAGTAGTTAGAGCTGGCTTTGATTTGATATGTTTTTTTCTTATTGCCATTAAACATTAGAAATTTTTTGTTGTTGTTATGATCTCTTCCATGAAATTTAGCTTGCCAATCTTATATTCAGCCTGAGATTGATTAAATTGTAGCAACTTTATTTCACCATTTATGCTTACAGATTGAAGAAAGGCATACAAATACAACTAATCAACTGCAGCACCAAGATTTATAACTACTGTCACATGGGTTTGAATATAGAAATAGGATTCCCATATGACATCATGAATTACGGTTCTTATGCTATCATTTAAGGAATAAGGATCATGGCATGCCTTAATTTAGTCGATAAATTTCAATGGTAGCTTAATATTTAAAATGTCCATCATTAATTTTTCATCAGCTAGCCGGGGTTCTATCACTGGTTATAAATATCTGGGCGAAATGCATCTGTGGCATTAAACTCATACTTAGTTCATATTCTCCAACTCAAAAGATGCAGAGTGGCTATCTATTTACTGCTGCCATACTCATTTTAGGTTTATATTTTCTTCCTAAATTTCATGTTGCAGATGCAGCTCATACTTGGCACTCAGCACATGCAACATTCTATGGTGGAAGTGATGCTTCTGGTACAATGGGTAAGTTTTTGACATTTTTTGGTCCTTATCCTAAATTTTTGTTTGATTAACTTAGATAAATATGTTGGTTTTTGCAGGTGGAGCTTGTGGTTATGGCAATCTATACACAGATGGTTACGGAACAAACACGGCTGCACTCAGCAAGGCTTTGTTTAACGATGGCAAGTCATGTGGAGGCTGCTATCAGATAACTTGTGATGCAAAAAAGGTTTCCCAATGGTGTCTCAAGGGTAAATACATTACCATCACCGCTACCAACTTCTGCCCTCCGAACTATGCGCTCCTGAACGACAACGGCGGTTGGTGTAATCCACCTCTACCGCACTTCGACATGGCTCAACCCGCATTCGAGACCATAGCTCTATACCGTGCAGGAATCGTTCCAGTCCTCTACCGAAGGTATGTCCACTATTTCCCCCTTCCATGAAAACAACACGAATTTTAAGCACTGTTTGAACATTGCTAATCCGAACAATTCGACTTGCATTTTCCCAGGGTCACATGCAGGAGAAAGGGTGGCATGAGATTCACCATCAACGGAAGGAACTATTTCGAGCTGGTGCTGATATCAAATGTTGGGGGTTCCGGAGAGATTTCAAAGGTATGGATAAAGGGTTCCAAAACCAACAAATGGGAAAGCATGTCTAGGAACTGGGGTGCCAATTGGCAGAGCTTAAGCTATCTTAATGGACAGAGCCTGTCTTTCAGGGTTCAAGTAAGTAATGGTAAGGTTCGAACAGCGCTTAATGTGGCGCCTTCGAATTGGCGATTCGGGCAATCTTTCAAAAGCAGTGTTCAGATTTAGAACTTCCAAATATGTAATTTGTTTATGGCATTCTCTCTCTCTCTCTCTTTTAACTTCCAAGCTGTATTATATAGTGTCATCACTTAGGTTGTGGCTTAGCGTTTGGCAGTGAAGCCCAGCAAGTGCTTTGTTTACAAAATAAGTACTTTTCTAGTTTTAATATAATAATTAATGTTTTCTTAAGTTTATTTAAAAATAATTAATATGGCTTATCTTCTCTATATCAATCATGGTCTAACCAATATAGATCACATCTTAACCTAGTAAAAAGATGTCATATAAAATAAAGAAATGGCTACCGAAAAACTATTAATTGTAATCCGTGACAAAAATAATAATTCAAAAGCATTTCAAATATGTTTACAGTCGCAACAATGACAGTTTACAAATATCAAGTAACTTACCTTTTGTTGCCAAGTGAACATGTTCGGTACACAAGTAGCATTGCAGCCAATCATAGGACATGGAACTCGAAAGTTCAATCTGATATGCTTGCTTGTGTAGTTATGTTATCTCCGCATTACTCGTTGGCGTTCTCGTTTCCGGAAACGCTCTAGCATAAACTGATCCGTTGCAGCTTGCCTACTTCCTGCTGCATCATTGCTTGCATCGGTTGGTTTGGTGCCAGCATTGTCATCCTGTGAACTCCTGTCCTTGTACAGCTCGGGATGTTCTGCAAGTTCAGGGGGAAGGAACAGGAGTAGAGGGTGAACATGATGTACCTCAAGAAGAAGCAAAATCGGAACAAACGGACATAAAGATTGCAATTCATAATAATAGAGGCAAGAAGACTGACTAATCCCAACTAGCAAGCAATTTGCATAGAAAATCAAAATGAATTAATATCAATAACCTCTCAGTACAAAAGCATGGAAAGAAAATGTAAGCAAGTAAGCAACCTCTTCTAAGTTTTTCAGCGTAATCCCTGCCTCGCTGGAAGTAATCAGCACTGTAACTCGATGGGATGTTAACTTCTGATTTCGCCCGTCCCATGAACCGCTTTTCCTGTAGAAGCTTTTTGGCAGCCTCTGTTTCCTCTATATTTCTTAACTTGTATCTGCAATCAAAGAAGCCATTAGAATACAACGTCAATTAATATATTACAGAACAAAGGGTGGCACACTCTTTTCATCATTTAGTTGGCCTAAAGACAATTATATCACGTTTACTTAGCAGCACATCAGCTAAACAAGCTCTGCTCTAAAAGTTAAAGTTTCCCTATATCAAAGAAACTTACAAAATAGGATCCCGTGATCGGCGATCCGGTAGAAACTTATGTTCTTAAAATGAAAGATCAGTAAAAGACATACTCAATAGGCAGCTGAACTTCAGCAATCCCAGTAGTCCATTGTGTGGAACTTTCTTCAGAATTCCGTTTTTTCACCTGCAAGGAATAAGCCAATAAGTTGCATCAAATTTTTAAACAAAATAATCAAGTAGACCATTGTTTAAATGAGAGAAACAGATTAAAAAGTAGAAACAATAAACCGAACTCAGAAATCGATGTTCTTGTAATCAACTAAACATCAAATACAAAATGTTCATATGAACAACAATGGAATTTGTTTGCAAATGAAAAGGAAACTCACTTTAAGATGCTCAGGAACTTTGTACAATTCATCTTCAGCACGAGTTAACTCATTCTCAACTTCATTTTTCTCATTCATGTTCCTTCCTCTTTTCTTAGCCAATTCTTGCTCTACATATTTAACCCTAAATTCACAGAAAAGATAAATAAACAAATAAACAATTAGACAATCCAGAAACACAGATCAATGCAAATTGTAAAAGGGGAAAAACTTACATGTTTGGATCCTCAACGAGGACGGCGGTTTCTTGAGCGAAGGTGTCCTGAAGCACAAGCTCCTCCTTTTCTCCATCAGCATCGCCCTTTTCTGTAACTTTAGCAATGACGCTTCCGGTTTGCAGCGTAGGAATTGCAGGGATTCCTGATTTCCTCTCCCTCTGTTTCTGCAGGAATTTCACTTCCTCTAACGCCAACCTTTTACATTGAAATTCAATTAAGAAAAAAAACTAATTAAAAAGAAAAAAGAAAATGGGGGAAAAAGACTACCTTCTGTCTTCTTCATCGTCTGATTTGGCAGCTGGATCATCTCCTTCGTCTTCTTGAAAGCTTCTTTTCCTGAAATTCTTGTTATTCTTCAGCATTTCAAATTCTAAAATTTTTTCTCCCGATTTCCTTCTCCGATTTCAGATTTAATTTATAACTTTGAAATTTCTCTCCTTTCACCACTTTTACCACCGTTCACTACCAAATAACGCCACCCCGCCCAGGCAGACTCCAACCATGGGTGGCAAATTTAAAACGCTGCGTTTAAACAACCCCCAGCCCAAACCCACTTCAGGCTTTAATGTTCTGTCATTGGCCCATTAGTTTAGGGATAAATTGAAAATATTTATATTTATTGCTGTATTTTGGTAATTATTTCATGCACAGGTGTCGGTGAAAATTTTATTTACAAGTATTTTAGTTTTAAGGTTTAGAGACTATATTTAGGGTTTAGTGGTTTAAGTTTAATGATTTTAAATTTAGAGATTATTGATAAAATTTAGGATTTAGAGTTAAAATTTAAAATTTATAGTCTAAAACTTAAATCTTTAATCATGTTACTCTAAACCTTAAACCCTAAATTTTAAATCAACACAATAAAACCTTTAAACTCCATAAAAAACAAAATTAAGTGATTGTGAAAACAAAAAAATTATCACATGTGTATAGATAATAATTTTTTTAATAATATAAAGTATTATTTGTTTAACTTTAATCTTCTAAAATAAAATTATCTGCTTTTTATTAAGAATTCTTGTTAGATTTTTTAACGTATTTTTAATTATCAAACAACAGTGATATGAACAATTTTTTTTTATTAAGGAAGGAATACCAACACGGATCTCATTAAAAAACCCTTTAATCCTAAATTGGGGAAAAAAAGAGTATCCATGTTGATACTACAATCAAGCAAGGCACAAAAACTCAAGATGCACAACAGAATCAAACAATACCCACGTCGCTATGTAGCACATCAATAATATCCAAAGGAGGCTCCATGAACATGTAATAATCCAGAGGAAGATCTTTTACCAATTTCGCTAATTTATCAACCACTGCATTGCAAGAACGACTCACCCACATAAATCGGACCTCCCAATCCTTACTTAACATCAAAGCTAAATGAGTTTTGAGGGATGAATGAATACGATCCAGCTCCCTCTTGGACAAACAGTTAAAAACATCTTTACTGTCCATCTCAATAATAACCCGACGAAAGTTAAGAGTCCAAGCAGTCTCAAGACCCATAAACACTCCCCATAATTCAGAATCAAAAACAGTACAAATACCATTTTTTTTCGAGAAACCGAAACACCACCGCCCATGCTCGTCCCTTCCCACATCTCTACAAGTCGAAAACCCCGAATTCACATCCCGAGTTCCATCCGTATTGACCTTAATCCAACCAAGATAAGGTTTATCCCATCGTTCGATATTAGAATCAACACATGATAAATTATACATGGTTCGTTGCAAAGCCAAAGCCCGTCTACACTCATCACACAAACGATAACTCTGATGTAGCAAACTTTCAGGAGAGTACTCATCCAGATGAAAAATACTTTGATTGTGTCGAAGCCAAGAATTCCACAATAAACAACCAAACAACAAGTCACAGTCCTCAATCTTCGCAACAAAATAACCAGGATCATGTAGGTTATATACAATCCAGTTACACAACTCCATACTGAAAAAAAATCATGCATTTTATCAGTCTTCACTAGTTGCAACCAAACACCTTTTATCTCAAGGCAATCACGGAGAATATGAGAAACATCTTCAACCAATGCGCCACAAACACCACAACTTGCATCATCCATAATGTTTCGTCGAACACGTTCCACATTTGTCATGACTCCATTATTACACAAAGTCCACATAAAGATCTTAATCCTTGAAAGACCTCTATATTTATAAATGACCTTCCAAATACGATTATACGTAGTCACAGATTGATCAACATAGAGCTCATAAACAGATTTAATAGTAAACCTCCGAGAACTTTCTAACAACCATCCCGGTAAGTCATTGAAATTACCATGAAGAGGAGGCTTTATAGCCGCAATGTTCATAACAACATCATGAGGAAGTAGATCATAAAATTCTTCCCATTTCCAGTCTCCAACAACATTAACCATAGATTGAACAGAACAACTCATCACAGTAGAGTTATTACCATCTAACCGGTGCTGACGTCACGGACCACACTCTCCTACCCAAGAATCATTTCAAAAGTCAATAAACGATCCATCACCCACACTCCACACAATATTATCTCGAACTTCATGCCAAACTATTTGCAAACCTCTCCAAAGCTAGGAACATCTTCCATTCGGCAAGCAAGATGGCAATGCATCCTGAATTTTGTATTTAGCGCGAAGAGCTTAAACCCAAAGTTTATCTGGACATGAAACAAAATTGAAAGCAAGCTTTATAAGGAAAACCATATTTTGGATATGCAGTTTTCGAAACCCCAATCCACCATTAACCATAGGGGTAAAAAATTTATCCCAATTGATCAAATGACGACCACGACTATCCCTCGTGTGTCCCCAAATAAAATTATAAATAATGCGCTCTAATTCATCACAAACATTTCTTGGCAGCATAGTTGATTGCATGGTATACATTAGAATAGCAGCCAACACCGATTTGACTAATACAATTCGACCAGCTAAAGATAACGATCTCACCGTCCATCCAAATAATCTATCAGCAATCTTTTGCACAAGATAATAGTATGTAATACTAGTAACTCGACTATGAAGAAGCGGGACACCCAAATATTTGCCTAAATCAATAACACGTTGAAACCCCAACAGACCACTCGTATCATCTTGAATGCAAGGTAAGACATTATTGAAAAATAACATACTTGTTTTAGAGACACTAATCTTTTGTTCAGAACTATTACAGAAGTCATTGAGGACTCGTTGAATAACATCAAATTGATCAGTTGAGGCTTCAGCAAACAACATTAAATCATCTACAAAGAAAAGATGAGAAATATGTGGCCCACTCCTATTAAAACGAAACGGCTTCCAATTTCCCAACTCAACCTCTCTAGCAATTGCATGAGCTAAACGCTTCATACATAACACAAACAGGTAAGGCGATAAAGGATCCCTTGTCGAATCCCCCTATAAGGGATGAACTCAGTAGTCTTTGATCCATTCCAGAGAATCTGTGTAGTTACGGAAGAAACACCACTCATAATAATATTACGCAAATTAGTAGGCAAACCCAGCTCAGAAAGAGAATCATCAATAAAAAAACCACTCTAATCGATCATAGTCTTTTTCTAGATCAACCTTAATGGTCATTCATCCCCTCGCACCTTTTTTAATACGCATCGAATGGATTACCTCTATATTTTGCATTATTCAACTCTATATTTTTTAAAAGTTTCAATTATAATGATATATTTCAACTTAATGGGTAATCTTATCTAAAAATAGATATATTTATTTTAAAAATTTTAAATTTAAGTTATTTTATTTATAAAATATATATTGTTAAAAATTAAATTTTATATAAATATATATTATTGAATAAATAAATCAAAACAAGCTTCGACAAAACAAGCTAAGCATAATAGATAAGTGAAGACATTTATATTGGTTTATCAAAAGTAGAAAGCAAGGTTTGAAAGTGTAGGTTAAGTTTAAAAAGTTAACCTAAATTAGACAGTAAGTGTGAAAATGAATGTTATTTCAGTTTTTTCATAGATTTTGTTAATGTTATGCTCATGTTTAGACTTAAAAGAAAAAATAAATTTAAAAAATATCACATATAATAAAAATCATTATCGTCGTTCTTTTATAATTTAACTTGTGTTGCAAGATAGATTATTAAAAAAAATGATGCATTAGAGAGACATAAATGATTTGTAGTATCTCTTGTGTGAATCTGAATTTGAATGTAAGGACCATATTTTTTTGTGTGCTTATTAATGCAGGTTTGGGACATTTTTATGCGAACACATTGTTTTGTTGGTTAGCCTACTATGGTAGGGTGGGTTCAAGAGAATAACAGGGGAAAATCTTTATAAGTTGTTATTGTTCGAATGGTTTGATGTAGTTATTTATACTATATATGGCCGGAGAGAAATTTTAGAATATATGGTTATTCCTTTCGATTGATAATTTTTTTTGGTTGGCAGATCAAAAGGATTATGTATTGTAGGCTTTCTGATAATATGAAACTAACCCCCTCTTCTCGTTACCTTGGTGAGTCTGTATTTTTATTTCATTTGGATATATATACTGATAGTTTCTTTTGGATGAATAAAATAATTTTAATTTTATCTAAAATAAAAATAAAAATAAAAGTCCAGCACAAGACCTTATTAAAAACATTAAAGTAATTGAATAATTTTTAGTTACATATCTCTGGTCTGGTCTGTTGTATTATACCAAACTTGGATTATCATTACATACAAAATAGTAGCCATTTAAGTTTTGTTGTGAGTCAGCTTGTTTCTCATTTTCTTCACTCCTTTGTTTCCAATTCGAAATGCCTTTGTCAAGACATCGTCCGGCATTGGTGGGGTTGAAGTAAACAATGCAGCAGCAATTGATTGAGTTCCAGGGAACTGACTGTTAAAACTTGCAATCACAGAAGCTGGCCTCCCGACATTGTTCTTCTGGTAATGAATCAAACCCTGGGGGAACACAAAAATCTCACCTGTCTTCAACCATTTAGAGACCAATTGGTTTGATGTCGTGAAGAATCCTACATCTAATTCTCCGTCGAGAACGAAGATGATTTCGGATGCGCGCGGGTGAATATGGGGCGGGTTAAGTCCACACGGTGGATAGTCAATACGAGCCAGTGAGATACCGAGGGTGTTCAGCCCTGGAATTTTCTCCACATTGGCTGCCGTAATCACTGCTCCCACTGTGTTGTTGATCACTGCTGGATTGGTTAAACCAGTGAAGAAAAATCATCTTCTGAAACATTGGCCATGTTCTTGCATGGAAATCCATTCACGTGTATTCCTACAAGTGTACACAAACAAATGATAATATATGTTGGAGTAATTTAATTTCAAAGGAACCAACAAGGTAAAAGTTTGATTTCCGACGTTTTAAATAAAAAAATTAAATTAAAAATATCGTAAAAATATCATTTCTATAATGAACCTTTATAAAATTCAATCTGGATTAATAAGCTCACCTGCCGCTTTATCAGCAACACATAAATCTTGGAGAAGATCAGGATCAGATGCAACCAGACCCCAAAAGACAACAAAGATGAAGATCAAGACTGACATTAAAGATGATTGTAAATAAAACCTTTTTAATTGACAAGAGAAAGGAGTTGCCTTCATTTTATTTACAAAGAACATGGCTAATTGATTGTATGGGTGGGAAGCTAAAATTAAGGAAACAACCCAATTTTTAATTTAAAAAACAACCTTTAACCCAAGTGGTTAAAAGAATGGTTGATCTTCCTAGAGGTCACGAGTTCGAGCACCAATGATTCTAGCAAAGTGATTGAACGATCAATATCAAATGGTAATATCTGACCTGGCCCGACCTAAGATTAATAATGTAATTTTTTATATATATTTTAGGGATATTTGTAATAATGATCGTTCTTTATATATTTTTTATACAATTAGATCACTAAAATTATTTTTTTTATAATTAGGTTACTAAAATTAAATATTTTTTACAATTAGATCTCTAAATTTTATTTTTTTTTACAGTTTAATCCCTAAAATTTTAATTTTTTAATGATTCAGGTCGAGTCAGATTTTAAAACTTAAAAATCAGGTCAGGTCGAATTTTTTTCACCGTAAATCAGGATAGGGTCGGGTGACGGGTAGATGATATGATTTTTCGAGTCCGGTGCGGGTGGACCGAAAATCCGACCCGTAACCATCCCTAAAGACATTATTGATTTTGAGGGGGAGGGGGGGGGGGGGGGACAGATACTCTCATTCATTTCTGCAATGATAATTGATTTTAACCCTTGCTTGAAAAAGATTTTACTGTTGAGGAAAGTGTCAAAAGGTGGCAATACAAAGAAGAAAACATTATCCAGAAGACCTCCAAATTCTTCCCTCCAATGAAACAACCATAACTGAAACATCGTCGTGATATTTACGTCGATCTCCATGAGGTACGTCGAGCAATTCGTGAAAATCCATTCCTGCAGAAAATGACGAATTCCCATCATTAAAATATGTGGAAAACAGAAGTTCAAGTTAAGTCATGGTTTTCCACAGATTGGCATTGATTTAATTCAGAATGCTATACGGAATCTAAATCCATATCAAATTATCCAGACCGATATCGAATCACAAGAATGCAGTATATTAGATACTCATACATACCATTCTTTTTGGCAGCACGGATTAGAAGCTCTGAAACAAGGTATTGCGCAGGATCACCTTCAGGAACATTTTCCATGAACCATGTGACATGGGCAACAACCTCTTCATTGCTGAAATACTGGTAAAGTCCATCAGATGATAGTACCAAGAATCGGTCACTAGAGGAGAGCCGATGGTGAACAACAGAGGGGATGCAGCTAAGGTAAGGAGCATTTCCCACATAATCAATTCGAAACATCTCTAGAAGAGCTTCATTACAAGCTGGCTGAACACAACAAGTGAAATCATCAAAGAACAAATCATTTCAACCTCAATGAAGTAGCATAGAAAGAAAATGAATAATGCAGATAGGTTCTAATGAAATGGTATGCAGAAAATTTGATGAAAAGTTACTAGCACTCCACAACTTGATCCCATGTTTTACTTCACTATAAAGTTGCAGTCTCTAAATGCAATGAAAGGAACTACTATGCTTGAGTGCTCATCATCAAATGCCATTAGAAAACCTTTTGTTAATTTTAAAAGCACCCAGCTTAAGCAGCTTCTTTTATAAGATATAATACGGTAATTAAAACCCAGTAACAGACTTGTGATTTGATACCAAACTGCCAGAAGAGGGTTGATGAGACCCCAAACTTTACTTGAGGAGGACGAGAAGAAGAGGAAGGTAGAAACTACTGATGGAATGACTCTAGCAGTAATTTAAATTTAAGTACACAATAGTGTACACAAAACTTGGCTATACTTTGGCTGATCATTTATGTGGCACAATGTAGGCATACAACTTCTAGGGGTTATACTAAACCAGTAAATTTGCAGAAAGACAAACAAGAGTTCCTACCTAACTAGTCTCCTTACAGTGCTACATCTAAAAACAAAGTCTTATACATCGCATATATCTTGTACCACTTAGCCTATCCACTTCACATAAACCAATCAACTGATATATATATTAAGCACCACTGACAATAAGACAATCAATTGTATGTATCCACTAGAAGATTTTACACAAATAATTATCATCTTCATTGAGTTTGCTAATAGTTAAAATACAGAAAGAAATTCCTGCGGTTGATCAAATAATAAATAGTATAACAGGTTACCTAGCTTACAAAACCGATATGTGTGTGTATATATATAGAGAGAGAGAAAGAAGTGAAAAGACAATCCAGAAATTCTGTCAGATTGTATTTATTTTAAACAAAAGCATCATAGGTTCTATTCTTTTTACCTTTTTTACTTGTTATTTAATCTCAAATGAGACTAAACAAAAGCAAAAGGAGGGGGAAATGAAAATAATTAAAGATCCTAATCCAACCAACCTTCTTCAGGAAACTAGCACCAAATGCTCTAGTAACTTTCAATTGTCCCTTCACCCTATCATTTGAAATGGTTTTGTCATCATCAGGATGCTCTGCCTTTATTCTTAAGATTTCCTGCAATAGGCAATCAAGAACAGGTTATTATTTGCTAAATGACATCTGACTTCATTTATTATTCGACACATATGAACTTGATGTGTTTTACCTATAATTTTTATTAACCAACTAATATCTAAAGCAATCATCCGGGCACATAATGAGTTGAACATTTATCTTTGGCATTAAGATTGAGTGCATATCCAGGGATTATAATATTGGCAGCACAATTAAACTAACGCCACAAAAGGAAGATAAGCTCACCATGTGAGCAAATGACCCACCATTTTTTCAGTTCACCAACTTACAGTGCCTAGCAGCAGTACCCTTTATAAAATGGAACCAGTTAAGATCAAAATATCCAACAAGTCCCACAAAAATAAAGGTGTTTTAAGTGATCTGATATTATGATGCAAATTTGACTTTATTAAATCCAAATTAGATATATAAATGCTTAAAATATTTAGTTATATTTATATCCCTCTAAATTAATTGTCACTTCCTCCTATAAACCATGTATCGTACATGTATATTCTCTCTGCACGTCTTTCACCCCAAAAAATCACATTTTACAAGGACATATTAATGACGAATACGAAATCCAAAACATATAAAATTCAATATATGAATAATTAAAAATGAGGTTGTCAATAAATCAGTAGCAGACCTCGTCAATACTTGTGCTGTGGTCAGTGGAAAGCTGAGTCGCTTTCATCTTCAATCTGCAGATAGAGATGTCCCTGTTCTTGTTCAGTATGCTGACTTGACCATGTTGGTTATGCATAGGAGACTCCTCTGATATTCTGTCAAGCTCCATACGCGCTAACAACTCTCTAGATCTATTTCTATGCTTTAAATCATCCTTCACATAACTTGGATTTGAGTGGCGATCATTTGGTCTCTCTTGTGCCAAAATCACACGGCTATCCCCAAGGTTCATGACGTATACATCCTGATCCTTCATTAACATCACCAGAACACATGATCCCATCAAAGCAAGCTCTGGGTTTATATCAAGAGCTTTTTCCACCATTTCCATATAAGCCTCTTCAGTACTTTCGAGTGCTCGAGCCATTGCTCTCAACACAGCATCATGATCAACAACTCCAGATTTGCACCTCCT
The DNA here is from genome assembly GCA_035048815.1 of Abelmoschus esculentus. Classification (NCBI taxonomy): domain Eukaryota; kingdom Viridiplantae; phylum Streptophyta; class Magnoliopsida; order Malvales; family Malvaceae; genus Abelmoschus; species Abelmoschus esculentus. The sequence continues at coordinate 14,706,523 of JAUCBN010000031.1, forward strand.
AATAGGTCCGGAAGATTCAACAATTCTCTCATCCACACAAATCTCTTCTCTGTTCCAATCATAACTCCAAGGAAAAAGCTTTTTTCGTAATGACTTCTGCTTCTGATATATTTTTCTTACCTTTGAGCCAATCAACGACATTCTTGTATTCTGCCTTTGCCCTGACATGGAAGCAGCAGTTGCATCACTTTGATTATCAAAATCCCCAATACCTTCTCCCAACGTAGTTGGATATTCGCGTTGTATGTTAGAACTATCATCTTTTGAATTTGATGGGTTGATGCATCCTATATTATCTGCAAGCGGTTGAGAGTTGCAAGAACCTTTTCCTTGTTTATCCATTTGTGAGATTGACAAAGAACCATGACCATCCCATGGCTCCATCTGAAGTAACTCATATAGTCGCATGCTTTTCCTGCCTTGACTGGCTATGTTTGCATGTGGAACAGATTCAGATTCAGCCCTTAAAGTGGACTTTCCATTATCAGATAAATCATGTTCCATGTTGTCCCTCACATCATCATTTTCCTCAACTATTTCATTATTAGAAGACTGACCGTTAATATTTTCTTGAGTAAGCAAGTTTCCTACAGTGGACGATATTTCTTGATCAGAACAAAAATTTGACTTTTCATCTTTGCTGCACTCTAAACCAGCATCAGGATTTCTACTGTTAGATGTTTCAGATTTTAAGGGATCAAATCTAGATTTATCTTCATAATCCCAGAGCAACCCTTCCAATTCTTTGTCTATGGCTTTATAGAGATGGCGCATCAGAAAATCCGGAGCATCAGGACCACTAAAACCATCATATATCCCAATAAACAGCCATCCTTGCTCTTCAGAGAGCACAACATGAACCCTATCTTCACCGGCCTTTCCATGAGCCCATTGCAAGTTGCGACTGCTGCTGTATTCCTCTTCACATAGCCCACCTTCAAGACAATTCCGAGAGGGTTCAGATCGATGCTTTGGTTCCTTAGCATGCCATGCCAATCGGGTCAGCGGGTACAAGAAAATTCTTTGCTTCCAACCAGACCCGATTGGATGCTTAGAAAAGGTCTTTTTCATTGGTCCACTAACACTTCTCATGAATCGCTGGAAATGAGGTCTTCTACGACCACGTGCAAGCGGAGCGGAGAAATTGGATTTATCAGCAGCATCAAGGGGCCCAGACATCACACCCTTCTCAATTGGTCCAGACATAAATCCACTCCCCTTATCCAGAGGCCCTGAAGCAAACCCTCTCTCAAGAGGTCCAGACAGAAACCCGTTCAGAGGACCAGAACCACGAGGAACCGGCTGCAAAGGGATTGCAGCAAATAAGGAGGTACTCTCAAATGATGCAGCAGGCTCTTGGACATCAGCAGCAAACATTGCAATCTGATTTCCAGTTCTAGCTGTAGAAACATTTGCACTAACAGACGCACCGGAGATGGTCCTAAAAGTGGTTTCCGGGAAACTCTTACTCTGTCTTTGTAGTCCTAAGGAATCCTCCATGGTATCATGTCTAAATGACCCACTCAACGTCTCAGAATCAAGGGTGCTTGAATCAAGGGTAAACCTCTCAGAGTTTGATGGAGTAATAGCAGGAGAGTCAAAAATTGCAGGCCTAACATAACAAAACGAATGGCCTAAGCCTTCGTCCAAGGGCTCTAGAAAATCTAAATCAACTCCACTTTTCCCATTAAAGGGCATAAAGCAACCAACAACACGAGAAGTCCCATTACCCATTTCTCTTTTCTATATTGGGAACACCCTAAACACTAAAAACTCTGATAGGGAGGGTTTCTATAATTCTATTACTTTGCGCCAAAAGCAAATGCAAAACGAAAGAATTCGAACCAAAACCCCCAAACCCAATAAACCCCTTAACCACCCTATCACTATTCTGATAACTTAGCATCATAAAATCAGCAACTTAGCTAAAATTAACAGAAACCCAAATCTTCCCTAGAAAATCAGAATTGAACAAATTATAATTATAAGCATAAAAGCAAGTATAAAGAGTGGAAAATGTGAGGATCTGACCTTAAACAGTGGGATCTGAAGCATGAATAAACCAGTGGAGCAGATGGACAGTAAATGGAAAACATCGGATAAAAAAAAACACCAAAAACTTAAGATTTCCTTTTGTTTTGGTATTCGACAAAGATCCCCATAATACAAATTAAAACACCAAACCCCAGATTGAAACCAACTTTATTCCCGTGATTGAATCATGCAGCCATACAACAACTGTTCTAAAACCAATACATAAGCTTATACAAATCCAGAATCTTTAAGTGAGTTGAAGGAGGAAACGGAAACAGAGAGGGAGATGAGAAGAAAAGGAAGAGGTACAGGAAATGTGGGTATTAGTTTTGAGAGATGAATTGAAAGAGTAACAAGAAAAAAGAAACAGGGATTTGGGTTCTGAAGAAGAAGAATCAAAGTTTAGTTCATTACCAGGGCTCTATTTCTTGGGGTTTTCAAATGGTTTGGGGGTAAAAAACTTTAAAAAAAAAAGATGATGAAATCGAAAATACAGACTTCTTTATTATTAGACTTATTTTATGGCAACGTCAAAACTGTTAATAAACTAATCAAATGGAAGTAGATAAATTTATTTGACTATTATATTATAGGAGTGTGTAAATATTTTATGTATAAAAATAAAGATTTTATAAGTATTTTAATTTAAAGTTTAATAATTTTGTTTAAAATTTTAAGCGTATAAGTTTTAAATTGATATCAAAAATATTATCGATGATTTTGTTTTAAAATATATATAAAATAATATTTTTAAAATATTTATTTTTAGATGTTATATTTTTATTGTTCAAGACGATAATTTAATAATATTTTTATAATATAATATTATTTTAAAAAAAAATAATATCTTTTATCGATTATAAATTAAGAGTATGGTTTAATATATTATACAAGACCTTAAAATCTTTAAATTGTTTATAAAAATATTTTATCTTTATTTTATTTGTACTAACAAAAAATCAAAGGAAAAGTTTTATTTATTAAATAGAGAAAAGTTTTAAAATGAATTGTTTGGATAATTATTTTTTAAATTCTGACAAGTTTAACGAAAAATGGTAAAATAAAAAATAAAAATATTATACTAAAATTATTTAGAGATATATATGATTTGATAGAGATATAGGCTGACGATTTTGCTTTATTTTGTGTTTAAGGATTAAAATAAATACAACAAATTTGTAGGGATTGAAATAAAAAAATTAATAATTGTTTAAAAAATAAAAATAATAATAATAAAGTTTAACATTCAAATGAGACGGTAATAGAAAATAATTAATAACGTTGATGTTTGAATTATAAGTGTTGTGTATATTTATAAGGTATATTATATTCTGTTATTTAAATAAAGGGATAGTTTTAGATTTTAAAAATAAATCGTAAGATAAATATGTATATAATAAAAAAATAAAATTATAAAAAATAAAAATAAAATATTTTGAAAATTTTAAATAAAATTGTACGTTTTACTTACAAATACAAAAATGATCATTTATTAGTATATTATTATAGAAGTGAAAATAGATTTCTACCGTTATATAATTTTTAAATAAAAAATTGAAGATGATAATTAATATTTATAAATTATTATTGTTATAAAAATGTTTTTTTTATATTTTCATATTTATATTTTTGACATTCTTTGGAATGGTGATGTTGGAGTCCATTTATTAGGAATATTATACACATCATTATCCACGTTTATTGATTTGGATTAACTGCATAAATGAGATATTAATATTCAAAACTTTATAATATATAAAAGAATTTTTTAATACATAAAATATTTATTTATTTATTTTAAAAAATAAAATTTAAATTTTTAATACCTAAAATGGAAAGAATTATATTTTTTATGCCACACAATATATATATATATCGAATAATTTTTAATATATGTTTTTAGTATCATTACTTTTGTAAATTAATAAACCGACCATGGAATTTTATGTTGTTAAGATTTTATCCAAGATATGAGATGGGGAAAAGATCCTTTTTTCTACTTCAAATCTCAATATGTATATATCACACACTAAAAGTCAAAGGGAATGACCAATTTACATTAATCATTTATGATAACAATATTCTAAAGGGATTTAAAGGAGCTTTTTCCATTGAAAATATTTATACTATTTTTTAAAATAAACATTTAATTCATAAATTGACTAATTTAAATAGTTACCGTCTATCATGAGGATAATCGCTCAGTTAAATTTATTTCATTCACAATTTCATAATTCGAATTCGAATTTTAATTAAAACATATAGTGTCTCATCCTATTACACCAATTGAATATTGATATTTTAAAAATGATATTCATCGATTAAATTGATTTTTGGATCAACCACACATCCATTTTTATATATTATTTTTTAATATACTAGTGTGATTATATGATAATATATGTTTATATTTTTCTTAACCACTTGACAACATACAATATGTACATACAGAGATAGAGTTAGGATCAAACGTTGAGAGAGTAAGGGTGTTCAAAAATACTTGACCCGTTAACTCGTCTACCCAATTAAAAATTATCAGGTATTTATAATAAAATACCCAAATTTTTTGGGCCGAGTACCCGTCCCGTATTTTTCTTCGGGTAGTCGGGCCGGGTTAGAGTCAAAATTTATTAAGAACCGGGTGCTCGACCCGACCAAAATTATATATTTTAAATTTTAAATTATATTTTTATTATATATTTTTTATTATTTTTCCCTAAAATTAATTTTAAATCCTTAACTTTTTTTTTATATTTGTCGTATATACTTTTAAGTTTTGAATTTTTCATAAATATTTATATTAATTTATCAATATGAGATTTAAAAGAAAAATCATGATTAAGAATAATACATTTTTTATCGATAAACTTTAATATATATATCCAAATATTTATCTTTAAAACCAACCTTATATCAATATTTTTGTGTTTGAAATATATATCATGAATTTTTATGTGTTTCCTATATATATTTTCTAAAAAAATTAAATTTAAAAAAAATATATAAAAAAGTAAACAGGGTACTTGGTACCCGATTTTACGGGTACTCGATTTTTGCGAGTATCCGATTTTTATGGGCCGGGTCATGGGTTGACGTTTTGGTACCCAAAATCTTGGGTACCCGGATATGAATACCCCTATGGGAGAGGTAATGACCTATTAAACTTTAACATCTAAAAAATGGGAGAGACAAAAAATCTTATTTGATTACTATTTAAACTTATATGACCCCAAATGTTATTATATAAAAAAAAATTAAGAGGGACAAAAGTCCTCCCACTATATACATACCATCGTCCCTGTGTATACACATATTCGATCTCGGATCTAATAAAATTAACATCATATAAAAAAATTAACATGTCTAAATAGAATAAATGCCTAAGGTGATCCAAGTTCATGCCCTTTTGTATCCTTGCCTAGTTGACTAACTAAACTAAACTAAATCCACTACAATAAAGTCATCATCAACATCATTTGTTTTTGTCCATTATTTGTTTTGTTTAGTTCAAATTTGTACACTAATCATGTTATAATACAAGTTCCAATAATGTAATGACACACGCTTAAGATTAAGAAATAAATAAAATTATATAAAGTGGTTGAAGTGCATATCTCCAAAACAAATTAGAATTTGGTTTAAATACCACTTTCAAATTAAATAATACAAAGAATTTTGTAGGAAGGAGATGAGTTGAGAACTTTGAGCACAGTTTCTGATTTAAAGTGGGTTTTTTTAAATAAATAAATTATTTTATAAAGTAAAAAAAAAAAAAACCCTTTTTAATCCAATTATGTTTTTGTGTTGGTTGATTATTACTTGCCAAGAGGTCATAGGTTTTGACAAATATGTCATAGCTATGGGCAACGATGATTATGGAGTTGTGATAAGTAAAGTAAATATTTTTTTAATTCGGGTTGTTACAGTAGTATTTGTTTTACGAGAAATTATATTATGGGTAAGTTTTACTACGTTATTTATGGGACTAATCACTAAAAATCATTTATCTCATCATTTTTTTTCATATCATATTTTTTTAAGTGAATCTTCACTCGTATTTACTGTTAATTCATTTTACAAACAGTTTTTTCAAGTGAAGATTTACTTGGAAAAAATATGACATGAAAAAATTGATGAGATAGGTGATTTTTAGTGGTTGGTCCCATGAACACGTGGTGGGATTTACCCATAATATAATTTCTCTTTGTTCTAGAGTATATTCTTAATTATTGAACATTAATCGTTCAATCACTGTACTACTTATTGGTATTCGAATTCATGACCTCTAAAAATAACAATTATTCTTTTAATCACTAAGATGAGATAATTTGTTGTAATAAAATAAATATTTTCTTTTATTTTAGAGTTTTTTTAATGTTTCCCAGTGGATTTGCTCAACTCAAAGCGTCTCTATCAAGACAAGAACAGGCTTATGGCATGATTACATTAGTGTGTTGTGTTACTAATAAGACACCATTGACATTGGGTTTGGTTGGTTTCACTTCGGCTTATGTTTTTAGTTTTGTTTCTTTCCAGGATTTCAATTAAAGTCACGTCTATCCTTATCTTTGCTTCATTTATATATATATATAAGATGGGATATTTAAAATTAAAAAAATATATATATTTTAAATCGTTAAATAAAAATAAATAAATTATTAAAATTAACGATAAAAATTAAGAATTTTAAAAGAACTGTAACGAAAAATTTTAAGATTTAGACATAGATTTCGGAATTTTGCAGATTCCGAAGGTGGTTACAACAAATATTATAGCCTAGATACCCTCAAGAAAATTTATAAAAGACCAAGACAATACAAAAGGAATTGGGTTAGTTTTACATCGAATCTCAGCTATGTCTACCTATTTAGCTTAGACACGACAATACTATACGTAGGATCACTTTAATCAACGAATGCAAAATAAAACACGTTTTATTTTTTATATAAATGATCATTTAATTATAGAGTTAGTATTGATTTGATTATTATATTTTAGATTTTAATAATTTTATCATGTAATTATTTAAATGGTTCTAATCAAATTATCAATCGTTAAAAATTAATACACGACTAGAGGTTATATTATAGAACAGATGAATACTACTGTAATCACTAGTATTAGCTAATTAATGTTTAAGAATTTTAATAAATTAAAATAATTATTTTAGATATAAAATTATGTAATTTGGAGTTTTTAGTTGTATTTTAATATTTATAAATATGATTCGTAAAAACTGGATAATTATTTTATACACTTCTGATAAAAACTAAAAGTTTTCATAACTATTTTAGTTTTAGAATTTGCGAAATTAATTTTGAGATTTAGTGGTAAGGATTTAAAATTTAAAGATTATGATTAGAATTTGAAGTTTAGAGATTAAAGTATAGTTTTAGAGTAATATGATTAGAATTTAGGTGTTAATTTAATCTTAAATTTTAATCACAATCTTTAAATTCTTAACACTATATCTAATCTTGTAAACTCTACGCTTTAAAACTAGTTTCTTAAATCCTCAAATTAAATCATTTGTAAAAACTTTTAATTTGCACTTCAAAAATATAAAATAATTACCTAAATTTTATAAATCATATTTAAAAAGTTTCAAATACAACTAAAAACTCCAAATAAAAAAAATTAAAAAGTTTAGCAGCCGCTCTCTCCCCAAAATTTTATATTTTTTCGTTTTTTATTTTGATCGTTCCCTTTGATCGGTGGTCGATAATCAATTTTAGTATTGGTTGTCGACCACCGGATCTATTACTTTTTCTTGTTTTATTTTAATAAGAATCTCTGTTTTTCTGTCTTTGTGACATGTTTCTTTCTGTCCTTGTGACATGTTTTTAGTTTTGTTTTGGGTTTGATTCGTCTGTCTTTATGGCATGTTGCAGCATACCCTAGCGATCGATTGTTGTTCGCACAAATATTCAATCGATGCTAGTTTCTGATTTATTGTTTTTGTCGGTGGTCACTTGGAAAGATTTATCCCCACTCGGTTGATGGTTGTTTGCCGATAAAATCAGTTCTGGGTAGCGGTACTTTTTGCACGAGAGTATGGATCGCCTACAACTCCTTCTTTTTTCACTATGCATCTCGTTTGGACAGAGACAAGGAGATTCAGGAAGCTTCTGAATTTTATTTATGTTTATTTTCATAGGAATTTTATTTTTCTTTGTTTTGGGTTGTAAGATTTGTTGGATTTTTTTAATCTAATTATTTTATTTCTTGATTACAATGTAATTGTAATTTTCTATGAATTTAATGAAAATTTAGAAGTATTTGTCAAAAAAAAACTCCAAATAACATAATTATATATCTAAAATAATTATATTTGTAATTTATATATCCAAAATATGGTTTTATTAACTTACATTTTATTTTATAACGTTGTATTTAAAATAAATTCTTCAAAAAAAACTTTTTTTAACAATGATCTTAAATATCTATATTTTAAATAAAATTAAAAAAAAAACATCACTAAATTAATTCGCATTAGATAGAGTTATTCATCAGCCCAAACCTCATGGGGGACAAGACAAACCCAATTCCGAAAGAAACACACATTACACAAGGTGTGGGCCGCGGCGGCGGATAATTTGAAGAAAATTTCCGGTGAAAACGATGATGCAAATGAAGCCTGGCACGATACCCAGAATCATACCTACTACCAACTCCCCAACCCAATCATCGCCTGCCTATATCTTTCTGGTTTCTTTAATCCTCGGCACCCGAGACAGAGGAGAGGGCGACTACAGTACACGCTAACCATCTTCTTTTATCCAGAAAATAAACACTTTCTTACTGTTCAATCACAAAAATGGCTTCCACCTTCTCACTGCAGATGCTACATAGCCCTCGCCTCGCTTCCCAGGTGAGTTTCTTGTCGGAAGATTCTTACTTTTTGCTTCACAATATTACCTTTTTGTTCTTTTTAATTTTTTCCTACAGGGTCAAGATGTTTCGAATGCTTATAGGCCACAGATAGTAAATTCATGGTCTGGTTACTCCCAAGGTCGAGCTTTTAACTCTCTCGGAAGAGCCTTGACATTGAAACTAAACTGTGCGCCAAGTTTCCATGTTACCCAATTTCCTAAATCTTCGTCGGTTAAGTATGGGAGAATGGTTTGCAAGTCCATGGCTAATGTAAGTACTTTATTATCAGTTTCTCTACCGTGTATAATTGTGCATTTGAAAAGGAGTTGTGCAATTTGGGTTCTGTTGGTTGGCATTTGGTGTAGTTTTCATTGTTCGGAATCTTTATACAATTTGGGGGTTTATTTAGGAAGTTGAGTTGCAAGCAAAAGTGACAACCAAGTGCTTTTTTGATATCGAAATTGGAGGTGAACCTGTTGGTAGGATTGTGATAGGTCTTTTTGGGGATGTTGTTCCAAGAACTGTGGACAACTTCCGTGCCCTCTGCACAGGCAAGCAAAGCTTAGACTTGCATATCCACTCTTTGGAAGTATCCTTCTAGTTTCTTGGTATTTTGTTTACTAGGGTCTTTTTTCTTTCTATCTTGCAGGGGAGAATGGGTATGGTTACAAAGGATGCTCCTTCCATCGTATCATTAAAGATTTCATGATCCAGGGGGGTGATTTTACGAATGGAAATGTAAACCCTCTCTTTCATTATCTTTTTCTAAGAGGAATTTCACATTACTAAGTAGAAAACTGGCTGCAGGGAACTGGCGGAATGAGTATTTACGGATCCAAGTTCGAAGATGAGAGTTTTGCCTGTAAGTTGTAAAATGAGCATGCTAAGTTCAAATTCTTGGAGCTTCATTGTGTTGTTACATCAATCTATATTCCATAATGAATAACTATCCTGGTTTGGTCATGATATTTTGAGTTTTTTTATCTGCAGTGAACCATGTTGGACCTGGGGTATTAAGCATGGCCAATGCAGGTCCTAACACCAATGGGAGCCAATTCTTTATTTGCACTGTAAAGGTGAGCTACCTGCTGCAGCATTAATTCCTTTTGTTGATTATGTATCTGACGGCTTTTTCAGATTTGAAATTTATGATAGGATAATTTCACCATTATTTGTTAGATGTGTGTTTAATGATGGTCTTTGGGAATCAAGAATATGTAAATGTTCACCATTGATTATTGATTACTTACTCTACACTCGTATAATCCACTTATAGCTGAATTCTGGTCAGTTCTGCCGATATTTAGCTAATTGATCATGTTGCCAAATCAGTTGCAAGGCTTAAATATTCAGATGCCTCAGTTTTTTTAGCTTATGTTAGTTTAATTTTTTGGTTCACTTTTTGTCCCCCTTGGTTCATTGTGTTTGTGTTTTACAGACTCCATGGCTGGACAATCGGCATGTCGTTTTTGGACATGTTATTGATGGAATGGATGTTGTGCGCAAACTAGAATCCCAAGAGACAAGCAGATCAGATAGCCCAAAGTTGCCGTGCAGAATTGTTAACTGTGGGGAGTTACCAGTCAAAGGCTAACAGCCTGTTCATGTAACAGCAAACATGGAATGCACATTTTAGTATTGCTTTATTTTTCCTGCAGCAGGATGACTTTACCTGATAATATGTGATTTCTGAGAGAATTTTGGTTTATACGGGAGTTCTTGTCACGACAATGCCGTTGTTCTTATCCGTTTTAGGGAAATACATGCCTGCAGAATTTATCAAAGCTCTGCTCTTAATGGAACATCGGATTTTAATAATTTTGAAATCTCCTTCCCATTGAATTTTTATCCCATAGATATGTGTCTAATACAGTGATCTTAGATATACATAACATACGCATTTCTTATATTGTAAGTATATGTGGATATTAGTTATTTGTAGCCTATATATAAGCTTAAGGAAAACACTTTTCCATGAACATAACATAACAAGCATAGCTTCCCTTGAAAATCAGTAATATTCAACTTTGAAGTGAAATCTATGCGAGGACCACTGTTTCAATTGCAGAAGATTGGATAACTTGCTCCATCTGCTCTTCTTCACCGTCCCATATCTCGGGTATCGCTTCTTTGATATTATGGATGCTACGCAAGGCATAATCTGCACCGGGCACAAGGAAGGAGCTCCCGACCTGCCATTGTTATTCATCATGTTAGCTATAATGATGCCGATGATTTATGCTTATGTTATGCAGATTTCTACTTCTAGGTGATGTCATTGGAAATGATATCATAGCTTACAATAACTGTGTGAAGACCTGCTGCTTTTCCACTTGTGATGTTTCGAGCACTATCATCGAAGAAAACCTGAGAAAGGGGAATCGATGAATATGGGGTAGAAGAAAAAATGTATTGAAATTCAGGAAGGATCTGAGTTTGTACTGTTTTCTTTGGGTCGACATCTGCTATCCGGATAGCAGCTTTAAAAGCTTCCAGTGAGGGCTTGCAGAGAATTGGTAGCTTAGAACAGACACCACTGGCATCAGTTCTGTCAGCTGGCTCAAGAGGAGGGTTAAGAGTTTCAAAGCATATGATGCCTTCAAAACAATCTTCTAAACCCAACCTTTTCAGAACTCGTTGTGCATGCGCCTTATCAGCATTCGTGAAAATCTAAAAAAAACATCAGCAAACATCTTAGAACAGCCAAAATCTTGTGTTTGTGTGTGTGTTTCCTCCATTTGGCTGAAGGGTTCAACTTTTCACTTACTATTTTCCGCTGTGGCATGGATAACAGAAGGTTTCTCAACACCAAGTCAGGCCTTATTTTTTCATACGGCAATCTTCCATGAACGTATGCATGAAACTCGTCGTTGTCGAATTCGTAGCCAAGAGCCTGAACCCAAATTTTCAGATGTAAGAACAGTAGTAAAATCGTAAAAACAAGGGGATTTAGGACAAGATAAACTCTGAATCACCTTTAAACCAGCCATTGTTGTTCCATATTCCCTGTATAATTCCAAGCACATTCTTGGCACTTCACTTTCTTCAATCTCAAGATACTGCAGCATGAATTCTACAAGCGAAACAGGTCAATATGCTTAAATCTGTAACATTTACAAGCAAAACAAGAACAATGATTACATTTCAGGATCATACCTTCAATATTCTTGCGGCATGCTAAGTTAACACCTAGGCTCAAGGGGTACAGAGTATCATCCATGTCTGTAAATCATAATCGAAACCACCATAGATCAGAGTTCTTGTGCAGAAGCAATTATATTATGTATGATCTTTTCTTAATGAACTGATTAATCGGCATATAACGATAACATACCGAAAAGCAAACATTCATATTTAGCTTCGGTGTTCCTCCCAACAGTGTTCATCTTCGTAAATGTACCTGAAAGCTTAGAGAAACCTAATGAAACCATCAAGGAGAGCTATGGAAGAGCAAACGCTAAGAACTTAATATATATAGAAAAAGATGGTGTTGTCTCTTTGTTTTCAAAATAACAGCATATTCAGCAAATTCCACTAAGATTACGATGAAAGCAAGACAACCCCATCAATATTAACCACAGAATCGTATAGAACAGTCTCAAACACTTACAGAACAGAAACGAAAAATCCACAATAAAACATTTAAAAGAATAATTGTGCCATCATAAAGCCAAATACCTATAGAGCAGGCAGTAGTAAACAGTCGTTATGCACTATCCCAGTAGTGGGTGATGGGGCCTATTTATATGAACTCAAGGATGACCAAACCCATGTTTCTTTTGATGTTTTGAGGTTGATGCTGAAATGGCTGAGGTGGCCAGCATATTTTCTCTTTCTTTTTTATTTTACTCTGATTATGAATTTGCTCAGCAAATGAAATGTATGTGATTCTGAATTGTTAAGCCATACTGCTTTCTGTAATTCTGTTGCCTGTCGTTGTCAGTGGGTGTTTGCTCAGCAGAATGTACCAAACTTCCCACCTAAATAAATTAAAACTCGGGGTGTTGCCATGCATATTGGCCACCTCTTTATCCCTTTAGAGTCTAGATGCCAATTAATGGAATAAAATAAAGACACAATAGGTAATAGATTGGCGCAGATTTGCATTGCATTTCGTAAACTGGGCTTACAGAATGTTGGATTACAGAATATGGATCCTAGTGGTTATATTATTCTTTGGAAGCTATATGGAACAAAAGCATATTTGGAGATATCCACTTATAGAACTCAGTATTGATGGGATCAATCTTACTTTATTCCATGTGCAGTTTTATCTGTTGTTTTCCTCAACTGGTTTCAACCGGGCCAAATGAACTGAATGTGCTTCGAAGTGTTGGATTCGGACGTGTTTGATGTAGGAAAATTAAAGTTTTCAAGTTCTTTTGTGTGTTGGACACGTTATAAGGAAAACAGGAAACCCTAAACCAGTTGCATGAAAAAAGATCATATCGATTAACAAACGTAAATCATGTGCTATTAAATATATGCTCGGAATTCGTAGTTCTCGCTCCCAACAATGATATCTTCAAAGTTTAAATTTAGATTCTCTTCGTACGAGAATAACGTGCTTTGTCACTATACCCGAACCTTATTGGTTATGCCTCAATGCTTTAGCATATACTTATTTCACTACTATTTGCAGTTCCTTTATTCAATCCAAACCCATTCTAGTCCCAAGAATTTGCAACATCTTAGCAGATAAGAGCATAATCCAGGAGCACTGCGGAAAGAAAAGGGAAAAAAGTGCAAGATAAGTATATTTTCATTAAGGGAAAACTACATGAATGACTACCTAACCATGAGAATGTTCTATTTTGGTCACCATATTTTAGCCTTACCAATAAATCCACTTAATTATTTAAATGATATAAATTCAACTTAGATGTGATACGACAGTTAAGAAAAATTATATAACATATTTGACCTTTATTATTTATATATTATATCAATTTGATCATAATTTTAATTTAATTTAATTTAATAAATTCGACAATTTACCCTTTTTTTTATTAATTATGGGTTCAGTTCTCTTTTGGTCTAAGGCAGGCCCAAGAAGACAGGAAATAAACATTAGAGCTCACAGTCACCGGGCTAGAACCCTCCATGTCATGGACACCACAAAACCCACGTCGCCTTGAATGCTACTTTGCTAACTAGTTATTTGTTTAACATCAAAAGCTTTGCTGCTTTAGGAGCTAGGCTTGCTTGGGGAACATTTCAGGAATCTGCCAACAGGCTTGTTTATGGTTATCCAATCTCAAAAGAAAAGCTGTCATACTGTTTCACTATTCTTGTCCAAGAAGAATGCAGAAAGATTGGCCCTTGCATTATGTAGAATGCGTGGCGCTTCACTAAAAGTCAGGACAGATGTTAAGCATACAAGATGAATCCCTTGTTCCAGCTCCGGTATGCTGATTTATGTGTGTGTTTTTCTGTTGCATGTGTTACATTGGTGTTTAATAAATGTAAATTGATAGTGGGATAAAATCATAAAGTTCATTGTGGGAAAGGTAGATTTTTGCTTCTTTGTTCAGAATCAATTTAAGAATATGTGTTGCAGGAGGTTATGGCTTATATTTCTGATTTTCTCGCTACGATTACTTCCCTAAATGACTTTGTACAATGGTTCAATCATATTTCTTCCTTATTATCTGTAGATATTGGTTGCTAGCCTGCTCTTGATATTGTGCGTCAAGGTGCAGATGTGATGCAAGGAGTCAGCTCAATCTAGTTTCGGATTCTGAAGTTGGTCCTGGTTGGTCCACAAAGTTGACTAGCTTTGAATACAAACTCCTTGCAGCTGCAAGTATAGGCCAGGTAAGCCAAATGGTTGCATGTTTATTGTGTTGTCATGCTGACTAGGATGTTCTCCATATGTTTTGTCTTTAACATTTTAAAGCAGCATGTTTCTTTGTCTATATATTACTTATTCATTGAACATGCTACAAAGGGTCTTATGTGCAAAATCTTTTATCTACATTTGGAGATGTTAATATCAATTACTCATTATTATTTATGGCATTGATGCTATTTGGTTGGAATAGCTCACTGTGTAAAGCTCTGGCATTCCTTTTCAACCTTCATTTGTGTTCACTGGTGTTCTATGTGATAACTGCCTTGTGCATTTAATTTGTGGCAATGAAAATTCAGTACCCTGGTGTGGCAAATAGCATTGAGAGTGACATTGAGAATGTCAAACTTCTATAAGATTATACAAATCTAATTCCTGAAGGACTGTATCTTGACAGAGCAATGAAGGTAATGCCAGTTTAATGACGGACACTTAGGGATATAGTTTAAATGCTAATCGGCCCACCCCAGCATATTACTAGAACTAGAGTATCTTTCCCTTACATTGTCTGGTCTTTATTCACCTGCCTTTTAACTGGTTCTAGTCATACTATTCCCTACCTCAAAAATGGTTGCTTAGTAGTTAGTTCTGTATTTTTAATGCTAGAGGTTTTTGGAAGATGCCATCTGGGGCTTTTGACAACTGAAGATTCTGTGTTGAGAAATTGGATGTTTATGTCCTTGAATTCCTGCAGGTTGCTAAAGAAGAACTGTCTCGTGAATGTGACTATCAGTTGGAGGCATCCAGTCAGAAAAGATTTCGTGATATGGTATCTGGCTGTGAGGGATTTTATGCAGGCAATTGTAGTGTCTGTCTGAAACCGATTCCGGCTGTTAAAACTATTGCCTGTCCTGCTGTCCAGACGCCTGGGACAATACCTGTTTGTCAAAATCTTATATTCAAGTGAGTGAGAACTCATTGCCTGCATGTAAAGGCCTGTATGGCTTTCACTGTATTCTTTCCTGGATTGCAGAAGCCGTATTGCTTTTAATAACTTCTGTTCAAGATCTAAGAAGGCTAAACACATGGAACCCTCACCTGCCAACCACAAACTTCAGGTAAGTTCTGTTTTACACTAGTTTATCCCAGATGCGATTACTGTGAGGCATTGTTCGAATGGTAAAAGAATGCAGTTGCGCCCTAGAATACCGGTAGTTAAAACCCTTCCACCCGTTTGTTGTCAATTGCATTGTAAAATATGTGATCTCTTTCAAGTTTCTTGGTCTTAACTCTTAAGTATACCTAATGCAAGTTTTCTGAATCTCCTTGCACCACGTCGACTGTGACATTGAAGATTAAGATCTGCCTCTGCATTGATGATGTTACATCAACCATAACGATCTCGGAGTCAACAATGTTGACAATTACTCTCCTAAATCTGCTTAGTGCCTTCTTGATCACCTTAATCTGTTCCAAACGCATCAGCAGGCGTCCCCGTTTGGCCAGTGAGACTAGCAATTATAACTTCAAAGTCCACATCCTAGCTAAATATGGTGGATCCTATCGTCTGTATTTCAAATCATTCATTTAAAAAGCCTCTTTGGTAGCCACTGCCTTTCTTTTCTACTATTCTGTGGTTACCATACTGCTCCGGAAAGATTTGCAAGGTGAAGAAATTAAACACCGAAGAGGGACGTTTGTGGGTGACAGACACGGTATGGGACTGCCGGACTGGTACCATATATTTCGAATCTATAGCATTTGTGATATTTGAACAATGACAAAAGTAGGAACTGAACTAGGCAGGATGTTTAAACATCTAACCTGAATAACTAATTATGGTCTGGGAATTGCTTAATCCATGTTGCAAGTTTGGCATGGTGAAGAAAGTCTTGTTCTTTCCTATGAGTTTCATCTGTTTGATATGCAATCTCTGGTGAAGAAAAGTCTGATTATTTGACCCCATAAGCTTTGCTTTATTGCTTTAGGTATATAAAAAAAAGTTGAGCAAATCATCATCTTGGCAATTTCCCAATGTTTAGGCTTTAAAGAGTGGGGACAATGTTGACTTGCTTGGCTAAAACAGAGAGTAATTGAATCTGCAGAACAAAAAAACTCTAAATCCAACTTTTTTGGAACAAAAAATATTCATCCAAGATTCTCCACTAGTAAACTCAAATCAGGACAAACAATGGAGAATGAGATCATCCAAGTGAACAGACACATACACTGGACATTTGGTAAAGCTAAAGTCTAGTTTAAGCCAACCATGTTCTTATTTACAAGAGGAAAAGCTATACAGAATTGAAAAGTGCATAAATCTCTGTAACAGGAGGAAGGGAACTGTGGAATCAAGCTCGGGAAAACTTGTTTTCTAGAACTAAAACAGGGAAACAAAAATAATAGTGGATGATGGTCGAGAGTGGTTTGACTGTCAGCTGCAATGCATGGATGACGATGCAAGCGCCACAGCTTGTGCCCACACCTTCAGCCGAGCCTTAACATCCCTGGGATCATCACCTGAAAGTACAGAGCAAAAATCTATCAGAATCAGATGGAAAAAGGGTTGTAAGTAAAGGTGGTTTAGATTTTGACTGACCAGGGCTAGAGATGCGCCAGTTGGGAATGGGAGAATCGCCGCCGCTACTGGCGGTGTCGAGAGTGGAACCCGAGAGTGAAAAACGGTTGGCAGTGGCACTGGGCATCTCCAACATAAGTTCATGTTCTAATTCGAAACCCAGATCCCTACACGCTTTCACTTCCTCCAAATCCATACACAGTGACCTCTTGCCGCCTTTTGGCCTCGTAATCACCACCACGCCAGCGCCGCTACCCCCTTCGCTCTCCCCGCTGAAACTTCCACTGTAATTGCTGTAACCCACCATGAAATCACCATCTTTCTTTCGGATACCACCATTCTTACCCTCCAAATCCGTGCCTCTTTCCCTTATAACCCTCCTCTTCCTCAAATTCTTACTCCCTTTTGGCTTCCCAAAGCCTCCTTTCAGATCTTCATTTTCACTAGCGTAATCCTTAACCACCCCCATCAACCGACAATCCAACTCCGCCCTGATCGCCCCCCTCCGACGAGGAGGCGTCGCAGGAAGAGAGTAACAACCAAGTTCTTTGTCGGAATCAGACGACAAATCAACCGATTCCACTTTGTCGAAAAACTCTTCATCCACATCTGCCGCTTTTTTTTTTTTTTTTAAGATTCTAGTTTCCATTCAATATAATCAATTATTTACAATAAAAAAGTGTAATTATTGTTTATATAGATACTACTGAAAAATTATATAAATATTAGGCTTAACTCGATAATAGGTGTCTAAAGTATACACCTTTTCTGAAATAAGTGCCTGATATTTTTTGGGCTGAAATAAGTGCCTAAATTATATATTTTTTCTAAGACAGGTGCCTAATGTATTTTTGACTGAAATAAGTGCCTAAAGTTTTATTCCCTTAGTGTTTTAAGGTAACACTATTAAAAGAAAATTGTTTAATTTATAAATAAGTACCTAAACTATACTTTTTTTTTTCTAAAATAGGTGTTTAATGTATTTTTTATTAAAATAAATGCCTAATTTTTTTCTTATAAGTAATTTATATTTCTTATAAGATATAAAATTATTTATATCAACGTTTTAATCTATTAAATTATTTATTATAATTGATTAATAATTTATTTAAATTTAAATTATTTTATCCAAGGCCTTTTTTTTAAACAAATTATTAATTAATTTTATTTCACTTTTAAATATTTATGTTTTGTTTTCGATCCTGTTTCGTTGTTGCGGATTAAATATTTGTTGCATCGTATGATTGTAGAATCGATGGAAAATAGGTGTCAATGATGAAAAAAATTATGTTTGCATGTGGAATAATTGCATGAAGATCGTTGTGAAACCTTGAGCTTGAGTTACTTACAGTTACTGGTCAAGTCGGGGAAGGAGCAACGGTGGAAATTTGTTTATACTACTTGAAGTTGTGTAGGACTATTGTGATATTATGAGATGAAATTGGATTGAGAACAAAACATAAATATTTAAAAGTGAATAAATTTAATAAATAAATTATTTAAAAAAAAAAACAAGGCCTCGAATAAAATAATTTAAATTTAAATAAATTATTAATCAATTATAATAAATAATTTAATAGATTAAAACGTTGATATAAATAATTTTATATCTTATAAGAAATATAAATTACTTATAAGAAAAAAATTAGACATTTATTTCAATAAAAAATACATTAGACACCTATTTTAGAAAAAATATATAGTTTAAGTACTTATTTATAAATTAAACAATTTTCTTTTAACAATGTTACCTTAAAACACTAGGGGAATAAAACTTTAGGCACCTATTTCAGCCAAAAAATACATTAGGCACCTATCTCAGAAAAAATATATAGTTTAGGCACTTATTTTAGCCAAAAAAAACATTAGGCACCTATTTCAGAAAAAGTGTATACTTTAGGCACCTATTATTGAGTTAAGCCTAAATATTATTTTTAGAAATTTTAATTCCAAAAATATTGTTTACATTCCGTTATTTTCTAAAATATTGTAATGTATTATAGAGTCCAGAAGACTAATGGATTTCAATCTATCTTTGAACAATGAATTAATAAAAATAATAAACATTTTTCAAAAATGGGAAAGCAATCAGTCTTTAAATAGTGTTTTTTCACTCAATCATTATTTCAATAGTAAATCACTGTTCAAAGACGGGTTCCTCTCATCCCGTCTTCTAAACTCAATAGTAAATCACAATATAATAAAAAATAATAAGATGAAAACAATATTTTTTAAATTAAAATTTTTAGTCACAATATTTCTATAATTTCTTTATTCGTTGCTATAATTAGAATTGTATAAAAAATAATTTGTTAAATAATTTAAGCTACTCATTATTTTTTATTACTTCATAAATATTCTGTTTAACATAGATAATGAGTTGTTATAAAAGATATATATTTTTATATAATTTTGGGTTTAACATTTTTATTTTATGTATGTTGTTTTTATTATCATTGTCCCTATTTTAAATATTTGGTTGCGTTATAATTTTAAATTTTTATTATTATTTTCATTAATAAATTTAATTACGACATTTAAAAGATCATATAATCTTTTAATAAGTGTTGGGAGAAGAGTTAAGAAATATTATACTCTACTTGATAAAAAAAAATAGCTTTCTTAAAAAAGTCGATAAATAGCTTTCTTAGTATATTAGCCTATAAAAAATTATATTAAATTTGATTAATAACTATTAATATTTAAATTATTAATTGATTCATTTGAATCAAATATTATAAATTTTTTATATAAAAACAATTAGTATAATTTATTTATAATATAGAATTTAAACTTTTGATCTTATTTAAAAAATATAATACTTTATTTAATTAGACCAAATGATTCTCGATAAAAAAAATGTATAATACCAAAAAATCTCATAGTATTTAACTAAATAATCATTTTGACTCTTACTGATCTAATTCGATTATCTGTTGATCCAATAAGAAAATTTAAATATATTATCTAATTTTTATTTTTGGATGAGGTATTCAATCTGATTTTTATTTTTGTATTGGATAAAGATCATAATATATCAAGTTTCAAATTATATAAAACTCTGAAAATTTAAAAATTCAAAATTTAAAATTTAATAAATATTAATCATGTCATATTTAATCGCTTATTATATCTAAAAATTCAAAAATTAAAATTTTCATATATATATGAATATTTTTAAATAATTTAAATAATTTATTGCTCGTTATATTTAAAATTATGTAATTTTTATAAATACAGTAAAGAAATCTAAAAAAATACTTAAATTAAATTACAAATTTAAATAATTAGATATCTGAATATTTAATTTTTTTTTAAATTTAATATAAATTGCTATTTTATCGATTCAAATTTTTTAAATATTTAATTTTTTAAGATCAAATTAAATCTAATATTTAAAAATATAAACATCCCTAATTATAAATTTATTACTCATTATGATAAAATTCTTCACCACTTCTCCCAAGACAGGAACTGTTCGAAAACTGAGTTAATTCAAACTACGTTCGGTAATTATCATGAATGGTGATTTATCTCAGTCATCTAATCTAATTAAATAAATAAAAATATGATAAAATATGAGTTTGATTCCTTTAAAATAGATGACATATATATTGGATGATGAATTTTAGTGAAAATTTTAATTCATCATTGAATCCGTCACATGTGCATCCATTTATCAATTAATATAATATTAATTTTAAAAAATATTATAAATCTTTAAAAAATTAAATTTTTGTTTATTATCGAGAAATGAGAATTTTGTTTATATAATTCTATCCTATATAAAAATATTTTAAAAAAGATTTTTTTAATAATATTTGATTTTAATATATTAAATATTTTAATAAGATTTATATGTATTTTTAATTTTAATTTTTTAATAATAAAATACATTTATAATCCAATTCACACATCATATTTATAGTTGATGGATGAGATAAATTTAGGTTAATGATCTAGCGAATGATGAGTGAGACGGATAACAATTTAAGATACGGACGGTAGAAAGGGTGAAACTCTAACCCATTTAAATTCGACCCGTTAACAGCCCTAATTCAAACACATTCACACATTTGTAAAATTCAAAGATTCATGAACGAAACTACCTATATTGTATTAGAGGCCCTTGCCTCCCATTTTTCGGTATAATTGTATTTGAAGTCCTATTAATTTAAATAGTAATAAAATAAGATTTTTATCCCTTTTAAATTTTAAATTTAAAAATTTTAATAAACTTTTAATTTTTTTAATATTTAATCTTAATTCCGTTCCCGTATAAATTACCCTCCAAAAATTCCAAAGATTGACCCCGAAAGCTCACCAGCAAGGAACAAAACAAAGGGGCAATTTCGAGTAATGGATAAGTTTTCTTGTATAGTCTTTGGCAGCGTTAGGCCCACGATAATTGTGTTTGATTTTGATACAATCTACCCACGTTGGAAGAGACAGCTGTCCGCGTTTTATGTCCTTGCCATCTACAAAACGACAAACCTGTCCATGACAGATTTTCGGGGTTTCCAAGCATCCGATGGGACCCGAACCGAGTGAAGGTCCACATCTCGGCACGTGGCATCGCCTAACGCATCACTTTATTACCGCAATTAGCACAAAGCTCTTGATTTTCCTTTTTTGTTATTTTTAAATTTTCGTTTAATATTAAATCGTTTCTTTTCGCCACCCAGTTTAATGTTTTTTAACCATAAAATAACTTTTGGTTTTGGATAAATAATAATAATAATAATAATAATAATAATAATAATAATAATACACCGACCGTTGATTCTTGACTGGTCTCCTTTCTTTTATGTTATTTTATTATGTTTTGTAGTAATTTGTAAGTTTTGACTGAAGCGGGGTTAAAATGACGGCTGGTATGTTGTTGGTAGTGACTGACTGACTGTGATGCTTACGCGTGTTAAATTAGTTCGACCAGTTTTTGTTTGTAATATATATAAAAATTTATTAAAGGATAAAAATAAAACAGAAACTACTATTAAAAATGGGAAAAAATCTTCCCTAAATTCGCTATTCACTTCCTTTCTAGAGCATATCAAGAAATGTTCTTACATAAAATTTAATATTTATGTATGTTGAATAGTAATAAAAAATTTAATATTTATTAGATAACATTATAAATTTTAATATTATGAATGAAAAAATATTTTTATAAAATCATTTCGATCTAAGTTTCGTTGTAAATCGAATTAAAATATAAACAAAGGTCCATCTATAACTATAAAATACCGAATGTCTTAAACAAAAATATAAAGTAATTTCGAGGAACAAAACAACTTACAACCTAATGTTGACTATTTTGTAACAATGGAAGAATATGTATATACGAGATATAAGAAATTATATCATGAATTATTTTTATCATATCATTTGTGGTCTCAACTAACTAGATTTATTCATCTTATTTTTTAAAGGTGAACCATCATCTCTTTTTTACGTGTAATTAATGAATGAGTAGTATCAGATTATTATTTAAAGATGAACGAACTTAATTACATAAATTACAGATGACGTATTTCAGAGAATAACATAATCACCGATGTATATATATATATATATATTTCAGAGAAAAATAATGATAATATATTATAAATCCACTCAGTGCTCGAATCCTTCCTTGAATCAAGGTTATAACCAACTGATAAAAAAAATATTTTCCATCTTTTGTACCCAATCAATGTTCAATATAGAATAATTTTTTTACCCATTTTCAGTGTCTTTATTTATACTTCATGTTGAGGAGTTATTTTAGGGTTTATAAAATTATGAGTAGAGTATATTTTTAAGGTCTAAATTTATGATTTAAGATTTAGAATTTAAAATTTAAAATTAAGACTTGTAAATACTTGTGAACGGATATCAATAAACACGTATCGACTATTCACGGCTTGCGAACATACCTTTCGGATGACCATCAACTATTATGTATTGACACACTTGATCTTATTTGATGACAGACCAATCTAAAACATCACTTCCAAAAATGTTCAATCACAATATTATGATAGTTCTCGATCGACATTTGTCCAAACACTTAAAAATAGCCATATAATGAAAAAAAAAATAACATGATCATTCTAATATATATATAAAAACCGGACCCGAAATGCATTAGAATGACCTATAACCATCAGAGAATGACCCGAAATAACATGATCTTATTAAAAAACCGTCTATCGTCCATATTTATTTTATTAATCAATAAAATTTAAAAATTTAATATTTTATTGTTAAGTTATATAAAAAACATCAAAGAAGGTCGATGATTTTTGTCCTTCGATGCACATACTCGACAGAAACACAAGCATATGAAGGAAAGGAATGCTTTGCTCATATACCGAATAAACCCTGTTACAAGTCTCAACCCTTTTATATTCTTGATTGCCGACAGAGCAGTCAGTCAGTCCGTGGGAAGAAAGTGAGGGACAGTGGGCTCCAAAGCCCCTGGAGAGACAAGCCTGTGTTTGGTCAAGGGAAGAGTGTCGTGGAGGGACCTAGCTATTCCTATTTAATATTTTTGTTGCTTCTATATAAAGAACATGACCCGGATTTTCTTCCCCAAGCAAACCATGTGGTATTGTATTGTTTTGTTGATCCACTGGTGGACTCTGGAATATGTTAATTTATAATACTTTTGTGGGTCAATCATGCAACAGAAATTTTACATGTTAGAGGGCGAAGTAAAGTGTAATGAAAACAACAGGTTTGTTGTGTAGTTACTGTGCCTGGACATGAACCTGGATATGGGAAGTTTAATAATATTGGATGAGAGACAAAAGTGGGGTAAAATTCTAAACTTGGTTTGATTTGGGGTTTAGGGTTAGGGTTTAGGGTTTATAATTCAAGGAAAGTGAAGGAACATGTTGAAGGGGGGACCTGCAAAGGAAATTTTAACACTTCAATTATCATCCTTGAAAGGGGGATGATGCCCTCACGCATACGAGATTGAAGGAATGTTTTTTTTAATATGATTCCAATTTCCAAGTTTAAATATTAGGAAAATATCACATACATTGACGGTGAAAAAAATTAAATCTATGAATTTTTTACACCCGATTATTCTTTTAAATCAAGAAATTTAACTGATTAAATTTTTTAATTGAAATTAATTGTTGAATCTAGTGATTTTTTGGATCAATCGATGTAGTACTTCGAGTTAGTGTTGTCATTTATTATTTTCAGAATATTTTTATTTTTATTTAAAAATTCTTTAAAAATCTTAAAAATTTTAACAATTAAAAAAAATATAAAATACTTAATTTTTTTTATAAATGTCACGTAATACGATTGTAGTATATTATTTAATACTAATATCCAAAGAAAATTTATTAAAATTTAATAGTTAAAATTGATTAAAAAAATTAAATGGGTTACTTTATTGATTTAAAAGTTTAATTAAGTGAAAAGAATTCAAAAACCTTTTTTTTATCCTAAAGGTTTATTCAAACATATACCTCTTTCTTTCAGGTGAAAATCGCTTTTTTTTCATGTTTTCATTCGTATCTTTGCTTCAAATTAAAAGATTTAAGGTTTATAGTTAGAGTTTAATGTTAGGGATTGTAGTTAGGGTTTATAAAATTAAAGATAAGATATAAAAAATAAGCGTTAGAATTTAAAATTTAATTTTTAAAATTTTTTTAATTAAAAACATAAATAAAATCATGATAAAAAGATAAAAAAATTTTATCCTTTTTCTTTTCTACCCGCAAGCACGTAATCTGGAATTTTTTTTATATTTTATTTTATGTAGCTTTGAAGGAGAAATATTTTTATATTATTATATATACCGAAAGTTCTTTCTAATTGATACCGTGTTGATTTGATTGGCTTGAATGCTTTATGAAATGGATCCTGATGACCGGGTGGAATTATATAATGCGTTATTTATGTTATTTTACAGATCGATTAATTAAATAAATTTATTTTATTATTTTTTATATTTTTATTAAGTGAATCTTTATTTTATAAAAAATATTTTTAATTTTATTTTAAGATAAATATTAATAAAATTCACTTTATAAAATAGATGAGATAGAAAAATAAATGAAATGAATTGATTCATTTGATTAGTTAGTCTCATAAATGATATGGTGTGAATGACTCGTAATATAATTTTTCGGTAAATTAAGAATTAGTATTCTATTTTTAAAAATCTGATATTTAATTTTATAAATATTGAGGGTTTAAATTAAATATTCGAATATCTGAACTTATAGTTTGATCTAAGTGTCATTTTAACTTTGGTATTCTTATCGAAGGAAACTTTTAGATTTTTAAATATAACAAATAAATAATTAAATATAACAAGATTTATATTAATAAATTTTTTAAGACCAGTAAAAAATATCAAATATAATATTATTTATATTTACACAAAATGGATGTTAGGACATACGATTGAATATTAAATAACTATTTATATTCAATCTGAATCATCTAAAAACTTAAAAACAAATTAGATCAACAAATAAATATATCGAATTATGCACCCCCACTGATGATGATTGGTAGGGGTGGAAAAAAACGCGATTACCCGGTTTTGGTCCCGGACCCGATAAAACTCGGTAGATTTGTACTTGGTATTGGTTTCGGTAGGACCGAGACTGGATCCAAAATTTAGGTCCCGATCATAACCGGGACTAGGACTGGATCTTGATTTTTGGACACGGTGGGTGCCCAATAGGACCGAGATCAATACCAAATATTCAATATTGGTTTTCTTTTGTTTATTTTTTTATTAAACTTTCTCTTTATGTATGAATATTATGAGTAAGACTATTTTTAAAACATTAATTTTCAAGCTTAAAATATTCTAATTTTATTATTTAATATTATTATTGGTGGTTAAATTTTTCTCTCTAATTATTCAATTTTTTTTAAGAATAAACTAATTGACCAAGTACCCGGTATTGAAACCGATTCCCACCAATAACAGAACCGGTTCTTAAAATTTAAAATCCAGTATAACCTGGATTGGAACTGATTTTAATTTTTAAGAACCGAGGCTAGAATCAATTCTATTCAAATTGATCGAATACTCAATCTTGCTCACCGCTAATGATTAGTAGCTTGTATCTGCATTTTCAGCCCTAAAATTTAAGATACTGTTGAGTACACAGAGAGGCCCAATTTAAGGCAACCACCACTCCACAACTTAATCCAATACAATGCCTTAGCCCAAAGCTTATCCAGTTAAAAACATGTTGCAAAGTTACTTTCCGTAAAATTTCTTCATATTTTGTTAGATTTATTCAGTAACCTACGTTACTACGTAGATTGTAATCACCGTAACTAATTAAAAAAATAATATTAATAAAGATTTTATTTTGATTGATTATTATTAATAATTAATCGATATCTTTAAACATATATTATCTTATAATTATTGATATTATTAAAAAATCAAAATAAGAGTTGGTATTAAATTAAAAAATTGAGAAAATTAAAATAATGGTTTTAGACTTTACTAAACAAAATATGTTAAAAGATGTTTGAATAAGCTAAAAATAATAATTTTGGGTTATAAACAATAGTTCTATAATTTCTTTCAGAAATATGAGATTTAATTAAAAATATAATTATGTAGAATGAGTTATACACAACTGTTTCATGGTTTTTCTAAATATTTAATTTAATTCTTTTGAAATATCTCCAATTCCAATAATATTTAAATCTTTAATTTTTTAGATGAAAAGGGATATTAGAATGTAACTCATTAAACTTTTTTAAATTTACTCGAAGAAAAAAAATTAAATAATATTTAAGTCTTTAGTTAATCCTTATTACTTATCCTAAATTATATACTTAAACAATTCCTCTTAATATTCCTGACCTAAGAAAAGGAAATGGAGTTGTTTGTAGCCAAGGTATATATGGATGTCAAAACGTAATTAATTTAAGATTGAAAATACTGATTTTTTAAAGGTCGGTTTAACATTATTTTTAAAAAGTTTGATGAAAAAGTATTTTTAAAAAAGTTATTTACAAGAAAGTGTTTTCGAATTTTTGGAGAGAAAAAATTTATATATATAAATGATACTTAATTTAAAATATTATAATATATAAATAATACCTACTTTTTAATGTTATAATATATAAAATATATCAACTTCATTTTATTATAAAAATATAAAAAATAATTTTATTAATAAATATATATTTTTCTAATAATTGTATGCATTCTATAAAAATATGATAAATTTAAAATATTTTAATTAATATATAATTTTTATTAAAAATATTTTATTAATTATATCTTTATAAAAATTATAAATTTATAAATTATAAACAAAACAATAATAAATGAAGGTTAAATTTGTAATTTGACTCTCAAAAAAGCATTTTTCTAACCATAAAATCTAAAAATTTTAGTTTTTGCGTTTGGGTTGAAAAACACTTTTCAAACGCAGTTTTTTTCTCTCTCTCCAAAAGCTACCCATTTAACATTGCTTTTTATCTCAAACCAACTTTTAAAACCAAAGCTAATTTCAAAAGCAATGTTAAACGCACACTATATAACCGATAAACATTTTAATTTTAAATGTGGTTACAAAGATTTAAGAATACTATACAATTTATTAAAATAAAATACTTAATTTTTTTAAAATTAAATATTCATTGATTTTATTATATATATAGTAAACTTATTTTAGAATAAGAAAATGGTTAGAAATAAGCTTAGGGTGTAATAAAATTACGGTATAATTATAGTATGGTAGTAACTGAAATATCATAAAACACGAAATTTAAAATATTATCTATCAACTTAAAATATTTGTGTATTGTCATAAGCTACAAGACAACACCACTTGTCTTGTAAGTTGTCTGTCCCTTGAGTCACTTTCCCATATACGCTCCACTTAACATTAGTCAAATGGGGAAAAAGGACAGATTCAAATTTAGTATATTGGATATTTTTATACTTTGAAATTTTAAAATATTAATCATAATTTAAATAACAACGATTAATTCTATAGTTTAATCATTTTAAATCACTATAATTATATGTTTATTAATAGTCAATTCTATTAGAATATATTTTAATTATTGGTCCATTCAATTATGTGCTGTAATGATCGGTTACGGTTGACGGTTATAGTTGTACAATTATAGTTTTTGACATTTAATAATTTATAGTTGTTAAAAAATTATTAATCAATAAAAAATTGGTATGTATCGTATTATAATTTTATAATTATTTTTTCAAAGACATCTTGAAATTATGAAAATCTCTAGAATAATTTTTAAATTCTCAAATTTTAAATCTTTAAATCTTCGTCATTATCCATCGTCGTCTTTGATCTTATTTTTTGATAGCCAATCTCAATTAGTCAATTTTAATATATTGTTGTTGAAAACTGATAAATAGTGTAACAATTGAATATTAAATAATAAATGTTAAATAATTGTTTGATTGACACATCGTTTATTGATTTCTGATGATGACACGTGAAGAGAAATAGTGGTCTGAGTTCGACAATCGAAAGGGTATGATCTACAACAACGATCGATAATAACGGTGATAACATTAAAGATTTAAGAATTTGGAGGTTTATTATTTTTAAAGATTTAAGGACTGATTTGAAGAATTTTGAAAATTTTAAAAATTTAAAGTTTTTTTTTTTAAATTAATATTGATATCTTATTCTAATTGAAAGATGATTTTTTAAACGATCATTTAAGTATATATTTTTTATAAAATAATATTTTAGACACAAAATTCAAAATAGTTTAGACATATTTTTTATTTAAACCTTTTTTATATGCACAATATATATAGGTAGTTATTTGATGCATCATTAATATATTTTTTTTCACAATCAAATTTTAAAAAATTTTATGTATCCTTTTTACGAACACTAACTCTTAATCTTAGATTATAAATTTTAAATTCTAAATTTCAAACTATAAAAATATATTTTCAAACCTTAACATAACCAAAAAAACCTAAAATCCTAACCATATACCTTAAAAACTTGTCACTTTCTATACATATATTTATCCACTTTATCTAGTTTAGAGCTTAAAATTTATTATTTAAGATTAAAAATTTTATATCATCTCAGAGTTAAAAAATTAAATTTTATAAAATTAAAAAGTTATAGTTATATGATTCTTTTTAATAACTTATTTATCAAAACATAATTTTTTTAAAAATCTTAAATAATTTAGTAAAATCTGAAACTAAAGTGATCAAGCTTTCTAAAAGCGATTACGATTTCTTATTTTCTTTGTTCTGCACAGTGATAGACAAAGACAACCAGTCGAGTGTAGGAAAATAATATTAACTTTCAATTTTTAAACCAAATCGTACCAAAGAAAATGGTTGAAATTAACAACAGAGCTGACAATTAATCTTTGTATCAGACATATATACAACAGAATCAGAGACAAAAAACTATGATGCACACCTGATATAATATGAGAAATTTGCATTAATTCAATTCAAGTTCACCACTTTCATGTCTGTAAATCTAAATATGTCCATAAGCTGCAGCAAGATTTTGTGTAGGTTCTTGCTGTTGCTGTTGATTATGAGACCACATGCTGTTTGATGAAGTGTTGGTAATGAAATCTGATTCTGATTTGATGTCGATACTGTATAAGGATGGTGGAGTTTGGTTCTGCAAAGCAGCCGCCATTAACAATGGGTTATTGAGATATTCAGACCATTTGAGTTCATCAGCTGGAGTTTCCAGTAGATGGATTGGATCTGGAGGAGCATCTTTCTCTGGTGTGCTACAATCTGGTATTGCCCAAGAGGAGCTATTGTTCTTGTAAAATGAACTGTTACTTTGTAGCTCGGTGCTGGTGCTGGTGCTGGTGCTGGTGCTGGTGCTGTTGTTAGCCGAGGATGTGGCAGTGGCACCGGTTTCCCAATAGTGGGAACCGTTTACAGTCTTGAACCCCATGGGAGCAGAGAGGAAGGAAGTTGTTGTCAGTGGTGGGAACATCGCGGCGGCCGAAGAGAATTCGGGATTGATGTCGAACGCTTGGCTAGTTTGATTAAACCAGAGAGTCGAATTCGAGGCAGACGAGAGCCTGGCATTGGACACATAGTTCAATTGTTGAACCGGAAGATGCACCACCTGCTGGTTGTTGGTCTTTGTGGTCGAGAATTTGTCAAGCATGAACCCTTTGTTGCTAGCTGCTGTACTAGATATCATCAAATTGACGTTAGTGGGGTGGTTGTTTCCATTGTTATCGATTCTGTTCATTGTTTTGGAGCTCAGACAGTGTTCGGTAACCGACGTTTCGGGTTTCGGATTGTTCGAGTTGAGGTTCATTTCACTCGAAGACCCGGAAGCCGCCATGTCCTTGCAGTGACCCTTGTTGTCTTGCCCATTTTCAACCTCGGAGAGTGGCTTGTGAGTGACAGGGTCAATTCCCCTCTGTCTAAGCTTCTTCTTCAAGCAAGAGTTCCATAGATTCTTAATTTCATTGTCGGTTCTTCCAGGCAATTGTGCAGCTATTTGAGACCACCTGCGAATCGAACCAAACATAAACCAAAGTATGTTACATAAATCTGTATAATTTACAAAACCAAAAAATAACAATAAAAATAAAAGATACCTGTTGCCTAAAACTGCATGAAGTTCAATTATGAGATGTTCTTCTTCTTGAGAGAATGTACCTCTCTTTAAATCAGGTCTCAAATAATTAATCCACCTTAATCTGCAGCTCTTTCCACACCTCTGCAGACCTGCAAATTTCGTTAATAATTTAGGGAAGTTGATGATTTAAAGAAGAAACCGACATGGAAAAAAGGGGGTTAAGTTACTAATGATGATGTTCGAACAACAAGTTACCAGCTTGTTTAGGGACAGAGCTCCAACAACCATGGCCGTACTTGGTGATATGCCTTAACAGCTTCTCGTCTTCTTCCGGAGACCAAAGACCTTTCCTTAGCTTCTGCTTGTAACAGCAAGAGTGCCTCCCCATTGTAGACCAGACCAAATCACAATGAGGAAGAAAGCTTTCCTAAAACAGAAACTTTCGCTGAATCCTAGGTTAGATGCTGTCAGCAAATGACTAGGGCTCTGGTTTCTCAACAGTGTCTTTGAATGCTTTGGTAAGAGCAAGATGGAAGCCTAGAAAATGAAGCAACTGAGGAAAGGAGCTGAATTAATATAAGAACAGAGTACGATTCAAAGAATTTTATATAATTTATTAAAATAAATTTTTTTAATTTATAATAGGAAAGAGATATAATTTTTTTCAAATAAAATTTCTTTAATACAAAAGATGTTAGAGTATTTTTTGAACAACATAAAACTAAATCATTTTAAAATCTAATATTTTTATTTTAAAAAATATAATTATTTTTTACTTATTTCAAAAATAAAATTATTTATAACATTTTTAATATTTTTTTTGAAAAGACCACTATTTGTTTTTGTAAAAACAAGTTTATTTAATGTTTCTTGCATCATAGTTGTTTATAAGAATAATTTGATAAATTGTAATTTTGAAAAATTTTCTTTTGCAAAAAAATAAATAAATTTATTACTCCTATTTTTTTATAAAAAAAATGTCTAAATAATTTTAATTCAACAAATAGTTTATTTTTTATCGATATTAAATAACTCGTATTTTTTAATATTATTTTTAAATTATTACGATTTGCAAAAAAATTGTCGATTCGTCTAGATTTGACTAAAAAAAATTCAAATAAAGTTTGAGTTGTAAAATAGAAACTCGAATAACTCGAAATTTTTAGTAATTAGAGCATTTATTTTTAAGTTCGAGATGAGTCCCTCAAAATTTTTTATGATATATATACCAATATATAAAAATATGAAAAAATATTATCACGTGTGAAAAAATATGAATATATATCTTATATGATTAGTGAAAGTCGTTTAAATTAAATCAAATCGTACTATAACATAATAAATAGTTATAATTAAATTTTTATAAGAACTCAGAAACTTGATTCGATTTGACTCGACTTGAGTTAAAATTTTTTGAATAAAAGTTCGAACGATAAAATTAAACTCGTCAACTTGAATAACTTAAATTTTTTTGACTCGACTCGATCGAACACTCACCCTAATATTTTATATTCAAACATAATGATGATTAGAAGATTATTGGATAATAGAAATGCATGATGGAGCAAATAATTCTGATAAATTGAATATTTAAATTCATAAACTTTGAACGTTGCAGATTAAAATATATCAAAATAGAACCAAAATCCAGACTTGAACTTCCTAATCCTTGCTGTTTGTATTTTCTGTCTTTTTCTTCAGCCAGACACGACAAAAGGAGATGTTAAATTTCCATTGGACAGATGATCAATTAGGAACAATTTGGTTTTAAAAAACTAAGAAATTTTCTTGGGAAAATTTTTTAAATTCCAAGAAAATCCATCCTTGAGATTGTTTGGCAGGGCCGAAGGAGGAATCTTTATGAAAAGGTTAAACAAAACATTGATCATGTAGGCGGCAACACAGTACTTGGACATCAATTATACTTGTGCAGGACCATGTAACTTTACATATATTCAATCCAACTGACAAAATTTCAAAAGAAAATCTATTTTTTCTTCTTTTCTTTTTATCTTGTTTGTTCGTACAATCTAGTTGTAATTCGGTTGACGTATAACATGATTTCTAATTGATTTTTTATACACAATACGGGGTTATTATCATCTTTTAAAAAATATATATATATTTTAAAAAATAGATTACGGCCTCATGACAAGTGTTATTGAAGCTTCTTATTTCACGTCAAGCGCCCATAAGATAGGGGTGAGTATTCGATCAAGTTTAGTCAAGTCAAAAAATTTTAAGTTGACGAGTCATATTTTACAACTCAAACTTTATTTGAATTTTTTTTGTTCGAGTCGAATCGAGCCGAGTTTTCGAGTTCCTATAAATATTTAATTGTAATTACTTATCATGTTATAGTATGATTTGATTTCAATTTAAATGACTTTCTCTAATCAAATAAGATATGTATATATATATATATTTTATATGTAGCGATATTTCTTTAATTTTTATATATTAATGTATATATATCATAAAAAAAATGATAGACTCGTCTCAAACTTAAAAATTAATCTTTTAATTATTAAAAATTTCGAGTTATTTGAATTTCTATTTTACAACTCGAACTTTATTTAAAATTTTTTCGTGTCAAGTCGAGTCTATAAAATTTTGAGTCGAGTATTTTTGCCTCAAATCGACTCGAATTATTCGATTTTTTCGAGTCGAGTTTTGTTCACCCCTACCATGAGATGGATAGATAAGGTGAACAATTGTTATAAGAGGCAAATCATGAAAGCGAAAGTTCGTGACGAAGGCGTCACAAGATTAAGTGAGAAAAAATATCACACTTGAAAAGTGATAAAGAACATTAATCTCATAAAAAAATCTAATATTATAAATTTTAAAGATTTATTTCAACTTTTGTGTTGATATTTTTTAAATTGTTAAAATTGTAGCAACATATAGATATATTATTTATAAAAGTAGACCCAAAATAATTTATGATTAATCAAATAATTGTATCAAATAAATTAATTAATCATTTAAATAATAATAAATTTAAACGTGACAATTACAATTTATAAAATGTGAAATCGAGATTTTTAAAAATTATATTAATAAATCAATTTGAAACGATTAACCGTCCATAATCACCTTATCTTCAACGCACTAAGTAATAATTTCAAGAATAATTCGTGGGTTTCAATTTCCTAATTTGAGAACATTTGAAGATCAAGGACTGAAATTGAGTCGAGGTTGATCGGACGGTTGAGGCTGATTCGACGGAGACCAAATATTTTGAGTTCCTGCCAAACATTGTACGTAGCTAACAGCTGTTGAGCTGTACCGTGTACTGTATAGATAACGTATCTCTACGCCATCTTTCTGGGTCCCACATGTCTCTAAATTATGCAGGGCATTGGGAAAGGGGGAAAGGGCCTGGAAATGATGAAATCCTTAGAGACAAGGATATACGCTCCTAAATAATAAAATGATTAAATCAAAAATCAACCCCTAAACTATACATTTTATTTGTTTTTAGCCCTTAAACTATTCTTTGATTAAAATAAACCTTTAAATTTTTATTTTTGATCACTTTAATTTTGATAGTTATTTAAGTCAAAAAAATATTTTGACTAATAATATGTTAATACGTCATAAAGATTTTTGACAAATAAATGGTTTAGGGACTTAAAATGATAAAAATAATAGTTTAGGGGATTATTTTAACAAAAAATAATTTAAGGATTAAAAGCAAATAAAATACAATTTAAAGGCTAATTTTTTTTATTTGAGACATAATAAAAATAAAATATAACTCCGTTTCAACCTTACATCTTTCTTTAGTGCATCGAGGGACAAAATCATAATAGAATTTTGGGTGGAGAGGAATTACAAATCCTGGATATGATATATAAAACAAACATAAAATATATAATGTCATCGATTTAAAAATTTGAATCAATATCTAATTTGTTTAAAGCTAAATATTATCATCGATTATTAAATTATTCTTTTTTTTGTCAATAAATTATTATTTTTATGAAATAGTCAATAATATTTTTATTTTGATCATTCATCGTTAAAAAACTCACAGAAAAACATTAAAAAAAATGGTTTAGTGACCCAATGGGAAAGAAGTATTAGATTGGTGACCATAATATGAAAATGCAACATTAGCGAGCCAAATTGGAAGAAAACCTAACGTTAATGATAATTTTACATAAAATAATAGTTGGACGGTTAAAATAGTAAAGCAAAAGAAGTTTAGTAACATGAATCATTTATTGCCAATAATTAATATTTAATAAATAGTTTATATAAAATTTATTTAATTTTATATATTTTTAAATTATCAATTATGAATGATAAATAAATGTTTAAGATTATTTTTTATTTTCTTAAAATATATTTATTGTTATTATTAGTGATTCATTTATCTTTATTTATATTTAATGTTATAAGAAGATATATAACTAAATGAATTAATATGTTGTTAAAAATTTTAATATAGGCAATCGTCCTCTCTAACCCCAGTAGTTTCCTACGCCATGTACTCAGCAATTAGCTTCTCTACGTATAAACTGAAATTCATTGAACTAGCCTTTAGTATATGTATATGTATATGCAGTGACGGAGTTAGGATCTAATGTTGGGAGCGGCAAGAATCGATTAAACCTTTAAATTAGAAAATTGAAAGGAGCAAAAACCCTTATTTAATTAATATTTAAACTAAAAAGGATTAAAAATATAATTGTACTAAAAAATTTGGGAGGGACAACAACCCCTCCCAACATATACACTGCTCCGTCCCTGTGTATATGTATATATATACTCAACGGTCAACGATAATCACCACTTACATAATTCAAAGACTATTTTCTAAGCGTAATTATTATTTTGTACGTATATGTGTACATGTACATGTACATGTATACTCAACAATACAAAGAAACAAAGACCGTCTCTTCTAATGATTATAGCCAATTACATGCATGCATTAGAAAAAGTAGGATGGAAAGATTCCTTGTATTTTATTTACATATAATAATAATATTTATTTATTTAATTATTCGAATATATATACATGTAAGTATTATGAAGCTGATTAAGGTTGTTTTACGTGTCCGAAAGCAACCATTAAAAAAGTCCATGATTTAGCAACTTGCACATATAAAGTTGATGCCAAGGGCAAATATTCCGTAATGCTGTTTAATTAAGTCGTATATACCAACAACCAAACCATGTCTATCGCACAACGGCTAAGAGCATCTTTCAATCTTATTGTCTGTAGAGGCTTCCTTGACCTTAGTAATGTCCCAATTCATAGGGTTTTTTTTATTATTACAACATAGTTTAGTTGATTAATTATATGTTAATCATGTCTCATCATTACTTGGTGAGCTCATCATATGCGAGCACATGAGCTGTTTCTTATAAGTCAACTAATCTATACACATATAAAAGCATTAATGTTAATGATATGGATATTTGACACCACTAACAATAACGACTTACATGGTTTACAACATGGGTTTGTTTCGTGTATCATTTTTCTTATAAAAATTGTAAAAAATTTGGTATTAATTTTTTTAGTATATATCAAAAAAAAATTTATATTTTTTTTTTTAGGAAATTCGATATATATAAAAACTCTTATAATTTTTGTAAGAAATTCGATATATAATTAAAAATCAATACTGAAATTCTTATAACTTTTTAAAAAAAAGATACAACCACTTTTTGATTGTTTTTAAACCCGTTCTCTAAGACTATCCTTTTATAAGAAAAACAATACAACCACTTTTTTAAGCTTGTCAATCCCTAGAACTACTCTTTCCAGTTCCACCCTTTTTCCAGACAAGGAATTCATCTTATCAAAAGAAATATTTTTCTAATGACTTGTTGCAATATAAAAATGGTTGTCTTTTTTATACTCAGTTTCTCTCGTGATCATTCTGTGACGTCGATCGATAGTTTTTATCATACTTTATAATCTTTATAAATGATGTTTGTCATAATATTTTAAGATCTTTTACGTATTTACGTTAAAAATATTTATGAATCCATTATTGTAAAACAAAGACATTAAATAAGGTTACGCCGTCCTGGCCTACGAGGCGTATAGTCAAGAATGGCATGGATCGATGTCGATGACTGAGAGGGAGTGGGAACATCCTTTTGAGTTGTCTATCTCTACGTACATCTACTGGTTGCACGAGTGAGCCAATCAACTGATAAATCCACCCCATTAGAGATGGGTATGGGTTAAATCGGGTCGGATTTTCGGCCTACCCGTACCCGATCCAAAAATTTATACCTTTCACCCGTCATTCGATCCGACCCGATCCGAATCATTAAAAAAAATTAGGGACTTAATTATAAAAAAATAAAATTTTAGTGACCTAATTATAAAAAAATAATTTTAGTGACCTAATTGTATAAAATATATATAAAGATGGATTATTATTACAAATATCCCTAAAATATATATAAAAAAATACATTATTAATCTCGGGTCGGTCAAATTTTTTCCACCCTAAACCAGACCTGACTCGAAATTACCCTTGGAAAAAAACCTGACCCGAATCTATTTTTTTAAAAAAATCTGACTCAATTGAATCAGATCAAATCAAAACCTGTCGGATTCGGATTACGTGCCGATCCTGCACCCATGACCTAAAATATCAAAATTTTAGTACTTTGCTTTAGATTTTTGTCCCCTTCCCTGTACCTCTCAACGATGCCCACTTATTGCTTATCCCTACGGATACAAAGTAAAAAGAAAATTAATTCTAGTGGGTGAGGCATAGAATTCGTGAGACTTGTCATATTAAACCCCAACCTACAAGAGATAAAATACTAGGCCGACAAGGATAAAGCGTAATTAATAATAAAAAATTGAAGAAAAAATCAAAATAAATTAATAATAAAATATTGATGAAAATAAATAAATTAATTAAGGGGATAAAATCATATACTTTTTTAACAATAAAAAAAGGAGGGGTAATGGCTCCCGAGACAAAGCATAGCTTCGTCTCTTCCACTTATAGGGGTCATTTCCTTAATTCAATTATTTTTCTAAAATATTAATTTTAATCAAATAATTGAATTAAGTATTTAACTTAACGAGTAATATTAATAGAATAATAATAATAATAATATTTATTTTAAAAATATGAATTAAATAATTTTATTTATAATATATATTTTTATTATATAATTAAAAATATAAATAAACATTATTTTATAATCATGTTATATTATTAAAAAATTAAAAACAACGAGCAATGCTTTTCTAGTTCTGTTCTCATAGGTAGAGATAAAGTTAGGATTTGTGATTAAGGGGGTAAAACATAAATGTTTAAAAATAAAGGGTAAATTCATAAAAAAGAACAATTTTTAAAAAAATCAAATAAAGAGAAAAAAAAAAGAGTGGATGGTTAGTTTCGTCCTTGTTTGTAAGGATTCTACCCTTTAAGGATTTCCAAGCAAAAGCATCGACTTTGGCGGAGCGAAATTGTTGTTCTTAGAGATTACGGGTTCGAACATTAGTAATGTCAGCATAGTGATTGAGTCATCAATATTCAATGTTTGAGAGTATACTCTAGAACAGATATTACTATAACCACCGTAGTTGAATAAAAAAAATTACACCACATAATCATATCCAAACTATAATCTATAATGTAATAATAAAATTACATTTTAAACCTTTTTAAAAATTTATAATTGAGTTTGACCCCAAAAGTTCATCATGTACATGGCATAGATGTACTTACTAACCTTTCTTTTCTTACAATGAAATAAAATTATATAAAATCAGTCGAATCGAATATTTTTTACGTAAAAATCTACTAAAGAAAATTCAGACTAGGTTGAAACAAGGAACCTCATCAACTCCGAATGAAGTTCCTTAGTTCTTATAGTCTCCTCTTTAAGGATCTGTCACCTACATGACCCAATGCCAGGCACCATTTTAGTTGTGAGATTTCGTTTTTTAACATATACATCTCATTAAATGACATGATTATGTTCGGTTCACTTGTCATGTCTGGTTAAGAACTAATAAGGAGTATCTGGTCCATGACCAGGATACCGTTTTGAAAAAAATGTTGTAATTAATGTGTACAAACATGTAAATTTACTATGAAATTATGAAGAAAAAAACTGAAGTCAAAATAGCGTACGGGTGGGATTCGTAATCATGCCGTCATTATTAGAATTAGTGACGACTATTTAACTCGAATTTTGTCTCGATTTAATCATATAAGGTCGATTTAAAAAAAATAGATTTAGGTTTGATTTTTTAAGGATAAGATCAGATCGAGTTTGAATTTAAAGTAAAAATATATTATCTTACCGAAAATAAAAATATATTATCTGACCGAAAATAATAGTATAATTATTTTTAGATATTTAAGTATAATTGCTACAATGTCATATATATTTCAATCATCTTTCTATTTTATCTAATAAAAATAAAATAAATATTATCCTACTCTATTTATATTTTTCATTTAGTTCTCTATTTTATTAAACAATAATAAAAACTAATAATTTTTTATTTATGTTGGATCGAATTAGGTTAGATTCAAGTTTTTATTTTACGATTCGGATTTAGATTCAGATTGAATCGGATAAAATATCATAAAATATCAAATTTAAATAAAAATATAATTTTTTTAATCAAATACGAATCAATAAAAAAAACTCAATTCATATCGTGATCATCCCTAACGGCTACTTGGAATGAACTCCATGGACTGGAGGGGCACCCACCCAGGGCCTCATTTTTTTTTTAATATTCGATATAACGATTTTATTTTTTAATATATTTTTTTAAAATTTAATTTTATTAAATTTTTATTTAAAGTTTAGTTATTTTTTAATTTTTTAAAATTATTTTAGGGGCCTAGATTTTATAACACTTGTATTTAAAGACTTAAATTTTTCTCAATATTTATTATAAGAACAGTTTTTAAAATTTATTTTTTAATAATTATTATTAAGAGTTCAATTTTTTCTCAATACATGTTATTAGAGATTTAATTTTCTAATACTTATGATTAGGGGTCTAATATTTTCTCCAATATTTATTTTTAGAGATTACTATTAGGAGTTCAATTTTTTTTAATATTTGTTATTAACTATATGATTTTTTTTCTAATATTAATTTGTTATTACGGACATACTTTTAAATTTATTATTAAATATATATTAGTAGGGGCCTAATTTTTAAGTTCGCCCTTGGGCCACTAAAATCTCAGAAACGGTTCTGTCAAACACATAGGTTAAATCCTTAAAAAATAACTTGATGGAGTGTTAATTAGCATTTTTATTATTGGAATATCTTTAAAATTGTAGATTTAATTGTATTTAAATATTTATAAATGTTTTTATTTAAAAAATTGAATAACTAATAATTTAAACACGAAAAATAATCACGATGATTACCGATAATTTTTTGTATTAAAAAAAATTTACGAAAACATTATAACATTAGTTCTATGATTATGATCATGAATTGTCGTCAACCCTTTCTTTTTTAACCCTCGACATGTACATTTGCATGCTCAAATTATTAAGCTCCAGGGGCGGTTCAAAGATTTTGGGGGTCCTGTATAATTTATTAAAATATGGTCTTAAAAGTAATTGTCTATGACCTTTCTAGGGGCCCCTGTGCGATCGTTTCTATTGTGCTTGTCCAAAATCTCACTAGTTCTACTGAAACAATAAGATTCTATAATCAATTGTCATATTTAAGAAATAATTATAACGTTTTAACAATTATAACTCATTTTTCTTAATAGCATTTTCAAAAAATTTCAATGAATTTCGAGATTAACATCATATAATAAATGTAGTTTATCAAAATTTGGGGCCCCTCTTTTTCGGGGACCCTGTGCGGTCGCACCTATTGCGCATGTCCAGAACCCCACTGTTAAGCTCATAGCACTAGAACGTGGATGGAATGGTACAGAAATTAAGAATCAAATGAAGTAAGATCGTTTATTTTGCATAATCCAAATGATAATTATTATGATTATAAAATCCAAGATATGATCATGCTTTTAATATTGAAAAAGAAAATTATATGAATCCTTTTTATTCGGGAAAGAACATAAAATTTTATGTTAGGGAACAAATCAATAAAATCGAACATATAACAAAAAAAAATTCCTATGATAAAATACGGAACATAAAAGGATGACACGTATTAAGGACCAATTTGATATTATTTTTAAGGGTAAATCATTCTAGTGACTACCCAATTAATTAGGAATATCTATTTTGATCATTGAACTATCAAACGCGTCAATCATGCCATTCAACTTACTAAATTGACCTATTTTGGTCACTGCCGTTAAAGTTCAAACGGAAGGATGACGGGATGATGACATGGCCGTTAATAAAAATATAAAAAATACACATTTAGTCATTATTATTTATCTATTAAATCAATTTAGTCTTAATTCTAATTAAATTAAATAAAATTATTCATCCAATCAGATGATGACACATGTCATCACCTGATTGAAGAATATATTAAATATTAAATAAAAATAAATTAAAAAAATAAAATCATTCATCTAATCGGACGATGACATGTGTCATCATCCGATTGGATGAATAATTTTATTTAATTTAATTAGAATTAGGACTAAATTGATTTAATAGATAAATAATATGGACTAAATGTGTAAGTTTTCATATTTTTATTAACGGCCATGTCATCATTCCATCGTCCCTCCGTTTGAATTTTAACGGCAATGATCAAAATAAATCAATTTAATAAGTTAGGTGTCTTGATTGACGAATTCGATAGTTCAATAATCAAAATATATATTCCTAACTAACTAGGTGATCACGGGAATAATTTAACCTATTTTAAAAAATACGACGAAAAAGTAGTTAT
Organism: Abelmoschus esculentus; assembly: GCA_035048815.1. NCBI lineage: Eukaryota > Viridiplantae > Streptophyta > Magnoliopsida > Malvales > Malvaceae > Abelmoschus > Abelmoschus esculentus. Next base: position 14,748,234 of record JAUCBN010000031.1, read on the forward strand.
TATATCTCTTTCTCCAACACGTGTGCGTTTTAACCCAACTGCTCTCCCCAACGGTAACTCCCATATCACATCTACATCCCTACGTTGCTCTTGTCTTTTAAGATTAACGTGCTAATTTGTATAAATCAGATATTATAGTAAGTTTACTGCAATTCCAAGTTAAAAAATTTGAATTAGTTATAAGAAATTATGATGGTATAGTTAAATTTAGTATATTAAATTTTAAAAAATTAAAAAAAATATCAATTTGGATACAAATAATGCGAGAGGATATATTTTAAATATATGTATATATTCAAAAGAATATTTTATTATATACAGGGACGAAATTACATAACCAGGGGCGGTTCAAAGATTTTGGGACCCTATGCAATTTATTAAAATATGGTCCTTAAAAATAATTGTTCATGACCTCTACTAGTTATAAAATTGTAGTCCTTAAAAGCAAATGTCCTTTTTAGGAGGCCCTGTGCGATCGTTTTTATTGCGCCTATCCAAAACCTCACTAGTTCTACTGAAGCAATAGTAATAGTAATAATCAATAAGATTCTATAATCAATTGTCACATTTAAGAAATAATTATAACGTTTTAACAATTATAACTCATATTTTTTAATAGCGTTTTCAAATTTTTTTAATGAATTTCGAGATTAACATCAATGTAATTTATTAAAATTTGGGCCCTTTTTTTTGGCCCTGTGCGATCGCTCCTATTGTGCCTATCTAGAACCCCCACTATACATAACATGGAGTGGGGTGAGGTGGGGGGCAATTGCCCCCACTCGAAGATTTTTTTATTTTTGTCCTTTTATTTAATTTTTTTTAAATTATTTTTTTATGAATTTACCCCCTTTACTTTTAAATATTTATATTTTGCTTCTTTATTCTCAAATCCTAGTTCCGTCCTTATTATATAGATAATGTGATTAGTTATTATTTATGAACTATATTTTAATAAATTCAAATTACATCTCATCAAATAATTGCCGTTACCACGTCTTTGTTGTTGTACTTAGCCATGTGCCGGCTTACAATCAAATATTCTCTTAATTATATACTAAGTATTAAACTCCAAAAACTACATGCTTTGAGGTTCATAGTAATCATTGATGCTTTGTTCTTTTAATCCTCTTTGTCGATAGGAATTATATAGAGTAATACTATTTATGTGAGAAAATAAATTAAATTAAATTAATCTTAATCGCAATTTGATAAATATATTTTTGTGTTAGAAAAAAAATAAAGGTGTTAAGTTGATTTAGTGGTTAGAAATTTACTTTATATTTTAAAGATTTAAGTTTCAAAATTCATTGAATATATATATTTTTTTTATATTTTTCTAAATAAAATGATGTTATTTTAGATATTTAATATTAGAGTAATGACACTAAAATACCGTCGTCTTAATTCAATATTCAACCCTACAAATTATTAACCATTCAAGATGTTATGAATCTCATACAAAATCAATATCCAAAATCATTAAATCAATAAAAATGTAATATTATATAAAAATATAATAATATATTACAAGCCAAACCTGATTTTAATTTTTTTTGAGTTTTGAGTTATTTAGGGGTTTTAATATCCCGTCAATCTTTTATTGTATGATTTGTGGTTCAAAACAGACTTTTAACGAGGGATAGAATGCTATGTTGGGAAGTGTCAGTTTATGTCCAGTGTTTATTGTGTGAAACTGGTGTTAAGTGTAGGGATCACCTTTTTGTTTCATGTGATTTCTCTCGTCAAGTTTGGCAGGTAATCTTTATTATGTGTGGTTTGGATGTGCGAATAGAATACTGGTTAGATATGATACAATGGGTGACTATCCATGAAAAGGGAAGATCGTTTTTACATGTTATCATTTATCTGTTATAGTGCAGTTTTATCTATTATATCTGGTACGAACGCAACCATAGGTCGCATGATCGGAGGCCTTGATATGTGAAAAACATTATCTTGCTTCTAAAAAGGGATTTCAGAATCAAGATTTTCGGTTGTCGAAAATTAATTCTTTGTACTCTTACTCAAACTGATTTGTATCGTACATCTAGTTTCGATAGATGACTCTTTGAACAAGAATTTTCTGCGTATACAGTATCTTGAACCTGAAATATACTTAAACAAAATCAAATTATTTATCACTCGGACTAATCCGACAATCCCTATTAATAATGATATAAAAATTATTGATGCAACCAGAGAACTCCATTTTCCACAATACATTGAAATGAAAATATTAATAAAACCATCAAAACAATTAATTAATAAAATTTCCAAAATTAAAAAGGTGTTTGGGATGTGATATTAGTGAACCACATACACGAGAATTATGACATTACAACAAGTTTTGCAATCAACAAGGTGTTTGAAAATATCCCACTGAACATAATCTTTCTGTCTTTGAAACAAAATTAAATAAAGATGTCACATTAATTGTCATTATCTTTTTTAACCCATCTTTGTCCGATTGACAAGAAAGACCAACCATCACCCCTTGGTGATAATGGGATTAGACAAACCCTCATTACAAATTCACATAATAAGTTGGCACAATGAATTTGATGGGAACGGCCCAAGGTTTTGCACACAAATAATGTACCCATCTTAGTTATGGGTATTTATCGTATATCTGATTTAAATAAAAAAATTTCGTAACGAATCGTGTATAATTATAAAGATGATAATATTCTTTTTCGGGTATTTAATATTATTGTATTTTTAAGATTTTAAACTTATATTTTTTATTAAACTGAATAATTTCGTATCGATCGAAGAGTAAAGCTTGGAGTTTGTTTCTTGTGTATCCCACTAACCCATGTCCCCCCTTGACATTATATTGGACATAATCACATGCATTTGTCATGTCTTAACATTGGTTTTAAGAGTGTTTTTGAGTTTAAGCTGTAGCATGTGACCTTATCTTTATTGTTCTAGAATCCAAATGATCAGATGCTTTAAGCTATTAGGGTTGCTTTTCAATAATCGATTGGTTTAATGAAATAATATGATAGATTTTTTTAAAAATAATGATGGATATAAGATTTTATATTAAGGGATAAACCTATAAAATTTTTATAAAATTATAGAAAGACAAAAATAGATTTTTAATAGAAAATTTTAGTTTAACTATCAAATAACTATAAACTCATTAATTGCATGTAATAAAAGAGATATAGAATTGCTTTAAAAATAAGATAAAAACTTTTATTAAATAAAATGATAGATAATATGACGAGTCAAATTCATTTAATAATTTTTCATCGAGAAAAAATTAACACGACAATTAAAATTTAAATTTATCTGTTGAACTTTTTATAATACTTATTTTTAAAAAATAATATTCTCAGTATTTAAAAATAATACTTTTCTTTTTATTTTTTCTATTTTATTTTTTTTTATTCCTAACGAATTAAGGGTTGAACTAACTAGCATTTGCAACTTTAGGTATCAAATTGAACTGAAAATTTTATATGTACCAAAATGATAAGTTGGTATAATTTTTGGGTAATATAACATTTAACCCATAAGAATTTTTGAAATAGACATGCTATGATAGTCAACTTGCATCACTTATTACATCATTGACTGTATGTTCTCCCTCCTTGAGAGATTACTAGGCCAACTCTATTTATCACGTCATTCATGGTCTAAACAATTATAATCGTTCATCTTCAAATAACTATCTAATAATTGTTTATCCACTAATTACATATAGGAAAGAGGTGATGATTCACTTGAAAAAAATTGAAATGAACGATCTTGATTAATTGGGACCATAGATGACGTGGTGAACAAGATTCACCTAATAATTTTAATTTTTTTCTCCCTTGGATTTTCATTATTTTATCCTATGGATGATAATATTATACAATATTAGAGTTTATTCGAGATTTTTTTATAATATTAAAATTTTCGAAAACATAAACTCTAAATTCTAATATTCTTAAACTTACCTTTAACTTGCAGGAAGCCCAAAAACCCAAACATTAATCCTCCAGCCCAACTCCACCAAATGTTGGAAAGAAAACAGACCAAACTTAAATGTACATAATTTGTCCATATCCAGCCTGGTGATGGTGAACACTCATGTTGGAAAGTCTAAACTAGTATAAAATGAGGTTTGTATGTTTTTGTTTGAAATGTACATAATTTTACATGAAAACAAAGGAACCTGCTGCAGATTAACCACTAGGGGACCAAATTTTCTATGTTTCCTTTGAAAATTAACCTGCAGGAATGTTTCCAACTTGTAAGAATTGAATTGCTAACTCTTGTCTTTAGGACATATTTCTGGAGTTATTGTGTCCGATTTGTGTCCATTGAGGGAGACAAAGTAACAGCGGCAGCAACGTTAGCTCGGGTTATGGCGGGGATCGGGAACGGTATTTGGGGAAATCTTGCAGCAGACAGTGATGCCGAAGGTGATTGCGATGGGGACATGGACGTTAATAACCCCTGACCAGGGAGGCCAAGCATGTTGAGTCTAGCTTGGTTGATCACCGGCATTAGTGAAGACATCGACAGATACTGTGCCATTTGCATTGCTACGACCATGGGAGAATAACCACCTAAAGGTGGTGCATTTATATGTTGCATCGACGTTGCCGGTAACATCATCGGAGGCATATAAACACTGCTTATTCCCATTGACATCATCTGTTCGAACCAAGATTCCATTGTTAATTAAGTCCTAATTCGACACTTGAAATTCGAAACAACTAACAACCCAGAAGTCTCTAGTTCTACCTGAACTTGAAGCTGAAGGGTTTTCAAGTAGTCGATTGCCTCATCCAGCACCGAAGCTTGATCCACCTGATTACAGTTCGGAATGAGCTCCTGCAATGCACGCATCTTCTTGCTGATTTTATCTCTTCGTCTCTGCCACCCAAAATTCAGATATCTCAGTTTTCTTCAAAGGCCTGAATTTCATATTTTAGCTGTCGGATTTGCTTACCTTTTCAGATATTCTATGAGCTTCTGGTTTTCTCTTCCTCTTCGGCGCTGCTTTTGTCGTCTCATCCGTTGCATTATTCTGCACCATGGCATAAAAGAGTAGGCTTAGATTTAGAACTTATAAGTTAAAAAGCTGTCGACAGAATTAAGTTGACAGTTTTACTTACATCGCTGAGATCAGTGTCTTCATATCTGGTTTTCACAGTGTTATCGACAGAATTCGAACCCCCACGCGAACATTCTGAGCTTGAGTATTGGCCATGAACCCTAGAAGAAGAATAAGGAACCCTCGTATTCCAACTGATATCGTTAAAGCCAACGGCTTTTGATTGTTCATCCGGAACCCACTTTTTCTTAGGCGACATGAATTTTCCTTGTTTTCCGCAAGGATTGCTTCTTGTCGGAGTACCAGATCTGGGTTTGTCTTGTAAACCATCATCTCCGGTTGATCTTAAGAAGCTTGGAAAGTTCAGCCCTTCACTTTTCTCATCAATTCTTGGATTGATTTTCTCCATTGGTTGCTTGTGGCAAGATTGAGGAACCTGTCTATCGTTATTCATGGTTTGTTGAGGAATCATCTCTTCTTCAAGCTCGGGCACGTCGAATTTGTTTGAAGCAACAATGTTTAAATCCAAGAGTTGCTTGTCGTAGCATGTTCTGTCGGCTTTCGAAGCGATGTTGACGTCGTCACCACCGTCGTATAATTCCGGCAACCGTAGCTCCTGGTACCCGGTTTGCAGACAAATTCTCTTATTCTTACGATATTCATCCATTTTAGTAGAATCTGCTTCCTCTTCACGGTAATAAGCAAAGGAATTCTTTTCTGGTTTCTTGGACGATAAACCTCGAATCAAAATCTGACGATTTCCCTCCCATCCCAGCTCCACCGCCATAGGATCACACCTGTATACCGGAGGAGAAATATCAGAAGAAACGCCATGAAAATACACTGTTCAGCTATATATGTATATACATATATACACGTACATGGATGGTAACTTAGGCAAATGACGTGTCCTCCTCGGTGGAACTGATTCAAGCTTCCGTTTTTCTGCCATTGAAGGATGAGATCCAGAAAGCATTTGGAGTTGCCGCCGGTGAAATTCTAAAAGATCAAAAACCGGACAAATTCAACAGCTAAGCCGTTCAAAAACAAGAACACTCGACACTGGAAAATAGGATGTTGTTGTTGTTGTTTTGACGGAATTATTATGGAACAGAAGTGATATAATAAGAGGGTTGGGAAGATTCCTAGTTTCTGAAGAAATGCCACGTCTACTGCCCCCACCACCGACGAACTAGAGGTTGGGGACCATCGGAATTGTGGTGTTTTAATGAATGACTCATTATCCGAAAGCCACGTAACCTAAAGTAATAAAAAAAAAATCAAATGAAAGATTCTGGACCACTTCTGGAATAGAAATCTTTGTCTTATTCCGTATTTTTATATTGAATCTCAGCTATCGATTAAAATAAGAAAAATTATGTCTGTCGAAATTCTGTCCCCTAATTATTTTTTATATTTTATTAAAAATTTAAAAAATTAAACTTTAAATTATAACTTTAATTTTTTATATTCTAAACTCTAAATTTTAAAAAATATATTATACTCTTAATTTTTTAAACGTTAATCATAATTTTTAATATTAAATTATAAACCTTAAATTTATTAATTTAAAATAAAATATTAAAAAAATACAATAAAAAATAAACGATTTATACCCGTATTTCGATACTTAAATTTTAAGAATCTCCTCTCCGAACATGAGAAGTTACGTTTTCACCACACACATGGCACAACACAGAGAATATATATCATTTTGCCTTTCTTGATTTGATACAAGTTTTGTTTTGGTCGTCCAAGATATTAGACAAGAATATAAGAATATATTTCATTCTTTGACCTTTATAGACTAAATGAATATATTATACTAAAAAAATTCAATCTTAATTTAAATTTATAAAATATTTAAACGAAAAATTTAAAGTTTTGAATTTAAAATTATTATATATGAATTTATATAGATGAATACTTCTTATCATTAAACTAATTAAAAAGTCTATAAAATAAATTAAGAGTTAAAGCATATAAATCAACAGAATACAAAAGATTAATTATTCTATTCATTTCATGAATGCTTTAGGAAAAAAAATATATGGGTGGAGTCGTGAGTTGAGACCCAAAGCATGGTGATGAATGTATAGTGGTTGTCGTTTTCATTATCTTTGAACTATGAACCTGAATTTTCAAAAGTATGAGCAAGACAAAAGGACAAAGGATTGTCATAAGGAGTCTAAGACACTGGCTCACGTGGACTGACCACAGTCCCACGTGGATATACCGCACCTGTTAAAAACCATGTCACCTCCATGCCTTGCGTACTACAGCAAGAGCAGACACAATTTTGAAGAAAAAAGGGTCTACTTCACGTGATCAACATTATGCTTCACGTGCACCACTATGCTTTCTTGCCTTTGTACACTTTTTTTTCTTATGGTCAGAACTATAGATCAGTCAGTACTCATTCTACCGTATTCAATTTTTTAATATTAATCGTTATATATATATATATATTTGTGTTAAAGGTTATTGTTATAAATTTTATTAAAAAATAATTAAATATTTTTTAAATTCAATTGAGTATTTGAGTAGATATTTAAATTAATTAAACCTTTTGAAGAACAATTCTAAAACATTGAATTCAAACCAAAACAGTTTTTTATGAGATATTATTATTACGAGACATAGCTACAATATGTCACGTTATATTTTTAATTTTTAAAGAATTAAAAAATATTTAAAATTTTAATAAATTTTTAGAAATATCTTAAGAAGGGTTGCTTGACAGTACACAATTTAAATATATATGCATGTTAGGTTGTGTACTGTTTAACAAAGATGAAGTTAAGATTTAGGATTAAGAGAGGTAAAACATAAATGTTTAGAAATAAGAGGTAAATCCATAAAAAAATTAAAAGAATTTAAATAGAGGGATAAAAGTGAAAAAAATGGGTGAGGGCGATTGTCCCTTCTCACCCTTCCGTCACTATTATTTGGAGACGAAAACAAAAACCATTATTTTGATACTTTATTATTTAAAGACGGATTAAAAGTATTTGGTCTTTAAATTTCAACAAGATTTTCTTCTTCCAGGTGGCAACCGACAGGGTGGACGAAACAAAATTGGGACCAATCCTTTGGAGGAAAAGCAGACAGACAGCGACAGTGCTAAGGAGGGAGGGACTGAGGACACCACATCATAACTATTATGAAAGACCTAAATTCAACCAACTTTAAATGCTTGTCAATTGACGAACCTAATCCCTATTTAAATACCCCAAAATTCCAAGCCAGTCTGCCTGGGAAACCCCAGAAACTTCCTCACCCGGTCTCTTGTATTAGTGTTTAACCTAACGAAGACACCTCATCGTCCCTTTTTTTGGTTTGTTTTTTCTCTATGGTCCCAATTCCCATGCCGATGAAAAAGACCACAATGGTAAACCAGTTTCGTTATATCACACCCAACAGTGGATAGTGGGGCTAGATAAAGGAGTGGTGTAATAATTTAAATAATTGAACATACCTTAATACGCTGCCAACGATAAGATTGGTTGGATTATCGCTCCCATCAAATGTCTGCAAATATACTTTGGCAAACACCAAAGGAAATTGTACTAGATGAATTTAGAAGATAAACCGACCAAATTTTGCTCGGAATATACCTGTGGAAACATGAAAGCCAGCAAAGTATTAGTACATAGACATAATGTATTTTAATCGGAATCTCCAAAATGCTTTCTGCATCCAAAGATCATCTTAAAGTGTCTTTATCATTGTGGGCCATGAATCTAATGATCATCTTAAGACGGATTCTTCACATTTTGATGTCCGTAAGACTAAAATCTATAACACTACATGAGAACCATTCGCATAACAAAAATTCGATGTTCATTATTACAGATAAGGTTCTATTGGACGAAAGTAAATAATCAAGGGCCAAGTAGAATAAGCAAAATTAAGTCAATCTTTTTAGTTCTTACTTCGTAAGGATGTCAAGTCCATCTTCAATCGTCTATCAGTTCAGTATATACCGGTCAAGCACTCTGCTTTAAATCAGGATTATAAGCACACGTGTTATTCAGGATATAGAACATAAAAGTTCTAGATTATAATGAAGAATTTGAGTGCTAAAATGAATGGTCTATGAAGAATATCCCAGAATAAACTTGTTAATCATCACAGTCTTCTTCATGGAGCAGTACTTGGTGATAGAATTCCATAAAATCATGCTGTACACCCAATAGAATAGATTTCCATTCCCACACAAATCTTATGGTCTGGTGGCACCGAATTCATATTTCTAAACCTACTCAGCAAGGTTTGGTAACTGTATGGCCTTGTTTTTCAGAACCAAGTCCAAGCATTTGGATAGTAGGTGCCCTACATAACATGTGGATGACACATGGTGCCTGAATTGTGGAAAAGCTAGCATTAACAAAAACAGAAACATCAAACTTGCCTCATGGACAGCTGGCTGTGATTCTTCTTTCAGCATTATTAAGTTGGATTTTAGCTGTTTCTTCCACATGCATGATAAGCTTCAAGTGTGACACTTCTGTAATACGAGGCACAACAGGAATTCAAAATAGATGGTATGTTTAATCATAATATTAGCTACATACGTGAATAAAGACTGCAAAAACATAATTCCATATCTATACTTCGAATTCTAATTTCTGAAAGAATTTTCACTTTGCTGCTTCTGAATTTTAAGTTAGTGGTTTGATTTTGCAATGTAACCAGTTTTTAAATTTTCAGCCTCTAATAAAATATGAGAATATGGAATTGGAAGTCCTAAAAACTATATTCCTGAACGCAATCACTAATGCCAGAGTTTTCAAAGTGCAACTGCTAAATGAGACAGACCTGGAACATCATGGTATTTCTTAAATCCAAATTTCCTTTAGTCCAATGTTCATAATAGGGATGCATCTCAATACACTCCATGTTGTTATATCCAGGAAAATCTTCGGAAAAAGTAATTTATGTGTTATGCATTGAAAATCAATCAATAACCCAATGCATCCCAGTTGTTTCTAGAAATAACCCACATAAAACTACTTATAACCACCAATGAGAGCTTTCATGAAAATTCATTGACCAAAAAGCGAAAAACAATGAAAAGGTCTCTCCTAATGGAGCAAATGGAGTCATAATTTTGCTTAAGCTAAAAAGAACATCTACGAAAACAAGATGCAACAATGCAGTCACAGTTAAGGAATTTATTTGAAATAAATAAAAGTTGTCATACTTTGTTTCTTCATGATTCCCTTTAATTCATTTGGGGGGAGCTTTCATCCCTTCAAGGATACTATTGCAATCCAAGAGATGATGAATATCCTCCTTGAACTTTTCAAGTATCAGCTTCAATTTTCCTTGTTGCTCTATGAGAATATAAGGCAAATCAAAAAGAAAAATCATCAGGAACTCCTTGAAAGTTGCTTTACTAAGATAAAAAAGACAGAGAATCCCTAAGACTGATAGAACTTCTGTCCCAAGTTTATTAAAATAACACCCAGACATACCTTTTAGTAAAAGAATGGGTAAGATGGCTAATATATTATAGCTAACTCCAATTGAAATCTTTCTACATTGGCTGGCTGGATGAAAATTACTGCCAAAACTTCGACAGTCATTCAATCCTGAAAAATAAATTTTCTGAGCCTCAAACACTAAATTTCTCAGAGCTGTTATTTGAGCAGCGATAAGTTACTGGAATCCTAATGCAGTAACAAGAATACCAGTTCACTTTTATTAATTTTTCTCTATAAAAGTATAAACCTATTCATCAAAGTTAAATAACTAAGATTTTCCACGAAAACAAGACCTACAAATTGCAACAATTGGAAAATGATCTACTTATGACAAACAAAGAACATAACAGAATAGAACTGCAAAACTAATTAATTACTATTAAACGCCACCACATACCACTTACATAAAATGTCATACGTTATAAAATTAATATGTTATCCAGCAAAATTTATGCTAAGCAAGTTATGCTAGCAACAAAAAATACAAATAACAAGTAATTGAGTACAAATTCTTGGAGCAAGAAAGATGCAATATGATTCAATACAAGGAAAATTAAACTTAAGAAACTTGTATTTTGTCCTACTTCTTGTAAGCTTTGCCTCACGTCTACTTCCCTTCTCACGATTTCATCTTGAAATGCACAATTCAGACACTGCTACTAGAAGCAACCTGTAGAGAGAATCGTTGAAGTTTAAAAGAAGAAACAACCGGAGTAAGGTACAAGTCTAAAATTGTTCGGTTATCGGGAAAATGCAAAACGCAAATTCATAGTTCAAGTCAGTCCGAGATATAATCTTAGGAGACCTCTCTACTTTTTCATGAGATGTCAATTTTTTTTTACTCTTTCTTCTCCGATTTTATTGTTTCCCACAAACCAAACAAATCCTAAAAAAACAAAGGAAGAAGCACCAAATCATCATATCTCAAAGCAAATCACAAAAAATATAACAGATATTTAGCTCAAAATCGACGATCCCATGCTACAACCAGGAAAAAAAAAAGGCAAGTTATTCAACACTGATTTTTCACGATCACAAGAAAAAGCGCCAACAATAATGTAAATTGGAATCGTAACAGGTAACGAAAAGTCAAAAGTATGGAGTCCACGAGAAACTTGAAGCTCAAAAACACAAAAATCAGAAATCGACGCCATACATTCACAGTATATTTAGATTTAGATCTAAAAGAAAACGCGATATAACATTTTAAAAAGACATCCGATTCAAGAAAAAATGAGAGAAACATAGAGTCACTTTTCGCCTGATAATTAAAGAGCCCTGGATTTTCGATTTTGCTTGCCGATTTTGAACGGGAGAACTGTAAGAACTGAAGAGAAAAAGTAGACTAATAGAGTGATACTCGTATTGGGAGAGGGAAAAAAGAAGCGGGAAAAGGGAAACCTGTTCTGAGCAGCTAGAAGCTGGAAACGCCAAAATTGAAACGTACTGGAAAGTGTTATCTGACACAGGGTGCGTAATGCGCATGTTTCTCAGGTGTCAATTGTCTATACTACCCTTGAATCCTTTTATTATTTACAATGAAGGTTTAGATACCCAAAGGATAGGCGGCGGCCCACCTAACAGATTTGAGATTTCCTGCCCCGTGCTATCTTATCATAAAAAAAAATAAAAAAATCCGATTCATCCTATGTTTTTTTTCCATGATTTTTTTTTTATTTTAATGTTTGTATCCATAATTATATTAAAATTTACAATCCTAATTTATGTATTATATTTATTATTTAAAGACATTTAATTTGATTATTTTTATTCAAATTTTTAATATTATATTTGTATTTATTTTTTTATTTTTAATAATATTTATATTAATTTGTTTAATGTTTATGAACATATTTATTTATATTTATATCAGCATATTCATTTATATATTTACTAAATTGATAAAATTACAACATTAATCTTTAAATTCCTTAGTTTTTTTACAATTTGAACTTCAAATTTCACTATTTATATAATTTAGTCTATATTTTTATCGATATTTAAAATATAAAAAATAAAGTAAATAAATTAATAAATAAATTTATTCGTGAATATAGACAAATCGATCAAATCTATATTCGTTTCGTTCTTTTATTAAATAAAAATAATTATTTTATTTTTACTCATTTATTTAACTTAATAACTATTTTATTCACAAATATTTAAAGTGTAATTTAATTAATATTATATGGTCATTTTACAAAAAGATATATATATATATATATATATTAATTAGAGTAAAAACCGAACCAACTCAGACGTGTGAGTAATCACACTAGATTTGCCCTCTTGAGGATAGCAATATCTCGCCAAAGTCGTACTTTCGACTTTCAATCGCAGGTTATTTTAATTACGGCCATTTCTCTTCCTTCTCGCTACAACCATGGCAGCTCTAATGGACGTTTCTCTTCTCCGGTCGCCGCCTTCCGTTTCCCCTTTCTCCAAACCCAATCGCCACCTTCCGCCGCGCTCGCATAAACCTTGCAAGCTCCGATGCTCCGTCGCCGAGGGGCCCACAATATCCTCTTCAAAAATCGACGCTGGAGAATCATCCGTCGCGGATTGCGTGGTCGTAGGAGGTGGTATCAGTGGACTATGCATTGCTCAAGCTCTCGCCACAAAGCACCGTGATGTCGCTTCCAATGTGATTGTGACGGAGGCCAGAGACAGAATCGGTGGCAACATCATTACCGTTGAGAGAGATGGGTATCTTTGGGAAGAAGGTCCCAACAGTTTCCAGCCGTCCGATCCTATTCTGACCATGGCGGTAGGTTTCTCTTAATCCTCATTTTGTTGAATTGCATTTACTGTAATTAAATTTTGCTGCTCAATTGTACTTCATTGCACCAGGAAGTCCAGATTTACTAATTATGCTAGTGTCCATATGAATGTGTGTTTATTGTCATAGGTGGATAGCGGATTGAAGGACGATTTAGTTTTAGGCGACCCTGATGCTCCGCGATTTGTACTATGGGATGGGAAACTAAGGCCTGTACCTGCCAAGCCAACCGACTTACCGTTTTTTGATTTGATGAGTATTGGTGGAAAACTTAGGGCTGGATTTGGTGCTATTGGCATTCGGCCTCCTCCTCCAGTTTGTTCTTTTCATTACCTTATAAGCCTTTTCATTTGTTTGGTTATACATCAGAAGTGTGGCATTCTTGTATCTGCACACTGTTATATGTTGAAGTTTCTCATTTGGTAGACTTTTGGCAAAGGTGACAGGGTCATGAAGAATCAGTGGAGGAGTTTGTGCGTCGTAATCTTGGTGCCGAGGTTTTTGAACGCTTGATCGAACCCTTTTGTTCAGGTGCTGATAATCATAGTCTTTTTTGTTTGTTTGCTTCATTTGTCTCATTTTTTAATGAACTGCTTTCATTACATTAATCACTTTTCAATTTAGTGGTTCTCAAACTTTAGAACTGATATTTGATTTTTTTTCTTCTTTTAATCAAATCATAATTGTTATACCTGAAAATGTGTTATTGCTGCAGGTGTTTATGCTGGGGATCCATCAAAGTTAAGCATGAAAGCAGCATTTGGACGAGTATGGAAGCTTGAAGAGATTGGTGGTAGCATCATTGGTGGCACTTTCAAGACAATCCAGGAGAGAAATAAGACACCTAAGCCACCCAGAGATCCGTAATTATGAACATACTGAGGCTTCTTATGTGATTATTTCATGATGTTTATTTTCTTCATGCTGAAGGGTTTATCTTACAGGCGTCTACCAAAGCCCAAGGGCCAAACGGTTGGATCTTTTAGGAAGGGACTTGCCATGCTGCCTGAGGCAATTGCTACTAGGTAGCCATGTCACCATTCTAGTTATGATTAGCCTCTATAGTGGTTCTAAAGTGTCAACGTGCTTCTATGCCCATCTTTATGTTTCAGGAGTCAGGATCCTAATTAGTTGTCTTAACTTGGCAGTTTGGGTAGCAATGTAAAATTATCGTGGAAGCTCTCCAGCATTACCAAATTGGGAAATGGAGGGTATAGCTTGGCGTTTGAAACACCAGAAGGAATGGTCTCTCTGCAGAGTAGAAGTGTTGTCATGACCATTCCATCCCATGTTGCCAGTAACTTGTTGCATCCTCTCTCGGTATAGTTCAATATCTTCCTGCTCCTTGCTTGACATCCTTTTATGAATGTGGTCAATATCTAGCGGAGAGGGTTCACCCGTTATGTTGCACTGTCTAAGATACATGTGTCTATATACTCGCATTTAGATGCATGTGTGTTTTTTAAATTTTGAATTCTGTGTGAAGTATATACGTCTCACAAATTTGATAGAGTGCACACTTGGCCTTGTTTGGACTGCTGAATTGTGCATCTTTTATGTGGCCCGCCGACACGCAAAATCATTTTAGATATTCAACTTTATGTGAGTCCAGTTTCTTTAGAAATTTTTCATGTATGCTCTTCTTGTTGATGTATCTTTAAGACTTTCCTGGTATAACCAGTAATGTGTATTCATGTCTTACAAAATTCTTTTGCAAACTAGGGTAAAATGCCAGAAGGAAATGATTGCCTAAAAGAGTTGTTGAGGCCATGTTCTAGTTCTTTTCTAATTTACTTTAGAATTTTACTATTACTTCAGTCTTTTATCCATTTTTGCATTCTCTTTGTAGGCTGCAGCTGCAGATGCACTATCACAATTTTATTACCCTCCAGTGGCGTCAGTGACAATCTCATATCCAAAAGAAGCTATTCGAAAAGACCGTTTGATCGATGGTGAACTTAAGGGGTTTGGCCAGTTGCACCCTCGCAGCCAAGGAATTGAAACTTTAGGTAACTCCTTAATTCCTGAAAGTAAGGTAGCTTAGTACTATGCTGAATGTTGTTTGCAGTAAAAGTTTGCCTTGAGAAATTTGATTGCTTAACATAAAACTTGCAGGGACTATATACAGCTCCTCACTTTTCCCCAACCGAGCTCCACCTGGCAGGGTATTGCTCTTGAACTACATTGGAGGAGCAACCAACCCTGGAATTTTGTCCAAGGTAAACATCTTTTAAGACAGAATTTGTTTTATTTTTAATGAAATTGCAGTTATGAATATGGACACATTATGGTAGATGTAGATGGTCTCATGCTCTATATGCAGAATAACAATTTCTAGTCGTAGTCCTTCTAGAGAATAAAGAACCTGTATGATCATGGACTAACTTGTTTGCCAGCAAGCGATTGATATATGACGGTCAAGATCATTGACAGCCAAGTCCAACTTATATCACAACCATGATTTGTTACGTGATCCTAAAAATAATTCTTTCCATGATTTGGAATTCATTGCTGAAATGAATTGGCTTGTTTTAGGACTGTGTAGACCATCTATATATTTTCATGATTTTGATCAAGGTCTGCTCTTCCTTTTTTATTTTGATATGTATCATTCCCCTTTTCTAATTTGTAGAGACTAGAAACATATTATTTGATGTTTCCCCCTTAATATGGCTATATTTTTATATTCTGACTGATGCTGTGTTTTCATCTTTAGACTGAAGGGGAACTTGTAGAAGCAGTTGATCGCGATTTGAGAAAAATGCTTGTAAATCCTAATGCAAAGGATCCTTTTGTTTTGGGTGTGAGAGTATGGCCAAAAGCCATTCCACAGTTCTTAGTGGGTCATTTGGACCTCCTTGATACCGCAAAAACTGCTCTCAGGGATTCCGGGTTCCATGGCCTGTTTCTTGGGGGCAACTATGTATCTGGTGTGGCATTAGGACGATGTGTGGAAGGAGCTTACGAGGTCGCAGCTGAAGTGAAGGAATTCCTGTCACAATATGCATACAATTAGAGTATTGGAATACAATTTTCCAGGCTGCAAATGTATAAATCTATTATTGGGATAGGGTTTTGTTGTTAGTTCCTTGATTACTTGAGGATTTTTTTTATTTGCATATCATGTTGCAATACCAAATAAATTATCTGATTCCAAAGACATTGTCAAGCTTATGCTTTGACCTTTTCTTGTTAGAACCAAGCAATGGGTATTAAGATAAGATGTTAGATTATTGTAATAACCAAATCCCCCCAAGAATCAAGCATGGAACATGACAAAACAGAAAATTCCATTGAGAGAGAAACATTATCATTATTAAAGAATTACAATTGCATCACAAGAGTCATAACAAACAAGCAATCCCTGTTTAATCAAATAACAAGAAAACAAAGTTAGGAAAACCCTTTTAGTTAATACGGCCTTTGATTCGCACAGTCCAGGTTAGGTCCTGTATCAACGTTAAACAACCCTGCATATCTCTGAAAGAATCCGATTCGGTCATTGACGCGTGCATCGTTGGGTATTCCACACTCCAGCGCACCGTTGATTATGTTGGTTACCAAGCCAAATCCTGCCGTCCGATTACCCGCCAAGTCGGCCGCTGTCAGGACATATTTACCGACCATGACATTGTGGCAAGACCGCTTTGGCACCTGCTCGGTCATCCAGAACCAAAGCGCAGTTTTGTATGCTATCAATGAGTTGTTGGCTACGATTTCAGGGTTCCTTAACCCATCAAAACCCAATGCCCTCCCAGCTGGTCCATAATTGTAATTCCTGAAACATGAATGATGAACCCCATTCAGTTAATGCAATAAAAAAGACAATAAAAAAGACATTAAAAAAGTAATGTAATAACTATTTACTGTATTGTTACCAGGATAGTTGAATGGGTCCCCTTCCATGGTACGATTTCCCTGGGAAGCAAGGCCATTGTGTGTTGTTAACGTCACAGTAGATACTCTGCGGATTGATTTCCTCTTTGTAGCACAAACCCCAAGCGTACGGTCCATCAGGTGCCGTGGCCCATCCGCCGGTGGTCTCGTGTGATATTTGAGCTAGAAAAGCCGCGATTTCGCGCTTCCGAGTAGCTGCATCCCCCCTCTTACCGAACTTGGGGAAGCATCTGGCGGCTTGAATGAAAGCGTCATAAGTGTAGAAGTTCCTTGCAGGGCAAGCATTATCATCCTTATGTAGAAAAAATGAATTATACAGCTCTTCACTTATCAAATTAGATATGGATGATAGTCTTCGAGCCTCGACGCCTTTCGACTGGACGGATAATATTGTAAAGCACAAGATCAATAAGAAGGGAAGAAGAGAAGAGGATTCCATATTCCTTGTCTAGTTGTGTTCTTGAAAAATGATGATGGCTGCCGATATTTATAATGAACTTGTGGCCGGAGTTACCACATAAACAAGCTATAAAGCTAGCAAGCGAGATCGATTTTTTCGACTTTATTATAACAAAACCTCGAAATCGAAAGGACAACAAAAAAAATACACGACTAATTGGTAGCCGGAGTCGGAAGGACATGGTCAAATGCATGATTCAAGCAATTGGTTTAGACTTAGTGAATGAATCAAAATGTATTTTTAAAAGTAATTTGCCTTGCTAAATGGCCAAAAATGGTTGGATTTTCTTGGCATTACTTAGTCGTTAATGATCGGAGTGTATATTATTATTATTATTATAAAGTGGCCAATCAACCGCGGCCGGCTTTGGAGTTCCTGTCTCGAATTTAGTAGAGAAAAGAACCAACACTGAGTAGTAAACAACACAAGAAAACAACAATAATATACATATAAAAGAATAATCGGCTCGATGTCATCAAACTCGTCTTATGGATCACATGTATGTAATAAGTACAAATATATTAATAATATCTAGGGTAAAGAATTAAAGCTCTTTGTTGATATCTTTTAAATCGAATTTTGTTTTTATATAATATTTGGTTTGAAAAATCTTAAATAAATAGAGTCTAACACGTCAAGATTACCAAAACATAAATAAATTTAAACAAACATAAATAAACATATTACTAAAACGTTCACGAATATAAATAAACGAACGGACACTTTATTTGTGCTCGCTCATTTAATAACATCTCGTTCATGTTCGTTCGTTTAATAAAAAACGAACTTTCCATCGAACAGTTCAACCGTTCGATTCGTTTATAACCCTAATTGCATAGATCGGATTAATTTCGGATTAAATCAAATTGAGTTTAGTTATTTTATTTTATTTTATAATTATTTTAGATTCAAATCATAATCATGTTTAAATTAAGTGAATCTGAATTTTTTTTTAATCAAATCAGTTGAACTGAGTTTGATTTCAAATTAATCGATTGTCTGATAAAAATAATGGGCTAAAACTTTATGGGCTTTCCAAAGCTCAGTATCATATAGAATATAATAATTATGGCAGCTGGGCGGGCCCATGGAATAAGCTTAATGGTCCACACACACGATCTTTGTCTTCCCGATCCCCCCAAACATGGAGATGTAAACGCCGTCAGATGAACTAGGGGCCTTGATCTACATCTACGATCGCCGTTCAAAATTCAAATCTCCTTATCAGAAGTCGACCGTTGGGCTCTCTCGCTCAAGCGAAGCGTGAACTTCGATAGAAACGTTAAAAATACACAGAATGTTAGAAGAGAAAGTTTCCTCTTAGAACTTGCAGTTCCAGAACACATCCTATCTATGGATTTGAGTTGCTAAAATTGTTTAATTTATTTTAATTCTATTAAAACCCCGCGGAAATTCTGTTGTTGTTTTTGATCGAGAAACGCTGAAAAGTTTTATGGCTATGAGGATCACGAGACGCCATGGTTGGCAGCGGCCTTTCCATCCTTTACAGGTAAATGTAACACTTTCTTAAATCCTTTTTTGATGAATTTGTTGGGATGAAACTTCGAAAGAATCGAAATTCTGGGATTTTTTTGCAGATGGTGGGAATGGCGATATATAGTTTTCTTGTTGCGGCCTTTTATACATTTTTAGGCTTTCTTCTCGGAAACAGAGTCGCTGAGATCACTGTCACAACTCTCTTTTCCTTCGTGGTAATCTTCACAATCAATTATTTTGAACTTTTATTTTCAATACCCCAAGACCCGATGGGAATGAGCTGTTGACTTGATTTTTTTGGAAAATTCTAGGCACTCTCGGTCATGTTCCTGTTTATTAGGTGTACTGCTATTGACCCTACTGATAAAACCAGCTCCAGGAAGAAGAAAAGAGGCAAATCTAAAGGGGTTTTGAAACTAAATTATGGGTTCATATTGACCCAGATTGTTGTACGGTTTTTTAGGAGGTTGGAGAAGAAGATTCTTAGGACTTTTATAAGGAGGAAGTATCTGGATCCTCTGAAAACCAATGTACTAATGGAACCATTGCTACCATTTCCCCTTGTCACCAAGGATGATGCAATTTCTCCTGACCTTAAAGAGGATGAGATCTCCTACTGTTCCCTCTGTGATTTTGAGGTTTGCCTTGTGTGATGTAATTCCATCTTTTTTAATGTTTCTGTGCTTTACATCTTTCTGTGCTTGATCTTAGGTGAAAAAACATAGCAAGCATTGTAGGACTTGCAACCGGTGTGTCGAAGGCTTTGATCATCATTGCAGGGTAAGGACCTATTTTCACCTTCGAATTTTGTTCCTTTTCTCAGTTTCATGTATTTGAGAAGCAGTTTATGTGTTTGCTGATATAGATTTGCTCGTTTTATTATTATCTGTCAGTGGTTGAACAACTGTGTAGGGAAAAAAAATTATACAACATTCATTCTTCTAATGATCTTTGTCTTGTTGATGGTAAGTGGTTAAAATGCTCCTAATTTTCCTCCAAAATGTATAAAATTCGAAGTTCAATTCTATTTACCTTGACTATCATATCAAATACTGTTACAGCTAGTCCTAGAAGGAGGAACTGCCATTGCCATATTTGTCAGGTGCCTTGCAGATAAGAAGGGAATCGAGCAGGAGCTGAAAAAGAGACTGTATATAGAGTTTCCTAGAGAAGTTCTTGCCACAATAACAGTAACTATAGTCATCTCTTGCTTACTTTGAAGACAAATATCTCAAATTCTTATGTGTATTTGCTTTTAACTCTTGGAAATTATTACAGATATTGTTGGCCTTGTTTACTGCTTATGGTTCAGCAGCAATGGGACAACTTTTCTTCTTTCATGTTGTTCTTATAAGAAAGGTAAGAAAATTAGATTCCTTCTTATCTGTCACTTCATTCTTCCAATAGCATCACTGTAATTTTATTATGGACATGAAGCAAGGCTCTTTTCATTGGCCAGTTTACGAGTCATATTCATTCGATATTCGGTCATTTTTGTAGGGTAGCCATTTGTAATCATAACAATTCTGAGAATTGTCACATGGAAACTTTTGGCATGCCTTTTTCATCTGTCAATTTCCATCCCTTCGAAGAAAATTTCTATATGTTTCCTTTTGTAGAGGATTCAAGTTGACACTATGTGATTGTTTTTACAGGGAATGAGAACATATGATTATATACTGGCAATGAAAGAGGAGAACCAATTTAAATTAGATCCATTTGACGACTCGGATGTCTCTTCGGATGATAGTTCAGATTTTGATTCACCTGAAAAGCCATCATTTATATCAAGGTTTATATGCAGAGGACATGGAACTCAGGTACATAAAAACAAGACATTTTCATCTTGGAAGTTTATCTAAAAGAGTTTGACCGGGCCTGGGCCTGTCTTACTTGTCTGTTTGATTTCAGAACTCGTCGAGATTGTCCATAAGAATTGATGGAGATCCTGAAGCTTCCACCTTAACCAGCAAGAAACAAGGGTTCCATGTAAGCATTGACCCATGGAAACTGATAAGTCTTAGTAGGGACAAAGCTGTGCTAGCAGCAGAAAAGGCTAGAGAAAGGCTGAGGATGCAAAAGCCAGAGGTGGAACTTGATCCATTGAAGCCATTACCAGTGGAGACAAAACGTGGCCCACTCATGAACCCTGAAATAAACATGGCCAATTCAGGAACAACTCCTCTCATTTCCAAAGCCAAACTACCAGGTTCACCAGTAAGGTTTACTAGTCCAAGGCGTCGGTTTTCAGGATCTCCTACAATGTTCTCCAGCGTTATGCCATCACCAAAACAAAAGTATCGGAGCAGTTTCGATCTGAAACTAACCGAGGTTTCCAGGGAGCTCGAAACATACATTTCAAGGCAGGTTTTATGTTCTGTTATAAAGAAAGATGGCAGTGAGGCATCTCCCAGATAAAAAAAAAGACTCCTTTCGATTTCAAGGTTCTCAGCCTCTGAGAAAAAAAATATTCATTGTTGTTGTGTGCATTCTTGATGAAACATCTCATACTCTGATTTATCTTTTATTTCAAATATTTTATGGACTTTCCAATTCAATTATCTTCAGATTAATGAAATACAGCTACAGTTTTCATAAACAAAAAGGTCTGTCATGTCAATTTCGTAGTATTCTCAATTCTGAACTTTCTCCACATCATTCCAGAGCAAAGAAAGTGCCATTCCCTTTCATGCAAAAGATGCAAGTTTCCAGGAAACTGGCTCGGCTAGACCACAATAACACACAATAAAGGCAACGTAATTATTTCTCTTTTCATTGAGGTTTTCGAACAACTTGTTCTTCAGTACCATACCAAAATTCATATAAACAAGCCAAAGAAAGAGAGGGAAATGCATTTGAAACATATGCTTCATTTTTTTCTAATAAATCACTCAATTATTTGTTACTGCAAACAAGCTTACAAGAAAATGTCTCTCAAGCTACTCCAGTCAACTTCGTATGTCGGCAATCGTTTCCTTGCTGATGTGACAATGGGCTGTTGTGTTGAGAAATGGCAAGAATCAAAATTCAAAACTGAAGAGAATTCAAAATTCCAAACCAATAACTTCTGGTTTGATTACCTGAACTATGCAAATGGTTTGATAGATGGTAACAATCTGAATAATGCTTGGGGTAAATGCTTTCCTTTAGAGGTTCACAAGTTTCTGGGGAAACCAAGGCAGAGTACCCTTGAACGTTCGAGCAGTTCCATGGAGAGTCTGAGGTTACATTGAGAGTAATACTCGATAAGCAAAGATTACGAAAACTGTCCCCTTCTATGCCGTTGAGGAGGCCAGCAACTTTTATGTTATCTCCTCTGACATCTTTAACAGTGATCCTTTCTATTAAAGGGAGAGCATTTGGGTCGTAAAACTCATCTGGATGCTCAGAAAAATTACTATTGAACCTTATGACTGTGTCTACATCAGCCAATGTAACATCTGATATATAGATATTTCTCACATAACCACCCCTTCCAGGAGCAGTCTTTATTATGATAGCCGTGCTTGTATTGAAAAAATAAAGGTTTTCTGCATGAACTTCAGAAACACCACCGGACATCTCACTCCCAATTGCAATCCCGGAGCCGTTTCGATTGTGGCCAGTGAGTCGGTGGATGATAATATTTGTGCTGGGGCGAGCAAATTCAATGCCGTACTCATCCCATCCACTTTTGATGGAAATCAGATCATCCCCGGTGCTAATATAACAGTCTTCAATACACACATCATTAGAAGAATCTGTATGTATTCAATCATATTAGTAGAATGCTAGGAACGGAATTCAAACAGAATGCCCAGGTTAGCATAAAGAATTCACCTGGATCAATCCCGTCCGTGTTTGGTGAATCCAGAGGAGCCAGAATTGTGACATTCTGGACTGTGACATGGCTGTGCATTGAGAAAATAGAAGTCACAACTTCATTGCAAGATTTGAAGAGCATGCTTATATTAATGAGGACCACTAACCTGCAGTATACTGGATGGATGGTCCAAAATGGAGAATTCAAGAAATTCAAGTTTGAGATTACAACCCCAGTAGAGCTCATCAACTCAACCAGATAGGGCCGAGTATAGTTCAGAGTTTTACTTTGAAACCAGTTCCACCAAACACTGCCTTGGCCATCGATAGTTCCGTTATCACCTGCATGGAGAAGCACTGGCATCAAGAAAAGAAATAAAATGCTAAAGATGATTTTCCATCGGATGCTACTTAACCTGTTATGATCACATCGGTCAAATTGCAACCATATATGAGGCTTCGATGTCTTGCTCCAGGTAATTCCCTACCTCTGCCATAGGAAGGCAGAGGATCAACAACAGGCCAATCATCAGGATTCTGAAACAACAAAGATGATTTTATATCACATTGCAACAACAACAGGTTAATCTGGAATACTACCAAATTTCTAGCCAGAATGGATCGCAGGAAGACCATGTGACTATGTTGCAATGTTCTTTCAACATATAACGGTTAATGTTGTTTTGAAGTCAGCTAAAGACTTACCTTTGATCCAAGAATTACTGCATCCTTATCTAACCAAAAAGTCAGGTGACTGATGAGATCAAAGCTTCCTGTCAACCACCGGCCAGCTGGGACAAAAAGCTTGGCCCCACCTTTGTCAGTGAACGAATTGAGGTAGAAGATGGCATTCTGGAAGGCTTTCGTATTGAGAGTGACACCATCTCCAACAGCCCCAAATTCGGTAATAGAGACACTGTGAGGCCGAATCTCCCAGGGGTCTGTCTGTTTGCAATGTGAGCTGCCCTTGACAGACCATGTAATATGACTCAGAAATGTAACTGCCAAAAGTACATTCACCATCTGAAAAGAAATGGTTTTAGACATTAACATGAATGATTAAATCATAGTTCAAGTGGCTTGCCTTTCTTGACCATGATTTGACAATCTATTAACCAAGTAATTTAGATAAGTATGGCCATTAGACAAACACAGAGATTAAATAACAGAAAATGAAAGCCAGATTAACAACCATATGAATCAAGCAAGCCAGAAAATAGCATAGTTATCAGAATCCGACTGCACCAGATAAGTCATGGAAAATAAGTTATTCACAGATTGATGAACAAAAGAAGGCGTGCAAAGAGAGCCAGGAGCTAATCTATAATGGAAGAAGGAAATGCATTCACTCAAAATCACTACCAGTTTCCTACACTCACAAAAGGCACAATGAAGATCTATTTGCTCATTTAGATCCTAACAATGTCCAAAAACTTAGTGTTGTAGCAGAGAAAAACCCCCCCACAAATTTAGACCATTCCAGGGGAAAGAAGTAAAAACTTAAAACATGGAAGCAGAAAGTCAAAAACAAAAGCAATGATCGAATAACTCACATTGAAAGATCTCTCCATATGAAATTATGTATGAGATCTGCAACTTTCCCTTTCAGCCCAAGCACCTACGCAGAAAGCTTGTGATGCTTTCTTCTTCTGATCAAGAATAACTGAATAAGATCCCTTTTCCCTAACCAGCTAGTAATCAAGTGTGTTCGAGAGAGACAGGGTTTGGGTGATTAGATGGATCACTGAAAGAACCACCACCACCCAAATAAACATCATTGAAAGTGACCGACGCTGCCCACCAAAAATTAAGCAGTAGGTCCCCTTACGTACACACAGCTGATGAAGGGAGAATTGAAGAATTACCCAGAAAAGTCAGAGCTTTGAGGAAGCTGAAAACAGGAACATAAACGATGATACAGATGTTCTGATGGTGGTTCTGTTTCTGGTTTCTATTTTGAAAGCTGATTCGAGTGAGTTTTGTTTGGTGAGAGAGTTTCATGGAGATTGAAAATCATAATTTTTCTCTCCTATCTCATTTCATGTGATCTCACGCTTTCAGTTAAGATCTTAAAATTCATGGAAAAGGGTACAACCCAGCCCTCACCATAATCATCACGAATTATAAAAAGCTGTGTACTTTCTGTTTCTTGATCGGTAGCTTGTTAAATACATGATCTGGTAAACGGAGGGCGATACATATTATGCAGAAAACAAGCAAAAGTTTTGATTTTGGGAAGGGATATTATATTAGTTCCTGTCATTGCCAATGGCAATAAATACAATTTACAAAGATCTATGGTGTCGTTTGCTTTATCCAAATTGGGCTTTATGTAACGGGCAGAACAAGGCACTTGGAACCACACTAATCCTCTAGTTAAAGAGGAACATATGTCACAGGTAGATTGACTGGAATAGGCTTGACCAGTCAAAGAGGAACCAACCAGTAGCAGTGGACTCGATGATAGTGAACTCACTGCCTCAACCTTTGGAACTTGGAACTCAGGGTTTCAGCGTTTTGACCCGTAAAAGAGAAACCTCAAAGAAGGGAATAAGTCCCATTGTAAACATGGGGAAGATTTTTTTATTTAACCACAATTTTTGTTCATAATTTTAAGATTTAAATATTTAATAATAATTAGAAGATCTAATATTTTATTCTGTTAGACTAACGTAATAAAAAAATTTCGGTAAATGTGAGTGTAACATTCAAGCCTTCGCATGTCACAACCGTTTCCTTAAATGTAACAAAATCTTTCTTAGACTTGCATTAAGTATCATGAAAGAATTTTAATATATAAATTGTGTAATTCAAACTTATTAATTTTAAGGTATAAAATGTTAGTTTAATGTTTATAAGTTTAGATTATTATGATTAAAATTATGTTTTAAGATTTATATATTAAAGTTTTAAATTTAAAAAATTAGATTTTAAATTATAAGAAATATTATTATATGTTTAATAACTCACAAACTTTTTGAGTTGAGTATCAAATAATCTAACTCGACTCGCTAAAAATTTGAATCTTAGTTTAAACTCGAGCTTAATCGAGTTGAATTTTAACAGAATTTTGATCGAATTAAACTCAAATAACTCACGATCTATCCGTCAAATACTCTCTACACCAAAAATTCTCAGCTATAAAGGTGACAATGATGTTGAACTTTAGTTACTATTAGGTAGGTAGCTGTTTATTTGAAGCTTAAATGAGGGGGAAGAAATAATTAATAGAAAGGCAAAAAGACGAATTACATTTACATTCCTGGGACTCCGTAGCGGGAGAACATCTCTTAGATTGGTTCTGGTGGGACTACTTTCAAACTCCGAATCCATTCACAGAAGCTGGGATCATCAAAATGAATAAAACTGCTTTTCAGTCGTGTTCGTTGTTCTGTCGTAAGGGTTCGGAGTTGTGGAAATCTTGCCTCCTGCACAAGTATCACGCCATAGTTACTTGCTTGTTTTCTGAATACATTAACTTCTTCAGAAAAATACAGGACCTATTAAGACAGAAAAAGGTTTTCCCTTTATCATTTTCTTTCTTTCCCTTACCTGCTCGTAAGGAGGATCCTTGTGTGCTGGTATTAACCGAGAAACAAAATATCGAGCCTGAGAGCTCCCCTCCTGCAACAATGCCAGATCATTAGGTTCTTTTTTCTGTAATGGTTAAGTAGAAGAAACCCCACGACAATGCACATTTAATAAAAGGTGGGGGAAATCAAGAGAAATAAAAACCTTGAAAGCAAGGATCCGAGGAGCTGGGAATCGTAACTCTGTAAGCTCTTCAGCCAATGTTCTACAAGCTGCCAGAGCTGCAGCACTTCTTGCTTCATCAGCTGCAAGTTCAGCACCCTGAGCCAGCAGTTGAGAGGAAGATGTTCAATATTGTTCAAGAAAAAAATAAACAGATGTAGTTTCTAAATACAATTCCAAGTATTCCACCAGTCTCTCACAACATACCATGCCAACACATAGTAGAACAGTGAAAAATGGAAATACAGATATCCAGGGTCAGATTGTCACAGGGTATGTATCAATATAATTTACAAAGTCAATATGATACAAACATGTTAAACGAATGAAGTAGCTACTTTCTGCGTTCAGCAAGTCACGAATAGCTTCACACAAGAAATGCCTTTTTTTTTCAAGTTCCCCCTGCATCAGGCCAGCATCGGTTTTCAACTGTGGCTTGATATTACAGAGAGAAATACAACTATGAACAATAACCAGGCATGACTCATGTTCATGTGTGGCATAGGAAGAAATGCCCTAAGGTCTTCGCTAGGAACTAGCTTTCAAACTACATAAATTCTTGGATCTCGTATTCAGGCACACTATGAAAAAGGACCATATAGCACAAACATGCGTGCCAGACTCTCCTTCAAAAAAATGTGTGCAAGACTCAACTATAGAAGATATACAGGCCAAAGCTAAAAGATGGTTTAATTTACATACCAACCAAATGAAGACATCTGTACCATGGTCTAGAACAACCGCTGTATCAGACTGCATGACAAGATCATAAGCTGGTAATTCTTCAAAAGTGCCTCCTTCCCGATGCATCAGACAGCGAGGGGCAACCATGCGGAGTGAAAGATCAAAGGATGCATTCAAAAACAAGTTCCGTAGGATAGATCTCTCATCCTCATGACCAACTATATTTCCCAACAATGGTCCCCGCCTAAGATGGAATAGAAGCTCTGGTAGTAGAGAGATTTCCTTTGGGAACCGATGAAGCTTTGATTTTGGCACTTGAGAGCTAAATTTTAGAGCAATGTCTTTAATTCTTTCATCTATTGTTGTACGCATATCAATTGCATCATGATAACTTTTTGCTCTCAAGAGAGTCCTCTTGGCAATTAGGACAGCAGCCACCTCATCTTCAACACTTTGAAGATATTCTGGAACACTATCAACAGTTGGCAATCTGACAGTAATCACTCTAGTTATATCAGCTTGATAAACATTTGAGTATTGAATGACAAACTGGAAAAAAACGAAATCACTCTTGATGTCTTGCTTATTCTCCATCGATATCGAGAAGCATTGCGTTTCTTCAACAGTCAGCATTTGAATACAAAGAGAAATATCATTCTTAAAGGTTTCATGGGTATCTAAATGAGCCTCTTCACCAGGACCCACAACTTGAGTGATAAGAATATCATCAGAACAGCGTATCTCCAACAAACCATGGGAACCAGCAGTCCTGGCAGATGCCCTTTGTAAGTTTATACCAAAGGCTTCACCGAAATCATCATGAAGAACAAAAGCACCCCCTGAAGCTTTTGCAAGAGGCTGCAGCAGAGGAACCCTTACAGGGCAAGTTCCAGCACAAAGAATGTCAACCACTGTGTTTTGTTGATGAGCCTCATGACCAAGATGCTCCATCCATTTTAATGCACTCTTTTCCTTATGAGGATAATTAGGATGCGTATAAGAATGAGGGACAGATCCAGGGCCGTAAGTATTTGGTCCACCAGCACACACAATGATTCGGCTGTTAACACCTGGCCTTTTAACCACACCTCGAGAAAAATCAGCAGATGGTCCTTGAATAATAGCCAGAGCAACCTGAACCGCCGTACCCAAGCACCTATCTCTTGATGCTTCTGGAACATTCAACTTGTATGGCCTCAATGACGAGAATATCAGGTGTGCCACCTCTTTTGAAGCATGCATTGGAGACAAGTATATACCTGTTCCGTAAATCAATGCTTTCAAGGTCTCCTGATTCGGTGAAGTGCCACCTGGAATCACATCAGCTGAAGCAACGGATTCCTCTGAAAAGTCATAGACTGATACTGTGCGACCATACAAAATGATTCCAATTCTTGTTGTTGGTGGCAGTGAATCAACAAAAGCATGCAGGGAGCTCTGTAAATGCTGAAGGTGTGGCTCATCTAAACATTCATCGATGACGAGAACAACCGGTGCAGAAGATCTCGAATCAGTAACTGGAACAAAACTTGGTATCTTATTGCTTGTTTGAATGAAATCAACCAAAGGTGATGACAACTCAGGAAAATTACGAAGCTCTTCCTTGCTCAATGCTATGTATTCACCTTCACTTCCATTTAGATTCCCGCAGATTACACACTGCCATTGGCCTGAGCCAATTAGTATGTTGGAATATAGATTCGAATAAGCTCCACAATCATGGCATCGATGAGGATCCCGTTGTATCACTTGGGGACCTGGTGAAGCCTCCCTCCCAGGAGAAACCAATACTCCAAAACCTAAACTAGGTACATTTGCTTGTTTCTTGTGTTTCAACACCTGATACACAAAATAAATGTAACTGGACAAATCAATTATAAACGAAATAGTGCATATATGATATAACTGCAAAGATAAATAGATTGTAAATAATATGAACATAATCATAAAATCTGAAATAGAAATTCAAAACTTTGATAGCAAAATCTTAGAAAAGAGATGGTAAAACAATAAAAATACTTCAGCTTCTCATTTCATCCCTCAAAGAATAAGACAAACCTTATGAGCTGAGAACAAAACGCATGGTGACTTTCCATCAGGCACAGGTTCTTCTATAGCACTGGGAAGTTCCTGTTGCAGCTCCATTGACCCATTCGAAAAATATGGTGGTGAAGATGTGGGCAGAGATGAGCCTGATGAAAGAGCAACTGGTTGAGGAGTTGTAGGAGAGGTTCGGAAAGGCACAGCAGCAGGCCTGACCGGTGATGTGAATACAGGGGGGCCAGGGGGAGTACTCAGATGGGAAACAGAGCTTCCTGTTTTGACCCCATTTGCCGGTGATAGCATAGTGGGATATTTTATTGAGGAGGAAGGGATCTGATCTTGTTGTAAATTAGGCGGAGGAAATCTAGATGCTACAGGGGAGATTGTGGGAGGACCAGGAGCAATTACACTTTTATCAGGTTTAGACGAAAGAGAATCCATCACTGCAATTGAAAATTTCCCTTAATTGTTTACAATGCCAATCAAATTCCACCTATTGGAAAGAACCAAACGTAGATGATTAAAACGTTAGCCAATAATTTCAGCGCAATGTTCACCAGCAAAAGCCAAAAGAAAATCTTAAAATCCCATAAACAAACAAAGAACAAGATTGGATTTTGAAGGAACCCCATTCAACTTTTTCACAGTAAATGCAATAATCGGATCAAGATTCAAGAATTCCCCCAAAACTCACCACAATTCACCTCACATGATAAAAGAAGAGAATCAGATCACTTGGTTCTCTATCTTCACCTCGATTCAAGCTTTGACACAATCCCTTCTTCCAAATTCCAGACTAAAATCCAAAATTTAAAACGGAAAGATCAAATCCAGGGCTCTTTATAATACAACAGAAAAATTAAACGAAATTTCGTACCTGATAATGAGACGGAACAAGAAAGAAAGGAGTCTTTTTATTTGAATTATCAAGGACTTGGAACCCCAACAAATCAATGGACACTTCTTAATATAACTCTCTCTTTCTTCTCCGTCTATGTGTTGGGTTTTCGGCGCTTAATCGAAAGGAGAACCAGAAACAGAGCCCATGGCCATTGCCATTGATCTTTCCATGTTAGATTTCCATTGCTATTTGTTTTGAACCAACAGCAATGCTTCATTTTGCCCTGCTGGCTTGATCGCTTCTTTTGATTGGTCCACCGCTCTTGACATCAGAGAGTATGACGTGTTCTCAATTAAAACGATGCCGTCTCCTTTTTCCTACGTGTTTGACCCCTGGACCTTTTTATTTCCCTAGATGGATATTCTCATAAGTCATAATCTAATGGGACGGCGGCGTTTAACTGTTTTTGGGAGATAAAACGATGACGTATCGCTTTCGTTTTTTTTTAAGGATGAGTAAAACTCAACTTAAAATTTCATAAATTTGACTCGACTCGAAAAAAATTCAAATAAAGTTTGAGTTATAAAATAAAAATTTGAATAACTCAAATAACTTAAAATTTTTAGTAATTAAAGAATTATTTTTTAAGTTTGAGATGAATCTCTCAATTTTTTATGATATATATATACATTGATATATAAAAATATAAAAAAAATATTGCTATATGTGAAAAAAATCTATATATGATTAGAGAAAGTTGTTTAAATTAGAATCAAATCATACTATAACATGATAAATAATTACAATTAAATATTTATAGAAACTCGAAAACTCGACTCGATTCGACTTGAATTTTTTAAACTCGAATCGAATCGAAAAAAATTCAAATAAAGTTTAAGTTATAAAATATGACTCGTCAACTTGAATAACTCAAAAAAATTTTACTCGACTCGATCGAATACTCACCCCTACTTACTTCTAGATTAGCCATTATCTTACCATTTCCGGTCCCACTCTCGCAATGGATACTATACAAATACAGTAACAAGAATATTAATTAAGATAGACTACATTGGTGGTCCTTTGTATTTTTATACTGTTTAATTTTGATTATCATTAGTGAAAAATTATATTTTGATTATTTATATTATCGATTTTTTATTTTGATTCCATCTTTTATTAGTTCGATGACGTAACATGTTGATAAAAAAATTAATTTTAAATGTGACAATTTTAAAAGTTTATAGGAGGATGACGACAACTTTGGGCATATAAGGAAACTCACCCAAAAAATTTGGCATATAAGGGGTATAGAATAAATTTTAAGAGAATATAACAAAATCTACCATAATAGAGAAAACGTCATGTGCTATTGGCGTTCTCTATTTTTTTAATATTTTTTTTATTTGAAAAGTTAACTTATTGGCTGAAAAATAGATAAAAAATATTAAAAAATGTTAAACGCTAAAAAGCACATTCTTTCTTATTGTATCGTGGATTTTACTTCTAAAATTTATTCTATACCCTTTTATATGTCAAATTTTTAGGGTGAATTTCCTTATTCACCAAATTTTGCAGGAGGATGACACTTGAAATTAACCATTGTTGTTTGATATTTAAAATTTAAGGATCGTATTTAAATGACTAAATCGTAACTATTTTACAATTTATGACCTAATTAAAAACCTACGAAAACAATATGGACCATCAGTGTAGTTATCCCAATAATTAAAAACCAAAAAAGGAATTGAGTTCTTACTGTTTTGGAGCTGTGTCGACTTTCGAGTTCTTAAAATCATGTCCATTTTCTCGACAAAACCCTAATTCCCTTTGATTCTTCTATCAGTCGCTCTCAATCCCCGCCGATGCAGCACGAAGACCCCAGAAACGGTGAGTCGGCTCACCGCAGCTCCAAAAAACCTAAACTTTCCTCCAAGTTTATTACGGAGTCGGATATCCGTGACGAGTTCTCTCACCACCACCCACGTGTCGCTCGCATCAACAACGGGAGTTTTGGTAGCTGTCCCGGCTCGGTTCTTACTGCCCAACGCCATTTGCAGATGCAGTACCTCCGTCAACCTGATGACTTTTACTTCAATACCCTCCGTGACGGAATAACGGCGTCGAGGAAAATCATAAAGGACCTCATAAACGCCGACCACGTCGACGAGGTCTCCCTCGTCGATAACGCCACAACTGCCGCAGCCATCGTCCTCCAACGGATCGGCCGTAGTTTTGCCGAAGGGAAGTTCCAGAAAAATGACACGGTTTTAATGCTCCACTGTGCGTTTCAGGCGGTTAAAAAATCAATCCAAGCGTATGTCACGCGCGCCGGTGGCTCAGTTATCGAGGTACGGTTACCATTCCCGGTAAATTCAGAGGAAGAAATCATTTCCGAATTTAAAAAATCAATCGAGGAAGGAAAATCCAACGGTAGAAAGATAAGATTAGCGATTATCGATCATATTACATCAATGCCATCAGTTGTTATTCCGGTAAAAGAATTAGTTAGGATTTGTAGGGAAGAAGGAATAGAGCAGGTTTTCGTAGATGCGGCACACGCAATTGGGAGTGTGAAAGTAGATGTCAAAGAAGTTGGAGCTGATTTTTATGTTAGCAATTTACATAAATGGTTCTTCTGCCCGCCTTCTGTAGCATTTCTGTATTGTAAAAAATCAGCTTCATCATCTGATTTGCATCACCCTGTTGTTTCACATGAGTATGGAAATGGATTGCCTATCGAAAGCGCCTGGATCGGGACCAGGGATTATAGTTCTCAGTTAGTAGTTCCTGCAGTTTTAGAGTTTGTTAACAGGTTTGAAGGGGGGATTGATGGGATAATGAAGAGGAACCATGATGAAGTGGTGAAGATGGGGAAGATGTTGGCAGAGTCTTGGGGGACGAATTTAGGGTCTCCTCCAGAGATGTCTCCTGCGATGATTATGGTTGGTTTGCCTTCGAGGTTGTGTCTTAATAGCGAGGAGGATGCTGTGACATTGAGGTCGCATTTGCGGGATCGTTATGAGGTCGAAGTTCCAATCTTTCATCAGGTTTCCAAGGACGGGGAAGAGAGAGTTAGAGATAAGGATGGGTTTATTACAGGATATGTGAGAATTTCTCATCAGGTTTATAATAAATTGGAGGATTATGAGAAATTAAGGGGTGCTATTAATCAGTTAGTTGATGATGGGAAAACGTGCAAAATGCTTTATACGGAATGAAGAGGTAGTTTCTTTGACATTATTGCATGTTGGATTGGTTTGTGCAGTGATTTTTGCTAAGAAATATTTACTTTTCTGCTTAAAGATGATTGCCATTACTCTTCATCTTTAATGAAAACATATATAATTCTGAAAGTTAAGACCATGTTAGTATTTCATGTTATTATTATCTGTGTTCCTGTAGGAAGAGAGTCCTATGTTCTAATTCTTAGTTTCTTACTAGTGAGAAAAAAAATATTTCTTCAAATGTCCCATTATGGTTCTTGTGCTTGCCATTGTTAATGAAATGTTTTATTAACTTGCATAATCCGTTAGAATCCTTTGCCTGCAAACTTTTTATACTAATGGAAGAATGGAATTGAATTAATATTAGTTACCAGAGAATGTATACATTAAGATGAATGACATTTCTAAAAACTTAGTAATCTACTGCTCATACTGATGCATTACTAGTTCAGACTTCAGGGAACCAATATTCATTAGAGGTGGAAAGGAGGGGGGCAGAAGGACTTTGGGACAGTTGATTTTCACGCTAGATGTAACTAATGTGCTTTTCAGTTCGTATGAAACTTATTCTAATCCAGTACCAAAGTATTATTTACCTTAATTTCTTCTTTTTACGCTTGTCAGGTGGTTATATAGGTCGGAGCAGCATTCCATGGAATAACATCTGTGTTTTGCCATCTTTCTGAATCTTGCGGCATCACACAGTTCTTAAAGAACTAAACAAAAAAGTGCAAGGAGCGGCCCAGAATAAATCTATGTGCTTCTTGGAACTGCAAAAGCTTTTTCAGAAAACCTCCGACCAACGTAGTCTGACATGTGTCTGGGGCTTTGTTCTATCAATCCCTGTAGTTGAACAATAAATCAATGAAATCCAGCATTTTTAGCAGTTAACCTGCTTTCAGCTGAATTTTGTTTTCATTATTCGTAATCAGCATATTCTTTGTCTGATCTGAATCTTATAAATCAAGCATCTTTAGCATTTATCAAGACATGTTCGTATGTTATCCCCCAAAGACCTAGAAACGGAGAATCCTGCTGCCTGAGGGGATGCAATGGAGTCTCTTGGAACATATTATTTTCTTTAAGCTGTTGACCAAGGAGGTAAGGTTTTGCATATCTTCACTTTTAGAAGAGACATAGTCATTAATTTCGTATTGAAAAAGAGAGATTTTAGATATATAAACAGTGGTACTATACATTCTATTAGATATTTTTTTAGGAAGAGAACAATGATTCCGTGATAAGTGGAATTAGAGCGACCTTTAAATTATTTGATTTTACGTTGAGTGTCCGTGAATATGGTAAGACAGATTGAACAAACGTAGTGACTTATAAAGAACATAGTTGACTTATAATAAAAGCGTCATGAAGTTAAATGAAGAGAATGTTATACTTGAACAGAGTTGAAGTTATAATCTCACATCGAAAAAAAAAAATGGAAAAGCTTGTAATGATCTGGTTTTGAATCATAATTGTGGAGATGTTGATCTTATATCAACTTGGCTCGAGGCTTTTAAAGTCCTCTCCGGCTTTGTCGAAGCTTTTAATGACAGGCAAGGGTCTCTACTACTGAATCATTTATCTGTTGGGTCTCAAAAGCAATCATTCTTTATTGTTAACCTCAACTGCCACACTTCTTATGAAGCAAAGACCTCTCATGCAGGAATTGGAATGGCTCTGTTATAGATAGTTCAAATTTATTGGTCTCTGTTGGATCAGCCGAAACTGCAGAAGCCATGGCTGTAATGTTTGTAACTTAGAAGATCAATCCCAAATCGAGCAACTAAAGAGCCGTTTGTGTGATGGTTTGAATGTACAACTAAAGAAAGACTTTTTACAGAGCAAACTAAAATCTCAACCTACATTTCATATTACTACTTCAAAGCCAAAGATAAAGCATTTTTACAATTTTCATCTAGATTGTAGAGAACATGGATTCTAGTTTCCTATTCACACTACATAACTACGATAATCTAATAATGAACAAAATGAAGACTGAAGATGAGAGCATCAAGCATTCATCCTCCATGCCCTTGCCAAAAAGATTTGCCACGATCAGATTGCAACACAACGCCGATGCATGTAGTGTAGCGATCTAAAAAAAATCATTAAGTATCGCTAGAATTTTTTTCAGGGTTGGAAAACATTTTAATAGATAGTACTTGGGTCTTTTTTGGCTTACATACGAAGGAAAAAAAATATTATCACATTGATTAATATTTATTATTAAATAATTAAATAATAAAATTTTAAAATTTTAGAGATCTAATAATAAATTTTTAAAAATTTTAAGTCCAAAGGAATGTTCATTTCCTTAATAGGTTTTATTCTTAATCTCATATTCATCTTAAAAAGTAATTTTTAAAAAAATTACTACTGCATCGGAATTCAATTAAAAAAGTTATGAAATAATGATCAGAATGTAAAAATTCAAAATTAAAATTTGTTTTTTCAAATATTTGAACTTTTAAAATTCAAAACCAACTCAAACTCGAATAACTTGAAATTTGAAAAAAAAATAATTTTTTCAAGTCGATTCGAATTTTGTCCACCTCTGCTCTCTTGTAATTCAGAATCCGGCCACCGTACGGGCGAGAATTAGGCCACATGGCTTCTCTACCATCATCGGTGACCAAGACGATGTTGAAGTGACTCGGACCGACTTACAAAGCAGAGAGAAAAAAAAAGAACTTAAACCCAGAAAGCTTAGAGGCCAAGATCCGGACGACAACCTTCTATTCGGTTTTCGAAACAGCTCATCTTTTTCCGGGCTTGTTTCCGCAGATGAGACTACCGGTCGACCGAGGGAAGTCCCAGAACCCTTCTCCTTTGTATATTATTATTCTGGCTTTGTTTTGTTGGTGTTTAGGGATACATGTACGAAACAAAAAAGGGAAGACGGTTATCAGAGAAGATCTGGTTTTTGCTTCGATTGATTCCTCTTTTTTTTGTTACTAAATGTTTTTTTGGTTCTCCTTTTTTACAATGTTTGCTGATATATGTGATTTACAAAGGCTGTTGGTTCCTGTTTACCCCGGTTTTCTGGGATTGACACGACTCCCCTTTGACTCTATTTTTCCAGAATTTGTATATCAAAATGCTAAATCTCCGTTTCTGGGTTTGCTTTCATTTCTGATTCCTTTTCAAGTTTGATCATCCTTGTTTGACTTTTTCGCAGATTTTCGGATGGGCGGCGGTGTACGGCAGCGGGTGACCGGGCGACGTTGGCAGATGAGTGATCACTTTGGAAATGAGGAATCGGGCGATTGACGTGGCGACTTTTGGAAACTTCTCTCGGGTTTAATTCAGTCCGTCCGTAGCCTTCTGATCTAACGACTACAATGCTGACGGCGGCTGCAGATGACAGAACGAAATTTTTTGGAAAATATTGTTATTTGAAATTAATTTTAGGGTTTCTATAGTAATAAAAGGATCTCGTTATCTTCTTTTGACGAGGTCTTCTTTCTCTTCCTCATTTAACCGAATAAATTAAATAGATCAATAATACCTCGTCATCTTTTTTTTATTATTGTGGCAATTGACCTACTTCCCTAATTATTTTTCAAACGTCTCTATAATACTAAAAATAAATTTAAACCCCTATATTTTTTAAATTTAACCACAGAACAAGGGTTAGGGTTTTTTATCGTAACCGGGCTTGAGCTTTGGGCTTTGGTTGTAATATTTAAAAGAGACTGTAATTGAACTCTTCTAGGCTTGAACTGATCATAATTTATTCACGGGTTTATTTTTTATGGATTTATTATATATTTTTTTGGGGGGGTTTATTTTAATTATTTTAGGCCATAATTATAAGGATAATAATTATAATACTAATAATGATGATCATAAATCTAATAAATATACACTCTTCACATGCAATGCAAATAAACATTATACCGAATGCTACAAACATAATCCATGATAGATTGTATCATGGGTCCGGTTTACCACGTCAGTCGTGGTTCCTAACCAATGAAAACCACTCATTTTACCATTAATATGTCATGCAATTAATATGATTTTCAAAAATTATATTTTTAAAATAATATAAAAAATATAAGTGAAGAATTATTGGTTGAAAATTAATTACATGGCAGATTAGTAGTGAAGTGAGTAGTTTTTATTGGATGAGATCATGACTAACGTGGCGAGCCGGACCCATGATATAATTTCTCCATAATCCATATAGCATAGGACACATATAACATGCCAAACGGATGTAACGACTCATATAATAATGCTACACATAATACATGATAAAAACATAATAAATACATTAATGTACACGTACATACATAGTACAAAGTACTCACACACATAACTCTTATACCTAAGGACATGTTGTAAACATACATAAACTTATAGGAAACACATATAACATAACAATGCATGCAGGCCTAAAGTGAGATTAAAAACGAGTGATCTTCCTTAGTTTTTGTTGAAGTTTCGATTTGGGTGTTCGAGATCCTCACATTTGGAGCTGTCCTGCATTTCCCCATGCATCTGCAGGCAACAATGGTGGCTTCTGCACCGACCTTCTTTCGGAAGTCTTCTAACATCTCAGCAGCTCCCAGCTTCTTGCATTTCCGACCCATGCAAACTTCAATCTTCTTGGTTGATGTCCCTTCCAGAAGGCTGTTGCTATGGTCAGCGTTGAAGCCGTTTGAGCTACTGCAACATTCACCATCAATATGAGGAACTCGAACTCGAATCTGGGGGCTCGAATCCGAGTTCTCTAGCTCGGAAAGTGAGTTAGCTAATGTTGATTCCTCTGTCACCACTGGTGCTGCTTCTATTTCTAGGGATGGTTTCAAAGCATTGCTTCTCAGGGTTTTCATGTCAAATACTTCCCTGCAATCGCTGTCACTTGATTCGGAGGAAGAAGATGATGATTCTGATTTCCCCAAAGTTTGTTTGAGCTGTGCTCGTTCCTCTTTCAATTTTCTCTTTAACTCCTTTTGTTCTAATTTCAATTTTTGCAGTTGTGCCAACAAAACATCACTCGCTTCCTGGAAAAAATTAACAACAATTTATGAGGTTTCAAATTCAATACAATAAACAGAAGATTAATGTTTTTACCTGAATCATCGTCACCTTAACTTCATCGGCCAATCCAATCCTAATATCCTCGCCAGCAGCAATCTGAGGAAGCATGGACAAATCCTTGGACAATCTCTTCATAAGATTCAACTTCTTCTTTACTCTCCTGATCTCAGAGCTTTTACCTTTGTCTTTCTTCGTGGCAACGCCACCGCCACCGCCACCACAACCACCTCTCGGCGATACATAATACTGGACATGTCCTAAATCAGAAAACTGGTTATTCAATCTTCGGAAAGATTTAATCCTCGGCCTAACTGAAACCCTGGAATCTCCGACACCAAAATTCAACTCCTCGGGAAACCGACCGCCAAAATCAAGCCTAGTCGCCGGCAGCCTTGAGACCGTCATAGAAACAATGCCCGATGTCTCCATCCGATGATATCGATTCCCGTTTAGATTTGGAAAAAAAGATTGGATTGGATTGAAAGAAAAGCAATTTCATATATATTGAAATATACGTTCCCTCAACGGTTTCGGTTTCCTGGAGGGAAAGGGAGTAGTACACGTGTCACGCTGTTAGTGGTTGGATTAATTTTAAAGCTGACGTGGTAGTGTTAATCCGATCGGCAGTTGCGCGCTCGTGAGGAATTCGGTTTGCCACGTTCTACGTGAACTTTCACAGCGG
This sequence comes from Abelmoschus esculentus, assembly GCA_035048815.1. Classification (NCBI taxonomy): domain Eukaryota; kingdom Viridiplantae; phylum Streptophyta; class Magnoliopsida; order Malvales; family Malvaceae; genus Abelmoschus; species Abelmoschus esculentus. Next base: position 14,787,498 of record JAUCBN010000031.1, read on the forward strand.
TGCGATGACCTCATACGATTAATAACGGTTTGGATATTGCCACCTCATCGTTGCTTTTCTGCCACGTGGCAGTACATAATTCCTTTTTGCCACGTAGGCGAAACCTAGCACCACGTGTCCTTATCGAGAAATAAAAATTCCTGCGAAATTGTGAAAAGGGAACAACAAAGGAAAGGTGGCAACGAATTTTTGGACGAATATCCGGATTTGTTCAATTATAATTAAATTTCATTTTTTTTTTTCTTTAGGAATATCGGGTTCCCAAAAAACGATTTTTAGTTTGATATACATAATTTATTTGAATCGATTATAATTATTTAATAATTACATTATAATATAGATTGTAAAAAATTATTATATTACGTAAAACTCGTTTAATTTTATAATATTACAGGTGAATCACTCTTCTAAAATAATTTATTTCAAGTTAAATTAATTAATATTATATTTTAAAGACTTAATTATTAAGTTTCGAGTTAAATAAAATTGTGACAAGACATATAATTCGTTTCGAGTTAAATATATATATTATGATCGCATCACATTCTACTTTCAAGCAAGGATTTAAAAAGTGTTTTCGGTCGCGTCGTGTTTATCGCGATTGCAAACATAACGATTGTTATCGCAGTCATTGCTGGAGTCGTGATTGTGAATTTTTTTCAGACTCGTATAAGATTTTTTGAAATAAGGTCAAATAACGAAAATAACATACCATTATAAACCGTTATCCATTAAATAACAATCATTATTTACCTTTATCGATATGAATTTAAATCTTACTGTTATTTTTATTAATAACGGTTTTAATAACGGTATTATCGTTAAATAATAGTTGTTATAACATTAATAAACCGGTTTTTTTAATTTCTGCTTCCAAGTTACATAGGAAGTCGGGAAAAATGGCTAAAACAGAAGAAACAATGAGTAGAAATCATCATATGGAAATGTTTGGACTTCGAAGACTGAAGAGTGAGAAATAGTGCAGGAAGTGAGCTTCAATTTGAAACTATTTAATAAAATTTAATTTGTAACATACTTTCAACTCCGACCTTAGTTCAGTTGGTAGAGCGGAGGACTGTAGTAGTTGAAATCTTGTCTGAAATCCTTAGGTCGCTGGTTCGAATCCGGCAGGTCGGAGATTGATTTTTTTTTGTACATGGGTGTATTTTTTCCATCAACAAGTGTTGGATTAATAAGAAGCATCTTACTTCAAAAATACAACTCAAATTTCAAGCAAAAAAAGAGAATTATGTTTGATGGGAAAGAAAAAAACATCTGCCTAATATTATTATTATCTGCATGAAATATTCTATCAAAGAATTATCCTGCAAATTCTCAGAACAGTACCAAGAGTAAGCTCCATCAGGCAGAGCTGAACTCAAAAGTTTTGCATCATCTTTGAAGGCTGACATTTTATAAGTAAATAATTTGAGTTTCGAAATCTATAAATCCTATTCTCGTGTTACGACTTTTGCGAAGTGGAGGCTGCCGTGTGAAGTTGCACCAAGGAAGCGTAGAAACCGTCCTTGATGTTTATCAAAGTGTCATGCTTTCCTTTCTCTACAATGGTGCCGTTTTTAACCACGGCAATAACATCTGCATTCTTGATTGTGGATAGCCTATGAGCAACCACGACTGTCGTTCGGTCCACCATGACTTTATCTAGAGCATCCTGAACCACTTTCTCTGATTCAGCATCCAATGCACTTGTTGCCTCGTCTAATAGAAGTATCTTCGGGCTTTTAACGATGGCTCGTGCAATGGCTACACGTTGCTTCTGTCCTCCCGATAATTGAAGTCCTCGTTCGCCTACGAAAGTATCGTAACCCTGGATTATATGTGAAAAGATCAGTAAACAGTCATTAGTCTAGCAGATTTGCCAACATGTATCTAACCTGTTGTAATGAACTGATGAACTTGTGAGCATTGGCCAACTCTGATGCAGCTAAAATTTCTGCCTCGGTTGCATTTCCTCCCTTTCCATATGCAATGTTGGCACGGATTGTATCGTTAAACAAAACAGGTTCCTGGCTCACAAGTCCCATTTGTTGCCTCAACCATCTCAATTGGAGCGTTTGGATTTCGACTCCATCAAGAGTGATAACACCAGAATCAGGATCATAAAATCTTTGCAATAATGAGATTATTGTAGATTTCCCACTCCCGCTTTCTCCAACTAAGGCAACGGTCTGAACGGAACGAAATGATCGATATTCGTATGATTTTAGTCTCTATAATCATGTTGATAAGTGAAGTATTTGTGAGTTGGATATGGCAATAAGATCAATACCTTGCCAGCATGAATAGACAAACTCAAATCTTGAAAGATTTGAATATCAGGCCTTGATGGGTACTTAAAATTGACATGATGAAGCTCGATATCTCCCTTCACGTTTCCTAGTGTCCTCCCAGACTCGTCACTCGGGTCTATCATAGACTCGCGGTCGATAATTGCAAATATGGAAGCAGCCGCGATCTTAGCTTTGTTGGAATCAGGAGCAAAGGAACTTGATTGAGAAATTCCAACAGCTGCCATGGTTAAAGCTAAGAAAACCTGCGAAATAGATATTGGTCTCAGTATCATATTCATAGGGACATGAAAAGTAAATATGATACCTTGGGGGAAAAGGTTCAAGAATGTCGGACTCACTCGGAAGACATCGTCGAATGTTGCCTTGCCGTGCTGAACAAGTTGAGCTCCTCCATAGAAACTTGTTGCATAAACGGAAAACAAAAAGAAGAACGAAATTCCGTATCCTATCCCACTGATCAAACCCTGTCTTATCCCTGTTTTCATCGGACCCTCACATTTCTTTTTATAGAGTTGCATTACCTTTTCCTCTGCACAAAAGGAAGCCACTGTTCTTATACTCCCGACTGCATCATTAGCAACTTGGCTGGCCTCCTCGTACATCATCTGCAACCATTTATAGTAACATATGTAAACCATAATATTCTTTAAACCATGATATTTTTTTTATAATTATTGAAGTGATATTCGAGCATACTTTTGCATCGGCACTAAATCCCTTCATGAATTTCGCTTGAATGTATCCATTGACCCCTACCAGAGGGATTAGTGCTAGGACAATAAATGCCATTTGCCAACTTGCAACGAAAGCAATGATCACACCGGCCAGTGCTGATGCTAAGCTTGAGACCAATTGAGCCAGTGCATCTCCGACCAAGCCACGTATCGAGGCTGCATCTGCTGAGAGCCTTGCGCCGATTGAACCACTTGAATTATCAGGTTCATCAAACCAACCAACTTCCATGCGGACCACTTTCTCGAAACATGTTGATCTGATCCGTTGGATTAATTTACATCCAGCGACAGAAAAGAAGTATGATCGTATTGGAGATATAAAAAATGTTGCCAGGCCAAGGGCCAAAAATATTAGTGCCCAGAATCTGGAATCCTTTTTCAATTCATCTGCTTCTGGTTCAAAAAATGTTTTGATCATACTTGAAATTAGGATACCGAAAATCGGAAGTACAGCACCATAGGCAGCCGAAAACATAGTTCCAAGTAAGATCACAGGAATCTCGGGCTTGTTAAGGTATGCAAGCCGGAGGATGGGAACCTCTGGAGGCTTTTTCAATGGTGATTCATCAGGGTTTTCTGTATCTAACATTCCAGGATCAGTGACATTCATTTCAGTAGGTAAACCAAAAGGTGCTGTGAAAGAATGACGGCTGCTATGTCTAGATGATCCTTTGCTGATTGATCGCTTCAATGACCTTCTTAGGCTCGATTGCCTAAACGATTCTGGAGTAATGTCTGATACATCTGCAACCTGTTCCGACTGTTTATTTACTTCTTGCAAACGAATAAGCTGAGAGTAAGCTCCCTCAGGATCCTTGAGGAGTTCTGAATGTGACCCTGCACAATTCAAAGAAATGTTACCAGACAGTGAAACTATGTGGTTATGGAGCATGACACTGCTAATTAGTAATCTCACATCTGGAAAATACACTGGTATGCAGGAAAAATCAGTCTAGTGAGTCACATAAAAACGATTTGCCTTGATAACACTCATCTATTTCATGGCTCCATTTCTGATAAAGTTACAAAAGTTCAAGATATATGATTACTAAGTTATAACCTACCTTTTTCCACCATCTTTCCTTGATGAATAACGGCAATCGTATCTGCATTTCTTATGGTACTTAAACGATGAGCAACAATGACAGTAGTCCTATTTCCCATTATCCTATCCAACGCCTCTTGCACAATTCTTTCGGATTCTGCATCGAGTGCACTTGTAGCTTCGTCTAAAAGCAAAATTCGAGGGTTCTTCAGAATTGCTCTTGCAATTGCCACTCTCTGCTTTTGTCCACCAGAAAGCTGAGTTCCATGCTCTCCAACCATGGTATCTAGTCCCTGTGCATAGAGTCCAAAGCTTCAAAAGCAAATCAAAATGCACAGTTCACAAATAAAAGTACTGGAGGCATAAAATAGAACTAATTGGACAATAAATTAGAACCTTAGGTAGTTTATCAATGAACCTAGCGGCATTTGCAAGTTCAGCCGCGGTTCTTATCTCTTCCATGGTAGCACCTTCTTTTCCATATGCGATATTGTCCCTTATGCTTGAGGTAAACAACACCGGCTCCTGGCTAACAAGACCGATCTTTCCACGGATCCATCTAAGCTGGAACTCCTTGAGATTAATGCCATCAATAAGAACCTCACCGGCTTGTGGATCATAAAATCTCTCTATCAGACTGATTGCTGTTGATTTCCCACTTCCACTTTGTCCAACCAAGGCTGCTGTTGAGCCACTCGGAATAGAAAGAGAGAATCCACTGAAAATTTGCTCTTCTGGTCTGGCAGGGTAACTGAAATAAACATCCTTCAGTTCTACATCCCCACGAATGTCCTCCAACACTTTCCCACTCATGTCATAGGTGTCAATCTCAGGTTTCCTTTTGATGGTCTCAAACATCTTAAACGCTGCAGCTTGACCGGCTGCAAATGCAGTCATGCACGGAGATGCCTGACCCAGGGACCTGAAACATCCATATGTACCAAGGAATTTAGCCTATTAAGCGTGCATAAAGTAGAAAATGGAGAAAATTCAACATTTAAACGCACATGGAACCAGTCAATACGGCCATAATCACATTAAGTACTCGACCGCCAGTGTACCCTTTCTCCAAAATCATTTTCGCACCAAACCAGACAGCCAACGCATAACTGCAGAATATAATTAGCATAACCATGCCAACACCTAGTCCAGCGGCAGTACCTTCCTGGACGCCTGATTTATAAGCAGTAACAAGTGACTTGTTGTAATTGTTTATGGCTTGCTTTTCACCAGTAAATGAGGCAACCTGAAACCAGATCAAATAACTGGTTATATACTTTCACCAAATTAAGAAAAGCAAAATTGATGACTGCAAATAATTTTGAGATGAACTTACCGTTCGGATTGAACCAATTGTTTGTTCAACTATGGTAGCAGCTTTAGCATAAGCATTTTGTCCACGAGTTGCCATCTTAGAGATCATTACGGCTATAGTTCCACCAGATAGTACAAGTAGAGGGATAGCGGATAACATGACAAGGGTAAGAAGCCATCCTTTGATAAATGCTATAACAAAGCCTCCGAAGAAGGTGGATAGCAACTGCAAAAACTTCCCGACCTGCAAAAAATAGGTGAATTTTCCATGTTTACATGTAAGTGATGATTCCCATGAAATTATTTTTCTCAACAAGGATTCTAAACATCAAGTCGAAGCTCGAGACTTAAGACTAGAATAATATAGTTGTACACCTTTTCGCCCATGGCGTCTTGTATTAGAACTGTGTCCCCAGACATTCTGCCAACAACTTCCCCTGTGTTTGTTTCCACATCAAAGAAAGCAACATCTTGCCTCAATATGGTTTTCAAGTACAGGCTCCGTATTCGAGCAGCTTGTCTTTCACCCGTGACCATCCAGCAACTCACCTCTGAAAAACAAAATCCAATCTTTAAGTACTTCAGTCCTAATAATACATCAAGCAATAAGATTGAAATGAGAGGTTTTCTTACGAAGAAACGCCGCCACCGCAGCCCCAATGGCGAGGTAGACAAATCTCAAAGAAACCTATGACATTAGTATCAATTCAGTTAATAGATCCCCAAGTGAGACGATTGATACAATCTTACAAGCTATGTTCATGCTACATGCTACATACCTTGGAGACAACTTCGATCACGTTGCCGTTACTCTGATTATTCCCGAAAGAATCAATGAGATTCCCAAACAAGATTGTCATAAGGGGCATTGATAGACCGTTCCCGGTAGCAGCGATCGTGCCGATGATCATTAATAAGATGTCCTTAGAATCAGCAAAGGAAAACAACTTGTAAAATGGAACCGTGTTAGTTTTCTCATCTCCTTTGGTGCTCCCAGGATCTTGACTCTCGCCATTCACGCCAGAGACTTTCTCCGGCTCTTCCTGGCCGTTCGATGCGCCGGTTTCATGCAAGTCAGTATCTTTAACACCATTGAAACCATTTTCGGAGGCCATTGAGCAGCTTCCAAGCTAATGTTACTTTTAAACTCCACAACTTGAGAAATCTATAAGATTTACTATATTGTAGCTGCAGCAAACAAATGAAAATTAATTGGTCAAACAAATAAAGATTGTTAAAATAAAAACAAAAGCTGGATATTTCCTTGATAATCAGTGGGAAAATGAGTGAAGAAATTAAGTTTAAGACCCTCCCAACTCACCATAAAAGAAAGAAAAATAGAAGAACAGCACAGAATAATGAAAAGCAGAGAGTTCAAATGAAACACTATCAGGGATTTAGAGTCTCTTTCTTGAAAAGCATATTTATATGCTCTTTGGAGAGTCTTTTCCCTTGTAAAATATTGTTATTCACCCTTCAACCTGGTCAAAATTTTCTGGTTTTTTCTTTTTCAACCGTATCCCACTTGTTTTTTTCCTTGGGTCCAAACAATAATGAAACGCCATAAAATTTAAGATTGCTGTCTTGGCATGGCTCGGAGTTGCGACTTACCACTGAAGAAGACGAGAATGCCGAAGGGATCAACACGTAAGAACAAATGCCAAAGCTAAAACCAACATGATTTGTAGGCAAAAGCGTCTCTTTTGAAATGACCATATTCACTGAGATTTCGCTTCCTTTTATATAGAAAACTTTAAAGATTATATAATGCTAATTAAATAAACCCATGATTAACGAGTAATTAGTGTAGTGATAATATGATTTTTTTTCTCAAAATTTTGTTTGAAATTATCTTATTATCTTTATCTATAACTTACGATCTATAATTTATCTAAAATCTGTCTATGTTATCTTATATATGTACACACTCAAAACATTTAAATTGATCAAAATATTATTTATTTTTATTGTATTAATAAATCTATAATATTATTTTATATTTATATTTAAAATATTTTATTAAAAATAAAATTACAATTTGTATTAGTGTTAAATTACACTTCCAATATGATTTTTCACTTACATTTTAGTGATATTTCAATAATAAAAAATTATAACAATATTGGTGATTTCATCGTTCTATCATTATTTTTTTTATTTATGCGATGAGGTTAAATAATTCATGCCATCGTTCGATATTAACAGTTTAGTATTGACATAAAAAAATATTATTTTTTTTTAATTTTCGTCTATCATCAAAGATTATCATTTTTTGACGTTCTTTTTATCATATTAGACATCAATGAATTAGTGTCATAATCCTTTATCATTTAATCAGATTATGTTTTCTCAAAATCTCTTTAAAATTCATAAAATTAAAAGATAAAGAATTATCATCTTGGAGAAAAATTATTAGGTGAACCCTGTTTACCACGTCATTCATGGTCTCAAGTAATCAGGACCGTTGATCTTAACTTTTTTGGATGACGTAGTGAATAAAATTCACCTAATAATCTCTCCATTTTTGGGTTTAGAGATTTTTTAAATTTAAGGTGTTTATTTAAAAATTAGAACGATAAGATTTTTTTTTAAGAATACGTATGTGTCTTAGAATTAATTTTATCAGACAACCATTGAAGAAGAATGGAGTATTAGATAAGTGATTTTAGTAAAATATCAATCTGAGAAGAAAGATAAGTGAAATGTGAATTTTTTATTACCGATCGATAAATAACAATAATTGAATAAGTTAACGATTTTATATAGAAAAACAAAAAAAAATAATCACGTCATCATATTGTTAACGATTTAATAATTCAATAACTAAATCAATACATAATTAAATTTGGTATCAAAATAAAACATAAGAAATCATAATCTAGAAGGTAAAAGCTTCTCAACAAATTCTACCATCGATGTCACCCTGCATGCCTACAAAGATCATTATTTTATCACCCGGTTATGGATTTTAGCTCAGGCTAGTTTTGCTTCCAGGAATCGTGGCTATTTTAAAAATATAAAAAAAAAGAAGAGATTTTTTAAACTTTTACGTAAGAGTTGTAGGTTTATTTACGTGTGATGAAAATGAAATATTTTTTCTATTATTTAATATGTTCAATATTATTTTTTGTTATTTTTTAATTTTAATTTATTATTAATAAAAATATAAAAAATACTGTTCCAAAATGTAAAGGATGTGCATGACAAAGGAGAAGACAAAAAGAGACTCCAAAATGTCCAACCTGGCAAAACTGTATCCATTGTCTTGTCCATGTTGCTGAAATCAATTCCAGGTAATTAGCTTAATTATAAAATGTTCTAAAGTTCTACGATATTTTTTTATTCGAACAGTTCATTTTAATTCTTTTATATGCTTTCATCATCGATAATGATATTAATTATTGATATTTTTTATATCTATATTCGTGTTTGTTGTAATTTTGTTTTGTTTTATTTAACTGAAAAGAGACAGAAGATTCTTAATCATCATTAATAGAAGGAAATAAACCTTAAAAAGTAAATACAATCAAACCCTAAAATCATTCGAACACCCATCAACAAAACTGAAAACAAATTAGTCTGTGGACATGGAAAACTTTCAATATCAGTTAGGCAGTGAGCTTCAACATTACTACCATGCAAGTAGTTTTCGGATAACAGTATTTGCAACATAAACATAAGACAACGAGGTAGTTAGCTCTTCGCTGTTTGTCCCTTTGAAATTAAGACCAAAGTTCGTCTCCCATTTTCACTATTTTCTTATCATAATTTGACAGTTTCCTTCTGTTTATGAAAGGGTGTGGGAGGCCATAAACCTAGTCCTGTACTGCTTGATGTTTTCCTTTGAGTAATTGCAGGAGATGAATATACAGCATAGAAACAGTACATTCTTTCCTGCAGTTTGTCATTTCATCTGTCTCAGAGCGGAGAGAGAAAAGAATTGGTTTAGCGAAATAAGATATTAAGTTTTTTAATTTAAATTAAGGGTTTGGATCTTAATATCGTAAATAGAGAAAATTAGATTAAAATAGTTATCCTATATTAGATCTTTGTAGAACTCGTTTCGGATTAGTTGACCGATGAGTTTGATAATATTCGAATGCAACTAACAAAGAAATGATATTTTGTTTCTATACTTTCTTATCAAAGATTACTTGGCTATCAGTTCTTACTCAGCCGTAAGCATTTTGTTAAGAATGACCACAACCATGTGATAAAAGAATGCTTTGGTACGTGTAAAGGAAACAGGTAACTTCTGCATGGAACTTTTCCCCCCTGCAAATATTCGATTAAAATTGGGCTTTTCGGTTCAAATATTAACTATGGGGCAGCATTAATACCCAAATGGTTTCTGTCTACACGACACTGCAACTCGTGACCATATCCGGTTAGATTTGGGGCATTGAATTTATTCGAAATGATCAATGTTAAACTATGGGCCATCCACTGTCGGGAAAAATTTATTTACGAGCCGGGAAAAAATAGTTGCCGTAGAAGTCTCTAGGCAAAGGAGGGTCCATGAGCTGACGGCATTTGGCGAAGATAAACTTGGCTAAAGGCTCACATGCTCTAGCAGGTTGCCTAACATCGGTGGCGGTATCGGCGAGTTTTCCAAATGGCCGACATTTGCTTCTTGTGCCGGAATTGAAAAAATGTCTGTTTGCCACACTGTTGCAACGCTTAGATGTTCCTAAGCCGTCGCATATGGTTTGAAAAATATTAACCCTATGAAAAAACTTCCACATGCAAATTATGTCACCTGAGGCAAAAAACCATACACGATTGACGATTGCATTAAGCTTTGTAAATTACTAGTAATGTTGGTTTCAATTCAATTTCTTGGTACCTGCATCTGTACAAGAGGTTCCATGCCTTCTGCGGAACATTCAAAATGAAGCCGATTGCAGGGACAGAATTAAGATTTAATATTAAAAGGGGCAAGAGTTTATTAAACCTTTAAATTTATAAATTGAAAGGGGCAAGAGTCTATTAAACCTTTAAATTTATAAATTGAAAGGGGCAAAAACCCTATTTAATTAACATTTAAACTAAAAGGGACTAAAAATGTAATTATACCAAAAATTTTGGGAGAGAGAACCACCTCTCTCACTCCCTACACAGCTCCGTCTCTAGCTGATTGTCACTGGACTCTTTTAGCCATCCGGCAAGGGGATAGCAAGGCACCAAAGCCTTCGGCAAGGTGTTCCCGATGGTGTTTGCTGAGATGGAGTTATGATTGATTGATTAAGAGAGAAAAAGCACGATGACAAATAGGCTTATACCATATTTTAATGGACATCCTTTTATAAAACCAGTTGATGGATATCGGTATTTTGAAAATAAGGTTAATCTTCTTGTCTTGGAAATTCAATTTCTTTTTAGTTCGTTATATGAAAAATACATGTTTTTCAAAAAAAAAAATGTATATAAAAATAAATAAATAAATAAATCTCAAATATTTTTCAAAACCATATTTTTCTTAAAATTTATGAGTATTTTAATTTAAGATTTTGTAACAATACCTCTGTCGTTTTGGTTTAAAAAATTACTAGTGGATACTTATTATATGTAAACCATTTTATTACATGAAGCAACAAAATCCATTTATTAATGACCAAAATAAAAATGAAAGTAAAGTTGGATGATGAAATTTATATTTACCCATTTAATATATGAAGCAATAGAATCCATTTCACGTTTCATTGCAGAAACAGACACTGTTTCAATGTTGGTAGTTCCTTAAAAGCAATGTAATAATTGGCAACCCCACATTCAAAGTCTGAAACCTGAAACCAACTGCTCAACAACTAGTCAACTACCACGATCTCAAAGTAGAAAACCCTGTTTTTCTTCTGTTTTTGGTTTTCTGAGATGGCAGATGAGCCTTTTCTCTCCCCCCAATCAAAACCCCATCTTGGACACCTCCTCCAAGAGCCTAATCATGGCTTCTACTTCACAATCCCACAGTCGATCTCCACACCAGCTCTTTTCCCATCGGCAATCGAAGACAATCCCCAGGTTCAACCCCCTTCGGTTGAATGTCCTGTACCTGTTCCCAGTACACGACCAAACAGGCTCGGTTCTCTCAAGCGATGTAAAACAGCTCCTGCAATGGCTGTCATGCGTGATTTGAAGCCCAAGACACCCCAGGTGCCCAAACCTCAATCCGAGTCCAGTACCGTTATCAGGCAAGCTGTTTTCTTGCTTTCCATTTACTTGATACTCGGTGTTGCAATTTACTCGTTTAACAGAGATGAATTCTCGGGTGTCGAAACTCACCCGGTTGTCGATGCTCTTTACTTCTGTATAGTGACCATGTGTACCATCGGTTATGGTGATATAACGCCTTTAACCCCGGTTACCAAGATTTTCGCTTGCGTTTTTGTGTTGGTGGGTTTCGGTTTTATCGATATTTTGTTGAGTGGGGTTGTGAATTATGTTCTTGACTTGCAAGAGAACATGATTTTGACTGGGATTCAGATGGAGAAAACGGATCGAGGGTTTTCAGCTAGGGATTATATCATCGATGTGGATAAAGGGAGGATGAGGATTAGGCTTAAGGTTGGTTTGGCACTTGGGGTTGTGATTTTGTGTATTGGAATTGGATCTCTGATCTTGTACTTTGTGGAGAGCTTGGACTGGGTTGATTCTGTTTACTTGTCTGTTATGTCGGTTACTACGGTCGGGTACGGGGATCGGGCGTTTAAGACTCTGCCTGGAAGGTTGTTTGCCGGTGCTTGGCTTCTGATTTCAACCCTGGCTGTTGCTAGAGCATTTCTGTATTTGGCTGAAGCAAGGGTTAACAAGAGGCATAGGAGGATTGCAGAGTGGGTGTTGCAGAGAGAGATCACCATTGAGGATTTGCTAGCTGCTGACATCAATAACAACGGCTTTATCAGGTTGTATTTCGATCTTTCTAGCATATTTCGAATGAACTTGACTCAATGCTTGTTACTGGAATTGTAGCAAATTTAGCAAGGTGTCTGAAAAAAAACATGTTTGAAAGAAATCACCCTAAAACTAGCACTAAGATATTTATATCATCTATTAGATGCCTCAAGTTTGGTACTAAATGATCAGTTTTAATCTCTACATGCCTTAACTGCATTCTAATAGCCATTTAATACCAAGATAAACCTCCTCTGTCGAAACTGTTCCCCTACGGCGAGCTTGTATCTACAATCTTACTGTAATAAAGAACCCGGTTGCCTCTCTTAAGACCACCCCAAACCCGACTATTTCACCGCATCTACCACATCCTGCATCAACATTTATTTACAAAATCATATGGTAATAATGTTTTTGTTTTAGTTCTGTATTCACTTTACACTTTGAATTTCTCATTGCAGTAAATCGGAGTATGTCGTCTACAAGCTCAAAGAAATGGGAAGGATTGGGGAGAAGGATATATTGCAAGTATGTGATCAGTTCAGCAAGCTTGATACTAATAACTCAGGGAAAATAACTCTTCCTGGTCTCTTTCACTTGCGAATTTGAGTAGACAAAGTTAATTATATTCACTTCGCTGGAGATTGTAGCCTCGTTCTTGGAAATGGGCATTGTGTGGGAAATTGTGTATTCATTCAGGTTAGAAATCCCAATTCTATGATTTTTTTCCCCTGATCTGTTCTGATGTATAAAAGAAAATCGAATTAGCAAGAGAGATTACGGCAACAAAATGCTTCTGATCTCATTCATATTCGAATTGTAAAGTCTTTGTTGCTTATGTATTCATCATCCAGACTCTTGAAATATAATGCAAAGTAAATATTATTCCTAAATGATTCTTCCTTTCTCCTTTATGTTCTTTTTTATGTCACAAGTGGTTTGCAAAGGTTCATTGGTTGTAGAGGAAGCTGAGAGATGATGGGAACTCTCTTTATTGTTTAACTTTCTTAAAAAATAGTTTTATGCATATTTTGCCCAACTAAAATATGGATTGAGCTCATATATCATTAATAGTCGGTTCTGGATAATTCGAGTATGGATTTATATCACTGTTAGTTTATTCCTGCAGTTAACTTCAGAGGAGAACAAGAGCCTAATAAGCGGTTTTAAATCTTTGCGCAAGAAACTTGATTGCCAAGTTTTCTCTAGGGTGATTTGAGCTGTGTTGAAAATGTGACATTTGTAATTGTAACCGTAATTGCATCCTCGTCAAACTAATAGAGCAACATGCCATGCATTCTCATGAACCCACCTTTTTTCTTGGTTTAATGGCATCATGAAATTCTGTTTATTCAAAGATTCCTGTGGACATGCCATGCTAATGGCATTACAAAATTCTTATGTCATTTATCCGGTAAAGTTTTTGCATCATTGGAGATTGTGTGAGTAATATCAGATGGAAATGTAGTACATGTTGATCCCACTAGAAACGTTTGTGTATTGCCGACCGGTACTTGAAGTTGCCGGTACAGAGTCAGTTTAGTACATGTACTGTAATCCTTCTGGTGTTTTAGCATAAATAGCTCTGATTACAGCATACAGCCATAGAATCCAAAGGTGTCAGGTAACCAGGTTCCTTTAGAGGATTTAAAAGATACACCGAGCCAAGATGGGTAAGAGATCAAGGGAAATGGGAGAGACAGACAAAGACAGGGAACAGGCTGAGCATGAATGGATCTACCAACAGATTCTGTTGTTTCTCCATCTATGCACTGCCTCTTCCCTGGCTCCATCTCCTCCATTCTCTCCTCGCTCGTTTTTTTTTTTTTTTTTTTCGTTACCTTATTTCCTTTTGGGATTTTTCTTTATTCTTATTGGTATAAGCTAGTGATTGAATCTAAATCCAGGTTCATGATAGTCACGACTACGAAGAGGCTAAGGTAAATGTGGTGACTATTGTGGTGCCTCTACGGCCCCAACTCTTTCTTCTTCTTTTTATCTTGTTTTGTTGAAGATAAACCATTCTTGCAATCGGGATGGTAGGGGGAAAAGACGCAATAAGACTTCAATGTGCATTGCTTTAGTGACCGGAAAGCATGGACAGGAAGAATTTCAGGGTCTGCCTCGGCTGTATTGTTATGTGCATGGATGGAAGGAGGGTCCAGGCGTGCGAGAAAATTCCAAATTCTCATTTGCACCCTTAAATTTCTAATATAACTTCTTAAAAGTCGGTTCATCCCTAGTCATGCGTTTGCTTCGATTTTGTGTTGTATCTTGGACAGGGGAGAACTATGAGTGTTTCCACCTTCAACATACCTGATATGTTATGAAATCAAGGTCCTCCATCTACAACCTTCTCGGTACTTCAATAAATTTGGAATTCGAATCTAAAACCAGTGACTTCCTTTTTACTAGAAAAGAAAGACAAGTGAAACATGTCTTAACACATCATACTAACTACGAATTAAAAAGTTAAAACCATTCAGAGAACTTTTGTTTTACAAAGAAGAGAGTGATTAAATCAAGGAACTTTGGATAGAACATCAGAGTTGATACATTAATGCACTCTGCATTCTGTAACCAAATCTACATCAATAAACCAGCAGGCAACAGTACAGCAGCTCTGAGGATCAATTTATGTCCAACCGAACCAGCAAGCTGTAAGCAGGGAAATTATAAAAAAATCAAACAATACAGACTCTGATTGGCCTTAATGCAACTTTATATCTTCCTAGACCGGACTAATGATTTGCTAGAAAATGAAAATAACAAAAGCTTATGGTTTTGAATATCCATCATAGAACCACAAGAACTTAGCAGAATCATTTATCCAAATTGCATACTCTGATATGAACTCGAATTACTCAAAACACAGTACTTAAAGAAAATAAAAGCTAAGAAAATCAAGGGGGGGGAATAGATTAGAGATTATGGAATTTGGTATTATGATTTCATGATGCATGAAAGGTCCTCCCTAGGGTCAGTTGGAAAACAGGGTTCTTTTATTTGTCCCCTTATGAATGGCAAGTCAAGTTTGAGCCGGCAATTGGCTCAGTTTCTAGGGTCAACAAATTCTCAGATGCATGTATATATGAAAGAGTAACTTCAAAATGAAAATAAAGGAATTGATGCAGAAGAAGCTAACAAGAAAGAAAGATTGTTGTGTACTTGTTATCATCATCAGTCCAGCAAACCGATCGAGTGCAGTCGACTTGAATACACGGCTGCTTTTCACCAAG
Source organism: Abelmoschus esculentus (assembly GCA_035048815.1). NCBI lineage: Eukaryota > Viridiplantae > Streptophyta > Magnoliopsida > Malvales > Malvaceae > Abelmoschus > Abelmoschus esculentus. The sequence continues at coordinate 14,803,030 of JAUCBN010000031.1, forward strand.
TTCATGGTCGAATTTACCCGATTCGATAAACTGCAAATCCTCCAAGAGTACCACATAATGTCTATGCACATCTTCTGCAGTTTTTTTTCCCTCCAACCATGGCAGCAACCACTTCCCAACGATCCGGGTGCTGTTCATCGACCACAGCTAGAGCCAGCTCAAACAACTTGTTCTCCTCCCAGCTCCAACCACACAAAACATCCGGGAACTTATCAATATGACACCCTTTGCCTTCCATCTATCAGTAACGGATTCTTTTAAGGCAATTAAGGCAGAAGACTCAATACTTGTTTTGCATTCTAGGATTCATCAAAGAACATGAGCTTGGGGGGAGCAGCTTGCAGATTGATTCTCCAGACCAGATTCTAACACCCCTATGTCGTTGGGGAGGTGTCAGATACTTGTTTTTGAGCAGCAAATCTTCCCTTTTTGTCAGAAACAACAGGGTGGAAATTTGTATAGTTTAGATCTAACCATGGGAAAATATTATATTATAAATTGTAATCAATCTGGTCTAAAACAGGAAAACCAAAGGAGGAAAAGAGACAAAACTTAAGGACTTAAACTAACCATTTATATTGCCATACGTACAGCATCTATATGCAATGTTAAAAAGTAATTAAAAAACCCAATAATGGAAACGAAATCTGTCATGATTTTCTCTCTTTAAACCAATGAAAAGTTTTAACATTTTCCCCAAATTTGTCTACCTTGTTGCTCAAGAAAGAGACTTTTGTGGGTAGGATCAAATCTTGGTTGATTTTTTTTTATCTAAAGTTTGCATTCAATTAGAGACGAGACCTTGAAAGTCCTTTTCAAGGACTTTTTAATGGGTAGGAAAGACGTGGTTGTAGAAGAAAACTTTTCTTTTCTTCCCCCCTTATTGGACACCATCGTTGGCCATTGAAAACTAATCCCAAACCAACCGTCCCTTCATTTTTCATTTAATAACTTTCTTAGGGTAAGGTTTTCATTTAAATGGATGTGTTAACCTGTCCCCTTCAGTCCGGACACTTATGGAAACTAGGGATTTTTTTTTCTCTCTTGATTCCTCACGATTTTGTTCTGATTAATTTGAAATGTCTTGTGTCTTGATTTTGCTGAATAAGCTTCTCAACTGGCAACGGAAGTTGTATGCATACACAGTGCCTCAAACTCGAAACCTCTTTAAATGATACTAAACTGTTTACTATTTGATTCAACATAATGATTAGAACCTAGGGATTTTAACCTAAGAATGTTAAAATATACTCCACACATACAATAGATCTACACGAATATAAAAGCATGGGATGAGATCCACTTACATGACGTATGACGTAAAACTAAATGAGTTTTACACTCATTCATGGCTATTGAATTAGCGGAATTGATGGATGATATGAAATATTCTTATTTTTTCTTTAAAAATCGGGTTAGAATCAAATTACATCATAAGTTAATATAAGCTAAATAAGTTTTATCAATATATAATAAGATAAATTATTCAATAAATTTCATCAGCGACATATGTTAATATAATTTCATCACGATATTATTTTAATAATCGAGTAAAAACAATACAATAATATTAAATTTACGTTAAAACCAGCATTTAAATATAATAAAAAAGTTTAGAGTGAAACCAGTCGTTGACAATAGTATTTGAAGGGTAGTTTAACCTTACCCCATCTCCCACGCATCAGCCAAATCCCATTCAGTCATAGTCCGGCTTAGCCTTTTTATTCAGCTTTGATGGTGGACTAATAGTCTTATTTTAGGTAGGATTATATATCAATTTGCAAATAATTTATTAATCTAAATTCAACTACCAATACTTTTAGTATTTCAAAACAAATTTGTATATTCATATATTCAGACATATATATATATATATATATGAATATGAGGGTTTCATTAAAATATCATGAACAATTCAAGGCCATCAGTCTGCTACTACAAATCTGGTGGGGACAGCAATGGAAACGTCAACTCTAATTAACCCTAAAATATTTGTGGACCACACTACATGATAATATTGTAAATATGTAATTGCTTCAAGAAGAATTCAGTTAAAAAAATACAACACGCCATGCAAGTGTATCGCTCTGCTCTGTTTCTCTCTGTTGGTAGATGCATCAACAGTAAGAAAGAGAATATTTTATAGATCCTGATTGCAAGAGAACAAAGAGCATTGAGATTTGAGAATGATGGTTAACACAAAAAATGTGTGGCGGGTGAGAGAGACACCTGCGACCAGTAATAAAGGTCATCGAGCAGAACTGAAGGTTGCGATTGCATCCATTTCCTGTTGCAAAAGAAGAGCATCGACGAAGATGTCCAAATTTTCTCCCTGCATCATGTCATCTATCGCGTGATAAGTGATGCCAACACGATGATCGGTGACACGCCCTTGAGGGAAGTTATAGGTTCGAATGCGCTCAGATCTGTCCCCACTACCAATCTGTTAATATCAAAGTGGTTAGAATCCAAGCATCTAGATTTGAGGGGGGAGACTAAAATTTCATGTCATAGTAGCCCATACCTGTTCGGATCTAAGTTTTGATCGAGATGTATGGATTCTAGACCTCTCCATTTCATACAGCTTTGCACAGAGCACTTTGAGTGCCTTGGCTTTGTTCTGTCGCATGAAGCAAAAAGGAAGAAGAGAGATACAAAAGCATCAGGATAAAAATATCCTTATATTGCATGCTTATGAGACCTCAAATACGCCATATATCGATAATCAGAAAGTCTCAAAAACTATTAACTTTCTATGCTCATGGGTGAAATCTAGTTAATACAGAAATCTAATCCATTTACACAAGACTAGTTTCTTTTTTGATGCATGTGGATATCTATTGAATTTTGAACGTCTCAAAGGAGCTATCTCTTCCCCATCCCAAGACTAGAACACCTCCAGGTTAAAAGTTGAATTCTAACTGATTCAGTATCTTAGGGGCAAACCAGTAAGGTGGTTTCTAAAGATAATAGGGCAGTGAAATTGACAAAAAGAATGAAACTAGAACGTTGACCAAGAGATCTGAAGTAAAAAGTGAGCATGCACAAAGTTTTCAAATGAAATTTCCCATGTTTAGATCATATTGAAACAAACAAAATTACTCCATGATGGGAAAACTCTAGGAACATAAGAAGTATGTCTCGGAAAACTATCACCAATATGGAAAAATTGACATTTTGAGCGATACATATAAGCTACAACATTTGAGTACTCTACCATATGCTGAGATCGTTCATCCTGTATGGATACTGTTATACCAGAGGGCAAATGTGTGACTCTGATTGCACTGTTGGTGGTGTTTGCATGTTGACCACCAGAACCACCAGACCTGTAAGTATCAATTCTCAAATCTTCATTTCTTAACCGGACATCTACCTGCATAACCTCAATTAGAACATTAGTCCAAGCTGGAAAAAAGAATATTGCAATTGAAAAAATTAGTAATGAAAAAGAAATTTAATTATGAAAATTGGTGAACCAGTATAAGCATTAAGCAGTCTGAGCACTCAACAGAATGTTCATTTAAATACATCTAACAACCTTTCAAACAGATTTATAAAAACAAATGAAGCACAAATCAAATCCTTAAGCACCTCATCAGCCTGAGGGAGAATAGCAACTGATACAGCACTAGTGTGTATACGTCCAGATTTCTCTGTCACCGGAACACGCTGCGCAAAGAAACCCCGTGTAATTTTACAAGATATGCTTAAAAGCCTTATATTGCATGTAAAAGAAGTAAGAAACAAAACCTGAACTCGGTGAATTCCACTCTCAAATTTAAGTTTCCCATAAACACCGGATCCTGATATTGCTGCGCTAGCTTCCTGATACAGAGCAGAAGAAGTCAAGGTTCTGTGGTGAAGATAGAAGATGAACTCCAAAAGATGATTCAATAAACTTTAGAAAGACCAACACCCTAGAAAATGCAGAAAATGGAATGCATACCTTGTATCCTTTCAGATCAGACTCTGCTATATCCACAACTTCAAACCTCCAACCTTTCTTCTGTGAGTATCTCTCATACCTGACATAACCATGCAAGGAAAAACTTTCAGATAAGCAGATTCTAGACAAAATTCACGATTTACCAAAGACCATGTTGAATTGGTTTACATTTTGAATACATCCATTGCAAACAAAGAAGCCTCCTCCCCACCAGTTCCTGATTAGCAATTGGGAAAAGAAATCAACAAAAAGAATGGCAGAAACCAGCATTCAAGTTCCCATCTCAACATACAGTCGTTACCTGCTCTAACCTCCAAAATGCAGCCCCTCTCGTCGGCATCATCCCTAGGAAGTAACAACTTGAGTAGCAAGTTCTGCATTCTTTTCTCTTCTTCCAAAGCCTTGCCCAGATCCTCAATTGCCATCTCAAGCATATCTTTATCATCGGGGCATTCAGCCATCAATGACCTCAAACCATCAATCTCCTACTCAAAATGGGGAACAAAAAGAAAAGCTTAAAAC